>CM076989.1:30442943-33064610 GCA_039090855.1 Macrothele yani | reverse complement strand
AATGTATTGACATAACCAACCTTAAAAAACACCATAATACCTTTAAGTTGGAACTGAAGAACAGATTCTCTGCTTTAGGAGGCCTAACATCGGAAGAAGTGGATATTTCTGAAGTTAACAGAAAAAGTAACCAAAGCTCTTATGGAAACAGCAACAAAATTAGCTATGTCTAGGAACAAGTTGCATGTGAACAAATTATCAGGAAAAACCAAAATGTTGATGCAAAAAGAAGAGAGATGAGGATAACTAAATAACATGTGACTACCAAAGTGAAATATATAGAGCTATGCAAGACAGTACGAAAAAGTATCACTGAAGACGTAAGGAAATTCAACTGTGAACTAGTAAGGAAATCAATTGAAAACAACCAAAGCCTAAAGATAGCAAAGGGACATCTCAGTGAGGGAAGAAAACAGATTATGGCACCGAGAAAAGAAGATGGTTCTGTAAGAAGAAATAGAGGCGAAATTTCGACAAGAGTGAAAGATTTCTACTCCAAATTATATGAAAGGGATGATACAAGTACTCCAGACATCATGAAAGGTACCAGTACCAGAGTTCCTCCAGTCCTCCCAGCAGAAGTTGCACATGCAATCAAGAACATGAAGCATGGAAAAGCTCCAGGACAAGATGAAATTACTGTAGACATCATACAAGAAGCAAGTGGAGAAATCGAAACACTACTCGCCCAAATTTTCACTCGATGCCTTAATGAAGGAAAGATTCCTGAGGATTGGAACACCGCTACAATGATCCTGCTACATAAAAAAGGTGGAATTCAGGATCTCGGAAACTACAGACCTATCGACCTCCTATCAGTGGTTTATAAAATCTTCACTAAAATTCTTTCACACTGCTTGAAGGTAACACTGGACATGGCTCAACCGAGAGAACAAGCTGGATTCAGGAGTGGCTACAGCACAATAGATCATATCCACGTGCTGAGAGAACTAATTGAAAGCGCGACGGAATATGAACTTCCATTGTGCATGGCTTTTATCGATTATGAAAAAGCCTTTGATTCGGTGAAACCATCAGCAGTTACAATGGCTCTGAAATCCTGAGGTATTGAAGATGCGTACATTAATATTATTAATAACATCTATGAAAATGCAAGTGCAAAGATTCGGCTGTTTGAAAATACAAAACACATAAAAATTGGAAAAGGAGTGAGACAAGGTGACACAATATCTCCGAAGCTCTTTAATGCCTCATTGGAAAATATCTTTCAATCACTGAACTGGGAAAACAAAGGGATAAAGAATAATGGAGATTATCTAACCCACCTTCGTTTTGCTGATGACGTAGTCATTTTTGCAACTACGCCATCAGAGCTGCAGAGTATGATCCAGGAACTTGCTGACAAGAGTAAAGAAGTGGGATTAAAAATGAACTTTCAGAAGACAAAAGTGATGTTCAATGCTTTTACAAGAAATGAAGATTTATCGATTGATGTAGAAAAGCTGGAGATAACAGACACGTACCTTTGTCTTGGACAGCAGATATCAAGTGAGGGTCACATTGATGAAGAAATTAATCGGCTTACAAAACTTGCCTGGAGAGCTTTTGGAAGAAACAACATAATTTTCAAGAGCAATATGCCATTATGTCTTAAAAGAAAAATGCTTTATCAATGCATCCTTCCAGTGCTTACGTATGGTGCAGAGACGTGGACCTTAACTAAAAGAGACATACGAAGGCATCATCATGATGATTATGATGATGATGATCATCATCATTATTATCATTTTCAACCATTATCAATCCACTGCTGGATAAAGGTCTCCCCAAGTTTCCTCCACAATGGTCTGTCTTGTGCCAGTCTCCTCCATGTTGGGTGGATGAATTTCATCCACCCATCTCCCAGGTGGTCTTCTTCTGGGTCTTTTCCTGTCGCTTGGAATCCAATCTAAAATTTCGGCTGTCCATCGATGACCTGTCCTTCTGGCAGTATGTCCAGCCGATTGCCATTTCAGGGATTTAACTCTGATCATGATGTCTTCCACTCTTGTCATTTTTCGGATCCACGAGTTTCTTTTCTTATCTCTCCTGGTTACACCAAGCATGTACCTCTCCATGCTACTTTGAGTTGTCTGCAGCCTTTGTATGTCTCTTTTAGTTAAGGTCCACGTCTCTTTACCATACGTAAGCACTGGAAGGATGCATTGATCAAACACTTTTCTTTTAAGACATAATGGCATATTGCTCTTGAAAATTACGCTGTTTCTTCCAAAAGCTCTCCAGGTAAGTTTTGTTCGCCAATCAATTTCTTCATCAATGTGACCCTCACTTGATATCTGCTGTCCAAGATAAACGTATGTGTCTGTTATCTCCAGCTTTTCTCCATCAATCGATAAATCTTCTTTCCTTGTAAAAGCATTGAACATCACTTTTGTCGTCTGAAAGTTCATTTTTAATCCCACTTCTTTACTCTTGTCAGCAAGTTCCTGGATCATACTCTGCAGCTCTGTATATATATATATATATATATATATATATATGTACCAGAGTTCTTCCAGTCCTCCCAGCAGAAGTTGCTCATGCAATCAAGAACATGAAGCGGGGGAAAGCTCCAGGAGAAGATGGAATTACTATAGACATCATACAAGAAGCAAGTGGAGAAATTGAAACAGTACTCGCCCAAATTTTCACTCGATGCCTTAATGAAGGGAAGATTCCTGAGGATTGGAACAATGCTACAATGATCCTGCTACATAAAAAAGGTGACATTGAGGATCTCAGGAACTACAGACCTATCAGCCTCCTATCAGTGGTTTATAAAATCTTCACTAAAGTTCTTTCACACCGCTTGAAGGTAACACTGGACATGGCTCAACCGAGAGAACAAGCTGGATTCAGGAGTGGCTACAGCACAATAGATCATATCCACGTACTGAGAGAACTAATTGAAAGAGCGATGGAATATGAACTGCCATTGTGCATGGCTTTTATCGATTATGAAAAAGCCTTTGATTCGGTGAAACCATCAGCAGTTACCACGGCTCTGAAATCCTGCGGTATTGAAGATGCATACATTAATATTATTAATAACATCTATGAAAATGCAAGTGCAAAGATTCGGCTGTTTGAAAATACAACACACATAAAAATTGGAAAGGGAGTGAGACAAGGTGACACCATATCTCCGAAGCTCTTTAATGCTACATTGGAAAATGTCTTTCAATCACTGAACTGGGAAAACAAAGGGATAAAGATTAATGGAGATTATCTAACCCACCTTCGTTTTGCTGATGACGTAGTCATTTTTGCAACTACCCCATCAGAGCTGCAGAGTATGATCCAGGAACTTGCTGACAAGAGTAAAGAAGTGGGATTAAAAATGAACTTTCAGAAGACAAAAGTGATGTTCAATGCTTTTACAAGAAATGAAGATTTATCGATTGATGGAGAAAAACTGGAGATAACAGATACGTATGTTTATCTTGGACAGCAGATATCAAGTGAGGGTCACATTGATGAAGAAATTAATCGGCGTACAAAACTTGCCTGGAGAGCTTTTGGAAGAAACAGCATAATTTTCAAGAGCAATATGCCATTATGTCTTAAAAGAAAAGTGTTTGATCAATGCATCCTTCCAGTGCTTACGTATGGTGCAGAGACGTGGACCTTAGCTAAAAGAGACATACAAAGGCTGCAGACAACTCAAAGAAGTATGGAGAGGTGCATGCTTGGTGTAACCAGGAGAGATAAGAAGAGGAACACGTGGATCCGAAAAATGACAAGAGTGGAAGACATCATGATCAGAGTTAAATCCCTGAAATGGCAATGGGCTGGACATACTGCCAGAAGGACAGACCATAGATGGACAGCCGAAATTTTAGATTGGATTCCAAGGGACAGGAAAAGACCCAGAAAAAGACCACATGGGAGAGGGTGGATGAAATTCGTAAATATGCGGGAGTGACATGGAGGAGACTGGCACAAGACAGACCGTTGTGGAGGAAACTTGGGGAGACCTTCGTCCAGCAGTGGATTGATAATGGTTGACAATGATGATGATGATATATATATATATACACACATACGTAAATACATACATACATACATACATACATACATACATACATACATACATACATACATAGTCGAGTCGCATTATTGTGATCCGGCTATTGGGAAATGTGACTTCAACAGCGCTTAGCCACTGAAAGAAGGTCCACGTCTCTGCACCGTGTCGTCAGCTGGCTTGGAGGGTATATGAGGTGTGCTGTAGGTAATCGTGAAACATATCACTCGTTGCTCTCGTGGAGAAAAGGAGCGATTTATCAGGTTTGCAAAAAGAGATGATTATCGGCTTTTGGGCGAAGGGTGGCAGTCTTTCTGAAACAGCGCAGTTCGTGAGCTGTTCGCGTGCTGCTGTGGTTAAAGTGTACAGTGATTGGAGAAATGGCACCATTGCGTATAAGTGACGTGCAAACTGCCGAGCACCAAGTGCCATTGGGCCGATCTACACGCTACAGTGGAGCAACTAACTGGCCGAATGATCCAGGGGGCTACCGGAAGTGTGCCTAAAACCAGAGTTGAACCCTGCTACGTATGGGGCTGCGATCAAGACGGACGGTCACTGCACCTATGCCAACGAAGGTGCATCGGCAGAAAAGGCTTACATTTGCACGTCAGTATCGGAATTGGATCTCGGCTGATTGGCAAAGGATTGCTTTCTCCGATGAGTCATGTTTTCTGCTTCCTCGAACGGATGGACGTTGCCGTATAAGGCGAGAAACATCGGAGAACAAACACTCTTCAACCATTGCTGGAAGAACAGAAGCTGGTGGAAACAGCGTTATGGTCTGGGGAATCTTTTCGTAGCATTCTCTGGGTCCACTCATACCTGTGGTAAGGCACAATGGACTGAATTCGTTATGAATCCATCATTGAAGACCACGTACACCCATGCGTGCTGATTGTCATCCCTGGGGCAGATGGGATCTTCAAACACGACAATGTGACGTATCACACAGCTAGAAATGTCAGAGAGTGGTTGGAAGAGTACGATGAAGACTTCAAAGAACTTCTCTGGTCCCCTAATTCCCCTGGCTTAATCCCAATTGAGCATGTGTGGGACCACCTTGATCGTGTTGTTCGCTCTATGGATCAGACTGGCTCCGGGCTTCCGGGTGTCTTTCCTTGAAGAGTGGTTCGGGTGTTCGGAGCCATTTGTAATTATATTTGTTTGTGTTTTACATTTCATTATTGGTATTTTATACACTGCTGCACAATTGCTAAGGACGGATCATAAACGGCTATATAGCGCATAAAAAAGTAAGTGTGGTTGAATGCCAAGTGAAACAAAATAATGTCTGAATGCCAGGATATTACAAGAAAGACAATTTATTGTGCTCTGAAATCCAGAAGGCTTTATAACGTGTTCAAGGGACAAACAGGCCATTTTGTGCAGAATACGTAAACGTGAAAAAAAAAATGCAATTACCGTTCGCAAGCGTTCCGGCGTAAGATGTCAATACGGGATATGGCCACCATGGAGGGCGATGCAAGATTCCACACGTCGTGTCATGCTTTGCACAACATTATCAAGCAGCTGTTGGGGTAATTTATTCCATTCCTCTGTCAGTGCACGGATGAGGGTGTCCTTGTTTATTGGAGGGCATTGGCGACCAGCAAGACCCCCCAAAGCATCCCACACATTTTCAATGGGATTCAGATCTGGAGAACGTGCTGGCCATACGAGGTGTTGAATATCCTCGCTCTCAAGACACTCCTGGACAGCGACTGTTCGATGACACGTTGCGTTGTCGTCCATGAAAATGAATCTATCACCGACAGCACCACGGAACATGCGAACATGAGGTAGCAGAACATCATTAATTTATCGTTGGCCAGTCATAGTCCCAGTTGGAAGCACATAGAGGGACGTACGGCCATTGATCATGATGCCAGCCCATACCATGACACTACATGTCGGATATCGGTCCCTTTCCTGTATGTTTGCTGGACAATATGCAGTACCACTATCACGCCCGATCAGTTGTCGTCGACAATCAGACGATAGACTGTACCTACTCTCATCTGAGAAGAGGACAGCAGACCAGTCGTTATCAGTCTAATTGCGATGTTGATGGCACCATTGCAACTGGGCGGTACGGTGACGTCTGGACAATGGGATGCACACAACAGGACGGCGGGCGTATAATCCTCCTTCATGTAAACGTCTGGCGACAGTTTTTCGGGAGATCCGCTTGCCAGTAGCAGCCATAAACCGATTTGCTACCTCACTAGCTGTGATGCGCCGGCGTCTCTTTGTTGATAGCACTATGTACCGATCTTCTGCAGGTGTCGTACTGCGAACACGACCTCCCCCGTGACGTTTGCTACACTCTCCATTTGTTTGAAATGATTTCCAAAGCCTTGAAACAACACTGTGGCTGACGTCGGACTCCCTGGCAACATCTGTTATTTTTCGCCCTTCTTCAATCTTGCCAATAATACGGCCACGCCTAAAATCATCTAGGTGATGTCGGGAAGACATACTGAAAATTGCAAGTTCGTCAATTGATTCTTTCCCTTTCAACTTTGCGTTTGAACAACAACGGTCAATACGCGTCAAATCCTTTATATCTCTTATCAGCGCTATGACGTCACGAACAAGTTCGGCAATCTAAAATTTGCATACGCACAACACGTCTTACTGTATCCCGCACTTATGCTAATTTCCACATTTTCCTGCCTTCCATTTTATGGTTGCTATCGTTGCTATTGTCATCCGTCCTTAGCAATTGCCCGGCAGTGTAATTTTGCAGTGTGACTTTTGGGTAAAGTTTGTCGTTCTCCTTTTTTCTTTTGCTGTGGTCTGGAGTTCATTTTTTGTCATGTATATGTTCGGGAGGTGTTGCTTGTAGTTATTTATAAATGTATGTACTATTCACTCTTGTTTTCCAGCTGTTTTGCCCGGTAGCAGAGTGGTATGGGCATATATATATATAGAATGAAAATATTACAGAACAAAAATACAAAATTTCAAACAAGTAAAAAACTGGAACAGGTTGCCGTCATCAGGAGAGCATCAACCTGTGGGAGTGGCCTTTCTAGTACCAACAAAACGACAAGGCAAGCCAAAATTATCGGTCAGACTTTTTGCGTTGCGCCACTGACTTGTATCCTGACGACCTTACCCTAGAAAAAACCAAGAGATCGTCTACTTGTGTTGGTTACCTCGATCTAGAGGTTCAGGTGGACGAGGAGGGAAGAGGTGTGGCGAATTTATTTGATAAAAGAAACTCTTTTGAGTTTGATATCATTCACTACACTCACTGGTCATCCAATATTTCAAAAGTTAAACATCGTAATCTACTCATCTCCCAGTTTCATAGAATGGCTAAAATTTTTTCTACACAGCTCTTACTTGCAAAAAACCTGAAAGCTCTTCTTTCTAAATTGCAATCTAACAATTTTCCTAAAATTTTCTTAAGACTTCATTTTAACCATTTAATTTTGAACTTTCATTCGGTGTCCAAAAGTTTCAAATTACACATTGACATGCTTTATTAACCTAGGACCTAACAATTTTAAATATGTAGGTAACATAAAGTGCTATTTGGTGGGTCCCTAATAGCCGAAGATCTTATCTACATACACAGTTTTGCATCTTGTCAATTCACACATTTTTTGGCTTACCAGGTAGTTGTTTAACCGTGACCACCTTTCTTATCAGTGTATATATTTGGGTTCTTGTGGGTGCTCTGTTCAGTCTTGTTTGACTTTATGTCATGGCGGTTTTTGTTCTGCCGGTAAGCTTTTAATTCTTCTTTTTTTAGTTTTATAAATTTGATTTTTGTAATTTTTGTGCTTATTAGAATTTGGTTTTGTGGCCTAGGGAGCTTGACCAACCGACAATTTTGGCTTGCCTTGTCGTTTTGTTGGTACTAGAAAGGTCACTCCCACAGGTTGATGCTCTCCTGATGACGGTAACCTGTTCCAGTTCTTTACTTGTTTGAAATTTTATATTTTTGTTCTGTAATATTTTCATTCTATATAAGCTACTACATGAGGTTTAGTTGCCTTCGGCGCTTCTCATGGTATTAGCCTTCTTTGTCTAATTTTCTTGTGTTAAAATAATTTATTTATAAAGTAATTTTTTGTTTTATTTATGTACTATATATATATATATATATATATATATATATATATATATATACTGAAGAGCAAAGCTGAAAACAAAGGAAAAACTTTTGAATTTAAAACGAAAGTTGCAAAATAACCTGAAGATCAAAACGCGCAACGCAGCAGTTATGAAAATTCAGAATTCACATTCTATTAAGAAGAGACCTGAGCAAAAAAATATTTTTGACTCATACCAAGTACAACATAGAAAAAGTTATGTATCTACCGGTGTGAGTAAAAAGAGAAAAAAATAAAAAATAAAATAAAACAACTGAATGTAGAAAGTGTCGAGAATACTGAGCCCTGGCTTTATCAAGGACCAGCAAAAACTCTGCATTTTCTCACTTCCACAAAGACCTAGTTGGAAATAGGTTTCTGCAAAGCCATAGATGCAAGTAATAAGCCCACCAAAATTTTTTTTAAATATATATATATATATATGTCATGACCTCCGCAGAGTTGTATGACCTAGCTCTAGTTAACAATTTAGCTTGCATCCATAACTTTCATGGCCCGACCCATGCACTTCATCTGTTACTATTAAACAGAAAGAAGAAGATTAAAGAAAACTCAAGTTATGAGAGTGACATAATAATTAGAAATAATGTTCAGCAATAACGAAATGCCAAGTTCGCCTAAGAGAGAATTTAAACCTCAATAGCAATGCAAAAGTTTTCCAAATTCTTACATTGCAATTAAAAAAGGAAATATTAATTATTTGAAACTCAGATTCTTGAAAGAAAACTTGATTCTAAAACCCCCTACTCCACAACATCTGACAACACAAAAACGAGAATAAATTAAAGACAATAATTAACTAAAGAAATGCTTTGTGAAGGTTATATGACATGAACAATTAGTTGCAATATGTACAAAGTATTTCAGAAGTGCTTTAAGTGCACAATTAAGTAGTTATTAAGAACCTAACTACTTTGAAAACACAGCGCAAAGTACAAGAACTATGAATGGCCAGCTGCTTGGCCTAAGTTTCCTAAAAAACGCGCAAAGCCACCAAGAAAAGAAAGAGTCAAAATCCGCAAAAAAGTTAACAGACTTGCCAGTGCCTAAATGCTAAAAAGCAAAAATAACAGAGAAAAAAGTACAAGAAGTACAAACATTGAACTTGGAAAACCTAAAACCCAAAGACAATGAAGAGAGCTTACCTCTTATGCAACTGAACTTTCTCCACACAAGAGGAAACATGGCCGACCTTTTCCCCAAACTTCCAACAAACTCCTCTGCCACTCCCTAGTCGCTGGGGGGCAGTGTGGGTGGGGCTGAAGGCCTGCACACACTGAAAGAATTCAACTCGCGGAGATTTTAACCAGAGAAAAAAATATATATACTTAAGACTGTGGACCTGCATGATCAGAAAGAGCAGAATTAACTCTCCAGAATACATGAGAAATATTATAAAATACACAGGAAGTGTATTTAACAATCTTTGCATGTATTTAATCACCTTAGTAAGCTTTTATAGATTATTCAGAATCCTATTAATTTTAATGTTAGTTTTACTATTTTTAGTATAGATATTCTAGTGAGTGAATAACTAGTTTTCTTTTTTATTTGTTTTTATTTTCTTTTATAAACAGATTTTTAAGCTTTTTTTGTGATTTTGTCTATATTATTAATTTTTTTATTTTAATAGGACCTTCATATCCATAGCACTAAGGTTCCTTTTAGTAGTTAATAGGCATCCTCTAGCCAACTTCCAAACGGCTTTCATTGGTCAGAATCATATTATTAACTGAGTAGAAAATTAAAGCAGATCAGCCAACCTTACTCTATTATTCAGAATAATTTTTCTTAAAGTTCTTTTGATGAAAGAAGAAGGAATTTCGTTCTCTAGAGAACTATCTAATAGTATATTAATGTGGTAATTGAAGTCCAAATTGTTGCTGCAAATTCCTGAAATTCTTAGGACTTGAGAAATTAGTACATTCTCAATTACTTTGGTTGATATGTTATCTGCCTCTATCAGATATAATCACTACCTTTAAAGAGCTGTATGCAGAATTTAAACTTAAACAATTTGTTAATGTAGGAGCCTGGAACTCTTATCTCAATTGCTGCATAAAAAATAACCATATTTTATATAATAATACTCTCTATA
Source organism: Macrothele yani (assembly GCA_039090855.1). Taxonomy (NCBI): domain Eukaryota; kingdom Metazoa; phylum Arthropoda; class Arachnida; order Araneae; family Macrothelidae; genus Macrothele; species Macrothele yani. The sequence goes on along the minus strand of CM076989.1, from coordinate 33,054,355 downwards.
AGCAAATGAACGGTATACCAATGGGAACGTCAACCTCCACGAGTATTGCTAATCTATTCCTGTTCTTTAAGGAATATAAATTCATTAAAAATCACTCCACCTGCTCCGATAACTACCTTTACACATTTAGATATATTGATGATCTGCTGTGTATCAATAATTCAGAAGTTATAGAGAGTGATTTTGATAATATCTATCCTAGCTCTCTTAACTTATGTAAAACCAACCACAGTAATCAGGAACTTGAGTTCCTAGACTTAAGCATTAAGCTTAACAGAGGTAACCCATCTATTAGCCTCTTTGATAAAAGAGTTAATTTTCCTTTCAAAGTAATTAAATATCTACACTGGAATAATAACATATCAACCAAAGTAATTGAGAATGTACTAATTTCTCAGGTCCTAAGAATTTCAGGAATTTGCAGCAACAATTTGGACTTCAATTACCACATTAATATACTATTAGATAGTTTTCTAGAGAACAAAATTCCTTCTTCTTTCATCAAAAGAACTTTAAGAAAAATTATTCTGAATAATAGAGTAAGGTTGGCAGATCTGCTTTAATTTTCTACACAGTTAATAATATGATTCTGACTAATGAAAGCCGTTTGGAAGTTGGCTAGAGGATGCCTATTAACTACTATAAGGAACCTTAGTGCTATGGATATGAAGGTCCTATTAAAATAAAAAATTAAATAATATAGACAAAATCACAAAAAAAGCTTAAAAATTTGTTTATAAAAGAAAATAAAAACAAATAAAAAAGAAAACTAGTTATTCACTCACTAGAATAGCTATACTAAAAATAGTAAAACTAACATTAAAATTAATAGGATTCTGAATAATCTATAGAAGCGCACTAAGGTGATTAAATACATGCAAAGATTATTAAATACACTACCTGTGTATTTTATAATATTTCTCATGTATTCTGGAGAGTTAATTCTGCTCTTTCTGATCATGCAGGTCCACAGTCTTAAGTACATATATTTTTTTCTCTAGTTAAAATCTCCGCGAGTTGGATTCTTTCAGTGTGTGCAGGCCTTCAGCCCCACCCATACTGCCCCCAGCGACTAGGGAGTGGCAGAGGAGTTTGTTGGAAGTTTGGGGAAAAGGTCGGCCATGTTTCCTCTTGTGTGGAGAAAGTTCAGTTGCATAAGAGGTAAGCTCTCTTCATTGTCTTTGGGTTTTAGGTTTTCCAAGTTCAATGTTTGTACTTCTTGTACTTTTTTCTCTGTTATTTTTGCTTTTTAGCATTTAGGCACTGCCAAGTCTGTTAACTTTTTTGCGGATTTTAACTCTTTCTTTTTCTTGGTGGCTTTGCGCGTTTTTTTGGAAACTTAGGCCAAGCAGCTGGTCATTCATAGTTCTTGTACTTTGCGCTGTGTTTTCAAAGTAGTTAAGTTCTTAATAACTACTTAATTGTGCACTTAAACACTTCTGAAATACTTTGTACATATTGCAACTAATTGTTTATGTCATATAACCTTCACAAAGCATTTCTTTAGTTAATTATTGTCTTTAATTTATTCTCGTTTTTGTGTTGTCAGATGTTGTGGAGTAGGGGTTTTAGAATCAAGTTTTCTTTAAAGAATCTGACTGAGTTTTAAATAATTAATATTTCATTTTTTAATTGCAATGTACGAATTTGGAAAACTTTTGCATTGCTATTGAGGTTTAAATTCTCTCTCAGGCGAACTTGGCATTTCGTTATTGCTGAACATTATTTCTAATTATTATGTCACTCTCACAACTTGAGTTTTCTTTAATCTTCTTCTTTCTGTTTAATAGTAACAGATGAAGAGCATGGGTCGGGCCATGAAAGTTATGGATGCAAGCTAAATTGTTAACTAGAGCTAGGTCATACAACTCTGCGGAGGTCATGACATATATATATATATATTTTAAAAAAATTTTGGTGGGCTTATTACTTGCATCTACGGCTTTGCAGAAACCCATTTCCAACTAGGTCTTTGTGGAAGTGAGAAAATACAGAGTTTTTGCTGGTCCTTGATAAAGCCAGGGCTCAGTATTCTCGACACTTTCTACATTCAGTTGTTTTATTTTATTTTTTATTTTTTTTTATTTTTACTCACACTGGTAGATACATAACTTTTTCTATGTTGTACTTGGTATGAGTCAAAAATATTTTTTTGCTTAGGTCTCTTCTTAATAGAATATATATATATATATATATATATATATATATATATCCCGATGGTAATGGTATAGTTATACCGCCAATAGCGGTATAACTATACCATCGGGATTAGAGGAAATTCTATCCCACACTCACCAACCCGCTTGGCCAGCGTGGTGAGTTATGGCCAAACCCCTCCAAAATGACTCCACAACTTAAATCTTGGCCCTCAGTCTCCGGCAGCTGGAATGTACCTGGCCAAGGCAGCGGCCAGTGCGACATGAAGTCAGAGGGTGCTAAGAATCCCCGGAGGACCGGACTAGGCTGCCATCTGATGCTGACTTTGGCAACGTACAATGGACGCTCCCTATCTTCTGATTCAAGGCTTCTTGAATTGGAAGAGGAACTACAAAGGATCAAGTGGGACATCGTGGGGCTAAGTGAGGTAAGGAGAAAAGGAGAAGATCTCATCGAACTGAAAAGTGGACATCTCTTCAACTATCGTGGAACAGACACTGGCAGAACTAGTGGTGTTGGATTTATAATAAACAAGAAACTGAAGGATAAAGTTGTAGAAGTTGAAAGTTCCTCTGACAGAGCTGCACGGCTTGTTATCCAACTCTCGAAAAGATACCAGGCTCAGATTATTCAAACTTACGCACCCACCACAAGTCATCCTGAAGAAGAAATTGAAGAATTTTATGAGGAAATTTGTCATCTAAATAATAAAGGTAAGCAGCACTTGAAAATAATTATGGGAGATTTCAATGCAAAAATAGGGCAACGGCAACAGAATGAAACTTCAGTAGGTAAATTCGGTCACGGCAACAGAAACCAGCGTGGAAATACTCTCGTTGAGTTTGCAGAGGCAGAAGGGTTTTTCATCTTGAACTCCTTCTTCAAGAAAAAGCCACACAGGAAATGGACATGGAGACATCCAAATGGGACGACAAGTGAAATTGATTTTATTATGTGTAACAAAAAATTCGTCATAGAAGACTGCAGTGTGCTAAACAAGTTCAACACAGGTAGTGACCATAGATTGGTGAGATGTAAGATGCACCTCAGCACTAAACTTGAACGTGGCAAGCTCATAAGACAAACAAAATCTATTGACATAACCAACCTTAAAAAACACCATAATACCTTCAAGTTGGAACTGAAGAACAGGTTATCTGCTTTAGAAGGCCTAACATCGAAAGAAGTGGACATCTCTGAAGTTAACAGAAAAGTAACGAAAGCTCTTATGGAAACAGCAACAAAATTAGCTGGGTCTAAGAACAAGTTGCATGTAAATAAATTATCAGGAAAAACGAAAATGTTGATGAAAAAAAGAAGAGAGATGAGGACAACTAAAGAAGATGTGACTTCCAAAGTGGAATATATAGAGCTATGCAAGACAGTACGAAAAAGTATCACTGAAGACGTAAGAAAATTCAACTGTGAACTAGTGAGGAAAGCAATTGAAAACAACCAAAGCCTAAAGATAGCAAAGGGACATCTCAGTAAGGGAAGAAAACAGATTATGGCACTGAGAAAAGAAGATGGTTCTGTAACAAGAAATAGAGGCGAAATTTTGACAAGTGTGAAAGATTTCTACTCCAAATTATATGAAAGGGATGATATATGCACTCCAGACATCATGAAAGATACCAGTACCAGAGTTCCTCCAGTCCTTCCAGCAGAAGTTGCACATGCAATCAAGAACATGAAGCGAGGAAAAGCTCCAGGAGAAGATGGAATTACTGTAGACATCATACAAGAAGCAAGTGGAGAAATCGAAACAGTACTCGCCCAAATTTTCACTCGATGCCTTAATGAAGGAAAGATTCCTGAGGATTGGAACACCGCTACAATGATCCTGCTACATAAGAAAGGTGACATTGAGGATCTCGGAAACTACAGACCTATCAGCCTCCTATCAGTAGTTTATAAAATCTTCACTAAAGTTCTTTCACACCGCTTGAAGGTAGCACTAGACATGGCTCAACCGAGAGAACAAGCTGGATTCAGGAGTGGCTACAGCACAATAGATCATATCCACGTGCTGAGAGAACTAATTGAAAGAGCGAGGGAATATGAACTTCCATTGTGCATGGCTTTTATCGATTATGAAAAAGCCTTTGATTCGGTGAAACCATCAGCAGTTACAATGGCCCTGAAAACCTGCGGTATTGAAGATGCATACATTAATATTATTAATAACATCTATGAAAATGCAAGTGCAAAGATTAGGCTGTTTGAAAATACAACACACGTAAAAATTGGAAAGGGAGTGAGACAAGGTGACACCATATCTCCGAAGCTCTTTAATGCCACATTGGAGGGTGTTTTTCAGTCGCTGAGCTGGGAAAACAAGGGGATAAAGATTAATGGAGATTATCTAACCCACCTTCGTTTTGCTGATATATATATATTCTATAAAGAAGATACCTAAGCAAAAAAAAAACACATACATAATTTTGACTCACACCTAGTACAACATAGAAAAGGTTATGTATCTACCTGTGTGAGTAAAAAGGAGAAAAAGATAAAAAAATAAAATAAAACAACTGAATGTAGAAGGTGTCGAGAATACTGAGCCTTGGCTTTATCAAGGACCGGCAAAAACTCTGCATTTTCTCACTTCCACAAAGACCTAGTTGGAAATGGGTTTCTGCAAGGCCATAGATGCAAGTAACATTCCCACCTAAATTAGTTTAACAAATATATATATGTCATGTCCTCCGTAGAGTTGCATGACCTAGCACTAGTTAACAATTTCGCTTGCATCCATTAACCTTCCTGGCCCGACCCATGCTCTTCATCTGTTACTATTAAACAGAGAGAAGAAGATTAAAGAGAACTCAAGCTGTGAGAGTGACATAATAATTAGAAATGATTTTCAGCTATAACGAAATTCCAAGTTCGTTTGAGAGAGAATTTAAACCTGAAAAACAATGCAAAAGAAATCCAAATTTTACATTGCAATTAAAAAAGGAAATGTTAATTTATAACGAACAGATTTTTTGAAAGAAAACTTGAGTCTAAAACCCCCTACTCTACAACTTATGACAGCACGAAAACGAGAATAAGTTAAAGATAATAATTAACTAAAGAAAACTTTGTGAAAGTTATATACCTTAAACAGTTAGTTGCAATATGTACAAAGTATTTCAGCAGTGCTTTAAGTGCATAATTAATTAGTTATTAAGAACTTAACTACTTTGAAAAAACAGCGCATAGACAGCGCATAGAAAAGGAACAAGCTTAGCCATCTTCTGTTCCTAGGTACCCCAAAAGACGCTCAAAGTTACAAAGAAAAGTAAGAGTTAAAACCCGCAAAAATGTTAACAGACAAACAAATGCTTAAAAGCTGAAAAGCTAAAAAACGACAGAGAAAAGGTACATGAAGTACAAACATTGAACTTATAAAACCTAGAACCCAAAAACAAGGAAGAGAGCTTACCTCTTGTGTGACAAAAACTTTTCTCCTCACAAGAGAAGAACATGGCTGACCTCTTCCGCCACTCCCTAGACGCTGGGGGGCAGTGAGGGTGGGGCTGATGGCCTCCTCATACAGCAAGAAACCAACGCGCGGAGATTTTAACCAGAGAAAAAAATATATAAACTTAAGACTGTGGATCTGTATGATCAGAAAGAGCAGAATTAACTCTCCAGAATACATGAGAAATATTATAAAATACACGAGCAGTTTATTTAATAATCTTTGCATGTATTAAATCACCTTAGTGAGCTTCTATAGATTAATCAGAATCTTATTAATTTTAATGTTGGTTTTACTATTTTTAGTATAGCTATCCTAGTGATGAATAACTAGTTTTCTTTTTTATTTGTTTTTATTTTCTTTTATAAACAGATTTTTAAGCTTTTTTTTGTGTTTTTGTTTATATTATTTAATTTTTTGTTTTAATAGGACCGTCATATCCATAGCACTAAGGTTCCTTTAGGTAGTTAATAGGCATCCTCTAGTCAACTTCCTTACGGCTTTGATTGGTCAGAATCATATTATTAACTGTGTAGAAAATTAAAGCAGACACAAACTAGAAGATATGAGCCTGAATTTCCATTTCTTTTTGCAACGGTTAAGTTTCATAAGGATCCTGTGAAGTTCAGGTTCATAGCTAGTGTAGTAAGGAGTCATAAAAAGAAAATAGATCTTGCTTTTGAAGATGTCTTAAAGAAGGTTTTGAAACACATTAGAAACTGTTCTAACTTGATGTACAGAGATTTTTGGATAATTAATAATAATGCAGAAGTAATTTCTACTATACTCAAAGTTTGTCCCCTAGATATTAATAGTTATGATTTTGAAAACCTATATACTAATCTGCCTCTATCAGATATAATCACTACCTTTAAAGAGCTGTATGCAGAATTTAAACTTAACCAATTTGTTGATGTAGGAACTTGGAACTCTTATCTCAATTGCTGCATAAAAAATAACCATATCTTATATAATAATACTCTCTATAAGCAAGTGAACGGTATTCCAATGGGAACATCAACGTCCACGAATATCGCTAATCTATTCCTGTTCTTTAAGGAATATAAATTCATTAAAAATCACCCCACCTGCTCAGATAACTACCTTTACACTTTTAGATATATTGATGATCTGCTGTGTATCAATAATTCAGAAGTTATAGAGAGTGATTTTGATAATATCTATCCTAGCTCTCTTAACTTATGTAAAACCAACCACAGTAATCAGGAACTAGAGTTCCTAGACTTAAGCATTAAGCTCAGCAGAGGTAACCCATCTATTAGCATCTATTAGCCTCTTTGATAAAAGAGTTAATTTTCCTTTCAAAGTAATTAAATATCTACACTGGAATAATAACATTTCAACCAAAGTAATTGAGAATGTACTAATTTCTCAGGTCCTAAGAATTTCAAGAATTTGCAGCAACAATTTGGACTTCAATTACCACATTAATATACTATTAGAAAGTTTTCTAGAGAACGAAATTCCTTCTTCTTTCATCAAAAGAACTTTAAGAAAAATTATTCTGAATAATAGAGTAAGGTTGGCAGATCTGCTTTAATTTTCTACACAGTTAATAATATGATTCTGACCAATCAAAGCCGTAAGGAAGTTGGCTAGAGGATGCCTATTAACTACCTAAAGGAACCTTAGTGCTATGGATATGACGGTCCTATTAAAACAAAAAATTAAATAATATAAACAAAATCACAAAAAAAGCTTAAAAATCTGTTTATAAAAGAAAATAAAAACAAATAAAAAAGAAAACTAGTTATTCATCACTAGGATAGCTATACTAAAAATAGTAAAACCAACATTAAAATTAATAAGATTCTGATTAATCTATAGAAGCTCACTAAGGTGATTTAATACATGCAAAGATTATTAAATAAACTGCTCGTGTATTTTATAATATTTCTCATGTATTCTGGAGAGTTAATTCTGCTCTTTCTGATCATACAGATCCACAGTCTTAAGTTTATATATTTTTTTCTCTGGTTAAAATCTCCGCGCGTTGGTTTCTTGCTGTATGAGGAGGCCATCAGCCCCACCCTCACTGCCCCCCAGCGTCTAGGGAGTGGCGGAAGAGGTCAGCCATGTCACACAAGAGGTAAGCTCTCTTCCTTGTTTTTGGGTTCTAGGTTTTATAAGTTCAATGTTTGTACTTCATGTACCTTTTCTCTGTCGTTTTTTAGCTTTTCAGCTTTTAAGCATTTGTTTGTCTGTTAACATTTTTGCGGGTTTTAACTCTTACTTTTCTTTGTAACTTAGAGCGTCTTTTGGGGTACCTAGGAACAGAAGATGGCTAAGCTTGTTCCTTTTCTATGCGCTGTCTATGCGCTGTTTTTTCAAAGTAGTTAAGTTCTTAATAACTAATTAATTATGCACTTAAAGCACTGCTGAAATACTTTGTACATATTGCAACTAACTGTTTAAGGTATATAACTTTCACAAAGTTTTCTTTAGTTAATTATTATCTTTAACTTATTCTCGTTTTCGTGCTGTCATAAGTTGTAGAGTAGGGGTTTTAGACTCAAGTTTTCTTTCAAAAATCTGTTCGTTATAAATTAACATTTCCTTTTTTAATTGCAATGTAAAATTTGGATTTCTTTTGCATTGTTTTTCAGGTTTAAATTCTCTCTCAAACGAACTTGGAATTTCGTTATAGCTGAAAATCATTTCTAATTATTATGTCACTCTCACAGCTTGAGTTCTCTTTAATCTTCTTCTCTCTGTTTAATAGTAACAGATGAAGAGCATGGGTCGGGCCAGGAAGGTTAATGGATGCAAGCGAAATTGTTAACTAGTGCTAGGTCATGCTACTCTACGGAGGACATGACTTATATATATTTTTTAAACTATTTTAGGTGGGAATGTTACTTGCATCTATGGCCTTGCAGAAACCCATTTCCAACTAGGTCTTTGTGGAAGTGAGAAAATGCAGAGTTTTTGCTGGTCCTTGATAAAGCCAAGGCTCAGTATTCTCGACACCTTCTACATTCAGTTGTTTTATTTTATTTTTTATCTTTTCTCCTTTTACTCACACAGGTAGATACATAACCTTTTCTATGTTGTACTAGGTGTGAGTCAAAATTATATATGTATTTTTTTGCTTAGGTATCTTCTTTATAGAATGTGAATTCTGAATTTTCAAAACTGCTGCGTTGCGCGTTTTGATTTTCAGGTTATTTTGCACCCTTCGTTTTAAATTCTAAAATTTTTTCCTTAGTCTTCAGTTTTGCTCTTAAGTATATATATATATATATATATATATATATATATATATTCTATTAAGAAAAGACCGCAGCAAAAAAAAAAAAAAAAAAAAATTGACGAGAGAGAGAGAGAGAGAGATTTATTTTGCTAGAACTTCTCGTCAAGTTGCAGTGGGCTGGATTTATTACTTGAAGAACTGACCAGTGTTGGGCAACTGAAATACTGGTTTGGATAGCAAGAGAAAGGAAAATACCCAGAAGTAGACCACGAGAAAAGTGGGTGAATGAAATTCGAAAACATGCTGGAGTATCTTGGAAGTGACAGTCCCAGAGAGCTGTGGAAAAGACTTAGTGCGACTTTTGTCCAGCAGTGAATTGATAATTGTTGTTGTTGATGATAATGGTGTGTGTGTGTGTGTGTGTGTGTGTGTGTTGTACACTTTAAAATGGAGGGGTATTGAGCTTTTTTTATGGAAGTGCCTGAAGCAATTTGGGGTGTGTGTATAAATCCTTGGTTCAAACAGTTTTTCGTACATTAAAATTCGTAGCTGTTTTACACTTACTGCCACCTAATGGATACGAATGCAGCTTTTAATCACTGCTAAAATCGGATGATAGCGTATAAATGTATTCAAATCACAGCTAAGAGTCACATGAATCAGTGAAGAAAAAAATACTGTGAGTCATTTGAATCTGAAATACAAGTGGGGTATTTAATGCCTAAACTTTTCGTCCTTATTTAATAATTCAAACATACCCGGTGGAACATCAGTGTTCCGTGCTGCAGCTAAAAAAAAAAAAAAAAAAAAAATACAGTAGTATAACAAAACGTGTTTTAACATAACACGTTTTAACATAACTGCTGCAACAAACATTCAGTAGCGCACACAATATTTCGATGGGCTGATAGTAACGGAAAACTTCATTTTTATTTATAAACTTTTAGGAATCTGTTTCACTGTAATAATAAAATATCAGGCATCATTTTCGTTCATCTTTGGATGGCATTATCAAATTAAAGAAAATACAAAGAACAATGCACACAATACTTTGCGATTTGAAAATACTAAACTTGACTTTGTGTTTCTACGTAATCTGTATGCATTTTTCTTACGCAATTTTCTTGAATCAGAGCCTCTTTCATAAGAATATTTCACACTTTCTCTTCATTTTGAAGCATGCGAATGATATCTAAACTCATTTTTTAATACGCATATCAGTAGATAATTGTCGTAACACCGGCTATTGGGAAATGTGACTTTTATCGTAACACCGGGTATTGGGAAAATAGAAACTTTTATATCAATTTTTTTCACAATGGAGATCATTACCGACAGCAATACTTGCAGTGATTGTGTCTCACTCAAGTTGCAACGAATTTGGAACCAATTCTTCAAATAACGCATTTTCTCTACCAGGATCCAGCGTGCAACCAACGGGATGTCTGGTATCTTTAAATGAAAATAACGTCGCATCTATTTACCGTCAAGTTCCCGCGTTCAAATTGTTAAGCGTTCTATTTTTCAGTTTGCAATTTCTGTCTAACTTACTTGAAAAAGCCATCTGGTTGATGTGCGAAAGCTTGGAAACGCTTATGTGTTTATTTCCTGCGCCAATAAATCGTATCACTAGTATAGTGTTACTATTTACTACTTACTTGGTGTACTGTTCCTCGTTATAAACAAACCCGTTAATTCACTGGTGAAATATTGTATACACAAATCTCCAAGCTTTCGATCTCCAATGAAAGACTCTTTGAAGGCCGAGGTTAGATACAAAATGCAGAGCATTAGAACGTGTAAAAAGCAAAGCTGATTTTTGAAAAGAGTGAAAGCATGAGCAGCATTACGAGTTATTTATTACTTGATTCTTTGCTGCGTGGAAACATGTTTCTATATCTTAGTAAGGTATACCGACCCACTGGCAGTTCAATAAACACCATATCATTGTATGCCAGCTTACTGGAGAAGATTTCGATTGTATCCCTGATGGCTGTGTCTTTAAAGTTCGTACAAAGGGCTGCTCTTCTGATCCTATTCCACGTAGAAGTTGTTACGCAACACTTGACTTACCTGGCTATTCTTGTTTCAACCATGCCATGCAGATTATGTGTTTTTCCAAGCAAGTCATATAGCATGTCTACTCCTATATGGATGAGGTTAGAAGAGTGACCCCTAATACGAATTGTAAAGATACAGCTGTCAAGGAGATAATTGAAATCCTCTCCAGCAAGCTGGCATGCAGTGATGCTGTCTCTGTGCAAACAACAATAGTTTATCATGCATTACAAAGGAGGAAAAAAACACGTAGTAACAGAGTGTCCAGTCGCGTGATAAACAACACGTAGCATTACTCGTGTTGTCTTTCACGCTATTTCCGAAAAACAACTTTGCTTTTACGCGTTCTAATTTTCTGTATTTTATATCTACCCTCGGTTTCATAAAATCTAATTGGTACAAGATCATCAACATACAGCACATATTTGGTGTTTCAACCACGTACATACAGTGGTGTGAAAAAAAGTATTGCACAATCTGCAAAAACCGCGAATTTTTAAGCTCAACTCTTTATTTAAATAACTAATTTTTCATAGTTACTTCATCATTTAAATATCATTAGATGCGAAATTTAATGGAGATTTCAAAAATGCCTTAGTGACCCCTAATACGAATTGTAAAGAGACAGCTGTCCTCTTTGCATCTTGAAGGTATACTGCGAAAAAGGTATTGTAAAAGATTGGATTGAACAATATCATTCCAAGTTTGTATTGCATCTTCAATGAGCTCAAATTTGGTTGTTGGCTTCGTTTTTGATAGTTTATACGACACTTTGAACCATAAGTTTCCGATCGGGTTTATGTCCTGTGACTCTGGTGGCCAATCAAGATGCTGAAAACTTTTTCCTAAGACAAACCACTTTTTCTCTGCTTTAGCACGATGACAGGGAGCATTGCCATCTTGAGAAATAATATTGCAGACATAAAGTCTTCTAGAAGATGGTAGCATCTCGTTTTCTAATATCCAGATGTATTTCTTAGTATTTACTGTACGATCGGCAATATAGAGGCTCCCAACGCCATGTGCACACATGCAGCTCCAAACCATGACCTTCACCGGATGCTTAACAGTAGCCATCATCACCATTGTCAACCAATATCCATCCCCTGCTGGACGAAAGTCTTCCCAAGTTTCTTCCACAACGGCCTGTCTTGTGCCAGTCTCCTTCATGTTACTCCCTCATACTTTCGAATTTCATCCACCCATCTCCCAGGTGGTCTTCTTCTGGGTCTTTTCCTGTCCCTTGGAATCCAGTCTAAAATTTCGGCTCTCCATCGATGGTCTGTCCTTCTGGCAATATGTCCAGCCCATTGCCCTTTCAGGGATTTAACTCTGATCATGATGTCTTCCACTCTTGTCATTTTTCGGATCCACGAGTTCCTCTTCTTATCTCTCCTGGTTACACCAAGCATGCACCTCTCCATGCTGCTTTGAGTTGTCCGCAGTCTTCGTATGTCTCTTTTAGTTAAGGTCCACGTCTCTGCACCATACGTAAGCACTGGAAGGATGCATTGATCAAACACTTTTCTTTTGAGACATAATGGCATACTGCACTTGAAAATTATACCGTTTGTTCCAAAAGCTCTCCAGGCAAGTTTTATACGCCGAGTAATTTCTTCATCAATGTGACCCTCACTTGATATCTGCTGTCCAAGATAAACGTACGTGTCTGTTATCTCCAGCTTTTCCCCATCAATCGATAAATCTTCATTTTTCGTAAGAGCATTGTACATCACTTTTGTCTTCTGAAAGTTCATTTTTAATCCCACTTCGTTACTCTTGTCAGCAAGTTCCTGGATCATACTCTGCAGCTCTGATGGGGTAGTTGCAAAAATTACTACGTCATCAGCAAAACGAAGGTGAGTTAGATAATTTCCATTAATATTTATTCCTTTGTTTTCCCCGTTCATTGACTGCAAGACATTTTCTAATGTGGCATTAAAGAGTTTGGGAGATATAGTGTCACCTTGTCTTACTCACTTTCTAATTTTTATGAGTTCTAGTTGTCACTATGTCACTTGGATGGAATTCATCATGCTTGAATCTCTTTACATAGGCACTACTCTGATTCCCGTTAAGGCAAAATTCTGATTCATCACTGAAAATAATATTTTCCCATTGCTTGGTTGTTCATGAGACATGCTGTTTTGCCCAATGAAGTCTACGCTGTCTTTGACTTGCAGTTAACAGGGGTTTACTCCTGCCTTTGTAGTCCCCTCTTAACAGTTGATGCAGTAATAGTAATATCCGTCACCGCAGACCATCTTTGAAGCAGGTGAATTGAGCCTCCTGTCTGCCAAGCTTAACTTTCTGAGCACTCTGTCCTGCCTGGTTGTAATGGATCTGGGCCTTACAGTTTGACACATATTTTTAGTATCAGCAGTGTCTTTTAATTTCTTCAGTAGCTTAATAACCGCCCACTCTTACAGCGATTTGCCTTGAAGAATATCCCTCTTCATGCAGAACAACTATTTTTATTCTGTCCGCTATGGACAATTCTGCAGTTTTAACCATTATTGAGAATGTACACAAATTATATCCTAATAATAACAAGAAACGACGACAACAATGCTCTAGTAGAAATAACGTAGTTTGTCATTTTCATGTAGGACTTCCGTCCACAATGAGTAGAGTTTAGGTCCCAGCCACCTACAGCGAGATCGCCTTTTGGGCAGGACACAGAAACGGAAGGAATGAGAGCAAGTCTAGCGACTTTTGACAGAACAGTTTGTAGTGAGATTAGAGTTCAGTAGATGGCGCCACCGTACAAGTACGATATTGCACATAGATGGGTGAGAGAATTTTAGGGCGTACATAGGAAAGGGGCTCTGACGACCGCAAATAGCGGTATAACTATACCATCGGGATCAGAGGAAATGCTATCAAACACTCACCAACCCGCTTGGCCAGCGTGGTGAGTTATGGCCAAACACCTCCAAAATGACTCTACAACTTAAATCTTGGCCCTCAGTCTCCGGCAGCTGGAATGTACCTGGCCAAGGCAGCGGCCAGTGCGACATGAAGGCAGAGGGTGCTAAGAATCCCCGGAGGACCGGACTAGGCTGCCATCTGATGCTGACCTTGGCTACCTACAACGGACGCTCCCTATCTTCTGATTCAAGGCTTCTTGAATTGGAAGAGGAACTACAAAGGATCAAGTGGGACATCGTGGGGCTAAGTGAGGTAAGGAGAAAAGGAGAAGATCTCATCGAACTGAAAAGTGGACATCTCTTCTACTATCGTGGGACAGATACTGGCAGAACTAGTGGTGTTGGATTTATAATAAACAAGAAACTGAAGGATAAAGTTGTAGAAGTTGAAAGTTCCTCTGACAGAGCTGCACGGCTTGTTATCCAACTCTCGAAAAGATACCAGGCTCAGATTATTCAAACTTATGCACCCACCACAAGTCATCCTGAAGATGAAATTGAAGAATTTTATGAGGAAATTTGTCATCTAAATAATAAAGGTAAGCAGCACTTGAAAATAATTATGGGAGATTTCAATGCAAAAATAGGGCACCGGCAACAGAATGAAACTTCAGTAGGTAAATTCGGTCACGGCAACAGAAACCAGCGTGGAAATACTCTCGTTGAGTTTGCAGAGGCAGAAGGATTTTTCATCTTGAATTCCTTTTTCAAGAAAAAGCCACACAGGAAATGGACATGGAGACATCCAATTGGGACGACAAGTGAAATTGATTTTATTATGTGTAACAAAAAATTCGTCATCGAAGACTGCAGTGTGCTAAACAAGTTCAACACAGGTAGTGACCATAGATTGGTGAGATGTAAGATGCACCTCAACACTAAACTGGAACGTGGCAAGCTCATAAGACAAACAAAATGTATTGACATAACCAACCTTAAAAAACACCATAATACTTTCAAGTTGGAACTGAAGAACAGATTCTCTGCTTTAGAAGGCCTAACATCGGAAGAAGTGGATATTTCTGAAGTTAACAGAAAAGTAACCAAAGCTCTTATGGAAACAGCAACAAAATTAGCTGGGTCTAAGAACAAGTTGCATGTAAACAAATTATCAGGAAAAACCAAAATGTTGATGCAAAAAAGAAGAGAGATGAGGACAACTAAAGAAGATGTGACTTCCAAAGTGGAATATATAGAGCTATGCAAGACAGTAAGAAAAAGTATCACTGAAGACGTAAGAAAATTCAACTGTGAACTAGTAAGGAAAGCAATTGAAAACAACCAAAGCCTAAAGATAGCAAAGGGACATCTCAGTAAGGGAAGAAAACAGATTATGGCTCTGAGAAAAGAAGATGGTTCTATAACAAGAAATAGAGGCGAAATTTTGACAAGAGTGAAAGATTTCTACTCCAAACTATATGAAAGGGATGATACATGTACTCCAGACATCATGAAAGGTACCGGAGTTCTTCCAGTCCTCCCAGCAGAAGTTGCTCATGCAATCAAGAACATGAAGCGGGAGAAAGCTCCAGGAGAAGATGGAATTACTATAGACATCATACAAGAAGCAAGTGGAGAAATTGAAACAGTACTCGCCCAAATTTTCACTCGATGCCTTAATGAAAGGAAGATTCCTGAGGATTGGAACAATGCTACAATGATCCTGCTACATAAAAAAGGTGACATTGAGGATCTCAGGAACTACAGACCTATCAGCCTCCTATCAGTGGTTTATAAAATCTTCACTAAAGTTCTTTCACACCGCTTGAAGGTAACACTGGACATGGCTCAACCGAGAGAACAAGCTGGATTCAGGAGTGGCTACAGCACAATAGATCATATCCACGTACTGAGAGAACTAATTGAAAGAGCGAGGGAATATGAACTTCCATTGTGCATGGCTTTTATCGATTATGAAAAAGCCTTTGATTCGGTGAAACCATCAGCAGTTACCACGGCTCTGAAATCCTGCGGTATTGAAGATGCATACATTAATATTATTAATAACATCTATGAAAATGCAAGTGCAAAGATTCGGCTGTTTGAAAATACAACACACATAAAAATTGGAAAGGGAGTGAGACAAGGTGACACCATATCTCCGAAGCTCTTTAATGCCACATTGGAAAATGTCTTTCAATCACTGAACTGGGAAAACAAAGGGATAAAGATTAATGGATATTATCTAACCCACCTTCGTTTTGCTGATGACGTAGTCATTTTTGCAACTACCCCATCAGAGCTGCAGAGTATGATCCAGGAACTTGCTGACAAGAGTAAAGAAGTGGGATTAAAAATGAACTTTCAGAAGACAAAAGTGATGTTCAATGCTTTTACAAGAAATGAAGATTTATCGATTGATGGAGAAAAACTGGAGATAACAGATACGTATGTTTATCTTGGACAGCAGATATCAAGTGAGGGTCACATTGATGAAGAAATTAATCGGCGTACAAAACTTGCCTGGAGAGCTTTTGGAAGAAACAGCATAATTTTCAAGAGCAATATGCCATTATGTCTTAAAAGAAAAGTGTTTGATCAATGCATCCTTCCAGTGCTTACGTATGGTGCAGAGACGTGGACCTTAGCTAAAAGAGACATACAAAGGCTGCAAACAACTCAAAGAAGTATGGAGAGGTGCATGCTTGGTGTAACCAGGAGAGATAAGAAGAGGAACTCGTGGATCCGAAAAATGACGAGAGTGGAAGACATCATGATCAGAGTTAAATCCCTGAAATGGCAATGGGCTGGACATACTGCCAGAAGGACAGACCATAGATGGACAGCCGAAATTTTAGATTGGATTCCAAGGGACAGGAAAAGACCCAGAAAAAGACCACATGGGAGATGGGTGGATGAAATTCGTAAATATGCGGGAGTGACATGGAGGAGACTGGCACAAGACAGACCGTTGTGGAGGAAACTTGGGGAGACCTTCGTCCAGCAGTGGATTGATAATGGTTGACAATGATGATGATGATGACATAGGAAAGGATACCCATTTAACCAGTGGGTCCAGCCTGGGGGCCGTCACTTTACGTGCTCGTCCGATGCACGGTGGATATTCAGCGATTGTTAGTAAATCACACCATCTCTGAAAGATCAGCCCAGGCTAGAACCTGGGGACCCAGCATCGATAATCTGAACCACTAAGCCATCCGCGGCTCTACTGAACAAAATCCAAACTGTGTTTTGTGTACAGTTTTGAGTTTGTTTTGACAATGCTCTAGTAACTCTGCGTCAATGGTTATAAAGGCTGGAGTAGGATTAGGATAGCATCAGGAAGCAGCCAATCAGTTAAAAGAATGTCTATGATTGGCTGTAACAACTGATACGCAGCTAAGGTGCATTTCAATGTGTTCGTCAAACCCCATATCTTATGTCATATTTTAAGAACAGTAGTAGCTACAGGAAAAACTAAGACACTTTTGAAATCTCCATTAAATTTTACATATAACCACATGCATAAACGATGAAATAACTATGAAAATTGGTTAATTAAAAAAAGATAAGCTTCAAAATTTACGGTTTTTCCAGGTGATACAATACTTTTGCACACCACTGTAAATAACTTAAAATAAGCTATTAAATAAAACTATAACTTAAATAAGCTATTCTCTTTGAGTAGTTAATCCTATCTTCACCACCAGTAATATTTTCAATACACTGCTGGATGACGGTCTCTCCAAGTCTTTTCTATAATTCTCTATGTTGAACAATACTTCTCTTCTATGTCACTCCGACATGATTTCAGATCTCATCTTCCCACGTGATCTTAATCTGGGTCTTTTCCTGTCCCTTGGGATCTAGTCCAGTATTTCAGTTGTTTTTTTTTTTTTTTTTTTTGGTTGGAGGTTTAACGACCACCGTGAGCAACTCAATGGGCTATAAGCAGTCGCCCGTCCCTAATTTAGGGTCACTGGTTCCAGGGAAGGGAGAGAGCCAGTGCCGTAAGACAAACACAACATCCATTCCTCACCGGGATTCGAACCCGGACCCCTCACGGACGAATGATCATAGGCCAGCGCCTTAGACCACTGCGCCACCGGGGCGGCTATTTCAGTTGTCCCATAGTGTTTGGTCAGTTATTCTAGCAATAGGTCCAGCACATTGTTTCTTGATCTCTTGAGCGTCTTTACGTTGATTATGATGTCTCCCACTCTTGACATTTTCCAGATCCATTGAGAGTTTCTTTTTCTTTTTCTCTTTCTTTTCTTTTCTTTTCCTTTCTTTCTTTCTTTTTTTTTTTTTTTTTTTTTTTAGAGGAAGAGAGAAGTGTTAAAGACCACAGTGTGGAACGTATTAGGTGATATGCAGTCGTCTGACCCTAATTTTAGGCCACCGACGCTAGGGAAGGTAAAGAGACAGTGCCGCAAGGCAGACACACCACCCGTGCCTTATCTGGAACTTGAACCAGGGCATAAAACGGACGAACTGTCAGAATCTAGAGCTATTTTTTTTTTTTTTTGATTGGAGGTTTAACGACCACCGTGAGCAACTCAATGGGCTATAAGCAGTCGCCCGTCCCTAATTTAGGGTCACTGGTTCCAGGGAAGGGAGAGAGCCAGTGCCGTAAGACAAACACAACATCCATGCCTGACCGGGATTCGAACCCGGACCCCGTTCGGACGAATGATCAGAGGCCATCGCTTAGACCACTGCGCCACCGGGGCGGCAATCCAGAGCTTAAGACTGCTGCATGGTGTGGCGAGATCTTTTCCTACTTTTCTTAGATATAACAAACATGCATCTCTCCACAGTTCTTTGAGTTGACCGTAACCTCTTTTTGTCTTTTTTCGTTAAAGTTCATATATCTGGCCCACAAGTAAGAACTGGAAGGATGCATTGATTAAACTCTTTTCTTTAAAGATGTATTCTCTTAAAAAACTTGTGCTCTTTCTTCGACATGCACTTCTGCTTTGTGTCCCTCGCTTAATATCTGTCGTTCAAGGTTGATGTAAGCATCAGTTACTTCTATTTTTTTTTTTTTTTTTGATTGGACGTTTAACGACCACCGTGAGCAACTTAATGGGCTATAAGCAGTCGTCCGTCCCTAATTTAGGGTCACTGGTTCCAGGGAAGGGAGAGACCGAGTGCTGTAAGACAAACACAACATCCATGCCTCACCTGGATTCGAACCCGGACCTCTTTTGGACGAATGATCAGAGGCCATCGCTTAGACCACTGCGCAACCGGAGCGGCCTTCTAAATTTGCCCCAGCAACGTTTGTTTTTATAGATTGCAACAAATAAACTGACTCCGGAAAATCGACATCCTTGTCGTACTTCCGAGTCAGAATTAAACTTCATGTAAGTCTATCCATATATCCTAATTGTTAAAAAACACTTAGTGTGCAGGCTTATGATTGATTTGAGTAACTTTCCTTTTGTTCCGAAACTTTTTTCTTTTTTGATTGGAGGTTTAACAACCACCGTGAGCAACTCAATGCGCTGTAAGCAGTCGCCCGTCCCTAATTTTGGATCACTAGTTCCAGGGAAGGGAGAGAGCCAATGACATAAGACTAACACAACATCCATGCCTCACCGGGATTCGAACCCGGACCCTTTTCGGACAAATGATAAGAGGCCATCGCTTAGACCACTGCGCCACCGAGGCAGACCGAAACTTTACAACAAACCTGATACTTTATTTGTAGGTACTTAGTTAAAACACTTTTTAATATCAATGAACATCGTATAAAAATCCCCTTTTTCTCATGAAACTTCAGGAAGCTGTATGAGTACAAATATATTGTTGAAAGCATAATTTATGGTGAGCTAAGTGTTGCTCCTTTTTTCATTAACCGGCAACTTGTTGGATCAACACTAAAGCCAACGGAAGTCGTATATCCTTAAAATTATGCAGTTAGCTCGTACTGAGGAAAAACTAGAAACAAGAGTTTTGACTACTTGTTGGAGGAGAATACGTGATGAATTTTCCTTGGAAATGGCGTCTGTACCTACATACTTATCCCTTTTCGCTTGAGTGAAGGAAGTCATAAATTATCTTAGATGCATTCCGCTATACCTTAAATAAATTATTGAATTAGATGAGAACACATTAAATTTGAGTGTAAAGAAGTGGAAATTTTTTCGCCCGGAAACAAAAGCGTGAATGAATGGTCACACGTTCTAAAAATACAGCAATGGAAGAATTATGAAGCCTTATTAAGAAGTTGAATATAAATCAAAATGCTTTATCCTCCAGAGAATGGCAAAACTCTCCGGAAATTTTAAGATCTACGAGAAAATGTCACTATAAATTTGAAAGATAAGATTTGGGAATTAGATACTGAATAAAAGAGCAAGTTAGGGCTTCAGTCAGACAGAAAGTCAACGACTTTAGTCAAGCAAGAAGTGCAAAATGTAGATAAGCGGCTGAGCTTATTGCAGCAAGGAAGAGAACTCCCTTCAGTACTGGACAGTTCCCCGAGTCGAATTGTAACAAGCTTGCATCATACTACTGGAAAGCATGATGGGCTGTTGATAAAGACTAATTTCGAAGTTACGTGGAGTGAAAAATCAATGAGGAAGTAGGTTCCTTCTAAGTTTTGTTGAGAAGTCCTACGTTTGACTTCTTGTAGATCCTCTCGTAGGAAAAACGTCTGAAATACAGCAGTCTCATATTAGCACTGAACTTTGGCTTCGGCGAAAGACATCTCCAACAACTGTACGTCTTTCATCAGCAGGACAGGCTCCAGTGACCACATACTTAAGTGGAAGAGACCTCTTCGACATCGAAAGACTGGCACCATATTTGGATGGATGAAATAATAGAAACACCAACTGCAAAAGTATTACTTTTACAATGGCTCGCTATTGATGAACAAGAAATGATGAATTTTTTGTATGCTTCTTTCTGGAAGTGTTTTAAAGGCCCAAGGATAAAAGCCGAAGCTGCTTTTACGGTAATAAAAATAGTACATGTGTTAACCGGTACTTTTCTTTCTCATTTGGGTTCGATATCTTATGTCGCTGCACCTCTTTGTCTGAGGTAAAATACACCAGGGAACAACGGATGAGAGAAATCACACTTTCAATGGATTTGTTATCTACTAAAGCTTGTCCTGGGATTAATTTATCCCCGTAATTTATTGATTACTTTAATTTCTACTTTCAACTGCAACTGCATTGCTACTTGCTTTTCTCTGTTCCTCATCTTATTCATATCCCTCCTATCACTTCATTCCCTTTCGCCCTTCCAGCAGGAGACGTGTACACTTTCAACCTCTGTCTGAACGCCCTATTTTCTCAGTGTCCAACTAGCTCTTGCCTAAACTTTTGTTCTATTCCTTTGCTTGAAAGAAAGGCCTGTTGCCTCGAAAATAATATCTTATTATACTGCACTTTCGATCACAATGCTACAGATCCCTGGAGGGGCAATACACAAATATAATAATAAAACATTTAGCCAAAGTACTAAACTCGATTGCCTGGAAAATGCTGTTTTATAACTTGACTAATGATCGTTAAAGTCCCGATAGCTTCTACCTGAACACGTCGTCGAGGTTTCCCATCTATGATGGTGACCCAAAGAGACCTTTTGTAGAAATTTCCATTCTGCACCATCGTTTGTTGAAATTGCGTCACCAAGAAAGAATCGCGCTATTCAAATGAAATATATATCAGATTTCTTATGTTACAGAAGATGATTCATTACATTTGTAGAGTTATACAAGATTTTTTGCTTCAAATCTCAGTATCGTGTGGAGCCGCCTCCAGCAACAATAACAGCCTCTACTAGTCGTGGCGTTGAACGGAAGAGGTTTTTGATATCGTCCTTGGGAAAAACCTACCAGGATGCTTTAATGCGAGACCAGAGTTCATTTGTGGTGATTGGCTGAGGCGATTGACAGGCCACTCGCTTAGCTACCATGTCCTCTACATGTTCAATCGGGGACATGTCCGGCGAACGTGCAGGTCAGGGAAGAAGTGGTATCTGCTGTGCATGGAAGAGGTCTTAGACATTTTGGGCCCAGTATTATCCTGCCGGAATATAGCGCTAGGACAACTATGAAGGAAGGGCATCACCTATGCTTTTGAAATTACTCTGATGTATTGCTGACTGTTGAGGGTTCCCTCAATTCGTAGCAGGCGAGTTGAACCCAATGGCTCCCCAAACTATGACGTTTGGCGGTTGACCGGAATGACGCTGCAAACTGCATTCTACAAGGTGCAGTTCACAACGATATGTTTGAACAAGTGTGCGACCCTTTTGTTGTGCCAAGTTGAATCGTGACTCGTCAGAAAACGTGATCTATTGCCAATCAGCGCGCCAATATCTGTGTTCGATATTAGATTGCAGCTTGATACGACTATGCTTGAGGGTCAAAGGAATGGGTAGCAATGGGTTGCCAGCCACAAGTCCTCTGTTAAGCAGACGACGTCGAAATATGCTGAAGGACAAACGCAGACCTACGAGGTCTGACAATTAAGTAATGAGACTGATTTTGTCGCTTGCTGCAGCCTCGTACGTCACATATGTGTGACATTGGTTCTTTCCCCAACCATAGTCCAAGTGGTAGCACCCTGGAAGGCCTCAGTGTGCAGTAGCTGACTTGGCTCGTGAAGTTGTGTGTGTGCCCCTCGTCAGGAAAATGGACTCGCCGAATATTGCGCAGCGGTATGCTATCTTCTTTTGTGTGAAATTCGGTGAAAATGCGGCGGTAACGTACGGAAAACTGCAGAAGTCTTTCGGCAGTGAGTTAATGTCAAGAGCACAAGCCTTCCGCTGGTACAAAATGTTTTATGTCGTGTGACGTACTTGCCAGCAGGACGCACACGACATAAAGGCAGATAGGAATTTAGAACAAACGTCCGCGTAGCTCAATTGGTAGAGCGACTTATTCCGGAATGAGGGGATCCGGGTTTGAATCCCGGCGTGGACAGAAATGACAGAGAAATTTACTTCGTTATAGTCCTTATTTAAATCACTGCTAAACAACGCGTGACTTGTTTCGTTGGTGTACGTTAAAGACGCGTCCTAGCATCTCCGTCTCTCCGACTATGGACTACCCTAGTGACGTCACAATCCGGTGAGTGGACCTGTAAGCTATAAGCGGGTGATTGATGCGCAGTGGTCTAAGCGCTGGTTTATGAATTATAATCATTCGTCGGTGAAGGGTCCGGGTTCGAATCCCGGTGAGGCATGGATGTTGTGTTTGTCTTACGGCACTGGCTCTCTCCCTTTCCTTGAACCAGTGACCCTAAATTAGGAATGGGCGACTGCTTACAGTCCATTGAGATGCTCACGGTTGTCGTTAAACCTTCAATTAAAAAAAATACTTTTGCTTCTGTTGCCATTTGACTTATGGTCAAAATTATAATAATGATTACTATTAATATTTTCGTGATTGAACTGGATTCAAGCTTTAAAGTAAAAGCAACGAAGGTAAAAAAAAAATTATATCTAACTCATTTTCATATCTGAAAGTAGGGGCCTAACAAAGTCTGGGCAGGAGGGGCAGCTGCCCCGGGCGCAGCTCAAAAGCGAGCACAAAATAATTACGAACAATGAGATTAAAATTGGAGTCGAAATTTTTGCACCAATTTCCGGTA
Source organism: Macrothele yani (assembly GCA_039090855.1). Classification (NCBI taxonomy): domain Eukaryota; kingdom Metazoa; phylum Arthropoda; class Arachnida; order Araneae; family Macrothelidae; genus Macrothele; species Macrothele yani. The sequence continues at coordinate 33,030,970 of CM076989.1, read as the reverse complement.
AATTTGTATGTGTTTATTTATTTTATGCTTTGTCAGTAGGCTATTTAAAGAATTTACTTGTCACATGTTTCGCCAGTTTTCGGTAGCCTAAGCACTATAAGCTTTACATTTTTCTTGAAAATGTTGAGGGGGTGTTAGTTGTTCACATTCAGAAACGAAGGTGAGGTTGAACGGATGAAGATTCTGTCGGGTATCGGTTCACATTACTGAAGATTCTCTGGGGTATATTCAATATTTACTGCGACTGCGAGCCACGAAAGCTAACTTCATTCCGTGCGTTTGATGTGATACCGCGAAAGTCTGACTTCCGAAGCAGTTGGGAATCTTACTTGCATCTCTTTTTCATTTTGTATTTTACAATCTTAAATAACGTCTCGCTACCAGTTCGGGTTGCTACCCAGAACATCCTTGATGCATAAAATCCTTCTGCTGAGTGCTCTCTCACCTCCCACCTTAAATTCCAAAAGTATTCTTACCTAATTAAAGAACGAAAAGTGCGGTTTCCGTTTGGGATAAGAAATGAAACCTCGCTCTAAAATTTAAACATTCGATTGTTAAACGACAATGAAAATGCCAATCAGGATAGCGGGAAAGACGCAAAGGCCTCTCCCGACAGATCAGATCATATTGTGGGGGAATGTTGGCAGTATGAATTTCTGGTAAACCAGCCCTTTTAATTAGTATTCTTTCGTTGATTATCATCGATGCGTAAAAATAAGATATTTATGATACATAATAAACCTTACCAACAGATGATTTCAAGAACTACTGAAGATGATGAAATAACTTTATTCTCGAAGGCAGCTTAACGAATATGCTTTAATAACACACAATATATACACAAGTAAGATCTTCGCTGCTGATAATTAACAAGAATTAAATACTGAATATACATTCTTACGCCGACTTACAGAACATCATACACGATAGAAGACCATAAGCGCATTGATCTGGTTTCTTTTCTAATCGTCTTCACGAGAGAGGTCACATGATCTCGTGACGTCATTCACTGTTATTGTCCGAGATGTGCGGCTCACGAGAGAGGTCACCTGATCTAGTGACGTCATCCAATGTTATTGCATCCTCCGAGAAGTGTGGCCACAATATGTAGAGGATTTTAGGAAGGGAGTGTCTAATCCCAGGTCTTACCTATTCTTTAGAAATAGGAAGCTAGGAGATTTGGGATAGAGTTACTGATAGGAAAGTGACACGGAAGCGAGGTAGAAAGTGGGAGAAAGACACCCTTACTTATTACCGGGGGTGGGGAGGGCAGTAACCGGGGTATGACGGCTGAACGTGCCCATCCGACGCGCGGTGGATATTTAGTGGTTCGAGCGCTCGTATGGGATCGAACCTGAAGTTTCTCCGTGGAAGTCACGAACGTTGACCACTAGGACATCCGCGGCCCCCAGACAGACAGTAACAGAAGTTCCTAGAAGGAAACTGAACCAAATCCAGACTACTAGCAGAACACACTTGTGATGCATCTGCTGTTAGTAAGGATTGCAAGTCCTCATATTACTGTGATTTTTCTTAGGAATAAAACTAGGAAAAGTTTACGTTAGCTCAATTTCCTGTTAAGCAATGCAGAGTCCATGCTGAACTTGTGTACACTAAATAGTTCCTCCTGGCAAGAGCGGTTGTGCGGGGGTGTACGGAAGCATGTGTCTTAGGAAAGGAAGAAATTTTCAATTTTCTGCATCTGTCTATCTATTTTCTGTACTGTTAAAGCTTGTAAAATATTCCAAGTAGTTCTTGAAACTCTTGATGATGCTTTTTACAGAGTGAAATCAATCACATCTCACTTTTCGAGCCAATGTGAAGCAGGGAGAAAAGTCGATTCCTTTCCAGAATCTGCCATAGAATGCATTACTGCAATTCAGACCAATGAAGATCTAATTTGCTTGAACAACATCAAATGTCTCCTTACAGTATTAGCTGTTATTCCCGTTACAACAGCTACGCTAGAGATGTCCTTCTCAGGATAAAAAGGTAAAGGCTGAAAACATAATCTAAGAAACACAGTGGGCCAGCAGTGTTTTACAAGAACAGGGTTAATGCATATTCAGCGAAATACTGCCCTAAAAATATTGATGAGATTTTGGAGAAATTTGTTTGAATTCACCCAAAGATTGTATAACACATACATTCCGTTCTTTATTAAAAAGTGTTATTCAATAAATTCGTGCACTTAAAATGTCTCTTGAATAGACCCGATCGAAATATTCATGTAAACATGCAACTCCTTCTCCGAATTTTTTTATTAAAAATCGATAATACATATATCGAACATCCCCCCCCCCCGTGACACTAAGTTAAGATATTCTGACATTCGATCAAACTGATAGTGGTTTTAAGATACCCCTTACCCTTTTCAAATTTCTGCAACCTCCACTGCCCTGTACACTTCAACAATATTTGATGAGGTCAGATCAGTCTGCGGCTTCCTGAAATTGCTATACTCACTATTTGATTTTGCCTCCCCCCCCCCCATGGAGATAGCATTGGGGCAATGGTGTAGTGGGGCCAGAACGGCGTTCCAGTAACTTTATTTTTCTCTAGCCGGCACGCGCTCCGGTTAACCATATACAGCGTAATTTGTTTTGTTTTTTAAATGCGAATCTGCTATAATTTTTTTCCAATAAAAAAATGCGACAAAAAAACTGCACAGTTAGTAGAATTAGCGTTCCATGTTTCTTTGAAGGTACAGTTAGTCTCTGAATCTATCCCCACTTGGCAGTCTCGAATGGTGATATCTTGTTCACTGAACGCCGAAATGCTTACATCCGGAAGTCTGATTTCGACGCATCACAATCATTGGCGCACCCACGGAGGGGGCTTTGGGGGACTAAGCCCCTAAAAAGAGATTAAGAGCGACGCACGTCACAAATTAAACATTCAAAAATATTATTTTGCATGTTCAAATAATTACATAGCGTCTGTCATAGTATCTTCTATTACATGGTGTCTTCTCAAAGCCCCAAAGAGATTAAGAGAGATGCACGTCACAAATTAACCCTTTAATGACCATGACCCCAAAATCTTGTATCATTCTGAACACCATAACAACCGAAACTGTCTGTTGGGTAACTTGTTTGTTTAATAACAACAATAGTGACTGAGGGTGACTTCTGCTGGTCCCTCACAGGTCGAAACAATTTGAAGAACAAGCAAGTGTAGGAAATCTGACTCACTCTAGACAGGCGTTTCGGGTGGCGTTCTGGGCGTTCTGGGCGTTAAAGGGTTAAACTTTCAAAAACATTATTTTGCATGTTCAAAAAATTACATAGTGTCTGACATAGTGTCTTCTATTACAAAGTGTCTTTTTCTCAAAGCCCCAAAGAGATTAAGAGCGACGTACGTCACAAATTAAACATTCAAAAATATTATTTTACATGTTCAAAAAATTACATAGTGTCTTACATAGTGTCTTCTATTACACGTGGTCTTCTTCTCAAAGCCCCAAAGAGATTAAGAGCAACGTACGTCACAAATTAAACATTCAAAAATATTATTTTACATGTTCAAAAATTACATAGTGTCTGACATAGTGTCTTCTATTACATCGTGTCTTCTTCTCAAAGCCCCAAAGAGATTAAGAGCGATGTACGTCACAAATTTAACATTCAAAAATATTTGTTTACATGTTCAAAAAATTACATATATTTGTTTACATGTTCAAAAAATTACATAGTGTCATAGTGTCTATTGCATGGTGTCTTTTTCCCAAAGCCCCAAAGAGATTAAGAGCGACGTACGTCACAACCGAATATAAACTATAGGCGTACTACATATATATATGCGTATATATGTACACACATTCTGTACGTATAATATATATATATATATAGGGATGTAAGGTCAGGTGATGCGTAACATCACAGCCTCTCCTTGACAAATGTCAACCCCGCCTTCTCGTGGTGCATCCTGTTCCTACTAAAGGGGCTCTGACGACCGCAAATAGCGGTATAACTATACCATCGGGATTAGAGGAAATACTATCCCACACTCACCAACCCGCTTGGCCAGCGTGGTGAGTTATGGCCAAACCCTCCAAAATGACTCCACAACTTAAATCTTGGCCCTCAGTCTCCGGCAGCTGGAATGTACCTGACCAAGGCAGCGGCCAGTGCGACATGAAGGCAGAGGGTGCTAAGAATCCCCGGAGGACCGGACTAGGCTGCCATCTGATGCTGACCTTGGCAACGTACAATGGACGCTCCCTATCTTCTGATTCAAGGCTTCTTGAATTGGAAGAGGAACTACAAAGGATCAAGTGGGACATCGTGGGGCTAAGTGAGGTAAGGAGAAAAGGAGAAGATCTCATCGAACTGAAAAGTGGACATCTCTTCTACTATCGTGGGACAGATACTGGCAGAACTAGTGGTGTTGGATTTATAATAAACAAGAAACTGAAGGATAAAGTTGTAGAAGTTGAAAGTTCCTCTGACAGAGCTGCACGGCTTGTTATCCAACTCTCGAAAAGATACCAGGCTCAGATTATTCAAACTTATGCACCCACCACAAGTCATCCTGAAGATGAAATTGAAGAATTTTATGAGGAAATTTGTCATCTAAATAATAAAGGTAAGCAGCACTTGAAAATAATTATGGGAGATTTCAATGCAAAAATAGGGCAACGGCAACAGAATGAAACTTCAGTAGGTAAATTCGGTCACGGCAACAGAAACCAGCGTGGGAATACTCTCGTTGAGTTTGCAGAGGCAGAAGGGTTTTTCATCATGAACTCCTTCTTCAAGAAAAAGCCACACAGGAAATGGACATGGAGACATCCAAATGGGACGACAAGTGAAATTGATTTTATTATGTGTAACAAAAAATTCGTCATAGAAGACTGCAGTGTGCTAAACAAGTTCAACACTGGTAGTGACCATAGATTGGTGAGATGTAAGATGCACCTCAACACTAAACTTGAACGTGGCAAGCTCATAAGACAAACAAAATGTATTGACATAACCAACCTCAAAAAACACCATAATACCTTCAAGTTGGAACTGAAGAACAGGTTCTCTGCTTTAGAAGGCCTAACATCGGAAGAAGTGGACATCTCTGAAGTTAACAGAAAAGTAACCAAAGCTCTTATGGAAACAGCAACAAAATTAGCTGGGTCTAAGAACAAGTTGCATGTAAATAAATTATCAGGAAAAACGAAAATGTTGATGCAAAAAGAAGAGAGATGAGGACAACTAAAGAAGATGTGACTTCCAAAGTGGAATATATAGAGCTATGCAAGACAGTACGAAAAAGTATCACTGAAGACGTAAGAAAATTCAACTGTGAACTAGTGAGGAAAGCAATTGAAAACAACCAAAGCCTAAAGATAGCAAAGGGACATCTCAGTAAGGGAAGAAAACAGATTATGGCACTGAGAAAAGAAGATGGTTCTGTAACAAGAAATAGAGGCGAAATTTTGACAAGAGTGAAAGATTTCTACTCCAAATTATATGAAAGGGATGATACATGCACTGCAGACATCATGAAAGATACCGGTACTAGAGTTCCTCCAGTCCTTCCAGCAGAAGTTGCACATGCAATCAAGAACATGAAGCGAGGAAAAGCTCCAGGAGAAGATGGAATTACTGTAGACATCATACAAGAAGCAAGTGGAGAAATCGAAACAGTACTCGCCCAAATTTTCACTCGATGCCTTAATGAAGGAAAGATTCCTGAGGATTGGAACACCGCTACAATGATCCTGCTACATAAGAAAGGTGACATTGAGGATCTCGGAAACTACAGACCTATCAGCCTCCTATCAGTAGTTTATAAAATCTTCACTAAAGTTCTTTCACACCGCTTGAAGGTAACACTGGACATGGCTCAACCGAGAGAACAAGCTGGATTCAGGAGTGGCTACAGCACAATAGATCATATCCATGTGCTGAGAGAACTAATTGGAAGAGCGAGGGAATATGAACTTCCATTGTGCATGGCTTTTATCGATTATGAAAAAGCCTTTGATTCGGTGAAACCATCAGCAGTTACAATGGCTCTGAAAACCTGCGGTATTGAAGATGCATACATTAATATTATTAATAACATCTATGAAAATGCAAGTGCAAAGATTAGGCTGTTTGAAAATATAACACACATAAAAATTGGAAAGGGAGTGAGACAAGGTGACACCATATCTCCGAAGCTCTTTAATGCCACATTGGAGGGTGTTTTTCAGTCACTGAGCTGGGAAAACAAGGGGATAAAGATTAATGGAGATTATCTAACCCACCTTCGTTTTGCTGATGACGTAGTCATTTTTGCAACTAGCCCATCAGAGCTGCAGAGTATGATCCAGGAACTTGCTGACAAGAGTAAAGAAGTGGGATTAAAAATGAACTTTCAGAAGACAAAAGTGATGTTCAATGCTTTTACAAGAAATGAAGATTTATCGATTGATGGAGAAAAGCTGGAGATAAGAGACACGTACGTTTATCTTGGACAACAGATATCAAGTGAGGGTCACATTGATGAAGAAATTAATCGGCGTACAAAACTTGCCTGGAGAGCTTTTGGAAGAAACAGCATAATTTTCAAGAGCAATATGCCATTATGTCTTAAAAGAAAAGTGTTTGATCAATGCATCCTTCCAGTGCTTACGTATGGTGCAGAGACGTGGACCTTAACTAAAAGAGACATACAAAGGCTGCAGACAACTCAAAGAAGCATGGAGAGGTGCATACTTGGTGTAACCAGGAGAGATAAGAAGAGGAACTCGTGGATCCGAAAAATGACAAGAGTGGAAGACATCATGATCAGAGTTAAATCCCTGAAATGGCAATGGGCTGGACATACTGCCAGAAGGACAGATCATCGATGGACAGCCGAAATTTTAGATTGGATTCCAAGGGACAGGAAAAGACCCACAAGAAGACCACATGGGAGATGGGTGGATGAAATTCGAAAGTATGCAGGGGTGACATGGAGGAGACTGGCACAAGACAGACCGTTGTGGAGGAAACTTGGGGAGACCTTCGTCCAGCAGTGGATTGATAATGGTTGACAATGATGATGATGATGATGATATACGGTATAGCCCCCTCCAACAGGAATTCCCGGGTGCGCCACTGATCAGTATACTTCCTTATACTATAAATATAAGAAAGTAAAAAGGGCAGAGGCAGAATGGGGGGGGGTAAGAAGGGAAATGTATTGAAGACGTAAAGACACCTCGCGTCCCTGTACTTTTTAAATTAGCACTACACAATTGCACTGGGTGTGTCGTTAGTTTTATCGAGCACTGTATTCATACATGTATACTAACATATGGGTGTATATATATGATAAAAAACAGATGGGGGTATAATATTTTAAGGTTTGGCCCTGCTGCAGAAATGCCCAGTTACATCTCCGTATGAAAGATTCTGTCAGCATCTACAATAACAGATTTTGTCAGACACTCATGATGTTGTCTTTTTAGCGTTAAATGTAATTTCCCCCATTCATTTAGCGTTATGATTTGGCCATATGACTGCAACGATTTAAACTTGGCAATAAAGTTCCTCTGCTTTCCGCGGAAAAAAAAAAAAATCTGCTTACGCCGTGAATCAGTTTCATCATTTTCCAAGGGCATTAACGAAGGACATCATTCGACAATAAATTGTGGCTTTGTAAAAATCTTCGCACTCAAACAGAAAGAAAGAAAATGTTCTACAAGGAAAGCACATTCGGAAAAGTAAAAAGAGAACACACATAAAAAAACTCTTAGGAGATAAGGGACTTTTTTGTCTGTCTGTTTATTTGCTTAACTTGGATTTTTGATTTGGATTTCTATTGGCTAATCTACGTTTTATAGCTCACTATAAAAATTCTAGTTATCAAATACTTGACGTTTTGGAGTAGTTGTTTTTTATATCGCTTTTCAGATAATTCTCGAAAATTTTTCAGCTTGGATGATTACGGTTACAGAAACTAACACTAGATGGCGCGTCTAGTCGTAAAAGTTTGAAGTAAAAGTGGCTTTATTTGTCAAGTGCCGAAACATTCCAAGCTTATTTATTTTAAAGAAAGTGGATATCGAAATACTCTTTACTCTAATTAACAAAGGGGGAAAAAAAGAAAAGTAAAATGTGTTCTGGTCTTAGCCATAAAGAATATTTCTTTAACTGACTCATCAAAGTTTGTGAATCTCTGTTTACTATTTTTTAACTTCATGTTAGCGTTTCGTTACTTCTATTCAAAAATTTATAGCCGAGCTGCTATGCGTCGCAGTACAGTCTATCTCACGGATTTGTTTGAGAAATGAGATGCAGTTCCTCCTTAGCAACACTGCCACCAGTATGATATCTGTGGGCTGAACAAGAAAGGTGATTTGTGGCGGGAAAAGCGACGAGTTTTTAACGGGGCAAAGTGATCTATCTCCTCGGTGCGCGTGCAGTCTGTTGTAGCGTGACTCGAAATAATTCGCCTTCAATTTTTGAAACCAATTAACATGAAAAACAGCGTGACTGGCAGATTTATTTTCACGGCGCTTCCAACGTTTTTTGTTTTTTTGTTTTTCTTTCTTTCTTTTTTTTTTTTTTTTTTTTTTTTGCTAACCCACCCAGCATGTGCTGGCGATAGCGACTATTTATTAGAAAAGTTCCTAAAGTTCGATTAGAAACAAAAAAAACAAAAACAAAAAAAAACCTGATTTTAACAAACTGGAGGCCGCTGGTGACGCAGTTGTCTAAGCGCTGGCTTATAGCCGTTCATCCGGAGATGTGTCCGGGTTCGAATCCCAGATGTTGTGTTTGTCATACGGCACTGGCTCTCTCTCTCTCTCTCCCTCTCCCTTCCCTGGAACCAGTGGCTTCCATTTAGCGACGAGTGACTGCTTATAGCCCATAGAGTTGCGCAAGATGGTCGTTAAACCCTAATAAAAAACAACAACAAAGAAAACTGGATAAAGCTTCACGTTTTTGTATAAACAGAGAAGTGAAAGGAACTAATTTGAATACTTCGAAGTTTGGTAGGTCTTCAAAACTCAGCTTTTGTTCACACCATGAAGATCATGCTGCGCAGGCAACAAGCACTTAACGTTTATCACTTCGGTTATGTTCCCATAAATTTGAAAAAAAAAAAAAAACAGGCACAAATAATAATTCTTTTTCGCTAAGTCAAACATTTTGAAATTGTCATTGCCGATGAAAAATAAACCATGGATTTTCATTTGAAATTTTCTAGTGGATTATTCACTAAAAAATTATTCATTGATCAATAAAAAACAGAGTGTTTTGCTATACGGTATTTCTCCATACAATTTTTCGTACCACTATTGTCTTATTTACGTAACAGCTGCGAGTTGCTACTTATGCATACGTAATATTCAGGGTTTTTCACTAGGTATTCCCTTCAAAGAACCACATTTTTTTCCCTCACTCTACATAGAAACACGACGTTTGATTTACAAGCAACCCCGATCCTTGAGAAATGCGCGGGAGTGATTTTCCTAATAAGGCGATGATTCATTGAGACATCACCCCAGCAGATCTCCGGGCACGCTAATTCTGTCCGGAGGCAATACGCTTGTTTTACTAAATTGTTGAACGTCGTTCAGGATGGCTATGTATACCGTTGCGGGGAGGGGTTATTTACTGCGAAAGTTATTGGATAATAAAGTCTATAAAAGCGTGAATTTCTGTGGAAGTTTGGGGGAAGAAAAGAATCCGGACAAAAGGTTACATCGCCAGCTCAGCAACGAAATTTGAAAATACGGGCAGTGTTTTGAACCAATACAAGTAGCGGACGTTCTCCATTAGCGAAAGAAAAATCGAAGAGTGAAGCACAGGCTGCTGGTATCTCTGAAGACGTCACTACGATGTTTGTCATAAGAAACTGGGTATTCTGTTTCCAGCTGCCAAAGAGCCGTGAAGAAAGCTTTGCTTCATCCATACTGTGGGACAGCTGTATAAGGACTGCAAGCACTGGATCATGAAAAGCATGTGTCTTATTGACATTTTTACTCGCAATTCCGTACATTTTGGATTTCACATGATTCACTGACGAAATACACTGTTAAAAAAAACTGCTTAAAAAATGAGAACCTGAACCTGCTCGTTTTTTTTTAAGTACAGTCGTATTGTAAACGAGTACATGACATGCTCAAATATAAGTAACCATACATACTTACAAATAACTGCGTCAATAAATATAAATATAATCTTGTATTACCTCATTTTAGATATTATAGATTTCAAGAGAAATTGTTTAATAAATGTGTAAAGTGACACACATAAATAATTAGTACAACAAAATCACTGATCATAAGTAATTTAATTATGCATAAAGTATCTCTGTGTACGTTTTTATATTAACTATATTTGTGTCAATCTCTTAAATAATAAAACGTCGCTTCATCACTATATTTGTCATAAAATTGTGCGGTCAATTTGCCCAGCATGTGACAACGAGTATATCTATTATCCCAGATGTGCCATCGAATAATATACTTCCAGTCGATTCTATGAATAAATGAGTATGTATGGAGTACACGTATTCCACATCTGAAATTGGGGCCGCGGGTGGCCTAGTCGTCAGCGTTCGTGACTGCCTTGGTGATAACCTCAGGTTCGATCCTAGGCAGGTTCGAACCACTAAATACCCGCCATGCGTCGGATGGGCACGTTAAGCCGTCGGACCCCGGCGGGTACTGGCCCCCTCGAAAATAAATAAGGACGTCTTCCTCCCACTTTCTACTTTGCTTCCGTGTCACTTTCCTATCGGGCACTCTAGTCCAAATCTCGTAGCTTCTTATTTCTAAGGGTTGTTTAAGACCTGGGGTCAGACACTCCCTTCCTAAAATCCTCTACATATGATCTGATCTGAAATCTGAAATCGAGCAGAAAATGGCTTCGTGGTTAGAGATTCAGACTACTGAGGGGCCTCTCCGTGGTTTTGTGAATTTCTAAAAATCGCTGAAAATCCGCCGTGCATCGGACGAGCAGGTTTAGTGACGGTCCCAGGGTACGAAACCTCTGGTTGAAATTCCTTTTCTACGTCTTTAAAGTTACTGAATTTGTCAAAATGCTTTTTCCAGCCTGTTCGATTTTGTCAACTAGAGAATCTCCGGCACCCTTAGCCCTCCCTAATTTCTCTCTACCTTCTATGTGCGAAATCGTACGTTTGTACGGTGGCGCCATCTAGTGTGCTCTCTAACTTACAAACTATCCTGTCAGATTAGCTCTAACTTCCTTCAGTTTCTGTGCCCTTTCGGGCAGGACCCTACGAATGGGTCACTCCATCTCGGAAGTCGTGCAGGCACTGGGATTTTCACGAGCCACTGTGTCACGGGTGCACCGTGAGTACATCGAATCTGGTGAAACCATCCCTGCCAGGGCCAACTGCCGTGTACAACAGCGTGTGGATGAGCGGGGTCATCGTCGGCTAGCTCGCATTGTAACAGCGGATAGACAGGCCACAGTGCAAGAAATCACTAGGCAATTTAACGCTGGTGCACAAAAACGTGTAAGCAGCCACGCCATCCAGAACCATCCCTTCGCTATGGGGTACAGAAGCCATCGCCCCACGAGGGTACCGCTGCTGACGGCACATCACAGGGTGCAAAGATTAGCATGGGCGCGGGAACATCGCCACTGGACCCTAGACATGTGGAAAAATGTTGCCTGGACTGATGAGTCGAGATTCACGTTGGTACATGCGGATAGCAGGATACGAGTACGGCGCAAACCACATGAAGCGATGGATCCTTCTTGCCAGCAGGATACTCTTCAAGCTGGTGAATGTGGCATTCTCGTCTGTGGACTGTTTACGTGGACTGAAATGGGACCCCTGGTGCGTGTGACATCGTCCCTCACAGGTCAACGTTACCAGGATATCCTGGACGACCATTTGCTCCCGTTTGTGCGTCTTCAACATCCCACTGGGGACCTCATCCTGCAACAAGAAAATGCACCGTGCCATCGCTCCAGAATTGTATCCGAATGGTTGGATGAACACTCCACCGACGTGACCTCGCTTCCTTGGCCAGCTAGGTCACCTGACCTCAATCCCATCGAGCACATCTGGGATGCCATGGAGAGAGATGTTCGAGGCTCTGACCCTCCGTCCATCAAATCTTCGTGAACTGTGGGAGCTTGTTCAGGCAGTCGTGGATCCGTATGACTTCCCAACGCTTCCGGTGTCTTATCGAGTACATGCCGAGACGAATCCCCGCCGTCATCAGGGCGAAAGGTGGTGCTACGCGTTACTAGATAGTTATCTCTAATTCAATTGGTCTTCAGTGTATAAGCCCAGAATGTACCCCAAAACGAGTACATTTTGCTTATTTCTAAGTACGAATGTTTAACAGTGCATGGTTTCATTTGGATGAAACCAAAAACTCCCGCAGCTGGGCTATACTGTCTATAGCCCAGATGCGGGAGTTTTGGAATTGGCATACCCATCCATTACACGAAACTCCATTACATGCTGCAAAAGTCGGTCATTTTGTCCCGAACCAGAATAATTGGGCCCATTTTCTTCAGGAGTGTAGTAAACTCGGCATCATATGTTAACATTTTCGGACAATATGCAGACCAACTAACCCACATTGATTTGACAACGGGGTACTTTCAGCAGGATGAAGCGACATGCCAGACACCCCGTGAGTGACTCATTCTTTGCGGGGACTGCCTAGTGAAACACCCTGTAGTTATAGCGATAAAAAGAAAAAAGAAGTCTGTGTCAGTCATAACTGATCAAGAAGTCGTGGAAGACGCTTATTTGGCAAATTAATTTTCGTTGTTGTCCGAGTGACAGTTCCCGGTTTCAACTCGAGTTTCCAAAAAAGGGGCTAGCTGAGAACAAAAAGTAATTACCACTGAATGCTTTTTTTACTGGATCCGAGAAATCACGAAACAGTTGAGAACGCTTATGCCGCACTGAACGTGAAGAAGTACGTCACCATGTTCTTATCACGTGTCATCATAAGAAGCAAAACAGCTCTCCTTATCTGGGCATTTTTATTCTATCAGGGATCACAAGCGAAGATTGTGACGAATATACGCCATTCTCCTGGTGCACGCAATACTCCGCTACCAGTATTTTGTTGGATAAATGTCATTACGTACAGTTTATAAAGAATTATATAGGGTGCATTTACCAAACTCATTTTCATGATATTTCTTTTTAAGAGGATATGCAGGAATGAAGCTGAGTTATAGAAACAGAAAAAGCAAAATGGCAAAAATAAAAAAGGAAGCATTTTGACACGACCATTAATGTAATTTATGAAGAGGTATAATGAACTCATCATATAGGATTTTTTCTATATTCTTGTCTTCCAAAAGATATTATTACTGCACAGCTATCAAGATATGCAAGCATAAAGTGCATAATAAAAGATTTTTTTTATGCTATGCATCTTTCCCGAGAACAGTAAAGTAAATTCCAAGCATAAAATTTCCATGCAACGGAAATGTGTAACGGAAGTAGTCAGAACCATTATTGAGATCTGCATCTTGATTGCTGTCCCATGAAGTGACGCAACAACAGTAAATTTCATTGATACTCAGTAATGTATTTTATTAAACTATCGTCGAACTTTATTATTTCATAACTTTTTACATAACCGTAACCATATTTCATTGCAATCTGCGTAAATTACGAGAACCTGATACTAAATATGATAAAAACCATTGCCAATATGCATTTTGATGATATGCATCTCTCTCGACTGTAGTAAAATATGCGTCGTAGAAAAATTTGGCTTACTCCCGACCCCTTGCCCCCAAAGGGAGATTACGTGCAATTAAGGAGAGCATATACTTGACCAAAAACTACGAATTCTCCACTCTAACACACTTGCGGTTCAGCTTTTCTTTTTATCTTGAGATCCGAATTCAGCTTGCACACAAGTGCGTATTGATAATCCTCTCAACCCCTTTAGTGCGGGGGAGGGGCTCATGGTGGTTAAAAGAGCCTCTAGCTTGAGCAAAAATATTTAATAATTTTTTTGCGGGAATTTCGTGTGGAACCTTATAACGAAGTAAATTTCTCCGTCATTTCTGTCCACGCCAGGATTCGAACCCGGATCCCCTCATTCCGGAATAAGTCACTCTACCAATTGAGCTACGCGGACGTTTTATTCTGATTCCTATCTGCCTCTATGTCGTGTGCGTCCTTCTGGCAGGTACGTCACATCTCCTGGTACGTTACATCATCTCCCCCCCCTTTTTTTTTGTCGAAGTGCTGGAGAAGGGATTCTCTTATTTTTCCTATCTCGCGGTGTGGAAATAACATCACACCATTGCGAGATTTTGAACGGTCGGGTCATCCGGATAGTTCGGGCGCCATTATAACGAAGTAAATTTCTCCGTCATTTCTGTCCACGCCAGGATTCGAACCCGGATCCCCTCATTCCGGAACAAGTTTCTCTACCAATTGAGCTACGCGGACGTTTTATTCTGATTCCTATCTGCCTCTATGTCGTGTGCGTCCTTCTGGCAGGTACGTCACATCTCCTGGTACGTTACAACCTGTTAAAGAAGTAGCTAAGAATCAAGGCAGATTTGAGTGAAGCATTAAGGAGAAAAATCTTCTTTCTGAATAAATACGTAAAATCTTTAGAAATCATTACCTTTGCTATAGTTCATAATAACTGGATGACCAGCTATTTAAAGAACTTGAGGCCACTTTAATACAAGGAACCTTAAGTTCACATCACAGTCCTTGCGGTAGTTTTTTTTTTTTTTATGTAGGTATGTTAACAAGAGAATGTGAGAAAATATCAGCTCAATGAGCAGAATTTTTATACCGATGGGGATAAGGTGTACTACAGTTGTTTGGACATAACTATGTATCCTTCCGACTATAATGAACTAAAAGGTGTACATCGCGGGAGCGAAAAATCAGAGCCTCACGCCCCTTTTTTTTATAACAGTCAAAAGATTTTTAGCACGTCTTTTGCAAAAAAAAATCGTGCTAATGTTATCGGTTTGTCCGTCCGTCTGTACCCACGATATCTCAGCAACTATTAGTCCGATTTGAAAAAATCTTTCTGCACCGGATACAGCTCCTGATGGGAAATCGTTTGCACATAATTTCTAATTTTTGTAAAAAAATAGTTTGGCTACCAGGGGGCGTACGTAAATCTTAATTTCCGCTTCTGTTGTATTTGCAGCAAAATATGAGCTTCTAAATTCTCGATTGAAAAAAACGTCGTTTGTTGACCGATACTACTCATGTCGACAAACCTTTTAGAAACGTTTTCTTCTTATAATAGTGCACGGTTTCTACGCCAGGGGCGTAGATGTACATCTTATTTTTGTCAATATCTCTACTTCTAAGAGTACGATTTGAAAAATTCCTTCTTTGTTGGATAGTGTTTCCGATGCGAAATGTTTTTCCTATAAATTCAAAATTTTTAAGTAAATCATACACTTTCCGCTAGGGGGCACAAAGGTAAATTGCGTTTTCTGCGTTATTTATGCTCCTAAAGATTCTTCCTGTATCGCATACAAGACCTGATGGAAAATATTTTTCACATAATTTCTAATGTTTGATAAAGAATGGTTTAGCCACCAGGGGTCATATCTGTTAATTTCTACTTCCGAAGTATTTGTTGCAAAATCTGGGCTCCTGAAAACTCGACTAATTTTTTTTTCTACCGATACCGCTTATACGGATAAACCTTTTGAGAATACTTTCTTCCTAAAATAATGCATGGTTTTCCCACCAGGGGACGTAAAGTCACATCTTATTTTTGTCGATATCTCAGCTTCTAAGAGTTCGTAAGCTCACGATTCCGTTTACAGCAATATCTGAGGGATTAAAAACCCGATTGAAAATCTTTCTTTGGTCAGATCTATAGTTTTCCATACCGGTTCCATTGACTTTGAATAGCTTTGATATATTTAATTTGCGTCAGAACGGATTCAAAAGACGTGCTTATTTACACCCAAAAATTCGGTGTCAACTTTCTTGTTTTTACTATGTGCAAAACATTTTGGCATTATGTTAAGTGTGTTTTTTATATTCCAGAGTAAATAATTTAAGTAGTTATGTTTTTTTGTGCTACAGTTTCTTAATCGTAACTTAGTTATTTGCAATTTTTATATGACCCTTAACGGTTTTTTGGCCAGCAGTCTGTGACCAGTTGTCCGAACACCGTTTATAACAGACATATAAACTTATCAGTCGATCACATATTTTTCCCGTGAGCATTTTGTCTGTGGGCGATTTTTCCGTGGGCGTTTTTTCCTACTTTCGAAAAGTGGGCGTTTTTTCCGTGGGCGTTTTTTCCGTATGTGATTTTTCCGTGGGCGATTTTTCCGTGGGCTTTTTTTCCTTGGGCATTCTTTCATGCAATCGTTGTGACATTTCGTCACACGGCAGTTTCATGTTTTGTGTGTGCGATCGTGAGGCATTCCAAAAAGTAGACTTTACTTTTTTAAAATAATAAATTTTGCATGATATGGTTAACTTTCACGTAAGTATTTTGTGTGATAATTTGTATTGGTAACCAAGGCAATCATTTTAAATATAACGTACACATTTGTGTTACACGCAATAAAGTGAAATAACTTTGAATTTAAGAAAAATACAGGTAGGTTGCACAGAATTTGATTTATTAAAACACCCGTAAAGTTAATTATATGGAAGTTAAGATTTTGAGTAATTGAAAGATAATGGATTTTCCCAAAAGGGCCTCGAAAAACATTTTCCCGGTGGAGGGGTCGAGTTTTTCCGGTACGCCACTGCTTGCGCATGCACAAATGGACTTCCATAGCTACATCAATTTTATGGCAAACGGTAAAAATCCCCCCGGAAGAAAATACCAGTGGAGAAAATACCCCTGAAAACTGATAGGCGATAAAAATACCTAAGGAGGAAATACCCCCAGAACAAACAGTTCACTGTAAACTGCCACACAGGAACACTGATGTGTGGCAGTGTTCCGGTGTGGCAATTTACCGGCAACCCTGCCACACATCTATCAGGAACTTGGCCACAAAAGTTCAGGGTGGGGGGGGGGGGCTATAAAGATTGCCGTTTCTGGGACTATATTGAGAACTGAATTGGGAAATCGAAACGAATTTCGAGAAAGCCAAGCAAAAATTGTACTTTAATTTGAAGAAATAAATTGCCGAGGATCCGAGGTACACTTGGTTTGGGGGAGAGGGGGAAGTTCTGCCACCAACTTCCGTAATATTATATTCTGGGCCGCTGGAGTCTATCAGTGTATCCAGGATGTTCCCCATGAAGCGTCCGAGAAGTCCGTGAGTTTGGTGGGCTTTCCCCCAAAATGTTAAAATGGACGTGGAGCTGTAAACATTAGAACCATGTTTTATATAATGATTCTGTACACGACCACGAATTTTCAGGAGTGTGGGGTGAATTCACCCTACCCCAAGTTTCCAAGAACGCAGACAAGTGTTCAAGGTAATGGATTTGCTCGGAATTTCGATGCTTCATATAGTGTTTAGTGGCAGACTAAGTATGCCCTTTCCCTCTCTCCCAGAATTTTGGTGGTCTGTAAATGGGATACGAGGTGCTTGGTTTGGAGAGCTCTAACCCCATCTTCCGTAATTTCATATTCTGGACTTCTAGAGTCGGTCAGTGTATCCCCGATGTTACCACTGAAGCGCTCTTAGAAACAGGGGGATTCACCCCACCCTCCTGAAAATTCGTGGTAGTGAACAGAATCATTATATAAAGCATGGTACTAATGTTTACAGCTCTACACCCATTTTAACATTTTGGGAGAAAGCCTCCCCCCCCCCCCAGCTCACGGACCTCGCGGACACTCCAAGGGGAACATCCTAGATACACTGACAGACTCCAGCGGCCCAGAATGTAATATTACGGAAGTTAGGGGTAGAGCCCCCCCTCCCCCCACACCAAGTGTACCTCGGATCCTCGGAAATTTATTTCTTCAAATTAAAGTACAATTCTCGCTTGGCTTACATGGGACGTTTTCTCGAAATTCGTATCGAGTTCCCGTTTCAGTTCTCAACATAGGCCCAGAAACGGAAATCTTTTTGCCCCCCCCCAGAACATTTGTGGCCAAGTTACTAAAAGATGTGTGGCAGGGTTGCCGGTAAATTTGTCACATCGGAACACTGCCACACATCAGTGTTCCTGTGTGGCAGTTTGCAGTGAACCGTTTGTTCTGGGGGTATTTCCTTTGGGGGTATTTTTTCCGCTTTTCAGTTTTCAGGGGTATTTTTACCTACATCCCAATTTCATCAGTGTTAGGGTCGTTTCTTACGTTCCTCTAAATTTGAATAATATATAATAATAATGATGATAATAATAATAGATATTGTTTTTGAAAAACTAAACAATCGAAATACTTACTGTTACCACCACCATAGTTTAGTAAATATATACTTTTATGACTCGCATATCTTCTTTGATTGGATTTACGACAATCACATTCATTAATCCATCTACCTATGTACAGTTGAATGTCAGGAATTAGTGATCCTTATTGTTTGTTGTTATGATTTAATTCTACTTAATACGTACCGAACAGTGGCTTAGCGTGGTCGGGGATGTGTTGTACGCAAATAAATAATGTACATTCTGGAATCACTCGTTTTATTTCACCCCCACAAAGATCTTGGCATGCGAAAGATACTTAGCATAAATTATCTACAAAGAGTTCCAGGAAACACTCGATTTCCTGAGAAAGTTTATTCATAGCGTATCTTCCTTGCAAGTTTTTCTTGGAAAGTTTCGGAAATGAAAAATAGAAATTATTTTCCATGTTTTGTGCTTTTAAGAAGTTTAAAGACTGATTTATTTTATTTTATTTATTTATTTATTTATTTATTGATAAATGAAAATTTTACTTTCTGTGAACGTTTTGGTTCATCCGTTGAGTGAAAAAAAAAAAAAAAAAATGACTCGCGTAATCTAAACGTTGAAAGGCAAAGAGATACGTTCGACTTCCGCCACCAAGAAAGTTCTCTTTCGACTCTAATTTCCCACTTTCGCCCGAAGTGACACTTCCAAATCCTGGCTGACTACATTTTGATTCATCAGTATGATATTTCTCCATAATTGGATACGACCTGAATCTGGTGTCTCGAGAAGAAGCCAGGAAAGAAACAATTCCCACTCGGGGTCTCCTGATACGACGGTGTTTTCCAAGCCCAAGAGAATTCTGCCTCCCGTCCAGCCATCGTGATTGCAATTATACATGAACCTGAAACGCACCAGCTGCACCAAAAGCTCCGCGGGGGACCGCAAAGAAGGGGAATGGAGAGAATCGGGGAGAGGCGGGAAAGAGAGGACAGATAGGAAAAAATTGCTAAAAGACTGTCGTATCCATTAACGAAGGAACGTATTCTATTCTGCTAAAACTCAGCAGGACAATTCGATCCCCAGAAGTTCCCCCGCCCTAACTTCTCTCCCGTGAACCGCTGCTTCTCCACTTGACGATACCAGTTATTGATCCAGAGTGGAGGAATAAGTTGTACGCGCTCATTCCACGTCATTTTTTCCCCACAGGAGTTTGCCACAATTCTCTGGTGAATTAAGGCTGGAATCATTGTTTTCAGAAGCAAATCCGAATTAACGCGATCAATAAACACTCAGGCAGGCTTTTTTCTGACTTTAAGGACGCAAGTTGACTTGTACAGAAGCCAAAGAACAAGGATCCTGAAAATGAAACCATAGAACACGTATATTTGTTAAAAAAAATAAAAATAAAGATGGCTCCCTGACATCGTAACTACGCAGTTTTTCAGGCAGAGAAGAGATGTCACCCAATTTCCGGAAGCGCGTGCTATAACTTAAGGTGAGCAAACGTTTTTTGGAGTGGGAAATCTTACAAGTTTATCAGATGCAAAATGTTTCTAGTGGAGAATGGATTAAAATTGATTTTTTTTAAGTCAGTATTTCGTCTGATTGAAATGTGAAATACGTTTTTCATAGTAAATGCTATTCTGTGCAGAAATAATTTTTTATGCTATTCACCTTTCCAGACAATAAGTATATCCTAAGTAAAAACTTTCGACGTAACTAAAATGGGTAACGGTGTGTCATTGTCCAAACTGTTATTGAAATTAGAGCTGAGTTCGAGCTCATTTTTCGGAGCCCGAGCCCACCCGATCCCGAATTTTATATTGCAAGATAAAGCCCGGGCCCAAACGAGTCGAAAACTGGCTAACCTATTCAAACATTAATAAAAAAAATCTCCTTTCCCCCCCCTCCCACTCTCTCCTCCTTCTGCAATTAACCAATGTATTCCTCAAATAGGGAGTTGTTGGAAGGGACCTCTATCTATTTTTACATTGTAACTGTACGATTTTCTTTGACCGTTCGTTTACACCTGAAGTGCTTCGGGCGACCGGACATTCAAAATGATCGGGTGGTGCTGCAATTGCATGTTGCTCAAATAGTGCTAATGTTATTGCGCCATAATGCGCTGCAATATGTACGTTGCTAAATAAAATTAGCAGGGAGCTATTGCGTGGAGATAGGGGGTAAATTATCGTCGACATGCTATCAACTATCCAATACCTATAGTTCTTGAAAAAGCTTTTTTCTTCTCTGAAGAAACACACTAATGCGCGACTTATGGCATTTTCTACCCAAGCCCGGAATAAATAGCCATCTCGAATGCCCGCTCCCCAACCAGAACCAGTTGCAGAAGAATTCCCCTTACCAACTATAAAGTGTCTCATTTGCTAAATCATATGAAATCACATTTTTATATAACAAAATTTATCTCGCTCTCCCTTTCTCTAAGAGCTCGAGCCCAAACCGCAGTAAATATTCTACAGCTCGAGCCCAAACCGCAGTAAATATTCTACAGCTCGAGCCCAAACCGCAGTAAATATTCTACAGCTCGAGCCCAAACCGCAGTAAATATTCTACAGCCTGAGCCCGATTCGGGCCCGGGCTCTGCTTCGGGCTTTAGGGCTCGGGCTCAGACCGTCTCAGCTCTGATTGAAATCCGATCGTGCCGCATGCTATTCGATGAAGTGGCACAACAAAAGTTAATTTCATTGTTACTCAATAACATATTTTACTAAACTATCGTCGAACATTATTTCATCACGTTTTACATAAACGTAACAATATCTCATCTGTGTAAATTACGAGCACCTGATGCTAAACGTGGTAGAAGCCATTACAAAAATGCATTTTGATGCTACGCATCTTTCCCGACAAAGCATGCGTCGAAGTAAACTTGGGCTTCCTCGAATCCCCAAGAGCGGTAGAGAGTGCCTGCTCTTGACGATAGCTTCAAAATGATGTATAACATGATGGGGCGTAACTTATAGATATCCTAGACCAAAAATTACCAAACACCCTCACTGCACTTACGATTCAGCTTTTCTTTTTATCTTAAGGTCAGATTTTAGGTTGCGGACGCGCAGTAGGACTTTCGTAGCTTTATCACATTTCATCGGTGCCAGGGTCGTTCCTTGCGTTCGTATAAATCTGAATAAAAATAAGAGTAATGAAAATCAGTATTGGTTTTAAAAAACTAAACAGTCGAAATACTTGCCATTGTCGCCGCCATAGTTTAGCAAATACTTACTTTTATCACTCACTTATCCTCTTTCATTGGGCTTATGACAATAACATTCATTAATCCACCGACCTAAGAAAGTTCAATGCCAGAAATTAGTAAACCCTATTGTTTATTGTTATGATTTAATTCCACTTAGTATGTACTGGACTGTGGCTCCGCGTGGCCGCGAATTAATGCAATGTGTTGAACGCAAATACCTGTATACTCTTGAATCACTAGTTTTATTTCACATCCACAAAGATCTTGGCATTCGAAAGATGCATGACATAAGTTATCTCCAAAGAGTACCAGAGTACGCTCTCAATGTTTTTTGTTTTTTTCTATCAATGATTTAAAAAAGAAAAAGAAAACTGGGATAGAATTGTGAACAGAAATAGTATATACATAGATGAGTGTTCACTGAATTACGATCATCTACTAAATACTTCGTGCGGCCCCTATTTTGACCGAAGAATGGTTGTCCCATATATGGCATTGACTTCACGAGGTGTCTCTATGGGGATCTGCGATGAAGCTGCTTGTATTGCGGTTCACAGTTCCAGCATGGAGTGGCGCGGTGTACTCAACCTTCCAGTAACAACCCTCGCTTCTTTCTGCTTTTGTTATGACATAGTTGCGATCCAGTAAGTATCATCGATCTATGGAATCATACACTTAAAAGTACTGATACCAGGCTTTTGTTAGTAATTGTAACCATAAGTAGTTTATTTGATGTATCTATGTGGCTTGAGAATTATCGTAGGGCAGGTAAATTTGAGACTTTTCATGGACCTGGTCTCCGTCCATCTTATAGACCCTAGACTGCACTCCGTGCTTTTCATAACAACTTCACGGCTCAGCTGACGCAAAACCAGCCGATGCTTTTCAAAAATGTTCCGTTCCCTGAGACCCCAATCCAATAGGCCTCTCTGCTCCCTCCAGACCAAAGTCCTATCTGTTAAAAAAACCACGTGTTTCTCCGGACTAAAGGAATGTTTCCCACTCCCTTACTACTCGTGCTTCGGAGTTAATCCCTAACTAGTTTGCTTCATGTAAACGCCCTTAAGCACGCGTCTCTCTCATTAACACAGCTCACCAAAATAATCCCTTGCTACTACACAAGTACAATACATTTCAAAACTTTGGCATACTTATATTCTACGCCGAATCTAATACTTCTAATCGCGTGTTGTGAAATACTAGCATGCTTATTTCACCAGCTCTGTCCCAAAATGGCGCAAGCAAAGAAATTCAACGTAGGAATGAACATCTTATTACATATTTATAGCTGTTCTTTCTGAACCGTGGTTAGAAAATCTTACAAAGCCCTTGTTGTTTTACAGCATTCCATAGTCGTTCAGCTGTTTTGAGATGAGGGTAGTTTAAGGGCCATTTGAGATATCTCATATACTAAGCACGGTATTCTTCGAGCCATTTTTGCACGAAGCGGTTACGATGTTATTGGACATTATCTTTCTGGAAGAATCCATCCCACTTTGTGTGGAGGTACAGCATTGTAGGGCGTACATGATGCGAAAGCAGTCCCTGTTCGTATGTTGTCCCAGGAGTATCAGTTCAGGCCATCTAAACATGCTCCATATCATGCCACAGCCTCTTCCGGCCTGGATAATTAATGTCATGCATGAGGGATCCATAACCTCATGTAGTTGCTGCCAAATACGGACATCAACATCAACAAAAAGTAATGAACATCGCAATTCATCAGTGTAAGCTGGATTTCGACTTCCCGTTCGGGTGCAGTAATTAAACCTAACTACAGCTCGTTGAGTAGACAAATATGACACGAAGGAATTGATGAGATGAATTGTTGTTTTAAACTATTATTTGCTTATTTACTACGTTGGTTGTCTGGAATACGTCATTCCCACTGGGATGTATGCTGAACATGAATGGATGTGAATGGTCAGCAAGATTGTCCACATATTTGGAGGCACTCAAAGTCCAATGTACACGTATCATAGCATCAAAAGCATTCAACCTGAATACACTGCAGGCCATCACTGAGATGCTACAAACCTGTACTACTCCAACTTAACACGAAGGGTCCATGCTTCATGAGGTTGATGCCAGATCTGCTTCCAGTCCTCTGTGGTCCAGTATGGTTTTTTTCCCAGGCAAGGCTTTGAACCCGGTACCGGGCGGTTAACAGTGGGCCTGCGTCTTCCGAACCCTAGACGTTTAAGAATATGTTGCACTGTCCTTACACTGACATGTCGATTTGTTCAGCTTTTCAAATCGGTGTTGAATTGGGATATTGGTGTTGATTTGTTATATCATTGAACCAGGACTCTTAAATACATAGGCTCTACCTTACGCACTCTAAAGACTAGATTATCGAAAAATAAATATAATGTAAAAACCTATTCTTTATCAACGTCGTTATCACGAACCACGAACAAGGGTTCTTATATTCCATTGTGGAACGAGGTTATTCTACTAGCAACACCAAATACCAGAAGCTCGTTATTATTTGCAGAGTTTATTTATATATACACTGGCGGAAAGTGAAAAAAGAACACCAAGAAGGAGACGTCTGATACCAACGAAATTTATACAGCATAATAACGGAATACCGAGGATAACGTGATCAAAACATTATGGCAAAATACAGCTGTATTTGCTGGTAAACTGAAAAATAACATTTCCATGTAACATGGTTAGTACGAGGTTGAACCGCCATGAACTGCGTCACACTGTGCAATTCTGGCATGGAGTCTGTCGTACAGATGTTGGATGTAAGTTTGGGGTATTGAGTTCCAAGAATCCTCAACCTGGACGCGTAAATCGGGGATGGGCGTGGCTGGCCGTGGAGACCGGATAAGTCGTTGTCCCATAAAATTCCACACGTGCTCAATGGGGGACAAATCCGGTGAACGTGCTGGCCATGGAAGTTGTCTCACACCCTGAAGTGCATGTTGCGTTGCACGTGCCGTGTGTGGGAGTGCGTTATCTTGCTGGAAAACACCACGATTGACCGACCTTACAAATGGCACAACAATGGGCTGAATGATGTTGTTGATGTAGGAGGTGCTGTTCAACGTACCCGGTACAAACACTAGTTGTGTACGGGAGTGATAGCTGATCGCTCCCTACACCAAGAGACCAAGTGTAGGCCTTGTGTGTCGTTGGAGGATGCAAGAAGGGTGGAGACGCTCCCCTGTGCGTCTGCGAACACGCATACGGACATCGGAGGCTCCCAAGCAGAATCTGCTTTCCACGCTGAACACGACAGATCGCCATTGCGTTCTCCAGTGCAGACGTTGGCGACACCACTGCAGCCGTTCCTGACGGTTGGCTGGAGTCAGAGGTACACATGCCAGTGGCACACGTGCACGTAGTCCTGCTTCCAGTAGACGGTTGCGGATTGTTCGCACAGTCACCTCAGGTGTAACGGCAGCTCGGATTTGCGTCGCAGTGGATGTTCTGCTTGACAACGCCGCTCTTCTTATGCGTCAATCGGTCCGCTCATCAGTCGGTCTGTGACTCCGGGTTCCATGTCTTCTCGAGTGGGAATGTTCCTCGGACCATCTACGCCACAATCGTACCACCACCGATACTTCCCGTCCAATTCGCTCCGCAAAACGACGGTACGAATACCCGGCCTCGCGGAGTCCGACTAGACGACCTCGCTCAAAGTCCGATAACTGCTGAAATCCTACACGTCTTCCATGTCCAGGCATAGCAGCTTCTTCAGGGTCTTCGCACATGTCCGTACGCCGACGACTGATTACATTCACTTCGCCGTACTCCTTAAATACCACCGACGATAATTTGCATATTATGCCGTGCTGTGGCGTGAACGCTCACCGGTTGTTCCCGAAAATAACATCACACCTACGTCAACTCAACCCCATTACATATGTAAATTTCATGATCGTCCGCCAATTCTTCTTCTCAGCGTTTCCAAGCTTTCGCACATCAACCAGATGGCTTTTTCAAGGAAGTTAGACAGAAACTGCAAACTGAAAAATAGAACGCTTAACAATTTGAACGCGGGAACTTGACGGCAAATAGATGCGGCGTCATATTCATTTAAAGATACGAGACATCCCGTTGGTTGCACGCTGGATCCTGGTAGAGAAAAGGCGTTATTTGAAGAATTGGTTCCAAATTCGTGGCAACTCGAGTGAGACACAATCACTGCAAGTATTGCTGTCGGTAATGATCTCCATTGTGAAAAAAATTGATATAAAAGTTTCTATTTTCCCAATACCCGGTGTTACGATAAAAGTAACATTTCCCAATAGCCGTTGTTACGACAATTATCTACTGATATACGTATTAAAAAAAGTGAGTTTAAATATCATTCGCATGCTTCAAAATGAAGAGAAAGTGTGAAATACTCTTATGAAAGAGGCTCTGATGCAAGAAAATTATGTAAGAAAAATGCATACAGATTACGTAGAAACACAAAGTCAAGTTTAGTATTTTCAAATCGCAAAGTATTCTGTGCATTGTTCTTTGTATTTTCTTTAATTCGATAATGCCATCCAAAGATGAACGAAAATGATGCATGGTATTTTATTATTACAGTGAAACAGATTCCTAAAAGTTTATAATTAAAAATGAAGTTTTCCGTTACTATCAGCCCATCGAAATATTGTGTGCGCTACTGAATGTTTGTTGCAGCAGTTGTTATGTTAAAACACGTTTTGTTATACTACTGTATTTTTTTATTATTTTTTTTAGCTACAGCACGGAACACTGATGTTCCACCTGGTATGTTTGAATTATTAAATAAGGACGAAAGATTTAGGCATTAAATACCCCACTTGTACATGTATTTTAGATTCAAATGACTCATAGTATTTTTTCACTGAATCATGTGACTCTTAGCTGTGATTTGAATACATTTATACGCTATCATCCTATTTTAGGAGTGATTAAAAGCTGCATTCGTATCCATTAGGTGACAGTAAGTGTAAAACAGCGACGGATTTTGATGTACGGCAAACTGTTTGAACCAAGAATTTATACACACACCCCAAATTGCTTCAGGCACTTTATAACGAAGTAAATTTCTCCGTCATTTTTGGTCTACGCCGGGATTCGAACCAGAGTACGCTTATTCCGGAACAAGCAGCTCTACCAACTGAGCTACGCAGACATGTATTCTGATTCCTATCTGCCTTTATGTCATGTGCGTCCTGCTGGCAGGTAAAAATTTCTCCGTCATTTTTGGTCTACGCCGGGATTCGAACCCGAGTACGCTTATTCCGGAACAAGCAGCTCTACCAACTGAGCTACGCAGACATGTATTCTGATTCCTATCTGCCTTTATGTCATGTGCGTCCTGCTGGCAGGTACGTCACATCTCCCCCCCCCGAAAGAGGGCCGGGGGCATGGCCCACGGATCAGCCGTGACCATGAATCGCTGCAGGCAGACAACCACTGTAGAACGTGCACTTGAGAACTCCCAGTCAATCTGGTATGTGGAATGCAACATCACACGCATTTATTTTTCGAAGCACTGGAGAAGGGATTCTCTGATTTTTCCTATCTCGCGGTGTGGAAATAACATCACACCAATGCGAGATTTTGAACGGTCGGGTCATCCGGGTAGTTCGGGCGCCATTATAACGAAGTGAATTTCTCCGTCATTTTTGGTCTACGGCGGGATTCGAACCCGAGTACGCTTATTCCGGAACAAGCAGCTCTACCAACTGAGCTACGCAGACATGTATTCTGATTCCTATCTGCCTTTATGTCATGTGCGTCCTGCTGGCAGGTACGTCACACATCTGCGATTGTAACTTTGACTAATTACGTCATGAACACTCAGCTGTGCTACGGGTGTAAATGTATAAATAATAGAGCTTGAAAACATACTCTTTGATCATTTATTTCCTGAGGATGGAACGTTGGACGTTTCGAAAGATCTCGTACATGTTTTCAAATGTATTAAAGTTTTAACTTGAAATAAGTTTTTAGTAATCGTTTTTTTTTTTTTTTCTTGTAATGATCGTGTTCAGACGTTGAATCAAAACTTAACTTTTAATGATTTGTGATATTGTCTGGAGTCTATCATTTCAGACCATGCGGCCCAAACAGCGTTCACCACGAGCTGTCAAGGCTGGTACACCCATAGGCGGATTTACGGGGTGCCAGGGGTTGCCCGGTATCCCCAAGGATTTGAAGGGGAAAAAAAGGATTAGTATAACTTTGAAAACATAAACATTACAAAAAGTGTGCATAATTTTAAAAAGAAAAAGGAAAGTGTCACAATATGTATTGCAAGGTGTACGACCAATTAAAAAGAAATTATTATTATCATTATTAATATTATTATTATTATTAGACATATAAGGGGCAGATTACGATAAAAAATTTTTAAAATGGCAGCATTTATAAGTTGTTATTTGTTTAAATTTTGTACAATTGTTTACCACCGTTTCATAAACAGTTATTCTGTGCCTGGAGTTAACCTCAAAATGTTAAAAGCAGAAATTAACGTAGGAAGTCATGTTATGGAGAGCAAAAACGAAGATAATCCTTAACCCTAAATCGATGGATTCAGCAAGTTCGTTGAAAGATATAGTAAAAGCTCTAAATGAACACGTCAAAGAAGAACTCTACCCCAATCTTTACAAGATGATGTGCGTAGCTTTAACACTACCGTCAAATACTGACATATGTGAGCGTACATTTTCAACGATGAGGAGAATCAACAACTGGCTGAGATCAACTATGAATGACGGAAAGCTTTGCGATTTGAAGGAAAGCCTTTCTTCTAAGTACTGAAAATGCTATAAAATAAAACATTATTTTTTTCATTTTTCTGAGTGCTGAAATTTTTTAAAAATAAAACATTATAAGAACGCTTAAATGTTTCACGTGCTGTAGTTGTCCTAATTCATTATTCGGCCTAAATAAATGTTATGAAATCTAAACTTATTTAAAGAGTGTCTAGTAAACTTATTAAATTAGCCAGAACTAGGTCCAAAAGAATGACTTTTGTTTGTGCGTTTTAGCACGTCTTTTGTAAAAAAAGATCGTGCTTCTGTTATCGGTTTGTCCGTCCGTCTGTACCCACGATATCTCTGCAACATTTAGTCCGATTTGAAAAATTCTTTTTGCATTGGGAAGCTTGAAATATCAGAATGATGATCATTCATTTCGTTTTTTTACGATGTACAATTTCCCCGCTAGAGGGCGTAAATGCAGATCATGTCGAATTCAAAAATACGTTTTATTCCCCATATTTGCTTCTAAACATCGGATTGAAAAAATTCTTTTATCTTTCGATTCCATTTATGTCGCAGAGTATTTTAGATATAGTTACTTTTTCAAATTACGCATACATTTTACGCTAGTGGGCGTAAAAAGTAAATTACATTTCCCCCGATAACTCTCCTTCTAAAACTCCGATTTGAAAATTTTTTTCTTCGGCGGATGCACCTCCTAATGGAAAATCTTTTGCATATAATTTCTAATTTTTGGCAAAGAATACTTTGGCCACCAAGGCGCATAAGTGTTAATTTTTGCTTCTGATATATTTACCATAAAATCTGAGCTTATAAAATATCGTTTGAAAAAATTATTTCGTAGACTAATGCCACTCTCATCGACAAACCTTTTCGAAATATTTTCTTCTTAAATTATTCCACAGTTTCTCCGCCAGGGAGCGTAGATGTATATCCTATTTTTGTCAATATCTCTACTTCTAGAAGTCCGATTTGAAAAATTTCTTCTTTGTTGGATAATGTTTTCAGTGTGACATGTTTTTCATATAATTTGAAAATTTTCAAGTAATTTATAGACTTTTCGCTAGGGGGCGTAGAGGTAAATTGCGTTTCCCATATATCTCTGCTTCTAAATCTCCGATTTAAAAAATTCTTTCTGCACCGGTGACAAATCGTTTGCACATAATTTCTAAATTTTGTGAAAAATGGTTTGGCCACCAGGTGGCGTACATCTTAATTTCCGCTTCTGATGTATTTGCAGCAAAATATGAGCTTCTAAAATCTCGATTGAAAAAAAAGTCGTTTGTAGACCGATAGTACTCATGTCGACAAACCGTTTCGAAACATTTTCTTCTTAAAATAGTGCATGGTTTCTGCGCCAGGGGGCGTAGATGTATATTTTATTTTTGTCAATATCTCTACTTCTAGCTGTCCGATTTTAAAAATTCCTTCGTTGTTGGATACTGTTTCTTGTGTGACATGTTTTTCATATAATTTGAAAAATTTCAAGTAATTTATAGACTTTCCGCTAGGGGGCGCAAAGGTAAATTGCTTTCCCCTATATCTCTGATTCTAAATCTCCGATTTGAAAAATTCTTTCTGAACAGGATACAGCTCCTGATGGGAAATCCTTTGCACATAACTACAAATTTTTGTGAAAAATGGTTTGGCCACCAGGTGGCGTAACTCTTAATTTCCGCTTCTGATGTATTTGCAGAAAATATGAGCTTCTAAAATATCGATTGAAAAAAAAGTCATTTGTTGACTGATACTACTCATGTCGACAAACCTTTTAGGAACATTTTCTTCGTGAAATAATGCATGGTTTCTACTCCAAGGGGCGTAGATGTACATCTTATTTTTGTCAATATCTCTACTTCTAGGAGTCCGATTTGAAAATTCTTTCTTTGTTGGATGCTGTTTCCGATGCGCAATGTTTTTCCTAAAAATTCAAATTTTTCAAGTAAATCATAGACTTTCCGCTAGTGGGCACAAAGGCAAATTGCGTTTTCTGCGTTATTTCTGCTTCTAAAATTCCGATTTAAAAAATTCTTGCTGTATCGCATACAAGTCCTGATGGAAAATATTTTTCACATAATTTATAATGTTTGGTGGGCAATGGTTTGGCCATCAGCGGGCATAAATGTTAATTTCTGCTTATGATGTCCTCATCATCATCATTGTCAACCATTATCAATCCACTGCTGGACGAAAGTCTCCCCAGCTTTCCTCCACAAGGGTCTGCTTGTGCCAGTCTCCTCCATGTCACTCCTGCATATTTCGAATTTCATCCACCCATCTCCCATGTGGTCTTCTTCTGGATCTTTTCCTGTCCCTTGGAATCCAATCTGAAGTTTTGGCTGTCCATCGATGGTCTGTCCTTCTGGCAGTATGTCCAGCCCATTGCCATTTCAGGGATTTAACTCTGATCATGATGTCTTCCACTCTTGTCATTTTTCGAATCCACGAGTTCCTCTTCTTATCTCTCCTGGTTACACCAAGCACGCACCTCTCCATGCTACTTTGAGTTGTCTGCAGCCTTTGTATGTCTCTTTTAGTTAAGGTCCACGTCTCTGCATCATACGTAAGCACTGGAAGGATGCATTGATCAAACACTTTTCTTTTAAGACATAATGGCATATTGCTCTTGAAAATTATGCTGTTTCTTCCAAAAGCTCTCCAGGCAAGTTTTGTACGCCGATTAATTTCTTCATCAATGTGACCCTCACTTGATATCTGCTGTCCAAGGTAAATGTACGTGTCTGTTATCTCCAGCTTTTCTCCATCAATCAATAAATCTTCATTTCTTGAAAAAGCATTGAACATCACTTTTGTCTTCTAAAAGTTCATTTTTAATCCCACTTCTTTACTCTTGTCAGCAAGTTCCTGGATCATAGTCTGCAGCTCTGATGTGGTAGTTGCAAAAATGACTACGTCATCAGCAAAACGAAGGTGAGTTAGATAATCTCCATTAATTTTTATCCCCTTGTTTTCCCAGCTCAGCGACTCAAAGACACCCTCCAATGTGGCATTTAAGAGCTTCGGAGATATGGTGTCACGTTGTCTCACTCCCTTTCCAACTTTTATGTGTGCTGTATTCTCAAACAGCCGAATCTTTGCACTTGCATTTTCATAGATGTTATTAATGATATTAATGTGTGCATCTTCAATACCGCAGGATTTCAGAGCCATTGTAACTGCTGATGGTTTCACCGAATCAAAGGCTTTTTCATAATCGATAAAAGTCATGCACAATGGAAGTTCATATTCCCTCGCTCTTTCAATTAGTTCTCTCAGTACGTAGATATGATCTATTGTGCTATAGCCACTCCTGAATCCAGCTTGTTCTCTCGGTTGAGCCATGTCCAGTGTTACCTTCAAGCGGTGTGAAAGAACTTTAGTGAAGATTTTATAAACCACTGATAGGAGGCTGATAGTTCTGTAGTTTTCTGAGATCCTCAATGTCACCCTTTTTATGTAGCAGGATTATTGTAGCGGTGTTCCAATCCTCAGCAATCTTCCCTTCGTTAAGGCATCGACTGAAAATTTGGGCGAGTACTGTTTCGATTTCTCCACTTGCTTCTTGTATGATGTCTACAGTAATTCCATCTTCTCCTGGAACTTTTCCCCGCTTCATGTTCTTGATTGCATGTGCAATTTCTGCTGGGAGGACTGGAAGAACTCTGGTACCTTTCATGATGTCTGGAGTACATGTATCATCCCTTTCATATAATTTGGTGTAGAAATCTTTCACTCTTGTCAAAATTTCGCCTCTATTTCTTTTTACAGAACCATCTTCTTTTCTTAGTGCCATAATCTGTTTTCTTCCCTTACTGAGATGTCGCTTTGCTATCTTTACGCTTTCGTTGTTTTCAATTGCTTTACTCACTAGTTCACAGTTGAATTTCCTTACATCTTCAGTGATACTTTTTTCGTACTGTCTTGCATAGCTCTATATATTCCACTTCGGGAGTCACATCTTCTTTAGTTGTCCTCATCTCTCTTCTTTTTTGCATCGACATTTTGGGTTTTCCTGATAATATGTTCACATGCAACTTGTTCTTAGACCCAGCTAATTTTGTTGCTGTTTCCATAAGAGCTTTGGTTGCTTTTCTGTTAACTTCAGAAATATCCACTTCTTCTGATGTTAGGCCTTCTAAAGCGGAGAATCTGTTCTTCAGTTCCAACTTGAAGGTATTATGGTGTTTTTTAAGGTTGGTTATGTCAATACATTTTGTTTGTCTTATGAGCTATGAGCTTACCACGTTCAAGTTTACTGTTGAGATGCATCTTACATTTCACCAATCTATGGTCACTACCTGTGTTGAACTTGTTTAGCACACTGCAGTCTTCTATAAGGAATTTTTTGTTACACATAATAAAATCAATTTCACTTGTCGTCCTATTTGGATGTCTCCATGTCCATTTCCTATGTGGCTTTTTCTTGAAAAAGGAGTTCAAAATGCAAAAATCCTCCTGCCTCTGCAAACTCAACGAGAGTATTTCCACGCTGGTTTCTGTTGCCATGACCGAATTTACCTACTGAAGTTTCATTCTGTTGCCGTTGCCCTATTTTTGCATTGAAATCTCCCATAATTATCTTCAAATGCTGCTTGCCTTTATTATTTAGATGACGAATTTCCTCATAAAATTCTTCAATTTCTACTTCAGGATGACTTGTGGTGGGTGCATAAGTTTGAATTATCTGAGCCTGGTATCTTCTCGAGAGTTGGATAACGAGTCGTGCAGCTCTGTCAGAGGAACTTTCAACTTCTACAACTTTATCCTTCAGTTTCTTGTTTATTATAAATCCTACACCACTAGTTCTGCCAGTATCTGTCCCACGATAATAGAAGAGATGTCCACTTTTCAGTTCAATGAGATCTTCTCCTTTTCTCCTTACCTCACTTAGCCCAACGATGTCCCACTTGATCCTTTGTAGTTCCTCTTCCAATTCAAGAAGCCTTGAATCAGAAGATAGGGAGCGTCCATTATACGTAGCCAAGGTCAGTATCAGATGGCAGCCTAGTCCGGTCCTCCGAGGATTCTTAGCACCCTCTGCCTTCATGTCGCACTGGCAGCTGCCTTGGCCAGGTACATTCCAGCTGCCGGAGACTGAGTGCCAAGATTTAAGTTGTGGAGTCATTTTGGAGGGGTTTGGCCATAACTCACCACGCTGGCCAAGCTGGTTGGTGAGTGTGGGGTAGCATTTCCTCTAATCCCGACGGTATAGTTATACCGGTATTGGGGGTCGTTAGAGCCCCTTTAGTGGGAACAGGACGCAATACGAGAAGGCGGGGTTGACATTTGTCAAGGAGAGGCTGTGATGGTACGCATCACCTGACCTTACATCCCGCTTCTGACGTATTTGTAACAAAATCTGGGCTCCTGAAAACTGGACTAATTTTTTTTTCTTGGACCGATATCGCTCATATGGAAAATCCTTTTGAGAATACTTTTTTCCTAAAATAATGCATGGTTTTCTCACTAGGGGACGTAAAGTCACATCTTATTTTTGTCGATATCTCTGTTTCTAAGATTCCGTTTGAAAAATTCTTTGTGTGTTGGAAAGCGTTTCCGGTGCGAAATGTTTCACATATAATTTCATGTCTTTCTTAACATGCAAGTCTGCAACCAGAGGGCGTAAGCTGACGATTCCGTTTACAGCAATATCTGAGGGATTAAAAACCCGATTGAAAAACTTCTTTCTTCCGTCAGATGCTATTGTTTTCCATACCGGTTCTATTGACTTTGAACAGCTTTGATAAATTTAATTTGCGTCAGAACGGATTCAAAAGACGTGCTTATTTTACCCGAATATTCGGTGTCATCTTTCATGTTTCCTAATACAATCAAAATATTGCACTTTTTTACGAGGGCTTAAGTTTCACCTCTGCAATCGCCCCCTTCCCACAACTCAACCGGCACCGCTCAAATTAGACTCCTTAAATCCGCTTACGGGTACACCTCTGCAATTCATTCGGAAGCTTGCTCATTTACCTGAATTTTCGTATTCCAGAAAGACTCTGAACACAGTAGCAGGGGATAACCCCAGTGCGCTGACAACTTCCGAGATGAAGTGACCCATTTTTCGGGGGCCTACATCCTGCCTTCTGTCAAAAGCATCCAAATCACGCGTCTAACCCATCACGCCTGTTATCGATAACTATGCTGTGGGCTATGGATAAATTTAACACCAGTTTCGGCTGGGCATGCTCGATAATGCCAGAGTAGTAGCCAAGCATTTCCGTAATTTCTGAAATTTCTAATTCAACAGCTCCTCAGTGTATATTGCAAACAGAAATATGCAATTATACTCCCTAGTAGTGAAAATAAATATTCAGGCAAATTTAAGAAATTAAAAAAAATATTTGCAAAGTATTTTTTTTCATGACGGCTACATGCCACAAAACGAATCTTTCAAATCGAACTGTTAGAAGCAGAGATATCGGGAGAAATATATGCAATTTATATTTGCGCCCTCTAGCGGGAAAACTGTGTTTCATATGGAAAGGAACCTGCATGTAAAATGGTTTTCTGTGCAAAAGGCATGGAAAGAATAATAATTGCTTTAATCGTATATTCAAAAGCCAGGACATGGAACAAAATACATCGCCGCCCCAGTGGTCTAAGCCCTGGTTTATGAACGCTCGTCCAGGTGGGTTCGGGTTCGAATCCCCGGGCGGGGGGGGGGCATGGATGTTGTGTTTGAATTAGGCACTGGCTCTCTTTCTTCCCTGGAATCAGTTGCCCTAAATTAGGAACGAACGACTGCTTATAGCTCATTGAGTTGCTCGCAGTGCTCGTTAAGCCCCCAGACAAACAAATAAAATATATTCTGAATTCGATAACACCTTCGTTAGGTAATATATATAGAGACAGACGGAAGACAGTCTTCCGTCTGTCTCTATATGTCTCTATTTACATATATAGAGACAGTCTATCTCTATATGTCTCTATTACATATGTCTCTATTTCATATTACATATCTCTATATGTCTCTATTACATATATTACGTCTATATGTATGTCTCTATATGTCTCTATTACATATATTAAGACAGTCTTCCGTCTGTCTCTATATATAATAACACCTTCGTTAGGTAAATAGAGGCAGTCTTCCGACTGTCTCTATTTACATATATAGAGACAGTCTGTCCTCTCTATATGTCTCTATTTACATATATAGAGATAGTCTGTCTCTATTTACATATATAGAGACAGTCTTCCGTCTGTCTCTATATATAATAACACCTTCGTTAGGTAAATAACACCTTCGTTAGGCAATATATTATGAATTCGATAACACCTTGGTTAGGTAATCGGCCACTTAAAGGGTTAACTAACCCCCTTACTTTAAAGGTATGCAGGGGCGTAACCAGGCATTTCTGCGTCCGGGCAAACCTCAAAATATTGTGCCCCAATCTGCCTCTCCCTCTCTCTTTCTGCCTATCTATCTTTCTCTTTCTCTCATTCTCTCTCTCTCTCTCACTATTTTTCTTTCACTCTCTTTCTCCCTTTTTCTCTCTAGCTCTCTTTTTCTTTCACTCTCTCTATTTATCTCTTTCACTCTCTCTCTCTCTCTCTCTCTCTCTCTCTCTCTCTCTCTCTCTCTCTCTCTCTCTCTCTCTCACACACACACACCAAAAGAACAAAAAACAGCATTGAAAATCTAAGCGAGAACAAGCTACAGAGAAGAATAGAAGCATTTTCAAGAAAAATAGCTTTAAATTAAATACATCAACAAGCATATACAATTTCAAAAATATAACAGTACTACAAAGACTTTCTAACGAAACTAGGCGTAAAAAAGGCACAATCAAAATGTGACTGTTTTTACAGCTTTTCGGAACTGCTTTGGAGTTCCAACCTTCAGCACCGCATCAAGCGGACCGAATATAGTTGAAAATCGTGGCATGCAGCCACAATAAAGACTGAATAGTCTCCAGAGAATCTTCAAAAATGTGAACAATATCCTTATCTTGCAACGCATCCAACTAAAAAAGTACTGGCGGCCCCATTGTTGTAGAAGGGGGCCATGGTTCCTCTTCAGCTGGATGGACTATACAACCACGCCTTCATTGCTGAATGTGAGCAACTAACAACTCCTGAACATTTTGAGGAGGAAATTCAAATTTTAATTCTGCCAAAAATTTGTGCAAAAGTTTCAGTTCCAATTGTAATTGCATTCCAAACAGTGATTTCAGCCGCCCCGGGCACAGCTCAAAAGAAGGCGCAGCCCTAGTTACGGCCCTGAGTTGTGCAAAAGAGAATGACAAAGGACAGGATTGTTCGCACAGTTCAGGCTTCCCAAAGAAATCAGAATTTTTCAAATCGACAAATTGGGGGGCCGACGGTAATAGTGATAAGCATGTTCTTCTTTTTTTTTTTTTTGTATTACAAAAGACGTGCTGGAAAAGACGTGTGTACTTTGACAATTTGTCACCTCTAACGAAGTAAATTTTGCCGTCCTTTTTGGTCCACGCCGGGGATCGAACCCGAGTCCACTTATTCCAGAACAAGTCGCTCTACCAACTAAGCTACGCAGACGTTCGTTCTTGCTGCTATCTGCCTTTATGTCGTGTGCGTCCTGCGGGGCAGGCACGTCACATTTTCCTCCTCCCCCGAAAGAGGGCCGGGGGCATGGCCCACGGGTCAGCCGTGACCATGAATCTTTTTTTTTTTTTTTTTTTTTTTTTTTTTTTTTTTGATTGGAGGTTTAACGACCACCGTGAGCAACTCAATGGGCTATAAGCAGTCGCCCGTCCCTAATTTAGGGTCACTGGTTCCAGGGAAGGGAGAGAGCCAGTGCCGTAAGACAAACACAATATCCATGCCTGACCGGGATTCGAACCCGGACCCCTTACGGACGAATGATCAGAGGCCAGCGCCTTAGACCACTGCGCCACCGGAGCGGCCCATGAATCTTTGCAGGCAGCCATCCGCTGAAGAACGTGCACTTGAGAACTCCCAGTCAATCTGGTGTGTGGAATGCAACATCACACACATTTATTTTTCGAAGCGCTGAAGAATGGATTCTCTTATTTTTCCTGTCTCGCAATGTGGAAAGAACATCACACTGTTGCGAGATCTTTAACGGCAGGGTCATCCGGGAAGTTCGGGCGCCATTATAACGAAGTAAATTTCTCCGTCATTTTAGGTCTACGCCGGGAATTGAACCAGAGTCCACTTATTACGGAACAAGTCGCTCTACCAACTCAGCTACGCAGACGTTCGTTCTTGCTGCTATCTGCCTTTATGTCGTGTGCGTCCTGCGGGGCAGGCACGTCACACACCTTTAACCTGTGAATACAGATATTTATTTAGACGACTAAATGCTTTTAAATTTGCTTGTTAAAGATTCCTGCAACATTACTCGTGATTAGAATAAGGAGCATCCATACTGTATTTCACAATTCCTGACCGACTGTTACATTTCATGTCTTTATTCCGACTTAAAAAACTGTATTTCATAATTCCTGACCGACTGTTACATTTCATGTCTTTATTCCGACTTAAAAAACTGTATTTTATAATTCCTGACCGACTGTTACATTTCATGTCTTTATTCCGACTTAAAAAACTGTATTTCATAATTCCTGACCGACTGTTACATTTCACGTCTTTATTCCGACTTAAAAAACTGTATTTCATAATTCCTGACCGACTGTTACATTTCATGTCTTTATTCCGACTTAAAAAACTGTATTTCATAATTCCTGACCGACTGTTACATTTCATGTCTTTATTCCGACTTAAAAAACTGTACTTCATAATTCCTGACACTCTGTTACATTTCATGTCTTTATTCCGACTTAAAAAACTGTATTTCATAATTCCTGACCGACTGTTACATTTCATGTCTTTATTCCGACTTAAAAAACTGTATTTCATAATTCCTGACCGACTGTTACATTTCATGTCTTTATTCCGACTTAAAAAACTGTTGTAACGAGAAAACACTAAGTACAGTTGGGTGCAAACTGATATTTACTCGCGTCGTTTGCTATTGGTGCCTCTTTCATCAGGGGCCGAGTCTTTTACAAAGGAGCACTTAGGCCCACGCAGCCATCAAGCACTTTTTTCAGTGGTTAGCTATGATTTCTTGAAACGAGTGCTCTAAAAGTCATATAGTAGTTATTTGGTATATGACAGCTTGTAACGTATACTCTAGATTCACTTTCCTTTTGATTTTTACTATCTCTGGTTATTTTATTTTACTATGTAAATTATCTTCTTACTGAACGAGATGTTATTTCACCCGCTGAATGAGATCTGGCAATGAGTGTAAGTCATGAAGTGGTGGTAGCCAGTATAAATAGGCGCGTTCAACGATACGTAGGGAGAGCGTTTGTTGTTGTATAGTGAGAGCGTTTGTTTTTGTATAGAGAGAGCGTTTGTTTATATGGAGAGCTTTTTGTTGATGTGCGTAGGAAGAGTACGAATTCAATACGTTTATGTGTCAGAAAGCTGTTGTTGTATAAAGAGATCTTCGTTTATGTGAGTAGAGCTTCGTTGTATGTGGGATCATATCAGAAGTTTCACTAATAAAGAATTTGTTGTAAGTACGTTTTTCTCAGTTCATAGTTTTGTCAGATCTCTGTCTGGCTGTTAGGTTTATTTCATTGGTTAATTTTTATTAACAACCAGCATTAAGACTTTATTCATCTTAATTACTGCTACAACATTACTAGCAGTTAAAAGTTTGTTTATTATTATTACTACACTACTAGCAGGAAAGTTTATTCATGTTATAATTAACAAAACAACAACCATTTGAACAAGCATTAGTAGTAGAAGAAGCTGAATTCATTATAAATATATAATTCAGTAGCAGAAGCGTTATATTCATTATTATAATATTAGTGAAAGCATATTCATTATAAGCTGTATACCCAAAATGCTCCTTTGCAGAAGACAAAGTTTCAGGTGTATGAGTCACTTATACGGGTTAATTCGTGAGGGAAAAATGGGGTGTGTATGTTATTCCTATGCTCGACACTATCTCTGGTGAACTAAATAATCATTATGTGGGTTCTACCAAAAGAAATTTGGATTTGAGATTAAATGAACACAGATATGATCTAAAAATGAATCACCAAAGCACCTCTTTTGCAAGAACCATAAGTGCTGGAAATTCCATCCCAGACTGGGGCAACGCTAAGATTATAAACACACCTAACTCTGTTTATTCCTTGTTATTTACAGAAAGCCTCTATATTTCAGCTTATAATACACGTTGCTGTAATGACTATTATCCTTATGTTTTACCTGAACCTTGGAGCAATCTTGTTTGGAGGGACAGCACAATAGCAATTGCTTCTGTTAAGTGATCATTGGCTAATTATGCCTTTTTTGACTGTCTTGTTATCTGGTATATCATGTGACATTGACATTACCTTTCCCATGATGCATCTACTCCACGTACTTAAGACCAGCATGTAACCACATGGTGAAATCACATCTGATGAAGGTGTCAATGTGACACCGAAAGTGCTCATGTTTTTTAAACTGTATATAGATTTCGTTTTTTAGCTGAATAAATATCATCGTGCAACAAGACGGATTTCTTTTAATACTAGTATTATGCACGAATTATATTGTCTACCGTTAATTAGCGAAGATTTAATGCACGGCGGCTATATGTTCCAAGATTCCCTTTGTGGAATACTCAGCATGTGGTGAAAGAGGCAGAAATAAAAAGCGGCGACGAATAAAGCTCAGCTTATTTCATTGAGCTTTATTTTGTCTTCTCCGATTTCACAACTGTTATAACGGTAGCACAGGCTGGAATTTACATTGTTCTCTGGCGAATTGATACACAGATAAATAAGAAAGCAGATGGAATTATGTGTGTTTTACACCACCAGTTCCGTATTGAGCCAGTTAATAAGTTGTAGTTTCAAAATGACATTGTTAAAAAGTGGCCAAAAGCGTCAGTTTCTGACTATTATTCCGATGAAAGCTTGGGTTCGAGTCCCGGTAGAAATATGGGTGGTATGTTTATCTTACGGCGCTGGCTCTTTCCCTTCCCTGGAAGAAATGACCCTAAATTATCGATTGGCGACTGCTTATAGCCACTAGAGTTGCTCATGGTGGTAACCAAAAACAAAAAAAAAAAAACCCACGAGCGGACCGCAATTCTGCGTATTTATTCACATCATCCGCTCCTATGTACAGCTGTACAAGCAATAAAAGGAAATACCTGGTATAATTATTTTCAAATCCATTTATTTGTTTTTAAACGGTTGTTTTTTATGAACTACAACCGAGGAGACGCTACGTTACGTTTTGTAACGAACAAGTTTGACCGCGCCGTGCATCGAATCCGGGTTCCCTCACTCCAGAGTAAGTCGCTCTCCCAACTGAGCTGCACGGACATCTGCTCTCACTGCTATCTGCCTTTATGTCATGTGCGTCCTGCGGTGCAGGCACGTCACTGTTTTCCTTTCAGTGTTTCTAAGCAAATGTCACGTTTCTCCTTCCCCTGTCTCTAAGCAAGTGTTACGTTTTCCTTTCCGTGTCTCTAAGCAAGTGTTACGTTTCCTTTTCCGTGTCTCTAAGCAAGTGTTATGTTTCTCTTTCCGTGTCTTTAAGCAAGTGTTACGTTTCCCTTTCCGTGTCTCTAATCAAGTGTTACGTTCGCCTTTCCGTGTCTCTAAGCAAGCGTTACGTTTCACTTTCCGTGTCTCTAAACAAGTGTTGCGTTTCCCTTTCCGTGTCTTTAAGCAGGTGTTACGTTTCCCTCTCCGTGTCTCTAAGCAAGCGTTGCGTTTCACTTCCCGTGTCTCTAAGCAAGTGTTGCGTTTCCCTTTCCGTGTCTCTAAGTAAGTGTTACGTTTGCCTTTCCGTGTCTCTAAGCAATTGTTACGTTTCCCTTTCCGTGTTTCTAAGCAAGTTTTGATGATGACAGCATGACATGTACTTTGAATATGTGACATTACGTAAACCTGGCGTCCTGTTAGGTAAGAGATACACAAACCAGTTTATTGTTATGGAAACACAGCATTTATGCTGGCGTTACAACAGAATTATTACGTTGGAATAGTTTTGCAGTTAGGAAGATTTTCAGTAACTCTTCTTCTTGTTCAACTAAAAATCCCATGTAAATTATGGAGCCAAATGGCTGTGTATACACCAAAAAAGAAAAAAATGCAGTAATATAGATGAAGAAGGGCGGCATTTAAATAACGCACCTGACCCTAAATTCAGAAGAATATAATTTAAAAAATTTGTAAACTTTCAATTTATGATTTTGGCTGGTTATTAGTGGAAACGTCAACAACCATGAACAGAACAATACGCTGCGGAAAAGATGCGGAGAAAAGGCTACGCCTTCAGCTACAGCATTCTAGTTTTAAGAATTTTACTTTTTATATTAAAAGTAAAATTCTTAAAACTAGAATGCTGTAGCTAAATCGAGCAACTGCAAACAAGCCTAACATTGGCAAGATCAACGCCAAGCGTCGGTTGCAGTGATGTAAAGCTCAGCCCTAATGGACTCTGGAGCAGTGAAAAGTCTGGAGTGATGAACCACGTTTCACGATCTGGCAGTCCAGGGGACTGGTCTCGGTGTAGAAGATGCCAAGTAAACGCTACCTACCCGACTGTGTTGCGCCAATCGTGAAGTCCGGGGAGTAAGCATCATGCTCTGTGGCTGTTCTGCATGATTTGGGCTGAGCCCCCTAGTCCTAGTACCCGGGAATTTTAACGTTGCTCTCTATAGTGACATTCTCCACAATTCTAAATCCTTTACATTATGGCAACAGTTCGGGGAAGACCTTTTCCTTTTACAACGCCACAATGCCCCAGTTTACAAGACGATGTCCATGAAGAAATGATTTGCTGAGATGGATACGGAAGAACTTGACTGCCCTGCACAAAGCTCCAATCTCAATTCAATTGAACACCTTTGGAATGAATTGAACTCCCGAGAACGAGCCAGGCTGAACCGCCCGAAAATGGTGGACGAAATCACTAATGTAGCAGAATGGAAGGCAATTCTCTCAACAACGTACCAACATCTAGTGGAAAGCCTTCCCAACAATAAGTGGATCAACACAATATTAATTCTTTTCCTATTACAGGAATTTTTTAGATAGGCAAGTATCCGAATAATTTTCATCAGGCCGTATTTTACGATAGCGGAATTAATCGTGCGTTTGCTGCTGAATGAGCAGCGTAGCAGAATTTTCCTTTTTCTTTTTTTTTGAAAAGTAGTAGGCATAGTCTTCGATCTGTACATATCACAATGTTGTTAATACGATATTTGTACCGAAAGTAAAGCAAAAGTGGGCAAAACTTTATTAACTGACAGAGGTCGTTCAAATTGCACATATTGGTGGAGTAACTCTTTCTCTATACAAAGGTACTACTCAACATAGTCTCCATCACAAGCGATGCATTTGCGCCATCGTTGAACCCAACTCTCGAATTTTCTATGAAAAAATTCAGGTGTAGACTGTTGTACCCACTTCTTCACGGCCACTTTCACCTGGTCTGTACAATCAAATCGTTATTCCCGGAGATTGTTCTTCATTGGACCGAAAAGGTGGAAGTCGGAGGGCGCCAGATCTGGGCTGTTCGGTGGATGGGGGACCACCGAACAGCCTAATTTGCTGATCGCCTGATTTGTTGCTAAAGATGTGTGTGCTCTCGCATTGCCATACTGAATGTGGATCCTTTTCAGCCTCTTGTTCGGACTGTTCCTCCTTATGGCTTCTCTAAGCTTCTTGAGTGTATCAATGTACCACTCGCAGGTCGCGGTACGGTCACGTTCCAGAAAATCAAGGAGAGCGACACCCCTGTCATTCCAAAAAGCAGTCACCATAACGTTATGTGCTAATCGCTGGCTCTCGAATTTCTTAATCCTTGGTGAAGATGTATGACGCCATTACATGGATTGATTCTTCGTTTACGGATCGTAAAGATACGCCCAAGTTTCGTCCCTTGTCACCAGATCAGAGAAAACAAGTCTTCATTGGCTTCAAACTTTTCCAGCAGATCAGAGCAGACTTCCACCTTTCTCTCCTTCAAATCGGGTGTCAACTGCCGAGGTACCAACTTTTCACACACTTTTCGATACCCTAAGTCTTCCACCATCTTCTGTATGGCACTGTGACCACAGTCCAGTTGTGCAATAAGCTCACGGATTGTGACATATCTCTCCGCGCGAAACAATACATCCACTTGCTGACGATTCGTGTCAGTGTTCGCAGAAGATGGTCTCCCACTGCATGGTTTGCCTTCAGTGCTGGTTACCCCTTCTTTAAACTTTTTCATCCATGTGTGCACATTGCTTTTGTCAATGGTTTCATCTCCGTAAACATTCAGCAGCTTTCTGTGGATGTTGGACGGCCTGCACCCTTCCTTCGTCAAGAACTCAATGACGGCGGGTTGCCTCTGCTTGGAATCCATTATTTACCTGCAATGAAGAAGAAGGGCTACTATAGAGGAAGAGGTACTCTACAAATATGTGCAATTTGAACGACTCTGTCAGTTAATAAAGAAGTTATGCCCACATTTGCATTACTTTCGGTACAACCTTCGTATTTACCTGCAATGAAGAAGAAGGGTTACTATACAGGAAGAGCTGATCTACCAACATGTACAATTTGGACGACCTCTGTTAGTTACTAAAAAGGTTATGCCCAATTTCGCATTACTTTTGGTACATCCCTCGTATTTACCTGCAATGAAGAGGAAGGGTTACTATACAGGAAAAGCTGATCTACCAACATGTACAATTTGAACGACCTCTGGCAGTTAATAAAAAAGTTATGTCCACATTTGCATTACTTTCGGTACAACCCTCGTATTTACCTGCAATGAAGAAGAAGGGTTACTATACAGGAAGAGCTGATCTACCAACATGTACAATTTGAACGACATCTGTTAGTTACTAAAAAAGTTATGCCCACTTTTGCATTACTTTCGGCACAACCCTCTTATTTACCTGCAATGAAGAAGAAGGGTTACTATACAGGAAGAGCTGATCTGCCAACATGTACAATTTGAACGACATCTGTTAGTTACTAAAAAGGTTATGCCCACTTTTGCATTACTTTCGGCATAACCCTATTATTTACCTGCAATGAAGAAGAAGGGTTACTATAGAGGAAGAGGTACTCTACCAACATGTGCAATTTGAACGACCTCTGGCAGTTAATAAAAAAGTTATGTCCACATTTGCATTACTTTCGGTACAACCCTCGTATTTACCTGCAATGAAGAAGAAGGGTTACTATACAGGAAGAGCTGATCTACCAACATGTACAATTTGAACGACATCTGTTAGTTACTAAAAAAGTTATGCCCGCTTTTGCATTACTTTCGGCACAACCCTCTTATTTACCTGCAATGAAGAAGAAGGGTTACTATACAGGAAGAGCTGATCTACCAACATGTACAATTTGAACGACATCTGTTAGTTACTAAAAAAGTTATGACCACTTTTGCATTACTTTCGGCACAACCCTCTTATTTACCTGCAATGAAGAAGAAGGGTTACTATAGAGGAAGAGGTACTCTACCAACATGTGCAATTTGAACGACCTCTGGCAGTTAATAAAAAAGTTATGTCCACATTTGCATTACTTTCGGTACAACCCTCGTATTTACCTGCAATGAAGAAGAAGGGTTACTATACAGGAAGAGTTACTCTACCGATATGGGCAATTTGAAAGACCTCTGTCAGTTAATAAAAATTTTATGCCCACTTTTGCAT
Source organism: Macrothele yani (assembly GCA_039090855.1). Lineage (NCBI taxonomy): Eukaryota > Metazoa > Arthropoda > Arachnida > Araneae > Macrothelidae > Macrothele > Macrothele yani. The sequence continues at coordinate 32,986,074 of CM076989.1, read as the reverse complement.
TACTTTCGGTACCACCCTCATATTTACCTGCAATGAAGAGAAAGGGTTACTATTCAGGACAATTTACTCTACCAACATGTACAATTTGAACGACCTCTGTCAGTTAATAAAAAATTACGCCCACTTTTGCATTACGTTTGGTACAACCTTCGTAAATTCCGATGGTGCCTTGTATTACCTCATTTTTCTGACAACCATACTATAAGCACTTATTGGAAAAGATAATGCGAATAAGTAGTAACTCCGCCCCTGTGGCGCAGTGGTCTAAGCAGTGGCCTCTGATCATTCGTCCAAAAGGGGACCGGGTTCGAATCCCGTGAGGCATAGATGTTGTGTTTGTCTTACGGCACTGGCTCTCTCCCTTCCGTCGAACCAGTGACCACTCTAAATTAGGGATGGGCAAATGCTTATAATCCATTGAGTTACTCATAGTAGACGTTAAACCTTCAATCAAAAAAAAAAAAAAAGAAGAAGAAGTAGTAGTAACCACATTACTACCAGAGGCACAGCACGGTTGGCAAACTCTCGCTGTGTTCATGGCGGAAGCCCGACATTTTTGACTGTTACTCAAATTGCAGTCATATAAATTTTCAAAGCTTCCCGTACGCTGTGAATAGTTCCTCGCTGTTAATACGATTTTGGATGCACTTTGCCCCTGGTCCATCCAACCTTGGTATCATCACAGAAATTGGATATGCAATGACTTTGATTCCTTTGTTGCTGTTCGCTTCGATTGGGGGGGTGTGTGTCAAAATCGGTCCGAAATATGTTAACGCACTAATTATTGCCTTTCTTAAAAGAGCAGTAAAACAGGTTGAATAAGATGAAAATTTATATTTTGTAACCTGGGTACGGAATCAGCGCTGGTACCGAAAACGTAGTGTAATTCGTGATAAGCGTTGCAGTGCAAAATATTTATCTCTTTGAGGAAGTAGTGAGGAAGCGAAATCCGTGAATGAAGTACGAACAAAGTAAAAATTGTCCCTTTAAATAGAGTGACGAAGTAGCTTATTTTGAAAGAAATAACGACGTGCGAGTTCCTCACTCTTGCTCAATAAGTGACTGGAAAGGGAAAATTGACTTCTGAAAGTGAAGACCTAAATAAAAAATGTCACTTTGAAGCGGTGATGGAATAGAAGCTGTCACTTCGAACAATACTTACGGTGTGAATGTTAGCACTTCGAAGAGATGGCGGAGTGAAAGGTATTCACTTGTGGAAAGTAGCGATGGGGGTGAAAAATGTTACCTGTTGCAACGGATGTAACTGTGAGGTGAAAGTTGTATAACGCCACGAATTGCAGCTCACAGCTGTGTTCAGATTTTCCCTTTACGGGTTTTTCGGGAAATCTGCGGTTGCCTGGAACGTAGTTCTATTTATACGAGCCCCACTATTTTTTAATGTATAATAATTTTAAAGGATTCCAGTGGCGATACTTGAATGCTAATTGCAAACCTGGTGGCTGAACGATATGAGGCACGGTCTCCTGATCAGTCTTCCGAGAAGACTGTCGGCTCGGGTCCCGAGTGATGCTTGGGTATTGGATCGCTTCGTCCTTTTCCTGGAAACAGCGGCCCCAAATCAGGGACAGTTGACTGATTGTAGCCCTTAGAGTCACTCTTGGTACTCTTTAACTTCCAGTAAAAAAGAAAACAAAAATTACCTGCAGCCACACACACATTCACAAAAGTACCGGATTTATGCGAGTCTGTCACATTTGTTCGTTCAAACGGCTTTTCATTTGTAAACAAATGAGAACAGATCCGATATCCACTAAAAAAACTTCTTGATTTATGCCTGAGCATTTGATATATCGAAATTGTCGATTAGCTTTCTGTTTCTTTATTTTATGTATCATGCCCGACTTTAATGAAAGCCGACAATGAGGGATTCATAAAGAATTGTTAAGGATTTTTTTTTCCTGAATCACATTTAAACATATCTTTTATTCACTTTCATCTGAAAATTTATCTAAAAATGCGGAATTAATTTAAGCTACTATTTTGCAGAATAGATAGGTATAAACAAGTTCCTGGGTTAAAAAACCAAAGAACACCATAAGTTTAAATATTTCCACGGAGATATACACTATATTGACAAAAGTCACCGGACACCTAGAAGAGAAACACAACATAGCATTTACTGACATACATTCCTACGGTGTCGTTCCACTTTTGGCCTTAATGCATACACTGACCCTTCAAGACATGCTTTCGACAAGGTTTTGGAACACAGTGATACATATGCGCTTCCATTCAGTACACAATGCTGCCGCTCACTGTTGCTTAGCAGTAGGCTTTGGTTCCAAACTTCTTATGAGGCGTTCTAATTCATCCAATAGGTGCTCTATGGGATTAAGATCAGGGCTCTGGGCTGGCCAGTCCACACACTATACGGAATTATGGTCAAATCACGCCGTAACAGTGCTTGCTTTATGGATCGGTGCATTATCCTGCTGGTACCAACAAAGCTCGGTTCCATAGTATTGCCACAATTGGTGGGGTGTAATAGTCCAGAAGATCGAGGTAGACGTACTGATTAACAGGTTTGTCCACGATAACTAGTGCGCCGTGACCATACCACGAAAAACACCCCCACAAGAGCACACTGCCAGCTCCAAACTTGACCGTAGGAACAGTACACTGTGGTAAATAGCGTTTCCCCGGATTCAGCCATACCCACACACGGCCATCAGACTGATGGGTCGTGTATCTGGATTCATCAGTCCATAGGACCCGTTTCCGTTGATCTACGGCCCATGATAAATATTCTTTACACCATGCTAAACGACGATTAGCATTCTGAGTGGAGATGAAAGGCTTATGAGCAGCCGCACGACCACGGTAACCCATGGAATGAAGTTCTCTGCGAATGGTACGTGTACATACCGAGGTTCCAGCATTTTTACTCACCTGTACAATTAGGTCTTGTGCGGTACTCCGTTGATTATTTGTAAGGACTCTCCTGTCGCTTCGACGTCCTCTGTCAGTGATTTTCTTTGGTTTGCTGGTACGTTTTGCTGCTTCATGCACGCCATGTATCTTCCACTTACTCAGTACATCCAAAACAGTTGACTTGGGTATGTTTAAACGCCTCTTGGTTTCTCTTATGGACAACTCACTAATATAACACCCAAGAATCTTTCCTTTCTCAAAGTCAGTTCTCTCCCGCAGCGACATTTTCACTCAACCTCACAGTGCGATATGATCGCGGACAGCTGGAGGCTTGTTTTCATACCGTTTGCAGCTGTACCGAGCATCTTAATAACGTAAGGGATCCGTTCATTTGCTTTTGAAGGGGTGTCCGGTGACTTTTGTTAATATAGTGTACTATGCAAACTAAGTTTCATGTGGATCCAAGAAATACAATCTCACAATAAGTACTTATAAATTACAGCAATATTCTTTCACATCTTTCATACAGATCTGTCAAAACAATTCTGCTGGGGGAAAACCCACCCACAGCAGGTTTAATACAATTTATTTAGAATCATCCAATCAGGGAGCACTATGAAGAGACCCATAATGAAATGATTCTTTAAAAATGAGAGAAAAGGAAAAAACAAAACAAATAACAATGAAAGAAAGTGAAAGTTAAACGACTGTTCCATAAAAACTGAGAGTAAAATCACACAAGATGAAGGAATATATATACAACAAAATATATGTTATTCTTTCTCAAGGTATCTTTCCTTGGAAGATAAGCAATGGTCCCGTTGTTCAGTCTACTTTTCAAAGCATGTGGCGAAGACATTTTGTGGTAGCTGTTTTAACGGCCCCTGTACAGCTCCAATAACGTCAGGTTGAATGTTGCGCCCCCGTATTCGTTACAAACAACCAGAAATCACACGGGGCGAGATCAGGACTGTAGGCATGCTCTGGCATCGTTTCAATGCTTCATTGCGTGAGAAACTGTTGAACACAAGGAGCCAAATGTGAGCTGGCGTTATCATGGTGTAGGTCCGCTTGCCCACCATCTTCCGGTTGCTTAATCGGTATGTGTCGTCGCAGACGCTTCAAGATTGAAGTGTAATACTCAGCATTGACAGTAATTTGTAGGGGAACGGCATGCCGCTAGGTTACACCTTTGTAATCAAAGAAAATTATCATCATCACCTTCCCAGCTGATTTGGTTTGGCGGACTTTTTTTCGGAGGAGGCGAGACTGTGTTTCTAGGCATTCTTTGCGGCTCTTCGTGAGGCAATTCATATTTTCCTTCTGGAATGGATTCTTCCATTTGCGCTACATGATGCAATTCATATTTGCCTTCCGGAAAAGACTCTTCCATCGTTTAAGGCAGGAGTCGGCAAATAACTTAAAAGTCAAATGCGGGCCCTCATGTGCAAAAGCTTTGCCGACTCCTGCCTTAGACGATGGAAGAGTCCTTTCCGGAAGGCAAATATGAATTACACCACCGAGGACAAGGAAATTGTCCTGCTAGTCATCACACTATCCAAGACAAGCAAATTGTCCTGGATTGTGTAATGATTATCATGCTCGACCGGAAATCTGGAGGTGAGGTTTCGATTCCCGCTACAGAACAGTGAAAGTTTTCCAAGTTTTCTGAATGAAGTAAATACATGGAATACAGTGAAAATACACTAATAATCCGTGGAATATTCATCTAGCCATGATTTGGTGACTGTGGATGTGTGCGGAGTCACATAGCATTAAATGCCTACCATGTATAATATAAATGAAGAATTACTGTATTTCTTCGGAAAAATTCGTTCCTCAAATATGACATATGTAGGATTTTTCCAGAATTTGCAGCAGGTTTTGGTATTCCTCCTGGTTATATGGAGTGCACTTCATCTTTATTTGAAGAATCTGACTTAGGTTATATCATCCCTTAAGATTATTGGTTATTTCTTTCGTATATTCCTCATGCAGTCGGGGTGCATTGGAAGAGATTGAATGCTGTAACGATGGAAGAGATTGAATGCTATAGCGATGAACGCCCCGTGTTTACCCCTTCCTTGGAGAACACTTTTGAGCCAGGTCACGCCCACCAACTATGCTTGTACCCACTGAACTTGATTTGGACTTTGCGGATTATTGCACATGCGCATTAACTGCTATGTGTCTTGTAAAGTATATAGGCTACTCACTTCTGTGCTCACTGCTGCACTATTTCTGAGGATGATGCCGTTGTGGCGTTGAAAGTTCTTAAACATATTTATTTTAATTGTACATAGTTTTTTTTATCATTAAAGTGTATCGTGCAGGGGACGGCATTTGTTTTCGATTTAATAGATTGAATCCCGTTTAGAATCTTAACATTGCTAAGGGATGAATCCTGTCTTAACTATGTTTTATCATGTCTTAACTATGTCTTAACTTACCTTTATTAACTATGTCTTAACTTTTTATCATGTCTTAACTATAATTTATCATATCTGAACTATCTTAACTATGATTTGTCATTGCGCTGGTAAAAATATTCAACGGAGCTCTCCGATTGAAGTATTTCTTAGTGACGTGGAAGAGAGAAGTGTTGGTAATGTTGTTCAATTCAAGAACCAATCGCACCTTACCACAGAACTTGCCCATACGCTGGTAAAAATATTCAACGGAGCTCTCCGATTGAAGTATTTCTTAGTGGCATGGAAGAGAGAAGTGTTGGTAATGTTGTTCAATTCAAGAACCAATCGCACCTTACCCCAGAACTTGCCCATGCGCTGGTAAAAATATTCAACGGAGCTCTCCGACTGAAGTATTTCTTAGTGCATGGAAGAGAGAAGTGTTGGTAATGTTGTTCAATTCAAGAACCAATCGCACCTTACCACAGAACTTGCCCATACGCTGGTAAAAATATTCAACGGAGCCCTCCGATTGAAGTATTTCTTAGTGCATGGAAGAGAGAAGTGTTGGTAATGTTGTTCAATTCAAGAACCAATCGCACCTTACCCCAGAACTTGCCCATGCGCTGGTAAAAATATTCAACTCAGCTCTCCGACTGAAGTATTTCTCAGTGGCATGGAAGAGAGAAGTGTTGGTAATGTTGTTCAATTCAAGAACCAATCGCACCTTACCACAGAACTTGCCCATACGCTGGTAAAGATATTCAACGGAGCTCTCCGATTGAAGTATTTCTTAGTGCATGGAAGAGAGAAGTGTTGGTAATGTTGTTCAATTCAAGAACCAATCGCACCTTACCACAGAACTTGCCCATGCGCTGGTAAAAATATTCAACTCAGCTCTCCGACTGAAGTATTTCTTAGTGGCATGGAAGAGAGAAGTGTTGGTAATGTTGTTCAATTCAAGAACCAATCGCACCTTACCCCAGAACTTGCCCATGCGCTGGTAAAAATATTCAACGGAGCTCTCCGATTGAAGTATTTCTTAGTGGCATGGAAGAGAGAAGTGTTGGTAACGTTGTTCAATTCAAGAACCAATCGCACCTTACCACAGAACTTGTCCATCCTGGGTAAGCTGCTTGAGAAGGTGAACCTGAGTCGGTTACTCTATTTCTGTCCTGCGTCATTCCTACGACCAAGGTAGTCTTAAAAGTAAGCACATCACTTACCATCCGAAAATGAGACTGATCGAGTAAGTGCAACTCGGAAAGTCAAAAAATAAGCGAGTACTTCGAAGCGGCCTTCCTAGACATTAGCAAAGCTTTCGAGTGTGTGTGACAGGATGGTTTGCAACACAAGTTACATTATCTACCGTACCCATGTTTATTTCTTCAGCTGGTGAGATCCCAATTTAGATACAGAAAAAAAAGTTGTTAAGATTAAAAGTGAATGATCTCCACCGGAAAGAAATATCAAAGTGGAGTTTTTCAGGGTTCAGTTCTTGAATCAGCTCTGTTCCTCATTTATCTGTTTGTCTTACTCAAACCACCTCAAGTCTGAGTTATGATGTATTCAGATGACAAAGAGGCAGTCCTCAGGTCCCTGAGCAAAGCCAAGCTTGTGAAACTGCACCATGATTTCCTCTTTGAAACTCACTGCACAGACTGGAGGATAAATGTCAACCTATCTAAGAGCAGTGCCATGTTGTTCTTTGGCAGGCTGCAAGAAGTCAAGGAACTGATAATGTTCCAGCAAGCTATCCCCTCGGTCACTTCCTCAAAGAAGTTGGAGCTAAAATTAGGTACGCAGAATTCATGGGTAGCCAACACAAAGTACCCCATTCAACAAGCCAGGGCAAGCCTCAGGGGAAAATAGCGTAGTAATACTAGTTATCTTATGTGCCATCCCGGTGTGTGTGAAGTAAGTAAGTTCTTAAAGAAGAATATTGAAATGGTACAGAACGGAACCTTTCAAATGGTCAAGGAGCTCTCAAATAGAGCTCCCTGGAGACCCGCTGAATGCTGAAAAGGTAAGCGTGTTTGGTCAAGGAGCTCTCAGATGGAGCTCCCTGAAGACCCGGTCAAGGAGCTCTCAGATGAAGCTCCCTGGAGACCCGCTGAATACTGAGAAGGTAAGGGAGTTTGGTTAAGGAGCTCTCAGATGGAGCTCCCTGAAGACACGCTGAATGCTGAGAAGGTAAGCGTGTTTGGTCAACGAGCTCTCAGATGGAGCTCCCTGGAAACCCGCTGAATGCTGAGATGGTAAGCTAGTTTCGTCAACGAGCTCTCAGATGGAGCTCCCTGAAGACCCGTTGAATGCTGAGAAAGCAAGTGAGTTCGGTCAAGGAGCTCTCAGATGAAGCTTCCTTTAGACCCGCTGAATACTGAGAAGGTAAGGGAGTTTGGTTAAGGAGCTCTCAGATGGAGCTCCCTGGAGACCCGCTTAATGCTGAGAAGGTAAGCGTGTTTGGTCAAGGAGCTCTCAGATGGAGCTTCCTGGAGACCCGCTTAATGCTGAGAAGGTGAGCGAGTTGGTCAAGGAGCTCTCAGATAGTGTTCCCTGGAGACCTGCTGAATGGTGAGAAGGTAAGCGAGTTTGTTCAAGGAATTCTTGGATGGAGCTCTCTGGAGACCCGTGGAATGCTGAAAAGGTCAACGAGCTCTCAGATGAAGCTCCCTAGAGACCCGCCGAATACTGAGAAGGTAAGGGAGTTTGGTTAAGGAGCTCTCACATAGAGCTCCCTGGAAACCCGCTGAATGCTGAGAAGGTAAGCTAGTTTCGTCAACGAGCTCTCAGATGGAGCTCCCTGAAGACCCGTTGAATGCTGAGAAAGCAAGCGAGTTCGGTCAAGGAGCTCTCAGATGAAGCTTCCTTTAGACCCGCTGAATACTGAGCAGGTAAGGGAGTTTGGTTAAGGAGCTCTCAGATGGAGCTCCTTGGAGACCCGCTTAATGCTGAGAAGGTAAGCGTGTTTGGTCAAGGAGCTCTCAGATAGAGCTCCCTGGAGACCCGCTTAATGCTGAGAAGGTGGGCGAGTTGGTCAAGGAGCTCTCAGATAGTGTTCCCTGGAGACGCGCTGAATGGTGAGAAGGTAAGCGTGTTTGTTCAAGGAATTCTTGGATGGAGCTCTCTGGAGACCCGCCGAATGCTGAGAAGGTAAGCGAGTTTGGTTGCTGACTTTTTAGTGGAACTGAAAATTATCAAAACAAACGCTCCTGGGAAGCAGTGGATTACAACCCGAATGTCGTCTTTAAGCCAGCCAGGACAAAATAGAAGTTCTAGTTTCCCCAAGAAATAGATGCCAGTGTAGTGGATAATCCCCCCACCCATCCTCCCGACACCCACTCTCTCTCTCTCTCTCTCTCTATCTCTGTTTACAGTTCGTACAAGTTCCGTTGTGAGTATTATCAATTGGATCAGTAGATCGCGTTTATTTAAAGGATATAGACACGGTAAGATAGCATATCCTTGAGTTGTGTTTGAAAAGCCACCCAAGTTGCGAACCTGAGATTTTCTGGCATGGTTAGACTTGATGGTGTTACACTTATCACTTAGTTTTATAATCTCTTATTTTCTGGTACGGTTGTATACAGAGCATGTCCCTGATAGTGTTAGACGTACCGCTCAAGTTGTGAAACCCTGATTTTCTGGTATGGTCAGTCAGCCTGTTCCTGAATGTGTTAGAGGTACCACTCAGGTTGTGAACACCCAATTTTCTGGTGTGGTTACACTGCATGTTGCTGATGGTGTTAGACCTACTGCTCAGGTTGTGAAGTTGCATACCCTCTTATCCAGCTCCACGACCATCAGAGTCACGGCAGTTGTGGCGGAGGCAGGATGTGTCTGGCGAGTCTACCCTTGCGGCAGGATACTATGTGCTTCTTCCTGTGACCTTGTACTGGACAGAACCGACAAGCACTTGATTATGTGTACCTAGCTTCCATGCGTTTTTCCTATTTGGCAGTCTGGCCCAGATATCCTTTCTTCTTCTTCCAAGGGCAATTTAAGACCTACACTGTTACACATTTTGGGTTAGGTTGCGCCAAAAAAAAAAAAAAAAAAAAGGGTACAATGGTGTATCTCATTTCAGAAAGTAGTGCAGCTGGTGTAGCACCACGTTTTGGTGCAACCTACCACAAAATTTTTAACAGTGTATGTGGAGCCAGACACTCCCTAAATTCCTTTCCAACATTATTGCCACTGCCATAGTACCAGTCGAGGCATTCTAAAAAGTTCTAGACGATATATATATACACTGCCGGACAATTGCTAAGGACGGATGCTAATAGCAACGATAGCAACCATAAAATAGAAGGCAGAAAAATGTGGAAATTAGCGTAAGTGCGGGATACAGTAAGACGTGTTATGCGTATGCAAATTTTGGATTGCCGAACTTGTTTGTGACGTCATAGCGCTGATAAGAGATATAAACGATTTGACGCGTATTGACCGTTGTTGTTCAAACGCAAACGTGAAAGGGAAAGAATCAATTGACGAATTTGCAATTTTCAGTATGTCTTCCCGACATCACCTAAATGATTTTACGCGCGGCAGTATTATTGGCAAGATTGAAGAAGGGCGAAAAATAACAGATGTTGCCAGGGAGTTCGACGTCAGCCACAGTGTTGTTTCATGGCTTTGGAAATCACTTCAAACAAATGGAGAGTGTAGCAAACGTCATGGGGGAGGTCGTGTTCGCAGTACGACACCTGCAGAAGATCGGTACATAGTGCTATCAACAAAAAGACACCGGCGCAGCACAGCTAGTGAGATAGCAAATCAGTTTACGGCTGCTACTGGCTAGCGGATCTCCCGAAAAACTGTCGCCAGACGTTTGCATGAAGGAGGACTATACGCCCGCCGTCCTGTTGTGTGCATCCCATTGTCCAGACGTCACCGTACCGCCTGTTTGCAATGGTGCCATCAACATCGCAATTGGACTGATAACGACTGGTCTGCTGTCCTCTTCTCAGATGAGAGTAGATACAGTCTATCGTCTGATTGTCGATGACAACTGATCTAGCGTGATAGTGGTACTGGATATTGTCCAGCAAACATACAGGAAAATGACCGATATCCGACATGTAGTGTCATGGTATAGGCTGGCATCATGATCAATGGCCGTACGTCCTTCTATGTGCTTCCAACTGGGACTATGACTGACCAACGATACATTAATTATGTTCTGCTACCTCATGTTCGCATGTTCCGTGGTGCTGTCGGTGATAGATTCATTTTCATGGACGACAACGCAACATGTCATCGAACAGTCGTTGTCCAGGAGTGTCTTGAGAGCGAGGATATTCAACGCTTCGTATGGCCAGCACGTTCTCCAGATCTGAATCCCATGGAAAATGTGTGGGATGCTTTGGGGAGGAGTCTTGCCTGTCGCAAATGCCCTCCAATAAACAAGGACACCCTCATCCGTGCACTGACAGAGGAATGGGATAAATTACCCCAACAGCTGCTTGATAATGTTGTGCAAAGCATGACACGACGTGTGGAATCTTGCATCGCCCTCCATGGTGGCCATATCCCGTATTGACCTCTTGCGCCGGAACGCCTGCGGACGGTAATTGCATGTTTTTCACGTTTACGTATTCTGCACAAAATGGCCTGTTTGTCCCTTGAACACGTTCCAAAGCCTTCTGGATTTCAGAGCGCAATAAATTGTCTTTCTTGTAATGTCCTGGCATTCTGACATTATTTTTTTTCACTTGGCATCCAACCACACTTACTTTTTTATGCGCTATATAGCCGTTTAGGATCCGTCTTTAGCAATTGCCCAGCAGTGTATAAGAATATCCTGTATATATATATATACACTATATTGACAAAAGTCACAGGACACCTAGGAGAGAAACACAACTTAGCATTTATTGGCATATATTAGTACGGTGGCGGTCCACCTTTGGCCTTAATGCATGCACTGCCACTTCGAGACATGCTTTCGTCAAGGTTTTGGAACACAGCGGTAGGTATGCACTTCCATTCAGTACATAATACTGCCGCTAACTGTTGCTTAGTAGTAGGCCTTGGTTCCAAACTTAATTCATTCCATAAGTACTCTATGGGATTAAGATCAGTGCTCTGTGTTGGCCAGTACACACACACGATACGGAATTATCGTCAAACCACGCCGTAATAGTCCTTGCTTTATGGCTCGGTGCATTATCCTACTGGTACCAACAAGTCTCGGTTCCATAGTATTGCCACAGAGTTGGTAGGGCATAATTGTCCAGAATATCGAGGCAGACGAGCTGGTTAACAGGCTTGTTCACGATAACCAATGGGCCGGGACCATACCACGAAAAACACCTCCACACGAGTACATTGCCAGCTCCAAACTTAACCGTAGGAACAGTAGCTCCAAAACGTGACCGTGGGAACAGTAGCTCCAAAACTTGACCGTAGGAACAGTAGCCCTAAAACTTGACCGTAGGAACAGTAGCTCCAAAACTTGACCGTAGGAACAGTAGCCCTAAAACTTGACCGTAGGAACAGTAGCTCCATAACTTGACCGTGGGAACAGTAGCTCCAAAACTTGACCGTAGGAACAGTAGCTCCAAAACTTGACCGTGGGAACAGTAGCTCCAAAACTTGACCGTGGGAACAGTAGCTCCAAAACTTGACCGTGGGACTAGTAGGTCCAAAACTTGACCGTAGGAACAGTAGCTCCAAAACGTGACCGTAGGAACAGTAGCTCCATAACTTGACCGTGGGAACAGTAGCTCCAAAACTTGACCGTAGGAACAGTAGCTCAAAAACTTGACCGTAGGAACAGTAGCTCAAAAACTTGACCGTAGGAACAGTACACTGCGGTAAATAGCGTTGCCCCGGCTACCGCCACACCCACACACGGCCATCAGACTTATGGATTGTGTATCTTCATTCATCAGTCCATAGGACTCGTTTCTATTGATCTACGGCACACGTTAAAGATTTTTTACACCATGCTAAACGAGGAGTAGCATTCCGAATGGAGATGAAACGCTTATGAGCAGTCGCACGACCACGGTAACCCATGGAATGAAGTTCTCTGAGAATGGCACGTGTAAATACCGAGGTTCCAGCATTTTTACTCACCCGTACACTGAGGTACTACGGCCTGTACACTTCAGTATTCCGTCGATTAGCTGTAACGACTCTCCTGAAGCTTCGACGTCCTCTATCACTGATTTTCTTTGGTCTGTTCGTACGTTTTGGTGCTTCAGGCACGGCATGTAGCTTCTACTTATTCAGTACATCCAAAACAGTTGACTTGGGTATGTTTAAACGCCTCTCGGTTTCTGTTACGGCAACCCACTAATATAACGCCCAACATTCTTTCCTTTCTCAAAGTCAGTTCTCTCTCGCCGCGACATTTTTAATCAGCCTCATAGTGCGATATGAACGCGGTCAGCTGCAGTCTTGTTTTTATACCGTTTGCAGCTGTACCGAGCATTTTAACAACGCAGCGGATCCGTTCATTTGCTTTTTAAGGGATGTCCGGTGTCTCTTGTCAATATAGTGCATATATAAATATAAGTGCATGATGTGTGTGTGTGTGTGTGTGTGTGTGTGTGTGTGTGTGTGTGTGTGTGTTTTTAATTGAGCTTCATGTTTTTTTTATGGATTAAAACTCCCCGCCTCTCGTTTCGTTGCCCTGGATCCGCCTTTTCCCGGAAAGTATGAATTATAAAACAATGCAGATACATAAAAACATGATGCATTACCAAAATATAGTGGTACTTGTAAACGAGCCTCTTACATATGCAACCTTAAGTAAGTATACCGACACAATGAGAGGTGCGAGCTTTTGTTTTTGTCGGGTAATCTCATTTATATTAGGTCTAATTTGAAACAAACTCATCTCATCAACAGAAAGAAGCCTTTTTCTTTCATGGTCTTTGCTATTTTTCAGAGCTGAAAATTTCTGTCCATAACGATAGGTCGCGGAGAACTGTAGAAGAATAGCTAATGCTCTTGAAGAGATGCGTGGATACTTATCTTGTTTTACATCCAAAAACAGGGCAGTGCCTTGAGCTTCCAGGCCGCTTCAGTACGCTACACACTCTCAGATTTAGTCGCCTGAATTCTTCGGATTTCAGAATGCATAATGGAATTGTTCTTGAAATTATCATCGCAGTCGCTGTTTTCCGACAATAGTAAATATAGATCTTCCAAATAAATGCAATGATAACAAATTATCCTTGAATCTTCTGGCCAGACTTGGCATCCTCTCTCACCGCACCAGTGTGGCTCACCTCACCATTTTGGGAACCACAAGATGTCAGAGTTCAACAGAAAGTTAGTTTATTTTAATTTCTAATGATTTCCTTTGTCACGTTGATTCGGTAATGCCAAAAGTTAATAATGCAGTTTTGATATTTGTTATGATAGAAAGAGAATTACCCGCAGCAGTATAAGATGTTTAAGTACAGTATTTTCAGATTTATACTCGCCGTCCTGGTGGAGCAGTGGTCTAAGCGATGGCAGAATTGTCCGAGATGGGTTCGGGTTCGAATCCCGGTGAGGAATGGATGTTGTGATTGTCTTACGGCGCTGAATCTCTCCCTTCCCTGGAACCAGTGGCCCTAAATTAGGGACGCCCACTGAGTTGCTTACGATAGTCGTTAAACCTCCAATAAAACAAAATTAGACTCCTTAAATTAAAGATTTTAAATATTAATTTAGATGCAACAGATATTTTTTTCACTTCAATGTTTAAACTGAAATCATGTTAATCAGAGACCACGAAATGCTATTGGAATGGTATTAACGACTCAAAGCAATTGCTTTGGCCATGGTGATGAATTATCAAGCATATTTCGTACTAATCTTAAGATTTTCCCTTTTCCAAGCTTAATTACTGTTCCTTTCCTTTATTGCTTCAGAAGTGGAGTTGCGTGTTATGTTATTTAATCAACAAAACATTGGACACACTAAAAACAAAGCAAAGAAGCATGTAAAACAACTAGACGATCACAAATCCACCCAAATGTTAATTACAGCAATTATGTGCTCTCTCTTGCAATTTAATACATTAGGAAATATTCCCTCTTTTAATCAAAGCATTTGGTAACTTTCTGTCTTTTAATGATGACATTCTGTATCTTTCCCTCTCGTCATTCTAACAACTAAAGAATCCAATACTACCATCAGAAACAGATGAAAACATTTTTTACTTTTTAATTTGTGAGCTTGTTCCTGTACCAACTTTAATACACTGGCGTGCAAAAATTAAGGACGAGACGGTTTTTCGAATGTAACGCCGTGCAGAAGTGTTCCACATCGACTCAAATCGTACCATAAGATCCCCAAGATATAAGAATATGGGACAAGTGAGCAAAACCGTCCAAACAAGGAATCCAAAGGATACAAAGGCACTTTATTGAAAAGGTAGCTTCGAGCACAACTAGACAGAACACAGAAACGTCCATGTAACAGGCAGTTGCCAAGAAAAATCCAGTCTTTAGTAGGGGATATGATCACCCCTGACTGCGTTTCAGGATTTACAACGTCTGTCCATGCTGAGGACGAGGTTGTCAAGGAGCTGTTGAAGCATCGCGGCCCATTCCTCTTGTAGCACCAATCGCAGCTGCGGAATCGTTGCTGGCGGCTGGTGACGTGCTGCCAAGCGTCTCTCGAGAAGGTCCAACACGTGTTCGATTGAATGTAGGTCCGGGGACCTTGCAGGCCAATCCATGCGTTGAAGATCTTCACTCTCCAACAGCTCTGCGACAGCCACTGTGCGATGAGGTGTAGCGTTGTCGTCCATAAAGAGGAACTCAGTACCCACAGCACCTCTAAACAGACGCACGTGAGGCAGCAGAACCACAGTACAATAACGGATACCAGTGACTGAACTTCGTTGGAAGATGTGGAGGTCAGTACGGCTACCAAACATGATACCGCCCCAAACGAGAACTGCCACCTCCAAACCGGTCCCTTTCAATGATGTTGGAGGTGTGATTGCGTGTTCCCTGCTCTTTCCAGATGTGTATACGTCAAGAGTCGCTCGTCAGACTAAATCGGCTCTCATCCGTAAAGAGAACTCGACCCCATTGCTGATGTGTCCAGTAAGAAACCACCGTCTCCGATGAGCAGGCGTTAATGGCACACACCGTACTGGTCGTCGTGCAAATAGACCACCTTTGTGCAGCCTCCTGGCCACGGTAAAACGCGATAACGGACGTCCAGTTGTCTGTTGGATGTACCTTGCGATTTCTCCCGCTGTCTGCCGTCTGTCTCTTCTCGCCTGTAGGATAATATACCGGTCGTCCGCCGCCGTGGTTGCTCGTGGACGACCACTGGTAAACTTTCGGACAGCTGTTCCTGTCGTTTAAAATGTTCTCCAAGCTCGTGAAACGATGCTGTGAGCGATCCGGGACTCCTCGGCCACACTAGTCACACTTCGATCTTCTTCTAACTTCCCAATGAAGCGACCTCGGGTATAGTCACCCAGATGTCGTCCACTGGATTGCCTGTTGGCCATATCACACGGTGGCAGCAACTCGACGTCGTTCAAACCGATGTACAGTACATCGTGCGATAGCTTTCGCCGAATTGCTGAGCGTACACCGCCCGTGTGCTTTATACCCTTCCAACACTAAACCCCCCCCACGTCATGCTGCATATATGCGCATGCCCTACTGTACCGGACGCTAGTCTATCTCCTAAGTGGTCTTTTGGTCAGTTCTGCCTGCTCGTTCCGCTGTTATTCTAATTTCTCCTCTTCGTCCTTACTTTTTGTACACCAGTATATGTAGGACGACATTCTGGAATTCCCTTGATCATAGCTTAAAAGTGTTCAAGTCGGTTCTTGATAATTTTGCCACGATTTGATAGTTCATTTTGAATTTTAATAATTTCTTTTATATCTCTTGTTTAGCAGCCGATGGTGTTTCTCCAATCTTAGTTTCGTGGGGCACTCCCAGTGTGTCGTTTTTCTTTACCTTAGCATTTAATGGAATCCTTTGTTATCAGATGTTTTTAGTAGGCCTTGAGCTGGCTTTCATTACAACCAGACTTGGAAACGGGTCAAAAATTTAAAACCTGGACTCGGCCGTCACATAGCTGGACCCGATCCGGGCCTGACCCAGACAAATCTTCTTTGAGGTATGAATTCGAATATATCATCAACATCATCATCATTGTCAATCATTAGCAATCCACTGTTGGATGAAGGTCTCCCCAAGTTTCTTCCACAACGGACTGCCTTGGCCCAGTCTCCTCCATCCACCCATATCCCACGTGGTCTTCTTCTGGGTCCTTTCCTTTCCCTTGGAATCCAGTCTAAAATTTCGGTTGTTCGTCTTTCTGGAAATATGTCCAGCCCATTGCCATTTCAAGGATTTTAATCTCATCATGATGTCTTGCACTCTTTTCCTTATCAACAAGTTCCTCTTCTTATCTTTCCTGGTTACACCAAGCATTCATCTCTCCATGCATCTTCCCGTTATCTGCAGTCTTTGTATGTCTTTTTTACGCTTTCCAACCGTAGGTTGAAGAAGTGTATATGCTCCAGCTTTGTCCGTCAGTCAGCACGATAACTGGCGTAAAAATGGTTCGATTTCGATGAAATTTTAGTATGTGGTAGGGGACAACATGAGGGCGAACCCTATTGAAAATGGGACAAATGGGGTCAAAGGTCACGACGTGGGAGCGGAATCATTCCGTTGCCCTTATGCGTCATAACTTACGTAAATATGGTTCGATTTCAATGAAAGTTTACTATGTGGTAGGAGACCCCCTGGGGACGAACCCTATTCAAAATGGGCGAAGTGGGGTCAAAGGTCAGGACAAAAGATCGGAATGCATTCCATTGCATTTATGCGTCATAACGTGCGTAAAAATGGTTCGATTTCGATGAAATTTCAGTATGTAGTAAGGGACCACCTGGGGACGAACCCTATTGAAAATGGACGAAATGTGGTCAAAGGTCAAGACATAGGATTGCGATCCATTCCATCGCCCTTATCCCATATTATTAAGGTGGACGTCAAGTAATTTTGCTTCCTATACTTCCAATGGAAAAACTTTTGCTCACATTTCCTTCACAATTAATGTGTTCCCAAGGATGAAAATTTGAATATCGATTAAAATAACTTCATATTATAACTTGGAAAACTTAATATTTTCTAAAACATAACCATAATTATATTAAAAGTCAATAACTTTTCCTTTGGTGGTGTTAAAACCGGAGAAAAGATGGCTCGACCTGTACTTTGATGACGTCAGTGGACAAATAAATGTTGGATTGCATAATTACGGTAATGGTTTAGAAAATATTAAGTATTCCAGGCGCAGTGGTCTAAGGCGCTGGCCTCTGATCATTCGTCCGTAAGGGGTCCGGGTTCGAATCCCGGTCAGGCATGGATGTTGTGTTTGTCTTACGGCACTGGCTCTTTCCCTTCCCTGGAACCAGTGACCCTAAAATTAGGGACTGGCGACTGCTTATAGCCCATTGAGTTGCTCACGGTGGTCGTTAAACCTCCAATAAAAAAAAAAAAAAAGTTATGAAATGAAGCTATTTTAATCGATGTTCAAATTTTCATCCTTGGGAGCGCATTAATTGTGAAGAAAATGTGTACAGAAGTTTTTCCATTGGAAGTATAGGAAGCAAAATTACTTGACGTCCACCTTAAAGTAGCAATTCTTGTATGTATGTATGTACATTTTATTTTGAAAACGGCTCTAAGAATTTCGATGAAAGTCGTTAACCTACCGTTTTCTGGTACTAGAAATCGATTTAGCTTGATCTGGACGTTGGGAGAATTCGTTTAGTTTGTTAAATAACCACCCCGAATTATAATGTTTTCAGTGTCATGGCGTTGTTCCATTAATGTTACCAATGCTTAGAAATCTTATGACGTCACAATCTCGCGTTTGAGAATGTTGGCGCGCGGTCACGCCATCTGTCTCATTACGTCACGCGTTGCGTTCGTATGTCCGTCCGCACGATAACTCGCGTAACAATCGTTCGATTTCGATGAAATTTTAGTATCTGGTAGGGGGATCACCTGGGAAGGAACCCTATTTAAAGTGAACGAAATGGGGTCAAAGGTCAGTACATAGGAGCGGGATCCATTCCACTGCTATTATGCGTCATAACTAACGTAAAAAAGGTTCGATTTCGATGAAATTTTAGTATGTGGTAGGGAACCACCTGGCGACAAACCCTGTTGAAAAGAGGTGAAATGGGGTCAAAGGTCAGGACATAGAAGCGGAACCACTTCCATCGCCATTATGCGTCATAACTTACGTAAAAATGCTTCGATTTGGATGAAATGTTAGTATGTTGTAGGGGCTTACCTGGGGACGAATTGTATTGATAATGGGAGAAATGGGGTCAAAGGTGAGAACACAGAAGTTGGATCTATTCCATAGCCTTTATGCATCATAACTTACGTAAAAATGCTTCGATTGCGACAAAACTTTTTCATGTTATTTCGGAGGGATACCGAACCCGTTCTGTTGAATATCATCGAAATGGGATCAAATGTCAGGGCACAGGCCGGAGATTTATTCCACAGCCATTATTCTCATAACATGAGTAATGATTTCTGGTATGTTGGAAAGCGTATTGTAATCAATGCATTGCATGATTTTACAAACTTGTTTAGTTAAGGTCCACGTCTCCGCTCACTATGTAAGCACTGGAAGGATGTATTGATTACACACCTTTCTTTTATGACATAATGGCATATTGCTCTTAAAAACTGTAGAGTTTCTTCCAAAAACTCTCCAAACGAGTTTTATATGCCAATTAATTTCTTCATTGATGTGAACTTCGCTTGATGTCTGCTGCTCAAGGTAAAATCATCTGCTGCCCAAGGTTTTATTGGGGAACACTCTGCACTAGAGCAAAGCAAGAGTGTCTCAATGGACTGGGAGTACGGACTTTGAGATGGGACAATCACTGTGGGTAGAATACGGAATTATTTTTCAGAGAGGCGGAAGGGCGGATTTTCTTATCGGCTTTTCAGTTTTATTCCGGAAATTCAAAAGTGGGGATGAGAAGGAGAAAGGAAGTGGTTGCATGGACCGAGTTGGGGGAAAACGTCTTGTGAGTTGGGAGAAAACGTCTTGTGAGTGGGGGTAAAAAGTCTTGTGAGTTTGGGGAAAACGTCTTGTGAGTTAGGGGAAAACGTCTTGTGAGTTGGGGGAAAACGTCTTGTGAGTTGGGGAAAAACGTCTTGTGAGTTGGGGGAAAACGTCTTGTGAGTTGGGGGAAAACGTCTTATGAGTTGGGAGAAAACGTCTTGTGAGTTGAAGGAAAACGTCTTGTGAGTGGGGGGAAAACGTCTTGTGAGTTGGGGGAAAACGTCTTGTGAGTTGGGGGAAAACGTATGTGAGTTGGGGGAAAACGTATTGTGAGTTGGGGGAAAACGTATTGTGAGTTGGGGAAACGTATTGTGAGTTGGGGGAAAACGTCTTGTGAGTTGGGGGAAAACGTCTTGTGAGTTGTACGTGGTGAAGAGGAAGAGTTTTGTAGAACAGAAAAAAGGTGACGAAGTAAAAATATTGCCTGAGGTATGTGTAGATATTCGTTGAGCTCGGTCAGCATCAGAACTGGAAACAACGTTTTGGGGGGACGGATAGGGGGATGCTGGGAATACGGGCCGTGTAGCTGCATCCCTGCTATCTAAATTAACTCTAACAATTTTACATTAAAAAAAAAAAACTTAGTTCGAATCTTTTCTACGGTCGTCGCGCTTTATAGAGCATGCACCAAACTAATCGAACTTGAAATGTCCTTATTTGACGATATAGCGATTGTAAAGGCCCTCGCTCCTTTCTGACTCTTTCTCGACATACAGAGGGTGAGTCGAAAGTTTTTCAACATTTGGATCACTTTATGTCTTCATACGTACCTTTACGACGAAAGCTGATTGGCATTCAAAGTATGGGCCATCGTGTTGAGCCATCTTTACACTCTCTCCGCCAGTTCTTCGATTCCGCGGCGGTAACAGTTCTTGTTCTTCGAGGCGAAGAACTCCTTCACTTAGCTACCACCTCCTTCTGGCTTTTAAAGTGCAGACCGGAACAAGTAATAATCCGACAGGGCAAGGTCCAGACTTTATGCTGGGTGTAGCATTAGTTCGATGCCTTTAAGTTCCTGGAGTTTTGCCAGACTTGTTCGCGCGGTATGAGACCGAGTGATGTCCTGCTGTAGGAGAGCGCACTTTCTGTTCACTAGTGCCGGGTATTTCTCCTCCAAAACGGCATACATCCACTCCAGCTGTTCAGCGTACAGGTTGGCGTTGATGGTCCGACCGTCTGGAACAAATTCGTAATGGATTATCCCCTTGAAATTCCACCAGACGCAGAGCATCACCTTACGCTCGAAGCGCCCACGTTTGGCAAAAGGTTCAAGAAGCTGGCCCTGACTCAACCACTGCCGTTGTGTGTTAGGATTACGGAAATAGACCTACTTTTCATCGCACGTAACAATTCTTTTGATAAAACGTACATCGCGTGGGTTTTCTAGGATTTTCGTGCACACTTCCACTCGGAGGTTTACTTAAGCTGGCATCAGTTCGTGAGGGACAATGCGGCAGCTCCTTTAGACCTTGCCGAGGTTTTGAAGATGACGAAACCCGGTGGTCTGTGATACGCCCAGCTCGCCTGATAATCTCCGAGTGCTGGTTGTCGGATTTGCCTCTACGGACTGGCACACGGCCTCCGAATCCACGGTTAGCGGCCTACCTGGCCTTGGCTGATGGTCGAGGTTTCTTTCACCTGAGGGAAATTTCTTGAAACATCTGGTTGGGGTGCTTTGGTCCACGTAACCTTTCCTTTTCGCATGCCAAATGTTTGGTGTTGCTTGAGTAGGGTTATGGCCGAGTTCAAACTCGTAAAGCAAAAGTTTCCTAATTAGTCGGTTGTGGCTGTTCATCTTTTAGGCGTCCCAACCACAGACAGAACGACGACATGCAATGCTGTTCACAGCAACGACTACCACTTCATATCCCTTTCGACTGACTGCAGTGGGCGACTTGAATTAGTTTAAACACGTGACATGCCCACCACAGCACATGGTTTTTTTGCAAATATCGCAAAACTTTCGACTCATCCTCTGTATCTGTGATCTAGTGAAAGCCGCCAGACAATTTTGTTTTAGTTCGTTTCCCAAGTAGAGTCACGCACTCGAAGAAAAATAGAATTCAGTCCCTTTTTTAACGCCAACAAAGACGAACAGTTTATTCCGCTATAACGATGTAGCTTGGGACTTTTCTAGAGCTGGTTAATGGAATGTTTTATTTGACTTCGTTCCGTCCGTGCTGTCGACACTAGACCCGAACTTCCTGTTTCTCGTAAACCTTTGCTACTACTACACCACCCGATATCAATCGCACTTCAGAAAAAAAAATCGTCTCTGACGTCAACTTCTTTACCCGGCCACTCTTTCCAAAACTCCGGTCCCGTCTGTCTCTCTTCCATTTCCAAAGTCAGAAGTCCCCGATCTCTCAAACTTTAGAAAAACTCTACTATCGGATTTCCAAGTTAATCTATCTGCAAACACCCTTAATCTTGTGTTTCACTCATTAACGCCCTCTGGAGATAATCCCATTGCCACACAAGACAGGTAAGATACATTTTAAGTACTTACGTATTAAGCCGATTGTAATTCTCCTAATCGCGTGTATCTGACAGCAACAGCTTTAAACGTGTTGATTTCGTCCGCTCTGCCCGAAAATGGCGCGAACAAAGAAATTCCACGTGGGAATGTACAATGACCGTTCTATAAAAACGGAGAGTAAAATCACGCCAAATGAAGATAAATATATGTTATTCTTTCTCAAAGTATCTTCCCTCGGATGATATGCAACGGTCCCAATGTTCAGTCCCCTTTCAAAGCATGTGGCGAAGTCATTTTGTGGAAGCTGCTTTAGCAACCTCTGCACAGCTTGAATAACGTCAGCATCTGTGCTGAATGTTGTGCCACGTAACTTCTCCTTCATTGTTGGAAACAACTAGAAATCGCACGGGGCGAGATTAGGACTATAGTCAAGCTGTGGCATGATTTCAATACTGCATTTCGTAAGAAACTGTTGAACACAAGTAGCCACATGTGGGTGGGCGTTATCGTGGTGTAGGGTCCACTTGCCCACCAGTGGCGTCGCAGACGCTTCAAGACTGAAGTATAATACTCAGCATTGACAATAATTTGTGGAGGAACGGCATGCTAGTAGACTAAACCTTTATGATCAAAGAAAATTATCATCATCATCTTCTCAGCTGATTTCGTCTATCGGATTTTTTTCGGAGGAGACGAGCCTGTGTGTTTTTAGACACTCTTTCCGCGTCTTTTTTTTTTTGGGGGGGGGGGTCGAAATAGTGGACCGATGGTTCTTCAGCAGTTATTAGTGTGTTTATAGAGTTTGGTTCCTTTGCAATCATTCGTTTCCACTCATAACACACCTGAACTCTTGCTAACAATTGTTCTCTCGTCAGGTGATGAGGTACCCATCTGGAAGACACGATGCAGCAGTAATTTGTCACGTAGAATGCGGAATGCTGACGTATTTGAAATATTAGTTGGCGTTGCCATATCTTTATACGTAATTCATCGATCTTCTGGCAGGATTGCTCAAACAATGCTAACAATACGCTCTGTAACAATACTCTCAGGTCGATTAGTCCTAGGAGTGAGTTTTGCTGACAAATGCCCTTTTTTGAAATCATGGTGCCATCTAAAAATCCTTCACTCACCCAAGCATTTATCTTTGTAAGCTTTTTTCATTAAATCAACTGTTTGTTGAGCCGTTTAACCCAAACGATAGCAAAATTTTATCGCACAACGCACTTCATTTCTTAACTCTCAATCACTGACCTCCATAGCTGTATGGCAAAACGAGACGTACCTTAAACAAGTGCGCAATAACAAAACCAAAATCGTCTGTCACGACTAATAACTGTTGCCATAGATACTTCCTTAATTCAGTTGGTCGTCTGGTGGGTATATGTTATCCTTTGCAGTGTTGCCAACTCAATAGAAATTACTCTCAGTTTTTATGGAATAGCCTTTGTGCATAGGCATACGTATTTACACTTTCTTTTTCTTATGAACTGGGGCTAACGAATCCTAACAGTGCTATCACAATCTGCATCGATTGAAGTCCTTCTTCTACCTCCATACGAAAATTAGCACGTTCTGAGATTAAGAAATGCAGGAAGGAGTTTTTGTCTAAACATATTCTTGTCCGGGAGCTCTTGCTTTTCATATATCATCCTTCCTTGTGAAGAAAGGGAAAAAACTTACTTGGATGTCATCATCATTGTCAACCATTATCAATCCACTGCTGGATTAAGGTCTCCCCAAGTTTCCTCCACAGCGGTCTGTCTTGTGCCAGTCTCCTCCATGTTACTCCCGCATACTTTCGAATTTCATCCACCCATCTTACATGTGGTCTTCTTCTGGGTCTTTTCCTGTCCCTTGGAATCCAATCTAAAATTTCGGCTGTCCATCGATGGTCTGTCCTTCTGGCAGTATGTCCAGCCCATTGCCATTTCAGGGATTTTACTCTGATCATGATGTCTTCCACTCTTGTCATTTTTCTGATCCACGAGTTCCTCTTCTTATCTCTCCTAGTTACACCAAGCATGCACCTCTCCGTGGGTCTTTGAGTTGTCTGCAGCCTTTGTATGTCTCTTTTAGTTAAGGTCCACGTCTCTGCACCATACGTATGCACTGGAAGGATGCATTGATCAAACACTTTTCTTTTAAGACATAATGGCATATTGCTCTTGAAAATTATGCTGTTTTGTCCAAAAGCTCTCCAGGCAAGTTTTATACGCCGATTAATTTCTTCCTCAATGTGACCCTCACTTGATATCTGCTGTCCAAGATAAACGTACGCATCTGTTATCTCCAGCTTTTCTCCATCAATCGATAAATCTTCATTTCTTGTAAAAGCATTGTACATCACTTTTGTCTTCTGAAAGTTCATTTTTAATCCCACTTCTTTACTCTTGTCAGCAAGTTCCTGGATCATACTCTGCAGCTCTGATGGGGTAGTTGCAAAAATGACTATGTCACTTGGATGTAATAGCTAATAAAGTTTGGAAACTGTCTTAGAACAGGTCAATTGTTGAAATACAGAGTGTATTTCGAATCTATCGTTACAAGTAACGATTTATTTCCTGACGTTCTTTCTTTTTTTTTTTATCTTCAAGTCGCGAATGCCTCGGAGGAGATACTAGCAAAGGACGCCATCAGCAAACTAGATCTTCAAAACTGTGCAACGTATCGAGAATTCGCTTATCACGATACAGACAAATGGAGTTACTGAGGTTAAAGAACCTGCTGTTTCGACGAGAGTGAACAACAAACAAGAAGAGGAAATATAAAGCATCACAAACCTAGGGGTGATGCGGAGCGGAGTGATCAAAGAATCCGCCTGTCACCTTTCCCTTCGTATAAAGCGGGAGACATTTTTAGGGACGCGATAATATCTCTGGCAGCGTATTTCCCCAGGGAGGGTGCAGCATCAAAGAGAAAAGTCCGGGGGAGCGAAGAGGATGGGGTGGGGATTCTTAGGTGGCGAAGGACTTGAGCCTCAACCAAAGTATTAGCTTTAAAGCGCAATATAGGGATCCGAGTGGTTTAATACCTTTCAACTCCCCCTCTCGGGGGTCCGCGGATGCGGCAGAGGGTGGCGGAAAAGCGTCACACCGTGTCACTGCATGAAATGTCCCGAATTGGAGAAGATCGCCATTTCTGTACCTTTTACGAGAAAAGGGGGAAATGCTTTTCTTTTCGTACTTGGTTTGGGGCTCTAATGGCCATCAGCGGAAGCATTTGGTGGCGGTGCTTTAAAGTTAACGTGCATTTAATGACCTGAGACAACTTCACCAGTGGCTAATGCAGGTAGGATCTTCGAAGAACAATAGAAATGGATGCCTGTTTTTAACACTGGTTTACTCAACGTCAGGATTACCCGACCTTCGCATGTATCACTAGAAACGAGGAATAGCTTCGGCCTTTATTTCTTCTTTTCCTCTCTTCATGTTTCTAAACCCTTATTTCAGTTATTTGAAGGAAGAGGATTTTATCCAGCAAATGCCAGAGAAACATTTCGAAACCTATATCATATATTTTTTTTACTTCCTGATTTCGAGCACCTTTCAGTCCATGCGGGAATGAAAAAATATAAAAAATAAAATAAATAAACAATTTTCCCCCCTTACGTTTACTCGACGTAAACTAAGTGTTATAAAAATATGACAGCACTTTCCCCACCCCTTAAATATTTTCCCTATCTTGAGTATTTTCTTTAAAAATAATCTCCATCAAGAAAGTTATGAATTCAGTTGGTTGTTTTGATTCGGGTAAAGAAGTGGCCTTAAGAATATCGGGAAAGAATTCGTGGATTCGGTGTCGTGGCTAGAGCAATAACGTAAATACAGGGTAATTCTAAATGATTCATCTGATTTCAGAAGAGCATAATTCCATACTTATGTATGGCCTGGGCGTACACTAGATGAAAGAGGAAATCGAGTTTTATTAGGTCACCATGAGAGGGCTCCACTGTCGCTGTGGGTCTGCCCACTGTTTCTTTCAAGCATACATCCAGGGGGCGAAGCCCTCCCGGAAACGACCTCCCACCCGCAGACATTTTAGGTTACCGAGCCCAATTTTAATAAATTGAGGCTATGATGAAAAAGGAAGTTTCGTTTCTTTTATGCTACAAATATTTCTCCAATTATATATTTTTAAATATTTGTTCAAATGGTACTAATTATAGTTTGTTTTATAAAAAAAGTGTATTACGACGCATGGTATTCAAAATATAATAAGGAGACTAATCATATCTAATTGTCTGGGAATCGTGATTCAGGAACAAGAGTGTGTTGAATTCATTTTAATAGATAAAAATTTCAAGCTTGCGGAACCTCCCCCGCCCCCCTTTAGCTGTAAAAAGTTTTAAATTTTTGAAGAAGTAATTTTTCTTGGGGGAGGGGGAGGCGAAAAAAGGAAGTTTTTGAAATCCACCATCTGGAACAAAATTAAAGTTAATGAAAAACTGAAGAAAAATGAAAGCATTTTTTTCTAACGTAAGCCGCATTTTAACAAAAAAAAAAAAAAAAAAAGAAACGTTTTCCGGAGGGTATGGCCCCCTCTAAATGCGCCGCTGTGCGAGATATATAGTAATTACTTCCATATATATAGTAGTTAAAATTATATATATATAGCAAATGGAAAACTTGCCCCCTCTAAGTTTGCATTTGCCCTCCCCGGCCAAAAAGTCCTGAAAGAAACACTGGGTCTGCCATTGGCATTGCGTTGTACACCGTTTCCTCAACGAAGACATAGGATTGATTGCAGTGGACCTCATGACTTGGTGCTTTACAGCGTACCACTTAAGTCACTGGAACTTACACAGTGCCACTTCTTCTTTTGGGGGTATGTTAAGGATACTGTGTATACATGCTACCATTGCCCACAACCTTGGATGAGCTCCAGGCAGGGCCGTAGCCAGGGGAGGGCCAGGTCGGGCTCAGCCCGACCTGTGTTTCCTTTTGCCCGTCCTAGCAACTTGCGCAACAGTATAGCGCACAACCTTTTAAACATCTTTCGCCCGATCTCGGTCATCAGCCGCCCCTCCCAACCTGCTTGTCTGGCTACGGGCCTGGCTCCAGGTTTGTAGGGAACCTTTCTAATTCGCAGGTTCACTCCTTCCAGCATGTCCAGTGTCACTGACTCCCCTACAGTAACAATACGGTTTTTTTTAAATCTCATTCAGAGTTGTAGGTAACGGTGCCATGCACACAGTATCCTTAACATACAGTAGGGGAAAAATTAATAGCAACTCTGGACAATTTTGAGTGTTGCTACAAAAGTAAATATGCAGAGAATACGGACAATGTGTTCATCATTGGAAAGAAAATTTTATGCAGAATTCAAATCAGGTTACAGAATGGGAATAGCTTAAATAGAACTCACGTTAGGAGCAGAAATGTGCTGCGAAGGAAGCACACCTCGTGATGTGAAATTTCATCGTCGTTGTACAAGGCGACGGAGCTTTCTCCGACGTCCGGGTACATGCTATATAAAGTGCAGCCAAGGTGCCTGCGGTCATTCCCGAAGTTTTCGGCGTGCTCGTAGGTAGTCGGTTGCATTGCTGTGTGTGTAGGCGTGCGTGCTCTGGACTGCAGTGCAAATCTGAAGTTTGTCTTTTCCGATTACAAACTGTGTTGCAGCTATGGGAAGATTAGGTGATGTTTCACCACGAAAGGTTTCCAGAATGGTGACATTAAGCGACAGTGGCAAAAGCAATGCCGAAATTGCCAGCATGACTGGGGTGCACAAGAGTACTATTGGACGGCACCTGGCGAAGATCCGTGATATGGGTGGTATCAACAATTGCAGGCTGGGTAAATGTGGCCGAAAAAGGAAAACAACGGCGAGAACTGACAGGGCCTTGCAGCAGTTATGTCTGCGTAACGTGTTCCAATTGTCAACAGTTATTTCCAAATAATTGTGGAATAGCTGTGGTGTTGCTGTTTGTCCTCAAACAGTGAGCAACAGGTTACGTGATGTGGGTCTGACGTCTCATAGGGCGGTTAAGAAGCCCTTGCTAACCCATGTGCAACGTAAGAAACGTGTAGAATGGGCTAAGGAACATAAGGACTGGAACACTGATCGGTGGCGTCAAGTTTTATTCAGCGATGAGACCAAATTGAACATTGAATGTAACGAAGCAGGGTGCCGAGTGTTTCGCCGACGAAACGAGGCGTTGAATCCCTCTTGCACACTGAAGACCACAAAGTTCCCAACCACTGTTATGATTTGGGGATGTTTCACTGCTGCTGGAGTGGGCAGAATCCATGTGTGTGATGCAAAGGTGTACAAGAGTATCCTCCAGGATAAGATGGTTCCTTCGGGATGTAATTTGTTCCAGGGTTAACCATACATCTTCCAGGACGATTCGGCCCCATGCCACCGTGCAAAAAGCATTAAAGCTTATGTGACGTCTTTAGGAAATGTTGTGCCTCTACCTTGGCCTGGTAATTCCCCAGACTTGAACCCAATAGAGAATTTATGGCGCATTCTCAAAAGAAAGGTGCACGACAGGCCCCCACAAGTAAAGTGGAACTCATTAACGCCATTACTCACGTTTGGAACAACTGCATGTCATCCGAGATGTTGGGTAACTTGGTTGACTCCATGCCCAAGAGATGTGCAGCGGTCGTTAAATCCAAAGGTCACAAAACAAAATAGTAGGGACGTTATTTCTTTTCATGTCATCCCGTTACTTTGCCATGATTTATGTTTCGCAGCGCATGTCTGCGCATAACTTGAGTTGTATTTAAGCTATTCCCATTCTGTAACCTGATTTGGATTCTGCATAAAATATGATTTCCAATGATGTACATATTGTCCGTATTCTCTGCATATTTACTTTTGTAGCAACACTCAAACCTCAAAAACCTCCTAAATTTCCTGAGTTGCTATTAATTTTTCCCATACTGTACCTCTAAAAGTTGGCCACTTATGTCACCGGAACTACCGGTGTAAGTTATACCTGTCCTCGGTAGCACAGTAATGTCGAATCGACGTCGATGTTTGGTTACCAGGACGATATTACGTCGAGGCATAGTTTTCGACGTAAAATCGATGAAACGGAACGTCAAGAAAAATCATTACATTGAATTTCAGTATATATATGGGCGGTTTTACGCAGTTTACCCCTTTAGTTCCATTAGGTCAAATAAAATCTATGCTTTTTATGCGATCTGTTGTTACCGCGAAATCCTACGTATTCCTCGAACATATCGGACTTCTAAAAACTTTACTTCAAAATTTTCAATTTTCATTTTTTTTTTAAATTTATTTCGAGTTCGGCCTCGGTATAGATTTTCACCAGCTAAAAGGGACCCGGATTACGGATCAGTACAACTGTAGCCAAGAAAAAACTATCACGCAAGAATTAAATTTCGTACTGCTAATTACCGGGCGCGCACTAATTAGGTCCCCAGTTCTAGTTCGATTTAATTGGTTTCATTTCCTTCCTTCGTTTTTTACTGTGCAGAGAACGCCTGACCACCCAAGGAAGAGGGGAGAAAGGTTGGAGACTAGGAGCGGTCAGGAGATTCCCACTTACAAAAAAGGGGAATGCAACTGAAACCCACCCCATCTGCGAAAGTTCGAAAGAAACTGATGTTATAACTCTCAAAGGGGCGTAAGGGAAGAAAACAGAAACATTTCAGTGCACAATGCACCCCGCAGTTTCTCTGAATAGAGAAAGATCTCGAAATGCAACTCGTACGTGACTTTTCCCAAATTTTGGAAATCGGGCGAGGCACAGAGTGAAGGGAAATGGCACGAATATTTCATCTTCGTGGAGAATTCGGAAAGGGTAGTCCCACGAATCGCGAGCAAGTTATTGAAAGAACCAGACAAATCACAGGCCTCGAGTAAACGCAAAACTCAATGGGAACGAGGACCCCTTTCGAGGGAGGTGGCCATGAAACACCCCTTTGACCGGACGCGGGACGAGGAGGTGAGAGATAGTTTTTACTTTTTTTTTTTTTTTTTTTTTTTTTTTGGAGAACACGCTGACTCTCGCTCAGGAGATGAACCTTTGCGAGTCAGAAGGAACAGACTGATTTCGCGGACACTAATGATTTGACACTCTCACTTTCGGACTTGCTTTCTACGCTTGTCAGAGTAGGAGACTATTTGACACTTGACAGAAGTCAGTTTTGGAAATGGAATGTAACACTTGAGAATTGTGAAAGATATTCGAAGTGATGTCTAAGGGAGTAATGCAAAGTAAAACATCATGTTGAGAGAAGCCG
This sequence comes from Macrothele yani, assembly GCA_039090855.1. Classification (NCBI taxonomy): domain Eukaryota; kingdom Metazoa; phylum Arthropoda; class Arachnida; order Araneae; family Macrothelidae; genus Macrothele; species Macrothele yani. Next base: position 32,955,985 of record CM076989.1, on the reverse strand, counting down.
AAGTGCATAAGTTCAGCAGGCAAGAGAGTAGCAGAGACATACACTGGCGGAAAGTGAAATAAGAACACCAAGAAGGAATTAGCGGACAATCATGAAATTTACATATGTTAATGGGGTCGAGTTTACGTAGGTGTGATGTTAATTTCGGGACCAACCGGTGAGCGCTTACGCCACAGCGCGGCATAATATGCAAATTATCATCGGTGGTATTTAAGGAGTACGGCGAAGTGAATGTAATCAGTCGTCGGCGTACGGACACGTGCGAAGACCCTGAAGAAGCTGCAATGCCTGGACATGGAAGACGTGTACGATTTCAGCAGTTATCGGACTTTAGGCAAGGTTGTCTAGTAGGACCGTGAGGCCGAGGGGTCGTATCGTCGTATTGCGGAGCGAATTGGACAGGAAGTATTGGTGCTGGTACGATGGTGGCGTAGATAATCCGAGGAACATTCCCGCACGAGGAGACGTGGAGCCGAGAGTCACAGACGGACTGATGAGCGGACCGATCGACGCGTAAAAAGAGCGGCGTTGTCAAGCAGAACATCCACTGCGACGCAAATCCGAGCTGCCGTTGCACCTGAGGTGACTGTGCGAACAATCCGCAACCGTCTACTGGATGCAGGACTACGTGCACGTGTGCCTCTGGCATGTGTACCTCTGACTCCAGCCCACCGTCAGGAACGGCTGCAGTGGTGTCGCCAACGTCTGCACTGGAGAACGCAATCGCGATCTGTCGTGTTCAGCGATGAAAGCAGATTCTGCTTGGGAGCCTCCGATGGCCGTATGCGTGTTCGCAGACGCACAGGGGAGCGTCTCCACCCTTCTTGCATCAGCCAGCGACACACAGGGCCTACACCTGGTCTTCAGGTGTGGGGAGCGATCAGCTGTCACTCCCGTACACAACTAGTGTTTGTACCGGGTACGTTAACAGCACCTCCTACATCAACAATATCATTCAGCCCGTTGTTGTGCCATTTGTAAGGTCGGTCCATCGTGGTGCTTTTCAGCAAGATAACGCACGTCCACACACGGCACGTGCAACGCAACATGCACTTCAGGGTGTGAGACAACTTCCATGGCCTGCACGTTCACCGAATTTGTCCCCCATTGAGCACGTGTGGGATTTTATGGGACGACTTATCCGGTCTCCACGGCCAGCCACGACCATCCCCGATTTACGCGTCCAGGTTGAGGATGCTTGGAACTCAATACCCCAAGCTTACATCCAACATCTGTACGACAGACTCCATGCCAGAATAGCACAGTGTGACGCAGTTCATGGCGGTTCAAGCTCGTACTAACCATGTTACATGGAAATGTTATTTTTCAGTTTACCAGCAAATACAGCTGTATTTTGTCATAATGTTTTGATCACGTTATCCTCTGTATTCCGTTATTATGCTGTATAAATTTCGTCGGTATCAGACGTCTCCTTCTTGGTGTTCGTTTTTCACTTTCCGGCAGTGTAGATGCGTCCACGAAAATATTGTTTGATCTTCAACTCGGCTACGTATCCTGCTTTCAGAGCGGGTAAGATGCATCACTTAATTACATATATTCTTTTTCATTGCCTCTTAGTCATGCATGTGCTATGTAGGGTCAGTTTTCCGAGAGTCTCAGCCAACCACACAAACAAAATCTCTAGCGCACCGCATTCCGTGTTTGAAATTAAAAAATTTAGCAAACTGCTAACTACTTTTCAAAGTGTCGTAAATCTATCCGTACTGTTAAAATAATACCATTCCTAGTTTGTGTAGTTTAAAGAAAATAACTCCACCGGTACAACTTGTACCTAGTTTAAGAAACTTCTAAATTGAATAAACGGTTAAAAGCATTCCTGAGTTACTAAGTCATTTACCATGTTGTGATGTATGCATGTTCATTTCCAATTTCGTAGAGTTCACAAATGTTTTATATGCTGTTGAAAATATAAATAGATGATCACTAAAATATTGCGGCATATGGATGAGCATGGAGACCTCATGTTGGTCCATATGAAACACAACGTAACATCTTGTTGACCCTGAGATTAGAGAGCCTACCATGGCAACCCAATTTCATCGCCGACACCAATAGGAAAATTTTAAGGAAGTAATTTGCATATTATGGCCTTTACAAAAGATAATTTAGACCCACTGCAGAGAATAAGACGTAACAGATGGTTCGCCAACCCAACTAGGTAACGGTAATACTGTAAGCATATCGCGCATGCGCCTTTGCAACCATTACGCCAAATAAACTTTTTCGATGCTGGGGTGTTGGTCGGTTGTATCATTTCTGTTGTAAGACGAGATTCTTAACTTCTCCTTTTTCACCGGTAAGTTAAAAGTTTTTTTTTTCCTGAGTATGTTTATAAGAAGTTGAGTCTCGTTTCTTTAAGTAAAATTACTTTTTAATATATATTATTCTCTACGTGGGCCCATATCCCAATTAGGGATAAGCCTAGCGCGATGCTGACAGATCGCCAAAAATTCTGTGAAATTTTTGAGAATTATGTGTCTTTTCGAATGTGTCCGAAAAGACTTGGATATTGAAACAATAAAAAAAAATTATATGAACTTTTAATCATAGACCGCGTCGTAGAATCGTACTGCAAATACGAATACATTCTACGTTTTATGCCACGATTAAAAGTTTAGAATTCCATGTTTCAATATCTAAATTGTAGAGTAAACGTAGATGCGACATTACAACAGTACTAGAATAGGTGACTAAACTGCGTAATATCAACGTAGAATCGACGTCTACTCTACGTAGCAACGATGTATATGTTTCTCTCGAAAGGTCGAATCTTCGTCTACTGTTGTTGACTTGATATCGACTTAGTAGGTTTAAGATTCGACGTCGAAGAGACGTAACAAAAGTGGACATGGATATCTATATTCGATGTTTCTAATCGACCCAAAAATCGATCAAAAATTCGACGTCGAATCAGTGTAGTGTGCTACCGGGAGTGACCTAAGTGGTCAACTGTAGAACACCAAGTCATGGGGTCCACTACGACCAATCCAATGGCAAGAGAAACGATGAGACAGAATAAGCTTTTTCAAAAACAACTGAGTGAGGAAACGGTGAACAGCACAACGCCAATGATGCGGCCCCACAGCGACAGTGGAGCCCCCTCATGGTGACCTACTAAAACTCGATTTCCTCTTTCATTTGGTGTATACCCAGAGCCACACACGGTTGATAAGTATGGAATTATGCTCTTCTGAAATCAGATGAATCACTTTGAATTACCCTGTATTAAATTTGAGTTGGGTATTTTTTTTTTTAAGCAAGATAAAATTAGTGAAAATGTACTTAGGGAAGATTCTCCTCGGATATCTTTCGCATGTTCGTCGTACTGGAGGCTAAATATCACCCCGACAGTGTTAGCTTTCAAAAATAGCTAGAAAAAAAGATGGAATGATGGTGTAAAATGGGCCTTTAGAGATAGTGGAAGTCAGAAGCAGGAAAATCGTGGATCGATAAAGGAAACCAAATGTGGAACGCGCTTCAAAATCATTGCACTGTATTATTTTCCTTGCTTGTTATTTTTAGCATTTAGCGCATAACGCAGCATATATCACACTGAAATTTTTGCTTTGATCAACAAGTGTAACTTGTAAATCTCCACCCCTACCCCGCCATCATTCATCTTGCAGTCCATGCGAACCGGTTGTTATCGATTTGGTATATCACCCCAGCGTGGATTGATTAGTGTAACTATTGGTGACTCCTTATATGTTTTATAAACCTAGGGAGAAAATAAAAAAGCCTCGACAGAATTATGTCAAACAATAATTGCAACAACAACAGCAAAAAACCTAAAAAAAATAAAAAAATTCAAAATTATCCTTTGAGCGAGAAAAGATCATTCGCAGTCTCGCTGTGTATCTTCTGCTCTCGAACGGTCATTCATTACTACCGCTCTGACATTTATGGCTTTATGACATTACCGAAGTTCACTGCGTGCATGGTGAGCTGCTGACAATTTACTGACGTGCAAGGAACGTGATTGTGAAAAAAAAAATCTGTAGCTTTAAACAATTGGGAAGGTGCTGCCACATCTAAGTGCACAAACCACATCCCACACCTTCAGATTTCTCGGTTGCTTGGCTGTCTAATTTCTTAAGTATTTATTCGGTATCAGTGGTTGAAACACAATTTTTTGAAGATATTGATTTTTTTATAGGAACCAAATATTTGCGCTGTATTCCGATTATCTTATTTAATTTTGTATGTAAAGTGGAACTAAATATTTAAGTATGAATCCAGTACACATAAAGAAAAAATTCGGAGGATTCCGGAGCACCCCCAAATGATTTCAAGAGGTGCATAAGCCCCTGAGCACCCCAGTAATTGGCACCAGTGGTTGGGTCCGGGTTTGAATCCCGGGAGGTATGGATGTTTGTGTTAGTCTTTCGGCACTGGCTCTCAAGGTGTTACTTGTACAACACTGGTTATCTGTGCACATTGGTAATTTAGCATACTGTAAAATCCATGTTTGATGTATACTTGTTCACAATGTGTTATATGATCAACACTGCCTATATCTGTGTAAATTTATCATTCGGCATGCTGTCAACCATATGTAAGATTTGTACTTGTTGCGGTGTAATTTCTGTCTCTTACTTATGTCTGCCTGTATGTCTTTGTATACCACCAGGTCCAATAAATCATTTAAGCCTTCAATTTTAAAAAAAAATGCTCCCCTCTGTATGCCTTACGTCGTGGATAACGTTGTGCCTGGGATTTGCATACGGCGCATTGCGTGCACTCCGGTCGCAGGGGGTGCTTCCATCATTTTGATGAACTCTTGTATGTACTGTTGTTATGTACATACTGCGCAGTATTATTGCATTCAATCAATATTTTTTTTGTAACGGAGTTACGGGTATAACGAAGCTTGTTTCAGGTCTTTTGGACTTTGTTACAAACGGGAGCGACTTCATTCTGTATTACCATTCTTCTTATTTATTTATTTTTTCATTGGGGGCTTAACGACCACCGTGAGCCACTGAATGGGTTATGGGAAGTCGCCCGTCCGTAATTTAGGGCCACTGGTTCCAGGGAAGGGGGAGAGCCAGTACCGTAAGACAAACACAACATCCATGCCCCACCGGGATTCGAACCTGGACACTTCTCGGACGAATGGTCATAAACCAGCGCTTAGACTATTGCGCCACCGGGGCGGCGTTTTTTTTTTTTTTATTAGAACTGAACGACAGTTAGTTTAAACACAAGGTTTCCGGTTTCCGCCAATCGCTGATCGCTTGACCTTCTGTATCATCAAATAGAAGTCATTGCTCTTTCCACGTTTATAAGTGAGTCATGGAAAAAAATTTCATCTGCCGTCACCGGGAATCGGACGCAGGATCTTCCGGTTACGCGCAGGATATACTTCCACTGCACCACAGCGGCTTCGAAATTCTCCAGACTCACAAAGGACAAACTGCCAAACCACAAGGCAGGGTTGCTTCTTTGGAGCCCCGCACAATGCTGGGGATTCGCCACAGATGAACAGCTGCAACTGAACGAATAACTAGAAGGCGAATGAATGATAAATACACAGTTGACGTGGACCAGGAACGAATAGAAGTAATCGCTCTTTCCATGTTTATATATCCAAACAAGCAACCCTGCCGTGTGGTTTGGTAGTTTGTCGTTTGTGAGTCTGGAGAATTGTTTCGAGGCCACTGTGGTGCAGTGGAAGCATATCCGGCGCGTAATTGGAAGACCTGGGTTCGATTCTCGGTGATGGCTGATGAGAATTTTTTCCCGTGATTCACTTATAAACGTGGAAAGAGCGATGACTTCTATTTGATGTTCCTGGTTCACGTCAACTGTGTATTTATTATTCTGTATCATCCAGTCATGCCCTTCATAAACTGCCGTCGTCACTCGAGAACCTCTCTTTTCCTACACTCCAGACCAACTTCCTAAATCCGATGAGAATTTTCCTTGCAATTGTCTCTCTCTCTAAAGGCAATGTTTTCCATACAAAGAGCAATTGTCTGATCATAAACGCAAGACTCCTAATCAGCAGTCATGAAAGAAGAGTTTAGAGCTATAAACATTGGTGACAAGCGTAGGAATAAATGCAGATACAAGGGACTCCATTGGGTCGTCAGGGCTAAAAATCGACATAGTGACTCCCCCCCCCCTCCCGAGACTGCAAAAACTTACCATCTGCATGCAAGGTACCAAACATTTACAGATTTTAAAAATCATTGCATTTGAACATACCGAAGAATCGCACCATTACAACTCGGGGTACACAGGAGTGAAACAAGATGTATTGATATGTATGTAAATGGGAATGACTTTTTGTTCAGCATAAATCTGTGGTCGTCAATAATTATGTAGGATGAATAGTGGAGTTTCATATTATCATGCAGGATGAATAGCGGAGTTTCCTCGCAAAGCAGTTATGCAAATAATATTTTTGCCATGAAACATATTTTTAAAATGACACGTACAAACGATGCTGCTCGTTTGGGGGATTTTACAGTACACTCAGGGATGTAGAAGTGCCTTGGCGCCGCCAAGGCACTTTTTTCTATGCTTAGCGTCGCTAAGGCAATTTTCATGATTAAAGCGGGACAAAGGTATATATACTTTTAGATGGCCATGTAAGCAGAAATGGCAATTGTTGCGTTTTATACGCAAACATGTTCGTATATCAAACTAATGATTGTGTTAGAGTCTGTTCACGCTCTATGGCGTTTCATGAATCCCAAGAGTTTTAGTGTTAAGAGAATGATAACTTGTTTGTTACCAGCGGAATCTTCAAAATAACGTTTCAGGAGGAAGATATTCCGTATGTTAAAACTTGACTAACAAGAAATAAATCAACACAGAAAAATTAAATACGTATATAGCATAACTGACAATTGTTTCATGGTTGCAGTGGGACTTTTTGCTGAAGTCGTCACTCAGCTTATCTCCTGGTTCATTACGGGTAATGCGAGAGGAAGCCCCGGCAGACAAGTGGTCAGCTGGTTCCGGACCCGAGACCAGGATGACGCAGGCCAGGGGCTGTCCCCTTGTAGGGACCAATGGTCCCAAAGCAGTGACGGGCGAGTACTTATGGCACTGGGTACTCATGGTGTTCATTAAACGACCACATCCCACAAACAAAAGATATCCTTTGTGTGTGGTGGGGTTAACGACCACCGTGAGCAACTCGATGGGCTATAAGCAGTCGCCTGTCCCTAATTTAGGATCACTGGCTGCGGAGAAAGGAGACAACCAGTGCCGTAAGACCACGGCCCTACTCAATCGAGCGTGAGGAGACGCTCTCTACTACCTGTGCATTGACCGCTGAAAGTAGGAATCATTCGTAGTTCTAAATATTTCCACCAACGTCAAGAGGGCGCTGATTGCCCACTGTACAATTATTATCTCGATTGAAAGCCAAAAGACATAACAATTAACAATAGTAATTTTTATTTCATTTTTCTGGAACATTTGGCTGGAACGTTATATGCTGAACAATCAAAGAACTGAAACAAAGCAACACAAACGAGTAACAACAATCTGTGTAGTTACCGAGTCAAATTAAATCTCAGGTTGTCCCATCACGATTTGTTTTCGTACTAAACCCAAAAACAAACAAACAAACAAACAAACAGCAACAATTAAACAATAGAGAGTAAGGATTGGAATGATGTTATAGCTGGTTAACTAATCCGAATGAGTTACCGAATAAAGCGTATTGAATTACGTTAGTCATTAAAACAAAATAAGATGGTGGTGTGTTTATGCTAAGATAATAGCTACGGAAATTGAAATACCGAATTCACGAAGACACCCTTGGCGCAGTGGCCTTAGCGATGGCCTCTGATTATTCGTCCGAAAGGGGTCCGGGTTCGAATCCCGTGAGGCATGGATGTTGCGTTTGTCTTACGGCACTGGCTCTCTTCCTTTCCTGGAACCAGTGACCCTAAATTAGGGACGGGTGACTGCTTATAGCCCATTGAGTTGCTCACGGTGGTCGTTAAACCTCCAATAAAAAAAAAAAAAAATACAGAATTCACGAAAGCAAATCATTTCCCCAAATGAGTTTCAATGAAATGAGGAAATAAATTTGCATTCGATAAAAGAAAAAATAATTTGCATAACCTATTTTAAAATTTCTTAACAAAAACGAAAGAGAATAACCGAAATTTTTACTTATGCGTTTTTATCTACGCTTCACGCGCGGCGCCATTTATAATTTCGAAATGTAAACATCTTACACTGGCAGAGTTAAAAATATTGCTACAGTATGTGATCTGTTATCCATAAATATGGTCTATTTACATAATTAACAGCACAGGAAGTTGACATTTTGTGTAGAACATTGTATAGAATTCTGGCAGCGCAAGATGTTTACGTTTTCGAAATTGCAAATGGCGCCGCGCACGAAACATTGGCAAACACGCATAGGTAAAAATTTCATTTATATTTTTTTTCTAAAAAAAAAAAACACAATCGTCGGTGAAAAAAAAAACTATTTACCGCGTCGCTTTAAATTTGCTGTTCCACAAAATAAAAGTGATAATATTCCACTCAAAGGTCTGGAAGCAGGAAAAAAATTTCGTGCGTACTATTCTATGCAATTACCAAATGAAAAACATCATCTACTTGAACGAAATAAATAGAAAGCCAACAAAATGCGTAACACAACAGTAAGCTAGCAGCACCACCAGACGCAGAAAAACAGAACTGCTCAAAACGTGGTGATTCCTGCCTAGTTTTCTTCTCATCGCACAGTCCGTAGACGCTCGATCCAGTCGGGGCCATGGTAAGACAAACACAACATCCATGCCTCACCGGAACTCGAACTCGAACATAATCGAACGAATGGTCAGAAGAACACTGCGCCACCGGGGTGGCAGATATCTATTACTGCCTCCCCTATTTCATATGTGAGGCTGATAGGCCAAATTAATAATAAAAAAAAACCTCTGAATATTTAAAATATTATTAATACTTAATATTTAAAATCGTTTAGAAACACGTTCACCACAAAGGCACTTTCTGTTTTATAGAAATAATAAAAAAATACTCTCGGTATGTGAGTCGCATGTTACATTAATTTTTTGTTTTAAATTGCCCAAACTCAGCAGTTTCAGCAAAAATTAACAAAATCATATATAATAAAATTTACTTAAAAATTATAAATAATTAAAACAGGTCAGACTTTAAAAAACTTTTGAGAGTCTTCTTTCCGGGTTGCTTTGACAAATCGGTTCACGGCTAAGGCACTTTTTTTATTTAGAACTACATCACTGCGTACAGTGTAATCCTTCACAAATTATTTTCTACGGTTTGTTTGTTATACACTGCTGGCCACCCAAAATGTAACACCAAGAAGGACACGAAATCGCAAAGCCAGATTTACTGGACACATAACAACAGATACAAAGATGAAACGATTGAGCTTATAGGCATGGGCGACTTGCGGAACACGCAGACATAAATAGTTCGTGTGGCCCCAATGGCTGGCAATAACGGCCGCTACACGTCGCGGCATCGAACGAAAGAGGCTTTGGATGTGGGCTTGGGGTATGTCGGTCTAGGCTGCTTCCACACGTTGCCACAGTTCATCAGGCGTAGCCGCGGGTGGTGTTTGCCGGGTCACTCGGTTGCCGATCAGCAACCAGACGTGCCCGATGGGCGAAATATCGGGAGAACAGGCGGGCCACGGTAGCAGTGACACCTGATGGGCCGTGAAGAATTGTTGCACGATGCGTGCCACGTGTGGGCGCGCATTGTCCTGTTGAAACGTGGCCGCTTGCATGTCCTGAATGTAAGGGAGGACTACAGGCTCCAAAACGTTGGAGATGTAGCGTTGGCTGTTGAGTGTGCCAGCGATGCGTACCAGAGGGAGCGTTTGTCTTATGAAATTACGCCCCAAACCATAATGCCACGCGACGGACCGGTATGGTGAGGCATAATGCAGGCGTCATACATTCTCTCGCCGCGATGCCACCACACGCGGATCCGACCATCGTGGTGTTGCAGGCAGAAGCGGGATTCTTCGGGGAAGACAATGTCGTGCCATTCCGTAGTCCAAGTGGAACGTTCAACGGCCCACTGCCGCCGCACTCGCCGGCGGTGTAACGTCAATGGTAATCGGAGCAATGGGCGCCGTGCGACAAGTCCCCGCTCCTGCAGACAACGTCGAACGGTACGTGCTGACACAGGTTGTTGCGCAACACACCCTAATTCCTGCGTTAACGTTCGTGATGTAGCGGTGCGAACCGTCAATGCCCGCCGCACAGCATGCCGGTCCTCTCGTTCGGTGGTGTGCCGCGGCTGCAGCAATCGCTCACGTCGTTCCGTCCGTCCTTCCTGCACCCACCGAATCCATACTCCCTCACTGTGGCTGGATGTCGTCCCATACGGGCGCTGATGTCTCGGTACGATAAACCGCTGTCGCGATAAGCCACTATTCGTCCTCTGTCGAACTCCGAAACGTGCTCGAATGACTGTCGTATTCTTCGACGAGGCATCAGGAAGCTTCCCACGCACAGTTCCGGCAGCACAACACACTTCCACTACTTACACCCCGCCTTCTGTGCACCCTTCTTATAGTGCTTCTCAGTGGCGTGCCGGGCGCACATGATTTGCATATGCCCTGCAATGCTAATCGTTTGGATGTCCTCTCGCGGGCGATGCATGCTACAAATTTCAGGCCAATCGGATGCTTCCTTCTTGGTGGTGCATTTTGGGTGGCCAGTAGTGCAGATTCTACTTATCAAGGGCTGGCCTTAAAAGAAGCTAACGTCCCACCCTCATCTGGTAAATCTACATCTATCGGACTACCTCTTTCATTCGAACCTGCCCCTAGTCTCAAAGTTTGAATAGAGTCAACCTCAACAAGATCTTATAAAGTCGATTTTCGTTCGGCTTTGCAGACCACATAAGGATTAATTAAAATTAAAAAAAGAATAGCACCCTTGCCTCCTGCTCCATTTTTTTCTGATCAGATTTGAGCTACGTTCCAGAACATCCACAGTTTTTTAATTTTTTCTTTCACATCATGTAACATATACTTCATTTAAGTTAAAACATGCGTACAAACAGAACTCGTGTACTTAAAATGCATGCATTCACTAAAGATATTCTTTCGCATATATACATATACATACATGAGTTGGACAGAATAACGTGAACATCACGCTCAGAGACGTGACTTTTAATGCCGTTGCATAAGTCGCACTACGCAAAGGTATCCACCACTTTTGGATTGCAACAGCTTTGTTTACAACCTCAAGGTCCTGTTTAAGTGCACTTAAAGTGTCTTGTTGCAAAATTTCTTTCAAGGTGAAGACGAAATGGGCGACCTAATGGACTTCGAAAGAGGGCTAATTGTTGATGTCCACCTAGTTGGTGCCTATGCGACAACAGACGCCAGGGTAGTGGGGCTATCGGGGGCGACTGTGTCTAGCGTCATGGCAGCATACCGTGTTCGTAACAAAACTTCGTCTGCGAAACACAAGAGCCGCCAGAAAACGGCCCTGACTCATTGAGACAGGAGAGTATTCTAGAGAATTGTTACCCGTAATAAGAAGACTACGGCGCCTAAAATTAGTGCAAAGCTCAATCTGCAACTCCAGACCCCAGTATCAACGAAAACAGTGCGCAGGGAACTGCATAAACAAAATATTCATGGCTATTGCAAAACCTCTGGTGACCCGGATGAGTGCGCAACGGCGACGGCAGTGGTGCTAGGAGCATAGAACGTGGACTGCCGATGCATAGAAGTGTGTAATGTCGTCGGACGAATCCACATTCACACTATTCCCCACCGCAGAACATGTTTACGTGTGGAGAACACCGCCAGAATCGTACAACCCAGACTGTCTGCTCCCAACAGTGCAGCATGATGGTGGTTGTGTCATGCTCTGAGTGGTCATATCGGGGTTTCGAGCAAGTCCCCTGATCACCTTGAAAGGAGGAATGACTGGCAGGGCGTATGAAACCATTTTGTCCTGCCAAGTCCATCCAAAGACTCAGGCATTGGTTCCTGCAGGGCATGCCATCTATGAAGATGATGACGCCCCAATTCACAGAGCTCGGAATGTCCAATTATGGTTTAACATGAATACGAACTGTCACACCTTCCTTGGCCTCTCCAATCACCAGACGTAAACCTCATCCAGCCACTGTGGTCTGTGTTGGAAAACAGAGTAAGATCCCGTTATCCTCCTCCTGCATCTCCAAGGACCTGAAGCAGGTTCTACATGAAGAATGGTGTAACATTCCACTAGCCGCCATCCAGAATTTGTACGCGTCCATTTCAAGGATGATTCAGGCGGTTTTGAATGCCGAAGGTGGTCCCACACCCTATTAGGTAGATAAAATCTTTTTCCCCTAGGTTTTCACATCATTCTGTCCAACCTAGGTATATGCCTGGTGATATAACAGCGATTTTGTCACTGTTACAAGTGAGACAGTGACTCACCGTTCAGTTGATGCTCCGTCACCGTTTATTGTAAGCAGTACTTTGTCACTGTTACAAGACAGATGGTGACTCGCAGTTCCGGCTTCTTTGCAGCTCCGTCTCTGCTGTCTTAATCAGTGATTTTGTCACCATTAATTCCACGGAACTGTCTGTGCTGTAACTCTGACAGGGACATAACTATTAAGTCTACCTCTATCTACACTGTAGCAAAGAAGACTGGAAGATGAGAAGCCTGGTCTTTGCAAATTTGGATCACAAGGCAGACGGGTTGAATATTACACAGGGTGTGTCGAAAGTTTTGTAATATCTGGATCACTGTATATCTTCATGCGTACCCTTACGACGAAAGCTGAGTAGCATTCAAAGTATTGGCCATCGTGTTGCACCGTTTTTATCCATCTGTCTGCCAATTCTTCGATTCCGAGGCTCTACCAGTTCTTGTCCTTCGAGGCGAAGAAAGCCTTCACCCCAACTGCCACCTCTTCCTGGTTGTTGAAGTGCCGTCCGCGAAGAAGTAGGCCATGGACCGGAACAAGTAATAATCCGACGGGGCAAGGTCCGGACTAAAAGCTGGGTGTGGCATCAGTTCGATGCCCTCAAGTTCCTGAAGTTTTGCCCTGTTCACCAATGCCGGGTACTTCTCCTCCAAAACAGCCTACATCCGCTCCAGCTGTTCAGACTAGAAGGTTGGCGTTGATGGTCCGACCGTCTGGAACAAATTCGTAATGGAGTATACACTCGAAATTCCAACAGACGCAGAGCATCATCCCCTTGTGTTCGAAGCGTTCACGTTTGGCAACAGGTTCTGGAAGCTGGCTCGGGCTCAACCACTGCCGTTGTGTGTTAGGATTACGGAAATAGACCCACTTTTCATCGCACGAAACAATTCTCTTAATGAAACGTACCGCGCGCGGATTTTCTATGAGTTTCGTGCACACTTCTACTCGGCGGTTTGCTTCAACTGGCGTCAGTTTGTGAGGGACAATGTGGCAGCTCCTGTAAACCTTGCGGAGGTCCTGAAGGTGACGAACCACGGTGGTCTGGGATATGCCCAGGTCGCCTAATAATCTCCAAGTGCTGGTTATCGGAATTGCCTCAACAGCCTGGCGCACGGCCTCCGAATCCACGGTTCGCGGCCTACCTCACCTTGGCTGATAGTCGAGATTTCTGTCACCTGAGTGAAATTTCTTGAACCATCTGGTTCTTGTGCTGTAGTGTATGGAACTTTCCTGTTTGTTATGACAAATGTTTCGTGTTGCTTGAGTAGGGTTATGAGCGAGTTAAAATTCGTAAAGCAAAAGTTCCCTAACTAGCCGGCTGTGGCTGTTCAGCTTTTAGGCGTCCCAAATACAGATAGAACGACGACATGCAATGATGTTCACAGCAACGACTACCACTTTATATCCCTTTCGACTGACTGCAGTGCGAGACTTGAGCTAGTTTAAACACGTGACAAACCCGCGCAGCACATGCGTTTATGCAAAATATTGCAAAACCGTCAACTCACCCTCTGTATTTGTTCGTCAACAACCAAAAATAATGTCACAATGGATTCCAAAATTCATGAAATTGCAAAACGGAATTCGTCAGTATTCTTGGGTACAATTCAGACAGAAGGAGGAAACGTAGTTTGCGAATGAACTGCTGCTTAAATGAGGCTCGTGCAAGAAAGAAGCACATCCTTCGGGAGGTCATTCGTGTGGGTCTATGAAACAGATAACTTGAAAACTTAACGAAGACAAAAATAAATCTGTACATCCTACGTTGCAAAAAACTCCGGATTCAAGACAAGATATAATCATAAACAGTATATATCCGTAAACTCACTGCACTAATGATAGATTAACAAGAGCTTAAGAAGAAGCTTGAAAATGCAACAGGAAGTAAAGATGTAGCAGGTATCAGCGGGAAAATGACAGAAGATAAAATCCAGGTTTGTTGAAATTTGAAATCAATGAAGTGTAGCTGCAATCGCTAGTTTCCCCATGAAAGATGCACCTTGCTACTTCATTTTCACGTGAAGTGTAGCTGCAATCGCTAGTTTCCCCATGAAATATGCACCATGGTACTTCATTTTTAGGTGAAGTGTAGCTGCAATCGCTATTTTCCCTATGAAAGATGCACCATGGTACTTCATTTTTAGGTGAAGTGTAGCTACAATCGCTAGTTTCCCCATGAAAGATGCACCATGGTACTTCATTTTCACGTGAAGTGTAGCTGCAATCGCTACTTTCCCCATGAAAGATGCACCATGGTACTTCATTTTTACGTGAAGTGTAGCTACAATCGCTAGTTTCCCCATAGAAGATGCACCATGGTACTTCATTTTCACGTGAAGTGTAGCTGCAATCGCTAGTTTCCCCATGAAAGATGCACCATGGTACTTCATTTTTACGTGAAGTGTAGCTGCAATCGCTAGTTTCCCCATGAAAGATGCACCATGGTACTACATTTTAAGGTGAAGTGTAGCTGCAATCGCTAGTTTCCCCATGAAAGATGCACCATGGTACTTCATTTTCACGTGAAGTGTAGCTGCAATCGCTAGTTTCCCCTTGAAAGATGCACCATGGTACTTCATTTTCACGTGAAGTGTAGCTGCAATCGCTACTTTCCCCATGAAAGATGAACCATGGTACTTCATTTTTACGTGAAGTGTAGCTGCAATCGCTAGTTTCCCCATGAAAGATGCACCATGGTACTTCATTTTTACGTGAAGTGTAGCTGCAATCGCTAGTTTCATCATGGAAGATGCACCATGGTACTTCATTTTCACGTGAAGTGTAGCTGCAATCGCTAGTTTCCCCTTGAAAGATGCACCATGGTACTTCATTTTCACGTGAAGTGTAGCTGCAATCGCTACTTTCCCCATGAAAGATGAACCATGGTACTTCATTTTTACGTGAAGTGTAGCTACAATCGCTAGTTTCCCCATAGAAGATGCACCATGGTACTTCATTTTCACGTGAAGTGTAGTTGCAATCGCTAGTTTCCCCATGAAAGATGCACCATGGTACTTCATTTTTACGTGAAGTGTTGCTGCAATCGCTAGTTTCCCCATGGAAGATGCACCATGGTACTTCATTTTCACGTGAAGTGTAGCTGCAATCGCTAGTTTCCCCTTGAAAGATGCACCATGGTACTTCATTTTCACCTGAAGTGTAGCTGCAATCGCTAGTTTCCCCATGAAACATGCACCATGGTACTTCATTTTCAAGTGAAGTGTAGCTGCAGTCGCTAGTTTCCCCATGAAAGATGCACCATGGTACTTCATTTTTACGTGAAGTGAAGCTGCAATCGCTAGTTTCCCCATGAAAGATGCACCATGGTACTTCATTTTTACGTGAAGTGTAGCTGCAATCGCTAGTTTCCCCATGAAAGATGCAACATGGTACTTCATTTTTACGTGAAGTGTAGCTGCAATCGCTAGTTTCCCCATGGAAGATGCACAATGGTACTTCATTTTCACGTGAAGTGTAGCTGCAATCGCTAGTTTCCCCATCGAAGATGCACCATGGTACTTCATTTGTACGTGAAGTGTAGTTGCAATCGCTAGTTTCCTCATGAAAGATGCGCCATGGTACTTCATTTTTACGTGAAGTGTAGCTGCAATCGCTAGTTTCCCCATGGAAATGCACCATGTTACTTCATTTTAACGTGAAGTGTATCTGCAATCGCTATTTTCCCCATGAAACATGCACCATGGTACTTCATTTTTACGTGAAGTGTAGCTTCAATCGCTAGTTTCCCCATGAAAGATGCACCATGGTACTACATTTTCAGGTGAAGTGTAGCTGCAATCGCTAGTTTCCCCATGAAAGATGCACCATGGTACTTCATTTTTACGTGAAGTGCAGCTACAATCACTAGTTTCCTAGTTTCCCCATGAAAGATGCACCATGATACATTATTTTCACGTGAAGTGTAGCTGCATTCGCTAGTCGCCCCATGAAACATGCACCATGGTACTTCATTTTTACGTGAAGTGTAGCTGCAATCGTTAGTTTCCCTATGAATGGAGCACCATGGTACTTCATATTCACGTGAAGTGTTGGCAGTTTTAACGTACAATGTTCCATTATTAGTGTGGTGATGTGCTAGAAAGTATAACAGGAGAGATCGGAGCAGGATCTCGTAGGATCTCGTGTGTTAACGTATAACCCGACTCCCTAAATAATAAGAAAATTGATGATATTATAGCAAAGGTCTAAAGGCTGGATATAAGAAAGATGACATAGACAGAATACACAGAACTGTAAAAAATCGTGTAATGTCAGCAATAACGAAATCATCTGGTAAGGCGATGAGATTCGCAGGATCCATCACAAATGTTCCAGGCTTTACAGTTTGGTTAAAGAATTTATTACGTAAATCTAACATATTGATAGCACTGAAGTCCCGACCCTGTTATTTCATATGATATCAAGTTGCAAGGAGAGACAGTGTGAGAAAGAAAAGGCAGGTGTGTACGCTATACTATTGGTATATCTTGACAACACGGAAAAGATATATATTGGAATGACAAAGCGATCCTTGGGCACTATATGTTAAGAGCACGTGCGAAGGGTCAAACAGGACATGCAGAATTCAGCCTTCGCCAGAGACGTCATGCATTCATCGGCTGCTCCTCTATGGAATAGTATTAGAAGAATTGCCCCATGTACGAACTTTAAAGAGACTGCCATTAAAGAAACAGTCGAAATCCTATCCAGCAAACTAGCGTGCAATGATATAGTTTCTACTGAAATACCAAGAGCTTGGCATGCATTATTAAAAGATGGAAACACATCGCGACACACCGTATAACTGCGTGATAAAAATTCGTGTAATACGCTCGTTATGTCACCCGCGTTATTTTCAAAAATCATCTTTGTTCCTTACGTGTTCCAATTTCTTGCATTTTTATGTCTACCATTGCCTTGAGAAAGCCTCCCAGTGGAGTGCGAAAGCTTGGCGAATCTTTGTACTTGCTATGCCACAAAAATAAACGGATTTAATACGCTATATGCGTCTCTTGAGTGTCTGGTAATGATATTGACAAAACTGGAAATGGGACAAGAAAAGATAATTTCCGGTGATGCAGAAGGAACGGAACGAGAAACCACCGAATAAATGAAATCTGCAAAAACCCGACGCAGTGTTGTTTTCAGCTCACAAAATTTCGTTACATTATCGGGTATGGGTGGAAGCTTCCTCTATAATATTATACATTAAATGATTTTCGTTTCCAGTCTGCTGAAAAGAAGTGACCCATAGATGCAATTCCAGCGGGAAACCATGTGAGGAGCCGGGAATTACATTCAGCAACCGAATGTGTGAATTGCCAAAGAGAGGCGAGTCTAACAGAGCAGTCAGAGGAACCCGGGCAGATTTTCTCAGAATGTGAGAACTTCATTATAACGCTTCGGGAAGCAGTGTAGTCTAGTGATATCAAACGGAATTTTCAACAAATACTGACAGGATTGAGAAATCTCGAAACAAAAAAAGGAAAGAAAGAAAAGAGAAAATAAAAGAATGACATTCATTCATATGCATACTCATATATTGAAATTTATTCACATGCACACACGCACACACCTAAACACATATGCATATAGCACCTAATTGGTTAACACCTAATACCATTAATTCACATGCATGTATAACTAAATTTTTAGATGCACACTCACACACACCTAAAGATTTGGATGCACATGTATTCACGCATAAAGAATGAGATGCACATACACACACCTAAAGATTTAGACACGCATTCATACACACCTTAGAATTTATATGTACATGTATACTAGGGTGTTAAAAAAAAGAAGTTTTGAATTTGTTTGTTCTCACCCTCCCATAATTTAAAAATATACATAAACATTGTTTATGAAAATTTCCGCCCAGTCTAATAACATTTAGGGATCGCGCAACACCATCGAATTTCTATTGCAAATTAGCAGAATGGACAGATGAAGGATAATGTATAATGCCATTACCCTAAATAATAATACTGTCGAAAGGGTATAATGTCAAAGGTTCAACATCTCTACAAGGTGAACAGTGTCCGGCCAGTTAAAGAAATAAGATCTTCCCGCTTGTCCGGGCTTTCTCAGTACCAGCGTATAGTGAGTGCAATCCCGCGCCGCTAGGTGGCGCTCGCCGTGTAGTTGCGCTCGCCATGCACTGCCAATGCTCTATTGTTTTTGCTGTGTGAGTTTATCCGGCTAGCCTGATTTGTTATTGCAGTTATCTTATTGTTTTGAGACTGCGTTTAAAGATGACAGCTCCCACTGCCTGTGCGCCGACAAGACGCTATACGATAATTTACCTGTTAGGAACGTCAGAAGAAAGTGAAATTAAAGAGAGTAAACTCCCATCAAAATCGGCAAGTTCTAAGTACATTTTTTATCACCATAAAACACTGAACAAAACTATTCGCGAAAGTTCACGAGCTGTGATAAGAGAAGTTGCATTATTTATGTCAAAGGCCCGCATTCCCACTCGTGATGAACAATATTCGATTGCCAAGCTGGAAAAACTTTTCGAAAAGTGGAGCTGACTAAAAAAAGTACCAAACGAACGAGTGAAACTCAGCGTTCTAATGAAACAATTATTACTGCACATGCTGATGAAACAATTCGATACTGCACATGCTGATGCCATAAGCATGATTAAAATAACTGAGGACAGAGAATTCCTTCTTGGACAACGAGAAAAAAGTCGACGGGATTGTATGATGGAACTTGGCGTAACACTTGCTAAAAAAGAAGTCAAAGCTGAAAAAAGGAAGAAGGCAGAGATGCTCAGAAACGAACGAGAAGAGCAGAGGACGTCCACCAGTGCTAATACAAGTCGATTGTCTTGTTGGAATTAATTCCGCAGACAATGTAACCAGCGACGAACTGATGGAGATCGTAGTGATAGTGAAAAAGTAGTATACCAAGTTTGCCTAGCATACTCTTTTTAAATGATTTCAACAGTAATGGTTAAAGATAACCACTCTAATTTTGAACCCGGAGTGAGAAATGCTGATGTGTTGGCAGCCATTCAGAGTGACATGCGATCAGTAATTGAATTTGCGCAAAGCCAACTTCTGATGCCCCATGCACGAGAGGATTATAGAGAGCCGCTGGAGCTTGCTGTCATTTTTCTTGGAGGAACACCTCCTCGTGGTGTACGCTTTCGTGCTCCAGGTGCTATTTATCATGCTAGAGATTCTTTAAAGCTTCAAGCTGTGGATGTTTCGCAACCAGTTCAAACTTACAGCCCGAGAAAGTAAAGGTATTTGTGACATATGCATTTTTTGTTGTGAAAGAATATCTGAGAGCTTAGTTCACAGCACCACTTTCTTGGCAAGCACCGAGAAATGACCTGGAACTTCTTCAGCGTTTTGTAGCATACAAAGAAGAAAACCCAGATATATCAACTGTGGCCGCCGACAAACTGTCACATCTTTGGTATCTCAGCGAGCGTCTCGTAGCATTGGCTTTCGTCGGTTCGGATATTTCGGCGGAAGAAAAGTGAAAGATGGTAAATGCCCTTCATGAGCGAGATGGTGAGGATGAACCACTGAAGCGCGCAAGACTACAAAAGAAGGAAATTGACGAATTGACGATTAAGACGTTATTCAATTTTCTGACAAAAAACACAGACATGTCTTTTAGCCAATTATGCATCGACAGGGAGTTTCTGCAAATCGATCCTGAGGATTTGGAACTTCAAGATAGCTACTAGCGCGGCTCCGAAATAGCAAGGAAACGATAACGCGGAGGGTGGTGTGGCCCTTATCGAAACATTGAACGACAACGCGGAGCGTGGTGTGGCCCTTATCGAAACATTGAACGACAACGCGGAGTGTGGTGTGGCCCTTATCGAAACATTGAACGACAACGCGAAGCGCGGTGTGGCCCTTATCGAAACATTGAACGACAACACAGAGCGTGGTGTGGCCCTTATCGAAGCATTGAACGACAACGCGGAGCGTGGTGTGGCTCTTGTCGAAGCATTGAACGACAACGCGGAGCGTGGTGTGGCCCTTATCGAAGCATTGAACGACAAAGCGGAGCGGTGGTGTGGCCCTTATCGAAACATTGAACGACAACGCGGAGCGTGGTGTGGCCCTTATCGAAGCATTGAACGACAACGCGGAGCGTGGTGTGGCCCTTGTCGAAGCATTAAACGACAACGCGGAGCGTGGTGTGGCCCTTATCGAAGCATTGAACGACAAAGCGGAGCGGTGGTGTGGCCCTTATCGAAACATTGAACGACAACGCGGAGCGTGGTGTGGCCCTTATCGAAACATTGAACGACAACGCGGAGCGTGGTGTGGCCCTTATCGAAACATTGAACGACAACATAAAATATATATATATATTTTATGTACTTGATTTATCTTTGATATTTTTTTCTGTAATATATATTTTGTGTTTTTATAGATATAAAAAAGATGTAAAGTAACTTTATGATCCATTACGCATTATTGCACAGTTTCGTACATATTACGAAATTTCAATGCAGCTGCACGACCTCTAAATATAAAGCTACTTTACCGAAATTTTACGCAAATTATCGTTATATATATTGGCACGAAATAAGAGGGTGAGATCAACAAAAATATAAAATTAATTTTTTTCCATACATTTCTGAAGCACCCTAATGTATACACACCTAAATATTGAGACGTAAATGCATACACACCTAAAAATTTAGATTCACATGCCTGCACACCTAAAGATTTAAATGCACATGCATTCACATCTAAAGATCTAGATGCACAAGCATATGTATACTGGTGTGTATGCATGTGAATGAATGAATTTCCTTAGCATTCATTCACATGTGCATACACACCAAAATACATGAACACCTAATAACATTCAATAACATGTATGCCCATCAAGAAATATTCATTCACATGTACATGAACCAAAAAGCATTCAAATATGTACATACGAATGAAAAAAAGCAGCTATGCTAATACCATATTAACACATGCGTGCAGTCATGCTACATCGAATGTGTAGATATGCAAACGCGTATATTTTACCTGAGAAAAGGAAATAAAAAATAAAAATTAAAAATGCGCAAAAAAGTGTTCCCATATTTTGGGAAATCATCGCCTCTCTAAATGCTTTTGTTTCATTAGTAAGCTTTCGAAAATAAGACACTAGCTTTCAGTGAAGATGCTAGAATGTTTTTAAATTGGAATGGTGCTTGAAAATCATTCCTAAGGTCGGTGGAGTTCCTCTTCAAACACATCATTCATCTAATCAGAAGAGAAAGGGCAGGAGCAAATGACCTAATTTGTAACGGGGGGGGGAGAGGATTTCCAAGGTCCGACGGTTTAACGTGCCCATCTAGCTTACGGAGAGTAAGTATTCAGTGGTTAAGACAGGGCCATAGCTACAGGGAGGGCAAGGAGCACAGATAGAATCGGGTCACGGGTCAACGGGTCACTGGATCGACAATTTCTTGCGGGTCAGACGGGTCGGGTCAAGGTGTTCCTGACCCGATTTCGACCCGGTTTTATTTCGGTTTTATTTTTGAAAAAAATATATATATATTTCAAAGAGCCCTTCAGAGGTCTTTGAAATAATACTTCAGAGCTGCAGAGTATGATCCAGGAATTTGCTGAAAAGGGTGAAGAAATGGAATTAAAAATGAACTTTCAGAAGACAAAACTAAAGTTGAATAAATTAACAAATCATTTTCACCTTGGATCTCGCCCTTTGGCTTATTGCTATAATTATATATATCCAGTGCCGTTAATGCCCACCAAATGGAGACGTCTCAGTAGCTGAGCCCATCTTACGGATTATGATGTCAGATGCTGACTGAATAAGAAAACACACTCAGAACCGTGAATTGTTGGCCGCTGTGGTGTAAGGCTAACGCGCTCGGCTGGATATCGAGAGATTCGGGATTCAATTCCCCGACGGCGGCCGAATAACAATTTTTCGGTAATGTGGAAAGAGCGATGGATTTATTTATTCAACTCACGCCACGTATTTAGATGACTTTCACCAACGCTTTTACAAGTAGTGAAGATTTATCAACTGACGGAGAAAATCTGGAGATAACCAATTCCTACATAAACCTTGGCCAGCAGATATCAAGCTAATGTCACACTGATGAAGAAATTAATTGGCGTAAAAAACTTGGTTGGAGAGCTTTTGGAAGAAACAGTACAATTCTTAAGAACAATGGGCCATTATGTATTAAAAGAAAATTTTAATCAATGCATCTTTCCAAGTTTTTGTGGATTTTAACTAAAAAAGACATACAAAGATTGCTGACAACTTAAAGAGGAAGCAGGCAGAGATGCATGCTTGATGGTTATCAGATAAAAAAGAACCTCGTTGATAAGGAAATGACAAGAGTGGAAGACATCATGATCGGAGAAAAAACCCTGAAATGGCAATTGGCTGGACATATTTCCAGGATAACGGACCACCGATGAACAACTGAAATTTTAGACTGAATTCCAAGGAACAGGAAAAGACCCAGAAAAAAGGACCACGTGGCAGATGGGTGAATGGAAGAGACTGGCCCAAGACAGTCTGTTGGTGAATAAACTTGGGGAGACCTTCATCCAGCAGTGGATTGATAATAATGATGATGATATATTCGAATTTATGGTTCAAAGCAGATTTATCCGGGTCGGATCAAATTATGCGACGGTCGGGTCCGGGTTCAAAATTTTTGACCCGTTTCCAGCTTTAGCAGGGAGGGTGGTTGCCCTCCTGGACGGTCATACTAGGGACGCAGATTTGTGCTCTGAGGGACCAAAAAACAGATATGCCCAACGCGTGAATAAATTTAGTGAAAATTTTAACTAGAAAGGAAAGTTATACGCTTTACTAATATTAGTAACCTACTCTGTTAGGTGTGGACTTCACATATGCGCAAAAGGAACTGTCCAAAACACGGGGGGGGTGACCCAAGGTACTTAGAAGGAGGAGAGGTAGGTCCATCGTAACCGACCGTCTTTCCGCTTCTCTTCGCTGCACTGTGACGTCACGGTGGCCATAAGCAAAGCTGTAGCGCCAACGGAGCCATACCGAGAAAGTGACGTGTGCTCTGTGAATTTTCAATCGAAATAACAGAGCTAGTTTTGAGTAAATAATTTTTAAGTAAGAACTGTACAAACATCCAACTATTTTTCAAATTAGAGTAAAATATATATATATATATATACTGGGAAAAAACGGGAATATGACATGAACACTGTTCGATGCTTTTTTGCAGAATATCTTTTTTTTTTCTTTTCCAAAAGCACACTGCAATAGCTCTTTGGAGCTGGGAAATCTACATTTCATTACGTCGAATCAGTCATTTACCAATTTTATAAAATTAGCAATTTGTTTTCTTTCAGGAAAAAATTACTCTACAGCTTTGCTTACGTTGTTAGCTTGCATCTGGGGCGCTGAAACTAATTCTCTGTCTCGCCTCTTACATTTGTGTGGATCCATTTTATTTTATGAAACTCCTTTAATTCTGAGTTAATACGTTCCAGCAAAAGGTCAAATATCTGGCGAGTGATGGTTCTACACTACAGCGTGTTCCGCGATCAAATATATGATTTCGGGGAAGCTTAATTAGATGGGGCACATCGGCAAACATCCATATTGTTCGATTTTCATTTACTGGATTTGGAAAAGAAAACAATATTGGGGTTATTCAAGCTGCTTCCAAACCTTGATACCCCCCCCCCCAGAAGATCAGCACTAAATAACACGATTGCTCCATGCACTAAATAACCGGATTGCTCAACGGCTCGAATTATTTCAGTTAACAGCTTTTGATCCATCTGCTTATCAAATGAATAATACAGTATATGGTTGTTTCCAAGCTTTCCAGAAGCCTCTCAGCATAACTACTAAAATGTTACTATGCGGTCCTAAAATTTTATCTGCAGCAGCATCATAACAATATCGGCAATCAACGCTCATTTCACCGAAAGATAAAATTGAAACTTTGTCGAATTCGGTTAGGTGTATAGCATTTATTTTCATCACCTTTAAAACGGGCTCAATTAAACCATCGGTAACACAACTTTACCACACTACCGTTTCAGAGAGGAAATGCTTGGAACCAGTATGTGCATTTTATTTTTGATGAAAAGATATGTTTTTCGAGAAATAGTAGGCAAAACAAGTGCTTATATCTTCTTCATTCCATTTGCTGGTCTCTTTTTTGACACAAGAGTTTGAATTCGCACTTCAGTGAAACAATGGCCAAGCAAATTTATGATAACTGGCCACTGTTCACTGTTGCTCAGCAAATTTCTATTCTTGCATTTGCGTTTCATAATATCAATTTCCGTTTTCAGGCTTCTTTTCTCCAGGCAAAAGCATTGTTTCACCATTTCCAATTGTTTTCTTACGTTTGATATTTCTTCCCCTAGTGAATTATCTTCACTCTTCAGTTGCATTATATTTTTGTTGAGACATTCGCACTTCTCACATAACGTTGACGGTATGATAAATGTTGGTCAGGAATGATGCCACTTTCTTTGTGGCCTGTGATTTGACGTTTAATTGGAGATATACATACTTTAATGCATTTTTCTGACCTCTCCGATCTTAAACCGTTTACTTCGAACAGAAGTTTGCTCCTCCATCTGCTAAGGCATATTTTTTGTAGCTACGGCATCCTTTCTCAGTTTTTTCTAGGAGGCAAGTTCAGCAATTCATTTCTAAGATCTCGCTCTTACTTCGAGGCACATTCGAGCTTTCTTTGCATCGAATACATCCTTTCGACAGCATTTCGCTACCCATTGCTTCAAGAAATCTCTATCCGATGGAAAAACATGGTATGCAACATCTAACTTCATTTCCTTTGAACTGTTATTACGACAAAGTGCAACAGCGTATCTAGGTATTTTCGAGATAGTCGTACACAGAAAAAAAATGAAGAAAAAATGAATAAAACGACAAAGCAGGTCTAAAATTGACAAAGAAATGCACCGAGTAATCGACACTACAGCACAAGCTCCGAATGACTCCGAATGCTCAAGAGATCGTTTATGGCCACTGTGACGTCACATTCCAGCTCGTAGGGTGACAGCTCGCCGGCGGCACGGAAACAAAGGCGATTGGACCTACCTCTCCTCTTTCTAAGTACCTTGGGGGGACCTATGTATAAAACAATATGCTAATATGGCTAACTTCTATGTCCTTTCCGAATAGGCTGAAGGGATGAAGAGCTTATTAGTCATCTGTGCTCCATTGTAGAAAGCCCCTATGAGCGCTTAACACTCAGCGGAATTTTTCCAAGCCCTACGCCGAAATCGTCGTCTTATTGTTACGTTCATTGGTAATACTCATTCATTCTGTGCTGGTTCATTTCTCATTCTGTGTTTCTGCAGATTGCTGTGTTGTCGGCGTTCAGACGATTTACTTGACTCTTGGGTATTTACCTAATTTTCCCATTTTCAGTAAATTTACGTCCAAAACCGGCAGCCTGATTTTTGAAGGAACATAATACTTTCCTATAATTCAGGTATGAGAATGTAAAACCAAGTACAATTTGAGTAGAAGAAGGGAACTTTTAACCCTTTAACAACCACGATCCTAAATTGTTTCGTCACGATAATGCCCGAAAATGTCGACTACTCGCTACCAAGTTTCCTTCCCCGTCCCTTCTGCAATATCAAAAGAAGAGTAATGCTGGGTCACTACTCGAAACTTCCAAATTCTAGGCTTGACATACACTGACCTTCGAATGTTTCCCTGGGGCAATCAGTGCATTCTTCTACTGAAAGCCTTAGGCAGATAGGAGGGAGTGGTAACAGCTGGAAAATCTTGCTTTCTTTACCCTTTTTTTGTTCTTTCTTGCAAAAAGTATGCTCTGAATCTGCTTATTTGGATTGATCAAAATGAAAGAATTTTTACGGCAAATTTCTCCCCCTAATCTCCGCTTTTGTGACAATACAAAATATCACAAACAAACGGACGCTGTGCAAATTGGAACAATACGGGGGTTGGAAATCTACCTCATGCTATCCGGGCGACTCGGGCGACTCGTGCGCTTGTGGTTGTTTGCATGTAAAGGCGTGTTGGGCGCTGTGGTCACGAAAAGGTTAAACTTGAAGGTTTAATTTCAAGTCTCGTCTTCCCAGATGAATAAAGCTTGCTTCGCCCCTGGGTTGAGATCAATACAACCTACCTCGGATCGATAGAGCAAACACCTGATCTGAAGGTGGTGGCTTTAACCAGTAGGCCACTTCGAGACCGTTTTTTACAATAGTGCATAGTATCCTTATAACGTAATGTCTGTTTCGTGAGCAAGATTGACGTTACGCTAAGTCTAAAACTATTAAAAAAGAATACGATGCAATAGTTTACGGCCAGACGAAACATAAACAGAAGTCAACTTACGATAACTTTTTATTGGTCCAGCAATCTTACAATAGATCCAAGATATAGTACAGCAGATAAATTTCACATTATTCTTAGAGATCAAACGTCAACACATCCACATCCACCTGAGCAACTGTTGTATCGTCCTTTTCATCCATCGTTCTTATCACATTCATACGTCACTTTCTGTCTGACCTCAAATGTGTTGCCAACCTCATTCTCGTGAGAGAGTAAAGATATCACGTTAAGTTTGGAAGTATAAAGGAGAACAAATTGAAATTTACATAGGAAAAGGAACTAAAAATGAAGGTTATGTTAGAATATACGTCACATCCTTTTATATGATGTGTAACGTATATTCTATTTTAACTTTCCTTTTGAGTTTCTTTTTCTATGTAAATTTGAGTTCGTTCTCTTAGACATCTTCAAACCTTAACGTTATGTCTTTTCCCTCAAACGAGAATGATGTTGAAAACACACTGAGACGGAACAAGTGACGTATGTGTGATCGGATAAGAACGATAGATAAAACGGAAATGCAGCGGTTGTTTAAGGTGACGGATGTTATTGATTATAGGCGTGCTGCTGAACGGTGCTTGGATGTTAAATCACTAATACAGGATTGAGTAGGCCAGTAAACCGGATCTGAGTGTGGAGTACAAACCATGCAAGCAAAATAAACGTATTTGTAAGTACTACAATTGACCTCTTACTTGTAATGCGTATGAGTACCTTCTAATATTACATTAACTTTAGCACACATAATGAAATTACTGTTGTAATGACTAAATTACAACGGAAAGACAATTACGTTATTGATGCAGAAATGTTGCAAGCAATCGACAAACTGCATCGGGATAAGCTCATACCCACCAAAATGTCAGAGACGCTCAGCGAGGAAATTTAAAGTACGTAGTTCAGTGATCTGTGAAATTACGGATGTGAACAGAGATTTTATTCAAGCTATTGAGATGTGGTGACTGAAATGGTTTGGGCATGTAAAGAGAATGGCGCTAGTATTCCTGAACTCCTGAAGAAAAGGAATTTAAAAAGCAAACTTCAAATTAATTAGACATCTGTTCGGAAGCTTCAGCAATGGAAGTTTCAATCTTCTAAAACGAACCCTCCTCTTTAGCACTTCAAGGGTAGCATATTTCAAGTAATATATGTCTCGCAACTGAGCAGTACTATTTAGTTTGTATTAAAATGCAGAGAAACGGAATTCAATCACCACTGGAGATACAGGAGGATACTCAAGAATATTCTAGAATTTTCAGGATGCATCAAGTAATTGATTTGTCCAATAAAAACACAGCAAATGCTGAAATGCCTATTGCTAAGAGCAGGAAAATAAACAAATATCAAAGTCTGTAAGAACTTTACCTCGACGAAAGGCAGGGATATCGAGCAAGTCAAATAATGTAAATATATGGGGAGCGTAATCTCAGGAGACACAGGTAAGAAAGAAGTTGGAGGATGTTAAAAAAGGAGCAACCATTGCCGAAGGAAATGTATACAAAACGAAAGGAATGTCGGAAGGTCATCACAACCAGATATTCACGAAAAAGCCAATAAAAATATCCTTTCGGGAACTAAACATGAGCCACGAGTTTTTCTCAGCAAAACACTACTGGTGAAACAAATATATGGTTTTCTTCAAATTCATTGCTGGTGAATTTATAGACTTGGCTTGCAACGAGCAGAGAAAAGGTTAAAAGATCTGGATGAAAGGAAAAAAAAAAACAGAATGCATTACTAAAATTATTACTTTATGTGTTACTAAAATTATCAGCAAACTGTTTTCACTCTCTCAAATAGCGATTTATATCAAGTTTTCTGCGTAATGTATCATGTGTTAACCGAGTGACATTCCAAACCAGTGCTTTTCCTTAATCACTGTGAAAACCTTTTCCTCTTTGCTGCAAAATTTAGATACTAAACTAAGAAAGAAAAAGAAAATATATAAGCTAAGAATCCTGTTTATTACACTTGGTATACACTTATAAATTTATAAAGCTGCCAAAAATATTTTCTCTAAATTTAAAACAAGACGAAGTATTTGATGGACTATCATGGTTCATTAACTGTTTGATCCTCTATTTTTTGCACGTCTTTTGTGAAAAAAGATCGTGCTTATGTTACCGGTTTGTCCGTCCGTCCGCCTGTACCCTCGATATCTCTGCAACTATTAGTCCGATTTGAAAAATTATTTTTTGCATTGGGAAGCTTGAAATACGCAAATGATGATCCTTCATTTCGGTTTTTTTTACGATGTACAATTTCGCCGCTAGAGGGCGTAAATGCAGATGATGTAGAATTCAAAAATACGTTTTATTCCACATATTTGCTTCTAAATATCCGATTGAAAAATTTATTTTATCTTTCGATTCTATTTATGTCGAAGAGTATTTTAGATATAGTTATTTTTTTTTAATTACGCATAGCTTTTCCGCTAGGGGGCGTAAAAGTAAATTATATTTTCCCCGATAACTATTCTTCTAAAATTCCGATTTGAAAAATGTTTTCTTCAGCGGATACACCTTCTGATGGGAAGTCGTTTGCACATAATTTCTAATTTTTGTAAAAAAAATGGTTTGGCCACCAGGGGCGTAAATCTTAATTTCCGCTTCTGATGTATTTGCAACAAAATATGAGCTTCTAAATTCTCGATTGAAAAAAAAATGTCGTTTATAGACCGATACTACTCATGCCGACAAACCTTTTAGAAACATTTTCTTCTTAAAATAATGCATGGTTTCTACGCCAGGGGCTTATTTTTGTCAATATCTCTACTTCTAGGTATCCGATTTAAAAAATTCCTTCTCTGTTGGACAGTGTTTCCAGGGTGACATGTTTTTCAAATAATTTAAAAGTTTTCAAGTAATTCTTAGACTTCCCGCCAGGGGAAGAACGGTAAATTACTTTTCCCCATATATCTCTGCTTCTAGATCTCCGATTTGAAAAATTCTTTCTGCACCGGATACAGCTCCTGGTGGGAAATCCTTTGCACGTTATTTCTAAATTTTTTTTAAAAATGGTTTTGCCACCAGTTGGCGTTAAGTCTTAATTTCCGCTTCTGATGTATTTGCAGCAAAATATGAGCTTCTAAAATCTCGATTGAAAAAAAAGTCCTTTGTTGACCGATACTACTCATGTCGACAAACCTTTTAGGAACATTTTCTTCTTGAAATAATGCATGGCTTCTACGCCAGGGGGCGTACATGTATATCTTATTTTTGTCAATATCTCTACTTCTAGGAGTCCGATTTGAAAAATTCCTTCTTTGTTGGATAGTGTTTCCGATGCGAAATGTTTTTCCTATAAATTCAAAATTTTCAAGTAAATCATAGACTTGCCGCTAGGGGGCACAAAAGTAAATTGCGTTTTTTGCGTTATTTCTGCTTCTCGCACTCCGATTTGAAAAATTCTTCCTGTATCGCATACAAAACCTGATGGAAAATATTTTTCACACAATTTCTAATGTTTGGTAAAAAATGGTTTGGCCACCAGGGGGCACAAGTGTTAATTTCTGCTGCTGATGTATTTGTAGCAAAATCTGGACTCCTGAAAATTGGACTAATTTTTTTTTCTTGGACCGCTACCGCTCATATGGAAAAACCTTTTAAGAATACTTTCTTCCTAAAATAATGCATGGTTTCCCCACCAGGGGACGTAAAGTCACATCTTATTTTTGTCGATATCTCTGTTTCTAAGAGCCCGATTTCAAAAATTCGTTCTGTGTTGGAGAACGTTTCCGGTGCGAAATGTTTCTCATATAAATTCATGTTTTTCTTAACGCACAAGTCTGCAAGCAGAGGGCGTAAGCCCAGGATTCCGTTTACAGCAATATCTGAGGGATTAAAAATCCGAGTGAAAAACTTCTTTCTTCCGTCAGATAGTATTGTTTTCCATACCGGTTCCATTGACTCTGAATAGCTTTGATAAATTTAATTTGCGTCAGAACGGATTCAAAAGACGTGCTTATTACACCCGAAAATGCGGTGTCATCTTTCTTGTTTAGGATTCTTTTTGCATGCAAAGTATTCAAAAATTCCATAGTGCCAATATATACGTGAGTCGGTGTATATACGTAATCTCTTTGCCCTTGTTAATCGGACTATGAAAATTTCTTTTTAATTACTTTGGACTTATCTTTGGACCTACAATGTTTTTAAATGTCTATATTGGTATTTATGCTATGGGCTTGAAAGTCTGTACCCGCAAAATCATCACTTATCGTCCATCTGTGATGTTTGTAACACTGGAGCTTCTTCCCCAGCAAGAACACAGTGTTGGGAAACCGCTGTCCTCCAGCTGGCAGTGATGGCTCACTGCTGGCTGAAATATGCCGCTCACGGTACGGTAGCGATCCGTTAGTGGCAGTACCATCAGTTGGCAGCAGTTGATGGCCCTGCAGCATCGCCGTGAATTACGGGCCTCCAACCAAGCGCCACAAATTGCCCATAGCTGGCAACCAAAGTTGGCCCAACACGAGATGGAAGCAGCAGGACTGCGCATGCTCAGAAACATCACGTGCGTATTCTCTCGTGGTACCAGTTAGTTGAAAACGACGCCATCGCCATCGTGTTGTTTTAGTGGATGCTAAGAAAAAAAAAAAGCCGTATGTAGAGAGGCAAATTAATTTCCTAATAAAATGTCACGTCGACGAAGATTACCGTCGGAGGAAAATTATATAAATAGTTAATGAACTGTAAGAAATAGTTAATTTCTCTTAAGTATTTATAGAAACTCATTTCGTAGCAAAATTCTTGGAGTAACACACAAAGAATCGAGAATACAGACAGCCATGAAATACACCCACTCCATTCCCATCAATGAAAAGAAATAATTTCTGTATAATCTTTCGTTTAAACATACACTAAACCGCTTCCAATAAAAGTCTCGAAAAGGCATTGAAAAATCGTTATGTTGGGAAAAAATAAGAATTATAGTCGCACAAAATTTATCAATTACTTGAAAAAATAAATAAATAAAAAGCAACGCTACGTGGATATAATGCACTCATCCATGGGTTGAATACATAAGATTGAAGGAATCCGCTGCTGAAAATAACCAGAAGTAAAATAAAATATCTTTCCTCTTTAGAACAAATTTAGTTTCGGACTGTGAAAAAGAAAGATATAGTGTTAAAAATGTAACAGAATGTGACATGAACGGGTAATACTGTAAATATACATTTGTAGTAATTAAACAATTGCCTTTTAAGACCACAACGATAGCACAAAACTTTGAAAAACGTCTTTAAGTTGGTACACTCGTTGAAAATGATAGAAGTTCCCTTAAGGTAAATAAAAACAATCGTTGCGTTGAAAAAAAATATGTATGAATTATATGAAACGGACATTTATGAAAAACAATCGCAATATTGTACAATTAAAAAACAACCCTTCGTTTCACATCGTGCAGGAAAGAGGCTCACCTTCGAACAAACGCTCGTACGTGTCAAACTAGTGTAGTGGCTAAAACCCCCGCTTAGCGAACAGGACGTCTTGAGTTCGATGCTATCCCGATCCAAACGGGCGTTTATCGGGACCTGTTGAGGAAAGTTACCAGCGTCGTGCCGTCATGCAGAACTTTCGTTGGTAAAAAAGAAGAGTTGTGCCTACAGGGAACTGTGATTATAATTTTTTGTTTTTTTTTATGGCTACTACTGGGAAATTGGCAGACAAGACTCGGGAAGCCTTCAGTTACGTCACGTGATTGCCGGCTGCCACTGCCAGGTAACTGGCGTACCACGTTTCATCATTTATGGCGCGTGCTTGCAGGACTGCTTAAGGGCCACTGCTTGCGAGGGATAAATGTGGCATATGACAACTGACGGGGTGCCAACTGCTGGCCAGCTCAAATTGAACTTCTAAACCGTGATATTCAAAGTGTCTCACTATAAATGTAACTTCATCAATTATATATATATACAGTATATAGCTAGTCTTGACGAAGCTGTAGAATGCAATGGAGAACTGCATTAATCTAGCTCCACTCATTGTATACATTATATTATCAAAAGTATTCGGACGCTATCAAAGAACGGAAGTGCAAAGAACGGTTGCGTAAGAAGGTGCACTGGGACTGTGGAGGTACGTAAATAAAACTGAAATGTTCTGTAGTGTCATCGGCAACTTTGCCGCGTGAGCGTGAACTTTCCGAGTTCTAGCGCGAGCTGGTCATAGGATGTCATTTGAGTAACGTTTCCATAGGGAGCATTGCAGTTAAACTAAAAATACCAGAAATCGTTACTCAAGTTATGAGGATAACGGCTGTGGAATAAATCTCGCTCCTGTGCCCTGATCTTTGACCCGATATCGATGCTATTAAACAGAATTGTTTCAGTATACCTCCGGAACAACATACTAAACTTTTGTCTCAATCCAAGCTTTTTTACGTAAATTATGACGCATAAGGGTAATGGAATGGATCCTGCTCCTATGTCCTGACCTTTGACCCCATTTCGCCTATTTTCAATATTCTTCGTCCCCAGGTAGTCTCCTACCACATACTAAAATTTCATCGTAATCGAACCATTTTCACGCGAGTTATCGTGCGGACGGACGGACGAACAGACATACAGACGGACAAAGCTAGAGCATATACGCTTCTTCAAGCTACGGTTGGAAAGCTTAAACAAGTTGGTAAAATCATGCAATGCGTTGATTATGATACGCTTTCCAACATACCAGAAATATTTACTCAAGATTTGAGGATAATGGCTGTGCAATAAATCTCGGTCTCGTGCCCTGACCTTTGATCCCGTTTCGATGATATTCAACAGAACCGGTTCAGTATACCTCCGGAACAACATACTAAAGTTTTGCCGCAATAGAAGCATTTTTACATAAGTTATGACGCATAAGGGCGGTGGAATAAATCTCATTCCTATGCCCTGACTTTTGGTCCCCATTTCGATTATGTTCAGCAGAACCGGTTCAATATATCTCCGGAATAACATGTTAAAGTTTTATCTCGATCGAACCATATTTACGCAAGTTATGACACATAAAGGCAATGGAATGCATCTTGCTCCTATGTCGTGACCTTTGACCCCATTTGTCCCATTTTCAATAGGGTTCGTCCCCAAGTGGTCCCCTACCACATGCTAAAGTTTCATCGAAATCGAACCATTTTTACGTGAGTTATCTTGCTGACAGACGGACGGACGGACGGACAGACGGACAAAACTGGAGCATATACACTTCTTCAACCCAAAATTGGAAAGCGTAAAAAGGGACAAGTCAGTTAAATCAAGCAATGCATTGATTATTATGATACGCTTTTCAACATTTCAGAACTCCTTACTCAAGTTATTACTCAAGTAATGAGGATAATGGCTGTGGAATAAATTTCGCTCCTGTGACCTGACCTTAGATCCCATTTCGATGATATTAAACAGTATTGGTTCAGTGTACTTTCGGAACAACGAGATAAAGTTTTGTCACAATCGAAGCATGTTTATCTAAGTTATGACGCATAAGGGCGATGGAATGGATCCCGCTCCTATGTCCTGACCTTTAACAACATTTCGCCCATTTTTAATAGGGTTTGTCCCCAGGTAGTCTCCTGCCACATACTAAAATTTCATCGAAATAGAAAAATTGGTACGGGAGTTATGACGCATAAGGGCAATAGAATGAATCCCGCGTTTATGTCCTGGTCTTTGTCCCCATTTCACCCATTTTCAAAAGGTTTCGTCTCCAGGTGGTCCCGCACCACATACTAAAATTTCACCGAAATTGAACCATTTTTACGCGAGTTATTGGGAAGTCGGACAGACGGACGGAAAAAGCTGAAACATATACGATTCTTCAACCTACGGTTGGAAAGCGTAAAAAAAGAAGAGGCCCCATAAACTGCCGGAACATGACAGAAGAGTCGTGATAAGAAATGTAAAGAACCCCGTTCTTCCTCTGCCGTTTTCATTGCTGCTGAAGTAGGAAGTGCTTGTAATGCCTCGGTTAGTACCATAACTATCCGCAGAAAGCTTGCACAGTGTGGTCTTTCGTGGACTGTGAGCATTGGAAAGCTGTTCTTTGGAGTGGTGTGTCTTCCTTCGTTCCTGGGCTGTGGGCGACTAGAAAGCTGTTCTTTGGAGTAGTGTCTTCCTTCGTTCGTGGACTGTGGGCACTGGAAAGCTGTTCTTTGGAGTGGTGTGTCTTCCTTCGTTCCTGGACTGTGGGCAACTGGAAAGCTGTTCTTTGGAGTGGTGTGTCTTCCTTCGTTCCTGGACTGTGGGCAACTGGAAAGCTGTTCTTTGGAGTGGTGTGTCTTCCTTCGTTCCTGGACTGTGGGCACTGGAAAGCTGTTCTTTGGAGTGGTGTGTCTTCCTTCGTTCGTGGACTGTGGGCACTGGAAAGCTCTTCTTTGGAGTGGTATGTCTTCCTTCGTTCGTGGACTGTGGGCACTGGAAAGCTGTTTTTGGAGTGGTGTGTCTGGATTCGTTCCAAGACAGTGGGCACTGGAAAGTTGTTCTTTGGAGTGGTATGTCTTCCTTCGTTCCTGGACTGTGGGCACTGGAAAGCTGTTCTTTGGAGTGGTGTGTCTTCCTTCGTTCGTGGAGAGTGGGCAATGGAAAGCTGTTCTTTGGAGTGGTGTGTCTGGATTCGTTCCAAGACTGTGGGCACTGGAAAGTTGTTCTTTGGAGTGGTATGTCTTCCTTCGTTCCAGGACTGTGGGCACTGGAAAGCTGTTCTTTGGAGTGGTGTGTCTTCCTTCGTCCCTGGGCTGTTGGCGACTAGAAAGCTGTTCAAGACTGTGGCCATCAAAATGGAAGAATGAAAAGCGTGACGAGTCACGCTTTTCATTCTTCCATTCTGTTAATCGTGTTTCAAATTGGCGACATCCCGGGGAACTGGACTATTCTCAGACTATGTTCTTCTAAGTGTTAAGTGCGGCGGAGGCCCCATCATGGTAATAGTCGTTTTTTCGTGGATGGACTCGGTCCGTTGGTTATAATAGCGCAAACCATGAACTCTGAAGCGTACCTCGACGTTCTGGGTAATTATGTCCAACCAACAATGTGACAGTATTATGGAAATAACTGTTGTCTCTTCCAACACGATCGCGCTCCTTGCCACACTGCACGGCGAGTGCAGGACTGGTTTCTTGAAAATGAGGAGGAATTTTTAGATTCTCGTGCTCAGAGTTCTGATCTTAATCCCATACAACGCTTCTGGAATGAACTGAAGCGACGGATACGAAACCGACCACAACGACCTTCTTCGCTCTCCAGTCTGACAGCAGGATGAATGGAGAGCCATTCCTGTTGAGACGGCCTACCGGAAATTTACTGATAGTATGCCTGGACGTGTTGTCGCTGTCATACAAGCAATAGGTAGGCCGACCAACTAATTGCGGTAATAAAGCCATTTGTCCCAAAACATTGTGGTGTCCGAATACTTTTGATAATATAGTGTACATCGTTTTTATCTTGTCAAAATATACACAAGTCTTTCAGACCTGATTTCAAGACTGTGGCCAAATAACATTCAGTGAGTGAGAAAAATATAACGTTAAGGCCGAAACGCTTAAGGTGGATCCACCTAAAATATTTGCATTGTATTTCCAATGGGCAAACTTCTGTAGCCCTTTTCTTCACAATTAATGCGTTCCCAAGGATGAAACTTTGAACATCGATAAACACAATTTAATATATTAGCCTAGTATACTTAATATTTTCTAAAATTTACCATAACTAAGCAATCAAACAATTGTTCGTCTATTGACGTCACCAATGTACAGGTTGCGCCATCTATTTTCTGGTCTCAACAACACGAAAGGAAAAGTTATTGATTTTTAATGTAATTATGGTAAAGTTTTAGAAAAATATTTAGTGTACTAGGCTATAATATGAAGTTATTTTTATTAATGTTCAAGTTTTCATCCTTCTCGATTCGATTGGAGGTTTAACGACCACCGTGAGCAACTCAATGGGCTATAAGCAGTCGCCCGTCCTTAATTTAGGGTCATTGGTTCCAGGGAAGGGAGAGAACCAGTGCCCTAAGACAAACACAACATCCATGCCTCACCGGGATTCGAACCCGGACCCCTTACGGACGAATGATCAGAGGCCAGCGCCTTAGACCACTGCGCCACCGGGGCGGCTTTTCATCCTTGGGAGCGCATTAATTGTGGAGAAAATGGCTACAGAAGTTTGCCCATTGGAAATACGAGGCAAAGTAGTAAATAGTAACACTATACTATACAAGAGTACTTATTCATCTCTATATTTCAGACTCGTATTTCAGTTGTGCAGCTGCGGTAAGGTTCGAGCCCACTGTCACTTGAAGGTTTTTATTTTGATCATGATGTCAACTACTTTTGTTATGTTCCTGGTTCATGAGTTTCCTTTCCTATCTTTCTTTGTTGCGCCAATCGTTTATCTCTACATTCTTCGTTGAGTTGCCCGTCTTCTGTATATCTGTTGTGCAGTAGTTAAGGTCCTTGTCTCTTATCCGTAAGTAAGAACGGGAGGATTAATTGATTAGACACTTTTCTGTATCTTTTAAAACATAATGGCAAATTGCTCTTTTGTACTGTTTCTTCCAAAGGCACTCCAGACAAGTTTCATACACCTATTAACGCGAGGGTCAATAAAAATTAAAAGCGAGGGTCACATCTTCTCCGATGTGACCCTCTTTTCATACCTCTTATCCTACGTAAATGTAGGCATCAGTTAGTTATAAATTTGCTCTACAGACCTGTAAATATTCAGTTTTTGTAAAAAAATTGTTCATCAGTTTCGTGTTCTGTATGTTTTCCCATATTCAACTTTTCCAGCAATTTCCTGAATCATACTCTGAAGCTTTGAAATTTTTTTTTTTTTTTTTTTGATTGGAGGTTTAACGACCACCGTGAGCAACTCAATGAGCTATAAGCAGTCGCCCGTCCCTAATTTAGGGTCACTGGTTCCAGGGAAGGGAGAGAGCCAGGGCCGTAAGACAAACACAACATCCATGCTTCACCGGGATTCGAACCCGGACCCCTTAAGGACGAACGATCAGAGGCCAGCGCCTTAGACCACTGCGCCACCGGGGCGGCCTTTGAAAATTTGGCTGCGTCATTAGCCAAACTAAGGTAGGTTAAACTATATAAATGGATCATTATTCCCTTGTTTTCCTAGTTCAGTGATTGACAAAAATATAGTAATGTGGCATTGAAGAGTCGATGAATCATTTCCCTCCCTTGTCTTCCTAGTACAGTGATTGAAAGAAATCCAGTAATGTGGCATTGAATAGTTTCAGAGAAATGATGTCATCTTGTTTCACTCTCTTTCCAGTTTGATATGTAGTGTATCCTCGAACAGCCGAATTTTTTTCACTTGTTTATAGATTTTATTATATGAATCTTCAACACCGCAGGAATTCAGTGACATAATAACTTCTGCTGGTTTCTTGGGATCGAAAGTCTTTCAATAATCAGTAAAAACAATACATAATGATAGTTCCTATTCATTCTCTGTTTCAGTTAGTTGCCTCAGTACATGATTGGATCTATAGTGCTGTAGCCACTCTTGAATCCAGGTTGTTCCCTTGGTTAAGCCATGGCCATCATGTGGTGATCAGTTTTGACGATCGCTGTCTTTATTTAGACCTTCAAGCCGAACAATGTTATTAACCGTAGTTGATAGTAAACCTTGCCTTTCACGAAGTTCCAAGGAAGAAATCGAGAGGGGTTAAATCTGGTGATCGTGGTGCCCAGAAAATGAACTCCTCCCAGTAGATCCATTGCTTGGGCAAGTGCTCATTCAAATATTTTGTCACCTCCTTCTGGATATGAGGGTACACTGTAAATTTGCAAAATAGCGTTAGTTTTTATTGAAGTAGAAGAGGTATTCATCAAGATCTCGACATGTCAAGGTAGTTAATTCCAGCAATTGTTGTTTTTTTCGCGAAAAAGAAAATACCAAATTGCTTATCGCAGGTCACAGCACAAAAAACATTCATCTTCGCCCTTTTTCTTATGTTCTTAACTACTTTGTGACCCTGTTCAGTGCCCTTCACACGGATGATATGATCGTGAATTTTTTCAGAATCATGGAATGTTTTATGTATGCTAAAATATATGTGTTACGGGGCCGTTTTATTTTACTTGTTAACGTGACTTCTCTTTCCCCTTTGGGTTCGGCATGTATGATTTGCAACTATAATATTTGCGGATGTTGCAAAGGAATTGTTTACTTCACGATATGTATCAAGATCATCAACGATATTAAAATCACTGATTTATTACTAACCAATTCCAGTATTCGGATTGTCCTGAAGAATTATATTGATCGCTGAATAAATTATGTTTACTTTACTTTCTACTTGTCACCTGCGCGTTTTACCTAGCTTTTCTTTAAGGCCATTCTCCTCCTCGAAGTCGTCTCACTCCTTCCCGCTTGCTGTCTCCAAATCTTCTCCCTTCTCAAAGTATCTTCCCGCCCTAACTCTCACCCTTAGACTCTCTTTCTTCTAACCCCTGCTTAGTGCTCGTTATCGCTTGTAGGGGTCGGCCTCTGACGCCTATTGATGCAACAAAATAATCACCCTAGTCCCGAACACTGGCTGATGACAATGCCAATGATTACAGCGTTTGCTATTAAAACGATTTAGGCACTCAAAGTTCTCTAAAACGACATTACATACAAAAGAAACGATCCCCTTTGAAACTCAGTTCTACAAGACCAATTACCGATGCCGGTTTAGCTAGTGTCTTCGAACTTACAGCTAGAAAATTATTTGCTTGGAGAAATGAATTAATACTGAAATGCTTTAAAATGTTATAACTGCGTAATGGATGCTTGACAAAAATTCTTCATCTGCTGTACTGAGTTTCAATACGTTGACAGAAAATTCAAATTGCAGCACTCTATCGTTTGTATCTGCAAATTGACATTATTAATTAACGTGATTCATTAACATGGTATTTACATAGAGCTTTCCACACTGTTTAATGTAATACATTTAATTCACGGTTAGCCTGACGCTTTAACTTCATCGGTCTTCTCTGACACTTCTGACGAACAAGACTGTTTTCTCACTGTTACGCAGCGTGCCTGAACTTTTGCTTTTGCAGATGAAATCCAAAACAAGCGTGGACTGGGCCGACAGGAAACAGAGAGAATATTCCCTGTGGGCCGCCATATTCTGGGCTGGAAGTCTCATGTTATTCCAACAAGTTAGTAAATTCATGCAATGCATTGATTATAATACGCTTTCCAACATACCAGAAATCATTTCCCAAGTTATCACTCAAGTTATAAAAATAATGGCTGTGGAATAAATCTCGATCCTGTGCCCTAACCTTTGATCCCATTTCGATTATATTCAACAGAATCGGTTCAGTATACCTCCGAAATAACACGATAACATGATAAAATTTTATCGCAATCTAAGCATTTTTACGTAAGTTATGATGCATAAGGTCTGTGGAATGGATCCCGCTCCTGTGTCCTAACCTTTTACTCCATTTCGCCCTTTTTCAATAGGATTCGTTCTCAGGCAGGTCCCTAAAACATGCTAACATTTCATCCAAATCGAAGCATTTTTACGTAAGTTATGACGCATAATAGCGATGGAAGTAATTCCGCTCTTATGTCCTAACCTTTGACCCCATTTCGTTCACTTCAATTGGGTTTCTTCCCAGGTGTTCCCCTACCACATACTAAAATTTCATCGAAATCGAACGATTGTTACGCGAGTTATCGTGCGGACGGCCATACGCACACAACGCGTGAAGCAATGAGGCAGATGGAAATCGCGACCATCTGCTCGCAAGAGTGTAACGTCATAAAACTTTAATAGGATCCACACACAACGCGTGACGTAATGAGACAGATGGCGTGACCGCGCGCCAACATCTCAATCGCGAGATTGTGACGTCATAAAATTTCTAAGCATGGGTTACATAAATGAGACGACGCCATGACACTAAAAACGTGGTAATTCGGGGTGGTTATTTAACCCACTAAACGAATTTTCCTAAAGTCAAGATCAAGCTAAATCGATTTCTAGTACCACAAGACGGTAGTTTAACAACTTTCATCAAAATCCTTAGAGCCGTTTTCAAAATAAAATTTACATACATACATACAAAAATTTCTCCTTTAATAGTATAGGATAAGGGCAATGCAATGAATCCCGATCATATGTCCTGACCTTTGACCCCATTTCGCCCATTTTCAATAGGGTTTGTCCCTAGGTGGTCACCTACCACATACTAAAATTTCATCGAAATCGAACCATTTTTACGCGAGTTATCGTGCGGACAGACGGACGGACAAAGCTGAAGCATACACTCTTCTTCAACCTACGGTTGGAAAGCGTGAAAAATATAAGAATTTCTATGTTACTTACCGTGTTTTTTTTTCAATAAACGCTTACCGTGTTTATTGAAAAAAATTATGCTGTGCCGAAAAGATAAAATCAGTTTGCCGTTTCAAAGACTTCGAAAAAAAAATAATGAAGACGTTTTCATTAAATTTACTAGGTATACTAGCACTGCAGTTCATAAAGATGAGTAGAATGCTACTAAGATATTATTGCACTACTCAAACCATACATTAATTTGTAGGCTTACTTTGAAACAAGTTAGTAAAATCATGCACTGCATTGATTATGATACGCTTTCCAACATACTAGAAATAATTACTCAAGTTATTACTCAAGTTATGAGGAAAATGGCTGTGGAAAAAATTTCCCTCCTGTGCCCTGACCTTTGATCCCATTTCGATGATATTAAACAGAACTGGTTCAGTATACCTCCGAAATAACACGATAAAGTTTTGTCGTAATCGAAGCAATTTTACGTAAGTTATGATACATAAGGGCTATGGAATAGATCCCGCTTCTGTGTCCTAGCCTTTGACCCCATTTCGCCCATTTTCAATAGGATTCGTCCCCAGGCAGGTCCCTACAACATACTAACAATTCATCCAAATCGAAACATTTTTCGTAAGTTATGACGCATAATGGCGATGTAAGTGATTCCGCTCCTATGTCCTGAACTTTGACCCCC
Source organism: Macrothele yani (assembly GCA_039090855.1). NCBI lineage: Eukaryota > Metazoa > Arthropoda > Arachnida > Araneae > Macrothelidae > Macrothele > Macrothele yani. The sequence continues at coordinate 32,914,189 of CM076989.1, read as the reverse complement.
ATTTCGCCAATTTTCAGTAGGGTTTGTTCCCAGGTGGTCTGTTACCACATACTAAATTTTAATCGAAATCGAACCTTTTTTACGTTATCTATGACGCATAAGAGCAGTGGAATGGATCCCGCTCCTTTGTCCTGACCTTTGAACCCATTTCGTTCACTTTCAATAGGATTCCTTCCCAGGTGTTCCCCTACCACATACCAAAATTGAACAACTTTTACGCGAGTTATCTTGCGGACGAACATACGCACAAAACGCATGACGTGATGAGGCAGATGGGAATCGCGTCCATCTGCTCGCACGAGTGTGACGTAATAAAGCTTTAATAGGATCCGCACACAACGCGTGACGTAATGAGACAGATGGCGTGACCGCGCGCCAACATCTGATGGGACGATGCCATGACACTACACTAAAAACGAGGTAATTCGGGGTGGTTATTTAACCAACTCAACGAATTTTCCTAAAGTCGAGATCAAGCTAAATCGATTTCTGTTACCAGAAAACGGTAGGTTAACGACTTTCATCAAAATCCTTAGAGCCGTTTTCAAAATAAAATTTACATACATACAAGAATTGCTCTTTTAAGGTGAAAGTTAAGTAATTTTGCTTCCTGTATTTCGAATGGAAACATTTCTGTACACATTTTCTTCCCAATTAATGTGTTCCCAAGGATGAAAATTTGAACATCGATTAAAATATCTTCATTTTATAACTTGCAATACTTAATATTTTCTAAAAGATAACCATAATTATGCAATCCAACATTTGTTTGTCTACTGACGTCATCAAAGTACAGGTCGCGCCATCCTTTTTCTGATTTCAACACCACCAAAGGAAAAGTTATTGATTTTTAATATAATTATGGTTATGTTTTAGAAAATATTAAGTATTCGAAGTTAAAATATGAAGATATAAAAAAATTCGTTCATGGGAACACATTAATTGTGAAGGAAATGTGTACAAAAGTTTTTCCATTGGAAGTATAGGAAGCAAAATTACTTGACGTCCACCTTAATAATATGGGATAAGGGGGATGGAATGGGTCGCAATCCTATGTCCTGACCTTTGACCTCATTTCATCCGTTTTCAATAGGGTTCGTTCCCAGGTGGTCTCCTACCACATACTGAAATTTCATTGAAATCGAACCATTTTTACGCACGTTATGACGCATAAGGGCAGTGGAATGCATCCCGCTCTTATGTCCTGACCTTTGACCCCAATTCACCCATTTTATATATGGTTTGTCCCCAGGCGGTCCCTTACCACATAGTAAAATTTCATTGAAATCGAACCATATTTACGCAAGTTATGACGCATAAGTGCAATGGAATGGATCCCGCTTCTACGTCGTGACCTTTGACCCCATTTGTCCGATTTTCAACAGGGTTTGTCCCCAGGTCGTCCCCTACCACATACTAAAATTTCATCAATATCGAACCATTTTTACGTCAGTTATCGTGCGGACAGACAGACGGATAGAGCTGGAGCATATACGCTTCTTCAACCTACGGTTGGAAAGCGTAAAAAACGTTTTAAATACGAAATGATAACAGTGATGTTTTTTCCCATATAGAGAGCCTCAAAAAATTCGCACGAAGAGCCGTTTATGAGTGACCTTCACCAGTGGTGAAAGTGGGCGGGAACGGTGGGGAATGGCGTTCGTTTAAGAAACTGGTAAGGGGTACGGCATTCCCTTAAGGCTGTCTTCGAATGAGTGTTAGTGTTCATCTTCTACACTATATCTGCATTGTAAATTATTTTCTACCCATTTTCTTGAAGACTATTCCTTTGTAGTGTTTGAAATTTTGAGCACAAACACATCCGACCCATAGCTAATATATTCCACAGTTAGTATTCTGAAAAAATTGTTAGATTTTTTTTTTAATTCAATTTACCTGACTCGAAAGCATTCCGTTTTGGCGTTAGATGGCGCGATAAGTTAGTATAGCAGTGTTTCTGTCTGGAAGCAACCAAATCTCTTATTTCTGCCTAATTTTTCTAATTATCTGAGCCAAACAGGAATGAACGAATAGGGGCAAAAGTGAGATTGGAATCTTGTCTTCTGTAGATCATGTTAAATCCTACTGTACGTTCATATTTTGAAGAGAAAATGTGTACATTAGGCCAGAACCCCTGAATCTGAGATAGAAACTCCGCCTAATTACTGAGCTCCACCCCCAAATAACGTCATTGGTTAAAACGTGACAGCGCGTATTTTATATTTTTACTGTGGAGCTAACGAGAGACCGCTTCCATTCTAAATTTGGTGAGGTCTGCATTGTTTCGCTGACGCCAACTTCTGGGACAGTCACTCAAGACGTAAAAGCCACGCCCAAGGATTGATTTTTTGCGCCATCTATCGTAGAAGACGTACCCTAACACTCATTCAAAGACAGCCTTAAGATACTGGTAAGGGGAACGGCGTTCTCTTAAGAAACTGGTACATGGAGCGGCGTTCCCTTAAGAAACTGGTAAGGGGAACGGCGTTCTCCTAAATAGTGGTAAACTAAGTACACAATATTTAAAAAAAAAAAAATTGCTCAGAGGAAATTTTGTCTAGCAGTTTATTTACATCTATGAATTCTACTCGTAATTTGTGTGCAACTTTTACGTTTGAAAATTTTGTTGCCGCCCCAGTGGCGTATAGCCTCTGATCATTCGTCCGAAAGGGGTCCGGGTTCGAATCCCGTCAGGCATGGATGTTGCGTTTGTCTTACGGCACTGGCACTCTACCTTCCCTGGAACCAGTGACTCTAAATTTGGGTCGGGCGACTGCTTGTAGCCCACTGAGCTGCTCACGGTGGTCGTTAAAATTAAAAAAAACAAACAAACAAAAAAAACACACAAAGAGAGTTTACTTGTTTACTTTCTGAAACAAACGAAACTATGAAATGAATTACGCTGTCCTTAAAAATAATCATTCGCAAATATTTTTATTAAACTTTCTGCATTTTTTCTTTTCGTTCATATACTTTGTTTATATGAAAGGGCTATGTAAGAATGATTTTTTTTCTCGCAGTCTGTCTGTGTGTCCACACTTTTGTAACTTATCTCTTCAATGACTTGGGTTACAAATCTGAAATTCAGTATTTTGGACATCTTTAGCGAAAATCAATAATTCTGTTGATTTCAAAAAATCCGTTAACTGACGTTCGATTTAAGAAGAAAGCAGCCAAGAAAATTTTCTAATCTGCTCCCTAGGAAATGTCTTTAGTAACAAATCCAGAAATTTAGGACTTTCTATAAGTGAGATTTAACGGAGGTTTAACGACCACCGTGAGTTGCTCACTGTAAAATTGTTTCTGATTTTTCAGTTTTCAGAGCTTTTAACCCGAGTTAATAAATGTTGTTCTTCGGACTCTAAGCTAAAGACCCGTAGCGAGAGGGAATGTTCAACTTCATAGGGAATGCTTGCTTTCGTACCATTTAGTACGTTTTTTCACAGGGCAGGGTATTGAACTAGTAACAAAGTTTCACGCTTGATTTAGAACAAGGTTAGTAGAGTCTACTAATCTTGGCTTCAGAATACCAAATTCAGATTCATTCACAGTAACAATTTGTTACATAGCAGCTGACAAAGACCCCCCCCCCTGGTGTCAGGTAGAGATGGCATCCTTTAATTGCTTAAAGTAGTGTCTAACAGCAGCGGTTTCTTTGGTAACTTAAATTTGGAAATGAATATTCTCTGAGGTGTTCCTCTCTAAGTTACATTACCGAGGTGTGCAAATTTTGTCCTTTAGATACTGCATGACGTCGATGAACTGAATTTGCTCACATGCAGTCATTTGCAAAAGTTTAATACCACCTGTCCATTTATTAAATATTACGAGTTTCAAAGAAACAACTAATTACTACTCAGAGATATTTGAAAAATGACACCCCAGATGAATACTTACATTCTTTAGAACACAAAAAGACCGAAATCAGTACTTTGTGTGGCCACCTTTGTTTTTTATAACGGACAGAATACGATGTGGCATACTCTCAATGAGAGATTTGCAGTATTCACTTGAAACGTCTTTGCACCACACGTACTTTATCGCGTCGATCAAAGCTTGGGAACTTGATGGCTGTTTATGTGCTACCTTGTCTTTTAAAATGGTCCACAAACTTTCGATGGGGTTAACGTCGGGACTATTACCGGGCTAGTCAAGCACAGCTATGTTTTTCCTCTGCAGGTAGTCCTTTACTGTCTTTGATCTGTGGCATGGAGCACCATCCTGCATAAAGATTGTGTATCGTGCACTTGCATATGAGTTAACAGCTTCTCACGTAACATTCCCACATAAAAAGGACCAGTCATGGTAATGCCTGTCGGTAAAAAGGATAATGAAGCAGTACCGGATGCTGACATAGCACCCCATATCACCTGACTAGGCGGATGTCTCACGGTGCTAACGGTGAATTTTTCATCAAACCTTTTTCCTTGTGGTCGTCGAACATGTGTCTCACGTGATTCAAATTGACGCACAGTTGCTCCTTCGGAAAAAAAGAACTTGGCTCCAATTTTCAGCAGTCCACGTTTGATGACGCTTCGCAGACTGGAGTATCTTCTTTTTCATGACAGAGATTAGTTTAGGTTTATGTGCAGGTTTAGAAGACTTTAAAACAAAATTTTTGCTAAGACGTCGGGAAACAGCGCTGTTACTAATATCAGACACTTTTAAATGTAGAAGGGCCTTGATTTTCTTGCACGAACTCCTCGGAGAACGCATAATTATTTGCCTTATAGTATTGGTATCACGTGGGGTTGTTTTCCTTTGACGTCTGTGACCGACAAATTCTCTCTAGGGAGCCAATATCTTATGTTGAGTCACTTGTGATTCTGTATAATCACGTTTCTCACGATGGTTCGAAAAAATTGCGCAGCTAAGGATTTCTTGCCACACAAGGAGTAAGCTTCTGTGTCATAGATCAAAAGGGGCATTCAGTTCAACTCAGAACGAGCATATGTACGTAAGCTATTAATCAGAGCCGAAGCATACTTTTTTTTTATTTTTTTATCTGGAAGGGCGAGACTTAAAATTACGCCCCTTCGAGTTCAAAAACTCCCCGCTTGCCCTCAAATAGTGCTCAGTTTTTTCTTCCTCATGCCTTCCTTATAGGAAAGTATTATGATCCTTCAGAAATGTCGTTTCCGATTTTTGACATAATTTTACTAAAAATTTAAAAACTAGGTAAATAGGAAAAGGTCAACTAATGTAAATATCAAATGAAAGGTAAAAATTATTTGAACGCCGACAACACAGCACACCGCAGCTATGTAGAATGAAAAACAAACCCACGCATAACCAATGAGTGCTAAATAGTGAACGTAAAAATAGGAAGGTTCTTTCGGAGTAGGGCTTGGAAAAATTCCGTTCAAGGTTAAACATCAGAGGAGCTTTCTGCGACAGAGCAGAAATGAATAATTATTTAGCTCTTCATTCCTACGGCGGGTTCGGAGTGGTCTCAGATGTCAGGCATAGCCGCATTTTGTTTTATATGCATCTACCAGCTGTTGCCGACAATTCCCTTTAAGCATACAAGAGGTTCGCACATTCTAGTGTATTTTATTCTGTACCCTAATTAGCTGCGCGAAAATAAATTCAATTGCATAAAACTTTCTGTTTCAGTTAAAATTAAAAAAAAAATTATCCACACGCTTTTCATTTCTATTTCTTACGCCCTTTAGGAAATGAATTTCCTCACCTGGTATGAACATTTTTGGAGGGCAAGCGCCCTCCCTGCCCTTCCGATAACTACAGCCTTGCTATTAATTCTGTCAGTATGCAGAAAATGGCGCCCTCAATTAGTAAGAAATAATTAAAAGCAGTGTAAAGCAGTTTATTTTGTAGTAATCGTTTTTGTCCTTGAAGTCATCACTGAGGATTGATTTCACAAAAGTATTGTAAGACTATAGTAGTGTAAATATCCTGAATCCATATGAATATGGATATTTATTTCCCATCCATATATCATTCGTTTTTTGATCTAGAATATATATAATCAGTATATATATATATATATATATATAAAGATTAATTAATGGATATTACTTAACTCACCTTAGTTTTGCTGATGACGTAGTAATCTTTGCAACTAACCCTTCAGAGCTGCAGAATATGATCCAAGAACTTGTTGACAACAATAAAGAAGTGGAATTAAAAATGAACTTTCAGATTACAAAAGTGTTGTACAATGCTTTTACAAGAAATGAAGATTTATCGATTGATGGAGAAAAGCTAGGGACAACCGATACCTACATTTACCTTGGACAGCAGATATCAAGTTAGGGTCACATTGATGAGGAAATTAATCGGCGTGCAAAATTGGATGGAGAGCTTTTGGAAGAAGCAGTACAACTTTTAAGAGCAGTAAGTATCCCATTATCAATGCATCCTGCCAGTGCTTACGTATGAAGCAGATACATGGGCCTTAACTAAGCAAGTTAGTAAAATCATGCAATGCATTGATTATGATACGCTTTCCATCATACCAGAAATTATTACTCAAGTTATGTCGATAATGGCTGGGGAATAAATCTCGCTCCTGTGTCCTGACTTTTGACCCCTTTTCAATGATATTCAACAGAACCGGATCACTATACCTCCGGAACAACATGATAAAGTTTTGTTGCAATAGAAGCAGTTTTACGCAAGGTATGAGAATAATGGCTGTGGAAAAAATCTGGCTATTGTGCAATGACCTTTGACCCCATTTCGTTGATATTCAACAGAACCGGTTCGTTATACCTCCGGAACAACATGATAAAGTTTTGTCGCAATCCAAGCATTGTAGGTAAGTTATGATGCACAAGGGCAATGGAATGGATCCCACTCTAGTGTCCTGACCTTTGACACCATTTCGCCCATTTTCAATAGGGTTCGTCCCCAGTGGCTCCCTACCACATACCAAAATTTCTTGGAAATCGAACCATTTTTACGCAAGTTATGACGCATAAGGGCAATGGAATAAATCCCGCTCTTATGCCCTGCTTGACTTTTGACCCCATTTCGCCCATTTTCAATAGGGTTCGTGCCCAGGTACTAAAATTTCATCGAAATCGAACCCCCTACCACATACTAAAATTTCATCGAAATTAAACCATATTTACGCATATTATGACGCATAAAGGCAATGGAATGGATCCCGCTTTTATGCCCTGACTTCTGATCCCATTTCACCCATTTTCAATAGGGCTCGTGCCCAGTTGGTTCCCTACCACATACTACAATTTCATCAAAATCGAACCATTTTTACGCAAGTTATGACGCATAAAAGCAATGGAATGGATCCAGCTCCTATGTCCTGACCTTTGATCCAATTTCCCCAATTTTCAATAGGGATCGTCTCCAGGTTGTTCCCTATTACATACTGAAATTTCATCGAAATCGAACAATATTTACGTAAGTTATGACGCAAAAGAGCAATGGAATGGATCCAGCTCCTATGTCCTGACCTTTGACCCTGCTTCGCCCATTTTTAACTGGGTTGGTCCCCAGGTGGTTCCCTACCACATACTAAAATTTCGTCGAAATCGAACCATTTTCACGTGAGTTATCGTGCGGAAGGACAGACAAACGGACGGACAAAGCTGGAGCATGGACGCTTCTTCAGAATACGGTTGGAAAGCGTAAGAAAAACATACAAAGACTGCAGACAACTGAAAGAAGCATGGAGAGATGCATGCTTGGCGTAACCAGGAAAGATAAGAAGAGGAACTGTGAATAAGGGAAATGGCAAGACTGGACGACATCATGACCAGAGTGAAATCACTGAAATGACAATGGGCTGGACATGTTGCCAGAAGAACGGATCGCCGATAGACAACCGACATTTTAGAATGGATTACGAGGGACAGGAAAAGATCCAGAAGAAGACCCCATGGGAGATAGACGGATGAAATTTGAAAGTTTGCTGGAGTGACATGGGGGCGTCAGGCTCAAAACAGACAAATGTGGAAGAAATTTCGGGAGACCTTCATCCAGCAGTGGATTTATAATGGTTAATGATGATGATGATATGAAGAGCAATTAAATTAGAGACAGCTGGCATTATGGAAATGCGGCGCTGTGGGCGGCCCTGTAAACGGAAACGACATGACGTATGCAGCGATCGGACAATATAAGGAGTGATGCGACGGGAATCAGTAAGAGTCGGACGCAGTATGGGTAAGACGAAGGATCTAAGCGCTTTTGATCGTGGGCAAATTGTCGGGGCCTGACGAATGGGTCACTTCATCTCAGAAGTCGTGCAGGCACTGGGATTTTCACGAGCCACTGTGTCACAGGTGCACCGTGAGTACATCGAATCCGGTAAAACCATCCCTGCAAGGGCCAACTGCCGTGGACAACAGCGTGTGGATGAGCGGGGTCCTCGTCGGCTAGCTCGCATTGTAACAGCGGATAGACGGGCCACGGTGCAAGAAATCACTCCGCAATTTAACGCTGGTGCACAAAAACGTGTAAGCTGCCACACCATCGAGAACCATCTCCTCGCTATGGGGTACAGATGCCGTCGTCTCACGAGGGTACCGCTGCCGACCGCACATCACAGGGTGTAAAGATTAGCATGGGCGTGGGAACATCGCCAATAGACCCTAGACATGTGGAAAAATGTTGCCTGGACTGATGAGTCGAGATTCACGTTGGTACATACGGATGGCAGGATACGAGTACGGCGCAAATCACAAGAAACGATGGATCCTTCTTGCCAGCAGTGCACTTTTCAAGCTGGTGGGGGTGTTATTCTCGTCAGGGGACTGTTTACTTGGACTGAAATGGGACCCCCGGTACACGTGACATCGTCCCTCACAGGTCAACGTTACCGGGATATCCTGGAGGACCATTTTCTCCCGTTTGTGCGTCTTCAACATCCCACTGGGGACCTCATCCTGCAACAAGACAATGAACCGTGTCATCGCTTCCTTGGTCAGCTAGGTCACCTGACCTCAGTCCAATCGAGCATATCTGGGATGCCATCGAGAGAGATGTTCGAGGCTCTGAACCCCTCCATCAAACCTTCGTAAACTGTTGGACCTTATTCAGGGGTCGTGGATCCGTATGGCTTCCCAACGCTTCCGGTGTCTTGTCGAGTCCATGCAGAGACGAATCGCCGCTGTCATCAGGACGAAAGGTGGTGCTACACGTTACTAGACGGGTATCTCTAATTCAATTGCTCTTCAGTGTATATATATATATATATAGCAATAGAGTCAACCACACATAAATTACAATACTATTACAAAACCCCCAAAATACCACCCTAAAATCCTAAAATGAATCAAATTTATTCCAAAAAACAAGAGGACCAAAATAAGGTAAATACAAACATATTATGATTAAAGCGCCCCGGAACACCAGACCACTCTTCAAGGAATGTCATCTGGTGTCCTGGGGCCAAGTTCAGGTTTTGTGAGAGTACCAATTTTTTTATATAGCCAATAGACAGACATCTTAAATAAGTTAGTATCAAAAAGTCTTCCCTACCTGAGCCTTTTAGTAGAACTTAACGAACTTAGAATATAAAGAACTTACATGTAACACTACAGTAAACAACTCATAACCTTAATAAGAATTGTAGAACACATAAATCCAAAAACTCAATATCTCCAAGGCAGAAATACACACAGGACCTGACAGTTATGGTCTATAATCGCGTCTCAAGGTGAACGACAAGTCTTTGAGGATACTTTCCGAAAATCCAGTAAAGAATTTCAATACGTCATGGATGAAAGTTAGAGCTGTTAGGAATATCCAGAGCGACTCGGAAGAAATAAAGTATTTTGGTGGCCCTAAGAAATAGTTAATATAGAAAATAAGTTGGTGTGATATTACATAATCTAATTGAAAAGTTGGAATTAGAATTGAAAAACGACATTAGATTTTGAAAATGGAACTTGCAGAAATTAAGAGGACAGTTATACATCAACAAAATGTAATACAAAAACTTAACAGACTTTGTAGTATAACCTTTATTATTACAAATATGTGAAATCCGTAAGAACTGTGAAATAATATTATTCCTGTGAATTGTTTTGGGGATTTTTGAATTCCAGACACTTAAAAATTGAGGAACAAAATTAAATTCGTTTCTTTTGTCAAAAAGTCCTGTAAGAATTTCTTCACGAGTCCGAACAATCTCAAATCCAAGAAAGTAATTCTAGAACCCCTGCTTGTTTTTTCCCAATACTAATCTTGAAGGGTACATATTCTCCAGTAGGAAAACTTCATCGTCATTCCTGAAACTGAAAAGGTCATCTGTGTATCTGAAATTTGTAACTTTTTCACATATGATATTCCTTTCATAGTAATGTAAGTATAAATTTGCTAGTAAACTAGAAAAGGAGGTCCCCGTTAAGATACCAGGACTCTGGATAAAAAGGTTTCCCTGATCACAGATGTAATTTTGAAAAATACAAAAGTTACACAATGTGCACCAATATTCTCTAGAAATCTCCATAATATGTCCAAATTCTTCATAAGCAGTTCTTTAAGATATATATATATATTAAGTTGGTGGGATATTACATATATACTGGCGGAAAATGAAAAAAGAACACCAAGAAGGAGACGTCTGATACCAACGAAATTTATACAGCATAATAACGGAATACAGAGGATAACGTGATCAAAACATTATGGCAAAATGCAGCTGTATTTGCTGGTAAACTGAAAAATAACATTTTCATGTAACATGGTTAGTACGAGGTTGAACCGCCATGAACTGCGTCACACTGTGCAATTCTGGCATGGAGTCTGTCGTACAGATGTTGGATGTAAGTTTGGGGTATTGAGTTCCAAGCATCCTCAACCTGGACGCGTAAATCGGGGATGGTCGTGACTGGCCGTGGAGACCGGATAAGTCGTTGCCCCATAAAATTCCACACGTGCTCAATGGGGGACAAATCCGGTGAACGTGCAGACCTTGGAAGTTGTCTCACACCCAGAAGTGCATGTTGCGTTGCCCGTGCCGTGTGTGGGCGTGCGTTATCTTGCTGGAAAACACCACGATGGACCATGTAAATTTCATGATTGTCCGCCAATTCCTTCTTGGTGTTCTTTTTTCACTTTCCGGCAGTGCATACGCCATCAGCAGTCGCCTCTCCCTAAAGAATTATGTAACTACTTGGAACAAAGCCATAGCCATTGAAAAATATCTGTAAATCACCCATGCCTCTAGCAAGACTCATACCCGAGCCCAGTTAGGCTGCTCCGTAGCCCGCGCCTGAAACCACTCGGCCAGCAGGATATATTAACCTTGGATAAAGGGATTAATTCTGCCTAATTTATGTATTGGACGCGGGATATTTAAGTTACATAATCAAGTAAATGATAACAACCGAAATGCTGATTATCATGAAAGATCTTTTCTTTTTCTTTTCTCTTTTTTTTTTTTCTCAATGCAATTTACGCACTTGGACGGTTTCATTCTTTCTTTCTTTCCGGAGCTTGAGGCCCACGTGAGCTTCTTAAGCTGCAGAGCAAACATATTATCCGTGCCTAACTCAGACGATTAATCAGAAGCCGCGTCTCTGACCACTCGCACACCAGGTGACTCTGATCGCACAGAAAAAAATAAGACGTCATCGACGATCACAAAAAAAAAAAAAAAAAAGGGCGGTCACAGCATATCGCTTTTGATGCACAAAAAAAAAGGAAATTTAAAATTTTTCCATTGGTACGCTTTTCTGCCTTTTTTTTTTTTCAACCAGATTTATTCCTGTTTAGATAACGGATCTGTACTACTACCTTTCTGATAATAATGCGCAACCCATTATCATCCTTGTGCATACAAATCTTGAACTGAAAGGAGGCGAAATTACAGACAGGTCAGAAGAGGAAGGTCAATTTTATAAAAGTACTGTATTTTCAGACCTATTAGGTTCATTTAAGTGAACATTCATGAACGGCTCTATTGTTTATCGGCTAGATATTAATTTTTCCACGAAATTACCGCGTTAGTGAATGGAGTGCTGCCATTAATTCATGCTTGAACACCGCTGGCGTAATTACAGAGCGCAGAGGACATCGTGATCAAGCAGGTGGCAAAATTAAGCTCCTATGGAGAATTCAGGTAATATGAAGTCGCATCGCCGAACATATGCTGTCTCACGACACTGTTCCACGGTCACTTAATGAGATAATTGCGCGGTTTACAGTGTCCAATAGGTGGGGTCACTCGCCTGGGCAGATGATGAAGACCTGATGATTTTTGCAACATTAACTTCATAAAGTGAACGTCATGCATGAGACGGATGTAAAATTCGTTCTTCTCGTAAGATATTTTCGAATCTCGCAACAAGGACCTCACGTTTATTTGAATCCTGTTTCCAAATATACACCGTTTTCTAGGTCGTATGTATGTATGTTTAGAAGCGTAAATGACGTTTCTGAATTGAAATTCAGATGGAAATTTCTGTTGGAACAAACAGTCTAAAGTTTCACTTGACCACTGAGCACTTTAAATGATGTCTGTGAATGATGTGGGTTGCCTGGAAACGTGAATATTATAGAGTTTGTTGGGATAAATCCAATTTTATTTTCTTGAGCTGTCATACAGATCGGACCAGATTTATAAGGTGGCAAAAAGGGCAATTCCTCCCCCCTTTGCGTAAAAATATAATAATTAAAAGATTACTTTATATTATTAAAACAACAAAAAATAAAAAATTGTGAAGAACAATTTTTAACAATGACCTACTTTTAAATTTCCTTTACTAATGTTGCTATTATATTTGAAATTTCGGGAATGTTTGCTCTGTTGTCATCGACCATGTCACCGTACACTTCACGAAGAAAATATGGTTTCGACTGTATTTTCTTCTTTGTGCATCTTTTTAGATTGTAGAATGTCACGGAAAATTCAGCTGCGTGGGGCTCAGAAGAGAAAGGCTTCCAAAGATATAATGCACCATCCATTTCTTTACTGACCTAGTGGGTGACCTAGTGGGCAACGTTCGTGACTGCCGCGGAAAGGACCTCAGGTTCGATCCCAGGCAAGTACGAACGCTCGATCCACTAAATATCCGCCGTGTGTCGGATGGGCACTTTAAGCCGTCGGACCCCGGGTACTGGCCCCCGGCGGTAAATAAGGGCGTCTGCTACCTCGCTTCCGTGTCACTTTACTATCGGGCACTCTAGCCCAAATCTCCTAGCTTCCTATTTCTAAGGGTTGTTTAAGACCTGGGGTCAGACACTCCCTTCCTAAAATCCTCTACATATGATCATTTGATCTTTACGGACATATTCTTTCCATTACATAATTTGGGACACTATTATAGTTAGAATTACATACGGTAAGATGTCTGTGATGTAAGAATTTTTTTGTTTTGGCTGTGTATTTTAATTTCTGAGTTCGAGAGACCCACGAAACTTTAAGAACCCCCTTCCCCCAAAGGTCTAAATCCGGCCCTGCATATTCTAACAGGTCTAGTTTAACTTTGAGGTCGCGTTCTATCGTGTTTAATGACGAAAAAGTTTCAAGTTGTACCACATTTTCTTAGTGTAAGTACAAAAGCCTATGGTCTTATGTATTATGATAATACAACGTTTTTTATTTTTTCAAGACGACCAATATTTCATTGGGTTCTGACCTAGCTTCATCAGGACAAATGGCGTAAATATTCAAATTGTACATGATATCATGAATGGTGTTTTAAGTCACGGTTTTTGGTAAGCTGCTTCCATGCGCTTGATAGAAATGGTGTGGATGCCATGTCATTAACAAGTTGCAAAGAATTCTGATATGCACTATATTGACAAAAACCATCGTACACCACTTCAAAAGCAAATTAACGGATCCGTTGCGTTGTTAAGATGCGCGGTACAGCTTCAAATGGTGAAAACACAAGCCTACAGCTAACCGCGATTCTATCGCACTGTGAGGTTGAGTGAAAATGTGGCAGCGTGGGAGAACTGACTTTGAGAAAGAAAAGAGTGTTAGGTGTTATATTAGTGAGTTGTCTGTAAGAGAAACCGAAAGGCGTTTAAACATACCCAAGTCAACTGTTTTGGATGTACTGAATAAGTGGAAGACACGTTGAGTGCCTGAAGCAGCAAAACGTACTGGCATACCAAAGAAAATTATTGATAGAGGACGTCGAAGCGCCAGGAGAGACCTTACAGATAATCGACGGAGTACCGCACAAGACCTAATTGTACAAGTGAGTAAAAATGCTGGAACCTCGGTATGTACACATACCATTTGCAGAGAACTTCATTCCATGGGTTACCGTGGTCGTACGGCTGCTCATAAGCCTTTCATCTCCACTCGGAATGCTACTCGTCGTTTAGCATGGTTTAAAGAACATTTATCGTGCACTGCAGATCAATGGCACCGGGTCCTATGGACTGATGAATCCAGATACACGATCCATCAGTCTGATGGCAGTGTGTGGGTATGGCGGCAGCCGGGGGAACGATATTTACCACAGTGTACTGTTCCTACGGTCAAGTTTGGAGCTGACAGTGCACTCGCGTGGGGTTGTTTTTCGTGGTGTCACGTCAATTCGTCGCGTGCGTCAATTCGTCGACTACGTCAATTCGTCGCCTGCGTCAATTCGTCGCGCGTCAATTCGTCGACTACGACAATTCGTCGCGCGTCAATTCGTCGCCCACGACGATTCGTCGAGCGTCAATTCGTCGCGGACAAATTCGTCGACTACGTCAATTCGTCGACTACGTCAATTCGTCGCGTTTACAGATTTTGGTTCCATACAAAACAAATGCAGGAAAACGTACGATTTCGAACGTCTTGCTCCCTGACCAAATTTATAAAGTTTGGACACGCAGACAGGATAGGAATATTACGTTTTTCTTTGGCACTAAAAATATTAGACGGTAAGCGGTTTTGGAACGGGTCAGGGCCCCAGGTTGGTCATAGCCCCCCATACACAAAATATTCGTAAGATCTACAGTTTTCAATTCAGAACCACCAAATCAGATATCCTATCTCATAGTACTCTAACTTAGACGGTTGTCAGTTTTTGGAACGGGTCAAGGCCCGGGGAGTCAGAGCCCCCCCCCCCCCCGTACATACAAAATTTTCGTAAAATCTAGTTTTCATTTCAGAACCATCAAATTTGGTATCATGAAACTCTAACTTAGACGCTAGACGGTTTTTGGAAGGGGTTGGAGCCCGCGGGACCGCCCCCCCCCCTCATAAATTTTTTCGTAAAATCTACAGTTTTTATCTTAGAACCACCAAATTTGGTATACTATCTTATGGTACTCTAACTTAATCGGCAGACCGTTTTTGGAACTGGTCGAGGGCCGGGGGGTCAGAGCTCCCCACATACAAAATTTTCTTAAAAACTACAGTTTTCAATTCAGAACCACCTAATCTGGTATACTATCTCATGGTACTCTAACTTTGACGCTAGACGGTTTTTGGAAGGGGTTGGAGCCCGGGGGGTCGGACCCCCCCGAATAAAAACTTTTTCGTAAATACTACAGTTTTCAATTTAGAACCGCCAAATTTGGTATACTATCTCATGGTACTCTATCTTAGACGCTAGAAAGTTTTTTGAAGGGGTTGCAGCCCGGGGTAAAGCCCCCCCCCATAAAAATGCCGCGTAAAATCTACAGTTTTCAATTTAGAACCACCAAATTTGGCATACTCTCTCATGGTACTCTAACTTAGACGGTAGACGGTTTTTGGAACGGGTCGGGCACGGGGTCAGAGTCCCTCCGCCCATAAATATTTTTCGTAAAAACTAAAGTTTTCAATTTAGAGCTACCAAATTTGGTATACTATATAATGGTGTTCTAAATTAAACGGTAGACGGTTTTCAGAACGGGTCGGGGCAAGGGTGGTTACCCCCCTACACACAAACTTTCGTAAAATCTATAGTTTTCAATTTAGAATTACCAAATTTTGTATATTATCTCATGGTACTCTAACTTAGACGGTAGAAGGTTTTTGGAACGGATCAAGGCCCGGGGGTAAGACCCCCCCCATACAAAATTTTCTTAAAATCTTTATTTTTCAATTCAGAACCACCAAATTTTGTGTCATGAAACTTTAACTTAGCGGGAGACGGTAAGTGAAAGCGCAACATTGTTAACTTGATTTGTTATGCAAACCTTATAAATACGACAACAGTGATTAAGAGTTACTAAAGAGTCCTTGTAAGTAATATTTTTTGACCGAGTGCAAGTACAATTTACGAAATGTCAACAGGTCAAAATATCTAAAGTAACAATGAAATTTGGAATATTTCTTTTTTCTTTCTTTTTCTTTCAGTTTTGACACTTGTATTAAGTTTTAAAAACATATATTTCTCCTGTCGTATACCTTCATTGTGCTTTAAACAGAAATTCTTACCATGTTTTGGGTATTTTGACCAGTTCCAAAAACGGTCTGCTGTCTAAGTTAGAGTACCGTAAGATAGTATACCAAATTTGGTGGTTCTAAGATGAAAACTGTAGATTTTACGAAATTTTTTATGAGGGAGGGCTCCGACCCCGCGGGCTCCAACCCCTTCCCAAAACCGTCTAGCGTCTAAGTTAGAGTTTCATGATACCAAATTTGATGGTTCTGAAATGAAAACTAGATTTTACGAAAATTTTGTATGTAGGGGGGGCGGGAGTCTGACTCCCCGGGCCTTGTCCCGTTCCAAAAACCGACAACCGTCTAAGATAGAGTACCATGAGATAGTATACCAAATTTGGTAGTTCTAAATTGAAAACTGTAAATTTTACGAAAAAGTGTTTATTCGGGGGGTCTGACCCCCCAGGCTCCAACCCCTTCCAAAAACCGTCTAGCGTCTAAGTTAGAGTACCATGAGATAGTATACCAGATTAGGTGGTTCTGAATCGAAAACTGTAGTTTTTAAGAAAATTTTGTATGTGGGGGCTCTGACCCCCGTGCCTTGACCTGTTCCAAAAACGGTCTGCCGACTAAGTTAGACTACCATAAGATATTATACCAAATTTGGTGGTTCTAAGATAAAAACTGTAGATTTTACGAAATTTTTTATGAGGGGGGGGGCTCCGACTGCGCGGGCTCCAACCCCTTCCAAAAAACCGTCTAGCGTCTAAGTTAGAGTACCATGAGATAGTATACCAGATTAGGTGGTTCTGAATTGAAAACTGTAGTTTTTAAGAAAATTTTGTATGTGGGGGGGGTTATCACCCCCGGTCCTTGACCCGTTCCAAAAAGGGTCTGCCGTCTAAGTTAGAGCACCATAAGATAGTATACCAAATTTGGTGGTTCTAAGATGAAAACTGTCGATTTTACGAAATTTTTTATGAAGGGGGGGCTCCGACCCCGCTGGCTCCAACCCCTTCCATAAACCGTCTAGCGTCTAAGTTAGAGTACCATGAGATAGTATACCAAACTTGGTGGTTCTAAATTGAAAACAATTGTTGACAGAGGACTTTCCTCATCTGGTACCGACAGCTCCGCCCACGTTCCTTGCAGCTCCAGCTGACCTGACTGCTGACCTTCATCTTCCATCGGATGAAGACACTCCAAGTACAGTTACTGACATGGACTGCCCTACTGCTAGTGACACTTCTGGCAATCACTCTGACCCTACAACTACCAGCAAGCCTGCTCGACGGGAGTCCTGGAGTGCTCCGCAGACTCCGCTCCCTCCTCGCATCGGTGCTGCAAGAGGTCGTTCTGTTGACTCATCTTCCCGCTCCTCCTCTCAACGTCGTACTTCGCCACGAACAAGTCGACACCCTGCTGTGATTCCAGGTTCTAAGACTCCACCCCCAGTGCTTTCCCTAGATTCTTTTCTCCGATACCTAGCTGAAGCGAAGGCGGATATACCGGTAGGTCCGCTTTCTCTTCATAAAATATATGAAGTATTATGCTCTCATAAACATCCTAGATTCTTTAATCAGTTTGTTGCACGTCATTTGCTTGATCTTCCTACTGTTCTAACCCAAGTTTCTAGTGTGATATCTGTGTATCGAAATCTTGTGCTTTCCTATCCCGATCTCAAATTTAGTGTTGACAGAATGAAGAAGCAAGCGAAGAAAATAACAGATTCCAGCGCACGTGCGTGTCGACCTGGGAAGGACCTACCGATTCAAGGTGGTCACACTTAACTGCAGAGGGTTCTCTGCTTCTCCTAGAAATGCTCTAGTGTATGAGGACTTGGCGCCTCTACACGCAGATCTTCTCTTGCTCCAAGAGACCAATTGCTCTGCTACCACTTTGTTCTCTCGTTGGCGGGCTTGGCCCTACGATTTTCACCATGCTTATCGAGTTGGACGGAATGGTGGCCTTGCACTTGGGATCCATCACCGCCTACTCCCTCTGATTTCGACGCCAGTGATTCGTGCCTTACATGTGGACAACCTCCAGGTCGCTGTCTTTTGCATTGAAAACGTGACCTATCATGTTTTTAACATATATGTCCCCTGTGATGAACGTCTGTTACCTGATCTTCTCTCCACACTCCGTACAGAGCTGTCATGCATCTGTACGGAGTCTGAATATTCTCATCGGCGGAGATTTCAATTGTACGTTGTTGCCGGCCCTTGACCGCAATTCAACCGTTGGAGAATACCGCAGACAACGTGTATTACAGATTTCCCAGCTAGTTGATGATTTTCAATTGGTTGATGCGTTCCGGCATCTACACCCGTCGGAAATCTCTTTTACCTGGCGCTCTTCCATCCATGGCAGCACTACGGCAGCACGGTTGGATAAATTTTATGTTTCGACTGCTCTTCTCCCGTCGATCGCAGCTGCTTCCCATCATCCTTCCGCCGCTTCAGACCACAGTATTGTCAGTCTGTCGGTGTGTGTTTCGCCTTCACCTTCAAGGACTCAACGAGTATGGACTTTTCCGGACTCGCTCCTGGATGATCAACAATTTTGTGTTGCTGTGCGTGAGTTCCTCCGAAGTCGTCAGCCCCTTCTTGATACTACGTCCGACGCGATGCAACTGTGGCTCAGTGTCAAACATGACTTGGTCCTTTTTGTACGGCGCTACTCCCATGCCTCTCGGAATGAGAGCGATATGAAAATTGCGAATCTACGTGCTCTATTGTCGATGCTCTCTCTTGATGATCCGCAATACCCCGGCTATCTGGCAGATCTCCACGCTTTGCTTCTTCCTCGCGCATCCGATGCAGCCTGCAGGATGCATTTCTTGCATCTCTCCCCTACAGCTGATTCTCACGATTACTTAACCGCCTTGGAATCTCAACATCGTTCTGCTACATCTTTGCGTCATCTTCGCCTCCAGGATGGTTCCATCACTTCGAACCCATCGAAGCTATGCACTTTCACCAGACAGTATTTCATCGCCAAGTACAGTGCGGTAACGCAGTCTTCATCCTCATTAGCTTCTCCTCTTCTCTCCTCTCTTCCTCAGGTCCCCTCTACTTTATCTACTTCTTTACTCTCTCCTTTCTCTCTTCGCGAACTCCGCGAGGCGTTCGCTACTCTCAATCCTCATGCCGCTCCTGGACCTGACGGCCTTCCTCTGTCCTTTTATCGTGCTTTTCTACCGTGCCTTCTGCCTTTTCTGTCTGCGTGTTTCTCGTCTGCTTTTTCCTCTCCTGCGTTACCGCCCGACTTTACTTTGGCACACACCATCCTCCTTCCTAAGAAGGGTGACCTCTTGGATCTTGGAAACTGGCGCCCTATCTCCATCCTAAACACTGACTATAAGTTCTATACAAAACTCTTATCCCGTCGCCTTAATTCTGTTCTCTCTTTCGTTATTTCTCCTGACCAGACATACACTGTGCCTGGTCGGACTATTTCCACTAACGTTTCTCTTCTCCTTCATCTTCACTTCCTCGCTCGTTCTTTTTCTGAACCTCTTGCCTTTCTCAATCTGGATCAAAAGTCCGCTTTTGATAACGTTTCTCATTTTTATCTCTCTGCTGTCCTTTCACAATTTGGCTTTCCTCCTACCTTTTCTTCCGCACTCTTGGCCCTTTATCAGGGCGCCAGTTTCCATGTTCGAGCGGCCACATTTCTAACCGCTCCAATTCCGTTTAAGCGAGGCATCCGGCAAGGATGTCCGCTCTCCGGCCAGCTATTCGCTCTCGCTTTTGAGCCTTTCCTGTTAGCAGCCCGAAGATCACTCCTGGATGTCCTACCGCCGACAGTGGCTAGTACTCGTCATCATCGAATAATTTTCACCGCCTATGCTGATGATGTGACCTTTTGCGTCCGGGATGAATCTCAATTTGATCGCCTGTATTCTGTATATCAACAGTATGTTGCATTATCTGGAGCAGCGCTGAATGCCACTAAAAGTACTGGCTTATGGTGCGGGGCATGGGCTGCCCGCACCGATGCTCCTTGGGGTGCGCAGTGGACATCCACTACACAGAAGATCCTCGGTGCGTATGTCGGATTGCCCTTGGCTTCTGCATCTGCCACCTGGACTGCTCTTCTTCCCCGGATACAACGGACTGCTGCCTACTGGAGTAAGGCCCGCCCTTTCACATCGTTCCGTCAACGAGCAGCCGTTGTTCGTCGACAACTTATCTCTCTATGCGAATACTCTTGGATGTCGACGGTTGTGCTCGTGTCACAAATGATGACCATCACTCGCCTCTCAACTTCCGTCATCTGGTCTTCACATCACTGGGTTAAACCTGCCACGCTTCATCTGCCAGCCTCTTTGGGTGGCATCCAGCTTCCCGATCCAGCTTTCCTTTATAAAACACATCGCATTATTCATTTCATTCGCCTTGCCACTTCAACTGTTCCGTCCCTTACCACTACCTTGAATGTTCTAGCTTCTTTCCGTGACCCATCTTTCACCTTCCTACTGTTTCTGAAGATGGATGCATACTCTCTTCTCCCGTCCCACCTCCCTCCTGTCCTGCGAGAGGGCCTTTCTCTCTTTCGTTCGCTTCCTCTTCTCCGTTCATTTCCTTCTTCAACTCTTGATCTCCTAGATGAACCTCTCTTCTTCTCTTCTCTTATTCACCCTCCTAACCTCCCTTACTTTTACTTTCCTCATTGGATCCGCTCTGGTGTGATAACTGTCCGTTCTCTCGTAACTTCTGATCTAACCTGGAGACCTCTTTCTTCCCTGTTTCTATCTCCAACCATTACTCTTGCTAACGAATATCTTCTTCTTCGCACAGCGCTTTGGAGCCTCTTTCCACTCCTCGCTTCACCTGATGGTCTCTTCTCGGTCCCCTCTGCTCCTCTTTCCCTACCGTTCTTTCTCCTCATTCGTAGCTCCCCGGTTCTAGTTACTTCTCTCTCCTCCTCTTCTCTTTATTGGCTTCTTCTTTCCCCTCCCGCACTTCCACTTTCTGTTCATTCTGCTCCTCCTTCTCTTCTCCCCGCCATCTGGACAGCATCTACCTCTGCCCTTTCCTCCCCTCTTGAACTCAATGTCCATTGGCAATTTCTTCACCTTCGTCTCCCCGCCCCATCAGTACTGTTTCGCATGACCCTTCTCACCTCTCCGCAGTGCTCCTTTTGCCCTGAAGTCAGCGACGTCCAACATCAATACCTATTCTGCCCCGTTCTCCTGCCAGTCCTAAACACAGCATTTCGTTTTGCTGATCGAATTTGTGCTCGATCGTTACCATTTCTTGCATATGCTTGGCTACTCCAAACTAAGCATCCACCTACTCACTTGCCTCCTGTGTGCCGTTATATTTTTCTTCTTGTGAAGTTCACTGTCTATGCTTTCCATCTTCAACAACGCTTCCCCGCTCTTATTCCACCTCCTCAGGAGGCAAGTGCTATCATTCGGAGACGCTTCCTAGCACGGTTAACCACTCGCCTCCAAATGGAGCACTCTCGTGCTGCCTCAACAAACACCGATAGCGTTTTTCAATCCACTTGGGCCCATTCGGCTGGGTGGTTCCATATCCACAATTTGCAGTTACATCTCAACCTATAAGTGGGATTTTTGTTGTCGCCCACGTTCACTGTAACAAATCATGTTTTTACGTATTAATTTTGGTGCTTCGCTATTTGTGATTTTTCTGTTTTAATGTGCCATTGAAGATAGCTCACCATGTTTCCCATGTTCTCTTCGATAATGTTGGGTTTTATGTTGTTGTATATTATTCTTCCTTCTGCACAGTTTACTGCCCACGCAATGTCCCCTTCATTATGTTGAATATTTTTTAAAATCTTAGTCACTGTGTGTATAATATAATGTAACAAGATGCCCTTCTGGAGTACATTTAGCGTTATTTCCCCTTGTCACTGAATACTTCTGTACATATGTTGTAAATTTTGAATGTAGCATCACTGATGCATTTCTGTGAATTAGTACCTAATGTTTAATCTTTAGTATGGTAGTAATGCTTAATTGGAATTTGTGCATAGTATAGAATCATGTCTTGCCCTGTCTACAATACTGTAGGTAAACATTTTCGTTTGTATCGCTCGTGCTTTATTGTCTGCCTCTCCTTCGCCCTACGTGGCGAAATAATTTTTTTTTTTTTATGATTTTAACAATATTTTGTTTTACGTTTCACTGGAACTTTCCAGCTGATGTATATACCGCTGTATTTATTGGCAGAATTCCATTGTCATGTACATAGAAATGTTATTTTACTGAAGAATAAAGGCAATTTTGAAATGTAGATTTTACGAAAAAGTGTTTATTCGGGGGTCTGATCCCCCGGGCTCCAAAACCTTCCCAAAACCGTCTAGCGTCTAAGTTAGAGTACCATGAGATAGTATACCAGATTAGGTGGTTCTGAATTCAAAACTGTAGTTTTCAAGAAAATTTTGTAGGGAGGGTTCTCGCCCCCGGGCCTTGACCCGTTCCAAAAACGGTCTGCCGTCTAAGTTAGAGTACCATAAGATAGTATACCAAATTTGGTTGTTCTAAGATGAAAATTGTCGATTTTACGAAATTTTTTATGAAGGGGGAGCTCCGACCCCGCTGGCTCCAACCCCTTCCAAAAACCGTCTAGCGTCTAAGTTAGAGTACCATGAGATAGTATACCAGATTAGGTGGTTCTGAATTGAAAACTGTAGTTTTTAAGAAAATTTTGTATGTGGGGGGTCTCACCCCCGGGCCTTGACCCGTTCCAAAAACGGTCTGCCGTCTAAGTTAGAGTGCCATAAGATAGTATACCAAATTTGGTGGTTCTAAGATGAAAACTGTCGATTTTACGAAATTTTTTATGAAGTGGGGGCTCCGACCCCGCTGGCTCCAACCCCTTCCAAAAACCGTCTAGCGTCTAAGTTAGAGTTTCATGATACCAAATTTGATGGTTCGGAAATGAAAACTAGAATTTACGAAAATTTTGTATGTACGGGGGGGCTTTGACTCCCGGGCCTTGACCCGTTCCAAAAACCGACAACCGTCTAAGTTAGAGTACTATGAGATAGGATACCTGATTTGGTGGTTCTGAATTGAAAACAGATTTTACGAAAATTTTGTATATGGGGGCTCTGTCCAACCGGGCCCTGCCCCTTTCCAAAAACCGTTTACCGTCTAATATTTTTAGTGCCAAAGAAAAACGTAATATTCCTATCCTGTCTGCGTGGCCAAACTTTATAAATTTGATCAGGGAGCAAGACGTTCGAAATCGTACGTTTTCCTGCATTCGTTTTGTATGGAACCAAAATCTGTAAACGCGACGAATTGACGTAGTCGACGAATTTGTCCGCGACGAATTGACGCAGTCGACGAATTGACGCGCGACGAATTAACGCGCGACGAATTGACGCAGTCGACGAATTGACGCGCGACGAATTGACGTAGGCGACGAATTGACGCGCGACGAATCGTCGCAGTCGACGAATTGACGCAGTCGACGAATTGACGCACGCGACGAATTGACGTAGAACCGTTTTTCGTTGTATGGTACCAGCCCATTGGTTATCGTGGACAAACCTGTTAAGCACCACGTCTACTTCAATATTCTGGACAATTATGCCCTACCGACTCTGTGGTAATACTATGGAACCGAGTCTTGTTGGTACCAGCAGGATAATGCACCGAGCCATAAAGCAAGGACTGTTACGACGTGGTTTGACGATAATTCCGTATCGTGTGTGGACTGGCCAGCACAGAGCCCTCTTAATCACATAGAGCACCTATGGGATGAATTGGAGTGCCGCATAAGAAGTTTGGAACCAAGGCCTACTACTAAGCAATAGTTAGCGGCAGCATTATGTACTGAATGGAAGCGCATACCTATCGCTGTGTTCCAAAACCTTGTCGAAAGCATGTCTCGAAGGGTCTGTGCATGCATTAAGGCCAAACAAAGGTGGACCGACACCGTACTAATGTATGTCAATAAATGCTATGTTGTGTTTCTCTTCTTGGTGTCCGGTGACTTTTGTCCACATATGAAAAGCTTCCAAAATATGAAGTTTGGTTGTTGAATCTGGCTTGCCAATTAATTTTGCTTCTTCAAAGAGAAATCTATGGTCCTTTTCCTAACAATGTTTAGCCTTCAGGTCACGGTTCCGAATGTATAGATATTGTTCTCCTTCAATCGAAAATGCAAGACTCTACGGGGTCTGTCCTATTTACAAAGCGCCACATTCACATGGAATATGATAAATTCTCCAAGAGTTTTTATCTTCAACATAGTCCTTTGATCCTAAAACTTCATTTTTTTTATGGGTTTAAGAATCACTTTAAAATGAAAGGTTTTGAGAATTTTGAAATTTTGCAGGGAGCGTCACGGGAAAATGGAATAATGGCAAAATTTTCTCGTAATGGACGCATCACAGGAGTAAACGTGGATATAGACTTCGACTTCCGGAATTTCGTTATAGCCTTGTCTATAATGGAAGGGTTGTATCCTCGGTGTACTGCAACACATTTAAGGAAATCAAGTTCTTTTTTCAAACTGTCTTTACCCGAACATATATGTATCGCGCGACATACGCAACTCTAAAACGCGCTGAGTTTTCTGTTGCCAAGGGTGAAGTGACTTAGCATGTGGAGGTGAGAAAACAGCGAAAGGCTTCCGATAAATTATACACTGACGGAAAAAAAATCCCAACATCAAGAAGGGGTTGTGTTAGATAAACGACAATTGGTAGACGGTGAGAGTACATCTGTAAGATGACGTCTATGCAAATTTCGCGCTCGGCGCATACGTGTGACGCTAGTAGCGCCCCTCGGAACATGCAAAGCAAGTTTGGTGTAAATAGGCGCTGTAACGTACGTGAGCGTTAGTTACCGTTGAGATTCGACGTAGTGTGTTGATGTTAGTCAAGAATGCCTTTAAGAAGACGAAGAAGCCATTATCAACAGCTCACGGAGTTTGAACGAGGTCGTGTAATAGGGCTACGAGAAGGTGGATTTCCTTTCCGCAATATTGCAGAACGACTTGGCAGGAATGTAGCCACTGTGCATGATTGTTGGCAGCGGTGGTCAAGGGAAGGTACTGCCTCAAGAAGACTGGGTTCCGGCCGGCCACGTGGCACTACTGAGAGGGAAGACCGCCGTGTACGGAGTATGGCCGTGGCGCATCGTACCACGTCTCCTGCAGCAATTCGAGCTGCAGTTGCCACCACAGTGACACAACGAACTGTTACAAATCGGTTACTTGAAGGACAGCTAAGAGCCAGACGCCCTGTAGCGTGCATTCCACTTATTCCAAACCACTGCCGTTTGCGACGTCAGTGGTGTCAAGCTAGAGCTCACTGGAGGACGGAGTGGAGATCTGTTGTGTTTTCCGATGAAAGCCGGTTCTGCCTGGGTGCCAGTGATGGCCGTGTGTTGGTTAGAAGGAGGCCAGGTGAGCGCCTGCAACCAACCTGTCTGCGGCCGAGACACACTAGACCTACACCTTGAGTTATGGTCTGGGGAGCAATTTCCTATGACAGCAGGAGCACTCTCGTGGTTATCCCACGCACCCTAACGGTACAGTTGTACGTCGGTCTGGTGATTCAACCTGTTGTGCTGCCATTCATGAACAGCATTCCAGGGGGTGTTTTCCAACAGGATAACGCTCGCCCGCATACCGCTGTCGTAACCCAACATGCTCTACAGAGTGTCGACATGTTGCCGTGGCCTGCTAGATCACCAGATCTTTCTCCAATCGAGCACGTATGGGACATCATTGGACGACAACTCCAGCGTCACCCCCAACCAGCATTAACCGTCCCTGTATTGACCAAGTGCAACAGGCATGGAACTCCATCCCACAAACTGACATCCAGCACCTGTACGACACAATGCATGAACGTTCGCATGCTTGCATTCCACATTCTGGCGGTTACACCAGTTGTTAATGTACCAGCATTTCACATTTAAAATGGCTCTTCTCGCGCTTATAATAAGCTGTGATCTTGAAACCTTAATCGATTAAATATGTTACCTATACAAATGTATTGCCGCCATTTCATTCCTCTACAACTATTTTTTGGTGGTGTTGGGATTTTTTTTTGCGTCAGTGTAGCTAGAGAGTTCCATTTCAGCGGGTAACCAGGATGTCAAGTAATGGCAGGCATCCGTTATTTTCAGTTTCGTAGGTGAATTGAATGCGATGATCAATGGAATTCAAAAGTTTGACTTATTCCGGAAAACATGAACCTTTGGTGTTTCTTTCTTTTTTTTTTTTTTTTTTCATGAACTTATGGTCTTAACTTCTTTCTATTTCAGTTAATAAAGCATACTATAAGTAACAGATGAGAACAATTACGTAATTTTTTTTTATTGGAGGTTTAACGACCACCGTGAGCAACTCAATGGGCTGTAAGCAGTTGCCCGTCCCTAATTTAGGGCCACTGGTTCCAAGGAAGGGAGAGAGCCAGTGTCGTAAGACAAACAGAACATCCATGCCTCACCGGGTGGGATTCGAACCCGGACCCCTTTAGGACAAATGATCAGAAGCCATTGCTTAGATCACTGCGGCTTGCGTAAGTTTCTTATTATGTCTCAAAAGGAAAGTGTTTCATCAATGCGCTCTTCTGGTTCTTATAAATTAAATAATGAATCGCAACCTTTTAACCAGTTGGAACGAATTAACTCGGGGTTAGCAAAATGGACGGAAATCCACTCGGACTGATATATTCGCCGTCCAAGAAGTGGACTGAAAGCTTCTGGAACGAGTGAACCTGCGGACCACAAGGCGTTGCTTTGCCTTTGTTATTCAAAGTGATAATGTAGGGAAATAAGTAACACTTTTTTGACTGATTGTGGTTGTGTTATTACATTAACTTTGATATCGCCTTGGGGCGCAGCTTTGCGATCCGGCAATTACTGGAATTTCAGATTTCGGTCACTCTAGTGGTTGCTGCCACCAGCCAAACCTCACTTTATGTCTGACAATATTTATTTTTTACATACACTTTTTAGTTGTTTAGGTTAGATCCGCGAAAGCAGACTCACTCGTTCTATTTGCAGGTTTGTGTTTACAACTTTACATATCCTAGCTGTAGAGGTGCGCAGAATATGTACACAAAATACGATCCGCTTCGGTGTTAATGGTCCATTATGAATCAGTCATTATTTTAATATATACCAATGAGTGACTTGAGGAGTTCATCGATTGGTAAGTTCTTCAGCGAGGTCATTTCAGGATGAGGTGACGTTCCTCTCACACAAGATTTAGAGCATTAACACGTAGTGCCAGGTTCTCTTTGTTGTTTGCGAACAACTCCATTTTATCAAAATCTCCCAGTGTTACTTGTACCGCAGTACATAAATGATTCTTATATTCATAAATATTTCATGAATGACCTCAGCCAATCTGTCCGAACTACCGCTCGCCTGACGAGCGCAGCCATCAGGAAATAGACTTCAGCATCCTTCCGTTTGCAGCAAAACCAACAGTCCCCTCTAAATTTCTGGGCCCTTGGTCCGAAATGCGATTTCACCCAGCTTCCTCGCCATCAGCCAATCCCATCAGTGCATTTTCTGCAGGATGCATACTCCGGGGGTTTCATAACTCACCAAAACTGTCACCCTGTTCAGGTCTCGGACTCCACGTTACCGGGCAAGAAGGATGCTTAGTAGACACGCGTCTCTTCCTTTCTCTCATGGCTCCCCAGAAGCGATTCCTTGCTCCACGTTATGCAACATGGCGTCGCATCCCTGTCTTTTTCGAAACTGACCTCTCCAACTAACTTTCAGACATGGGTTGCATTCCACTTCGCCACACTGATTAATTGCTAAAAGGGCTATAGTGATGGCTACAAACTCAATAAAGGAAAGAGAAGAGGATATGTGAGTCATATGTCTTTACCCAGTAGCATGATGTCCGTGTGAAGGGAACCAGACCTTCCCCCATCAAGTCTTGTGTCAGGGAGCGGAGATTGACTTGAAGATAGCTCTTATCAAGACGGAGCAGCCCCGGTGGCGCAGTGGTCTAAGCGATGGCCTCTGATCATTCGTCCGAACGGGGTCCGGGTTCGAATCCCGGTCAGGCATGGATGTTGTGTTTGTCTTACGGCACTGGCTCTCTCCCTTCCCTGGAACCAGTGACCCTAAATTAGGGACGAGCGACTGCTTATAGCCCATTGAGTTGCTCACGGTGGTCGTTAAACCTCCAACTAAAAAAAAAAAAAGTTATCAAGACTGACAGGTTATTACTGCTGAGGTAATGGGGAAAAGGGATTATTTTGCAGTACTTTTCGTAAAACCCGGCCGCTGTGTGAACATTTATACACTGCTGGCCACCCAAAATGCAACACCAAGAAAGACACGAGATAGCAAAGCCAGATTTACTGGACACATAACAACAGATACAAAGATGAAACGATTGAGCTTACAGTCCCGTGCGACTTGCGGAACACGCAGACATCAATAGTTTGTATGGCACACACGGCTGGCAATAACGGCCGTTACACGCCGCTGCATCGAACGAAAGAGCCCTTGGATGTGGGCTTGGGGTATGTCGGTCCAGGCTGCTTCCACACGTTGCCACAGTTCATCAGACGTAGTCGCGGGTGGTGCTTGCCGAACCACTCGGTTGCCGATCAGCGACCAGACGTGCTCGATGGGCGACACATCGAGACAACAGGCGGGCCATGGCAGCAGTGACACCTGGTGGACCATGAAGAATTGTTGCACGATGCGTGCCACGTGCGGGCGCCCATTGTCCTGTTAAAATGTGGCCTCTGGCAGGTCCTGCAGGTAAGGAAGGACTACAGGCTCCAAAACATCGGAGATGTAGCGGTCGCTCTTGAGTGTATCAGCGATGCGTACTAGAGGAGTACGGGTGTCATATCCAATTGCACCCCAAACCATAACGCCAGGCAGCGGACCGGTATGGTGATGCATAATGCAGGCGTCATACAGTCTTTCACCGCGGTGCCGCCACACGCGGATCCGACCATCGTGGTGTTGCAGGAAGAAGCGGGATTCGTCGGAGAAAACAATGTCGTGCCATTCCGTAGTCCAGGTGCGGCGTTCAACGGCCAACTGCCGCCGCACTCGCCGGTGGTGTAACGTCAATGGTAATCGGAGCAATGGGCGTCGTGCGACAAGTCCCCGCTCCTGCAGACGACGTCGAACGGTACGTGCTGACTGAGGTTGTTGTGCAACACACTCTAATACCGGCGCTAACGTTCGTGATGTGTCGATGCGAGCCATCAATGTCCGCCGCACAACATGCCGGTCCTCTCGTTCGACGGTGTACCGCGGCTGCGGCAATCGCTCACGTCGGTCCATCCATCCCTCCTGCACCCACCGAATCCATACTCGCCTCACTGTGGCTGGATGTCGTCCCAGACGAGCGCCGATGTCTCGGTACCATAAACCACTGACGCGATAAGCCACTATTCGTCCTCTGTCGAACTCCAAAACGTGCTGGAATGACTGCCATATGCTGCGGCGAGGTATCAGGAAGCTTCCCACGCACAGGTCCGGCAGCACAACACACTTCCACTACTTACACCCCGCCTCCTGTGCACCCTTCTTATGGTGCTTCTCGGTGGCGTGCCGGGCGCACATGATTTGCATATGCCCTGCAATGCTAATCGTTTGCATGTCCTCTCGCGGGCGACGCATGCTGCGAATTTCAGGCCAATCGGATGCTTCCTTCTTGGTGTTGCATTTTGGGTGGCCCAGCAGTGTATTTTGGAAGTTTTGGGCACCATTTGGTACGGGTGCACCGCTGCTTACAGGATAACTAAAGAAATACATACAGAGGCTGCGGTCAATTTACAGAAGCATGGGGAAATGCATGTTTGGTGTAATTAAGGAAAATAGGAAAAAGAACTCTTGGATAAAGGAAATACCAAAAGTAGGTGACATCATGATCAAAATAAGGATGCCGCCCGGGGGTCGCAGTGGTCTACGCGCAGGGATATGACCATTCGTCCGTGAAGGGTCCGGGTTCGAGTCCCGATGTGGCATGGATGTTGCGGTTGTCTTACGGCATTGATTCTCTCCGTTTCTTGGAACCTGTAACTCGGAGATGTAGTTCTAAATTAAAAAAGTGCCTTAGCGTCTTTAGATTAGGAAAAAATGCTCTCAAAATTAAAAAAATCTGATTCGTTGTTTTTATTATTTATTATTATTTTTTAATTTTCTTTACTAATTACCAATATCAATTTATATTAAAACTGCGTAATCAGAGCATTTT
Source organism: Macrothele yani (assembly GCA_039090855.1). Taxonomy (NCBI): domain Eukaryota; kingdom Metazoa; phylum Arthropoda; class Arachnida; order Araneae; family Macrothelidae; genus Macrothele; species Macrothele yani. Next base: position 32,883,739 of record CM076989.1, on the reverse strand, counting down.
AAATAACTGGAAGAATGTACTTCAGAAACATATGATAAGGCTATAAAAATTATTAATAAATACAGTTCTGTGTCGTTTTATAGGATTTTAAATATCATTGGTAATGTTTGTACTTAACAGAGTAACATCAAATCATTATGAATAATGCGCCGCTTTTACTGCGATTACGTAGCACACGAGAAAGATTTTGTGTTGCCCGTAAGGAGGCAGAGAGTGAGCTTAGGGGATTACTTTTATTGGAGACGATACCAGTGGCGAGTTGTTTAGTACAAATGCCCGTCACTAATGTTTTCTCTCAGAGCACTGCTACCTTTTAACCCCACGTAGTAGCTATCTCCTACAAATTTATTTTTGACTGCCGCTTAGACAAAGTAATTCACATTGTCTTTGTGATAGAATCTTACTAAGACAAGCTGCCAACGGTAATCGATAACTCGGGTAAAGTTGGCAAATTTTGAGCGAAGCTGTTGCAAAATCTAAGCTCATTAAGGTGTCTATTATAACAAATTCTAAAAAAACGAACGCGCAAAATCTATTACTTCCGGAACAGAAGTACAAAACATTCTAAAAAAGAAATGCCTTAAATTTATCATGAACTACTTTCCCTCACGCCTTCACGTTGGTTGTGATCAGGTTGAATGTAAACAAGGCGGAAAGACACTCTCAAATCGGGAACCACGTTTTTCATTTTGTGTCGCGGAAGACATTCACACACACCTACACAAACTTCCTTTTATTATTATACATTAAGCAAATGTTGAGCTAACAAACGGAGTCTTTCCATTTCTTCGTTTTTCAATTCAAACGATTTTTTTAAATTATAGTTAGTGAGCTGGCTTTCGTGAAACGGTTCAGGTAAAAGGCTATCTAGTTTTAATTGAAATTCCTCAATTACACGAAATTTCGGCAATCGAAAGACGCCAAGACCTGACCATGGGCAATGCCCAATCGCATGCCAAAAATCACGGTGATTGGATGTGTCATGTCGTAGCTATGCCCGAACAATTAATTGTCCCGAGTCTCCTATACAGAGCGGGTTTTTTCAATTATTATAAAATTGGTCAGTTTTTTAATGGTCATTATTTTTATACGACACGACAATCACCATGATACCAACCCCGGTGTCACTCACCATGTCCTTCCCTTTCTCTGTGGCAAGTGTCACCGCGATCGGCTGAAGATCTTTGGAGGAGATAGGTAACAAACGACCGCTTCTCAAAACCCGGAAATCCCCCTAAAAATTCGAGATTTTGGACGATTATTACTCAATGACACGGAATTTCTTGAATCGGAAGCCGTCAAAACCTGACCATGGACAATCAATCACATGCCAAAAATCACGGTGATGGGATGTGCCATCTCGTACCTATGTCCAAACAACTAATTGTCTCGAGTCTCGTAAAGAGAGCTCCGCTCAATAATTTGTGGGGCACCCTACTGCGTTATCCAAATGTGTTGATCAATCTACACAGTATTTTTTGTTTGTTTGTGTGTTTCTGTGTTTAACAACTACCATGGGCAACTCGTATGGTTATAAGCAGTCGTCCGTCCCTAATTTCGGGTCAGTTGTTCCAAGGAAAAGACAGATCCAGAACCTTTGGCTATGCACACCACCCATGACTCATCCGGGGTTGGGACTCAGTCTTAGGTCGGAAGAATGATCAGAAGCGTACACTTCAGACCATTCACTGTACGACCAGAGCGGCCATTTCGGTTAAGATACGAGTATGTTTGCATACAGAACACAGTTGTCCCTGTTTTTACATACATGCGCATTTAAAAAAGTTCCTTTGCCCACATTCTATTGCCGTGTAACCACAAAAAGTGCCTTAGCAGCGCTAAGCCTAGTAAAAAAATAGAGCCTTAGCTACCCGTCTTAACACTTTTGGGGACACTAGGCCTTCATATTTTTCGGGCCCCTGATCTTGTATATACAGAACATATACAAAATATGTGGTTATTTTTTTATTCATATATGGCATTATTACATTATATAGAACATATATGCATATATACAACGTTGTATATATATATACATATATACAACGAATGAGAATTATTACACACATGTGTATACACCACCATCAGCATGTTATTTCTATGAAAAGAAATATTCAAAATCCAGTGACTTTTTAAAAACCACTTGGATGAAAAATGGTACATGACCAAAAATTGTAGAACTCCATGAAATGTACCAAATGCATTCACATTTTGTTGTTTAGCAAATTACAAGAAAATGGGTTCTGAAAGATATGTTTCTTCCTCATTCTACAAATCATTCAACGGAAATTAAATATAAAATAGAAGCACGAAAGAAACCAACCAGCGCCGTTTCCAGACAATATGGCGCACCGGACGAAAATACCGATATGCGGTCCCTCTCATTGTTATTTGTGTAAACAGCGACGATGGAGAAAAATATATGAGTAGCCTAGGTGGGCAAACCCCAGTGATAAACATACGTGTAATTCTTGTAAATATATAACACAAATGACTGTTTAAGAGGGAAAAAATTATTCGGAAAAAATGCGATTTGTGCGCGGCCCTCAAGCCTCACCCACACTCGGGATCGGGAGGGAGGTCGGTTTTCTTTGTTTCTTATTTTGTCACAAAAGATCCACCCAAAAAACATCTAACTTACCTCCGGCTTCCTCAGGAAATCGAAGCTACGAGCAAGGTTTTTTAAAAAAAAGGCAAAAGAACTTCCAACTTTCTGGATTGGTGTTTCTCCTTTCCTTTAAACAAACAAAAAAAAAAAAAAAAAAAGAAAAAAAAAAAGGTTTAAAGAAAAAAGGCAAAAGAACTTCTAACTTTATAGATTGGCGTTTCTCTTTTTCTTTAAACAAAAAAAAAAAAAAAAAAAAAAAAGGTTTAAAGAAAAAGGCAAAAAGAACTTCCAACTGTCTGGATTGGCGTTTCTCCTTTTCTTTAAAAAAAAAATATTTAAAGAAAAAGGCAAAAGAACTTCCAACTTTCTGGATGGGCGTTTCTCCTTTTCTTTAAACAAAAAAAAAAAAAGGTTTAAAGAAAAAGGCAAAAGAACTTCCAACTTTATAGATTGGCGTTTCTCCTTTTTCTTTAAACAAAAAAAAAAAAAAGGTTTAAAGAAAAAGGCAAAAGAACTTCCAACTGTCTGGATTGGCGTTTCTCCTTTTCTTTAAAAAAAAAATATTTAAAGAAAAAGGCAAAATAACTTCCAACTTTCTGGATTGGCGTTTTCCTTTTCTTTAAACAAAAAAAAAAAAAAGAAAAAAAAAGGTTTAAAGAAAAAGGCAAAAGAACTTCCAACTTTCTGGATTGGCGTTTCTCCTTTTCTTTAAACAAAAAAAAAAAAGGTTTAAAGGAAAAGGCAAAAGAACTTCCAACTTTCTGGATTGGCGTTTCTCCTTTTCTGTAAACAAAAAAAAAAAAAAAAGGTTTAAAGAAAAAGGCAAAAGAACTTCCAACTTTCTGGATTGGCGTTTCTCCTTTTCTGCAAACAAAAAAGAAAAAAAAGTTTAAAGAAAAAGGCAAAAGAACTTCGAACTTTCTGGATTGGCGTTTCTCCTTTCCTTTAAACAAACAAAAAAAAAAGGTTTAAAGAAAAAGGCAAAAGAACTTCCAACTTTATAGATTGGCGTTTCTCTTTTTCTTTAAACAAAAAAAAAAAAAAAGGTTTAAAGAAAAAGGCAAAAGAACTTCCAACTTTCTGGATTGGCGTTTCTCCTTTTCTGTAAACAAAAAAGAAAAAAAAAGGTTTAAAGAAAAAGGCAAAAGAACTTCCAACTTTTTGGATTGGCGTTTCTCCTTTTCTTTAAAAAAACAAAAAAAAAAGGTTTAAAGGAAAAGGAAAAAGAACTTCCAACTTTCTGGATTGGTGTTTCTTCTTTTTGTAAACCCATAAGACTCTTCGGGCGTTGGGGGCAGGAGCGGATTTCCCGATGAACCACTCGAGAAATGGCCCACTTTCTCGTATCTCCTTTTTTTTTTTTTTTTTTTTTTTATTGGAGGTTTAACGACCCCCGTGTCTGGACTATAAGCAGTCACCCTTCCCCAATTTAGCGCTACTGGCTCCAGGGAAGAGAGCGAGCCAAACACAACATCCATGCGTGCACGCGATTCGAACCCGCCGGACTCATCTCAGACGAATGATCAAAAGCCATCGCTTAGACCACTGTGCCACCGTGGGGGGGGGCGTATCTTCTTTGTCTGGTTGTTTGGAAAGAACGAATAATTATTTTGGAACTTATGAGTAAGAAATGTTTACTTCATGTGTTTAAAATGTTATTATTGTCTCAGAAAAAAAATTGGCGTTTCATTCTATCAATATATGTGTTGGATGTTATATTGGCCGTTTGCTCTAAAATGACAAAGCAAAGTTTTCTCCACTTCAGTAAAACATTTTCCACCGGACATTGCACGCTGTTGTAAATAAATTAAGGTAACGGTTATAAATACACTGCTGGGCACCCAAAATGCAACACCAAGAAGGACACGAGATAGCAAAGCCAGATTGACTGGACACATAACAACAGATACAAAGATGAAACAATTGAGATTACAGGCCCGTGCGACTTGCGGAACACGCAGACATAAATAGTTCATGTGGCCCCCATGGCTGGAAATAACAGCCGCTACACGCCGCGGCATCGAACGAAAGAGACTTTGGAAGTGGGCTTGGGGTATGTCGGTCCAGGCTGCTTCCACTCGTTGCCACAGTTCATCAGGCGTAGCCGCCGGTGGTGCTTGCCGATCAGCGACCAGACGTGTTCGATGGGCGACATATCGGGAGAACAGGCGGACCACGGAAGCAATGACACCTGGTGGGCCGTAAAGAATTGTTGCATGATGCGTGCCACGTGCGGGCGCGCATTGTCCTGTTGAAACGTGGCCACTGGCAGGTTCTGCAGGTAAGGGAGGACTGCAGGCTCCAAAACGTCGGAGATCTGGCGGTGGCTTTTGAGTGTACCGGTGATGCGTACCAGAGGGGGCGGGTGTCATATCCAATTGCGCCCCAAACCATAACGCCAGACGACGGACCGGTATGGCGGTGCATAATGTAGGCGTTATACAGTCAGTCGCCGCGATGCCGCCACACGCGGATCCGACCATCGTGGTGTTACAGGCAAAAGCAGAATTCGTCGGAGAAGACAATGTCGTACCATTCCGAAGTCCAGGTGCGATGTTCAACGGCCCACTGCCGCCGCACTCACCGATGGTGTAACGTCAATGGTAATCGGACCAATGGGCGCCGTGCGACAATTCCCCGCTCCTGCAGACGACGTCGAATGGTACGTGCTGACACAAGTTGTTGCGCAACACACCTTAATTCCTGCGCTAGCGTTCGTGATGTTGCGGTGCGAGCCGTCAATGCCCGCGGCACAACATGCCGGTCCTCTCGTTCGGTGGTGTGCCGCGGTTGCGGCAATCACTCACGTCGGTCCGTCCGTCCTTCCTGTACCCGCGGAATCCATACTTGCCTCACTGTAGCTGGATGTCGTCCCATACGGGCGCCGATGTCTCGGTAAGATAAACCGCTGTCGCCATAAGCCACTATTCGTCCTCTGTCGAACTCCAAAACGTGCTGGAATGATGGCGTATTCTGCGACGAGGCATCAAGAAGCTTCCCACGCACAGGTACGGCAGCACAACACACTTCCCTATACTTACCTCGCCTTCTGTGCCCATTCTTATAGTGCTTCTCGGCGGCGTGCCGTGCGCATATGATTTGCATATGCCCTGCAATGCTAATCGTTTGTATGTCCTCTCGCGGGCGACGCATGCTGCGAATTTCAGGCCAATCGGATTTTTCCTTCTTGGTGTTGTATTTTGGGTGGCCAGCAGTGTAATTAAGGTTGGAGCCAAAGGGACATTGGTAGGCCCTACCTTCCCTTTGAAATCGTGAAGGAAGCACTAGCAACAATTTGGATGGTCCATCATCTCCACACTCTTATCCACATACTGACACAGAGCACAAAGCGATTATCCGGCAGAGGTGTTCCGATATCCGCGTCACCGGTTCTTTTTATGGTTCATGGATCAAAGTGGCAATTCATGAGTCAAAATAATGGGTAGACTTAGAAAAGGCGTCTATTCAAGGATGCAGTACGAATACCGTTGAGCTGTAGATGATCAGTGACCAAATAAATATGAATATCTGGTATACAACTTCCCGTTTTGAGTATGGTTTGATATGTTACATTCATGCACATGAGTAGATTTTTTAAATTCTTTGTTAAATCGCTGTTAAAATTTGTTCACGACTGAATTAGTTTTTCAATGCATATTTCAGCGGTTCTCTTTCATCTAGGAATTAATATAATTTCCTTCATGAGGAAATTTATGAGTTTTTCCCCTGTGGGTGTGCTTGTTGTTCTGTAGTGAGCCACTAGACTAAAATTTCCGGTCTGGTTTCGTCGACCCAATCCGCCCCTGGCTGGGGGCCCCAGTTCTGGTGGGGGCCCTGTGCACCGGCTCCGTTGGCCCACCCCTTAAAACGGCCACGGCCTTAGCGCCGCTAAGGCCCTTCTACATCCCTGCAGTAACCCTATATTATGGACGGGAGATTCTTATAGAATTTCAGTTGTTCACAGTGGTCGTAAAGCCCCCAATCAATCAAAAAAAAAATTAACTAAGTAGCAATTGGTCACAACATTTCTGGAGGCAGCCTAATGTTATACGTTGGCAATTAGCGCTCTCGTCCTATGCTTAATTAACACTTGAATATTATTTTTACACTCGAGTATTATTTTTACACTTGAATGTTATTTTTACACTTGAATGTTATTTTTACACTTGAATGTTATTTTTACACTTGAATATTATTTTTACACTTGAATATCATTTTTACACTTGAATGTTATTTTTACACTTGAATATTATTTTTACACTTGCATATTATTTTTACACTTGAATGTTACTTTTATACTTGAATGTTATTTTTACACTTGATTATTATTTTTACACTTGAATGTTATTTTTACACTTGAATGTTATTTTTACACTTGATTATATTTGACACTTAAATATTATTTTGACACTTGAATATTATTTTTACACTTGAATGTTATTTTTACACTTGAATATTATTTTTACACTTGAATATCATTTTTACACTTGAATGTTATTTTTACACTTGAATATTATTTTTACACTTGCATATTATTTTTACACTTGAATGTTACTTTTATACTTGAATGTTATTTTTACACTTGATTATTATTTTTACACTTGAATGTTATTTTTACACTTGAATGTTATTTTTACACTTGAATGTTATTTTTACACTTGAATATTATTTTTACACTTGAATATATTTGACACTTGAATATTATTTTTACACTTGAATGTTATTTTTACATTTGAATATTATTTTTACACTTGAATATTATTTTTTACACTTGCATATTATTTTTACACTTACATATTATTTTTACACTTGAATATTATTTTTACACTTGAATATTATTTTTACACTTGAATGTTATTTTTACACTTGATTATATTTGACACTTAAATATTATTTTGACACTTGAATATTATTTTTACACTTGAATGTTATTTTTACACTTGAATATCATTTTTACACTTGAATGTTATTTTTACACTTGCATATTATTTTAACACTTGAATACTATTTTTACACTTGAATGTTATTTTTACACTTGAATATTATTTTTACACTTGAAAGTTATTTTTACACTTGAATATATTTGACACTTGAATATTATTTTGACACTTGAATATTATTTTTACACTTGAATGTTATTTTTACACTTGAATGTTATTTTTGTACTTGCATATTATTTTTACACTTGAATATTATTATCATTTTTTATTTTTTTTTTGATTGGAGGTTTAACGATCACCGTGAGCAACTCAATGGGCTGCAAGCAGTCGCCCGTCCGTAATTTAGGTTCAATGGTTCCAGGGAAGGGAGAGAGCCAGTGCCGTAAGACAGCCACAGCATCCATGCCTCACCGGGATTCGAACCTGGACCCCTTCGGACGAATGATCAGAGGCCAACGCCTTAGACCACTGCGCCACCGGGGCGGCGAATATTATTTTTACACTTGAATGTTATTTTTACACTTGAATATTATTTTGACACTTGAATGTTATTTTTACTCTTGAATATTATTTTTACACTTGCATATTATTTTTACACTTGCATATTATTTTTACACTTGAATGTTATTTTACCATTGAATGTTATTTTTACACTTGAATGTTATTTTTATGCTTGAATGTTATTTTTACACTTGATTATTATTTTTACACTTGAATGTTATTTTTACACTTGAATATTATTTTTACACTTGAATGTTATTTTTACACTTGAATGTTATTTTTATGCTTGAATGTTATTTTTATGCTTGAATGTTATTTTTACACTTGATTATTATTTTTACACTTGAAATATTATTTTGACACTTGAATATTATTTTTACACTTGAATGTTATTTTTACACTTGAATGTTATTTTTACACTTGATAATATTTGACACTTAAATATTATTTTGACACTTGAATATTATTTTTACACTTGAATGTTATTTTTACACTTGAATATTATTTTTACACTTGAAAACCATTTTTACACTTGAATGTTATTTTTACACTTGAATGTTATTTTTACACTTGAATATTATTTTTTACACTTGCATATTATTTTTACACTTGAATATTATTTTTACACTTGAATATTATTTTTACACTTAAATGTTATTTTTACACTTGATTATATTTGACACTTAAATATTATTTTGACACTTGAATATTATTTTTACACTTGAATGTTATTTTTACACTTGAATATTATTTTTGCATTGCGATCTAATAGTTTTAGTTCATGTCGAATAACCTCACGTCTTCTTGATATGAAGGCTAAACCGGACGTCTGGCTCGTACAGAATGAAAAAAAAAAAAAAAAGGAGATGGACCGCATAAATTGAAACAAAATCTGGTTGTAAACTGACGCACAAATTGGAGTTATAGAAAACACGTCATTTGCAAAGCAAAACACAACGTAAAACATGAAGTAATTAGCCATTTATTTTGCGAAGATTGCAAGGTCATCTTTAGCATTTTCTTCAATACGTCCCCCGTTTCCACGTTAGTAAACTGTTGAAATAGCTCCATTTACTTGTTTCGAATTGACCTCCCAGCTGGAATTACTACCCCCAGATGCTCACATTACTCTCGCATTTTGCAGAGATATCTCACTTCTCATCTTCGGGAAGTGAAAGCAAGAAGGACACACTTGATGTTTCTGAGGCTAGGGAAACTGTCCAGATAAGCCATAGGCCGTTAATCCTATTTCCGTTCTTTTGAAGTCTTAATCGTTACAATGTAGCATGTTTTCAAGATTTTTTGCTTTGAGAAAAAAGTTTGAGACGGTTTCTAGCACTTTATCGGTTTGAATAAACAGCAGCAGTGAAGATCGGTTCTCTGTAAACAGAGGTATATACAGTTAAAAATGAATGCGTTCACTGTATCGTCTTATACCATTGTGAAGGAAAGAAGAGTAACTTTTAGGAAAGACAAATAATTTGGTTTACATAAAAGAACAAGCCGAAAGTCACAAAAAATAATTCAAATCACATTTCATATTATTTGAAAGTTCAAAATAATTCAAATCACATTTCATATTATTTGAAAGTTCAAAATAATTCAAATCCTATTTCATATTATTTGAAAGTACGAAGGTTAAAGCGTACGAAGGTATATTTATAAAGCGTACGAAGGTTCTAGCGAAAGTAACGCAAAAGTGGGCTAAACCTTTTTTATTAACTGACAGAGTTCGTTCAAACTGCACATGTTGGTAGAGTAACTCTTCCTCTATACAAAGATCACCCTCGAAAGCGATGCATTTGCGCCATCGTTGAACCCAACTCTCGAATCCTTTTTGAAAAAAAATCAGATGTGGACCCACTTCCAGCTCGGCTGTGCCATTAAATCATTGTCCCCGGAAGCTGTTCTTCATTGGACCGAACAGGTGGAAGTCCGAAGGAGCCAGATCTGGGCTTTACGGTGGATGGGGGACCACCGACCAGCCTAATTTGCTGATCGCCTGATTTGTTGCTAAAGATGTGTGTAGTCTTGCATTGTCACGGTGAATGTGAATCTTTTTCCGATTCTTGTTCGGTCTCTTCCTCTTTATGGCTTCTCTAAGCTTCTTTACTGTCTCAATGTACCACTCGTTTGTCAAGGTTCCAGAAAATCAAGGAGAATGACACCGCTGTCATCCCAAAAAAACGGTCACCATGACGTTCTGTGCTGATCTCAGGCTCTTGAACTTCTTAGGCCTTCGTGAAGTGGTGTGACGTCATTCCATGGATTGATTTTTCTTTTCCGGATCGCAAAGATATGCCCACGTTTCATCCCCTGTCGCCATATCAGAAAGAAACGTGTCTTCATTGGCTTCAAACGTTTCCAGCAAATAAGAGCAGACTTCCACCATTTCTCCTTCAAATCTGGTGTCAACTGCCACGGTACCCACTTTGCACACACTTTCCGATACCCTAAGTCTCCCACCATCTTCTGTATGACGTGACCACAGTCAAGTTGTGTAACAAGCTCACAGATTGTGCCTCGTCTCTCCGCGAGAATCAATTTATATACTCGCTGATAATTCATGTCAGTGGTCGCAGATTATTGTCTCTCACTACGTAGTTTGTCTACAATGCTGGTTTTCCCTTCTTTAAACTTCTTCATTCATCTGTGCATATTGCTCTTGTCAATGGTTTCATCTCTGTAAACATTATGTAGTCTTCTGTGGATGCCAAACAGTCTGCACCTTTCCTTCGTCAAGAACTCAATGATGTCACATTGCTTCTGCTTGGAATCCATTATTTACCAGCAATGAAGAAAAAGAGCTATTATAGAGATGGAGTTACTCTACCAACATGAGCGATTTGCACGACTTCTGTCAGTCAATAAAAAAGTCATGCCCAATTTTGCATTACTTTCGGTACAGCCCTCGCATTACCTAGGGGCTCAGAAAACAAAAAGGGGAAAATGTCAGAGTAGGAGGCCGTCAAAGAACAGAGCCGATTGTTTGAAGTATGTAATATGAACAGAGCTCTTGAGAAAAAACCTACGGTTTTAAGTGAGGACACAGAGAACCGTTCCATGTGGGAGTGAGAAAAGGGGGATGTTCAAAGCTTTTTGGACCACCTTAAAAAATTACGCACTGGCAGCTGAAAACCCTATCGGCAGCAAGGGCGATCAGTCGTTAAGAGAGAGCTATTCTCTCTGGGGGCTTGTAAACAGAGATGCGTCCGTTAAACCACACTTTAGCCGAGACAAAACAATTAAAAGTGTACAAAGAAGGGATCTCAATTCATGTGAATTCTGCTGAAGCAAAGCAGAGGGTGATGTCCCAAACTCGTGTGCGTCCTGCCCATATTACTTCTTTGTTAAAAGCTTTTGCCCGTAAATATGACACGCCTGAGAATGTGTAGCGTCAGCCACGAGCGAACTGCCCACCAAAATGCAGTCTTAGAAAGAGAAGACTCGGTATCAGGATGTGGGAAATCCTGTGGTGTTTTGGGGCAACAAGAAGTGACGTAAAGGGTCAACCCAACACCTATTCTGGCTGTTAAGATACTTGTCAGATCACAAAATAACTCTGCCGATTTGATAGCCAGGGTGCGCCCCTGAAAGTGGCTCGATTTAAAAGTAAACTTAACGCCTTGTTGTAAACCAAACTGACATTTGTGTGATCGGATGTTGGTCAGTTGCACTCAGTAAACTCCGAAAAAGATTAGTTGCACTCACAGCCTATTCCTGTTCAGGATAACTGCGCTCAAGAGACACCACATTCCACTCCACCCATCCCAGCCTCCAGAGCTTCTGCCTATTAGGGAGATTACTGCACTCAGAGACTCCCTCAAAGTTTCTTTTCTGCTGTTGGAAAATTGCACTGATAGCGCTGTAAGTACGTTTGGGTATATGTTTTGTTTGTTTGGTGATTTAACGACTATCGAGAGCAACTCGATAGGCTATAAGCATTCGCCTGTCCCGAATTTAGGGTCACTGATTCCAGAGAAGGTAAACACAACATGCATGCTTCACCAGGATTGGAACCCAAACCCATCTTAGACTAATGGTGGTAAGCCAGCGCTTTGACCACTGCGCCACCGCGGCTGTGAGTATGTATAAATACATAGCGCATTATTTTTTTTTTATATATATGTACTGTATATAACATGCGAGCTTGTATTTCTACCTGAAAAAGTCGACCGAGTCTATTAGCGTTATTTAGAGGATACTACGTAGAGGTTGACTCTTCGTGTCCCAAAAGATTGTTTGTTTTATTATTTTCATTTTTTCCCTCGTTTTAATATTTTATTAATCTGATTTCTAATTAGTTTTAATGGCCGTTCCATAATATCGTCTGTTGCTTTTTGTTTACTACTATTTGATATGACTTGATGGGACGGCAGAGTTGGTTTTCATGGTTGTGGCACAAATCAGATTGTAAAATAACCGGAGTACTAGTGTCCACGTACAATTTTGCCAAGCACTTGCTTACTGAACAAGCAAAGCCACTTCCACACTAACCCTGTTCCTCGATCTTTGTAGAATTTGTGTCCTGAAAGTATCAATAGTTTTTTTCGCTTTAAACTCCATGGTACGTCTATAATTATTGTTTGATGAATGATGCAATGATACCACTGTTTTTCAGTGAATCAGTGGGACACAGCCCAGCAGAAAGCATCCTCTGCTGGATGCTCCCTGTTCCACCCACTTGTTTTTCACATTCTCCCCTCTAGTAAGCAAGGGCTGGGTGAGTGTAGTCGATCACTTTGTTGTCTACCTTTCGAGTGCAACTGACATGTCAGATAAGGAACCGAGATTAGGGTGAGTGCAACTGACTCATGCGCGTGGGATCAACTGGAATAACGCTTGAGAAATCGCACATTGGACAATTTGTTGTAAGGTTCAAGATCGTGAACGTCTACGTATTAACTTTTCTTAGCGCCTAACACACAAGAAAATCTAATGGTAGGGTCAGATAAATCTAACGACCAACACTTACTTTTATTCTCTAGTACACGCAGCTTTCCTCATAAATTCACACTGAAGGTACTATTGTTGAACTAGCGAGATGTCAAGTCGAATACAACAGCCACAATAATAGAACAGGCGTTTATTATGAACAATAATATCAAATGGTACACCAACTTGCGTGCCACTACACTAATAAACGTAGTGAGGTTTATTAACGCAGTATACAAATATTTTACATGAGCTAACAATACACAGCTATCCATTTAAAACCTCCGAACTCATGTTACAGTCGCTTTTATCACTTCCACATCGTGACTTATCACGTGACTGACTATTGGCGTTGCCAAATGTATAACACAAAAACTGAAGGTTCAGAACCGTTTAGAAATGAAGAACGTAATTAAGGAATAATACAAGATATACAGAGAAGTAAACGATAAGGGAAAGTTAGATCTAGAAATGCTTTTCAAATGCTAAGACAGTGTCCCTTCCCATGAAAAAGGGAACATAATTTCTCACGAGATGTGTCAGAAGTATGCAAAAAATTTCCCGCGCAGACTACATGCTGTCATGGATGGGGTTTGACATTTACCAATGTTTCTCAGGAGCGTTTCAATTTCACTAAGAATTTAGTTGCTATCAATGCACATCGAGTTTTATATACAGTAGCAACCTGCACGAGATTGATTTTTCAGTAATAATAATAAGAAGAAGAAGAAAGACAAGGAGAAGAATAAATGCGAAACATCTTTCAGAACATCAATTTTGTTTTCTGACCTTCATCTGTGCATTCAGAAAGGAATGTGTTTTTTCCACAACAACAAAAATAACAATTGTCTGTAAATTTCTCAAAATGCATTCTATATAGGATCAGCAAATATTATTAGTTTTCACACCAGGTGAATGGAATGGCTTAATCTACGAAAGGATTTTTTTTCTTTAGACGTAATCAACCTTTCGTTTTACGATTGCTGCCTCACCTGACCCTTTAATCACCAGAGCCGAATTCACTGACTCGCTTACACCCAAAAAGTAGTATCAAACACTTAATCTCTTCTTTACGTCGTTTGGTGCTTCAACTTTCAGAAAGCTTTCGCACTCCATCATTTTTGTTCCTTAGGTGTTCCACTCATGTATGAAAACTGTAAATTCAACATTTGGAACTTTTCCCTTTTGGACAACAGCATAGTACCATTCCTAAAGCAAAATTCATAACATGATCATTTCGACATAACAAACTTAAAATTAAAAAAAATATGTAACATCATTTCCAGACAACAAACCTAAAGTTAAAAAAATATCTGTAACATCATTTCCGGACAACAAACCTACACTAAAAGAAGTCTGTAACATCAGTATTTCGCGACAACAAACTTACGATAAAAATAATCTGTGATATCATCATTTCGAAACAGTAAACTTACGGTAAAAATAGTCTTAGCATTACCATTTAGAGACAACAAACTTACAATAAAAATAATCCGTGACATCATTATTTCCAGATAACAAACTTACAACTAAAAAAAAATAATAATCTGTAACATCATTTCCGGACAACAAACCTACACTAAAAGAAGTCTGTAACATCAGTATTTCGCGACAACAAACTTACGATAAAAATAATCTGTGATATCATCATTTCGAAACAGTAAACTTACGGTAAAAATAGTCTTAGCATTACCATTTCGAGACAACAAACTTACAATAAAAATAATCCGTGACATCATTATTTCCAGATAACAAACTTACATTTAAAAAAAATCTGTAGCTTCATTTCCTGACAACAAAACTAAAGTTTAAAAAAAAATATCTGTAACATCATTTCCGGACAACAAACCTACACCAAAAGAAGTCTGTAACATCAGTATTTCGCGACAACAAACTTACGATAAAAATAATCTGTGATATCATCATTTCGAAACAGTAAACTTACGGTAAAAATAGTCTTAGCATCACCATTTCGAGACAAAAAACTTAGAATAAAAATAATCCGTGACATCATTATTTCCAGACAACAAACATACAATTAAAAAAATTCGTAACATTAAAAAATCAGACAACAAGTTTTACAATTAGAACGTAATAGCCTGTAGTTTGTAATGATACCGCAGTGATTCATAGCCATTCCAAACTCAACATTAATCGTTTTCGCAAATCTTCATTCATTATTATGTAACCAGAGGAGAATCGGTGATCCTGTTAACAAATCACCTTTTCGCTTTTCATTTATCACCCTAATGACTGGTAAAAGGACTGACTCAACCGCGGGTTTTGTGATCCAGGTGTACGGAACACATTAAACGGATAAAACGGATTAAGAATTTCCAATCGTTCAGGAGAAGGGGTCACATCATTCGAAGTTTTCCTTGTAATTTTCATTAACAATGGTTTCATCAGTTTCTACGTTAAATAAATTCCTCTGGGTTAACTGCTTGATTAATTCTCAGCCGCTACGAGCATTTCGTTGAACTAAAGGCGTAAAAACCATGCGTAGTTCCAAAATTTTCTTGCCGTTTCCAACAAATACTTAACTCTTAAAACCTAGCACGATGAATTTGCAGTTACAATGATAGCTTTACCAAACCGAAATTTACATTTAATTCTTCATCACAGGCTTAAATTTGCATAACAGAAAAAGCAAACAAATCATAGCATGTTTAATAATTTTGAATAGACAGGAAAACAATTGACATCTGGATATAGAAATTTGAGCACAATTTCTCCTGACAAACAAAGCCAATGAAAAAGAAGCGATTTTTTTCCACAGAATTTGGAGGTCGTTTATACTGTGGTTGATACTTTTGTAAATTTATTTTCACCCAAGAAACATTCTAAAACAAAAAGTGGTCAATAAATCAATTTGTTTTTGTAAAGATCTTCACTCAAGTCAGCATTTCTCTACTTTACTGGTTCAAATTTCGGTGTTCATCGGTAACTCTGACGCTAAATGGCGGAACATTATTCATCCCAGCCATTCAACTTAACTGCGCAAGAACGGAGGAACGAACCTAGTGTTTTTATGGTTATGGGGATTTTAAAAAAAGGCTTTCACACAGAATATCAGTTCGAGATAATTAAAAGTTTAAAACAACAGCCAGTATCACAAAAACATATCAAAATGTTACAAAATGTTTGAACTAATTCAACAGCCTTTACAAAGTTTGACTACTAAGGAAGTGAGTTTCAATCTGAAAGAGGATAAAGCCGGTAGATCCACTCTACCCTAGATTACTCCCAGGTGCGCTGTAGGAAACACTCGAGAATTTATCGTGTTGAAAATATGGAGGCAATTTGCTGGAAGAAATTAAGTTCTACTGATTATATATTTGTAATTTAAAAAAAAAAGGTAAAGTAAAGAAGAATATTAAGTAATGATGACGTTATTTTTAATACATCACAATGTGAATACTCAAGAAACGCTTATAGCGTATCAAATCCGTTTATTTTTATGGCGTAACACAAAGATTCGCCAAGCTTTCGCCCTCCAACATCTTTGTTCCTTACATGTTTCAATTCCATGCATTTTATGTCTACCATTGTCTTGAAAAAGCTTCTCAGTGTAGTGCGAAAGCTTGGCGAATCTTTGTGCTTATTACGCCATAAAAATAAACGGATTTAATACGCTATATGTGTTTCTTGAGTAAGTAATGATGACTTTCGTCACAAAGGAAAGGCGAAAAATGATTAAACATTAACCTAAATAAGGCAAAAATGGTAAATAACTCTTATGCAATACCATAAAAAACAATCAATGAATCTATACGTACTGTGGAGGACTATCACTATTTAAGTTCAGGGGCGCACAAAGAATTTCCTCAAGGGGGGGGGGTCCGACAAAAAAAATGCACGGGACAAATGAAACTAGAAATTAGGCACACACACATATGGTTTATGTATATATCATCATCATCATCATTGTCAACCATTATCAATCCACTGCTGGACGAAGGTCTCCACAACGGTCTGTCCTCCACAACGGTCTGTCTTGTGCCAGTCTCCTCCATGTCACTCCCGCATACTGTCGAATTTAATCCACCCATCTTCCATGTGGTCTTCTTCTGGGTCTTTTCCTGTCCCTTGGAATCCAATCTAAAATTTCGGCTGTCCATCGATGGTCTGTTCTTCTGGCAGTATGTCCAGCCCATTGCCATTTCAGGGATTTAACTCTGATCATGATGTCTTCCACTCTAGTCATTTTTCGGATCCACGTGTTCCTCTTCTTATCTCTCCTGGTTACACCAAGCATGCACCTCTCCATGCTACTTTGAGTTGTCTGCAGCCTTTGTATGTCTCTTTTAGCTAAGGCCCACGTCTCTGCACCATACGTAAGCACTGGAAGGATGCATTGATCAAACACTTTTCTTTTAAGACATAATGGCATATTGCTCTTGAAAATTATGCTGTTTCTTCCAAAAGCTCTCCAGGCAAGTTTTGTACGCCGATTAATTTCTTCACCAATGTGACCCTCACTTGATATCTGCTGTCCAAGTTAAACGTACATGTCTGTTATCTCCAGCTTTTCTCCATCAGTCGATAAATCTTCATTTCTTGTAAAAGCATTTAACATCACTTTTGTCTTCTGAAAGTTCATTTTTAATCCCACTTCCTTACTCTTGTCAGCAAGTTCCTGGATCATACTCTGCAGCTCTGATGGGCTAGTTACAAAAATGACTACGTCATCAGCAAAACGAAGGTGGGTTAGATAATCTCCATTGATCTTTATCCCCTTGTTTTCCCAGCTCAGTGACTGAAAAACACCCTCCAATGTGGCATTAAAGAGCTTCAGAGATATGGTGTCACCTTGTCTCACTCCCTTTCCAATTTTTATGTGTGTTGTATTTTCAAACAGCCGAATCTTTGCACTTGCATTTTCATAGATGTTATTAATAATAATAATGTATGCATCTTCAATACTGCAGGATTTCAGAGCCATTGCAACTGCTGATGGTTTCACCGAATCAAAGGCTTTTTCATAATCGATAAAAGCCATGCACAATGGAAGTTCATATTCCCCCGCTCTTTCAATTAGTTCTCTCAGTCCATGGATATGATCTATTGTGCTGTAGCCACTCCTGAATCCAGCTTGTTCTCTCGGTTGAGCCATGTCCAGTCTTACCTTCAAGCGGTGTGAAAGAACTTTAGTGAAGATTTTATAAACCACTGATAGGAGGCTGATGGGTCTGTAGTCCTTGAGATCCTCAATATCACCTTTTTTATGTAACAGGATCATTGTAGCGTTGTTCCAATCCTCAGGAACCTTCCCTTCATTAAGGCATCGAGTGAAATTTTGGGCGAGTACTGTTTCGATTTCTCCACTTGCTTCTTGTATGATGTCTACAGTAATTCCATCTTTTCCTATAGCTTTTTCCCGCTTCATGTTCTTGATTGCATGTGCAACTTCTGCTGGAAGGACTGGAAGAACTCTGGTACTGGTACCTTTCATGATGTCTGGAGTACATGTATCATCCCTTTCATATAATTTGGAGTAGAAATCTTTCACTCTTGTCAAAATTTCACCTCTATTTCTTGTTACAGAACCATCTTCTTTTCTCAGTGCCATAATCTGTTTTTTCCCCTTACTGAGATGTCCCTTTGCTATCTTTAGGCTTTGGTTGTTTTCAATTGCTTTCCTTACTAGTTCACAGTTGAATTTCCTTACGTCTTCAGTGATACTTTTTCGTACTGTCTTGCATAGCTCTATATATTCCACTTTGGAAGTCACATCTTCTGTAGTTGTCCTCATCACTCTTCTTTTTTGCATCAACATTTTGGTTTTTCCTGATAATTTGTTCACATGCAATTTGTTCTTAGACCCAGCTAATTTTGTTGCTGTTTCCATAAGAGCTTTGGTTACTTTTCTGTTAACTTCAGAAATATCCACTTCTTCCGATGTTAGACCTTCTGAAGCAGAGAATCTGTTCTTCAGTTCCAATTTGAAGGTATTATGGTGTTTTTTAAGGTTGGTTATGTCAATACATTTTGTTTTTCTTATGAGCTTGCTACGTTCGAGTTTAGTGTTGAGGTGCATCTTACATCTCACCAATCTATGGTCACTACCTGTGTTGAACTTGTTTAGCACACTGCAGTCTCCTATGACGAATTTTTTGTTACACATAATAAAATCAATTTCACTTGTCGTCCCATTTGGATGTCTCCATGTCCATTTCCTGTGTGGCTTTTTCTTGAAGAAGGAGTTCAAGATGAAAAACCCTTCTGCCTCTGCAAACTCTACGAGAGTATTTCCACGCTGGTTTCTGTTGCCGTGACCGAATTTACCTACTGAAGTTTCATTCTGTTGCTGTTGCCCTATTTTTGCATTGAAATCTCCCATAATTATTTTCAAGTGCTGCTTACCTTTATTATTTAGATCACGAATTTCCTCATAAAATTCTTCAATTTCTTCTTCAGCATGACTTGTGGTGGGTGCATAAGTTTGAATAATCTGAGCCTGGTATCTTCTCGAGAGTTGGATAACGAGTCGTGCAGCTCTGTCAGAGGAACTTTCAACTTCTACAACTCTATCTTTCAGTTTCTTGTTTATTATAAATCCAACACCACTAGTTCTGCCAGTATCTGTCCCACGATAGTAGAAGAGATGTCCACTTTTCAGTTCAATGAGATCTTCTCCTTTTCTCCTTACCTCACTTAGCCCCACGATGTCCCACTTGATCCTTTGTAGTTCCTCTTCCAATTCAAGAAGCCTTGAATCAGAAGATAGGGAGCGTCCGTTATACGTAGCAAAGGTCAGCATCAGATGGCAGCCTAGTCCGGTCCTCCGGGGATTCTTAGCACCCTCTGCCTTCATGTCGCACTGGCCGCTGCCTTGGCCAGGTACATTCCAGCTGCCGGAGACTGAGGGCCAAGATTTAAGTTGTGGAGACATTTTGGAGGGGTTTGGCCATAACTCACCACGCTGGCCAAGCGGGTTGGTGAGTGTGGGATAGCATTTCCTCTAATCCCGATGGTATAGTTATACTGCTATTGGCGGTCGTCAGAGCCCCTTTAGTGGGAACAGGATGCACCACGAGAAGGCGGGTTTGACATTTGTCAAGGAGAGGCTGTGATGTTACGCATCACCTGACCTTACATCCCATGTATATATATATGTGTGTGTGTGTGTGTGTGGAATATTTTTGTTAGCATAAATCAGCACTGATGTGTTCACAGGTTAAAAAAACCTTACTCTTTTTAATAAGTCTGCTAAATTAAATGTGCAATAATATATACATTAATATTTGTGTAAGACCTTAAGACGTACAGAAAAATAAAGTTTAAATCGCTTCTCTTACTGTAATGCAGAAACATTTTCATCTAAGCTCACTTTAAATAATATATATAAATTATATGCTTGCCCTGAGAGCACTGTTCATTACACTGTTAAAGAGCAGACACATTATCAATGGAAAACGAAAAAGTTAAGTAAAAAATAATTTTTAACTAACCTAAGTATTCCTCATCGAACTTTGAAAACTATTACAGTTGTCGAACTACCTTTTCAGACAGGGAATTGAATAAATCTAAAACTGAATAATCTATGAGTTTACAATGAAGCATACTTCTGAGTAAAAACAGTCATTCATAAGCAAGCTGCTGCTCCCCTCGAAAAATGACAAATTCAGGAAGTTAGTCTCTCATGTCCTAAACGGATGGAAATCAACAGATACAAATATCAAGCACAGACGCAGACCTTCTTAACAGAAAATAGTGTGTTTACACCCAGGCCTTTATCTTGTGTATCCCCTTTCTCTCAGAGGAGGAACGCCCATTAGCATCCCATATGTGACTGAGGCCCGAGCCATGGAGAAATTTCCTGGAAAAGGTTATGGGAACACGAGAGACTGGGAGAGTGATGGCTTCCTGGTTCCTCAAACACTCTGGGGTTTCACTAATTACCTGCTTTAATGCTTGCCATCGTCAGCCATCCAAAACAGATGCAGCATTCCTAAGGCAAAAGAGCACTCTGATTTCTGTGATTGATACAATCACACCACAGCCAGCTCGTTTCTATAAACATGTGCGGAAAGATTTTATTTTTAATTTCGCGGTAGTTGGAATAAGGTGTTTTAAAATTCTAGGAAGGGGCGGGGGGAGGGTCCGGACCGGACGAACCCACCCCGTGTGTGTGCCTCTGTTTAAGTCAACATAAGTTTCAGAAATGAATAAGACCAGATATAAATGGAAGAATTGCACATCGAAGCGCAGAATTCAGGCCACACAAAGACAGCTCATTCTCAAATCTCCCATTTGAACGGGAGAAAGTCAGTAAGTGAGTCACAAACAGCTATGGGATAGCTAATAATGGTAGTTATTAGTTTCTAAATGTGTCATTAAGTGGCAGCACAATCTAGCTTACTCGTAGTTTAACGTATAGACGATAGGTATCGCATGCGCATGCCCAGCTCAGATAGCAAATGGCGACCGTGCTCGAAGAGTGTATGACCCAAAAGCTGCGTGCTGTTGTGCGTTTTCTTCGGGCAAAAGGACTTCCGGCAAAGGATATTCATATGGAAATGTTTCCTGTTCACGATGAGAAATGTTTGTCGGCTAAAGTGGTACACAACTAGGTCGATACGTTCTATCAAGGACGCGCAGAAGTTGCTAATGAAGACCGACCTGGTCGTCCTGTTCAGGTTGCGACAAAAGCAACTGTGAGTTGGGTGAAGGAGATGATTCGAGCTGGCAGACGAGTAACGATAAATAGTGTAGCAAATGCAATAGGATGTTCTCATGGTTTAACTTACAGCATAATGCGTGATCATTTGAATTTCCGGAAAGTGTCCGCGCAGAGGGTGCCCAGAGAACTGACTCAGGAACACAAAATGAACCGAATGGGTCTGTACTTGCAACATCTGTCCGATACGCATGTGAAGAGAAGACATTCTTGACAGGATTGTTACAATTTGAAACTCATAGACAAAGTAATCACTACAAAAAAAGAAATGAGTCAATAAATAGCAATAATAATGACTAAAAAGCCTAAATATACTCCTCCCTCCAAAAAAATATGCATTAAGGTTATGGGGAATCGTATCCTATATATTTATTTTCCCTGTCTTTGTTACGGATGAGCTTATCTGTATAAAACACAAAGTACTGATGAATTTCTGTCAAACAGTACAACTGTACAAGGCAGTTTGTCCTTCCCAGAAATCACTTAGGCCCTATACTATCGAAGAGAGAAATGTGTATAATAACCACAAGACTGAGGTTTCTTATAAACATTTCAAAAATGCTGTATGAATTTGATGAAGGATGATTCGTGTTAAAAATGTTGAAAATTAAAATATCGACTAAACACGATGAAACACATATGTAGCACACATACACTAGAGGTATTTAAGCTTTACTAATAAAACACACACCACATGAGATCTTTCGAGTATCACAACGTCCCCATCTTCAGATGTTACATTCACGAGTAAGATCAAGATATATACAGTATATATACAACACCATCGTCAGAAACCAGTAATATTGTAACGCCATCTATGATTTACACAGTGCATTTAAAATAGATCATGAAAATGTTTAAATAAAATGGTCCATGGATCCGATATAACTTTAGGGACATAATCGTAGCAGCAACGAGATCCGAATGATGCAATATATAGGCTCTCCATAAGTAATAACAGTGAGAGCTTACCTGGAGAGTTTATAATGGATACCTCATTCCACTTTGGAGTATAGGAACCAGACGAGACAAGGCGGTTGTTAACTTGCCATTACGTACATTATATTTATGCTCCCTGACGCTGGTACTCAAGTTCCTTTTTGTAGAACCAATATATACAGTATCATTAGTGTCTGGAACAACGGCTTGTAGAGGTATGGTGTATACACCGTATCTAGTATGTGGAGGCACCCTGTCCCGATCCTTCTTGATTAATGCATAAATACTTCCAGTCGTGAGGCCAAAGTCAGTATTATATGGTTTACACTTATTTCTTAGTATATTAACAATCCTGAGCACATACCGAAGTGATCCCACAAAACGGGGTTTACGAAAGTCTCTAGAAAGAGTCGAAACATTCGACTTCTTAATTTGCCGGAGCAAGCGATCCACGACCGAGGTCTCGTATCCATAATGACAAGCAATTTGTTTAATCTTGACTAGTTCCAAATGTCGTAATCTAGGGTTGGACGAGATTTGGAAATAATAAATATTTTTTTTTACTTTTTGAAATTCGTAACAGTAGATGAAATTTTTCAGTAGATTTTCAGTAGATGACATTCTAATACAGTAGTCTACCGTTACAACTACTGTTATCAAATATATACAGCAGTTGTAACAGTAGATGAAATCCTAATACAGTAGTCGTAACAGTAGAAGAAATTCTATCGAATTTCATCAACTGTTACGACTACTGTTATCAAATTCCATCTACTGTTATCATGCTATGATGGAATTCATAGCATGATAACAGTAGTCGTAACAGTAGATGAATTCGATAGCATGCCGAATTGACATGGAAAAAAAATTGCTTAAAGCTGAGAATTGTGGCTGAGATTAGACAGAGACCACACAGCAGTGGATTGGGTATAGTTGATGACGACATATACCGGGTGGTTATAAAATACGTATCCTTACGCTCGGGTCCCTAGAAAGCGAAGAAATGGATATATCACGACGGAACTTCTTAGGTAGCTTTTTGAGGGTACGGAAAAACAATTTAGCCGACAAAAAATAAAAATAAAATAAAAACAATATTAGTTCAAAATTGTGCCACCAAGGGAATAATGGCGCTGCAGGCGCAAGAAAAGAACAAACACGTGCGTAAATTTACTGGTTTTTGACACGCAACCATGCTAGGAAAAAATCTGGTCAATACATTGGCCATCA
The DNA here is from genome assembly GCA_039090855.1 of Macrothele yani. Classification (NCBI taxonomy): domain Eukaryota; kingdom Metazoa; phylum Arthropoda; class Arachnida; order Araneae; family Macrothelidae; genus Macrothele; species Macrothele yani. Next base: position 32,859,903 of record CM076989.1, on the reverse strand, counting down.
CAAGAGATTACCTCTGACGTACAGCAGAAGCATCACTGCTAAAATCTAAGAAAAAGAAACCGTAGTGTTCGGATACTATCGTGTTCATACAAGACGGTGCACCTCCAGATATTGGTGGATAGGAAAAGAAATTTCTCAGTCGAACATTCAGCAATGAACGTATAATTTCTCGAGGGTTTCGATAGTCCTGCCCAGTCCGTTCACCAGACTTGTGATTTCTGGCTTTGGGGAAAACCTGAAAGACATAGTTTATCGGGCCGGCATACGCTCTCTCTCTCTCTCAAGTATCAAACATCAGCTCTCTCTCAAGTATAAAGTATCAGCATGTGACACGTGTGATTTGACAAGTATCCCATTACTTCCTCTCTCAAGTATCAAGTATCAGCATGTGACACTGTGATCTGACAAGTATCACACTGCGCTCTTTCTCTCTCAAATATCAAGTATCAGCATGTGACATGTGTGATCTGACAAGTATCCCATTACGCCCTCTCTCAAGTATCAGCTGTGATCTGACAAGTATCACACTGCGCTCTCTCTCTCTCTCTCTCTCTCTCTCTCTCTCTCTCTCTCTCAAGTATCAAGTATCAGCATGTGACACTGTGATCTGACAAGTATCACATTACGCTCTCTCTCAAGTATCAGACATCAGCATGTGGCACGTGTGATCTGACAAGTATCACATTACGCTCTCTCTCTCTCTCTCTCTCTCTCTCAAGTATCAAGTATCAGCACGTGACACGTGTGATCTGACAAGTATCACATTTCGATCTCTCTCTCTCTCTCTCTCTCTCTCTCGCTCTCTCAAGCATCAAGCATCATCATGTGAAACGTGTGATCTGAGAAGTATCACATTACGCTCTCTCTCTCTCTCTCTCTCTCAAGTATCAAGCATGTGACATGTGTGATCTGACAAGTATCACATTACGCGCTCTCTCTCTCTCAAGTATAAGGTATCAGCATGTGACACGTATGGTCTGACAAGTATCACATTACGCTCTCTCTCTCTCTCTCTCTCTCTCTCAAGTATCAGCATGCGACACGTGTGATCTGACAAGCATCACAGTACGCTCTCTCTCAAGTATCAGCATGTGACACGTGTGATCTGACAAGCATCACAGTACGCTCTCTCTCAAGTATCAGCATGTGACACGTGCGATCTAACAAGTATCAAACGTGTCACATGCCGTTTTTCGTTTGCAGAATGTTATTTCTTGCAATGACCAGAATATTAAACAGATTTTGTCTGAAACATTTGTGCTGTCAATAAATAGCAAATTCACGCACGTGTATGTTCTTTTCTTTATTCTACAGCGCTACTGTTGCCCAGCGGCGATATTTTGAACATCCCCCCCCACGCTAAATCGTTTTCCCAATCACTCAATAAGCTATCTGCCAAGTTTCGTCGCGATATCTACATTTCTAGCTTCTCTAGACACCCGGAGAATAAGGGTACCTATTTTACAACCACCCGATATATTTAGCAGCAACAAGGATAATATTTGGGAAACTGCGGTGGTAAAATTGCATGCAAAGAGAAAGCAAGCGTTTGTTCAGAAGGTAAAAAATGAAATGCCTATTTTTAACGGACTGAGAACTATGAAGATTCTGTTGTGCAATACTGTTAAAAAAAAAAGGGAGAATTTTTAAGTGGCATCATTAAACAGTTAAGGATCTTTGCTTTTTTAAAGGAATCGGAAAGATAAATTTTTCTGCTGAAGTCGTGAGGGTCTTTTTTTTTTGTTCGTTTTCGCAATTGTCACGAAGCTGAAAGATGGGACATTTCTGACAGAGCCAACAAGTTTTTCAGCTTGGAGCTGCACCTCTCTAATAGCATCGCTATCATCACCGCTAACACGAGAATACATATGGTCGCATTAGTCGTAGACGGACAGATATGATTGCTTGTACGACGCCGATAACTACTTGCTTTTGAAGGCTTCAGAAATTGGGTATTTCCTTGACAATTGTGGAGGAGGTCAGTAACATGAAACGAATGCGGTGTTAGAGACCATCAGCGGTGAACAAACGTAGATTCAATTGTTTTGATTTATGATTCTTGCGATTTTTGTTTGGATTTTTGCTAGCGTCCACTCTTTTTGCTTCTCATCCGTAACCATATCATCCGCACGACGTTGACGCGCCAGTTCATTGGTTTTGGCGCCCTTTTATAGCAGCTGGCTTTTAAAACTAGTCTTGAATTGCGTAAGTATGGCTACTCGTTATCCTCATACGAAACTCTTTAAGTTGCGCTCAGTCATTGCAAACATCGCTCAAATCGCAGTTTCTCTCTTTCGAGAAGCATTTGAAAACCTTGGAACTGAACTGGAAATTGAAAAAAGAAAAAAAAAGAAAAATGCAAATGAATGAAAGCAATTTTTAATTCCATAACATTTTATCGAAAAAAACATGTTGGCCGTTATACAGAGGATTTTATATTAAGGCAAAAAGTTAGAATTTGGGATGCAGACGTGAGAAGTGCAATAGTCACTTGTTTGCTAGAAGAAAAAGCGAATGTTAATTTCGTTTCGAGGTTTAGCGATGTTATTGAGCAACAAGAAGACACAGTCTCTAAATTTAGGATTATATGCTAGATTCGTACAAGAGGATTAAAGATTTCTAAGAAAGCGCATTTTCCGTTCAGGTTGAACGATTATAAAGAAATGAACCTACCGGGCAAAAGATACCATCTAAGGAGAACAAAATAAGAGAGGCAAGTTTTAATACGTACTTCATAAGGTCTGTTGTATGTATCACAGTTTTCAAGGCATGTACTTTTTTTTACTGCGCTTATATTGGGTTGATGCGTAAGTTCATACCGTTTTTATCACCGCACTACAGGAATGTATTACATCAGAAGGGAAAACGGAATCAATCAACTATTGTTAACGATGGTGTCCCAAAGTCTGGATAGGTGAGCAATGCTATTCTTGAAAAAAAAACGTGCAGGTTTTGCTGTGCAGAAATCATCAAGGAAATTCTGGAGATCAACATCATTGTTGAACGTTCTGCCACGGAGTGCATTCAACAGAGGTCGGAACAGGGATAGTCTAAAAGAGCGAAATCTGGGAAATAGGCCGAATGTGGAAGGATCTCCCATTTCATGTCCTGAATGGCCATTTTGGTCATGTTGGCACTGTGAGGGGATGCGTTATCATGATGGAGAAGGACACCATGGCGCCACTGTGGCCGTTTCTGCTGAATCGCTCCCTCCACACGGCGAAGTTGGGAAATGCCTTCCATGTCCCACCAGACGCACAAAATGATCCTCACAGCATGAAGATCATGTTTTAAACGTGGTGTGGGCGTCTTGTTTGGGCTTAACCATTCCATCCATGCCTGAAATTCACGTACGGGCACCACTTTTCATCTCCAGTAACAATACGTGACAGAAAGGGTTTGTGTTTCTGAGAACATTCACCATAACGGGCGAGCAAGGAACCACGTATGGCAACACGCTGATTCTTGTTGTCCTTGGTGAGAGTGTGAGGCACCGAAGCCCCGATTTCTGGACCTTTCCCATACGTTCCAGGTGTCGCACCACTGTGGCCTGATCACAGTCCATTTCAGTGGCCAGTTCGCGTGTGGTTTGACACAGATCCAGGTGGATGAGATGGTTCAAACGATCCTTATCAAAGTGAGATGGACGACCTGAGCGTGGAGAGTCGTTGAGGTCAAAATTGCCACCTCGGAACCGCTCAAACCATTTGAGGACTGTCCTCGGAGCAATAGCATCCTCCCCATACACAGCACAAATTTGTCGAGTAGCCTCGGCCGCTGAGAATCCCTTGTTAAGCTTGTAGAGGAGCAGATATCGGAAGTGTTCATTCCTCTCTACTTGACAGTCTACACTTCCGGACCTGAAAACCAAAAAAACATTAGCCACAATCAAACAACGCAATATGATTTAGATACACCATACTACTGGCTACATTTTGATAGACGGCACCGTTACTACTGACCTGGGAAACACTCGTGAAATAAAACAGCATGAACTTATGCATCAACCCAAAAATATACAGATATCGGACAAAAAATTAGTTACCACCATAAATTTACTATTAATACTTAGTTACATCAGCAAGTGCAGAAGTCACAGCATTAATTCTTGCTAAAAGAGAGCATTAATTCTTGCTGAGAGCTAATTTAAATGATTTGTGACAATTTTTGTCCATTTTAAGAACAGTTTGTCTCGCAGTTTATTGAGATTTCTGGGATGCTGAAGTTTGGTTTTTACACTTCGTTCAAAGTGGTCTCATAACTTCTCGATAAATCTGACGATTTGGCTGTCATGTCCATGTGTCCCAGAGTTGCATCATGCTCTTCACACCAATCCATAATGGTTTTAGCTTTATGAATCCCACAGTTGTTCTCCTGATAAATCTAATAAGTTACTTTACTTATTGGAAATCTTGCAACGGTTGTGCAAAAAGAAACACATGATCGTCTAAAATTTATCTGTAAGCATGCGGATTCATCGTATTCTTCACCTCTACTAGTGGATCAAATTTACAACCATTAAAACAACCCAACAACATTACTGGCCTACATCCTTTGCCAAGAACTCACTGAACACACTCAGGATTGGATGTTTCTTTAGATCTAATGTTGACCCTGCGCCTCTTGTCATTTGAGAATAGGCAAAATTTGTATTCATCAGACCATATGTCAGCCTTCCAATGATCAAGAGTCCATGTCCTGCGAACTTTGGCCCAAGCTAATCGAGCTTTCTTGTGAGCTGAAGTTCACATTGGTTTCAGTCTTGCAACTGGACTACAGATATTCATTTGATGAAGTTCCCTACGCAATTTTCGCTCAGATATATACACGTTTGAAGTCCATTATTTAAATATTACGTTTGAGGTCCATTGTTTCAATATTAGAGGAGTTCCTATCTTGTCTGAGATCTATTTTCGTTGATCAGGAGAGAAATTCTGTTCCGGTTACGACTTGTCAAAATCGTGTTTCGTCCACAGTTTTTCCTTTTATTTTCAGTCGAGTTTGACTTAAAATTTTTATAAACAAGTAGAACTTATCTTTTGCTAACACCTGGAAATTTAAAAACATCCTGGATGCTGTGTCCTTTTGACTGGCTAAAAGCCATGACCCGTTTCTGACTGTCCTTTACATCTACCCATTGATTTTTATTTTACTGAAATGTCAGCTTCAAATTTTACCTGTAGAAAGAAATAACATATTTTATTATTATATAACCCAGAAAGTTTAAAGAAAATGCTGATTATAACCTCAGAAATATATCATATTAATACTCTCGTAGAGTTATTAATATGATATACTCCTTTTTCAAGAAAAAGCCACACAGGAAATGGACATGGAGACATCCAAATAGGACGACAAGTGAAATTGATTTTATTACATGTAACAAAAAATTTGTCATAGAAGACTGCAGTGTGCTAAACAAGTTCAACACAGGTAGTGACTATAGATTGGTGAGATGTAAGATGCACCTCAACACTAAACTAGAACGTGGCAAGCTGATAAGGCAAACAAAATGTATTGACATAACCAACGTTAAAAAACACCATAATACCTTCAAGTTGGAACTGAAGAACAGATTCTCTGATTTAGAAGGTCTAACATCGGAAGAAGTGGATATTTCTGAAGTTAACAGAAAAGTAACCAAAGCTCTTATGGAAACAGCAACAAAATTAGCTGGGTCTAAAAACAAGTTGCATGTAAACAAATTATCAGGAAAAACCAAAATGTTGATGCAAAAAAGAAGAAAGATGAGGACAACTAAAGAAGATGTGACTTCCAAAGTGGAATATACAGAGCTATGCAAGACAGTACGAAAAAGTATCACTGGAGACATAAGTAAAATTCAACTGTGAACTAGTGAGGAAAGCAATTGAAAACAACCAAAGCCTAAAGATAGCAAAGGGACATCTCAGTAAGGGAAGAAAACAGATTATGGCACTGAGAAAAGAATATGGTTCTGTAACAAGAAATAGAGGCGAAATCTTGACAAGAGTGAATTATTTCTACTCTAAATTATATGAAAGGGATGATACTTGTACTCCAGACATCATGAAAGGTACCAGTACCAGCGTTCTTCCAGTCCTCCCAGCAGAAGTTGCACATGCAATCAAGAACATGAAGCGGGGAAGAGCTCCAGGAGAAGATGGAATTACTGTAGACATCATACAAAAAGCAAGTGGAGAAATCGAAACAGTACTCGCCCAAAATTTCACTCGATGCCTTAATGAAGGGAAGGTTCCTGAGGATTGGAACAACGCTACAATGATCCTGTTACATAAAAAAGGTGATATTGAGGATCTCAAGGACTACAGACCCATCAGCCTCCTATTAGTGGTTTATAAAATCTTCACTAAAGTTCTTTCACACCGCTTGAAGGTAAGACTGGACATGGCTCAACCGAGAGAACAAGCTGGATTCAGGAGTGGCTACAGCACAATAGATCATATCCACGTACTGAGAGAACTAATTGAAAGAGCAAAGGAATATGAACTTCCATTGTGCATGGCTTTTATCGATTATGAAAAGGCCTTTGATTCGGTGAAACCAACAGCAGTTACAATGGCTTTGAAATCCTGCGGTATTGAAGATGCATACATTAATATTATTAATAACATCTATGAAAATGCAAGTGCAAAGATTCGGCTATTTGAAAATACAACACACACAAAAATTGGAAAGAGAATGAGACAAGGTGATACCATATCTCCCAAGCTCTTTAATGCCACATTGGAAAAAGTCTTTCAATCACTGAGCTGGGAAAACAAAGGGATAAAGATTAATGGAGATTATCTAACTCACCCTCGCTTTGCTGATGACGTAGTCATTTTTGCAACTACCCCATCAGAGCTGCAGAGTATGATCCAGGAACTTGCTGACAAGAGTAAAGAAGTGGGATTAAAAATGTACTTTCTTCTGAAAGTACATTTTTTACAAGAAATGAAGATTTATCGATTGATGGAGAAAAGCTGGAGATAACAGATACGTACGTTTATCTTGGACAGCAGATATCAAGTGAGGGTCACATTGATGAAGAAATTAATCGGCGTACAAAACTTGCCTGGAGAGCTTTTGGAAGAAACAGCATAATTTTCAAGAGCAATATGCCTTTATGTCTTAAAAGAAAAGTGTTTGATCAATGAATCCTTCCAGTGCTTACGTATGGTGCATAGACGTGGACCTTAACTAAAAGAGGCATACAAAGGCTGCAGACAACTCAAAGAACCATGGAGAGGTGCATGCTTGGTGTAACCAGGAGAGATAAGAAGAGGAACTCGTGGATCCGAAAAATGACAAGAGTGGAAGACATCATGATCAGAGTTAAATCCCTGAAATGGCAATGGGCTGGACATACTGCCAGAAGGACAGACTATCGAAGGACAGCCGAAATTTTAGATTGGATTCCAAGGAAAGGAAAAGACCCAGAAGAAGACCACATGGGAGATGGGTGAATGAAATTCGAAAGTATGAGGGAGTAACATGGAGGAGACTGGCACAAGGTAGGCCGTTGTGGACGAAACTTGGGGAGACCTTCGTCCAGCAGTGGACTGATAATGGTTGACAATGATGATGACGATACAATTGCATACACCGATGACCCATATGACCACGTACCTAATAAGCTTTAGGACCCCCTTTAGCTCGCAAAACACCGGCCACATGAAGAGGCATCGATTCGTTGAGGTGGAGATAGGTATCCCGGGTTATCTGGTACCATAACGTCAACAGCATGTTCTCCAGTTCCCTTACATTTCGAAGTGGTGGTGATTTAGCGCGAACCTGCCTTTCCTAGTTAAACCACAAATGTTCGATTCGGTTGATGTCAGGGGAATTTGGAGGCCAGGACATTAACAGAAAGTCGCCAGCATGTTCCTCGAACCTTTCCTTGACAATTATGGCTGTGCGGCACAGCGCATTATCCTGTTGGTAATAGCCATAACAAGCATAGAACACAGTTGCCATGAATGGGTGAACTTGGTCCGCAACGATGTTCAGATACCTGAGAGCTGTCAGGGATAAGAGGGCCTAAAATGTCCTAAGAAAACATCGCAAACACAATAACACCTCCGCGTTGCAACCTGTTTCCGCTCAACAATGCATCCATGTGCCATAGCATCCGTTGGTAATCGGCTTCACCGCGCTCGACCGCCTACGTGATGCACCAGGAATCTTGATTCGTCAGACCAGGCCACTTTCTTCCAATCATCCATGGAAGAAATCATCCATGGCGATGACGTGCAGTGAGCATGGGGTCTTCCGCTACGCAGGCCCATGCGCAGAAGGCTGCGATGCACTGTGTGCTGTGACACATTGCCCTGATCACAACCGTTGTAGCTGCGGGTGACTTGTCGCACTGGGGCCCTGCGGCCGCAGTGAACAATGCACGACACGGATGCCGCTGCCCTCAGGCATCGGTGAGCTGCAGAAAACACACCGCTGGACCACGTTTCGTCGTTTGGCCATATGTGCACCACTTTTGATACGTACGCACTACAGCAGCACGTGTACAACCCACAAGCCGCGCCGTTTCCGAGATTGTAGTTCGAGGTGCCATGCTATCACAATTTGTCCTTCATCAAACTCCGATAAATCGGCAGCTTTTCCCATTCTGACTCCGAACACTCTACTAACCGAAAGCCGGTCCTCGGGTTGTATACATACTGCCGTGTAAACTTCACCTGCGCCATCGTTCGGTCTCCAGGCGCGCTCATTTCTCTAGGCTGGGGGTGGTCATAATGTAATAGCTCATAGGTGTATATTGCTGCAGGTGACTAATTTTTTTCCCAGTGTCTTCATATCGAAAAATGACTGAACGACAATCTCTATGAAACTTATCTGGAAAACGAAACGAGTTATTTTTTAAACATCAAAAATCAGGCAAAAGTCTTGTAATACGACTGGAGGACGTTATTTTCAGAAACCTTCCGTGAATTCACACCAATTATTTTTTACAGTGCATTACGTACTTATAATTGAGTTTTTTTCCTTGTTAATGTATTTTAAAGACTCTAACACTGTACTGCCTGCTAACAAGATCTACAAACGTACAGTGCATACGAAGCAACGCTTTTTAGCACGTCTTTTGTAAAAAAAGATAGTGCTTATGTTATCGGTTTGTCCGTCCGTCCGTCTGTACCCACGGTATCTCTGCAACTATTAGTCCGATTTGAAAAATTCTTTTTGCATTCGAAAGCTTGAAATATGCGAATGATGATCCTTTATTTCTTTTCTTTTTACGATGTACAATTTCGCCGCTAGAGGGCGTAAATTATGTCGAATTCAAAAATACGTTTCATTCCACATATTTGCTTCTAAACATCCGATTGAAAAAAATATTTTATCTTTAGATTCTATTTAGGTAGAAGAGTATTTTGGATATAGTTTATTTTTCAAATTACACATAGATTTTCCGCCAGCGTAAGTAAAAGTAAATTGCATTTTTTCCGATAACTCTTCTTCTAAAATTCCGATTTGAATTTTTTTTTTCAACGGATATATCTCTTGATGCACAATCTTTTGCATATAATTTCGAATTTTTGGTAAAAATTACTTTGGCCACCAGGAGGCGTAAGCGTTAATTTTGGCTTCTGGTGTATTTGCCATAAAATCTGAGCTTCTGAAATATCGATTGAAAATATTATTTCGTGAACTGATGCCGCTCACATCGATAAACCTTTTCGGACTATTTTCTTCTTAAAATATTCCACAGTTTCTCCGCCAGGGGGCGTAGATATATATCTTATTTTTGTCAATATCTCGACTTCTAGGAGTCCGATTTGAAAAATTCCTGCTTTGTTGGATAGTATTTTCCGTGTCACATGTTTTTCATATAATTTCAAAATTTTCACGTAATTCATAGACTTTCCGCTAGGGGGCGTAAAGGTAAATTGCGTTTTCGCCTATATCTCTGCTTCTAAATCACCGATCTGAAAAATTCTTTCTGCACAGGATACAGCTCCCGATGGGAAATCGTTTGCTCATAATTTCTAATTTTTGTAAAATAATGGTTTGGCCACCAGGGGGCGTAAACCTTAATTTCCGCTTTTAATGTATTTGCAGCAAAATATGAGCTTCTAAATTCTCGATTGAAAATACCATCGTTTGTAGACCGATACTACTCATGTCGACAAACCTTTTAGAAACATTTTCTTCTCAAAATAGTGCACGGTTTTTACGACAGGGGGCGTAGATGCATATCTTATTTTTGTCAATATCTCGACATCTAAGAGTCCGATTTGAAAAATTCCTTCTTTGTTGGATAGTGTTTCTAGCGTGACATGTGGTTCATATAATTTCAAAATTTTCACGTAATTCATATACTTTCCGCTAGGGGGCGTAAAGGTAAATTGCGTTTCTCGCTATGTCTCTGCTTCTAAATCTCCGAGCTGAAAAATTCTTTCTGCACCGGATACAGCTCCTGATCGGAAATCGTTTGCACGTAATTTCAAATTTTTGTAATAAATTGTTTGGCCACCAGGTGGCGTAAGTCTTAATTTCCGCTTCTTCTGATGTATTTGCAGCAAAATATGAGCTTCTAAAATCTTGATTGAAAAAAACGTCGTTTGTTGACCGATACTACTCATGTCGACAAACCTTTTAGGAAAATGTTCTTCTTGAAAAAATGCATGGTTTCTACGGCAGGGGCGTAGATGTATATCTTATTTTTGTCAATATCTCTACTTCTAAAAGTCCGATTTGAAAAATTCCTTCTTTGTTGGATAGTGTTTCCGATGCGAAATGTTTTTTCTATAGATTTAAAATTTTCAAGTAAATCACAGAGTTTCCGCTAGGGCGCACAATGGTAAATTGCGTTTTCTGCTCCTAAAACTCCGATTTGAAAAATTCTTCCTGTATCGCATACAAGACCTAACGGAAAATATTTTTCACGTAATTTCTAATGTTTGGTAAAGAATGGTTTGGCTACCAGAGGTCATAAGTGTTAATTTCTACTTCTGATGTATTTGTAGCAAAATCTGGGCTCCTGAAAACTCGACCGATACCGCTCATATGGATAAACCTTTTGTGAATACTTTCTTCCTAAAATAATGCATGGTTTTCCCACCAAGAAACGTAAAGTCACATCTTATTTTTGTCGATAACTCTGTTTCTAAGAGTTCGTAAGCTCACGATTCCGTTTACAGCAATATCTGAGGGATTAAAGACCCGACTGAAAAACTTCTTCCTTCCGTCAGATACTATTGTTTTCCATGCCTGTTCCATTGACTTTGAATAGCTTTGATAAATTTAATTTGCGTCAGAACGGATTCAAAAAACGTGCTTATTACACCCGAAAATTCGGTGTCATCTTTCTTGTTTGTTGTTAGTGTGGAAGTTCAGGAGGTGGCAATCTGTTTGCTGGACTGATCAACTTTGAGCGGACGCTGAGAGATTAAATTATGATTTCATGGACGCCAAGGGATATCAGAAGATTTGCAGACTCCATGAGCCGCAAAGAACGAACAAATGAATTAAAACAAGTGAATTAACTCACACGTAAAATCCTTATTTCTCTGAATGGCGGATGTAGTGAATTATTGATATGGTAAAAGATTTTTAACTTCCAACTGGAAGATGGGGTATTTTTGGATTTGCGGTTTTTTTCTCACCTAAATTTAGCGCCGTCTTCTTTTTTGGCTCACACTTTCAAGCGGGAAGCTGGCGTAAGAATTGCAAGTGACCAAAGCGGGATCCAGAGGTTTTGGGGCCGAGTACAAGAATTATCAACCAGTCTTTTCAAGAATTTCACTGTTGCTATTTTTTTTTTTTTTTTTTTTTGATTGGAGATTTAACGACCACCGTGAGCAACTCAATGGGCTATAAGCAGTCACCCGTCGCTAATTTAGGGTCACTGGTTCCAGGGAAGGGAGAGATCCAGTGCCGTAAGACAAACACAACATCCATGCCTGATCGGGATTCGAACCCGGATCCCTTACGGTCGAATGATCAGAGGCCAGCGCCTTAGACCACTGCGCCACCGGGGCGGCACTGTTGCTCTTAACCAGTCTTTTCAAGAATTTCACTGTTGTTCTTAACCAGTCTTTTCAAGAATTTCGGAAAATAGAGAGCAGGAGAATATTTAGCTCTGAAGTTAAAGGAAAAAATATTTATAAGAATATAAAAATTAGAACGAACTGTAAAACGGTACAAAGAGGTTTATTTTCATTTTTGTAACTTTTTAAGGAATTGCCCCTTCGATTCGATTTAAAAATTCAAAGCTTGGGATACCTCCATGAACCGGAGCCCCGGCAGCTTCCCGGACTGAGCGTATCTGGATCCGGCTCAGCAAGTGACTGTCAATTGATTTAAAACTTCTTCACGGCATTAATGAGCTTCTTCATGACAGTCTGTCTTTTCAAACTCGGTGGGTGAAGGGGACGTGAGCGTCTCTATGGTGGGTGGATATGGTCAGTAAGAGCTATCTCTGTTCCCCGAAAGATTCTAAAATTCAATTTCTGAAGAACTGTTCTCTGCTTTTCATGTTGTGTAACCGAAGCCACTGTCTCATGATATTTACTGATATTCAAATACATTTATATAAAAACGCACGACATAACTTTTCACTGCAGTGAACATGAATATGGAGATTGCATTGTACCGGTGCAAATCGGGGCACAATTCAGTTAGTGTTTAATACAAAAGATATAAACGTTCAATAATTCCTACTCTCTAACTCTACTCCAGCATTAAGCTGTTTTCTGAGATTCAGAGGTTAGCTCCACAAAGAAATACAAACTACTAGATAAATTTCTAACTGATTATTTACGTATTGCTGCCTATCAAACTCCATTTACAGCGATCTTGACATACATCTCGGGTTTCATTGAGATCCATCACACGACGTACACAAGACCTTCTATACATCATACTCATAACCTTTTTCTCATGCAGACACTCCTGAATGTGATCCTCCCATGACTTTGTTGGCCTTCCTCTGCCTTTCCTTTCCTTTCACTCGGGCTAAAAATATTATCTTAGTAAGCATCTTATCACTCATTCTTTCAACATGTGTGACGTACCTGCCAGCAGGACGCACACGACATAAAGGCAGATAGGAATCAGAATAAAATGTCTGCGTAGCTCAGTTGGTAGAGCGACTTGTTCCGGAATAAGCGGCCTCGGGTTTGAATCCCGGCGTAGACCAAAAATGACGGAGAAATTTACTTCGTTATAATGGCGCCCGAACTATCCGGATGACCCGGCCGTTCAAAATCTCGCATTGGTGTGATGTTATTTCCACACCGCGAGACAGGAAAAATAAGAGAATCCTTTCTCCAGCACTTCGAAAAATAAAAATGTGTGATGTTGCATTCCACACAGCAGATTGACTGGGAGTTCTCAAGTGCACGTTCTACAGTGGATGGCTGCCTGCAACGATTCATGGTCACGGCTGACCCGTGGGCCATGCCCCCGGCCCTCTTTCGGGGCGGGGGGAGATGTGACGTACCTGCCAGCAGGACGCACACGACATAAAGGCAGATAGGAATCAGAATAGAATGTCTGCGTAGCTCAGTTGGTAGAGCGACTTGTTCCGGAATAAGCTGCCTCGGGTTCGAATCTCGGCGTAGACCAAAAATGACGGAGAAATTTACTTCGTTATACATGGCTAAACCACCGATGCATATTAGTCTCCACCTTGCTAACAACATTTTGCTTCACATTACACAACTGCAACACATCTTAATTCCACACACGATAATAACGTCTCTTGCCACAGACCCTCCCGTGAGTAACGCATTAATCCAGCACACAAACGACTCCTGTGTTTTTTCTGTAGTACCCAGGTTTCACTGCCATACATCAGAGTAGGAACAATTACAGTTTCATATACAGCCATGCGAGATTCTCTAAAGAACTCATCATTCCTGTAAAAATATCCCAAAGGAGCTATGACTCAATGAAGAATTCACTCGCCTACTAATTTCGCCTTCGAATTTGTTCTCTCTGTCAAACATGCTTCCTAAACATGAAATCTCATTCATCTGGTCAATCACAGTGCCACTTGGACTTATATTACATTCAGTGCTACCATAACTTTAGTTTTTCCCATATTTATACTCACAATGGAAGCATTTCAATTGTCACACTCCAAAATTAAACAAACTTGGTCAGGAGATAGTACTAAGGGCAAAAAACAGTGCGTGTATTTCCGTTTTGGCCCAAATGAATTGACAAAAGTGAACGAGTGGTCTGAAAACGGACTTAGAGAACAAGTGGAGAAAATCATCGAACGTATCAATGAACAATCAATGGCAGTCAGAAAAATTCAACAACATATTGTCATATCCATGGATAAAAATTGGATATTGTGAAAGCGCTTCGTTTGATAATGTTCAACGTATTTGTTTTTCAGATATCAATAACGATTTTCAGTACTGTGATAACTTTGGGGCCTTGTGTTGCTCTCATTGTTTCAAATTACTCTGCTTCGGTCATGTGTTCAATGCCACAAATGTTCATTTACACCTGTAATAAAGGTTTTTGTTGCTTTTTGTATGACGTATTTTGAATCATGGGGACATAGCTGATATTTGGGGTTACATATCACGCACCACAACACATATTAGATGATTTTTCCCACTTGTGCTCTAAAGCCATTTTCACACCACTCGTTCACCTTTGTCAGTTCATTTGGGCCAAAACGAAAATACGCCCATTAGTTTTTGCCCTTAGTACTATCTCCTGGCCACGTTTCTTCAATTTTGGAGAGTGACAGTTGAAAGGCTTCCCTTGTAAGTTTGAATTTCATGCAAACTTTGTACATCCGGGACAACATACTCTGCAACTCACTTTTGCTCTCTCCCAACAACAGGACTGTGTCATCAGCACACAGCAATCTGCACACATGGATATTATCAAGACATAAACCAGTATTGTCCATCTTGGCATCACCCATGCACGAATCCGTAAATATACATATTAAACGGTGTGAGGAAAGAATGCCCACGGAAAAAATGCCCACTTCTCGAAAATAGGAAAACATGCCCACAGAAAAAGTGAGGCATTTCTTAATTTCATGAAAAATTACCTTAATTTCAATTAAGCAATAGAGAAAAGTAATCCGAATGCTTCCTCCGCTCAACCATATAACGTTACTAGCATTATAAGGCCATCGTAGTTGGTTTTCAAAATGGCGGAAGGCGTCATTTGTTCAAATGAACATGAGTGAGTGTGGTGTGTTAGGCTTTCTCAAGAAGAGTAACTACGCATAAGGCAAAGAATCTCCAGCATTCTTTTCACACGGGATTAGAGAGTGGCGCATAACAGGGAAAGCAACTTTAACGAAGTCCGTGGACTGTATGAGGCTCAAACACACGGTAAAATAAAATTAACTCAGAAACGAGGCATCGCATAGGCTACGTATTGGTGTCAGGGTGCACTAGAGGGGTGTAGATGAACTGGCCGCAAAAATTTTAAGAGGCCGTATAAAAATGTCGTTTTTGACCGCTTCGTGGCCACGTTGTCAGAGGTTGGTTATCTGAGTCACGACAAGAATCCGTAATTTCGTATTTCTTTAATTGCGATATTTAATGTAATTCTTTATAAAAAAAAATTATAATCTGCAACTCAACAAAAGAATTTCAGGGTTTATAAATTACAGCTCAACAAATTATCTGCAGGCATGTGCAAACTCAGGAAAACTGTCGATGTGTGTGTGGGAGGGGGGGGCGGCACGCCTTAATACCAAAAATATAAAATATAAAAATTTCTGGCCCGATCTGGAGATTTTTACCGCTTACAAACTACAACTCTACAAATCCTCTGTATTTTGTATTTTTGGTATTAAGCCTCCCTCCCCACCCCTCCTCCTACAGATTTCCTGCGTTTGCACGTGCCCTCAGATAATTTGTTGAGGTGTAGCTCGAAAAAACTGAAATTCTGCTCTCAGTTGGTCTACAAATTTTTCATATTTAATATTTCTAACATTAACGCCCTCCCCCTTCCACGGTTTTCTGCGGTAGCAGATGGCCGCAAATAATTTGTTGACCTGTAGCTTATAAACCCTGAAATTTTTTTTTGTTAAGTTGCAGATTATAAACATTAAAAAAAATTACTTTAAATATCACAATTAAGAAAATACGAAATTACGGAAACTTTATGTGACTCAGATAACCAACCACTGCGGACGTGGCAACGAAGTGGTCAAAAACGCAATTTCTATACGGCCCCTTAAACGTTTTGTGGCCAGTTCTCCCGAGCCACTTCTCCAGGTGGCCAGTTCTCCAGTGGCCACCTCTCCTACACCCATTTTCGTTATATAGGTGAATTGGGAAAAAAACCCGCAATATTTATATGACCCCTAACGCTTTTGTGGCCAGTTGTCTGTGACCAGTTGTCCGAACTACGTTAATAACAGACATAAAAGCTTATCAGTCGACAGTTGACATATTGTTTTCGTGAGCATTTTTTCTGTGGGCATTTTTTCCGTGGGCGTTTTTTCTGTGGGCATTCTTTCATACATTCTATTAAACGGACATGGCGACATTCTTGTCTGACTCCTGCACCAATAGGAAACCATTTTGATAAAACACCATTTATTTGTCACAAGCTCTACTGCCAGCATACATGACTTTTTTCAGAAATTCCTGCACGTGGTATTATTGAAGATATATGAAGCGGACAGTGCGGTTGTGTTGAGATGTCCGTTTACATTTGCTTGCTATTTGTTTTTGGCTTTTACTTTTTACTTTGTATTTTTTTCTTTCGTTCCTGCTTACCGACAAGAAGAAAGAGCGTAGAGAGAGGCCTCGATTGTATATACACTTAAATAGCCAAGTCATTTCCTCGTTAAACTGCTCGCAAGTAACACCAGCGCACGTTTGCCGATGGGGTGAGCACTCAGGGTGGTCCCATTTTGGATTCCAATTTTTTTATCCACGTACGTTCAGGAACTTTTCTACCGTGCTTTGTGCAAACACTCTTTTAACTTATCGATTTTCCGTAAAAAATAATGACCCTATAACGCTCAATTAGGTGATCCTCGTCAAGTTAAAAAAGCTCTCTGGATTGTCAAGAGCCATGCCGCAACATAGAAAGAAAACTGTTGCTCCTTGCTGAATCGCCAAATCACGAAATGTAAAATTTCAGTTGAGTCAATGAAAAGGTGCTTGCATTGCGAACACAGGCAATTCGTCAGCTCAGTGTTACCATGAAAAATGACAAAGGAATAAGTACTAAGCGCGAAAATTTGCTTGTTCACTCAGTCGTAGGGAGTATCCCTCAAATTTATCACTTACCTGTTTAAAAAACCGCAAAGCGGAGATGTAAAAATAAATAAAGTAAACTTATATGCTGCTCATGACATTGTCAGATTTTTTATTTATTTATTTATTTATTTATTTATTTATTTATTTATTGTGATAGCACGTTATCAGCAATTTTATCATTTTATTCTCTCTTTTCCTTTTCAGCACGTCTTTTGCAAAAAAAGAGAACGTGCTTATGTTATCATTTTGTCCATCCGTCCGTCTGTCAGTGGACACGATATTTCTGCAAATATCAGCCCGATTTGAAAATTGTATTGCATCAGGAAGCTTGAAATATGAGTATGAATCTTTGAATTTAGTTTTTTTTTCCGTTGCACAATTTTGCCGCTGGAGGGCGTAAACAGTGATCGAAATGGGCCGGTATACGCCGGTATGGTATACCGGCACTTCTTTTTTCCTATTATTTGAAACCGGCACTTCTTTTTCCTATTGTTTGAAACCGGCACTTCTTTTTTCCTAGTATTTTTTTTTAGTGCTTGACACAGGTGTCATCAATGATACATTTATGAATGAGAATGTCAACTTTTTTTTTTTGTATATTGTGAAGAAGTGTAAGTTCAGTTTGTACAGTTGTAGGAAATGTTTAGTTATATTTCTATTCCTTGTTATTATGGAATGTTGTTTGTTGCATCATTGGTGTTTAATATTTTGATTTCGATGTCAATTTTAATCGGAGTACTTTATCGATGTTTCTGTTTTGTGAATTATGATTGTAATTTTGATGGTGTTGAACAGCATTTGTCTTTATGGAATTGTTACTTGTCAGCATCTGATGATTATTATTTTCGCTTGGGCAGAGTTTGGGTGCTCATGTTTTGTTATTATTTTCCGATCTAAGTGGATCGAAGTTTATAATTTATTTATTGCTTTAATTTTTAACAATAAAGGATCAGGTTTGATCCCAGTTCGTGCGCGAGTGGATCTCCCAGGAAATTTTTCCGCGTATTTGCCATCATCTTCGCGTGATATATACATACTAACTAGCCCATGGTTTGTGTCTTTGACGTGTGCTGCGTGTCCGGGCTTGGGGTTTGGTATTGGTTGGAGTGCTGTTGCGGCAGCGTCTCTAAACAGTGAGTTCTGTTCAAGGTTAGTAGACGACAAGGTTAGCAACATCCAGCACTTCCGGTGATTGCTTTGTGACGTCACTATCCAAATGACTATCGTTAGACTACCTAATCGCCATGTTTCTTTGTACTGTACCATAACAGCGTGTCTGAATTACTATTTGTAAACCAGCAGGAATAATCTTCATAAATTCTACCAATTTTTTTAATGCATAATGTTTTCAATAATTAATTTAAAAAAAAATTGGGGAATGTTGCCCAGATGCTTTATAATAATATGTCCTGCTATGCGTTTTCCCTTCTACATTTATATAAAAACATAGTATAACCATTTTCCCGCCCTTTACGTAACAAAAATGTTCAGGAGGTATTTTTGAAATCTCCGTTACTAAAATATTCACATGACTGTGAATTTCTTCTGTATTTAATGTAAATGTGCTTTCGCATAAGCTTTTGTTCTGTGCTTGAGTTATAAAAATTGTTGTAAAGACATCTTCCTCCAAAGCTTCAGTTCTGATCTACGATTCACATGTTAGGACGATGACGTCACTGAGTGACGTCGCGATTATTTGTCTGCGAGGAAGACGGGATGAGCAAGCCTTACTGTTCATTCACCTTGAGTTCAGTTAAGCCCTGTAAAGGCAGATGGCAGTGCAGGATAACTTAATCATCATACCGGCACTCAGTGTTTCTTTCAGGACTTTTTGGCTGGGGGGAGGCAAATGGAACCCTAGAGGGGGCAGGTTTTCTATTTGCTATATATATATATAATTTTAACTACTATATTTATATATATAGAAGTAATTAGTATATATCTAGCACAGGGGCGCATTTAGAGGGGAACTCTCCCCCATTCCGGAAAATGCTTTTTTTTTTTTTTTTTGGTTAAAATGCGCCTTACATTAAAAAAAACCGCCTTAATTTAATGAAAATGTATCAACTTACATTAAAAAAAAATGCTTTCACTTTTCTACAATTTTTCATTAACTTTAATTTTTTTCCAGATGGTGGATTTCAAAAACTTCCTTTCTTCGTCTTTCTCCCCCGAAATAAAATTCTATATACATCCCTGATATAATAATTACTTCTTCAAACACTTCAGGAATAACAAACTTTTTTCAGCCAAAGGAGGGGGGGGTGGTCCGCAGGCTTCAAATTTTTATCTGTTAAAATGCGTTCAACGCACTCTTGTTCCCGAATCACGATTTTCAGACAATTAAGTATGTTTAGTCTACTTATTATATTTTGAAGAATACCATGCGTCGTAATACACTTTTTAATAAAATAAACTATAACTAGTATCATTTGAAAAAATATTTAAAAAATATAATTAAAGAAATTTTTGTAGCATAAAAAGAAACGAAACTTCCTTTTTCATCATAGCCTGAATTTATTAAAATTTGCCTCGGTAACCTAAAATGTCTCCGGTAGGGAGAATGGTCGTTTCCGGGAGGGCTTCGCCCCCTGGACGTATGCCTGAAAGAAACACTGCCGGCACTACTTTTACCCTAGTATTTCATACCGGCACTACTTTTACCCTAGTATTTTATACCGGCACTACTTTTACCCTAGCATTTCATACCCGCACTACTTTTACCCTAGTATTTCATACCGGCACTACTTTTACCCTAGCATTTCATACCCGCACTACTTTTACCCTAGTATTTCATACCGGCACTAATTTTAGTCGTGAGAACTGCGGAAATGAGGTTTTTTTTATCCCACACTTAGAAGCGTGCATTCTTAAACATAGAAACCTTATGTACCTCGTGCCCTTCAGAAATAGCTATGTGAGAACCGTAAAGAGTAGGGCAGTGGTGTGCGCATTTGGAGAGCGGTCAGATTGCAATTAAGACTGAATATTTACTCCCATTGCGGAGGTTGAAATTGCCCGACTTTCTACTTCATGAAAGTCCCAATTGAAAGTGGACTGCCTTCTGGGCTCGGGACTTCCTGGGTTCAAGTCCAGCTGAATCACTAACGATTAGCTGAGTTTCGGAAGTCTATATTACCACCCCCTTTTCCAAGTGTGGTTGGGAGGGATATAATGATATCTCAAAAAATAGGAACAGTACACCAAATTATACTCAAAATAGTATAACTATACTAAAAATCCGAAAATTCTTGACGTAGAATAGAAATAAACCCACCTCCGTTCCCAACCTGATGCTCCGCAGTTCATTCTGCCCTGATGTTTACAAGACCGCCTCATTCCGTTCTCGAATTAGAAGAGCCTTCGCTGTCTCATCCGATGTTCGTTCTAAACAATCCGAACTAAGAAACATCGTCGAATTGGCCACTGAGGCAGGATATACTTCGAACCAGATGCATAACTTTATCGAGAAAGTGCTAATAACATTTCTATGCCGCAACTTCGCTACCTGGGCTCTATTCCCTACATACCAAATATTTCCTATCAACTCAAAAACGCGCTCATACTTCGGTGTCGGCATAAGGTCTCCGGTATCTTTATACACGAGGCTTAAGAGAAATATTGACAAGCCCCCTCTTCTCAATGGAGCAGGTGTTTATGCCATCCCACTAAAATACCCGGACGGCTCCAGGCGATACTACATCGGAATGACCAAACGTTCGTTTGGAATTAGAATCAGCGGACATGAAAGGGATACAAGAGACGGGAAAATAACCACTGCCCTATCAAGAGAAGTCAAGTTCAAGTCCGCCGATCCTATATGGAGAAATTATGTAAAGAAATTAGCTTCATACTCACACCCAAATCTACCGCCATTCGCGAAACCTTGGAAATCTTGACCAGCTGCGAGGCTTGCAATGATAGCGTTTCTCAGGAGTTGCCACGTATTTGGAATCAGTTCTTCAAATAATGCTGAGTTCTTTACCAGTGTACCGCGTGCCCAACCAACGTGACCTCGTTTCACGTTTGCTCCTAATCATTTATTGTCTAGTCAAGTCATCGCGTTTAAAGTGTTGAAACGTTCTATTATCCAGTTTGCGGTTTGCTGTCTACCTTCCTTGAGAAAGCCACCTGGTTGATGTGCGAAAGCTTGGAAACTTTTATTTCTATTCTACGCCAAGAATTTTCGTATTTTTAGTATAGTTATACTATTTTGAGTATAATGATATCTATTAAAATCTATCGTCGAAAAGTGAGCCAAAGAGTTGCGTTTCCCTCCGAGGATGGCGACACAAATTTTCGGATGGACTAAGCGTTGTGTTTTCATATGAGAGTGCAAGCGTGACGTACGCCTTCATATGCCGCAATATTTCTTGAAGATTTAATTTGAAAAAAAAAGGAAAGATCGAATGGTTTAAATTAAATGACAAAATCCAACTCTGACTAGGTAGACTACCACACAATCCCTATTCTCTGGACTGCCCACGAAAAACCTTAACTTTAGGATTAAATACTGAAAGTTAATTGCACTAAAGAAAACAGAGATATGGAATAACGATAACAGCTGTTTATTATAAAGAGAAAACTTATCTGAGTACAATGTGGGTGAAGAACCGTTCAATTAAAAATTACGTTACGTTAAATCTGCACCAAATTTAGTAATGACCTCTAGAGATTTATAACGAAGTAAATTTCTCCGCATTTTTGTCCACGCCGGGCACCGAACCCGGGTCCCCTCATTCCGGAATAAGTCGCTCTCCCAACTCAGCTACGCGTACGTATGCTCTCGCTGCTATCTACTTTTATCTCATGTGCGTCCTGCCTAGTCCACAGAAAGGACTATCAGATAGAACATTTAAGAAAGAAAGAATTTCATTTTAAACATTAATTATATTGCTGGAAAATCGTTTTAAAAATGTGTGAACATCCTCTTCAAATTAGAAATTTAAAATTTCGGGATATTCATGTTTTAAATTGACAAAAGGAAAAAATCACACACACAAACATATAAAAGTCAGTTTAATGATTAGTGTACTAAATATACAGTAAAAATTGTGTGTCTTTGGCGAAGGGAAAAGAAAGTGATATTAAAATATGTTTGCTTTTTTAATTGAAAATCCTTCCCAGCATGAAAAAATAAATAAACTATTAATATCAGGATTAAAAAATAATATTTTACGAACTTGCAAGCAATTATTTCTTTTTTTTTTTTCTGTCATAAGTTGCTATTCTACTCGCTGTTCCTTCTCAGAGTGTTTGAATACTTAGAAAACTACTAAGTATTCAAACACTGCTGCTAAAAAATTCCTCAAAATAGCTTTTCGAAACTGCGAAGTTAAACAATACATGTTAATGAGAAAATCATCGCGTAAATCTCTTCTAATAAAGCATTGTTTAGCAAGGTTGTACACAATCATGGATCAGCTTAATACTCGGCTGCTTTTTCGACAAAATATGATCTTCCCCTGCTAATAGAAGTAAGTTCTCACACTTGTTCGACGCTAAATTACAGTCTTCCGTAACATTTAAGTTAGTCAATCATAATTTAAGCAACAGATGTTTGACAGGCACTGAACACCTTGTGCTTTTCCCTTACTTACCTTTCCGTACTCGCAGAATTCCCCTCGCACATCCCCCTTGCTTTGAAGATGCTTTTAACCGACCTCCCTGTTTGCTTCCCCGATTTTTAATGCTAGTTATTAAGTATGGGAAACTCTAAATGGGAGTGCTTCATGTATAACGTTGTTGAGCTTGATGATATTATTCACGCTACCTGGTGGTTAAACCACAAAGTGGAGAATCGTTGTGCAGATGGGCAGTGGGGAAACTGAATAGGAAGAACTTCATCGAACTGCAAATAGCTTCGAAATATTCCTTCACACACTCTGGCGCTGTGAATTAGATTGGGAAGATAACTCGCATGTGTCGTCTTAAAAAGTGCACGGAAATATCCAGTGTTTTGATTTTTGGCACCTGTTATTCTTATTTTCTCCTTTAATTTCTGCATGTTTCTAAACTGAAATGATGTGACTGGAAACTTAGAAATAAGAAAAATCAAAGGTGTCATTTTTTACCATCATAATTAGTCACGGGATATTCGAATCCTCGAATCCCGCGAATCTTGAAAAAGATTCGAGATTCGAAAACTCGAATCTTTGAGCTTTTTTCGTCATTCGAGTCTTTCGAATCTTAACCTAAAAACTTGGCGTTTGGTGCTCGTTGTAGAGCAATATTTGTTCGAATTTCTGTCAGCATGAAATATCCATTAAAGGTTTCGGATTTTTTTACATTGCCCTGAAAGAGTTCAGCGTTTAGTGTTTTTATTAACTCTTAAAACAAACATGTTTTTGAGTTTTGTTAATTTTCTGGAAAAAATTTACTGAATTTAGTGTTCCATGGTTAGTGTTTAACTACTTTAGCTCTTCAAATATTCCTTTCCATCTCTACATCTTGCTGTGATTTAAAAAGGTTTTGGAACATTTTGTTATTAAAGAAAAATGTCAAAAATGTGAATTGTTACTCAAATATTTTTTTTGGCAAATTATGTTCAGAAAATGGAATGAACCTCAAGACTCAAGAGTTTTGTACTTTATATAGTAAATGTAAATTTTAAATTTCATTTGAATCTTCTTAATAAGTTGGGGCATATTTTTTGAAAACTTTGTTCTTGAATTTGTTTTCCATTAAACACAGATTTCAAATTTTACTTCACTCGAAAAATTTTAATTTTAAGTAGAAGTCTTTTCTGTCCCTTATTTTCTCATAAATATTCTCATATGAAGGATTCGAGAATTTCGGATTCAGATTCGAGAAAATTTAGGATTCGTCCCACCTCTAATCATGATCATCATTAATGTCACCAAATATTCTCAATCAACTGCTGGATGTAGGCCTCCCAGAGCCTCTCGCACAACTCTCTGGACTAATTATCTTTAATGAAACCCCGACCAGCATCGACTCAAGGCATACTTGCTGCCCGATGAAAAGTGTCAGTTCAGTGTCGTTTTGTGAACTTTTCGCTGGACAAAATTTACATAATGTCTTCGAATAAAACATGCTCGCATTCGTTAGACTTCTTCCACTTCCAAAAATTTAATGACAAGGTGTTTTAGTATGTTTAAAGTACTTAATAACACAAATTGTCTTGGGATAAATGGTGATTTCGGTCACATTAAAAAATACTGGGTAGGTACTGGTTCCTCTCGTAAAATTGCTACACTGTAAAAAAATTCTGAAATTCACGAGCCACTTTCGGTCATTTCTTTCGTGAATTAACGAATATATTTCTGGTACAACTTTTTCCGTGAAATGACAGGAAGAAACCTGAATTTTTTCATATATTGACGGTAAATTACTGAATTTCACGGACTTTTTGTGAAAATTCTGAGTTTTCAGAAACCTTTCCACAGATTTATCTTATATTGATGGTAAATTACCGTTTTAGAGATGTGTCAACGGAAAATTCTGAATTTTCAGAAACCTTTCTACAGATTTATTTCATATTGATGATAAATTACCGTTTTAGAGATGTGTCAACGGAAAATTCTGCATTTTCAGAAACCTTTCCGCAGTTTCTTTCTTGTATTGACGGTAAATTACTGTTTTAGAGATGTGTTAACGGAAAATTCCGAATTTTCAGAAACCTTTCCTCAATTTCTTTCATATATTAACGGAAAAATTCCGCTCTCAGTTTTTCCGTATCAGTATGACGAGAAATTACAAGTAATGAGAGCGATTGGTGAGAATACTTGAGGTTTGATTAACTTTTAAATTTTAATCGTCTGCCGAAGAATCGGATTTTGAAGTTCTGAGATCGGATATTATGGATAGCATATCGCATGAATTTTGTTTATTGTGGCACAGGATATTTCTTTTCCTTTCCCCAATTTTGGGCACCAGCTATTTAATACTGTATAAATATTGTGTTACTGTAAAAACCGGGTACTTAACTTATTGTACAGATGATTATACGATGTCTATGTACAACTTAAGACAAAAGCTATTATAGCTATCACGAGTAAATTTCATACTTAATTTTGGGGGGGAAATAATACTATGAAAAAGAACATTTCACCTTTTTTTAAAGATAATTGAAAGGCTTTGTCAGTTTAAAAAAATCAAGCTGTGAAGCATTTTGTTGCTTTGAAAAGTCACGATGAAAAATGCTTAATTTGTGAGAAGTCCTACTACAGAAAAAATAAATTATTACAAACCCATTCAGAAAAATAATCTCCAACAGAAAATAAAATAAATAAATCGCCCGCATTGATGACAAAAAAAAAAAAAAAAAAAAAAAAAAACATTGCCGCGTAATTTGGTTTATGATGTACGTGATACGAATTTCCGAGCGTTTGGGGCTCAGTGTTTAAAAATAAAAATTGCGTTGCCTGTTAAAATACCTAAACGACGAGGGTTCGATCCTGACTGCAGCTGAGGGAATATCTGGTGTAAGGTCTAAAAAATGCAAGGTCATCGATTTTGCGAAATTTCTGTTTAAATACGGAAAAACCTGCAATGGAGTGTTTTGAAATAAATGAAATTTCTGACTACGAAAAATCTGTGAAAATACGGAAATTAAAATAAACAGGCACTTTTAAAAACGGAAATTTCTTTAAAAGACGGACACCTACCGCTAACTTTGCTGCACGTTATTTTCAGGGATTTTCCGTGAATTCACACCACTTATTTCTCACAGTGTATGCGAACTAAGTGCATCTAGTTAGATCGGCGACCCTGTTGCTTCTCTCTACTCGGAACACAGAGATAAAAATGCACAAGTAATTTCTCAATGTCCTCTACATTTTATTTATGAGGGCGAGGGGGGCGGGGAGAGGTGCTCAGTAAAATTTTTAGAAAGTGAAATTCCTTCCCACCGTTAACAGTTGCTCAGACAGCTACTTCCATAGTCCAACGGGAAATACAGCACTTGGAAGGGGGAGGGGGAGGGCTTTTGGCAAATAAACAATGTGCTTCGTTTCCTCAGAAGAAGAAAGAAGTGAGAAAGAAAAAGATGCATTATGTGCCAAATGCGACAAAGTAAGATAGCCTGTAGCCAAAGAAGGAGACAGGAAAAATTGGTCAGTGCTGCTTTCGGATGACAACCATTCCATGTTTTCGGCAAAAAAACGAAATGTGGTTATAGGAGTCCCAGAAATATTTCATTTTTCTCAAACAGGCTATTCAATTGAAATTTTACGGGAGTTGCGTTGTCAAAGGTTCCCACACAAAGAAGGCGCCTCGACGCCTTTCTTACCGGCTTAACTCAGCCCTGACCATAGATGGCATGCTCTCGAATTTCATTCACCCATCTCCCACGTGGTCTTATAAGTCTACTTCTGTTTTTTTTTTTTTTTTTTTTTTTGGTGTCAAGACAGGTATCTGAATTTCTGGGCCGAATTAAAAGTTAGGGCAGGAGGCTTTGTTGGCTGAAACTCCGGGCAGCAACCTTGGAAGATGTGACGTGACTGCACCGCAGGACGCACATGAGATAAAGGCAGATAGCAGTGAAAGCACATGTCCGCGTAGCTCAGTTGGGAGAGCGACTTACTCCGGAGTGAGGGGACCCGGTTTCGACGGCAGGATCCCCTCACTCCGCAGTAAGTCGCTCTCCCAACTGAAAAAAAAATATTTAAGCTCTAACAAAACTGTGTTTTCACAAAAGCCATAAAATAGCACTTTTGTTACTATAGTTTCTCATTAACGAACGCAAAGCCTATGAAAGAAATGGTTTCATACAAAATTAAGAAAATTTTTTTTTAAATAAAATGTTTTGTAATTGCCAGTATTTCTGCCACTTAAAGGTAAACATGAACACCTTAATATTATGAGGCGAAAGCTTTGTTCCCACCACACACTAAAGGAGACAGCTTTTCTGAGCAAAGAAAATATATTTATATACCCCTGAATATAATTTATTATTGTCATCTTTTTAATTTAGTCTTTAATGTTTTTAGTTAAAAGCGATTTATTTGCGTAATCTGGCTATGTAAAAGAAATAAAAAAAAACAATTAATATATAACCCGCTAATTAGGTAAAACAGAATGTGCGTTAACAATAATAAAAATAACAACTATGGTTTTATAAAAATAATATTAGCGATACAATTATTTCTTTGTGATAACATTACCTTCTTCCTTAATAAAAATAATCTTATAACGTTTCACTAAACATATCTCATAGCAAAACAATTTATGGAAATTGAGAAGTTTTCAGAAGGCGCCACAACTCAATGCCAGCCCCGGGCCCCACTGTGGCGTAATCAGGCCCTGTTTATGTTTTCCAACTGTGGTTAGTTCTTATAGTCCTTTTTAGTTAAGTAAGATCCATGCATGTGAATTTATCCAGGAATTTCAAATTGGGAGGCTACTGAAAAGGGGGGGGGGGCAAAATCAAATTTTCCGGAGACTGAAAATTTTTATAGTGGAATATTTAAGCTCTAAGCTTAGGGTTAAAAAATGGAGAAAACCTCAAGAAATGAAAAACACACGTGTTGGAAAACTGACAGCCGCCTGCTGGCAGTGATGGGTCACTGCTGGCTGAAATCTGCCGATCACAGTACGTTAGCGATCCTTTGGAGGCAGCGCCATCAGATGGCCGGCTATAGTACACTGCCGATGGCCCTGTCGCATTGCTGTGAATTACGGGTCTCTAAGCTAGCGCCACAACTGGCCCGAAGCTGGTAACCGAAGCAACCCAACACGAGGTGCAAGCAGCGAGATTTGATGTATAGAGGCCATCGCCATCGTGTAATGTTTGTGGATTTTAAGGGCGGAAAAAAGTCATAGAGCGACGAATTAATTTCCTTATGAAGCGTCGCGTTGGCGAAGATTAACGTCGGAGGAAAATTTCAAATTTTAGTCTTCCAACATGTCCAGTCCATCTCCACTTTGACTCTTTTATTATTTTGATAATATCTATTATTCCTGTTCTTTCTCTTATAAGTTCATTTCTAACTCTGTCTCTTCTTGTTATTTCTTACATTCCTCTCTCTAACTTTCTTGCCGATACTCTTTTTTTTTACATTGTCCTTCTGTGATCCTCCACGTTTCTCTTCCATAAGTGAACGCGGGATTAAAACATGCATTGTAGATTTTTCTTTTTCAACACAATGGAAGATCGCCGGTTAAATAGTCTTTAAGTATCCAAAAAGCTCTATTACCTTGCATAATTCTTCTATTGATTTCTCTTTCTTGTCTTTCTTTAAAACTGATTACTTGACCTAAATAGATGTATTCGTCTACTTCTTCAATTTCTATTCCTTCTATCAAAATATTTTCTGTATCCTTTTCTGTATTGTTCATATATTTAGTTTTTGCTGTGTTTATTGTCAGACCTTTAAGACTTTCCATCCATAAATCCTTTATCATACTTTGCATTTCCCCCGTTGATAGGAAAATTACAAGGTATTAATGAACTCTAAGAAAAAATTAATTACTCTCTTGTGTTTATAGAGCTCGTTCCACAGCAAAATTCCTTCACTAACGCACGAAAAATCGAGAATACAAACAGCCATAAGACACATTCCCATGAACATCAAGAAATAATTTCTGAAACTTAGTCAAAGTATCGAATAAACCTTCGTTAACATAAACTAAAACGCTTCAAACAAAAGTCCGCCAAAGACATTTAAAAAATCGTTATGTTGAAAAAAACATGAATTATATAAAATTGTTATTTCTGAAAAAAGGGTATAAATTATTTACAAAATTATCAAGTATTTGAAAAAAATTTCCAGTGTTATGTGAACATAATGCACTCATACATGGGCTCAATACACAAGATTGGAGAAATTCACGGCCAAAAATAACCACAAATAAAAGAAAATATCGTTCCTATTTAGAAACAATGTAGCTTTGGATTGTGGAAAAAAAAAAAGAAGATACATAACGCTAAAATGTAGCAGGATGTGACATGAACACGTAAATGTACACTATTTGCAAAAAAAAAAAAAAAACGAAGCGCTCAGAAGGAATCATCCAATCGAGATGAAAATTGGTATGTGCAATATACATGTATAGAAAAGGAAATGATTAGAATTCCAGAGCAGTTGGGTCATTTATTCGGATGAAACAGCTACACGAGTGGAACAAGTTAGTATGTTTTATAGTGTTAATTGAAAGAGTAAGTCTTTTGATTCGGCCGGTTACGTTATCAGTTCGGTTATCTAT
Source organism: Macrothele yani (assembly GCA_039090855.1). Taxonomy (NCBI): domain Eukaryota; kingdom Metazoa; phylum Arthropoda; class Arachnida; order Araneae; family Macrothelidae; genus Macrothele; species Macrothele yani. Next base: position 32,830,534 of record CM076989.1, on the reverse strand, counting down.
TAATATAATAGCAGGGTATTTGATTATTGGCTTGATTTCCAGAATTAGTTTATCTTCATTTGGGGGATATGTAGTATCAATTGTTTTGCAAAGAATTATACACTGACGGAAAAAAAAATCCCAACACCAAGAAGGGGTTGTGTTAGATAAACGACAGTTGGTAGGCCGTGAAAGTACATCTGTAAGATGACGTCTATGCAAATCTCGCGCTCGGCGCATACGTGTGGCGCTAGTAGCGCCCCCTCGGAACATGCAAAGCAGATGTGCTGTAAATATGCGTTGTAACGTTCGTGAGCGTTAGTTATCGTTGAGATTCGACGTAGTGTGTTGATGTTAGTCAAGAATGCCTTTAAGAAGACGAAGAAGCCATTATCAACAGCTCACGGAGTTTGAACGAGGTCGTGTAATAGGGCTACGAGAAGGTGGATTTTCTTTCCGCAATATTGCAGAACGACTTGGCAGGAATGTAGCCACTGTGCATGATTGTTGCCAGCGGTGGTCAAGGGAAGGTACTGCCTCAAGAAGACCGGGTTCCGGCAGGCCACGTGGCACTACTGAGAGGGAAGACCGCTGTGTGCGGCGTATGGCCGTGGCGCATCGTACTGCGTCTGCGGCAGCAATTCGAGCTGTAGTTGCCACCACAGTGACACAACAAACTGTTACAAATCGGTTACTTGAAGGACAGCTCCGAGCCAGACGCCCTGTAGCGTGCATTCCATTTACTCCAAACCACTGCCGTTTGCGACGTCAGTGGTGTCAAGCTAGAGCTCATTGGAAGACGGAGTGGAGATCTGTTGTATTTTCTGATGAAAGTCGGTTCTGCCTGGGTGCCAGTGATGGCCGTGTCTTGGTTAGAAGGAGGCCAGGTGAGCGCCTGCAACCAACTTGTCTGCGGCCGAGACACACTTTATCTACACCTGGAGTTATGATCTGGGGAGCAATTTCCTATGACAGCAGGAGCACTCTCGTGGTTATCCCACGCATCCTAACGGCACAGTTGTACGTCGGTCTGGTGATTCAACCTGTTGTGCTGCTATTCATGAACAGCATTGTAGGGAGTGTTTTCCAACAGGATAACGCTCGCCCGCATACCGCTGTTGTAACCCAACATGCTCTACAGAGTGTTGACATGTTGCCGTGGCCCGCTAGATCACCAGATCTTTCTCCAATCGACCACGTATGGGACATCATTGGACGACAACTGCAGCGTCACCCCCAACCAGCCGCCCCGGTGGCGCAGTGGTCTAAGGCGCTGGCCTCTGATCATTCGTCCGTAAGGGGTCCGGGTTCGAATCCCGGTCAGGCATGGATGTTGTGTTTGTTTTACGGCACTGGTTCTCTCCCTTCCCTGGAACCAGTGACCCTAAATTAGGGACGGGCGACTGCTTATAGCCCATTGAGTTGCTCATGGTGGTCGTTAAACTTCCAAAAAACAAAAAACAAAAACAAAACAAACATCCCCAACCAGCATTAACCGTACCTGTATTGACCGACTAAGTGCAACAGGCATGGAACTCCATCCCACAAACTGACATCCAGCACCTGTACGACACAATGCATGAACGTTTGCGTGCTTGCATTCAACATTCTGGCGGTTACACCGGTTATTAATGTACCAGCATTTCACATTTCAAAAAGCTCTTCTCGCGCTTACATTAAGCTGTGATCTTGAAACCTTTATCGATTAAATATGTTACCTATACAAATGTAATGCCGCCATTTCATTCCTCTACAGCTATTTTTTCGTGGTGTTGGGATTTTTTTCCGTCAGTGTATTAGTATTAGAGTGGGCGGTGGCGTTTATTCAAGCTTTTGAATAAACGCCACCGCCTACTCCGATACAAGCTGGGTAACCTCTGATACAAGCAGTTACTCAGCGTGGCATAGATGCATACAGTTCACGGATACTGCCCTGAGGTATAGCATGCCAAATGATGTCCAAATTGCGGGCCAATTCACTGACAATCCGGGATGGGCGTGCGTGGCGTCCCATCATGTCCCAAACATGTTCGACCGATGTGAGGTCGGGTGATTGGAATGGCCATCAAAGGGTGTCGACATTACGGAAGATGGCCTGGGATAGACGTGCCACGTGTGGTCGGGCATGATCCTGTTGAACAAATTTTTGTGTGATGTAGCGACAGGAATGGCAACACAATAGGTCGTAGAATGTCGTCGATGCACCGTTGAGCTGTAAGGGTGGAACGGAGGACTACCAGGGATGACTGGTTATCGTAGGAAATGCTCCCTAGACAGTTATGTGCGAGACGTGTGAACACGCCTTGCACACAGGAAGTAACTATTGGATCCTGCGTGCACTGTCCAGCAAGCCGGCCAGCGCAGAAAAGATCTGTGATCTGGCCGGCTCGTCTCCAGACACGTTTGCGCTGGTTATCGACGCCAAGTGCAAACGGTGACACATCACTGAAGACAACACGATGACTCTGGATACTGGACACTGTCTCTCGATGATCGGGCCCACACCACCATTACAACTGGTGCCGGCGATGATCGTTGTTAGTGGTAGACGGCGTAGTGACATTCTGGAATGTAGTTCCGTGCCGCTAGTCGCCTGGCAACGGTCTGAATGGCTACTTCCGTACTTTTAGATTAGGCAATGTGGCCGCGAATGGTTGAGAGCGGCGAATTCGATTGTGTTCGTGTGGCTCTCACAATCGCTCGATCCTCGCGCTCTGTCGTTTCCCTCTGCCGTTCACTGCCCGCGTGCCGCTGGATTGTGCTCTCGGCGACCTATTGGCGCCAATATCGTCCGATTTCAATGTCGCTCGAACGCAAATACCTTACAATACGGCGATTTGACCAACTGGCCTCTCTCAGTCCAATTATACATCTTTTATCAAACTCGTTCAACTGCTCGTATATTGCACGGATTCGATGTCGAGGCATCCTCGCAGTCCGTGGAGGTTAATGCAACCGCAATCCTCTGTCACAGTTGTCGATTCGTGTGAGCTTTGCTCTTAATATACCATCCTCGATGATGCGCGGTTCCCATGCTCTGTGGGGGTCCACTATTTAGTCATTGGCCGTTATTTTGACGTTGAACTACTTCTTATGGTACGATACAGATTAGCGGTGGACGCGACATAATTGTGTGGCCGATTTCAACTCGCAGCAACTCCGGAGTTATCGGGGCTTGGCAATGATGCTAGTATCGTTTGATAGCGCATAGATGGCATTTAGTGGCAATTAATATAAGTGGTGGGGCCTGCGGATCAATGGCAGTTCCCGACAGCGTGCCGAAGTGGATGGTCATTTTTGTGCTCTGTGGCGAGAGTACACGTTTGTTTGCGTTTCCAATACTTCTGAACTAAAGGTGATTGAACATTGATTTTGGTATGTAATTAATGTTGGTTTGTTATACACACGCAAGTTTGCACAAATGTTCGGTGACTTGGACGAGTTACGTTTGTGGGAATTACCGGTCATTCTTACCGGAGATTTCAATATAGACATCAGCAAATCGGACAGCCATTGGTTTCTCGAGTTTATGAACTAAGAGTTCCAGATGAACTTAGTGACTGATCTGGGTCAACACACAACGCTGAGCAGCACGACTATCGATGCGTTATATTCACACACGGCATACAACTGCTCCGTATAGTCAACTATGTCTCTTACTTCTCGTATCATCGACCACTGTTTGCCATAACTCACAACACATCGAATTCAAGCTCAGCTACATAGTCTTCAGGCCAGCAGCAACTGTAGATAACAACATAAGCATTGCGAATAGAGATTCTAACGATGATTCCGACCTATGCATGTAATACCACCGACGAAATAAATAAACAACATTACCAACACCCACTGTGTATTTTATTCACGATCTTTTCATACACACAAGACAGGGTATACGCTCTTCTACGTTTTGTAATCATTTGTATATTCGGCCCTGAGGTACTTGCTTGCGGAGTTTCATGAGGATCGAAGAAATTCTTCGGGGGGCTTCGTTTTTCTTTTTTCTTAATGTGTATTAATTAAACAATCGCCTTTCGAGCCCACAAGGACAAAATCAGTGAAGTTTTTTTTTTTTTTTTGATTGAAATTTTAACGACCACCGTGAGCAACTCAATGGGCTATAAGCAGTCGCCCGTCCCTAATTTAGGGTCACTGGTTCCAGGGAAGGGAGAGAGCCAGTGCCGTAAGACAAACACAACATCCATGCCTCACCGGGATTCGAACCCGGACCCCTTTCGGACGAATGATCAGAGGCCATCGCTTAAACCACTGCGCTACCGGGGCGGCCAGTGAAGTTCACTCAATGTAAATAAAAACATCGGTGCGTTAAAAAACTAAATTTATGAATTATATAAAACGCACATTTATAAAAAAAATAAAAAAAATAATAATAATTTTATTGGTTTAGCTGTTACATTATACGTTACACCAAGTTTGTATTTACATTTGAGTGTAACAAAAGTAATTATTATAATAGCCAGGAAATCAGGGAAAAGGTCTTTAAAGACCTGACTAAAGCTCTGATCTCCTTATTTAATAGATACAAGTCCTGTAAAAATTGTCAAAGAGTGAAAGTAGGTAGGTCATGCAGTAGATCAGCAGTTGTCAGTATATATTAGTAGCAATTAGAAAGAGATTGAAAAGTTATATATTAATTTGAGGGTTTTTTTTTATATGTTAAGTAAGTATGTTTTTTTTTTTAACTGTGAATAATAAAAAGAGAATTCTGCGTTTCACATCTCACAGGAAAAAGGCTCACCATCAACCAAATTCGCCGAATTGATGACGCGGTCTTGTGGTTAAAGCACCTAGTTTGCAATCAAACTGATCTAAATGTGATTGAAAAAATCTGGAACATGTTAGAAAGAGCCGTGAAGATGGAAAAAAACAGCACTGTTCAAATTTGGCGGAATTAAGAGATCTTTTGATCATGAAGTGGAGCAAACTTGATACACATATGATACTGAGTCATATTGATAGCTTGGCAAACAAAATTAATACTGTAATTAAAGCAGGTGTTGATATAACTCCATATTACGGAATAAAGTTTACATTCCGTAATTTTTTGTCCTGTGTTTTTCTTTCGTTGCTCTAAATGTTACTACGTTTTCAGCAATATCGTAATCGTAATCAGCAATATCGTAATCGTAATCAGCAATATCGTAATCGTAATCAGCAATATCGTAATCGTAATCAGCAATATCGTAATCGTAATCAGCAATACTATGAGGGCAATTGCTATTGTTCTTTGCATCACCTTCATTTTCTCTATAAATTCGACACCTTTTATAGACTGAAGAGCCAAAAGTCATGAGATACGTACCTACACTGTAAAACGTAAGTGATGTGAATTCACGGAAAATTTCTGAAAATAACGAGCATCAAAGTTGCCGGTGGGTAACCATGTTTTTCAGAAATTTCCGTTTTTAAAACTGTCCGTTCACTTTAACTTCCGTATTTTCACAGATATTTTCGTAGACAGAAATTCCGTTTATTTCAGAAAAATCCATTTTCCGTACTTAAATTGAAATTCCGCAAAATCAACAACCCTATACAGGGCTTACCCGCAGAAAATCCTTCCGGTGAGGTAAAGATCGAACACCCGACGTTACAGCTTGCCAAACAGGTAAATTGCGCCTTTACCAACTGAGCCATAAACGCTCAGCAACCTGACTCACGTACATCATAAAATGAATCCCACGACAAAGAAATGTTGCTTTTTGTCATCAATGTGAGTTATTTAGTCATTTTATTTTCTGTTGGAGCTTATTATTTTTCTGAACAGGTTTGTAATTTATTTATTTTTTCCTACAGGAGGAATTTTGAAACATTAAGCATTTTTCATCGTGTTTTTTTGAAGCAACAAATTGCTTTGCAACATGATTTTTTGTAAACTGACAATGACTCATTTATTTTTAAAAAAGGTGAAATGTACTTTTTATAGTATTAATTCATACACAAAAATAAACTAAATATAAAATTTACTCTTGATAGCTATAATCGCTTTTGCCTTAAGTTGTCCAAAGACTGATACACAGACATCTTATAATCATCTGTACAATACGTACCCGGTTTCTTACAGTAACACAATATATGATAAGTAGCGGGTGCACCAAATAGTGGAAAGGAGAAGAAACATCCTGGTCCACAAAAAACAAACAAAATCTATGCGATATGCTACCCACAATATCCGATCTCGCTACGGAACTTCAAAATTCGACAGACGATTGAAATTTGAAAGTTAATCAGACCTCAAGTACTTCCACGAATCGCTACAATTAGAGGAAATTTCTCGTCATACGGATACGGAAAAAGTGAGGACGGATATTTTCCGTTAATATACAAAAGGAATTGCGGAAAGGTTTCTGAAAATTCAGAGTTTTCCATTTACAGATCTCTGAAACGGTAATTCACCGTTAATATAAGAAAGAAATTGCGGAAAGGTTTCTGAAAATTCAGAATTTTCCATTAACAGATCTCTAAAACGGTAATTTACCGTTAATATAAGAAAGAAACTGCGAAAAGGTTTCTGAAAATTCAGATTTTTCCATTAACAGATCTCTAAAACGGTAGTTTGCCGTTAACATAAGAAAGAAATTGCGGAAAAGTTTCTGAAAATTCAGAATTTTCCCGCAGCTCGAAAAGTCCGTTAAATTCAGGTTTTTTTCCCGTCATTTCACGGAAAGGTAGTATTTTTTTTTTTTATTGAAGTTTTAACGACCACCGTGCGCAACTCAATGTGCTATAAGCAGTCGCCCGTCCCTAATTTAGGGTCACTGGTTCCAGGGAAGGGAGAGAGCCAGTACCGTAAGACAAACACAACATCCATGCCTTACCGGGATTCGAACCCGGACCCCCTTACGGACGAATGATCAGCGGCCAGCGCCTTAGACCACTGCGCCACCGGGGCGGCAAGGTAGTATCAGAAACATGTTTCGTTAATTCACGAAAGAAGTGTCGGAGACTTGTCAGTGAATTTCAGAAAATGTTTTACAGTGATACTGTCGTGCAGGACCTCTTCTATCCCGGCGAAGTGCAACAACTCCACGTGACATGGATTCCACAAGTAACCGGTAGACTTCAGGTGAGATGTCAAGCCATGACTTCTTAATAGCCACTCACAGTTCCCTGGTATTTGTAGGTGCAGCATTTTGGGTGCGAATGGACCTTTCTATCACGCCCCATAAGTGCTCTATTGGGTTCATGTCGGGCGAACATGGTGGCCACACCATCCATCCGAAATGTCCAGAATGCTTCTCGAACCAATTTTGGACAACTTGGGCCCGATATCATGGTACATTGTCCGTCTGGAAAATCCCATCGTTGTTGGGGCACATGAAGTCCACGAAGGGCTGCAAAGGGTCACCCTGCAGAGCAACAGAGCGGTTGCCGGTTAATGTCGTGTTTGCGAGGACCAGAGACCCAAACCTTGCCATGTAAAGACACCTCACACATGTATGAAACCATCACCAGCTTCCACAGTGCCTTGTTGACAGTATGGGTCCATGGCCTCATGGGATCTGCACAACACCTGAACCACACCATCATCTCGTAACCACTGGTAGCGTGATTCATCGGACCACGCCACATGGTGCCAGTCTTCCAGGGTACAATTACCGTGTTCACGAGCCCAGATGAGACACTGTGTCTGATGTCGTGGTATTGACAAAGGTACTCTGCTGGGTCTTCTGCTCTCATACCCCATGCACGCTAAATTACGTTACACTGATCTCATGGATATGTCTCTGGTACCTTCTGTATTGAATGTGCATATTATATGAGCCAGTGTCTCTTGTCTGTTAGCATGGACAATCCTGGTTAGATGCCGCTGGTCACGGTCATTCAGCACCCGTGGTCGGCCACTGCTCTGCCCACGGTGGGTGGTAATGCCTTCCATGAGGTATTCTCGGTACACACGTGACACAGTGGATCGAGGAATGTTGAGTGTTCGCATAACTTCGGAAATTGAATGTCCCACGCGTCTGGCTCGCACTACCATGCCTCGTTCAAACTCCGATAATTCACATCAGCTTGCCATAATCCTACTGGCGGTTGTTCAACTTGACTCACGAGATTATACCTCGCAACTAATGAAAATCGTGGCGTGCGTCGAAGCCTTTATACAACGGTAAAGCCAGTTAAAAATTTGCATACTGCTATACCGTGATTTTTGGCACTTCAGTGTACGTTCTCCAAAAGAAGTGGCTCCTGAAGAAATGTTTTCATTGCTCATTTTCCTTAAATTTTTTCTCTTAAATTTTCCCATTAAAAGTATGGAAAACAAAATGATTAGAGGTAATTCTGTAGGGTTTGTGAAAGGACCACCATGATGGTAAAAACTGGTCCAGTTTCTTAACCGTGGTTTATTTTGCGTAGACATACCTTATCAGAGTTAATCATGACATCTCAATGCAGGCCTTTAGTTCCTGCTTTCAAAAGCCATGTTTATTTTGCAAAAATCGTGAAACGGAAAAGAAAATCACGCAAATAAAGGTAGATACAAATTCTTCCCCTCTCCCTTTTGTCTTTTCTTTCTTTCTTTCTTTCTTTTATTATTTTTATCTTCCATTTGATTTAAAATTCTGCGTGACTCCCGGTAAAGTGAGCGAGCATATTCGTGAGAGATTTCCTCGGGAGTGCACGCCGTTTTGCGGATCTGATTCACCCACGTGACTGCGTTGGAACAATTAAAGGCGTCGGAGTCGTGCGCGTTTGATTATTGGGCAGAAAGAATTGAACCTATTTGCCACGTCTTTAGCGAAGCAGCGCTCACGAGTCGAAGCTTGAGAGGTTTCCGAGTGAGAAAAGTACATACCGAATAACAATTTCAGTAGATCGGATCAAAATGACAGATTAGCGGATATTTATTGAATCACACAGTTTGAGCATTCTAGTCTCGTTTTATCATCATGGTTCTTCGCGTTGAAGTGGAAGATCCTCAGGACCGTATGTCTGATATCGAGATTTGACAGTGATAGAAACTTTGTCAATTGAAAACAATTGTTGCTACTGCTTCTCACGACCAAGGCTTTTTATCTCAATTACCACTTAGTCGTAGAGAAAGGAAAGCTACCAAAGAAAAAAGAAATTGCTGTGGAAGATGAGTAAACAATACAGAATTGCTAATTTTCAGTTTATGAAATTTTTTTTTTATCGGGAGAAATTAAAAAAAAAGAAATTCAATGGGTTATAAGCAGTCGCCCGTCCCTAATTTAGGGTCACTGGTTCCAGAGAAGGGAGAGAGCCAGTGCGTAAGACAAACACAACATTCATGACCACTGCGCCACCGTTTTTTTTTATTATTTATGTTATGTAAATGCAGTATTTTGCAAATTATCTGCTGCAATTTCAATTTTGAAGTACAGTAGCTTATTCCGAAGGAATAATACACCGCCCGTTATAGAATTTTTTAGTTGGCGGTTTGGCGAGCCCCGTGAGCTAACTCAATGGGCTATAAGCAGTCGCCGTCCCTAATTTAGGGTCACTGGCTCCAGGGAAGGGAAAGAGCCAGTGCGTAAGACAAACACAATATTCATGACCACTGCGCCACCGTTTTTTTTTATTTTGTTTTTTTATTTATGTTATCTAAATGCAGTATTTTGCAAATTATCTGCTGCAATTTCAATTTTGAAGTACAGTAGCTTATTCCGAAGGAATCCGCCCGATATAGAATTTTTTAGTTGGCGGTTTGACGAGCCCCGTGAGCTAACTCAATGGGCTATAAGCAGTCGCCGTCCCTAATTTAGGGTCACTGGTTCCAGGGAAGGGAGAGAGCCAGTGCGTAAGACAAACACAATATTCATGACCACTGCGCCACCGTTTTTTTTCTTTTGTTTTTTTATTTCTGTTATGTAAATGCAGTGTTTTGCAAATTATCTGCTGCAATTTCAATTTTGAAGTACAGTAGCTTATTCCGAAGGAATAATACACCACCCGATATAGAAATTTTTAGTTGGCGGTTTGACGAGCCTCGTGAGCTAACTCAATGAGCTATAAGCATTCGCCCGTCCCTAATTTAGGGCCACTAGTTCTAGGGAAGGGTGAGAGCCAACAAGTAAAACAAATATAACATCCGTGCCTCTCTGGAATTCGAACTCGGCCTCACAACTCGGAAGAATAGTCAGAAGCCAGGGCCACTGGTTCCAGGGAAGGGAGAACGAGTCAATCCGTTGAACAAACATAACATCTGTGCCTCATCAGGATTCGAACTAGGCCTCAACTAGGATGAATAGTCACAATCCAGGGCTTAGACCACTGCTCCACTGGGGCCGCACGTAGAAAATGCCGCAACAGGAAAGACTTGTCGGAACTCTATGCAAATTGCTAAACATGTGTCGACAGTTGGGTTATGTAAATGATTGCAGATGCGAAACAATCACGTGAGAGGCGAGAGAGATAAGAGGGCACAACTTTTCGACGTGACCAAGACTGGTTGTCCTTAGCTGATGGGCGTGTTGACTACTTCATCGGCGTGATCTCGTTGGCGAAAGCGCGTGTAAGCAGAGAGAATGCCTGGGCAACGTCGTCGGGAATCCTACCATCACACGGACATCTTTACCAGAGGCTTCATCATAGGGCTATGTAGTACCAGTTAATCCCTGCGTCGATGATATATTAACACGAGGGAACGGTATTAAAGTTATAACTGGGAGGTTGTTACTGTCCTCGCCGGTGTTTCAGTTGTCCGAGGAGCTGGTTTCTGACCAAAGAGACTGTAAGGGCTACCAAAGCACGTTCAAATTAAACTTGTTACAAAGCGCACACAACACACTTCCAAATTATCGTCTAAAAACGTATGGTCTAAAAAACGTCTTTATTTACAATTTAAATATATGGTTGTTTAAAAGCTTTGGCGAGCACTTTCGCGACCACTATGGTCGCATCTTCAGGCCGATGATTGAAATCGTATTAGAGCGGCACATGGGTTAAATAGTAACAGACATGAGCACAGAGAATACACATTATGTAAAAAAAAAAAAAAAAAAAAAAAAAACTTAAGTCACCGCCATTCACCACAAACTGTTTAAAGTCATCAAAATTATGTTGGTGGTTTCTCCCATGAGTATTGTAAAACAAAATTTCTCCAGGCACTAGGGATGTAGACAGGAACGTCTTCATTGCAGCACTTAGGTCCTAATTTTATAATATATAGGCTCTCAGTGAGGAGCATAGAGCTTTTTGTAGAAGCTGTTGATAGCAAGTTCGCATTTTCCCAGTCAGGTCTTAAGTCCCTTTCAATGACAGTCTTAGACAATGTCGAGGTAGTAGCTCCTTTACGGATGACATGTTTGTGTTCAGCCCACCAAATTCCTAGGCTTCGAAAGGTCAAACCCACATAGCAGAGATCCGCAGATTGTTCATTAATGTCCATCAGGGGGACACCATATACACCAAAGCGGGAAACAGTTGGTATTATATCTCTGTCATGTCAAATAATTGAAAAGAGGTTTTGAGTTTTGACACCGAAACCTAAGGAGTATTTCTTACAGGTGTTTTTTTTTAATAAGGTAACAACTGATTTTTGGTAGGGCATACTTCCCACATATTTAGTTGTGGGTACACTTCTAGTTAGAGTTGTTGAAGTCTTCCGTTTATATTGCTGTATAAGTCGTTGTACGCTGCCCGTGGGGTATCCATGTGCATTTGCAATCTCATTAATTTTTCCCAATTCCTGATTTCAGTATACAGAATTCGAAGAGTGAGTAAAAGCTCTATTCACAAGGAATCTAAGTGTCGAATATTTGTAAGAGGTTGGAGTTCATGAGTTGAAGGGGATCATTACCGGGATATAGGTTTGTTTCCGATAGACAGAAAAGTCAAAATATTCATGATCTGAGGAATGTGAGACCAGTCAAGATAGGGTAGTGACCCAGATTTTTCAACCTCTATAGTAAATCTTATTCCGGGAATGATTGAAGATAAGTTTTAAGCCATATCATGCAGTTCGGAGACAGAGTTAGGCCAGATAAGAAAAACATCATCAACATAGCGTATGTATAATGACGGTTGAACAGTACAGGATTTTAGGTATTTATTTTCTAAGTCCTGAGGCAGGATCTCGGCAAGAACAGGTGACAAAGGGGAACCGATTGGTGCCCCCTCATTTTGTTTGTAGATGGTTTGTTGAAAACGGAAGAAACATCGGTCCCCAACAAGTTTCAAAGCTTGTAGGGTTGTATCAATTTCAACTTGGCTGTAATGGTTCTGAGTAAGCAAGATTTTTTCAATGAGAGCGTAGACAACTGCACGAGAAATATTGGGGAAGAGGTTTTCCACATCTAGCGAGGCAAGGATGAACCGAGTCTTCGGGAATTGAGAAGCTTTTATTTTGTTAATAGCTCCTATTGTACTATTGACTGAAAAATAGATTCAGTGGTAAATGATTTCAGGAAGGCTGCAAGAGATTTTTCCAGGTTTCGAGTGGGGTTTGCATAATCTGAGATGGGGAGGAGGGTCTGACCATTCGTGCAGCATGGTCCCGGACGAGACATGGGCGATATGTGTGTCCGACACTTCGTTTCCTAAAACCTGCGGCCACGAATTAGAAACAGCTCTTAGGGTCCTTTTTTTTTTTTTATTTTTTTGATTGGAATTTTAACGACCACCGTGAGCAACTCAATGGGCTATAAACAGTCGCCCGTCATTAATTTAGGATCACTGGTTCCAGGGAAGGGAGAGAGCCAGTGCCGTAAGACAAACACAACATCCATGCCTCACCGGGATTCGAACCCGGACCCCTTTCGGACGAATGATCAGAGGCCAACGCCTTAGACCACTGCGCCACCAGGGCGGCCTCTTAGGGTCCTTACAGTCGCTCGTGGAGGTCGCTAGACCACGAAACGAAACAAGGAAATAAATAAAAAAAGAAAGAAAAGGGCATAAATATTACCATGCCGCTGTTACAATTTTAATAGGACAAATTCGCGATTTTCTAGATGCTATTATATTATGCTGTTCGCGTGTGTGTTTAGGGTGCCCGAATCTTGTACAATGCCAACCTAATTAAGTAACATAATAAATACCATCACCGCTGAAACAGTAGAGGACTGTGGTGAACCATTAGCTATACATCATGAAAGAAATACGGGATTACGTCATATAATACAAATTTTGAAGATGACAAACCGTTTTTTGGCGTAAATGTGACAAGGATGGTAAGTCAGATAATATCCGAAAACTTGAAAATTTTCATCGTCCTGGAGCGAGACTCGAACCCGCGTCTCCCAGAAAACGCTCGGGCATGCTAACCACTACACCACCCAGAACGACCAAGTTTCAAGTTTCCGATTAATTTGAATATAACCATCACAGGATTCACTAGTCGAAGCAACCGGCATTCATGTTTAGCGAATCTGGAGGTTAAGAATCCCATCACGTGATTGCCCGGAGAAGCAGATAAATCATGAAAGAAATACGGGATTACGCCATATAATACAAATTTTGAAGATGACAATCCAATTTTTGGCCGCCCCGGAGGCGCAGTGGTCTTAAGCGATGGCCTCTGATCATTCGTCCGAAAGGGGTCCGGGTTCGAATCCCGGTGAGGCATGGATGTTGTGTTTGTCTTACGGCACTGGCTCTCTCCCTTCCCTGGAACCAGTGACCCTAAATTAGGGACGGGCGACTGCTTATAGCCCATTGAGTTGCTCACGGTGGTCGTTAAACCTCCAAAAAAAAAAAAAAAAATCCAATTTTGGCGTAAATGTGATAAAAATGGCAAGTCAGATAATATCCGAAAACTTGAAAATTTTCATCGTCCTGGAGCGGGACTCGAATCCGCGTCTTCCAGAAAATGCACGGGTATACTAACCACTACACCACCCGTAAAGAAGCTACTAAAATTTTTTTTCAAGTTTTCGGATATTATCTGACTTACCATCCTTGTCACATTTACGCCAAAAAACGGATTGTCATCTTCAAAATTTGTATTATAGGGCGTAATCCCGTATTTCTTTCATGATTTATCTGCTTCTCCGGGTAAACACGGGATAGTATTAAAAGAAATCCGTGTTGCTGCACGATGATATTTATTCAGCTAAAAAACGAAATCTATATACAGTTTAAAAAACACATGAGCACTTTCGGTGTCACATTGACACCTTCATCAGATGTGATTTCACCATATGGTTACATGCTGGTCTTAAGTACGTGGAGTAGATGCATCATGGGAAAGGTAATGTCAATGTCACATGATATACCAGATAACAAGACAGTCAAAAAAAGCATAATTAGCCAATGAAGATCACTTAACAGAAACAATTGCTATTGTGCTGTCCTTCCCAACAAGATTCCTCCAAGGTTCAGGTAAAACATAAGGATAATAGTCATTACAGCAACGTGTATTATAAGCTTAAATATAGAGGCTTTCTGTAAATAACAAGGAATAGACAGAGTTAGGTGTGTTTATGGTCTTAGCGTTGTCCCAATCTGGGATGAAATTTCAAGCACTTATGGTTCTTGCAAAAGAGGTGCTTTGGTGATTCATTTTTAGATCATATCTGTGTTCATTTAATCTCAAATCCAAATTTCTTTTGGTAGAACCCACATAATGATTATTTAGTTCACCAGAGATAGTGTCGAGCATAGGAATAACATACACACCCCATTTTTCCCCTTTGTCAATTTTGTCACGATCGTTGTGGATAATGGTATATAGATTGCATGATCGTATTCCAAATTGTATTTTATGACGAGAACATATGTTGGTAAGGAGGTTTACAACATGTGGATTAAAATCAACAGGTCCAACATACTTTTTAGGCACTTGTTCACTAATTAAAGCAGTTGACATAGAAAACCGTACTTTATTGTGCACCCCCTTAACAACGTTGTCCGGGTAACTATGGTTTTTAGTGAGGGATGATATCCATTGTAGTTCTTGAGCTCTGGCAAAATGGCTAGAAGAATGTGAATATGCTCTGTGACGTACCTGCCAGCAGGACGCACACGACATAAAGGCACATAGCAATCAGAACAAATGTCTGCGTAGCTCAGTTGGTAGAGCGCCTTGTTCCGGAATAAGCGGCCTCGGGTTCGAATCCCGGCGTAGACCAAAAATGACGGAGAAATTTACTTCGTTATAGCTCTTCTAAATAGGAAGTGCGAGAGCAGAAATTTTATACTGAAAAATGTGAGCAGAATTGTACGGAATTAGACTGGGTGTGGAAGTAGGTTTTCGATAAACGGCAAAAGACAGGGAATTGTCAGAAGGGTTACGAGTAATTTGAAAATCAAGATAAGGTAAGACAAAATTATTTTCAAGTTCTATCGTGAGTTTGATGGAGGGGTATTGAGCAGACATAGCGTTGACAAACTGATGTAACTGATTTATGGTATATGGCCAAATTACCAAGATGTCATCAACGTAACGGATATAGAGACTAGGTTTTTGTGGGAATTCCTGTATGACTTTATTTTCAATATGCTGTAGAAGAATTTCTGCTAAGACTGCGGATAAAGGTGAACCCATGGCTGTCCCGTCGGTTTGTTGGTAAAAAATGTTCTGAAATTTGAAAAATGAACGCTTTTTAATGAGATGAAGAGCATTCATTATGAAAGCAATATCATTGGCAGGAATGTCAGAATCAATGAGCAAAGCCTGAATCAACTGAAATGTAGCTTCCATAGGTACATTCGTGTATAACGAAACTACATCTAGGGACGCCAAAAAATAGGAAGTTGGTAGTGGCTGAATTAATTTTAACCTATCAACAGCTTGTGTGGTGCTCTTTATTGAGTAGGAAGAATTCACAGTAAAATTGGTGAGATAACTTGCCAAAGCTTTTTCCAAAGGTCGGGTGGGGGGCAATGTAACCTAATACAAGAGGGCGAATAGGGTACCCTTCCTTGTGTAGTTTTAATCTACCAAATAAATCAGGCACATGGCAGCCGGGGGGTGGATTGAAGGCTTTTGAAAAGGAGTCCGGAGGAGCTGAAGAGTTCTTAAGGCGGCTTAAGGCACTAAAAGTAGCCCTGGTGGGGTCTCATTCCACTATTACATGAGGGACACTAGAAATGGCATTGAGCATTTTTTGAATATAATCACTTTGATTTAAAATCACAACTTGACTAGTTTTATCAGCTAAAAGAATGGCAATATCTGGTTCCTTTTTCAGTTCAATCAGCTGCTGCATTTCCTCATGAAGCTGGCATTCTTCGGTGGTTTTACACCGTCTTGGATTGTGTTTGTTAAGAGACCTTGCAATTTTCATTCTTGCGAAGTTCCTATCTTCTATTGGAAGTGAATATAGAATTTTCTCAATTTGCGGAACTGTTTTGAATAAGTCCACTTTACGTTGATTAGGGTAAGCGAACTTGTAACCTCGTTACAAGGCTCTTAGTTGAATAGGAGAGCATATTCACATTCTTCTAGCCATTTTGCCAGAGCTCAAGAACTACAATGGATATCATCCCTCGCTAAAAATCATGGTTACCCGGACAAAGTTGTTAAGGGGGTGCAAAATAAAGTACGGTTTTCTATGTCAACTGCTTTAATTAGTGAACAAGTGCCTAAAAAGTATGTTGGATCTGTTGATTTTAATCCACATGTTGTAAACCTCCTTACCAACATATGTTCTCGTCATAAAATACAATTTGGAATACGATCATGCAATCTATATACCATTATCCGCAACGATCGTGACAAAATTGACAAAGGGAAAAAATGGGGTGTGTATGTTATTCCTATGCTCGACACTATCTCTGGTGAACTAAATAATCATTATGTGGTTCTACCAAAAGAAATTTGGATTTGAGATTAAATGAACACAGATATGATCTAAAAATGAATCACCAAAGCACCTCTTTTGCAAGAACCATAAGTGCTGGAAATTCCATCCCAGACTGGGACAACGCTAAGACCATAAACACACCTAACTCTGTTTATTCCTTGTTATTTACAGAAAGCCTCTATATTTCAGCTTATAATACACGTTGCTGTAATGACTATTATCCTTATGTTTTACCTGAACCTTGGAGCAATCTTGTTGGGAAGGACAGCACAATAGCAATTGTTTCTGTTAAGTGATCTTCATTGGCTAATTATGCTTTTTTTGACTGTCTTATTATCTGGTATATCATGTGACATTGACATTACCTTTCCCATGATGCATCTACTCCACGTACTTAAGACCAGCATGTAACCACATGGTGAAATCACATCTGATGAAGGTGTCAATGTGACACCGAAAGTGCTCATGTGTTTTTTAAACTGTATATAGATTTCGTTTTTTAGCTGAATAAATATCATCGTGCAACAAGACGGATTTCTTTTAATACTAGTATTCATGCACGAATCATAGTGTCTACCGTAAACACGGGATAAGATTCTTAACCTCCAGATTCGCTAAACATGAATGCCGGTTGCTTCGACTAGCGAATCCTGTGATGGTTATATTCAAATTGATCGGGAACTTGGTCGTTCTGGGTGGTGTAGTGGTTAGTATACCCGGGCGCTTTCTGGGAGACGCGGGTGCGAGTCCTGCTCCAGGAGGATGAAAAATTTTTTTTTCAAGTTTTCGGATATTATCTGACTTACCATCCTTGTCACATTTACGCCAAAAAACGGATTGTCATCTTCAAAATTTGTATTAACAATACAAATTTTGAGTCCCAAATATGCTTGAGATTTCAGCACTTCGGGGGATTTGACTCGTTATCACAATAAATATACTTATTATCATGGTGTATTTCGTTATCACCTTAAATGTGCTCCTTATCACTGTGTATTTTGTTCTCACTCTAAATTTAGTCATTGGAACCGAATATTTCGTTACCAAACTAAATGTATTTCCTTAATTATATATTTCGTTATCACCCAAAATGTGCTCATTATCACTCTGTATTTTGTTTTCACCCTAAATCTTCCCATTAGCACCGTGTATTTAGTTATCACACTAAATATACTCGTTATATTACGGCGTATTTCGTTATCATCCTACATGTGCTCATTATCACTGTGTACCTTGTTATCACCCTAAATTCATTCATTGTCAGCGTGTATTTCGATATCACACTAAATATACACACTAACACGATGTATTCTGTGTCACTCTACAGAATTCAAGGTTAGTAGATTTCGGTTGTATTTTGCGGTAATTGGCAGCAGCGTTTCCGCAACAAAAAGGTGTTCCTGGGTGTATTTCTCAAAGCTGTAACTGTGATGTAAAATCTGTTGATTTATATTCTTTATCAATATCAATTGCAAATAATCAAGGAATAAACTTATATTTTACATAGAATAGAACCAGTGATGAAAGTAGACTGTTTGTTTTAGGAGAGCACAATGTTTAGCGTTTAAAGTCTGGGAGCGGATTCTCTCTCTCATGCACACATATTTTATACGTCTGTAATCTTTTATGCACATAAATGAAAGAAATATTAAATACTACAATAAATAAACTAAACCCTAATAGATTTACTGTATAATTCAGCTAAAAATGTGTATATCACAAAGAGCAGGTTACTCGTCAGCTGAAGGAATTTCGTTTTTATTAATTGTGTAGTTAAAAAAACTAGTGAAAACTTTGGAATTCACTAATTGTAATCCTGCCTAATTATTACATGGTAATTATCGTAATAAATGAGCATATTCAGTTCATCGACGCCATGCAGTATCAAAAGTACAAAACCTACACACCCCGGTAATTTTTCTTAGAGACGAACAGCTCAGAGAGTTTCCATATCTAAATTTAAGTTACCAAAGGAACCGCTACTGTTAGACACCACTTAAAACAATTAAAGGATGCTATCTCTACCAGACGCCAGTGCAGTCTTGGTCAGCTGCTATGTACCGAATAATTACTGCGAATTAATTTGAGTTTGGTATTAAGCCAAGGTTAGTAGACTCTATTAACGTTGTTCTAAATCAAGCCTGCGACTTTGGTACATATTAGTTTGACATTCCGCCCTGCTGGATAAAGTACTAAATGACAGGAAAGCAAAACAGTCGAATGCGAGCATTTCCTCTGGCTATACATGCCTTTAGCTAAGAGTAGAGGTCTGCACGGGCCGGGCAGGTCTGCCAAGCCCGAGCCCGGCACCGCCCGACCCGCGGGCCAGGTCGGGACTCTTTTTAATTTAGAGAACAAAGCAAACGGGCCGGGCCAGGCTTTACCCCAGACACTTACGACCGGGACGGGCGGGCTCGGGCCAACTCGACCTATTGTTTTTATAGACAATGGTAAAGAAAGAAAAAAAGTCGTGTTTCCCGATTTCTCAGTGTGTTTAACTGTTTCGCTAACTTTACTTACTTCCATGACATAGCCCAGGGCGTAATCAGAAAAGCAAGGAGAGGCACACGCAGTGTTTTTACCAATCTATAGGTATTAAGATGGTAAAACCATTTGGGGCTTGTTGACAGCAAGAAGATTCGATCTCGAGCGAGTGTGTGTTGTGTAGAGTGGGGTATGGAGGGTGTCTGTAGTAGGGTGGGTGTGTGTGTGTGTTTGTATGAGAGAGTGGGATGGCATCAATTTTTTCTCCTATCCGTAATCTCTATAGTGATTGACTTTTGTAGCTTAATAGTTCAGAGAAAGGGAGATTCTCAACTTCCTTAGTCTTCCTTTTCTCTCTTTTTAAAAGTTATATTTCGTGATAATTCTCAAAGTTTAGTTAATATTTTTAGGCTTACATTCAACTAAATATTTTCAATAATATCTCATTTCGTTATTTAATTTTCACATTTTAATAAAATACAATAGAAATACAAAATAATACCAAATGGCACATCACGGGCAGGGCAGGTCCTACACAAAAGCTGCAATTGACGGGCCCGAGCTGGGCCGGGCCTAATGTCTGGTATTTGAAACGGGCCGGACCACGCTGGGCCGTAAGCGTACGGTTTTGGGCAGGGCCGGGCTTATCAAATTAATCCAGTGCAGACTTATAGTTAAGTGTCTGAAGGGCCAAATTTATTGTTTCGAGTCAAAAGCTCAGAAAACTGCAAAATCAGAGACAAAATTTTCAAGGGTAAAAATCTTACACAAATTACGAATAGAGTTCACAGACATAAATGAACTGCGAGCCAAAATTTCCTTGGTATAGTTCTGCAGCACATGTTTTTTTTTTTTTTTTTTTTTTAAATATTGTGTACTTTTGTACAACATTATGTAGGGAATGCCGTTCCCCACCGTTCCGGCCCACTTTCTCCACTGCACTGAACGATATTTAACAAGGAACAAAGTGATACATGAGATTGAGATCTAAAGTGTAAGTGAGATAAAAGATGGATCAGGGAGTTGATTGATATACTGTATGGAGGCTTCGAAAATCACAGAAGATGGAGTTACGGAAGAAATAACTGCGAATATAATTTGTCGAGGTGGAATGTTTTTTGTTGTGTTGTATTCTGATGAAACATTTTATTGAAAGAAAAAAAAGATATTTGAGACTCGAGAAGAATATTTCATGATACAATGCAAAACCGAAGAAATTCTCGGTTTTGAAATTCCGTTTTTCAAAAAATAAAAAATAAATAAAGTCGAAAGCATTTATGGTTAAGGGAGCAACTTTTGCCATAGCTAACTTCCGTTTTCGGGTTCTTTTTCTTTTCTTTTTGTTTTTGTTGTGAAAAACGGAATTCCAAAACCGAAGAAAGAAAACTTACACACATGAAGCACGGTTCCTTTCCGCAAACTGCCATGACTAAAAATTCTAAGACATACGCATATACCGACGAGCCAAATCATTATAACCAGCGAGTCTTTACGCAAATTGAAGCGACTGCAGGTAAACGATGAGCGTGTGAAGGTGATGAAACGATATAAATAACACCTGACACTGAGCACTGTTAGAAATAAGCAAAATGTACTTGTTTTTGAGTACATTCTGAGCTTATAATAGCTCCGAGTACTTGTGTCTCATTTTTGGAAAAGGCACGTACTCATTTTTGAGTACATACAGGGAATCAGTTGTGAGTACATCTGGTACTTCTAATTTGAAACTTATGTACTCATTTTTCACTACATATATTTCAAATATATGTACTCAAAAACATCTATATATTTCAAATATATGTATTAAAAAACATCTATATATTTCAAATATATGTTCTCTAACTTCATTCAGTTCCTGTGCCCTTTCGGGCTGGGGCACAGAAACAAGTTAGAGCGAAGAGCGAATCTAGCGATTCTGACAGGATAGTTTGTAAGTGAGAGAGAGCACACTTGATGGCGCCACCGTAAAATTTTGCACATAGAAGACACAAAGAAATTGGTGGCTTTGGAATGAACACCTTTATATGTAACAGGGGGAACCCTACCCGGGGGCCGTTGCTTAACGCGCTCGTCCGATGCACGGCGGATATTCAGCGATTGTTAGAAATTCACACCACCACGCCAGGTTCGAACTTGGGGGTTTCTCCATCAGTAGTCTGAATCTCTAGCCACTAACCGTCAGCGGCTTGATTTCAAATTTGAAATACGTGTGCTCCATATATACTCATTTATTCATAGAATCAACTGGAAGTATATTATTCGATGGCACATCTGGAATAATAGATATATTCGTTTTCATATGCTGGGCAAATGGACCGCACAATTTTATGACAAATATAGTGATGAAGCGACAATATATTATTTATGAGATTGACACAAATATAGTTAATATAAAAGCGTACACAAAGATACTTTATGCACAATTAAATTACTTATGATCAGTGACTTTGTTGTACTAATTATTTATGTGTGTCACTTTACACATTTATTAAACAATTGCTCTTGAGATCTATAATATCTAAAATGAAGTAATACTAAATTATATTTATATTTGTTGACGCAGTTATTTGTAAGTACGTATGGTTACTTATATTTGGGCATGTCATGTACTCGTTTAGAATATGATTGTATTTAAAAAGAACGAGTAGATTCAGGTTCTCATTTTTAAGTAGATTTGTTTTTTAACAGTGAGCTGTGTTAAATCAGTGTTACTCTTGTTCTTCATATGGGAAAGGCTATGAATTTGACAGAGGCGAAATTCTAATAGCCAGACTACTGGGTCAGAGAATATCTGACTCGGCAAGGCTTGAGGAGTGCTCACTGTCAGTCGTAATTAATGCCTTCAAAAAGTGGTCCAAAGAGAGCAAAACCCACAAACCTCCGGCAAAGGTGTGGGCCAACCACGTCTCATTGAAGGAAGACGAGAGCGAATTGTACGGGCCAGCAGGTGCGATACTGTGCCGGTCTTGTTCATTTCGTCGACAATCACTTCGTCAACAACTCATTTCGTCGACAAGTACATTTCGTCGACACTATATATGCACACAGTCGATTCTTCAAAATGTTCGTAAAATCTACAGTTTTCAATTTAGAACCACCAAATTTCGTATACTATCTCATTGTACTCTTACACCAACTTAGACCATAGACGCAAGAAGTCGGGGCCCGGGGTCAAGATGCCCCCATACAAAATTTTCGTAAAATCTACAGTTTCCAATTTTGAACCACCAAATTTGGTATACTATCTCATGGTACTCTAACTTAGACCGTACACGGTTTTTGAAAGGGGTCGGGCCCGGGGTCAAGGCTGCCCCATACAACATTTCCATAAAATCTACAGTTTTCAATTTAGAACCACCAAATTTGGTATACTATCTCATTGTACTCCTACACCAACTTAGACCATAGACGGAATGAGTCGGGACCCGGGGTCAAGGGGGCCCCATACAACATTCTCGTAAAATCTACAGTTTTCAATTTAGAACCACCAAATTTGTTATACAGTACTATCTCATTGTACTCTTACACCTACTTAGACCATAGACGGAAGGAGTCGGGGCCCGGGGTCAATGGGCTCCCATACAACATTTCGTAAAATCGACAGTTTTCGATTTAGAACCACCAAATTTGGTATACCATCTCATGGTACTCTAACTTAGACCATGCACGGTTTTTGGAAGGGGTCGGGGCGCGGGGTAAAAGGAGCCCCATGCAAAATTTTCTCAAAAATTTCCATTTTTTACTTAAGAACTGCAACACAATTCTGCACTCTAATACCCTATATGCGAGCTAAGTTAGAGTACCATGAGATAGTATACCAAATTTGGTGGTTCTAAATTGAAAACTGTATATTTTACGAAAATTTCGTATGGGGCCCCTTTGACCCCGGGCCCCGACCCCTTCCTTCTACAGTCTAAGTTGGTGTAAGGGTACAATGAGATAGTATACCAAATTTGGAGGTTCTAAGTTGAAAACTGATGATTTTACGAAAATTTTGAATAAGGGCCCTTTGACCCCGGGACCCGACCCCTTCCTTCTACAATCTAAGTTGGTGTAAGTGTACAATGAGATAGTATACCAAATTTGGTGGTTCTAAATTGAAAACTGTAGATTTTGCGAAAATGTTATATAGGGCCCCTTGACCCCTTCCAAAAACCGTGTACCGTCTAAGTTAGAGTACCATGAGATAGTATAATAAATTTGGTGGCTCTAAATTGAAAACCGTAGATCTTACGAAAATGTTGCATGGGGCCCCCCTTGACCCAGGGGCCCGACCTCTTCCAAAAACCGTGTACGATCTGAGTTACAGTACCATGAGATTGTATACCAAATTTGGTGGTTCTGAACTTATTTTTATTTTTTTTAGGAATCGACTGTTTGTATATACTGTATAGAGTCGACGAAGTGAGTGTCGACGAAATGTACCTGTCGACGAAATGAGTTGTCGACGAAGTGGCGTCGACGAAGTGAGTTGTCGACGAAGTGATTGTCGACGAAGCGAACCAGACCCTAGTGTGATGTAACTCGCCGGTAATGTGAACGCTGGTGACGATAGTAATGTGTCATAGCACACAGTACATCGAACCTCGCTGAAATTGGGACATCCTAGCCACAGACCTGTCCGAGTGCCCATGCTAACTCCAGTTAATCGTGGAAAACGCATGCGATGTGTACGCGAGAACGAATGACTGGAAAAAAGTCGTCTGGTCCGATGAAACTCGTTTCGTGTTGCTGCATTTGGGCGGCCGGGTACATGGCCAGTACCTGGGGAAGTGTTGGCATCAGGATGCATCTTGGGAAGAAAACAAACCGGTTGAGAAAGTGCGATGCTTTGGGCGATGTTCTACTGGGAAACACTGGGCCCAGTCATGTGCAGGAAGATATGATATCTACCACCTACCAAAAATTCATCCAGGTACATCATTTCATGGTAACGGCATTCCTCTCTAGTAGTGCCTATTTTCAGAAGGATATTTGGTCATGCCGAACTGCCCGGATTGTTCGAGAATGGTTAGTGGAACACGAGGAAGGCTTTTAGGTATTGCCCTGGGCTCCAAATTGCCCAGACATCAACCCAATAGAACATCTGTGGTTTGTGTTGGAACAGCAGGTCCGATGTGACTTAAAAGAGTTAAAGGATCTACATAGGTGTGCGTCGTTTTCCTGGGGAAGTGTTGGCACTGGGATACACATTGGAACGGAAAGAAACAGGTGGAGGAAGTGTAATGCTTTGGGTTCTGTTCGCTGGGAAACCCGAGGACCAGTCATTCGTGTGCAGGAAACTATGGCGTTTAATATCTGCTTAAACAACATTGTAGACCAGGTACATCCTTTCATGGCAATGATATTCCCCTCTAGCAGTGCCTTCTTTCAAAAGCATAATGGGTAATGCGCAATGCCACTCTGCTCGGGTCATTCGAAAATGGTTCGCGGAACACGAGGAAGACTTTCAAGTATTGCTCCAGCCTTAAAATATTCTATCTGCGCTGGCTCAACTACGTAACTTACAGGAGTTAAAAGGATCTTCTGTAACTTATGTATAAGAGTTAAAGAATTTTCTGATAACGTACCGGTACCAGTTAACACAAGACACTTTCACAAATGTTGTAGCGTCTAGGCCATGCCAGGTAAAAACGGCATGTGGAAGACCAATATCATACTAGGCAAGTAGTCATCATGTTTTTGCTCTTCGGTGTACATGGTCACTAGAGTCTATCTATATCTACTGCACGTAAGTATATTCAACCAACTCCACTTAAGGCGTTCAATTTCAATATACTGTGAATTTTCTCCGAAGAGTATGAAATTCAAGGTATGGAACTTGCGCAATTGACTATCATGCATTTTTCGGAAGCGGTCCTTCTCCTGTCAACCCCATAATTAGAGTTGCTGAACTAAATATTTTCTGTTTCTTTGCACAGCGTCTCGTTCTACGCGTGTATCTTCCAAATCTTCCGGACAGGATGCCTTCTATTTCAAATAGGAAAGAATGTAGGTACGAAGGTGATAGTTTCTTCGCCGAATCAGTAGCTGATTTACCTCATGTCAATTACGTATTTGCTACAAACATTAGAGGGCAGGATGTCCTCCTTGGCCTTGAAAGAAACACTTAAGTGTTCCTATCTTTAATCTTAGATTTCCATCAGCCATAAGAACAACTATTAGGTCTGCAAAATTTTCGACTCTAATCATGGAAGATCTACAGCACGCGCACAACCACTGGGTGTGGTGGCATACATTAGGTATAACGAGCCAATACCTGTCACCTGAGGTCGACAGCGGCACTTGTCATCAGCCCGCACCTTATTATTGGAAAACTAATAGCCTCATTTAAGGACCCTGACACCTCTCCGTTTCGATGACATAAATCTAAAAGATTACATCGCCTTTTAACCACTCCCATCGACAGGATGGCTACTGTGCTTTTTCTGCATCTGATTTTTTTCTTTTCCTTAATTCTTAGCAGCTCAAGAACCCATTAGAGCCCATCAAGCTGTGATACCTGTCGATAAAGCTTACTCCTCTTTTTTTCTTACTTTTTTCGTTCAGTTTTCTTCCCCTACCTCTCTCTCTCTCTCTCTCTCTCTCTCTTTTTTATCTCCTCAACAGCTTCTCTGGAATGAATTGGAAATAAAATAAAAGATATGGTTTTCGTATTTTTTGCACATGCTTTCAGATGATAATAATTACCGAAACTGGCGATAGGGTAAGGGAAAATCAGTGTATCGTTCCATTAAAACAAATAAAATAACAGAAAATTTCCTTTCTTTTCTTCCCCTCTTTTCTTATTTTCAGCATACACCATACACTCATAAATGACGCAGTGGCGTGCCCAGGATTTCTTTATGGGGTGTGGCCCAAAATATCGGAGATGCAAATAAAACTACCTGCAGAAAATATCTCCTTAAATATTGGTAAGCGACAAAAATATCTATTAAATGCCTTTTGTAATACATATTTAAAAACATATATAAATATATTTAAAAATAAGCAGCCAATAAGGAAGAACGATGAAACAAGTGGCACCTCACGGGGAGGGCCCGGATAAAGCCTCCCTCACTGAAGGCGCCCCCGTAATGACGTAATATCGCTAACGACAGTTTAAATGGAAGAATATCTCGCCGTGAACTGAAGGCAAAGTGAAATTCTGTCGTCTCTACAATAGCTTTTCGTGAATGAATTATTTGGAAATAAAACGAGCTGTTCCGGTGGCGTCCGTCCGAGATAGGTCAGCCTTCGAATCTCGGGTGAAGTATGGATGATGTGTTTGTCTCACGGCACTGCCTCTCTCTCTCTCTCTCTCTCTCTCACTTTTCTAGAGCCAGCTGGTCCTGAACAGAGATGGAAATGGGTCACGGGTCAACGGGTCAATGCATCGACAATTTCTTGCGGGTCAAACGGGTCGGGACAAGGTGTTCCTGACCCGATTTCGACCCGGTCTTTTCCCGTTTTATTTTAGAAAAGTAAAAAAAAAATTCAAAGAACAATGCATACTGTGGAATTTTATTCTCGATGCTGGTGCAAGCGGAGTGAAAGATGATTTGTTATTCAAAAATATTGTCTTCTCTTTCTTAAAGCAAATAAACTTTTCACCGACCAAAGATACCGTATCGTAAAAAGATAATTTATTTGCATTTGTTTTCAGTTCGATTGTCTGGAGCAAGATACAGACAAACGCCTGTCGTCTGCTTCTCTGGTAATTCATTCTCTCACGTCCCACGTGTCACATTGTAAGACTGAGAGTTACTTTCCACATCGCATCTTTTGCATTGAGCATTCACAGGTTTTCATTTGACATGCTAATATCCCGTTTCATGGCATGTCGTGTCGGAATTTATACCTTGCTTGTTAATATGGATGAATTTACTATTAAGGAGATTGAAAAAAGGCGTCGAGGTTAACAAATACGATCTTTTTGAAGATGACAATCCGATTTTTGGCGTAAATGTGACAAGGATGGTAAGTCAGATAATATCCGAAAACTTGAAAATTTTCATCGTCCTGGAGCAGGACACATTTACGCCAAAAATCGGATTGTCATCTTCAAAATTTGTATTATATGGCGTAATCCCGTATTTCTTTCATGAAATACGTTCTTGTTGAAAACAAAAAGGGGAAGAGTAAATGTTGGAAGTTGTTTCGTCTCATTAAGAAATCCGAATATCTTTCACAACAACACCGATTTTTACATGCTTGTGATGAGCTGAAAGTTCCCAAAATGTGAATGTTGATTTCACGAGTGTTCCTTAATTCTGAGAAGAAATGATGAAATCAACATACACATTTTAGTAACTTGCAACTCATCAGAAGCTGGTGAAAAGTGGTGTTGCTGTGAAACATATTCTGAAGCTTCATATGTTATCAAGAAAACAGCAATAACTGAAATTAAACATGCAACAAGTTACAATCGTAGCCAAACATCCACCACCAGTAAACTGAAAGTGAAATTTTTGATGTTTGAACTCATTGGTTCAACGCAAAGAAGGTGCACTTTGTTACTAAGTAACCGTGGTTATCCAATTCAATATTAAAGCGTATTTTGCTTGTTGATCAGTTATTTCAAGTGCCCTGCAATTATGTACTGCACTGTAATTTTACGTTAAATGCATTGGACACTAATTTCACAAATTCCACTATTTGTTGCTTCTTATCACTAGACGCTGTACTTTTGCTTGTAACTTCACTTCTATTACTGGTAATAACATTCTGTAAAAATAATTGAATTTAGCATAAAATTTTCTTTAAAATGATGTATAATATGTATTCCTGACTTTATTATTACGCTGTATAAGTTGAGTTCAAACATAAAAAAAAAATTTACTTTCGGTCTACAGGTGCAGAATTTTTGGCCACGACTGTACTTAATTCTCAAAACTTTTGACTGGAGCACCACCAAAATTAAGTGAAATAGCGTTAACATTACTGCGGAGGAACTTTTTGACTGTCACAAATGTGTTTGAAAACATGTGTAAAACAGTTATGTAATGTGAAGAACGGCAGTTTCAACACTTATTTATGTAAGTAAGTGAGTAAATTAAGTTTCCGAAATATATTTATACAGTATGATTTCCATATAACCTACAATACCCACTACAGAGAGACTTTTTGATTTCCCTGTGTATATACAGTGTGTACATGTATGATTATGTATAATTATAAATTGAGTTCCTTATTTATAATGTAAAGAAGATTTATCCGGGTCAGGTCCGTAACAGGCCCAATTATGAGAGGTCTGAGTCCAAAATATTTGACCCGTTTCCAGCTCTGGTCTTGAATTATGGACGGGCGACTGCTTTAGCAGATTGAGTTGCTCACGGTGGTCGTTAAAATCCCTAAAAATAAATAAATAAAATGGAGGATATGGTGTTTGTACTTTTTTCAGATGTTGGTAGCAAGTAAAAAGCTGATGAAATCGTGATGCACAATGTAAGCCTATGGTCCCATTAAAAAAAAAATGGATTTTGAAAATTTATACTTCCAGCCCCGGTGGCGCAATGGTCTGAGCGATGGTTTCTGATCATTCGTTCGAGATGGGTCCGGGTTCGAATCCTGGTGAGGTATGGATGCTTTGTTTGTCTTACGCCACTGGCTCTCTTCCTTCCCTGGAGCCAGTCACCCTAAATCAGATCACATCAAATGTTGAGGATTTTAGGAAGGGAGTGTCTGACCCCAGGTCTTAAAAAACCCTTAGAAGTAGGAATCTAGGAGATTTGGGCTAGAGTGCCCGATAGGAAAGTGACACGGATGCGAGGTAGAAAGGGGAAGGAAGACGCCCTTATTTATTACCGGGGGCCAGTACCCGTGGCCCGACGGCTTAAAGTGCCCATCCGACGCACGGTGGATACTTAGTGGTTCGAGCGTTCGTACCTGTCTGGGATCAAACCCGAGGTCTTCCCCGTGCCAGTCACGAACGTTGACCACTAGGCCACCCGCTGCCCACCCTAAATCAGGGACGAACGACTGCTTATAGCCCATCGAATTGCTCACGGTGGTCGTTAAACCTTCAGCAAAAGAAAAATCATATTTATTTTATCACTGTTCTGTCCACATACGCCACATGTCCAGTTTTTTATGAACACCGTCATATTTTGCCCATAGAAAAGGAAGCTCAGTCGTATGTTGCGGAACACTTTAAGTGAGAGCTTTGCCGCTCCAGCGGCAGGGTGGTGCGATGCACTGGCTGTTAATCATTCGTCGGAGATGGGACCGGGTTAGAATCCCAGGTTAGGCATAGATAGTGAATCATTTGAATCCCTGGTATCAGTGGGTGTGTTAAAAGCATTGAATCCCTGGTATCAGTGCCCCCAGAATTTTGCGATGAGCGACTGCATATGTCCCTTTCAGTTTCTTTTGGCAATCGTTAAATCCCCAGAGCAAAAATGACAGTTTCTCCATTCATAATAATAAAAGTGAATGTCCGTGTGTTTTTGTGGCAGCTATAATTTTCTACAAAATCGTGGTAGACACTACAAAATTTGATCAGACCGTTTTTCGTTGTTGTCCCAGTTGCCATGTCTGGTTTCAAGTTG
Source organism: Macrothele yani (assembly GCA_039090855.1). NCBI lineage: Eukaryota > Metazoa > Arthropoda > Arachnida > Araneae > Macrothelidae > Macrothele > Macrothele yani. The sequence goes on along the minus strand of CM076989.1, from coordinate 32,800,812 downwards.
AAATTCCAAAAGGGGGATTGCTAGAAACAACATATTTACTGTGCTGTGATGTTATAACGGGAATCAGACAGACAGCTCAGAACGCGTGTGCGACCTTCAAAATGCGTGTGTGAGTTGTCATTGGCTGCTCCAAAATGTTCCTGTCGTGTGTACGTTGAGACAAGCAAAAGAACTTCCCTTGTTTGGACAATGTTTTCTCTTCGTGGTCGGTATTTTTCGCAGTGGCAGATGTACTTCGTCCTGCCGATGCATGCAGTGCATCACTACCTGTCTTGAGTTGAATAAATTATCTTCCTGTTGTTCATGAATAATTATATTAGGTACATATGCATAAGTTTTGAGCGTTCCACGTAACTGTAAAAGCGAAAGGGTTGATTTTTTCGTCAGAATTTCGTGCTGTGGAGGTAAAGTGACAACACTGTGTCGAACAATATGTGTTAGAAGACGCCTCACCCGTAACTCAAACCAGAGATGGAAAACGCTCACGGGTCAACGGGTCGACAATTTCTTGTGGGTCAAATGGGTTAGGTCAATGTGTTCCTGACCCTATTTCGACCTGGTTTTATTTCCGTTTTAATTTTGAAAAGGAAAAAAAGAAAGATATTTCAAAGAAAAATGCGTACTGTGGAATTTTGTGCTCAATTTTGGTGCCAGCGGAGTGAAAAATGATTTTTCGTACACAAATATTGCCGTCTTTCTTAAAGCCAATAAGATTTCCACCGATCGACGATACCCTAACGTAAAACGATAATTCCTTTCCGTTTGTTTTCAGTGCGATTGTCCGGAGCAAGATACAGGCAAACGACTACTGCCTGCTTCTCTGGTAATTCGTTCTCTCACACCCGCGCGTGTCACATTGTAAGACTGGTCGACTTTTTACGTCGCATCTTTTGCATTGAGCATTCAGAGATTTACATTTGACGTGCTAACATCCCGTTCCATTGCATGTCGTATCAGAATTAATGCCTTATTTGTGGAAATATATGAATTTAATATTAAGGAGATTGAAAAAAGGCGTCGAGGCCAACAAATACGTTTTTGCCGAAAACAAAAAGGGAAAGGGTGATTGTTGGAAGTTGTTTCGTCTAATTATAAAAAAACAGAATATATTTCACAGCAACACCAATTTTTACAAGCTTGTGATGAGTTGAAAGTTTTGAGTGTTTCTTCCGTCTGAGGGCAAATTATAAAATCAACATCCACATTTTGGAAACTTTCAACTCATCAGAAGCTAGTGAAAATTGGTGTTGCTGTGAAAAATATTCTGTAGCTTGATATGTTACCAAGAAAACAGCAAAAACTAAAATTAAACATACAACAAGTTACTTAATCCAAAAATTTTGACTGTAGCACCATCAACATAAAGTGAAACAGTCTTAACATCACTGCGGAGGGACTTTTTGATTGTGGCAGATGTGCTTGAAAACATGTGCAAAACAGTTAGGTTGCGTGAAGAACGACAGTTTCAACACTTTTTATAAATTTAAATATATATACATAATTATAATTTCAGTTTCGACTTTGCAGTTCAAAGCAGATTTGTCCGGATCAGGTCCAGGTCAGGTCCAATTATGTGACGTCTGGGTCCGGGTCGGGTCCAATTATGTGACGTCTCGGTCAGATCGGGTCCAATTATGTGACGTCTGGATCCGGGTTGGGTACAATTATATAGCGTCTGGGTCCAAAATTTTTGACCCGTTTCCAACTCTTACACGAACCAATGTCCATTTGGGGCGAATAATCAGAAGTCAGCGATTAGACCACTGCGCCATCGTGTCACACCGTTATTTTCAAAGGTTAAGGAAGTATCACGTTCCTTTTCATTGCCATCGATGATGCGCCGTCTATTTTCTCTATTACTTCCCTGCATGTAGACATCTGCTCTAATAGGATAGTGATAAGTGTCGTCATATCTAAGCGATTCACTTCTTCTTCATTATGAGCTTTCTAAATTCCGCCAACGGTCTGCGATCGAAGTTTGCCTAAACTGTTTGTTCGAATAGTCAAAATGCGTTAAAGTTCAAGCTTTCTCTACCATCCGCTAAAAAGTAGGAGCTTTGCCTTGATACATACACTATATTGACCAAAGTCACTGTACACCCTCCAAAAGAAAATGAACGGATTCGCTGCGTTGCTAAGATGCGCGGTACAGTCGCAAACGGTATAAAAAGAAGCCTGCAGCTGACCGTGATCATATCGCACTGTGTGGTTCAGTGAAAATGTCGCGTCGGGAGAGAACTGACTTTTAGAGAGGAAAGATTGTTGGGGGTTATATTAGTGAGTTGTCCATAAGAGAAATCGAGAGGCGTTTAAAAATACCCAAGTCAGCTTTTTTGGATGTACTGAATAAGTGGAATACACATCGCGTGCTTGAAGCAGCAAAAGGTACCGGCAGACCAAAGAAAATCAGTGATAGAGGGTGTCAAAGCCTCAGGAGAGTCGTTACAGCCAATCGACGGAGTACTGCACAAGACCTCAGTGTACAGGTGAGTAAAAATGCTGGCGCCTCGGTATGTACACGTAACGTTTACAGAGAACTTCATTCCATGGGTTACCGTGGTCGTGCGGCTGCTCATAAGCCTTTCATCTCCACTCGGAATGCTACTCGTCGTTTAGCATGGTGTAAAGAACATTTATAGTAGACCGTAGATCAATAGAAACGGGTTCTATTGACTGATGAATCCAGGTATACGATCCATCAGGCCGATGGCCGTGTGTGGCTATGGCGGCAACCGGGCAAACGCTATTTATCACAGTGTACTGTTCCTACGGTGAAGGGAGGTGTTTTACGTGCTATGGTCCCGGCCTCTTGGTTATCGTGGGAAAACCTGTTAACCAGCACGTCTACCTCGATATTCTGGACCATTATGCTCTACCAACTCTGTGGCAATACTATGGAACCGAGCCTTGTTGGTACTAGCAGGATAATGCACCGAGCCATAAAGCAAGAACGGTTACGGCGTGGTTTGACGATAATTCCGTATCGGAACGAATGTCTACTACTAAGCAACAGTTAGCTGCAGCATTGTACTGAATAGAAGCGCAAACCTATCGCTGTGTTCCAAACCTTGTCGAAAGCATATCTCGAAGGGTCAGTGCATGCATTAAGGCCAAAGTTGGACCGACACTGTGCTAATGTATGCCAATAAATGCTATGTTGTGTTTTTCTTCTAGGTGTCTGGTGACTTTTGTCAATATAGTGAATATGCGTTGTTGGTGCACGTTCGATACAAAGCATGCACTTGATTCCAGTGAACTGGTTTCAGATTGTTTGCCTGATAGTATAGGAAGTACACTTTTGCATTTTTTGCACTCTATATTTTGGCAACCTCACTTTACATTTGTGCCCCGGAAATAATCATGAAACCTTTGGGGAACTTCCTGAACATCCTCCGTACAACTTACAGCAGCTTATTCGATTGGTCATTGACAGGAAATGGTTGCGTTTGTCCAAGTGGAAGGAGTTCATTAGGACTTTTCATTGATTTATCAAAAGCATTTGATGCGTTAAATCACAACCTATTGTTATCAAAATTGTATGCAATTGGTATTCGGGGTACATTACATAATCTCTTTAGAAACTATCTCACTGGTAGCCAGCAATATACAGAAATTGAACATACCAAATCTAACTTACAATCAGTCATTTCAGGAGTCCCTCAGGGCTCGGTACTTGCTCCATTATTATTTAATATTTATATTAATGACTTCTGTACCTGTCTACACAATTCAGATATTATTTTATATGCAGATGATGCAACCATATTAATACATGGAAATGATGTTGAAGCACTGGTGCGACAACTACAAGTCCGTTTTATATCTATTACTAATTGGTTAACTAAAAATGATTTGGCTATTAATATTAACAAAACAAAAGTAATGATTTTTTCAAGTATGTCAACCCCTATTTCCTTAATTCAGAATATTAATTTACTCGGATCATCTATAGAAGTTGTTCAAAATCATAATTATCTTGGTATCATTATTCAGCATGATTTAAAATCGAATTCACATGTTGACTACTTATCTAATAAGATCTCAAGAAATATAGGGGTTATTAGTAGTGCAGTGGCCAATTTAACCCAAAAATTAAGGATTTTATTATACTATACTTTAATTCAGTCTCATCTAATCTATTGTATATCTGTTTGGGGATCGACTACCTTATATAATAGGAAAAAACTTCAGTCGTTACAAAATAGATTCATAAGACTATTACAATTTAAATTACAATATACTCAATTTTCAAATACAGTCTTTTAGGCTAGACTCAGTCCAAATGATTTTAATATACTAACTATTCAACAATTGCATATCTATAGTATAGGTAAACTAATGTTTTTGAGAATAAAAAATGGTTACTACAAAGATTTGATTTCAATAAGTACTCGTGGTCATGATTACTCCATGAGACAAAAAACAACACTAATCCCCATGTTTCCACTAACAGAACGATTTAGATCATTTGTTAATTATAGTGGTCCGGCATTATGGAATACATTTCCTACTGATATTGTATCACTTAATAATATTAATATATTTAAACGAAAACTCAGGTATTTCTTGCTGACCAAAATCTCATAATGTATCATTACCTTTATTAATTTATAGTACCATCCTAGCTGTGTTTGATATTGTGTGGACTTGACTTTATAACGAAGTAAATTTCTCCGTCATTTCTGTCCACGCCAGGATTGGAACCCGGATCCCCTCATTCCAGAATAAGTCACTCTACCAATTGAGCTACGCGGACGTTTTATTCTGATTCCTATCTGCCTTTATGTCGTGTGCGTCCTTCGGGCAGGTACGTTACATCATCTCCCCCTTATTTTTATTTTTTATTATTTTTTTTATTTTTCGAAGTGCTGGAGAAAGGATTCTCTTATTTTTCCTATCTTGCGGTGTGGAAATAACATCACACCAATGCGAGATTTTGAACGGTCGGGTCATCCGGATAGTTCGGGCGCCATTATAACGAAGTAAATTTCTCCGTCATTTCTGTCCACGCCAGGATTGGAACCCGGATCCCCTCATTCCGGAATAAGTCACTCTACCAATTGAGCTACGCGGACGTTTTATTCTGATTCCTATCTGCCTTTATGTCGTGTCCGTCCTTCGGGAAGGTACGTCGCATCTCCTGGTACGTTACAACTTGTTTATGTTTCTTTGAATGTTTTTTATTTTCATGAAAATTTTGATGCAGTGGGAGAAGAGGGTACGTCAGGCCCATCAGGCCTTTTCCCTCCTCATTCCCTGTTGTTACAAAAATATAATGTGTGCTATATATTTATGATTACGTAATACCATGTCTGTAACAACTAAAATGCAATAAATGAAATGAAATGTAAGGGACAGCCGACTTGTTCGAGTGGTCAGAGGTATGAACGGCTGGCTAACTGTCCAAGTTAGGCTTGGGTCTTGGACAGCTAGCTAGAAACACACGTCACTGTATGTCATGTTGCTCTTTAGTGTTGATTATGTCCCTTCTGCGGAATCAGCGGCCCTGATTTAGGGACGAGCCACTCCTCGTAGCCTTTTATTGATATGAAGATCTTCTAAGCACACAAACACATAAAAAGAATAAGAAAGTAAAGAAAACAACCACTGGAACTCCTTCGTGGCTTTGGCGACCTTACCTTGTGTTATAAGATGTGTCAAATGACCATTTCTATACACCCTACGTGGCATATGCATTTTATGACAAAACTGCATATCCAGAAAACTGTTGCCATCACCTTTCATGACAGATTTCAGCCTCTAAGGAGCTGGTGAGCCTCCATGCTTCCATTGTCTTGAGTGGAATATGGTGCGCCCACGTAATGGATCTTGGATTATCTGATAATCTTCCACAAGAAAGTATGTTTTTTTCTAATTTCAGTAACAAAGTTTTTGCGGTATTAAGTAAGAGAAAGGAACATGCTTTCTTCTATTATTATCTGATGGAAAATATACATCCTGAAGGGCAATAGAAACAATACTATACTAGTGATCCGACATTTCTTAGTGTAGAGTAGTTATACTATTTCAGTACAGTTGGTGTATAGTTCCTTGTTATTTAATTAATAGAAACAATATTTTAAGTGCAGGCCTTGATCCAGGAACCTGTTTCAGTAAAACAAAAACCAATTTGGTCAACAATGTAGCTTGTTCAAATCAAGTTTGTTTAGCACATAATTACGTTAAAAGACCTAATTTAATGATCAATTCCTTTCCTAGTGATCAATTTTAATTTTCTGAAGCGTTTCACTGAGATCTTATCCGCTGTGCATGATTTATAATTTATCAAAAAAGCTAAGGAATTTTAACCTTTTCCAGCAGTTCATTAATCACCTAAATTCACCTACGCGCCCTAATTACCCATGGCTCATAAGTAAACCATCTGGTGCAGTATGTCTGCTTTCTAGAGCAGGAGCGAAGCAGGCAGCAAATCGTGCATTTGAAGACTAGCACTTCGCTCAGAGAAGCCTTGTTCATACATAAACACGGATAGCACTTAACCCCAATGCCGTGGAATTGCGATGGTAGGCCAGCTAGGAGGACTTGGACGTATGTCAGCGAATACAATGAATGATAAACGATTGTATGCAGCAGCGTTCTCGGTGAGGGTCTTTGATTGCGTGGCTTGATTCGCTAAGTAAAGGGGATGTATTCGCACAGGCTTTTTCGCATGAGTTTTAATTATGTGGATTCCTTGGGCATCGGAGAGAGCATATCTTGTACAGAGTATACACTACTCCTATGAACAAGGATTCGCAGCAGTACAGTATGTGATCACATACACGAACTTGTGGATAAAGTTGAGTTCTCTTGGCTTACTGGGCTTCGAAAAGGGCGACAATCTACTCTTTCTAAAGTATATGGAGCGTAGGTAACGCATCGCATGGCTCTTGATCGCAGAACGCACGTTCGTAACAAACTGTTCACAAGATTTAAGGGGGCTATAGAAAAAAGAAGAAAGACAGCATATTCGAGCAGTGTCCCTAAAGTTCTCAGCCATTCCATGAAGGAATGGACGCGAAAAAATGTGATAGTACTATTTTTCTAGATAGTCCTCTTGAAGGTTAACACACTATTCCCAATATATTTTGTTAAGGTTGTCAAAACTGGCTTAAACATTGTTAATAACGGCTTTGTCCATAACAAAATGAACAAAGACAAGTTGTTTTTGGTATTCTGGAACAAGTGGTATTCCGAAGGAGAGTAGAGAGTGTTCAGGTGAGTAGGGAGGGTGCCATTCAAACCCACATTCATTGATGTTAGTCATGGCAAACCATTGATTTGTAGTGTGGAGTGTTATTTGTTTCGTCAGTTTTCTTTGGCATTTATCATTGAAATGATGTCAAAGTTTTCTTAGTAGGCTAGCATAGTATGCTATGGTGATGGTCTGGCCTTTCGCAAGACCATCCAGCATCAACAAACTTCCGTGTCCCAGAAAACTGTTGCCGAAACTGGCTTCAATAACGTCTTCATCCGTAACAAAATGCACACAAGAAAAATTATTTTTGAGATTCTGGAACAGGTGGTAATAGGAAGGAACAAATTCAGGTGAGTAGGAAGGGTGTGGTAGCTTTTCAGGCCCACATTCATTGATGATAGCCATGACTAACGATTGATTTGTAGCTTGAACTGTTTACATATTCTGCCAGCTTTCCTTGGCATTTATCCTTCAAATAATGTCCAAGTTTTCTTAGTAGGTTAACATACTTATGTTATGGTCATGGTATGGTCATGGTTTGGCCCTTTGCAAGACGATCCACCATCAACAAGCCTCCGCATCCTAGAAAACTGTTGCCGAAACTGGCTTCAACAGTTTTAATAACGTTCTCGTCCGTAAAAAAATGCACACAAGAAATGTTCTTTTTGAGATTCTGGAACAGGTGCCCAGCAAAAACAGTCTTGTTGGGCCAGCACTGCCAGCAATGGCCCAGCACTATGTTGCCGCTGCTGAACCGTCAATGAAATGTCCGGGCAGCCAACAGAAGGGCCAGCAGTTTAGGCTAGTAGTTTGCCAACAGTTGGCACCCACATCAGTTGGCACCCCCATCAGTTGTCATATGCCACAACAGGACCATCAGTTATCCATTACAGGCTGTAGCTGCCACAAGGGGCCCTTCAGCGGTCCTGCAAGCACGTGCCATAAATGATGGCTAGCCAAATGTGATCCGCTAGTTTCCCGGCAGTGGCAGCCGGAAATCACGTGACGTAACTGATGGCTTGCCGAATCTTGTCCGCCAATTCCTCAGTGTAACTATAAAAAAATATATAATAATAATAATAAAGGAAAACCGCAGTTTCCCAAGCTATAACTACTTTTTTTTTTTTTTTTTTTTTGCCTTACGAAACTTCTGCATTACAGCACTGCGTTGCGGAAATTTTCTCAACCGGTACTGAAAAAACGCCCTTTTGGATCTGGGTGTAAACGAACCAGGGCTATCAGCGTGGGGAGCCAGTTCTCTACCGGCGTGGGGGGCCAGCTCTCTACCAACTGGACTGATTTGGCACGGACGAGCATGGCTTGAAGCTGACCCTCTTTTCTGGGTAATGTGTAACGAATGGTGCTCTATTTAATTTTACAATATTGCGAGATATTTTTCATAAATATCAGTTTCATATAATTCATAAATTTGTTTTTCCAACGTACGATTGTTTTTCTTTACCTTAATAAAATATCACTTTTTCAACGAGTGTACCAACTTAAAAGCGCTTTCCAAAGTTTCGAGCTATCCTTGTCGTCTTGAAAGGCGATTGTTGAATTAATATATTTTATGGTTCATGCCACATTCTGTTACATTTTTAACGCTGTATCTTTCCTTTCCGCTGTCCTAAGCTACATTTGTTTTAAAGAGGAAAGATATTTTATTTTACTTCTCGTTATTTTTAGAAGTGAATTCCTCCAGTCTTGTGTATTCAACCCATGGTTGAGTACATTATACCCACATAGCATTGCTTATTTATTTATTTTTTATTTTTCAAATAATTGATAAATTGTGTACGCGTATAATTGTTCTTTTTTTTTTTTTTTCAACATACCGCTTTTTTACGCTTTCCAACCGCAGGTTGAAGAAGCGTATATGCTCCAACTTTTTCCGTCTGTCTATCGGCACGATAACTCACGTACAAATGGTTCGATTTCGATGAAATTTTAGTATGTGGTAGGGGACTACCAGGGGACGAACCCTATTGAAAATGGGTGAAGTGGGGTCAAAGGTCGCGCCATAAGAGCGGGATCCATTCAATTGCCCTTATGCGTCATAGCTTGCGTAAATATGGTTCGATTTCGATGAAATTTTAGTATTTGGTGGGGAATCACCTGTGAAGGAGCCTTATTTAAAGTGAACGAAATGGGTTGAAAGGTCAGTACATAGGAGCGGGATCCATTCCACGGCTGTTATGCGTCCTAACTAACGTAAAAAAGCTTTGATTTCGATGAAATTTTAGTATGTGGTAGGGGACCACCTGGCCACAAACCCTATTGAAAATGGGCGAAATGGGGTCAAAGTTCAGGACATAGGAGCGGAATCACTTCCATCTCCATTATGCGTCATAAGGTACGTAAAAATGCTTCGATTTGGATGAAATATTATTATGTTGTAGGGGCCTGTCTGGGGACGAATTCTATTGAAAATGGGCGAAATGGGGTCAAAGGTTAGGACACAGGAGCGGGATCTATTCCATAGCCGTTATGCATCATAACTTACGTAAAAATGCTTCGATTGCGACAAAACTTTATCATATTATTTCGGAGGTATACCGAATCGGTTCTGTTGAATATCATCGATATGGTATCAAGGGTCAGGGGCACAGGACCGAGATTTATTCCACAGCCATTATTCTCATAACTTGAGTGATAACTTGAGTAATGATTTCTGGTATGTTGGAAAGCGTATTATAATTAATGCATTGCATGATTTTACAAACTTGTTTAATGTTTTCCAGAACTTTTGTTTCAAGTAGTTTAGTGAATGTTATAACCAAAGATTACACAGAAATAATTTCTTGTTGTTCATGGGAATGGAGTTGATGTATTTTATGGCTGCAATCTAGTATTTCATGGCTTAATCTGATATCTTCGTCGACGTGGCATTTCATTAGGAAATTAATACGCTTCTCTACATATGCTTTTTTTTTTTTTTAACATCCACTGAAATAACACGATGGTGATAGCTTCGTTTTCAACTAACTGGAAACACGAGAGACACAGCACGTGTTGCTTCTGTGCATGCGCAGTTGCGTTGCTTCCACCTGGTGTTGGGGTTTCATCGGTTGCCAGCTACGGGCCGCTAGTGGCACTTGCTTGGTGGCCGGCAATTCACTGCGATGCTGCAGGGCCGTCAATGGCTGCCAATTGATGGCGCTGCCACCAACGGACCGCTACCGGGCCGTGAGCGACAGATTTCAGCCAGTAGTGACCCATCACTGCCAGCTGGTAGCCAGCAGTTTCACAACCCTTGTATTTTTCCTGGGTGGTAGTCCGAAGAAGCAAAGTCAGGTGAGTAGGGAGGGAATGGTAGCCGTTCAAACCCACATTCATTAATGGTACCCATGGCTAACAGTTGATTTGTAGCTTGGAGTGTTATCTGTTTTGTCAGTTTTCTTTAGCGTTTATCCTTTAGATGATGTCAAAGTTCTCTTAGTAGGCTAGCATAGTATGTTATGGTGATGGTTTGGCCCTTTCGCAAGACAATTCACTACAGACTCCCCAACTCCCCCCCCTGTATCCCAGAAAACTGTTGCCAAAACTGGCTTCAACACTGTTAATAACGTCTTCGACCGTAACAAAATGCACACCAGAAAAGTTCTTTGAGTAGCGAGGGTGTAGCAGCACATTCAAACCCACATTCATTGATGGCAGTCATGACAAACTATTGATTTGTAGCGCGTGGAGTGTTGTTATCTATTTTGTCAGCTTTCCTTGACGTTTATATTGCAAATGGTGTCGAAGTTTCCTTAGTAGGCTAGTATAGTATGCTATGGTTTGTGGTCAGGTTTTGACAAATTCTGATTCCAGAAATTCCGTGTCACTGAGGAATAATCGCCCAAAAAATTGGCATTTTTAGGTGTTTTTCCGGATTTTGAGAAGGGGATGTTTGTTACCTATCTCCTCCAAAGACCTTCAGCGGATCGCGATGACACTTGCCACAGAGAAAGGGAAGGACATGGTGAGTGACATGGGGTTTATATAATGGTGATTGGTCGTGTCGTATAAAAATAATGACCATTAAAAATTGACCAATTTTAATAATAACTGAAAAAATCCGCTCTCTATACGAGACTCGAGACAATTAGTTGTTCGGGCATAGCTACGAGATGACACATCCGATCACCGTGATTTTTGGCATGCGATTGGACATCGTCCATTGCCAGGCTTTGACGCCTTCAGATTTCCGAAATTCCGTGCCACTGAGGAATTTCAATTAATATTACTAAAATTGGTCACTTTTTTAATGGTCATTATTCCTATAGGACACGACCAATCACCAGGATACCAACCCCATGCCACTAATCATTGATATTTTCAATGATATTATGAATTTGCTCTCGGCTTGACATATTTAGGGTTGTCTAGAGTAAAAAAACGAGATGGCCTTTTACTTGAACCGTTTCACAAAAGTCGGCTTTCCAGTATTAATTAAAAAAAATCGTTTCAATTGAAAATCGAAGAAATGAAAAGACTCCGTCTGTTAGCTCAACACTTGCTTATTCTATAATAATAAAAGGAAGTTTGTGCATGTGTGTGTGTGTCTGTCTTTCGCGATACAAAATGAAAATCGTGGTTCCCGACCTGAGTGTGCTTTCCGCTTTATTTACATGCAACCTGATCACAACCAACGTGAATGCGTGAAGGAAAGTAGTTCACGATAAATTTTAGGCATTTCTTTTTTAGAATGTTTCGTACTTTTGTTCTGGAAGTCATAAATTTTACGCGTTCGTTTTTTAGAATTTGTTATAACAGGCGCCTTAATGAGTTAGATTTTGCAATAGCTTCACTCAAAATTTCTCAACTGTACCCGAGTTATCGGTTACCGTTGGCGGCTTGTCCTAGTTTAAAACTGCTGCGGTATGGCTTGTGACAGATATAATAAGTCAGTATTTGGCAGAAATTACCTTTATGGATGAGAATTTGTCTAGGCCCTTGCATGACCCTCTTTGAGGAATCGGCACAGTTCATACCGGGTGCTCAATTCTTGTCATGAGTTTTCTAACATCTGCGGAGTGATTTGTGCCAACGCTGCACATATTTTAAACTTCAAGTCATCCGGGTTTTGAGGTCGTTGTACGCGGATGATGTTCTTCCCAAACCTCTACATGAAGAAATCGAGGGGAGGGGGATGAGATCCTGGGAGTTTACAGGCCAACGAACAGGGCCATCGCGGCCACACTAGTTGTCACTGAATCTGTTGTTGAGGAAGTTCGTGACTTCCAGTGTCCAATGAGGCGGGATCCCGTCTTGCTGTAAAATGACATCGTTATCCAGTTGTGGTGCCAAGAAGATCTGCAGCATGTCCAGTTTCGGTCCTGGGGACACTGTACGATCAGGTTTACCCTGTATCCAGGTCATGGTCCTAATCTTACAGGTTACACTGTATCCAAGTCCGGTCCTGATTATACAGTGTCCTTAGGACCATACCTGGACATGCTGCAATGACCTCCGTACTGCAGAGTTCGCAAAACTTCCTCCGTAGATGTTAGAAAATTCGTGGTAAGAATTGAGCACCCGGTATGAACTCTGTCGAGTCCGCAAATGAGGTCATGTAAAGGCCTAGACAAACTCCCATTCACACTGTTAACAAAATCTACTTAAAAATGAGAACCTGAACCTACTCGGGTTTTTCTTAAGTACAATCGTATCGTAAACGAGTACATGACATTCACAAATATAAGTAACCATACGTACTTACAAATAACTGCGTCAATAGATATAAATATAATCTCGTATTACTTCATTTTAGATATTATAGATTTTAAGAGAGATTGTTTAATAAATGTGCAAAGTGACACACATAAATAATTACTACAACAAAATCACTAATCACAAATAATTTAATTATGCATAAAGTATTTGTGTGTACATTTTTACATTAACTATATTTGTGTCAATCTCTTAAATAATATATTGTCACTTCATCACTGTATTTGTCATAAAATTTTACGGTCCCCATCATGTGACAATGAGTATATTTATTATCCCAGATGTGCCATCGAATAATAATATCCTTCCAGTTGCTTCTATGAATAAATGAATATGTGTGGAGTACACGTATTCCAAATTTGAAATCCAGCAGCGAATAGCTTGGCGGCTAGAGAATCAGACTACTGATGGAGTGACCCCAGGTTCAAACCTAGCCTGGTGGTGTGAATTTCTAACAATCGCGGAATATCCGCCGTGCATCGGATAAGCACGTTAAGTGACGGTCTCCGGGTAGGAATCCCCCTGTTACATATAAAGGTGTTCATTCCTAAGCCACCCTAATTTCTTTCTGCCTTCTATGTGCAGAATCGTACGGTGGCGCCATCTAGTGTTCTCTCTCTCTCTCTCTCTCTCTCACTTACAAACTATCCTGTCAGAATCGCTAGTTTTGCTCTAACTTCGTTCAGTTTCTGTGCCCTGCCCAAAAAGGCATAGAAACTGAATGAAGTTAGAGCACATATATTTGAAATATATGGATTTTTTTGAGTACATATATTAGAAATTTACGTATTTAAAAATGAGTACGTATATTTCATATTAGAAATACCAGATATCCTCAGAATTTATTCCCTGTATGTACTCAAAAATGAGTACGTGTCTTTTCCCAAAAATAAGACACAAGTACTCGGAGCTATTATAAGCCCAGAATGTACTCAAAAACGAGTACACTTTGCTTATTTTTAAGTACCAATTTTTAACAGTGCATAAAAGTAATTTTTGCCAAATAGTGACATTATATTTGTTACAAGCCATACCTCAGCATTTTAAAATTATTCCTACCCAAACGAATTACCCTGTACAATGTAAACGATAAATGGTCTTAATTCGCGGAAAGTCTCTGAAAATAACGTGCAGCTAAGTTACCGGTAGATGTCCGTCTTTTAACGAAATTTCAATTTTTAAACGTTTCCGTTTCTTCTATTTTAAGACATTCTGTAGTTAGTAATTCCGTTTATTTCAGAATAGTCTGTTTCGGGTTTTAGGTATTCATGCAGAAATTTCGCAAAATATTCAGTTTTAACTTTTTCAGTGATTCTTATTACCAGTTCGTTTTGCCTCTGATGGTTTTATTTTATTTTTTTTTGTTTGGATCAACGGTAGCATGCAGCCGCGCAGGCTACCGTTGATCCAGGAAGACCCGTATCGCGCAGTCACGTATAAAGCAGAACTCTAATCGTGCGATGGCGAAATAGTTTTTGCTATTAATACAGGTAAATTCAAACAAGTAAATTGATAAGACAAACTTCCATCCATAAAGGTAATTTCTGCCAGATATTGACTTATCTATATATTAATTCTGTAAGGTTTTTTACTCTGAGTCCTATTTTGAGAGAATGGCTGAACGTAAACATATGTTTCAGGTATCAAAATAAAGGTCTTGCCATGTAGATGTGCTAGTCTAAGAGAAAACTGAGATTGGAGCAACGGTTCTGGCGTGGTGAGGTGGCAAAGTTCCCATGTAAAGTCTATGGGAGAAGCGTGCGGCCCTTATCTACATCAGGCGCTCAGTTCATTTTCAGGCTTGGTGTATGGATGGTGTTCTATGATCAGCCACAAAGTAAGTAAATACTTTATTGCATACTTAACCTTAACAGAATGTCTCTCCCGCAGAAAAAAAAATAAAATATAACGTAAGAGCCTTACTGGAAGGCGTGAGCGATCAATGGGTCGCAACTACATGTCTCAGACAAGAGAGAATGAAGATTATTCGCAACACGAATCTCATTCAAACAACATTTACAAACACAGTTGTGACTGAAGATGAGAGTGAAAGAGTGCGCTATTCAGTTGAATGAATTTTTGCACACGATCGACATGAGTGAACTTCCGCCTCACATTCTACGACGAATCTGGCAGCCCCGGTGGCGCAATGGTCTAAACGCTGGCTTATGAGCATTCGTTCGTGAAGGGTTCGGGTTCGAATCCCGTGAGGTATGGATGTTGTCTTTGCCTTACGGCACTGGATCTCTTCTTTCCCTGGAACCAGTGACCCTAAATTAGGGACGGGAGACTGCTGGTAGCCCATTGAGTTGCTCACGGTGGTCGTTAAACCTTCAGTAAAAAAAAAAAAACTCACGAACCTGGAATATTGTCCTTGCTGAAGTGCTTGAATGAATTTGTCAGTCAAATAAAGTTTACATTTTCTGTTTCATATGAGTTTATTTTTTTCAAAAACAAACAAACAAACAAAAAAAACGACTAACCGTCGATTCCCACGGGTTACAAGCCATACCTCAGTATTTTTAAATTAGCCCTACACAAACGGATCACCCTGTATATTCTATTGACCTGTAGTATTCGATGTTATGGGCTAACTGCGCACGTTGTGTGACTTAAATGCATCGTTTTTTTTTTTTTTTTTTTTTTTTTTTTGTGGTTTTAATAAAGTTTTTATATCAAAGCGGAACCTCATGTTTGTATACCGTTGCATTTCGTACTCTTTCTTTTTTTGAGGAGGGAGGGGGGGGGTTAGTTAACGACAAAAAGCTATAAGCGGTTGCTCGTCCATAGTGTGGAATCATTGTCACCAGGAAGGGGTCAAAGCCTGCGCCATCAGCCAAACACACAATATCCATGCCACACCTGGACTCGAAACCAGATTCATCCATGACGAATGGTCAGAAGCCAAAACACTTGGCCACCGGGGAGGCATTTCGCGCACTACTAACGACTTTCCTTACCTAACAACAGTTACATAAACATGCGCCTGAGGTCTAAATTACAATATTCCGTACTTTTATTGGGCACTTTAGTAAACTGCGCACTTGATTGCCACAAATAATTCGTCGCGAACTGCCAGCAAAATTCGGGCATGAAATTAGCGCTACGTAACGTAACGACCTTCGTTATTTTTAAAATACTGATGCCACATTTGTAAAACTTTTCTTCTAACTACTTAGATCCTATTTTCACTAAAAAGTGGTAAGTGTTTCTGATAATTCAGCCCCTATTACCCTCTCTTCGGCATTGATAATATGAAGATAAGAAACCCAATCCCTATTACTTGAGAAGCACCTGAAAAAACATTTCCAGTGAAACTTTCCTTATTAAACTTCCATTTCGTTAAGCGGATTCGTTCATAATCGTCCAGAAATTCCGACATTCTGTTTTGCCGGCAGCTGAGAATGGCATATGGTCAGACGTTATTTAAGTTAAAGCGGATGAGCCAGAAGAAGGGTGATATCATCTAGCGTGCTTTTTTTCATGTGACTCATTAATAATTTTCTCAATTTTATCCTCCGCCCAATTCAGTCTCGCTAATGTTTCCTGTCAGCAAACGATGTCAGTCGATTTAACACGATTTATGCCTTGGTGTTGCGCTCGCTTTTTCGCTTTGATACCGAGGCTATTACTGTTGGATTCTCATAATCCTTTCAGGAATTAAATTCGCCTGAACCAATCATATGCACGCCAAGTACGATTGAAATAAAAATCTGTATTCCTACCTAATGTTTCCATAGCAGAAGATAATTCATTCAATTCTATGCTCATTGAAATTCCTTCCAAGTTTTAGTGGCAAAGCTAATTCAATTTCTTCAAAAACGAAGGAGCTGTTCTCAAGTCTGGTTCATGTTAGAGAATTCCTTGATATTATACTGTGCAAATTAATTGGGACAAAGTAAAAAATCACTCTTTTTTCCAAAACTATGCCTTTATATCATTCTATGCCTTGATCATCATCATCATTGTCAACCATTATCAATCCACTGCTGGACGAAGGTCTCCCCAAGTTTCCTCCACAACGGTCTGTCTTGTGCCAGTCTCCTCCATGTCACCCCTGCATACTTTCGAATTTCATCCACCCATCTCCCATGTGGTCTTCTTCTGGGTCTTTTCCTGTCCCTTGGAATCCAATCTAAAATTTCGGCTGTCCATCGATGATCTGTCCTTCTGGCAGTATGTCCAGCCCATTGCCATTTCAGGGATTTAACTCTGATCATGATGTCTTCCACTCTTGTCATTTTTCGGATCCACGAGTTCCTCTTCTTATCTCTCCTGGTTACACCAAGCATGCACCTCTTCATGCTTCTTTGAGTTGTCTGCAGCCTTTGTATGTCTCTTTTAGTTAAGGTCCACGTCTCTGCACCATACGTAAGCACTGGAAGGATGCATTGATCAAACACTTTTCTTTTAAGACATAATGGCATATTGCTCTTGAAAATTATGCTGTTTCTTCCAAAAGCTCTCCAGGCAAGTTTTGTACGCCGATTAATTTCTTCATCAATGTGACCCTCACTTGATATCTGTTGTCCAAGATAAACGTATGTGTCTGTTATCTCCAGCTTTTCTCCATCAATCGATAAATCTTCATTTCTTGTAAAAGCATTGAACATCACTTTTGTCTTCTGAAAGTTCATTTTTAATCCCACTTCTTTACTCTTGTCAGCAAGTTCCTGGATCATACTCTGCAGCTCTGATGGGGTAGTTGCAAAAATGACTACGTCATCAGCAAAACGAAGGTGGGTTAGATAATCTCCATTAATCTTTATCCCCTTGTTTTCCCAGCTCAGCGACTGAAAAACACCCTCCAATGTGGCATTAAAGAGCTTCGGAGATATGGTGTCACCTTGTCTCACTCCCTTTCAATTTTTACGTGTGTTGTATTTTCAAACAGCCTAATCTTTGCACTTGCATTTTCATAGATGTTATTAATAATATTAATGTATGCATCTTCAATACCGCAGGTTTTCAGAGCCATTGTAACTGCTGACGGTTTCACCGAATCAAAGGCTTTTTCATAATCGATAAAAGCCATGCACAATGGAAGTTCATATTCCCTCGCTCTTTCAATTAGTTCTCTCAGCACGTGGATATGATCTATTGTGCTGTAGCCACTCCTGAATCCAGCTTGTTCTCTCGGTTGAGCCATGTCTAGTGCTACCTTCAAGCGGTGTGAAAGAACTTTAGTGAAGATTTTATAAACTACTGATAGGAGGCTGATAGGTCTGTAGTTTCCGAGATCCTCAATGTCACCTTTCTTATGTAGCAGGATCATTGTAGCGGTGTTCCAATCCTCAGGAATCTTTCCTTCATTAAGGCATCGAGTGAAAATTTGGGCGAGTACTGTTTCGATTTCTCCACTTGCTTCTTGTATGATGTCTACAGTAATTCCATCTTCTCCTGGAGCTTTTCCTCGCTTCATGTTCTTGATTGCATGTGCAACTTCTGCTGGAAGGACTGGAGGAACTCTGGTACTGGTATCTTTCATGATGTCTGGAGTGCATATATCATCCCTTTCATATAATTTGGAGTAGAAATCTTTCACTCTTGTCAAGATTTCGCCTCTATTTCTTGTTACAGAACCATCTTCTTTTCTCAGTGCCATAATCTGTTTTCTTCCCTTACTGAGATGTCCCTTTGCTATCTTTAGGCTTTGGTTGTTTTCAATTGCTTTCCTCACTAGTTCACAGTTGAATTTCCTTACGTCTTCAGTGATACTTTTTCTTACTGTCTTGCATAGCTCTATATATTCCACTTTGGAAGTCACATCTTCTTTATTTGTCCTCATCTCTCTTCTTTTTTGCATCAACATTTTGGTTTTTCCTGATAATTTGTTCACATGCAACTTGTTCTTAGACCCAGCTAATTTTGTTGCTGTTTCCATAAGAGCTTTGGTTATTTTTCTGTTAACTTCAGAGATGTCCACTTCTTCCGATGTTAGGCCTTCTAAAGCAGAGAACCTGTTCTTCAGTTCTAACTTGAAGGTATTATGGTGTTTTTTAAGGTTGGTTATGTCAATAGATTTTGTTTGTCTTATGAGCTTGCCACGTTCAAGTTTGGTGTTGAGGTGCATCTTACATCTCACCAATCTATGGTCACTGCCTGTGTTGAACTTGTTTAGCACACTGCAGTCTTCTATGACGAATTTTTTGTTACACATAATAAAATCAATTTCACTTGTCGTCCCATTTGGATGTCTCCATGTCCATTTCCTGTGTGGCTTTTTCTTGAAGAAGGAGTTCAAGATGAAAAACCCTTCTGCCTCTGCAAACTCTACGAGAGTATTTCCACGGTGGTTTCTGTTGCCGTGACCGAATTTACCTACTGAAGTTTCATTCTGTTGCCGTTGCCCTATTTTTGCATTGAAATCTCCCATAATTATTTTCAAGTGCTGCTTACCTTTATTATTTAGATGACAAATTTCCTCATAAAATTCTTCAATTTCTTCTTCAGGATGACTTGTGGTGGGTGCATAAGTTTGAATAATCTGAGCCTGGTATCTTTTCGAGAGTTGGATAACAAGTCGTGCAGCTCTGTCAGAGGAACTTTCAACTTCTACAACTTTATCCTTCAGTTTCTTGTTTATTATAAATCCAACACCACTAGTTCTGCCAGTATCTGTCCCACGATAGTAGAAGAGATGTCCACTTTTCAGTTCGATGAGATCTTCTCCTTTTCTCCTTACCTCACTTAGCCCCACGATGTCCCACTTGATCCTTTGTAGTTCCTCTTCCAATTCAAGAAGCCTTGAATCAGAAGATAGGGAGCGTCCATTGTAAGTAGCCAAGGTCAGCATCAGATGGCAGCCTAGTCCGGTCCTCCGGGATTCTTAGCACCCTCTGCCTTCATGTCGCACTGGCCGCTGCCTTGGCCAGGTACATTCCAGCTGCCGGAGACTGAGGGCCAAGATTTAAGTTGTGGAATCATTTTGGAGGGGTTTGGCCATAACTCACCACGCTGGCCAAGCGGGTTGGTGAGTGTGGGATAGAATTTCCTCTGATCCCGATGGTATAGTTATACCGCTATGGGCGGTCGTCAGAGCCCCTTTAGTGGGAACAGGATGCACCACGAGAAGGCGGGGTTGACATTTGTCAAGGAGAGGCTATGATGTTACGCATCACCTGACCTTACATCCCCTATGCCTTGATATACACTGATAAATACCTGTATTAGTATGAAGTATGTCCTCCTTTAGCAGAAATGACCTCTTGAATTCGTTTTGGCATTGACTCCACTAATTGAGTGCACATATTTTTGACTTCATAATCGTGGAACCACACTTTTATAGCATTCGTTATCATGCGTTCTTTGGTTGTACAGTCCATTTTGCCTAAACGTCTCTTCAAAATATTCCACAACTTTTCTATGGGATTTAAGTCTGGTGAATTTCCAGGCCAATCAAGCAAATGAATTTGATTTTCCAGCATGAAATTCTTGACCAATTTCGAATTGTGGCATGGAGCCAAGTCATATTGAAATGTCCCATCAAAAGTTTGCCAGAATGGAACAATCCTACGTTGTAATATTTCTACGTACTTGGCTGAATTCATCATACCTTGAACAGGAACTAAGCTTCCAGTGCCATTTGATGTGAAAAAACCCCAAAACATATGTTTCAGAGGGTGTTTTACAGTTTATTTGACATGCTCAGGTTTTAAGGGTGCACAGTTGCTTCTTCTAACATTTGCTTGGTAACCCTGCACAAATAAATGAGTTTCATCACTGAAAATTACCTTTTTCCAGTCGTCAGCAGTCCATGATTGGCCCATGCTAAACGTCTTATCTTCATTTTTGCATTCAAATATTGTTTTCTCGTTGGTCTTCTTGCCTTCCGGCCAACTTCTAGAAGCCTACGGCGTACAGTTGAATCACTAACATCACAACCACTAGCCAATAAATCTCTTTAAAGGTCGGTGCTTGTTTTTTATTTTATTCATTTTACTATTTCTGATTAGATATTTATCGGTTCGTGGAGTTGTTTTTCGTTTTCTTCCACATTTACCTCTCCTTTTTGGAAACGATGATCCAGATGCATTGTATCGCGTAAGCAGTCTTGATTCACTTGATTTGCCTGCACCAACTGCAGAAGCGACATTTATTACTGTCATAGAAGTGTAATCCTTCAGAACAATTATTTTTGCACGCTTCCTTGGGGAAATTTCCATTTTTCAATACACGAAAGCACCACGTACTCACAGAGAGCAAAAACTAGCATCCATCTGTCACACACGAAAGCTCACAACTGAAGCTGATGTGCCTATTTCCTGTTTAAAACAGGTCAAACCACATTCTTACTATCAAAGTTCTAACTGTCACGCCACCTCACAGCTGATAAAACCGGTTTACGTGGGTTTCCGACATCAAATGGCGATCACATTACAATTCCGAGAATAAAATAGGTTGTCCCAATTAATTTGCACGGTATAGTAAAATCTCGTGTCTAGTCATGTAATTAGTCGGCTAATTAGTATTATAAATAGTAAAAAAAAAACACACACACACACACACACGCACACAAAAACAGAATGAGCTGACTTAAAAATAAAATTTCGTGTCTAGTCATTGTGTAGGCGTTGCGTTAACACTCTTAAGCTTTTTAGGGGTTTTTCCGTGTCTAGTCATGTAATTAGTCGGCTAATTATTTCTTGATAAAATCTCGTGTCCAGTCATGTCATGTGCCTTTTTCGGGACTTTTTATTAAAAGTCCTTGATAAATTCTAGCCCTGGTACTTTCCCTGTCAGAGTTTTCAGATACATTTTTAGTACGACGTTTGGAAAAAATATCGTTCTTATATTACGACGTTGTCGGTCCGTCAGTCGATACCACATCACATTTATAAATTCGATGCCAAAATTATTTTTCATTTGGCAGAATTAGCCGTAAGAATGATGCGTTTAGAATCTTTGTAATGCAAAATTTTCCCTTAGAAGTCTTGGAAGTATTTTCATGTTTTGCACGATAACTACTGCGCAAAACACTAATGAGCGAAGCTATTGTGCAATACACACATTCTTGTTACTTAAAACAGGATTAGCAACATTTAATAAGCGCTCAAGAAACGCTTATAGCGTATAGTGAATCCGCTTATTTTTTGTGGTGTAATACGCATAAAGATTCGCCAAGCTTTCCCTCTCCACTGGGAGTCTTTTTTAAGGCAACGGTAGACGTAAAATGCGGGGAAATACAACTGGTAAGAAACAAAGATGGTTCTTTGAAAATAACGTAAGTTACATCACGAGCAGAATTTGTATCACGCAACTATACGGTGTGCCGCGATGGAAGTCTCTTTAAAGTTCGTGTAAGGGGACATTCTTCCAATACTATTCCATACGGGAACGGCCGATGAATGCATGGCTTCTCTGGCAAGGGCTGTATTCTGCATGTCCCGGTTAACACTTCGCACGTGTTCTTAACATCTAGTGTTCAAGGATCGTTTTGTCATTCGGATATACAGGGTGTCCCACTCGCCAACGAACCCGTCATTTCTTCAATAATATTAAAACCAATGAAGATATTGCCGCGAAATTTGAGGTGGACTTACCTCATTTCGTGCGACATTTGATGGCATCACAGCATGTGATGGAAGCGGCCACCATTTGTGTCCAGACAGCATTGAAACAGGCGCTGTCCGTCACCTAGCCGGAGTGTTCCTTAATGGCAGACACATTCCTAAGTGCGGCGTCACTGAGAAGCAGTCCGCTAGCCAGCCGAACGCGCCTCTCTGCTGCTTTGTTGTGCTATTTCGCTGAGCGTGTCTACACAATACGGTTGTAGACAGTGAGTGTTCGTGCTCGTGGCTGTTCTCGTACGTGTGAAAATGTACCGGTATAGTCTGGAGGAGTGAGTGTTTATTGTTCGCACTTATTGGTAAACAGAATCGATAAAGTCAACAGCAATTTCTGGAGAGGTTTGCAAGCGGACATTCGCAGAGCGAATCCACCATTTGGGAGTTTTCTCGAAGGAAACCAAGGTGACGTTATTAGACGACCATGCAGGAGGTTGTGCACAAATGTCCGAGGAAACTATCCAGAATGTGAAGGGCTGACTACTTGCGTCTTCCAGGAAGTCACTTCATCGGCTGTCACAGGAAACAGGGTTGTTCAAAAGCACTTGTCAACGGGCTGTGAAAACATGGAAGCTTCATGCGTACCGCATCTCCGTGGTCCACGAACTGAAAGAGCCTGACCACGTGACACGAGTGACGTACTGTCGATGGTTTCAGACATTTCTTCAGGAAAATCCGGGCATTCTGGACTACACGTGGTTTTCGGACGAGGCGTGGTTTCATCGGTCCGGATACGTCAATTCTCAAAATTCACGTTTTGGGCCATTGAAAATCCCAACACGATATATGAAAAACCCCTTCATTCACAGAAAATCTGTGTTTGGTGTGGGATGACCCGGGGCCGCATAATTGGTCTCATCTTCTTTGATACAACCATCACCACAGCTGCATATATGAAAATCTTCAACACCTTTGTAAATCAGTTGGACGACGAAGAAATCTCCATTGGATATCACCAGCAAGATGGAGCGACATCACACACACATGACACATCAGTATGGCCGAAATTCAGTCTTTTTACGGCGACCGCGTCATTTCGAAGAGTCTATGGCCACCGCGCTCGCCCGATCTAACACCTCCTGATTACTTTTTATGAGGATATCTAAAATGGAGAGTTTACCAAAAGAAACCATAGATGCCTTGAAAGCAAACATCACCGAAGAAATTCAGGCAATGACGGCGGACGTACTGGCAAGAACTTTCCACAATATGGTGCGCCGGGTTCAATGCTGTCTCGATGCAAATGGTGACCACTTCCATCACATGTTGTGATGTGATCAAATTTCGCACGAAATTAGGTAAGTCCACTTCAAATTTCGTTGCAATATCTTCATTGGTGTTAATATCATTAAAGAAGTGCCGGGTTTGGTAGCGAGTGGGACTCCCTGTATATCTTTTCCGTGTTGTCAGGATATACCAACGGTATAGCATACACACCCGCCTTTTCTTTCTCACACTGTCCCTCCTTGCAGCTTGATATTTTATTGCTACTGATATATTGTCTTCATGTAATAAATACTTAAAAAAACGTAATATACTTTAAATATTACGTAAGTACAACACGTCAATAGCAATGAAGTCACCGACCCCGTTACCACATATAACAACAAGCTTCAAGGAGAGACAGTGCGAGAATATTTACAAACTATTTTCCAATGATCCAAAGAAAGTTTCAGTAAAGGATTCATGATTATTGTTGGTTTCTCGTAAAATGGGAAGTAAAAGTTAAGAAAAGTTGAAAAGAATGTTAAATTTAATTCTACATATTACCAAAATAATGTTCTAACTCCTATATTGAAAAGGGGAAATACCATTCCTTCATCCATGGAGTCTTCAAATAGTAGATCTCCATCAGGATAAGGCTACCAATCATACATCCAAATCTACCACTCTATTCCTTGAAAAAATGAAAAAAAGAGATAGGTATCAAGTTTATACATTTTGGTTACAGTCCTTCGAAGTTGCCTGATGTGTCAACAATGGACTATTGTGCCTTCGGATTGTTGAAAAGAGCGCTTTCTAAACACACACCTAAAACAATGATTGGACTATGGAAAGCAGTGGAAGAGGAGTGGAATAAAATGCCACTACCAGTTTTGAGAAATACCCTGTTATCTTGGAAATCTATATTTGGTTCATATAGAGAAGGGTTTACCAGATAGAACATTTAAGAAATAAATAATTTTATTTAAAACATTAATTATATTGCTGAGAAATCGTTTTAAAAATGCGTGAACATTCTCTGTATATGAAGCTGAAGGTCTGAATACAAACTCTTCATGGACTCCAGGAGAGTCCTGAATCATCTGTGGTTTAACAGTGATGACTAACTGTACAAAATTGGCAATTTTTACGACAGTTTCGAATACAAAGTTCATGAATAAAGCGATAATGTTATTAAAAACACAGTTTGCCGTCTTTACACGACTTTAAAAAATTACAGTTAACATATATATACATTAAATTAAAACATGAGCACTTTCAAGTCCACTGTGGACCCGTCATCAGATGGTGTGGTTGCATTATGCCATGGGAGGGTATATACACATGTGTATATATAATAAGCACATTGACGAGACAGTATGTTTTGGCATGCGCATGTTCATTACATAATCATGTCGTTTCATTGGAGCTGCCGGTATTGTCTCTTTCGCTGTAGTAGTTACAAAGTAGTTTCCATGGTAACTGTATAATGATAGGAGTATCGTCGTTACAACATTCTGCCCTATGTTTATGTATCAATAAGCTTTCTCACATGAGGATAGATGAACAGGTAGTCGGCGTATGGAACATAGTAACATCGTCCAAGATAGGTTGGTGTTGACCCTTCAGGCATAGTCTTGAAAGGGCGGTGGAGGTGGAGCATGTTTTAACATTGTATTTATATTCAGAGACACGTAAATTAAGATTGCGACGGGTCGAACTTATGTATATCTGGTCGGTTACATCAGCATTCATAGCTTTCAGTGGGATTGCAAACACACCGAATTCGGAACCAAGGGGAATCTGATCCCTGTCATTTTTAATATGGGCGAGAATGTTGCACGTTTTTATGCCAAAGTCAAAATTAAATGGACGACATGCGTTCCTTTTAGGATATTTGTGACAGCAGGGATGTATGGTAGTTTGCCGACATATGAAGTGGTTGGTCTCCTTCTTGGTAATGTTGAGTATGATGCATTAAAGACACAGCGCATTATGGAGTTAACTGTGATAGATGGATAATTATATAATGCTGCAATATCCATAATTTTCGCAACTTCTAGGTCTCTTTGATCAGTTGAGGATGAATGCGTAACTGCTCGGTGAAACATAAAGTGAAGGGCTGAGAGTTTTTGCCTGAGTGGGTGGTAGGAGTTATAGGGAATCATAGATATTGTTGCAGTTGGTTTTCCATATACAGAGTGAGTTACTTCGTTCGTATTAGGGTTTCTTTCCAACAAGGTGTCCACATAGGGTAATGCATAATTGGTCTCCAATTCCGTAGAAAATTTTATGGAACTGTATTTTGTAGACAACAAAGTGATGAACTCAGTAAGGCTGTCAAGGGTGGATTGCCAAAACAATAGCCCATCATCCACGTATCTCAGGTATAAAATAGGTTTCACATGAAAGTTTGTGAGGACTTCGTTTTCCAGGTCTTGTAACAACAACTCAGATAGAACTGCTGAGAGGGGTGTGATGTTTGGCACGAACTCCTTTGCTGAATGAAAGTTCAATGCTGAACTTCAACAAACGCAAACATAATGTCCTCATCCTTGACTATCCTTTCAAGTGTTTTTAAGCACCTCAATCTTATATATAAAACACAAAACGTCTGTTTGTCTGAAGCAGCAAAAACTCTCGAACGCCGAACTGTGGCATCGTGAAATTTGCATAGCTTATTAATCTGGAATTTCTAGGTCAACGCAACTATTTTAAGAACTTTACGCTGTTCCGTTCGCGAGTTATGAATTAATAAATAAGCTAATCAATAAAGTCAGCGTCGTTTGCTACGTCATCGTTATCTGAAAGCACGTGACTGCATTCATCGCCGCGGCACTGCCACAAGTATTTCTATTCTTTGAGAACTGTGCATAAAAAATGCGAAAACGAACTTTGAGAAATCTTAACGAAACGGGCTGAAATTTTTATCAACCCCATGAATTGTGGTAAGAAGTGTCCTTCAAAATTTCACCGGAATCCGGTCAAAACTTTTTAAAATAGGCATGGCATTTTTAATTCATCGGTAAACAGAAATATATACGCAGAAACGGTTAATAAAAGTCTGACGCCTAATTTAAAAAGTTATTTACTGATTCAGGCAAAATTTGGAGGTCATGTTCTTATTAACGATTTATGGTGTTCATTAAACTTTCAGCCAGTTTCATAAAATATTCGCAGAGATACGTTTCTAAATTTTTTATCCCAGGGATTCGCCCCTCAAAGGCATCTGAAACTCAAAGCACGTGATGCATTTGATGCTTGTCACATGCATGTTGGAGTGTCAAAAGCAAAGGATCCAACAAAATTATACACTGACGGAAAAAAAAATCCCAACACCACGAAAAAATAGTTGTAGAGGAATGAAATGGCGGCAATACATTTGTATAGGTAACATATTTAATCGATTAAGGTTTCAAGATCACAGCTTATTGTAATCGCGAGAAGAGCCATTTTAAATGTGAAATGCTGGTACATTAATAACCGGTGTAACCGCCAGAATGTTGAATGCAAGCACGCATACGTTCATGCATTGTGTCGTACAGGTGCTGGATGTCAGTTTGTGGGATGGAGTTCCATGCCTGTTACATTTGGTCGGTCAATACAGGGACGGTTAATGCTGGTTGTGGGTGACGCTGGAGTTGTCGTCCAATGATGTCCCATACGTGCTCGATTGGTGAAAGATCTGGTGATCTAGCAGGCCACGGCAACATGTCGACACTCTGTAGAGCATGTTGGGTTACAACAGCGGTATGCGGACGAGCGTTATCCTGTTGGAAAACACCCCCTGGAATGCTGTTCATGAATGGCAGCACAACAGGTTGAATCACCAGACCGACGTACAACTGTGCCGTCAGGGTGCGTGGGATAACCACGAGAGTGCTCCTGCTGTCATAGGAAATTGCTCCCCAGACCATAACTCCTGGTGTAGGTCCAGTGTGTCTCGGCCGCAGATAGGTTGGTTGCAGGCGCTCACCTGGCCTCCTTCTAACCAACACACAGCCATCACTGGCACATAGGCAGAACCGGCTTTCATCAGAAAACACAACAGATCTCCACTCCGTCCTCCAATGAGCTCTAGCTTGACACCACTGACGTCGCAAACGGCAGTGGTTTGGAGTAAGTGGAATGCACGCTACAGGGCGTCTGGCTCGGAGCTGTACTTCAAGTAACCGATATGTAACAGTTCGTTGTGTCACTGTGGTGGCAACTGCAGCTTGAATTGCTGCCGCAGACGCGGTACGATGCGCCATGGCCATACGCCGTACACGGCGGTCTTCCCTCTCAGTAGTGCCACGTGGCCGGCCGGAACCCGATCTTCTTGAGGCAGTACCTTCCCTTGACTACCACTGCCAACAATCATGCACAGTGGCTACATTCCTGCCAAGTCGTTCTGCAATATTGCGGAAAGAAAATCCATCTTCTCGTAGCCCTATTACACGACCTCGTTCAAACTCCGTGAGTTGTTGATAATGGCTTCTTCGTCTTCTTAAAGGCATTCTTGACTAACATCAACACCCTACGTCGAATCTCAACGATAACTAACGCTCACAAACGTTACAGCGCGTATTTACAGCAAACCTGCTTTGCATGTTCCGAGGGGCGCTACCAGCGGTACACGTATGCGCTTAGCGCGAAATGTGCATAGACTTCATCTTACAGATGTACTCTCACCGCCTACCAACTGTCGTTTATCTAACACAACCCCTTCTTGGTGTTGGGGGTTTTTTTTCCGTCAGTGTATATTGTAGCCGATGAAGGAGAAACCAAAAATGTTGTGTACGGGCAAGTGCTGAAATAATCACACTATGAATGAATAATCTGTAATGATTGAATTTGTGAAATCAGCTTTTTTAGCACGTCTTTTGCAAAAAAAGATCGTGCTTTGTCCGTCCGTCCGTCCGTCCGTCTGTATCCACGGTATCTCTGCGACTATTAGTCCGATTTGAAAAATTCTTTTTGCATTCGGAAGCTTAAAATATGCGAATGATGATCCTTTGTTTCGCTTTTTTTACGATGTATAATTTTGCCGCTAGAGGGCGTAAATGCAGATGATGTCCAATTCAAAATTACGTTTTAATCCACATATGTGCTTCTAAACATCCAATTGAAAATTTTTTTATCTTTCGATTCGATTTATGTCGAAGAGTGTTTTAGATATAGTTTCCTTTCCAAATTGCGCATAGATTTTCCGTTAGGGGGCGTAAAAGTAAATTACATTTTTCCCGATAACTCTTCTCCTAAAACTCCGCTTTTGAAATTTTTTTTTCAGCGGATACATCTCCTGATGGAAATCTTTTACATATAATTTCGAATTATTGGTAAAGAATACTTTGGCCACCAGGGTGCGTAAGTGTTAATTTTTGCTCCTGATGTATTTGCCATAAAATCGGAGCTTCTATGATATCGATTGAAAAAATTCTTTCGAGGACTAATGCCACTCACGTGGATAAACCTTTTCGGAATATTTTCTTCCTAAAATACCACACAGTTTCTCCGCCAGGGGGCGTAAATGTATATCTTATTTTTGTCAATATCTCTACTTCTAGGAGTCCCATTTGAAAACTTCCTTCTATGTTGGATAGTGTTTTGAGTATGACATGTTTTTCATATAATTTCAAAATTTTCAAGTGATTCATAGACTTTCCGCTAGGGGGCGTATAGGTAAATTGCGTTTCTCCCTATATCTCTGCTTCTAAATCTCCGATTTGAAAAATTCGTTCTGCACCGGATACAGCTTCGTTTGCACATAATTTCAAATTTTTGTAAAAAAAAATGGTATGGTCATCAGGTGGCGTAAGTCTTAATTTCCGCTTCTAACGTATTTGCAGCAAAATATGAGCTTCTAAAATCTCGATTGAAAAAAAGTTTTCTGTTGACCGATGCTACTTATGTCGACAAACCTTTTAGGAACATTTTCTTCTTGGAATAATGCATGGGTTCTACGCCAGGCGGCGTACATGCATATCTTATTTTTGTCAATATCTGTACTTCTAAAAGTCCAATTTGAAAAATTCCTTCGTTGTTGGATAGTGTTTCGATGCGAAATGTTTTTCCTATAAATTCAAAATTTTCACGTAAATCATTTAAGACTTTCAGTTAGGGGCACAAAGGTAAATTACGTTTTCTGCGTTATTTCTGCTCCTAAAACTCCGATTTGAAAAATTCTTCCCGTATCGCATACAAGACCTGATGGAAAATATTTTTCACATAATTTCTAATGTTTTGTAAAGAATGGTTTGGCCACCAGGAATCATAAGTGTTAATTTCTGTTTCTGATGTATTTGTAGCAAAATCTGGGCTCCTGAAAACTCGACTAATTTTTTTTTTCTTGGGCCGATACCGCTCATATAGATAAACCTTTTGAGAATACTTTCTTCCTAAAATAATGCATGTTTTCCCACCAGGGGACACAAAGTTACATCTTATTTTTGTCGATATTTCTGTTTCTAAGATTTCGTAAGCTCACGATTCCGTTTACAGCAATATCTGAGGGATTAAAGACCCGATTGAAAAACTTCTTTCTTCCTTCAGATACTATTGTTTTCCATACCGGTTCCATTGCCTTTGAATAGCTTTGATAAATTTAATTTGCGTCAGAATGGATTCAAAAGACGTGCTTATTACACCCGAAAATTCGTGTCATCTTTCTTGTTCTTTCTTGCAAGCATCAATTTTTTCCCCGATTTTTTCAGTGACATACAAGGGAAAATGAAATTAATGAGCCTAAATCTCTGGCAAATCCGAGTAGTAAAGCTAGTTCTTCACAAATGGGATCATTTTTGCAGACCGCGAAACTACTAGGCGAGCCATGTCATTCACATCAACATTTTCACCAAGAACGATATTAACTACAAGAGCTTCTTTTAGTGCACTTTTTTTTTTTTTTTTGTCTCGTGTGTTGTCAGACATTTTGATTACACGTCTTTCAGTTGTTCTTGTTGATGCGGGTACGTCTCTTATCCGAGATATTTTGTCCTTATTCAGCAAATCACCAGGAAAAAAAAATCTTGAGCACTAGATGTTTCTTTAATATACTCATCGTCTGTCAAAGGTTTCCACTTTTTTCTTTTTCTACAAAACTGAGCAATTCTAGAACTACATTCAGTAGCTTTATTCTTCGTTCCAATCACGTGACTGAATGTATTTTTTTTAATATCCGGAAACAGCTCTTCTTATGGCTTCAGAATTTTCGTCCAAGTCACTAACTGATGTTTTTTATTTGGTTTGAAAACGCTTTTTGACACTTGATTTGGCAAACAAGACTCTCGCAACACACTGCACAAAAAGCTCGATCGTTTCGCTATAAGACTTCGTACATAGTGTGCTGGTTAAGCAATGAGACAAAAATCATTATAACGAAACAAGAAACTATATTTATCAAGTTGAAACAAATGGAATAATTAATATTGGCTTAAATCAAGCTTTCTTTCCATGTAACTTAACCACAGAAATGTGAAAATTTTATCGTCCTGGAACGGGAATCAAACCCGCAATCTCCCGATTTGCGCTCGAGTATGCTAACCATTACAGCACCCAGAACAACGAAATGCAGAGAAGAAGCATGAATTTGAAACGTCAGACATTTTGATTTCTCTGCACTAGTCGAAACAAACTATAAAAAACCATCTTGTTTCGACTAGTGCTGTGAAATCAAAATGTCTGACGTTTCAGATTAATGTCTGGATTTCATTGTACTGGGTGCTGTAATGGTTAGCATCAGTGGCGTATATTCGAGGCTAGCTTAGCTAGCTGCGAAGCCAGAGAATGCACAAATAAAACTGAATTAAATATGCACAAATAAAAGTCAATCATCAACGGTATTAAAATATGTCGATTCTTTCGCTGCGAAAAACAAACAACACAAAAAAAAAAAAAAAAAAAAAAAACCGCATGCGGATTCGCTCTTGAGTAGGAAGGCTGTAGAGGATCCAATAGGAATCCAGGCCAAAACTGAATATGGGTTCGAGAGTTCAGCAGAAACTGATGCCTAAAGTAGGACCTAAAATGAGAACAGGGTTGAAGAGTGACTCAATAAGCTGCTGGAAGGTGTTCATAGGTATTGACACCCTCGAGAAGCTGTCAGATGTACTGCAGTCTGCGTGGCTCCACATACCTGCGAACACCTTCCAGCACCTTATTGAGTCATTCTCAGCCCGTCTAGCTGTTGACCGCGCTGCACACGACGGTTACCCTGGATATTACCTGGTGGT
Source organism: Macrothele yani (assembly GCA_039090855.1). Classification (NCBI taxonomy): domain Eukaryota; kingdom Metazoa; phylum Arthropoda; class Arachnida; order Araneae; family Macrothelidae; genus Macrothele; species Macrothele yani. The sequence continues at coordinate 32,768,917 of CM076989.1, read as the reverse complement.
CACAATAATGTGACTCAACCGTGTATAAAAACGCAACATGACAAAATTTCTCTTCTTAAACCATACAGTAAATTCAAGTGTATTATGAGTCAACCCCTATTTTCTGGACCAAAATTTGAGTTTGTATTTTGTTAAGCAAACAAAATAGCATTTCAAGTTTGTCTCCACAACAAATCCAGGATTAGCTTGTCACTGTAACACAGTAGTGTGGAAACAGATTGCCAATTTGAAAATAAAACAGAACACCCCAGAAGGAATCCAGACTTTATTCATCCATACAGGTGTTTGCCTGTGCTCATTGCATACGAAGCTGACGTAACGCCTTCCCCCCCCCATCTTATTTCAGTGCTAAAACAGAACACCCCAGAAGAACACCCCAGAAGGAATTCAGACTTTATTCATCCATACAGGTGTTTGCCTGTGCTCATTGCATATGAAGCTGACGAAACGCCTTTCCCCCATCTTATTTCAGTGCTAAAACAGAACACCCCATAAAAAAACCGCAGAAGGAATTCAGACTTTATTCATCCATACAGGTGTTTGCCTGTGCTCATTGCATACGAAGCTGACGAAACGCCTTTCCCCCCCCCCCATCTTATTTCAGTGCTAAAACAGAACACCCCAGAAGGAATTCAGACTTTATTCATCCATACAGGTGTTTGCCTGTGCTCATTGCATACAAAGCTAACGAAACGCCTTTCCCCCATCTTATTTCAGTGCTAAAACAGAACACCCCAGAAAAACACCACAGAAGGAATTCAGACTTTATTCATCCATACAGGTGTTTGCCTGTGCTCATTGCATACGAAGCTGACGTAACGCCTTCCCCCCCCCATCTTATTTCAGTGCTAAAACAGAACACCCCAGAAGAACACCCCAGAAGGAATTCAGACTTTATTCATCCATACAGGTGTTTGCCTGTGCTCATTGCATATGAAGCTGACGAAACGCTTTTCCCCCATCTTATTTCAGTGCTAAAACAGAACACCCCAGAAAGAATTCTGACTTTATTCATTCATACAGGTGTTTGCCTGTGCTCATTGCATACGAAGCTGACGAAACGCCATTTCCCGCAATCTTATTTCAGTGCTAAAACAGAACACCCCAGAAAAACACCCCAGAAGGAATTCAGACTTTATTCATCCATACAGGTGTTTGCCTGTGTTCATTGCATACGAAGCTGACGAAACGCCTCCCCCCCCATCTTATTTCAGTGCTAAAACAGAACACTCCAGAAGGAATTCAGACTTTATTCATTCATACAGGTGTTTGCCTGTGCTCATTGCATACGAAGCTGACGAAACGCCTTTCCCCCCATCTTATTTCAGTGCTAAAACAGAACACCCCAGAAGAACACCCCAGAAGGAATTTAGACTTTATTCATCCATACAGGTGTTTGCCTGTGCTCATTGCATACGAAGCTGACGAAACGCCTTTCCCCCCATCTTATTTCAGTGCTAAAACAGAACACCCCAGAAGGAATTCAGACTTTATTCATTCATACAGGTGTTTGCCTGTGCTCATTGCATACGAAGCTGACGAAACGCCTTTACCCCCATCTTATTTCAGTGCTAAAACAGAACACCCCAGAAGGAATTCAGACTTTATTCATCCATACAAGTGTTTGCCTGTGCTCATTGCATACGAAGCTGACGAAACGCCTTTCCCCCCATCTTATTTCAGTGCTAAAACAGAACACCCCAGAAGGAATTCAGACTTTATTCATCCATACAGGTGTTTGCCTGTGCTCATTGCATACGAAGCTGACGTAACGCCTTTCCCCCCATCTTATTTCAGTGCTAAAACAGAACACCCCAGAAGAACACCCCAGAAGGAATTCAGACTTTATTCATTAATACAGGTGTTTGCCTGTGCTCATTGCATATGAAGCTGACGAAACGCTTTTCCCCCATCTTATTTCAGTGCTAAAACAGAACACCCCAGAAAGAATTCTGACTTTATTCATTCATACAGGTGTTTGCCTGTGCTCATTGCATACGAAGCTGACGAAACGCCTTTCCCCCAATCTTATTTCAGTGCTAAAACAGAACACCCCAGAAAAACACCCCAGAAGGAATTCAGACTTTATTCATCCATACAGATGTTTGTCTGTGCTCATTGCATACGAAGCTGACGAAACGCCTTTCCCCCATCTTATTTCAATGCTAAAACAGAACACTCCAGAAGGAATTCAGACTTTATTCATTCATACAGGTGTTTGCCTGTGCTCATTGCATACGAAGCTGACGAAACGCCTTTCCCCCCATCTTATTTCAGTGCTAAAACAGAACACCCCAGAAGAACACCCGAGAAGTAATTCAGACTTTATTCATCCATACAGGTGTTTGCCTGTGCTCATTGCATACGAAGCTGACGAAACGCCTTTCCCCCCATCTTATTTCAGTGCTAAAACAGAACACCCCAGAAGAACACCCCAGAAGGAATTCACACTTTATTCATCCATACAGGTGTTTGCCTGTGTTCATTGCATATGAAGCTGACGTAACGCCTTTCCCCCCATCTTATTTCAGTGCTAAAACAGAACACCCCAGAAGAACACCCCAGAAGGAATTCAGACTTTATTCATCCATACAGGTGTTTGCCTGTGCTCATTGCATACGAAGCTGACGAAACGCCTTTCCCCCCATCTTATTTCAGTGATAAAACAAAACACTCCAGAAGAACACCCCAAAAGGAATTCAGACTTTATTCATCCATACAGGTGTTTGCCTGTGCTCATTGCATACGAAGCTGACGAAACGCCTTTCCTCCCATCTTATTTCAGTGCTAAAACAGAACACCCCAGAAGAACACCCCAGAAGGAATTCACACTTTATTCATCCATACAGGTGTTTGCCTGTGTTCATTGCATATGAAGCTGACGTAACGCCTCCCCCCATCTTATTTCAGTGCTAAAACAGAACACCCCAGAAGAACACCCCAGAAGGAATTCAGACTTTATTCATCCATACAGGTGTTTGCCTGTGCTCATTGCATACGAAGCTGACGAAACGCCTTTCCCCCCCATCTTATTTCAGTGATAAAACAAAACACTCCAGAAGAACACCCCAAAAGGAATTCAGACTTTATTCATCCATACAGGTGTTTGCCTGTGCTCATTGCATACGAAGCTGACGAAACGCCTTTCCTCCCATCTTATTTCAGTGCTAAAACAGAACACCCCAGAAGAACACCCCAGAAGGAATTCAGACTTTATTCATCCATACAGGTGTTTGCCTGTGCTCATTGCATATGAAGCTGACGAAACGCTTTTCCCCCCATCTTATTTCAGTGCTAAACCAGAACACCCCAGAAAGAATTATGACTTTGTTCATCCATACAGGTGTTTGCCTGTGCTCATTGCATACGAAGCTGACGAAACGCCTTTCCCCCATCTTATTTCAGTGCTAAAACAGAACACCCCAGAAGGAATTCAGACTTTATTCATCCATACAGGTGTTTGCCTGTGCTCATTGCATACGAAGCTGACGAAACGCCTTTCCCCCCATCTTATTTCAGTGCTAAAACAGAACACCCCAGAAGAACACCCCAGAAGGAATTCAGACTTTATTCATTAATACAGGTGTTTGCCTGTGCTCATTGCATATGAAGCTGACGAAACGCTTTTCCCCCCATCTTAATTCAGTGCTAAAACAGAACACCACAGAAAGAATTCTGACTTTATTCATTCATACAGGTGTTTGCCTGTGCTCATTGCATACGAAGCTGACGAAACGCCTTTCCCCCCCCCATCTTATTTCAGTGCTAAAACAGAACACCCCAGAAGAACACCCCAGAAGGAATTCAGACTTTATTCATCCATACAGGTGTTTGCCTGTGCTCATTGCATACGAAGCTGACGAAACGCCTTTCCCCCCATCTTATTTCAGTGCTAAAACAGAACACCCCAGAAGAACACCCCAGCAGGAATTCAGACTTTATTCATCCATACAGGTGTTTGCCTGTGCTCATTGCATACGAAGCTGACGAAACGCTTTTCCCCCCATCTTATTTCAGTGATAAAACAGAACACCCCAGAAAAACACCCCAGAAGGAATTCAGACTTTATTCATCCATACAGGTGTTTGCCTGTGCTCATTGCATACGAAGCTGACGAAACGCCTTTCCCCCCCCATCTTATTTCAGTGCTAAAACAGAACACCCCAGAAGGAATTCAGACTTTATTCATCCATACAGGTGTTTGCCTGTGCTCATTGCATACGAAGCTGACGAAACGCCTTTCCCCCCATCTTATTTCAGTGCTAAAACAGAACACCCCAGAAGAACACCCCAGAAGGAATTCAGACTTTATTCATTCATACAGGTGTTTGCCTGTGCTCATTGCATACGAAGCTGACGAAACGCCTTTCCCCCCATCTTATTTCAGTGCTAAAACAGAACACCCCAGAAGAACACCCGAGAAGGAATTCAGACTTTATTCATCCATACAGGTGTTTGCCTGTGCTCATTGCATACGAAGCTGACGAAACGCCTTTCCCCCCATCTTATTTCAGTGCTAAAACAGAACACCCCAGAAGAACACCCCAGAAGGAATTCACACTTTATTCATCCATACAGGTGTTTGCCTGTGTTCATTGCATATGAAGCTGACGTAACGCCTCCCCCATCTTATTTCAGTGCTAAAACAGAACACCCCAGAAGAACACCCCAGAAGGAATTCAGACTTTATTCATCCATACAGGTGTTTGCCTGTGCTCATTGCATACGAAGCTGACGAAACGCCTTTCCCCCCATCTTATTTCAGTGATAAAACAGAACACTCCAGAAGAACACCCCAAAAGGAATTCAGACTTTATTCATCCATACAGGTGTTTGCCTGTGCTCATTGCATACGAAGCTGACGAAACGCCTTTCCTCCCATCTTATTTCAGTGCTAAAACAGAACACCCCAGAAGGAATTCAGACTTTATTCATCCATACAGGTGTTTGCCTGTGCTCATTGCATATGAAGCTGACGAAACGCTTTTCCCCCATCTTATTTCAGTGCTAAACCAGAACACCCCAGAAAGAATTATGACTTTGTTCATCCATACAGGTGTTTGCCTGTGCTCATTGCATACGAAGCTGACGAAACGCCTTTCCCCCCATCTTATTTCAGTGCTAAAACAGAACACCCCAGAAGGAATTCAGACTTTATTCATCCATACAGGTGTTTGCCTGTGCTCATTGCATACGACGCTGACGAAACGCCTTTCCCCCCATCTTATTTCAGTGCTAAAACAGAACACCCCAGAAGAATCCCCCAGAAGGAATTCAGACTTTATTCATTAATACAGGTGTTTGCCTGTGCTCATTGCATACGAAGCTGACGAAACGCCTTTCCCCCATCTTATTTCAGTGCTAAAACAGAACACCCCAGAAGGAATTCAGACTTTATTCATCCATACAGGTGTTTGCCTGTGCTCATTGCATACGACGCTGACGAAACGCCTTTCCCCCCATCTTATTTCAGTGCTAAAACAGAACACCCCAGAAGAATCCCCCAGAAGGAATTCAGACTTTATTCATTAATACAGGTGTTTGCCTGTGCTCATTGCATATGAAGCTGACGAAACGCTTTTCCCCATCTTAATTCAGTGCTAAAACAGAACACCACAGAAAGAATTCTGACTTTATTCATTCATACAGGTGTTTGCCTGTGCTCATTGCATACGAAGCTGACGAAACGCCTTTCCCCCCCCCCATCTTATTTCAGTGCTAAAAGAGAACACCCGAGAAGAACACCCCAGAAGGAATTCAGACTTTATTCATCCATACAGGTGTTTGCCTGTGCTCATTGCATACGAAGCTGACGAAACGCCTTTCCCCCATCTTATTTCAGTGCTAAAACAGAACACCCCAGAAGAACACCCCAGCAGGAATTCAGACTTTATTCATCCATACAGGTGTTTGCCTGTGCTCATTGCATACGAAGCTGACGAAACGCTTTTCCCCCCATCTTATTTCAGTGATAAAACAGAACACCCCAGAAAAACACCCCAGAAGGAATTCAGACTTTATTCATCCATACAGGTGTTTGCCTGTGCTCATTGCATACGAAGCTGACGAAACGCCTTTCCCCCCATCTTATTTCAGTGATAAAACAGAACACCCCAGAAGGAATTCAGACTTTATTCATCCATACAGGTGTTTGCCTGTGCTCATTGCATACGAAGCTGACGAAACGCCTTTCCTCCCATCTTATTTCAGTGCTAAAACAGAACACCCCAGAAGAACACCCCAGAAGGAATTCAGACTTTATTCATCCATACAGGTGTTTGCCTGTGCTCATTGCATACGAAGCTGACGAAACGCCTTTCCCCCATCTTATTTCAGTGCTAAAACAGAACACCCCAGAAGAACACCCCAGAAGGAATTCACACTTTATTCATCCATACAGGTGTTTGCCTGTGCTCATTGCATACGAAGCTGACGAAACGTTTTTCCCCCATCTTATTTCAGTGATAAAACAGAACACCCCAGAAGAACACCCCAAAAGGAATTCAGACTTTATTCATCCATACAGGTGTTTGCCTGTGCTCATTGCATACGAAGCTGACGAAACGCCTTTCCTCCCATCTTATTTCAGTGCTAAAACAGAACACCCCAGAAGAACACCCCAGAAGGAATTCAGACTTTATTCATCCATACAGATGTTTGCCTGTGCTCATTGCATATGAAGCTGACGAAACGCTTTTCCCCCCATCTTATTTCAGTGCTAAACCAGAACACCCCAGAAAGAATTATGACTTTGTTCATCCATACAGGTGTTTGCCTGTGCTCATTGCATACGAAGCTGACGAAACGCCTTTCCCCCATCTTATTTCAGTGCTAAAACAGAACACCCCAGAAAAACACCCCAGAAGGAATTCAGACTTTATTCATCCATACAGGTGTTTGCCTGTGCTCATTGCATACGAAGCTGACGAAACGCCTTTCCCCCCCCATCTTATTTCAGTGCTAAAACAGAACACCCCAGAAAAACACCCCAGAAGGAATTCAGACTTTATTCATCCATACAGGTGTTTGCCTGTGCTCATTGCATACGAAGCTGACGAAACGCCTTTCCCCCATCTTATTTCAGTGATAAAACAGAACACCCCAGAAGAACACTCCAAAAGGAATTCAGACTTTATTCATCCATACAGGTGTTTGCCTGTGCTCATTGCATACGAAGCTGACGAAACGCCTTTCCTCCCATCTTATTTCAGTGCTAAAACAGAACACCCCAGAAGAACACCCCAGAAGGAATTCAGACTTTATTCATCCATACAGGTGTTTGCCTGTGCTCATTGCATATGAAGCTGACGAAACGCTTTTCCCCCATCTTATTTCAGTGCTAAACCAGAACACCCCAGAAAGAATTATGACTTTATTCATTCATACAGGTGTTTGCCTGTGCTCATTGCATACGAAGCTGACGAAACGCCTTTCCCCCTATCTTATTTCAGTGCTACTGGAAGGAATACGAATCCCATGACTTGGTGGAAAGGTGTTGCTACCAAATCAATGGCTTTACAACTGTCCTGCCAGCTCAGCTTCAGTTGAAAGAATATTTTCTAACTATGAATTTACACACTCTAAGATCAGGAATCGTTTAGATGTCAACACATATTGAAAATTAGTCATGTGCTATTGGATGCTACATGGTAAAAATGAACCAGACTGCTAGTTCTGCGATTCATTGGCAGCTGCATAGTTTTAGATCAATGAAATCGATTCTGTACAGATCAGAAATTTTAAAGAATAAACATTTTTGTCACTTTTCTGCTTTTAATGATTGTGATAAAAAATAATTATAAAAATAAAGACTAACACGGCAATTTGCTTGAAGGTAAATTTCTTACTATTTAGTAAATCTATTAATACTTAGAACAGGGATGGAAAACGAAACTGAAACACATGTGTTTAGGACGCAACAATTTATTAGTACGGTGTAGGACTTTGTTTGGAGGCCAATACAGCTTCAATTCGTCGTGTGGAGGACGGATACAAGTAATGTATAGAGGCCAGAAGGATTTGAAGCCATTCCTCTTGCAGCAAAGTGGCTAGTTCACGACATGATGCTTGTGGAGGAAAAGGTTTCCTGACTCGCTACTCCATAACACCCCAGAGTGGCTCAATAATGTTGAAGTCTGGTGACTGTGCAGGCCATGACAGATGTTCAACCTCACTTTCGTGATCAGTAAACCAGTTTTCCACCAGTTTGGATCTGTGTATTTGTGCGTTATCATCCTGATACACGGCACCGCTGTCAGGGTACAATATTTAAGCCATTGAGTGCACCTGGTCCTTCAGAATTGTCCGATAGTCCTTGGCAGTGGTGTGCCTCTCAAGAACAATCAGAGGGCTGACAGACTGCCACGAAATTGCGGACCAAACCGTCACCGATCCACCTCCGTGCTTCACTGTGGGCAATAAACAGTCCTGGTGGTAAATCTGTGAGGGATGTCTCCACACGTAAACTCTCCCGGTTGTGGGAAAAACAGTGAAGGACGATTCGTCGGAGAACAATACACATTTCACGTTGTCCAACGTCCACGATTTGCGCTGCGGGCACCATTGCAACCGACGTTTGGCATTCAAACTAGTGATCCAGGATTTGACGACAGCAACACGACCGTGAATGTTGACCCGGTGAAGCTTCTGACGAAAAATTTTGATGGAAACAAGTGAGTGGTGGTGTGTCTTCAACTCTGCTGTGAGTTGGGAAGCTATGGTTTTATGTTTTTTGGTTACCATTCATGTTAGCACCTTGACGTCCCTGTCAGACAGCTTCCTCTTACCTCAACAATTACTCCAATTGGATATGGTTCTTTCCTCTTGGTGGTATACCGACATGACCCTGGATGCTGTGGCTCGCGATACACCACAAAGGCTTGCTGTCTTGGACATAGATGCACCAGCGAGACGTGCACCAACAATCTATCCTCTTTGAAACTCGGATATGTCTCCTATTATGTTGTGTGGATCGCACTTTTTGACGTCCAGTTGTGCTACTGCTCTGCTAATGCAACTTTCACACTCCGTTTTCGTTGATCGACTGCGAAATAGAAGCAGGCTGGCCACCAGATAGCGCGTATAATGGCGTGACACTTGGGTTGCTATTAGCGGAGGTGTTTCATTTTTGTTGTCCACTTCCTGAAGCATGAGATATGAGCTTTTGACGGTTTTTGCCAATTTTTGACGGTTTAAACCAGTTTTAGACGCTCGTCACGTCAAAAAAACAGTTTTTGACGTCAAAACCTAATCCAGAGTCTTACGCGTGAAATTCCACTATTATTTATTGACGCGTCTCATGGAATATCGCATAGTTAAGATTTGCATTTAATGACCCTTACCAATAGGAAGTGTTTTAAAGAAAAGCTGGAAACTGAGGTTCTCCAGCATGTAGAACGAGGATAACTGAAACCCAACGCTGGCGAACGATTCCCTTCTTCTGTTCATGGAAAATTATTGTTTTCTTTCTTTGTGTCTTTCTTTCTTTCTTTTCTTTCTCTCTTTTCTTTCTTTCTTTTCTTTCTTTCTTTCTTTCTTTGAGAAGCGCACCACTTCCAAGGACTATCGGACAGTTCTGGAGGACCAGTTGCACTCAAAGCAATTCAGTTGTGAATGCCGACATGACCCTGGATGCTGTGGCTCGCGATACACCGCAAAGACTTGCTGTCTTGGACATAGATGCACCAGCGAGACGTGCACCAACAATCTGTCCTCTTTGAAACTCGGATATGTCTCCTATTATGTTGTGTGGATCGCACTTTTTGACGTCCAGCTATGCTACTGCTCTGCTAATGCAACCTTCACACTCCGCTTTCGTTGATCGACTGCGAAATAGAACCAGGATGGCCACCAGGTAGCGCGTACAACGGTGTGGCACGTGGGGAGCTATTTGCGGAGGTGTTTCAGTTTTGTTGACCACCTCCTAAAGCATGAGATGCGAGCTTTTGACGGTTTTTGCCAATTTTTGACGGTTTAAACCAGTTTTTGACGTCAAAAACCTAATCCAGAGTCTTACGCGTAAAATTCCACTATAATTTATTGACGCGTCTCATGGAATATCGCATAGTTAAGATTTGCTATTTATGACTCTACCAATAGGAAGCGTTTTAAAGAAAAGCTGGAAACTGAGGTTCTCAAGCATGTAGAACGAGGATAACGGAAACCCAAGGCTGGCGAAAGATTCCCTTTTTGTGTTAATGGAAAATGACTGTTTTCTTTCTTACTTTTTTTCTTTGTTTGATTTTTTCTTTGTTTCTTTCTTCTATTTCTTTTTTTTTCTTTGTTTGATTTTTTCTTTGTTTCTTTCTTCTATTTCTTTTTTTTTCTCACGACCTGTAGCAGACGGAGGGACGATTTCTGACGGAACCACGACAGTTTTGCCGCTATTGCAACCCCAAAGTGGAAGAGTATCGTGCAAAAATTTTCAATTATGAAGTTTTAGATGAGATGTAGTTTGTAGCGATTACCTGAATTTCGTTCACGCACGCAAAAGAAAACTTACTGCAAGGTGCAGCAATATGAATTTTCAGTTTAACTGAAGTCCATTTACAAAATCACGATCAAGTATTAACATATTAAAATTCGTGATGAAAATTATTAAATGTGATAAATCATGCACGTCAAATAGCGATAAAAGTCAGAGCTGCTTTAATCCAATATAATTAATTTTCCAGTCTGCTATGTGGATCGAATGGGAGTCTTGAGAGACAAGTTCTTAAAACCATAAAAAATAAAAAAATAAAAAATAAATGAAAACGAGGAGAGGGTGGGGGAGAAAGAAGGAAAGAAACAATTCGTCACATCCAGTTTTCAGTAATTACGACCACCACGGAAGCGATTGAAACTGATTACATTTATCATGCTCTGAGATCTCTTCTCGTTTATTCATTGCTTTTCGTACTTAAGCCTCCCTGCTGAGTGCATAATTAAAACTAAGGAGAAAACGTTAATATATATGTGTCAACTATTCAAAAGTAATTCAGTTGTGAATTATAAAGTGCTTTGAATATTGCTCATTATGTAGTGTAATGTTCATCTAAATTTTGGAGGTTAGGCAGGGTTCTCAAACTTACACTTTAATTCGTAAAGGCTATAGCATCGCACAAATTGAAGAGGCTGACGTTGAAAATTGAATTTAACACGGTTTTACTCTCTCATCCATTAAACATAGGAAAAGCTAAAAAAAAAAAAAAATGAGTTTTCGCCAAAAATTGTTTACCGTTGTTGCACTAAATAGCAAACAGAAATCTTTTAAAGACAAAAAAAGTGTTCGAGAGCTTTATTGACACCCGTGTTTAGATACACCAGAAGGAAACAGATTTTAAAGCATTTTTCTCGAGATCTGGTTTAAACTTGATCTGATTACACTGAAGAGCCAAAAAAATTGAGAAGGGCGGTACCATTTCTATTACGTGCCACCTCACCCATGCGATTAATGGTATCGTTCTCGAACAGAATATTGTAAACTCTTTCAACAAAACAAAAGAGGTGATAGTACACATAAAGTTAGTTAGTTAGTTAGTTAATTGATTTTAGTGGCGCAAGGGCCAGGTTTGGCCAAAGAGCGCCAGACACAGAACGATCAGTTAAAGATTTTTAAAAGCGGGGTGAAATGATTAGGAGCAGACACGCTTAGTAAAAGATTGAAAAGAGAATGATGAAAGCTGTGAAGACTAGTTAGTTAATTAGGTTTATATATAAATTTATTAATTCAGTTATAATCATTATAATTTTTTTTTTTAAATAAGTTTTAAAAAGTCAATCTGCTTTAAGAACAAAAATACTGCGAAAGTGTCGCAGTGGTCGCCCAAAAGCTTCTGCAGTGTAGCTGCGTCGTATAGTACACATAAAGACAAACAATATGTGCAATGGAATCAAGGGCCGCATTCCACTCCTAGTGTAAGAAAAGATCACGTTCGAAAAACGTCCGGCAGGCACACGGAGTTCCAACCGGTGCATGAGAAGCACAAGATGCAAATCAGGTGCGCTGAACACGTGCGTAGACGACGAGAAGCAAGCATTTAAAAACGCTAAAAATTATGTACAAGAAACTTTCACACACGTAACTCACTCGAAGAAACTCCGTTGTGATTTTTAAGAACTTTTAATAAAAGTCATACGACTTCACAATCCGTGAGATCTTTCGGGAAAACCTTGTTCCCATCTTCAGACAGACTGTCTCAGTCCGGTACGCCTCCTATATATACACACTGAAGTTACAGCAATGACGCATGTCACAAATAAGCATGCGCACACGGTTTTACTTCCCCTCCCAATGTTCTCAGATTAGGTAGAGACCTAATACATTACAAAATTATAATAATTGTAAACACACGTACATCTCCCCACTCAATTGAATGGCATCATTTTACAACACAGACACACACATAAACACCAATCAAACACCTGCTACAGAATACACATACTACAAATTCAACAAATTCATTCAAACAATTCAAACTATAAAATTAAAACATACAAAAAAATCAAAAGTTAATATTGGTGTTGCGAACTGGAACAAGTTGTTTCCAGGGCTCCGGTATATCACAAGGGTATTTTTCGGTTAATATACATCAAATACGTGGAGATAATGTAAATGGACGATGTCATCGCTCTTTCCACGTTATTTTTTAAACAACGCATAGCGACTGAAAAATTGTATTCCGGCACCGCTGGGATAGAACCCCAGAACTCTCGATAACTAGTCGAGTGCGTTCGAAATTACGCTACGGCGCCAACAATTCTCAGCGCCATGCGTGGCTTATCAGTCAGCATCTGACCACACGAATACGTATTGATGGTCTCAGCAACTGAGATGTCGTCATCTGGTGGCATTTAACGCAACAGCTATTTAATTGTAGCTGATAAATTCAAAGGGTGATAGAAATGGTTAATATATATCAAATACGTGGAGATAATGTAAATGGACGATGTCATCACTCTTTCCACGTTATTTTTTAAACAACGCATAGCGACTGAAAAATTGTATTCCGGCACCGCTGGGATAGAACCCCAGAACTCTCGATAACTAGTCGAGTGCGTTCGAAATTACGCTACGGCGCCAACAATTCTCAGCGCCATGCGTGGCTTATCAGTCAGCATCTGACCACACGAATACGTATTGATGGTCTCAGCAACTGAGATGTCGTCATCTGGTGGCATTTAACGCAACAGCTATTTAATTGTAGCTGATAAATTCAAAGGGCGATAGAAATGGTTAATATATATAAAATACGTGGAGATAATGTAAATGGACGATGTCATCGCTCTTTCCACGTTATTTTTTAAACAACGCATAGCGACTGAAAAATTGTATTCCGGCACCGCTGGGATCGAACCCCAGAAATGCACAAGGAGTCCCTGTTAGCATAAATGCTCAAACTCTCAGCTAACAATAATGACGGAATGTCAGGTTGTGAAGACAGTATACTTACATGACTCTAATCTGGATAATGTAATCCATCTCGAGTCAGGCGTGCTAATGCTGTGTTCGCTGCTCCATTCTTAACAGCAAGAACTGCTCCATTCTTAACAGCAAGAACCACTCCATTCTTAACAGCAAGAACTGCTCCATTCTTAACAGCAAGAACTGCTCCATTCTTAACAGCAAGAACTGCTCCATTCTTAACAGCAAGAACCACTCCATTCTTAACAGCAAGAACTGCTCCATTCTTAACAGCAAGAACTGCTCCATTCTTAACAGCAAGAACCACTCCATTCTTAACAGCAAGAACTGCTCCATTCTTAACAGCAAAAACTGCTCCAGTCTTAACAGCAAGAACTGCTCCAGTCTTAACAGCAAGAACTGCTCCATTCTTAACAGCAAGAACTGCTCCATTCTTAACAGCAAGAACTGCTCCATTCTTAACAGCAAGAACTGCTCCATTCTTAACAGCAAGAACTGCTCCATTCTTAACAGCAAGAACCGCTCCATTCTTAACAGCAAGAACTGCTCCATTCTTAACAGCAAAAACTGCTCCAGTCTTAACAGCAAGAACTGCTCCATTCTTAACAGCAAGAACTGCTCCATTCTTAACAGCAAGAACTGCTCCATTCTTAACAGCAAGAACTGCTCCATTCTTAACAGCAAGAACTGCTCCATTCTTAACAGCAAGAACCGCTCCATTCTTAACAGCAAGAACTGCTCCATTCTTAACAGCAAAAACTGCTCCATTCTTAACAGCAAGAACTGCTCCATTCTTAACAGCAAGAACTGCTCCATTCTTAACAGCAAGAACTGCTCCATTCTTAACAGCAAGAACCACTCAATTCTTAACAGCAAGAAATGCTCCATTCTTAACAGCAAAAACTGCTCCAGTCTTAACAGCAAGAACTGCTCCATTCTTAACAGCAAGAACTGCTCCATTCTTAACAGCAAGAACTGCTCCATTCTTAACAGCAAGAACTGCTCCATTCTTAACAGCAAGAACTGCTCCATTCTTAACAGCAAGAACCGCTCCATTCTTAACAGCAAGAACTGCTCCATTCTTAACAGCAAAAACTGCTCCAGTCTTAACAGCAAGAACTGCTCCATTCTTAACAGCAAGAACTGCTCCATTCTTAACAGCAAGAACTGCTCCATTCTTAACAGCAAGAACCGCTCCATTCTTAACAGCAAGAACTGCTCCATTCTTAACAGCAAAAACTGCTCCAGTCTTAACAGCAAGAACTGCTCCATTCTTAACAGCAAGAACTGCTCCGTTCTTAACCGCAAGAACTGCTCCATTCTTAACAGCAAGAACTGCTCCATTCTTAACAGCAAGAACTGCTCCATTCTTAACAGCAAGAACTGCTCCATTCTTAACAGCAAGAACTGCTCCATTCTTAACAGCAAAAACTGCTCCAGTCTTAACAGCAAGAACTGCTCCATTCTTAACAGCAAGAACTGCTCCATTCTTAACAGCAAGAACTGCTCCATTCTTAACAGCAAGAACTGCTCCATTCTTAACAGCAAGAACTGCTCCATTCTTAACAGCAAGAACCTTTCCATTCTTAACAGCAAGAACTGCTCCATTCTTAACAGCAAGAACCACTCCATTCTTAACAGCAAGAACTGCTCCATTCTTAACAGCAAAAACTGCTCCATTCTTAACAGCAAGAACTGCTCCATTCTTAACAGCAAGAACTGCTCCATTCTTAACAGCAAGAACTGCTCCATTCTTAACAGCAAGAACTGCTCCATTCTTAACAGCAAAAACTGCTCCATTCTTAACAGCAAGAACTGCTCCATTCTTAACAGCAAGAACTGCTCCATTCTTAACAGCAAGAACTGCTCCATTCTTAACAGCAAGAACTGCTCCATTCTTAACAGCAAGAACTGCTCCATTCTTAACAGCAAGAACTGCTCCATTCTTAACAGCAAGAACTGCTCCATTCTTAACAGCAAGAACCACTCCATTCTTAACAGCAAGAACTGCTCCATTCTTAACAGCAAGAACTGCTCCATTCTTAACAGCAAGAACTGCTCCATTCTTAACAGCAGGAACTGCTCCATTCTTAACAGCAAGAATTTATGTTCCAACAAACGAAATTGTAACGCACGCTTTGTGGAACCAATGTATTGTTTGGGTTGTACGAAATCGTCCACAAAAACGCAGTCGAACCCGTTCAGCGATATTACTGTGCGAACATCACATGAGAAATGACGTATTCGTGAAGGGCATGGAGGACTACACATAGGAGATATCCCGGGAGGTGGATTGGACGCAGTGGACCTATGGCTTGGCCTCCACGCTCCCCGGACCTTAATCCACTGGGCTTCTTCTGGGGGCACATGAAAACATTGGTGTACGAGACACCTGTGGACTCCCTGGAAGATCTAGGCGCGCGAATCGCTGTTGCTGAGGACAAAATCAGCACCACACCGGGAGTCTACGAGAGGGTGCGACAGTCCTTCATTCGCCGGTGTGGGCTGTGCAACGACGCCCTTGGACGCCAGTTTGAGCAGCTCCTTTGAGTCTTTCTCTGATGCGATTGGAATTGTGCAACTTATAAATTAGTTATGTCTCTTTGTTTTCACGGTTGAAGGCTCAGCGTGGATATGTAACTTTACTCTTTTCTGGCACTAGGAGTGGAATACGGCCATAAGTTCCATTGCAAATATTGTTCGTCTTCATGTGTACTATCACCCCATTTGTTTTGTTGAAGGAGTATACAATCATACACTACTGTTTGTGAAAACTGCAACACCCAGAACGAACCATGCGATTCGAATGAAATTTATACCACGCATTATTGATATGACTGTACATAAGTGATTTAGTGTTCAGAGTACAACAATTTCTACATGCAGAAAGCAGTATCTTGTTAATCCTCCGCGAGCTGCATTAACTGCTTCTAGACGGCGTGGCATTGAATCGAAAAGGAGTTGGATGGTGTCCTGGGTAATTGCTTGTCAGGCGGCATGTATGCGAGTCCTCAGATCATTGGTAGTGACCGCTGGAAGAGTTTGATAGCTGCTGTGCTGCGGAGAGGGCTTGAACATTCCTGGTCACATGTGGTCGGGCATTATCCTGCTGGAATGTAGCTACAGGAGTGCTCTGAAGGAAGGGCGTGACTTCGGCCTGTACAACTTCCCTGATGTAGCCGTCGCTGTTGAGATTGCCATCAAGTCGTTGCAGCCGAGATCGTGAATGGCACGCAATGGCACACAACACAACTGCACTTGGCGCTCGGCCCGTATGACGATCAAAAATGCATGCTGGAAGAAGGTGCTCACCACAATACCGTCTGTTGTGTATGCGGCCATCATGGTAGCCCAAGTGGAATCGGAACTCGTCCGAAAACACGACATGTTGCCAATCAGCACGCCATTGTCTGTGTTGAAAATTCCATTCCAGCCTGAGGCATCTATGGTTCAGGTTCAAAAGAATCCTCTGCAAAGGGATGCGTGGGTGTCGTCACATTTCTCAGTCCATTGCCAGATTGTCGATGCACCTGGTTATCCTAGGCTCACTGCTGCCAAACGCGCATCACTGCCGTGGCGTTAAGTCCCGTTCGAGCCGCAATGTCGCTGTACGAAAATGGACCTTCACGCAGGCCAATCATTCGTCCCCTTTCAAACTCTGTGATATGGTGATATTGCGCTCTTCGTCGTCGCCGAGGCATTATTGAATCCTGGAGACCCTTTTTACAGCTGGCTGTCAACTGGTGTGTATCCTAAACAGCCCGCTCTTTATACCCCTCACTCGACTGCCCAGAGGGCGCTGCAGAGCCCGGACATGCGCAATGACTCTGCACTTCTAATCATTTGCATGTACTACCCTGTTCTGCATATCCCGTACGTTTCAGGTGATTGCCGTCATTCCTTCATGGTGTTACAATTTTCCCAAACAGAAGTTTATGAACACAGAAGAGCAATTGAATTAGAGACAGCTGGCGTTATGCAAATGTGGCGTTGTGTGCGGCCCTGTAAACGTAAATGACACGACGTATGCAGCGATCCGACAATATAAGGAGTGATGCGATGGGAATCAGTAAGAGTAGGACGCAATATGGGTAAGACGAAGGATCTAAACGCATTTGATCGTGGGAAAATTGTCGGGGCCCGACGAATGAGTCACTCCATCTCGGAAGTCGTGCAGGCACTGGGATTTTCACGAGCCACTGCGTCACGGGTGCACCGTGAGTACATCGAATCCGGTAAAACCATCCCTGCAAGGGCCAACTGCCGTGGACAACAGCGTGTGGATGAGCGGGATCATCGTCGGCTAGCTCGCATTGTAACAGCGGATAGACGGGCCACAGCGCAAGAAATCACTCGTCAATTTAACGCTGGTTCACAAAAACGTGTAGCAGCCACACCATCCAGAAGCATCGTCCCACGAGGGTACCGCTGCTTACCGCACATCACAGTGTGCAAAGTTTAGCATGGGCGCGGGAACATCGCCACTGGACCCTAGACATGTGGAAAATTGTTGCCTGGACTGATGAGTCGAGATTCACGTTGGTACATGCGGATGGCAGGATACGAGTACGGCGCAAACCACATGAAGCTATGGATCGTGCTTGCTAGCAGGGTACTCTTCAAGCTATTGGGGTGACATTCTCGTCTGGGGATTGTTTATGTGGCCTGAAATGGTACCCCTGGTACGTGTGACATCGTCCCTCACAGGTCAACGTTACCGGGATATCCTGGATGACCATTTACTCCTATTTGTGCGTCTTCAACATCCCACTGGAGACCTCATCCTGCAAGAAAAGAATGCACCGTTCCGTCGCTCCCGAATTGTATCCAAATGGTTGGATGAGCACTCTACCGACGTGATCTTGCTTCCTTGGCCAGCTAGGTCACCTGACCTCGATCCCGTCGAGCACATCTGGGATGCCATCGAGAGAGATGTTCGAGGCTCTGATCCCCCTCCATCAAATATTCGTGAACTGTGGGAGCTTTTCAGAGGTTGTGGATCCGTATGGCTTCCCAACGCTTCTGGTGTCTTGTCGAGTCCATGCCGAGACGAATCGCCGACGTCATCAGGGCGAAGGTGGTGCTACATGTTACTAGACAGGTATCTCTAGTTCAATTGCTCTTCAGTGTAGAGACAGATATCTAAGCAAGCTCAAGTAGCAGCACAGTTCGCAGTTCAGATGGCAGCTTACCAGGATTTAAGCGATTTCGAACGTGGCATGATAGATCAATCACTCCTGGAGATGGGTCACTCCATCTCGGAGATTACCACGAAATTTGGATTTACACAGTCAACAATTTCTGAGATTGTGCACCTGGATTACACAGACTCAGGGAAAAAATCGAGAGTTCGAGACCAGTGTGGCCGTAAGCTAGTCTGATGACAATACCTGCACCGTGTAAATGCAGACTTCGCAGGGATACGTTGAACTCTCTCAAGGGTAATAAAAAGACGGCGCTGCGCGAGCAAGTCCGTCAGCAACTGGGAACCATAGTCTTTCACTCGGACAGGATCTGTCTTTTGACCTGTGAGGGTCTGCCTTCCCCCCCCCCCTCCCAGTACTGGCACCTCACACCCTTCGGCCATAGAGAGTGTGTACAATGTGCTAATTGGCGGGGGCAAGCAATTATTTTAATTTTCACATCACTGGCTGGGAGACCAGTTCACTGACGCGATTTTTTGGGACATATATCATTCATTTGGTATCTATAATAAAAAATAGAAATACATGCACATTAAAGTGAGGGTTTGAGTATCCCCTCTCACAAAGATTTAGCATTATTAAACACAATACACAGAAATATTCACATGGTCCGCAAGACTAGGGCCCGTGCTGCGGTGATGACTAAAAGGCCAGAGTCATACAGTTAAGAACACGTCCTCCGATGACTTGAAAAAGACCCTGCAAGCAACAGTCAACCCTGCAAGCTACAGTCAACCCTGCAAGCTGCAGTCAACTCTGCAAAGCTGCAACTTGGGGTCAAAGTAGTCCGAAACATTAGGAAGGGTGGGATCGCGGGGAAGTGTTCCCGTCCTGAGGAACTCAACCGCCTCGCCGAGGAGTTGAGGAACAATCCCCTAACCAGAGATTTCACACTCCCCAAAATCCCACAGAAAAGAATTCTCCGGTTGATCGTATTTGGCGTCGACGGGGAGCTCTCACGAAAATGATTTCGAGGAAGGGATTCGTGAGCAGAACCCCAACCTCGAAAACGGGTTCACAGCCCGTTTTCCCATTAAGACTAAAAGAAGCCGGGTCCACTGGGTGGCAGATGTGAAACCCGGGGCGTTAAAGCTCTTAATGAAACGGAGAAGACTCAACCTGGGTTGGCCAGTCCTCCGCCTTAGGGAGTTCTTGCGTGAAGTCAGGTGCTTCCGATGCAATGGCTTCGGTCATTTTCAGAGCAATTGTTATGAGTCTGAAGATAGGTGTGGCAATTGCGGTGAAGTTGGACACCTGCACCACAGGTGTGCAGTCACACCTAAATCCAGCAATTGCTCGGCTGCGAATGCCAAGTTGCGTCTGAAGCTGGAGGTATACCACTAAAGCTTCAGTAAGACCTGTCCCAGTCTGCAACGTGAACTTGAGCAGGCTAAAAACCTCGTCAACTATGGTTTATTGCATGGGGAACTATTCAGAAGCATCTGGCTCTTTAGTACAGTGTGGCCGTAGAAAAGCCCTGGACGATCGTGAACAACAGCGTCTGGCACGCATCGTAGCATTCCCCCGGCGTGCAACATTGCCACAAATAACAGCGCGATTCAATTCTGGGGACAGTAGTAGCATCAGTGTTCGGACAGTGCAACGTTTCCTGTGCTTTATGGGATTCCATAGCCGACGGCTCACCCCGGTAGATTGCTGACCCAACTACACAAGGCTGTGCGCCTCGTCTGGGCTAGGGAGCACCACCATTGTACGTAAGATGACTCGAAATGTGTAGCCTGGTCCAACGAATCGCAGTACAAACTGTTTCGGGCAAATGTCCAATTCCGGATATGGCGACAACTCCACGCGGCAATGGATCCCGCATGCCTGCGAGGGACAGTGCAGGTCAGCGATGGCTCTGTTATGGTGTGGAATGTTTTCAGCTGGCGCGCATTAGGACTCCTCATATGTCTAGAGACCGCTCTGAATGGTGGAGGCTACGTAACAGTCTTTGGGGTGCATTTAAACCCGTTCACGTCATGCAAGCACTCCGACGGTTGTGACCTCTTTCAAAACGGCAATGTGCCACCGCACACGTTCACAGTCGATTCCGTGGAGTTTGACATCCGGACTTGGCCTCCCCCTTCGCCGGATTTAAACGCCATTCAACATTCCATTGCTCTTATGCGTCGTAACTTACATAAACATGGTTCGATTTCGATGAAATTTTAGTATATGGTAGGGGACCACCTGGGGACGTACTCTATTGAAAATGGAAGAAGTGGGGTCAAAGTTCACGACTTAGGAGCGGGATGAATTACATTGCCTTTGTGTACCTAAAGAGGCTTCGAGTATGACAAAACTTTAGCATGCCGTTCCAGAGGTATACTGAAACAATTATGTTTAATATCATTAAAATGGGGGCAAATGTCAGGACACAGGACCGAGATTTATTCCACAGCCATTATCCTCATAACTTGAGTAATGATTTCTGGTATGTTGGAAAGCTTATTATAATCAATGCATTGCATGATTTTACTAACTTGTTTACGCTTTCCAACCGTAGGTTGAGGAAGCGTACATGCTCCAGCTTTGTCCGTCCGTCCGCCCGTCTGTCTGTCTGTCTGTCCGCAAAATAACTTGCGTAAATATGGTTCGATTTCGATGAAATTTTAGTATGTGGTAGGGGACCACCTAGGGACAAATCCTGTTGAAAATGGACAAAATGGGGTCAAAGGTCAGGGCATAAGATAGGGATCCATTCCATCGCCTTTATCCCATACTATTAAAGGAGCAATTCTTGTATGTATGTAAATTTTATTTTGAAAACGGATCTAAGGATTTTGATGAAAGTCGTTAACCTACCGTTTTCTGGTACTAGAAATCCAGTTAGTTTGATCTCGACTTTAAGAAAATTCGTTTAGTGGGTTAAATAACCACCCCGATTTACCACGTTTTTACTGTCATGTCGTCGTTCCATTAATGTTACCCATGCTTAGAAATTTTATGACGTCACACTCTCGCGATTGAGATGTTGGTGCGCAGTCACTCCATCAATCTCATTACGTCACGCGTTGTGTGTGGATCCTATTAAAGTTTTATGACGTCACACTCTTGCGAGCAGATGGTCGCGATTACCATCTGCCCCATTACGTCACGCGTTGTGTGCGTTTGTCCGTCCGCACGATAACTCGCGTAAAAATCGTTCGATTTCGATGAAATTTTAGTATGTGGTAGGGGAACACCTCGGAAGGAACCCTATTGAAAGTGAACGAAATGGGGTCAAAGGTCAGGACATAAGAGCGGGATCCATTCCACTGCTCTTATGCGTCATAACTAACGTAAAAAAGGTTCGATTTCGATGAAATTTTAGTATGTGGTAGGTGACCACCTGGGGATAAACCCTGTTGAAAATGGGCGAAATGGAGTCAAAGGTCAGGACATAGGGGCAGAATCACTTCCATCACCATTATGCGTCATAACTTACGTAAAAAGGCTTCGATTTGGATGAAATGTTAGTATGTTGTAGGGGCCTGCCTGCGGACGAATGTTATTGAAAATGGGCGAAATGGGGTCAAAGGTTAGGACACAGGAGCGGGATATATTCCATAGCCTTTATGCATCATAACTTACGTAAAAATGCTTCGATTGAGACAAAACTGTATCATGTTATTTCGGAGGAATACTGAACCGGTTCTGTTGAATATCATCGAAATGGGACCAAAGGTCAAGGAACAGGAGCGAAATTTATTCCACAGCCATTATCCTGATAACTTGAGTAATGATTTCTGGTATGTTGGAAAGCGTATCGTAATCAATGCATTACATGATTTTACTAACTTGTTTTTATCAATATGTTTTTATTCGTCTTTTACTTCATTTTATAGATTTATTTAACAGCCATTATCCTCATAACTAGACTAAAAATGCTTCTTTTGTGACAAAAGTTTAGTATGTTGTTCCGGAGGTACACTGAACCAATTCCGTTTAATATCATCGAAATGGGGTCAAAGGTCAGGACACAGGAGCGATGTTAATTCCACAGCCATTATCCTCATAACTTGAGTAATGATTTCTGCTATGCTGGAAAGCCTATCATAATCAATGCATTGCATGATTTTACTAACTTGTATAGACATGCTACCAAATGGAAAGATTTTACAACAAAATGAAAGTTAAGGGTTATCATACAATTACACAATATGGAATGCAAAGTTGGCTTGTGCCACATGCCACTTAGAGCTCTACTTATTATGTGAAGTGACTTTGCCATATAGTTTAAGTTCTTTTTTTTTTTTTTTTTATTTATTGGGGTGTAACACCACGGTTTAGGGTCACTGGTTCCAGGGGACTAAATGGACTATAAGCAGTCTCCCATGCCTAATTTAAGGCCACTGGTTCCAGGAAAGGGAGAGTGCCAGCGCCGTAAGACTAACACAACAGCTATGCCTCACCGGGATTCGAACCCAGACCCATATCGGAAGAACGATCAGAAGCCATCGCTTAGACTGCTGCGCCACCGGGCTCAGTTTAAGTTGGAATCTGAGTAATTCATTCTCAAAAATATCAACAAACTTCTTAAGTCGGTAAAAAAATTCGAGTATTAATAAAATGTGCTGTCATTTCAAGATCCAAGAAATATGGAGTCAAAGTTGAACCTTCCTTTAAGTTATTTAATACATTAAAATACGTATATACATACATTGGGATGTAAGGTCAGGCGATGCGTAACATCACAGCCTCTCCTTGACAAATGTCAACCCCGCCTTCTCGTGGTGCATCCTGTTCCCACTAAAGGGGCTCTGACGACCGCCCATAGCGGTATAACTATACCATCGGGATTAGAGGAAATTCTATCCCACACTCACCAACCCGCTTGGCCAGCGTGGTGAGTTATGGCCAAACCCCCTCCAAAATGATTCCACAACTTAAATCTTGGCCCTCAGTCTCCGGCAGCTGGAATGTACCTGGCCAAGGCAGCGGCCAGTGCGACATGAAGGCAGAGGGTGCTAAGAATCCCCGGAGGACCGGACTAGAGCTGCCATCTGATGCTGACCTTGGCTACTTACAATGGACGCTCCCTATATTCTGATTCAAGGCTTCTTGAATTGGAAGAGAAACTACAAAGGATCAAGTGGGACATCGTGGGGCTAAGTGAGGTAAGGAGAAAAGGAGAAGATCTCATCGAACTGAAAAGTGGACATCTCTTCTACTATTGTGGGACAGATACTGGCAGAACTAGTGGTGTTGGATTTATAATAAACACGAAACTGAAGGATAAAGTTGTAGAAGTTGAAAGTTCCTCTGACAGAGCTGCACGACTTGTTATCCAACTCTCGAAAAGATACCAGGCTCAGATTATTCAAACTTATGCACCCACCACAAGTCATCCTGAAGAAGAAATTGAAGAATTTTATGAGGAAATTTGTCATCTAAATAATAAAGGTAAGCAGCACTTGAAAATAATTATGGGGGATTTCAATGCAAAAATAGGGGCAACAGCAACAGAATGAAACTTCAGTAGGTAAATTCGGTCATGGCAACAGAAACCAGCGTGGAAATACTCTCGTTGAGTTTGCAGAGGCAGAAGGGTTTTTCATCTTGAACTCCTTCTTCAAGAAAAAGCCACACAGGAAATGGACATGGAGACATCCAAATGGGACGACAAGTGAAATTGATTTTATTATGTGTAACAAAAAATTCGTCATAGAAGACTGCAGTGTGCTAAACAAGTTCAACACAGGTAGTGACCATAGATTGGTGAGATGTAAGATGCACCTCAACACTAAACTTGAACGTGGCAAGCTCATAAGACAAACAAAATCTATTGACATAACCAACCTTAAAAAACACCATAATACCTTCAAGTTAGAACTGAAGAACAGGTTCTCTGCTTTAGAAGGCCTAACATCGGAAGAAGTGGACATCTCTGAAGTTAACAGAAAAGTAACCAAAGCTCTTATGGAAACAGCAACAAAATTAGCTGGGTCTAAGAACAAGTTGCATGTGAACAAATTATCAGGAAAAACCAAAATGTTGATGCAAAAAGAAGAGAGATGAGGACAACTAAAGAAGATGTGACTTCCAAAGTGGAATATATAGAGCTATGCAAGACAGTAAGAAAAAGTATCACTGAAGACGTAAGGAAATTCAACTGTGAACTAGTGAGGAAAACAATTGAAAACAACAAAAGCCTAAAGATAGCAAAGGGACATCTCAGTAAGGGAAGAAAACAGATTATGGCACTGAGAAAAGAAGATGGTTCTGTAACAAGAAATAGGGGCGAAATTTTGACAAGAGTGAAAGAATTCTACTCCAAATTATATGAAAGGGATGATATATGCACTCCAGACATCATGAAAGATACCAGTACCAGAGTTCCTCCAGTCCTTCCAGCAGAAGTTGCACATGCAATCAAGAACATGAAGCGAGGAAAAGGTCCAGGAGAAGATGGAATTACTGTAGACATCATACAAGAAGCAAGTGGAGAAATCGAAACAGTACTCGCCCAAATTTTCACTCGATGCCTTAATGAAGGAAAGATTCCTGAGGATTGGAACACCGCTACAATGATCCTGCTACATAAGAAAGGTGGCATTGAGGATCTCGGAAACTACAGACCTATCAGCCTCCTATCAGTAGTTTATAAAATCTTCACTAAAGTTCTTTCACACCGCTTGAAGGTAACACTGGACATGGCTCAACCGAGAGAACAAGCTGGATTCAGGAGTGGCCACAGCACAATAGATCATATCCACGTGCTGAGAGAACTAATTGAAAGAGCGAGGGAATATGAACTTCCATTGTGCATGGCTTTTATCGATTATGAAAAAGCCTTTGATTCGGTGAAACCATCAGCAGTTACAATGGCTCTGAAAACCTGCGGTATTGAAGATGCATACATTAATATTATTAATAACATCTATGAAAATGCAAGTGCAAAGATTCGGCTGTTTGAAAATACAACACACGTAAAAATTGGAAAGGGAGTGAGACAAGGTGACACCATATCTCCGAAGCTCTTTAATGCCACATTGGAGGGTGTTTTTCAGTCGCTGAGCTGGGAAAACAAGGGGATAAAGATTAATGGAGATTATCTAACCCACCTTCGTTTTGCTGATGACGTAGTCATTTTTGCAACTACCCCATCAGAGCTGCAGAGTATGATCCAGGAACTTGCTGACAAGAGTAAAGAAGTGGGATTAAAAATGAACTTTCAGAAGACAAAAGTGATGTTCAATGCTTTTACAAGAAATGAAGATTTATCGATTGATGGAGAAAAGCTGGAGATAACAGACACGTACGTTTATCTTGGACAGCAGATATCAAGTGAGGGTCACATTGATGAAGAAATTAATCGGCGTACAAAACTTGCCTGGAGAGCTTTTGGAAGAAACAGCATAATTTTCAAGAGCAATATGCCATTATGTCTTAAAAGGAAAGTGTTTGATCAATGCATCCTTCCAGTGCTTACGTATGGTGCAGAGACGTGGACCTTAACTAAAAGAGACATACAAAGGCTGCAGACAACTCAAAGAACCATGGAGAGGTGCATGCTTGGTGTAACCAGGAGAGATAAGAAGAGGAACTCGTGGATCCGAAAAATGACAAGAGTGGAAGACATCATGATCAGAGTTAAATCCCTGAAATGGCAATGGGCTGGACATACTGCCAGAAGGACAGATCATCGATGGACAGCCGAAATTTTAGATTGGATTCCAAGGGACAGGAAAAGACCCAGAAGAAGACCACATGGGAGATAGGTGGATGAAATTCGAAAGTATGCAGGGGTGACATGGAGGAGACTGGCACAAGACAGACCGTTGTGGAGGAAACTTGGGGAGACCTTCATCCAGCAGTGGATTGATAATGGTTGACAATGATGATGATGATGATGATACATACATTAAAACGTACGAGATCTTTCAAGCGGGCAACCCGCTCATCTTCAGGTCAAACATTAACAAGCAAGATACATGGAGGTGAAGCATTATATACAAGATTGGTAGGCAGTGACGCACGAGTCTGTCACGTGCTTTCGCGTGTACTTAAGTACTACAAGTCAAAGCAGGATGAACTTACCATGGCAGGCTGAAAATATTGCTATGGGTGGCCGATAGTCCGTTAGTCGGTGGTTGGACGAGCGTCCTCCATGCTGATCAACATGCTTGAAAACCTACCATGGTAAGTTCATTTTTCAACCTACCATGGTAAGTTCATTTTTCAACATACCATGGTAAGTTCATCATGCTATGATTTGTAGTACATAAATCCACGCGACTGCGCTGCGAGATACCCGTGCGTTACTGCCAATCAATCTTGTATATAATGCTTTGCCTCCTTGTACCTTGTTTGTTAATGTTTTACCTTTGAAGATGAGCGGGCTGCCCGCTTGAAAGATCTCGCATGTTTTAATGTATGTATATACACTCATTGTCAAAAATAAAAAAAATAAAAAGTTGCACTCAGAAGGAAACAACAGACAAGAATGAAACTTGTTGGGGAGGTTTAACATCGTGGGACATGGAAATGAATTAAGTATCACGCTTGGCTGCTCATGTGACGCAACCAAGGAGGGTTCATAGCGCTGTGCCTGACCGGCTATGTAAGGTCCTCCCGTTGCGCGTGCTTGCCATTATGACTCGTTCTGTTGTGTTGGTTGCATTCCATGCAAGTGAAGTATGCCTCGGAGAAAAGTTATGAAGCAATTCGAGCAGTTGGAGGAGTTCGAGAATGGCCGCATCGTCGGACTCCAGCAAGCGGGATGGTCTTATCGCCGTATTACGCGCCATACTGGTTGTGCGGATATCACCATAGCACGCTGTTGGCGGCAGTGGATAGAGCGAGGCAGGAAGCAGCGACAGGAAGGGTCTGAGAGACCTAGACGAACCACAGAGAGAGATAGGTCCGACGGGTTTTCGGACATGCGCGGAGTGACCCAACAGCCACAAATGTGGATATTCAGCGAGCAGTGGTGCCCTCCATGCATCGTCAGTTTAGTGCTAGCACCATTGGCAGACGACTGCACGACGTAGGACTACACGCACGCAGACCGTTACGATGACTGCCCTTAACACCATTGCATCGTCACTAAAGCCTGCAATGGTGTCGTGCCAGACTATCATGAAGCCACTCAGAATGGCAGCGGGTGATCTTCAGTGACGAGTCCCGCTTTTGTCTTAGAGGAGACGACCACCGAATCCGTGTGTGGAGGCACCGTGGGCAGCACCAAGATGAAAGGTTTATTGTGGTTTATTGTTGAGTCTCATACGTCCAGAAGGTCTGGTGTCAAAGTGTGGAGTGCAACTGCCTAAGATTCCAGATGCCCTTTGGTGTTCATTACAGGAACTTTGACAGCCCAACGTTACGTTAGTGAGGTCCTGCAACCAGTGGCCCTACCTTTTCTGAACGCCCACTCCCGTGCGATTTTCCAACATGACAACGCTCGTCCGCATACCTGTCTCGAGAGCTTGCCTTCAAAGCACTAACACTCTGCTATAGCCAGCAGCATCGCCGGACCGATCGCCGATTGAAAATGTGTGGGATGCTATTGGACGCGCTATATCCACACTCCACCCCTATC
Organism: Macrothele yani; assembly: GCA_039090855.1. Taxonomy (NCBI): domain Eukaryota; kingdom Metazoa; phylum Arthropoda; class Arachnida; order Araneae; family Macrothelidae; genus Macrothele; species Macrothele yani. Next base: position 32,740,782 of record CM076989.1, on the reverse strand, counting down.
GCACAATCTACAGGAAATGCGTGAGAAGATTCAAGCTGCATGGAATGGCTTATTGCAAGACATCATTAGAAACATGTACAACTCCATGCCGAGACGTCTACGTGCTGTGTGAGCATTGCGGCCAGACGACATACTCAGAGACACTACTTATTGGCGTGTAGGTCAATAAATATTGCCCATATCAGTCTCAATGTTTAATCATTTACTGTTCCTGATAACTTTTACCTTCCTCCCGAATAGCATTGCAATCCGACAAGCCCTTCTGAGTGCAACCATTTTTTTGACGATGAGTGTATTTTAATGTATTAAGAAATTTAAAGGAAGGTTCAACTTTGAACCTGTATTTCTTGGATCGTGCAATGACAGCTCACTTTACACTGTCAAGAATTTTGTGGAAGGCTGCACCAAAAAGTTGTGCTACCCCAGCTGCACCACTTTCTTAGAAAAGGCACACAACTGTGTGGTGCAAACAAAACCCAACAATATTATGCAACCTTGCAACATAATGTGATACAACTTTGTACCATATCGTAGTGTAAAGTTCCACCATGTTGTTCGATTTTGTTTGAACCACACAGTGGTATATCTTTTCTCAGAAAGTGGTGCAGCTGGTGTAGCACTACTTTATGGTGCAACCTACCACAAAATTTTTAAGAGTGTACTTCGATTTTTACGTCTCGCACGAATTTACATTTTAAGTTCCTAGTGCTGCTGTAAAATAAGTTGTGATTTGACCAATCTGTTTGTGTGTGTGTGTGTGTGTGTGTGTGTGTGTGTGTGTGCTTGCGTGAATGTTAGCCATAACTCAAAGGAAAACAGTGGCAGACAACATTCTCAAATATTGGAATAGTTCATTCCAAATGACAATAATCTAATTATGTTATAACTGAAGGGGGGACGAATCCTAAATTTTTTCGAATACAAATACTAAAAGGTTCTCGAATCCCTCGAATCTCTAGAATCCTTCATATAAGAATAATTATAAGAAAAAAAAGGGAAAAACTAGACTTCTTAAAATACTTCGAAAAATACAGACCAGATAATGCCGAGCGTATACTAATAGCGTGTGCAAGCGAGACGCTGCGGAGAGTTGAGTAGAACTAGAAACGCTCAGCTGTAGACAGAGTAATTTGAGTTACGTGCGCGACGCGGTTCAAGGTCATACTCCCCTCCCCTCTCACGCTCGTTACCACGGTAACGGTTGCAGGAAAAAGATAAAATTTGGCTAAGTCACTTTTCTCACTATACTTGAGGTATGGTGTCTAGAGCACTGTCCGATGGGAAACGCCAGTCGCTTCGGCGGTTGCTCTCTGTGTTTGTCTGAACAATTCTTTCACTGTTGCATCCGGTTTGAAAGTGACGAGCTATTTTAAATAAATGTGTACACACGGTAGACGATCTTCTTCGATTGTTTTCTAATGTCAGAACTCGTCGTCCTGACAAAAATTTGAACACACATCGCTCTAGAACAAGCCCCAAATGCCAGCCAGGCTTCTTAGGTTAAGATTCGAATGACGAAAAAGTGGCCGCCCCGTGGCGCAGTGGTCTAAGGCGCTGGCCTCTGATCATTCGTCCGTAAGGGGTCCGGGTGCGAATCCCGTCGGGCGTGGATGTTGTGTTTGTCTTACGGCACTGGCTCTCTCCCTTCCCTGGAACCAGTGACCCTAAATTAGGGACAGGCGACTGCTTATAGCCCATTGAGTTGCTCACGGTGGTCGTTAAACCTCCAATCAAAAAAAAAAAAAAAAAAAAAAAGTGCGAACATTCGAGTTCTCGAATCTTTTTCAAGATTCGCGGGATTCGAGGAGTCGAATGCCTTTTCCCTAGTTATAACCTAACCACCAGAAATCAATGTGAATTTTTTTGGCTGATTACGATTAGACCCAAAACATGCTCGTAAGACAATGCTATGAGAATGCTATAAATGAAGAAGTAATAAAGATCGCATTGGAATGAAATCTAGAAATCGCCATCAGGAATCAAGCCAGGAGGATAGTGTGGTATAAACGAGTATGGCGTGTCACAGCTAGCGACTTCGTGCACACGATTAGCGCATAATGACAGCAGCATAAATTTTATGTATTGGAACATGGCGCCCGGAGCAATGTAAAAACCAGCTGTCGGAAGAAAGGGAGGACGGATGCTTCCCTAGAAACTGGGAAACCATACTGACGAGGAGGAGAAGTTATCAACAGGAACATCAATAGGCGAATGATCTCTTAAACAGAAAGCATTCGCTAGTAAAGCAATTTGAAGAAAACACAGTTTGAATTATGTTATGAGAATAGGCTTCGCGTTAACTTAGGGGCCGTCCATAAAGTACGTCCGTGACTTTTTACTATTTTTAGACTCCCTCACTCCCGCATGTCCCATTTTGTCCGATTGTTGACACCATTCCCCCCCCCCCCAAAAAAAAATACGACCTAATTTCCGCAACCCCCTTTATTTTTGACGACTACTTTTAGAAGTCCTTGAGAAACAGAAAGAAAACGTAATTATTTAAAGGAATCTTCCATTCAGGGGCTGCGGAAAGTGAAGTTCGTTGCCCGGGCCCGAAATTTCGATTCGTGGTGCACCCTCTACCTTCCTGCTTCCCGAAACAAACAGAAGAAAAACAATGACTAAGGAGCTTTGTTGGGAATTAGGACCACCTGAACACTGACCTAGAGGATCTTCCTAAGGCACATTACAACATTCGCACATATGCCAAATAAAAAATAAAAATAAAATTCTTGGCTGAAATTATTGACCGGGCCCGGGCGGTTCCGCCGCCACTGCATATGTTTACACCTTTGCTTCAGAAAATATTTTTTATTTAGGCAATAATTTATTCCCTAATTCTACACGAAATTTATCATTATGAAATACAGATCTACAAATGAATGCGCACATTCAAGGTTGCAACACTCTCGATTATACCATCTACAGACCACGATAGATTTGGTAGTACAAATACGAGAACTTAATGTTAATATTCTGATTTAACTAAATACTGTATGATTAGAAATCAGAAATATTTCATACCTTTCTTTAACTATTAAAAGAAGAAAAAAAAAAAGAGAGAAAACAAAACGAAGAAATAGCATCCGCTATACTTTTGCCGCTGGAAGTCCGAATTACTAAACTTCCCCCCTACCCCATGTAACATTTGGTCCGGTTGTCAGGAATCCCCCTCCCCATGTAATCTCGGACGTACTTTATGGACGTCCCCTTATAGCATTTGCAAGTTTTCAGCACTAATCTTCAAAAGACAAGACAGAAAAAGCATGTACTTATATCATTATTTTGTAGGTATACATATCTTTTGACCTTTTTGTCGGGGATTCGAAATTTATTATTGTTTTTTTTATTGGAGGTTTAAGGACTACCGTGAGCAACTTATAACGAAGTAAATTTCTCCGTCATTTCTGTCCACGCCAGGATTCGAACCCGGATTCCCTCATACCGGAATAAGTCACTCTACCAATTGAGCTACGCGGACGTTTTTTTTTTTTATTCTGATTCCTATCTGCCTTTATGTCGTGTGCGTCCTTCTGGCAGGTACGTCACATCTCCTGGTACGTTACAAACTCAATAGGCTCTAAGCAGTCGCCCGTCCCTAATTTAGGGTCACTGGTTCCAAGGGAAGGGAGAGAGCCAGCGCCGAAAGACAAATACAACACCCATGCCTCACCGGGATTCGAAACCTGAACCCATCTCTGACCAGAAGCCATCGCTTAGACCACCGTGCCACAGGGGCGGAGAAACTGATTTTGCACCAGAAATCGCTAAATACAGTGAGCGCAAATAATTATGTCCCACGTGGAATTTATGCAGTAAAAAAAAAAAAAAAAAAAAATCATTGCAATATAAAAACAGATGACAATTGAACAAATTGCACTCCAAATTACGTACAAGAAAGAATAACAGTTCTTATGCTGAAAAGCATATACGTACAGGCTTTGTACACGCTGGACTTATAACGGAAAGTGCGAAATACAGTAGTTACGGCCCTGTGGGTTTTAATTCATATGTGTCACTTTTAGAAGCTTTAGATTTTTAATGTTTTGTCCACCCTTCTTTAGCACTATTGCAAGCTTCCATTCGACGAGATAAGCTGTCATCAAGTCCTGAATACGAGGGTGATAACAAAAGTTCTGCACACGTTAATCTAAAACGGAGGCGGATGATGCAATCGGGAAAGTTATTGCGTCATGTCAAGGTCAAACTCTCAGCAGCGCAGTGCTGTTAGAACAACCTGCTATCATTTGCTGTATACACGTGGAAGGGTTTGGATATGGAAGCGTGCAGCTCCTCAGGTCGAGTCACGGCGTTTGACCAGCGCTCGTACGGGAAAATAGAAACTCTGTGGGGGAAAACTCCCACACAGATCAACACTGCCTTGAAAGAAGTTTGCGGGGAAGGAACTCTTGATCGAAGTACAATTTCTCGCTGGGTATCGCGCTTTCGGAAGGGCCGAAGCAGCATCAAAGATGATCACCGCTCAGGCCGACCTCAGACGGCGACAGACAAAACGTCTGTCACCATTGTAGCTACGCTTCTCGAAGAGAATTGCCGTTTGACAGTCGAGGAGATTGCTCATAAGTCAAATTTGTCCATCATGTCTGTTCACTGGATTTTGACCGACTCACTGGGAAAAAGAAAAATCGCCGAGCGCTGGATGCCCCATCAAATCACCCCCGAACAGAAGGCAGCCAGAGTGATCACCTCAACCGGATCAAAAGGGAAGGCGACACCTTCCTCGACAGAACTGTCGCAACGAGAATTGGACCCGGGATTTTGAGCCAGAACTGAAGTCACAATCAGCGAAATGGAGGCATCCAAGTTCCCAAAGCTCCTCAAAGTGTCGTTGGGAACAATCCAAAGCAAAGCGAATGTTGATTTTTTGCGTACAATACCCAGGGTGTTGTGGTTTCTGATCGATTGCCGGTAGGGCTAAAATACCAACGCACAATATTATCGTGACTTTCTAAGGACAAAGTTGAGACAGAAAATTCGTCAAAATCTCCCCAACTTGTTGGAAGCGGGAGCGATCTTGTTGCATGACAACGCGTCGTGTCATGGTGCAGCGCTGTTACGGGGATTCATGTAGAAATATAACGTGGAAACTTCATCCCACCCACCATACAGCCCTGATCTCACTCCAACCCATTCTGATCTTTTCCCAAAGTTAAAAAAATCGGCTCCGTGGCATCTGCTACGAATCGCTGGACGAATTGTCATTGGACGTGACCTGAGTAATACGACAGCTGAACAAAGATGACGTACTACGGGGCATCCAGGACCTACCTCACCGCTGGCAAGCTGTCATGAGCAGCACAGGGAAGTACATTGAGCGGCAATAAGGTGCGTTTTCTCAGCTACTTCACACTTTTCTTAAAAATGGACAATGTGCAGAACTTTGTTAGGAACCCCATACGGGGGTCCTAATATCGATAGAATTCCACGATTATATATGTCTTCATATCGATAGAATTCAACGATTCAAGAATAACTGTTTCCAAGTTTTTTCCATTGGCACGATAGCTGAAGCAGACGACGGGGGCCGAAGTCTAAAGTGTAGCCACATTCTTTACCTGAGTGAATGGAGATTAACTTAACTATGCTACGATGAAGCGGAATGGGCTTCGACTGGCGAAAATCAGAGACTATTCTGGTTCTTAACACTCAGATACTTGGCACCTCGTCGTCTTGGGTAGTGTAACGGATATCATGCTGGAACGGAAATCGGGAGATCCAAATTCGATTCCAGCTCCAGGGTGGTGTAAGTTTCAAGTTTTGTGATGTGATTAATGTTACATGGGTAGCAGTAAAATACAAGCGATCAGAGATATATGATCGCTGCGTTAAAATTCAGATGGATTTTCACGTATTGTGTGAAGAATATTTCTCCCACACTATTTACTCTCTCTTAATCTTTCGCCGATTTTTCTGATTCTAATCTCTTTTTTTACGCTTTCTAACCGTTGGTTGAAGAAGCGTATATGCACCAGTTTTGTCCGTCTGTCTGCCAGTCTGCCCATCCGCACCATTGCTCGCGTAAAAATGGTTCAATTTCGATGGAAATTTTAGTATGTGGTAGGGGACCACTTGGGGATGAACCCTATTGAAAATGGGCGAAATGGGGTAAAAGGTCAGGACATAGGAGCGGGATCCATTCCATTGCCCTTATGTCTCCTAACTTCCGTAAAAAAAAACTTACTTTCGATTAAATTTTAGTATGTGGTAGGGGACCATCTGGGAATGAACCCTGTTAAAAACGGACGAAATATGTGTCAAAGGTCAGGACATAGGAGCGGGATCCATTACATTGCCCTTATGCGTCATGACTTGCGTAAAAATAGTTCTATTTCAAAGAAATGTTAGTATGTCGTAGGGGACCACCTGAGGATGGACCCTACTGAAAATGGGCGAAATGGGGTCAAATTCAGGACATAGGAACGATATCCATTCCATTGCCTTATGTATCATAACTTACGTAAAAATGCTTCGATTGTGACAAAACTTTATCATGTTGTTCCGGAAGTCCATGTATACTGAACGGGTTCTGTTGAATATCATCGAAATGGGGTCAAAGGTCAGGACACAGGAGCGAGATTTATTCCACAGTTATTATCCTCATAACTTGACTGAAAAGTGCTTCTATTGCGACAAAACTTTAGTATGTTGTTCCGGAGGTACACCGAACTAATTCTGTTTAAGTATCATCGAAATGGGGTCAAAGGTGGGTCAGCCATTATCTTCATAACTTGAGTTAATAGCTTGAGTAATGACTTTCTGGTATGTTGGAAAGCGTATCATAATCAATACATTGCATGATTTTACTCACTTGTTTTTTATGTCCTCATTTCTTCTGTGTTCTTTTCTTAACATCCTTTCCATTAGTCTTGTGCATCCTCATTTCTGTACTTCCCAGTTGAACATCTTTTTCGTTACTGATATTCCGATCCTAATGAAAGAGGCCTTTCGTTTCGGTCTCTTATATTTTTTATTTCACTTTTCCTGGCTTTCTTATCATAAATTGTACTCGACATCTCTTTCTATTTACTCCATCTTAATTTCACACGTTTTCTTTCAACTGGCATACTGTTCTGTTGTGTGAGATTGATCTCAAATACCAAAACTTTTCTATTTCCATTAGTCCAGTGGTTCTCATTTTTTTTTTTTTTTGGGGGGGGGAGCCCCAGCGTACCATTTATTTCCTGGAACATAACCTACACTTTCGAATACATAAAACATAACCAATATTGGCTGTATGCGACTTCCAATTTTTGCGAAAATTTGTACATAAATTTATAATTTCATATTGTAGAACAGCATTTTTTTCATATGTAAAAGTAATTCAAATTTTTAAATTTTACTGTATTCTTTCTTACTAAGCTTTAAACGTAGATTTTTTAAATATGAAGAATTACTACCCTTTTTTATTGAAAGTCAAAGGACGTGTGATACTTTCCTTTATGAGTTTCTGGTTTTACACAAATTATGCTACTTCTCTGTTATATTTCTTTCTGAACGGCACTTCTCTGCTATATTTCTTTCTGAACGGCACATCAAATCCTCCAAAATTTTCTATAGTTTTTGGCGACGGCTGACAGTGAGTCAGAGATAAATAGAAAGCCACGCCTAGAGTATGTAGTGGTGTGAACGTATGAGGATATACTACTTGAAAAAGGATCACACGCTGTCTAATATTATGGCAGTCAAAGATTATCTATTCGCAGCATAATTTCTGCAGCATGACAATTGATTATTTTTATAGTGGAGTTGTGTCTACAAGCTGTACTTCAACAAGCGGCGGGAACATAAACACAACTTAGATTGCTACGTAAGTTGCTTTTAATAAAACAAATCATGGCCGTCCCGGAAGCGCAGTAGTCTAAGCGATGGCTTCTAATCCTTCGTCCGAGATGGGTCCGGGTTCGAATCCCGGTGAGGCATGGATGATGTGTTTGTCTCATGGCCATGGCTCCCTCCCTTCCGTGGAACCAAAGACCCTAAATTAAGGACGGGCGACTGCTTATAGCGCAATGAGTTGCTCACGGTGGTCGTTAAACCCCCAATAAAAAAAATTCTGTCCGCATTTTTATTTGGGGGTGGGGGAGGGGGATTAACGGCTATCATGAGAAACTCTAGGGGTTAAGCAGTCGCCCATCCCAAGTTTGGAGTCACACATTCCAGGGGTCGAGAAAAGCCAGTGCCGTAAGGCAAGCACACCAACCATGACTCATACGGCACTCAAACCCAGCCCCACTCGGACGAACCGTCACAACCCAGCGCTACTGGCGCGACTGTCTTACTTGTGTAGGGACTAATGTTGCAGTGACTGTTGCGACAAACTATCTGCAAAAACAAAAACCTAAAACCTTAAGCCATTTGTGATGTACTAGGGAATTAAAGCACATGTCCAGACGTCAAAGTTGCGGCGATAAATGGCTACTAAGCTATAAGGTAGTAGCTTACTTAATAGCTATAGCTATTAAGCTACTTCGGTCGGAGTAGCTTAATTGGGGAAGCATTCGGCTTCGAAGCAGAAGGATGCGGATTCGGCAAAAGTGTGTTTTCACATTGCTTTCGATTGCGAAAATGAATGTACTGGCCGTTGGGTTCTTCGAAAAATGTGTGATGTTCATTCCACCGTCGTCTGGAATTAAGGCGAACTAGACGAATCCCGTCGGAATCGAAGCTTAGTTTGTTTGTTTTTTTAAAAGAATAAACTCATACGAAACAACAAATGTGAACTTTATTTGATTGACAAATTCATTACACCACTTCAGCAAAGGCAAAAGTCCTGGTTCGTGATTTTTTTTTCTTTTTTTGACTGAAGGTTTAACGACCACCGTGAGCAACTCAATGGGCTATAAGCAGTCGCCCGTCCCTAATTTAGGGTCACTGGTTCCAGGGAAGGAAGAGAGCCACTGCCGTAAGACAAACACAACATCCATGCCTCACCGGGATTCGAACCCGGACCCTTCACGAAAGAATTATCATAAGCCAGCGCTTAGACCACTACGCCACCGGGGCGGCCAGGTTCGTGATGAGCATCACGACTGCACCCTTTTTCAGTCGTAATCTGTGAGGCGAAAGTACACTCATCTCGATCGTGTGCGAAAATTCAACTGGATAGCGCACTCTTTCCCTCTTATCTTCAGTCACAACTGTGTTTGTAAATGCTGTTGGCATGAGATTCGCCTTGCGCATACTCTTCACCCGTCGGAATCGACGGTTAGTTTTCTTTTTTTTTTTTAAAGAATAAACTCATATGAAACAGCAAATGTAAACTTTATTTGATTGACAAATACATTCAACCACTTCAGTAAAGACAATAGTCCAGCTTCGTGATTTTTTTTTTTTTTTTTTGACTGAAGGTTTAACGACTACCGTGAACAACTCAATGGGCTATAAGCAGTCGCCCGTATTATTTTAACTAACAATGGTCAATGTAATGTTTATTTACATCTTTACATAACGGGAAACGTCTTACCTACGTGAATAAACTGGATCGAATGAACATTAAATTGTATATATACATCACACAATCCAACGGCATGACGCAATCAGGTCTTCGAGAGTGTTCGCTGTTCCGATAAGGAAAACTTTGATGGGAATGCCTGCTAGAGTTGCTTTGCGCAACGGTTCGCTCAGAAAAGATAAGACTTTGGAATATCTCAGTCCCCCCCCCCCCCCCATGCTCTCGCCTTTAACAGCGCGTGAGTCAACTGCCCGCTTCTCCCATAGACTTTACATGGGAACTTTGCCGCCCCACAACGCCCGAGCCGTTGCCATAATCTCATTTTTCTCTTCGACTGTCACATCTACTTAGTAAGACCTCTGTTTTAATACCTCAACGATATCTTTACGTTGAGCCGTTCTCTCAAAATATGACACAGTAAAAAAAAACTCATAGAATTATTATATAGATTCCTTTTTCAGCGGTTCAAACATGTATGATGCTGCTTTTTCCATACATCGTTTGGAATCAATCAGAATTTGTACTTCTTCAGCGAGCTACTTCAAGTATGGTTTGCCGGCTGACCCGAAAAATAATTATTCCATCCCAGCCCCTTTTTCAAGAGGGGGATATATGTGCCGTTCTACAGAGGTGAAGCACATATCAAGACGGCAAAGTGGCAGCGATGAATTCCGTCGGTGTAGCTCAATTGGGAAAACATTCGGCTCCGGAGCAGGAGGATGAGGGGTTCGGTCACCGGGAAAATTTGTGTTTTCACACATTGTAGACAGTTAGTTATGGTGCAAAAAGTGAAACCAATATCTGTTTTTCAGTTATTTAATGTCTGTCTTGAAACAGGAAATGTGGGTTAAAATATTTGCTTCTTCATCCGGTCTGCCGCAGGATTTGGTATTTGTTGAATCACATGAAAATCCAAACTTCGTCCGAAAGGGGTCCGGGTTCGAATCCCGGTGAGGCATGGATGTTGTGTTTGTCTTACGGCACTGGCTCTCTCCCTTCCCTGTAACCAGTGACCCTAAATTAGGGACGGGCGACTGCTTATAGCCCATTGAGTTGCTCACGGTGGTTGTTAAACCTTCAAAAAAAAAAAAAAAATCCAAACTCCCACGGGGGTTGAAGTGATAAACGGAAGGAAGACTTTAACAGCTTTCTTTGATAACTAAGAATATTCATCTTTGATATAGCACCAAAATTCCGAAAGTGGTAGTTTTTCAAATATTGCTTGTACTGAAGAATCGGAAATCATATCAGTGAGTGTTTCGTACTCACTTATTGTAAAACCCCGTAGCTTTTTTCTTTAACTACGAATAGAATTTTGACTCACGAATCATTCTCAAACTTTTTGTTCTGATCATCTGGGAAGTTTTGCTTCACTGAGCTTTCTACGTCTTCTCGTTGCTGAAGAATTTCATCGTAGAACATGTCGTACTCCTCAATGTCTCGATCAGTCTCATCCAAAACGCTGGTCTAAATATTTAGAAGCTGTCAAGTTTATGGTGACAGATGCAAATGGCCCCAGCTTTCTAACTTCTCATGAGAACTCGAATATTTTTATTGGTTGTCACATATGATAGTTACCAGTTTTCTTTGAAGTGGCAGATAACCTTTTTTTTTTTGTTAAATCTATCTTGGAACATAATGCCAACATTCACTTTATAACGTTCTTCACGCTTTCAAGTATTTTTGGAAATGAGACATTGGCTGCTGATATTTTGATAATTTATTATTTAAATCGCTGATTGTTACTAAATTAAACATCATCTATAAAAACCTAATTTACAATAAGTTAAAAATTTCTATTTACAATTGTTGAAATATTATTTACAAAATTTTGTCTTCCAAGGATTCGTTTCAAAGTTCAAAAGTTCTTAAGAACTGTAAAACATATTATTTCAAGTAACACTTATCTGCTCGATGTTTGTTTTGATTCATATTATTTCAACTAAGACAGTTCTTCTCGATGTTGTTCTGATTCTCTTAATCCAAAAAAAGAAGAGGTTCTCTAAGAGTTTTAAAAACTGATTTAAGTTGCTGGACTCTCTGGAGTCACCTTTTCAAATCCACCCTTGAAAGCCTTACCGAGTTCATCACTTTGTTGTCTACAAAATACAGCTCCATAAAATTTTCAACGGAATTCGAGACCAATTATGCATTACCCTATCTGGACATCTTGTTGGAAAGAAACCCTAATACGAACGAAGTAACCCACTCTGTATATAGAAAACCCAACTGCAACAATATCTATGATTCCACCCACTCAATCAAAAACTCTCAGCTCTTCACTTTATGTTTCACCGAGCAGTTACACATTCATCCTCAACTGATCAAAGAGACCTAGAAGTTACAAAAATTATGGATATTGCAGCATTATATAATTATCCATCTACCACAGTTAACTCCTTAATGCGCCGTGTCTTTAATGCATCATACTCAACATTACCAAGAACGAGACCAACCACTTCATATGTCGGCAAACTACCATACATCCCTGCTGTCACAAATACCCTAAAAAACGCATGCCGACCATTTAATTTTGATTTTGGCATAAAAACGTGCAACATTCTTGCCCATATTAAAAATGACAGGGATCAGATTCCCCTTGGTTCCGAATTTGGTGTGTTTGCAATCCCACTAAAAGCTATGAATGCTGATGTAACTGACCAGATATACATAGGTTCGACCCGTCGCAATCTTAATTTACGTGTCTCTGAACATAAATACAATGTTAAAACATGCTCCACCTCCACCGCCCTTTCAAGACTATGATGCCTGAAGGGTCAACACCAACCTATCTTGGGACGATGTTACTATGTTACATACGCCCACTACCCTGTTCATCTATCCTCATGTCAGAAAGCCTATTTATAACTACTACAGCGAAAGAGACAATACCGGCAGCTCCAATGAAACGACATTATTATGTAATGAACATGCGCATGCCAAAACATACTGTCTCGTCAATGTGCTTACTATATATACACATGTGTATAAACCCTTCCAGGGCATAATGGAACCACACCATCTGATGACGGGTCCACAGTGGACTTGAAAGTGCTCATGTTTTAATTTAATGAATATATATTTTTAACTGTAATTTTTTTAAATCGTGTAAGGACGGTAAACTGTGTTTTTGATATCCTTCAGCACGAATAAATTGACTTCCTATGGTCTACACATGTTTTTCTTTTCTTTTCTTTTTTTTTTTTTTTTTTTTGTGTGGGAGAAGTGATATCTGCCAAATAGCCAAGCCTCAATAACCACAGTCTGTCATTTGGTCGCTCTTTCAATTCAAATTGGCGTTCCATGAAGAACGCGCTCTTTTACACACCCAAGCCTGAATAACCACAGTTTGTCATTTAGTCGCTCTTTCAACTCAAATTGGCGTTCCATGAAGAATGCGCTGAATTCCGTTCTCAGCTCAAACTATCGCGCTGGTGTTTTTCCTCGAAATAACCACCGATACTCAGTGTGGAGCAGTAAGAGTTTATGAATGTCTCCCATCTAGTTACATAGAATGATGATCACTTGTGAGTGCAAGGAGTGCGTTTTTATAAAATTCATATTTTTCACTGATTCATCAAAGGCATTTCTGTGCCTCAGAGGCATTGCATTTTTTTTTTCTTATTTTACTGTGAGCTCTGCGCTTTCAATTTTTTTGTTTGATTAGGTTATTCTCCTTTACACACCCAACACCACTCGCAAAGGAATCTTTCATCTTTTCAGCAACTCCAAATTTCCTATATTTTTGTTGCAACTACAATGCTCATTTACTCTTTCTCATTCCTAAAGTTCTGTAACAACGTGCTGTAATTAAATTAATAATTGCTGAAATTTCGAACCTTTGGCCACAAAATTTGCGAAATATGTAAATGAAATGGGAATTTTTTTTGGGGGGGGGGGGATCTCCGTTAATACACACTGATGAAAATTTCTGCGTTCGTTTTATTTTTTAATACGAAGATTTTGTTAATTTTGTATTAAGCAACCATTACTTCCAGTTTTTAGTTATACTTGCAATGAAGAGCTTAACGCCGTCCAGGTGGCACAACGGTCTAAACCAGTGGTTCCCCACTTTTTTGCGGTCGCGGACAGGCAAAACGTAGGGAAAACTTTCGCGGACCGGCAGGGGCAGATTGGAACGACCAAACCAGGTAGGGAATTTCAGTCTTGCTGTCCATTACAAAAACACACATACCTACAGTAAAATACCTCATAAATCCTCTCATGTAAAAAAATGCTATTATATTCTGGATGAAAGAGAACGGTTGGAAAACACATTTTAAAACGAATTCAGTCGTGAACGAATTTTAACAAAAATTTAACGGTAAAATATTTTTTAAAAATCCGCTCATGATTGAATGTAGCACGAAACCAAGCTCAAAATGGGGTACTGTACCGGACAACTTTTTTCTTTGAAAAATTTGGCTTTGACAAAATCAGGAGTCTCACGAAGACCACAGTTCCAACTTAATCACCATGAAGGTCGTTCTGAGAGTTGAAATGTGTGCACATCCGACATAACAGTTTTCTTACGCAGTTAAATTTCAGATTTATTTGGTCACTGATCAGCTACTGTGTGATCAGTCACCAAATAAATATGTATTGATACCCCTATTTATAGTGACGGTACCTCGTCCTTCAATAGACCGATAGTTTGATCAATATGAAGCAGTTCTGTTTGAAATCATTGTTTTTTTTAAGACAAATGCGGAACGGACACGACTCGGAATATCTCTGCCCAAAAATTGCTTTGTCTGAATGTAAATAAGGGTGTGGAGATGATGGGCCATCACAATGTGTCGCCATCAAAATTAGAAAAGAATGACGTTGAGTGACACGTCCAACGACCAACGTCTAACTCTATAGTTAGCTTTTTTCTTAATTAATTTATGAAAGTGTACCTGGTCCAGCTGCATTTTTCTCATATAAGTGCAAAGAATTTTGCCATGTCTTCTAAGAGCAAACACCCAAATTATAGATAGAAAGAAACGCTATTTTTCTTAGGGAAATTACTTTTCAGACAGATATAAACCGCAAATTAAGTTACCGTTTTTTATTCATAAGTTGTAAAATAATTATTCCTTCGTTAAAAAAACTTTAGATTAAAAGATTACGAGAAAATGGGCGACTTCTCGAGTGGTCCACCGGGAAATGCCCCAGTGTCCCAGTGGGAAAATCTGCCCTTGCGGACCGGTGATGCCGAAATAAAACCTTTAGGCTATTTCCGAGCATTTAAACTCGTAATATTCATATATTATAATCACTGTATACAACCCATAATTTATATACCAGATAATTCCATGTCACCTACTTACACCTAACATAATTTAATCTGTTAATATTCTTTAATGGTTAAGAGAGCTTTTGGAAGAAACAGCATAATTTTCAAGAGCAATATGCCATTATGTCTTAAAAGAAAAGTGTTTGATCAATGCATCCTTCCAGTGCTTACGTATGGTGCAGAGACGTGGACCTTAACTAAAAGAGACATACAAAAGCTGCAGACAACTCAAAGAGGCATGGAGAGGTGCATGCTTGGTATAACCAGGAGAGATAAGAAGAGGAACTCGTGGATCCGAAAAATGATGAGAGTGGAAGACATCATGATCAGAGTTAAATCCCTGAAATGGCAATGGGCTGGACATACTGCCAGAAGGACAGACCATAGATGGACAGCCGAAATTTTAGATTGGATTCCAAGGGACAGGAAAAGACCCAGAAAAAGACCACATGGGAGATGGGTGGATGAAATTCGTAAATATGCGGGAGTGACATGGAGGAGACTGGCACAAGACAGACCGTCGTGGAGGAAACTTGGGGAGACCTTCGTCCAGCAGTGGATTGATAATGGTTGACAATGATGATGATGATGAAGTGGAATCCATAATCAATATACTACAATATTCTCCTTACCGTTGATATCATTTTTCTGGGGTCAATGCGACGTCTATTTCTGCTGTTTCGCGATTATCTTCTCAAGCTGCGGTTCCAGCGTGTCTTCTGCAGGGCACAGCGCAACATTAATATCCATGATGTCCCCGGGCTTTGATTTGATTGCCGAAACGGCTCCAAAGCGTTTCTTACAATACTCGTTCGAAAAAGCTACTAATAATTTTATAGCTCTGTCGCTGGCACCTGGATATTCTTTCCCCATAATACTCCAAAACTGAGTCAGAGATTTGGATCTGAATATCGATATCAGACTGGAATCAGAAGGAAGTTCAACAAGACCTTCCTTTTCCTGGTGAGTTAGCCTGCAGCAGTTCAGATCTTCATCAACATCAAACAAAGATCTTTGCTCTTTCCACATTTATAAGTGAGTCACGGAAAAATTATCATTGGCCGCCACCGGGAGTCAAACCCAGGTTCTTCCCTGGGTTCGACTACCGGTGGCGGCCAATGAGAATATTTCCGTGACTCACTTATAAATGTGGAAAGAGCGAAGATCTTTGTTTGATGTTCCTGGTCCACGTTAAATATCTGTATTAATTAGTTCAGATCTTCTGTGAAGAGATTAGAGATCCAAGCTTGTTTTAACCATCCGCGACAGGTGTTAAAAACAAAATTTAGATCTAGATTTCCTTTTACTTTGACTCCATTTCGCTTAAAAAATAAATAAATAAAAAACTTCACTTGTTTCTCGCTGACCGGCGGATGGGCAACATTGGTCTAAGAGATGGCTTATGGCCACTCATCCGAATCGGGTCCAGGTTCGAACACTGGTGACGCATGGGTGTTGTGTTGGTCTTACTGGCTTTCTCTCTTCGCTGGAATCAGTGGCTCTAAATTAGGGACGAGCGACTGCTTATAGCCCAATGAGTTGCTCACGGTAGTCGTTAAATCCCCAATAAAAGAAAAAAGAGTTTTACAATGAAGGAAAACGTTAAATTTGCAAATGAACTTACGTAACAGCAATAGGTAATTATAAAAACAAAGAAAAATCTAATTCCAGAATAATCAGTTCTCGCGAATACATGAAAGCTATATATGTTTTATTTATCAGCACACATTTCCCGTTCCGGAACGATGTTTTCTGAGGAAAGGCTGCGAGGAAAGAATATAAATGTCCGGCAGTTACGTGCCGACAAATTATACGGATAGAAAATTACGGCAAAACTCCTAAACGGATCTCCCAAACAGCGAACGCTGCCAAATAGCGCACACTTACATTTAGCGGACAGTTTTGTGATCACCGGTCACAAAGTACGGTATATACGGTTCTGTATATTTATCTCCAAATGGCTGACCCTCCGAATAACGGACAGTGATCTTAATTAAAAAAATAAGACAGCTTATGACGTAGAAGTCTTTTCGTACTTCTACGTTATTTAAAAAAACATAACCATAAGATGAATAGTTCCTAAATTAAACCTTAACGGCCAGACGAAACATGTAAACAACAGAAGTCAAACTTACGGAAAAGATGCTTTATTCAGGATGTAGCACTTCCATAACAAATCGGTATCAACATTAAACACACCCACACACCAACAACGCTACGTTCCCCATTAATCGCTCTCCAACACAACGCTCTTTTCACAACGCTCCCTTCACAACGCTCTTAAGCAACAGTTTACTCGTAGTTTATATCTCTCGTTCTTATCAAAACCAAGCATACGTCACGTTCATTCAACCTCAATTATGTTGCCAACAGTATTCGTTTGAGAGAAAAGAGGTCACGTTAAGAGTGAAGCATAACTGAGAATAAACTCAAGATTTACATAGGGAAATAAACTAAAAAGGAAAATTAATTTAGAATATACGTCACAAGCTAAAAACATGAAGTTCAGAAAACATAGAATAGCTAAAAGCATGAACGTTCAAGAAAAACAAAATTGGCGAAGTTTTGCCGCAAAACTTTTGTTTAGCTTCTTGGGATGGAAATAGGGTATTTCTTGTTCTCCAGATACTAATGGTCTGTGTTTCCAATATGGCCGATATTTTCTTAGAAGTGGGAAAAACACAAATTATTTCAAACAAAATGGGATATCCGTTGTCAATTCAGGAGAAGAAGAAAATTCTGCCGCCAACTACTGCTCTGTTTTCGATATTACCGATATTTTCTTTGAAATGGAAAAAGCACAAATTCTTTCAAACAAAATGGGGTATTCGTTGTCAATCCAGAAGGAGGTTCTGACGACAACTTCTGGTCTGTGTTTTTCATATGACCGATATTTTCTTACAAGCGGGAAAAACACAAATTCTTTCAAACAGAATGGTATTTTCGTTGTCAATATGAAAGGAGAAGATTCTGACGCCAACTACTGGTCTGTGTTTTCAATATAACCAATATTTTCTTAGAAGTGGGAAAACCAATAATTCTTTCAAACAAAAAGGGATATCCGTTGTCAATCCAGAAGAAGAAGAAAATTCTGATGCCAACTACTGGTCTGCGTTTTCGATATTACCGATATTTTTTTAGAAGTGGGAAAAGCACAAATTCTTTTAAACAAAGTGGGATATTCGTTGTTAATCAAGAAGAAGAAGACACTGACGCCAGCTACTGCTCTGTGTTTTCAATACTACCGCTATTTTCTTAGCAGTGGAAAAAGCACAAATTCTTTCAAACAAAATGGGGTATTCGTTGTCAATCCAGAAAAAGAAGATTCTGATGCCAACTACTGGTCTCTGTTTTTTCTATGACCGATATTTTCTTAGAAGTAGAAAAACAGAACTTCTTTAAAACAAAACGGGGTATTAGTTGTCAATCCAGAAGAAGAAGAAGAAGATTCTGACGCCAACTACTGGTCTGTGTTTTCAATGTGACCGTTATTTTCTGAGAAGTGGAAAAAGCACAAATTCTTTCAAACAAAATGGGGTATTCGTTGTTAATCCAGAAGAAGATTCTGTCGCCAACTACTAGTCTGTGTTTTCAATATTACCAATATTTTCTTAGAAGTGGGAAAAGCAATAATTCTTTCAAACAAAAAGGTATATCCGTTGTTAATCCAGGAGAGGAATAAAATTCTGATGCCAACTACTGGTCTGTTTTATCGATACTTTCTTAGAAGTGGGAAAAGCACAAATTCTTTAAAACAAAACGGGGTATTAGTTGTCAATCCAGAAGAAGAAGAAGATTCTGACGCCAACAACCGGTCTGTGTTTTCAATAGGGTCGATTTTTTTTTAGAAGTGGGAAAAACACAAAATATTTCAAACAAAATGGGATATCCGTTGTTAATCCAGAAGAAGAAGAAAATTCTGATGCCAACTACTGGTCTGCGTTTTCGATATTACCGATATTTTTTTAGAAGTGGGAAAAGCACAAATTATTTTAAACAAAGTGGGATATTCGTTGTTAATCTAGAAGAAGAAGAAAATACTGACGCCAGCTACTGCTCTGTGTTTTCAATATTACCGATATTTTCTTAGAAGTGGAAAAAGCACAAATTCTTTCAAACAAAATGGGGTATTCGTTGTCAATATAGAAGAAGAAGATTCTGATGCCAACTACTGGTCTCTGTTTTTTCTATGACCGATATTTTCTTAGAAGTAGAAAAACAGAACTTCTTTAAAACAAAACGGGGTATTAGTTGTCAATCCAGAAGACGAAGAAGATTCTGACGCCAACTACTGGTCTGTGTTTTCAATGTGACCGTTATTTTTTGAGAAGTGGAAAAAGCACAAATTCTTTCAAACAAAATGGGGTATTCGTTGTTAATCCAGAAGAAGATTCTGTCGCCAACTACTAGTCTGTGTTTTCAATATTACCAATATTTTCTTAGAAGTGGGAAAAGCAATAATTCTTTCAAACAAAAAGGTATATCCGTTGTTAATCCAGGAGAGGAATAAAATTCTGATGCCAACTACTGGTCTGTTTTATCGATATTTTCTTAGAAGTGGGAAAAGCACAAATTCTTTAAAACAAAACGGGGTATTAGTTGTCAATCCAGAAGAAGAAGAAGATTCTGACGCCAACAACCGGTCTGTGTTTTCAATATGGTCGATTTTTTTTTAGAAGTGGGAAAAACACAAAATATTTCAAACAAAATGGGATATCCGTTGTTAATCCAGTAGAAGAAGAAAATTCTGACGCAAACTACTGGTCTGTGTTTTCAATAATGACCGATATTTTTTGAGAAGTGCGAAATACTCAATTCTTTCAAACAGAATGGGATATTCGTTGTCAATCCAGAAGAAAAGGATTTTGACGCCAACTACTGGTCTGTGTTTTCAATATGACCGACATTTTCTCAGAAGTGGGAAAAAAGACAAATTATTTCAAACAAAATGGGGTATTCGTTGTCAATCTAGCAGAAGAAAAAGATTCTGACGACATTTTCGAATTAATTACGTGTCTAAACAGTGAAGAAATTGCAAAAGGTTTCGTCACAATCTATGAATCTGCGTATCGAAGAAGAAACGAACAATTTGAGCCAGTTAGCTGCTTTGAAAACATCAGCTGAAAATGATTTGACTGATTAAGCATCGGATAAAGTTGTAGAAGAGGTGTGAGATTTTGTAAAGACGCTGTAAAGTGTTGCAATTTTTTTTTGCAAACAAAAAGGGTAAGGAGGATTAGCCCTATTGAATAACTTAGAAACGTGCTACGAATTACCATAACCCTGCGCTTTTATACGTTTTTTGCAGCCAAAAATTGCTGACTAAATAAATTAAACAATGAGCGATAAGTACGCGCGTTTTAGATTCATTGTAATATAATTTATTGTTACATAAGTATGTTCAAACATGCATAGAAATGCGTATATTGTAGGCACTGTATTTTAAAATGAAAATACTGAACATGTACTGTATGCGCCGACATTGTGTTGTTTCTCATTGTGAGACAGTACAAAAAAAACAAAAAAACATTTAATCGAAAAACATCCTTTTAATTACATATTGTACGTGCACATATAAAAGGAAGTTTTTTTCTATTCTTAGCTTAGTTGGAGTCAGAAGTCAACCTCCCGAATAGCAGACACCTCCCAATAGCGGACAAATGTTGAAGTCCCAAGGTGTCCACCATTAAGAGCTACTGTGAGCTTAGCTGGTCTCAGACGTCAACCCACCCAATAGCGGACACCTTGCAATGGCGGGCAAATGTTGAAGTCCCAAGATGTCCACCATTCAGAGGTACTGTGAGCCTATACTCGGGGCAAAGCTAATCTGATTACACTGTTAAGGTTGTGAAACCGATTCACAGACATGGAATCTCTTGTTTATCAGTATTTCTCCACGCACTAATCGGGTGTCATTTGTCCCTAAATGTGACTGAAGGCGAGAAAAAAGGAAACTTCGCGCGTTAAATCAAGATGACCTCCTCCAGCCCCACATCTTCTCAACCTTGCCGACCTCCAGACAAACGATTTCTGAAAGAGTCTTTTAAAACAGCAAACACAAAGAAAGGAGTAATCTCATTACAATGACCTCCTGCTAACAATTCTCCCCTCCCAGTCGCAGTAAATATCCTCGTGTAAACTGTATAGCCTCTCTGAAGCAAAACAGAAGTGACAATGGCGCCGCCAAACTACGAATATCTGTATTTTTTAGAAACGCGACTGAAACTGGGATCTTCATATATTTTTTAATGTGCTTACGAACGACATTTAGAACATCTACATATCCATGTGCTTTCTTAGGTCTCAGGTCAAGCTTGAACGCGGTATTTTAAACTGGAACTATATTATGCAGTGGAAGTACACACTCCGTAACTTAAACTTCATAGTCAGGTTAGCCTTGTCCCGAGTATAGTCTGGCTCAGAAGACAGCCTCCCGAATAGCGGACACCTCCCAATAGCGGATAAAGGTTGAAGTCCCAAGGTGTCCACTATTGAGATGTACTGTAAGCCTAGTTGGGCTCAAAAGTCAACCTCTGGAATAGCGGACACCTCCCAATAGCGGACAAAAATTGAAGTCCAGGGTCCCCGCTATTCAGAGGTTTTACTGTATTTTTAATTTATCATAATTACTACTGTATTTTTAACTTCATAACTAATTACTGTATTTTTGACTTATCATAATTATTATTGTATTTTTAACTTACAACTATTACTTATTTATAACTATATATTGTATTTTTAACTTATCATAATTATTATTGTATTTTTAACTTATAACATTTAACTTATCATAACTATTACTGTATTTTTAACTTATCATAATTATTACTGTATTTTCAACTTATAACTATTATCGTATTTTTAACTTATCATAACTACCGTATAACTGTACTTTTAACTTATAATTATTACTGTATTTTAATTTACAACTGTTACTGTATTCTTAACTCATAACTATTATTGTATTTTTAACTTATCATAACTACTGTATTACAGTATTTTAAACTTATAATTATTACTGTATTTTTAACTTATCATAACAATTACTGTATTTTTAACCTATAACTATTACCGTACTTTTAACTTATCATAATTATTACTGTATTTTTAGCCTATAACTATTACTGCATTTTTAACTTATAACAGTTACTGTATTTTTAACTCATCACGATTACTGTATTTTTAACATATCATAATTACTGTGTTACTGTATTTTTAACTCATAACGATAACTATATTTTTAAATTATAATTACTGTATTATTGTATTTTTAACTTATAACCATCACTGTATTTTTAAACTTATCATAAATATCACCGTATTTTTAACTTATCATATCTACTGTATTACTGTATTTTTAACTTATCATAATTATTACTGCATTTTAACTTTAGTTATAAAACTGTATTTTTTAACTCATCATAACTATTACCGTATTTTGTAACTTGTCATAATTATTACTGTATTTTTAACTTATCATGACTATTACTGTATATTTTACTTTTCACAACGTATTTTTAACTATCATATTCTATCATAACGTACTGTATATTATATCATGACTAAATGAAAGCCAGTCAATAGTGACGAAGAAAAATAAGAAATGTAGAGAACTTTTTAATAACCAGGTATTCTTTTTGTTTGTGATGTCCAAATGTGAAAGTGTGTTTCATGAACATTACAACAATAAAAAAAAAGTATATTGGTTGAGGCAGGGGTTCGACAACTAAAACTGGCAGGTGCTCTTTCTACTGCGCCACCCAAGTGGAACAAACTTTCAGACAAAGGAAATTATACACTACCGGACAATTGCTAAGGACGGATGACAATAGCAACGATAGCAACCATAAAATGGAAGGCAGGAAAATGTGGAAAATTAGCATTAGTGCAGGGATACAGTAAGACGTGTTGTGCGTATGCAAATTTTGGATTGCCGAACTTGTTCGTGACGTCATAGCGCTGATAAGAGATATAAAGGATTTGACGCGTATTGACCGTTGTTGTTCAAACGCAAAGTTGAAAGGGAAAGAATCAATTGACGAACTTGCAATTTTCAGTATGTCTTCCCGACATCATCTAGATGATTTTACGCGTGGCCGTATTATTGGCAAGATTGAAGACGGGCGAAAAATAACAGATGTTGCCAGGGAGTTCGGCGTCAGCCACAGTGTTGTTTCAAGGCTTTGGAAATCATTTCAAACAAATGGAGAGTGTAGCAAACGTCACGGGGTAGGTCGTGTTTGCAGTACGACACCTGCAGAAGATCGGTACATAGTGCTATCAACAAAAGGACACCGGCGCAGCACAGCTAGTGAGGTAGCAAATCAGTTTATTGCTGCTACTGGCAAGCGGATCTCTCGAAAAACTGTCGCCAGACGTTTGCTGAAGCAGGACTATACGCCCGCCGTCCTGTTGTGTGCATCCCATTGCCCATACGTCCCCGTACCGCCCGTTTGCAATGGTGCCATCAACATCGCAATTGGACTGATAACGACTGGTCTGCTGTCCTCTTCTCAGATGAGAGTAGATACAGTCTATCGTCTGATTGTCGACGACAACTGATCTGGAGTGATAGTGGTAATGCATATTGTCCAGTAAACATACAGGAAAGGGACCGATATCCGACATGGAGTGTCATGGTATGGGCTGGCATCATGATCAATGGCCGTATGTCCCTCTATGTGCTTCCAACTGGGACTATGACTGGCCAACGATACATTAATGATGTTCTGCTACCTCATGTTCGCATGTTCCGTGGTGCTGTCGGTGATAGATTCATTTTCATGGACGACAACGCAACATGTCATCGAACAGTCGCTGTCCAGGAGTGTCTTGAGAGCGAGGATATTCAACGCCTCGTATGGCCAGCACGTTCTCCAGATCTGAATCCCATTGAAAATGTGTGGGATGCTTTGGGGAGGAGTCTTTCTAGTCGCCAATGCCCTCCAATAAACAAGGACACCCTCATCCGTGCACTGACAGAGGAATGGGATAAATTACCCCAACAGCTGCTTGATAATGTTGTGCAAAGCGTGACACGACGTGTGGAATATTGCATC
Organism: Macrothele yani; assembly: GCA_039090855.1. Taxonomy (NCBI): domain Eukaryota; kingdom Metazoa; phylum Arthropoda; class Arachnida; order Araneae; family Macrothelidae; genus Macrothele; species Macrothele yani. The sequence goes on along the minus strand of CM076989.1, from coordinate 32,716,970 downwards.
GCCCTCCATGGTGGCCATATCCCGTATTGACATCTTACACCGGAACGCCTGCGGACGGTAATTGCATTTTTTCACGTTTACGTATTCTGCACAAAATGGCCTGTTTGTCCCTTGAACACGTTCCAAAGCCTTCTGGATTTCAGAGCACAATAAATTGTCTTTCTTGTAATGTCCTGGCATTCTGACATTATTTTATTTCACTTGGCATCCAACCACATTTACTTTTTTATGCGCTATATAGCAGTTTATGATCCGTCCTTAGCAATTGTCCAGCATTGTAGGATATCAAGTGGCTATTATTTGCGAAAACATTTCTTCGATACGGATCTCAGCATTTATATTGTAATTAAGTTTTTCAATTGTTTTTTTTAATTTTTAACGTTACGAAAAAAAAGAGATTACTTTTCTTTTTATTATCTTTAAAAAAGTGACATTTTCTTATACGGCAGCATCTACAGTAAACATTCTACGTTCCAAGACTTTTGATATGGTGGCGAGAAAACGCTAAATCAATGCATCTTTTATTCAAAATTGAATCGAGTATTTCTTCCAATCAATTCAAAAATTCGGAGAGGTTTCGTGATTTTCAGAAATGCATTAATGTGTCTCCAAATACTGCATGGATCCAGAGATCTGAAACTGCGACTGTGTGTGTGCTGTATCTGATCTCGTTTAAGTAGAAGAACCAGCATACATTTGAAATCGCTTCCAGGTTTACATACACACGCCTTTTGACTCTGCCAGCAGCTTTCGAGGAACAAAAATAAAAATAGCATTTGGTATGCAGGAGAAAGGATAGAGAAAGACACTTTTGTTGAGAAGGTAAGAGCTGAATAAAAAACGGTAAACGAGAAGCAATAGGACCACGAATGGTTGTCCAACTTTGTGTATAATACTGAGCTAGGAAAATAGAGTGCTATACGTCCACCGATCTCAGCCTGCAGTTATTATTGTTGGATGTGTTTCAACAACGGCCCGTTTGTTCGATAAGAAATGGAATTGAATATTTTTTTCTTTGCTTCTTTCCTTTTATTCCCTTTATTTCGCCTTTTTTATCGCTCCCTTGGTACACTCTTCAACTCTCCGATTTTCTCCCTATAACTTAAATTCTCCAAATCCTCCGATGTACCATGGTATATTTCTTTTCTACACAACGCTGGCTACATGCAGAAATATACGCACTTTTTCTTCTCTTCTCTTTTCTCTTTTTTGAGGATTCACTTCACGTTTTCCTGTCTAACCCACCCACTCTATTCCATCTCCCTCCCCATCTCCAGGCCCTTTCCTCTCTGTAAGCTCCAAGACCATTTCCATATATTCGAGAACACAGTGTCCGTGATGGGTTGAAAGGAAAGAAAGTGGGGAAGACGAGACAGTTCTACCTAGATGTAAGATTGTAAGGAAAAGGCGGAATCCTTCTCTTATGGTTCGCAAAAGAGAACGCATGCGGGGAAAGAATAAAAAATAAAATAAAAAATAAAATAAAGAAGGATGCACGGAAGCAAGGTTGACTTTGACGACATTAGAACAGCCCACCCCTTCAAGTGAATGCTGTGTAATTCAGTAATATTTCTTCTGGAAAATGTTTCAGCCTCTCTGGCATTATGCGGGTTAGATAAGAAGAAGAACGCGTAGTCAACCACAATAGCTTTTCGTGTACCGATACCTTTTTGATGGCTGAGTGCAATATGTACCATGCATTTTTTTCAATGCACGGAATCGCTAATCTTAAAAATGACCAGATGTTCGGACATATTTTTAGCAGATAATTTGCTTTTGCTGAAAACAGCAGATGGGAGGAAAATATCACGATGCGTGCATAAATTTCTCGATGCATGTGTGGATCAAGTATCTACGTTATGATGAAACTACACTATCTACCAACAAGTAATTGAACACCCCTGCAATCGACGATATCTGCGGTCCTGATACACGCCACGGCCGCCGCCGTTAAATATCGTGTGGGAAACAACAACGCAACCAGTCGCATGCAAGATGTCACGCAGTACGGAGCTCTCTGATTTCGAGAAAGGTGTAATGGTCGGGTATCACAGAAATGGCCGATCTATACGTGACATATCCAGCGAGTTGAAGTACTCAAAATCGACAGTGGCCTACGTGATTGGCAAGTGGAAGATGAGAGGTGACTGTCGGAATGTGCCCCGACACGGCAGACCCACAAAACTGGGAGTTAGAGACCGACGGGTGCTGGCCAGAGAAATTCGGAAGAACCGCACCAAATCGATGGGCCACATCCGCGAGGAGTTTTAACAGGCATCCGGGAGTGTTCTTTCGATGACTACCATCCGTATGGAAGCCCATCTGCTCGGTTATCATAGACGTGCTGCCGCCCACAAGCCTTTGATCACCAAGTCCAATAGCGCTGCTCGGCTAACGTGGTGCAAAGAACGTCGACAGTGGACCGTTGAACAGTGGAAACAAGTTCTCTGGAGCGACGAATCAAGGTTCACCCTCTACCGTTCGGATGGCAGGGTCTGGGTTTGGCGTCTGCCTGGAGAACGCCTTCTTCCGGAATGTATTGTGTCAACTGTGAAGTTCTGCAGCGGTGGAATTAGGCTATGGGGATGTTTCTCCTGGTATGGCACGGGACCCTTGGTCGCAATTCCTGGTAGACTCAACGCCGAGACCTACTGCACCATTTTGGATGACCATGCGCTTCCTACGCTGTGGCAGTTTTACGGGGTGGACCCATGTTACTTTCAGGATGACAATTCCACCTGTCATGTTGCGCGGTCCACCATGTCTTGGTATGGTGACAATGGAGTTAATCGAATGGACTGACCCGCGCAGAGCCCTGACCTTAACCCTATCGAGCACCTCTGGGACGAGTTGGAGCGTCGACTTAAGGGGTGCCCCCACAGTCCGAAATCGGTGAAGGAACTGACCTGTCTTCTCCAAGCCGAGTGGAAGAAAATACCGCTTAGCAGTCATACAACGCCTGGTTGAGAGTAAGCCCCGGAGGGTCACAGCTGTAATCGCCGCTCGTGGAAGCTCCGCCAACTATTGAAGGTGAATAAACTTCGTTTTCCTTTGCTATCACAGGAGTCCAATTACTTGTTGGTAGATAGTGTATATCGTTATTCACATAATCGTCACCCGCCACCCTCATCGTTAGTAACTGCCCTCTGTCACTAGCAGTTTGCGGTTGAACAAATATTGTTTTCTACGGCGTCGACTGCACAGTGATCTAAGCGATGGCTGCTGATCATTCTTCCGAGATGGGTCCGGTTTCGAATCCCGGTGAGGCATGGATGTTGTGTTTGTGTTACGGCACTGACTGTCTCCCTTCCCTGGAACCAATGGCTCTAACTTAGGAACGGGCGACTACTTATACAGTCCATTGAATTGCTCATGATGTTCGTTAAACCTCCAATCAAATAATAATTATAATAATAAAGGTCTTCAAGTTATGGCTCAGGCTTTCATTCTTTTTTTCCAACTTACTAACAATTATTACACTGGAAGGAAACCAAAATGGAAGAACAAAAATTACCGTATTTTTCGTCATATAATCCGCTGATTATCTGTAAAATATGTTATAAATTTAGGTTCTGAGAATCGTGCGCCGATGCGGATAATACGCAGTTTAAAAAAAATTGCGGCACTTCGATTTTTAAAAAATCCGCGTGGTAATTGTCAGTAGATGCGTATATTTGGAAAATTACCAGAAATACGTTAATAACAAGAAAACGTAACGTAATATGTACAAAGATGGTGCAAACATTTTAAATATTTTTTTATTTTTTTTTACTTACGAGCGTTTTGGAAGAAAATACGATGCAACAAAGGCGATATTATTTGCGTAAGACCACGTGTTGTAGGATGTTTAACATGACACACGTCTGCCAAAGGTTGACCTGAGTTTGCCACGGAACTCAGGTAATGCTTTAAAATCCTAATAATTTTTGCTCTCTATTAACTCGAAAGTAACAGAACAGCATTTAAAAATGAGCTATTATTTTAATAAGATTGTTTATCTCCCCTACTTTTTTTGTACTACTGTGTCATCCCGTGAACCGCGACTTTTCTTTACGAAATTACGGTTCGAAATCAACATTACGGGTACGGTTTATACGGCGATGTTTCATACCTAAAATCACGGATTATGCGCCGCAGCGGATTATGCAAATGATTGTTTTTCCTTTTCCTGAATTATACGGTCCGCGGCTGATTATACGAAAGAACTACGGTATTATTTATTCAAACGATATAAAGAGCTCTTGTTTTAAAGGATATTTTTACACAAATATGTAGGCATATGTAGTGTTACTAATTAATAAGTAATTTCTGATTATCGTTGGCGGCATGTTAGAGAAATGTAAATTGGTGTCTCCCACGGTTATTACTACGGAGCGCATCTGGTGCTAAAAAAACAGAAAAAAACTTATTTTTTATGTGCTAATAATTTCTAACATATTTGCTAAAAATAAAAAATATTTGTAAAAAAATATATTTGCTAAAAATAAAAATATATTTAACTATTTAACGATAATGTAACTAATTATATTTTGTGACAAAAAGATAAGATAATGTTAAAAAATAATAAAATATATAAAAAAAATAAAAAAATAAAAATTATGATGTTAAAAAAATTAAAAAATCAAAATAATGCTCGTACTGATTAACCACAGCTACAAAATTTGACGGAAAAAGTTATTTGGGGTTGTAGTGGACAAAAATGCTATCTTTAGATTTACTATCGCAAATTTATGTTTATTATCCCGAAACAATAATCGATACCGAGAAAACGATAGCTCCGCCTTACAGGAAGTCAAATTTGCATGTTTTAAAAGGGGGGATGACGCTAACATTTAAGCAGTCCATTTTGCGTACAAGCTGGCCTTCTAAAACTTGAGCAACTCTACACATGGTCTCAAGTCCCTTGTTCCCTGTATAACATAGGCACGAATTTGTCTCTTTAAGGTTTTTCTTTTTCAATCCGAAAGTGTGTTAAGTTTCATTTCAGCATCCTGTACATCTCTTGTAAAAAAAAAAAAAAAAAATCATGCTTATGTAATCGGTTTGGCCGTCCGTCCGTCTGCGAACACCATTTCTCTCCAACTATTCGCTCGATCTAAAAAAATATTTTTGCATTGGTACTCTTGAAAAGCGAGAATGATGATCTTCGCATTATTTTTTCAATGCACAGTTTCGCCGCTAGAGGGCGTAAATGCAGATGATGTCGAATTCAAAATATATATATTATTGATTACATTTGCTTCTAAAAATTCGATTGAAAAATTATTTCTTCCTTTCGATGATAATCATAATGAAAACTAAAGGCACAGTTTCTTTTTCAAGTAATGCCTAGATTTTCCACTTTAAAGGTAAATTGCGTTGTCCCCGATATCTCTGTTTCTGAAAGTCCTATTTGGAAAATTCTTCCATTTTCCAAATAGGACTTTCAGAAACATGTCGGAAACAGCTCCTCATGTGAAATATTTTGCGTAGAATTTCTAATTTTTGATAAAGAATGGTTTGGCCACAAGGGGGCGTAAGTCTCTATTTCTGCTTCTGGTGTATTTGCAGCAAAATCTAAGCTTCCGAAAATTCGATTGAAAAAATTATTTCGTGGACAGATACCACTCACCTCGGAAAACCTTTTAAGAAAGCTGCTGTTTAAAATTGCACACAGTTTTCCCGGAAGAGGACGCGGATGTAAATGTTTTTTTTTTTTTTTTTTTTTTTTTTTTGTCGGTATTTCTACAGTCCGATTTGGAAAATTCTTTCTTTGTTGGAGAGCGTTTCCACTGCGAAATGTTTCTTTTAACACACAAGTTTGCCACTAGATGGAGTAAGCTCACCTCTGCGTTTTCAGCCATACCTGCAGAACTAAAAACCCGATATAAATTTTTTTTTCAGTCAGATACTATTAGGAAAACCCTTTGTGTGTAGTTTCTTCACAACGTAACGCCCAATTTCGCCTCCAGAGGGCGCCAATGTTTAATTTGCTTTTTTAATACCTATGCTTCTAAATGTGCGATTTAAAAAATTCTTTCACCACCGGGTGCAACAAACCTTGTGGAACACTTTACGTTAGTATCTCAGGAATTTTGTAGTTCATAGTTTTGCCGTTAAGTGGTGTTTCTGTACTTCTATTTGCACCTGTATCTTCCCTTCTAAAAACCCTGTAGAGAAATTTCTTTTTTACTGTATGCCATTCGCTACAATAGAGATGTGGGGCATTATCTTCTTTAAATAATGCACAGATTTCCCGCTAAGGGACGTAAAGGTCAGTATATTTTCCCCGCAATCTCTGGAAAGTTCTTTTTCCTTAGCATAGCTTTTTCCGTGAATAATATTTTTCGCCTATTTTCAATTATACCATTATGGAAAATTCTTCCGCTAAAAGCGTAGAATTATATCATGCTTCCTTCTATATTTCTTTTTTTAACTATTCGATTCGAAAATTTGTTTGTCTTCGATACATTCCTCCTGCTATGAGAAACTTTTTCTACGCCATTTGTTAATTTTTGCAGCATACTTTTTAGGTGATGGTGGAAGTAAGAAGCTGTTTCTTGTTTTGGATGTTTTATCGATTGCAGAAATCCGGTTGATTTTTTCCTAATCGGTTTCACTGACCTTAAATTACTTTGATACATTTAATTCGCGTCAGAACGGATTCAAATGACGTGCTCATTACAACCGAAAATTCGATGTCATCTTTCTGGTTTTAACTGCTTCAGACAGTAGATTTGTTGTTATTTCTACTTTCTTTACTGAATGACAGAAGAAACGTGATGTGTATGCCAAGTCACTTTTTCAACTAGCATCATTCATTAAATGCTGAACAACTGAGCAACTGAAGAACTACTGTTTTTGTCGATTTCATTAACAACACATCTAAATCCTTCAAAACCATCTCTGTATATCACGGCATTGAGCCAGGTATCCAGTGTGAGATCAGGATTTTTCTTTTGACAAGATCTATCCTTGTTGGTAACTTAATAAATATTTTTTCCCGTTCCGTAATAACTTCCACAATTGCCCCTTTTATGGTGCGGCTCGTTTGCATAAACCGATACGATAGCCACTCATTTCCATGCGATACCCTGAACCTGCATTATATTTCACGTCCTAAACTCAAGTTTCGTGAATTTCCAACTCTTCTTTAATCAATAATCACGATTTTTTTTTTATACTTTCCTTAATTTTTGGAAACTTCGACATGAAGTTAAAGATCATTCTTGACAGTACTTGGCCTTGTGGAAAAACAATGAAATAATACAGTGCGCACATTAAATGCCAATGGTCCACGTGACCAGCGAAATTTTCTTCAAAGTTCTGTCATTGAAGAAGTAATAGCTTCCTAAGATTTTTGAGAAAAGTTTTGTGTGCGAGAGAGAGAGAGAGAGAGAGAGAGAAACAGAGGTGGAGAGAAGGGAGAGAGAGAGAGAGAGAGAGAGAAAAAGAGTGAGAGAGATAGAAGGGAGAGAGGGGAGAAGAGAAATATAGAAGACAGACAGAGAAGAGAGAGGGTTGAGAGAGAAGATATAGACAGAAGAGAAGAAGAGAGAGCGAAAGACAGAGACGGAGTGAAGAGAGAAAGAGTGAGCCAGAGATACTATTTTTTTTTATCATTACTTTACTTTTGACCATAGTGAAAAGACTTTGTCAAACATTTCCTTGAATTTCAGAAGTATGCTTTTCATGCGAATTTTTTAAAAATGCCTGAAAATTTTAAAGATATTAAAAAGAAAGTGCATCAAAGAATTCCTTTTCAAAAAACGTTTTATATCATGATTCTGTTGAAAAACAACATATTGTCTATTGTCAACAACTTTGCAGAACCGCAAAGCTTTTTTCTTTTTTTTTTTTTTTCGTGGAACCTTTAACACGTGGATGTCAAAATGAAGGCAGTTCAATAAAGTATAGGAACGGAAAGAGATTCCTTATCAGCGACAGGACTTTCTGTAAGCAAAAGAGGGAGAGAGGAGCTTTTTTTTTAGTTTTTATTTGGCCGAATAACATTTGGTCAACAACTTTTCAGAACAGCTTTATTCGCTTTTACAGAACTTTTCTTGAAAACAGCGAGGGGCACAGGTACGTATACATGATATCTGTGTCAGCGAGGGGGAAGGGGGTGTTAAGAAAAGTAGTATATATATGTGTGTGCATGTACACACAGATCAGTGGGCCGCGAGTGGCCTAGTGGGCAACGTTCGTGAATGCCACGGAAAAGACCTCAGGTTCGATCCCAGGCAGGTACGAACGCTCGATCCACTAAATACCCGCCGTGCGTCGGATGGGGCCGTTAAGCCGTCGGACTCCGGGTACTGGCCCCCGGTAATAAATAAGGGCGTCTTCCTCCCCCTTTCTACTTCGCTTCCGTGTCACTTTCCTATCGGGCACTCTAGCCCAAATCTCTTAGCTTCCTATTTCTAAGGGTTGTTTAAGACCTGGGGTCAGACACTCGCTTCCTAAAATCCTCTACAATCAATCAAATCAATCAAAAACACAGATCAGTATTATAGTATTATATACATTATATTATTACATTAGTATTATTAGTAACTTCTATGAAAATGCAAGCGCAAAGGTTCGATTATTTAAGGATACAGCACCAATAAAAGTTGGAAAAGAAGTGAGACAAGGTGAGAACATATCTCACAAACTCTTGAATGCCAGGTTGAAAAATGTCTTTCAATCATCGAACTGGGAAAACAAAGGGATAAAGATGAATGGAGATTACTTAACTCACCTTCGTTTTACTGATGATATAGTCATTTTTGGAACTGCCCCTTCAGAACTGCAGGGTATGATCCAGGAACTTGCTGAGAAGAGTAAAGAAGTGGGATTGAAAATGAACTTTCAGATGACAAAACTGATGTACAATTCTTTTACAACTTATCGAGTGATGGGGAAAGCTGGAGATAACCAATATCTACGTTTACCTTGAACAGCAGATATCAAGTGGGTATCACACTGAAGAAATTAATTGGCGTATAAAACTTGGTTAGAGGGCTTTTGAAAGAAACAGTACAATTTTTAAGAGCAATATGCCTTTATGTCTTAAAAGAAAAGTGTGTAATCAATGCATCCTTCTAGTGCCTGTATTGAGCGGAGACATGGACTTTAACTGAAAAAAGACATACGATGACTGTAGACAACTGAAAGCAGCATAGAGAGATGCATGCTTGGTGTAACCAGGAAAGATAAGAAGAGGAACTCGTGGATAAGGAAAAATGACAAGAGTGGAAGACATGATGATGAGAGAAGAATCCCTGAAATTGCAATGGGCTGGACATTTTGCCAGGAGAACGGACCTCCGATGGACAACTGAAATTCTTGACTGGATTTCCAAGGTACAGGAAAAGACCAAGAAGAAGACCAGATGGGGGATTAGTGGATGAAATTTGAAAGCGTGCGGGAATTACATGGAGGTGACTGGCAAGAGAGATCGTTGTGGAAGAAACTTGGTGACATCTTCATCCAGCAGTGGTTGATAACGGTTGACAATCATGATGATGATACACACAGACCCACACACTTACACATGTATGTATAATAGAAACTGGCCCGTTAAACTTTTCATCTTCTACCCCAGTTCATTATACACCACTTTCCTCGTACCTGAGCCCAGCCAGAGCAAAAACTCGTGTTTAAATGTATCGGTTTTACGATTATTCAGGAGCAATGTTTGTGCTACTGCAAAAGACTGTCTATCTATAGGATGCATTTTTAAATATTACGGGGGAGTCCCGCCCTGGATACGCGCCGGCAGGGTACTAAAAAAATTAAAAGAAAGAATTACTTCTAGCATATATTTGACTTCGCATGCTTGTACGATACCATTAATTCCACCATTAATATCATCGAGATCGTGAACAAGGAGTTAAATCTTTTTGGTGAAGTTAAGTACTGAACTTGTAATGTATTACATTAATTTTCTCTGGGAAAATTTTATATTTCTTTCATGGGTATACTGATAGCCTCTGCAACCCCCGCAGTGCGGGGAAGGCGGGGGGGAGGTTCACAGCTAAGAGAACCTCCGCTGACTTTCTATTCTACATAAACAAAATAGCAGATGTAAGATCGTCACGTACCATGATATTAACACATCTGTGCAGGAAATATTTCTCAAGATTCCAGATAGTGTCATCGGGAACTTCTTCAAGGGCCTGCAGTCTCTTCGGGGTCCGAATTGTCGGAAGCCTGGGCTTCTGGGTGATCGTCACAATCTGGACAGGGCTCCAGCCCTGGACGAAACACCGACACTGTATTTGTTCTAAGGCCCTGGTTATGTCCCTTACGATCAGACAGTGGCTCTAAATTAGAAACGGACGACCTTTATAGGTTGTTCCAGAAGCGGGACAGTCAGAGGCATGTGCTTCTAGAAAATCTGTCAGAATGGGGCGCCGGTACGAGATCTAGAGGTGGCATGTCCTACGGCCCTGGTTTCCTTCCTTATATGCGGCCAGTGGCCTTAAATTAGAGACAGGCGACTCCCTGTAGGCCTTCCAGGTGTCACAATAATAAGCAGCCCTGGCTCCTGGAAATACGTCGTAGATCGGTCAGGGTTCTAGCTCCAGAGGAGGGATGGGCACGGTCGCACTGATAGCCTCGGCAACCCCCGTAGTACGGCAGGCCCTCACGGCTAAGAGGGCCTCTAGCTTCAGCACAAGGATTTACAGGAACTTCATATGAAATTGGTTAAAGAAATAGCTAGGAATTGTTTACGACAGCTTTGAACGAAGTATTGAAAAGGAAAGCAATTATTGGTACTTTTTTTCAGTAAATAAGTACAATATTCAAGAAATCATTTTCGCTTTAGTTTATAAAAACTGGGTGACGAAAAAGCCGCTATTCCAGATCACTTGAGGTCTTTTTTAACTGCCATAGCAATATGAGAACAGAAAAAGTCATCGATCTTTTAATGTTTTCTTTAATTAACACACGGCAACCGAAAAATTGTTTTCTTGGATAGTACCACAGATCTCTCTGTAACTTGCTGAGTGCGTTCGCCTTACGCTACGGTGGCCAACAGTCCACGACAGTATGTGCGTTTATCGGTCAGCATCTGACTTCACAAATCCATTGGGATGGGTTCAGCAACTGAGACATCTCCATCTGGTGGGACTTAACGGCACAAGCTTTTAAATTATGGCAAATAAATCAAAAGGGCGAGAGTGATGGTAAAAATCTTCCAAATACACTGAAGAGCAATTGAATTAGAGATACCTGTCTAGTAACGTGTAGCACCACCTTTCGCCCTGATGACAACGGCGATTCGTCTCGGCATGGACTCGACAAGACACCGGAAGCGTTGGGAAGCCATACGGATCCACGACCCCTGAACAAGCTCCCACAGTTCACGAAGATTTGGTGGAGGGGTATCAGAGCCTCGAACATCTCTCTCGATGGCGTCCCAGATGTGCTCGATGGTATTGAGGTCAGGTGACCTAGCTTGCCAAGGAAGCGAGGTCACGTCGGAGGAGTGTTCATCCAACCATTCGGATACAATTCGGGAGCGATGGCACGGTGTATTGTCTTGTTGCAGGATGAGGTCCCCAGTGGAATGTTGAAGACGCACAAACGCGAGCAAATGGTCGTCCAGGATATCCCGGTAACGTTGACCTGTGAGGGACGATGTCACACCTACCAGGGGTCCCATTTCAGTCCACGTAAACAGTCCCCAGACGAGAATGCCACCCCCACCAGCTTGAAGAGTACCCTGCTGACAAGAAAGATCCATCGCTTCATGTGGTTTGCGCCGTACTCGTATCCTGCCATCCGCATGTGCCAACGTGAATCTCGCCTCATCAGTTCAGGAAACATTTTCCCACATGTCTAGAGTCCAGTGGCGATGTTCCCGCGCCCATGCTAATCTTTGCACCCTCTGATGTGCGGTCAGCAGCGGTACCCTCGTGAGACGATGGCTTCTGTACCCGATATAGCGAGGAGATGGTTCTGGAGGGTGTGACTGCTTACACGTTTTTTTGCACCAGCGTTAAATTGCCCAGTTTTTTCTTGCACTGTGGCCCGTCTATACGCTGTTGCAATGCGAGCTAGCCGACGATGATCCCGCTCATCCACACGCTGTTATCTACGGCAGTTAGCCCTTGCAAGGATGGTTTTACCGGATTCGATGTACTCACAGTGCACCCGTGACACAGTGGCTCGTAAAAATCCCAGTGCCTGCACGACTTCCGAGCTGGAGTGACCCATTCGTCGGGCCCCGACAATTTGCCCACGATCAAATGCGCTTAGATCCTTCGTCTTACCCATACTGCGTCCGACTCTTACTGATCCCCGTCGCATCACTCTTTATATTGTCGGATCGCTGCATACGTCATGTCGTTTCCGTTTACATGGCCGCCCAGAGCGCTATATTTGCATAACGCCAGCTGTCTCTAATTCAATTGCTCTTCAGTGTACGTGGAGACAATATGAATGGACAAAGTCATCGCTCTTTCCACGTTTTCTTTATTTCATTATCGCCATAGCAGTAGTTCCCCTCAGGTCCGCCGTTAAGGGTGTGCGGTGCGTGCGGCCGCACAGGGCCTCACGCTTTGAGGAGCCTCGCGCTGGTGGATAAATAAGATAAAATAAAACAAAAGAGATAAAGAAAGAAAAATATAACATTAAGTACGCATACAAAAAGAAATCCGACAGTTCAAAACATATGAATTACCATCCGAGTTCTCCGCGAGTCCGCATACACAAACATCCCAGTGATATCATACATACGCTCAGGATTTCTTCACATTTGATTTTAGGATCATTACTGTTAAGAATAAGTCATGGGGCACTAGATGGGAAAGCCGCGTAGAAAATGTTAAACCCATTAGATACCAAGCAAAAGAAGTAAGGGACGCAGTTCTTGAAGTTGCAGACACAGTAAATGATCCTAAAATCAAATGTGAAGCTCGCTCATTGGCAGCACATGAACTTCAGAGTTATGAATTCTTATTGGGTATTGTTATATGGTATGACATACTCTTTTCTGTAAACAGTGTGAGAAAACCACTTCAATCAGACAGCATGCAGCTTGACATGGCAGAAAATATGCTTCAGGGGGTTATTAAATTTTTGAACCAATTTCGAAATGAAGGCTTCAATTCAGCAATTCTGGCCGCTCGTGAAATTTGTGAACAGTTAGGTGTTGAACCAAAATTCTCAGAGCATAGAGTGGCTTAAAGAAGAAGAATCTTTGATTACGAAGTAGACGATGAACCTTTGAGAAATACAAAATCTGCAGAGGAGGTCTTAAAAATAAAGTATTTTTATCCTATTATAGACACTAGTTTACAGTCTCTGAAATCTCGTTTTGAACAATATAAGAAGTTTAATGACAAGTTTGGATTTTTGTATTCTCTACCGAAAATGAAACAAAAGAATGACGAAGATCTAATGAAATATTACAAAAACCTGGATTTGAGCCTTCGTTCAGGAAATTCCCGCGACATATGCGGAGAGGAGCTATTCACAGAATTGAAAATAGTCAGAGAACTAGTTCCGGACGACGTCAATACTGCCATCCAAGTATTGCAATTTCTAAACGGAATACAAAATACCTTCCCTAACGTAGCTATTGCGTACAGAATCATGTTATCTGTGCCGATAACAGTCGCGCGTGCGGAAATAAGTTTTTCTCGCTTGAAATTAATCAAATCGTATCTGAGGTCAAGCATGTCTCAAGAAAGGTTAACTGCACTTTGCTACATTGTCAATAGAACGCGATGTGGCATCAAAACTAAAGCACGATGATATTATTGAAGATTTTGCTGGACAAAAGGAGAGAAAGGTCTCCTTTGCGTGACAGGTAAAACGCGAAGTTTTCCTTTTACGTTCATAATACGATGACTGTTTCTCTAACTTTTAAAGGACATTTTTTAATGTGTTACAATTCACTAGGAAACTAATGTACCTATTTAAAACATTTTTCGTTTTGTTCCGAATAGGTTTCATTTTTAAACTACACAGCTGTAGTAAAACAGATTTAAAAAAATTCATACTGCATATTACTAAGATTTACCTTCTTTTTTTATTTTGCAAAGGCGAACAACGGTTGAGCTCAATAATAATAGCAGTTACTGTTACAAGTTTAAGAAAAATATCAGTTCCTTCTATAACAAATAAATGAGTGAAAAGCTCACCTTATCAGAAAATAAAAATATTCCATTGCCTACGTGCGCAAAATGCGGTTAGCCAGGTTGATTTAGGAAAAATTATCAGTTAGCAAGAGGGCCCCGCAGGGAGAGTTCGCACAGGGCCTGGCGTAAGCTTACGGTGGCACTGGTTCCCCTACATATATATTAAAAGAGAATGTGATTAAAATACCAGTTGAATAAATAGAATTTTTACATCAATGAGGATAAGGCGTCATATATTACACTTGTTTGCACACAACTACAAATCCTTCAGAATATAGTAAGCTGAAAAATACAATTTCGCGGGAACGAAGAAAACAGACTTGTGAAATTTTTTTATAGCAAAGTAAAACAAGAAAGATGACACCGAATTTTCGGGTGTAATAAGCACGTCTTTTGAATCCGTTCTGATGCAAATTAAATTTATCAAAGCTGTTCAAAGTCAATGGAACCGGTATGGAAAACAATGGATCTGACGAAAGAAAAAAGATTTTCAATCGGGTTTTTAATCCCTCAGATATTGCTGCAAACGGAATCGTGAGCTTACAAACTCTTAGAAGCAGAGATATCGACAAAAAAAGATGTGACTTTACGTCCTCTGGTGAGAAAACCATGCATTATTTTGGGAAGAAAGTATTCTCAAAAGGTGTATCCATATAAGCGGTATCGGTCCAAGAAAAAAAAATTAGTCGAGTTTTCAGGAGCGCAGATTTTGCAACAAATACTTCAGAAGCAGAAATTAACACTTATGACCCCTGGTGGCCAAACCATTCTTTACCAAACATTAGAAATTATGTGGAAAATATTTTCCATCACGTCTTGTATGCGATACAGGAAGAAGTTTTCAAATCAGAGCTTTAGGAGCAGAAATAACGCAGAAAACGCAATTTACCTTTGTGCCCCCTAGCGGAAAGTCTATGATTTACTTGAAAATTTTGAATTTATAGGAAAAACATTTTGCATTGGAAACACTATCCAACAAGAGAGAAAGAGTTTTTCAAATCTTACTCTTAGAAGTAGAGATATTGACAAAAAGCAGATAGATATCTACGCCCCTGGCGTAGAAACCATGCATTTTTCAAGAAGAAAATTTTCCCAAATAGTTTGTAGACATGAGTAGTATCGATCAACAAACGACTTTTTTTTCAGTCAGTCTTACGCCACCTGGTGGCCAAACCATTTCTTACAAAAATTAGAAATTATGTGCAAACGATTTCCCATCAGGAGCTGTATCCGGTGGAGAAAAAACTTTTCAAATCGGAGATTTAGAAGCAGAGATATACGGGGAAACGCAATTTACCGCTACGCCACCTAGCGGAAAGTCTATGAATTACTTGAAAATTTTGAAATTATGTGAAAAACATGTCACACGGAAAACACTATCCAACAAAGAAGGAATTTTTCAAATCGGACCCGTAGAAGTAGAGATACTGACAAAAACAGGATGCACATCTACGCCCCCTGGCGGAGAAACTGTGCAATATTTTAAGACGAAAATATTCCGAAAAGGTTTATCGATGTGAGTGGCATCAGTCCACGAAATAATTTTTTCAATCGATATTTTAGAAGCTCCGATTTTATGGCAAATACATCAGAAGCAAATATTAACACTTACGCCCCCTGGTGGCTAAAGTATTCTTTATCAAAAATTTGAAATTATATGAAAAAGATTTTCCATCAGGAGATGTATCCGTTGAAGAAAAAAAATTTCAAATCGGAGTTTTAGAAAAGGAGTTATCGGAAAAAAGTTATTTAATTTCACGCCACCTAGCGGAAAATATATGCGTAATTTGAAAAAGTAAGTATATCTAAAATACTTTTCGACATAAATGGAATCGAAAGATAAAAAAAATGTTTCAATCGGATGTTTAGAAGCAAATATGTGGAATAAAACGTATTTTTGAATTCGACATCATCTGCATTTACGCCCTCTACTGGCAAAATTGTACATCGTAAAAAAAACCGAAACGAAGGATCATCATTTGCATATTTCAAGCTTCCGAATGCAAAAAGAATTTTTCAAATCGGACTAATAGTTGCAGAAATATCGTGGGTGTAGACGGACGTACGGACGGACAAACCGATAACAGAAGCACGATCTTTTTTTACAAAAGACGTGCTAAAAAGAAAAACTTTTACTAAGTACAAAACATTGTAAAGTTATGTTAAGCAGGGGTCTTTTTTATATTAAAGAGTAAATAATTTCAGTGATTTTACACTTCTTGTGAGAAAATTTTTAATTGTTACTTTTCAATTTGCTTATTTATGTTCCGTATTTTCGATTAAATCGGAAAAGGTCATTAGACACTGCCACACAGCCGTTGCGTGTTTTATGTGAGTGATCGTGAGGCATTACAAATAGTTGGTCTTAGTTCTCTAAAAAAATAAAATTTTTATGTTATGATTAACTTTGGCGTAAGTGTTGTGCAATACAGTGTAACTTGGATAATTCGAAGCTGAAGGGACCACAAAAATAATTCGAATTATCGACAAATTCGAATTAGGCAAGTTTGAATATGGGCACATTTAAAAATCCCTTCAAGTACAGTAAAAACCAACATGTTTATTCATAACATACAAAACAAGAAAGATGTCACCGAATTTTCGGGTGTAATAAGCACGTCTTTTGAATCCGTTCTGACGCAAATTAAATTTATCAAAGCTATTCAAAGTCAATGGAACTGGTATGGAAAACAATAGATCTGATGAAAGAAAGAAGGTTTTTAATCGGGTTTTAATCCCTCAGATATTGCTGTAAACGGAATCGTGAGCTTAGGAACTCTCAGAAACAGAGAATTCGACAAAAATAAGATGTGACTTTACGTCCCCTTATGGGAAAACCATGCATTATTTTAGGAAGAAAGTATTCTCAAAAGGTTTATCAATATAAGCGGTATCGGTCCAAGAAAAAAGAATTAGTCGAGTTTTCAGGAACCCAGATTTTGCAACAAATACTTCAGAAGCAGAAATTAACTCTTATGACCCCTGGTGGCCAAACCATTCTTTACCAAACATTAGAAATTATGTGGAAAATATTTTCCATCACGTCTTGTATGCGGTACAGGAAGAAGTTTTCAAATCAGAGCTTTAGGAGCAGAAATAACGCAGAAAACGCAATTTGCCTTTGTGCCCCCTAGCGGAAAGTCTATGATATACTTGAAAATTTTGAAATTATTTGAACCACATGTCGCACTAGAAGCACTATCCAACAAAGAAGGGATTTTTCAAATCGGACTCCTAGAAGTAGAGATATTCTCTAAAAGCAGATAGATATCTACGCCACTTGACGTAGAAACCATGCACTATTTTAAGAAGAAATGTTTCTAAAAGGTTTGTCGATATGAGTAGTATCGGTCAACAAACGACGTTTTTTTCAATCAAGAATTTATGAAGCTCGTATTTTGCTGCAAATACAACAGAAGCGGAAATTAAGATTTACGCCACCTGGTGGCAAAACTATTTTTTTACAAAAGTTAGAAATTATGTGCAAACGATTTTCCCATCAGAAGCTGTATCCGGTGCAGAAGGAATTTTTCAAATCGGAGATTTAGAATTAGAGATATAGGGGGAAACGCAATTTACTGCTACGCCCCCAAGCGGAAAGTCTATGAATTATTTTTAAATTTTTGAAATTATATGAAAAACATGTCACACGGAAAACACTATCTAACAAAGAATGAATTAAGTTTTCAAATCGGACTCCTAGAAGTAGAGATATTGACAAAAATAAGATGTACGTCTACGCCCCCTGGCGGAGAAACTGTGGAATATTTTAAGAAGAAAATATTCCACAAAGGTTTATCGATGTGAGTGGCATCAGTCCACGAAATAATTTTTTCAATCGATATTTTAGAAGCTCCGATTTTATGGCAAATATATCAGAAGCAAAAATTAACACTTACGCTCCCTGGTGGCCGAAGTATTCTTTACCAAAAATTTGAATTTATATGCAAAAGATTTTCCATCAGGAGATGTATCCGCTGAAGAAAAAAGTTTTCGAATTTGGAGTTTTAAAACAAGAGTTATTCGGGGAAATTGTAATTTACTTTAACGCCACCTAGCGGAAAATCTATGGGTGATTTGAAAAAGTAACTATATCTAAAATACTCTTCGTCATAAAAGGAATCGAAAGATAAAAAATATTTTTCAATCGGATGCTTAGAAGCAAATTTGTGGAATAAAACGTATCTTTGAATTCGACATCATCTGCATTTACGGCGAAATTGTAAAAAAAAAACGAAATCATCTGCTACCGGCGAAATTGTACATCGTAAAAAACGAAATAAAGGATCATGATTTGCATATTTCAAGCTTCCCAATGCAAAAAAGAATTTTTCAAATCGGACTTATAGTTGCAGAGATATCGTAGGTACAGACGGATGGACGGACAAATCGATAACAGAAGCACGTTCTTTATTTACAAAAGACGTGCTAAAAAGTTCGAATTAAAGGAGTTCTTTGACATTATTTATATAGAAAATTGAAGGGACCAAATGAAAAATTCTAATTAATCAAGAATTCGAATTAAAAATGTTCGAATTAGACAAGTTACAATGTACTTTGTATTGGTATAAAACTAGGAAAATCATTTAAATTACAAAGTGTACATTTATGTTACACGCAACAAAGTGTAAAAGATTTAGTTTTTACCAAAAATACAATCCCGGAAAACCTAGTGTAATATAGAATTTAAAAATTTCGTTAATTGAAAGCAAATACATTTTTTCAAAAGTGCCTCGAAGATATGTTTTTTTTTTTTTTGGGGGGGGGGAGCAGTTTTTCAGGTACGCCAGTGGGGATGTGTACGGTGTCTGCCCTGAGGTGTTGGCTTTGCCTTTCCACTGAACCTGTGTCTCTAAATTAGGGCTCAGCGACTCCTTACTGGCCGTGACGGCACAGTCAGAGGCACAAACTTCTGGATAATCGTCAGAGGTGGGCACGTGCTCAAGTACGGAAGGACTATGCGTATTGCATTTGTCACACTTCGCCGGTTTTATTTCCTAACTGGAACTAGCAGCCTTATAACAGGAGCTGGCTACTCCTGAGAACTTTAGATGCACATCGGAATGGTTAAACCCTGAAATAAGATAAAAAGAATAAAACCTGCAGATATATTTTTCTTTAAAAAAAAAAATCGGACGTGAGCGATAGCACTAGTACGTAAAGTATATCCCCATACAGATTCTATCCTGAAAATTTTCGAACATCCGTACATTCCAGAAATTTATTATTAGGGTTTTGAAAGCAGAAGTGTCGCCCCGGTGGCGCAGTGGTCTAAGCGATGGCCTCTGATCATTCGTCCGAAAGAGGTCCATGTTCGAATCACGGTGAGGCAAGGATGCTTGTGTTTGTCTGACAGCACTGGTTCTCTCCCTTCCCTGGAACCAATGGCTCTAAATTAGAGATGGGCGACCGCTTATAGCCCATTGAGTTGCGCACCATGACCATGACCAAACGTAGAGGATTTTAGGAAGGGAGTGTCTGACCCCAGGTCTTAAACAACCCTTAGAAATAGGAAGCTAGGAGATTTGGGCTACAGTAACCGATAGGAAAGTGACAGGGAAGCGATGTAGAAAGTGGGAAGAAGACGCCCCCTTATTTATTACCGGGGGGCCAGTACCCGGGGTCCGACGGCTTAACGTGCCCATCCGACGCACGGCGGATATTTAGTAGATCGAGCGTTCGTACCTGCCTAGGATCGAATCTGAGGTCCTCCCGTGGCAGTCACGAACGCTGCCCACTAGGCCTCCCGCAGCCCTGAGTAGCTCACGGTGGTCGACCCCAATTAAAAAAAAAAACAGCCAATCAAAGAAAAAAAAAAAAAAAAAAGCAGAAGCAGGCGATACCATAATTTGTAATGCACAACGGCCGTTCCATCAAAACTGAGAGTAAAATCACACAAAATGAAAAATAATAGAGGTACAGGAAGAAAATACATGTTATTCTTTCTCAAATTATCTTCTCTCGGATGATACGCAACGGTCACATCGTTCAGTCCACTTTTCAAAGCATGTGGCGAAGGCATTTTATGGAAGCTATTTTAGCGACTTCTGTACAGCTTGAATAACGTCAACATCTGCGTTGAATGTTGCGCTACGGAACTTCTCCTTCATTGTTGGAAACAACCAGAAATCGAACGGGGAGAGGTCAGGACTATAGGAAGGCTGTGGCATGATTTCAATACTGCATTTCGTAAGAAACTGTTGAACACAAGCAGCTACATGCTGCGGACGGGCGGGCATTATAATGGCGTAGGGTCCACTTGCCCACCAATATCTGTCGCCTAATTGATATGTGTCGTCGCAGATGCTTCAAGACTCAGCATTTGTGGAGGAGCGGCACTCATGATACACCTGATCTCTGGCTAACAATTGTTCTCTCGTCCGATGACGAGTACCCATCTGGAAAACACGTGATGCAGCAGTAATTTGTTGCGTAGAATGCGGAGTGCCGACGTTTTTGAAATATCAGTTGACGCCGCTATGTCTTCACACGTCATTCGTCGATCTTCTTTGCAGGATTTCCCAAACAGTGTTAACAATACACTCCGTAACAACACTTTCAGGTCGAACAGGTCTAGGGGAGAATTCTGCCGACAAACGCCCTTTTTTGAAATCATGGTGCCATCTAAAAATCGTTCACTCACCCAAACATTTATCTTTGTAAGTTTTTTCATTAAATCAACTGTTTCTGGAGCCGTT
Organism: Macrothele yani; assembly: GCA_039090855.1. Lineage (NCBI taxonomy): Eukaryota > Metazoa > Arthropoda > Arachnida > Araneae > Macrothelidae > Macrothele > Macrothele yani. Next base: position 32,696,155 of record CM076989.1, on the reverse strand, counting down.
TTACCCAAACGATAGCAAAATTTCATCGCACAATGTATTTCACTTCTTAACTCTGAATCCCTGACCTCCTTAGCTGTATGGGCCGCCCCGGTGGCGCAGTGGTCTAAGCGATGGCCTCTGATCATTCGTCCGAACGGGGTCCGGGTTCGAATCCCGGTGAGGCATGGATGTTGTGTTTGTCTTACGGCACTGGCTCTCTCCTTCCTGGAACCAGTGACCCTAAATTAGGGACGGGCGACTGCTTATAGCCCATTGAGTTGCTCACGGTGGTCGTTAAACCTCCAATAATAATAATTAGCTGTATGGCGAAATGCAGACGTACCTTAAACAACTGCGCAATAACAAACCAGAATGGTCGGTCACGGCTAATAACTGTTGCCATAGATACTTCCTTAGTTCAGTTAGTCGTCTGCGTGGTTATTTTACCCCTTTGCACTGTTGCCATCTCGAAACAAAATTACTCTCAGTTTTTCAGTAACGGCCTTTGAATATATACGGATTCTTTGATTGTAGTAAATATACTAGCCGCTTCACGCTGCATGTTTAGTCTCAAAAACATTATCGACAAGATGGCTACCTTGTCCTGTTACAGGATGCATACCGCTTAAATATTTTTGCTTCGTCGACAGGGTTTCACTTGTAAAGCTAGTTTTGCGGCATAATTTGCTATTCTGTGTTTGCGTTGAAAATGCGTTTTCTTCTTCTTCCTTTTTATCTTGCTCCATATTTTAGAGGATCCTATTAAATTACCCTTGTGCAGGCTCAAATTAACGTTGTTAACCCATAATTAGAGTAAATCAAGCTCCCCACAGAACATGTTTAATGAAAATGAATTTTCTTATGCCAGCCTACCACAATTCTCCGCCCACTTCTCTCAACCCACACGAACCTCATAAAAAGAAGAAAGATAGAGGCCAACGCTTGAGCACTCCTCATCTTGGATGCAAATAGCATCTCATTAATCGTCAAGTCAAAAGGAGGAAGCAGTTCACGTCGAATGAAATTAAGCGCACGTGATAACCACAGGGAATGAAAAAAATAAAAAAATTGCACGGATGATCGATAAGTGCCATTTTTTACATCAGATTCTTTGTTTATACGATATGACAGCACAGGAAACAAAAAAACAAAAAACAGTGTTATTCAATGAAGATTGTACGCAAGATCCGGATACAAAAGTGTTAATTTCTTTGATTACTTGATATTGGTTGAACTACAACACCTAAGAAATCGGTGGCGTACCTGAAAAACTCGCCCCCCCCCCCCCTCCTCCCACAAAAATACCTTCGAGGCCCTTTTGAGAAAATCTATTTCCCCTCAATTACTGAAAATTTTAAATCCCATGTTATTAACTAGGTTTTACCGGGATTTTAATAATTCAAATTCTTTGGAACCTATAGGTATTTTTCGTAAAACCAAAATTGTTTCACTTTATTGCGTGTTGCACAAATGCACACGCTGCAATTAAAATTACTGTCCCAGTTTTATACCAACTCAAAGTAATACAAAACACCTGCACCAAAGTTAATTATATCATGGAAACTTTATCAGTGTCTAAATGATCTCCCAATTTATACAAAAATATAGAACATAAGTAAGCAAATAAATAAGGTAATAATAGTTCAGAATTGTGGCACAAAAAGGGTAAAACTACTTAAATTATTTACTCTTGAACAAAAGTGTTAATTTCTTTGATTACTTGATATTGGTTGAACTACAGCACCAAAGAAATCAGTGGCGTATCTGAAAAACTCGCCGCCTCCCCCCGCCCCTCTTCCTCCGCAAAAAATACATTTGAAGCTATTTTGAGAAAAGAAAAGAGAAAATCTATTGAAAAGAGAAAATCCATATCCATGCTTTTAACTAGGTCTTACGGGGATTTGAATAATTCAAATTCTTTTATAACCTATAGGTATTTTTCGTAAAACCAAAATTGTTTCACTTTATTGCGTGTTGCACAAATGCACACGTTGTAATTAAAATGACTGTCCCAGTTTTATACCAACACAAAGTATTACAAAACACTTACACCAAAGTTAATCATATCATGGAAACTTTATCAGTATCTAAATGATCTTCCGATTTATACAAAAATACAGAGCATAAATAAGAAAATGAAAAAAGGAATAATTTAGAATTGTGGCATAAAAATAGTGAAACTACTTAAATTATTTACTCTTAACATAATGTCACAATGTTTTGCACATTGTAAGAGCATTTTCTTTTGACTCTGTTATATATATATAGAAAAAAAAAGCACACGTCTCTGTTTTTTCGTTCCCGCGAAGAACACCTTTTTGTACAAACAAAAGTAAGATATAACTAAAATAGTTATGTGCAAACAAGAGTAAGATATAACGCTTATCCTGGTTGATATAAAAATTTCATTTATTCAACTGATATTTCATTCACATTCTCTTCTTATTATACATGCGTAAACTTACGCATTCTAGTGGACACTTGTGCGAGGAATAAAAATTGATATTATATGCGAAACACTTTGCACAAGGAACGTTCTTCGATAAAGAAATTTTTTCAAATCGGACTCTCAGAAGCAGAGAATTCGACAAAAATAAGATATAGCCTACATCTACGCCTCCTGCCGGAAAAACTATGCAATATTTTAAGCAGAAGGTATTCTCAAAATATTTTTTGCGTTGACGTTCCACATCTCAAGAGTGACTTTCCATATCTCAATTGGCCCACAAATTCACCCGAACTAAATGTGATTGAAAAAATCTAGGACATGTTAGAAAGACCGCGAAGAAAAAAAAAAAAAAAAAAACCCCAAAAAAACACCCTTTAAATTTGGCGAAATTAAGGGATCTTTTGAGCATGGAGTGGAATAAACTTGATACGCATATGATACTGAGTCATATTGATAGCATGCCAAACAAAGTTAAAGCTGTAAGTAAAGAAGGTCGTGATATAACTCCGTATTAAGTAGTAAAGTTTACATTCCGTAACTTTTTGTCCTGTGTGTTTATTTACTTGAGATCAGTGCTACCCAAAATTTTTAGAACCGCGACTCAATTTTTTGAACGGCAGATTTTCACGATCAAACTATCTTTAACGGGCATGAAGGGAGAGACATTTTTAATATAATTATTTTTACTACTCTTTCTTTAAGAGAAAAACGTATCTACAAATTTTGAAGATGACAATCCGGTTTTTTGGCGTAAACGTGACAAGGATGGTAAGTCAGATAATATCCGAAAACTTGAAAATTTCCATCGCCCTGGAGCGGTTTTCGGATATTATCTGACTTACCATCCTTGTCACATTTACGCCAAAAACCGGATTGTCATCTTCAAAATTTGTATTATATGGGGTAATCCCGTATTTCTTTCATGAAAACGTATCTAATTTGTACATGTCATTATTTTTAGTACCTCTTTTGTAAAAAATGTCGTGCTTATGTTATCGGTTTGTCTGTCCGCCCGTCGTGGACATCATATCTCTGCAATTATTAGTCCGATTTCAAACATTCTTTTTGCTTTGGGAAGATTGAAATGTGTATATGATGATCTTTCATTTCGTTTGTTTTTTTTATACGATGCACAATTTCGCTGCTAGGAAGCGTAAATGCAGATGATGTGAAATTCAAAATATATTTTATTCCATATATTTGCTTCTAAACATCCATTTGAAAAAAATATTTTACTTTTCGATTCCATTTATGTCGAAGACCGTTTTAGGTATAGTCACATTTTCAAGTTACGCATAGATTTTCTCCTCTAGGGGGCATAAACGTATATCGCTTCTCCCCCGATATCTCTGCTTCTAAAACTCCGATTTGAAAACTTCTTCCTGTATCGCATACAGCCCCTGATGGGAAATGTTTTGCATATAATTTCTAACATTTGGTAAAGATTGGTTTGGTTACCAGGTGGCGTAAGGGTTAATTTCTGCTTCTGATGTATTTGCAGCTAAATTTGAGCTCCTAAAACTTCCATGGAAAAAATTATTTCGTAGACCGATGCCTCTCACATCGGAAAACCTTTCGACAATGCTTTCTTCTTAAAATGCATGGTTTTTCCACCAGGGGGCGTAGCCGCATAGCTTATTTTTGTCCACAGCTCTGCTTTTAAGAGTTCGATTTGAAAAATTCTTTCTTTGTTGGAAAGCGTTTCCGCTAAAAAATGTTTCTCATATAATTTCAAATTTTTCTTAACGCACAAGTCTGCCACCAGCGGGCGTAAGTTCACGTTTTCGTTTAGAGTAATATCTTCGGGATTAAAAAGCCGATTGAAAAACTTTTTTCTTGGGTCAGATACTGCTAAATAAGCAAACTCTGTGTGCATATTTTCTTCCCGAAATAATACACAATTTAGGCACTAGCTTGGACAAAAGCTTAACATGTTTTTCTTAAAGGCTGTGCTTCTACATGTCCGATTAAAAGAAATCTATCAATACCATTTTCTTTGTAGAATACTATAAGCTAGTAAATGAGAAATCTTGTAGTTCACATTTCTGTCGGTAGGTGGTGTTTGTTAGGTTTGAACATCAGCTGTATCGCACATTCTTAAAACACTATTCAGAAATTTCTTTTTTACTGTATGCCATTCACTACAGTAGAGATTTGGAGTATCATCCTCTTTAAATAATGCAAAAATTTTCCAGTAGGTGGGTAGAGATCAAAACTTTTTTTTTCTTGTTTTCTCTGCTTCCGGGATACGTATTTGAAAAGTTATTATTTCCTTAGCATAGCTCTTTCCATGAAGAATACTTTTTCCCTATTTCGAACTTTTCCATTATGCAAAATTATTCCGCTTGCAGAAGTAGACTTATATCATGTTTCCTTTTTTACACTGACAGAAAAAAATCCCAACACCACGAAAAAATAGTTGTAGAGGAATGAAATGGCGGCAATACATTTGTATAGGTAACATATTTAATCGATTAAGGTTTCAAGATCACAGCTTAATGTAAGCGCGAGAAGAGCCATTTTAAATGTGAAATGCTGGTACATTAATAACCGGTGTAACCGCCAGAATGTTGAATGCCAGCACGCAAACGTTCATGCATTGTGTCGTAGAGGTGCTGGATGTCAGTTTGTGGGATGGAGTTCCATGCCTGTTGCACTTGGCCAGTCAATACAGGGATGGTAAATGCTGGTTGGGGGTGACGCTGGAGTTATCGTCCAATGATGTCCCATACGTGCTCGATTGGTGAAAGATCTGGTGATCTAGCAGGCCACGGCAACATGTCGACACTCTGTAGATCATGTTGGGTTACAACAGCGGTATGCGGGCGAGCGTTATCCTGTTGGAAAACACCCTGGAATGCTGTTCATGAATGGCAGCACAACAGGTTGAATCACCAGACCGACGTACAACTGTGCCGTCAGGGTGCGTGGGATAACCACGAGAGTGCTGCTGCTGTTATAGGAAATTGCTCTCCAGACCATAACTCCAGGTGTAGGTCCAGTGTGTCTCGGCTGCAGACAGGTTGGTTGCAGGCTCTCACCTGGCCTCCTTCTAACCAACACACAGCCATCACTGGCACCCAGGCAGAACCGGCTTTCATCAGAAAACACAACAGATCTCCACTCCGTCCTCCAATGAGCTCTAACTTGACACCACTGACGTCGCAAACGGCAGTGGTTTGGAGTAAGTGGAATGCACGGTACAGGGCGTCTGGCTTGGAGCTGTCCTTTAAGTAACCGATTTGTAACAGTTCGTTGTGTCACTGTAGTGGCAACTGCAGCTCGAATTGCTGCCGCAGACGCAGTACGATGCGCCACGGCCATACGCCGTACACGGCGGTCTTCCCTCTCAGTAGTGCCCCGTGGTTGGCCGGAACCCGGTCTTCTTGAGGCAGTACCTTCCCTTGACCACCGCTGCCAACAATCATGCACAGTGGCTACATTCCTGCCAAGTCGTTCTGCAATATTGCTGAAAGAAAATCCACCTTCTTGTAGCCCTATTACACGACCTCGTTCAAACTCCGTGAGCTGTTGATAATGGCTTCTTCGTCTTCTTAAAGGCATTCTTGACTAACATCAACACCCTACGTCGAATCTCAACGATAACTAAGGCTCACGAACGTTACAGCGGGTATTTACAGCAAACCTGCTTTGCATGTTCCGAGGGGCGCTACTAGCGTCACACGTATGCGCCGAGCGCGAAATTTGCATAGACTTCATCTTACAGATGTATTCTCACCGCCTACCAACTGTCGTTTATCTAACACAACCCCTTCTTGGTGTTGGGATTTTTTTCCCGTCAGTGTATATTTCTTTTAACTGTTCGATTTAAAAATCTTTCTCTCTGAGACCTTCCTTTTGCTATGAGAAACTTTTTGTGTGCCATTTGTTAATCTTCGTAACATGCTTTTTAGCCGATGATGCAACTAAGTAGATCTTTCTGTTTGTAGCTATCTTATCACTAGTAGAAACCGGTTGATCGTTTCGTAACCGGTTCCATTGACTTTGAATAGCTCTGACAAATTTAATTTGCGTCAGAACGGATTCAAGAGAGGTGCTCATTACAACCGAAAATTCGGTGTTATATTTCTTGTTTACTACACTGATGTTCAAAATTAAGAGAATTTGCACATTTTGTCGAATTTCTGAAAAACTAATGGACACATTTTAATGAAATTTGCTATGGATACACAATTATATAAGAGAAAAAATTATACGGTACAACAGTCATGGTACGCACTCATGATCGTCAGTAAGGCTCATCAGCGCAGGAATGTCCAAAATGCACGTTGCAAGATCGAACATAAAATGACTCTAATATGGGGTATGGTCCCCTCTCAAAGTCGTACAGCTCTCACAGCGTGACGTCATACTGGAAACGAGGCAGTTGAGCAGTCCCTGTGGCAGTCCGGCCCACTCCTGCAGGAACGCAGTTTTCAGCTCCTGGATGGTTCTGGGAGGGGGATGGCGAGCTGCAGTTGCCCTCCCAAAAGCACTCCAGACATGTTCGATGGGGTTTAGGTCTGGAGATCTGGCTGGCCAATCAATCTGACAAATATCCTCACTTTCAAGATAATCGTCGACCAGGTGAGCCCTATGTGGACAAGCGTTGTCGTCCATAAAAAGGAACCGAGAGCCAACTGTGCCCCTGAAATGTCGAACATAGGGCAGTAAGATCTCATCCTTATACCTCTCAGCAGTCAGGGAGCCTATGTCAAACACATGGAGTGGTGTGCGGCCGCCCAACATTATGTCTACCCAGACCATGACACCTCCGCAGCCATAGCGGTCCCTTTCTCGGATGTTGGAGGAAATGTATCGGGTCCCAGGTTCTCTCCAGATGAAGGTACATCGAGAATCAGTGTCCAGGCTGAATCGCGACTCGTCTGTGAAGAGAACGTTACCCCACTGAAGTCGGGTCCAAGGCTGATGTTGTCAGCACCATGCTAAACGCGCTGTCTTGTGTGCTGAAGTGAGCGGGACGCAAACATTGGGTCTTCTGGCAAAACGCCATCTCTCATGAAGCCTTCGGGAAACAGTAACCCTTGAAACTCGGGTTTCCAGTGGCGGCATGCAGCTCAAGAGATAGCTCTGTGCAGCTGTAGCAGTCCCGTGGCGCCTCGCTGAAAGTGCCAAATAACGATCTTCATTTGCCGTTGTGGCTCTTGGACGACCTTGGCCAGGCCTTCTCGATATAGATCCGGTGTCCGTAAACTGTTTCCATAAATTGCAGACGACACTGGGCGTTACATTGAGATCTGTAGCAACCTGCATTTGCGATTGCCCTGCCTCCAATCTACAGACGATTCTCCACCTCATTCCGTCATCAATACGCTCGTGGCATATCATTTTACCTGATTGTTTATGAAATTGAACCAACTCCTGCAAGAAACACAACGAATGCCGCCGAGGAGTGCGAGTGAACTAACTAATCGCGGAAAAAGCCGCGTGTGCTTTTCATGTCATCCGCTGTCACAGCTCCACCCACACGCACGTGTACGTTTACGTATTCGACACCGCAAGTTCGCATTCTTATTCGGCGGCATAATTTTTAGCTTTGGTTCCGTACTTTTTGTCAAAATTGACAAAATGTGCAAATTCTCTTAATTTTGAACAACAGTGTATTTTGTCTTAAATTTAGTATGGAACATAAGTTTGCAAAACACTCTTCCATTTCTCATAATGAGGTGTGCGCGAACGATGCGTTTATTTGCGAATTCTGTGGATGAAAGCACTGATGTTCACGTCCATGCGAGCCATTTCTACACTGCCGGACAATTGCTAAGGACGGATGACAATAGCAACGACAGCAACCATAAAATGGAAGGCAGGAAAATGTGGAAATTAGCATAAGTGCGGGATACAGTAAGACGTGTTGTGCGTATGCAAATTTTGGATTGCCGAACCTGCTCGTGACGTGATAGCGCTGATAAGAGATATAAAGGATTTGACGCGTATTGACTGTTGTTGTTCAAACGCAAAGTTGAAAGGGAAAGAATGAATTGACGAACTTGGAGTTTTCAGTATGTCTTCCCGACATCACCTAGATTATTTTACGCGTGGCCGTATTATTGGCAAGATTGAAGAAGGGCGAAAAATAACAGATGTTGCCAGGGTGTTCGACGTCAGCCGCAGTGTTGTTTCAAGGCTTTGGAAATCATTTCAAACAAATGGAGAGTGTAGCAAACGTCACGGGGGAGGTCGTGTTCGCAGTACGACACCTGCAGAAGATCGGTACATAGTGCTATCAACATAAAGACACCGGCGCAGCACAGCTAGTGAGGTAGCAAATCAGTTTATGGTTGCTACTGGCAAGCGGATCTCCCGAAAAACTGTCGCCAGACATTTGCATTAAGGAGGACTATACTCCCGCCGTCCTGTTGTGTGCATCCCATTGTCCAGACGTCACCGTACCTCCCGTTTGCAATGGTGCCATCAACATCGCAGTTGGACTGATAACGACTGGTCTGCTGTCCTCTTCTCAGATGAGAGTAGATACAGTCTATCGTCTGATTGTTGACGACAACTGATCTAGCGTGATAGTGGTACTGCATATTGTCCAGCAAACATACAGGAAAGGGTCCGATATCCGACATGTAATGTCATGGTATGGGCTGGCATCATGATCAATGGCCGTACGTCCCTCTATGTGCTTTCAACTGGGACTATGACTGGCCAACGATACATTAATGATGTTCTGCTACCTCATGTTTGCGTGTTCCGTGGTGCTGTCGGTGATAGATTCATTTTCATGGACGACAACGCAACATTTCATCGAACAGTCGCTGTCCAGGAGTATCTTGAGAGCGAGGATATTCAACGCCTCGTATGGCCAGCACGTTCTCCAGATCTGAATCCCATTGAAAATGTGTGTGATGCTTTGGGGAGGAGTCTTGCTGGTCGCCAATGCCCTCCAATAAACAAGGACACCCTCATCCGCGCACTGACAGAGGAATGTGATAAATTACCCCAACAGCTGCTTGATAATGTTGTGCAAAGCATGACACGACGTGTGGAATCTTGCATCGGCCTCCCTGATTTCCATATCCCGTATTGACATCTTACGCCGGAACGCCTGCGGACGGTAATTGCATTTTTGTCACGTTTACGTATTCTGCACAAAAGGGCCTGTTTGTCCCTTGAACACGTTCCAAGGCCTTCTGGATTTCAGAGCACAATAAATTGTCTTTCTTGTAATGTCCTGGCATTCTGACATTATTTTATTTCACTTGGCATCCAACCACACTTACTTTTTTATGCGCTATATAGCCATTTATGATCCGTCCTTAGCAATTGTCCAGCAGTGTATTTATTTATTTACCATTTTTAGCTGTTACATGAAGTATTACTACAATTAATACAATAATTTACAAGCTCTGCCTTACCCTTTTTTATATATATATATACATATAATGTAATTGGGATGTAAGGTCAGGTGATGCGTAACATCACAGCCTCTCCTTGACAAATGTCAACCCCGCCTTCTCGTGGTGCATCTTGTTCCCACTAAAGGGGCTCTGACGACCGCCAATAGCGGTATAACTATACCATCGGGATTAGAGGAAATGCTATCCCACACTCACCAACCCGCTTGGCCAGCGTGGTGAGTTATGGCCAAACCCCTCCAAAATGACTCCACAACTTAAATCTTGGCCCTCAGTCTCCGGCAGCTGGAATCTACCTGGCCAAGGCAGCGGCCAGTGCGATATGAAGGCAGAGGGTGCTAAGAATACCCGGAGGACCGGACTAGGCTGCCATCTGATGCTGACTTTGTCTACGTATAATGGACGCTCCCTATCTTCTGATTCAAGGCTTCTTGAATTGGAAGAGGAACTACAAAGGATCAAGTGGGACATCGTCGGGCTAAGTGAGGTAAGGAGAAAAGGAGAAGATCTCCTTGAACTGAAAAGTGGACATCTCTTCTACTATCGTGGGACAGATACTGGTAGAACTAGTGATGTTGGATTTATAATAAACAAGAAACTGAAGGATAAAGTTGTAGAAGTTGAAAGTTCCTCTGACAGAGCTGCACGACTCGATATCCAACTCTCAAGAAGATACCAGGCTCAGATTATTCAAACTTATGCACCCACCACAAGTCATCCTGAAGAAGAAATTGAAGAATTTCTTGAGGAAATTCGTCATCTAAATAATAAAGGTAAGCAGCACTTGAAGATAATTATGGGAGATTTCAATGCAAAAATAGGGCAACGGCAACAGAATGAAACTTCAGTATATAAATTCGGTCACGGCAACAGAAACCAGCGTGGAAATACTCTCGTTGAGTTTGCAGAGGCAGAAGGGTTTTTCATCTTGAACTCCTTTTTCAAGAAAAAGCCGCACAGAAAATAGACATGGAGACATCCAAATAGGACGACAAGTGAAATTGATTTTATTATGTGTAACAAAAAATTCGTCATAGAAGACTGCGGTGTGCTAAACAAGTTCAACACAGGTAGTGACCATCGATTGGTGAGATGTAAGATGCACCTCAACACTAAACTCGAACGTGGCAAGCTCATAAGACAAACGAAATGTATTGACATAACCAACCTTAAAAAACACCATAATACCTTCAAGTTGGAACTGAAGAACAGGTTCTCTGCTTTAGAAGGCCTAACATCGGAAGAAGTGGATGTTTCTGAAGTTAACAGAAAAGTAACCGAAGCTCTTATGGAAACAGCAACAAAATTAGCTGGGTCTAAAAACAAGTTGCATGTGAACAAATTATCAGGAAAAACCAAAATGTTGATGCAAAAAAGAAGAGAGATGAGAACAACTAAAGAAGATGTGACTTCCAAAGTGGAATACATAGAGCTATGCAAGGCAGTACGAAAAAGTATCACTGAAGACGTAAGGAAATTCAACTGTGTACTAATAAGGAAAGCAATTGAAAACAACCAAAGCCTAAAGATAGCAAAGGTACATCTCAGTAAGGGAAGAAAACAGAATATGGCACTGAGAAAAGAAGATGGTTCTGTAACAAGAAATAGAGGCGAAATTTTAACAAGAGTCAAAGATTTCTACTCCAAGTTATATGAAAGGTATGATGCGTGTACTCCAGACATCATGGAAGGTACCAGTACCAGAGTTCTTCCAGTCCTCCTAGCAGAAGTTGCACATGCAATCAAGAACATGAAGCGGGGAAAAGCTCCAGGAGAAGATGGAATTACTGTAGACATCATACAAGAAGCAAGTGGAGAAATCGAAACAGTACTCGCCCAAATTTTCACTCGATGCCTTAATTAAGGGAAGATTCCTGAGGATTAGAACAATGCTATAATGATCCTGCTACATAAAAAGGTTGACATTGAGGAACTCAGGAACTACAGACCTATCAGCCTCCTATCAGTGGTTTATAAAATCTTCCCTAAAGTTCTTTCACACCGTTTGAAGGTAAAACTGGACATGGCTCAACCGAGAGAACAAGCTGGATTCAGGAGTGGCTACAGCACAATAGATCATATCCACGTACTAAGAGAACTAATTGAAAGAGCGAGCAATATGAACTTCCATTGAGTATGGCTTTTATCGATTATGAAAAAGCCTTTGATTCGGTGAAACCATCAGCAGTTACAATGGCTCTGAAATCCTGCGGTATTGAAGATGCATACATTAATATTATTAATAACATCTAGGAAAGTGAAAGTGCAAAGATTCGGCTGTTTGAAAATACAACACACATAAAAATTGGAAAGGGAGTGAGACAAGGTGACACCATATCTCCGAAGCTCTTCAATGCCACATTGGAAAATGTCTTTCAATCACTGAACTGGGAAAACAAAGGGATAAAGATTAATGGAGATTATCTAACCACACCTTCGTTTTGCTGATGACATAGTCATTTTTGCAGCTACCCCATCAGAGCTGCAGAGTATGATCCAAAAACTTGCTGACAAGAGTATAGAAGAGGGATTAAAAATGAACTTTCAGAAGAGAAAAGTGATGTTCAATGCTGTCAAGTGAAAAAAGTGATGTTAAGCATATGTCAAGTGAAAGTCACGTTGAAGAAGAAATTAATCGACGTATAAAACTTGGATGGAGGGCTTTTGGAAGAAACAGTACAATTTTTAAGAGCAGTATGCCATTATGTCTTAAAAGAAAAGTGTTTAATCAATGCATCCTGCCAGTGCTTACATATGGAGCAGGGTTTTGGAACTAAACTAAAAGAGACATACAAGGACTGCTAACAGCTCAAAGTAGCCTGGAGAGATACATGCTTGGTGTAACCAGGATAGATAAGAAGAGAATCTTGTGGATAAGGAAAACGACAGGAGTGGACGGCATCATGACCAGAGTGAAATCGCTGAAATGGCAATGGGATAAACATGTTGCCAGATGAACAGACCACCGATGGACAACCGAAATTCTAGACTGGATAGGAACAGGAAAGACCTAGAAGAAGATCATCTGGGAGATAGATGGATGAAATTCGAAAGCATGTGGGAATGAAATGGAGGAGACTGGCGCAGCATTGTGGAAGAAACTTGGGGAGACCTTCATCCAGCAGTGGATTGATAATGGTGTCTGTTGATGATGAATATATATATATATATATATATATATATATATATATATATATAGATATGACGGTCCTATTAAAACAAAAAATTAAATAATATAAACAAAATCACAAAAAAAGCTTAAAAATCTGTTTATAAAAGAAAATAAAAACAAATAAAAAAGAAAACTAGTTATTCATCACTAGGATAGCTATACTAAAAATAGTAAAACCAACATTAAAATTAATAAGATTCTGATTAATCTATAGAAGCTCACTAAGGTGATTTAATACATGCAAAGATTATTAAATAAACTGCTCGTGTATTTTATAATATTTCTCATGTATTCTGGAGAGTTAATTCTGCTCATTCTGATCATACAGATCCACAGTCTTAAGTTTATATATTTTTTTTTCTCTGGTTAAAATCTCCGCGCGTTGGTTTCTTGCTGTATGAGGAGGCCATCAGCCCCACCCTCACTGCCCCCCAGCGTCTAGGGAGTGGCGGAAGGGGTCAGCCATGTTCTCCTCTTGTGTGGAGAAAAGTTTTTGTCACACAAGAGGTAAGCTCTCTTCCTTGTTTTTGGGTTCTAGGTTTTATAAGTTCAATGTTTGTACTTTATGTACCTTTTCTCTGTCGTTTTTTAGCTTTTCAGCTTTTAAGCATTGGTTTGTCTGTTAACATTTTTGCGGGTTTTAACTCTTACTTTTCTTTGTAACTTTGAGCGTCTTTTGGGGTACCTAGGAACAGAAGAAGGCTAAGCCTGTTCCTTTTCTATGCGCTGTCTATGCGCTGTTTTTTCAAAGTAGTTAAGTTCTTAATAACTAATTAATTATGCACTTAAAGCACTGCTGAAATACTTTGTACATATTGCAACTAACTGTTTAAGGTATATAACTTTCACAAAGTTTTCTTTAGTTAATATTTATCTTTAACTTATTCTCGTTTTCGTGCTGTCATAAGTTGTAGAGTAGGGGGTTTTAGACTCAAGTTTTCTTTCAAAAATCTGTTCGTTATAAATTAACATTTCCTTTTTTAATTGCAATGTAAAATTTGGATTTCTTTTGCATTGTTTTTCAGGTTTAAATTCTCTCTCAAACGAACTTGGAATTTCGTTATAGCTGAAAATCATTTCTATTTATTATGTCACTCTCACAGCTTGAGTTCTCTTTAATCTTCTTCTCTCTGTTTAATAGTAACAGATGAAGAGCATGGGTCGGGCCATGAAGGTTAATGGATGCAAGCGAAATTGTTAACTAGTGCTAGGTCATGCTACTCTACGGAGGACATGACTTATATATATATATTTTTTAAACTTTTTTAAGTGGGAATGTTACTTGCATCTATGGCCTTTCAGAAACCCATTTTCAACTAGGTCTTTGTGGAAGTGAGAAAATGCAGAGTTTTTGCTGGTCCTTGATAAAGCCAAGGCTCAGTATTCTCGACACCTTCTACATTCAGTTGTTTTATTTTATTTTTTTATCTTTTCTCCTTTTACTCACACAGGTAGATACATAACCTTTTCTATGTTGTATTAGGTGTGAGTCAAAATTATATATGTATTTTTTTGCTTAGGTATCTTCTTTATAGAATGTGTATTCTGAATTTTCAAAACTGCTGCGTTGCGCGTTTTGATTTTCAGGTTATTTTGCACCCTTCGTTAAAAATTAAAAAATTTTTTCCTTAGTCTTCAGTTTTGCTCTTAAGTATATATATATATATATATATATATATATATATATATATATATATATATATATAATGGAGAGGTGCATACTTGGTGTAACCAGGAGAGATAAGAAGAGGAACTCGTGGATCCGTAAAATGACAAGAGTGGAAGACATCATGATCAGAGTTAAATCCCTGAAATGGCAATGGGCTGGACATACTGCCAGAAGGACAGATCATCGATGGACAGCCGAAATTTTAGATTGGATTCCAAGGGACAGGAAAAGACCCAGAGGAAGACCACATGGGAGATGGGTGGATGAAATTCGAAAGTATGCAGGGGTGACATGGAGGAGACTGGCACAAGACAGACCGTTGTGGAGGAAACTTGGGGAGACCTTCGTCCAGCAGTGGATTGATAATGGTTGACAATGATGATGATGATGATATATATATATACAGAATATACCTGAGGTAATTCATCCTTCGTTGATTTGTGAACTGTAATTGATATCGTTAATATCGGAAAGAGGATTAATTTAAGATACACTTCTGAGTTCCCATCCAGTACAACCACTTTTAAACTGACCAGGCAGCTTCCGTTTAACACAAAGTTACAAATCCAGCATTCTCTAAGTTTTTCGAGATTACCTTTATATGTAAAGCGTGAAAAAGGCTACATGGCCGATAGATAACGCCAACACACACTTGGCATTAAGTAAGATCGTGACTCCGGATTTCACGGTGGATGGGGAATATCTCTCGGGAACTCACTTTATATTCATTGTGAGCATCTGAGGGAGGTGGAGAAAGAGAACAACGTTGAAGAAGCAGGGGAGGGCTTAATGCCCCTGCTCAACATGTCGTACTGAGCGACTTCCAAAGCATGGAGTCTCATTAAGTCTCTTTCTATCTAGCCGCAGTCATAAATTCAGGCCGGATGCTCGAAATAACTTGCGAACGAGTATATTAAGGAGTAAAACATGTAATCACCGGGAAGCCAAAGGAACCGGGATGATTAATAAGCTCCCGGAAGAATGCATTTCTCGCCTTCCTACAGCACTGTGTTGGTTGCCCGCAGTCGTTAAACGGAGAGTCCTTGTTTATTTCACAGCCGAATGAAAAGCGAATGAGATATGGTGCTCAAAGGTTGTTTTTCCTGGTTTAATGTCAAAATAACTAGTGATATTTGTGAGTAGTTTCCACGAAAGCCAAAATTTTCGCATACTCTGAGAATAATAAGTATACACATCGCATGAATAAGACCCATGCGGCAGGAAAACCATGCGCCGCCGTCTCTCCCGAGTATGAGATTTCACTTACTTTATGTAACGTCTGTTCTTCGTAATGTACTCTGCGCATGCTGCTTTTCAAATTGCGAATTTAGACTCTGTTTGCAGTGACATTTCTTCGAGCACTCGCTCGATTGGATTACCGCGTGATCACTGATCTGAAAAAAAGACTGAGATGTTATTATTAAGGTATTACTTTTTTTTTATTGGGGGTTCAACGACCACCTTGAGCAACTCAATGGGCAGCAGTCGCCTGTCCCTAATTTAGCTCCACTGGTTCCGAAAAGGAAGAGATCCAGTGTCGAAAGACAAACATAACATCCATGCCTGACCGGGATTCGAACCCGGACCCATCTCGGACCAATGGTCATTAGCCGGCGCTTAGACCACTGCGCCACTGCGGCAGCGCTAAGGTATTGTCTCAGGAGATGATTGGGGTTTGGCATCCTCACGATCCGCAGCTATCAGTTTGTCAAGTGGTCCAGCAGTCGGACTTTAGAATTACGTACTCACTCGGGAAGAGACAAAGATCACATGAGTTTGCACTTCTGGGGATGGGTTTCTCCTTTACGTTGAACCAGTGACCCTCATTTAGGGATGAGCGACTCCATATTGTCGTTGAAGTCGGTAAATCTGTAAAGAAAGGCTACCAGTTCTCTTAAATTTCATTGTTTTCGGGGCGTGCTATCGGCAAACTTGATCTTCCCTCCATAAAACGTTAATCATATGAATTTTATGAATAGTGGTGAACAAAATTGACGTGACAAACACAGAATCATGAGAAACACAAAATACACTCGACAGAGTTTAATGGCAGTTGTACAGATATACATACATCGATAACGCAGCAATACACAACATAAAAGGAATGCCATCACCGCATGAGGAGGAAGCACGCGCAAGACAGCATGGCTGTCAAAAGTGGATGATGTAGCAAATGGCGCGGGTTTTGAGGGAATAATAAGGAGTGTGATTACCCCGAACATCGATACAGCTCGCACAACGAGCTCTCGTGCTGTTTACAAGGCTGTGAATGGGAGTTTGAGGATATAGGTGTCACTCCCCCCACAGAGGCGTGTGGGAGACCCGGTAGAGTTCTGCAAGGCAACTACCGGCTTGCAATCGCTTTTCCTAGTGCATTCCAGACGTGTTCAATCGAGTTTAGGTCCGGAGATAGCTTTGGCCATTCCATCCTGTGAATATCCTTACTCTCCAAGTATTCATCAGTTAGCCGAGTCCTATGTGGATGGGCATTATCGTCTATAAAAAGGACCTGGAGGCCAACAGCTCCCATGAAAACCTGTACATAGGACTGTAGGATGTCATTCATATAGCGTGTAGCAGTCAGGAATGATATCCAATATGATGCCAGCCCAAAGCAGGAGTCGTCCACTACCGTAGTGGTGAATTTCTCCAATGTCTGAGGGAGATTGTCTTCCGCCCTCTCTCCAAATATGCACACGTCGACAACCCATGTTTAGGCTGTACCAATACTCGTCACTAAAGAGAACATAGGCCCATTAATAAGGGGGTTCAGGCGCAATGGCGCTTTTACGTGGGGTGGGGGTAGCGGGGTAAATACCCCTCACCCCAGACGTGTGAAAATGAAGGTAAAAGATTAATGTATTTTGGTGGATAGACCATGCAGCAAATGGCGCGGGTTTTGAAGGAATAAAGTGTGATTACCCCGAACATCGATACAGCTCGCTCAACGAGCTCTCGAGCTGTTTACAAGGCTGTGAATGGGAGTTTGAGGAAATAGATGTCACTCCCCCCACAGAGGCGTATATATATGAAAATTTTATATACTGTTATAAAAGAAAATTTTTGACAGTTTTTTTTATTCCACTTACTGTATATTTTGTAAACCAAAAGATGGCAGCACGATATAATGTACTTCTTATCGAGGGGTGAGTTGTGTGACAGGGGCAAAGAATCTATAAGGGGCGAAGAAATGAAGGCTCCAATCCGCCCAATAGGGGATAGGGCTAATGTAAAACGCACGACAGCAGCGCCACCAGTTGGTATGTTTGGAAAACCTGCATTACAGGATGAAAAACCAACAGCGTTTCCACCTTTTCCGTGTGTTTTAAAAGAGTGCAGATCTTAGCTGTTTATGATATGAGTTTTTAACAGCTTCGCTCTGCTCCCAATGTTTTCTTTGGTTTCAAATACATAAATGTTGTCTATTGCTTGTCTTTTACGCTGAACTTTACTTAGAGTGTGAGTAAGTTATTACAAAAAAAATTGACACTAAAGTAGAAAAAGAACTGATCCAAATGTAATATTAGTGTTAAAGGAAAAGAGAGAAAACGCAAAACAAACGTTCAGTGGTCTATATGTGGAAATTACAAAGCTACATGAAAAATTAGATTTATCCGTGTTCCTCCCTAGAAGAGTTAAAAATAAAAAAAAATAGGTGCAACGTTACCACTGATAGTGCCGGATATTACTTCATCATCACCATTTACATCCCTTTGTTAGAAAACGTGATTCAAGACCTAGATTTCGGATTCCCCTCTACTATTTTCAATTCTTTAGCATCTAATTCGCTATTACTGTCAGATATCCTGAAAAAGTCAAGATCGGAAATATCGAAAATTGGGGAAGACAATTGTTGTCGCAAAAGAAGAAATTCTAGTGTCCGAAATCAAGTCGGAGATAGACCTGTGGGTTGAAAAATGGAAAAAACGTAAAACTGAAGAAGTAATGCTGTAGCAACTTTTTGTCGTAGTAATAAAGATTTACATCTTTGCAATAGCACTGCATTGAAATTATTGTACACCTTACCAGTAAGCACTGCTTGAAGTGAAAGGAGTTTTCTAGCATTAAAAAGGTTGAAAACGTTGCTAAGAACAATAATGACGCAAGAGAGATTGCTTGGCCTTGTCCTACTTCATGTTCATCGAGATATCTACAGATCAGTGGACAATGTCATTAACAGATTTGCAAATATGAAGAACTGAAGACTAAAATTCGTCATTTGATTTGATTTGATTTGATTTGTGTGAATAAACAGTAATAATTTTAATAATTAATTGAATTAATTAATATTAATTTAATTAATGTAATTCAATTAGAATATACAGGGTGCATAGGAGAGTCCCTTAAGCCTGGAATAACTTGCGAACGGAGAGAGGTACAGTTATGCAAGTGAGATAACGGTATAGTAAAGCGGCTACGCCCGATCGAATGCAACCAATACCAGCACCCCTAGTAGCGAAATGCGGAAGTTAGCCATTGCAAATCGAAAACGAAAAGAGATAGAGCAAACTTTCTAGCTACAAAGTTGTAGAGCATCAATTAATTAGTACAAAACGACATTTGTTTTACACGGATAAAATATATTGTCGCTTGAATACCCTACAATGTCCGAAATTGATGCGCGACGATTCGAATCTGCATATTCATATTTCGCAAATGTAGCCGTATGCAAATGCAGATTGTGACGTTGTACCGTACCTACGATATAAAAACCAGTAGCAGGATGTACCCTGATCAGAAGTTTAGGTCTACGTACACTGTGTGAGAATGGCGAGCTTGGATTTCTGGGGTTACGTAAAAAATCAGGTGTATGCAACAGCGCCTACAAGTCTCCTGGATCTACGTCGTCGTGTTACAGATGCTTGCAATAGTGTGAAACCTTCCATGCTGAGGAATGTGCATGCAGAGTTACTCTCACGAATACAAATGCGTATCGTGTGCAATGGCGAACTCTTCGAACATACTCGACATCAACTTTTTATCACTGTGCGCCAGTTTGCCGTTTTTGTTTTGTCTGACGTCATCAAACTGTATTGACGCTCATACCTATGCCTGTTCCCTTCAAACGTTCACACGAAAGGTCGCGCATCGATTTCGGACATTTTAGGGTATTCAGGCGACAATTTATCTTATCCGTGTGAAACAAATGTCGTTCTGTCCTAATAAATTGATGCTCTACAACTTTGTATTCGGAATTTTTGCTCTATCTCTTTTCGTTTTCGATTTGCAATGGCTAACTTCCGCATTTCGCCACTAGAGGCGCTGCTATTGGTTGCATTCGATTGGGCGTAGTTGCTTTTCTATACCATTATCTCACTTGCATAACTGTACCTCTCTCCGTTCGCAAGTTATTCCAGGCTAAAGGGACTTTCCTATGCACCCTGTATATTAAACAATTTTAATTTAAAAGTTAAATTTCATTAAATATTAGTTATTATTACATGCTATAGTTAATAGTTTTCATAAGCTTATCAAATATCATTACCTCCTCCCTTTCCCACTGCAACTCTAGAACCGCCCTTGTTCAGAGGTGATGTTGTCCGACCCAATTCAGGCGGATACTTCTGTGCGATGTGACGAGCCTGATACAGACCGTTGCCCTTCTTGCATACAGACCTCTATCGTGGTCTTCTGAAACTGTTTGCCTCGATATCGTAATTCCTGTAGCAGAGGAGAGCTCCTGCGAAATTTGGCTGGGACGACGAACTGTTAGCGACAAATACCAGCCGTCTTTACTTCTTCTGGCTCGTAGGCGTCCTTGTCCTGGCTTTCTGGTTATTGTTCCAATTTTCTGAAACTCTCTCCAGGGATTGGAGACCCTTTTGCCTCGACACATTCAGCCATCTTTGCTACCTGACTTTGCGTTTGCTCTGCTTCATTACTACCGATCGCTCTCCATCTTAAAGGGTATTCTAAGCGATGATGCGATTTACGCCCTCCAGCGGCGAAATCGTACGTCGTGAAAAAAAAAAAATTTGAAGTGAAGGATCTTCCTTCTCACATTTCAAGTTTCTCAATGCAAAATTAATTTTTCAAATCGGACTAATAGTTGGAGAGATATGCAATCCACAGGCGGACGGACAGACGGACAAATGATAACATAAGCACGACCGTTTTTTACAAAAGACGTGCTAAAAACGCAGATATTGCTGAAAATATATCGTAAACATAAATATACCCTTACCCCCTAGTGAAAAAAAAACGGTTCTTTACCAAAATTAGAAATCGTATGCAAAACGTTTCCCACTTAAAACTCTATCGGACGCAAAAAATATTTTTGAAATTCGACTTTTTTGAAGCAGCGCTATAGGGCAAATCGCAAATTACGTTTATTCCGCCTAGCGGGGAAGCTCTGCAATACTTCAAAAATAAACGCTGCTCAAAATGGTGTTCGTAGTAAATGGCATCGAAGAAAAAGAAATCAATCTGATGTTTATAAACAAAAATGTGGAATAAAATGCATTTTGAATTCCATAGCATCTACATTTAGACCCTCTAGCGGCGAAGTTATGCATCGGAAAAGGACCAAAAGGCAAGGAACATTATTCTCATTATTTGGGCTTCCCAACACAAGAATTTTCCATGTCGTATATACAGTTCACTCGATGCCTTAATGAAGGAAAGATTCCTGAGGATTGGAACACCGCTACAATGATCCTGCTACATAAGAAAGGTGACATTGAGGATCTTGGAAACTACAGACCTATCAGCCTCCTATCAGTAGTTTATAAAATCTTCACTAAAGTTCTTTCACACCGCTTGAAGGTAACACTGGACATGGCTCAACCGAGAGAACAAGCTGGATTCAGGAGTGGCTACAGCACAATAGATCATATCCATGTGCTGAGAGAACTAATTGAAAGAGCGAGGGAATATGAACTTCCATTGTGCATGGCTTTTATCGATTATGAAAAAGCCTTTGATTCGGTGAAACCATCAGCAGTTACAATGGCTCTGAAAACCTGCGGTATTGAAGATGCATACATTAATATTATTAATAACATCTATGAAAATGCAAGTGCAAAGATTAGGCTGTTTGAAAATACAACACACATAAAAATTGGAAAGGGAGTGAGACAAGGTGACACCATATCTCCGAAGCTCTTTAATGCCACTTTGGAGGGTGTTTTTCAGTCGCTGAGCTGGGAAAACAAGGGGATAAAGATTAATGGAGATTATCTAACCCACCTTCGTTTTGCTGATGACGTAGTCATTTTTGCAACTACCTCATCAGAGCTGCAGAGTATGATCCAGGAACTTGCTGACAAGAATAAAGAAGTGGGATTAAAAATGAACTTTCAGAAGACAAAAGTGATGTTCAATGCTTTTACAAGAAATGAAGATTTATCGATTGATGGAGAAAAGCTGGAGATAACAGACACGTACGTTTATCTTGGACAGCAGATATCAAGTGAGGGTAACATTGATGAAGAAATTAATCGGCGTACAAAACTGGCCTGGAGAGCTTTTGGAAGAAACAGCATAATTTTCAAGAGCAATATGCCATTATGTCTTAAAAGAAAAGTGTTTGATCAATGCATCCTTTCAGCGCTTACGTATGGTGCAGAGACGTGGACCTTAACTAAAAGAGACATACAAAGGCTGCAGACAACTCAAAGTAGCATGAAGGGATGCATGCTTGGTGTAACCAAGAGAGATAAGAAGAGGAACTCGTGGATCCGAAAAATGACAAGAGTGGAAGACATCATGATCAGAGTTAAATCCCAGAAATGGCAATGGGCTGGACATACTGCCAGAAGAACAGACCATCGATGGACAGCCGAAATTTTAGATTGGATTCCAAGGGACAGGAAAAGACCTAGAAGAAGACCACATGGGAGATGGGTGGATGAAATTCGAAAGTATGCAGGGGTGACATGGAGGAGACTGGCACAAGACAGACCGTTGTGGAGGAAACTTGGGGAGACCTTCGTCCAGCAGTGGATTGATAATGGTTGACTATGATGATGATGATGATATACAGTTCCAGAGATATGATGTCTACACACGAGCGGATGGACGAAGTGATACTATAAGCACGTACCTTTTTTAACAAAAGATGTGCGAAGAAAGAACGAATGGTTCAATAATATTGGAAACTAGTACAATGTGCCTACAGGAAGATATACTGGGTTGGATATCCTCATCACCAACACACTTTTACCAACGGGTTTAAGGGTATGAATCCCACGGCGGTAAAAATCCGGAATCTGTAAGGCAAAGAAGGTGACAACGGCCCGATTCACAATTTGGTCGTTTTGGAAAGGTCTTTTCGTCAGGAAATGGCCTAGATACCTACCGGAAGGGCCGATAATAATCCACGAGACCAAGGTCTGCGAAATGAGCCGAGTACGGCAAAGTTTCACAGTCCAACTGCTGGAATTTGAGGAAGGCCCTATGGGAGGTATATGGGCGAACCTCGTCGTGAAACACTAGGATCTCATACCTGTTGGCAAGAACAGGCTGCGTGGTACGGAGCTTTTTGTGCATATGGTGCATTTCAGTACAATAGCAGTCCTCCTGGTCGGAGAAAGGAATTATGCATCCAGCCTGCAGCTACACGGGAATCAGCACTTTCCGAGGGTTTAAGGTTGGCTTTAGACATTGGCGTAAAACCAAATTATTCATTAAAAATATCAAGATCAATCTGAACAAGTTGGCAAAATCATGCAATGCATTAATTATTTATCATACGCTGTCCAACATACCAGAAATCATTACTCAAGTTATGACTCAAGCTACGAGGATAACCGCTGTGGAATAAATCTCACTCCTGTGCCCTGACCTTTGACCTCATTTCGGTGATATTAAACAGAATTGGTTCGGTATACCTCCGGAACAACATGCTTAAGTTTTGTCGCAATAGAAGCATTTTTAGTCAAGTTATGAGGATAATAGCTGTGGAATAAATCTCGCTCCTGTGGTCTGACCTTTGACCCCATTATGATGATATTAAACAGAATTGGTTCAGTATAACTACGGAACTACATGATAAAGTTTTGTCGCAATCGTAGCATTTTTACAAAAGTCATGACGCATAGGGCGATGGAAAGGATCCCTCTCCTATGTCCTGACCTTTGACCCCATTCCGCCCATTTCTAATAGGATTCGTCCCCAGGTTATCCCCTACCACATACTAAACTTTCATCGAAATCGAACCATCTTTACGCGAGTTATCGTGCGGACAGACAGACAGACGGACAAAACTAGAGCATATACGCTTCTTCAACCTACGGTCAGAAAACGTAAAAAAACGATAAACAAGTTAGTAAAATCACGCAGTGCAGTGATTATGATAAGCTTTCCAACATACCAGAAGTCATTACCTATGTGGAATAAATATCGCTCCTGTGTTCTGACCTTTAACCCCATTTCGATTATATGAAACAGAACCGATTCAGTATACCTAAAGAACAACATGATAAAGTTTTGTCGCAATCGAAGCATTTTTAAGTTATGACGCATATGGACGATGGAATGGATCCCGCTGCTATGTCCTGATCTTTGACGCCATTTCACCCATTTTTAATCGGGTTCGTTCCCAGGTTGTCCCCTACCACATATTAAAATTTCATCGAAATCGAGCCAGTTTTACGCAAGTTATGATGCATAAGGGCAATGGAATGGATCCCGCTCCTATGTCTTGACCTTTGACCCCATTTCGCTCATTTTCAATAGGTTCGTTCTCAGGTATTTCTTTACCACATAATTTTTTAAACGAAATCGAACTATTTTTACCTAAGTTACGACGCATAAGGACAATGTAATGGATGTCCTGATCTTTGACCCAATTTTTCCCGTTTTCAATAATGTTCGTCCCCAGGTGGTTGGTCCTCTATAACATATTAAAATTTCATCAAAATCGAGCCAGTTTTACATAAAGTATGATGCATAAGGGCAATTAAATGGATCCCGCTCCTATGTCCTGACCTTTAACCCCATTTCGTCCATTTTCAACAGGGTTCGTCCCTAGGTGATTCTCTACCACATACTAAAATTTTATCGAAATCGAGCCATTTTTACGCGAGTTATTGTGCGGACAGACAGACAGACAAAGCTGGAGCATATACGCTCCTTCAATCTACGGTTGGAAAGCGTAAAAAAAACTGACTCAAATCATGTATCGCGGATTTTTTCGAATGCTTTTGAATTCGTTTCAATGGCTCATTTTTCCACGTGGAGACAAAACACCAGAAGGATTCACTCGCTGTAGCTCAAACTCCTGGAAGATGGCTTTATTAACAATAAGACAAGAGGAAAGACCAGCCACTGCCACAGAATCCTTATCAAGTTGTGAAACTGCTGTTTTTTGAGGGTTTTTTTAGTTTTTTTACCCCAATATCAAGAAATTACTAAAACCTCTATCAACGCTTCCTGTCTTACCAGCCACTCCGGAAAATACATTTTCTACTCTCAAGCCCAGAAAATGTATCTTCAAAACACAATGTCTAATTTTCGACTTTCTGGACTTGCATTACTGAACATTTATCGATTAGTAGAAGTAAATACAGGATCTTCATTTTGAAGGCAATGGCAGCGAAGCGGAGTTACCTTGTACAACGATGCTAAGATATGCAAGTACAATTTTATTAAAGCACTAGCAAAACTTTACATTTTCAATATTCTGCTTTATTATTTTTTACATCATAAAATAATTAATTTTAAAATTGCGCCTTTATAAAAAAAAACCTCCGAGAAATTGAATACTGAGAGAGAAGTACTCTATTTTACAATAACCACATTTAATAAATACACTGACGGAAAAAAAAAATCCCAACACCAAGAAGGGGTTGTGTTAGATAAACGACAGTTGGTAGGCGATGAGAGTACATCTGTAAGATGACGTCTATGCAAATTTCGCGCTCGGCGCATACGTGTGCCGCTAGTAGCGCCCCTCGGAACATGCAAAGCAGGTTTGCTGTAAATACGCGCTGTAACGTTGGTGAGCGTTAGTTATCGTTGAGATTCGACGTAGTGTGTTGATGTTAGTCAAGAATGCCTTTAAGAAGACGAAGAAGCCATTATTAACAGCTCACGGAGTTTGAACGAGGTCGTGTAATGGGGCTACGAGAAGGTGGATTTTCTTTCCGCAATATTGCAGAACGACTTGGCAGGAATGTAGCCACTGTGCATGATTGTTGGCAGCGGTGGTCAAGGGAAGGTACTGCCTCAAGAATACCGGGCTCCGGCCGGCCACGTGGCACTACTGAGAGAGAAGACCGCCGTGTACGACGTATGGCCGTGGCGCATCGTACCGCGTCTGCGGCAGCAATTCGAGCTGCAGTTGCCACCACAGTGATACAACGAATTGTTACAAATCGGTTACTTGAAGGACAGCTCCGAGCCATACGCCATGTAGCGTGCATTCCACTTACTCCAAACCACTGCCGTTTGCGACGTCAGTGGTGTCAAGCTAGAGCTCATTGGAGGACGGAGTGGAGATCTGTTGTGTTTTTTGATGAAAGCCGGTTCTGCCTGGGTGCCAGTGATGGCCGTGTGTTGGTTAGAAGGAGGCCAGGTGAACGCCTGCAACCAACCTGTCTGCGGCCGAGACACACTGGACCTACACCTGGAGTTACGGTCTGGGGAGCAATTTCTTATGACAGCAGGAGCACTCTCGTGGTTATCCCACGCACCCTGACGGCACAGTTGTACGTCGGTCTGGTGATTCAACCTGTTGTGCTGCCATTCATGAACAGCATTCCAGGGGGTGTTTTCCAACAGGATAACGCTCGTCCGCATACCGCTGTTGTAACCCAACATGCTCTACAGAGTGTCGACATGTTGCCGTGGCCTGCTAGATCACCAGATCTTTCACCAATCGAGCACGTATGGGACATCATTGGACGACAACTCCAGCGTCACCCCCAACCAGCATTTACCGTCCCTGTATTGACTGGCCAAGTGCAACAGGCATGGAACTCCATCCCACAAACTGACATCCAGCACCTGTACGACACAATGCATGAACGTATGCGTGCTTGCATTCAACATTCTGGCGGTTATACCGGTTATTAATGTACCAGCATTTCACATTTAAAATGGCTCTTCTCGCGCTTACAATAAGCTGTGATCTTGAAAGCTTAATCGATTAAATATATTACCTATACAAATGTATTGCCGCCATTTCATTCCTCTACATCTATTTTTTCGTGGTGTTGGGATTTTTTTCCCGTCAGTGTATATAGCCTTGCACATTTCATAAGGCTTGTATCAATATTTTGTAAATCAGTATTTTAATTATCAATAAAATTGTTAATTTATTAATGAATTTATACAATTATTCTAAATAATGAATTATTGATAATTAACGCTTAATTGTAGATTGATTATCTTAGATTAGCAATTATTTTCGGTGTTTGGGTACAAAACTACTTGATCCCCCATAATTTTTGAATTGCTACGCCACTGGGTTTAGACCGCGTTTAGGTGGCTCTGTGGTATCTGGCCACTGTTCTGATGGATTAAGATTGTCGCAGAGGACTCATTTGCCATCGCAAGTTACGATCCGGTAGAGGAATCCCTTCCTACGGTGTCTGGCAAGGAGAGAAATGAACACCTCAAGACGACGTGCTGTTCACGCTGCTGTCAATTTGCGTGACACCCATATATCCAGCTTTATCACCATCCCCACGACCGCAAGCCGTAAGAAAATAATCAAATGATGCACACGTACCTTTGCTGCGTTCTCATGCACAATTTGCCGTGGGTCAGCCTCCACGACGTTCGTCAGCTCCTGATCTGTTACAGCTACGAGACACACTTGCGAAGAACGCGTGACGCGGATGGCATATTGGTTAGCGAGTCAGACTGTCAATGGAGGGTACCCAGGTTTCAATCCTGGGCTAATCTTCCAGAGATGATGAGATTTGCTAACAATCGATGAATATCCGCCGTGCATCGGACGAGTACGTTAAATGACGACCCCCGGGTTGGACAGAGCTCTACGTTGGGTATTCATTCCTAATCCCCCCTGACTTTCTCTCCCCCATCTATGAGCAACATCGTACTAGTACGGTGGCGCCATCTACTGTGCTCTCTCACTTACAAACTGTTCTGTCAAAGGCGCTAGACTTGCTCTCACTCCTTCCGTTTCTGTGCCCTGCTCAAAAGGCGGACCCGCTGTAGGTGGTTTGGGCCTAAACCTTCTCTGTGGACGGAAGTCCTACATGTAAATGCCTATCTGTCAGTCTGTCTGCGAAGTACGTATGTCCTGCTTTGGAATTTTGCTAACTATCGGCGTATGATGCGTTCAGTCGCATTACTCTACCCATTGACGTTTCGGACTGCCGTACCTGTCTACTGTCCGACTTTCAACTCATGAAGAAAAAATTTAACTATGCGCAACTGGCCTGTCCCCATGGTTTACTTTGATCGGCGCCTGTGCGCTTCAGGTTGAACCTTGTCACGAAACGAGACTTACAAAACGTACATCAGATATGTACCGACATTGTGACGTATGCCATGTGACGTTTAGACGACACGATTGCACTGGAGGGGGTCGAACATGTCCACCAGCTGAAAGCCCTCATTTCATCCTCACCAACCGAACGCTATCTGCAGAAAAAATATTTCGTACTCACATTCACTAGAAGAAGGTTGGAACATGAACTTTTTGAAGGCAAGCACAGAGAATGAAACCCTTTTATAGCATATCACGGTTAGATAGCATGTAAACATATTGTTTAAATTTTGTAGTTGAAACGTATTGTACAAGAAAGTAGAGGCAAGCCTGCACTTTGTACACTGACGGAAAAAAATCCCAACACCAAGAAGGGGTTATGTTAGATAAACGACAGTTGGTAGGCGGTGAGAGTACATCTGTAAAATGACGTCTATGCAAATTTCGCGATCGGCGCATACGTGTGGCGCTAGTAACGCCCCTCGGAACATGCAAAGCAGGTTTGCTGTAAATACGCGCTGTAACGTTTGTGAGCGTTAGTTATCGTTGAGATTCGACGTAGTGTGTTGATGTTAGTCAAGAATGCCTTTAAGAAGACGAAGAAGCCATTATCAACAGCTCACGGAGTTTGAACGAGCTCGTGTAATAGGGCTACGAGAAGGTGGATTTTCTTTCCGCAATATTGCAGAACGACTTGGCAGGAATGTAGCCACTGTGCATGATTGTTGGCAGCGGTGGTCAAGGGAAGGTACTGCCTCAAGAAGACCCGGTTCCTGCCGGTCACGTGGCACTACTGAGAGGGAAGACCGCCGTGTACGGCGTATGGCCGTGGCGCATCGTACCGCGTCTGCGGCAGCAATTCGAGTTGCAGTTGCCACCACAGTGTCACAACGAACTGTTACAAATCGGTTACTTGAAGGACAGCTCCGAGCCAGACGCCCTGTAGCGTGCATTATCACTTATTCCAAACCACTGCCATTTGCGACGTCAGTGGCGTCAAGCTAGAGCTCATTGGAGAACGGAGTGGAGATCTGTTGTGTTTTCTGATGAAAGCCGGTTCTGCCTGGGTGCCAGTGATGGCCGCGTGTTGGTTAGAAGGAGGCCAGGTGAGCGCCTGCAACCAACCTGTCTGCGGACGAGACACACTGGACCTACACCAGGAGTTATGGTCTGGGGAGCAATTTCCTATGACAGCAGAAGCACTCTCGTGGTTATCCCACGCACCCTGACGGCACAGTTTTACGTCGGTCTGGTGATTCAACCTGTTGTGCTGCCATTCATGAACAGCATTCCAGGGGGTGTTTTCCAACAGGATAACGCTCGCCCGCATACCGCTGTTGCAACCCAACATACTATACAGAGTGTCGACATGTTGCGGTGGCCTGCTAGATCACCAGATCTTTCACCAATCGAGCACGTATGGGACATCATTGGACGATAACTCCAGCGCCGCCACCAACCAGCATTAACCGTCGCTGTATTGACCGACCAAGTGCAACAGGCATGGAACTCCATCTCACAAACTGACATCCAGCATCTGTACGGCACAATGCATGAACGCTTGCGTGCTTGCATTCAACATTCTGGCGGTTACACCGGTTATTAATGTATCAGCATTTTACATTTAAAATGGCTCTTCTCGCGCTTACATTAAGCTGTGATCTTGAAACCTTAATCGATTAAATATATTACCTATACAAATGTATTGCCGCCATTTCATTCCTCTACAACTATTTTTGCGTGGTGTTGGGATTTTTTTTCCGTCAGTGTATCTTTGTTTAACGACCACCGAGCGTGAACAACTCGGAGGGCTATAAAGAGTCACCCATCTTTAATTTAGGGCCACTAGTTCCAGGGAAGAGAGAGAGAGAGAGTCAATGCCTCAAGGCGAAAACAATATCCATGCGTCAACAAAATTCGAATCCAGGCACTTCTCAGATGAATGAACAGAATCAAGCGCTTAGATCACAGCACCTCGGTGGAAAGCCTTCTGTGCCGCCCCGGTGGCGCAGTGGTCTCAGCGAAGGCCTCTGATCATTCGTCCGTAAGGGGTCTGGGTTTGAATCCCAGTGAGGCATGGATGTTGTGTTTGTCTTACGGCACTGGCTCTCTCCCTTCTCTGGAACCAGTGACCCTAAATTAGGGACGGGCGACTGCTTATAGTCCATTACCTCCAATCAAAAAAAAAAATTCTGTGGTCACGTCGATACCGTTTTTCGATTTGCACCAAATAACTGCTATATTAGTATTGTTTGCATTAACTGAGAGAAAAGCTTTAAAAAAACCATGCACGTTGAAAGGCAGGAGTACTTAAAAGACTCAATATGAGTTCGGAGACAGCCCCATGTCACGTCCAAAGTAAAAACACAAGTAATGAAAGTACTAGTTTTAAAAAAGTACTCACTTGAAACCATATGCAATGTGGAAGTCTTCTTTGGTAGTATTTCACGTGTAACAAGTGAACTATTCTCTGAGGCACGGATTAAAAAAGATCGCTCGCTGAAATGTGCTTGTATGCCGAAATTGTCATATGGTGGGACTGTTAGAAGTCTCGAGACGATTTACAATTTCCGTGAGGCTTCCCTTATGGATTGACTTCCCGCAATTTATAGCAAACTGCGCTGCATAATATTCAGGGTGAAATGATCAAAGTTGGATTAAAACAGTCTGTAAAAAAGATGATTAAAAATATGGTAAAATACTGAATAATGTAGACATTCCCAACTATATACACAAAGCTGGCTACTATAGTGCAGGTAACAAAGGGACGTTAGGAACTCGCTAAAGGAAACTCCAAACGAAAGTTAAAAATTCAGCCCACGCCTTTTAGCTGCTATGCATTTCGGTGCCATCTTGCGCGATCAGCAGGATAAAGCACCACAGACAACGTTCTTCTATATGAACAGCGGCGGAGTGTTGTGACGATTAGGTGGATCCGTTGTCTGCGTTTCCTGTCAGGTGTCACTTCAAGTCAGCTCGTCCCTCGAAAATCTTGGTTCATGTATGTTGTGAAGAAGCTACGTGATTGGTATTTTTTCTTTTTCCTTTTGTAGTTGTCCGTTTTTTTATTTTTAATCAATCTGTTCTGTTCTTCATTTGTTAGTAATTTCTAGTGTAGAGGAAGGTCTATACTGTTACTTTTATTAATTTTTTTTTTTTTTGATTGAAGGTTTAGCGACCACCGTGAGCAACTCAATGGGCTATAAGCAGTCGCCCGTCTCTAATTTAGGGTCACTGGTTCCAAAAACCGGACCCCTTTCGGACGAATGATCAGAAGCCATCTCTTAGACCAATTTGAATCGCTAGTTTTTTCAAAAATCACAGCCTCAGCATATCGTATGCTTTTCTCCCTCTGATGTCTACATATTATGTTAATATATTCAAAATCTGGTTCTGCTTGATTGTTATTACAAAAGTCTATCAGTGATGTGGACATCACTAATAGACTTTTGTAAGATATTCCACAACAAATTTTTGACTGCTATATTATCCTTCGGATTCTAAAGAAGAAAATCTCATTTTCCTACTATTTCATCTACGACAGAGGGGAGATTAAAAACATTCAGAATTTATGACTAGAATTTTCTTATCCAGGAGCCTTTAATACTTATAGCTCTCAAAATAAATTCCATTTTAGGAAACAAAATTTATTTAAAATGTCTATCCATCATATTTACCGAAACACAATGAACATATGATACCTTGCCCTCGATAATATAATTTATCTTCATGAAAAACTGTGATACCCAGAGGTCATTCGAATTTGTGCTTATGTAATTCGGTGAATTCTAACTTCATAATTTGCAATTATTTCGTCCTTTGAAACGTAGGGTTTGTTTTGTCCTACTCGTGTTTACGTTTGTTAACTGCTTCGTTAATGTGGTTCAAAACTGCATTTAGATTACAGTCCTTTAAGTGCAATTTTCTAAAGAGGCTCCCCAGTTGTACCTAACGCCGCGTCCTTGTGAAGATGAAGTCTACCCTCTTTAATTTTGTATCCGTTGCATCGTTAACTAACAGCTTTGTAATGCTTGGCTTAAGTAGCACTCCAAGGATTTGCGTGGAATCCCTGAGCATAAGGCTATTGATACAGTTGTTAGAGCTCTGGCACCGCAGTGCTTCATGGGATTCGTATTATTCAGTGTAAGATTTCAACTGCATTATTATCATGAGGAATTCCGTCCACGTAATTTCGCAGTTTGAAATATTTAATCACTAAACATGGCAAAGTCAGTTAGCAACACAGGTTTCAAATTTGAAAAAGACATTGCCAAATTCCACAGGTATCACTAAAGATTCAAAAATAAACTTCTACCGTAAAAATGGGTGACATTTTTGTGCAGCCTTCTTGAAATCTCATAAATATGAGAAAGATGCGTTAAAGTTTCCTCGTATTAAAATGAAAATAAATTACAATCAGTGTATTTGACGACCATATTTCAGAATATAAATTACGAAAGGTTAGGTGTTAATGATAGAAGAATGTTTAGCTTCTAGCTCTGAACGTACGGAGTATATATGTTTTACATACGCCTGAATTTTTTGCATTGTTAGCGCGACACACTTACGGGAAATAGCACATGGATTGTTAGTAGTTATTTCTCTTACATAAGTAGCTATTTTCTAATTACGAAACGCATATAACGTATGAAATCCGTTTATTTTCGTGGTGTAGTCAGCACAAATATTCGCCAAGCTTTCGCACCCCACTGTGAGGCTTTATCAAGGCAATGGAGTGGAGCGTGAAAGCTTGGCGAATATTTGTGCTGACTACACCACGAAAATAAACGGATTTCATACGCTATATGCGTTTCGTAATTATTCAACTCTGGTGTATTTAAAAATAAAGTTAGCTATTTCCTATTTTTATTTTTTTCTACAATCGATAAAACATCGATTGTTAGTAGTTATTTCTATTTCATTAGCTATTTCTGTTTCTATTTCTTTCTAAAATGGATAAAACATCGATTGTCAGTAATTATTTCTCTTACATAAGTAGCTATTTTCTATTTTTATTTCTTTCTAAAATGGACAGAACATCGATTGTTAGTAGTTATTTCTATTTCATTAGCAATTTTCTGTTTCTATTTCTTTCTAAAATGGATAAAACATCGATTTTTAGTAGTTATTTTATTTTATAAGTACATATTTTATATTTCTTTCTACAGTCGATAAATATAATCGATTGCAAGTAGTTATTTTTATTTCATAAGTAGCTATTTTCTATTTCTATTTCTTTCTTCAGTTGATAAAACATTGATTGTAACTAGTTATTTCTATTTCATAAGTAGCTATGTTC
Organism: Macrothele yani; assembly: GCA_039090855.1. NCBI lineage: Eukaryota > Metazoa > Arthropoda > Arachnida > Araneae > Macrothelidae > Macrothele > Macrothele yani. Next base: position 32,662,800 of record CM076989.1, on the reverse strand, counting down.
TATTTCTGTTTCCTTTTACAAGCGATAAAACATTGATTGCAAGCAGTTATTTCTATTTCATAAGTAGCTAACTATTTTCTGTTTTTATTTCTATTTCTTTCTACAATCGATAAAACATGCCGAAATAAAAATAGCTACTTACACCCACTAGAGGCTGAAAAGTACGTTACGAAAATAAACAAATTGTACGTGAAAAGTATCTCACAGCGAAAGAAAGTTACCAGAGACGAAAAAGTTTTCAAATCGAACAGTTTGAAAAAGGGATCCAGTGGAAAACATAACATAACTTTATGCCCCCCGAGGAAAAGCTTTGTGTTACTTGAAGGAGAAAATTGGTTCAGATACTCTGATAATGCAGAGAAATACTCTTCATAATAAAGAGTATCGAGATATGAGGATACTCTTCGTGATGAAGAGTATCCTACAGAAAAGGAATTTTCCTAACTAATTTTTACAATCAAAGTAACTGTTCAACCGAAATATATGCTGACCCTCTCTGGCTGAAGAATTTTGAATTAGGGAAAAGTAGAAAACATGCTAAAAGTATTCTTCATAGCAGAAGCTTTGCTAAGAGAAAATAATATTTCAAATACTCTGCCTGACAGCCACACCATGAAGGAATGCTCGAAAACAGACTAAACTGCACACACAGATAGCCAAGTAGGTCCTGAATGAATGATTTAATTGTATATTATTCCAGAGGCCGAATATACAGGATGATCAATAAGGAGTTTGGCCTCCATTTTGGGCGATACAGCGTTGAATCCGATGTGGCATCGAGGCAATGAGAGTCTGAATAGAGTCCTGGGATATCGTGGACCATGTGGTGTTCATCCGAGTCCACAGTTCATCTTCATTTTGCGGGGTTGGGAGGGTACTCAGGGTACGAAGTCCAATCGTGTCCCACAAATGCTCGATGGGCGAGAGATCGGGGGATCATACTCGCCGCGGAACCATCCGCACACCTTGTAAAGTATTCAGGTTGATCCAAGAGGTATGCGACCGGGCGTTATCCTGTTGAAAAATAGCGTTTGGGATGCCCTGCAGATACAGTAGTGCAACGGCGGCAACACCTTGTCAATGCGTACCAGCGGTGAGCGGCTGTTGGCGCTGATAGTACCCCACACCATGATTCCATATCGCCGGGCCGTGTGGCGCTCCACAATGGCGGAGGAAACCGCCCGTTGGCCACGTCGCCACCATACTCTCACACGGCAATCATCCGTGATGAGGCAGAACCGCGATTCGTCGCTGAACACCACCCTGCTCCACGCGGCACCCCAAGCAGCTCTGGTGCGACACCACGCCAAGCGGTGGTGACGATGGCTCGCTGTTAAACGTAGCCTTCGCAACAACGGCTGTACAGCAAACCAAGCGCAGTCAATCGGCGCGACACTATCCGCGTCGATATCGGAGCATCGAAGCCTCCCCGTACACTCCGCAAAATGTCTCCCATTGTGGCCTGCGGGTCTGCTACGGCATGACATCGGATGCGACGATCGGTGCACTCGACGTCCGTTTTCGTGATCCAGTCCCCCTACGACGCTGCACAGATCTACCTGGGACCACTGTCTCTAAATGCAACCGACGCGACGGTTGTGGCATCTCGTTGCGTTTCTTCCGGAATTACGACGCAATAACCATCCGGCGGTACGAAGGCCTACGATGACACCTCTCGTGAACTCCTATGTTTAATGAAATCACGTACGACGGCGTCTTAACGGCATTGGCACCCCTTGTTCGTTCTCCAGACACGGTTACAGAAGAACCACTCACTTCTCGCGGCCGTGACGACGTCTCGACTGATGGCCTCACGAGCTGGTTGTCCGCTCATATATCCCGCTCGCCGTTCGTGCGATTGGCCAGCAAATTCAATCATTTGCATAACTTGTACGTGTGCACCCATCCTGCAATTTGCATGGCGCTGCGTTCACATCTTCTTGGTGTGACAAAGCGAGAAAAAGTGTTCACATTTACTCCCCCTAGCGGGAAAACTGTGAATTGTTTAAATACGACATTTACTCCCCCTAGCGGGAAAACTGTGAATTGTTAAGTACGACATTAAAGTATCAAGCGAAAAAAGGGTTCACATTTACTTCCCCTATCGGGAAAACTGTGAATTATTTAAATACGACATTTACTCCCCATAGCGGGAGAACTGTGAATTGTTAAATACGACATTACAGTAGCAAGCGAGAAAAAGTATACACATTTACTCGCCCTAGCGAGAAAACTGTGAATTGTTCAAATACGACATTTACTCCCCCTAGCGGGAAAACTGTGAACTGTTAAATACGATATTACAGTAGACAGCGAGAAAAAGTGTTTACATTTACTCCCCTAGCGGGAAAACTGTGAATTGTTAAATACGAATATTTGAGTAGCAAATGGCCTACAACATAAAAGAAATGTTTTCAACAGGTTATTTAGAAGCGACAATACGGTTGCACACATAAATACACACCAATACCACTTAGCAGCAGAACTATGAACCACAAAGCTCCACGAGTACATGAAAATGTTCCACATGGAGAATGGTATCCGACATTTTTTTCTTTAAATTAGAATTTTATAAGCAGATATATAGTAAAAAACACACCGAGAATTTGCGCTCCTTAGCGAAAAAAATGTGCATTACTTTCGGCAGAAATGAACACAAAATGTTTTCGTAGTCAGTAGTGTCGGACGGAAAAATATTTTTTTAAGTTGGGTGTTTAGTCGTACAGATATTGCTGTAAACATGCCGTAATCGAAAACGTGAACTTATGCCATACGGTGGTCATCAGATCCCAAACATGTTCGATCGGTGAGAGTTCTGGCTGGCCATGGAGGGTGTCGACATTACGGAGGCAGGCCTGGATAAATGTGCCGTGTGAGTCTGGGCATTTCCCCGTTGAAAAACTGCGCGGGGATGTTGCGAGAGGAATGGCAACACAACAGGTCGTAGCGTGTCGTCGACGTACCGCTAAGCCTTGAGGGGGTACGGAAGACTACCAAGGGTATTCGGTTGTCGTGGAAAATGGCTCCCCAGGCAGTCACTCTCGGTATGTGACTCGTGTGTCATTCCACGGTAAAGGCATCATACGTTCGCTGGCCGGCTGGTCTTCAGATACGTATGCGCTGGACATGGGCCCCAAGCACACACCTGGACTCATCACTGAAGACAACACGGCGCCACTGAACACTATCCCACGTTGATCGGGCCCGACACCACTGCAGGCGGTGGCAGCGATGCTCGCTGGTTAATGGTAGTCAGCGAAGTGGCCTCCTCGAATGTAGCCCAGTGCCTCCAGTCTTCCGGTAAAGGTCCGGATGGTCACTTCCGTACCTTTAAACAAGGCAACATGTCTACGGATGGTTGAGAGCGAGTAATTTGGTTCTGTTCGTTCGGTTTTCGGAATCACTCGATCTTGCAGCTCTGTCGTTGCCCTCGGACGTCCACTGCCTGCATGCCAGAGGGTTGTGTCCTTCTCGACACATTGGCGCCAAAATCATCCGATTGCCGCGTCTCTCCGACCTAAAAGCCTGGCGATCAACGACTTGACCATCCGGCTTCTCTCAGCCTAATTATGCGTCCTTTCTTAAACTAGTTCAACTTCTCGTATTGCGCACGGATTCGGCATCAAGGCATCCTCACAGTCCGTGGAGATTAATGCTACCCCAAACCAAAATAGTCTTTGCGTGCGAGCTGCGCTCTTCATATACCCTCCTCTATTGAATGCTACCCCAAACCACAGTCACAATTGTCACTGCATGCGAGCTTTGCTCTTGATATACCCGTTCGCTATGCGCGGTTCCCATGCGCTGTGGCAGACCACTGTTTAGTCATCGGTCGTTAATTTTTAATCATTTGCGTATTCGGCCCTCTGGTATTTGCATGCGGAGTTTCATCAGGATCGAAAGAATTTCTCGGGTGCCTCGTTTTATTTTTTTATTTTTTTTTATTATTTTTTTTTTTTTTTTGCGAACAGTGTATATTTGAGCGAACTCTCTATACGAGATTCGAGACAATTCGTTGTCCGGGCATAGGTACGAGATGACACATCCGATCACCGTGATTTTTTGCATTCGATTGGACATATTCCATGGTTTGGTTTTGACGCCATCCGATTCCCGAAATTCCGTGTCATTGAGGAATAATCGTCCAAAAACATGCTTTTATGGGTTTTTTTCAGGGTTTTGAGAAGGGCTCGTTTGCTACCTGTGTCCTCCGAAGATCTTCGGCAGATCGCGGTGACACTTGTCACGGAGAAAGGGAAGGACATGGTGAGTGACATGGGGTTGGTAACATGGTGATTCGTCGTGTCGTATAAAAATAATGACCATTAGAAAAAGACCAATTTTAATAAAAATTGAAAAAAATCCGCTATGTTGAGAGTGACGTCATCGTATTTTTAACTCAAGTGAACTGAACTGTATATGTGAACTCAACTCAAGTAAACTGCATAGCAGAGAATCAGAAACATCGTAACGGTTTCCTGAATTATAAAGCGTTTTGGTTCTGTTTGGATTGTGTGTGGCGAGCAATATGGCGTCAATGACGTCATTTGTCGGTTCGTTCAGTCTTGATCATTACATTTGTTTACATTCGATAGTCACAATTTTTCACGACGCAATTTTGCTCAAGTTTTTTAGTTCTTTTGCCGTCAATTTGAAATTACTTTAGTTCAAACTGATAAAAATGGAAACCGAGCACATTGTGGACGCAAGAAAAACGTTAGAATTGGCACCGTTAAGTCTTTTTTTCTTTTGCTTTGCCTTTGTTTTTTTATAACTGTAACTGCTGAAGTCACGATCGTGGCGGGCAATATGGTGTCAATGACGTCATTTGTCGGTTCGTTGAGTCTTCAGCATTATATTTGTTTACATTAAATAGTCACAAATAAAATCTCGTTGTTTTTTCTTCTTTGATAATCATAAATGCCACGTCGAGTTCTTGGATGAAATTTAAGTCGACGAACTGTACGTGCGAGACGTATTGCAAGAGACTCGACACAACGATCATTCTACAATTGCTACAACCGTGATAGAGGCTGAACAAGTAAAAAGTGTTGCTGATGTTCACTATTTTCAACCTCCTACTCGGCCTAATCTTGGCCGACAAAGTAGAGAGGCTGCTCGCAAGGCACTGACACGCATTCAGCAACCACATTGTGCTCGTACGCGGCAACGTTTAGAAACTAATAAAGATTTTGCTGACGAATTTGTTAATGTTTTAGATAGAAATAATTTTCTTGAATGCGCATCGTGTCATGGCTTATACCTAACAGACGCTCTTCAAAATAACAAATGCCATAAATACCCTACAAAATATACACGTGAAAACAATATGATGCCGGCTGAAGTACCTCCTGATCTTTGTGCACTCACTATGTTAAAAGAAATGCTAATCGCACGCGTTCAACCTGTTCTAAAAGTATACCAATTGTGTGCCTGTGGTTCAAACGGCCAGTATCGGTATCGAGGCAACGTAGTTAACATAGAACAAAATGTTCAGGACATAGCTGATTCTCTCCCGCGAATTCCGTCAAATATCAGTGTTGTACTTGTGCGTAAGCAAGGGGCTCAGGGTTACAAGGATTTCCGGGTACGTCGTCAAAAAAAGTACTAAAAGCTTTACAGTGGCTTCGGCAACAGAAATTTTTTTACCGTGATGTACGCATTGACAATGATGCGCTGCAGTCATGGCCTGAGGACGGAAACATTTCTGAATCGCTGTATCATGTTCACAGTGGCGGATTCGTTAACGAAGAGTTTGACAGTGACTGTGTAACTGAAACGTCTTTACCTTTGCATGAGCGCCAACGACAGGAACAAATTGTTCGCAACATTGTTAGTTGGCCAACATCAGGCAACACCCCAGTCAGTGAATTTACGTTTCATGGATATATTCCGATGGCCTTCCCACACCTGTTTCCGGACGGCAAACTTGATCACATCGATAGAACTCCAGCACCAGAAGACACGGCAACATTTCGACAGTAAGCTGATCATTTAATGCGTTACCGAGACCAGCGATTTGCTCAAGATCCTAGATTCAGGTATTTTATTCTTAACACAATTCAACGCGCTGAAGCGACTCAACAAGGATCTATTTTTGCAAAAAAAAAAAATTTATTTCAGCGGAACTGTAGAGGAGCTCAGAAAAGAAGTTCTAACTAATCCCAGATTAATAAAAAGTCGTTTGTTCGGGGCTCTAAAGTATGTGGATCAAATACGTTTTTGGTACCAACGACAACAGGAACTTAAAGCAATGGTTAATCAACTTAGTGTTCCTACGCTCTTTATAACTCTTAGCGCGGCAGACCTCCATTGGAAATGTTTACAACGCTATTTCCAGATATCTGCTTAAGATATTGCGAGCATGTCTGAATCGCAACGAAGTAATGTAATGCAAAAATATCTCACTCTAAATCCAATGGTTGCAGATGATTATTTTAGTTCTCGAGTTAAATCTTTTATGGAGATTATAAAAAAGAAGTTCAAAGTTACAGACTTTTGGTACCGATTTGAATACCAACATAGAGGAAGCCCTCGTGTTCACGGAGTATTCTGGCTTGAAAGGGCGCCGGATGTCCGTAATTTTGATAACTATATAACAATTGAAATAGACACTGCGAAACAATTCTACGAGAGACTTATGTCAGCAGTTAATCCAGTTATTAACGCGCAGCTTGCTGTAGTGCACCCATGACGGCTAAAGGCAACTGAAATAGATTTAGGCAACGCAGTGCAAATTTCTGAGAGTCTAAATAAAGCTCAGCGCCGTACAAATTGTCCATCAAAATACTGCTAAAGAAGTCCACGAAAAGAGTGCCGATTTGGGTTTCCTAAACCACTGCAGGAACAGTCTACACTTTGTAAAAACGATGGAGGTCAATGGACCTTCACACCGTCACGCAATGATCCAGTACTGAATAACTGCAACCCGTTTGTTACTCAAATTTGGCGAGCAAACACCGATTGCCAAGTCATCACTTCAGAAAACGCCATTCTGAACTACATTGCAAAATATGCCTCGAAAGCTGAACCTATTTCAGACGACCTAAGGAATGTCTTCCAAGATATACTTTTCACAGCTGAAAATGATACTCCAGGTGTTAAAGTTTTCACAAAGTTGCTCATGAAAATAGTTGGCCAACGAGACATATCAGCCTGCGAGGTAACTCATCTTCTGCGAAGTGATGCCTTATTTCGTTGTTCTCGACAATTCATACCGCATTACATAACACTTGAAGATTATGTGCGTAATACTCAAAGCAGCTTGAGTGACGAACACGTTCATAAAACCGTCATAGACGAATACAAGAGCCGTAGTGAAAATTTAGAGAACCTTACTTTGCACGAGTACGGCAGGCAATATACCATGAGAAGTGGACACTTGAGTAAGAACAGAAAACAGCGTATTGTTCAACTTGTACCTCAGGTTGAATTCGGAAGAAGCGACATTGCTGATGAAATTTTTTTTTTTTTTTGATTGGAGGTTTAACGACCACCGTGATCAACTCAATGGGCTATAAGCAGTCGCCCGTCCCTAATTTAGGGTCACTGGTTCCAGGGAAGGGAGAGAGCCAGTGCCGTAAGACAAACACAACATCCATGCCTCACCGGGATTCGAACCCGGACCCCTTTCGGACGAATGATCAAAGGCCATCGCGCTTAGACCACTGAGCCACCGGGGCGGCTGAAGTTTTTTGCAAACAGCGGCTAATGCTGTTCACTTCTTGGCTGGATGAAGCGACGCTAAAAACACATTCCACATGGAAACTCTCCTACGATCAAATGCGTTTGAATATGTGGGAATTACCCGAAGATCCAGAGGTTGAGGACAACACATTTGTAATTCCACAAGAAGAACGAGAGCGCACCGATTGGCAAGCAGTATCGGAATGTCACCCAGTTAATTTACCTTTTGATGTTGAGCTCGGCTTCAGAAACTTTGATTTCAGCCATGAATAGTACGGTACCATAAAAAATACTCAAACATAATTGAAAATCTCAAGTTTATTCAAGAATCTAAAGACAATTTCGAGAGTTCAAACCCAGCAAAATCCCAGCCTTTTAAGTTTGAATGCTGATCAGCAAAGAGTATTAAGTCACAAATAGTCAACTCAGAGATGATCGTATTTCAAGGCTTTCTATTGTTATGGAATCAGCTGGAACCGGAAAATCTTGCGTCATAAGAGAAATTGTACGACTAATGCACAACCGATATGGCACTAAAAGTATCATGCTATACTAGCACCAACTGGGGTCGCAGCGAATAACATTGGAGGTCAAACTATTCATTCGGCACTCAGAACTAAAGCAAAGGGCGTGCAATCGGAACTAAGCGGAGAAACCGAACGTGATTTCCAGGAAGAGATTACTGAGATGAAAGTACTTGTAATAGACGAATTGTAGGCAAACCCTGATAATCAAGACAAAATTCTTGGTGGATACATTGTGTATTTGTTTGGTGACTTACATCAGTTACCTCCTGTCCACGATATTGTTTTGTATGGTACGCCAAAAAGTCACGTTTGTCAAAGTGGGTCATTAGCGTACAAACAATTCGAAGTTGTTTTTGAATTAAAGCAAGTCATGAGACAAAGTGGCGAGGATCAAATACCTTTCAAACAAACACTTCAACCCATAGCTAAGGGTCCCATAACCACTGCAGATTACGATTTACATCGTAGTCGTTTCACCACAGAGAATGCCCATGTTTGGTTGCTGTTTGAAGACGCTATTCATCTTATGGAAAAAATAAGTGCAATTAAAGTACACAATGAAAATAGACCGCAATATTAATAGTCCTGTTACTAGACTTAGTGCTGTTAACAATAACCATACAGCACTTTCCTCTAAAACTGACGAAGCAAACAGTCTACAGCAAAAGCTGTACCTGGCTCCTGGATATAAAGTTATTCTACGTCAAAATCTCTGGACTGCTCAAGGACTGTGCAATGGGTCGATTGGTATAGTTCGTGACATTATATATACGTGAGACGAGATGGAACTTTAAATCATCTTGATCACCTAGCTGGCTGTGTATTGGTACATTTTCCGGGTTACACAGGTCCAACATTGTACGATGATAGATTGGTGCCTATTACTCCCTACAAAATAAGTTTCAAAAAGTCTAATGTTACATGCGAGCGAACACAGTTTCCACTGCAAGTTGCATACGGTATCAGCATCCACCGATCTCAAGGTATTACAGTGGACCAGGCAGTAGTTGATCTTGGTGAAAATGAATTCGCTGTCGGCTTGACATATGTTGGGTTGTCGAGAGTAGAAAAACTAGATGGCCTTTTACTTGAACCGTTTCACGAAAGTCGGTTCACTAATATTAATTTAAAAAAATCGTTTGAATTGAAAAACGAAGAAATGGAAAGACTCTGTCTGTTAGCTCAAAACTTGCTTGATCTATAATAATAAGAGGAGGTTTGTGTATGTGTGTGTGTGTGTGTCTGTCTTTCGCGTTACAAAATGAAAAACGTTCCCGATCTGAGTGTGTCATTCCGCTTTGTTTACATTCAACCTGATCACAACCAACGTGAAGTCGTGAAGGAAAGTAGTTCATGATAAATTTTCGGCATTTCATTTTTAGAATGCTTCGTACTTTTGTTCTGGAAGTCATACGTTTTACGCGTTCGTTTTTTAGAATTTGTTATAATAGACGCCTTAATGAGCTTTAATAGCTTCGCTCAAAATTTACTAACTTTACCGAGTTATCGGTTGCTGTTGGCGGCTGGTCCTTGTCCTGTTGGGAAATTTTAATAGATAAGTCGATGTGGCATATAAGTCAAGACCCGGACTTCTCTATTAAAAAAAGTCTGGACTTATACCCCGAAAAATACGTTAAGTGAAATAATGCCTATTGCTTCTTTCTCCATGGTATGGAGCTGAAGCACTATTTTGGTAAATACTACAAACATTCCATAGAACCAGTGGCGGATTGCCAACTAGGCGCACTATAGGCGCGCGCCTAGGACCTCAGAGCTTGAGGGGGCACCAATAACCTATGATTGGGTTGTCAGTATTGTTTTGGTTTTCAAAACCCGAAACGAAAAACTGCAGACCTTCTTAATTTTCTGATGAAAATAACAAGAAAAAGTGCTTTCAGGAAACTCTTCACATTCTCGCTTTCTTGCACTTTCTGATGGAATTCTTACTGTTCACCATTCTTGGTCCATGGCATTCGTCTATAATAAATCTCCTCCACGAAAAGTCATCCACCCTTTTCAAGTGAAGCGCTATGCATAAATTGCTTTTTTGCCCGTTTTTTCTAATGTGGAGAACTTTTACGGTTGCCAATATCTTCAAGAATTTTATTTTTGCTTCATACCGTGCTCGTTTCCTACTAACTTGCTCAAAATGTAGAAAAACAAGATGATTTTCAAAAGATAAAGCAATGGAAAGAGCACGTTTTATAATTGAAATGCATTCCAATTTTATGAGAACTTACACGCGTTGTACGCCCTTAGCTTTAAATTTGCCAAGAACCTTGCAACTGTAAAGGTGTAAAAGTAATAAATTTGCCTAACGTATCAAACTCGAAAAGAACTTTTGCTGTAATTGAAATAGTCGCTTCGTAGAGCAAAGCTAAAATTTGCGAAATTTCCATTTTGAGAACTCCTAGCGGGAAATTTATGAACTAGTAGTGAAATTTATATAGGGGAATTTTTTACGAATTTTTATGTCCGATCATTCGCAAAACTAATTTTTGAAAAATCTTTGAAAACCAAATTTTTTGGCCTTCAGCAGGAAATTAACGAACTTATTGGAAAATTTAAATATTTGAGAAGGAACAGTTAAGCTTAATCTCAGTCACAAAAATAAGTTTTTCCTTTATGTTGAATAGTTTTTTCACAACAGAACTTTGATTTTTTGAATTTTCGACTGGACAGCACTTAGCGGTATTTAAAGTGCCGAACTTAATATCATTAGATTTCCTATTAGCAGCAAAAATAATTTTTGAAATATTTCTAAAAACCAGCATTATTAGAAGTTCGATGTGCACTGGCAGACAAAGGGATTACACTAAAACTGTTTCGTACAAAACGTTGTAATAATAGGAAGATCAAATGGAATTTTAAAACGTGTAAACACTTTTTCCTCGACTTTACTTTTTTTTTTTTTTTTTTTTTGTTAATCTGACGGATGATGAAAATTTCTGAAGCGATGAGAAGGGACAGGGGGCCCCATGAATCCTTTAGCGCCTAGGGCCTCAAAAGATCTAAAGTCGCCTCTGCTTCACTACATGCAAAGCATCTCACCAAACGCAACGTTTGAAAATTAATCTATTAATTTCTCGCATTTTCATACAGAAAACTCTGTATGAAAATGCGAGAAATGGGTAGATTCATTAAAAAAAAAATTCAGGTAGGCTCAGTTCTGATTGAGGCGTCAGATTAAAACCTAGGACTACGTCTTGCAGATCGGAGAGTTGAAATGAGCTAGTCGAGTATGTTTTGAAAGCGTTTATTTAATTTGTTACAACCAACACAGATCTACGGTAGGAAAAGTAGCTTATATAAATTATTTACAAATAATGCTGGATTCATTGCGAACACAAAGCAGAGATCGGGGACAGCTGGGTACGGGCTCGATCGGTGTGTTGGATTTTTGTTTGGCTACGGCTGCTTTCAGGCGTTCTGGATACTGTCTAGTTCGTTGGGCTGCAGTCTTCTTGGGCTTGTTACATTCCTTATCACTTACTATTGCCTTTCGTTTTGATTTTCTCCACTTTTGCTTGCGTTCATTCTGCGAATTCCACAGCGTTGTCAAAAATGTCAACCCGTTTACACGAAAACAATTTTTAACAATTTTAGTTTAAAACACTGCTATATTTTCTTTTTATATTTGAATAGATCTCGTCGAGAGCTTTAAAGCGACACCACGCACAGTCCTTTTGCACTCACGGTTGTCCAGATAAACCGCGATATTGTCAAAAGTGTTCACCGGTTCACAGGAAAACGATTTTTAAATTGTTCAGTTCAAACCACTGCGAAATGTTCTTCGTATATCTGAATAGCTCTCGCCGAGAGCATTAAAACATTACCACGCATAGTCGTGTTGGCCGCCCCGGTGGCGCAGTGGTCTAAGCGATGGCCTCTGATCATTCGTCCGAAAGGGGTCCGGGTTCGAATCACGGGGAGTGTTTGTCTTACGGCACTGGCTCTCTCCCTTCCCTGGAACCAGAGACCCTAAATTAGGGACGGGCGACTGCTTATAGCCTATTGAGTTGCTCACGGTAGTCGTTAAACCTCCAATAAAAAAAAATAGTCGTGTTGCGCTCACGGTTGCGGAGATAGATTGAATCAAACGCGGCGGCACACCCAGATATATGGTATAATCTCCTCGCGCAGAGAGAGGAGCGTCGCGTGGCGTCGCGCCCACGATATATTGCGCAGTACGCGAATTGGACACCATATACTATTTACGAATATGCTAACACAATTAGTGTGCGGCACATATTTTAAACGCTGTAATGATTTCAATTGCGACCTATTTATTTTTCTCACAGGTGGTCGGCGGTAAATCGCTCCATACTATCTGGGGAATTAGACGTAGTCCTACGTTAAAAAAAAAAAATCCCACAATTCAACATGGAATTTACGATATGGAAATTCGTGATATTTAGCTGACGGTGGCTACTTCGTTGGGCCACCTTTTGCCTTTAATACTGCGTCGATTCTTCGTGGCATGGACTCCACGAGATGTTGATAGATGGTTTGTGGAATCTGAGACCATGCTTGATGAATAGCACTTTCCAGGAGTGTGAGATTGCAGGGTTGTGGATCAAGCTGTCTGATGGCTCGTGCAACTTTATCCCACAAATTCTCAATGGGGTTGAGATCTGGAAATTGTGGGGGCCATCTAAGCAAAGTAAACTCACCGGCATGTTCCTGAAACCAATCCTGTACAATATGAGCACTATAGCAGGACGAATTATCTTGTTGAAAGTAGCCATCGCCATTGCGATAAACCATCCACATGACAGAATGCACTTGGTCCGCAACGATGTTTAGATATGATGTACCAGTCAGACACGAATTAAAGGGCACAGAGCATGCCAGGAAAACATTCCGCAAAGCATAACGCTGCCTCCACCAGCTTGAAGGGTTGTAGCAATGCATTTGGGGTCCATGCTCTCGTGCTGTTTCCGCCAAATTCTCACTGGGCCATCGGCATGGCGCAACTGAAAACGTGATTCATCGGACCACATCATTTGTTTCCAATTATCGACTGTCCAATTCTTGTGCTCCTGTGCGAACTGGAGACGTTTTCTCTTGTTAACTGCAGACAGTAAAGGTGTTCGAACAGGCCTTCGGCTGCCATATCCCATCCGATGCAGTGTACGGCGGACAGCGCGTGCAGAGAAGCGCTTTATCATCATCATCATTGTCAACCATTATCAATCCACTGCTGGACAAAGGTCTCTCCAAGCCTCTTCCACAACGGTCTGTCTTGTGCCAGTCCCCTCCATGTTACTCCCACAAACTTTCGAATTTCATCCACTCATTTCATATGTGGTCTTCTTCTGGGTCTTTTCCTGTCCCTTGGAATCCAATCTTAAATTTCGGCTGTCCAGCGATGGTCCGTCCTTCTGGCAGTATGTCCAGCTCATTGCCATTTCAGGGATTTAACTCTGATCATGATGTCTTCCACTCTTGTCATTTTTCGGATCCACAAGTTCCTCTTCTTATCTCTCCTGGTTACACCAAGCATGCACCTCTCCATGCTTTTTTGAGTTGTCTGCAGCCTTTGTATGTCTCTTTTAGTTAAGATCCACGTCTCTGCACCATACGTAAGCAGCGCTTATAGCGCACTAAATCCGATTATTTAGTGGTGTAATACGCATAAAAATTCGCCAAGCTTTCACACTCCGCTGGAAGGCTTTCTCAAGACAATGTATCACGCAATTGTACAGTGTGTCGCGATGTGTTTCTATATTTTAATATCGCATAATTGGTAGTTCGATAGAGACGATAGCATTGCATGCTAGTTTGCTGGAGAGGATTTCGACTGTTTCTCTGATGACAGTTTCTTTAAAGTTCGTGCAAGGGGCAGTTTTTCTAAAACTATTCCATACAGGAGCGGCCGAGCACTGCATGCCTTCTCTGGCAAGGGTTGTATTCTGCATGTCTTGGTTGACAGTTCGCACGTTTTCTTTACATCTAGTATCTAAAGATCGCTTTGTCATTCCGATATACACTATATTGACAAAAGCCACCGGACACCCCTTTAGAAGCAAATGATCGGATCTCCTGGCGTTGTTAAGATGCGCGGTACAGCTGCAAACGGTATAAAAACAAGCCTGCAGCTGACCGCGATCATATCGCACTGTGAGGTTGAGTGAAAATGTCGAGGAACGGCAGAGAACTGACTTTGAGAAAGGAAATATTGTTGGGTGTTATATTAGTGGGTTGTCCATAAGAGAAACCGAGAGGAGTTTAAACATACCCAAGCCAACTGTTTTGGATGTAAAGACACATGAAGCAGCAAAACGTACCGGCAGAGCAAAGAAAATCAGTCATAGAGGACGTCGAAGCCTCAGGAGAGTCGTTACAGCTAATTGACGGAGTACTGCACAAGACCTCAGTCTACTGGTGAGTAAAAATGCAGGAACCTCGGTATGTACACGTACCATTTGCATAGAACTTCATTCCATGGGTTACCCTGGTCGTGCGGTTGCACACAAACCTTTCATCTTCACTCGGAATGCTACTCGTCGTTTAGCATGGTGTAAAGAACATTTATCGTGGACCGTAAATCAATGGAAACGGCTGCTATGGACTGATAAATCCAGATACACGATCCATCAGTCTGATGGTCATGTGTGGGTATGGCGGCAGCCGGGGGAACGATATTTACCACAGTGTACTGTTCCTACGGTCTAGTTATGAGCTGGCAGTGCAGTCGTGTGGGGGTGTTTTTCGTGGTATGGTCCCTGCCCATTGGTTATCGTGGACAAACCTGTTAACCAGTACGTCTACCTCGATATTCTGGGCAATTATACCTTACCAACTCTGTGGCAATACTATGGAACCGAGCCTTGTTGGTACCAGTAGGATAATGCACCGAGGCATAAGGCAAGGAGTGTTAATGCGCAGTTTGATGATAATTCCGTATCGTGTGTAGACTGGCCAGCACAGAGCCCCGATCTTAATCCCATAGAGCACCTATGAGATGAATTAGAGCGCCGCATAAAAAGTTTGGAACCAAAGCCTACTATCATACAAAGCAGCAGTTAGCGACAGCATTATGTACTGAATGGGAGAGCATACCTTTCGTTGTCTTCCAAAACCTTGTCGAAAGCATGTCTGGAAGTGTCGGTGCATGCATTAAGGCCAAAGGTGGACCGAGACCGTACTAATGTATGACAATAAATGCTATGTTGTGTTTCTCTTCTAGGTGTCGGCTGACTTTTGTTAATATAGTGTATTTCTTGTTCTGGTTCCCTGCATTTTATGTCTGCCATTGCCTTGAGCCTCCCAATGAAGAGCGAAAGCTTGGCGAATCTTTATGCGTATTACACCACTGAATAATCGGATTTACTACGTTATAAGCGCTTCTTGAGTGTAAAAAGAAAGCGTTTCTCTTTTTTTTTGTATTTTAAAAACCCATCATCAAGGTATGCAACACAATCATTACACAAAGCGTGTGAAATTATAAAGTGGTTCGAAGAATAATCGTAGAAACGCTTAAATATTTCTGCAATAGCTAAAATCTGTTTAACATGTACGAAGCGTACAAAATTCAGTTTACAAGCCAATTTTCTTTTTCATCTGAATCACTTAAATGACATTGGATGTTATTCGTTCTTCTTTTGGGTCAGAGTATTATTAAACAAGTGTCTTTTTTTAACTCGTATTTCCACGAAGTGTGGATTAAAACTATCGGGCACAAAATCACATTCCATTTGGATAAAAAAAAAAAGAAAAGAAAATATATGTATAAAAGAAAGAGTTAGCAAAAGGAGTAGATTTGAAGGAAGATCACGCTTTACACGATGCGCCTGGGTCTTTTTAAGTTGTGTGAACCGCCAACTTCGTATTCAACCCTAGGGCAGTGAACGATCACTTGTGGGACCACGGTCTGATGCGCTCACCTTTCGCATTCTAAATAATGCTGGAGGATCTGTATGATGGGGAAATACTTAAGGGGCAGAACCTTTGCAGGGTGAAAAGCCTCATTAAGGAAGACCTCACAATTACGAGATAAAGACTCCGGTAAGGGTTTAGCCCTTAAACGCCACTTTGTATGCTGAACTCGGTGGAAAAGTTTGTTGCTACTTGAGAATCCTATCAAATTACGGGTTGTAAAACATTAAAAGATGTTATGATATGTCACGACACTGCCCTATCTCCGAGAACAAAAAGACCAAACAGTAAAACTGTTTTTAAAAGCTCCACAAAGTTATGGCATAGTAGACTAGTGAAGATTCTGAAACGGGAGAAAAAAAGAAAGCATTTCATGGGTTTAACCTGCTCAGTTTTTATATGCTTTAGGTCATACTGGTAATGTTTGTCTTCTTGACGATTAGCGTCTAGCATTACCATACATTCACGACCCATCAATTTACTAGAAACACCCACATGTTATGTCGTTGTGAAGATATTCACTCTTCGTGACTTTTTGTAATAATAATGTCGGGGAAAAACTTCAATGAGGAAAATCCGTAGAATTCTTTTTTTTTATTTGTTTATTTATTTGCACATCTCAACAGGTTCCGTAACCCAATTAAGCAGATAGGGCAATTCGAAAAAGAAGTGGAAAAATGGAACTTCATCTCTTAATGTCAATACAACACTGGTGAAGGTCTCTCAACAGAACACCAGCAGATTGATTTTTGAAACTAATATTTATTAATCATAGGAAAATGATTGTCTTCATCAGGGAGCCGACACAGATCACAGCTCTCACATTTCTACACAAACCAGAAAGTGTGGGTTTCTGCACTATTCAGTTTGCAAGCGTGGCACCTAATGAAACCTACTTAAACAAAATAAAAAAAATCCCATAAGTTAATTAACCAACCCAAAGAGCAAATTACCCATCCCAAAACCATCAAAAGGAAAGTCCAGAAGCATAAAACAAATGTTACTAAAACCAGAAATTAAAAAATAAAAAATAAAAAAAAACGATAAAATAATAAAAATTGAGACCCCACAAAACACGATAACCAACCGCAGTTGCAAACTCAATAATCCTGGCCCATACTGAAAATTTCAGACCATATGGCGTTGCATTAGATGGATACTTCCAATGTCAATCTAATGCAATGTTAGTAAAGAAGTGGGATTAAAAATGAACTTTCAGAAGACAAAAGTAATGTTCAATGCTTTTACAAGCAATGAAGATTTATCGATTGATGGAGAAAAGCTGGAGATAACAGACACGTACGTTTATCTTGGACAGCAGATATAAAGTGAGGATCACATTGATGAAGAAATTAATCGGCGTACAAAACTTGCCTGGAGAGCTTTTGGAAGAAACAGCATAATTTTCAAGAGCAATATACCATTATGTCTTAAAAGAAAAGTGTTTGATCAATGCATTCTTCCAGTGCTTACGTATGGTGCGGAGACGTGGACTTTAACTAAAAGAGACATACAAAGGCTGCAGACAACTCAAAGTAGCATGGAGAGGTGCATGCTTGGTGTAACCAGGAGAGATAAGAAGAGGAACTCGTGGATCCGAAAAATGACAAGAGTGGAAGACATCATGATCAGAGTTAAATCCCTGAAATGGCAATGGGCTGGGCATACTGCCAGAAGGACAGACCATCGATGGACAGATGAAATTTTAGATTGGATTCCAAGCGACAGGAAAATACCCAGAAGAAGACCACGTGGGAGATGGGTGGATGAAATACGAAAGTATGCGGGAGTGACATGGAGGAGACTGGCACAAGACAGACCGTTGTGGAGGAAACTTGGGGAGAACTTCGTCCAGCAGTGGATTGATAATGGTTGACAATGATGATGATGATGATGAAGATGATGATATACTGTATATCATCATCATCCTTATCATCATCATCACTCTCAGCCATTATCAATCCACTGCTGGATGAAGGTCTCCCCAAGTTTCTTCCACAACTGTCTGTCTTGAGCCACTATCCTCCATGTAGTTGCATGTTATCGAATTTAATCCATTCATCTCCCGCGTGGTCTTCTTCTGGATCTTTTCTGTCCCTTGGAATCCAGTCTAAAATTTCGGTTGTCCATCTGTGATCCGTTCTTCTGACAACATGTCCCGCCCGTTTGCCATTCAGGGATTTTAATATCATCATGATGACTTCCTCTCTTGTCATTTTCCTTATCCACGAGTTCCTCTTCTTATCTTTCTTGGTTACACCAAGAATGCATCTCTCCATGCTTCTTTGAGTTGTCTGCAGCCTTTGTGTGGCTTTTTTAGTTAAAGTCCATGTCTCTGCTTCATACGTAAGAACTGGAAGGATGCATCGATTAAATACTCTCCTTTTAAGACTTAAAGGCATATTGTTCTTGAAAATTGCACTGTTTCTTCCAAAAGCTCTCCAGGAAAGTTTTATACGCCGATTAATTTCCTCATCAATGTGACCCTCGCTTGATATCTGCTGTCCAAGGTTAAATGTGGGTATCGGTTATCTCCAGCTTTTCCCCATCAATTGATAAATCTTCATTTCTTGTAAAAGCATTGTACATCACTTTCGTCTTCTGAAAGTTCATTTTTAGTCCCATTTCTTTACTCTTGTCAGCAAGTTCCTGGATCACACTCTGCAGCTCTGAAGGGGTAGTTGAAAATATTATTACATATTCAGCAAAACGAAGGTGAGTTAAATAATCTACATTAACCTTTATCCCTTTGTTTTCCAAGTTCAACGATTGAAAGACACTTTGCAATGTGTCATTGAAGAGTTTAGGAGAAATATTGTTACCTTGTCTCACTCTGTTTCTAATTTTCATTGGTGTTGTATACTCAAATATCCAAAACTTTGCACTTGCATTTTCATAGATGTTATTAATAATGCTAATGTAAGCATCTTCAATACCGCAGGGTTTCAAAGCCATTGTAACTGCTGATGGTTTCACGGGATCAAAGACTTTTTCATAATCGATTAAAGCCATGTATAATGGGAGTTCATATTCCCTTGTTCTTTCAGTTAGTTCTCTCAGAACAAGAATATGATCTATTATGCTGCAGCCACTCCTGAATACAGCTTGTTCTCTTGGTTTAACCATGCCCAGTGTTACTTTCAAGCGATGTGAAAGAACCTCAGTGAAGATTTTATAAACCCCTGAAAAAAGGCTGATGGAACTCTAGTTCCTGAGAACCTCAGTGTCACCTTTTTTACGCTTTCCAACTGTAGGTTGAAGAAGCGTATATGCTCCAGCTTTGTCCGTCTGTCTGTCTGGTCTGTCCGTCCGTCTGTCCGTCGGCACGACAACTCGCATAAAAATGGTTCGATTTTGATGAAATTTTAGTATGTGGTAAGGGACCCCTGGGTACGAACCCTATTGAAAATGGGCGAAATGGGGTCAAAGGTCAGGACATAGGAGAGGAATCCAATCCATTGCCCTTATGCGTCATAACGGAAGTAAAAATGGTTCGATTGCGACAAAACTTTAGTATGTTGTTCCGGAGGTATACTGAACCAATTCTGTTTAATATTATTGAAATGGGGTCAAAGGTCAGGACATAGGAGCAGGATCCAGTCTATTACCCTTATGCGTCATAACTTAAATAAAAATGGTTCGTTTGCAACAAAATTTTAGTATGTTGTTCCGGAGGTATACTGAACCTATTGTGTTTAATATAATTGAAATGGGGCTTGAGGTCAGGGCCCAGGAGCGAGATTTATTTCACAGCCATTATCCTCATAACTTGAGTAGTAGTGAGGATATCTGGTATGTTGAAAACCGTATCATAATCAATGCATTGCGTGATTTTACTAAGTTGTTTAGGTAGCAGGATCATCGCAGCATTGTTCCAATCCTCAGGAATTTTTACTTCATTGAGACATCTAACAAAAACTTGGGCGAGTGTAGTTTCTTTTTCTCCGTTTGCTTCCAGTACAAAGTCAACGTATTTCCATCTTCTCCTGGAGCTCTTCCCCGTTTTATGTTCTTAATTGTATGTGCAACTTCTGTCTGGAGGACAGGAGGAACTTTGGTACTGGTACCTTTCTTAGTGACTGTAATACGTGTATCATCTCTTTGATATAATTTTGTGCAGAAATCTTTCACTGTTGTCATAATTCCAGCTCTATTTCTTGTTGCAGAGCCATAATCTCATTTCTTCCCTCACTAAGATCTCCCTTTGCTTTCTTCAGGCTTTGATTATTTTCAATTGCTGTTCTCACTAGTTTGCAATTGAATTTACTTATGTATTCAGTAATATTTTCCCGAATTGTCTTGCATAACTTTGTATATTCCACTTGGGAAGTTAAATTTTCTTTATTTGTCCTCATCTCCCCTTTCTTTTACATTAGAATTTTTGTTTTTCCTGATATTTTCTTCGTATGCAACTTGTTCTTAGTACCCCTATTTTTGTTGTTGTTTCCATATGAGCCTTAGTTAGTTTCCTCTTAACTTCAGAGATATCCACTTCTT
Organism: Macrothele yani; assembly: GCA_039090855.1. NCBI lineage: Eukaryota > Metazoa > Arthropoda > Arachnida > Araneae > Macrothelidae > Macrothele > Macrothele yani. The sequence continues at coordinate 32,642,209 of CM076989.1, read as the reverse complement.
CCGATGATAGACTTTCTAGAGCAGCGAAGTGGTTTTTCAGTTCCAACTTGAAGGTAATCTCATTAGGGCCATTGGCTCCAAGGAAGGGAGAAAGCTAGTGCCGTAAGACAGACACAACATCGATGAATCACCGGGATTCGAACCCAGTTCTACTTGGACGAGCAGTTATAAGCCAGAGCTCAGACCACTGCGCCACCGGGGCGGCCTAAGATTGCTTTCCGATAAATGAGGTACGTAATAAGACTGAACAAATCAGTTCTTACCTCCAGCTTTCGATTACGTAATTGCGCTTTGACCTGTTATCCAGTGTCGCCAGAGATAAACTCGTCGGAATCGAAATCCGTGGTGTTCAGGCAGAAAAACGTTTAACAAGAATGAACCAAATTTATAAAATGGTCACAAAAAAATTAGGTATATTGCATGGAATGAAGGATGCATGTGTCTGACTCAAGTAACCCACATTGAAGTAGAATCAGTGAGGCCATATGCAACACGAACGGTAAGAATTGCGCTTACAAGAACAATCTATTGTGCAATTTCTGCACACAAGGTAGCACTGCAATATTTAATATTGACAAAATGGTAAATTTGGAAAATGTCCATACCTCCGGACTTCAGTACCCGGTAACACAACCTCTGTGTCGAAGAACATCTTGATACCTACGAGGTATACTTGCAATGACATTACTGATAAGTGTCTGAAGCAGCTTCTCCAATATTACAGGCAACACGCTACAGGGTCTGCCAGTATACTGGAGTATGGAACGTGATTATTCGGACGTCGCTATACTGTGTTCCAAATGTTCTCAACAGAATTAAGGTCAGGAGACCTAGAAGGCAGATGCAGATATTCATTCCCATGAATTTGCAGCCCCTGAAGCACCCTTCAGGCGCGGTGACTGATTTTACTGCTATCGAGAAAAAGGAATGTATGTCCAACAGTAGCGTGAAACAGTGTCACAGTGGGTACAAAGAACTTGCTTCGGCACACTGAGGTATTCATGTTGCTTTACAATAAGAAAGTGCGGTTATTAAAACACTCTCCTGCCCAGACCAGAACTGTCTGCCACTGGTGAGGGTGGACAGACTGTAGATAAAGTGGTTGCATTCGTGTGCCGGATCTCCTGCCTGTATCCTCGTCGAATATCAAGATAAAAAAGCGAAACGGGATTCGTCTGTGAAAAGTACATGCTGCCACTCTGTATTCCATGACATGTACGCGTATCCAGGTACATCTATGACGACGGTGAGCGGATGTCAATGTTACACACATCTAAACGTGCTCTGAGTCCATACTCATGAAGACGGTTTCGTACCGTTTGAGTACATACCGTGACACCAGAAGCAGCTCCAAGTGATTCCCAGAGTTGGCTACTGATGATATTAGGCCTTCTCCGAGCACTTACTGTCAGATAGCGATCTTGACTCCTGGTGGTTATCCTCGGGCGACCACTTCTGGGTAAATCTACAACATTTCCAAGGCGTAGAAATTTGTGTGTAGCCGACTTACTACGCTTTGTGAAACTCCTAAAGCAGAAGCCGTATCAATCTATCGACAACAGCTCTATTCCTGTCAACAATGTTTAAACGTCGTCTGGATATCATTTCAGCTTAATCTCACACTGAAGGCTATACACTCAGCAAATTTCAAAACTAAGCGGTGGAACGACCCGCTTTCCACTTCTCGTAGGGTACTTTTATCGGAGCACGCAAGCCAGAGGTTGAGTTCTCATGATGCTAATTTACATATGGCATTATAACCGATCTGCAGGAGTCGCTTAATTTGCATATCACTTCCATTCCCCCTCGAAACCGCAATATCCCTAACTTTTTGCTACAAGTGTATAATACGGGAAATAGAAAGGAAAGTTAAAGTATAGTATACGTCACACATAATAGACAAATGTAGATGTTTCAGATATTTCGTATATACGAAAGTCAGGAGACCTTCTAGGTCTCCTGACTTTCGTTTTTAGCCATTTGTGCAGGCAGGCACAAGTATCAATTTTGCATTTTTTAAATTATTTTCTAATGATTAGTGGAACATACGAGGGTTGTACCGAAAGTAATGCAAAAGTGAGCATAACTTTTTTATTAACTGACAGAGGTCGTTCAAATTGTACATGTTGGTAGAGTAACTCTTAATATATACACTGACGGAAAAAAAATCCCAACACCACGAAAAAATAGTTGTAGAGGACCGAAATGGCGGCAATACATTTGTATACGTAACATATTTAATCGATTAAGGTTTCAAGATCACATCTTATTGTAAGCGCGAGAAGAGCCATTTTAAATGTGAAATGCTGGTACATTAATAACCGGTGTAACCGCCAGAATGTTGAATGCAAGCACGCAAACGTTCATGCATTGTGTCGTACAGGTGCTGGATGTCAGTTTGTGGGATGGAGTTCCATGCCTGTTGCACTTGGTCGGTCAATACAGGAACGGTTAATGCTGGTTGGGGGTGACGCTGGAGTTGTCGTCCAATGATGGGCGTACGTGCTCGATTGATGAAAGATCTGGTGATCTAGCAGGCCACGGCAACATGTCGACACTCTGTAGAGCATGTTGTGTTACAACAGCGGTATGCGGGTGAGCGTTATCCTGTTGGAAAACACCCCCTGGAATGCTGTTCATGAATGGCAGCACAACAGGTTGAATCACCAGACCGACGTACAACTGTGCCGTCAGGGTGCGTGGGATAACCACGAGAGTGCTCCTGCTGTCATAAGAAATTGCTCCCCAGACCATAACTCCAGGTGTAGGTCCAGTGTGTCTCGGCCGCAGACAGGTTGGTTGCAGGCGCTCACCTGATCTCCTTCTAACCAACACACGGCCATCACTGGCACCCAGGCAGAACCGGCTTTCCTCAGAATACATAACAGATCTCCTCTCCGTCCTCCAATGAGCTCTAGCTCGACACCACTGACGTCGCAAACGGCAGTGGTTTGGAGTACGTGGAATGCACGCTACAGGGCGTCTGGCTCGGAGCTGTCCTTCAAGTAACCGATTTGTAACAGTTCATTGTGTCACTGTGGTGGCAACTGCAGCTCGAATTGCTGCCGCAGACGCGGCACGATGCGCCACGGCCATACGCCGTACACGGCGGTCTTCTCTCTCAGTAGTGCCACGTGGCCGGCCGGAACCCGGTCTTCTTGAGGCAGTACCTTTCCTTGACCATCGCTGCCAACAATCATGCACTGTGGCTACATTCCTGCCAAGTCGTTCTGCAATATTGCGGAAAGAAAATCCACCTTCTCGTAGCCCTATTACACGACCTCGTTCAAACTCCGTGAGCTGTTGATAATGGCTTCTTCGTCTTCTTAAAGGCATTCTTGACTAACATCAACACCCTACGTCGAATCTCAACGATAACTAACACTCACGAACGTTACAGCGCGTATTTAGAGCAAACCTGCTTTACATGTTCCGAGGGGCGCTACTAGCGCCACACGTATGCGGCGAGCGCGAAATTTGCACAGACGTCATCTTACAGATATACTCTCACCGTCTACCAACTGTCGTTTATCTAACACAAACCCTTCTTGGTGTTGGGATTTTTTTTTTTTCCGTCAGTGTAGTAACCCTTCTTCTTCATTGCAGGTTAATAATGGATTCCAAACAGAAGCAAGTGTCGTCATTGAATTCTTGACGAAGTGAAGGTTGCAGGTTGACCGGCGTCCACAGTAGGCTACAGAGTGTTTACGGAGATGACACCATTGAAAAGAGCAATGTGCACAGATGGAGGACGAAGTTTAAAGAAAGGACAACCAGCATTGAAGACAAACCAAACAGTGGGACCAGTGCCAGCGATCAGCACAGAAAGTCACAGCGACAGGTTTTTTGGGATGACAGGGGTGTCATTCTTAATGAGACACTCAAGAAGCTTAGAGAAGCCATAAGGAGGAAGAGATAGAACAAGAATCAGAAAAGGATCCACATTCAGTATGACAATGCGAGAGCACACACATCTTTGGCAACAAACAAGGCGATCAGCAAATTAGGCTGGTCGGTGGTTCCTCGTCCACCGAGTATACCTGATCTGGCGCCCTCCGATTTCCATCTATTCGGTCCAATGAAAGACAATCTTGGGGACAACGATTTAATGATACAGATAAGGTGAAAGTGGGTGTGAAGAAGTGGGCACAACAGTTCACACCCGAATTTTTTCAGAGAGGGTTCTAGAGTTGGGTTCAACGATGGCGCAAATGCATCGCTTGTGATGAAGACTATGTTGAGTAGTACCTTTGTATAGAGAAAGCGTTACTCTACCAACATGTGCAATTTGAACGACCTCTGTCAGTTAATAAAAAAAATATGCTCATTTTTGCATTACTTTCGGTACAACCCTCAAATTTCAATCAAGTGTTTCCTCGCAATACAATCGTGGCCAAATATCCTGCACCGCTAGACCGAAAGTTATTTTTTGATGTTTGAAGTCAACTTATACAGCGTAATGGTAAAGTCAGGAATTCATCTATTCAAAGGAAATTTTATGCGGAATTCAAATATTTTTGCAGAATGTTATTACAAGTAATAGAAGTGAAATTACTAGCAAAAGTACAGCGTCTAATCATAAAAAGCCACAAATAGTGGAATTTGTAAAATTAGTGTACAATGCATTTAACGTAAAATTATTGTACAGTACATTATTGAAACTTACAGGACACTTGAAGTAACTTACCAACAAGCAAAATACGCTTTGATATTTAAATAGATAAACATGGTTTCTCCGTAAGAAATGCACCTTTTTGGCATGGAACTAATGAGCTTCTCTAGTCGCTTATTGGTGATAAAACTGTACCAAAATTGCTGTTAAATGTGGCTGTGATCATTCCACTGTCTTGCGCGCTATTAAAAGAGTTGTGAAAACTGGATGTGCGGGAAACTGAAAAAGAACTGGTCGACCATTGCCGTGTACTGATCATGATGATCGCATGTTGATTCGTCGTTTTTTTAAATCCTGGTCTAATACAGCTACTGTTTAAAAAATGAATAGGAGAATGAAGTAGTCATTATTGTATCTACACTGCTGGCCACCCAAAATGCAACACCAAGAAGGAAGCATCCGATTGGCCTGAAATTCGCAGCATGCGTCGCTCGCGAGAGAACATGCAAACGATTAGCATTGCAGGGAATATGCAAATCCTGTGCGCCCGTCACGCCACAGAGAAGCACTATAAGAAGGGTGCACAGAAGGCGGGGTGTAAGATAGTGGAAGTGTGTTGCGCTGCCGGACCTGTGCGTGGGAAGCTTCCTGATGCCTCGTCCCAGAATACGGCAGTCCTTCCAGCACGTTTCGGAGTTCGACAGAGGACGAATAGTGGCTTATCGCGACAGCGGTTTATCGTACCGAGACATCGGCGCCCGCGTGGGACGACATCCAGCCACAGTGAGGCGAGTATGGATTCTGTGGGTGCAGGAGGGACGGACGGACCGACGTGAGCGATTGCCGCAACCGCGGCACACCACCGAACGAGAGGACCGGCATGCTGTGTGGCGGGCATTGACATCCCGCACCGCCACATCAAGAACGTTAGCGCAGGAATTAGGGTGTAATGCGCAACAACCTGTGTCAGCACGTACAGTTCGACGTCGTCTGCAAGAGCGGGGACTTTACTCACGGCGCCAATTGCCTTGAATGCCATTGACGTTACACCACCGGCGAATGCGGCGGCAGTGGGCCGTTGAACGCCGGACCTGGACTGCGGAATAGCACGACATTGTCTTCTCCGACGAATCCCGCTTCTGCCTGCAACACCACGATGGCCGGATCCGCGTGTGGCGGTACAGCGGTGAGAGACTGTATGATGCCCAACATTATGCATCGCTATACCGGTCCGTCGCCTGGCGTTATGGTTTGGGGCGCAATTGGATATGACACCCGCACCCCTCTGGTATGCATCGCCTGTAAACTCAACAGCCAGCTCTACTTCTTCTACGTTTTGGAGCCTGTAGTTTTCCCTTACCTGCAGGACCTGCCAGCGGCCACGTTTCAACAGGACAATGCGCGCCCGCAGGTGGCACACATCGTGCAACTATTCTTCACGGCCCACCAGGTGTCACTGCTGCCGTCGCCCGCCTGTGCTCCTGATATGCCGCCCATCGAACACGTCTGGTCGCTGATCGGCAACCGAGTGGCCCGGCAAGCACCACTAGCGGCTACGCTTGACGAACTGTGACAACGTGTGAAAGCAGCCTGGACCGACATACCCCAAGCCCAAATCCAAAGCCTCTTTCGTTCGATGCCGCGGCGTGCAGCGGCCGTTATTGCCAGCCATGGGGGTCCACACGAACTATTGATGTCTGCGTGTTCCGCAAGTCCCACGGGCCTGTAAACTCAATCTTTTCATCTCTTTGTATCTGTTGTTAAAGTGTCCTTCTTGGTGTTGCATTTTGGGTGGCCAGCAGGGTATCTGCACGTACAGTTCGTCGTAGGCTACAAAAAAATGGACTGACTGCACGAAAAGCTGCAGAAAAACCTTTCCTAACTGAACAACAGAGGCTCAAAAGAATTGTTTGGGCCAAGGCACACAAGAATTGAACTGTTGACGAATGGGAAAATGTTATTTTCAGTGATGAAACAACTGTTACTATTTCCGCTAATAATGGAAATAATTATGTACGTCGTCTGGCTGGTGAAAGATAAAAGGCATGCTGCACCCAGCCAACAATCCAGCACACACGTTCGGTGATGTTATTTTGGTCCTGTATTTCAGCTAGTGGTGTTGGCCATCTGCACATTGTTGATGGCACATTGAATGAATCGAAATGTGTGGATATTTTGGAGTTCAAACAGCTGCCATCTGCGCAAGACATGGATTTGCGGAATTTTATCTTTCAGGACGATAACGCGCCATGTCATCTGTCAAAGTTGGTTGACGAGTGGTTTAATCGAAAAGTTTTAAGAAAACTTCAGTGGCCGGCAGTCACCGGATCTTAATCCCATAAAGAATGTGCAGGTGAGATTGAAGCAAAAGATCCCTTAACAAGGACCCACATCTGAAACAGCATTAACTGAGTCTGTAAGGGCCGTATGGTACCGTGTTATCCCCAATGGACAACTAGAGAAGCTCATTAGTTCAATGCAAAGATGGTGCACATTGTTGCTAAGAAACCGTGGTTAACCAATTAAATATTAAAGCGTATTTTGCTTGTTGATAAGATATTTCAAGTGTCCTGCAAGTTTCAATAATGTACTGTACAGTAAATTTACGCTAAATGCATTGTACACTTATTTCACAAATTCCATTATTTTTTGCTTTTTATGACTAGACTCTGTACTTTTGCTTGTATCTCCACTTCTATTACTTGTAATATCATTTTAGTAGAAGTTCAATCTATACATACATACACCTGAACACCAAATTACGTGGGAGATAGGCAATGTATATTAGGACAAAGTCCTCTGTAATACTGTTACACACGTAGTATATGAGTTTCGAATAGACAAGTTGATTTCAATGATAATGGAATATTTATAGTTGAAATTAAGAATATTTATTTATGTACAGTATTTAAATGTTGAATCCTCACATAGATTATATTTAGTGAGACATAAAAACGGCAATGAAGCAAATGGAGCAACACGTATTGCGCTCACCTTACTCCGGTTTCAATCCTTCTGGCTTGCAATCGATCATGCTTCTTGTCTGGTGTTGTACCACGTCATAAAAGATATTCCACGTTCAAACTTCAACACAAATACGAACATCAGCACAATTCTACAAGAAGGGGGTGATGAGTTAAAGTAATTTTGAGATCACTGTCAAGACTAGATTACGTTGACGCAGCCAGAATTTTAGCAGTTGAAACATTTCGCTGTTCTATGCCAAGCTGCTATGAAGTATCCAAATTAAAAGATTTAAAAACTTTAAAAAATTTAAAAAAGTCAACAAGTCCTTCCTCGATCGTCCGAACATGTTTCTGGCAATACTGTGCCCATCTTCAGCGGTCGGTTGTATGAGACATCCGTATGCTTTTATTGTGCTGATTACCTCCTTGTCACCAGTCGACTCATCGCTCATTGGTCCTGTATCTGTGCGTAGGTTAATCATGTGATTTACAACTTTTTGCTATTGTTGCACCATCTGGTGTTCTTCCCTGTAATTTCATTATTAATCGCTGTTGGATGAGATATTTTCAACAAATTTAGTTTTTATATACTTTTCTTCAGTTTCTTTTTCTTTTGTTATTATGTATCGCCAGGCAAACGGCAATTCAAGTGGTGCTTGTTCATTGCAATTAAATCCTCTGTTTTTTCTATCACAACGGACTCAGAATACAATATCTTTTTATGTGTGTTATGCGTAGTATATATTTTTGCATTTTCCCACACGGGGATAGAATTATTATTGATGCAATATGTAATAAGAGATGTTCGTTGCTCACCCTTTTTCCAATTTCTCTTGTGTTCTTCCATTCTTGTTTTTAGTCGTCTTTTAGTACTACCTATGTAGCTATTATTAATATTACTGGTGTCGTTATTCTTCGTGGGTATGCCGTATACTCCTGCTCTATGCATAATTGCATTATTACTGTAATCAGCTGTAAGGAATTTGTTTTATCTATTACAATATCTGCGAATCTTATATTCACTTTATTACATTCCTTTTTCAAAATGCTGCTTAACTGTGGTATGTAAGGTAAACGTCCGCAAAATTTTGTGATGTTCTCAACGTTATTTTCACACTTAGGTCTATTAATACTGGTTTTATAATTTCTATACAATAATGGGAAATTCCCCTTCCTTGACATTCTGCTTTGTAAACATCAAGGACGCATTAACTACTCAGTATACAGGAAAGACTCTTATGTGCCAGTAATTATACCAAATGATTCAATCCACCCTAAACATTATAAAGAAGCTGCATTTCATTCATTTATTAGAAGAGCTGTTTCCCACACATCAAATAGAAGTTTGGAAGAGGCAGAAATGAAATGGATCATAGAAACAGCCACAGTATTTGGATATGATGAAAGATACATTTGGAAGATGTATATAAAATTATAAAACCAGTACTAACAGACCAAAGTGTGAAAATAACGTTGAGAACATCACAAAATTTTGCGAACGTTTACCTTACATACCACAGTTAAGCAGCATTTTGAAAAAGGAATGTAATAAAGTGAATATAAGATTCGCCGATATTGTAATAGATAATAACAAATTCCTTACAGCTGATTACAGTAATAATGCAATTATGCATAGAGCAGGAGTATACGGCATACCCACGAAGAATAACGACACCAGTAATATTAATAATATCTACATAGGTAGTACTAAAAGACGACTAAAAACAAGAATGGAAGAACACAAGAGAAACTGGAAAAAGGGTGGGCAACGAACATCTCTTATTACATATTGCATCAATAATAATTCTATCCCCGTGTGGGAAAATGCAAAAATATATACTACGCATAACACACATAAAAAGATATTGTATTCTGAGTCCGTTGTGATAGAAAAACACAGAGGATTTAATTGCAATGAACAAGCACCACTTGAATTGCTGTTTGCCTGGCGATACATAATAACAGAAGAAAAAGAAACTGAAGAAAAGTATATAAAAACTAAATTTGAAAATATCTCATCCAACAACGATTAATAATGAAATTACAGGGAAGAACACCAGATGGTGCAACAATAGCAAAAAGTTGTAAATCACATGATTAACCTACGCACGGATACAGGACCAATGAGCGATGAGTCGACTGGTGACAAGGAGGTAATCAGCACAATAAAAGCATACGGATGTCTCATACAACCGACCGCTGAAGATGGGCACAGTATTGCCAGAAACATGTTCGGACGATCGAGGAAGGACTTGTTGACTTTTTTAAATTTTTTAAAGTTTTTAAATCTTTTAATTTGGATACTTCATAGCAGCTTGGCATAGAACAGCGAAATGTTTCAACTGCTTAAATTCTGGCTGCGTCAACGTAATCTAGTCTTGACAGTGATCTCAAAATTACTTTAACTCATCACCCCCTTCTTGTAGAATTGTGCTGATGTTCGTATTTGTGTTGAAGTTTGAACGTTGAATATCTTTTATGACGTGGTACAACACCAGACAAGAAGCATGATCGATTGCAAGCCAGAAGGATTGAAACCGGAGTAAGGTGAGCGCAATACGTGTTGCTCCATTTGCTTCATTGCCGTTTTTATGTCTCACTAAATATAATCTATGTGAGGATTCAACATTTAAATACTGTACATAAATAAATATTCTTAATTTCAACTATAAATATTCCATTATCATTGAAGTCAACTTGTCTATTCGAAACTCATATACTACGTCTGTAACAGTATTATAGAGGACTTTGTCCTAATATACATTACTTGTAATAACATTCTGCAAAAATATTTGAATTCAGCATAACATTTCCTTTAAAATGATGTATAATATGCATCCCGGACTTTTTTTTTTTTTTTTGAATGGAGGTTTAACGATCATTGTTAGCAACATAAGCAGTCGCTCGTTCCTAATTTAGGGTCACTGGTTCCAGGGAAAGGAGAGAGCCAGTACCGTAAGGCAAAAACAACATCTATGCCTCACAGGGATCCTTTTCGGACGAGTGATCAGAAGCCACCGCTTAGACCACTGTGCCACTGGGGCAGCTCCTGACTTTTACCATTACGATGTGTAAGTTGACTTCAAACATCAAAAATTGACTTTCGATATATTGGTGCAGGATTTTATGGCCATGACTGTATATCAGTTTCATAACTTAAGGAACACTCGGGAAACTCCCACCCAAAAAACTGATTGATGTATTTTTCAACCCGGGCAACACCGTATCCCATTGTTACTGTATATTATAATTAACATAGGGATAATTTTTTTCGAAATCACTGTTATATATATTGTCGTTGCTGAGACCTAAATCGAACTAATGTGAGGTTGTTTGCTGACGAATAACATTTCGTTCCTTTTCATAACGTTTAAGAAACTGATTAAAATAAATTGCTGGGGGTCCCACGAACTTTAGCTAAGTGCTGCATAAGATTAACATATTGCTGTGAAGAGGTCAAGAGAAGAAACAAAATGCCTGAATTAGAGATGCATGCATAAACTGAAAGCCCCAGAACTCATCTGGGTATGGGAACAAAAATGCAACTACGAAGCATGACTGGTAATTCAGATAGGTGAAGAGTTCACAAGGAGGAGAAATAAACGTCAAATAGAGGGAAGTCTCGCAGTGCTACATAATAATCACTATTAGCAAGTAATTTATGTCATGGTCTTCTGCTCCTGTTGGACGTGTTCGTTTGTTGTGATTTGCCCGAAAACGTTACTGGAACCAAGTAGTAAACAAAACATCTAATAATAAGGTGCATTAAAACTTTACTTAGCAGTAGCTCCGTGTTACATATTTTGATAATATTTACAAGGAAATTTCAAGGTATGTGTTCTGGTAAATTAGCTTTTACAGAATACATATTGTACACTCGGGTCTGGTACGATTCGTCCAACGACGATTGGTCCAATGCCGTTTCGTCCAATGGACGATTGGTCCAATTCCGTGCTATCTGTCCGAAGTGCTACTCGTGCTATAAAAGTCTCATCTGTTCTGATTCTATCTCCGATGTTATACGAAAGTACCGGTAGTCCAAAGAATGTAAAATAATGTTACATTTCATGCGTAATATTGTGGTTTCAGATTTCTTTTTTTTTTTTTTTTTTTTTTTTGGAATCGCGTTTTCTTGTTTTGCTGTCCTTGCTGCTGTATGAAGTTACTGATGTACGAGCCGTTCTATCAACTTCAATGTTTCTCTTTTGCATGAAATAATACAAAATACTAGTGTTCCGTTTCTGTTTGTAGAATGCAGTGGGGTTTTCCGCCAACTGCCGAATCGAAACAACTGGTCAGGGTTTGGACAGAAGCCTTTTCAATAGTTTTTATTCCACCGATGTCATATTCATAACGTTTACATATTAAATCAAGTTAATAATATTGCGCTTTTACTTAAACACGAAATATTAATTCATAGGCCATATGCCTAGGCCTTTTTAACAGTTTATATTCTACCAATGTCAGATTCATAACGTTTACATATCAAATCAAGTTAATAATATTGAGCTTTTACTTAGGCACGAAATATTAATTCATAGGCTCTAGGCCTAGGCCTTTTTAGGACTTTTTATTCTACCGATGTCATATTCATAACGTTTACATATTAAATCAAGTTAATAATATTGCGCTTTCACTTAAGCACGAAATATTAATTCATAAGCCTGCGGCCTAGGTGCCTTGCACAGACCTCAGAAATGATACGATGAATTCCTTTTACAAAGTTTTATAAAATGTATACAAATACCAAATATCTAGGTTGTAACTTAAAATCTTCTAAAAGGGCCCGCGACCTAGGTGCCTGGTAGATAGCTGAGAAATGATTCGTTGAGTGCCTTTTATAAGGTTTTTATAAAATGTTTACAAATACCAAATATCTAGGTTGTAACTTAAAATCTTCTAAAAAGGCCCGGGGTCTAGGTGCCTCGTAAAGACCCGAGGAATGGTACGATGAGTGCCTTTTCTAAGGTTTTATAGAACGTTTACGAATACCAAATATCTAGGTTGTAACTCAAAATCTTCTAAAAAGGCCCGGGGCCTAGGTGCTTCGTAAAGACCTGAGAAATAATAGGATGAGCGCCTTTCATTAGGTTTTATAACATATTAACAAATACCACATATCTAGGTTGTAAATTAAAATCTTCAAAAAATGCCCGCGGCTTAGTTGCTTTGCTAACAGCTGAGAAATGCTCCATTGAGTGCCTTTTACCAGGTTTATGTAAAATGTTTACAATTACCAAATATACGGAAATTATCTTTCAAAAGGATATAAAGAGGAGAATAATTTAAATTATTATTCCTTTCTGGAAAATAAAAAAGTTTACCGTTGGTAAGATAATACCATTGGACGAATCGGCATTGGACCAATCGTACCATTGGACGAATCGGACATTGGACCAATCGGCATTGGACGAATCGGCATTGGACCAATCGTCGTTGGACGAATCGTCCGGGACCGGTACACTCAGTAGCCAAAACATTAGAGGCTAGGGTGGTGGACAATTTACATGGACATCCCCCACGCAGGTGGAACAGGCCTAAACCGAACACAGCCGATAAATAGGCTGACAGCTAGGCTTCCCAACAGTATATCGCAATCGACAAACATGAAGTAAACGTGGTGATCTGAACAAAGGTTAGAGTTTTCGTGTCCATCAGTATTCAAACCACATAATTCAGCTGTCTTGTGCACGATTTTAAAACTTGATAAAATTAAAACAATCAAGTTAAAAAAAAACTTTATTTACAATTAAAATACATGAACAGACTTTAAAAATTGCACAAGTTCTTTCTGACCAGCATCTGGTCCATCATGAGGAGCCATACAACAGCAGGTTACAGGGAAATTCATTATTTATAGAGAGTTAATTAAATGGTTATGTCACGTGACCGTTGCTGTGCGCAAGGGGATATGACGTACGCGTGGTAACGCAATGAACTAAATCAAACTATATACACTCGGAGATACTCGAGGCGAGCGTGCCACCACATCGACACTGGGCCTCCCCACTAGTGCTTTCCATGGTTCAGTGATGGAATATGAGGGAATCATCATTACAGCAATCATCTCTACAGTTGTAAATAAAAAGGCTCTACGTGAACAATGCAGTTCGTTTGGTAGTGCGTCTATCCAATATACAAGAGTCACACCAGGAAGGCATATGTGTGCCCTTATTAACTAATCGTGAGAATGCAGTTTTGGAAGACCCAGATCTCACATCATATTTGTGCTCCTATAGTCAAGTTCCAAGCGTGCGTGTAGTAGAACCAATATAAAATCTATCAACAGCAATCGGGTCATTCGCCTTAAGCGGAATGCAGTACACCCCGTGTTTATTCATAGTCGCAGTAGGATCTCTATCCCTTCGGATCATGGAGAATATATTCTGTGTCTTGTCGCCGAAATCTAGATCATACTTTTTACAATTATTCCGCAAAGTATGAATAATCCTAGGAATTGGATTATACGTCAATTCATCGCCAGCGTCAATTCGTCGCGCGTCAATTCATCGACTAGGACGATTCGTCGCGCATCAATTCGTCGACTAAAACGATTCATCACGCGTCAATTCGTCGACTACTTCAATTCGTCGTAGTCAAATTCGTCGCGTTTGCAAATGTTGGTTGAATAGAAATCGCATGCAGGAAAATGTACGATTTCGGTTTTATTCCGCCGTGATCATATTTATAAGGTTTGGGCACGCAGACAGGTTAGTAAATTACGCTTTTTCTTAGGCACTAAAAGTAAATTAATATGCCTAGAGGCCTAAGCTTAGGCCTTTTTAACAGTTCTTTTCCATCGTGCTCGTATTCATAAAGTTTAGACACCAAATAAAGTTAGTATTATTGCGCTTTTACTTAGGAATTAAATATTAATACCTTGGCTTAGGCCTAGGCTTTTTTAACAGTTTTTATTCCATCACATTCATACTCACAAGGCTTAGACATCAAGTCAAGCTAGTATTATTGCGTTTTAACTTAGGCATTAAATATTAATACCTTGGCCTACGCCTAGACCTTTTTAACAGTTTTATTCCATCATGTTCATAGTCAGAAGGTTTAGACATCAAGTCAAGTTAGTATTATTGCGCTTTTACTGAGGAATTAAATATTAATCAATAGGCCTTTGGTCCAGGCCTTTCTGACAGATTTTGTTCAAGTGTACGAAATATTTATTCTTAAGTGAAAGTACAATATTACTAACTTGACTTGATGCAAAGCTAATAAATATGGGTACAGTTGAATAAAACCTGTTAAAAAGGCCTAGGCCTAGGCCTAAGTATCAATATTTAATGCCTAAGTAAAAGTGCAATAATACTATAATGCAATAATACTAACTGGACCTTGTGCCTAAACCTTATTAATATGAGCACAATCGAATAAAAACAGCTAAAAAGGCCTAGACCTAGGTCAAAGTATTCATATTTAATGCCTAAGTAAAAGCGCAATAATACTAATTTGACTTGGTGTCTAAATATTATGAATATGAGCACAATAGAATAAAAACTGCTAAAAAGGCATAGGCCTAGGCCAAAGTATTCATATTTAATGCCTAAGTAAAAGCGCAATAATACTAATTTGGCTTGGTGTCTAAATCTTATGAATATGAGCACGATGGAATAAAAATTGTTAAAAAGGCCTAGGGCCTATTTATTAATATTTAATGCCTAAGTAAAAGCGCAGTAATACTAACTTGACATGTTGTATAAACCTTATAAATCTGAACACGATGGAATAAAAATTGTTAAAACGGCCTAGGCCAAGGTATTAATATTTAATACCTAAGTAAAAGAGCAATAGTACTAACTTGACTTGGTGTCTGAACTTTATGTACGTATATGAACAGGATGGAATAAAAACTGTTAAAAAGGCCTAAGCCTAGGCCAAGGTATTAATATTTAATGCCTAAGTAAAAGCGCAATAATGCTGACTTGGTTTATGTCTAAACTTTATGAATATAAGCACGACAGAATAAAAACTGTAAAAAAATCACACTGCACCGCACTGATTTGTTTAAGAACCTGTAGTGGTGCTTCAATGTACTCAAACTAAAAACAAAATTATTCATGTTTTCATACGTGTTTTTGTATTTCCTATTACTTCATTTATACTTTTCAATATATGTATAACATTATTGTATAATATTTGTATTTGCATGTTTTTTTGTACAGAAATTGTATCTGTGATTTGATTGTGTGGTGAATGGTGTAGTGTGGCGAAAAAATTAAAATAAAATAAAATAAAAAATAACTGACGTAGTCGACGAATTGGTCCGCGACGAATTGACGCCGGTGACAACTTTTTTTTTTAATTGGAGGTTTAACGACCACCGTGGGCAACTCAATGGGCTATAAGCAGTCGCCCGTCCCTATTTTAGGGTCACTGGTTCCAGGGAAGGGAGAGAGCCAGCGCCGTAAGACAAACACTCCCCGGGATTCGAACCCGGACCCCTTTCCTGATGAATGATCAGAGGCCATCGCTTAGACCACTACGTCACCGGGGCAACGGCGACAAATTGACGATGGCGACGAATTGACGTGACACCGTAGGGATGTATGTCACAGTGCCTAAGAATTTTTTATTATTAATCCAGTACTCACGTTTCATAATGGAAAGTGCCGACCTCTTGACAACTTAGTCACACAATCTCTAGGATACCTAAATGTGTCCGCAATGGAACGAATATTCCATAATTCCACCTGTCAAAAGCGCACACTGGACGAATGGCTGTATGCTCTACGAATCATATAATGTAAAACCGCCAATTTGTGCTTCATAGAGTGAGCAGAGTTCATGGGAGTAATTGAAGGCCTATGGTACACTGAATAAGTAATTCTCTGGTCAGTTGGATTACGACACAAGAGAAAATCAAGGTATCGGAGAGTGCCGGATTGTTCGACTTCAATGGTGAGCTTAATGGTTGGGAACCGCAAAAATATGCGTGCTGCGAAGAACTCCGAATCAGTTGAATGTGGTGATCTGAGCTACTTTTATTGTCAGCGCAAGACAGATGGGCCATTATGTCGCTCAATTGGCAAAAACGCTAGGATTCCTAAGGGCAACCGCATTAAGGGTACCACGAGTATACCATCGATGCACGTACCAGCACAAAGAGCAAGCAATGGCAGACCACACTGTAAAAATAGTTAAGTGTATACTTTTCATAATACTTCAGCTCAGGTAGGATCGAACCCCCGACGTTTAAGTTGGCTCAACATGTAACACGCGCCTTTTACCACTAAACTACAAATGATGGGCAGCCTGACTCACGTACATCGTAAAACGAATTCCGCGAAGATGAATTTTTTTTTTTTTTTTTTTGTCATTATTGGCAGTGATTTAGTCATTTTATTTTCTGTTGGAGCTTATTACTTTTCTGAATACGTTTGTAATATATATATATATATATATTTCTTCAGGGATGTAAGGTCAGGTGATGCGTAACACCACAGCCTCTCCATGACAACTGTCAACCCCGCCTTCTCGTGGTGCATCCTGTTCCCACTAAAGGGGCTCTGACGACCGCCCATAGCTGTATAACTATACCATCGGGATTAGAGGAAATTCTATCCCACACTCACCAACCCGCTTGGCCAGCGTGGTGAGTTATGGCCAAACCCCTCCAAAATGATTCCACAACTTAAATCTTGGCCCTCAGTCTCCGGCAGCTGGAATGTACCTGGCCAAGGCAGCGGCCAGTGCGACGTGAAGGCAGAGGGTGCTAAGAATCCCCGGAGGACCGGACTAGGCTGCCATCTGCTGGGGCTAAGTGAGGTAAGGAGAAAAGGAGAAGATCTCATCGAACTGAAAAGTGGACATCTCTTCTACTATCGTGGGACAGATACTGGCAGAACTAGTGGTGTTGGATTTATAATAAACAAGAAACTGAAGGATAAAGTTGTAGAAGTTGAAAGTTCCTCTGACAGAGCTGCACGACTTGTTATCCAACTATCGAGAAGATACCAGGCTCAGATTATTCAAACTTATGCACCCACCACAAGTCATCCTGAAGAAGAAATTGAAGAATTTTATGAGGAAATTTGTCGTCTAAATAATAAAGGTAAGCAGCACTTGAAAATAATTATGGGAGATTTCAATGCAAAAATAGGGCAACGGCAACAGAATGAAACTTCAGTAGGTAAATTCGGTCATGGCAACAGAAACCAGCGTGGAAATACTCTCGTTGAGTTTGCAGAGGCAGAAGGGTTTTTCATCTTGAACTCCTTCTTCAAGAAAAAGCCACACAGGAAATGGACATGGAGACATCCAAATGGGACGACAAGTGAAATTGATTTTATTATGTGTAACAAAAAATTCGTCATAGAAGACTGCAGTGTGCTAAACAAGTTCAACACAGGTAGTGACCATAGATTGGTGAGATGTAAGATGCACCTCAACACTAAACTTGAACGTGGCAAGCTCATAAGACAAACAAAATCTATTGACATAACCAACCTTAAAAAACACCATAATACCTTCAAGTTAGAACTGAAGAACAGGTTCTCTGCTTTAGAAGGCCTAACATCGGAAGAAGTGGACATCTCTGAAGTTAACAGAAAAGTAACCAAAGCTCTTATGGAAACAGCAACAAAATTAGCTGGGTCTAAGAACAAGTTGCATGTGAACAAATTATCAGGAAAAACCAAAATGTTGATGCAAAAAAGAAGAGAGATGAGGACAACTAAAGAAGATGTGACTTCCAAAGTGGAATATATAGAGCTATGCAAGACAGTAAGAAAAAGTATCACTGAAGACGTAAGGAAATTCAACTGTGAACTAGTGAGGAAAGCAATTGAAAACAACCAAAGCCTAAAATTGGCAAAGGGACATCTCAGTAAGGGAAGAAAACAGATTATGGCACTGAGAAAAGAAGATGGTTCTGTAACAAGAAATAGAGGCGAAATTTTGACAAGAGTGAAAGATTTCTACTCCAAATTATATGAAAGGGATGATATATGCACTCTAGACATCATGAAAGATACCAGTGCCAGAGTTCCTCCAGTCCTTCCAGCAGAAGTTGCACATGCAATCAAGAACATGAAGGGGGGACAAAGCTCCAGGAGAAGATGGAATTACTGTAGACATCATACAAGAAGCAAGTGGAGAAATCGAAACAGTACTCGCCCAAATTTTCACTCGATGCCTTAATGAAGGAAAGATTCCTGAGGATTGGAACACCGCTACAATGATCCTGCTACATAAGAAAGGTGACATTGAAGATCTCGGAAACTACAGACCTATCAGCCTCCTATCAGTAGTTTATAAAATCTTCACTAAAGTTCTTTCACACCGCTTGAAGGTAACACTGGACATGGCTCAACCGAGAGAACAAGCTGGATTCAGGAGTGGCTACAGCACAATAGATCATATCCACGTACTGAGAGAACTAATTGAAAGAGCGAGGGAATATGAACTTCCATTGTGCATGGCTTTTATCGATTATGAAAAAGCCTTTGATTCGGTGAAACCATCAGCAGTTACAATGGCTCTGAAAACCTGCGGTATTGAAGATGCATACATTAATATTATTAATAACATCTATGAAAATGCAAGTGCAAAGATTCGGCTGTTTGAAAATACAACACACGTAAAAATTGGAAAGGGAGTGAGACAAGGTGACACCATATCTCCGAAGCTCTTTAATGCCACATTGGAGGGTGTTTTTCAGTCGCTGAGCTGGGAAAACAAGGGGATAAAGATTAATGGAGATTATCTAACCCACCTTCGTTTTGCTGATGACGTAGTCATTTTTGCAACTACCCCATCAGAGCTGCAGAGTATGATCCAGGAACTTGCTGACAAGAGTAAAGAAGTGGGATTAAAAATGAACTTTCAGAAGACAAAAGTGATGTTCAATGCTTTTACAAGAAATGAAGATTTATCGATTGATGGAGAAAAGCTGGAGATAACAGACACGTACGTTTATCTTGGACAGCAGATATCAAGTGAGGGTCACATTGATGAAGAAATTAATCGGCGTACAAAACTGGCCTGGAGAGCTTTTGGAAGAAACAGCATAATTTTCAAGAGCAATATGCCATTATGTCTTAAAAGAAAAGTGTTTGATCAATGCATCCTTCCAGTGCTTACGTATGGTGCAGAGACGTGGACCTTAACTAAAAGAGACATACAAAGGCTGAAGACAACTCAAAGCAGCATGGAGAGGTGCATGCTTGGTGTAACCAGGAGAGATAAGAAGAGGAACTCGTGGATCCGAAAAATGACAAGAGTGGAAGACATCATGATCAGAGTTAAATCCCTGAAATGGCAATGGGCTGGACATACTGCCAGAAGGACAGACCATCGATGGACAGCTGAAATTTTAGATTGGATTCCAAGGGACAGGAAAAGACCCAGAAGAAGACCACATGGGAGATGGGTGGATGAAATTCGAAAGTATGCAGGGGTGACATGGAGGAGACTGGCACAAGACAGACCGTTGTGGAGGAAACTTGGGGAGACCTTCGGCCAGCAGTGGATTGATAATGGTTGACAATGATGATGATGATGATGATGATATATATATATATTTTCTGTAGGAGGACTTAGCACAAATTAAGCTTTTTCATCCTGATTTTTCGAAGCAACAAAATGCTTTGCCACTTGATTTTTTTAAACTCACAATGATTTTGAGTTATCTTTAAAACAGGTGAAATGTACTTTTTTATAGTATTATTTCACACAAAAAAAAAAAAAACCAACTAAATACAAAATTTAGTCTTGATTGCTATAATAGCTTTTGTCTTAAGTAGTTCAAAGATTGATACACAGACATCATGTAATCATCTGTACAAAAAGTACCCGGTTTCCTACAGTAACACAATACGAGGGGGTATCAAAAAGTTCGTGCAATCACCCAAAATTATTAAAGCTACGGAAACCATTGTGTTTTATTTTGTTATATATACATTCAGTATACTGTGCAACACAAATAATATTTAGCAAATCCGTTTTTAGCACGTCTTTTGTAAAAAAAAAAGTCGTGCTTATGATATCGGTTTGTCCGTCCATCCGTCCGTCTGTACCCTCGATATCTCTGCAACTATTAGTCCGATTTGAAAAACTCTTTTTGGATTGGGAAGCTTGAAATATGCAAATGATGATCCTTTATTTCGTTTTCTTTTACGATGTACAATTTCGCCGGTAGAGGGCGTAAATGCAGATAATGTCCAATTCAAAAATACGTTTTACTCCACATATTTGCTTCTAAACATCCGATTGAAAAAAAATTATATCTTTCAATTCCATTTATGTCGAAGAGTATTTTATATATAGTTACTTTTTTAAATTACGCATAGATTTTCCGCTAGAGGGAGTAAAAATAAATTATATTTTTCCCGATAACTCTTCTTCTAAAACTCCGATTTTAAAATGTTTTCTTCAGCGAATACATCTCCTGATGGAAAATCTTTTGCATATAATTTCAAATTTTTGGTAAAGAATACTTTGGCCACCAGGGGACGTAAGTGTTAATTTTTGCTTCTGATGTATTTGCCATAAAATCTGAGCTTCTAAAATATCGATTGAAAACATTCTTTGGTGGACTGATGCCACTCACATCGATAAACCTTTTCGGAATATTTTCTTCTTAAAATATTCCCCACTTTCTCCGCCAGGGGCGTAGATGTACATCTTAATTTTGCCAATATCTCTACTTCTATGAGTCCGATTTAAAAAAATCCTTCTTTGTTGGATAGTGTTTTCCGTGTGACATGTTTTTCATATAATTTAAAAATTTTCAAGTAATTCATAGACTTTCCGCTAGGAGGCGTAGCGGTAAATTGCGTTTCCCCCTATATCTCTGGTTCTAAATCTCCGATTTGAAAAATTCTTTCTGCACCGGATACAGCTCCTGGTGGGAAATCGTTTGCACGTAATTTCTAATTTTTGAAAAAAAAAATGTTTGGCCACCTGGGGGCGTTAATCTTAATTTCCGCTTCTGATGTATTTGCAACAAAATATGAGCTTGTAAATTCTCGATTGAAAAAAAAACGTCGTTTGTTGACCGATACTACTCATGTCGACAAACCTTTTAGAAACATTTTCTTCTTAAAATGGTGCATGGTTTCAACGCCAGGGAGCGTAGATGTATATTTTGTTTTTGTCAATATCTCTACTTCTAGGAGTCCAATTTGAAAAATTCCTTCTTTCTTGGATAGTGTTTCCAGTGTGGCGTGTGCTTCATATAATTTCAAAATTTTCAAGTAATTCATAGACTTTCCGCTAGAGGGCGTAAATGTCAATTGTGTTTCCCCCTATATCTCTGTTTGTAAATATCCGATTTGAAAAATTCGTTCAGCACCGGATGCAGCTCCTGATGGGAAATCGTTTGCACATAATTTCTAATTTTTGTAAAAACACGGTTTGGCCACCAGGTGGCGTAAGTCTTAATTTCCTCTTCTGATGCATTTGCAGCAAAATATGAGCTACTAAAATCTAGATTGAAAAAAAAAGTCGTTTATTGACCGATACTACTCATGTCGACAAACCTTTTAGGAACATTTTCTTCTTGAAATAATGCATGGTTTCTACGCCAGGGGGCGTAGATGTACATCTTATGTTTGTCAATATCTCTACTTTTAAGAGTCCGATTTGAAAACTTCCTTTCTTGTTGGATAGTGTTTCCGATGCGAGATGTTTTTCCTATAAATTGAAAATTTACAAGTAAATCATAGACTTTCCGCTAGGGGGCACAAAGGTAAATTGCGTTTTCTGTGTTATATCTGCTCCTAGAGCTCCGATTCGAAAACTACTTCCTGTATCGCATACAAGACCTGATGGAAAATATTTTTCACATAAATTCTAATGTTTGGTACAGAATGGGATGGCCACCAGAGGTCATAAGTGTTAATTTCTGCTTCTGGTGTATTTGTAGCAAAATCTGGGCTCCTAAAAACTCGACTAATTTTTTTTTCTTGGACTGATACCGCTTATATGGATAAACCTTTTGAGAATACTTTCTTCCTAAAATAATGCATTGTTTTCCCACCAGGGGACGTAAAGTCACATCTTATTTTTGTCGATATCTCTGTTTCTAAGAGTTCGTAAGCTCACGATTCCGTTTACAGCAATATCTGAGGGATTAAAAACCCGATTGAAAATCTTCTTTCTTTCGTCAGATTACACCTCTATGATCCAGAAACCAAAGACTTTGAATAGCTTTGATAAATTTAATTTGTGTCAGAACGGATTCAAAAGAAGTGCTTATTACACCCGAAAATTCGTTGTCATCTTTCTTGGGTTTTTTTCAGGAATCGAAAAATTCCATGATCATGGAGAAAGTGGAATTTCGCGGTGTGATCGTGTTCCTTCATCTCCAAGAAAAATCGGCTAAAAAAATCCATCAAGAAATGTTAAATGTATATGGAAATAAGTGTCCATCATACGAGACTGTGGCAAAGGGATTTTTTTTTTCAAAGTGGTCATGTGACCATTTTTGGCGAACCAAGGTCCGAACGGCCATCTTTGACAAGTGACCAGACAGTTATGACCAAAGTGGAGAAGTTAATCCTTGAAGATAGGCGCACAACCATGAAATGCTTTGTCCAGAAGTTCTTCTAAGCTATGAATCAGTGTGGACAGTCATGCATGACCAATTGAACATGTTCAAGATCTCTGCGCGATGACCACCTAGACTTCTCTCCCCATTCCAAAAGGAAGATCGGGCACAATCCGCGTAAAAAATGTTGGATCTTTTTAACCCGAATTCCGAAGATTTTTCTGACCTTTTGATTACTATGGATGAGTGTTGGTTATACCTCTATGATCCAGAAACCAAAGAAATGAGCAAACAATGGAAACATCCCTCTTCACCACCCCCAAAAAAGGCAAAAGTGCAGAAGTCTGCCACCAAAGTGATGCTCTCAGTTTTCTGGGATAAAAGAGGTATTAAATCAACAGACTACCTTCAGAAGAGTCAAACTATTACCTCTGACTACTATTGCAACCTACTGACCAAATTAAGAGAGCAAATTAAAAGCAAAAGAAGCGGAATGGTCACAAAAGGGTCAATTTGTTGCACGACAACGCACCAGCTCATTCAGCAGTCAACACCATCGTCACTGCGAGTCGTCTTAAATACAATATATTGCGTCATCCGCCATATTCGTCTGATATGGCACCAAGTGACTACTTCTTGTTTCCCGAGGTGAAACGTCCACTACGTGGGAGGCGATTTGATGTCACTGGTGACGTCATTTTTGAGGTAGACCAGTGGTTTCAGGCACAATCTGAGATGTTCTGCGCTGAGGGAATAAAGGAGGTCAAGCAAAGATGGGAGAAATGTGTGGCACTTGATGGTGCCTATGTAGAGAAGGGACAAGTACCTGAATAGAAAGTTTTTTTTCTAGCTTGTTTATTTCTTGGTGATTGTACGAACTTTTTGATACCCCCTCGTATATAATAAGTAGCTGGTGCACCAAATAGGGGAAAGAAGAAAATATCCTGTGCCACAATAAACAAAATTCATGCGATATGCTATTCACAATATCTGATCTCGCTATCAAACTTCGAAATTCGACAGACGATTGAAATTAAAAAGTTAATCAAACCTCAAGTATTCTCACCAATCGCTCCTATTATCGGTAATTTCTCGCCATAGGGATACGGAAAAAGCGAGAACGGAGATTTTCTGTTAATATACAAAAAGAATTGCGGAAAGGTTTCTGAAAATTCAGAACTTTCCGTTAACACATCTGTAAAACGGTAATTTACCGTCAATATAAGAAAGAAACTGCGGTAAGGTTTCTGAAAATTCAGAACTTTCCCGTGGTAGGAAAAATTCGTGAAATTCAGGTTTCTTTCCGTCATTTCACGGAAAAGGTTGTATCAGAAACATGTTTCGTTAATTCACGAAAGAAATGCCGGAAAGTTGCCTGTGAATTTCAGAATTTTTTTTTTATAGTGCACATGCCATTGATGACCGAGATCGAAGTAGACTATCCATGCTTTCACAGACAGACCGCTTGACAATGGCGGCGGAAATCCCATCTAGGTTAAATGTCGGAGGCAAATGCATCGTCAGCGAGACAATGCTACGGCGCATGCTCTATACCTTGGGCAACGGGAGCTAAACGCCCTATTTGTCAGCCACTGTTGACTCGTCGTCATCGGAAATTACGCCTCATCTAGTGCCGGTAACGACAAAACTGGACTTCTGCAGAGCGGCGCTGCGTCGCGTGGATAGATGAATCCTGTTTTCAGCTGTACCGAGCTGATGGGTGGGTGTGGGTGTGGTGTCGACAGCATGCGGCCCTGTGGTCAGATGAATCCCGCTTTCAGCTGTACCGAGCTGACGGGAGGGTGTGGGTGTGGTGTCGACAGCATGAGACCATGGCTCTGTCGTGCCGTGTGGTGAGATTAATCCCGTTTTCAGCTGAACCAAGCTGACGGGAGGGTGTGGGTATGGTGTCGTTTTCAGTCGTACCGAGCTGACGGGAGGGTGTGGGTGTGGTGTCGTTTTCAGCTGTACCGAGCTGACGGGAGGGTGTGGTATCGACAGCATGAATCCATGGCTCTGTCTTGCCGTGTGGTCAGATTAATCCCATTTTCAGCTGTACCGAACTGACGGGAGGGTGCGGGTGTAGTGTCGTGAGCATAAGGCCATGGCCCTGTCGTGCCATGTGGTCAGATTAATCCCGTTTTCAGCTGTACCGAGCTGACGGTAGGTTGAGGGTGTGGTATCGACAGCATGAGGTCATTCATGTCTCTGTCGTGGCGTGTGGTCTATTAATCCCATTTTTAGCTGTACCGAGCTGACGTGAGGGTGCGGGTGTAGTGTCGTGAGCATAAGGCCATGGCCCTGTCGTGCCATGTGGTCAGATTAATCCCGTTTTCAACTGTACCGAGCTGACCGGAGGGTGTGGGTGTGGTGTCGACTGCATGAGACCATGGCTCTGTCGTGCCGTGTGGTCAGATTAATCCCGTTTTCAGCTGTACCGAGCTGAAGGGAGGGTGTGGGTGTGGTGTCGACTGCATGAGACCATGGCTATGTCGTGCCGTGTGGCCAGATTAATCCCGTTTTTAGCTGTACCGAGCTGACGGGAAGGAGCGGGTGTGGTGTCGACAGGATGAGGCAATGGCCCTGTCGTGCCAGGTCGGCTCTGTGGTTGTTTGGAGAGTCTTCACATGGGATCCATTAGGTCTCTTACTGTGTCTGGAGAAATCCTTAGCCGCTGCGCGCTACCAAACTGTGCTAGCTGATCACCTACACGCTTTCATGCCCTTCGCGCATCCTGCGGCTGATGGTCTGTTCTAGCAGGACAATGCGCCTCCCCACCATTCTGCAACCACCCAGGCATGGCTCGAGTAATACTCATCTGAGTTCGAAAGCATCCTCTGGCCCTCTAGGTTCCCAGATTTAAACCATGCGGGAACTTGCACTGATGTCGTGAAGCGGAATATCAGATCCATGAATCCTGGACCGATGTCTCTGGCAGAGTTGTGAATAATGCTGCAACAGGAATGGCTGGATACTACACCCATGATATGGTTGCCCTCAGAATACCATCGGAAACCCTCCGGCATCTGGTGGAGTCGATGCCTCGGGGTGTACGGGCTGTTATTCGCGCTTGAGGCCAGCCAACATGCTATTAGGTATAGGTATCGCTAATGTTTTGCCCATTTAGCGTAATAGCGATAATGCGCTGAATCATTACTAGTTTTGCTCGGACATCGACCGACCAGTTGCCCAGACTTCACTTGGCCACTCCGATGGCTGAGTAATCTGAAGCGCTGTCTTCTGATCAGTCGGCCGAGATTGGTCTGAGTTCGAAACCCGATGAAGCATGGGTGATTCGTTTCTCCTACGACACTATCTCTGTCGCTTGCCTGGAATAAGATAATTCGAGGGCTGGGTTCAACGATGGCACAAATGCATCGCTTGTGATGGAGACTATGTTGAGTAGTAACTTTGTATAGGGAAAGAGTTACTCTTCCCACATGTGCAATTTGAACAACCTCTGTCAGTTAATAAAAAAGTTATGCCCACTTTTGCATTACTTTCGGTACAACCCTCGTATTAAATATCATACACCGAAAAGCCAAAAGATTATGATCAACGTGTCTTTATGCAAATCGAAGCAACTGCTAGTAAACGACAGCGCGTTGGAGTACATAACACCTGATGCTGAGCTATGCTAATCAGGGTCATAGGTGCCGACTATGGGGAGGGGGGCCAAGGTGAATCTTGCCCCGCCAATAATTTTACTGAGGAGGGGCAGTGCCCACCCAATATTTTACGCACTGTTTAATTAAATAATTGCTTTAACTGGTGGACGAAGCTCCACCTTATGAGGCCAAAGCGATTTATTTACCAAAAATGAATAAATAGCAAGATAAGTAAACTGTTTTTCCATATTCAGCATTCCTCATTGGATAAGAAACTAGGATGCCAGCTCCGTATTGTGTTTGATATATTCTCGTATATGTGGTAAATGCCTAAAACAATTAATAATAAAATAAATAAAAATGCAGAAACGTATAATCTCTAACGCCTTTATTTATCTATTTATTTTTTTGCGCTTCTTGTTGTTTGTTTAAGTACCCTGCTTGCTAATTTCTCACTTTTTTTCATAAATGTTTGGAAATAAAATCTCTCTGAATGTCTTTATAAAATCACAGGCTGAATTTTATTTTTTAAAATATTAATATTCAGCAAAAGAATATTTCTGTTTCCTTGTTCAAAAGCAATTACAATTGCGTTTTAAAATATACGTCGAATCTCGCAGTTTATCTTTTTGTTCCTGTTTTTACGCTTTCCAACCGTAAGTTGAAGAAACGTATATGATCCAGCTTTTTCCGTCTGTCTGTCTGTCTGTCTGTTGGCACGATACCTCGCGTAAAAATTTCAATGAAATTTCAGTATGTGGTAGGGGACAACCTGGGAAGGAACCCTATTGAAAATGGACGAAATGGGGTCAAAGGTCAGGACATAGGTAGGGATCCATTCCATCGCCCTTATGCGTCATAACTTATGTAAAAATGCTTCGATAGCAACAAAATTTCATCACGGTATTCCGGAGATGTACTGAACTAATTCTGTTTAATAACATCGAAATAGGGTCGAAGGTCAGGGCACAGGAGCGACCTTTATTCCCCTTATAACTTGACTAAAAATACTTCTATTGCGACAAAACTTTAGTACGTTGTTTCGGTAGTATACTGAACCAATTCTGTTTAATACACTGACGAGAAAAAAATCCCAACACCACGAAATAATAGTTGTAGAGGAATGAAATGGCGGCAATACATTTGTATAGGTAACATATTTAATCGATTAAGGTTTCAAGATCACAGCTTATTGTAAGCGCGAGAAGAGCCATTTTAAATGTGAAATGCTGGTACATTAATAACCGGTGTAACCGCCAGAATGTTGAATGCAAGCACGCAAACGTTCATGCATTGTGTCGTACAGGTGCTGGATGTCAGTTTGTGGAATGGAGTTCCATGCCTGTTGCACTTGGTCAGTCAATACAGGGACGGTTAATGCTGGTTGGGGGTGACGCTGGAGTTGTCGTCCAATGATGTCCCATACGTGCTCGATTGGTGAAAGATCTGGTGATCTAGCAGGCCACGGCAACATGTTGACACTCTGTAGAGCATGTTGGGTTACAACAGCGGTATGCAGGCGAGCGTTATCCCGTTGGAAAACACCCCCTGGAATGCTGTTCATGAATGGCAGTACAACAGGTTGAATCACCAGACCGACGTACAACTGTGCCGTCAATGTGCATGGGATAACCACGAGAGTGCTCCTGCTGTCATAGGAAATTGCTCCCCAGACCATAACTCCAGGTGTAGGTCCAGTGTGTCTCGGCCGCAGACAGGTTGGTTGCAGGCGCTCACCTGACCTCCTTCTAACCAACACACGGCCATCACTGGCACCCAGGCAGAACCGGCTTTCATCAGAAAACACAACAGATCTCCACTCCGTCCTCCAATGAGCTCTAGCTTGACACCACTGACGTCGCAAACGGCAGTGGTTTGGAGTAAGTGGAATGCACGCTACAGGGCGTCTGACTCGGAGCTGTCCTTCAAGTAACCTATTTGTAACAGTTCGTTGTGTCACTGTGGTGGCAACTGCAGCTCGAATTGCTGCCGCAGACGCGGTACGATGCGTCACGGCCATACGCCGTACACCGCGGTCTTCTCGCTCAGTAGTGCCACGTGGCCGGCCGGAACCCGGTCTCCTTGAGGCAGTACCTTCCCTTGACCACCGCTGCCAACAATCATGCACAGTGGCTACATTCCTGCCAAGTCGTTCTGCAATATTGCGGAAAGAAAATCCACCTTCTCGTAGCCCTATTACACGACCTCGTTCAAACTCCGTGAGCTGTTGATAATGGCTTCTTCGTCTTCTTAAAGGCATTCTTGACTAACATCAACACACTACGTCGAATCTCAAAGACAACTAACGCTCACGAACGTTACAGCGCGTATTTACAGCAAACCTGCTTTGCATGTTCCGAGGGGCGCTACTAGCGCCACACGTATGCGCCGAGCGCGAAATTTGCATAGACGTCATCTTCCAGATGTACTCTCACCGTCTACCAACTGTCGTTTATCTAACACAAACCCTTCTTGGTGTTGGGATTTTTTTCCGTCAGTGTATAATCGAAATGGGGTCAAAGGTACACAGGAGCGAGATTTATTCCACAGCCATTATCCTCATAGCTTGACTAAAAATGCTTCAATTGCGACGATACTTTAGTTTGTTGTTCCGGAGGTATACTGAACGAATTCTGTTTAATATCATCGAAATGGGGTCAAAGGTCAGGGCACAGGAGCGAGATTTATTCCACAGCCATTATCCTCATAACTTGAGTAATGACTTCTGGTATGTTTTGAAAGCGTATCATAATCCATGCATTGCATGATTTTACTAACTTGTTTCCAGTTTTCCAGGTCCAGTCACGGTTTTAATGACACCAGTGTTCATGAACTTTCCGGTTCTTCGCAGAAACTAAATTTCATTGAAATCGAACCATTTTTACGCGAGTTATCGCGCCGACAGACAGGCAGACAGACGGACTACGCTTCTTCAAGAGGAATATTGAACACCAAATTTGTTGATACAGTCTTATTTAGAAAATGTTGGTATTCTATAATTTCATGAAACGTTTTGTACAAAAAAAAATCATACAGGTGAAATTTAGTTCATATAAGAATTTTTGGGAGGAAATTTTCAAATGAAGGTTATTTAAAGTCCAAAGATTGAAGATTTGAAGTCAGTAGTGCGGAAATTTGCAACGAGTAGATGTCGACAAAAGACTTTCCTTTGAAATTCACAAATTTACGGGAAATTTACATTAGTTGCTCCAATACTAATTGGTGATACGTGTAAGTATTAATGACATCTGCAAAAATGGAAGTGCAAAGGTTCTACTGTTCAATGGTACAGCACCATGCAATTCGGAAAGCGAGCGGGACAAGGTGACCCCATATCTCCCAACTACTTTAGTTATACATTGGAGAATGTCGTTCATTGAAATGAGAAGATAAGAGGATAAAGCTTAATGGGGATTATTTGACTCACCATGATTTTGCTGATGACGTATTCATTTTTGCAGGTAAACTCTCCCCAAGGGTTGTGGAGTATGAACCTGGAACTTGCTGACATGGAGTAAAGAAGTGGGACAAAAATGAACTTTCAGAAAACACAAGTTATATTCAATTCTTTTAAGAGAACTGAAAATTTAGGGATTGATGGGATGATAAATATAGTGGTAACCAATACTTACATTTGCCTAGGGCAACATATATCAAGTGAAGGCCACATTGAAGAAGTTAATCGGAGTCAAAAACTTGGGTGAAGAGTATTTGGAAGAAAACAGTACAATTTTTAAGGGCAGTTTACTTTTATTTCCCAAAGAAAAGTGTTTAATCAATGCATCCTTACAGTTTGTTATATCATAAATCATAGACATTGATAAAGCGTAATAGAGAAATCCATTAAGCTTATCCATGTCTTGCATCCTTCCAGTTTGTTATATCATATTAGGTTGGTGCGAATGAAATGTCCGGCAAAGGACCAGCACATGTGAACGGCGAGAACGGAAAAGTAGGACAACTTACCTAGACAAAATAATCCCTCTCGGCATCGACACATAGCTGCCCTCTGTCCGGCAAGGCCATGATCCCGGAATGAAAAAAGTCTTGTGGCTAGGACCCGAAGAAGACATCAACTGCACGCTGAACCTCGTTGTCTGTCGTGAACTGTTTCCCGGAGAGGAAGTGATCCAGGCGACGAAACAGATGATGGTCTGTCGGAGACTAGTCCGGGTAATAGGCAGGATGAGGTAGTGCTTCATGGCCCAAGGCACTTAGTGTCAGCATCGTTCGTTGTGCGACATAAGGGCGAGCGTTGTCCTGGAGCAGAAGAACAGCATGTCTGTTGACCAAAGTCGATTGTTTCTGCAGCAATGTCCGGTGCATCTGGTGTAATTCAGCACAATAACGTTCTACAGTGATGGTTTGGCATCTTGCCAAGAAACTACGATGAATTTTCCCGCCTGTTGACCATCAGACAAGGAGCATCATCTTCTTGGTGTGTATGGGTGGCTTAGGATGCCGTCCAGCAGGCTGTGCTTTGCTTAACCATTGCGCAGATCGTTTCCGATTATTATAAATGACCCACTTCTCGTCGCAGGGGACGATTCGATGCAGTAGAAGTTCCTGTTTATTCCTGGCAAGCGGCGACGCGCAGACTTCCAAACGCCTAGTCTTGTTGGCAGTTGTCAACTCATGCGGCAGCCACATGTCCAGCTTTTTGACCTTACCCAGCGCAGCCAGACGCCGAACAACTGTCGTGTGGTGGACACCTACCTCTGCCGCTATCTCACGACACGTTTTTCGGGGGTCCGCTTCAACCACACGTAACAGAACATCGTCAGAAACGAGCAAAAGGTCGGTGACCACGTGACAGGACGGTGACCACGTGGTTCGTTTTGCAGATCCGTATCTCCGGTTCGAAACTTCACAAACCATCGCCGAATGGTTCGTTCGTTGGCTGTGTTCTCTCCAAACGCTTTGTTAACGTTTCGAGCGGCAATTCCTGCAGAACGGCCCACTTCAAATTCATACAGGAAGATGATTCTCAAATCCGGCGTCTGCATGTTTCCTTTGCAAGCCAGGTTACGTCCAAACAAACCACGCCTGAACCTTGTTCTTCACACACGTGCTAGCTATTTATAGTAACTCTGTGACGTAATACCCGCACCACCTGTGGGTGGTTTCACTCGGCTGGGGGGGGGCGTGCTCCACTGCTCGTTCGCGCCGGACATTTCACTCGCACCAACCCAATCGATCTAAAAAAGACATACGAGGTTGCGGACAACTGAAAGAGGCATGGAGAGATGCATGCTTGATGTACCCAGGAAAGATAAGGAGACGAATTCGTGGATCAGAATAATGACAAGAGTAGAAGGCATCACGATCAAAGTCCCAGAAATGGCAATATGATTGACATATTGCTAGAATAACGAGCCACCGATGGATAACTGAAATATTAGACTGGATACCAAGAGACGGAAAAAAAAAAAGACCCACAAGAAGACTACGTGAGAGATGGGTGAAAAAAACATGAGGAGATCTTTGTTAAGGAGATTTTTAGATTTTAGGATTAATTCATCTCTAAGTAAGGAATATTTAACAGTGGGTCTTTCTTTGTCAGTCAGCGTATGAAACGCTGATTTGCAGTTCCACTGATGGCCTTTGCCGACAGCATCTGGGGAAATTTCTATGCTGATTGACAAAGAAAGACCCGTTGTTGAACATTCTGTACTTGGAAATGAGTTAATTCTAAAAATGAAAAATCTCCGTGTAAAATTTCCATTTCCGTAACAATCTCTTAAATCGCCGTATATATATATATATATATATATATATATATTCTTTTTTTATATCATCATCATCATCATTGTCAACCGTTATCAATCCACTGCCGGACGAAGGTCTCTCCAAGTCTCTTCCACAACGGTGTGTCTTGTGTTAGTCTCCTCCATGTTACTCCCGCATACTTTCTATACATATATGCGTCGTCCGAGCCTCTCTTGACCCCTAGCTCGAAGGGGAGAGAGTTTCTCTTTCTCCGACGGCTCCGGAACAATAGACTACTTTAGCCGTCTCGATGCGCATTTCGGACTACAATGTAACATGATTGCAGCGTAAGCCAATAAAACACTTAACGTTTAAAGTTGCTCTAAACAGGTTCTTCAATACAAAGAACGATTGCGGGTGAACACTTGTTTACAGCTCTTGCTAATTACCGTTGCCACCGTAGATAGTCCCTCCTAACATTCTCATGCTGTCTGAAAAAAACTTACCGCTAAATATTCCTTACATGGAAAATAATTCGTTCTAAAATCTTGTAAAATCGTAACAAAAGAGAAAAAGATGATCTAAAACTTCTATTGAAATTAAATTTTGCCGACCCGGTGGCGCAGTGGTCTAAGCGATGGCCTCTGATCATTCGTCCGAAAGGGGTCCGGGTTCGAATCCCGGTGAGGCATGGATGTTGTGCTTGTCTTACGGCACTGGCTCTCTCCCTTCCCTGGAACCAGTGACCCTAAATTAGGGGACGGGCGACTGCTTATAGCCCATTGAGTTGCTCACGGTGGTCGTTAAACCTCCAATCCGAAATAAAAAATGAAATTTTATCTACGCGACTTCTGGGCCTACTCGCTAGGAACGAATCGCCGCATTTCTCCTCATCTATGTGCCGATAATGACATATATCAATCCCATTTATTTTTGTGCGCTTCTTTTATGTTACAGAGGCGTAATTCTTGCAGTTACACTTCAGTTAATTCGAACGACAAGAAAAGCTGGGATTAAAATGACGGTACCGGCTTCTTAACAATAAATGAGTGAAGAGGACTGGTCGTAATAATTTGAGTACCAAACGGGGTTTCGGCAGGTGGTAGGCGGAACTACAAATTGCCCGAGGACACTCATCTGAACTCCAGCCACTGTATGTACAGTCGCCTAAGACATTGGAAGTCACCTCAGCGAACCACCACACAAGTGGCAATTATATTACTAACTCACAGCAGAAACTAGACCGACTGACTCTTCGGGAGAACAGAAGCGCTTGAACCCCAAGCTCAGTGGAAAAGAAAACCGTTTGTCTTGTAGTCAAGGAGAAAGAGAGCCACATGACAAGCGAGTCAAATGGCAAATTAACCAGGCCAGCACGAATCCCGCTTCATTAACGCAGCACTTCCCGACTCACGATATCCCTCCAGTGGGCAAGATAAGATCCTTATTGGGCGGAGCCAGGCTGACCTCTGGTCGCCCCCTTCGCCCACGTGGCCGCAGCAACAAAGCCCCAGTCATAACAATGAGTTCATCAGTCCTAACCACAGTGGCTTCTCCTTTTTTGCACGCCTTGGGATTCATCTCGGCAATTAATAAAACGAGAGATCGTGATGTAACTATTGCGCTGTTTTTCATTGCCGTTCTCTTAAGACACAAGTGCTTACAGAGCAAATGAAGTTATTAAAGTGTAAAACAAATAATGAGGTTAATGATGATATCAAGAATATTTTTATTCCGTCTTTGACTTAACCTTTTCATTTTTCTTAGACTGCAAGGAACGGCAGTGCACGAATGTTATCCTTGGTTGTATAGTTGCTGAATATCACTATGAGAAATAGCACGCTATCAAGGTAATCCAGGATAACATACTGCAAAATAGTGGTATAGCTAGAAATTTCTTAGGTCAATTGATTCGTGTCATTGATGAAAGTCTTACGGTTGAAACTGTCCAAATGTCAATTCGCACAAAATCTTTAAAAGTGGAAAGAATTTTCTTCCTTCCTTGTGGGTACATATTAAATCTATATAATAGGCAAACTCTGACGTCATTAAAAAGAAAACGCTCTGACGTCATTAAGTATTTGCAGCACCACCTGATTTTATCCGGTGGCCGTAATCGGAACTAAGCTCACCCAGAGGCGCCGACTTCAGCAAATTATTGAGGGTGCAGGCGTGAAGAGATCAGACGTGGGAGGAGCACGTCTGTTGTTTTGTCAGGAGGCAAACAAAAATTCAAAAGGGGGGGGGGGGGCAAAATAATAAACTACGAAATTCGACGTATATTTTGAAACGCAATTGTAATTTATCATCAGCAAATGAACAAGGAAATAGAAAGTTTTTTGCTGAATATTAATATTTAAAAGAATGAAATTCAACCTGCGATTTTATAAAAATATTCCGAGAGATTTTATTTCCAAACGTTTATCAAAAATATGAAAAATTGTTACTCAAACAAAGAACGAGAAGCGCAAAAAATAAATAGATACCTAAAGGCGCTAGAGATTATACGTTTCTGTATTTTTATTTTTTTTAATTGTTTTAAACATCACGAGAACATGTCGAACAAAATACGACGCTGGCAATCAAGTTTCTATCAAATAAGCAATGCTGAATATGAGAAAACATTTTTTTTATATTTTTCGGAAATAAATCGCTTTGGCCTAATAAGGTAGAGCTTAGTCCGCTTTATGAGGCCAAAGTGATTATTTAATTAAACAGGGCGAAAAATATTGTGTGGGCACTGCCTCCCTAGTAAAATTATTAGCGGGGGGGGGGGGGGTCAAGATTCACTCCCCTATAGTCGGCGCCCATGAGCTCACCTCTATCGCACGATACGTAAAATCAAGGTGAAATACCGGGGAAAAAAGTAAAGTCAGTAAGACAAACGACTTAATCTGGGGCAACACGCGTGTGCTTGAACAACTGTCTGGACGTTTGTTCTGTTACGTAGATGTTATGTCTTGTTTTATTTCATTTCCTTCGCATTGCAGAGTAATTTCATGGAAAGGAGCAAAATTGCAGAGTAATTTCATAAAAAGGAATCAGCGTTATTTTATTTCGTAAAAAGGAACTCATAAAAAGGAATCAGCGTTATTTTATTTCATAAAAAGGAACTCACAAAAAGGAATCACCGTTATTTTATTTCATAAAAAGGAACAAGTAAAATTGTAAGAAAGTAACTGCAGGCGTAGTTTTGATTCACTGTGATGTAAATTTAAATAATTACTGGTTCCCTGGAATTTTTCTTTGTATAATAGTAGAAGATGGAAGAAGATAAAGCTGAAAGAAAACGTCGCTTAAATAGAGAACGGCGATGGCGTGCAAACTAATCTTCTAATACTTTGCAGTACAAGATTGAAGAAGATAAAGCTGAACGAAAACGTCGCTTAAATAGAGAACGACAATGGCGATGGCGTGCAAACCAATCTTCTAATACTTTGTACTACAAGATGGAAGAAGATAAAGCTCAAATAAAACGTCGCTTAAATAGAGAACGACAACGGTGATGGCGTGCAAACCAATCTTCTAATACTTTGTAGTACAAGATGGAAGAAGATAAAGGTGAAAGAAAACATCGCTTAAATAGAGAACGACAACGGTGATGGGGTGCAAACCAATTTTCTTATTCTTTGTAGTACAAGATGGAAGAAGATAAAGGTGAAAGAAAACGTCGCTTAAATAGAGAACGACAACGGCGATGGCGTGCAAACCAATCTTCTAATACTTTGTAGTACAAGATGGAAGAAGATAAAGCTCAAAGAAAAAGGCGTTTAAATAGAGAACGGCAACGGTGATGGCGTGCAAACCAATCTCCTAATACTTTGTAGTACAAGATGGAAGAAGATAAAGCTCAAGGACAACGTCGCTTAGAGGACGACATCGGCGATGGTGTGCAAACCAATCTTCTAATATTTTGCATAACTTGAGCGAAGGTAGAACTAATTGCAGACGAAATGAAAGTTTTGAAGAAACACAAGCCAGACATTTTACTTATGCTCTTCCGCATGCTAAACGCCGACAGCAGGAAACTCCTGAAGAACTATACAAGCTCAACGTAATGCAGCTGCTCTCTCAAATGTGT
This sequence comes from Macrothele yani, assembly GCA_039090855.1. Taxonomy (NCBI): domain Eukaryota; kingdom Metazoa; phylum Arthropoda; class Arachnida; order Araneae; family Macrothelidae; genus Macrothele; species Macrothele yani. The sequence continues at coordinate 32,605,734 of CM076989.1, read as the reverse complement.
ATGTATTTTACGTTTCGTGTTATAAAAACTTCAGTCACAGCTTTTTCATTCGTGCACGGCATGAGCTATGAGCTAGTTTCATCATAATAAACCATTATCAATCAATCTACTGCTAGATGAAGGTCCCCAGTGACGGATTTAGAGGTATCGCACAGCACTATTTTTGGTGTTCCCACACTTTCCCCCTCAATTTGAAAAATAACTTTCTTGTTGCCGCATACTACCCCTCTCCCCAATTTATACTTTTCATTGTAATGTACAATAAAGTAGTGTAATCGCAAAGAAATTCGACTTCGAGATTTTAACAGGACAACCCATTTTGGATTCCCCTGAACACATGACTATTTTCAGGGTGGTGTCTGTTATCGCCATAACTCCAAATGTATTATCTCTATCAAGACGAAATGTAATATTTAGACCTTTCTATGACGTCCTAACGTAGGAGAAATAGCGTAAGTTACAACTGGGAAATACTTTGTCAAGGAAAACGAGTCGAAACTTTTATAAAGGTGGTTATTTAATCATGCACATGTTACATTTCATGGTAGGGGAGACTGGGGCACGTGGGACCGTCGGGGCACAAAGGTCCACGGCCATATTAGTGCGGAAGGTGCTGACACGTACAAGCAAATGCGTGAAAAACGAACCTTTAAACATTTATGTTCAGTGTGTTGTCGGCCATTGCTATAATCAGTCGCAAACCTGCGCTGTCGTGAGAAATTGTGATTTTAGAGGTAAGCGCTACATCATTTTAAATTAAAACTGCAATACTAATGTGTTTTACTACAAGCGTGTAAGAAATATTGAGCGCTTGAATATTTTGCGTTAACTATTAGCGTTTGTTTTCAAGTAAAGTCATAAGAAACCGTTTGGTTGTAAGGTTGTAGCATGCTGTGTAAAAGAAAATGGCGTTCTGGGGTAGAAAGGACCAAATCATTTGCCCCATGAATAGGAGTATTATCTTTGTGATTACAAAAATACTTTATTGTGGTTGTAGGCCTACCTACGTTTTGATAGTACTTATCCGTAACTTTTGTAAAGTCATGTTATTTTTTTTCTGATTTGCTGATGGTACGTACTTACAAACGAAAGACGAATGGACCCAAATGGATGGCAGAAACAGTTTCAAAAGCTGCTGAAGCTGTAGATGATGGAGGGAGCATTATGAAAGCATCAGCTTTATTTGACATTCCTAAACCTGTCTATTAAGAAGACTGAAAAGTAAGCAAGCCACAGGACCTAGAAACGATAATTTCAAACCTATATTTTCGGTGGAGCAGGAAAAACGCTAGCTGACCGTCTTTCGCAAATGGAAATGAAGTTTTACGGTTTGACTTCTCAAGATGTAAGAAAAATAGCCTATGAAATAGTGGAAAAACTAAACCTGCCACACAGTTTCAATAACAATACGAGACTTGCAGGATATGATTGGCTTGCATCATGCAGAAAAAGCGGAACTCATCAATAACGTTATGAGCTCCGGAACCTACAAGTGTTGCAAGAGCATTCGGATTCAACAAAACCCAAGTAGATCGTTCTTTCGATATTTTAAAGGGCGTAATGGGAAAATACTCTTTGGGGGCTGGTCAAATATATAATGCAGATGAGACGGGACTAAATACAGTTCCCACTCCTAGGCAAATCATTGCAATGAAAGGTCGAAAACAAGTTGGAAGAATTGTAAGCGCAGAAAGAGGAGTGAATGTAACTGCTGTTTGCACGTTTTCTGCCTGTAATCAATATATCCCAGCATTTCTCTTATTTCCTAGACAACGGATGTCACCACAGTTCTTAAAGGGTTGTCCTCCTGGATCTAGTGGATATGCGAATGGTTCAGGATGGATGGATAGCTTACATTTTGGGAAGTTCATTGAGCATTTTTTGAAGGGGCAAAACCAACGTTGGAAAAGAAGGCGTTACTAATTATTGATGATCATGCAAGCCATAGAACTCTTGAAGCTATAGAAATGGCTAGGAAAAACAACATTATGTTAATATCTCTTCCACCTCACGCTAGCCATAAGATGCAACCACTTGATGCTACCTTTTATGGTCCTCTAAAAGCTTAATTTGCACGGGAATGTGACAAATGGATGACAAATCATCCTGGTCAACGTATAACAATTTACGATACGACAGAGACTTTCGGAAAAGCTTATCTTCATGTGCCAACACTAGAAAAGGCGATATAAAGCTTTTTAGTAACAGTACCGAGGCCCGGAGGAAACAGAAGTCACCTTCTCCGACTAGCCGCCCACATCGTTCCACCCGTCGTGCAGGCTCCAAGTCTCCCCTGTCACGTTCTAGCTCTTCCTCTTCAAAGACCAAGGGTCCTTTGCCGACGTTTGAAGATTTCTCGATTCTGCTTACCAATGCCTCTCTTCCTTCAGAACCTGTCTCCATTGAAAATCTTGAGTTTCTCACTCATAAAACAAATCGGAGGCTTCTCTTATCTATTTACAGCAGTTTGAAGCAGTTCTTCCAGAGGTCTTCGACCAAGCAATCCCGATACTCAAATTCCTCCGGCACAATGCCAAGCAACCCGACTACGTCTTTTGGGTTCGTGGTATCATCAATTGCCTCGACACATTCCATAAAGCTGCCATTGCTGCCCATCATCCGACGTCGGTCTTACCCATTCAAGATCGCTACTCTGAATTGTAGGGGTTTGCTAACCCTTTCCCTAACGCTCTCGTTCTGGAAGATCTCTCGCCTCTTGGGGCCGACTTACTTCTTCTGCAAGAGACGAACTGCCACTCCTCGACACTTTTTCATAGATGTCGCACTTGGGACTTAACCTTTCACCATGCTTTCCGTTACTCTGTGCACGGTGGTCCAGCAGGAGTAGCAATATGCCATCTCCGCATGCCGTGAAAGCTCCTTCTATGCTACATGGTCGGTAGTGACCCCGTGGTTCGCTGTTATACAAAGTCCGTTACATCTCACGGCGAGTTAAGACTCTGCATTAACTTTTCGTTGTTCTTTCGCACTGCGGTGCCCCGCCTGTGATCATTTTGTTGCTCCGCAACCTTTGCTCTGTTTGCATCACGTTGTAAATTTGTCATTACTCATTCAATGTACATATCATCAGTTTGTATCATTCCTGTTCTTTTTTTTTTTTTTTTTGAGACGATTCCATGTTGCTCGTCTCCTCTGTTTTGTTACATTAAAGCGATTCTGAAACCACCTTTGGCCTAAATGCTTGCACAGACCCTTCGAGACATGCTTTCGACAAGGTTTTGGAACACAGCGATAGGTATGCGCTTCCATTCCGTACATAATGCTGCCACTCTACCAACTGGACTGGTCTAATACTGTTGCTCAGTATTAGACCAGTCCAGTTGGTAGAGCGCCCGCTTCCCACGCAGACAGTCCTTGGTTCGTTTCCAACCAGTTCCAAAAGGGCGTTTTTCCGGACCTTTCGAGAAAATTTCCCCATCGCAGTGTTATAATTCAGAAGTTTCGTAAGGAGAAAAAAAAAAAGTAGTTGTAGCTTTGGGAAACTGCGGTTATCCTTCATGTTTTTTTTTTATGGCTACTACTGGGGAATTGGCGGACAAGATTCGGCAAGCCATCAGTCATGTCACGTGATTGCTGGTTGCCACTGCCGGGAAACTAGCAGACCGCATTAGGCTAGCCATCATTTATGGCACGTGCTTGCAGGGCCGCTGAAAGGCCACTTGTGGCATCTACTGCCTGTGATGGATAACTGATGGCGCTGTTGTGGCATATGACAACTGAAGGGGGCTGTCAACTCTTCGCCAGCTGCAACACAGTGCTGGGCCATTGCTGGCAGTGCTGGCTGCCAGCAATGGCCCAGTGTTTGCCCAGCAAGACTGTTTTTGGTGGGAGGAAGATAGCGCGCATTTCTGGGTGCCGTACATGAAACGACCCACGGGTGGGTCGTAACGAAGCGAACGTGTTAAAATGGGTCGAATGGGGGAAAAAATTAAGGGAAAGATGGGCGGTCATATTAAATATGGAATTAAGAAGCAAAATGTTCATTACATTCTAAATAAATCTAAGAAATAACACCCCAATCTCTGAGCTCCGTTGTAGTGTAGTATTAAGTAATATTACTTTCGGAAATGATTCTTAGTCGTTTCTTACTGTCGGAAATGTTTCGTAGTCGCGCCTGGGCCTCGTAGGCTTCCCTGTAAATCTGCCCTGAAAGTCCCCTCGTCTGATCTCAACTTTCTCTCTTGAGCATAATAGTCCCTCCAGCATGCTTTCGAATTTCACCCACCAGTTTCCTGCCTGGTCTTGTTCTGGGGTTTTTCCTGTCCCTTGGGATCTAGTCCAGTATTGTAGTAGACCAACCGTGGTTAGTTCTTGTAACAGTGTGTTTAACCAATTACCATTTCAGGGATTTTACCGTGGTCATGATGGCGTCAGCTCCCGTCATTTTCGTGATGCATGAGTTCTTCTTTGTATCCTTCCTGGTTATATCAAGCATCATCATCATCTGCATCATCATCAACAACAAACATTATCAATCCACTGCTGGATGAAGTTCTCCTCAAGTTTCTTCCACCACGGTCTATATTTCGATAGTCTCCTCCATATCACTCCCTCATGCTTTCGAATTTCATCCAACCATCACCCATGTGGCCTTCTTCTGGGTCTTTTTCTGTCCCTTGCAATTCAGTCTAAAATTCCTGTTGTCCATCCGTGGTCTGTTCATCTGGCAATATGTCCAGCCCATTGCTAGTTCTTGACAGACGTTGTGTTGGTGGCTCCTACATTTCATGCATTTTAGTGAGAAATACCTCGTCCCTCACTCACCTGTTGCGTGGCCCGCCTGTTTAAAAGTACTGTGTATGTTTTGAGATACTTTTCTGGCGATATCGTCCTTGTATTTGTTCATATTCATCCGTTTTCATATCGTTTGCTCGTTTGTTTACGTTTGAAGGCTGTCAACATGGCGGCTTTCGGTCTCTCTCCTTATCATATCTGAGCGTGGCGGATGCACGTCACGTCGCACTTTCCACGTCCATGGGAGTTGACATACTCTCGTCCTCAGATATTTCTGCTCAGGTGCCTTCACTGGACTTAACAGCGCCGCCTTCTTCTGCTTCTGCTGCGGTGCCCTCCCTGGGTACTACTAATACTACTGCCTTGCCTTTTGCCAGTGCTCCTCTTTCCTCGCTGCCTTCTGTGCCTGCCGGCTCAGCAGAAACTTCTCTTAAGAGGATGCCATTTGCCTCTACAGTGCAGCGAGGCGCTACTTCTACGTCAGCTACATCTCAACCTGATGGTCTCATACAATCAACACCTATTATTCAGGTATCCAATCACAAGGTGATGGTAACTATTGATGAAAATTCGCAGATTGGCCGTGAGTTCCATAACCTCCTGGATAGAGATGTGCTCTATCATGCTTTACCAAATACTCCTTTGCCACGCTACATGGAGGCCCTTTCTGGTCATATATCGTCTGCGTCTAATGCCAGAATTTCCGCAAGCACAAGGTGGATGCTGATTTTTCTTGCACACGGGCTTTCGATTGGAACAAATCATTTCGTTACTTAACCCCTTTCCAAGCGTCCATTGAGCATCACGTTCACTCTTGTTCCACAGGAAGTGCCAGATACTGAGCTTCCTCTCCTTGGCAATCATGTTTGAAAATCGTTGGCAAGGTCCGTCGCCTTTCGGACACTCCACGTGGAACTCTATTTGCACATGCTACAGGACCTCGCCGTCAGTTGTTGGTCGTTTTTCGCACTGAGAACACCATGGCGGAATGTCCTACTGACGCTACTGTAGAAATTGGCTCACGCACGTACAGTTTCAAGGTTTTCACCTCTCACTATTGTACGCACTGTCTTACACAGGATAACACCACTGCCTTCTGTGTGCGCATACGCCATAGTCTTTCTTCCAGCTCGTCTCCCAATGCCGATCACACTGGTTCTTTTACCATCCACTCTTCCAGTGTTTTGCCAGACGCAACTTCTCCTTCTCTGCGTCAGCCGCATCTTCCCGTAAAGGAGAATGATCCCTTTCCTCCTCTTCCGCACCGTACGGTCGTGCATCCTCCTTCTGGGTTAGCAGAGATGTCATCTACTACTGCTGTGTCTCCGGCGGAGTGTTCCGACTCAGATGTGTCGAGTGGTTCTTCGGCTCTCCGACCGACTGGCTCTCCTCTGTATCTCTCGCATGTCGGATCTTCAACTCCGAATACGTCTGATGTCCCTTTGTTGCTGCACCTTCCTGCTGCCTCGGCTGATGTTCAGTGTTTACCTATGCAGATCAGGTACTTACTGATTCCTCGGCGCCACTTGTTTTCTCGTCTCCCATTTCGGGTGTCCTTCCAGATCAGCCAATGGATTCATCAGCCTCAACTTTGTCTTCGGAACGGACTGGTACTTCCAAACGCTCTGTGAAACAGAAAAAGGTAAAACAGCTTTCTGTTACTCCTTCTGTGGCTTCTTCTAGTGTTCCCGATGTTTCCTATTCAGATGTTTCTCCGCAAAATGATCCTTCGAACAGTATGCATCTATGTTCGGGTCCTGTCAATCCTCTCACAGATGAGATTTTTCAGACAATTGATAAGTTTCCTCTAGTTCCTGGGGCCACTGTCCAGACAGCAACTCTTACGCCTCTTTCAATCTGCTCGTACGATGGTCTGTACTGAAGAATTTCTCCATTCACCTGATCTTGACCTGTGGGCATCGGTGATTCAATTTGAAGCGTATGTGTCCTTGTTCAAATCCCCGAGTGTCACAGATCCCAGGTACCAGATTTACATGAGACGATACACTCGCCGTCTCTCCTCCTTGAAAGACATCGCTGAGACACAATTTTGTGATACCGTGCTTCTTCAAGCCGATGACATTTAGCTCTCCTTCCTAACCAGACACTGTTTATGTTGTCCTGCACGTACTGCAATATTGTTTCAAGTTTCTGTTATAGTGCTTTGTGTTTTTCATTTACACTCATTGAATGTCTTAGATGTACTAGTGTTTTCCTCGGTCGCGGTTTAATTTCGTACTAAATTTGTTAACTTTTTTTTTCTTTTTTTGAGGTTTAACGACCACCGTGAACAACTCAATGGCCTATAAGCAGTCGCCCGTCCCTAATTTAGGGTCACTGGTTCCAGGGAAGGAGAGAGCCAGTGCCGTAAGACAAACACAACATCCATGCCTGACCGGGATTCGAACCCGGACCCCTTACGGACGAATGATCAGAGGCCAGCGCCTTAAACCACTGCGCCACCGGGGCGGCATTAACTTTGTTCTTCTACCCTTATTCATATGTGTGTTTTACTTTGTTTCGAATGATATGCCGATCTGCTGTTCCTTCTTTGTGTACATCGTCTTTTTATTATATGTGCGGATTGATGTATTCTGTTTGCTCTCCAGTTTGTGTTGTGGATATACCAGATTTTTCCTCTTTATGTTTTCTCTTTTGCAATATTCAGTCATATCTCTTACGCATATATCCCACGTTAGCAATAAACTGGGTATCCTGGGTAATACCCAAATCTAGTACCCAATGGAGTAAAATCCCTGAAATGGTAATGGTTTTGGTAATTGTGGGTATCCAGTGGGTACCCACCATTACCAAAACCAAAACAATTACCATTTCAGGGATTTTACCCCGATCATCATGTCTTCCACTCTTGTCATTTTCCTTATCCGTGAGTTCATCTTCTTATCTTTCCTGGTTACACCAAGCATGCATCTCTCTCTGCTGCTTTCAGTTGTCTGCAGTCTGTGCATGTCTTTTGTAGTTAAGGTCCACATCTCTGCTCCGTACGTAATCACTGGAAGGATGCATTGATTAAATATTTTTATTTTATGACATCATGGCATATTGCTTTTAAAATTGTACTGTTTCTTCCAAAAACTCTCTAACCGGGCGGCATTAACTTTGTTCTTCTACCCTGTCATTTTCCTTAAAACTCTCTAACCGGGCGGCATTAACTTTGTTCTTCTACCTTGTATACAAGTTTTATACGTGTAAGTCATGAAAGCTGTCTATGTACGATTAAAAATTATCCCCGCTGATTCTACAGATTAGTTTAAAAAACTTTATTCAGAACTAAAAGCAAAGTTAAAAGCGAGATCTTTCGGAATCCCTAGATCCCATCTTCAGGCTTAAGGCCATGAAGAATTACAAGTGGCCGACTTGTATACAATCAGGTTTTACCCATGGTTCAACGCAATGGGCGTTGACTTCGGTCAACATAGCAAATCAAAACGATCAAAAGTTCGAACATGTGAACAGTTATACAATATTGTTCATAGTGGTCCTCGGGATATCGATTGAGATTAGTTTTTTCCGTATGTGAGGAATGAATGACGGAAGTTCTGAGTTACAGCATAAAGAGGCCCGTATGAATGGATATATAGGCTCTCGGAGAGGAAAACATTTCCTTATTACTTTAGAGTTAAAACCACGGCGTTCTTCTTACCGCATACCTTTAGTCAACTCTAATAATCCAGAGGATGTGAAATGTTACATAGGTTCGACACTCAGGACCTTAAAAGTCCGATTATCGGAACACCAATATTACTTGAGGTAAGGTTCCACCAACACAGCATTAACTGAAACTGTGGACCAAGAGGGGAAAATACCCGAATAGAAGAACGCCGTGGTTTTGAACTGTAAAGTAACAAGGGGAAATGTTTTCCTCTCCGAGAGCCTATATATCCATTCATACGGGCCTTTATGCTGTAGCTCAGAACTTCCGTCATTCATTCCTCACATATAGAAAAAACTAATCCCCATCGATATCCCGAGGACCACTATGAACAGTATTGTATAACTTTTCACATCTTCGAACTTTTGATCGTTTTGATTTGCTATGTTGACCGAAGTCAACGCCCATTGCGTTGCATCATGGGTCAAACCTGAATGTATATAAGTGGTCCACTTGTTATTCTTTATGGCCTTTTAAGCCTGAAGATGGGATCTAGGGATCCCGAAAGATCTCGCTTTTAACTTTGCTTTTACTGGTGAACAAAGGTTTTTAAACTAGTCTATAGTATCAGCTGGGATAATTTTTTAATTGTACGTAGACAGCTTTTATGACTTATATGTTCTTTTCGTGCGAAACAGAGTTTATTACCCAAGTTTTATACGTCACTTAATTTTTTCATCACTGTGACCTTTGCTTGATATCTGCTATCCAAATTAAATATAGGTACCGGTTATCTCCAGCTTTGCCCCATTAACTGATAAATCTCCATTTCTTCTAAAAGCATTGTACAACTCTTTGGGGAGGTTGTGAGCTTGGCCATAACTCACCACTTTGGCCAAGCAGGTTGGTGAGTGTGAGATAGCATTTCCCCTAATCCCTAAGGTATAGTTGTACCGCTATGTGAACGTCGTCAGAGACCACTTAGTGGGAAGCATACACCTAACACTTATTTATACTTCTTCCAGTAGTTTGCAGTCTCTGTATGACTATTCTTAGTTAAGGTGATCCATAAGTAAGAACTGGAAGAATGCGTTGATCAGACGCTTTTTAAGACACAATGGCTCTTGGAAATTGCACTGTTTCTTACAAATGCTCTCCATCTGAGTTTTCTGCACTTCAAAATTGCCTTTATTCTTCAGTAAAATAACATTTCTATGTACATGACAATGGAATTCTGCAAATAAATACAGTGGTATATACATCAGCTGGAAAGTTCCAGTGAAACGTAAAACAAAATATTGTTAAAATCATAAAATTATTTCGCCACGTAGGGCGAAGGAGAGGCAGACAATAAAGCACGAGCGATACAAATGAAAATGTTTACCTACAGCATTGTAGACAGGGAAAGACATGATTATATACTATGCACAAATTCCAATTAAGCATTACTACCATACTAAAGATTAAATATGCACAAGGTACTAATTCACATAAAAGAGCAGCTATTGATTTCTGCTTTCTCGTGGCTTTTGTTTGATTGATACGTTTCCTGACCTATGCGGTAAAACTTAAACTTTAGTTGGCGTAGGGGAGGCTCCGTGCTCTAGGATTTTCCGATGGCTATACGCTGTTGCAATGCATATCTTCTAAATTACCTGTCTGCTTCACAGGACCTCAACTGAGGTGCTCTCCTCCTTAGAGAGAAAGCGCATCCTAGCAGGGGCGCCGACTTCACCAAATTATTGGGGGGGGGCTGGCTTGAAGAGATCAGACGTGGGAGGGGCACGTCTCTTCCATTATCAGGAAGAAAATAAGGAAAAAAAGGCAACAAGATAAACTACGAGGCTCAACGTATATTTTAAAACGCAATTGTAAATGCTTATATGAGTAAATGAATAAGGAAACAAAAATAATTTTTTGCTGAATATTAATATTAAAAAAATGAAATTCAGCCTGTGATTTTATAAAAATATCGAGAGAGATTTTATTTCCAAACGTTTATAAAAAAACATGAGTATTTAGTACGGTTATTCGAAAAAGAACGAAAAGCGCAAAAAATAAATAGATAAATAAAGGCGCCAGAGGAGTTATACGTTTCTGTGGTTTTTTTTTTTTTTTTTTTTGGTAATTGCTTTAAACATTTACCACATATCACAAGAGCATGTTGAACATTTCAATGCGGGGCCGGAAATCAAGTTACTTGTTAGATGAGGAATGCTGAATATAGGGAAGGGAGAGAGAGAGACAGACAGACAGACAGACAGTCAGACGACAGACAGGCAGTCTGCCTGTCTGTCAGCTTTGTCCGTCCGTCCGTCTGCCTGTCCGCATGATAGCTCGCGTAAAAATTGGTCGATTTCGATGAAATTTTAGTATGTGGTAGGACACTAACCACCTGGGGACGAACCCTATTGAAAATGGGCGAAATGGGGTCAAAGGTCAGAACATAGGAGTAGGATCCATTCCATTTCTTTTATGCGTCATAACTTCAGTAAAAATGTTTCGATTTCGAAGGAATTTCAGTATGTGGTAGGGGACCGCCTGGGAACAAATCCTATTGAAAATCGGCGAAATGGGGTCAAAGGTCAGGACAAGGGAACGGGATCCATTCCACTGCCCTTATGCGTCATAACTTGACTAAAAATGCTTCGATTGAGACAAAGCCTGTTCTGTTGAATATCATCGAAATGGGGTCAAAGGTCAGGGCATAGGAGCGAGATTTATTCCACGGCCATTATTCTCATAACTTGAGTAATGATCTCTGGTATGTTGGAAACCGTATAATAATCAATGCATTGCATGATTTTACTAATTTATTTTTTCTTTATCTAATTTTTTTTTTAAATTTGCGCAGAAGGGGCTAAAAAAGAAAGTACCAACTTTGATTTCTTTTTATTTCTACCATTTTTTTTTCTTTACTTTGCGAGAACTAAGCAACGACCTGAAGTTACCTATCGTTCATAAAAATCAAGTTGTTTGGTTTTCGGCAACGCGCTTCAGAAACCTTGTCAGAGCTGTTCAAAATAAACTGATGAAATCACTGCTCAAACGTGCTACAGATCGTAAGTACCGCATGCACGTAGAAGCGATTAATTACGTCTTAGTACTTTCGGCATCGTCTGCTAATTTAAACTAGAAAGCAGCTATCACAGTGTCATAATCTCTGATTCAGCAATAAATTCTTCATGCGGACCAGACTTTAATTTTTATGATTTACAGCATGTGTTGCAAAACGCTATAACAGTAATTTTTTGGTGCTTCCGAGATTTTGATGGAAAAGAAAGCAAAATATTTCAGCAAAACGCCTACGCTGAATCGTGCGCAAAAAGCCGAACTGTAAGAAAATCTCCCACGTGGAATCAATTTTTAAGACACATTTTGACTATCTAAATAACCATTTGTAAGGAATGAAATATGAGACAAAATCGATTATTCAAAGCATTGCGTTTATGGCCTTGGCATCAGTGTCTTTGCAGGAGAAGCACATGTTACGTGACACCGCCCATTTCTCGAGCACAAAGATAGTAACTTGTTACAAAGATTTGTCCCATCATCTAATGGACATTTCCATAAATTTTTTTGATCCCGCTTTGAACATCATGTAAAATATTTGGGACGATATTAAACGGGTCGCGCTTTCAATATCCAAATTCGTCCGTTACTATACAAAAATTAAAAAGTGACAGTTCCTTTTTCAGTTTATGAATGTTAATGTCGCAATGAGGAAAAAAATCAAATGGACACAGTAGCAACTGTGACGTAACCTGCGACGTAGAACTACGTCAACTTTTACTGTATCATGACACTATCTCACTAGTTCTACGTGCTTAAGGTGGACGTCAAATAATCTTGCTTCCAATACTTCCAATGGAAAGACTTTTGTACACATTTCCTTCACAGTTGGTGTGTTCCCAATGATAAAAATTTGAACATCGATTAAAATAACTTCATATTATATCTTGGAATGCTTAATATTTTCTAAAACATAACCATAATTATATTAAAAATCAATAACTTTTCCTTTGGGGGTGTTGAAACCAGAAAAAGATGGCGCGACCTGCACTTTGATGACGTCAGTAGACAAATAAATGTTGGACTGCATGATTATGGTTATGTTGTAGAAAATATTAAGTATTTTAAGTTATAAAATGAAGCTATTTTAATCGATGTTTAAATTTTCATTCTTGTGAACGCATTAATTGTGAAGAAAATATGTACAGACGTTTTTCCATTGGAAGTATAGGAAGCAAAATTACTTGACGTCCACCTTAAAGTATTCAGTAAAGGACAGTTGACGTAGCCTTATACGTTGTAGGTTGTAGCACAGTTGCTACTCTGCTCCTTTGATTTTTTTCAGATATAAAATTTTTAAGAAATAAAACGAAAGAAATGTTTTACTTTATTTACCTAAAAGCAACTTATACTATTGCAATACATACAATTCACAGTAACTTATGTTGATTATAAGTTAATGTCAGTAGAAGTAAAAGGCGTAGTATCATCGTTCTCAGTAGTTATTGCTAAAATCCTTTCTGAAGAAATCGTTCTTCAGAAACAATTTTTCAAGCTTCTTAGTTGCCTTCTTACACAGTGCGTGAAAGAATTTTTAAGACTGGCGCTAGATTCCAGCCTACGGTGGCGCCACCAGTGCAATCGTGAATGCGTTATAAACCGTGACCATCTGCTTGCTTTCTGCCAAAAGTACTGCGCAGTTGTTAAAGTAACTCAAACAAAACGTCCGTTCATTAGAGAAGTAAAATTTTTTTCATGTTGAATTATTAAGATGGAACAAAGGGCTGTTATTAAATTTAACGCAAAACTTGGTAAAAGTGCCTCGGAAACGTACCAAATGATGAAATAAGTTTACGGTGAGTTTTGTTTAAGTAGACCAAATGTTTTCCTGTGGCACAAACGTTTTTTGGACGGAAGAGAGACGCTAGAAGACGATGAGCATACCGGAAGGCCAAGTTCATCTAGGACACCTGAGATTATTGAAAAAGTGCGTGATTTCGTGGCAAACAATGGATGTGCGTCACTAAGAATGATGGAAGAGTCTTTAAATATCAACAAAGAAACGATTCGAACCATCCTGCTGAAGATTTGGGCAAAACAAAAGTCTGTGCTAAATTTGTTCCACACACGTTAACCAATGAATAAAAATCAAGGAGAAATGCACATTGCAGAGACATCCTTTCAGCCGCTGAAAATGATCCAAACTTCGTAAAATCGATTGTTACAGGTGATGAAACATGGTGTTTTCAATATGATCCTAAAACAAAGCGACAAAGTGCGAAACGGAAGTCAAAAAACTAGCCACAAGATAAAAAACAAGAAAAGTTCCATCGAAAATCAAAACAATGCTCATCACATTCTTCGATAGTAAGGGTATTTATTATCCACAAAGAATTTGTTCCAAGTGGACAAACAATTATTGGTGAGTTTTATTTAAATGTTTTGAGGCGTTTGATGGGCAGACTTCGTCGCATTCGTCCAGAATATCGGGATGAAAACAGTTGGTGTTTGTTGCATGATAATGCACCCAGTCACACCTCACTTCTTGTTCGTAGATTTTTGGCGAAAAATAACGTCTGTGTGTTGAATCATCCACCGTATTCGCCTGATTGAGCACCCTACGACTTTTCTTTGTTCCCAAAACTTAAAATGACGTTAAAAGGGTGTTATCTGACGACATTTCGACCATACAAACAGCTTTGACGCGTGCTTTGGAGGCAATTTCGCAAAGTGAACTGGAACAGGCATTCGAATCATTATTAAATCGCTGTAACAAGTGTATTGAAGCCAGAGGGACTTATTTTGAATAACAAACCAAAACAAATTATAATTTCTTGTTTCTATTTCATTTTACAGACCCAGTCTTAAAAATTCTTTGCCACACTGTGTATATTTGGATACACGTCTCGGACCTAATGTTCTCTTCTTGTCTAGATTGAGTCGTAATACATTCATTATCCAGCGAAGTTGTGAAGACTGGCGACGTACATTGCTATTCCATGCTCGGTGTGAAAATTTCAAAATTTGGATCGATGATATCGATCTCGATCTGTTCTTGTTGTTCAGCCTCAATTTGTGCAATTGAAGTGGAAGGTTGTGGCCCTAGAGTCGAACTCGGGTGAAAGGCACCCTGGGAAGCGAACTTTTGACGCTCCTTACGTTCCCTTGACCTTCCGGTTGATGACTTAGCGGGCCTTTTCGGATTCCTTTCGTTCTCCTCTAGCTGTTTCTTCAACTTCGGTAGGTTCTTATGGTAATTTTCGCGACATTTCGAATTTTCTGTCACCTATTTGTTTTCATCTAGAAAATAAATAAATTTTATAACCACTTTATTTCGGTTTATCACATACGCCCGTTAGCTCTGACCGCTAGCTACGGAATGCGGGGCTGAAGTCATAGCTATCATTATCTATTCACTAGTTATCAACCTTAAAACGGCATGCGGCGAAACAAAATCACGTGAAATTTAGCTATAATTTCTAACGTTACTGTATCGAAAGTTTAAGGGGGTGTTGAGACTTGTTTTTTTTTTGTAAATGCGACTCTATAAACTACTAGCTTTACTACCCGGCTTTGCCCTGGATTTAGGCTTATTAATTTCATACGCACTTATATATCACTGAAAAAAATCGGGAAAAAAATTGATGCTTGCAAGAAAGATAAAAGCTGATTTCACCAATTCGGTCATTACAAATTATTTATTAATAGTGTGATTATTTCAGCTCTTGGCAGTACACAACATTTTTGGTTTCCCCTTCATCGGCGACAATATATAATTTTAATGGATCTTTTACTCTTGACATTCCAACATACAGCTGTAGAATCAAACGTACCCAAAGCGTTACGAATTATTTAACACGCGTCCAGCAGACACAGTATTGGAACACTGACTGAACAAAATTCGTTAACAATTTGTTATCGACGATCAAATGCATCACTCAGTTTCAGACGTCTTTGAGGGGGAATCTCTGGGATAAAAAAGTTAGAAACGTATCTTTGCGAATATTTTGTGAAACTGGCTGAAATTTTAATGAACACCATAAATCGTTAACAGCAACATGACCTCCACATTTCGCCCGAATCGGTAAATAACTTTTTAAATTAGCCGTCAAAATTTTATTAACCGTTTCTGCGTATATATTTCTGTTCACTGATGAATTAAAAATTCCATGCCTGTTTCAAAAAGTTTTGACCGGATTCCGGTGAAATTTTGAGGGACTCCTCTTATTACCAATTCATGGTGTTGATAAAAATTTCATCCCGTTTCGTTAAGATTTCGCGCAGTTCGTTTCTGCATTTTTTTATGCACAGTTCTCAAAGAATAGGAACACATGTGGATGTGCCGCGGCGATGAATGCAGCCATGTGCTTTCAGAATCGGAACCATGACGTAGCAAACGACGCTGACTTTATTGATTAGCTTATTAATTAATTCATAACTCGCGAACGGAACAACTTAGAGATCTTAAAATAGTTGCGTTGACCTAGATATTCCAGTAAGAATAAGCTATGCAAATTTCACGATGTATAACGAAGTAAATTTCTCCGTCATTTCTGTCCACGCCAGGATTCGATCCCGGATCCCCTCATTCCGGAATAAGTCGGTCTACCAATTGAGCTACGCGGACGTTTCTTCTGACTACTATCTGCCTTTATGTCGTGTGCGTCCTGCTGGCAGGTACGTCACATCTCCCCCCCCGAAAGAGGGCCGGGGACATGGCCCACGGCTCAGCTGTGACCATGAAACGTTGCAGGCAGCCATCCACTGTAGAACGTGCACTTGAGAACTCCCAGTCATTTTTTTTTTCCGAAGCGCTGCAGAAGGGATTCTCTGATTTTTCCTATCTCGCGGTGTGGAAATTACATCACACCATTGCGAGATTTTGAACGGTCTGGTCATCCGGATAGTTCGGGCGCCATTATAACGAAGTAAATTTCTCCGTCATTTCTGTCCACGTATGTGATAAATCGATCCCGGATCCCCTCGTTCCGGAATAAGTCGCTCTACCAATTGAGCTACGCGGACGTTTCTTCTGACTACTATCTGCCTTTATGTCGTGTGCGTCCTGCTGGCAGGTACGTCAGAAATGTATTATTTATTACTCTACGATTATTAGTTTCGAATATATAAGCGTTCAAATTGTGACATGGTTTCGTTGAATCCTTGCTTCCGAAGTTACCCCCAACCCAGCGCGGAGAAAGACGTAGTTCTACGTCAAAAATATAAAAAAATAATAATATAAATAAATAAATAAATAAATAAATAAATAAATAAAAAAGTTGCAGCAATCCTTTTAATGTTGGATCTGACCTGTAGCCGGACAGAGAAGTTGAGAGGTGTGTGAAGAATTCGTCGAATTTTGGTGATTTTACATTTCCCACAAGGATGACTCTGGACATTAATGTTGTCATCACTGAAAAAAGGATTTTGTTTATCTATTGATGCTTACCCCCAATATGGATTAAGGATTAGGTTTAATTGAAGGGGTTTTAGGAAAGAAGGGTTTTACCCCAGGACTAAAACTACCTTCGGAAAATTGGAAACTAGGAGATTTGCCTAAGTGAACTTAATAGAAAAGAAAATAGAAGATTGTAGAGGCGGCGGAGTGGGAGTGGGAGAGAAAAAACAGATCTCTGAAGCAACTGCCACACCAGCCGGGTAGGAGATGGGGAGAAAAGGCCCCGCCGCAGGGAAACAGCACCCAGTGAACCACAACAACAGCCAACCGTCCCCACCCCCGGGAGATAGAGAGAGAAAAACTCACGAAAACCATATTCGGAAGCAATAGCAGCAATCAGTACTCGCCGTCACACCCCAACCTGAAAAGAAAAAAGGGTGGTGATTTGTCCATAACATCCATCTAAACGGTCGCATGACTATATTCCATACGATCCCATCCTCCATCTGATCCAAGGCCTCCCTCCATCCCAGGAAAAATCTATCCCCATGTTC
The DNA here is from genome assembly GCA_039090855.1 of Macrothele yani. Taxonomy (NCBI): domain Eukaryota; kingdom Metazoa; phylum Arthropoda; class Arachnida; order Araneae; family Macrothelidae; genus Macrothele; species Macrothele yani. Next base: position 32,588,402 of record CM076989.1, on the reverse strand, counting down.
CTGTCGGGGGGGGTGACTATGACCGTCACCTTAGTTCTTGAAGACATAAGAAATTCGCTGGGGTCATATTCAACCGCACCCCTAACAAGTTGATTAGGGTGAGCATGAAAAACTTCTTAGCAAGTCTGACGGGAAACGCAGGTATGTACCTCTTTAAATCCCAATGTGTTCTTCAGGTTCCGAAGTGGGCCTATGGCGGAGAATGGATGACAAGTATCTTGAACAAATAATCAACTTGAAAATTTTAGCAAAATTTCAGAGAAATCATCTGAAGTGTTACGGCGATTTTAGAAATCATTCTTTTCCAGGAATAAGAAACATTGAGCAATATGTCTTTCTTTGTCATCATCGTCGCTGTCAGCATGGGAAATTTCGAAGACGCTTTTAATATTCTTATCGGTAACGATCATTACAGCGTTGCACGAACACTTACGGAAACAAGGTTTCGAGAACGAATACCAAATTAGGAACATTGTTGAACTAAATTGATGGTAATAAATATTAGTACGAATCATTTGGAACAATCGTTGTAATGATTAAATATCCAGAAAACTTGACACAAATTACTTCTCTATCACTTCCCACTTTTTATTTCAGTTTTGGGTTTCCTCCAGTTGTTGCTTTTTCGATGTTTCGACATGACGTTAAGTGCGAAAAACTTGAAACGAGAAATAAGCAAATTTTGCATAACGGAGAGGAACAGAAATGGAAAGTTGAAATAGTTATGCGCCACAAGCCATGTAGTGAAAGATATGTTGTAGCCTACACATAATTTCCAATTTTTGTGTTTTAAAACTTATTTGCAGTCTCAGGCTAATATGAGCATCATTTGATACTTTTCATGATGCGTAACGTGAAATTGGACCCATGCAATGGTTATCAACAATTCACGTATTCAATCCTGGTTGTACCTGCGCACACATCCACAGTAACCAAATCGTGGCTAGAGAATTATTCCACGGATTATTGGCATGTTTTCACTGTATTTCATGTTTTTACTTCATTCAGTATATTCCATGTTTTACTTCTGGACAGCGAAATTTTAATAAATATCAGTATCGATCACAATTTAATTTAATAAATCTTAGTGCGAATATTTATCTAATATTTGTAAAACTGTTTCTGTAGCCATTTACCAGAACGACAGCAAAGTTTTATCGCACAAAACATTTCACTTCTTAACTCTGAATCCCTCACCTCCATAGCTGTATGATGAAATGCAGACGTACGTTAAACAACTGCGCAATAACAAAACCAGAATCGTCTGCCACGGCTAATAACTGTTGCCATAGTTAATTCCTTAATTCAGTTAATCGTCGTGGTTATTTTGCCTCTTCGCACTGTTGCCAATTTAAAAAAAATTCTCTCAGTTTCTTTGTAACGGCCTTTGTATAAAACAATCTTTCCTTTTCTGAATGGATTTATTTAGTAATTGTTTTTCAAAACTCTCTTTCCGTTTTAAAATATCTACCTGATACGATTTGATTACAGACGATACGTAATCAAATCGTATCATTGATTACCGGCTTCCTACGATTTGATTACAGACGATAAGGGCTGAGAAGAAAAAGGAAATGGTAAAGGATGCCAAAACTTACAATGCCTGTAATGCATTTAAGTTTGCTATAGTGCTATAAGCAAAATTCTCTAAAGGCAATTTCTCGGGTTCGAAAATATATATGGTAGTTTTCGTCGTTATAAATGCGATACCTGTAATCAAATTCAACTGTGCATAGTCGGCTAATGACTTATAATATGGAACTTGTTTCTCACGCAAGAAAAGAGTTTTTTCGCAAAAAAACACAGACGCATATGTTGTCTCGTGCAGGAACGAATCTTCTGAGCCGTCGATTAAAGAATCAAGGTGTTTGAAATTTCATGTATAGGTATCAAAGTATCATAAAATTTGCGCATAACTGCTTGAGGCATAGATTAAAAAACATAGCTCTTAACATAAACAAATTAGTTGTTTGTGATATGAAGGCGGCATAATCCCATCAGAAAATTAATTCCTTCTATGAATGCGTCGCAGTTATTAGAAAACAGATTGCGTCCCTTGAGGTACTACTTTTCAGTTCAAGCGGTACCGAGGAAGGTAAAAATTAAGTCCTGTCAAAAACTGCTCTAAATTTTATATTTTGAGTCTTGTGCGTAAATAAATGTTGATCAAATGAATTAACACACTAAAACCTTTGAAAACGTTTGTTCAAGCGCAAATATCAAATTAAATTCACTCACGAAAACAAGGCAAGCACGTAGGTTTATTACCTTATTTTGCTCTTTGCATTAGACACGATGAATCGAAACTCTAGCTCAAATAGAAACGCCTTTCGGCACTTAGATAAGAACATATTTATTTCTTCGCCACAAGTAAAAGAATTAGCGTTACATCGAAGCGTAGGTCTCATCAAAAGTGAGTTTTCAAACGAACAGTTGGAGAATAATCATAGAAAGTGTAAATAATTGTGTATATTGTAAAACACACGAGCATGTACGTGCAGAGTTTGGACAGAATAATATGAACACCTAGGAAAAGAAGGTTTTACGTACCTAATAGTGCGTGGGACCACTTTCGGCATTCAAATTCTGAATCATCCTTGGAATGGTCGCATACAAATGCTGAGTTGTGATTAGTGGGATGTTACACCATTATTAATGCAGAAACTGCTCCTGGTCTTTGAGAGATGCAGGAGGAGGATAACGGGATCTTACTCTGTTTTCCAACACAGACCACAGTGGCTCGATGATGTTTAAGTCTGGTGATTGGGGAGGCCAAGGAAGGTGTGAAAATTCGTCCTCAAGTTCCTCAAACCATGATTGGACACTCCGAGCTCCGTGAATTGGGGTGTTATTATCTTCATCCCCTGCAGGAAACAATGCCTGAGCCATTGGATGGACTTGGTCGACCAGAATGGTTTCATACGCCTTATCAGTCATCCGTCCTTTCAAAGTGATGAGAGGACCTTCTGAAAACTACGATATGACCGCCCAGAGCATGACAGAACCACCACAATGCTGCGCTGTTGAGAGCGGACAGTCCGGGTTGTCGCTTCGGATGGTGTTCTCCACACGTAAACGAGTCGTTCTGTGGGGAATAGTGTGAACGTGGATTCATCCTACCACATTACACTCTTCATGCATCAGCATTCTACGCTGTAAGCTCCTGGCAGCATTGCTGTCGTCGCTGTGCATTCACCCGGGTCGCCAGAGGTTTGGCAACACCAGCCCTGCCATGAATATCTTGCTTATGCAGTTCCCTGTGCACTGTTTTCGTTGACATTGGGATCTGGATGTGCAGACTGAGTTCCGCACTAATTTTCGGCGCCGTGGTTTTCTTATTACGGGTAACAATCCTTTTTAACCCTTTAACGACCATAACGTCCAAGACACCCGTACCTACAAACGGCCATAGCCTCCCGAAACGCCGTGTCCAGAATGAGTGTCTTCGAATTTTCTCGATCTATAAGGGATCAGCAGGAGTCACCGTCAGTCACTATTGTTGTTATTAAACAAAGAAGTGAAACAAGAGATAGTTTCGGGCGTTATGGTATTTAGAGTGATACAAGATTTTGGAGTCATGGTCGTTAAAGGGTTAATTCTCTCTTGTCTCTATCAGTAAGGGTCGTTTTCCGCACGTTCTTGTGTTTCTCAGACGAGGTTTTGCCATGAACACGCTATGCTATCATGATGCCAGATACAGTGGCTCTCGATACCCCCACTACTCTGACGACTGTTGTCACGAATGCACCAACTAGCTGGCCACAATAATTAGCCCTCTTTCGAAGTCCGTTAGGTCGCTCATTTCGTTGTTACTCTGAAAGAAATTTTGCAACAAGACGCTTTAAAAAATGGTGGATACCTTTGCGTATTGCGACGTACGAAGCTGCATTGAAAGTCACGTCTCCGAGCGTGGTATTCACACTGTTCTGTCCAACATTTGTTTATTCTACCGAAAAAACAATTTATTATATTGTTAACGAGATTTTTCCCCTTCCGGCTTCGTGTTCGATCTATTTGTAACTCTTAGTGCATGAAAAACACGTCAGAAAGAAACAGGTAAGATATTTTTCAGTTTACCATTAGTTTTTCTTATACACTATCTACCAACAAGTAATTGGACACCCCTGCAATCGACGATATCTGTGGTCCTGATACACGTCACGGCCGCCGCCGTTAAATATCTTGTGGGAAACAACAACGCAACCAGTCGCATGCAAGATACTCGCTGTTCGGAGCTCACTGATTTCGAGAAAGGTGTAATCGTCGGGTATCACAGAAATGGCCGATCTATACGTGAGATATCCAGCGTGTTGAAGTATCCCAAAATCGACAGTAGCCTACGTGACTGGCAAGTGGAAGATGAGAGGTGACTGTCGGCATGTGCCCCGACCCGGCAGACCTACAAAACTGGGTGTTATAGACCGACGGGTGCTGGACAGGGAAATTCAAAACAACCGTACCAAATCGATGGGCCACATCCGCGAGGAGTTTCAACAGGCATCCGGGAGTGTTCTTTCGATGAATACCATCCGTAAGGAAGCCCATCTGCTCGGTTATCATGGACGTGCTGCTGCCCATAAGTCTTTGATCACCAAGTCCAATAGCGCTGCTCGGCTAACGTGGTGCAAAGAACGTCGACAGTGGACCGTTGAACAGTGGAAACAGGTTCTCTGGAGCGACGAATCAAGGTTCACCCTCTACCGTTCGGATAGTAGGGTCTGGGTTTGACGTCTGCCTGGAGAAAGCCTCCTGCCGGAATGTATTGTGCCAACTGTGAAGTTCGGCGGCAGTGGAATTATGCTATGGGGGTGTTTCTCCTGGTATAGCACGGGACCCTTGGTCGCAATTCCTGGTAGACTCAACGCCGAGACCTACTGAACCATTTTGGATGATCATGCGCTTTCTACGTTGTGACAGTTTTACGGGGTGGACCCATGTTACTTTCAGGATGACAATGCCACCTGTCATGTTGCGAGGTACACCATGGCTTGGTATGGTGACAATGGGGTTAATCAAATGGACTGGCCTGCGCAGAGCCCGAACCTTAACCCTATCGAGCACCTCTGGGACGAGTTGGAGCGTCGACTTAAGGTGTGCCCTCACCGTCCGAAATGGGTGAAGGAACTGACCTGTCTTCTCCAAGCCGAGTGGAAGAAAATACCACTAGCCGTCGTACAACACCTGGTTGAGAGTATGCTCCGGAGGGTCGCAGATGTAATCGCCGCTCGTGGAGGCTCCACCAACTATTGAAGGTGAATAAGCTTCGTTTTCCTTTGTTATCACAGGTGTCCAATTACTTGTTGGTCGATAGTGTATAAAGCTCTGTAGGTTTATCTCGGAATTATCTTTGTGCCTCATTTAGTTTCTCATTTCTTGAGCACTTCTGCCTCCAAAAACTTTTCTGTTCGATATTCCTCGTTTCTATCAAACTTGCCTTCTCATCCTCATTTGGATTTCTTGACGTGATCGCACATTCGCTAGCCTGTGCTTTCAAGAAAAGGACACTTGGCGTCTCCAAAGCATTAAAGTCATTACATAGTCTGGGTTCACTTTGTTTCACCGTGTCAGTGATCGCTGCTGAGGTCATGGTTTAAAATGATTGAAATAAAGCAGCTAACGTACAATGCTCGATTGCTCTGGTGAACGCTGTTTGAACACTTTCTAATTATTATTGCCACAAATACACTGGTTAGCAAAAACTACGGACGAAGAGGAGAAATTAGCATAACAGCGGAACGAACAGGCAGAACGGACCGAAAGACCACTCAGTAGATAAACTACTGTCCGGTACAGTAGGGCATGCGCATATATGCAGCATAACGGGGGGGTCAAAAGTGTATAAAGCACGCGGGCGGTGTACGCTCAGCAATTCGGTGAAAGCTATTGCACGGTGTACATCGGTTTGAACGACGTCGAGTTGCTGCCACAGTGTGATATGGCCAACAGGCAATCCAGTAGACGACATCTGGATGATTTTACCGGAGGTCGCGTCATTGGGAAGTTGGAAGAGGGTCAAAATGTGACTAGTGTGACCGAGGAGTTCGGGATCGCTCACAACATCGCTTCACGAGCTTGAAGAGCATTTCAAACGACAGGAACAGCTGTTCCGAGAGTTTAGCAGCGGTCGTCCACGAGCAACCACGGCGGCGGACGACCAGTATATTGTCCTACAGGCGAGAAGAGGCAGACGGCAAGCAGCGGGATAAATCGCAACGCACATGCAACAGACAACTGGACGTCCGTTATCGCGTTTTACCGTGGCCAGGAGGCTGCACAAAGGTGGTCTATTTGCACGACGACCAGTACGTTGTGTGCCATTAACGCCTGCTCATCGGAGATGGTGGTTTCTGTTATGCCAGGAACACAAGAACTGGGCACATCAGCAATGGTGTCGAGTTCTCTTTACGGATGAGAGCCGATTTAGTGTGGCGAGCGATTCTCGACGTATACACATCTGGAGAGAGCAGGAAACACGCAGCCGCACCTCCAACATCATCGAAAGGCACCGGTTTGGAGATGGCGGAGTTCTAGATTGGGGCGGTATCATACTTGGTAGCCGTACTGACCTCCACATCTTCCAAGGAGGTTCAGTCACTGGCGTCCGCTATTGTACCTAGGTTTTCCTGCCTCACGTGCGTCTGTTTAGAGGTTCTGTGGGTCCTGAGTTCTTCTTAATGGACGACAACGCTACACCTCATCGTACAGTGGCTGTCGCAGAGCTGTTGGAGAGTGAAGATATTCAACACATGGGTTGGCCCGCAAGGTCCCCGGACCTAAATCCAATCGAACACGTGTGGGACCTTCTCGGGAGACGATTGGCAGCACGTCACCAGCCGCTAGCAACGATTCCGCAGCTGCGATTGGCGCTACAAGAGTAATGGGCCGCGATGCCTCAACAGCTCCTTGATAACCTCGTCCTCAGCCTGGGCAGACGTTGTAAATCCTGCAACGCAGTCAGAGGTGATCATATCTCCTACTAAAGACTGGATTTTTCTTGGCAGTCGCCTGTCACATGGACGTTTCTGTCTTCTGTCCAGTTGTGCTCGAAGATACCTTTTCAATAAAGTGCCATTGTATCCTTTGGATTCCTTGCTTGGACGGATTTCCTTCAAATCACTACCTCTGGCCCATTGTGCTCATGTTACGCACTATGGCTCATCTGTCCTGGCCGACCGCTTAAATCTCCGTGTAATCGATCTTGTCACATGCACTCTGTGACGCGCATGGGCTGGTACACTGTGATCCCGGTGGGGGGTCATATTATTCGGATACGACTGTGTAAAGCCCTCTGTGTAAATAGTTATGTACATAGATAGCAACTAGCTTTGTAAATAAAGGTATGTACTTAAAGGAGTAAAGGCTAAGTCAATAGTATAATTAATAGATAACTAATCAGTTTAATTGGCGTATATTACATAGGTATATGAAAAATTAGCAAGCTTCCACCATCCCGGATGTCTTCCTCAAGCTTAAACAAGCGTTCAATACTAAAACATACATTTACACAAACGATGGAAAAATGTCTTGACTGTATGTTTTAGTATTAGACGCTTATTTAAGCCTGATGAAGGCATCCAGGATGGTGAAAGCTTACTACTTTAGCATATATCTATGTAATATATGCCAATTAAACGGATTAGTTACCTATTAATTAAAGCTATGTACTTTTACAGGAATTTTGGAGATTTCAAAAAAAGTATTAATTCATTTTCATGTAAGGTCAACAGGCAAGAGAGTGTTCAAAGGGGATTTCAGTCAGGGGGCGGATTGGAACGACCAAACCAGGTCGGGAATTTTATCCTTGCGATCCAGTACAAAAGCACACCTTCTTTCAGCGGAATACCTGATAAATTCCTTGTGAAGTACCAATGAGATGACGCTTGAGTCAAACTGGAAAGTTGCAGCGATAAGACTTGTCGGAGTAGTTCAGTCAGGGAGAACATCCCGCTCTGGAGTAGAAAGACGTGGGTTCGAATCGCACCACCAGGAAATGGTTGCACACTATACCCTGGTGACAAAAGTATCAGATTCTGGATGAAAGAGAACTGTTGAAAATGCATTGTGAGACGAATTCAGTTGTGGACAAATTTTAAGAACAATTTAGCAGTGAGAGAATTTTGAAAATCCTTTCAACATTGAACCTAAAATCAAAGCACGCTCAAAACGGGGTGTTTTACAGGATAACGGGACATCAATGATTGATTTCTTGCATCGGAGGCGTCAGATGCTTTTCCCTTTGAACCATGACGGCTAGACAAGAGGAGAAGAAGCTAAGAACTCTAAGAAGGGAGGATACGATTTTCTGACAGCGAGCTGGAAGAAGGGTGAGGATAATGGCTTTCGTCCGTACGGGGATGCGCGAGTGAGGAGTACTAAGAAAATGAAATAGAAGATAAATTAGGCAAAACCGTAGGGTAAATACGAAAGAGCGAACAATTGAGTAATAAAACAGGCAACGAGACAACAAAAGCATTCAGTACTAATTTTCATCTAAGCTCAATCCGGAATAGCCTGCACGTATAATGAATAAGTTAATAAACAATGAGACTGCAACCTTCTAAACTACACGTCTGCTTCGCATTTTATGCAATGAGTTGGCGCAAGGTATAAATAATATTATGCTTTATTGCATAAATAAGCGGGGTTCGCTTATTTATGCAATAAAGCATAAATAAGCGGACCCCGAAACCAACCTCGTAACAGAACGTAGAAATTTGCTTCCTTTTCTGTATGTTTTGGAATTGGCTGCAGAATTGCCTAGAAGTTGGGGTGATGCGCTGATCTAGCAATTCGTTCACAGTTCAAATGTACACTGTAGTCATGGGATATCGTGTAGGACCGCCTCTATCCCGGCGAAGTGCAGCAACTCAACGTGGCATCGATTCAGCAAGTGGTAGGAAGACTTCTGGAGAGATATTGATCCATGCAGTCTGAGCAGCAACTCACACAGTTCCTTGGTATTGTAGGTGCAGGATCTTAGGGGCAAATGGACCTTTCCACCGCGTCAAATAAGTGCTTTATTGGGTTCACGTTGGGCGAGCGGGGTAGCAATACCGTCCGTCGGAACTGTGCAAAATGCTCCTCGAACTAATTTTAGACAACTTGGGCCCGATGGCATGGTGCATTATCCGTCTGGAAAATCCCATGGCTGTTGGGAAACACGAAGTCTCTGAAGGGTTGTAAACGGTCACCCAGCTGAGCAACAAAGCGATTACCGGTTAATGACGTGTTTACGAGGACCAGAGAACCCAAAACCGTGCCACGTAAAGACACCACACACATGCATAGAATCACCACCAGCTTGCACACTGTCTCGTTGATAGCTTGGACTCATGGCTTCATTCTACGCCCCACCCGAACCCTACCGTCAGCTTGTAACAACTGGTAGCGTGACTCATCGGAAAACGCCACATGTTGCCAGCATTCCAGGATCCATTACCGTATTTACGAGCCCAGGTGAGACGCTGACACCGATGTTGTGGCATTAACAAAAGCACTCTGGTGGGCCTTTTGCTCTCACACCCCATGGACGCTAAATTACGCTGCAGTGACATGATGGATATGTCTCTTGTACTTTCAGCACTGAATGTAAATATTATTATTATTATTATTATTTGATTGGAGGCTTAACGACGACCGTGAGCAACTTAATGGGCTATAAGCAGTCGCCCGTCCCTAATTTAGCGTAAATGGCTCCAGGGAAGGAAGAGAGCCAGTGCCGTAAGACAATCACAATATCCATGCCTCACCGGGATTCGAACCCAGACCCCTTTCGGACGAATGATCAGAGGCCGTCGCTTAAACCACTGCGCAACCGGGGCGGCGATATTATTTGTGCAAGTGTCGCATGTCTGTTAGCATGGAAAATCCTTGTCAGACGCCACTGGTCACGGTCATTCAGCACCCCTGGTATGCCACTGCGCTATCCACAATGGGTGGTAATGCCTTCCATGAGGTATTCTCGGTACACGCGTGACACCGTGGATCGAGAAATGATGAATGTTCGTACAACTTCGGGGACTGAATGTCCCATGAGTTTGGCTCCCACTGCCGCGCCTCGTTCAAAGTCCAGTAATTCACGTCGGCTTGCCACAATCCTAGTGGCGGTTGTTCAGCCTTGCTCACGAGATTATATCTCGCAACTGATAAAAATCGTGGCCTTTATACGACGGCAACGCCAGTTTAAAATTTACATACTGCTATCCCATGACGTTCAGCACTTCAGTGTATAATGGAGCAAGTCGTGATGGTTCCGGAGGCTAAACAACAATAATTATGATGGTAATCCAATCAGTAACGAATCTAGAGGCTCATCTTAGGGGAACGGGGTGTGGTTGCCCCGGTTTAAAAGAAACAGAGTGAGAGTTTGTGGAAGGCACACACACACACACACACACACACACACAAGCACACACTATGAACTTGCAACGCTCCCTCTTCCTGGCATTGCAAGGCTTTTCAATTTTTTTCCATTAAAAAAATTGTTCTAAATTTTTAAATCATAAACTGTGAAGGAGAACTGAAAAATCAACACTATTTTCATGGCGTTTTTTGGTCGCTTTTCGAGTAAACCAACTTGATGCTTTTTAAACCTCACGTCTGGATAAAATCTTTCAAAATAATGTTGGAACCCTTCTATTCAGATGGGTTACTTTAAAAGAAAAACATCCAGCTTAGAAATGTGTTACTAGTTTTTGTTATAGCCTAATCTAGGTACGTACTTCACACTGTCGCCCACGCTATCTCATACACATTTCCAAGTCTACTCCACATGGTGACTTTCCGTGCTCCAAATTACCAATGATGCCAGAGAAACAGAACAAAGCTTAATCCCATTGGTTTTCATGATCAGTCAAAATCTCTTTTCACTTCCGCTCTGATCTTTCTCTGATTCTGAACGTCTTTCTTTTACGCTGAAGCTAGACAGCGTTTGCCCCAAGGACCGGTACCAGTCAGCGAGAAGCGAGTGAACTTAGTTATTTTACTTTTGAAAGAAAATGGAATCAAAGTAAGAAAAAAATATAGATCTAAATTTTTTTGATCACCTGTCGCGGAAGGTTAAAGGAAGCTTGGATCGCTAATCTCGTCACAGAAGACCTGGACTCCTACAGACAAACTCACCAGGAAAGGAAAGCTTTCTTGAACTTCCTTTTGATGCCAGTCTGGTATCGATATAGTGAGATCCAAATCTCGGACTCAATTTTGGGGTATTATGGGGAAAGAATATCCAAGTCTCAGCGACAAAGCTCTAAAGTTATTGGTAACTTTTTCGACCACGTATTTATTGCGAGCAAAACTTTTCAGCCGTTTCGGCAATGAAAACAAAGCACATGAACATAATGGACATTAATGCTGCACTGCGCCTTATAGAAACGATGCTGAAACCACGGCTCCAGAAAATTATCGCGAAGCAGCTACAACGTAATTTATTTTCGTGTACAGATCTTGTCGTTCTTACGTTATTTCTAAACCATCGGATCAGAATACGATGCTATTGTTCCTAATTGAATTATTACGGCCAGACGAATCATAAAACAGAAGTCAAATTATGGGAATTGTCTTTATTGGTCCCAGAACGAATTTCAGTAGCACTCCAAAATTTTTAAGACAGCAGATATCAGATTACATTATCTAATAATTCAACGTCTACAAACACACATCCAATACATCTCCGTCACAGCAACTGTTATCTTGTCCTTTTATCTATCGTTCTTATCTCATACATTCATGCGTCGCGTTCACTCTGACCTCAAGAGTGTTGCCAACAGTATTCTCGTGAGAGAGAAGATGTTACGTTAAGTTGGGAAGTATAACGGAGAACAAACTCAAACTGCACATAGGGAAGGAAATTAAAAATGAAAGTTAATTTAGAATATACGTCACACAGGAGCAACAGACGTCGCATTGACCGCAGAAAAAATTATATTAACGGTAATGATAATATTGTGGGATATTGAATATTAATCGCATCATTGAAGAATATTAACATATTAAGTGATATTAACTGTAATTAGGTGATATGGAATAATCTGGTACATATATGTATTATTGATCGTACGTCGTAATTATTATTATAATATAAGTGGAATATTACGAGGTTAAATACTCAAAAGTACACTAAAGCTTTTGCTCCGGCATTGCCGGTCCACGAAAGTTTCCCAACGTTTTGCCGGTCCGCAAATGCTAGAACACAACATTGTATCTCTAAATTGACAGCAAATTTTAGTTGTTACGAAAACTCTTACGAAAACTTATGGATTTATTACTACAATTTTCCAAAAATAAATGCCAAAAGCTATTTCGATATTGGCCAATTAGAAAGGAAAAACCTGCGGCGGAAGAGGAAGAGGGGGGGGGGGTGATTGCCCGATCGCTCCCGGCTGGATACGTTCCTGAATCTAATGAAACGTGTATTGCAACCACAGTACTCAAATGATTTTCTTTCTTTTGGATTTGAGCAAATACTCTGAGAATCGAAAGCAAAGAGAAGCTCTCATCGCTGCCTTAGAGTTACCAGCCCTAGAAAAGGGAAGAGTCAGTGCTGCAGAAGCCTACACAATGTCCATGTCCTCCTCGGCATTTGGACCTGGACTATTATGAAGGAAAGTCAAAAGCACACACTCTAGTCTACTGCAATTACAACACACACTTTCACACAACAAGGGTTTACCAAAAGAAATTAAGTCGTACAATGTAAGTAATAGGAATCGAATTTAAGAGAAGCTTTGGAAATAAAAGATTAAAACAAAATCGAAGAAAGAATTTAATACTGGATTAATTCCTAGCTAGAGAAAGAGGCAACATGCTACGTGGTCCTTAAGTTCTTTCATTCTTAATTAGTACCCAGCAAGGAGCTCGTGTGGATGACGCCATATTTTTAAGCCTATTGGAAAAATCATTTAGACATAGTCAAACAATTTCACACAAGCACTTAAGTAACACATTCGATAAGAATTTTTCGCCTTTATCCAATCCAAATCTCCTTTAGACATAAATGCCATTTTTACTTCTGAATTCCACGTGTTGTGGTGAACAAAGGAATTTTTAAGAAGTTTCACAGCTTGATTTAAAATCACGCTGCTCATAGGAACTCTCTTAAAAATACACAATAAACTTCGGCCAAAATTTTTGCCCTCTGAAACAGTTAGTTAAGAGATCTAAAATGGAAAGGGAAGGAATTCAAAACCAACTTCAGCTGCAGAATATTTATGTGGAATAGAATGTATGTAAAACGAATAAATTTTAGCCTCATTAACAATTGTACCAACACGAAACCACGCACTTCGGTTTTAAACGAAAACCCGAAAAAACTCGCAGAAGGGACTTGAATGCCTTAACTTATCACGTAATCGGTTCTGGCACGGTTGCGAAATTCTAGATTTTTCGATCAATCGCACGCAATCATGCCACCGAATATACGAAAATCTTAAGGCTGTTTCACTTGCCTTGCAGTACAATGGAAGGAACCAAAATGCATAATTTGGAGTATAATTATGAATCAAATCTTTTGAAAATTGCTGACATTATTAGAAATGGAATAAAGCTTTAAGTAATACAAATGAAACGCAGAGAATATGTTAATAAATAACTAAAAATTGTTATTTTAAATTTTATGTAACCAACGCCATCTACATTTAAACATTGTTAGCGCAAGCAGAAACAAATACACTGCCCAAAGTTTCGTTAAAATTTAGTGCATTAGCTAATAGAATAGTTGTTTCCCTACAATCTCACCAAGTTCCTTAATTTTTCGCGAGTTATTTATTTATGAATATATGAATTATAAGCGTATAAGCGTGCCTCCAATGGGACCACGATTCATCTCCAGATGGCGCCACAACCGAGTTTTCCCTAAACACTGGTGTCAACTGTCAATACCAATTATCAAGAGGCGTTACAAGACTAAGCTCTAATGCCATTGGACAGAGACTCCTGGTTATCACAGCAAGAGTCTCTGTCCAATGGCATTAGAGCTTAGTCTTGTCATGAAGAAGAAGACAGGAAAATACAGTAGATAAATTTATCCAGGATTTGACGATCTCTTGGAATATCAAATTGGGAACCCGTAGGAATTTGCCAGTGAAATGGTTATATTATTTCCAAAGACGCTAATCTACAGCAAAAAATTGAATGATACAATCAGACTGCAATTGAAGTTCTTGTTCCACAAAGTCTTGTTATACAATTTCCGATTACAAGTTGCGGTCCTGAAAATATTGTGATCCCTATACAGTCCTTTCAGTAGAACAATATCTACAACATATCGGGAACTGTTATGAGCACATACGTTAAAGTCCGGTCAATAGAACAAAAAACCATGACATCCACATTCCTGTCATATTGAAAATAAATGTTACTGAATATCAGTTACTCTGCAGTTTCATGCAGGTTTTTTGGCCTTAAAGTCCCCCCCCCCCCCCAAAAAAAAAAAAAAAAACACTGTCGGGTACTTATTAATTTTATCTAAATCATCCCCATCAAATCTCATGTGGGGGAAATTGTAACTGAAAACAGAATTTAACTGACCATAATCAACAGCCGAAATTTTAGATTGGATTCCAAGGGACAGGAAAAGACCCAGAAAAAGACCACATGGGAGATGGGTGGATGAAATTCGTAAATATGCGGGAGTGACATGGAGGAGACTGGCACAAGACAGACCGTTGTGGAGGAAACTTGGGGAGACCTTCGTCCAGCAGTGGATTGATAATGGTTGACAATGATGATGATGATGAATCAACATCGTGGATCGCATTGTGTGTGTGTGTATGTGTGTGTGTGTGTGTAGGTCCTCTGAGAGGAGGGGGGCATAAAGCCCGTTTGGCCCGGACCTCACATGCTCGGGGGCCGTAAATTTACACTCTCGACGATAACTCTTAATTTGGTTATACACTGCTAGCTAGTATAACCACGAAAGACAAGAGATATCAAAGCCATATTTATTATACCGATGGCATATGATACAAGGGTGAATCGATTACGAATAATTAATACAGACATTTAAGGGTGAATCGATGACGAATAATTAATACAGACGATTACGAATACAACACGGTGAGATGGGGGAAACATGTAAAAATCTGTATCTTGTGTAGCCACCACTACATGGCCCGGTATACGCAGGAAGAGACTTTGGATGTGTGATTCGGAAATGTCCGTCCATGCAGTTTCGATACGATGCCATGGTTTATCTGTTGTAGCCGCCGGTGGGCGCTGGTGAGCCAGTCGTCCTATGATCATGAACTGGACGTGTTTAATTGGCAACAGATTCGGGAAACGCGCGGGCCAAGAAAGACGTGGTGGCTGTCCAAGAAGTATTGTACGTTGCTTGCGACATGCGGTCGCACATTGTCCTGTTGGTAAATGCACCAGACAGTCCCTGAAGATACAGTAACACAACAGGCTGCAACACCTCACTGATGTAACGATGACTGTTCAAAATACCGGTAATGCGTATGAGGTGCGAGCGGGAGTGGAAACCAATGATACCCCTGATCATAACGTCTGGTGCCGGGTCTGTTATGGTGCAGCATAATTAATGCACGGCTCACTCACGCGGTCTCCGCGGTGCCACCACACACGGATTCGGCCAACATGGTGCTGTAAACTGAAGCGGTATTTGTCTAAAAACACGATGTCTTCCCATTCGCTCCACCAGAAGCGACGTTCTTGGCACCACTGTAGTCTCAGACGCCGGTGTTGTAGAGTCAAAGGTAGCCGAAGCAATGGGAGCCGTGCAAAAATGCCCCGATGCTGCAGACGACGTCGAACTGTACGTGCGGAGACAGGGTGTTCGGCCACACACGCGAACTGCTGAGCTACGGCCATTGATGTGACTGTGCGATTCACAATAGCAATGCGCACCAGATGTCTCTCCTCTGGTTCGGTTGTGTGACGGGCCGTTGGGATCCCGCACGTTGGTGAGCTCGTTCCTCCGATTCCTATTGACGCCATATTCTCAGCACCGTGCCCGCATTGCTGTGCTTGTTCTCCCTTGTTATACTACTATCAGGGGACGTTACTGTCCAACCTGATTTCCATATGTGCTGCCCATCAGCATGTGGTCCCGTGGTCTGCCATCCTGCCAACTTTCTAGCCCATGTGATGCGATCTTCCTGGTGTTGTACTTTTAATGTCCAGCAGTGTTGTTACAGACACAGAAATATACAGCCTCAGTATACTTCCATAGTTTTGTATAATTGTTTTCGCCATTTTGCATCTTTTAATTTACATGGGTGGGGGTTCAAAAACGGAACTACTAGTTTTGTAGAAAGGTTTTCGGACTTTTTCATTTTTTAATGTACTGGAGGAGACGATGTACTCAAAAATGGAACTACTACTTTTGTATCATTGTTTTCGCACTTCATTTTTTAATTTACTGGGAGCCCTCAAAAATGGATGGCCCGGGCCTCTATTGAACTGTGTGTGCGTGCGTGTTGACACCTAATATGTTCCTGCATTTTTCTTTAATTATGGGGATTCAAATTTTAATTTAAAAATAAAAATGTCATTAGGAAGCTTTGTGGCAGCGTTGCTGATAACTCTGAAAAATTAATTAGGTTTCTATTAGAATTGAAGTGTTTAATATATTTTTTTCATATTTTCCATCAAATTTATTTTTATTAGCCCCTAATTTCAATGTCAATTTAAAAATACACATTTTGCGTTTTGATACCTGGTTTTTATTCCCCTAGAAAATTCAATTTATATTGCTAAAGATTAATTGCTTTGGACATAGTAACCATTTCACTGGAAATTTCATCCGGGTTCTCAATTGACGAGAGCCTATCGAATGTGAGAGCCAAAACGGTAATGTAACAGCCAAGCAATCCACGAGATATATATCGAATGTGAGAGCCAAAACGGTAATGTAATAGCCAAGCAATCCACGAGATATATATCGAATGTGAGAGCCAAAACGGCAATGTAACAGCCAAGCAATCCACGATATATATATCGAATGTGAGAGCCAAAACGGTAATGTAACAGCCAAGCAATCCACGATATATATATCGAATGTGAGAGCCAAAACGGTAATGTAATAGCCAAGTAATCCACGAGATATATATCGAATGTGAGAGCCAAAACGGTAATGTAATAGCCAAGCAATCCACGAGATATATATCGAATGTGAGAGCCAAAACGGTAATGTAATAGCCAAGCAATCCACGAGATATATATCGAATGTGAGAGCCAAAACGGCAATGTAACAGCCAAGCAATCCATGATATATATATCGAATGTGAGAGCCAAAACGGTAATGTAA
Organism: Macrothele yani; assembly: GCA_039090855.1. Classification (NCBI taxonomy): domain Eukaryota; kingdom Metazoa; phylum Arthropoda; class Arachnida; order Araneae; family Macrothelidae; genus Macrothele; species Macrothele yani. Next base: position 32,571,136 of record CM076989.1, on the reverse strand, counting down.
CAGCCAAGCAATCCACGATATATATATCGAATGTGAGAGCCAAAACGGTAATGTAATAGCCAAGTAATCCACGAGATATATATCGAATGTGAGAGCCAAAACGGTAATGTAATAGCCAAGCAATCCACGAGATATATATCGAATGTGAAAGCCAATCAATCCACGAGATATATATCGAATGTCAGAGCCAAAACGGTAATGTAATAGCCAAGCAATCCACGAGATATATATCGAATGTCAGAGCCAAAACGGCAATGTAACAGCCAAGCAATCCACGAGATATATATCGAATGTGAGAGCCAAAACGGTAATGTAATAGCCAAGCAGTCCACGAGATATATATCGACTATGAGAGCCAATCAATCCACGAGATATATATCGAATGTGAGAGCCAACACGGTAATGTAACAGCCAAGCAATCCACGATATATATATCGAATGTGAGAGCCAAAACGGTAATGTAATAGCCAAGTAATCCACGAGATATATATCGAATGTGAGAGCCAAAACGGTAATGTAATAGCCAAGCAATCCACGAGATATATATCGAATGTGAAAGCCAATCAATCCACGAGATATATATCGAATGTCAGAGCCAAAACGGTAATGTAATAGCCAAGCAATCCACGAGATATATATCGACTGTGAGAGCCAATCAATCCACGAGATATATATCGAATGTGAGAGCCAACACGGTAATGTAATAGCCAAGCAATCCACGAGATATATATCGAATGTGAGAGCCAATCAATCCACGAGATATATATCGAATGTGAGACCCAAAACGGTAATGTAATAGCCAAGCAATCCACGAGATATATATCGAATGTCAGAGCCAAAACGGTAATGTAAGAGCCAAGCAATCCACGAGATATATATCGAATGTGAGAGCCAATCAATCCACGAGATATATATCGAATGTGAGGGCCAATCAATCCACGAGATATATATCGAATGTGAGAGCCAAAATGGTAAATGGGGACACCCTAAGTGCATCAGCTATTACTGTTGCATTAAAATACATTACTCACAGACAATACATCACTGTTATCCTGGATTTTTTTTTCCTGGATATTTTTTGTTGGACTTTTTTCTTTGGGGTTTTCTTCCTCGAATTATTTTTTAACTTTACTTTTTCTCCGTTGGACTCTCTATCTTAGAATTTTTCTCCGGTGGACTTTCTATGCTGTACTTTTTGCATGTTGCCAATTTCACTACAGACATCTGCAAAGGCACGCAAATAACTGCTGAATTATCTTTTTCAGCTAAAAGTAGGCTTTCCCAGATGGGGGTCCGGACAAAAGCTCACCGGACATTTACCCACCAGATCCTTGCCCACCCGGTCATTTGCCCACCAGACCCTTGCCCACTATGGATGATTTGTAGATAATACGTAACTTCGGAGGACGTTTCCGATCAAGTGTAGGAAAACTGATCACATAAATATTTATGGACCGTATAAAAATTGCACTTTGTTTTAGAAATGTTCAAAAATTTAAGGGAGCTACCATAAACCTAAACTAACATGTATATCACCTTTCTTATGGGTTCAAAAAGCTCAAACATAAATCATTAGACAACGCTATCAATAGACGAATAACGCACTGGAAAATTTGGAAAAGTTTAAATTTAGGGGGTGTTAACCCCCCAAAATGTAAACTAACATATATAGTTTTTTTCATGGGCTCTAAAAAGCTCAAATTTAATATTAATTACGCAATAATTAATATTAAGTCATACAATATTAATATTATTCAATATTAATATTCATTATAATATTAATACTATTTTTAATAATTAATATTTATCAATACTCATTCAATCTTAATTACAAGACCTTAGGCCTAGGCCCTTTTGACTGTTTTTATTCTACCGATGTCATATAAATAACGTTATTTACATAACAAGTGAAGGTAATAATCTTGTGCTTTTACTTAAGCACTAAATATTAGTTCATATGCCCTAGGCCTTTTTAACAGTTTTATTCTAACGATGTCACATTCATAACGTTTACGTATTAACTGAAGTTTTTTAATTCATTGGTCCTAGGCCTAAGGCCTAGTAATTATTATTGACTGCCTAAGTAAAGGCGCAAAGCTATTAACTTGACTTTTTGTAAACTTTATGAATATCACATAGGCGAAGGAGAAAGTGTTGAAACGTCCTATGCTTGCTGCCTATTAATTAGTGGATGATTCATAAGTAAAAGCGCAATATTATTATTGACATTACTTGTTGCGTAAATTTTATGAATATGGGTATGACGAAATGAAAACTCTTAGAAGCGCCTAGACGTTAGGCCTAATAATTAATATTTTTTTGCCTTAGTAATATCGCAATATTAATAATTTGACAGGTTACGTAAACGTTATGGACATGATGAGCACGATGGAATAAAAATGCCGACGCCGGAAATTTCCCCCACATATTTGTGCTCGTTGTCACGTTTTAAACAGCGTGAAAATGGAAATTGTAACCACGGAAGTCTCCCCAGCATTCGATATTTTGCGTAAACTGCAATTTGAGCACGATCCCTGACTAAAAAAAGTGGAGGACTTTTCCTGTGGGAAACTTTTCCGTCCACCTAAAGTAATGGGATTCAGTTTACTATAAGATAGATTTAACTGCTGATGAACAAGCTGAAATTGTAATAATTGTATTATTACAATTGCAGCTTTTTAAAACATTTCTTCAAGTGTTTACCCCACCGTTATTTAAAACATGTCTTCAAGTGTTTTACACAAACGATATCTACGTGAAGAAATTACTATTAGAAGATCTGAGAAATCAAAACAAAACACACACTCTACTTAGAAACATGACATGTGGTTTACAGCGTACCTTAGTTCATGGGAATGTAGCACCATTCAGAATAAATGCTGGAAATATCCCTCCACCAACATCCAAACACACTCGAACGCCACTGTGCAGATTATCGAAGGTCCACCGCAGCATGTCCTCACCAATAGTCCGGATTGCTGCACTGATGTTGCTTTCTAAGTCTTCTATGCGAGGCTTATTGCTGTAAGCACGAACTTCAAATATCCCCATAAAAAAAATATCGGGAGGAGTCAAATCGGGTGAACGCGGTGGCCATAGTCCTTTGGAGATTACTTGGTTACTGAAGAAAGAGGAAATTTCACTCGTGCTCACACTGGACACATGGCACGTCGCACCATCCTGTTGAAAGCACCCCGTTGTCCAACCGATGTCGGTTAGTTAGCCCACGAATCGTCTGAAAATGTTAACATATGACGCCGAGTTTACTACACTCCTGAAGAAAATGGGTCCAATTATTCTCGTTCGGGGCACAGCACACCAGACACCGACTTCTGCAGGACGTAATGGGGTTATGTGTAATTCATGTGTATTATCTGTAGCCCAGATGCGGGAGTTTTGCGAATTGATATACCCGTCCAAATGAAATCATACTTCGTCAGTGAACCATGTGAAATCCAAAATGGCCGCCCCGGTGGCGCAGTGGTCTAAGCGATGGCCTCTGATCATTCGTCCGAACGGGGTTCGGGTTCTAATTCCGGTAAGGCATGGGTGTTGTGTTTGTCTTACGGCACTGGTTCTTTCCCTTCCCTGGAACCAGTGACCTTAAGTTAGGGACGGGCGACTGCTTATAGCCCATTGAGTTGCTCATGGTGGTCGTTAAACCTCCAATAAAAAAAACAAAGAAAAATTCCAAAATGTTCGGAATTGCAAGTAAAAACGTAATAAACTAGTGACAATAAGACACAAGCTTTTGAAGATCCGGTTCTTGCAACTCTTGCACAGCTGTCACACGGAACGGATGTAGCAACGCTTTCTCCTCTGCACTTTTGCAGATGAAAACAGAAGACCCATTTTCTTGTGACAAACGTCATAGTGACTTCCTCGGTGATGCCAGCAGCCTGTGCTTCACTCTTCGATTTTTTTTTTTTCGCTAAAGGAGGACGTCCGCCACTGTATTGGTTCAAAACACTGCCCGTGGTTTCAAATTTCTTTGCTGACAAGGCGATGTAACGTTTGTCCGGTGCTTTTCTTCCCGCAAACTTCTGCAGCTGTGTTATCATTATAGACTTTGTTATCCAATAACTTTTCACAATAAACACCCGTTCCACAACGTTATACACAGCCATCCTGAACGATGTTCAAGGACTCGGTAAAACACGCAGATTGCCTCCGGATGGAATTAGCCTGCCCGACCATCTATTGTGGTGACATTACAATGAGTCATCGCCTTATCATGAAAATTATTTCCGCGCATTTTTCAAGGATTAAGGTCAATTGTAAACCAAATTTTGTGTTTCTTCGGGGGTCCTAACAAAAGTTCTGCACACTGTCCATTTTTGGGGAAAGTGTGAAGTAACGGAGAAAACGTACCTTATTGCCGTTCAATGTACTCTCCTGTGCTGCTCATGACAGCTTGCCAGCGGTGAGGTAGGTCCTGGATGCCCCGTAGTACGCCATCTTTGTTCAGCTGTCGTATGACTCTGGTCACTTCCGATTTTTTGATGCAACAGAATGCTTTGGAACTTGAGATCTTATTAAATTGACAATGACTTTCAATTATCTTTAAGAATGCGCAATGTACTGTTTTATAAGATTATTTCACAAAATTTCTAAATATGAAATTTACTCTTGATAGCTGTATAGCTTTTGTCTTAAGGACTCCACAGACATATACATCCTACAATCACCTGTACAATAATTTAAGTATCCGGTTTCGTACGGTAACACAACATACAGGGTGATTCATAAAGAAGTATACAGTTTCAACGCACTATAAAACAAGAACAATGTAAGATATTTTATGTTACCTGTAACAGAATTGTAGGGGAATGTTTCAAGTATTTTTAGAGACAGTCACAGATGTTCTATGTGTGAACTCTTAGTCACAAGACACACATCGATCCGGTAATCCGTTTCCGCCCAAACGCGAGGTAAGATATCTGAATCAAGTGCAGTGATAGTGGCTGTGATACGCTGTTTCAGCTCAGCTAGATCAACAGGAAGGAGAGGATCATGACGATCATATGTAGAGGATTTTAGGAAGGAAGTGTCTGACCCCAGGTCTTAAACAACTCTCAGAAATAGGAAACTAGGAGATTTGGGCTAGAGTGCCCAATAGGAAAGTGACACGGAAGCGAAGTAGAAAGAGGAGGAAGACGCCCTTATTTATTACCGGGGGGCCAGTATCCGGGGTCCGATGGCTTAACGTACCCATCCGACGCACGGCGGATATTTAGTGGATCGAGCGTTCGTACCTGCCTGGGATCGAACCTGAGGTTCTTTCCGTGGCAGTCACGAACGTTGCCCACTAGGCCACCCGCGGCCCCAGGAAGGAGAGGGGCGAATACCTTGTTCTTTACGTACCCCCACAGGAAAAAGTCATAAGGTGTTAAGTCAGGACTTCTGGGTGGCTATTGGGTTAGTGGCATGTTGTAGTCCGCGGCTCGTCCAATCCATCGGTGAGGAAGATGTTCATCGACTGACTAGTCACGTGCGCTGTCGCCTACGTCACTTCCCTCAGTAGCGAGACACAAACTTTATGAGTACATCTACCTAACGGTTCGCAGTTGTGGTCCGTGTCTTCAACTGTTACTGTTTTACAGCATCTGGAAACTGTATACTTCTTTGTGAATCACCCTGTATAATAGCTGGTGCACAAAATGGGGGAGAGGGATATCCGATGCCAGAATGAGTTTCATGAGATATGCTATTCACAATATCCGGTCTTTCCACACGACATCAAAATCAGATTCTCTGACAGATGGTTTACATTTTACAGTTACTCAAACCTTAAGCATTTCCGCGAATCACTCGTATTACCGGAAATGTTTCGTCATATGGATACGGAAAAAGTGCGAACAGAGTTTTCCCGTTAATATATAAAAGGAATTGAGGAAAATTTTCTAAAAATTCAGAATATTCCGTTGACAGTTACATTTTAAAAACGGCAATTGACCATCAATATAAGAAAGGGATTGCAAAAAGGTTTCCGAAAATACGGAATTTTCCTGGGTTACGAAAATTCAGTGAAATTCAGATTTCTTTCCGTCAGAGTCCATTTTTGGACGCAGAGCGCCCTAGTTGGGCAGAATTTTGGGGGCTCAGTATTAGTGACACACCCAGGATTTCATTACGTGTGACTGAATGAAACTGCCCACGAGGAAACATTCCCAAAATATGATGAGGAAGCCATAAAAATATCCCCGCCATATTAAAGTGTGTATCCATGATTGATAGACGAACCAGTGTTAGCAAGAAAATGTAAAAATGCGTGGTTGAAGAATGGACGCCAGTTCAGTTCTGCTTTAACCCCGCCCCCTCCCTAGGTTCAGCTTGTTGAAATTATATCAAAGTAATGAATAAAATAATAAGATCCAAATATCATGATTCAAACGAATTCTTAATGCATGAAAATTTCCTCCAATTACAGATGTGTACAAAAAACATTTGTGGTGCTTTCGAAAGATTTGAGGATGGACTAGGGGCGACTACACTTTTTGCAGGCTCCTCCGAAAAAAGGGGAGAGAAATAAAAAACTTTTTTCACAAGGTAGTTTCTTGTAGTTTTCGCTGTGCTATCTGCAAAGAAAAAAAACAGAACAAAAAAACTGTAGAACTCTGTCAATTGAATTGTTCAAGCATCCTGCATAATTCTGGAGCGCCTTGAAAACGTGGGGCCCGAGGCTGTAGCCCCCCCCGCCCCTAGCCACCCTCCTAAATGGGCTCTGTTTTCCGTCATTTCTCGGAAAAGGTTGCATCAGAATTATGCTTCGTTAATTCCCGAAATGAATCACGGGAAGTGGCTCGTCAATTTCAGAAATTTTTTACAGTGTATAGTCCGGTATGCCTAGGTGTATTGCAGCGAATTTCATTTTACATACATTTTTTTACCTATCATACCGGTAGGTCATCATGCTATCGGAAGTATAGAACGTAGAATATGAATTTTTCTACTCAACAGTATTCAAATCAACACTAAAAGGAAAGATTCCTCCTTTTTTTTTCTTTTTTTTTTTTTTTCTGTTGTTCAAAGACGTCGAACATTCTCAGTTGACAATAAAGAAAATCCACTAAGCCGCTCTTCCGCCATTGAGTTTGTTAAGTACGTTTTGATGACTTTTAGTTTTTGGAAGGAACGTCCTGCTGCTGCTGCCACAGGTACAGGAATCGTCAAAAACAAAAGGTACGCAGGACATACTTAGGGGAAACTGTATGAAAGTGCTTGGTTTTCAAACAGCCAAAGCTCTGCAACTTCTTTTGCTGATAGAGTGAAGTGTGAAAACACATCTTTTTCCGCGACGGACATCGTGCCCCCTCACTCCGGAGTAACTCGCTCTCCCAACTGAGCAACGCGGACAGAATGTCTCGCTGCAGATTTGTCGTCTTGACACATGTTTTCACCTCTGTAGAACGTCACAGAAGCAACTCGACACTGAACGAAATACGGTTACAGGGATATTTGTCATCAATACGGCAGTGCCGCCCTGGTGGCGCAGTGGTCTAAGTGCTGGCTTCTGACCATTCGTCCGAGAGGGGTCCGGGTTCGAATCCCGTGAGACATGGATGTTCTGTTTGTCTTACGGCACTGGCTCTCTTCCTTCTCTGGAAGCAGTTGCCGTATATTAGGGACGGGTAACTGTTTATACCCCATTGAGTTCCTCACACTGGTCTATACATAGGCAGCAGGTAGCCCTCTGACTATGTAGCGCATGGCGGTATGTAAATGATCGACGGGACCAAACATGAGAACAAAGCATCGTCATCGATACTCGGCAAGGTTAAAAGCGACGCATTGCTCATAAGGAGCATTATCGTAGAATACGGTTCAAACGCGGGAAAGAGAAGGCAAAAAAGACACACATTCTAGGAATGAATGATTCCTATAATAAAAATATCTAATTCAAGTTGACGATCGGTGAGTGTTCAGTAAGCCAATAATGCACGATTATTAAGGAACGGAATTATAGGTAAATAAATATTCTTACATAAAAACGCATGTTTTCGAAAATTTTGTACGAAAATACGTATTTTCCCAAATTCCGTTTTAAAGACATAAATTGCATCGTTTTTTTACGCTTTCCAACCGTAGATTGAAGAAGCGTATATGCTCCAGCTTTGTCCGTCCGTCCGTCTGTCCGCACGATAACTGGCGTAAAAATGGTTCGATTTTGATGAAATTTTAGTGTGTAGTAGGGGACCACCTGGGAACGAACCCTATTGAAAATGGGACAAATGGGGTCAAAGGTCACGACGTAGGAGCGGGATCCTTCCATTGCCCTTATGCGTCATAACGTGCGTAAATATGGTTTGATTTCAATGAAAGTTTACTATGTGGTAGGGGACTACTTGGGGACGAACCCTGTTCAAAATGGGTGAAGTGGGGTTAAAGGTTAGAACATAAGAGCGGGATGCATTCCATTGCCCTTATGCATCATAACGTGCGTAAAAATTGTTCGATTTCGATGAAATTTCAGTATGTGGTAGGGGACCACCTGGGGACGAACCCTATTGAATGTGGACGAAATGGGGTCAAAGTTCAGGACATAGGAATGCGATCCATTCCATCGCTCTTATCCCATATTATTAAGGTGGACGTCAAGTAATTTTGCTTCCTATACTTCCAATGGAAAAACTTTTGTGCACATTTCCTTCACAATTAATGCGTTCTCAAAGAAGAAAATTTGAACATCGATTAAAGTAACTTTATTACAACTTGGAATACTTAATATTTTCTAAAACAAAACCATAATTACATTAAAAATCAATAACTTTTCCTTTGGTGGTGTTGAAACCAGAAAAAGGATGGCGCGAGCTGCACTTTGATGACGTCAGTAGGCAAACAAATGTTGGATTGCATAATTATGGTTATGTTTTAGAAAATATTAAGTATTCCAAGTTATAAAATGAAGATATGTTAATAGATGTTCAACTTTTTATCCTTGGGAACGCATTAATTGGGAAGAAAATGTGTACAGAAATTTTTCCATTGGAAGTACAGGAAGGCAAAATTACTTGACGTTCACCTTAAAGGAGCAATTCTTGTATGTATGTAAATTTTATTTTGAAAACGGCTCTAAGAATTTTGATGAAAGTCGTTAACCTACCGTTTTCTGGTACTAGAAATCGATTTAGCTTGATCTCGACTTTAAGAAAATTTGTTTAGTGGGTTAAATAACCACCCCAAATTACCAAGTTTGTAGTGTGGTGTCATGGCGTAGCCCCATTAGATGTTGGCGCGCGATCATGCCATCTATCTCATTACGTCACGCGTTGTTTGTGGATGCTATTAAAGTTTTATGACGTCACACCTTGCTAGCAGATGGTTGCGATTCCCATCTGCCTCATTACGTCACGGGTTGTGTGCGTATGCTCGTCCGCACGATAACTTACGTAAAAATCGCTCGATTTCGATGAAATTTTAGTATGTGGTAGGGGAACACCTGGGAAGGAGCCCTATCGAAAGTGATCGAAATGGGGTCAAAAGTCAGGACATAAGAGCGGGATCCATTCCACTGCTCTTATGCGTCATAACTAACGTAAAAAAGGTTCGATTTCGATTAAATTTTAGTATGTGGTAGGTGACCACCTGGGGACAAACCCTATTGAAAATTGGCGAAATGGGGGTCAAAGATCAGGACATAGAAGCGGAACCACTTCCATCGTCATTATGAGTCATAACTTACGTAAAAATGTTTCGATTTGGATGAAATGTTGGTATGTTGTAGGGACCTTCCTGGGGACGAATCCTATTGAAAATGGACGAAATGGGGTGAAAATTTAGGACACAGGAGCGGGATCTATTCCATAGCACTTATGCATCATAACTTACGTAAAATCGCTTCGATTGCGACAAAACTTTATCATGTTATTTCGGAGATATACTGAACCAGTTCTCTTGAATATCGTTTCTGTTGAAGGTCAGGGCACAGGAGGGAGATTTATTCCACAGCTATTTTTCTCATAACTTGAGTAATAGCTTGAGTAATGATTTCTAGTATATTGGAAAGCTTATCATAATCAATGCATTGCATGATTTTACTAACTTGTTTTTTATTTTTAGAGTAAATATACCCGAAGTAAAACCTTAAAACTTCAGTGGAAGGAAAACTTAAAAGAACTGTAACAAGCAGGTTGAATTTACCCCTTTTTCCCCTCCAGGAGGACTCGTTTCATCGGCGCCAACGCGTTGGCGAATGACTTCTCTTTCCGCTCGGAAAAGCGAAACCAGAAGTTCTCCAGTATCCACGAAGGGTTGGTTAACACATGAATAGGTCTCAAAGTCCAGCACGGAGAGCATATATACAAGGCTTGCTTTATAATCATTGTCGTTGAAGCTGTTCTACTGAATTTTGCTGCGGCCGTCATATTCTTCTTTTTGCGATATTATTCTGCTTCGATATTTCGTGGTAAGGTACGGTTGTAAAGTGCACTCAGGTAATTATTTCTAAATGCTCTATAACTGTGCTGAATACATCGAAGAACTATGCATTGTGACCACCTACCTAATAAGCTGTAGGACCCACTTTAGCCAGCAAAACAAAGGCCACTCGGTAAGGCATCGATTCGATAGGGTGGCGATAGGTATCCTGCGGTAGCTGGTACCATACTGCCAACAGCAGGTCCTCTTGTTCCCAAACATTTCGGGGTGGTGGTGATTAGAGCGAACACGCTTTTCCAAGTCGAACCACAAATCTTCGATTGGGTCCCTGTCAGCTGAGTTTGGAGACTAGTGCATTGACAGAAAGTCACCAGCATGTTCCTGGAACAACTTCTTGACGATTCTGGCAGTGTGGCTGGCGGATTATCCTGTTGGTAATGGCCATCACCAGCAGAGAACACAGTTGCCATGAATGGGGGAACTTGGTCCACAACGTTGTTCAGATACCTGACAGCTGTCAGGGATTGTTCTATTGGAATAATAGGGCCTAAAGTGTCCCAAGAAAACATCGCCCACAGTACAACACCGCCGCCTTCGGCCTGTTTCCGCCCAACAGTGGATCCAGGTGCCGTAGCCTCCGTTGGTAATCGGTGTATCCGGGCTCAGCCATCTACGTGATGCAACAGGAATCTTGATTTGTCAGACCAGGCCACGGTCCAATTTCTATGATCTTGGGCCCATTTCATGCGTTGTTGCCGATGACGTGCAGTGAGCATGGGGACCCAACTGGGTCTTCGGCTGCGCAGGCCCATACGCAGAAGGCCACGATGAACTGTGTGCTGCGACACATTGCCCTGATCACCACTGTTGTAACTACGTACTCACTACAGCGGCACGTGAACAACACACAAGGCCCGCCGTTTCCGAGTTTGTAGTTCCGAGGCGCCCTGCCATCACAATTTGTCCTTTATCAAACTCCGATAAATCTGTAGCTTTACCCATTCTGACTCCGAACACTCTACTAACCGAAAGCTGGTCCTCGGTTTGTAAACATACTGCGCTGTGAACTTCACCTGCGCCACCATTCAGTTTCCAGACTAGTTCATTTTCCTAGGCTGGGGGTGATCATAATGTAATTGCTCATCGGTGTATATTTTTGTGTTGAGGTTTTACCAGTGTTTTGCCTCTTCATTGCGAGTTTGTGAGTGAAAAAGGTCCTTAGAACCCAAAGCCCAATAAAAGCAACCAAAAATGTAAGATCATCCTATCAAAAACTAACTGGATTTGTCATCACGTGGCATTATCGCCCACAAGGAAAATAAATCAAGACCAAAAGCAAAACAAAATCATTCTGCTGTCTTTGCAATTTTATTCGTATTTCTTAAGCTTATTAACAGTTTCTGTAGATTGCATGGTTTCCAAATGAAGATTTTGCTGCCCCGGCGGCGCAGTGGTCTAAGCGATGGCATCTGACTATTCGTCCGAAAGGGGTCCGGGTTCGAATCCCAGTGAGGCATGGATGTTGTGTTTGTCTTACGGCACTGGCTCTCTCTCTTCCCTGGAACCAGTGACCCTAAATTAGGGACGGGCGACTGCTTATAGCCCATTGAGTTGCTCACGGTGGTCGTTAAACCTCCAGTGAAAAAAAAAATGAAAATGTTCATCATTGATTTGATCCGGCCATATAGTTCCTTTAGTTTAAGTACTCAGTAGTATAATTTATTTGTCATTTTCGTAACAGTGAGCATAGATTTACGATGGAAAATCTAGAGATAACATTAGTTGTCCACTGCAACTCCGAAGTTTTTTCCATCAGATGTAGAGTTGTGATCATTAAGTTGAATACTAATATTATATTTCTATCTTGCGCATATCTAGTCATATTACGCAAAAGAAGATATATTATTTTTAGCAAATATTTTTGAAATTACGGGAGTCCTAACAAGAGTTCTGCATACTATCTGTTTCTGAGAAAAATGTGAAGTAACGGAGAAAACGTAACTTATTACCGTTCAATGTACTCCCCTCCACTATGCTAATGACAGCTTGCTAGCGGTGAGGTAATTCCTGACTGCTCCGTAGATCCTAGATGGTAGGTCGTGGATGCCTCCGGTTCGTAGCGGATACCACGGAGCCGATTTTTTAACTTTAGGAAAAAATCAAAATTGGGTGAACTGAGATCAGGGCTGCATGATGTGTGGGATAAAGTTTCCCAACCATAGTTCGACAAAAGTTCCCGTACAGACGCTGCACCATGGCACGATGCGTTGTCATGCAGTAAGATCGCTCCCGCTTCTAACAAGTTGGGGCAATTTTTTTTTCCGACTGAGTCAGTCAAAATCCCGCAGAGTTTCTATTTTCACGTACGAGCGCTGGTCTAACCCCGTGACTCGACCTGAGGAGCTGCACGCTTCCATTCCCAAACCATCCCACGTCCACACAGCAAATGACAGCGAGTCGTCCTGACACCACTGCGTTGCTGAGAGTCTGACCTTGACATGACGCAATCATTTTCCCGATTGCATCGTCCGCTTCCGTTTTAGATTAACGTGTGCAGAACTTTTGTTATGGCTCTCGTATTAGTACATAAATATTTTTCTAGTATTTTAGCACCTAAAAATTTTAATTATTTTACCATTACTATTCTTTTGCTTATTGTGGGAAGAATTTTGTGTTTTACCACTGTTAATGCCATACAAAAGTCTTGGAACTAGACAGAAATTTTAAAGTTATTATTATCATTCATGGCTACCTCTCCGTAGCTTATCTTCATCCGGTAATGGGCTTCTTCAGCGGCTGGGCACTACTGCAACTGCACTACCTCACCCTATGACAGCTACACTGCAAAAAATTGTCCAAAATTCACGAACCACTTTCCGTGATTCCTTTCGTGAATTAACTATGCATATTTCTGATACAACCTTTTCCCATGAAATGACTGAAAGAAACTCGAATTTCATGGATTTCTCGCACGCGGAGAAAATTCTGAATTTTGATAAACCTTTCCGCAATTCCTTTTTACGTTGACTGTAAATTGCCGCTTTTAAGATGTGTTAACAGAAAATTCTGAATTTTGATAAACTTTTCCGCAATTACTTTCTCATGTTGACCGCAAATTACCGTTTTTAAGATGTGTTAACGGAAAATTCTGAATTTTTAGAAACCTTTCCACAATTCTTTTCTTACATTGATGGTAAATTTCCATTTTTTAAGATGTGTTTACGGAAAATTCTGAATTTTCATAAACCTTGCCGCAATTCCTGTCTTACATTGACGGTGAATTTCCATTTTTAACATGTGTTAAATGAAAATTCTGAATTTTCAAAAACCTTTTCGCAATCCCTTTCTTACATTGACGGTGAATTTCCATTTTTAACATGTGTTAAATGAAAATTCTGAATTTTCAAAAACCTTTTCGCAATCCCTTTCTTACATTGACGGTGAATTTCCATTTTTAACATGTGTTAAAGGAAAATTCTGAATTTTCAGAAACTTTTCCGCAATTCCTTTCTTACATTGACGTTAAATTTCCATTTTTAGATGTGTTAACGGAAAATTCTGAATTTTGATAAAACTTTTCGCATATCCTTTCTTGCATTGACGGTAAATTTCCGTTTTTAAGATTTGTTAACGGAAAATTCTGAGTTTGCATAAACCTTTCCTCAATTCCTTTCTTACATTGACGGTAAATTTCTGTTTTTAAGATGTGTTAACGGAAAATTCTGAATTTTTATAAACCTTTCAGCAATTACTTTCTTATCTTGACCGAAAATTGCCGTTTTTAAGATGTGTTAACGGAAAATTAAGAATTTTCAGAAACCTTACCGCAATTCCTTTCTTACGTTGACTGTAAATTGCCGTTTTAAAATGTGTTAACGGAAAGTTCTTAATTTTCATAAACCTTTCCGTAATTGCTTTCTTATGTTGACCGCAAATTGCCGTTTTTAAGATGTGTTAACGGAAAATCCTGAATTTTTAGAAACCTTTTCACAAACCTTTTCTTACATTGATAATAAATTTCCATTTTTTAAGATGTGTTTACGGAAAATTCTTAATTTTCATAAACCTTTCCGTAATTGCTTTCTTATGTTGACCGCAAATTACCGTTTTTAAGATGTGTTAACGGAAAATTCTGAATTTTTAGAAACCTTTCCACAATTCTTTTCTTACATTGATGGTAAATTTCCATTTTTTAAGATGTGTTTACGTAAAATTCTGAATTTTCATAAACCTTTCCGCAATTCCTGTCTTACATTGACGGTGAATTTCCATTTTTAACATGTGTTAAATGAAAATTCTGAATTTTCAAAAACCTTTTCGCAATCCCTTTCTTACATTGACGGTGAATTTCCATTTTTAACATGTGTTAAATGAAAATTCTGAATTTTCAGAAACCTTTCCGCAATTCCTTTATTACATTGACGTTAAATTTCCATTTTTTAAGATGTGTTAGGGAAAATTCTGAATTTTCATAAAACTTTTCGCAAATACTTTCTCACATTGACAGTAAATTTCCGTTTTTAAGATGTGTTAAGGGAAAATTCTGAATTTGCATAAACCTTTCCTAAATTCCTTTCTTACATTGACGGTAAATTTCCGTTTTTAAGATGTGTTAACGAATAATTCTGAATTTTCATAAACTTTTCCGCAATTCCTTTTTTATGTAGACCGCAAATTACCGTGTTTAGGAAGTGTTAACGGAAAATTCTGAATTTTCAGAAACCTTACCGCAATTCCTTTCGTATGTTAACGGAAAAACTCCGTTCACACTTTTACCTACCCATATAACAAAAACATTCCGGTAATACGAGAGATTCGCGGAAAGACTTGAGGTTTGATAAACTGTTGAACTTCAGTCATCTGTCAAAGGAACTAATTTTGAAGTTCTGTAGCGAGATCGCAAATTGTGGATAGCATATCACATGAATTTTGCTTATTTTGACATAGAATATTTCTTCTTCTCTCCCTCATTTTGTGCACCAGCTATTATATATTGCGTTACCGTAAGGAACCGGGTACTTAGATTATTGTACAGGTGATTGTACCAGGGTTGTACCGAAAGTAATGCAAAAGTGGGCGTAACATTTTTTTATTAACTGACAGAGGTCGCTTAAATTGCACATTTTGGTGGAGTAACTCTTCCTCTATAGTAACCCTTCTTCTTCATTGCAGGTAAATAATGGGTTCCAAGCAGAAGCAATGTGCCGTCATTGAGTTCTTGACGAAAAAAGGGTGCAAACTGTCCGACATCCACAGAAAGCTACAGAATGTTTACGGAGATGACACCATTGGCAAGAGCAATGTGCACAGATGGATGAAGAAGTTTAAAGAAGAGTGACCAGCATTGAAGACAAACCACGCGGTGGAAGACCATCATCTGCGACCACTGACACGAATCGTCAGCCAGTGGATGAATTGTTTCACGCTGAGAGACGAGTCACAATCCGTGAGTTTGTTGTACAACTGGAGGGTGGTCACAATGCCATACAGAAGATGATGGAAGATTTAGGGTATCGAAAAGTGTGTGCAAAGTGGGTACCTCGACAGTTGACACCTGATTTGAAGGAGAGAAGGATGGAAATCTTCTCTGATCTGCTGGAAGCGTTTGAAGCCAATGAAGACACGTGTTTTTTCGATCTGGTGACAGGGTATGAAACGTGAGCTTATCTTTAGGATCCGGAAACAAATAATAAATTTATGGGATGGCATCACACCTCTACACCAAGGCCTAGGAAGTTCAAGAGCCAGCGATTAGCACAGGAAGTCATGGTGACTGTTTTTGGAATGACAAGAGTACCGCTCTCCTTGATTGTCTGGAACGTGGCCGTACGGTGACCAGTGGGCGGCACACTGAGATACTCAAGGAGCTTAGAGGAACCATAAGGAGGAAGAGACAGAACAAGAATCAGAAAAGGATCCACATTCAGTATGACAATGCGAGAGCACACACATCTTTGGCAACACATAAGACGATCAGCAAATTAGGCTGTTCGGTGGTCCCTCGTCCGCCGAGTATCCCAGATCTGGCGCCCTCCGACTTCCACCTATTCGGTCCAATGAAGGACAATCTTGGGGACAACGATTTAATGACACAGACAAGGTGAAAGTGGGTGTGAAGAAGTGGCTACAACAGTCCACACCTGAATTTTTTCAAACAGGATTCGAGAGTTGGGTTCAACGATGGCGCAAATGCATCGCGTGTGCAGGAGACTACGTTCAGTAGTACCTTTGTATAAAGAAAGAGTTACTCTACCAACATGAGCAATTTGAACAAGCTCTGTCAGTTAATTAAAAAAGTTATGCCCACTTCTGCATTACTTTCGGTACAACCCTCGTACCATGCCTATGTATCAATCTGGGGAATCCTTAATAAGTCAGTCTGTGGAATGCTTAATGTCAGTCTTAATAAGTCAGTCCGTGGAATCCTTAAATTTAATGCATCAGTCTATGGAATCCTTAAATTTAATGTATCAGTATGTGAAATCCTTAATGTCAGTCTTAATAATTCAGTCTGTGGAATCCTTAAATTTAGAGGAGCCATAAGGAGTCGTGGCACATCAGTTTGTGGAATCCTTAAATTTAACGTATCAGTCTGTGGAATCCTTAATGTCAGTCTTAATAAGTCAGTCTGTGGAATCCTTAAATTTAGAGGAGCCATAAGGAGTCGTGGCACATCAGTCTGTGGAATCCTTAAATTTAGAGGAGCCATAAGGAGTCGTGACACACCAGTCTGTGGAATCCTTAAATTTAATGTATCAGTCTGTGGAATCTTTAATGTCATTCTTAATAAGTCAGTGTGTGGAATCCTTAATGTCAGTCTTAATAAGTCAGTCTATGGAATCCTTAACGTCAGTCTTAATAAGTCAGTCCGTGGAATCTTTAAATTTAATGCATCAGTCTGTGGAATCCTTAAAAATCCTTAAAAACCATCAAGAGTAAATTTTATATTTAAACGTTTTGTGAAATAATAGCATTAAATCGTACATTTCTCCTTTTCTTAAAGATAACTGAAGGTTATTGTCAGTTTGGTGTCGTGGCACATCCGGACATGGTACTTCCGTGCAATAAAAATTTTGTATCAGATACGTACAAGCAAGCATTCCCCAACTGCGTCCCCCAAATCCTTTCGCAAGGGGAGAAGGAGGCAAACTGATCGTGTGTTGCTTCTTTACAAAGGGTAAGGGTCATTACTTTGTTAGTTTATTCTTTTAAAATTCCGTCGCACAGTGCTCTTGTTTTATCTGGAGATTTATATAATAATTCTATAATGTTTTTTACTGTAAGACCAGTTGTGAGAGAACGGCTGAACGTAAACATATGGTTGAGGTATCAAATAAAGGTATTACTATGTAGATGTGCCAGTCGCAGAGAAAAATTAGATTGGGGCAACGGTTCGGGCGTTGTGTGGCGAAATAATTCCCATGTAAAGTCAATTGGAGAAGCGTGCGGTTGACCCACGCGCTGTTGAAGGCGGAAGTATGGAGGGACTCAGATAGTCCAAAGTCCGTAGTCTCTCTTCTCAGACAATCGTTGTGCAAAACAACGATAGCAGAAATTTGTTTGAAAGTTCTTATCGGAACAGCGAACACTCGAAGACCTGATTGCGTTGTGCCATTGTACTGTGTGATGTATATATACAATTTAACATTCATTCGATCCACTTTATTTACGTAGGTAAGACGTTTCCCATTATGTAAAGATGTAAATAAACGTTTCATATGAGTTTATTCTTTTCAAAAAAAAAAAAAAAAAAAAAAATATTCTTCGATTCCGACGGGTTTTGTCTACGGGGTTTGAATCCCGGTGAGGCATAGATGTTGTGTTGTCTTACGGCACTGGCTCTCTCCCTTCTCTGAAACCAGTGACCCTAAATTAGGGACGGGCGACTGCTTATAGCCCAAGCGTTGGCTTATGATCATTCGTTCGTGATGGGTCCGGGTTCGAACCCCGTGAGGCATGGAAGTTGTGTTTGTCTTACGCCACTGGCTCTCTCTCTTCCCTGGAACCAGTGACTCTAAATTAGGGACGGGCGACTACTTATAGCCCATTGATCTGCTCACGGTGGTCGTTAAATCTTCAGTTACAAAAAAAAAAAAAATCTCGAACCTGGATATTGTCTTTACTGAAGTGGTTGAATTAATTTGTCAAACAAATAAAGTTTACATTTGTTGTTTCGTATGAGTTTATTATTTAAAAACAACAGCAACTTACCAGTCGATTGCAACAGGTTTCGTCTAGTTTTTTTTTTAAACGAAAGGACCTTGTGCTGTCTGAAACTTCAAAAAACAAACCTTGTGCCTTCTTCGATGATTTTCGATACCCCAACATCGTAAAAACGCCAATACCAACGTATTGAGCTGGATATGCATAAAAGAAACACCAGAATAATGCAGAGACTTAATGAAGGCAATCAACCAAACTATTCTGAATGTTACAGATCATACGTGAAAACCAGTTGTAGCCGGAACCGAAGTTCAGTTGCTCCTAATGTTGATAAATATACTATGTTTGAACCAAAATTCATTAAGTCCCGTAGAGGTTAATGATATTTTAAAGAATTCGGATCATTTCGTAGAAAAAAGTATTTTCGAATTAAAATAGGGCCTATGTTTTAAGTTCACATTAAGGGAGCAAAGTCAAAAACGGTCCACAGGCATCTTCTGGGTAGGAGAGAGTTAAATTCCTGTTTGTACGCAACTGACACGAAAACAGTAGAGCTGTAGAATTTCTTAAATACGATGTGTAATTAACACTACATTAGTACGGAAGTGACGCTAAAATTCCGATGCACGGAAGTGACGCTAAAATTTCGATGTAAGGAGGTGACGCTAAAATTCCCATGTACGGAAGTGACGCTAAAATTTCGATGTAAGGAAGTGACGCTAAAATTTACATGTACGGAGGTGACGCTAAAATTCCGATGTACGGAAGTGACGCTAAAATTTCCATGTACGGAGGCGACGCTAAAATTCCCATGTACGGAAGTGACGCTAAAATTTCGATGTACGAAGTGACGCTAAAATTTCGATGTACGGAAGTGACGCTAAAATTTCGATGTACGGAAGTGACGCAAAAATTTCGAATTAAGGAAGTGACGCTAAAATTTCGATGTACGGAGGTGACGCTAAAATTTCGATGCACGTAAGTGCCATGTCTTGATCTGCCAGTAAGCCTGTCAGTTTAAAAAGATCTCAAGTTCCGAAGCATTCTGTTGCTTCGAAAATTCACAATGAAAAAGAATATTTAACTTGTGATAACTCCTCCTACAGAAAAATAAAATTATTAGAAACGTATTAAAAAAATAATGAGCTCTAACAGGAATTAAAATGACTAAATCATTCAAATTAATGAAGAAAAAAAAGTGAATTCATCATCGCGCATTAGTTGAACGTGAGGGCGTTTACTACGACACTCTCTTTCAGTGGTTGAGAGGCGCGGCTTGTATAAACCCAACTGAATGAACTTTGGCTTGATCCCGCCACCGGCGTGAAAGAATTCTCTGGTGTAAGGGCTGAGAAATTGAGTGTCATCGATTTTACGAAATTTCCGTATAAATACGAAAAAATTTGAAACGGTGTTTTCTAAAATAAATGGAATTACTGACTACGGAAAATCTGTGAAAATACGGGTTAAAATAATCGTGCACTTAAAAAAAAAATCGTTAAAAGACGGACATTTACGGGCAACTTTGCTGCACGTTATTCTCAGAAATTTTCCGTGCATTCACACAACTTCTCGTTCACAGTGTACGCCACTGTTTTCCCCTAACGTGCCATAAGCTCATTTTGAAATACTGATAATAAAATAGGTATTTCCTTTACAAGATATATGTGCTTTCAAGGATATTTTTCTTTTTCTAATCGAAAAGGAATCTTCGCCCGCTTTTATGCATTTTTTTTTTCGTTACTTGTGTCTATGGAGCGCTCTCTCTCTCACACACACATTTTGGGCCTCCCACCTGGCGAAGAAGGTAAGAAAAGGAAAAGAAAAATTTCGTGATCAACTGCCGATCATGATATTTCTTTACAATTTCGGCGACTAACAGCCAGTCTGGCACTAATTGTCGGTTCCGAATCCGGATAAAGCGATCGTGATGAGGATTGGAGATGCTTCGTGACTGAGTGCGTCTCCGAACAGGGAAAGCCAAGGAGCACTTTGATTTACTTCTTTATGCGGAGTGACTTCGAAGCGGTACACAGTCTTCGCCGCCGAGAAACATGTTTCATTCGTGAAGTTCAGATTGTGAGACCGGTTAAAAGCACTTTGTTGTAGGAATAGTTTTGCGAGTTTTCAATCAATTTCAATTACAACCCATGATAAACGTGAAGCATGAAGAGTGTTTGAATTCAGCAGCGTCGGTCGGGCCTCGACGTTGAATGGGAGCACAGCTTGCGAAAAAACACGTGCTCGGCTACTGCCTTCGTGAAACAAGTTCTTTGTTATTTCCAGTGTTCTCTTCTGCTCTCCGAATAAATGAAGTTTACTTTTCTTTTGTAGCTTTCAGTCGCGACATAAATCAAACAGTATTTAAGTAGCACTTGATTTATGCTTCCGAATTCCAACATAGTACATTAAATCTTTGTTTCACAATTACGGGAGGAGGAGGATAACATTCAGAGACTCTTTACCTTTCCTGATGAACACGTTCATGTGTTTCTGATTTATACCAAAGTTCATAAGTATCACCTCTTTTTGTGACTCGAAGAATTTCCTTCTCAGATCTATTTATTCACGAAGGCCGGTTGTAAAATGGTGAACACGGAGCCCGGTTTTACGCAAATCATTGGTGCTCAGATAAAATTGGTAATGCGCAGCACGTGAAACTCAAAGAGTATTGCTAATTTCAATGATTTGTGATTCTGTTGGTTTGCGCATGCGCGACATCAGCTCAGCATGGCTGAGGTTTAGGAATACCGTGTATCAGTACCGAAGATGCATTGGTGAGGATGGGGAAAGAACCCCATTGTGATCCACGCGACAGCTAAGACGAAATTTTTTTTTATAGCAGAGTTTTAGTGATTCCCAGTTCAATTTACCTTCCGTTTCTTGAAATTCTCACGTTTCAAAATTTCTTTAGTGCTTTTTAAACGCAAGAATTTCAAGAAACGGAAATGAGTTTTAGTGATTCCCAATTCAATTTAGCTTCCGTTTCTTGAAATTCTCACGTTTCGAAATCTCTTTAGTAATTTTCAAACGTGAGAATTTCGAGAAACGGAAGTGACTCCTAGTGATTCCCAGTTCAATTTACCTTCCGTTTCTTGAAATTCTCACGTTTCAAAATCTCTTTAGTGATTTTCAAACGTGAGAATTTCGAGAAACGGAAGTGACTCCTAGTGATTCCCAGTTCAATTTGGCTTCCGTTTCTTGATATTCTCACGTTTCGAAATCTCTTTAGTGATTTTCAAACGTGAGAATTTCGAAAAACGGAAGTTACTTTTAGCGATTCCCAGTTCAGTTTAGCTTCCTTTTCTTGAAATTCTCACGTTTCAAAATCTCTTTAGTGATTTTCGAACGTGAGAATTTCGAGAAACGGAAGTGACTCCTAGTGATTCCCAGTTCAGTTTAGCTTCCGTTTCTTGAAATTCTCACGTTTCGAAATCTCTTTAGTGATTTTCAAACTTGAGAATTTCGAGAAACGGAAGTGACTCCTAGTGATTCCCAGTTCAATTTGGCTTCCGTTTCTTGAAATTCTCACGTTCCAAAATCTCTCTCTGGTCAGTAGTGGATCCAGCGGGAAGGGTGGCGACGGAATGATCACCCCCTCCCCTGAAGCAAGTTGTTCCTATCTGAATGCCCAATATCATAAATAATTAGTGCATTTATTTTTTAAAGTTATAGTAATAAATCCATATGTTTTCATATAAGTTTTCATAACAACTAAAATTTGCTGTAAATTTGAAAAATCAATGTTCTGTTCAAGCTTCAGCATAAAAAAAAAGTCTAGAAGTTCAGAAACAGAGAATTATGAGAGCAAAAGTGAAAAGAGATTTTGACTGATCATGAAAACCAATGGAGGATCTTTGTTCTTTTTTTTTTTTCTTTTTTTTTTTTTCGTAATGTTTGGCATGGTTAGTAATTGGGAGCAGGTAAAGTCATCGTATGGGGGTAGACTTTGAGGTGTGTGTGAGATACAGAGAATGTTCACACATTTTTAGAACGATTTTCCGGAAATAATACTGTTTGAAATGAAATTATTTTTTTCTTAAATGTTCTACCTGATAGCCTCTCTCTGGTTTATGAATATACATCAAGATTTCCAAGGGATTCAAGGTAACAGGGCATTTCTTACAATTCGTATGGTATTTTACTCGAAGGAACAATAGTTCATTGGTGATACACCAGGGAGCTTTGAAGGAATATAAGCAACAGGTGATACCAGTCTCCTTTGTCTTTTTCCAAGAAACAGATTGTTAGATTTGGATGTATGACTAGTAAGCCTTATTCTGATGGGGTTCTACTCTTTGAAGGCTTTGTGGATAAAATAATGGCATTTTTTTTTGTTTAAATATAGGAGTTAAAACATAATTTTGGTAATATGTAGAACTGATCTAGACATTCTTTTTAACTTTTTAACTTTAATTTCCTATTGTACGAGAAACCAACATTAATCATGAAAATTTTACTAAAACTTTCTTTGGATTCTTGGCACCAAGTTTTTAAGTCTTTTTCTGCTCTTTTGCAATAGGAAATCTACCCTTTTTTGTTACAGTCGTTTAGGTAGAGCCATGCTTCATTAATAGTCACAATAAATTTCTAAACGTTATTTTAAATACACCAGACTGTGAATACTCAAGAAACGCATATAGCGTATTAAATCCGTTTATTTTGTGTTGTAATAACCACAAAGATTCGACAAGCTTTCGCACTTCATTGGGAGGCTTTTTCAAGGCAATGGTAGACATAAAAATGGTAGACTTAAAACGCTTACCATTTTTATGTCTATCATTGCTTTGACATTTTTACATTTATGTCTTTTGACTACAGTTATGTCTTTTTGTCTACATTTATGTCTTTCGAATACGAAAGATTCGCTTGTCTTCTAGTCGATAAACAACTTTCAAATGGTTGCTTTTAACAAATCAATAATTTCTTTTGATTTGTTACTCTTGCCTTCCGCTAAACGTACGGTTACGATTAAATCTTTCCCGACTTTCGTATTTTCGGTTAGTCCTCTCTCAAATTTCGAGTTGTCGATTAGAACTATCTTAAATTTCGAATTTTCGATTACACCTTTCTTGAATTTCGACAGACATTTTTCGAATTTCGACAGACATTTTTCGAATTTCGAATTTTTGATTAGACCTTTCTGGTATTTCGACAGACCTTTCTCGAATTTCGATTTTTGGCAAGTTTACGGGAGTTACTAAAGCCGAATAGGCTAATCCATATGCTTTTTATAAAGGACAATGCAAAACGTGATCAGACCATCTGACTGTTACACGTGCATATATTGGCTTTTTTTTTTTTTTTTTTTCCCCTGCGATTGTCTTATTATATGAAGCCGTTGTTTCTTTGGCCGGTGTGTGTCTATCTGTAATGAGCAGGCAAAAAATATTCAGACGATGAATATTTCTTACTCGTTCTGTAAACAAAAACGTCGACTAAAATCATTGAAAAAAGGGTTTCTATTCCAAAGAAAAATCGCATATAAAAACTTGCGGATTACATATAACAATACTTCTTCAAGTAAGAAAAGACATTTTGAATATTTTGCTTAAACTCAAGAGGTAGTGGAGAATCATTGTTACTCTTACACAGTTTTACGAGAATATCACTTCCGAGATGTGCATTATTGAAAACGCAGTTGAGACGGACCTGGAGAGAAACATCTTCCGCTATTGTTTGAATGGCTTAATTTTTAACACAAGAAAGGGAAATCCGGATTAAGAAAATGTGAGAAAATGTTTGCTTCGCAAAGTCAGCATTTCCACGGAAACATTTTATTTGCATAAAGATGCATGCGTCGTATCTTTTATGAAGTATTTTAGAGCTGTATCACTATGGTTAGGTTATAGTGCTCTAAGCTTGGCCACAGACCATAGTTCTTCAGCAGAATAAATTAACTTATTCCAGTATGTTACTATGTGAACATATTAGAAACCATGATTGTTGTGCTCTATAACGGAACATAGCTGCCTGCCTGTATGTAATATTTAGCGTTTCAAATATTTTTAACAGTTTGGTAAAAAAATTTGTAAAAGAATTTATCCCTTGCTTTTGAGCCCTGGTATTTCCTGTCTCAGCATCAATACGTATTCGTCAATATTGAGACCATCAATACGTATTCGTGTAGTCAGATGCTGACTGATAAAACCATACGTGGCGCTGAGAATAGTTGGCGCCGTAGCGTAAATTCGAACGCACTCGACTAGTTATCGAGAGTTCTGGGGTTCGATCCCAGCGGTGCCGGAATACAGTTTTTCAGTCGCTATGCGTTGTTTAAAAAATAACGTGGAAAAAGCGATGACATCGTCCATTTACATTATCTCCACGTATTTGACATATATTAACCATTTTTTCTTTGAACTTTTCTTTTTCTTTTAACTTTTCTTTTGACTGTTGATTTTCTCTTTCCATTAACTTTTATTTTTCCTTTTTTTTAACTTTTGCTTTTTCTTTTCTTTTAACTTTTGTTTTCCCTTTCCTTTTAATTTTTCTTTTCTTTTTTCTTTGAACTTTTTTTTTCTTTTTCTTTTAACTTTTCTTTTGACTTTTGATTTCCCTTTTCCATTAACTTTTATTTTTCCTTTTTTTTAACTTTTTCTTTTTCTTTTTCCTTTTTTTCTTTTACTTTTGCTTTTCATTTCCTTTTAAATTTTGTTTTTCGTTTTCTTTTTCCTTTTCTTTTAACTTTTCTTTCCCCTTTTTTTTTAAATTCAATTTCTCCCATGAGCATCTAAGACTAAGAGGAATCCCATGTCCCTCATTTAAAGCTCATTGTTCCAGGTAAGGAGCAATACCAGATTCCTAGGACAAGACCAACACCCATGCCTCATCCGGGGGTCTAGCCAGGGTTCGATTTGACCGTCTAAAAATGTTTTCCTCTGACTCCAATGCAAATGGATCACAGGAATTTAAGGAAACAACTATTCTGTAGCGCTGCTGCGGTTTCGATTTAAAATCCAAGTTACTCAGCTGGTTACCTCAATCGACTATTAGCATGTTCGAGCAGAATTACGACGTTAAGACGAGTGCAACGAAACAGAGCAAAATGATATCTAGAAATATTCGAACTCATATGCGTAGCCAAGGTGGGTCTCCTCGTGCCCGGACCCCCTCCCCCTTGAGGGGAATTGAGTACGAATTTAAAGCGATATATTAAAAACGTTTTTTTTTTCAGTAATGTTTTTTTTTATTTTTTGACTTTTAGATATTTTGGACTTGTTCCCACTTGGAGTATTTTTTTACGGGACCCTTTCACCGATGAACCAAATCCATGCCCCTGCTTAAAAAAATTATGACTACTTCACTGTTCCAACTATTCCCCCTCCCCCGTTCATTAGCTTCTGAATTGGTGCACAGCATTCGAGCTTCATTTTCACTCCATCCTCTCTCGCTCAACTGCTGGATTCCTTGATTTATTCCTAGCAAACGCCAGGGACTCATCTATTCTCTTGTATTCCGAGCCAACGTAACAAACACTCTCTTTTACCACCTTACAAATACTCCCTTTTAGTTCGGTCTCTCGTTAACAACTATACTTTGAGTTAACCTAAGGACGTACCCCTGCGGAAGATACAGAATAGCTACTTCGCCTACGAAAAGTAGTCTCTAGCGTTCAGATAGAAAAGCCACTGAATTATGGCTTAGAATCTCTTTTCATTTGCTGAACGGTTTATCGGGAAAAACTGCTATCTAAAACAAACTGATAAAATTTCAGCGTTTTTAGAAATACATTTGGTATGAGAAGTTATTTTTCGAACAAGTGCTTTGCATTTTCGGCTGCTGACTGTCCAGCCGGGAAATGCCTGTAACTTAGAGAGGGGGAAAGGGATGGGAGACTTCTCCCAACATTCTCAGCTCAGAGGCAATAAATCACAATAGGAAAAACTCTAGTGCGAGAAGAAAAAAAATTTGAAGTTTGGACAGCACCACACCACACCGCCATTCTGTTCTACCTCAACTCTTGAAACGGATTTCTATATAAGGCTTTTCCAGTTTCTAATGGCGTTAAGATTAACCTCGATGCTTAAATGAGTTTTGCTTGGGTGGATTGGGGGCAGTTCAGTTTGGGAGTAATTGGAAGGGCATAGTAGCAGTGTAGCCTAAGGCGGATTGATACCTTTATTGCGTTTCACCGAGAGTCTGTTATCAGGATCCCCATGTTTTACAACAGTATACTCTTAAGGTGACTTGGAGTATAGCTACTTTGTTGCTCTTACGAAACCTCTGCTGTTTGATCTACTTTTTTTCCTAGCACCAAGCGCACACTGCTCAGTTCCAAGCAGTGAGAATGTTTGCTGATGTATCTTGAGCAGTGTGCAACGGACAAAAAATGGTAGGAGAATATTAAAGCAAACATTTCTCCTACCATACACTGAAGCCTTTTTTGTCCGTGGAAGCAGTCTTGCTTCTTCCACCATAAACGCAGGCTATAAAAAAAATTATATGTAGCAATAAACTTCGGTGCTAGCGTACAATAATTTACCTATACAAGACAACTACGATAGACACCAGAAATAACTGCGAAGAAACACACTGGTACCCTATGGAACAAAGAAATATTAGCGAACGCACCTTGTAAGAATGTTTCCCATGTATTTACAGCTTTTAGAATGTTATTAAGATGAACATTTCCAAATATTTACAAAATATTAAAAAATATTAAAATTAGCGTTATTGTCAAACAGACTTCCTTAAAAGTTATTAAGACGACATATTTTTGTTAAGTAGGATTAGTACACCGGAGTCTCTAGCTGGAAAATAATTCACCCGGAAAATTGATAGAATATTCATTATGGCGAAGGCGAGTTGATGTTAAAAGGATTTTCGGAATCCGACAGTTAGAAAAGGAAGTAATATTGAATTAAAATCCTTATTTTCTAAAGGGAAAATTTTACAGTAGAACATTTTCATAAACGCCTGAATTTTTTTCCTTTTTTTTTCCCTGGCAATTACAGCTGCAGCATGGATTTAGCGCTAAAATCCAAATATACACTGAAGAGCATTTGAATTAGAGACAGCTGGCGTTATGCAAATGTGGCGTTGTGGGCGGTCCTGTAAACGGAAACGACATGACGTATGCAGCGATCCGAAAATATAAGGAGTGTTGCGACGGGAATCAGTAAGAATAGGACGCGGTATGGGTAAGACGAAGGATCTAAGCGCATTTGATCGTAGGCGAATTGTCGGGACCCGACGAATGGGTCACTCCATCTCAGAAGTCGTTCAGGCACTGGGATTTTCACGAGCCACTGTGTCACGGGTGCACCGTGAGTACATCGAATCCGGTAAAACCATCCCTGCAAGGGCCAACTGCCGTGGACAACAGCGTGTGGATGAGCTGGGTCATCGTCGGCTAGCTCGCATTGTAACAGCGAACAAACGGGCCACAGTGTAAGAAATCACTCGGTAATTTAACGCTGGTGCACAAAATCGTGTGAACAGCAACACCATCCGGAACCATCTCCTCGCTATGGGGTACAGAAGCCATCGTCCCACGAGAGTACCACTGCTGACCGCACATCACAGGGTGCAAAGATTAACATGGGCGCGGGAACATCGCCACTGGACCCTAGTCATGTGGGAAAATGTTGCCTGGACTGATGAGTCGAGATTCATGTTGGTGCATGCGGATGGCAGGATACGAGTACGGCGCAAAACACATGAAGCGATGGATCCTTCTTTGCCAGCAGGGTACTCTTCAAGCTGGCGGAGGTGGCATTCTCGTCTGGGGACTGTTTGCGAGGACTGAAATGGGACCCCTGGTACGTGTGACATTGTCTCTCACAGGTCAACGTTACCGGGATATCCTAGAGGACCATTTGCTCCCGTTTGTGCGTCTTCAACATCCCACTGGGGACCTCATCCTGCAACAAGACAATGCACCACGCCATCGCTCCCGAATTGTATCCGTATGGTTGGATGAACACTCCACCGACGTGACCTCGCTTCCTTGGCCAGCTAGGTCACCTGATCTCAATCCCATCGAGCACATCTGGGATGCCATGGAGAGAGATGTTCGAGGCTCTGACCCCCTCCATGAAATCTTCGTTAACTGTGGGAGCTTGTTCAGGGGTCGTGGATCCGTATGGCTTCCCAACGCTTCCAGTGTCTTGTCGAGTCCATGCCGAGATGAATCGCCGCCGTCATCAGGACGAAAGGTGGTGTTACACGTTACTAGACAGGTATCTCTAATTCAATTGTTCTTCAGTGTATATTGCATAAATACACAGTTGTCGGGTACCGGAAACATCAAATAAAAGTCATCGCTCTTTCCACGTTTGTAAGTGAATCACAAAAAAACTTCTCATCGGCCGCCACCGGGAATTGAACCCAGGGTCTTCCAGTGCACCACAGCGACCTAGAAATTATCCAGACCCACAGAAGACAAACTGCCAAACCACATGGCAGGGTTGCTTCTTTGGAGCCCCGCACAATGCTGGGGATTCACCACAGATGGGAAGCAGCAACTGAACAAATAACTAGAGATTACTAGAGATTAAGAAAAGTTATTTGTTCAGTTGCTGCTGTTCATGTGTGGTGAATCCCCAGCATTGTGCGGGGCTCCAAAGAAGCAATCCTGCCATGTGGTTTGGCAGTTTGCCGTTCGTGAGTCTATGGTGCAGTGGAAGCATATCTGGGGAGTAACTGGAAGACCCTGGGTTCGATTCACGCTGACGGCCGACGAGAAATTTTTCCGTGACTCACTTATAAACGCGGAAAGAGCGATGACTTCTCTTTGATATATTGCAGAAAAACTTGTCTGCGCCATCAAGAAGTGAACACACTGTCACATGCAAAATAATTCATGGAGTGCCTCATGTAGTTCAGCCAATCGAATGAGAATTTTTTTTTTTTTTTCGAGTCTGACTTAGAGAAACGGAAACAACTTTGCGCCACCTAGAAGGGAAACTACGTCGCAGAAATAGGAGAGTACATGATTCATCATTTATTCATTGTCCGATGCAGAAATAATATTCTGAATCGCACTTACTAATGCAAGGACATCGTGTCTACAGAGGATGGCAGAACAAGCAAATAGTATATGCACTTACTCTTTTTAAAAGATGTCCTAAAACTTGCATGTGGAAATGCGTCTCGAGCAAAGGCAGTTTCTTAGTAAATCTTAGCTGGAAACTACCACGAAATTTATACGAATTTCAGTCTTTTCTGAGAGTACTCAGCAATATGAGAAGGGAAATCAGCCAATGGCTTTAAAGAAAATGAAAACTTTCGACGTCGAGCTCTTTTGCGTATTTTGCAAAAAAATAAAAAAAGGAAAGCAAAGAACAGAAAACAGAAGTTTGCAGTGACGTCACATATCCAGTATTGAGCTTCAAGAAAAGTTGTTTTCCGTGGCCACTACGAGAAAATATTTCAAGTCCACGGTTCCGAAATACAGCGTGGGCAATTCACTGAGAGATGCGTGATGAAAGAATGAGAACATGATCAAACTTTGCTGCGAAATTATTTAAAAAGGAAAGTGAAACATTTTGTACTGAAATTGTGCCGAGATTCTAGGTAATTATGAAAAGAAAAGATTTTCTTTTTAATAAAATTTTAGCAACACTTATCTTACGCCCAGGAGAAAAAAATGGCGGATGTACCCTGAAGCGCCAAAAAAAAAAAAAAAAAAAAAAAAGACGAAAAAAAACTTATATACTCATCTAATGCGCGTTGGTCCTCCTCGCTATCGGATAACGGCAGCAACGCGACGGTGCATGAACTCCACGAGATCTCTGTAGTACTGTGGAGACAGCGCACATCATGCACTGGTGTGCAAAAATTAAGGACGAAGAGGAGAAATTAGCATAACAGCGGAACGAGCTGGAAGAACGGACCGAAAGACCACTCAGGAGATAGACTAGGGTCCGGTACGGTAGGGCATGCGCACATATGCAGCATGACGTATGGGGGGGGAGTGTCGGATGGGTATAAAGCACACGAGCGGTGTACGCTCAACAATTCGGTGAAAGCTATTGCACGGTGTACATCGGCTCGAACGACGTCGAGTTGCTGCCACCGTGTGATATGGCCAACAGGCAATCCAGTAGATGACATCTGGATGACTTTATCCGAGGTCGCGTCATTGGGAAGTTGGAAGAAGGTCGAAGTGCGACTAGTGTGGCTGAGTAGTTCAGGATCGCTTACAGCATCGTTTCACGAGCTTGGAGAGCACTTCAAACGACACGAACAGCTGTCCGAGAGTTTAGCAGTGGTCGTGCACGAGCAACTACGGCGGCGGACGACCGGTATATTGTCCTACAGGCGAGAAGAGACAAACGGCAGACAGCGGGAGAAATCGCAAGGCACTTGCAAAAGACAACTGGACGTCCGTTATCGCGTTTTACAGTGGCCAGGAGGCTGCACAAAGGTGGTCTATTTGCACGACGACCAGTACGGCGTGTACCATTAACGCCTGCTCATCGGAGTCGGCGGTTTCTGTGGTGCCAGGAACACAAGAACTGGACACAGCAATGGGGTCGAGTTCTCTTTACGGATGAGAGCCAATTTAGTCTGACGAGCGATTCTGGACGTATACACATCTGGAGAGAGCAGGGAACACGCAAACACACCTCCAACATCATCGAAAGGGACCGGTTTGGAGGTGGCGGAGTTCTCGTTTGTGGCGGTATTATTCTTGGTAGCCGTACTGAGCTCCACATCTTCCAAGGAGGTTCAGTCACTGGTGTCCGCTATTGTACCGAGGTTCTGCTGCCTCACGTGCGTCTGTTTAGAGGTGCTGTGGGTCCTGAGTTCCTCTTCATGGACGACAACGCTACACCTCATCGTACAGTGGCTGTTGCAGAGCTGTTGGAGAGTGAAGATATTCAACGCATGGATTGGCCCGCAAGGTTTCCGGACTTAAATCCAATTGAACACGTGTGGGACCTTCTCGGGAGACGCTTGGCAACACGTCACCAGCCGCCAGCAACAATTCCGCAGCTGCGATTGGCGCTACAAGAGGAATGGGCCGCGATGCCTCAACAGCTCCTTGACAACCTCGTCCTCATCATGGACAGACGTTGTAAATCCTGCAACGCAGTCAGGGGTGATCATATCCCCTACTAGAGACTGGATTTTTCTTGGCAGCCGCCTGTCACATGGACGTTTCTGTCTTCTGTCCAGTTGTGCTCGAAGCTACATTTTCAATAAAGTGCCTTTGTATCCTTTGGATTCCTTGTTTGGACGGGTTTGGTCACTTGTCCCATATTCTTACATCTTGGGGATCTTATGGCATGATTTGAGTCGATGTGGAGCACTTCTGCAGGACGTAACATTCAAAAAACCGTCTCGACCTTAATTTTTGCACGCCAGTGTACTTCCTGAGGAGCCTCCCACAATTACGTAATATTCCCTGGTGGAGGATTCCTAGCATTGACGGCACGTTGAACACAATCCCAAATGTGTTCGATGGCGTTTAAATACGGCTAACGAGGGGGACAAGTCAAGAATCCAAACTCCGTGGAATGTTCCTACAGCCCTAATCAGTCGATTGTGGACGTGTGCAGTTGCGCATTGTCGACATGAAAGTGGTCGCACCCGTTGGAGTTGTTGTATGACAGGAACGGGTGCAAATGATCCCCAAGGATGCTCACGTAGCCTCCACCGGTCAAACGACGAATGAGAGGTCGCATTAGGACCTCTCATTCGTTGGGCTTCAGACGAATGAGAGGTCCTAATGCGTACAGGCTGAGAACACCCCACACCATAACAGAGCCACCACCAGCATACACTGTTCCTTGTACGCATGCGGGATCCATTGCCTTGTGGGGTTGTCACCACACCTGGAGTCGGCCATCTGCTGGAAATATTTGGTACCGCGATTCATCGAACCAGGCTACAAGTTTACAGCCATCTTGCGTCCAATAGCGGTGTTCCGGAGTCCATGCGAGGCGCACACCATTGTGTCGTCGGTCAGCAGTGACAACCGATTGGACTGTTGGCGTCGGAACCCCATAGAACACAGGGAACGTTGCACTGTCCGAACGCTGATGCTACTACTGGTCCCAGCATTGAATTGCGCTGTGATTTGCGGCAATGTTCCATGCTGGGTGGATGTTACAATGCGTGCCCGACGCCGCTGTCCACGATCGTCCAGGGCTTTTCTAAGCCCACGCCGGTGTCGCACTCTGCATGTTTTCCCTGAGTTTATGTAGTCCAGGTACACCCTTGAAATTGCTGACCATGTAAATCCAAATTTCGTGGTAATTCCCGAGATGGAGTGACCCATCTCCCGGGTGCGACTATCATAACACGTTTGAAATCGCATAAATCCTGATAAGCTGCCATCTGAACTGCGAATGCTTCTACTTGAGCTTGAGCAGATATCTGCCTCTATATATCCGTCGTTTGAGGACGATACCATTTACCGCATGGGTGTGGAGGATGTAATGGAAATGATTGGCACCTCAGTGTATTTGCACATATCGAACCCTGACATTTGATTCTAAGTAAAACTGTTAGTAATTTGTTTCCCTAAAATGTCATAACTTTAAAACCTCCCAAGATTAGAATTATCAGGAATGTATGGATACTTTATTTTGCTAAAAGCTGAGTTTTAGGGGGTATGACGAAGTAAATTTCTCCATCATTGTTATGTCACGGGCGGGATTCAAACCCACAACTCTCGGCTCCGGAGCTCCGAGTGCTATCCACCATATTACTCTGGCATATGCTCTCGCTGCTACCTGTCTTTATCTGATGTGCGTCCTGCGGGGCAGGCACGTAACATCTCCCCTCGAAAGAGGGCCGGGAGCATGGCCTATGGGTCAGCCGGGACTATTTATCGCTATACGCAGTCATCCGATGAAGAACGTGCGTTTAAGAAATCCCAGACAATTTGGTGTATGGAACGTAGCATCACACTGATTTATTTTTTCGACGCACTGAAGAAGGGATTCTTATTTTTTCTGTCTCGCTGTGTGAAAAGAATATCACACCATTGCGAGAACCTTAACGGCCTGGTCATTCTTGAAGTTCGGGCGCCAATATGACGAAGTAATTTTTCCATAATTTTTATGTCATAGGCGAATTCGAACCCACATCTCTCGGCTCCGGAGCGCTACCCACTATACTACACTGGCATGTGCTCTCACTGCTATCTTCTTCTATCTTACGTGCATCCTGCGGGGTAGGTACGTCAGAGGGGGGATTACAAGCTATACTGTTTAATCTCGGAGTGGCATTCAGATTTTCTTTTTTTCTCATTGAAAATCAAAAACAATATTTCGAGAAATGGCAGCAACCAAAATAGATCTTCGTGTGTGAGCTATGATGTCACCAAAGGCTCGGTTTGAGGTAAACAGAAACAAAATACATATTAAATAGAATTTGAGGACTTCAAAGCAGATTTTGTTTCCGCGAAAGGAAAGACATTAAATTCATAAAAAATATCAAAGTCACATTCGTTAACCGCAGACTTAGGAGAAATGATTTTTTTTTCAAAGATGACAATCCGCTAAAGTAAAACACAAGGCATCTCACCTTAGCGCACAATACTTCAATAAAATCAATCCATGGTTTAAAACCTGAGTTGATGAACCATAAGTTTGATTATGCTCAAGATACAAGTTAAAACCTGATGATAATTAAAAACACTTCATAAGAACTTTCGGTTCCACCCTGTATCCCGATGAGAAATACAAATTCAAACATAAGACAGAGTAACACATTAATTTATAGGTCTCGACAATGACGTATGTGTAGTGGTCCCCTAGCGGCCACCAGGATATCTACATCCTTTTTTTTATTTTTTTTTGATTGAAGGTTTAACGACCACCGTGAGCAACTCAATGGGCTATAAGCAGTCGCCCGTCCCTAATTTAGGGTCACTGGTTCCAGGGAAGGGAGAGAACCAGTGCCGTAAGACAAACACAACATCCATGCCTGGCCGGGATTCGAACCCGGACCCCTTACGGACGAATGATCAGAGGCCAGCGCCTTAGACCACTGCGCCACCGGGGCGGCATGTACATCCTTAACTGATATCAAAGTGAGACAAATAGGTTGATAGGGAAGTAGGTATGTAGGAAAGGTAGAAATACGAAAAGCAGTTAAAAGGTGCCTTGCCGCCCCGGTGGCGCAGTGGTCTAAGGCGCTGGCCTCTGATCATTCGTCCGTAAGGGGTCCGGGTTCGAATCCCGGTCAGGCATGGATGTTGTGTTTGTCTTACGGCACTGGCTCTCTCCCTTCCCTGGAACCAGCGACCCTAAATTAGGGACGGGCGACTTTTTTTTTTTTTTTTTTTTTTATTGGAGGTTTAACGACCACCGTGAGCAACTCAATGGGCTATAAGCAGTCGCCCGTCCCTAATTTAGGGTCACTGGTTCCAGGGAAGGGAGAGATCCAGTGCCGTAAGACAAACACAACATCCATGCCTGACCGGGATTCGAACCCGGACCCCTTACGGACGAATGATCAGAGGCCAGCGCCTTAGACCACTGCGCCACCGGGGCAGCGGACGGGCGACTGCTTATAGCCCATTGAGTTGCTCACGGTGGTCGTTAAACCTCCAATCAAAAAAAAAAAAAAAAGGTGCCTTGGGAGAAAGTGGGGTGGGGTGGGGCGGGGTGGTGGGGTGTGATAGAGATGGAATAGGTTATCGGAAAAGTGGCTTCAAAAAGATTGGGAACGTAACGAACATACGGAAAATGTACAACTCATATCAATACAGTAAACAGATGTAGTGTATATCAATTCTACCTTTCCTATATACCCCCTTCCCTGTCAACTTATTTGTCTCACTTTGATATCAGTTAACGATGTAGATATCCTGGTGGCCGCTATGGGACCACTACGCATACGTCATTGTCGAGACCTATAAATTAATGTGTTACTCTGTCTTGTGTTTGCATTTGTATTTCTCTTCTGAAGACGGGATCCAGGGTGGTCCCGAAAGTTTTCATGAAGTGTTTTTAATTATCATCAAGCTCTAACTTGTATCTTGAGCATAATTAACCCTTTAACCGGCTGGAACGAAGTATCTCGGGGTTAACAAAATGGGCTGAACACAATTCAAAAGAATATATTCGATGTCTAAGATGTGGACCGAACGCAACTGGAACGAATTCATTCGGGGTATGTTTAGTGGTCCCAAATCTGCTCGTTTGTGTTATGTTCAAGACTAGAGCATCGAAAAATTTTGCGTTCGCCCTTAGATTAGTTATTGAGACTGGTCATTCAGGCGTATGATTGACACCAATCCCTTCTGGAAAACTAACCGATAAAGGGCTATGGCAATGTAGCCAAGTTTAAGGAAGGAGAGAGAGTAGATATTTGAGTAACTTTTTTTTTTTTTTTACTCAGTTGCATGATGCTCGTGTCACCGAGACTAGCCCTTCTCTATCATGTTTTAAGTCATGGAACAGGGAATAAAGGACTAGAAGGTAGAGCTTATTACCTATAATATGTTTAGTTCGGCTGATGACGAGTTGAGAAGGGGTAAATATAAATTATTTTCCCGTAGCTTTCGTGAAACCCGGTCGCTCTATGAACATTTCTGTTTGGAGGTAAAAGCTTTGGGCGCCGTTTAGTTCAAGCACAGAACATCGGCCGCTTAAAGGGTTAAAATTGAGCATTATATAAAATTATGGTTCATCAACTCAGGTTTTAAAGCATGGATTGATTTTATTGACGTATTTTGCACCAAAATGAGCTGCCTTGTGTTTTACTTTAATTTTTTTAGCTGCACGAAAGTATTTATAGATGACAATCCGTTTTTTGGTGTAAATATGACTGTCGTCTAATGGTCATGAGGATTTTCATCTTCAAAACTTGTATTGTATGTTGTAATCCCGTGTTCCGTGCATGAGTTTATTTCAAATAAATAAAATAAATGTCATTTTCTTTTTATCAGTATTTATAAAATGTGTGTCAGAAATCAATGCACCTTCACCGTGACACATAAAACAGTAATAAAGTGAATAAGGTTAATTGTTTCTTACATAAAATGCTTCAGTAATTCCCGAGAAAAAAGTAATAAATTGTCCAATTTGACAAACAACGCTTCAGAAAGAATGTTTTAACTGTCGCACCGTTAAATAAGGATTGCTGCCTGTTGGTAAGAGATGCAACAGCAGAACAATTAATCAGGACGTCGTTAAACGTCGATTACCGCGTTGCTAAATTAAGAATTCAAAACTTAACATTCTGTCTGTTCTTTTTATTTAGAAACTAAGTGAACTGCACACTGTGAAAAACAAGTGGAGTGAATTAAAGGAAAATTTCTGAAAATAACGTGCAGCAAAGTTGCCGGTAAGTGTCCGTCTTTTAACGAAATTTCCGTTTCTAAAAGTGCCCTTTTTTTTTTTTTTAACTTCCGTATTTTTACAGATTTTCCGTAGCCAGTAATTCTGTTTATTTCAGAAAACTCGGTTTCAAGTTTTTGCGTATTTACGCACACATTTTCCCACATCGAAGACTGAATTATTCAGCCTTTACACAAGAGATACCTTTCTCGCCGGTGTCGTTGATCGAACTCAGACCAATTGGGCAAGGCTTTCACAATTGAGCCAGAAAATCTTAAGAATTGCCCTCACGTTCAAGGTAAGACTAATCTCACGGTGTTGATTTTTTTTTTTTCATTAATACGAGTGATTTAGTTCATGTTATTTTCTGTTAGCGTTTATTATTATTTCGAATATGGTTGTAATAAATTTATTTTTTCTGTAGGAGGACGTATCACAAATTAAGTTTATAGCACGTCTTTTGTAAAAAAAGATCGTGCTTCTGTTATCGGTTTGTCCGTCCGTCTGTACCCATGATATCTCAGCAACT
Organism: Macrothele yani; assembly: GCA_039090855.1. Taxonomy (NCBI): domain Eukaryota; kingdom Metazoa; phylum Arthropoda; class Arachnida; order Araneae; family Macrothelidae; genus Macrothele; species Macrothele yani. The sequence continues at coordinate 32,533,819 of CM076989.1, read as the reverse complement.
ATTAGTCCGATTTGAAAAATTCTTTTTGCATTCGAAAGCTTGAAATATGCAAATGATGATCCTTTATTTCGTTTTTTTTTACGATGTACAATTTCGCCGGTAGAGAGCGTAAATGGAGATGATGTCGAATTCAAAAATACGTTTTATTCCACATACTTGCTTCTAAACATCCAATTATAAAAACATTTATATTTTTCGATTCCATTTATGCCGAAGAGTATTTTAGATATAGTTACTTTTTCAAATTACGCATACATTTTCCGCTAGGGGGCGTAAAAGTAAATTACATTTTCCCCTATAACTCTTCTTCTAAAACTCCGACTTGAATTTTTTTCTTCAGCGGATACATAACCTGATGAAAAATGGTTTGCATATAATTTCAAATTTTTGGCAAAGAATACTTTGGCCACCAGAGTGCGCAAGTGTTAATTTTTGCTTCTGATGTATTTGCCATAAAATCGTAGCTTCTAAAATATCGATTAAAAAATTCTTTCGTGGACTGATGCCACTCACATCGATAAACCTTTTCGGAATATTTTCTTCTTAAAATATTTCACAGTTTCTCCGCCAGGGGGCGTAGATGTACATCTAAATTTTGTCAATATCTCTACTTCTAGGAATCCGATTTGAAAAATTCCTTCTTTGTTGGATAGTGTTTTCGGTGTGACATATTTTTCATATAATCTCAAAATTTTCAAGTAATTCACAGACTTTCCGCTGGAGGGCGTAGCGGTAAATTGCGTTTCTTCCTATATCTCTGTTTCTAAATCTCCGATTTGAAAAAAAAATTCTGCAGCGGATACAGCTCCTGATGGGAAATCGTTTGCACATAATTTCTAATTTTTGTAAAAAATAGTTTGGCCACCAGGGGCGTAAATCTTGATTTCCGCTTCTGTTGTATTTGCAGCAAAATATGAGCTTCCAAATTCTCGATTGAAAAAAAACGTCGTTTGTTGACCGATACTACTCATGTCGACAAACCTTTTAGGAAAATTTTCTTCTTGAAAAAATGCATGGTTTCTTCGCCAGGGCGCGTAGATGTATATCTTATTTTTGTCAATATCTCTTCTTCTAAGAGTACGATTTGAAAAATTTCTTCTTTGTTGGATAGTATTTCCGATGCGAAATGTTTTTCTTATAAGTTCAAAATTTTCAAGTACATCATACACTTTCCGCTAGGGAGCACAAAGGTAAATTGTGTTTTCTGCCGTTATTTCTGCTCTTAAAGCTCTGATTTGAAAAATTCTTCCTGTATCGCATACAAGACCTGATGGAAAATACTTTTCACATAATTTCTAATGTTTGGTAAAGAATGGTTTAGCTAGCAGGGGTCATATGTGGTTATTTCTGCTTCTGAAGTATTTGTTGCAAAATCTGGGCTCCTGAAAACTCGACTAATTTTTTTTCTTCGACCGATACCGCTTATACGGATAAACCTTTTGAGAATACTTTCTTCCTAAAATAATGCATGGTTTACCCACCAGGGTACGTAAAGTCCCAATTTTTATTTTGTCGATATCTCTGCTTATAAGAGTTCGTAAGCTCACGATTCCGTTTACAGCAATATTTGAGGGATTAAAAACCCGATTGAAAATCTTCTTTCCTTGGTCAGATCTATTGGTTTTCCATACCGGTTCCACTGACTTAGCTTTGATAAATTTAATTTGCGTCAGAACGGATTCAAAAGACGTGCTTATTACACCCGAAAATTCGGTGTCAACTTTCTTGTTTCTTTTTTTTTTTTTTTTTTTTTTTTTTTTTTGCGGTGTGATATTTCGACGCAAAAGAATGTTTTGGAACTTAAGATCTTTTTTTTTTTTTAGTTGACAAGAACTTTGAACTATCTTTAAGATTTTCCTCGGGAACATATCAAGGCAACAGATATCAAGCGAGAGCCACATTGAAGAAGAAATTAACTGTCATGTAAAATTTTGTTGGAGAGCATTGAAAGAAACTGTAATTTTTAAAAGTAATTTACCATTATGTCTTAAAAAGGTGTTTAGTCAATGTGTCCTTCCAGTTCTTATAAATCAGAGGCCTGATCTTTATTGAAAAAAGATATACTGAGGGTACAAACAACTGCAAGAAGCATGGAGAGATCCATGCCTAGTGTAACTACGAAAGATAAAAAGAGGAACTCATGAAATCCTTGGAATGGCAGTGGGCTGGCAATATTTCTACAAAAACTGACCACCGATGGGCAACTGAAATATTAGACTGGATACCAAGGGGCAGAAAAAGAACCAGAAAACCACGTGGGTGATGATATTCGAAAGCATGCCGGAGTGACATGGATGAGATTGGCTCAAGACCGACAGATGTGAAAGAATCTTGTGGAGATCTTCATCCAACAGGGACTGATAATATTTGATGATAATAAAGAAAAAGACCCAAAAGACCACTTAGGGGAATAACATTCGAAAGCATGTCAGAGTGACATGAATGAGACGCTCGCTCAAAACCGACAGTTGTGAAAGAATCTTGTGGAGATTTTAATCCAACAGTAGACTGATAATATTTGGTGATAATAATAAAAAAAAAAGACCCAAAAGACCACGTGGGGGATAAAATTCGAAAGCATGCCGAAGTGACATGGATGAGACTGGCTCAAGACCGATAGTTGTGAAAGAAACCTGTGGAGATCTTCCAAAGGTAGACTGATAATATTTGGTGATAATAATAAAACAAAAGAACCAGAAGACCACGTGGGGGATAAAATTCGAAAGCATGCCGAAGTGACATTGATGAGACTGGCTCAAAACCGAAAGTTGTGAAAGAATTTGTGGAGATTTTCATCCAACAGTAGACTGATAATATTTGGTGATAATAATAAAAAAAAAAAAAAGACCACGTGGGGGATAAAAGTCGAAAGCATGCCGAAGTGACATAGGTGAAACTGGCTCAAGACCGACAGTTGTGAAAGAATCCTGTGGAGATCTTCACCCAACAGGGACTGGTAAAAGTTGGTGATAATAAAGAAAAGGACCCAAAAGACCACGTGGGGGATGATATTCGAAAACATGCCAGAGTGACATAGATGAGACTGGCTCAAAACCGACATTTGTGAAAGAAACCAGGGAAATCATCTAGCAGTACATTGATAATATTTGGTGATGATAAACTCCGGTGAATGACTAAATTCTAAAATATAAATCTGCCTTAAAATAAGATTTCAGTTCTTCCTTCTCTTCTCTCGTGTGTGTTTCCTTTTGGTCTTTATGCTTACTAGTAAATAAATTCTTTGAAAGCGATTATTTCAGGAAAAATTTTCGATGTTCCGTTATGAGTTGGTAAAAATAAAAAGAAGGAAAACGTACTAAAGTCGATCAATCATGCAGCTGTACTTCTTGCGTAATCCACTTTTTAGCGGAAGAGTATTCTGAATCAATTGCCTCTTTTCTTCGGATGGATTCGTTCCATAAAGTATATATTGAAACATGATCATTTAAACCGCATTTTGGACTCGTTCCCACAGATGGCGCCTTGATGTCGGTTATCCTTGATCCTCTTTCGGTCGGATGAAGCAGCTTTTTTAGTAGCAGCTTTCTCTGTTATCATCATCATCATCATTGCTGTTTGGTTTTCTTCGCCCATCTCTTCCTTAACACATTGCTGATGCTTCATGTAGGTTTCATTTCAGAAGGAATTGATCTCCGAAGGAGGGCGAGCTCCTTTAATGCTTTTCTCAACAATTCTCTTTGTGATGAAGACATGCACGTAACGATTGTCGTGCCTCTTGAAATGCTTTCTTCTTTTTTCTTTCTATTTTTTCCCCTGGCTTAGATCCTTTCCGGAAAATGCTGAAAAACAACACAGCTTAGATGCGCCAAGATGTGGAGTGGGTTTCAGGTGAAGACGGCGAAAAAAAAAATAGATAGGGAAAAGAAAGGCATTGCTGAAAACAGTTGTTCATTCCTTTGTTCGAAATTTCCTTTTGCCAAGAAACACATAAAAACGAGAGTATCGATTTCAAGGAAAAACAAAGCAGCTCGTTATAAAAATGAGCAATATGAGCTCCATTTAAAAAAAATTAAGAAAATACCAGTCATAAGCGGAAAGGTATGTAATGACTATGGGCAACAGTTGTGGGGATAGGTTTTCTAGAATCGATCTGTTTATTTCTATACATGTATGCACACCCACTTTAAAGTTTATATGTATCTGCCTCTCTCTTTTTGTGTATTATGTATGCATCTATGTATATATGTATGAATTTTTATCCCCTACTTATCTGTATGTAGATATATATATGCTGTATATATTTGTCTGTTTATATATCAGATGCCCGGCGCTCCCAAGGACTCACGTTTAATATGTAATCTGTGCATACTTATTATTATATTTTGTTGTTTAGCGGTCACCGTGAGCAACTCAATGGGCTAAAAACAGTCACCATCCCCAATTTAGGGTCACTGTTTTCAGGAAATGACCGTTAATATGTAATCTGTACATACTTATTATTTTTTGTTTGTTTGTGGTTCTAGAGACTACCTGGGGCAACTTAATGGGCTATAAACAGTTACCGTCCCTAATTTAGGGTCACTGGTTTCAGGGAATGACGGGTAATACGTAATCTGTGTATACTACTTTTTTGTTGTTGTTGTTGTATTCGGGGGGTTTAACGACCACCATGACCAACTTAATGGGCCATAAATACTCACCGTCCTTAGTTTAGGGTCTCTGGCTTTAGGGAACGACGGTTAATATGAAATCTCTACATACTATTTTCTGTTTTGTTGTTGTTGTTTGGACGTTTAACGAACATCGTGAGCAACTTAATGGGCTGTAAACAGTCACCCTCCCTGATTTAGGGTCACTGATTCCAGGGTTCGGATAGACCCAATGCCGTAAGACGGACACAACATCAATGCTTCACAAGGATTCGAACCCGGGCCCATCTCGGACGAATAATCAGAATTCAAAGGGTATTTATTGAGAAACAAATATATACAAATATTTACAAACACCGGGTTATCGTCGCGCGTTGGCAATCCCATCATGCTTTTCACCTGACAAAGCAATCAACAGAAGTAACAAAAAAGTGACACATATACACTGAGTGGCCACTTTATTATGACCACCCCCTCATTACTTCGTTGGGCCACCTTTTGCCTTTAATACTGCGTCAATTCCTCGTGGCATGGACTCCACGAAATGTTGATAGGTGGTTTGTGGAATCTAAGATCATGCTTGACGAATAGCACTTTCCAGTAGTGTCAAATTGCAGGATTGTGGATCCAGCTGTCTGATGGCTCGTTCAACTTCATCCCACAAATTCTCAATGGGGTTGAGATCTGGAGACTGTGGGGCAACCTAAGCAAAGTAAACTCACCGGCCTGTTCCTGAAACCAATCCTGTACAATACGAGCACTATGGAAGGACGCATTATCTTGTTGAAAGTAGCCATCACCATTGGGATAAACCATCCACATGACAGGATGCACTTGGTCTGCAACAATGTTCAGATACGATGTGCCAGTCAGACGTTAATCAACACGAATTAAAGGGCCCAAAGCATGCCAGAAAAACATTCCCCAAACCATAACGTTGCCTCCGCCAGCTTGAAGGGATGTAGCAATGCATTTGGGGTTCATGCTTTCGTGCTGTTTCCGCCGAATTCTCACTCGGCCATCGGCATGGTGCAACTGAAAACGTGATTCATCAGACCACATAATTTGTTTCCAATTATCAACTGTCCAATCCTTGTGCTCCTGTGCGAACTGGAGACGTTTTCTCTTGTTAACTGCAGACAGCAAAGGTGTTCGAACAGGCCTTCGGCTGCCATATCCCATCCGATGCAGTGTACGGCGAACAATGCGTGCAGAGATAATTTGAGGGGATCCTTGATTAAGATGGTCTGTAATTTGCTGCACTGTTGCCCTTCTGTTGTCTGTTACCAGTCTGGATACTCTCCGTTCCGTCCGAGCTGTCACTAGTCGATGACGACCACACGTTGCACGTAGAGACCCAGTTTTTTGGCTGACAGTCCAGTCTTTAAACACTTTAACAACAGCTGCTCTGGAACATTTCACGAATGCGGCGGTTTTGGTGATACTCGCTCCATGGCTCTGAGCTCCTACAATCATCACACATTGAAAGTCCGTCAAATTGCATTTTTACCCATCTCGTCACCCAAAAATCACTTCTACTGCTGCCAAGCACTAAGCTTTCCCTTTTCATACGAGCCTTGCCCTCTGGCGACAACAGCGTGCAGCCATAGCTCATTTGCTTAAAACTGTCAGGTGGTCATAATAAAGTGACCACTCAGTGTATAGGACTGTTAATAAAAGTCTGTGAAAGTCAGTCGGGGAATGTTCAAATTTCGGAGGAACAAAACACAAAGTGATCAATTGTTGAAGAAATATAGGAAAATCACTGATGAAGAAGGGAAAAAAGCCAGGAAAAGTCAGTCGTGGAAAGTGCTATGATTCACTGTGAAGGAAGGAGCTCATCATAGGAAGAAGCAAAAAGTTCAGCGATTACTACCCACAACACGATGCGACACTGTTAACACGAAATGCGGCATTCTCATCACGAGAAAGAAACAGTAGTCACACTTCCTGGTGATGAAAGAAAAAAAAAAGCACAATAAGCACATACTACAAAAAGACGTTCTTAACAAAAAAAAAAAAAAAAAAAAAACCTTGGTTCCCGCCAAAAAAGAAAAAATTGGTGTGCCCGTCCATTTGTATGGACAAAAGAAGAGCGTTGAAACGTTGCTACAGGCGTATTTTGCCTGTAGCAGCTAAACAAAAGAAAAAACTGATTTGTATAAAACGGAGCATCGTTGGGGGGGGGGGGGGGGGCTTGAAGATGGTCTGCAAGTTTAGGCATGAGAACCTTAAGCATATATTTTGTCCTTCTACCATATTGGATGATCCAAGACGGCAGAGAGACATTACAAAAGACTTCCTCGAGCGCTGCGAGTTGTTGAACTATTTCGGGAAGGCGCTGTAAATTAATCCGCACACATGATATTTGCATAATGTTGCTCTTTTTCGGACACTGATAGAGAGATATTAATTCAGGGAGAGTAAATGGCGAATTGGGGACAGTGCTGTCCTGGAAAACTTCTGGAAAGTCAAGAAGGGTGCTGGGAGGGGGCCATTCACCTTCTGAAGAAGCAGACTGCGATTCACTATCATGGGCAGTTTCCATGCTTTCTTCTGCCGAATCGGCAAGGATGCCATAGGTGTTGGATGTGGAAACAGCGTATTGACTGTCCTGGCTAGGTCAAGCAGAAGAACGTCGAGAGTACGGGGTTAAAGTGCGTATTTTTTTTTTTTTTTTTTTTTTTTTTTTTGTCGTGAAATGGAACGAGAAGACGCGCTAGTACATCGTGGTGAAGCTGGGCAAATAGAGCGTTTATTAGCTGAGACTGGGTGGCCTGTTGAGGCGGTAGCAGATGTGGAAAATTTGAAGTGTCCATATCAAGGGGATTATGTAAATCCACTGCAGTAGAGGTCAAAGTCGGACATGTTTGAACATTATCAAATTGACGAGATCCAGGATCTGAAGCAACAGGGTTACCAGTATATTCCTGCAGTTCCTGGTTGAGCAATAAATAAAGCCGATGAAGGTTCCTGTAGGCTGGAAATAGAAGTAGCAGCGGCAGCAGAACTGTCCTGTTGAACACGATGTGGGCATTCAGACACGACGTGCCCTTCAGCCTTGCACTTAAAGCACTGGACACCCGCAAACACATTAAAAACGAATGTGCGGGCGCCAATGCTGAGTTCCATGGATGTGGGACGTTCAACAATAGCTTCATCACTAGGGAATATAATACGGCACTGTCGACGTCCTCCTTGCACTGAATTGTAATGCGAGTTGCGACCTAAAGCTGGAAGAATTTTCATTTTACCAATCACTAGTCCAAAAGACCCTAGTGCTTTAAGTAGTATTGAATCCGGGATGGCTGTCGGCACCGGCGAGATGGTAACAGTAATAGGCTTATGTGAAGCAGGAATAGGTTGCAAATGGAAATTTCTAATATCAATTCCTGACAGAAGAATTTTATCAACAGTAGTGGGGTCTGTAAATTGCACTATAATTCCCCCTCCCATACGAAAAATAGACACTATCTGTTTTCCGGGAACAACTTTATAAACAGCATCTAGATAAAGTGGGAGGGGGTGTCGGGCAACAACTGAAAAAAGACACTAAGAAGTAATGCAGAGTTATACTGCTTACCTTCATGAGATTCTTCAGGAACCAAAGTCTTCAATACTTTATCTACTCTGGTTAGTTCAATGTTATCACAAAATGAATTCGTAATCCACTGAGATGAGCCACCAATAACAGTCGCAAATGCAAGAGGGGTTGGGGGTGGGCACATATCACTAGTCCTAACACTAGAGTTCGTTCCATCGGTATATGGGACGCTGCTTGTAGAAGACATAGTAGAAATATCAGAAAGCACAGGTGAAGATGCTGGCACATTCAATGCTGATGAATACGATATTGTAGAAATTGAAGACGAAGAAGAATCATGTGAAGCAGTAGAGACGATAGCAGAGGTTGCGGCCATCTCGGCCACGAACCCTAACGTGAGCGAGTGCTCACCTCGCAACACTCAAAAAGATAAAACCACAAACCTGTAGCTGTCCACAATCACTGCTTGTGAAGTGGAAAGGAGAGTATAACACAACAAAACGATACCAGGAACACTTGAACCAACACAAAAATATCCAAGGTCAAGCAAGAATCAACTATCACACGGAAGCTCAAAGAATATGCGACTTGTCTTTATCAGAAGCCAGCACTTAGATCACTGCAACACTGACTCGGCGGTTTTCATTTTTACTGCAGTGAATGATTGTGCTGCGAACAGAGTCGAAGCAAGATTTTCTCATCGAAAGGAGGAGGGGGAGGGGCAGTACTTAAACTGCCGTCCCTTCGAGTTCAAATGTTCGTGGGCCACGGATGGCAGAGTAGTCAACTTTCGTCATGGCCACGGAGGATCTCAGGAGCTATTGCAGGCAGGTACGAACGCTCCAATCACTAAATATCCGCCGCACGTCGGATATGCAAATTAAGCCATCGGACCCACCCCCTGGTTATAAATAAGGGCGTCTTACTCGCCCTTTTCACCTCGCTTCCGTGTGACTTTCCTGTCGGGTATCGTGGCTCGACTCTTTGACCTTCCCACCTCCAAAGGCTGTTTAGAAGCTGGAGTCGGTCAAGAGGCGTATGTGAGAATTCTATTTGGGCGGGGAGGGGGGTGATGTGGGTAGCCGACAAAAATGGAAGTTTTTGAAATCAATCAGAACAAAATAAAAGATAATTAAAAATAGCATTATTTTCTAATGTAAATCACTGCATTTTTATTAATTAAATTAAAGCATTTTTTTTCTAATGTAAGTCGCATTTTAACAAAAGATGATGCAGTTTCGAGGGGTAAAGATCCCTTGCCTCCTCCCTTCTAAACACAGTCACGAACGTTGCCCACTCGGCTGCGGGTGGCCGAGTGGGCAACGTTCGGGACTGCCACGGGAAGGGCCTCAGGTTCGATCCCAGGCAGGTACGAAAGCTCCATCCACTAAATACCCGCCATGCGTCGGATGGGCACGTCAAGCAGTCGGACCCCGGGTACTGGCCCCCCAGTAATAAATAAGGGCATCTTCCTCCCCTTTCTACTTCGCTTCCGTGTCACTTTCCTAACGGGCGCTCTAGCCCAAATCTCCTAGTTTCCTATTTCTAAGGGTTGTTTAAGACCTGGGGTCAGACACTCCCTTCCCAAAATCCTCTACATATGATCATGATAATGATCATTCCTAAAATCCTGTACAAAATCTCCGAGTACAAACATCCCCCATTTTGACCCGCAGTTTTTACTCTCTCATACCTGCGCTTTAGGAGAGTATTTTGATCATTCAAAGATCGCACTTCGTGGCTTTGACATAACTCTACTTAAAATGTGAAAAAATGGTAAGTATCCAAGAGGCAACAGTTGTAAACTTCACTCTAAACTTAAAAACTACGTGAAGGCAGACAATACAGCACTCCGAGGAAATGCGGAATGAAGAACTACCTAGTACAGGGCGAATGAGTAACACATAGTGAAGGTAACAATAGGAAGATGCTTTCAGGGAGAGCTTGGAGATATTCCGTTTCAGGTTATACAAACCTCCAGAGGGGCTTTCTCTGAGAGAGCGCAGATGACTAATTAGCTCTTCGCGTTCCTATGGCGTATTCGGAAAGGACACGGTTGTTACGAATATCTGCATACTGTTCTACGTGCCTCTCTTCGCTGTCTCTGATAATTCTGTCGTACACAACATGCCATTAAATTAGAACCTTTTATTCCAAGGGTGACCAACCCACGGCTCGTCACGTGCCACTTTTGATGTAGATAATTTGAACGTGCCACTCCACCTTAACCTAACCACACTTTACGGTTGCCAGAAGGGATACAAAAGATATGTACCTCTGTATACTTCAAATAAAATAGTACTGAAGAAGAGAAAAATAATGTTAAACCAGTACTGTTGTAACTCGACACTAATAATCATTCAAGAACTGGTTTACTAGTATATTAAAAACGCAAATTACTTGCAAAGAAAGAAATATGTTCCAACATTGTATGATTACATTTCCATTCACATGAAACAAATCCGGATTAGTTTTTATGAGGCTTTTGGATGTCTTTCCCCTCCACCAGTTCTTGAAGTAGCAAAGAGCCATCAGATTTTTGAGATGCTTATCAGTAAGTGCTGAACGGTTCTTATTTTTCACCAAATTCGTAATGGGAAAAGTATTTTCGCATATTTTCTACCCGAACCTGCAACAAATATCGCAGAGCCATGTCTCGTGGTGCAGGAAACTGAGAGAGGGGGAAGATATTTCCAGAAAGTGGCCAATTCCTGGCTGGCTGGATTTCCGAGCGCCTCTCTGGACTTGCTGGGAATTGTAGTGTTATTCTGAAACTCCAAAATTTTAGTCTGCACATCAGTAGGCTAGTGAATGATGTCCTCGATAGAAAGGGAGAAGGGATTTGTAAATAGAAGAAGATTTTGTTTTTCGTTTCGAAAGTTTGAAAACCTGGCTTCAAAGGAGTTTTTCAAATCAGAAATACACTCTATCGACAAAAGTCACCGGTCACCCCTTCAAAATCAAATGAACGGATCCGCTTCGTTGTTAAGATGCGCGGTACAGCTGCAAACGGTATAAAAACAAGCCTGCAGTGCAGCTGACCGGATCATATTGCACTGTGAGGTTGAGTGAAAATGTCACTGCGGGAGAGAAAGTGAACTCTGCGAAAGGAAAGATTGTTGGGTGTTATATTACTGGGTTGTCCATACGAGAAACCTAGAGGCGTTTAAACATACCCAAGTCAACAGCTTTGGATGTACTGAATAAATGGAAGAGACATGGCGTGCCTGAAGTAGCAAAACGTACCGGCAGACTAAAGAAAATCAGTGATAGAGGACGTTGAAACCTCAGGAGAGTCGTTACAGCTAATCTACGGAGTACTACACAAGATCTCAGTGTACAGGTGAGTAAAAATGCTGAAACCCCGGTATGCACACGTACCCTTCGCAGAGAAGAACTTCATTCCATGGGTTACCGTGGTCGTGCGGCTGCTCATAAGCCTTTCATCTCCACTCGGAATGCTACTCGTCGTTTAGCATGGTGTACAGAACATTTATCGTGGATGGTAGATCAATGGAAACGGGTCCTATGGACTGATGAATCCAGATACACGATCCATCGGTCTGATGGCCGTGTGTGGGTATGGCGGCAGCCGGGGGAACGCTATTTACAACAGTGTACTGTTCCTACGGTCAAGTTTGGAGCTGGCAGTGTACTCGTGTGGGGGTGTTTTTCGCGATATGGTCCCAGCCCATTGGTTATCGTGGACAGCCCTGTTAACCAGCACGTCTTCCTCGATGTTTTGGACAATTATGCCCTACCAACTCTGTTGCAATACTATGGAACCGAGCCTTGTTGGTACCAGCAGGATAATGCACCGAGCCATAAATCAAGGACTGTTACGGCGTGGTTTGACGATAATTCCGTATCGTGTGTGAACTGGCCGGCTCACAGAAATGATCTTAATCCCACAGACCACCTATGGGATGAATTAGAGCGCCGCATAAGAAGTTTGGAACCAATGCCTACTACTAAGCAACAGTTAGTGGCAGCGTTATGTACTGAATGGAAGCGCATACTTATCGCTGTAATCTAAAACCTTGTCGAAAGCAGGTCTCGAAGGGTCAGTGCATGCATTAAGGCCAAAGGTGGTTTCAAAATATCTTTATTCAAGGTAGAAATCAGGAGACGAACTAATAAGGACGTCTAAATACAAATAAAATACGATCAAAGATCGTTAAACTACTAAAACCTATATAAAAATATACAGCATAGTGCACAAGTTGAAAAATGGAGCAAAATTACAGCTCGTGATAAATGAACAGCGACAAGCATGTCTGGGCATTTAGGAAGGATTTTAACAAAAAAAAAAAAACTTATTGCTCATAAGTGCATTGCTGTGCGATTGACAAACTTGTTCAAGAAAATTGAGAGCTTCAGGAGACAACTTTTCTCTTGCAAAAAAAACAAAAAACAATAAGACAGTAAGGTGTAACACATCATAGTTACAAGAATGTACAGTACAAAGCAATTGACAAACTGATCATAAGACAAATCAATGAAATGATGAATATCAGGAGAAGAACAAACTTGGACTTCCTGGTGTAAATATAATATATTACCTGTTCGGCAATATTCAAAAACAATGTACAGATATACAACACAGTGTCAACATGTTACAAATCAAAATCGGACCATATACAGAAATGTAACACTATTCTGTTGACCAGATAGAAAATGTAAGTATAATAAGAAAACACACGATGAATAAAGCTTTAACATATTCTCACTATCCATATGTAGTGATAGAAGAATGATAGTACCAAGCATCACCTCACACAAAAGAACAAAATAGGTAAAATGTTTTTCAAAATATATTACTCATGAGTACAACACCATGCAATTGACTAACTTTTGCAAAAATAAATACAGTAAGAATCATTAGTCAACATGTCTCTTGAAAGAAGGTACGATATGACAGTGAGTTTTAACACAACATATTTACAAGGATGTACAGTACTATGCAATTTAAAAAACTGATTATCAGACAAATCATTGGAATGTTTAATAACAGGAAATAACTAAACTTGGACATCCTGATGCAAATAAGATGGATTACTTGTTCCGCAATATTTTAAAAACTATGTAGAATTATACAGCACAGTGCAAACATGTTCGGGAAACAAAATAGAACAAAATTACAAAAAACTACACTGCAGAAACAATATCTATGTTTATACAGCTCTATGCTAATGACTAACTGCAATATTTATACTCAAAATGTAAACTAAAGACGAACTAACTTGAACGTCAATGTAAGAAAAAAATACAAGATGAGTGTCACAAAAAACAATTTGCTGTGTAAACACGTACAGCCCTTTATAAAAAAACCCATGCGGTAAATTTCCAAGCTGTGCAAAGATCTTGAAAACAGATTGTTGATATTTACATATGCATTTCTGATTCAAAAAGGTCAAATACCAAATCTGCCGACCGTCAGGTACAATGACGCTGGCGAGCTGGTAAACCATGAGGCAGCCGGTGACCAGGTGGCAAGGAACTGGCTCTCCCGACGCTGAGTAACTGCAACAGAATACTCTAGCCGAAGTCGAGATGTCAGACGGTCGCGGAAATGGCATAATAATGCCGTAGAAGCTTCATGCACAGTCAGAGGAGTAGTCAAATATCTGCAGCGTTGATGAAACACGTAGATTACATGCTTCGCTAAAATAAAAATATAGGCACAGACTGATGGGAGCTTGACTGGGGGATAGTTCTGTAGCAGAAGAGTCCGATATGCATCAAATGTAAGATCTGCTGTAATGGAACATTGGGCGATAGTAAATGCCAAGTTCAGCATTGGGAGTAATATAACACAGTGTTGATAGACATGGGAGACATCAGCCTCCCGAGCACAGAAAGGGCAAAGCGGGGAATCGAGAAGAGACATTCGGAAAAGAACGGAGGGAACAGGAAGGCGGCGATGGAGGAAAAGCCAATGGGTATTAATTTCTAGAGGAGCAGAAAGAGGAGACAGGGCGGCTGACCACACCGTAGCAGTGGCAGCAGGGGGAACATCAGGAATGGGGAGAGGAGGAGAAGAATGGGACATAGAGAGGAACCGATAAAGAGCTGACACCGAGAGAGAAGAAATGGGATGAGCTGAGCCAGAAGTAAGCAAGAAAAGAGGAAATGGGAGAGAAGCAGAAGGAACAAAGGAAAGACCTGAGTGGGAAGCAAGATGAGGAAATTGAGAAATGATAGATGAAAGAATAGAGTCGTAGATGTCACGAGAGGAGGAGGAGAGGAGAAGAGAGGGAGGGAGGCTGGCGAAGGGTCGCCAAGAAAGGTCAGGGTTAGTGAGATCTTTAACTGTTACCACACCTGCTCGGAGCCAGGTAGGATAGGCAAAGTACGGAAGATGAGAGGGGTGAATAATCGAAGAATAAAAGAGGGGTTCAGCAAGGAGCTCAGTTGTGGAATCAGGTGGAGAACGAGAGAGAGGGAGGGAACGAAGGAAAGTTAGAGCTTCACGGTAAACAGGGGGAAGTCGAATGAGGGTGAGGGGTCGGTGGTCCATGAGTAGTAAGGAGAGAAAAGAAAAGTTAGGGTTGCTCGGGGAGGCGATGACGTCCCTAGCTAAAACGGCATCTGGTACTGGCGACGTGAAGAGACGGAGAAAAGTAGAAATTCTGACGGCCTTGTAGTACTCCTGTGTATCAAGGAGTCCGATGCCGCCGTGATCCGGATTGAGGCAAAGCTTTGTGACACTGACCCAGTGGTGGCAGGTCCAAATCAGAGAAGTAAGACATCGGGTAATTTCATGAAGGCGGAGTTGTAGAGACTTGACACCAAGCCAAGAGTGTGTGCACAAGGAAATCAGGTAAGTTCGAGAGAGGCGAGCTCTCTGGAAGAATGATGAGCAGAACTGGGCTCTCCTCCAGGAGGCAGTTGACCTGAGCAAGCGTGGGTGAATAGCATTCCACGTGTAGAGGGGGCAGCTTGCAAGGAACCAAGATGAACTCCAAGGAAGCGCTGTGAGATGGACGACCAGCTTGCTCCCCAAGGGTGTCTACACGATGTGCCCATGAGCCGCACCATAAACCAGTGCTTTTAGATGAGTTGAGCGCTGCACCGGAGCATGAGGCATAAGCTGCGAATAGACGTTGGAGACACGGAAACTGTGAGTCATGACGGATGCAGATGGTGACATCATCTGCGTATGCAACAGAGGTAGTGGCATGATGTCTTGTGCAGGCAGAGAGTGGTGGCAGAACTGCTGTAAAGGATTGGTGTACAGAGCGGAGGAAGGGTTCAATTGCGATTGCAAAGAGTTGTCCGGAGAGTGGGCAACCCTGTCGCACTCCCCGGCGGAAGGGAATAGGCGCTGTGAGAAAGGTGGGCAGCTTGACCTGGAGAACGGCGTCTTGATAGAGTGAGAAAAGAAGAGAGACGAAGGAAGGAGGAAAACCGAAGTGAAGGAGTGTAGCCGATAGATAGGAATGTGAGATATTATCAAAAGCGGATTGTTGGTCAAGAGAGAGAAGGGCGAGGGGTTCAGATCGAGATCGGGCAAGATGGATTAGATCATTTAGTAGATGGATGTTATGAGAAAGTGAACGGCCGGGAACTGTGTAGGTTTGATTTGGGGAGAGAATGTGAGTGAGAATGGGGTTAAGGCGTTGGGAAAGAAGTTTAGTATAAAGTTTATAATCTAGATTTAAGAGGGAGATAGGGCGCCAATTCCCCAGGTCAAGGAGATCACCTTTCTTAGGGAATAGTACAACATATGCTACTGTGAATCGCCTTGGTAGAGGGGAGTGATTGAAAGCAGCAGAAAGTGCAGAAAAGAGAAATGGTAGAAGGAGAGGTAGAAAGGTTTTATAGAAGAGGAAAGTGAGGCCGTCCGGACCCGGTGCGGCCCTAGAGTTTAAAGAAGAAAACGTAGAGGATAGTTCAGAGAACGTGGGAGGAAGGAGGAGGGAAGAGGCAAGATGGGGAGGAACTTGTGGTAGGTTAGAAAGAAGTTATGCCAAAGCTGAAGAGGATGGCGGAGGAGATTCACAGAACTTCTCTGTATAGAACTTTCGGACCTGGGAACATAGAGTGAGTGGATCATCAGACACCTCTCCAGATGCGAGGCGAAGGTGCCGAAGTGAATTCGATGCTGTTCGTGTTTTTTCCATGGATGTAAGGAAATCGTAATTGGATGCGTCTGGCGATATATGTTGTAGCCGGAGACGTCGCAGAGCTTGTTGAGCCAGAGGAAGGAGGATGTCGTCAAGAGTCCATGGACGAATTGTACGGGGTTGTGCTGGAACTGCTTGAATAATAAGAACGATAGCACAATGTTCAGAAGAAGCTGTAGGAGTGATAATAGATTCTGTCACAGCTGTAAGCAGAGTAGATGAGGCGTAGTATCTGTCAAGGCGAGCTGTGTACGGATTTTGATTATGTTGCGAGCGCCAAGTATGTACAGTCGATGAAGGATGGAAGTGACGGTGAACATCAATGAATGAGTTGTCGGAGACCACTGACTGAAGAAGATTCACCAAGTTAACACGGCGTTCTCTGGTGGAAGGAGATCGGTCCAGGGTAGGATTCAGAGTGCAATTGAAATCCCCTCCAATTAAAACATGATCTATGGGAGGAATGCGAGACAAGGCACGACGAAGGCGAATAAAAAGTATTGTCAAGTGGGTTGAAGAGCTTGGAATATAAATATTAAATATATGATAAGATGTGGAAGCTATGGTGAATGATGCACACTGTAATAGGTCTCGACATAAGTTTCGAACCGAAAAAGAGGTGATTATGGAGTTGAAAGTATGGCGGATACCTATAGCTAGACCACTATGGGATGATAGTTGGTAGGCGTGGTGAAATGTGTAGTTCCACTGGCGCCATCGTGAGAATATCGTAGTGGATTGGAAATTCGTCTCTTGTAGTAAGAGAAGATCAGCTCCTAACGGAGTGAGGTCTTCATGTACCAAGGCATTAGAAAATGGGGATGCAAATCCCTGCAATTAAGAGATACAATCTTGAAGACTTTTTTCCATTAATGCTTGCTGAAGAGCCTTCACAACAGGAGGAAATGATTTGAGTCGATTAAAATAGGTTTTAGCCCACGGATGTTCCTTGCGAAGGTGGGAGATGCATTGATTAAGGACTTGGATCTGATCATGCACTAGAGGGAGAAACGATGCATACTTTGAGAGTAAAGCATGCGTCGTGGAGTGGTCTGTCTTATGTGACAGGTATTGATGTAAATCTTCAAATGAAATCGGCCCAGTAGGAACCGAGCCATCCTTAAGGTATTCGACAAGATCCTCAAATTTAAGAGGAGGCTCTTCGTCGGCCTGGACAGAAGAGGTAGCAGCCTTTGATGGTGAATTCTTTCGAGAGGTACTACCAGTACGGGGAGAGGTGCGGGGTGATGTGGCAGTCGGCTTCTTCGGTGGGCGTCTTCGAGAAGAACCACGACGTTTCAGCGAAGGCTCGGTTGAGCTCTCATCAACTCGAGATTCGTGGCCAGAAAATCCGTCATCAGCAGATTTAGAAGTATCAATGATAAGGGCAGTGGAGAAACCCCCTGAAGGGGACTCCGCTACAGAATGACGACGCACGGGAAGCGAACAATTAAGTGAGGGAAAATCCAGTTGCTGGTCGAAGGATAAAGGGTCCGTAGACACGCGTTGACCAACTCCTGCAGTCGACTTTTGTGAAAGTTTCGATTCTGAAGCTTTCTGTGCAGTGGAAGAAGGTGTTGCTCGGCTCAGAAGAGGGCCAGAAGTTGTAGGAGAATTATCAGGAGCCTGTGATGCTAGATGTGGGCAATGCACACGTAAATGATTCTCTCCGTGGCAAAAAGTGCAGTGGAGGAAGGTAGTCACTTCAATTCTCCTACGTTGCTGTCCACAACGAACGTTGAGCACCTTTGGGCAGGCGAGCAAATGTTCATCAGATGGAAAGATCACTCTTGCACTTCGGCGAAATCCTCCTATGGATTTATCGTCTGGATCTCTCGGCGCGGCTGAAAGAGTAGTAACTGGCCCAACAACTCGGCCGAACTTACTGAGTACAGTGCACAGCGCAACGTCTGACACCTCAGGTGGAACCGGATAAAATGTAACCTGGATTGGACGCTGAGAGACAGGTTCTGGTAGAAGATGGACGTCTTTGAGGGACAATCCTTCTGTCAAGACAAGATCCGCATGCTCTTTAAGAGCAAAGTACACCAACACAGCTCGAGGTTTTCGAGCCATGTGAGTAATACTGGCTCCAGCTGGAAGTATCTGCTTGAGAGCCATACTATATTCTTTCAACTTTGTGTCTGGGAGCGCATCAAAACACACTCCGAAGTCCATTCTAGAATAGAATTGTTTTCCCGCTGGAAAAATTTTCGGGAATATCTATGGTGGCAGTAAGGCCATCAACAATGACGTACGAGTCTGGTAAGACTTCTGCAACAAACTTGGAAGGAGTTTTTGTTCCAGTAAGAGCGGCAGAGTATGCCCTAGGAGCAGGACTCGAGCGTGAGGGCTGCAACGCAACCGGCTGTTTGAACTGAGTTGAAGTAGAGGGTAAATTAGCAGCGCTGTCAGACACATCCATGTCTTCACTCAAAGCAACAGAGAGTTGCGCTGCACTGACGTCACTGGTCGAAGCAGAGCAGGAAGCTTGAGCTGTAGTTGAGGAGTCACTTTCCACTTCTAGTGGTTGGGTGACGTCACCTACAAGCATTGGGGGAGATTGGTCTCGTGTCGAGGAGGAGGAGGAGGCGGCAGGAAATGCCTCGCTGATATGGGCGTGGACATCGCTCTTATCAGCAGCAGCCGCCGCCATTGTTAATGACGAGAGCTGCCTGAGAAATCGACCAGGTAGGTCGACAATTCAAATGATGATAACAGAAAAAATAAACTACTCACCAACTTGGGAGATGTATCAAAACAAAGCACGAACCTTCAGCTTGAAGGAACACGAAAGGAAAATGACGAACCACACGATAAAACTCACTAAATAGGCACACAACACGGAGCTCAGAAAAACGTGACTTAGGCCAAAGGTGGACCGACACCGTACTAATGCATGTCAATAAATGATACGTTGTGTTTCTCTTCTAGGTGTCCGGTGACGCTTGTTAATATAGCGTATGTTGCTGATATTTAGAAAAGTTCGAAATTTCACCGAACTCAGTTTATGACAGTTGTTTCATTCGAGGAAAATGTACGAGATCATGCTGAGAAAGATGCATTCCAAGAAGAACAAGTTTTGTTTTAAATGCTTCAACTTAGTTGAATAACACTGGGATTACCTTGATTGTTTTACGCAGATTTAGGTTGTTTTATTTAAGATTGCTTTGTTTTAAATGCTTCAACTTAGTTGAATAACACTGGGAAAATATTGTTTTTACCTTGATTGTTTTACGCAGATTTAGGTTGTTTTATTTAAGATTGTTTTGTTGCATATTTAAGTTGTTAAGGTGGCTCAGGATGTCCGTTACAGATGCTAAATCGTTTAATAAATTATTAAAATTACAAAAAAGTGTCTTTGCGCGCGTGTGCCTGTTAGTAAGCCTCCGAGTGCCACTTGTTGCACGCGTGCCGCGGGTTGGCCACCACTGTTCTATTTAATACCGGTTTGGACCTCCTTTTGACCGAATTACAACACATATGTGGTTTGACATAGATTCCACAAGATGTTGGAGTGGTATACAAACACCTTGGTATACGTCTACAGTATACAGGTATACGTCTACAGTATACAGGTATACGTCTAAGATTTGACGGAAGTGGACTTTGCTCATGGATCTGATTTTCCAAAGTCCCATACATTCTAAATGGGGTTCATATCGTGGCTTTTTTGTAGACAGGAAAGATGATGGAAGTCGCCGTCATGCTTGCTGAACCATTTGTTGGCTCGCGTCCTTGCTTATGACGTCACGCACATGCACCGCCGTTTGGTCGAGAACTGGTTACCACGGTAACCAAGGTGAAACTCGCAAGGAATGCTGGGTAGAATCCTGGATGTCCTGTTATGACGTCAGTAGAAGTTTCGCTTTTTCTGTGTGTGTGTGGTGATGTTCCAAGAAAAATTGAAATCCATTGGTGTGTGTAATATTTCAAACGCAAGCCTTTTGCATGTGAAACTGGTATTTCAATGAACTCGTATCAAATATATGACTATTTACATGTGATGTTCTGTGACATATGCGCTGTGAAAACTTAATGCTGTATAAAGGTAAATCATGGAAAGTTTTGCATCAGTTCAAAAAACAAAAACAAAAACAAAAAAATGAAGCGCCACACAATGGAGACTCACGTCGTTCATTGAGAAGTTTCGTCCTTCGATTGTTATACAGGGTGTGTCTAAAGACTTTCCTTGATTACGACAAATCGTATAAAATGAATCACGCTCGTTAGACACATACGGTTTTCCAATATAACTAACCTGAAATCCAGTTTTCATCAGTGTCATCAGTATACCTCTACGTGGCTCCTTTTGTTATCCAGTTGGTACTCTATCTCTTTCCATGTCTGCTGCAACATGTCATCTGTTATGGTCGCAAACGCTTCAGTTATTCTTCCCATCAAATTGTTAATATCTGGAACTAGTGTTGTATAAAGCTGATTCCTAATGTAGCCCCATAAAAAGAAGTCAAGGGGCGCAAAGTCTGGGGATCTTGGTGACCATCTCTGCTTATCCATCTGTTAGGGAATTTGTCACGTGAGACTAGACGGACAAGTACACCCCAGTGCGAGGGCGCACCGTCCTGCTGGAACATTATCCATGGTTGCAGCTCTTCCAATTGAGATGCAACAAACAGCTGCATTAAGACGAAGTAAATACCCGATATAATGGTAGGCTCAATAAAAAAGAACGGTCCAATTACTTTGTTGTGCATTAGTCCGCACTAAACATTGATTTTAGGGCTATCCCCTTCTGTTTCTCCAAAACCACATGTGGGCTCTCTGAACTCCAGATTATGCGTGTTCACTTTATCTGAGGTATGAAAAGTTGATTCGTCTGAAAAACAAATCCGCTTCAGGTAATCATTAACTTCGTTTATTCGTTCAAGAATATCCATAGCGAATGTCACACTTCTGAGCCCATCATTAGGTTCCAAGGCTTGAAAAATTGGCATGCAAAAAAAACAAAGCCGCTTTCTTAAAATGCGGTGCACTGTCTTCATAGGTATTCCCAGTTCACTAGAGACATGACGAATTGATGTACTCGGGCTTCGTTCGAATACATCACGCACAGAGTCGACATTTTCCTCACTAATCGAAAGTCTTCCACTTCTTGCACGGTCACTAACACTGCTCGTCTGTTTAAACTTTTGATACCAGTTCCTAATGCTCAATCAGGCGGAACTCTATCACACTCACGCCTAAACTTCCGCTGCACTGAAATTCCAGATTTGGTTTCATGAAGCCAGAGAACACAATTAAGCTTCTTCTGCATAGACGCCATTTTGCCGACTCACGCTTTCAACAACAAACTACCACCTATTGTTCCAAAAGTACAAGGAACCAAAAACTTGAGAATATGATTCAATCAATGCAACAAACCGCGTACGTCTAACTAACTCGGTTCATTTTATACGATCAATGGTAATCAGGTAAAAACTTTAAACACACCCTGTGTTTTTCTTTTTTTCATTAGCAGCGAAGTATAATTCAGTTTTTGTTTTCATTGTGTGAATATTAAGAAATAAATGATCACAGATAAAGTATTTCGAAAGTATCAACGTTTTTGTTTCCGAAGTCTATCGAGTGTGAACTTGTGTACAGTAGTGAAGCAACGATCTTGTTTTGTTATGAAACCATGGTAGTTCAATTTTATTGTACATACAGTGCTCAATATTTCAACTCCAAGTATGCCGACATAACAATATCGTGTCTTTGTTGGGGGCAGAGAAAAATGAAGAAAGTCCCCGTCATGCTTGCTGAATAACTGCTGAACGTATCTTGCACGATGGATTGTAGTCTGTGAAACAGCCATCACTTGCTACATAAAAAGTCACCATTGTAGGATGGACTTGATTGACAACAATGTTCAGATAATACTTGGGGGACGCTCGATCTTCCCGCAATGTCGGGTGCGTTCCGTACCAAAAGAACGTGCACCACACCACGACGCCAATTTTAGAACCTTGAGTTGTCGTACATTATGTGGAGAAGTAATTCATGTTCCCACTTCTTTCCTCCTGTGGAATTTCAGCTTCCTAGGATTGCATATTGTGGAGAACAAAAATGTGTTGCCTTATTTTTTGAAAACCTCTTGCAAAATTATGTTAATTTACGCACTTCTTTTCCCATTAGCACGCCGAAGGATTGAACACCTAGTAACAACAGAAAAGTTACACATATAGCAGACATGTGAATTCTTTTGTTTTCATTTGACATGTTATCAAGCTTCAATGTGAGCATGTTTCATGTCTTTAATTTATACTTTAATTCCCGCGAAACTCACTGCAGCACATCAAGCGACTCCGTCGTGAACGTATCCAAAATCAGTTCTCGTAAGTTGTCTCATTCATGGTCCATTATACCATGGACAACAATCTCTTCTTTTTTTTTTATTTAACGACCACCATGAGCAACTCAGTAGGCTATAAGCAGTCGCCCGTCCCTAATTTAGGTTCACTGGCTGCAGGGAAAGGAGAGAGCCAGAGCGGTAAGACAAACACAACATCCATGCCTCACCGGGATTCGAACCCAGACCCATCTCGGATAAATATTCAGAAGCCGTCGTTTAGACCACTGCGCCACTGGGGTGGAACTACTGTTCAAGGGAAGGGAGAGAGCCAGTGCCGTAAGACAAACACAACATCCGCCGCCCCGGTGGCGCAGTGGTCTAAGGCGCTGGCCTCTGATTATTCGTCCGTAAGGGGTACGGGTTCGAATCCCGGTCAGGCATGGATGTTGTGTTTGTCTTACGGCACTGGCTCTCTCCCTTCCCTGGAACCAGTGACCCTAAATTAGGGATGGGCGACTACTTATAGCCCATTGAGTTGCTCACGGTGGTCGTTAAACCTCCAATCAAAAAAAAAAAAAAAAACACAACATCCATGCCTCACTGGGATTAGAACCCGGACCCATCTCGGACAAATGATCAGAAGCAGTTGTTTCGACCACTGCGCCACTGGGGAGGCACTACTCTTCCAGGGAAAGGAGAAAACCAGTGCCGTAAGGCAAAACACAACATCCATGCCTCACTGCGATTCGAACCCGGACCCATCTCGGGCAAATGATCAGAAGCCACCGTTTAGATCACTGCGACACTGGAGCACTACTGCTCCAGGGAAGGGAGAGAACCAGTGCCGTAAGATCAACACAACATCACCGGAATTCGAACCCGGACCCATCTTGGACAAATGATCAGAAGCCGTCGTTTGGACCACAGCGCCACTGGGTTGGCACTACTCTTCCAGGAAAGTTAGAGGGCCAGTGCCGTAAGACAAATACAACATCCATGCCTCACCGGGATTCGCACCCGGACCCATCTCGGACAAATGATTAGAAACCACCTTTTTTGACCACTGCGCCACTGGGGCGGTTCTTTTGATTGAGGGTTTACCGACCACTGCAAGCAACTGAATGGGTTATAAGCAGTCGCCCGTCCCTAATTAGGAGCCCACTGACTTCCTGGAAGGGAGAGAACCAGTGCCGTAAGATAAACACAACATCCATGCCTCACCAGGATTCAAACCCAGACCCATCTCGAACAAATGTTCAGAAGCCGTCGTTTAGACCACTGCGCCACTGAGGCGGCACTACTGTTCCAGGGAAGGGAGAGAGCCAGTGCGGTAAGACAAACACAACATCCATTTTTTTTTATTATTATTCGAGGTTTAACGGCCACCGTGAGCAACTCAATGGGCTATAAGCAGTCGGCCGTCCCTAATTTAGGGTCACTGGCTGCAGGGAAGGGAGACAGCAAGTTCCGTAAGACAAACACAACATCCATGCCTCACCGGGATTCAAACCCGGACCTATCTCGGACAAAAGATTTTTTATTTTTTGATTTTTTTTTTTATTGGAGGTTTAACGACCACCGTGAGCAACTCAATGGGCTATAAGCAGTCGCCCGTCCCTAATTTAGGATCACTGGTTCCAGGGAAGGGAGAGAGCCAGTGCCGTAAGACAAACACAACATCCATGCCTGACCGGGATTCGAACCCGTACCCCTTACGGACGAATAATCAGAGGCCAGCGCCTTAGACCACTGCGCCACCGGGGCGGCGGACAAAAAGATTAGAAGCCATCGTTTGGACGACTGCACCACTAGGGTGGCACTACTGTTCCAGGGAAGGGAGAGAGCCAGTGCCGTAAGACAAACACAACATCCATGCCTCACGGGGATTCGAACCCAGACGCATCTCGGACAAATGTTCAGAAGCCGCGTCGTTTAGATCACTGCGCCACTGGAGCACTACTGCTCCAGGGAAGGGAGAGAACCAGTGCCGTAAGATCAACACAACATCACCGGAATTCTAACCCAGATCCATCTCCGACAAATGTTCAGAAGCCGTCGTTTAGACCACTGCGCCACTGGAGCGGCACTACTGTTCTAGGGAAGGAAGAGAGCCAGTGCCGTAAGACAAATAAAATTTTCATGCCTCACCGGGATTCAAACCCGGCCCCATCGCTGCCGAATGATCAGAAGCCATTGCTTAGACCCCTGCCCCACCGTGACGGCAATCTCTTTTCAAAAAATATATCGTTTGAACTTCGACTGATACCAAAAATTAAATAACAAAAAGATCAACCTAAAGCGCGCTGAAGACAGCTCTGTGTAACGACACCTAAGCAATTTCAATACAGAAGTAAGATGCGATGTCTTTGAGGAGATACCATCGTTTGCTGTTACGAAAGAATTGAAAAGAGATTTATTGTCCATGGTATAATGGACCATGACTGAGACAACTCACGAGAACTGATCTTGGATCACGACAACGGATTCGCATGATATGGATATACACGATGGACTCGCATGATATTTTGCAGTGAGTTTGGCTGGAATTAAAATATAAGTTAAAGACATGAGATATGCTCACATCGAAGCTCGATAACACTTCAAATGAAAACAAAAGAATTGACATGTCTGCTTTTTATGATGCTGTAAAACACTTCTAGGTGTCTGTTACAGTTTTTTTATTTAAAGTTTTAGTACATCTTTTGGGAAAAAGGTACGCGCTGGTAATATCACATTTTTCTTCCGTCCCTCTCTGGGCATCATACGTATATTTACACTAACAAATCCGATTTGAAAAATTATTTTTGCGTTAGGAAGCAAGAACTGTGAGAACAAAGAATAAAACTTTCACGGCCGTTTCTCGATACATTTTCTTGCCGCTAGTGGGGCTCTGCTATCGGCCTTAAAATACACTGCTTCCCAAATTAAACGTGACAAATACAAATTCGAGAATATGTACAAACCAAGACAAGGCGACCGATTGTAAAGATTTTTCAGAGATATGTGAAAGGGGAAACCCTAGTTCGATGGTCATAAGTAACATTATACTAACTCCTATGTACATATGCACATAACGACGTACGTCATCTAGCTAGCATCCACGCGACCTTGAAAAACGCTGTTCTGACCTTGAAAAACGCTGTTCCAACTCAAGTTTCAAGCTAAGCACTTGAAACTTGAGTTGGACTGTTAGTCGAAGCCTGGCTCCATATCATCACTTAGAAGATCCATTACGGTGGAAAGCTGGCAAACGTTTATCAATTGCATACAGAGAATAGGTGTGCTGAATTTATGGCATCCGCGCACGAGACTTTGATGTCACGGGCCTCGGATGGCCTAGTTCTCAACGTTCTTGACTGCCACAGGGAAACCTCAGGTTCGATCCCGGGAAGGTACGAACGCTCGAACCACTAAATATGCGCCGTACGTCGAATGCGCACGTTAAGCTGTGGGATCCCGGGTACTGGCCCCTCGGAAATAAAAAAGGGCGTCTTCCTCTCCCTTTTTACCTCGCTTCCGTGTCACTTTCCTAACGAACTCTCTACCACAAATCTCCTAGCTTCCTATTTCTAAAGGTTGTTTGAGACCTGGGATTAGACACTCCCTTGCTAAAATCCGGCACATATGATCTGATCTGATCTGACTTTGATGTCACGTGGTATTTCGTTATCGCTCCGAATACGTAAAACGAGGGGTTTTCCTAAAGCAAAGCTGTATTCATTGCTTGAAACAGTTTTGAGAACTGATTGCCGGAAATTTGGAGGTTTCTCTCTCTCTCTCTCTCTCTCTCTCTCTCTCTCTCTCTCTCTCTCTCACTCTCATATACACTCATCTTTTAAAAAAAATAGTTGCACCCAGAAGGAAGCAACCTACAGGAATGAAACATGGTAGGTAGGTTTGACATCGTGACACATGCAAATGATTCAAGTATCACGCACGGCCGCGCATGTGACGCAAGCAAGGAGGGGTCGTAGCGCTGTGCATGACCGGCTATATAAGGTCGTCCCGTTGCGCGTGCTTTCCATTCTGACTCGTGCTGTTGTGTTGGTTGCATCCTTTGCAAGTGAAGTATGCCTCGGAGAAAAGTTGGAAAGCAATTCGAGCAGTTTGAGCAGTTCGAGAGGGGTCGCATCGTCGGATTCTGGGAAGCAGGATGGTCTAATCGTGGTATGGAGCGCCATACCGGTCGTGCAGATATCCCCATCGGTCTTGGTGGCAGTGGATAGAAGAAGGCACGCAGCAGCGACAGAAATGGTCCGGGAGATTTAGACGAACCACGGAGAGAGGGGACCGACGGGTTGTCCGACACGCGCGAAGTGACCCAACAGCCACGATTGCTGATATTCAGCGAGCAGCGGTGCCGTCCATGCATCGTCCGATTAGTACCAGCACAATTGGCAGACGACTGCACGACGTAGGACTACAAGCACGCAGACCGTAACGACGACTGCCCTTAACAACAATGCATCGTCGCCAAAGGCTGCAATGGTATCGTGCCAGACTGTCAAAGAGACACTCAGAATGGCAGCGGGTGATCTTCAGTGACGAGTTCCGCTTTTGTCTTGTAGGAGACAATAACCGAATCCATGTGCGGAGGCACCGTGGTTAGTGTCAAGATGAACGGTTTGTTGTCGAGCGTCTCACGTCCAGAAAGCCTGGTGTCATGGTGTGGGGTGCAAGTGTTGCCTACCATGCCAGATCACCTTTGGTGTTCATTACAGGCACTTTGACAGCCCAACGTTACGTTAATGAGGTTCTGCAACCAGTGGCCCTACCTTTCTGAACGCTCACTTTGGTGCGATTTTCCAACAGGACAACGCTCGTCCGCATACTGCTGCTGTCTCGAGAGCTTGCCTTCAAGGCACTGACACTCTGCTATGCCCAGCCGCATCGCCAAACATATTGCTGACTGAAAATGCGTGGGATGCTATTGGACGCTCTATCCACAGTCCACCCCTACCGCACAATCTGCAGGAACTGCGTGAGAAGATTCAAGCTGCATGGGATGGCTTATCACAGGACACCATTATGAACATATACAACTCCATGCCCAGACGTCTGGCCTAGTGTGTGTGCAAACATGGTGGCCTGACGCCATGCTGACAGACACTACTTATTGGTTTGTAGCTCAATAAATATTTCCCGTATCAGCCTCAACGTTAAATCATTTATTGTTCCTGGTAACCTTTACCTTCCTCCTGAATAGCATTGCAACCCGACACGTCCTTCTGGGTGCAACTATTTTTTTCACGATGAGCGTACTTTAACAGTTTAAGCCAATCACTGGAAAGTTTATATCTCCCTCTCTCTCTCTCTCTCTCTCTCTCTCTCTCTCTCTCTCTCTCTGCAAATTTAGAATTAGCATTTATTCACTCTATTTTTCCCTGTGTGCGTTGCATTTATTTCATTGATTCTACATAATTTACAACTTCGGTGTATCATATACTGTATAAGTGTCCGTAGTACAAAAACATGATTCAAGTTTTTAACATAGAAAAAAAACAAGACTTAGAAACGCTGCTTTAAAACATTTATAGATATCTTTCTATTAATTCTGAAAGAAGGACATACCGCGAGCATACCGTTTCCATAGCTGAAAATTATTTATTTTTCATCGACTGACGTATTTTCTTTTCTTCGGATAAAAGCGCTGCTAGATCTTGTTTTATAGAATACCAAAAAAAAAGCACACTTGACATTATACGCATAAAAGATTTTGATCCAAAGAGCTAAGTCAGGGAAACAGATCATGAAATAAAAACGAATTTCTACTTCGTGTTTGGTTTCTTGCATCGGGCTATTAGAAACAGAAAGGTAGAGGAAATGATCAAATGATCAAACAATGAGATACTGAAGACGCTATAAAAAAAAGGACTAACATGAAAAAAAAAATATATATATAAAGAGGAAAGTGAAAAAAATGAAGAGTAAAAGAAAAGGAAAACGGAGTCATCGCAAGATTTCCTGTGCAAACAACTCTCCTCTCACTCGGAGCAATCGATAAAACCATTAAAACTGACAGGATTGGGGAAATTGCTGAAAAAAAAAAAAAAAAGAATATAAGCAGATGTCTCGAAGACTGCCGAAAAACGAAAATGGTTTTTAAATTGATTAGTCAACACCCGCTTGCAGAAAAGAACTGTTTCTCCGAAGCACTGAACGTGAAGTAACGTCGGAGTCGGCCGTCAAACAAGTCGGATATAAATGGGATATCTTTCTAAGTGGTTCAGCGGAGAGAAGATGATGTTTAGTAGCGAACAGAGTTTCATCACGAAGGGGGATATAATGTATTTAAATAAATCTGCTCAGTTTTTTCTCCGGATTCTCTCACCTGAAGCATCCCGTGAGACGAGACATAAGAGTTATTTGGCAGCCGAGAGTGGGCTACTTGCTGGAAGGCAGCTTCGCCTAGTTGATTACTCACGTCACTTGGAGTCAAGCAGGAAATTTTACCCTATTACTCCATGGCGCTCATCGCAAATGAAAGTGATTTCCGATAGGATTTTTCCCTGGAGCAGACGTGAAACAGCGCGGCAGAAAGGGTTCATTCTCGAGCTCTTATTTTTCGCTTGAAGGTAACTTATGTTGACGCATCATATCAACAGTCATTATTACGTAAAACTCAAGCCACATTTTACCCTTCGAAAGTCCATGATGAGGAATTCATCCAAGCATTGCACACGATGCAAGGAATATGGTGCAAAAATCTGCCTTCATGGAAATATTTTATCGCGAAAAAGATTCTCTCGCGAAGAAGAAATTTAAATTCATTCAGTTTATTACGAAATCGTCCACCTGTTTTTCTGGAAATCCCGAACGTGCGTTAGTTACAGACGAAAATTGTTATATTTTCTCTGCGAAACATTTACTTTTCTTTGTGATCAAGATGTCACGCTTATTATGACAAACCCGAAGTAACTTACTGATCCTCGACATCCTCTATGAGGATATGAGGACGTTAACAATTTTTTTTTTTTTTTTTGATTGGAGGTTTAACGACAACCGTGAGCAACTCAATGGGCTATTAGCATTCGCCCGTTGCTAATTTAGGGTCACTGGTTCCAGGGAAGGGAGAGAGCCAGTGCCGTAAGACAAACACAACATCCATCCTTCACTGGGATTCGAACGCGGACCCCTTTCGGACGAATGATCAGAAGCCATCGCTTAGACCACTTAGATCACGGCGGACGTACACTACCTGACTATTATTATCCGGAACCCCATCTATTGATATTGAATTAGGACCTATGCAAGCACGACGTTCACAGAGAAAGGAATATGGTACAAAAATTTGCCTTCGTGGAAATATTTTATCCCGAAAAAGACTCGCTCGCGTAGAAAGAATTTAAATTCATTCATTTCATTACGAAATCGTCAACCTGCTTTTCTGGAAATCCCGAACGTGCGTTAGTTACAGACAAAAATCGATATATTTTCTTTGAGAAACATTTACTTTTCTTTGGGATCAAGATGTCACGCTTATTATGACAAACCCGAAGTAACTTACTGATCCTCGACATCCTCTATGAGGACGTAAACTATTTTTTTTTTTTTTTTTGATTGGAGGTTTAACGACCACCGTGAGCAACTCAATGGGCTATAAGCAGTCGCCCGTTGCTAATTTAGGTCACTGGTTCCAGGGAAGGGAGAGAGCCAGTGCCGTAAGACAAACACAACATCCATGCCTCACCGGGATTCGAACCTGGACCCCTTTCGGACGCATGATCAGAAGCCATCGCTTAGATCACAGCGGACGCACACTACCTTACTATTATTATACGGAACCCCAACTATTGATAGTGAATTAAGACCTACGCAAGCACGACGTTCACAGAGAAAGGAATATGGTACAAAAATTTGCCTTCGTGGAAATATTTTATCCAGAAAAAGACTCGCTCGCGTAGAAAGAATTTAAATTCATTCATTTCATTACGAAATCGTCAACCTGCTTTTCTGGAAATAAAGAACGTGCGTTAGTTACAGACAAAAATTGTTATATTTTCTTTGAGAAACATTTACTTTTCTTTGTAATCAAGGTGTCACGTTTATTACGACAAATCCGAAGTACATAAGAAATTGCAGTGTCAAATTACGGTAGATACACCATTAGCTGAGTGACCAGTCAATAAACCGTAATTTTACAGTATCATACCGTAATGTTCATTAACATGTATAACGACAAATAAATAACAATACATGTTTTTTCATTAACGTGGCCAATGGGAAATAAAAACGTCTAATGCCGTTATTTTCATTTACATGTCTAATAATTGGGAATAAATAATAAGTCTACTGACCGGGAAATAAGAACGTGTTGCCCAAAGAGGTGTTGCCAGTCGACTGATTGCACATGAAAAAACAGGTATATGACCGGTTTAAAAAGAACGGGCAGCCCAAGGTGGCGCAGTGGTCTAAGCGATGGCCTCTGATCGTTCGTCTGGAAGGGGTCCGGGTTCGAATCCCGGTGAAGCATGGATGTTGTGTTTGTCTTACGGCACTGGCTCTCTCCCTTTCCTGGAGCCCCACTGAGAAAAACGTTTTGTTAATTCAACAAAAATTTTTGTCGATATAGTCAACAAAATTTTTTTGTTGAATTTGCAAAATTATTTTGTTGAAAATTATTGTTGATTTAACAAAGTTTATTGTTATCACGACAAAGCGTTTTGTTCATTTAACAAAATGATTAGGTCAATTTTTGGGAATTTGTTTGATCCGCCAAAACATATTGTTATCATGACAAAATGTTTTGCTGCAACAAAATATATTGTTTTAGCAACAAAACTTATTGTGTCACGGTAACAATATGTTTTGTTGCAGCAACGAAATATTTTGTCATGATAACAATATGTTTTGTCGGATCAAACAAATTCCCCAAAATCGACCTAATCATTTTGTTAAATGAACAAAACGTTTTGTCGTGATAACAATAATTTGTTAAATGAACAAACGCTTTGTCAATAAAATAATTTTGCAAATTCAAGAAAATGTTTTGCTGACTGTATATCGACAAAATATTTGTTGACTCAAAAACATTTTTGTTGAATTAACAAAACGTTTTTCTCAGTGCAGTGACCCTAAATTAGGGACGGGCGACTGCTTATAGCCTGCTGAGTTGCTCATAGTGGTCGTTAAACCTTCAATCACAAAAAAAAAAAAAAAAAAAAAAAAAAAAAAGAAGAAGAGCGTTGCCACATTAACAATGTTAAAATATACATTAACAGTTCAAACAGCTTAAACACCGTGAAAATGTAGTTTATCTACCGAAAATTTATGGTTGACCGCCAGGTGCCGTGCGTACGATCTGTAAACCATCTTAGCCGCCCCGGTGGCGCAGTGGTCTAAGCGATGGCCTCTGATCATTCGTCCGAACGGGGTCCGGGTTCGAATCCCGGTGAGGCATGGATGTTGTGTTTGTCTTACGGCACTGGCTCTCTCCCTTCCCTGGAGCCAGTGACCCCAAATTAGGGACGGGCGACTGCTTATAGCCCATTGAGTTGCTCACGGTGGTCGTTAAACCTCCAATCAAAAAAAAAAAAAAAAAAAAAAAAAAAAACATCTTAATACGGGTGAAGCACTGACTATTCACGGCTATTTTTTACGGTGTAATTTATTGATCCCCGACATACTGTATGATAACGTACATTACCTTACTATTATTATCTGGACACCCATCTACTGATAGTGAATTATGACCTACGCAAGCATTACGTCACAGACTCAACCACAAATATACTTCTACGGCTATAGTAACGATATAGCATGACTGTGAATGCTAGATGTCTCGATCGACAGAGTTAATTGTTTCCAGTGAGGACTGAGAGCGTGGCACCTAGGAAATCACTCCGTACGTTACATTTCAGTGGCATGGAAGATTGATTATGTGATATGCAAATAGCAGCGGACTGGGTCTGAAAAAGGCCGTCTAGAAGATATGACATTAGAGAGAAATGTTCCCTCCGTTTGTGACGTCACTCTCATGTTGCACAGCCTGATACGTCGGTGTCATTGTGACGTCAAACACGGCAACCTGGGAACCAATCGGAAGCCTTGGTTTCCGCATGACATCACTAAAAGAGGGAACTCATCTCATAAATGTCGTGGCCTTGTGTTTCCTAGAAGGCCTTGGTCTAAATCTGCTAAGAAACGGACCAGTAAATTTCCGAAGCAAAAGGAACTCAACCTAACAGGAAAGCTCTGCAAAGGATTTTTCGCTCATAAAGCAAACATATATTGTCGGAAGTCCACACAAACCCTATATGAGATACCAGGACTGATGTCTGTACCGGCGCAAGGCGAGAAACACTGCACGACATGAGTTACCACTGTCTAGTAGTCATCCACAAGCCGCTCATTACATCCACTAAGGCTACATCAGAATATGCGGCTAGACGGTGAGAGAAAAATTGGACACACAGGCATATCGGGTGCTTCTTGGGGTCTGTGATGAGTGACAGGCAGTTTCTGTTCGTTTTTTTGTTTTTGTTTTTGTTTCTTGGTTTGTGGGTTTAACGGGGTGACACTAGAGCTAGAATTTGAACTCAACACAGCAGGCGACTCTTTTCCAATCATCCAATGACTAGCCACCTTGCGCCGAACCTTAAATCCATCTTCAACAGTATCAGCTGGATTGATGCTCGTACAAAACAAACAAACAAACAGTTAACACATTGGAGCTGGAACTTGGACTCATCGGAGCAGGTGTCTCTTGGAATCATCCAGTGACTAGCCACGGTGCTACGACTCCTTAGGCCGATCTGCAAGAGTATCAGATGGATTGATGCTCGTGGAAAACAAACAAATCGTTGACACATTGGAGCTGGAACCGGGACTCATAGGAGCAGGTGACTCTTGGAATCATCTAATGGCTATCCACGTTGCTTCTACTCCTTAGGCGCATCTGCGAGAGTATCGGATGGATTGATGCTCATGCAAAACAAAACTTTTCCAATCCTCCAGTGAGTAATCACGGTGCTCCGACTCCTTGGGCACATCTGCAAGAGTTAGCTGGATGGATGCTCATGCAAAACAAACAAATCGTTGACGCATTGAGGCTGGAACTTCGACTCATCGAAGCAGGTAACTCTTTTCCAATCGTCCAATGAATAATCACGGTGCTCCGACTCCTCAGGCCCATGTGTAAAAGTATCAGCTGAATTGATGCGCATGCTAAACAGACAACCCTTTGTCACATTGGAGTTGGAACTTGGACTCATCGGAGCAGATGACTCTTTTCCAATCGTCCAATGACTAGCCACGGTGCTTCAACTACTTAAGTGCATCGGCAAGAGTATCAGCTGGATGGATGTTTATGCAAAACAAACAAACCTTTGACGCATTGAGGCTGGAACTTCGACTTACCGGAGCAGGTGACTCTTTTCCAATCGTCCAATGACTAGCCACGGTGCTGTGACTCCTTAGGCCCATCTGCAAAAGTATCAGTTGGATTAATGCTCATGCAAAACAAACAAACCTTTGACGCATTGAAATTGGAACTTGGGCTCATCAGAGCAGGTGACTCTTTTCCAATTGTCCAATGACTAGCCACGGTGCTCCGACTCCTGAGGCCCATGTGTAAGAGTATCAGCTGGATTGATGCGCATGCTAAGCAGCCAACCTTTTGCCACATTGAAGCTGGAACTTGGACCCATCGGAGCAGGTGACTGTTTTCCAGTCATCAAATGACTAGTCACGGTGCTTCGACTCCTTAGGCCCATGTGTAACAGCATCAGCTGGATTGATGCTGGTAAAACCTTTCACTGTAAGGTTTGGCTGTAGTATACCATAAAATACAGCTCGTGTCGACCATCGTTCACTGGTCTCGCATTTGTGGCATGTCGAGTGTGTGGCATGTCGACTCCTCTTTGGACCGTTTACATTACACTTTCACTACCGTGGTCTTCAAACAACCAACGATGCTTGCAGTTGATGCCCCACGACTTCCTGGCTCCGATAATTGCTTCCCTTTCAAACTCCGACTAGTCCTTCCCTTTCCCCATCGCAAGAGTTTCATAGTGTTGAACTGACACTTCCTGTCCTTACCGGCTATATAGTAACAGCCCGGGTTTGTCGGTGACGACACTATTTCATGCTGTGTGACATGTCCATTCTTGGAGACAAGGATGGCATAATGATATAGCCCACGACTGTAGGGTCAAAAATTGTTCAGGAGAAAAATAATATTTGCTCTGCATATTGGAGCTGCGTCAGAGAAGCAGCTTCAATGGCAGCAGACTCAAAAATTTAAGTAGAACGCAATATTACCTATCCCTTATCGAATTTTATGTAAACAAATTAACTTCAGTATAAAACGCATGAAGGATGTCGTATGAATTTGGTTATTAGACATGTGGTTAATATAAATTGTTGCTCAAAAATTTAGAATACGCATTTTTTTTGTTTTGTTTTGTCCAGTTTGGCATCAACAAATTTATATATTGATTGAAAAGTCGGACGACGATTTTAAATCTTTTGGCAAAATAAAACTAAAGATTCGAAGCTGTAAGAAAAGTGGTAATTTGAAGCGCTAGAGAGGATAAACCACAAGGCTAAAAGGTCAAGTGAGGCTAGGTAGAAGCGTGAATACTGCCGGTTAAAAACTCCTCTTTTTCTATATTTGAACTATCGTATGAGTTCAGTCCCCAACATGCTCACCTTTATAGCTTCCATGGGGTTACTGATTCCTTATGGAACGTGACTCCATGTTAAGCCAATGAAATTTCAAGCTCTTATATAAATTTTTTTTTGAAAGCACAAGTACAAATGGAAAATATATTCCATCACCGCTGACTAATTCGTGGTCGTCTCAAATACATGGAGCTGACGGTTGATGAACATCAGGCTGCGAAAGCGTTTTATGTCTATGCCTATGGAAAGTAGCAGTTTTATTGCTATGCATCTCTCCCGACAGTGGTAAAGTAAATTCCATTCACAAAATACCCATGCAATGGAACTGGGTTACGGAAGTAGTAATGGAAACCATTGTTTAAATCTGATTCTTGAAAGCTGTAGCGTGAAGTGACGCAACAATAGTTAATTCCGTTGTTACTCAACAATATACAGGGTGATTGTAAACTCCTTCAACAAAACAAAAAGGGTCATAGTACACATCGAGACGAACAATATTTACAATGGAACCTAGGGCCGCATTTCCACTCCTAGTGTCAGAAAAGAGTAAAGTTACACATCCACGTTGAGCATTCAACAGTTAAAACAAAGAGACGTACTTAACTTATGAGTTGCACAATTCCAATCGCATCAGAGAAAGACTCAAAGGAGCTGCTGAACCTACAATTAAAACAACTATTTAACACACTACTTTCTAATGGCTTTCTACTTCCATTTCTTAAGAGATATTTTTATCAACTCTTAAACTGTGACATTTCAAAAAAAATGTTTTGTCCAGCACAAACCAATTACATTACAGCAACTGACTAACAAATGACCTCACAAAGTTAAAACTTTCTCCTTTCTAAATGCACCACAAGACAGGTCTCTTGTGGTCGAAGATTTGGCAACACTGCCTACTTACCTATCTTTGCTATCTTCTGTTACACCTAGTACTTACTGCACAAAAGTCTAATACACTCCAATAACTGATATTGACTTGGTTGGATATCTAGTGTCTAAATGCCTGGAATCGTGTTGTATTTCTCTGATTTGATTTACAATGATATTGGTGGATTTTGTTGTTTGCTTGCTTTTTTGTACTTTCTTGGCTTGATTGTTGAGCTTGGGTATATATTTGGGTGACCTCGGGAACATACGGGTGGCTTTCAACATTTTGCCTATACCCGTATCAAAAGGTCCTTGTTACCTTGATAAGATTGGCCCTATATTTCATTTCTTTTACTTTTTGTATTATTTACTTATTTACTTTTTTATATTTCATCTTCGATTAAGCATTCTGCAGTTATAGAATGTCAATAAAGCATTCTGCAGTTATCGAGTGCCTTTCCAAGCTTCTTGTTCTGTTTTGCATGATTTTCATTATAATGATTTGCAATAATGTGAATTTCTACCTTATATACGTATGTATATTTCCAATTGTCCATGGAGCCTTTGCGCAGGTCAGTGGATAATATGCTTCCTTGATGTCTCTGGTTGCTGTGTTAGAGGTTTTATGTTCATGTATTGGATTTAGTCTATTTATATATATGTACATACGGTAATATACATATATATATATATATACACTGAAGTGCCAGAAAAACTGGTACACCAGTCTAATACTTGGTAGGTCCCCCACGGGAGCGCAGGGCTGCAGAAATACGACGAGGCACGGACTCCACTAGCTTCTGAAAATATGTTGTAGGCAATGCACCCCATACTTCCTGCAAAGCGTTTCACAATTCGGCTGTATTCCGAGGTCTCGGATTCTTGTGTTCGATAGCGCGTTGCATGGCATCCCAAATGTGTTCTATCTCGTTCAGATCCGGGGACTTGGGTAGGAATGGCAACACCCGAAACTCAGATGAATGCTCCTCTAACAATAATGTAGCGTCCCGACACTTGTGTGGAGGTGCATTGTCCTTCTGGAACAGACCCAACCCATCAGCATGAATGCAGGACATGAACGGGTGTACCACGTCAGAAAGCATGCGCACATAGCATTGGCCTGTCACAGACGTTTGTAGACGTACCAGGGGTCTCAGTGAAGTCCAGCTAAACACATCCCGTACCATTACGGACCCAACACCAGCCAGTACAGTTCCCTGTTGACAGGCGGGATCCATGGCTTCATGGGGTTTGCACCACACACGAATCCTGCCATCTGCCCGATATAGTTGGAAACGCGACTCGACCAGGCTACTTGTTTCCAGTCACCAAGTGTCCAGTGGTGGTGTTGCCGTGCCCAAGCGAGGCGCGTAGCTCTGTGTCGTGCACCCATCAAGGGGACTCGAGTTGGGCGTCGGCTCCCAAAGCCCATATCGTGCAGGGTACGTTGCATAGTCTGAACGCTGATGCTTGTTGAGGCTCCAGCATTGAATTCCGATGGTACCTGCGAGAGTGATGCACGCCTATCGCGTGAAACGATTCTTGATAGCCGACGATGGTCGCGTTCACCCAATGTCTTTTTGCGGCCACATTGGGATCGTTGGTTGGAGGTTTTGCCGGAATTCTCATAGTCACGGTACACCCTTGCAATGGTCGTCCGTGAAAATCCGAACTTCGTTTCTACCTCCGAAATACTATGGCCAATCTCACGAGCGCCAACTATGACACCGCGGTGAAAATAGCTTAAATCGTTGTTAGTTGTCATTCTCATGCCGAAAACAGCTCTGACAGCTGGCAGGGATGTCTATCGCTTTATATACGCACTGGCGGACGCAACCGAGTACGCGCATAGGTGACGTTGCTATGTATTTTGCATAAGCTTGTCTGCACCAGTTTTTCTGGCACTTCAGTGTACATACGGTAATAGGTATATATACTGTATATATATGATGATGATATACACTATCTACCAACAAGTAATTGGACACCTGTGATAGCAAAGGAAAACGAAGTTTATTAACCTTCAATAGTTGGTGGAGCCTCCACGAGCGGCGATTACTGCTGCGACCTTCCGGGGCATACTCTCAACCAGGCGTTGAACGACGGCTAGCGGTATTTTCTTCCACTCGGCTTGGAGAAGACAGGTCAGTTCCTTCACCGATTTCGGACGGTGGGGGCACCCCTTAAGTCGACGCTCCAACTCGTCCCAGAGGTGCTCGATAGGGCTAAGGTCCGGTCTGTGAGCAGGCCAGTCCATTCGATTAACCCCATTGTCAACATACCTGGCCATGGTGGACCTCGCAACATGACTGGTGGCATTGTCGTCCTGAAAGTAACATTTGTCCAACCCGTAAAACTGTCATAACGTAGGAAGCGCATGGTCATCCAAAATGGTGCAGTAGGTCTCGGAGATGAGTCTACCAGGAATTGCCACCAAGGGTCTGGTTCCATACCAGGAGAAACACCCCCATAGCATAATTCCACCGCCGCCGAACTTCACAGTTGGCACAATACATTCCGGCAGGAGGCGTTCTCCAGGCAGACGCCAAACCCAGACCCTGCCATCCAAACGGTAGATGGTGAACCTTGATTCGTTGCTCCAGAGAACCTGTTTCCACTGTTCAACGGTCCACTGTCGACGTTCTTTGCACCACGTTAGCCGAGCAGCGCTATTGGACTTGGTGATCAAAGGCTTGTGGGCGGCAACACGTCCATGATAACCGAGCAGATGGGCTTCCTTATGGATGGTACTCATCAAAAGAACACACCCGAATGCCTGTTGAAACTCTCACGGATGTGGCCCATCGATTTGGTATGGTTCTTCCGAATTTCTCTGGCCAGCACCCGTCGGTCTCCAACTCCGAGTTTTGTGGGTCTGCCGGGTCGGGGCACATTCCGACAGTCACCTCTCATCTTCCACTTGCCAATCACGTAGGCCACTGTCGATTTTGGGTACTTCAACTCGCTGGATGTGCCACGTATGGATCGGGCATTTCTGTGATACCCGACGATTGCACCTTTCTCGAAATCAGAGAGCTCCGAACTGCGTGGCATCTTGCATGCGACTGGTTGCGTTGTTGTTTCCCACACGATATTTAACGGCGGAGGCCGTGACGTGTATCAGGACTGCAGATATCGTCGACTGCAGGGGTGTCCTATTACTTGTTGGTAGATAGTGTATATATTACAACTCTGATACTTACTATTGTCGCGGCCATAATTTAATAAATATTTATTTTTATGAAACAAATCTTCTTTCATTGGCCTTACGACAATAACATTCATTAATCTACGTAAGTACCCCTCTATGTCAGGAATTAGTAAAACTTATTATTTGTTATTGTACACTGCCTGACAGAGAAAATATCA
Source organism: Macrothele yani (assembly GCA_039090855.1). Classification (NCBI taxonomy): domain Eukaryota; kingdom Metazoa; phylum Arthropoda; class Arachnida; order Araneae; family Macrothelidae; genus Macrothele; species Macrothele yani. The sequence goes on along the minus strand of CM076989.1, from coordinate 32,494,381 downwards.
CACCACGAAGACGTAAACGCAGCCCCATGAAAATTGCAGGGTGCGCGCATACGTACAGGTTATGCAAATGATTGCATTTGCAGGCCAATCGCATGAACGGCGCGTGGAATATAAGCGAACAACCAGGTCGTGAGGCAACCAGTCGTGGCGTCGTCACGGCCACGAGAAGTGAGTGGTTCTGCTGTGGTTCTCTCTGGAGAACAAACAAGGGGTGACAATGCCGTTAAAACGCCGTCGAACGCAATTTCGTCACACGGATGAGTTCAAGAGAGGTGTCATCGTAGTCCTTCGTACCGCCGGTTGGTCCTTGCGTCGTATTGCGGAAGAAACGCAACGTGATGCCACAACTGTCGGTCGCATTTGGAGACAGTGGTCCCAGGAAGGATCTGTGTAACATTGTAGAGGGACCGGAGCACGGAGACGGACATCCGAGCTCAACGATCGTCGCATCCGACGTCATGCCGTAGTGGACCCAGAGGCCATAACGGGCGACATTTTGCGGAGTGCATGGGGATGCTTGTATGCTCCGATATCGATGCGGACACTGTCGTACCGATTGGCTGCGTCTGGTTTGCTGTCCAGCCGTCTGTTGCGAAGGCTTCCCTTAACTGAGCTCCATCGTCGTCACTGCTTGGCGTGGTGTCGCTCCAGAGCTGCGTGGGGTGCCGAATGGAACAGTGTCGTGTTCAGCGACGAAGCACGCTTCTGTCTCTCCACGGATGATCGCTGTGTGAGAGTCTGGAGGCGACGTGGCCAACGGGCGAATTCCGCCGCCAGTTTGGAGCGCCATACGGCCTGGCAGCGTGAAATCATGGTGCGGATTGCTATCAGCACCAGCAGCCGCTCACCGCTGGTGCGCATTGATGGCACTCGGCTGTGATGACGAGGTGCTGTGGCCCATGGCACTAGAGTACCTGCAAGGCATCCCAAACGTGGTTACTCAACAGGATAACGCCATTTTCGTTACGTCTAAGTACTTTAATCGGATCAGCCTGAATGATTTACACGGTGTGCGGATGCTTCCGTGGACAGCACGATCCCCCGACCTCTCGCCCATCGAGCACCCGTGGAAGACGATTGGACGTCGGTTGAGTACCCCCCACCCCTGCAAAAATGAAGATGACCTGTGGACTCGGATCAATACCACGTGGTCCACGATATACCAAGACTCTATTCGGACCCTCATTGCCTCGATGCCACGTCGGATTCACTGCTGTATCGCCCAAAATGGGAACCACACTCCTTATTGATCATCCTGTATATTCGGCTACTGCAGCATAGTCTGTATGTGACAATTAAATCATTTGTTTAGGACCTACTTGGCTATCTGTGTTTGCAGTTTGTTCTGTTTTCGATCATTCCTTCATGGTGTGGCATTTTCTCTGTCAGGCAATTTACACTGGCGGAAAGTAAAAAATAACACCAAGAAGGAATTGGCGGACGATCATGAAATTTACATATGTTAATGGGGTCGAGTTTACGTAGGTGTGATGTTAATTTCGGGACCGACCGGTGAGCGCTTACGCCACAGCACGGCATAATATGCAAATTATCGTCGGTGATATTTAAGGAGTACGGCGAAGTGAATATAATCAGTCGTCAGCGTACGGACACGTGCGAAGACCCTGAAGAAGCTGCAATGCCTGGACATGGAAGACGTGTACGATTTCAGCAGTTATCGGACTTTGAACGAGGTCGTCTAGTCGGACTCCGCGAGGCCGGGTGGTCGTATCGTCGTATTGCGGAGCGAATTGGACGGGAAGTATCGGTGGTGGTACGATGGTGGCGTAGATGTTCCGAGAAACATTCCCACACGAGAAGACGTGGAACCGGGAGTCACAGACGGACTGATGAGCGGACCGATCGACGCATAAGAAGAGCGGCGTTGTCAAGCAGAACATCCACTGCGACGCAAATCAAGGGCTGCCGTTGCACCTGAGGTGACTGTGCGAACAATCCGCAACCGTCTACTGGATGCAGGACTACGTGCACGTGTGCCTCTGGCATGTGTACCTCTGACTCCAGCCCACCGTCAGGAACGGCTGCAGGTTTGTCGCCAACGTCTGCACTGGAGAACGCAATGGCGATCTGTCGTGTTCAGCGATGAAAGCAGATTCTGCTTGGAAGCCTCCGATGGCCGTATGCGTGTTCGCAGACGCACAGGGGAGCGTCTCCACCCTTCTTGCATCCGCCAGCGACACACAGGGCCTACACCTGGTCTCCTGGTGTGGGGAGCGATTAACTATCACTCCCGTACACAACTAGTGTTTGTACCGGGTACGTTAAACAGCACCTCCTACATCAACAACATTATTCAGACCGTTGTTGTGCCATTTGTAAGGTCGGTCCATCGTGGTGTTTTCCAGCAAGTAATGCACGCCCACACACGGCACGTGCAACGCAACATGCACTTCGTGGTATGAGACAACTTCCATGGCCACCGGATTTGTCCCCTATTGAGCACGTGTGGGATTTTATGGAACAACAACAACTTATCCGGTTTCCACGGCCAGCCACGACCATCCCCGATTTACACGTTTAGGTTCAGGATGCTTGAAACTGAATACCCCAAACTTACATCCAACATCTGTACGACAGACTCCATGCCAGAATTACACGGTGTGACGCAGTTCATGGCGGTTCAACCTCGTACTAACCATGTTACATGGAAATGTTATTTTTCAGTTTACCAGCAAATACAGCTGTAATTTGCCATAATGTTTTGATCACGTTATCCTATGTATTCCGTTATTATGCTGTATAAATTTCGTTGGTATCAGACGTCTCCTTCTTGGTGTTCTTTTTTCACTTTCCGCCGGTGTATTTTAATTCCACTTAGTATGTACAAGAGTGTGGCTCGGTGTGGTCGTAAGTGACGCGAATCAATGCGATGTGTTGTTCGTAAATGAATGCCTACTCTATAATCATTCGTTTTTTTAGTTCACACCCACAACGGTCTTGCTTGGCATGCGGAAGATGCATAGCATAAATTATCTATAAAGAGTACCAGGGTACTCTGGACTTTTTTTAAATTGTCCTCATCAATCTACACTTGAAAACATCTTGCTTTTCCGTTCTTCTGCCTTCCCTCCTGAACGCTTGTTTTTATCCATGAGGCAAACAGCTAAAGAAGGATGACAAAGCGAAACAGTTGCATTTCCCGCACGTGCCGTTAATTAATCTCACTAAGAAAGACCGAGAAACGCGGATCAGAAAGAAAGGATGTACATCAACAAAACGGGTTAACACTTCTTCAAAGCAAGCCGGTTGATTTGACAAGCACAACGTGGTCTGATTGACTATCTTTCCTTTTATCCCCCCCCTTTTTTTCTCTTCACTCTTGAGTTCTTTCTTTTCCCTAGACAGCTCTTTTTTAAATTAAAACAAAAAATGATCGCTAAGTATTGAGTTTTTCGATGCCTGCATACTTACATATCATTTGATTCGCTAATGTGTCTTTGTAAAGCTGAAAACGAGATACTTTAAAAAGACATTACTACACACATTTAAGCGGCTTTGAACCGCCAAAGCAAAACTACTTCTCTTCAAAAAACAATAAGGAAATAGAATTCCTTGAAAACTTTGTTTATTCTCCTGACAGAGTATTGGAAAATATTTATTTTGGAAGAAACGCGCAGCTTCTTTGAGAATGGTTGCACAGACAGGGTAGGAGAAATGTAGAATACTTTTTTTATGCTATGCAATGTATCAGAACAATGAACGTTATAGTGAACGTTAATAGACCTTGCCTTTGTTTTCAAGCTTGGGTATTGTGCTGTCTGTACAGCTTGCTAATAAAATCCAGGTAATCCTCGTACCACGTGACTTATTGGTTCCGAGATAAAGTCAGGTAAAGTGAGAAATGATTTTCCCAAAATTTAAAAATAAACTGCGCAGGCAAAATTTGGAAAAAATTGTTTGGTTTTTCTTTAGTTAGTTCATTGATACTGTGTTGTACGAATATACACTGCCTCCTGATTAATACTATGCACCTGCATTCCTAAAAGTAAAGTTTTTTCTCAGAAATTTTAGTACTGTGTTCTGAAATTTTTCGTTTTTATGACGGCCTCTACTACGCGTGGGATACTAATTTTTTTTTTTTTTTTTTTTTTTATTGTGAATGTCCGCCATTCGGCCTTCAAATCAGTGACCAGTTTGACTTTGGTTGTTGGACGATCTCTTCTTCCACGCTCGAAAACCCAATTCTTCCCAGAGATCCTACATAGGTTTTTTTTTTTTTTTATACTATACATCTTTCCCGACAGCAGTAAAGTACTTAGACGTAACGAAAATGGGTAACGGAAGTAGTCAAAATCCTTGTTGAAAATCTGATTTTTGAATGTCGTCCTGAAAGTGACGCAACAATAGTTAATTTTCATTGTTACACAGCAATATATTTTACTAAACAATCGCCGAACATTATTTCATCACGTTTTTCATACACGTAACAACCCATGCAGCACAAAACGTTTCAGATATGTTTCAATAATGTTACAATCTCTCATTTTCGTTACACTTTCAGAGATGTCTTACAATTACGTTTCAGCAACATCTATTTTGGAACATAACTAACTCTTTGTACATTACGGTTACGTTAAAAATAGCATTCACCGATACTACTGTTTTATAGTTTCCATTGTACATAATTGCTACCTTGATGTTACATTCAGGCGATATTTAAGATTTTTGGTTTGGCAACGCAGAGCATGCGCATTTAAGCCATTTCACCGAAGCTATCTCGTAGTCGTATTTCCGCATGCTACTGGGATATTCTTTTGTGATGCTGCCGTACTGGAGTTAGCTAGTTAGTAGATTTAATATTTCCTCCTTTGGTTTTTGTGATTCAAGATCATCTGAAAGTAAGTAATTGTTTTGATTATTATATTTTTTTAATTCTAAAAAGCATTTTATAAAATCTAAGTAGATGGCTGTGTTGTTGTATTAGTATAACTGCACCAGCATTTTTTTTTACTTGAAGCTGAGAAATTTCATATAGGTAGGTATTTAGAGAAATGACACATTTGATTTTCTTTCTTTTTTTCGCTGAAATATAGTCTATTCCACATGTATAATACAAGTTCGACACAATCATTTGGAATCTATTTTTATTTCCTTTGTTTTCAATATACGCATAAACGTCGCCTTTGCTCCCGATGGACAGCGGACTGCGTTGAACCTGTGAGAACGTAAACAACTCGTAATACGACTGTTGTTGCTTTTGAAACAGCTGTCGGCTGTAATATATTTTATTGCGATTTTACAAAGTTTATTAAAACTATAATGTTCAACGTAGTAAATCCGTAACAGTAATATGATGATGGCACAAATCTCTTTCAAATACGTAATAGTAATGTAACGAAGTTACAAATATCTTTCAAATGCGTAACCGTAATGTAACGAAGTTACAAATATCTTTCAAATACGTAACAGTAATGTAACGAAGTTACAAATATCTTTCAAATACGTAACAGTAATGTTACGTATTTGAAAGATATTTGTTACAAATATCTTTCAAATGCGTAACAGTAAGGTAACGAAGTTACAAATATCTTTCAAATACGTAACAGTAATGTAACGAAGTTACAAATATCTTTCAAATACGTAACAGTAATGTAACGAAGTTACAAATATCTTTCAAATGCGTAACAGTAATGTAACGAAGTTACAAATATCTTTCAAATACGTAACAGTAATGTTACGTATTTGAAAGATATTTGTTACAAATATCTTTCAAATGCGTAACAGTAAGGTAACGAAGTTACAAATATCTTTCAAATACGTAACAGTAATGTAACGAAGTTACAAATATCTTTCAAATACGTAACAGTAATGTAACGAAGTTACAAATATCTTTCAAATGCGTAACAGTAATGTAACGAAGTTACAAATATCTTTCAAATACGTAACAGTAATGTAACGAAGTTACAAATATCTTTCAAATACGTAACAGTAACATGAAGTTGGTATGTTGAAGTTACAATATCTTTCAAATACGTAACAGTAATGTAACGAAGTTACAAATATCTTTCAAATACGTAACAGTAACATGAAGTTGTTATGTTGAAGTTACAAATATCTTTCAAATACGTAACAGTAATGTAACGAAGTTACAAATATCTTTCAAACGCGTAACAGTAATGTAACGACGTTACAAATATCTTTCAAATACGTAACAGTAACATGAAGTTGGTATGTTGAAGTTACAAATATCTTTCAAATACGTAACAGCAATGTAACGAAGTTACAAATATCTTTCAAATACGTAACAGTAACATGAAGTTGGTATGTTGAAGTTACAAAGTCCTTTCACCGTAACGTATCGGTTATGTTTCATGTAACGTTTGAGGACATTTTGACGTTGCCGTAAGGTTTCTGAAACATTACTGTTACATTATATACGCAACGTACCTGAAAACTCTCAATGTTTCAGTGCTACGTACTTGTAACATATACGAAATATTCTGTGCTGTGTGGGAATGTTTCACCCCAATCTGCGCAAATTACGAGAAACTGACGCTAAATGTGATAAAAAAAGTTACAAAAATGCATCTTTCCCGACAGTAGTAAATAAAGTATGAGTCGTAGCTAAATTTGGCTTTATCTCAACCCCCCACCCACGGGAGGGGTAACGTCCTAATCACGAGACCTCTAACCCTTTAACGACCATGACCCAAAAATCTCGTATCACTCTAAATACCATAACGCCCGAAACTGTCTGTTGTTTCACTTCTTTTGTTTAATAACAATAAGAGTGACCGAGGGTGACTCCTGCTGATCCCACATAGGCCGAGAAAATTTGAAGAACAAGTAAGGAAAGGAAATCTGACTCACTCTAGACAGGCGTTTCAAGTGGCTATGGTTGTTTATACAGTATGTACGGGCGATTTGGGCGTTATGGTCGTTAAAGCTTTAAAATGATGTACAACACAATCAGGTGTAACCTGTAGATATTCTAGACCCAGGGTTATCAATCCCCCTCACTAACACACTTGCGACTGAGCTTTTCTTTCTATCTTGAGGTCATATTTTAGCTAGCGCATGCGCAGATGGACTTTCATAGCTACGTCACAGTTCATCGGTGTCAGTGTCGTTTCTTACGTTCGTCGAATTTTACTTATATTTATCCACCTATCTAAGTACAGTTCATAGTGAAAATAAACATTGTTTTTGAAAAAGTAAACAGTCGAAATGCTTACTATTGCCGCCGGCATAAGTTACTCCTATGACTCACATATCTTCTTACATTGGTTTTACGACGAAAACATTCATTTATCCACCTACCTATACCGCTCATGTCAGGAATTAGGAAACCTTATTGTTTGTTATGATTTAATTCCACTTAGTACGCACCGGACTGTGGCTCGGTGTGGTCGTGAGTAACGTGAATATTGTACTTAAATAAATGTATACACTTGAATCACTCGTTTTATTTCACCACCATAGAGATATTGGCATTGGAAACATGCGTAGCACAAATTGCCTACGAGCAGTATAAAGATACTCTTTCACTCTTTTTCTTCTTTAATATGGATTCAGGCTTAGTAAGTGCGATCTCCCGAAGCACAACGTTGGTTGTGCGCAAGTGTCCATGACGTCTAGGTAGAGGTCAGCATTCATGCATTTGCACAAGAAAATTGTTAGGCCCAAACCTAACCGCTAAAAACAGTTCCATACCTTCACGCTACCTCCACAAAACTTTTTTGTCGGAACGATATACACTGAAGAGCAATTGAATTAGAGACAGCTGGCGTTCTGCAAATGTGGCGCTGTGGGCGGCCCTGTAAACGGATGCGACATGACGTATGCAGCGATCCGACAATAAGTGGTACGACGGGTATCAGTAAGAGCCGGACGCAGTATGAGTAAGACGAAGGATCCAAACGCATTTGATCGTGGGCAAATTGTCGGGGCCCGACGAATGGGTCATTTCATCTTGGAAGTCGTGCAGGCACTGGGATTTTCACGAGCCACTGTGTCACGGGTGCACCGTGAGTACATCGAATCCGGTAAAACCATCTTTGCAAGGGACAACTGCCGTGAACAACAGCGTGTGGATGAGCGGGTTCATCGTCGGCTATCTCGCATCGTAACAGCGGATAGACAGGCCACAGTGCAAGAAATCACTCGGCAATTTAACGCTGGTGCACAAAAATGTGTAAGCAGCCACACCATCCAGAACCATTTCCTCGCTATGGGTTACAGAAGCCATCGTCCCACGAGGGTACCGCTGCTGACCGCACATCACAGGGTGCAAAGATTAGCATGGGCGCGGGAACATCGCTACTGGACCCTAGACATGTGGGGAAATGTTGCCTGGACTGATGAGTCGAGATTCACATTGGTACATGCGGATGGCAGGATACGAGTACGGCGCAAACCACATGAAGCGATGGATCCTTCTTGCCAGCAGGGTACTCTTCAAGCTGGTGGGGGTGGCATTCTTATTTGGGGACTGTTTACGTGGACTGAAATGGGACTTCTGGTACGTGTGACATCGTCCCTCACAGGTCAACGTTACCGGGATATCCTGGACGACCATTTGCTCCCGTTTGTTCGTCTTCAACATCCCACTGGGGACCTCATCCTGCAACAAGACAATGCAGCTCCCGAATTATATCCGAATGGTTGGATGAACACTCCACCGACGTGACCTCGCTTCCTTAGCCAGCTAGGTCACCTGACCTCAATCCCATCGAGCACATCTGGGATGCCATCGAGAGAGATGTTCGTGGGTGACCCCCTCCATCAAATCTTCGTGAACTGTGGGAGCTTGTTCAAGGGTCGTGGATCCGTATGGCTTCCCTACGCTTCCGGTGTCTTGTCGAGTCCATTCCGAGACAAATCGCCGCCGTCATCAGGACGAAAGGTGGTGCTACACGTTACTAGACAGGTATCTCTAATTCAATTGCTCTTCAGTGTAGGTACCTTTTTCCAGGTATTCTTCACACCCAAGAACGCCCATTAAACTGGTAAACTGTGAACCGTGACTCGTCGGCCCAAATCATAGTTGTCCTTTGGTCTGTAAAAATCTGTTTAAGACGGCCCTTACACCATGCTTATTGACGTGTGACATTGGTATAGTGTTACTATTTCCGGGCAAGAAATGTTGCTAAAAAATCTTGGAATAGAGTTCCATACTTCAAAAGAATGGTTAGAGAGTTTTCCAAAGACGCACAACATTTCGTCCAAGGAAGTTCATAGTAAAGCAGCAGATGTCAAAGAGAAAAGTTTCAAATCGCATACCAAAATTATCGACATCAAGCACTGCAAAATACTGAGGATATTCGATACTAGGAGTTTGCGGTTTTCATTTGATTAGGGTACTACAAACAGTACTTATCTAAAGTAATCACTAATTATCCCGGTCAGGCATGGCTGTTGTGTTTGTCTTACGGCACTGTCTCTCTCCTGCCTTGGAACCAGTGGTCCTAAATTAATGACGGGAGACTGCTCATAGCCCATCGAGTTGCTCAGGGTGGTCGTAAAACCTTCAATCAGAAACACAAATTATGTAGAATCTCTTATCAACATGACAAAAATTCAAATGTTTACATTTCAATGGCTCCCATGGATGCATTTGCATAAAATAGAAACTTGTCAAAAACGGAAAATACTTCCAGACCATTGGATCTCGTCATAGACAGGTTTCACTATACTAGTTTAAGGAGGGGTGGTAAATGATGCTCGACTTGAAAAAACAATCACTACAGTGCTTATGGATAAACGCGGTTGTCGGATCCAGCTGTAGCAACTGGTTTGAAAAATTACTAACTTACGATTTCATCCTCTCTGGAGATAAACATTCTTGTAGGACACTAAAAATCAAAGAAAACATGATAATAGACAGTAATGAAACGAACACAAGCTTATTTGGGAAACAAATTGCCGTTCAACTAGGATATACTCATCTTCAACTTTTGGCGGAGAGGAAAATTATGCAAGTTTAGTCGTTGGAGTTCGATCAAATGTTATAGTAAAAGTCGACAAAGGGATTCAGCATCTGTCTGTCTTTGCAAAATCGTTCGTGTAAAGAGCCTTTTTTAAACCGAATTCTTACCAGCTGGTGTAGTTCATTTCTCGGACAGCCACTTCACCAAGAGGTCGTTCTACCGAAATGACCAGTTCAATTAAGGATCGTTCCACTGAATGCTATTTTTTTCCCGAAAGAACATTTTACCTAACTGTTTATTTCACCAAAAGTTTAAGTTATCGAACAGCTCACTTTATCGAAGCGCATCTTCACCTAAAAGTTAATTTCATCGGAAGGTCATTTTACCAAGATTCATTTCGCCGAAAGGACGTTTTATGGAAATATTCACTTCACCAAAAGGATGTTTCACAAATGTAAACCTCACGGAAAGGTCATTTCACCGAACTGATCAATTCATGGACATGTCGTGTTATCGAACGACTCATTTTACCGAAACGCTTCTTCACCTGAAAGTTAATTTCATCGAAGGTCATTTCATTGCAGGTAAGGGATACTTCGTCGAAAGGATCCCTGGCCCGCAACGTCGTTTTATTGAAATGATCGCTTAAATGAAAGGTTCCTTCACCCCAAAGTCTAGTTTTTCATTCCACAGACACGTCAAAAAGCCAAGCTTTTCATTCCGCAGACACGTCAAAAGGTCAAGCCTTCCATCCAAAGACTCGTCAAAATGTCAAGTTTTTAATTCCACATACCAGCGCACTAAAGAAAATTTCTCAGGAGGAGAATTATTACCTGAATGGGAGTGTCTATAAGTCATTCAGATGAACATTTCTATTGAATTCAGAGAAAGATGCCACCAGAAACTAATATTTCGATATAGCGTTTCACTAATTCTAGACATAACACAAAGATCCCTTGCCCGCAACGTCATTTTATTGAAATGATCGCTTACATGAAAGATTCCTTCACCAAAAAGTCAAGTTTTTCATTCCACAGGCACGTCAAAAGGTCAAGCCTTTCATTCCACATACCATCGCACTGAAGATAATTTTTCAGGAAGAGAATTATTACCTGAATGGGAGTGTCTACAAGTCATTCAGATGAACAAGTTTCTATTGAGTTCAGAGAAAGATGCCATCAGAAACTAATATTTCGGTATAGCGTTTCACTAATTCTAGACATAACAGAAAAAATATAGTATACACAGTCGTATCAGAATAATATGACCACCTCCGGAATCACAGTGTACCCGACCAAGCGCGTCACAGAGTGCAAGTGACAAAGTCGACGACCACCCTGATGTATAAGCGGCCGGCCATGGTAGATGAGCCGTAGTGCGTCACGTCAGCGCAATGGGCAGAGGTAGTGATTTCACGGACGTCCAAAAAGGAATAATCATCGGCTACCGCGCCAAGGATGGAAGTATCTCAGAAACAGCAGACTTCGTGGGCTGTTCGCGAAGTGCTGTTAAGGGTGTACCAAGAATGGACCGCTAGCACACCGAGTACTTCCCAACGTCATAACTGTGGCCATCGATCCCAGATGAGAACGACGCCTACGCAGGCCATTGACCGCAGAGGAGAACGTCACCTCCGTCGACTGGTAAGGGCAATCCACTTGCAACAGTGGATCAATTGACCACGCAAAATAAACCTGGAGCAGCCAGATACGTGTACCCGCCAACAGCAGAGCGAACCATCTTACGCATGGGTCTCCGGAGTCGACGCTGCGTCAAGGCGCCCATGTTGACCCAGGTGCATCGGCAACGATGCCTGGATTTTGCGTGAGACAATCGTCATTGGACAGTGGAAGAGTGGGAAAAGGTTGACTTCTCGGACGAGTCGAGGTTTCTGCTCCACAGAAGTGACGGCGGTGGCGGATACGGTGTCAAGCACAAGACAGTCAACACCCGGACATGCTTGTCCGTCAAGTATAGGCCGGCGGTGGCAGTGTCCATGTATGAGGGATATTTTCCTGGTGTGACCTGGGACCGCTGGTACCACTGGATGGGTCCCTGAACGCCAATGGCTACCTGTCCATCCCAGCTAAAGACATGCATCCCTTCATAGTGGATGTTTACCCTGGTGGTTATGGTATCTACCATCAGCACAATGCGCCGTGCCACATCGCTGAGGGTGTGTGTTACTGGTTCCAGGAACACGTGACAGCGATGTCTCCGTTCTCCTTTGGCCGCGGAAATCGCCCGATTTCAATCCCATAGAGCACTTGCGGGACTATTTGGATAAACAGGTTCAACGTGCTGACCCACAACCACGTTATATCCGGGACCTCCGGGCTCAGTTGCAGTCCGAATGGGCACGTGTGACTCGGGTCAACCTTCCAATGCCTCATTGCGTCCATGCCACGCCGTCTTACCGCTGTCATCCGGGCCAAGAGTGGTTATTCCCATTACTACATAGGTGGACATATTATTCTGATACGACTGTGCATTTTTCACCACATTCCAGTAAAATGTTTCCTTAAATTCTCCTACATAGCTAAAATCTGTAATAAAAAACAACTGATAATTTTGCGGATAGAGGTGGGATCTAACTTACAGATACTATTTCAGCATGTGTTCCGAACTTTTTAAAGTTCAGTGATAATCGAGCGTAAGGTTCTCCAATCTGGTTCAGATATATTCCTTGAAAATATGGTTTGATATTCACAAGTGCTGGCAGAGTCGTCAAACAAAGCATGTTTTGATCCTGCTGGCGTCCAACAAGAGATCAACAGCATTATATTCGCGGCAAGAACATATACAGGGTGTTCGTAAACTGTTTTGACAAAAGAAGAGGGGTGATAGTACCCATCAAGATGAACAATATTTACAATGGAACCTAGGGTTGCATTCCACTCTGAGTGTCAGAAAAGAGTAACTTCGAAATACGTCCAACAAGCACAAGTCGTCACCTCAGACGTCATTTCTTTCGTGCCGGAGAAGTAGCACATCGCCAGAACATAACCGTCAAGTATTTACCGTATGCAAATTGCCAGAGAAAAGACGCAGCATCGACAATTGCAGCTGATTGGCTTATCAAGGTGCAGTAGACACTTCCTGAATGCCACATATCCCTCACGATGGATTGGACGTGGCGGATCTGTGGCATGACCTCCACGCTCACGGGACTTAAACCCACTGGACTCCTTCTTCTGGGGGCACATGAAATCATTGGTGTAAGAGACGCCTGTGGACTCCGTGGAAGATCTCGTCGCGAGAATCGTTGTTGCAGCGGACAGGATAAACACGACACCAGGAGTCTTCGAGAGGGTGCGCCAGTCTTTCAATCGCCGATGTGAATTGTGCAACGGCACCCGTTGCCGCCACTTTGAGCATCTACTTTGAGTTTGTCCCTGATCTCCATAAATGGGATTGTGCAACTTCTGATGTCGTTAATTCTCTTTCTTTGCGCTGTTGAAAGTTCAACTTGGACATCTAACTTTACTCTTTTCTGACACTCAGAGTGGAATGCTACCCTAGGTTCCATTGTAAATATTGTTCGTCTTGATGGGTACTATCACACCTCTTCTTTTGTCAAAACAGTTTACGAACACCCTGTATATGCCAATGTACGTATTATTACCATGTCGTTGGCAAGCAATTGACGCTTTAAGATGTGTGAATACGAGTAGCGCTCTTAAGGACAAGTTACAACACAATAAGGCAGGTAAGGATCAACACCTTAACCCACTTAACAAAGAGGAGATTATAATGTTCCTGTGACTGTAGAAGAGTATATAGATTATTTGTTAGGAGGAAAACGGGAGCTTTTGGCTAACAACTTCTTTGGCGTCGAAGTAAAACGGGAGGTTTTTGAGAGCCTCGGGTTTGGCTTTGACGGAGCTGTAAAGCTGAATACGACAAAGCACGTTACAGGGCAATGGAGTCTGGGTCCGTTAAGTACGATCGGACGGAGACTGAGATTACGAAGATTCATGCATTCACACCCAGAGCGATAATACGCAAGTCGAAGCAATGTGCATTAAATGTTTATATTTGTTGCTGTTTGAAAGAAAAGTCTGGACTCTGATTTTATGCGTGTGATTCTGTGTATGGAACTGTATAAGTTTCTTCACAGACGTTAACAGAATAAAGAGGACCTGGCAGCATCTTATCTGTTGGAACCAAAATAAAAAAAAATATGTGATGGCTTTCTCGGGATCACAAGTATAATGATAAAGAGACAGACAGGTGACGAGGGATGTTACGTCAGGTATATGAACTTTCGGAACATCTAAATCATGCATTCAATAAATGACCCAGCTTGAATCAGATGAGAAACATCTGATTCAGATTCTCTGTCCCGTCCCCAGGCTATTTCCCTACCTCGAGGAAAAGGCTTTGTCGTCAAGAAGAGCAGTATATTAATTTCGCAGTCGCGCTGCACTTTCAATCATAAACTTACTGATCGTCGCAAAGGGAAATAAAGTAATAAAACATTTAGCCGAAATACAATGCTCAATTGTTCTGGGATAAAGTTGTTCGAACAACTAATTCTTATTGTCTGCCTGGTTGCTACGATGATGACAAAGAAAGACCTGCAACTATTGAAACTTATATTTCTTTACTTGAAACGAATGATTTCTAAATTCTCTGTAACATATACACTGAGTGATCACTGAATTATGACCGCCTACCTAATACTTCATAGGTTCTCCTTTCACCCTCAGTAGAGCAGCCATTCTACGTGGCATCGATTCAACAGCGATCATTGAATTATGACCACCTTCCTAATACTTCATAGGTCCTCCTTTCACCCTCAGTACAGCAGACATCCTACGTGACATCGATTCAACATACACTGAGCGATCACTGAATTATGACCACCTTCATAATACTTCATAGGTCCTCCTTTCACCCTCAGTACAGCAGCCATCCTACGTGGCATCGATTCAACATACACTGAGTGAACACTGAATTATGACCACCTTCCTAATACTTCATAGGTTTTCCTTTCACCCTCAGTACAGCAGCTATGCGACGTGGCATCGATTCAACATACACTGAGCGATACCTGAATTATAACCACCTACGTAATACTTCGTAGGCCCTCCTTTCACGCTCAGTACAGCAGCAATCATACGTGGCATCGATTCAATATACACTGAGCGATCACTGGAATTATGACCACATTCCTAATACTTCATAGGTCCTCCTTTCACCCTCAGTACAGCAGCCATCCTACGTGGCATCGATTCAACATACACTGAGCGATCACTGAATTATGACCACCTACGTAATACTTCGTAGGCCCTCCTTTCACGCTCAGTATAGCAGCAATCATACGTGGCATCGATTCAATATACACTGAGCGATCACTGGATTATGACCACCTTCCTAATAATTCATAGGTCCTCCTTTTACCCTCAGTACAGCAGCCATCCGACGTGGCATCGATTCAACATACACTGAGCGATCACTGAATTATGACCACCTACGTAATACTTCGTAGGCCCTCCTTTTACGCTCAGTACAGCAGCAATCATACGTGGCATCGATTCAATATACACTGAGCGATCACTGGATTATGACCACCTTCCTAATAATTCATAGGTCCTCCTTTTACCCTCAGTACAGCACACATCCGACGTGGCATCGATTCAGCATACACTGAGTGATCACTGAAATATGACCACCTTCCTAATACTTCATAGGTTCTCCTTTCACCCTCAGTACAGCAGCCATCCTACGTGGCATCGATCCAACATACACTGAGTGAACACTGAATTATGACCACCTACCTAATACTTCATCAGTCCTCCTTTCATCTTCAGTACAGCAGCCATCCTACGTGGCATCGATCCAACATACACTGAGTGAACACTGAATTATGACCACACCTACTTAATACTTCGTAGGTCCTCCTTTCACCATCAGTACAGCAGCTATGCGACGTGGCATCGATTCAACATACACTGAGCGATCACTGAATTATGACCACCTTCCTAATTCTTCATAGGTCCTCCTTTCACCCTCAGTACAGCAGCCATCCTACGTGGCATCGATTCAACATACACTGAGCGATCGCTGAATTATGACCACCTACCTAATACTTCATCAGTCCTCCTTTCATCCTCAGTACAGCAGCCATCCTACGTGGCATCGATTCAACATACACTGAGTGAACACTGAATTATGACCACCTTCCTAATTCTTCATAGGTCCTCCTTTCACCCTCAGTACAGCAGCCATCCTACGTGGCATCGATTCAACATACACTGAGCGATCGCTGAATTATGACCACCAACCTAATACTTCATCAGTCCTCCTTTCACCCTCAGTACAGCAGCCATCGTACGTGGCATCGATTCAACATACCCTGAGTGAACACTGAATTAATACCACCTACCTAATACTTCGTAGGTCCTCCTTTCACCCTCAGTACAGCAGCTATGCGACGTGGCATCGATTCAACATACACTGAGCGATCACTGAATTATGACCACTTTCCTAATTCTTCATAGGTCCTCCTTTCACCCTCAGTACAGCAGCTATGCGACGTGGCATCGATTCAACATACACCGAGCGATCACTGAATTATGACCACCTTCCTAATTCTTCATAGGTCCTCCTTTCACCCTCAGTACAGCAGCCATCCTACGCGGCATCTAATCAACATACACTGTGTGATCACTGAATTAAGACTACCTACCGAATACTTCGTAAGTCCTCGATTTTCCATCAGTTCAGAAGCTATGCGACGTGGCATCGATTCAACATACACTGAGTGATCACTGAATTGTGACCAACTACCTAATACTTCGTAGGTCCTCCTCTCAGCCTCAGTACAGCAGCTATGCGACGTGTCATCGATTCAACATACACTGTGTGATCACTGATTTAAAACTACCTACAGAATACTTCGTAAGTCCTCGATTTTCCCCCAGTACAGAAGCTATCCGACGTGGCATCGATTCAATGAGAGGTCGGAAGCAATTGGGAGGTATGGCCAACAGAGCTGTGTATAAGGCGGCATTCAATAAAGGTATGGAGGTAATTGGTGTATCCAGACGCCTGACATGCAGTTCCATAGTGTCCAACAAGTGCCTTATGGGATTGATATTGGGAGAGTTCGGAGGTCAGTCGATATGCTGGACGACTGAACTGTGTTCTTCAAACCTTTCCTGCACAACATTGGATGTGTGGCTCAGTGTATTGTCATTTTGGAAGACACCGTCGCCATTGCCGAAAGAGTGCAACATTCCTGGGTGTACAAAGTTAGCAAGTAATTCACAATAGTGGACACCAATCATACGTTATTCCACATGCATTGGGGTCCAAGTTCCTTCCAGGTAAACATGCACCACACCATACAGCCACCACCGGCTTGCAATGTGAAAACACTGCAGGACAGATCGAATATCTATCCTCCACCAGCTTACACTGTGGAGACTATGCAGGACAGATCGAATGTCTATCCTCCACCAGCTTCCACTGTGGATACTATGCAGGATAGATCGAATGTCCATCCCCCACCAGCTTACACTGTGGAGACCATGCAGGATAGATCGAATGTCCATCCTCCACCAGCTTACACTTGGAGACCATGCAGGATAGATCGAATGTCCATCCTCCACCAGCTTACACTGTGGAGACTATGCAGGATAGATTGAATGTCCATCCTCCACCAGCTTACACTGTGGAGACTATGCAGGATCGATCGAATGTCTATCCTCCAGCAGCTTCCACGGTGAAGACTATGCAGGATAGATCGAATGTCCATCCTCCATCAGCTTACACTGTGGAGACTATGCAGGATAGATCGAATGTCCATCCTCCACCAGCTTACACTGTGGAGACTATGCAGGATCGATCGAATGTCTATCCTCCAGCAGCTTACACGGTGAAGACTATGCAGGATAGATCGAATGTCCATCCTCCATCAGCTTACACTGTGGAGACTATGCAGGATAGATCGAATGTCCATCTTCCACCAGTTACACTGTGGAGATTATGCAGGATAGATCGAATGTCTATCCTCCAGCAGCTTACACTGTGGAGACTATGCAGGATCGATCGAATGTCTATCCTCCAGCAGCTTACACGGTGAAGACTATGCAGGATAGATCGAATGTCCATCCTCCAGCAGCTTACACTGTGGAGACTATGCAGGATAGATCGAATGTCCATCCTCCAGCAGCTTACACTGTGGAGACTATGCAGGATAGATCGAATGTCTCTTGTTGTTTGCGCCAAATACATACACTACCATCCACGGAATGGAGTGAAAATCGCTCTCGTCAGCCAGAGCAGTTTTACCCAGTCATCCGACGTCCAAATTGTACTCTCTTTGCACCGTGCGAGAGTTTTGCACCGATGAACCGTGGTTAGGGAGGATGTCGTCGGCGTCTTCTGCCGTTATAGTTCATTCGTGAGAGTGTGCGACTCATGCTCATGTCATATACTATCCCAGGTTGATCTTTGTTATACTGGATAGTCAAGTGTTGTACATTACTGCGTCTGTTGGCCTGTACGAGTCTTTCGACTGGGCGTACAAATCAGCCTTCTGCTGTCCTGTACAGTTTTGCCTCTGGGTAGTTGTCTGAATATTTTTAAGCGAGTATGATACACTTTAATAGGGCGGCTCACCAACAACCTAACAGTTCAGAGATGGACACGGGTCAACGGGTCGACACTTGCGGGTCCAACGGGTCGGGTCAAGGTGTCCCTTACCCGATTTTGACCGGTTTTATTCCCATTTTATTTTTGAAAGGAGAAAAGTATATTCCAAAGAAAAATGCGAGTTGTGGAATTCTGTAGTCGATACTGGTGCCAATAATGATTTGCCATGCAAAAATATTGTCGTCTCTTTCTTAAAGCAACGAAGATTTCCACCGACCGACGTCAGGCAACCGGCAGCATATCGTAAAAAGATACTTCCTTTGCGTTGTTTTACAGTGCGATTGTCCAGGGCAAAGTGCAGGCAAACGCCATTCGCCTGCTTCTCAGCTGATTCACTATCTCCGTGTGAAGTTCACTGTATGAGTAAGAGTTATTTTTCACATCGCATCTTTTACATTGAGCATTCTGAGGTTTTAGATTGATGTGCTAACGTCCCGTTCCCATGTCATGTCATGTCGAAAGTAACTCCTTATTTGTTAATATGGATGGATTTAATATTAAAGAGGTTGAGAAAGGTGTCGAGACCAACAAATACGTACTTGTTGAAAACCACAAGGGGAAGAGTGAATGCTGGAAATTGTTTTGTCTCATTAAGGAACCCGTGAATAATTCTGTGTTGTTTGGTCTTGCTTGTTGTTCAAAATGTGGAAAGTGAATAATTACGAAGAAAGATGTCAACGGTGTAATAAAAGATTATGGAACCAAATATCCAACGGACCATATGAAAGTAGGCGCACCTCCATCAAAGCGTAGATAGAGGGAACAATCTAAATACATTTTTAAAAATACATTCTTATAATCGTAAATTATGATTCCCATTTGTAATATATATTCCATGGTCACAGTCATAGTCAGCCATTGCTTCTGGATTACGCAAAATAGCGGCACTAAAAATGGCACTAAAATTTAGCAAGTAACCAAATTTTATTATTAAAAAAGGATTTCAGTTATTAAATATTAAGCAGTTATATGAATATATACAGTATATTACGTTTACATGTATATACACTGAAGTGCCAGAGAAAATTTTACAGACGAGCTTATGCAAAATACATAGCAACGTCACCTATGCGCGTACTCGTTTGCGTCCGCCAGTGCGTATATAAAGCGATAGATGTCCTTGCCAGCTGTCATACCTGTTTTCGGCATGAGAATGACAAGTAATAACGATTTAAGCGATTTTCGACGTGGTGTCATAGTTGACACTCGTGAGATGGGCCATAGTATTTCGGAGGTAGAAACGAAGTTCGGATTTTCACGGACGACCATTGCAAATGTGTACCGTGACTACAAGAATTCCGGCAAAACCTCCAACCTACGATACCAGTGTGGCCGTAAAAAGACATTGGGTGAACGTGTACAAACATCTGTGACCGGCCAACGCTATGTGCGCATCCTTTCTGACGAGGTACACCCGTTCATGTCCTGCAGTCATGCTGATGGGTTGGGCCTGTTCCGACAGGACAGTGCACCTCCACACAAGTTTCGGGACGCCACACTATGGTTAGATGAGCATTCATCTGAGTTTGGGGTGTTGCCATTCCCCCAAGTCCCCAGGTCTGAGCGCGATAGAACACATTTTGGCTGTCATGCAACGCGCTATCGAACACAGGAATCCGATACCTCGGACTACACCCGAATTGTGGAACGCTCTGCAGGAAGTATGTTGTGCATTGCCTACAGCATATTTCCAGAAGCTAGTCGAGTCCATGCCCCGTCGTATGTCTGCAGTTATGCGCTCCCGTGGGGGACCTACCAAGTATTAGACTGCTGCACCAGTTTTTCTGGCACTTCAGTGTATATACAAGTTGAGTTTAGAATCTATAGTTCGAAGCAGATTTGTCGGTGTAAGTTACGAGTTCGGATCGGGTCCGTTCCACTTATGAGACGTTCAGGTCCGGGTCCGAAATGTTTGACCCGTTTCCAGCTCTGCGCCAGTTCAGCCGTTTGGGAAATCGAGGCACAGGCTTCTGCGAGCTCCCACAATTTGTCCTTTCCCAAAGTCCGATAAATCCTTCCGTTTACAAATCATGCTTCAAATTTTACTACCTAGTGCTCCACTCACACCTTATACACTGGTGTGCAAATAATAAGGACGAAGAGGAGAAATTTGCATAACAGGGGAACGAGCGGGCAGAACGGACCGAAAGACTACTCAGGAGATAGACTAGGTTCAGGTACGGTAGGGCATGCGCATATATGCAGCATGACGTGGGGAGGGAGTGTCGGAAGGGTATAAAGCACACGGACTGTGTACGATCAGCAATTTGGGCCGCGGGTGGCCTAGTGGCCAACGTTCGTGACTGCAGCGGAAAGGTCCTCAGGTTCGATCACAGCAGGTACGAACGCTCGATCCACTAAATATGCGCCGTGCGTCGGATGGGCACGTTAAGCCGTCGGACCTCAGGTTCGATCCCAGGCAGGTACGAACGCTCGATCCACTAAATATCCGCCGTGCGTCGCATGGGTACGTTAAGCCGTCGGACCCCGGGTACTGGCCCCCGGTAATAAATAAGGGCGTCTTCTTCCCCTTTCTACTTCGCTTCCTTGCCAGTTTCGTATCGTGCACTCTAGCCCAAATCTAATAGCTTCCTATTTCTAGGGGTTGTTTAAGACCTGGGGTCAGACACTCCCTTCCTAAAATTCTCTACATATGATCATTTGATCAGCAATTCGGTGAAAGCTATTGCACGGTGTACATCGGTTTAAACGACGTCGAGTTGCTGCCACCGTGTGATATGGCTAACGGGCAATCCAGTAGACGACATCTGGATGACTTTACCCGAGGTCGCGTCATTGGGAAGTTGGAAGAAGGTCGAAGTGTGACTAGTGTGGCCGAGGAGTTCGGGATCGCTCACAGCATCGTTTCACGAGCTTGGAAAGCATTTCAAATGACATTAACAGCTGTCCGAGAGTTTAGCAGTGGTCGTCCACGAGCAACCACGGCGGCGGACGACCGGTATATTGTCCTACAGGCGAGAAGAGACAGACGGCAGACAGCGAGAGAAATCGCAAGGCACATGCAACAGACAACTGGACGTCCGTTATCGCGTTTTACCGTGGCTAGGAGCCTGCACAAAGGTGTTCTATTTGCACGACGACCAGTACGGTGTGTGCCGTTTACGCCTGCTCATCGGAGACGGCGGTTTCTGTGGTGCCAGGAACACAAGAACTGGACACATCAGCAATGGGGTCGAGTTCTCTTTACGGATGACAGCCGATTTAGTCTGAGGAGCGATTCTGGACGTATACACATCTGGAGAGAGCAGGGAACACTCAATCACATATCCAACATCATCGAAAGGGACCGATTTGGAGGTGGCGGAGTTCTCGTTTGGGGCGGTATCATGCTTGGTAGCAGTACTGACCTCCACATCTTCCAAGGAGGTTCAGTCACTAGTGTACGCTATTGTACCGAGGTTCTCCTGTCTCACGTGCGTCTGTTTAGAGGTGTTGTGGGTCCTGAGTTCCTCTTCATGGACGACAACGCTACACCTCATCGTACAGTGGCTGTCGCAGAGCTGTTGGAGAGTAAAGATATTCAACGCATGGATTTTCCCGCAAGGTCTCCAGACCTAAATCCAATCGAACACGTGTGGGACCTTCTCGGGAGACGCTTGGAAGCACGTTACCAGCCGCCAGCAACGATTCCGCAGCTGCGATTGGCGCTACACGAGGAATGGGCCGCGATGCTCAACATCTCCTTGACAACCTCGTTCTCAGCATGGACAGACGTTGTAAATCCTGCAACGCAGTCAGAGGTGATCATATCCCCTACTAAAGACTGGATTTTTCTTGGCAGGCGCATGTCAGATGGAAGTTTCTTTCTTCTGTCCAGTTGAGCTCGAAGCTACCTTTTCAATAAAGTGCCTTTGTATCCTTTGGATTCCTTGTTTGGACGGTTGTGCTCACTTTTCCCATATTCTTACATCTTGGGGATCTTATGGTATGATTTGAGTCGATGTAGAGCACTTCTGTACGACATTACATTCGAAAAACCGTCTCGTTTTTAATTTTTGCACGCCAGTGTATATGCTGCTTCGGTCGACAAATCGCGCCCTCTCAGAAATCCCGTGGTCAACGTGCCGCATCCACTTTTGATAGTAGTGGTCATAATTCTGTGACCATTTTGTGTATTCTGCAATTATTAAAAGATATCGTACTCAAACGTGATGGGAAAATTCCAGTTAACACAACTACAATTACGCTGAGGTCAGAAATGAAGCTACGGGGGCAGTGACACAATGCAACATGAAAATTACTCGTTTAGAATTGATTTAAAAATAAGGTAGTAACAGGATTTTTCAATTTCATCCAGGTACAGTGGCGCCCATATGAGTATTTTAAGGGGGGGGGTAAGAAAAATCCTTACCTTCTTCAAGGCTGTCAAACATTTTAGTAAATGTAAAAGATACTAAAATACACGAAAAATAATTGATACAATCAATCATTAATATCTTAAAATGCTTTAAAAAAAGGTTTCGTCTATTTTGGTGTTTTAAATTTATCAAAAATTTGGTTATACCAACGGCGAGGGGGATGCTCGAGGAGTCCCCCCCTGCCTTCTTATGGGCGTTCTTGTCCAGGCACGGTTATTACGTAACAGAAAAAGAGTGATGACTCATTAGAAGCCATCGAAAACTTTATATCTGGAAATGTTCCACATCAACAATTTTGTTTCATGAAGTACCGGCACGCGAATAATTCAGTGCGAAATTTGAAGAACGTAATAAAGCGTTAAGTAAAATACCCTATTGTTTAGTATAGAATGGCAGGAAAATCATTAGGAGGCGCCAAAACATTCTTTGATATGTGATTTTTAGCGGCGGCGCCCCGTATAGCTTTGCTTTCCTTCGCAGGCATCCTTCCGCTTATCAAATATGTTTTTAATTTCGGCCTTGAGAGGGTCAAACGGGGGAAAAGAATCTTCACTTGAGGCGCATAACAAGCAGCATCGAGACACGGCGGAGGAAGACACCGTAATTACGACTCGCTCTCCATGCCCGTCGTTCACGGCTCTTTGCGTACTAATTAAAAGACTCCCTAATTACGGAGCCTGGCTGCGACTTCTCGGCAACAAGCATCGCCGGCCGCCGATGCGGCCTGGGACCCAGATGATGTTCCTTAAGCGAATAAGGTTTCGGATGAAATGCCTTCCGTGATTAAAACAAGGCTGGAAAGTCCGATTCCTTTACTAGCGTTCTGAGTTAACGGAAGGAATTAAAAAGTATATCTTGTTAGGGAAGATTCTGACCATGCGAAATAGAACTTTTTACTGCGCTGAGAGATATGGGTTTCACGGCAGATTTTCTTCGAACAAACAGAAAGGGTGATAAGAAGAGAATTAAAGTTAAATAATGAACATTTCGCCAAGTCAGAACTCGTTGCTTTATTGTCACGTCAGTTTTATTTTGAAGTTTATCACTGCTTCGGTTTTTCAGTAAATACTATCTTCATTCAAATGCATTTTTATGCTATGAATATTTTCCGACAGCAGCGGAGCAAATCCCAAGTAAAAAATTTCGATGTAACAAAAATGGCTAACGGAAGTAGTTGGCGAGCAACCTAGGTTGGCTTTCTCAAATATCTCGAAAACGGTGCGTCGTAGCGAAATTTGGATTATTTTCGAATACCTTAGGAAAGGTTACCTGCTATTGACGAGAGCTGTAAAAGGATGTATAACATGATGGGACTGATTTTCTCAAATACACTGGCGGAAAGTGAAAAAAGAACACCAAGAAGGAGACGTCTGATACCAACGAAATTTACACAGCATAATAACGGAATACAGAGGATAACGTGATCAAAACATGATGGCAAAATACAGCTGTATTTGCTGGTAAACTGAAAAATAACATTTCCATGTAACATGGTTAGTACGAGGTTGAACCGCCATGAACTGCGTCACACTGTGCAATTCTGGCATGGAGTCTGTCGTACAGATCTTGGATGTAAGTTTGGGGTATTGAGTTCCAAGCATCCTCAACCTGGACGCGTAAATCGGGGATGGTCGTGGCTGGGCGTGGAGACCGGATAAGTCGTTGTCCCATAAAATCCCACACGTGCTCGATGGGGGACAAATCCGGTGAACGTGCAGGCCATGGAAGTTGTCTCACACCCTGAAGTGCATGTTGCGTTGCACGTGCCGTGTGTGGGCGTGCGTTATCTTGCTGGAAAACACCACGATGGACCGACTTTACAAATGGCATAACAACGGGCTGAATGATGTTGTTGATGTAGGAGGTGCTGTTTAACGTACCCGGTACAAACACTAGTTGTGTACGGGAGTGATAGCTGATCACTCCCCACACCAGGAGACCAGGTGTAGACCCTGTGTGTTGCTGGCGGATGCAAGAAGGGTGGAGACGCTCCCCTGTGCGTTTGCGAACACGCATACGGCCATCGGAGGCTCCCAAGCAGAATCTGCTTTCATCGCTGAACACGACAGATCGCCATTGCGTTCTCCAGTGCAGACGTTGGCGACACTACTGCTGCCAACCCTGACGGTGGACTGGAGTCAGAGGTACACATGCCAGAGGCACACGTGCACGTAGTATTGCATCCAGTAGACGGTTGTGGATTGTTCACACAGTCACCTCAGGTGCAACAGCAGCTCGGATTTGTGTCGCAGTGGATGGTCTGCTTGGCAACGCCGCTCTTCTTATGGGTCGATCGGTCCGCTCATCAGTCCGTCTGTGACTCCCGGTTCCACGTCTTCTCGTGTGGGAATGTTCCTCGGACCATCTACGCCACCATCGTACCACCACCGATACTTCCAGTCCAATTTGCTCCGCAATACGACGATACGACCACCCGGCCTCGCGGAGTCCGACTAGACGACCTTGCTCAAAGTCCGATAACTACTGAAATCGTACACGTCTTCCATGTCCAGGCATTGCAGCTTCTTCAGGGTCTTCGCACATGTCCGTACGCCGACGACTGATTACATTCACTTCGCCGTACTCCTTAAATACCACCGACGATAATTTGCATATTATGCCGTGCTGTGGCGTAAGCGCTCACCGGTTGGTCCCGAGATTAACATCACACGTACGTAAACGTGACCCTATTAACATATGTAAATTTCAGGATCGTCCCCCAATTCCTTCTTGGTGTTCTTTTTCCGCTTTCCGCCAGTGTATCTCTAAAAACGGTGCGTTGCGAAATGTGGCTTCTTTTCGAATACCTGAGGGAAGGTTACCTGCTATTGACGAGAGCTGTAAAATGATGTACACTGTCGAGTCACGTTATTCTGACCACATGCTAATATCCAGAGTATCCACCGTGTGCAGCGCGGACAGCAGCTAGACGGGCTGGGAATGACTCGGTAAGGTGCTGGAAGGTGTTCACAGTTATGTGGAGCCATGCTGACTGGAGTGCATCTGACAGCTGCTGGAAGGTCCGTGGTGGAGGATCCATAGAGCGAACAACACGATAGAGGTAGTCCCACAGACGCTCAATTGGGTTTTAGTGTACTTTTATGCTGCAGCCTCGCTGCTGGCACATAGATGCTTGCTCATGCACCTCGCTGCTTGCATGTAGCTGCGATGCTCACCATGGAGCATTTACGCTGCAGCTGTTCATATCGCTTTTATTATTATAGGAATCACGACTGTATCCCTTATTGTCAAACAGACTTTACCAGTGTAATGGCAAGTTTTACAACCACTGCATATGAAGTCACCAACTAAAGAAGAATTCAAAGAAATTGCTGATATGTTTTACAAGAAATGAGGATTCCTTAACTGTCCAGGTTCTATCAATGGAAAGAACATCCGAATACTTCGCCCTCAATGGTCAGGCCCCATGTTATTTAATTATAAAAGCTACTTTTCAATAGTTCTGCTGGCCGTCAATGATACATAGTGAAAATTTATTTTTATTGAGGTCAGAGCCTATGAAAAACTAAGTGATGGGGGCACTTTTTAGAAAGTCTGCCTTGTATGACAGAGTGAAAAAAGGTGTGTTTAACATTACTGAAGATAACTTCCTACCAAGTACTGACATCCAAGCCCCCTTTGTGTTCATAGGTGATTAAGCCTATCCCTACTGAGACACATGATGAAGCCTTATGCTTGAAAAACTCTTGATCAATCCAAGGAGAGGTCTAAAAAAAAATAAAAGTTTAAATCACAGGAAAACTTCACAATGAAACTTGTTTCTATAAAAACACAACACGGTTTTTAAAGATACGAGATAGATGACTGCGTTGTTTCACAGTAGGTTCGGAAAGTGGGTCAATGGACGGGAAGAGTGGCCTTGAAGGAACCAATCACAGCGTAAGTTTGAGGATACCTGGAGATAGTCGAGGCTAGAAAAGCAAACCAGTTTGATATAATCGTTGTGGAGGTGATCGCAGCAAGCAGCGCGGATAGCATCGCTGTACCACGATAAATGAGCCTGTAAAGATATATGGTTTCGTTTCATCATCGTTAGGCAAACCATGTGCACAGCTCGGCGATGTGCCAGCAGCATGGCTGCAGCATAAACGTACCCTAAGTCTGGAAAATTAGGTGGCCAGGAAAGTACTTTGAAGTCTTCATCGTGCTCTTCCAACCACTCTCGGACATTTTCTAGCTGTGTGACACGTCGCATTGTCGTGCTGGAAAATCCCATCTGCCCCAGGGAAGACAATCAGCATGTATGGGTGTAATCCCATCTGCCCCAGGGAAGACAATCAGCATGTATGGGTGTACGAGGTCTGCAAGGATGGATTCATAACGAATTTGGTCCATAGTGCCTTCCACAGGTATGAGTGGACCCTGAGAATGCTACGAAAACATTCCCCAGAATATAACGCCGCCCCCACCAGCTTGTGTTCTTGCAGCAATGGTTGAAGAGTATTTGTTCTCTGATGTTTCTCGCCTTATACGCCAACGTTCATCCATTCGATGAAGCAGAAAACGTGACTCATCGGAGAAGGCAATCCTTTACCAATCAGCGGAGGTCCAATTCCGATACTGCCATGCAAATGACAGGTTTTTCTACCGATGCACCTTCGTTAGCATAGGTGTAGTGACCATACGTCGGCATCGGAGCCCCGTACGCAGTAGTGTTAGCTGAACTGTCGTTTTAGACACACTTCCGGTAGCTCCTGGTTTATTCTGCTAGTGACTTGCTCCATTGTAGCGTGTCGATCAGCCTTCATGCACATTCGAAGCCGACGTTCACCTCTCCCATCAATGGAACGTGGTGCACCGCAGTTTGCACGTCGCTTATTCGCAAGGTGCCATTTCTCCAATCACGACACAGTTTAACCACAGCAGCAACCAAACAGTTCACAAACTGTGCTGTTTCAGAAATACTGCCACCCTTGGCTCGAATGCCGTTAATCATCCCTATTTTGCAAATCTGATAAATCGCTTGTTTTATCTATGACAGCAACGAGTGATATGTTTTCAGAATGCCTACAACACACCTTATATACCCTCCAAGCCAGCTCACGACACGTGCCTTCTTTCATTGACTACGCGCTGATGACGTCAAAAATAGGAGGTGGTCATAATAATGTG
The DNA here is from genome assembly GCA_039090855.1 of Macrothele yani. Taxonomy (NCBI): domain Eukaryota; kingdom Metazoa; phylum Arthropoda; class Arachnida; order Araneae; family Macrothelidae; genus Macrothele; species Macrothele yani. The sequence continues at coordinate 32,466,315 of CM076989.1, read as the reverse complement.
ACTCCACTGTGTAAAACATGATGGGATAGATTTACTCAAATATCTCGAAAACGGTGCGTCGTACCAAAATTTGGCTTCTTTTCGACTACCTTAGGGAAGGCTATTTGCTATTGACGGGAGCTGTAAATTGATGTACCATAGGATATTGATTTTCTGAAATATTTCGAAAATGGTGCGTCGTAACGTAATTTGACTTCCTCTCAACATCCCCGGGTGTGTGTGTGTGTGTGTGTGAAGAGGGGGAGAGTGCCTGCTATTGATGAGAGCTTTAAAATAATATATAACACGATAGGGTGTAACCAATAAATGTCCTAGACCAAAAGTTACGAATCTCCTTCCCTAACACACTACTTGTGATTCTACTTTTCTTTCTATCTCGAGGATAGATTTTAGAATGGCATGCGCAGAAGGACTTTTGTAGCTACACCACTTTTCATCGGTGTCAGGGTCGTTTCTTGCGTTCACCTAAATCTGAATAATAATAATAATAATAATAATAATAATAATAATAATATTATTTTTGGAAAACTAAGCAGTTATAACGAAGTAAATTTCTCCGTCATTTATGGTCCACGCCGGGATCGAACCCGACTCCACTTATTCCGGAACAGGTCGCTCTACCAACTGAGCTACGCAGACGTTTTTTCTCGCTGCTATCTTCCTTTATGTCGTGTGCGTCCTGCGGGGCAGGCACGTCACATCCCCCCGAAGGAGGGCCGGGGGCATGGCCCACGGGTCAGCCGTGACCAAGAATCGTTGCAGGCAGCCATCCACTGTAGAACGTTCACTTGAGAACTCCCAGTCAATCTGGTGTTGGAATGCAACGTAACACACATTTATTTGTCGAAGCGCTTGAGAAGGGATTCTCTTATTTTTCTTGTCTCGCGGTGTGGAAAGAACATCTGTTATGGTGAAGATTTGGGGTATTAACAAAAGAGAAGTTTTATGCTAATATTGAAATTTATATGCAAATTATAGAAAATTAGAATTTGGGAAACAAAACTGAAATTTTTCAGTTTTCGAAACAAAACTGAAATTTTTCAGTTTTCGAAACAAAACTGAAATTTTGAATAAGGCCATGAAACAAAATAGAAAAATAAAATGCACCACTGAATTTGGTAACTCCCAAAAGTTACTATTGTATTGTTTGCGTTGTTTGCGTTTGATGGGTAGATACACCTGAAAGTGGAAGAAAGGTAACTATTGTTTACATGTGTACCAAATTTGTAAACACTAAAATTTAATGGTATACAATGTACACGTGTAATAACTTTTGGAGGCTGTGAAGTCAAATCTAATAGTTAGGACAAAAACATTGATTTTTAACCACAATAACCTAAGATTACTTTCCTCACCTCAGTCACTGCTGAGGGTGATGCAGTTGAACCATGTGATGAAAATTCACACTGACACCTGTTACTTCACTGCACTAAGGTTTAGGTTTTTGAAAGGCCACTTGGCCTATATTTATCTTAAAAACTTAACAAGTAAAATTTTTAGGTCACAGATTTTATGCCTGGCCACTGGGCCCAATAAAATGAACGGCTGACAGCTTATTTGTTTTTCTAAGAAAATTCAGCACCAGTCACAGTACTTATAAAAATAATAAACACCAGAATTTCAAGGAATTTCACAACACAAACACCCGAATTAACATGGTGTGCAACTTAAGTATTTGAAGTGAAAATATCTCTCACTCTCTCTCGAAAGAAAAATTTATATGCATATGTGTACACCATGTTGTTCTAACTAATTTTCTCGAACCAACCTTCTCAGACCAGTCTTCTGAATTCACTTTTAATTTTAAACTATCATAACAACTGCCAAAATTCTACGTATAATGGAAAGTTACTTTACACCAGGTTCTACACTTCCAGGAAAATTTATCTTAAAATCAACAACCTTGTCTTAAATCAACATTTCTAGCATTACCGGATACTTAACCCATTCTATACACCCTACAAAACCTAATACACTAGCTACCTTATTCAATTTACACAAAGTTATCATTAAATTGCTACATCGACAAGAGAATCTTACTTCACACCATCATCATGAAAATCCAACTTTTCAAAATTCCATACCGTAAGTTTTCCAATCAACTGGTACCCATGCAGTAACCAACTTGGGAATAAAAGCCAAACAATCATCTCAACCAATGAGTCCCACATCTCTAGAAAAACACTATTTTTCGGGGAGAACAACAAAGTTTGAGTCTGAAGGCGAGAATGGGTCATGAATCCATTCCCAGCCTATAAAGTGTAGTGGAGCAAAGTGCGACCTAGGGTTGATGAGTGAACTAGTGCTGAAATAGGGGTCTGAGCTGCTATGGCAGCGGGAAGTCAGGCGCTAAAAGGTATTTGAGCTCTTTTCGAGAAAGCTGCAGTTGTAAGAAGAATAAAAATTAATAAAGGAAAAGGTCAGAAAGAAGAAGATCTCATGACCCAAGAAATGTTATAATACCGATAGATAAAATAATAGCGATATCTCCAATTCGGTTAGACAGAATAAACCCTTTACTGTTCCTTCACTCTGATTTTGGGACAACTCATATCACTCTTTCGTAGGAACCACCTCCTATGGGCCAACGAGCTTACTTGGGCAGAAAACAAATCCCCCAATTTGTTTCGTGCACCCTTTCAGACCCGAGGCATGTCTACATAGGGTAAAGCATCCCACAAGAGTTCACTTGCCCCCAAAATATCTCACCATCTATTTTCCAGAAAGCTAACTCACCATCCTTATTTCCAGAAAATTCAATACATCACCCTTTTTTCCCAGAAATTTACTTCATATCCTATTTTCCCCAGGAACACACTTCATTTCTTTATTTCCAGGAACACACTGTACATACTCATTTCCCAGAAAGCTCAATAACACCATACTAGACACACTATACCACACCTTACTTTATTTCCAGAAAACTCTATCAATCACCATATTTCCAAAATCACCCTTTTCCAGAAAAATCATCACTTCTTGAAGAAACACAACAGCTATTCGGTTTCTTTTCAGTCACACTATATATATGCCCCTTTATCCTTCCTGTATGCTCATTTCTATATTCTTTCCCCATAAAAATCTGTTTTTCTAATCTACGGGCTGAAACTAGAAATTAGCCCTCACTACTACAAAAAGAAAAATTTCAAAAGAGTAATTTTGCACTTAAATTTACCTAAACACCAAACCATAATAATAACCAGCCTACGAGAAAAAATTCTCAACTGCATGACTACATGGCACCTACACTAAGCTCATAAATGCAAATTCTACTTCACAAATACAAAAATCACTGAGCACAAAAGAGTTGAATTTCATTTAAAAGAAATACTGGTCTGAGAAGTTGTTTGTTCCAAAATAACTTAATACTCATTATATCATCTATCACTACATGACCCAGAAAATTATTCACTTCTATTTCTTGTTTTGCTTTGTTTTTCAATTACCTATCCACAGAAGATGGCATGAAATTTATTTACACAGCCTAACATTAAATCAGGTGGTTTCATTCCTTAAGCACTAAAATACAAAAAAAAAAAAAAAAAAAAAAAAAAAACCTGAATGAAAACATTTGCAACTCCATTTTTTTTCTTTCTTTGCAATAATTTTTTTTTGGACAGCCCCCATTCTAAAACCCACTCGTTTCATAATTTTAAAGAAACCACAACATAATACAAAAAAAAAAAAAATGCCAAGAGAAATTTACCTTTAGGACTGGGGCAGCAACACTTCTTGACAAGCACACCAACCGTCGATAAAAAAAGTTTCACAGCCTAATAATAGATAAAATACATAAATAAAACAAAAACTCTCCCTGAGCGAACATCACTGTCCCGGTTGATTTTCACTTCACTTCCAAGGTGTTTTTTTTTTTTTTTTTTCTCTTTCCCTTTTTTCTGCCACAGCGAGCCTGGCCAACGAAACAGGAAACGGGCATTTTTGAACCATGCTGCTGGACCCTTGTGGTAATCAGTAGTGGGCCCAGCTCGACGATTCAGTAGTCGAAAGCGATGTCATTCACAAAGGCGTCTATGACCTTTTTCCGGGCCTTCCAGCGTCTGGTTGAAATGGCTTGAAGAGTCCCTTCCATATTGAACAGAGTGGCGACAGCATTCAGGTTGCGCTGTCAGGAATTCTCCTGCGGAGGCCAATTCACGGTAGTTACTAATATTTTTTTATTGCAGCTCAATACTGCCGTCGTCCACTAGGAGAGAAGGAGAGGGTTGAATCTGTGAGCATTTCCTCTCCAGTAATGAGATCCTTGAAAATAATCATTTCAGCAGACCAATTTTTAGAGTCACTGCTGAAGTTAGGAACACATTTAACTGTCAGCTATTTTTTTTTTTGTTTTGCCGACCAGGCCTAAGAAAGAATTTTCTTCACACAGGGCCAACAGACCCTGGTGCATTTCTTCAGATTTTCCCCTCCCCGCCAAAAGGCGAGGAGACAAATTCCCTACCAACCAGCCAGAGCCAAGTAAAAAGAATGAGTGACAATTTTCTGGACTGAAGCTCTGGTGCTCGGAAACCACTGACCCTTCTTATTGGCTGAACTCTGCATGGTAACAGCAGTCCCCTCCCCCACCCCCCAACGGAATTTCTCTCCCACGCCTGGAGAGTGACCCCTGACCTTCACACGTAAGCAAAAGAGGAACACTTCGTAGCCTCCAGTATGCTGCGACCTAGTTCCCGAAATAGAACAACGCTAACCCCAGAGAGCCTTCTGTGAACACATTTTTGGGAGCTTCTAAATCCCCTTTGCCTAAAATGGCGGTCTGAGAGAAAAGATTTTCTGGCCTTTTTCACAAATGCCTTTTTTCATCATTCCGTGATTAACTGCGGATAATTTTTGTTTTCTAAAAGGGGTTGATGCTGTCTTTTGCTCGCCCTTTTTTCATTCTTTATAACTTAATAAAGAGAAAAAAATATGAATCAGGCCAAAAGAAAAAAAAAGAAGTTCAATGCCTATTATTTCCCTTTCTTTTAAGAAATTTTGTTTGCTTGGTCAGGGCTGAGAAATGAGCGAACATGGTCATTTATTCCCTCAACTCTCTTCCCTTCCAAACAAAATTTTGAACCGTGGACTGTTGAGTATTTTCATTCCATGGTTTTTTTTTCTATCATTTTTATTTTTCGTAAATCCCAGCGAAGTGATCAATTTCCCAAGATTTACGAACATGAAAATTCTCGACAGGACACATCACACCATTGCGAGATATTTAACGGCCGGATCATCCGGAAAATTCGGGCGCCATTATAACGAAGTAAATTTCTCCGTCATTTTTGGTCCACGGTAGGGGATCGAACCCGAGTCCACTTATTTCGGAACAAGTCGCTCTACCAACTGAGCTACGCAGACGTTCGTTCTCGCTGCTATCTGCCGTGTGCGTCCTGAGGGGCAGGCACGTCACACAGTCGAAAGACTTAGTATTGCAGCTGCCGTATTTCAGTAAATATTTTCTTTCATGACACATATATCTTCTTTCATTGGTGTATAACAATTATATTCATTAATCCACCTACCTAACTACCGCTAAATGTCAGGAATTAGTAAACAATTTTTTGTTTGTTGTTATGATTTCATTCCATTTATTATGTACCGGACTGTGGATTGGTGTGGTCATGTGTGTGAGTGACGCGAATAAATGCAATTGTATTGTACGTGAATAAATGTATACTCTCGAATCCCTTGTTTTATAATTCACACCCACAAAGGTCTTGGTATGCGAAAGATGCATAGCATAAATTATCTGCAAAGACTACCAGGGTACTTTCAATGAAATTTTTTTTTACCTTAACTCCTCTAAAACACGACGTATTTTCCAACAAAATGCTTATTGTTCTTAGTTCAAGACAAATACGGCATCCAAAACTACAGTGGTAAAACACATCGGCAAAAAATGCACTTTTTTGGGGAAACCAGGACTTCGAGAAGTTGAATTAAATGTTTTGCAGTGTTTTTAATTTCACATAAAAACAGCACATCTCATCAGCAAAATGCGTAAAAGGATTTTTAAATTTGGAGAAGTGTACGTACGAAAAATATAAGAAGGATTTGCCTAGCTAAATTTCTTACGGAATTTCTTTTCGTTTTGCCAAAAGACACCATGATGTATGCTTGTTTTCGTATATCTACCAAGTTTTTATGGTCATAAGAAAAAATAGGGATATCACTTTCTTCTAAAGAGGAAAAATCTTGTGTATTTTTATCTGCGAAAATGTCAATAATTTCTTTCTCAAGAAGAAATATTTTTTTACTTTTTTGAAAAATAATGAGAAACTGATCTCAAGAGATAGGAGAACAAAATGGAAAAGGAAGAAGCGGAAAGAAAGTAAGAGAAAAAGCAAGGCGAGGGGAAACAAAACACCGATGAAAAGACATGTGGTAAGGAAAAAATAAAAAGAAAAGAAAAGGAGACAAAAAGATTAAACTAAAACGACACGGGTAAAACCAGAAAGAACTCTACAAACAGATTAGCACTTTATGTACAGAAAATTTTGCTAATTTGGAAAGCAATACTACAATTTCAGATACTTTCGATGTGCTAAATAACTTGTTATGTCTTTTCTATGTTGAGTCAAATACACGAATCTCAAGGTTCGACTGTTTTAGGACATAAAACGTGTTAAAATTGGAAAGGAAGGTATACAATGGGACGGACAGAATATCTCCCAAGCTCTTTAGTGCCACACTGTAGAGTAATTTCTGCTGCCGAATTGGAGAGACAAGGGGATAAAGATTAACGAAAATAGTCTAAAACATCTTCTCTTGACTGACGACATAGTCACTTATGCAAATATTTCCTAAGAATTTACATATGATTCCGGAACTTGCTGACAAAAGTAATGAAATGGGGTTTAAGTTTAGCTTACACAAAATAGAATTGACGTTTTTGCAAAAACAGGAGAATATGAGGCTGATGAGGCAGATTTCGAAATAACCGTCTACCTAGATGACAAGCAAAAGCCACATTGAAGAAATTCATTGCCATGTAAAACTTGGCCGCAGATCATTTGGAAGGAACAGTACAATTTTAAAGGGTAATTTACCATTATGTCTTAAAAGAAACATGTTTAACCAACGTATCCTTCGATTTCTTATTGATGTATCATTGACATGGAGTTTAACTAAAATTAGATGCATAGCAGCTGCTGACAACTAAAAAATACGGAGATGGGCATGCATGATGTAACCAAGAAAGGTAAGGAAAATACCTCATGGACCAGGAAAATGGTACGTGTGGACAATATCATGATAAAAGCAAAATGGAAATGACCTGTACATATTGTTGGAAGACCTGACTACCGTTAGGCAGCTGATATACTAGACTGGATAACAAGAGACATGAGAATACCCAGCAGAACAGCACGTGGGAGATGATGGAAAGACCCAGAAGAATAATACGTGAGTGATGGTTGAAGGACCTAGAAGAAAAGCACGTGAGAGATGATGGAAAGATCCAGAAGAAGAGCACGTGGGAGATCGTGGGAAGATCCAGAAGAAGAGCATGTGGGAGATGGCGGAAAGACTCAGAAGAGGAGCACATGAGAGATGGTGGAAAGACTCAGAAGAAGAGCACATGAGAGATGGTGGAAAGACTCAGAAGAAGAGCACATGAGAGATGGTGGAAAGACTGAGAAGAAGAGCACATGAGAGATGGTAAAAAGACCCAAATGAAGAGCGTGTCAGCGATGATGGAAAGACCCAGAAGAATAATACGTGAGAGATGGTGGAAGGACCTAGGAGAAGAGCACGTGAGAGATGGTGGAAGGACCTAGGAGAAGAGCACGTGAGAGATGATGGAATGACCCAGAAGAGCACGTGGGAGATGGTGGAAAGACTCAGAAGAAGAGCACGTAAGAGAAGGTGGAAAGAATCAGAAGAAGAGCACGTCAGAGATGATGGAAAGACACAGAAGAATAATACGTGAGTGATGGTGGAAGGACCTAGAAGAAAAGCACATGAGAGATGATGGAAAGATTCAGAAGAAGAGCACGTGGAAGATCGTGGAAAGACTCAGAAGAAGAGGATATGAGAGATGGTGAAAAGACCCAGTAGAAGAGCACGTAAGAGACGGTGGAAAGACCCAGAAGAAGAGCCCGTGGGAGATGGTGGAAAGACCCAGAAGAAGAGCACGTGGGAAGATCCAGAAGAAGAGCATGTAGGAGATGGCGGAAAGACTCAGAAGAAGAGCACATGAGAGATGGTGAAGAGACCCAAATGAAGAGCGCTTCAGCGATGATGGAAAGACCCAGAAGAATAATACGTGAGAGATGGTGGAAGGACCTAGGAGAAGAGCACGTGGGAGATGGTGGAAAGACTCAGAAGAAGAGCACGTAAGAGATGGTGGAAAGACTCAGAAGAAGAGCTCGTCAGAGATGATGGAAAGAAACAGAAGAATAATACGTGAGTGATGGTGAAAGGACCTAGAAAAAAAGCACGTGAGAGATGATGGAAACATTCAGAAGAAGAGCACGTGGGAGATCGTGGAAAGACTCAGAAGAAGAGGACATGAGAGATGGTGAAAAGACCCAGTAGAAGAGCACGTAAGAGATGGTGGAAAGACCCAGAAGAAGAGCCCGTGGGAGATGGTAGAAAGACCCAGAGGAAGAGCACGTGCTCTTCTTGTGGGAAGATCCAGAAGATTGTGGGAAGATCCAGAAGAAGAGCATGTGGTAGATGGCAGAAAGACTCAGAAGAAGAGCACATGAGAGATGGTGGGAAGACTCAGAAGAAGAGCCCATGAGAGATGGTGAAAACACCGAAATGAAGAGCGCGTCAGCGATGATGGACAGACCCAGAAGAATAATACGTGAGAGATGGTGGAAGACTCAGAAGAAGAGCACGTAAGAGATGGTGGAAAGACTCAGAAGAAGAGCACGTAAGAGATTTTTGGAGTGGAGTTGGAAAGCCTGCCGGAGTGACATATGCTCAAGACAGAGGTTTGTGAAAGAGGCTTGGGGAGATCTTAGTCCAACACTGGGTTGAGGATATTTGATAACGATATGAGTTTTAAATATTTCTTCTCAAATTTAGGTCATGTTTGTTAAAAAAACTTAATTGCACTCCAAAAGCAAATTACGTTTTTCGTCTATTCACTGAGTTTCAAAGATTGAAAAAAAAAAAATCAGTCAAGCCATCGGTAATTTGTAGAGTTATGTAAATGTCAGACACCACATTTTCGATGCGTAAATTATTTGGAAAGAGACATGCAAGTCACAAAATAAACAAGCACTGGTTATTGATATGTGTTGCAGTGATCAGTTCGGATATCAGTTGTCTGCACGTAACTCGGTGGCGCTCGTTCTTATTAATCAATATTCTTATTAATCAATCAGACTTGCTAACTCTTGCAATACTTTTCTGAAGAGTGAATTTCACTTAACAATTGTTTGTTTTTAAGAATCATGTCATGAAAAGCTACACAATCCTCATTGAAGAATGATTTTACAATAACTATTTTTATAGACAATTTGTTTTTCTCATCAGTCCACAGTGCATTCATGGGAGAAAATAACTTTTTGACACACGCATTTGTTCCAGGGATACTCATAACGAATTCCACTACTTTCTTTAAATTTGATAGTTCTCCTTCAACCTTTTTGTGAGATCCACTCAGATTTCATCTAAATGTTTGGATTTCATAGTGGTATTCACTACCATTACTTCATCAAACAAATCAGATTCAACAATGCTGGATATTGCAGCGGTCTGATTAATAGTTTGGACTGTTTGAAGAACATTTTCCCAAGGTAATGCTGTTTTCTGTCTTGAACTCTAAAATACAGGACAAAGAGCTGTCCCGAAGAGTTTTCTCGGGACAACGATTAATAGTTTGGACTGTTTGAAGAACATTTTCCCAAGGTAATGCTATTTTCAGTCTTGAACTCTAAATTACAGGACAAAAAGCTGTCCCGAAGAGTTTTCTCGGGACAACGATTAATAGTTTGGACTGTTTGAAGAACATTTTCTCAAGGTAATGCTGTTTTCTGTCTTGAACTCTAAAATACAGGACAAAGAGCTGTCCCGAAGAGTTTTCTCGGGACAACGATTAATAGTTTGGACTGTTTGAAGAACATTTTCCCAAGGTAATGCTATTTTCAGTCTTGAACTCTAAATTACAGGACAAAAAGCTGTCCCGAAGAGTTTTCTCGGGACAACGATTAATAGTTTGGACTGTTTGAAGAACATTTTCTCAAGGTAATGCTGTTTTCAGTCTTGAATTCTAAAATACAGGACAAAAAGCTGTCCCGAAGAGTTTTCTCGGGACAACGATTAATAGTTTGGACTGTTTGAAGAACATTTTCCCAAAGTAATGCTGATTTCAGCCTTGAACTCTATTTTCAGCCTTGAACTCTAAATGCGTCCCGTTGTCCCGAGAAATCTTTCAGGAAAAAAAGCTGTCCCGAAGAGTTTTCTCGGGTCAACGGGATGCATTAGCCAAAAACTGGACGATCCCGTATTTTACGGGACGTCTGGGATCCCTACATATATTCCTCGCACACACACGCTGAATCCTTTGGAAGTCTTCCTATGGCCTATTATTCTAGAACGAACACTCCTGACTTCTCAGAGTGATGGGTCAAGATTCGAATCTTGGGGCAAGATATTGTGTTTGTTCTGCGGCGCAAGCTCTGCTTCTTCACTGGCACCAATAACTCTAAATTAGAGACAGGACTCTTTATAACCTTATAATCTTATGGATATCCTAAAACGCTAAAACCAAGGACTCTAGTTGCTGTCTTCAGCGCAGATCGTAGTGCGTGAGATACCAAAGAGCTTTGCGTCTTCAGCGCAGATCGTAGTGCGTGAGACACCAAAGAGCTTTGCGTCTTCAGCGCAGATCGTAGTGCGTGAGACACCAAAGAGCTTTGCGTCTTCAGCGCAGATCGTAGTGCGTGAGACACCAAAGAGCTTTGCGTGTTTCTGATATTGATATATCTGCTCGAGTTTAAAGTTCGTACATCCGTTAAACGAGCTAATGATCGCGTATGCGCAACAAGCACGGTATTTCCTCACTGGTATTCCTTATTGAAATGGACGTTCTAACATGATCTTACAGCGAATATTGTGGAATAATAGTTGTTGTTACTGGATATGTTTACATTAACATGAAACTACACTGTAAAGACCTGAAACGATCACAGATTAAGGCTTACCTTGTCGAAGTAAACTTGCTTCACGGTAACGCTTACGAATTACTTTAGATGAATCCCAGATATCTTCATTTCGTTTCAACTGTATACTTAATTAAACATGAACTAACAAATTAGGCACTATACTTCAATTCACCCTAAGATGACACTGTACTTTAAGGTACAACAGCCTACGCACTCACTGAGCCTCCGGGGACGGCCGAAAGTCATGTTCATCCGCGTCACTCCCCTATGTGTCCTGCTGTTTCCAGCTGTCAATCACTTCCCCCATCAACTCATTGGCACCGTCACTCGCTCTCTCTCCAGTTTAATTGTTGCTGTTTTTATGAGGCCTTCACATAACACCAACTTGTAAATAATGGGTAAGGAGCGATTGTCATCACCCCGTTGCAGTAGGACCTTCAAGGCGGTGGATTAGTAGTGGTGGATTCCTTTTCCTGCCCACGAAGGATTAGTGGAGGTGGAGGAATGGAGGGGGGGGTGTCTCCTAAACACTGCATATCTACGCATGCGTGCGTTGGTCTAGTTTTAAAACTAAATTTCAGAAAATAGATCATTTGCATTAGATTTATGTCTAAAATAACTATAAGTACTTAATATACCGTGCAATTTAATTGGGACAAGCTATTTTATTCTCAGAATTGTAATGTGATCGCCTGTTAATGTCGGAAACCCACGTAAACCGGTTTTATCAGCTGTGAGGTGGTGTGACTGTTAGAACTTGATAGGAAAAATGTGGTTTGGCCGGTTTTAAACAGGAAATAGGCACTTCAGCTTCAGTTGTGAGCTTTCGTGTGCGACAGGTGGATGTTAGTTTTTGCTCTCTGTGAGTACGTGTTGCTTTCGTGTATTGAAAAATGGATATTTAAATCCCCAAGGAAGCGTGCAAAAATAATTGCTCTGAAGGATCACACTTCTATGACAGTGAGAGCTATCGCTTCTGCAATTGGTGTAGGCAAATCAAGTGTATCAAGACTGCTTACGCGATACGATGCCTCTGGATCAACGTCTCCAAAAAGGAGAGGTAAATGTGGAAGAAAACGAAAAACATCTCCACGAACCGATAAATATCTAATCAGGAATAGTAAAATGAATTAAAAAAAAAAAAGCACCGACCTTCAGAGAGATTTATTGGCTAGTGGTTGTACTGTTAGTGATTCAAATATACGCCGTAGGCTTCTGCAAGTTCGCCGGAAGGCAAGAAGACCAACGAAAAACAATGTTTGAATGCGAAAATGAAGGTAAAACGTTTAGCATGGGCCAAAAAATTTAAATCGTGAACTGCTGACGACTGAAAAAAGGTAATTTTCAGTGATGAAACTCATTCATTTGTGCAGGGTTACCAAGAAAATGTCGTTAGACGAAGCAACTGTGAACCCTTAAGACCTGAGCAAACAAACTGTAAAACACCCTCTGAAACAGATGTTTTGGGGTTTTTTCACATCAAATGGCACTGGAAGCTTAGTTCCTGTTCAAGGTATGATGAATTCAGGCAAGTACGTAGAAATATTACAACGTAGGATTGTTCCATTCTTGCAAACTTTTGACGGGACATTTACTTAAACATGACTTGGCCCCATGTTACAATTCGAAATTGGTCAAGAATTTCATGCTGGAAAATTAAATTCAATTGCTTGATTGGCCTGGAAATTCACCAGACTTAAATCCCAAAGAAAATTTGTGGAATATTTTGAAGAGACGTTTAGGTAAAATGGACTGTACAACCAAAGAATGCATGATAACGAATGCTATAGAAGTGTGGTTCCACGATTATGAAGTCAAAAATATGTGCACTCAATTAGTGGAGTCAATGCCAAAACGAATTCAAGAGGTCATTTCTGCTAAAGGAGGACATACTTCGTACTAATACAGGTATTTATCAGTGTATATCAAGGCATAGAATGATATAAAGGCATAGTTTTGGAAAAAAGAGTGATTTTTTACTTTGTCCCAATTAATTTGCACAGTATAGTATGAGTAAACAGCTAGGGCAATATAAGGTATGATTGGGGCAATAAATGCGTTGGTTTTTACGGAAAATGTTAGGAACTACTTTTAGTTGCGGAGGTAGGTTTCACGTACCTTTTCCTTCAGTGTCATCTTAGGGTGAATCGAAGTAATAACGCCAGATGAAAGTCAAATAAATTGTTCTTACGCATTCCACATTTTACCTACGTTCGTCAAGGATAGGTAGCATGGCAAACCCCATGCTTAATCAAATAGTTTAGTAACAGAATATATCACCTTAGACACAATGCTCCCCCTCTCTCTCTCTCATCAAAATACAATACTTTGATACATTCTCAATTACTGCAGTTCACAATGTCGTGTTCAAAACTGCATAATTCTAAAATATCGCCAACGTCCGATAAACAAGTCAGACTCTAAAATATGGAAGCGTAAGCATAGAGTGAGAGCGAGACTACTTAAGTCAGCTTGAATTCATAAATATCCTCAAATTAAATCAGATCATCTGATACACTTCAAAACAGCAACTCTTATCATCAGCTTTAGCATAGCATACGTCAGTACACTCTGACCTGTTGTCAGGGTTGTCAAACACAAATTCGTCGAGAGAGAAAAGTGTGGCGTTAAGGGTTTAAAACGTTTAAAAAAGAATAAACCAAATTCATATAAGACAGAAACTGAAAAGCTGGTTAGATTATACCTCACAGTATATAATAAAGGGATGCAAGGTCAGGTGATGCGTAACATCACAGCCTCTCCTTGACAAATGTCAACCCCGCCTTCTCGTGGTGCATCCTGTTCCCACTAAAGGGGCTCTGACGACCGCCAATAGCGGTATAACTATACCATCGGGATCAGAGGAAATTCTATCCCACACTCACCAACCCGCTTGGCCAGCGTGGTGAGTTATGGCCAAACCCCTCCAAAATGATTCCACAACTTAAATCTTGGCCCTCAGTCTCCGGCAGCTGGAATGTACCTGGCCAAGGCAGCGGCCAGTGCGACATGAAGGCAGAGGGTGCTAAGAATCCCCGGAGGACCGGACTAGGCTGCCATCTGATGCTGACCTTGGCTACTTACAATGGACGCTCCCTATCTTCTGATTCAAGGCTTCTTGAATTGGAAGAGGAACTACAAAGGATCAAGTGGGACATCGTGGGGCTAAGTGAGGTAAGGAGAAAAGGAGAAGATCTCATCGAACTGAAAAGTGGACATCTCTTCTACTATCGTGGGACAGATACTGGCAGAACTAGTGGTGTTGGATTTATAATAAACAAGAAACTGAAGGATAAAGTTGTAGAAGTTGAAAGTTCCTCTGACAGAGCTGCACGACTCGTTATCCAACTCTCGAGAAGATACCAGGCTCAGATTATTCAAACTTATGCACCCACCACAAGTCATCCTGAAGAAGAAATTGAAGAATTTTATGAGGAAATTTGTCATCTAAATAATAAAGGTAAGCAGCACTTGAAAATAATTATGGGAGATTTCAATGCAAAAATAGGGCAACGGCAACAGAATGAAACTTCAGTAGGTAAATTCGGTCATGGCAACAGAAACCAGCGTGGAAATACTCTCGTTGAGTTTGCAGAGGCAGAAGGGTTTTTCATCTTGAACTCCTTCTTCAAGAAAAAGCCACACAGGAAATGGACATGGAGACATCCAAATGGGACAACAAGTGAAATTGATTTTATTATGTGTAACAAAAAATTCGTCATAGAAGACTGCAGTGTGCTAAACAAGTTCAACACAGGTAGTGACCATAGATTGGTGAGATGTAAGATGCACCTCAACACTAAACTTGAACGTGGCAAGCTCATAAGACAAACAAAATCTATTGACATAACCAACCTTAAAAAACACCATAATACCTTCAAGTTAGAACTGAAGAACAGGTTCTCTGCTTTAGAAGGCCTAACATCGGAAGAAGTGGACATCTCTGAAGTTAACAGAAAAGTAACCAAAGCTCTTATGGAAACAGCAACAAAATTAGCTGGGTCTAAGAACAAGTTGCATGTGAACAAATTATCAGGAAAAACCAAAATGTTGATGCAAAAAAGAAGAGAGATGAGGACAACTAAAGAAGATGTGACTTCCAAAGTGGAATATATAGAGCTATGCAAGACAGTAAGAAAAAGTATCACTGAAGACTTAAGGAAATTCAACTGTGAACTAGTAAGGAAAGCAATTGAAAACAACCAAAGCCTAAAGATAGCAAAGGGACATCTCAGTAAGGGAAGAAAACAGATTATGGCACTGAGAAAAGAAGATGGTTCTGTAACAAGAAATAGAGGCGAAATTTTGACAAGAGTGAAAGATTTCTACTCCAAATTATATGAAAGGGATGATACACTGCCGGACAATTGCTAAGGACGGATGACAATAGCAACGATAGCAACCATAAAATGGAAGGCAGGAAAATGTGGAAATTAGCATAAGTGCGGGATACAGTAAGACGTGTTGTGCGTATGCAAATTTTGGATTGCCGAACTTGTTCGTGACGTCATAGCACTGATAAGAGATATAAAGGATCTGATGCGTATTTACCGTTGTTGTTCAAACGCAAAGTTGAAAGGGAAAGAATCAATTGACGAACTTGCAATTTTCAGTATGTCTTCCCGACATCACCTAGATGATTTTACGCGTGGCCGTATTATTGGCAAGATTGAAGAAGGGCGAAAAATAACAGATGTTGCCAGAGAGTTCGACGTCCGCCACAGTGTTGTTTCAAGGCTTTGGAAATCATTTCAAACAAATGGAGAGTGTAGCAAACGTCACGAGGAGGTCGTGTTCGCAGTACGACACCTGCAGAAGATCAGTACATAGTGCTATCAACAAAACGACACCGGCGCAGCACAGCTTGTGAGGTAGCAAATCAGTTTATGGCTGCTACTGGCAAGCGGATCTCCCGAAAAACTGTCGCCAGACGTTTGCATGAAGGAGGACTATACGCCCGCCGTCCTGTTGTGTGCATCCCATTGTCCAGACGTCACCGTACCGCCCGTTTGCAATGGTGCCATCAACATCGCAATTGGACTGAAAACGACTGGTCTGCTGTCCTCTTCTCAGATGAGAGTAGATACAGTCTATCGTCTGATTGTCGACGACAACTGATCTGGCGTGATAGTGGTACTGCATATTGTCCAGCAAACATACAGAAAAGGCACCGATATCCGACATGTAGTGTCATGGTATGGGCTGGCATCATGATCAATAACTTTACGTCCCTCTATGTGCTTCCAACTGGGACTATGACTGGCCAACGATACATTAATGATGTTCTGCTACCTCATGTTCGCATGTTCCGTGGTGCTGTCGGTGATAGATTCATTTTCATGGACGACAACGTAACATGTCATCGAACAGTCGCTGTCCAGGAGTGTCTTGAGAGCGAGGATATTCAACACCTCGTATGGACAGCACGTTCTCCAGATCTGAATCCCATTGAAAATGTGTGGGATGCTTTGGGGAGGAGTCTTGATGGTCTTCAATGCCCTCCAAAAAACAAGGACACCCTCATCCATGCACTGACAGAGGAATGGGATAAATTACCCCAACAGCTGCTTGATAATGTTGTGAAAAGCATGACACGACGTGTGGAATCTTGCATCGCCCTCCATGGTGGCCATATCCCGTATTGCCATCTTACGTCGGAACGCCTGCGGACGGTAATTGCATTTTTTTCACGTTTACGTATTCTGCACAAAATGGCCTGTTTGTCCCTTGAACACGTTCCAAAGCCTTCTGGATTTCAGAGCACAATAAATTGTCTTTCTTGTAATGCCCTGGCATTCTGACATTATTTTATTTCACTTGGCATCCAACCACACTTAATTTTTTATGCGCTATATAGCAGTTTAGGATCCGTCCTTAGCAATTGTCCAGCAGTGTATATGCACTCCAGACATCATGAAAGATACCAGTACCAGAGTTCCTCCAGTCCTTCCAGCAGAAGTTGCACATGCAATCAAGAACATGAAGCGAGGAAAAGCTCCAGGAGAAGATGGAATTACTGTAGACATCATACAAGAAGCAAGTGGAGAAATCGAAACAGTACTCGCCCAAATTTTCACTCGATGCCTTAATGAAGGAAAGATTCCTGAGGATTGGAACACCGCTACAATGATCCTGCTACATAAGAAAGGTGACATTGAGGATCTCGGAAACTACAGACCTATCAGCCTCCTATCAGTAGTTTATAAAATCTTCACTAAAGTTCTTTCACACCGCTTGAAGGTAGCACTGGACATCGCTCAACCGAGAGAACAAGCTGGATTCAGGAGTGGCTACAGCACAATAGATCATATCCACGTGCTGAGAGAACTAATTGAAAGAGCGAGGGAATATGAACTTCCATTGTGCATGGCTTTTATCGATTATGAAAAAGCCTTTGATTCGGTGAAACCATCAGCAGTTACAATGGCTCTGAAAACCTGCGGTATTGAAGATGCATACATTAATATTATTAATAACATCTATGAAAATGCAAGTGCAAAGATTAGGCTGTTTGAAAAATACAACACACGTAAAAATTGGAAAGGGAGTGAGACAAGGTGACACCATATCTCGAAGCTCTTTAATGCCACATTGGTGGGTGTTTTTCAGTCGCTGAGCTGGGAAAACAAGGGGATAAAGATTAATGGAGATTATCTAACCCACCTTCGTTTTGCTGATGACGTAGTCATTTTTGCAACTACCTCATCAGAGCTGCAGAGTATGATCCAGGAACTTGCTGACAAGAGTAAAGAAGTGGGATTAAAAATGAACTTTCAGAAGACAAAAGTGATGTTCAATGCTTTTACAAGAAATGAAGATTTATCGATTGATGGAGAAAAGCTGGAGATAACAGACACGTACGTTTATCTTGGACAGCAGATATCAAGTGAGGGTCACATTGATGAAGAAATTAATCGGCGTACAAAACTTGCCTGGAGAGCTTTTGGAAGAAACAGCATAATTTTCAAGAGCAATATGCCATTATGTCTTAAAAGAAAAGTGTTTGATCAATGCATCCTTCCAGTGCTTACGTATGGTGCAGAGACGTGGACCTTAACTAAAAGAGACATACAAAGGCTGCAGACAACTCAAAGAAGCATGGAGAGGTGCATGCTTGGTGTAACCAGGAGAGATAAGAAGAGGAACTCGTGGATCCGAAAAATGACAAGAGTGGAAGACATCATGATCAAAGTTAAATCCCTGAAATGGCAATGGGCTGGACATACTGCCAGAAGGACAGATCATCGATGGACAGCCGAAATTTTAGATTGGATTCCAAGGGACAGGAAAAGACCCAGAAGAAGACCACATAGGAGATGGGTGGATGAAATTCGAAAGTATGCAGGGGTGACATGGAGGAGACTGGCACAAGACAGACCGTTGTGGAGGAAACTTGGGGAGACCTTCGTCCAGCAGTGGATTGATAATGGTTGACAATGATGATGATATAATAAAAAGTTTTAAACTATTTTTCAGAAGTGTGAAACAATTAAGTTCTTGTTGTTTGATTCATTTTTTTACCAGACGCGTGTTCCACGAACGGTATTTCTGCAACGCCTGGGAAGAGCCGAACCCACGGAGCTCATCATCCATCTTTTACGTGTAAAAGTGTGCTGCTCCTGCCATTGCTCACATGATTGGTGAACTACTATTTGCCAAAAGTTCCCAGGGTCGATGCCTGGAGGTTTCCGGGGAAATGTTTGTTTCTCTGAGTGTACTTTGTAAAGAGTTGTCAGCAAAGCAAACTGAATGTTGTACACTGATGGACAATTGCTAAGGACGGATCATAAACGGCTATATAGCGCATAAAAAAGTAAGTTTGGTTGGATGCCAAGTGAAATAAAATAATGTCAGAATGCCAGGACATTACAAGAAAGACAATTTATTGTGCTCTGAAATCCAGAAGGCTTTGGAACGTGTTCAAGGGACAAACAGGCCATTTTGTGCAGAATACGTAAACGTGAAAAAAATGCAATTACCGTCCGCAGGCGTTCCGGCGTAAGATGTCAATACGGGATATGGCCACCATGGAGGGCGATGCAAGATTCCACACGTCGTGTAATGCTTTGCACAACATTATCAAGCAGCTGTTGGGGTAATTTATCCCATTCCTCTGTCAGTGCACGGATGAGGGTGTCCTTGTTTATTGGAGGGCATTGGCGACCAGCAAGACTCCTCCCCAAAGCATCCCACACATTTTCAATGGGATTCAGATCTAGAGAACGTGCTGGCCATACGAGGCGTTGAATATCCTCGCTCTCGACACTCCTGGACAGCGACTGTTCGATGACATGTTGCGTTGTCGTCCACGAAAATGAATCTATCACCGACAGCACCACGGAACATGTGAACATGAGGTAGCAGAACATCATTAATGTATCGTTGGCCAGTCATAGTTCCAGTTGAAAGCACATAGAGGGACGTACGGCCATTGATCATGATGCCAGCCCATACCATGACACTACATGTCGGATATCGGTCCCTTTCCTGTATGTTTGCTGGACAATATGCAGTACCACTATCACGCCAGATCAGTTGTTGTCGACAATCAGATGATAGACTGTTTCTACTCTCATCTGAGAAGAGGACAACAGACCAGTGTCGTTATCAGTCCAATTGCGATGTTGATGGCACCATTGCAAACGGGCGGTACGGTGACGTCTGGACAATGGGATGCACACAACAGGACGGCGGGCGTATAGTCCTCCTTCATGCAAACGTCTGGCGACAGTTTTTCGGGAGATCCGCTTGCCAGTAGCTGCCATAAACTGATTTGCTACCTCACTAGCTGTGCTGCACCGGTGTCTTTTTGTGGATAGCACTATGTACCAATCTTCTGCAGGTGTCGTACTGCAAACACGACATCCCCCGTGACGTTTGCTACACTCTCCATTTGTTTGAAATGATTTCCAAAGCCTTGAAACAACACTGTGGTTTACGTCGAACTCCCTGGCAATATCTGTTATTTTTCGTCCTTCTTCAATCTTGCCAATAATACGGCCACGCGTAAAACCATCTAGGTGATGTCGGGAAGACATACTGAAAATTGCAAGTTCGTCAATTGATTCTTTCCCTTTCAACTTTGCGTTTGAACAACAACAGTCAATACGCGTCAAATCCTTTATATCTCTTATCAGCGCTATGACGTCACGAACAAGTTTGGCAATCCAAAATTTGCATACGCACAACACGTCTTACTGTATCCCGCACTTATGCTAATTTCCACATTTTTCTGCCTTCCATTTTATGGTTGCTATTGTCATCCGTCCTTAGCAATTGTCCGGCAGTGTATTATTACCCCAAAGCGGGTACATTTCTTTATTGATCTTTTCCCTTTGTGATTCATGAGCTGCAAACAGACAAAGGTTATATTTATGGCACTGATTGTTAAACCGCAATTGTTTCTCAGGTACGTTCTCTTTTCATTCTTTTCGAATTCATATACTCAGAATAAATCAAATTAAGATCGGAAAGAAACAGCGTGGGCTATTAAAATATTTCTGTTGACTGTATTCTGCTTTCTTTCACATTTACGAAGTTGGTATATCTTCATCCTTCATAACCCAAAGCATGCCTTGTGGTTGGAGCGAAGGGAGCAGAACTCCCCTTTTAACGCGCCTTGCACTTTGTCGAGCACCTTAAATTCTTGTACATGTATCCGTCTCACTGAGAGGATAATTTTAGTCAAACAAAATGAATTATTTTTCACAGACTATCGACTTTGCTGACTGATATATGCTCTCAACGTAAACACCGAGGGAAAATAGTGTTAAGAGTTAATTCTAACCATCAGAAGCGTTGAGATTTGGAAGTCCATCAGGTTTTGGTTATAAAAAAATTAAATCAAGTTCGATAAAATAAAAGTTCGATTTTTTCCTCTCACAAACTCTACGGGTTTTCTTTGCCAGCTCAGATATGCCGTTTAGAGTCAAAACGTAACAAAGTGCAAGAGGACTGACGTCAACTTGGCCTTCAGCAGTTTGATTTGAAAGTAGATAATTTGATTTGAACATATGCATTGTAAATTTAGAAATTTTGACTGTAAAAGTTAATAAAATAAAGTTAATCAGCGGTACATTGATTCTAATGTGTTGCAAAAGAGTGCCAAATCGCGCAGACGTGTATCCGAATGCAGGTTATAAACAAAATTTCGTAAATCCAATTTTCCAGCTTCTTTTTTTATTGGGGATTTAACGACCACTGTGAATTAATAAATACTTTTTATGGAGAGAGAGAGAGAGGGGGGGGTAACGACTACTGCAAAATAAATCCAATTTTCCAGCTTTTTTTTATAATTGGTATTTAACGACCCTTTAATTGAGTCTGAAAGGGCCGTATGGCACCGCGTCATCACCAATGGATAACTAGAGAAGCTCATTAGTTCCATGCCAAGAAGGTGCACTTTGTTACTAAGAAACCGTGGTTATCCAATGCATATGTTCAAATCAAATATTAAAGCGTATTTGCTTGTTGGTCAGTTATGTCAAGTGTCCTGCAAGGGGCAATAATGACAGAAATTTTATGTTAAATGCATTGTACACTAATTTCACAAATTCCACTATTTGTTACTTTTTGCGACTAGACGTTGTACTTTTGCTTGTAACTTCACTTCTATTACTGGGAATAACATTCTGTAAAAGTATTTGAATTCAGCATAAAATGTCCTTTAAAATGATATATAATATGTATTCCTGATTTTACCATTACGCTGTATAAGTTGACTTCAAACATCAAGAATTTGACTTTCAGTCTACTGATGCAGGGCATGATTGTAAGTAAGTTTGAGGAAGAACAAATTGCAATGCCCAGACGACTAGGTCAGAACATTTCCCAGACGGCAAGGCCTTGCAGAGTGCTCACGGTCAGCCTTGGTTAATACCTTCAAAAATGGTCCGAGGAGGGTTAAACCACGAACCGTCGGCAAGGTGTGGAATGACCACAGCTCAGAGGTGAGCGAAGGCTATCACATATGGCACGAGCCAACAAAAGGGATACTGTGGTGCAACTCGATAGTAATTGGAAGACGAGAGTAATGTGACGCAACACACAGTTCGTAGAACCCTGCTGAAAGTGGGGCTGCGTAGCCGCAGGCCTCTTCAAGAGGCCATACTAACATCGGTTCACCGTTGAAAGCGCCTACAATGGTCACGCGAGAATCACAACTGTACCCTGAATGATAAGAAGTTGGTCTTGTCATGTGATTCTGGTTTCGTATATATGTGCGTCGTTTACATGAGGATGCACCATTGGATGAAGACAAGTAGGTGGATGAAGTGTAATGCTTTCGGCAATGTTCTACTGGAAAACCTTAGATCTAAGTCCCTCACGTGCAGGAAACTATGACGCTTCCCACCTACCTTAACATCATTGCAGACCAGGGATATTCTGCAACGGTATTCCCCTCTAGAAGTGTCTGCTTTCAGGAGGATAATGCGTATGCCACACTGCCCAAGAATGGTTCGCGGAATATGAGCAAGACTTCCATGTATTTCTGTGGTCCCTAAATTAAGGTGTCTTCATTTTCTGGCGACAGTCCTCAATTTTCGTCTTCAATTCCGTAAAAACTGGATGAGGACGTCGAATGTCCTCAATTTCGTATTTTTTTTTTTTTTTTTGTTCTCAACTTTCGAAATCTCCCAAAAAAACCTTAAATAGGAAAAAAATGTGATAAACCAAAGTCGTAGAATTCCATTGAATCTACCAAATACAACCAATTTTAGCATCATTTACTTATTTAATTCCAAGGAAATGGACTCGTAAAGGTATGGAACTATTTTCTTAACGGATAAATATTTCCATGAATTAAGTTAAAAATCTCGCAATATTAATTGGAGACATGTCGAAGCATCGAACAAAGACATCTCGGTAATTTTAGTGTTATTTTGTTTCTGTTTTAACTGGATTAAACTAAAATATTTATAGGATGCAAGATAAAACTAATCTTTTTCAGCATCCACTTTCTGGCATTTAAATAAGTAATTGACATTACATTTGGTTGCATTTGGTTGATTCCACTGAGAGTTCTACAACTTTTTCTCAGTACATTTTGTCATTAAACTGTTTCTTCAAGTGAAGTCATTGTACTTGGAATATTCCTTCTCGGAGATAGCATACAGGTACTCAATGATTTCTGTCCGTTCAGTGTACCGTAATTTTCTGGCTTTATATATTTTTGCTTCTACAGAATCACAATGAAATTTTTGTACAGAATCAAAATTTAGCTTTGTTTGCATGCGTTGCCCCTTATGAGTAGTATTTAAAATTTATCAGAATTAATATTCTACATGATAGTATTTTACTGCTATTTTGCACACATTTCACATGAAAATCATCTTTCAGCTGGACAACTATGTACATGTAACATTTTGTGCTGATCTTGGGCTTTACCATAATGTATCGGATGTTGTCCTCAATCATGTGTTTATTTTGAAACGAAATTATCCTTAATTTTTCATTGAAATTGAGAACAACATGCCATTTTGTCCTCAAAGATCTGGCTATCGTACCCTCAATTCTTCAGACTTCAATGCAATCGAGCAACTCTGGTTTGTGGTGCAACAGCAAATCCGATCTTCGGCAGTCAACCCAGTAACTTACAGGAGCCAAAGAATCTGTTGGTAATGTGAGACACCATTAGAAATCTTGCAAAGCCTATTCCTCGCCTGGTAAGAGCTGTTTTAACGCCACGTAGAGGACCAACGCCATAATAGGCAGGTTTTCGTAACGTTCTGGCTCTTCAGTCTATATCCGGGTAAGTGCTGTTTTGGCGGCACGTGGAGGACCAACATCATATTAGGTAGGTGGTCATAATGTTTTGGCTCTTTGGTGTATATCCGGGTAAGAGCTGTTTTAGTGACACGTGGAGGACCAACATCATATTAGGCAGGCTGTCATAATGTTTTGGCTCTTCGGTGTATATCCGGGTAAGAGCTGTTTTTGCGGCACGTGGAGGACCAACATCATATTAGGCAGGTGGTCATAATGTTTTGGCTCTTCGGTGTATATCTCAGTAAGAGCTGTTTAGGCGGCACGTGGAGGATCAACATTATGTTAGACAGGTGGTCGTAATGTGTTGGCTCTTCGGTGTATATCCGGGTAAGAGCTGTTTTGGCGGCACGTGGAGGACCAACATCATATTAGGCAGGTGGTCATAATGTTTTGGCTCTTCGGTGTATATCCAGGCAAGAGCTGTTTTGGCGGCACGTGGTGGATCAACATCATATTAGGCAGGTGGTCATAATGTTTTGGCTCTTCGGTGTATACCCGGGTAAGAGCTGTGTTTTTTTTGGCACGTGGAGGACCGACATCATATCAGGCAGGTGGTCATAATGTTTTGGCTCCTTACTCTATATCTAGGTAGCGTATTTCACAAGTGAATGTACGGAATGCGATTGAGACCATTTCCGGCACGCGATTGGTTCAGAGCTACTTTGGAGATTGCGAGTAGGCGGGGCCTATGAGAAGAGTCATGTGACAAGAACACTGTATTTTATCCGGAGAAGTTCTGCTTGCTAAGAAATCCAATGTGAGGTTACTTAACATAAGTGACAAATGATCATAATGAATTATATCGTGGAAAGTTTAATCGTGGGCAGTTCTGCTTTCTAAGAAATTCACTGTGAGGTTACTTAACATATGTGACAAATGATCATATTGAATAATACGGTAAAGTAATTTTGCCCCCGATATCATAAGGAATATCTGCAGTTTCTCTGATGAATACAAGTCGAAATCTATCTTAATATAAAATTCAGGACGACCTCAATAAGTAGCTAGTTGAATACATACTCCGTATCGGCCAATAGATGGTAGCACGTTAACCTGGTACCCATCACGATGTGTGATGTTGTGAAAGTGTGTATATAAGGATACTAAAAAGTACCCTTTTAAAGGTCATTTCTATTACCCTTAAAGGACCTTTAACAATGAAAAGTATATCTCCACACCAAAATATTTATTCTGACAATCAAGTTTTTTTCCTCATGAATGTGAAGAGGTCCAGCTAGAAAAAAAAATCAAATAGTGTGACTTTGTATTAGCAAAGAACTACCTAATGAGACGAAGTAAGATCTCAAAACAGTGTTCTGTTGAACTAAGATAGTTCCGTTGGAATAAATACTCCAGAATGTTGTTTGCCATACACTGCGTCCGATAAAATAGTAAGTGATCTGTCATATATATATTTTTTTAATATTTAGGAAATTCCTCATATTTTTGTCCCTCCAAACTTCATCACAAATGCTTTCAATTCCATATTTCAACCCCCTTCTCCCCGAAAATAAAAAAAAAAACCGTTAAAAAACTCATGGGTTCTCCATACAAAACACTTCAGTACTACTCCTGAGCTAAAGGAGGAGTGAGCGCTGCCGTCTATCGGCCCTATGAAAACTATATAGAGTGAAGGTACTTCGGAAGATAAGTCACAAGTCCATGAAGTCATGTTGATATAAAAACTCAAAAGTTCCCCTACCAATAAAATACACTCGCTATTTACCTCCTGTCGTGTTCCGACTGTACGGGTAAAACAACTAAAGGTAATCATTGTCGCATAGAAAACACACGAACATTAAAATGGCTTATGGCGAGTGCAGCAAAGCCTACATGTCTCCATCACATGACTCTTCTCATAGGCCCTGCCTACCCCCAATCTCCAAAGTAGCTCTGAACCAATCGCGTGGCGGAAATGGCCTCAATCGCAATTCCGTACATTCACTTGTGAAATACGCGTCTGGGTAAGTGCTGTTTTGGCGGCACTTGGAAGACAAACATCATGTTAGGCAGTTGGCAACAATGCTTTGGCTCTTCGGTGTATATCCGGTATAACGAAGTAAATTTCTTCGTCATTTTTGTCCACGCCGGGCATCGAACACGGGTCCCCTCATTCCGGAATAAGTCGCTCTCCCAACTGAGCTACGCAGACGTATGTTCTCGCTGCTATCTGCCTTTATCTCATGTGCGTCCTGCGGTGCAGGCATGGCACATCCCCCTTCCCCTCAAAGTGGGCCGGGGGCACGGCCCACGGGCCAACTGGGATCATGTGTCGCTGTAGGCAGTCATCCGTTGAAGAACGTACATTGGAGCAATCACAGTCAATTTGGTGTGTGGAACTTAACGTCACTCACATTTATTTTTCGAAGCGCTGAAGAAGGGATCTCTTATTTCTCCTGTCTCGCAGTGTGGAAAGAACTTCACACCATTGCGAGGACTTTAACGGCCAGGTCATAATGTTTTAGCTTTTCAGTGCATATCTGGGTAAGAGTTTGTGACGTACCTGCCAGCAGGACGCACACGACATAAAGGCAGCAGTCAGAACAAACGTCCGCGTAGCTCAATTGGTAGAGTGACTTATTTCGGAATGAGGGGATACGGGTTCGAGCCCCGGCGTGAACCAAAAATGACTTCGTTATAATGGCACCCGAACTTTCCGGATGACCCGGCCGTTCAAAAATCTCGCAATGGTGTGATGTTATTTCCACACCGCGAGATAGGAAAAATAAGAGAATCCCTTCTCCAGCGCTTCGACAAATAAATGGGTGTGACGTTGTATTCCACACAGCAGATTGACTGGGAGTTCTCAAGTGCACGTTCTACAGCAGATGGCTGCCTGAAACGATTCATGGTCACGGTTGACCAGTGGGCCATGCCCCCGGCCCTCTTTCGAGGGGGAGATGGGACGTACCTGCCAGAAGGACGCACCCGACATAAATGCAGATATCAGTCAGAACGAACGTCCGCGTAGCTCAATTGGTAGAGTGACTTATTCCGGAAAGAGGGGACCCGGGTTCGGGCCCCGGCGTGGATCAAAAATGACGGAGAAATTTACTTCGTTATAAGCTGTTTTGGCGGCAGTTGGACCAACATCATATTAGGCAGATGGTCATGGTGTTTTGGCTCTTCGGTGTATATATCCGGGTAAGAGATGTTTTGGCGGCACGTAGAGAACAAACATCATATTAGGCAGGTGTTCGTATTGTTTTGACTCTTTGGTGTAAACTGCATTCAAACTTAATTAAAAATAACTGTTTTAATTAAAGAATAGCTATTGTGCTTGTGATATATTATTCATGCAATTAACCATTAAAGAGGAAATTAGAAATAACTGAAACAGTGGATGAAGGGGGGGTTGCAGAGCAGTGTATGAATATAGATATAAAATGAGCTATGTACTTTGTCCCTGGGTAATTAAAATATCATATACATTCAACCTCAAAAATTTTGTTAGCAAGGATCAAAAGTACGAAGTGAAGAGGAAAAAAAGTTCCGAAAGAGTAAGTTAACTGCCGAGATATCTTGATATATGATCCGTTTCATTACGAAGATTTTAATTGCAGAGATATTTCGAACAGCAAAATACTGCGACGCAGGGAACGGGTGCAACTTTATGACGAAAAGTGGGAGGAAATACGGAAAGATCAAGCGATTAATTAATTGCACTTCTCTCTTAAGGAGTGCGCTAAGTGGGAACAAAACAATTCAGCAAAGAATGGACGCCGTGAGTTACCGTGGCATTCGTAAGTTGTCAGGAACGCTGGAGGAATCGTCTGCTCCGTGACTAATGATGATCCCCTTCAAAGCCGGAAGCCGCATACCAGACGACTGCGAGGAATGTATGCCTTGAAAAGCGCTCTTTGCTCCACATGAGATTCTCCACCCCGTACAATCTCAACTTCGCATCTGAGGCTTTCACTTCGCTGGTAAATACGGATGCGAAATGGATCATGGTCACTAAACGCAGCATTCTTAAAGTTTGCCATTTAGACAGGAGAGACGGATAAGTCCTGCCTTACCTATGCTACCAGGACTACGAACACAAGCTCCCATAAAATGTGTGCCATTATCCACAGCAGTGCTGTCAAACTGGTTGTTCGCGGAACGAAATTTTGCGGCCCGCAAATGAACCAAATTTCATTTCAAAGAGATGGAGTCAAATCTGAAACGTTATACTACGTTGTACACAAACAGGAGTTATGTAGGTCTTTGCAGGAACCATGGGAGGCGGAATCTAATACTTTCAGGCGGGTCCAACTTCTCTGAGAGTGAAAACAATTAAACTAAAGTAAGGATAGAGAGAAGAAAAATCCCGCCCTGGTTATTGCTTTAAAGAAATTTAAAGAATTCCTCAGTGATTTTTTTTTTAAAAAGATATTTGTTTTATTGGGGGTCTCTGAGCAACTCATTGGATTATGAGAAGTTGTCCGTCTCTGGCTTAGGGTAATTGGTTTCAGGGAAGGGAGAGAGGCAGTGCCGTAAGACAGCCTGTAATTACAGACCGATATCTTTGTTACCCGTTTTGAGTAAGATTTTTGAAAGGTCTATTCACAGCAGAATGGTTGATTCTTTACACACCTATGGTATGCTCTCTTTGGAACAGTTCGGTTTCCAAAGAAACAGATCTACTGAAATGGCTGTTGCTAAGTTGTCAAACTTCATTTCCGAAGCACTAGATGACAGTTATTATATACTGTTTGTGTTTTTATTGATTTCTAAAAAGCTTTTGACACGGTAAATCACGATATTCTGCTACATAAATTACCCAAATACGGTTTTCGTGGCAAAATTCTTTCCCTCTTAATGAGCTACCTCTCTCATCGCAAACAGTATGTCACTGCAAATAAAATAAACTCCGATCTACTTAATATTTCATGTGGAGTGCCTCAAGGTTCGGTATTGGGACCGTTACTGTTCCTGTTATATATTAATGACCTTCCTATGTGCCTGCAATAAAGTCATGCTTTGCTATACGCTCATGACACTACCATTTTTCAAATATGTCATGATTTGCATAAGTTTCAGATAATGATCAATAATGATCTATGAAATTTATCTCACTGGTTATGCTCTAACAAATTATCACTTAATATTCTAAACACCAACGCCGTATATTTCCGAAACGTTAATAAAATAGAGGACATAAATTAATTTCCAGTCAGGATTAATGATCTCCCCCTTAAAATTGTGGACAAAGTTCAGTATCTTGGTGTTTGGTTTGATGAATTCTTTAACTGGAATACGCATGTTCAGTTTGTTTTAAAAAAGTTTCCTTATAGGTTGGCCTGCTTGGTAAAATTAAGCATCTCTTCCCTATTAATGTCCTAAAAACATTTTACTATGCTTTTATTTATACCCATCTCTCCTATTCTCTGGAATCTTGGTATTCAAATATAAGTGCAAACAATAAGTTATGCTTGCTCAAATTACAGAAGAAATCTGTTCGCTATATGCTGAACACAGATTATATGTCTCATTCAAAACCATTACTTCTAAAACTATATATTCTAAAAATTCATGAAATTTTTACCTTGAAACTAGGTATCATGTTTTTTTAAAATAATGCATCTTAAACTGCCTATTTTTCAATCTGACATCAAATATCTGGATTATTCTATCTTCACCAGATCTGTTGCTAACAACAAATTATGTCAGCCGTGTGTTAGACTTAATTATGGTTTAAATAGCATACTGTATAAAGCCATTATCCTACGGAATAATCTCACAGAGAGCATCAGATCCCTGGAAAATATCAAAAAGTTTTCCTTGTCTCTGCGAAATTACATTGTAAATCACCCTGATTTCCATAACGAATCTCAACCCTATCATTAAATTGTAGTTCCAAGCATGCTGCTAACAGTGGTGCTTCTGTTATAACCATCTTACTTGCTTTCATATATGCCATATGTTTTATTCTTTTTCTTACATCTGATAGGGGGAATCGCCTTACAACCAATGTGTTCAGATTCCTCCTGGTGTATTGCATTTTCATATAACTGTAAGTTTTAAATGTGTGCAATAAATAATTGTATTGTAAACACAGCATCCAAGCCTCACGAGAATCGAACCCGGACCCATCTCGGACGATTGGTCAGAAGCCAGCGTTTAGACCACTGCGCCACCGAGCTGGCTTTTCAAAGAAAAACAACAACAGAGTGATGAGTTAAATTTCAACTTATTTGCACGGAATAAATTTTCAAAACTATACTTGAAGTATTTTCCATAAATCTGCGAAGTGTAGTGACGGTCTGCAGGAAATATCCGTAATAAAACGGTAAATGATAAGTGAACCAGATATTTTTAAAGGACGTTTTGCAGGTGGATCCCAGTGAGGGAAACCATGAAATTCCAGAGGAGGTCTGGACTCCGTGTCTCGTACCTTGCGACGCTCGTGGCAGGGACTATGAAATAAAATAACGAGTTTAATTAGTGGCAGCAACCATGCACTGTAAAAAGTTAAGTGGTGTGAAATAAGGGACGGATTAAGGGGGTGTCTAACGGGGCTATAGCCTAGGATCCAATCATTACAAAGGGCCTAGGATGGATACCGCTACACCGCAAATAAAACACTGCTTATATATTTACGTAAAGAGAAAAGTAAAGTAGTTTTAGTTTTGTCTCATATGATTTCCACTCGATCGCAGAGGCCACAAGACGAACAGATTTCAAGGTTTTGACTCACTAAGGGCCGCCCTGGTGAGGCATGGATGTTGTGCTGGTCTTAGCGCACTGGTTCTCTCCCTTCCATGGAACCAGTGACCCTAAATTAAGGACAGGCTACTGCTTATAGCCCATTGGGTTGCTTTGGGTTGCTCACTGAGTTGCTATGTACTGCGGGGTCGACGAGGCAGTTTCAGCTCTTTTACAACATCCACAAACACCTTCCTGCATGTACTAATAAGGCTTTTATATTGGGTAACACCTCACTGTAGCACAGTTTTAAAGCACCAAATGTATCTTTTGTCCAGGTTCCTTTTCTTTGCGAGCGATCCTACGGAACAACAGTTTCAATTCTGCGCTTAGTTCTTCTTGCGAGCCATTCAAGTCACCTGAAAAAATTCAGTTAAAGTTTTGAAACCATGAAAATCGTGGCACATTGGTATTTGTTAGGAAAAGTGACCGGCGTCATGATCAGATCGATTTGTGTGCTAGAAATCTATTTTCCAAAGCGCTAATAAACATGTCTAAGAACGGTGCATAAA
The DNA here is from genome assembly GCA_039090855.1 of Macrothele yani. Lineage (NCBI taxonomy): Eukaryota > Metazoa > Arthropoda > Arachnida > Araneae > Macrothelidae > Macrothele > Macrothele yani. The sequence continues at coordinate 32,435,225 of CM076989.1, read as the reverse complement.
TTGAAATCTTTAATAGCCTTCTGGATTCTCTGTGTTTATGTTACAGCGTTGGCTTTATTTTGATGTGATTCTTGGTTATTTTAATCAAAACTCTTGCAAATTTTGAAGATGACAATCCGAATTATTGTTGTAAATCTCCGGGCAATTACGGGATAGGATTCTTAACCTCCAGATTCGAATGCCGGTTGCTTCGACTAGCGAATCCTGTGATGGTTATATTCAAATTGATCGGAAACTTGAAACTGGGTCGATCTGGGTGGTGTAGTGGTTAGCATACCCGGGTACTATATGGGAGACGTGGGTTCGAGTCCCGCTCCAGGACGATGAAAGTTTTCAAGTTTTTGGATATTATCTGACGTACCATCCTTGTCACATTAACGCCAAAAATTGGATTGTCATCTTCAAAATTTGTATTTAATGGCGTAATCCCGTATTTCTTTCATGGCAAAACTCTTGCTTTTCAGCGTGCTTTAGAGTAACGTGAATTAAGTCATGGAGCACAAATTTGGCATTGCCTCGTCGCCACAAAAACTTTCATTATACCCATTTATTAGCTTTGCATTGCAATGAGACATTCTGGTCCTTCGCTTATTCGTCTTCATGGAGAAAACACGTTCAGTTGTTGCCATGAGACATAAAAACAACTTCTTTTTTTTTTTTTTTTTTTTTTGATTGGAGGTTTAACGACCACCGTGAGCAACTCAATGGGCTATAAGCAGTCGCCCGTTCCTAATTTAGGGTCACTGGTTCCAGGGAAGGGAGAGAGCCAGTGCCGTAAGACAAACACAACATCCATGCCTGACCGGGATTCGAACCGGACCCCTTACGGACAAATGATCAGAGGCCAACGCCTTAGACCACTGAGCCACCGGGGCGGCTAAAAACAACTTCAAATACTATCAAAACTTTGTGTTTTAAAACCGCGTTTTTAAAATGTCGAAAGATTCCAAAAAAAGTTTTCCAGGTGAGTTTAACGGTGTCGTACGCGAAGCGACCGTGCGCCAAGCGACCCTGTTATATTTTACCGTGGACGAAGCGACCCTGCTAATTGAATAATTTTACTTATATATATATATATATATGTGTGTGACTTCCAAAGTGGAATATATAGATCTATGCAAGACAGTAAGAAAAAGTATCACTGAAGACGTAAGAAAATTCAACTGTGAACTAGTGAGGAAAGCAATTGAAAACAACCAAAGCCTAAAGATAGCAAAGGGACATCTCAGTAAGGGAAGAAAACAGATTCTGGCACTGAGAAAAGAAGATGGTTCTGTAACAAGAAATAGAGGCGAAATTTTGACAAGAGTGAAAGATTTCTACTCCAAATTATATGAAAGGGATGATATATGCACTCCAGACATCATGAAAGATACCAGTACCAGAGTTCCTCCAGTACTTCCAGCAGAAGTTGCACATGCAATCAAGAACATGAAGCGAGGAAAAGCTCCAGGAGAAGATGGAATTACTGTAGACATCATACAAGAAGCAAGTGGAGAAATCGAAACAGTACTCGCCCAAATTTTCACTCGATGCCTTAATGAAGGAAAGATTCCTGAGGATTGGAACACCGCTACAATGATCCTGCTACATAAGAAAGGTGACATTGAGGATCTCGGAAACTACAGACCTATCAGCCTCCTATCAGTAGTTTATAAAATCTTCACTAAAGTTCTTTCACACCGCTTGAAGGTAACACTGGACATGGCTCAACCGTGAGAACAAGCTGGATTCAGGAGTGGCTACAGCACAATAGATCATATCCACGTGCTGAGAGAACTAATTGAAAGAGCGAGGGAATATGAACTTCCATTGTGCATGGCTTTTATCGATTATGAAAAAGCCTTTGATTCGGTGAAACCATCAGCAGTTACAATAGCTCTGAAAACCTGCGGTATTGAAGATGCATACATTAATATTATTAATAACATCTATGAAAATGCAAGTGCAAAGATTCGGCTGTTTGAAAATACAACACACGTAAAAATTGGAAAGGGAGTGAGACAAGGTGACACCATATCTCCGAAGCTCTTTAATGCCACATTGGAGGGTGTTTTTCAGTCGCTGAGCTGGGAAAACAAGGGGATAAAGATTAATGGAGATTATCTAACCCACCTTCGTTTTGCTGATGACGTAGTCATTTTTGCAACTACCCCATCAGAGCTGCAGAGTATGATCCAGGAACTTGCTGACAAGAGTAAAGAAGTGGGATTAAAAATGAACTTTCAGAAGACAAAAGTGATGTTCAATGCTTTTACAAGAAATGAAGATTTATCGATTGATGGAGAAAAGCTGGAGATAACAGACACGTATGTTTATCTTGGACAGCAGATATCAAGTGAGGGTCACATTGATGAAGAAATTAATCGGCGTACAAAACTTGCCTGGAGAGCTTTTGGAAGAAACAGCATAATTTTCAAGAGCAATATGCCATTATGTCTTAAAAGAAAAGTGTTTGATCAATGCATCCTTCCAGTGCTTACGTATGGTGCAGAGACATGGACTTTAACTAAAAGAGACATACAAAGGCTGCAGACAACTCAAAGTAGCATGGAGAGGTGCATACTTGGTATAACCAGGAGAGATAAGAAGAGGAACTCGTGGATCCGAAAAATGACAAGAGTGGAAGACATCATGATCAGAGTTAAATCCCTGAAATGGCAATGGGCTGGACATACTGCCAGAAGGACAGATCATCGATGGACAGCCGAAATTTTAGATTGGATTCCAAGGGACAGGAAAAGACCCAGAAGAAGACCACATGGGTGATGGGTGGATGAAATTCGAAAGTATGCAGGGGTGACATGGAGGAGACTGGCACAAGACAGACCGTTGTGGAGGAAACTTGGGGAGACCTTCGTCCAGCAGTGGATTGATAATGGTTGACAATGATGATGATGATGATGATATATATATATATATACTGAAGAGCAAAGCTGAAAACTAAGGAAAAACTTTTGAATTTAAAACGAAAGTTGCAAAATAACCTGAAGATCAAAACGCGCAACGCAGCAGTTATGAAAATTCAGAATTCACATTCTATTAAGAAGAGACCTAAGCAAAAAAATATATATATATTTTTGACTCATACCAAGTACAACATAGAAAAGGTTATGTATCTACCGGTGTGAGTAAAAGGAGAAAAGATAAAAGATAAAATAAAACAACTGAATGTAGAAAGTGTCGAGAATACTGAGCCTTGGCTTTATCAAAGACCAGCAAAAACTCTGCATTTTCTCACTTCCACAAAGACCTAGTTGGAAATGGGTTTCTGCAAAGCCATAGATGCAAGTAATAAGCCCACCAAAAATTCTTTTAAAAAATATATATATGTCATGACCTCCGCAGAGTTGTATGACCTAGCTTTAGTTAACAATTTAGCTTGCATCCATAACTTTCATGGCCCGACCCATGCTCTTCATCTGTTACTATTAAACAGAAAGAAGAAGATTAAGGAGAACTCAAGTTGTGAGAGTGACATAATAATTAGAAATAATGTTCAGCTATAACGAAATGCCAAGTTCGTCTGAGAGAGAATTTAAACCTGAATAGCAATGCAAAAGTATTCCAATATTTTTCATTGCAATTAAAAAAGGAAATATTAATTATTTAAAACTCAGATTTTTGAAAGAAAACTTGATTCCAAAACCCCCTCTCCACAACTTCTGACAACACAAAAACGAGAATAAATTAAAGACAATAATTAACTAAAGAAATGCTTTGTGAAAGTTATATGACATAAACAATTAGTTGCAATATGTACAAAGTATTTCAGCAGTGCTTTAAGTGCATAATTAAGTAGTTATTAAGATCTTAACTACTTTGAAAATACAGCGCACTGTAAAGGAACTATGCTTTGCCAGCTGCAGGGCCTAAGTTTCCTAAAAAACGCGCCCTGTTCAAAGCTACCAAGAAAAGAAAGAGTTAAAACCCGCAAAAAAGTTAACAGACTAGCCAGTGCCTAAATGCTAAAAAGCAAAAAACAACAGGAAAAAAAAAAAAAGAAAAAAAAAAGTACAAGAAGTACGAACATTGAACTTATAAAACCTAAAACCCAAAGACAATGAAGAGAGCTTACCTCTTATGCAACTAAACTTTCTCCACACAAGAGGAAACATGGCTGACCTTTTCCCCAAACGTCCAAACATCTCTGCCACTCCCTAGTCGCTGGGGGCAGTGTGGGTGGGGCTGATGGCCTCCTCATACTGAAAGAAACCAACTCGCGGAGATTTTAACCAGAGAAAAAAAATATATATATACTTAAGACTGTGGACCTGTATGATCAGAAAGAGCAGAATTAACTCTCCAGAATACATTGAAAATGTGTATACATGTAGAAGAACGCATTCGTAATATCATGGCGGAATTTGGAAATTCTAAAGACCTTAAAAATACCTGAAAGCATTAAGCTATCAAAATTCAGAAGATGTAAGTACTTAATTAATTAGGTGTAAATAATTTGACTACGATTTGTATATATATATAATGATATTAAAAACTTGTATTTAGTATAAAAAAGCTTGATGAAACTAATTAATTAATTAGATGAAAATAATTTGACTACGATTTGTATGTACACTGACGGAAAAAAATCCCAACACCATGAAAAAATAGTTGTAGAGGAATGAAATGGCGGCAATACATTTGTATAGGTAACATATTTAATCGACTAAGGTTTCAAGATCACAGCTTAATGTAAGCGCGAGAAGAGCCATTTTAAATATGAAATGCTGGTACATTAATAACCGGTGTAACCACCAGAATGTTGAATGCAAGCACGCAAACATTGATGCATTGTGTCGTACAGGTGCTGGATGTCAGTTTGTGGGATGGAGTTCCATGCCTGTTGCACTCGGTCGGTCAATACAGGAGCGGTTAATGATGGTTGGGGGTGACGCTGGAGTTGTCGTCCAATGATGTCCCATACGTGTTCGATTGGAGAAAGATCTAGTGATCTAGCAGGCCACGGCAACATGTCGACACTTTGTAGAGCATGTTGGGTTACAACAGCGGTATGCGGGCGAGCGTTATCCTGTTGGAAAACACCCCTGGAATGCTGTTCATGAATGGCAGCACAACAGGTTGAATCACCAGACCGACGTACAACTGTGCCGTCAGGGTGCGTGGGATAACCACGAGAGAGCTCCTGCGGTCATAGGAAATTGCTCCCCAGACCATAACTCCAGGTGTAGGTCCAGTGTGTCTCGGCCGCAGACTGGTTGGTTGCAGGCGCTCACCTTGACTCCTTCTAACCAACACACGGCCATCACTGGCACCCAGGCAGAACCGGCTTTCATCAGAAAACACAACAGATCTCCACTCCGTCCTCCAATGAGCTCTAGCTTGACACCACTGACGTCGCAAACGGCAGTGGTTTGGAGTAAGTGGAATGCACGCTACAGGGCGTCTGGCTCGGAGCTGTCCTTCAAGTAACCGATTTTGTAACAGTTCGTTGTGTCACTGTGGTGGCAACTGCAGCTCGAATTGCTGCCGTAGACGCAGTACAATGCGCCACGGCCGTACGCCGTACACGGCGGTCTTCCCTCCCAGTAGTGCCACTTGGCCGGCCGGAACCCGGTCTTCTTGAGGCAGTACCTTCCCTTGACCACCTCTGCCAACAATCATGCACAGTGGCTGCATTCCTGCCAAGTCGTTCTGCAATATTGCGGAAAGAAAATCCACCTTCTCGTAGCCCTATTACACGACCTCGTTCAAACTCCGTGAGCTGTTGATAATGGCTTCTTCGTCTTCTTAAAGGCATTCTTGACTAACATCAACACCCTACGTCGAATCTCAACGATAACTAACGCTCACGAACGTTACAGTGCGTATTTACAGCAAACCTGCTTTGCATGTTCCGAGGGGCGCTACTAGCGCAACACGTATGCGCCGAGCATGAAGTTTCCAAAGACGTCATCTTACAGATGTACTCTCACCGCCTACCAACTGTCGTTTATCTAACACAACCCCTTCTTGGTGTTGGGATTTTTTTTCCGTCAGTGTATATATATAGATATATATATATATAAGTAAAATTATTCGATTAGCAGGGTCGCTTCATCCACGATTGAATATAACAGGGTCGCTTCATCCACGATTGAATATAACAGGGTCGCTTCGCGCACGATTTTCCACAGGGTCGCTTGGCGCACGGTCGCTTCCCGCACGTAATCAGTTTAACACCGCCCTCTTGGGCACGCCACTGATTACTTCGGACATCTTAGTAATATAGATATAGTATTAACTGCATCGGTTCTTTTCCCGAAATTTAAGTTTTAAGATTCAAAACCTCTCTGGAATAATCGATAATTTTTTTTTTTTTTTTTTTTTTTTTTTATTGGAGGTTAAATGTCGACCATGAGCAACCCAATGGGCTATAAGCACTCGCCCGTCTCTATTTCAGGGCCACTGGTTCCAGGGAAGGGAGAGAGCCAGTGCCGTAAGACAAACACAACACGGACAAATGATCAGAAGACATCGCTTAGACCACTGCGCCACCGGGGCGGCTAATCGATATTCATAATGAACACATGTATTCTTGCTCTTCGTTTTCATTCTCGAGTCTTATTCTATTTTGCCATTTTGTTCGCGATTCAGAAAAGGCTGAATACCCCATAGAATAGAGAGTACCCCATAGTTTAGACCACTGCGCCACCGGGGCGGCTAATCGATATTCATAATGAACACATGCATTCTTACTTTTCGTTTTCATTCTCGAGTCTTATTCTATTTTGCCATTTTGTTCGCGATTCAGAAAAGGCTGAATACCCCATAGTATAGAGAGTTGTACCCCATAATTTAGACCACTGCGCCACCGGGGCGGCTAATCGATATTCATAATGAACACATGCATTCTTGCTTTTCGTTTTCATTCTCGAGTCTTATTCTATTGTAACGTACCAGGAGATGTGACGTACCTGCCAGAAGGACGCACACGACATAAAGGCAGATAGGAATCAGAATAAAACGTCCGCGTAGCTCAATTGGTAGAGCGACTTATTCCGGAATGAGGGGACCCGGGTTCGAATCCTGGCGCGGATAAAAATGACGGAGAAATTTACTTCGTTATAATGGTGCCCGAACCATCCGGATGACCGGACCGTTCAAAATCTCGCAATGGTGTGATGTTATTTCCACACCGCGAGATAGGAAAAATAAGAGAATCCCTTCTCCAGCGCTTCGAAAAAAAAAATAATAAGGCGGAGATGATGTAACGTACTAGGAGATGTGACGTACCTGCCCGAAGGACGCACACGACATAAAGGCAGATAGGAATCAGAATAAAACGTCCGCGTAGCTCCATTGGTAGAGCAACTTATTCCGGAATGAGGGGATCCGGGTTCGAATCCTGGCGCGGATAAAAATGACGGAGAAATTTACTTCGTTATTCTATTTTGCCATTTTGTTCGCGATTCAGAAAAGGCTGAATACCCCATAGTTTAGACCACTGCGCCACCGGGGCGGCTAATCGATATTCATAATGAACACATGCATTCTTGCTTTTCGTTTTCATTCTCGAGTCTTCTTCTATTTTGCCATTTTGTTCGCGGTTCAGAAAAGGCTGAATACCCCATAGTCTAGAGAAACATATTCTGTTGAACTATGGATCATAAATATAGATCCCATGAAACTTGCTATAAGAACTAGCTATGGGGAATGACTCAGGTATGACTTTTTTTTTTCAGGGAAATTGTGAAAACATCGATTTGTCCGTGACGAGATCGAATCCGGGTCCCCCTCATTCCGGAGTGAGCTGCTGTAACCAATTAAGCTACACTGAAATCGCTGCAGATTCGTCATCTTGACACGTGCTTTACCTCCGTAGTTTGTCACATCTCCCTGTTCTTATTATTACTTTTTTTTTTATGCGAAGAACGCCGCCTCGGTAGCGCAGTGGTCTAAGCGCTGGCTTATGACCATTAGTCCGAGAAGGGTCCGGGTTCGAATCCTGCTGCTGTCTTTGTCTTACGGCACTGCCTCTCTCCCTTCCCTGGAACCGGTGACCCTAAATTAGTGACGGGCGACTGCTTATAGCCCAATGAGTTGCTCATGGCGGTCGTTAAACCTTCAATAAAAAAAAAAAAAAACGAAGAACGAATTTTCATTAATTCCAGACGATGTGTGGAACCAACGTCACACATTTTCAAAGAATCCAACGTCCAGTGCATCCATTCTTACGCTCGGACGTCAATGCGAAAACACATATTTGTCCGCGACGAGATCGAAGCAGTGCCCCCTAACTCCGTAGTAAGTTGCTCTCCCAACTAAGCTACACGGACGGAATGTATCGCTCCAGATTTGTCGTCTTGACACGTGCTTTACTTCCGCAGTGTGCCATAGAACATATTAGCAGTTTAGAATTTAGTGTCTAACAGAAGATTTTGCAAATATATTCCAAAGTTATACGCACATTTTTTTCTCATTTTTGTATTTATTTTGATATGATCGGTAATTCCAAATCAAAAATTATACATTATACCATTGAATAAAATATCTTTCACACTCATAATGTTTTTGTTTTTTTATAACAATCATGCATTTTAAAGAAAAACTAGAGTTATCCATATCGAACTAACTTGTCTTAGTAGTAAAAGGAATGCAACGCAGAGAGGCGTGCCATTTCTCGGAAGAATTCCTCCCACGCATGATATTTATACGTGGTGTCGTGCACGAAGCTATCCTCTAGAAAACGTACGCGAAGCGACCCTGCAAATCTAATCATTTTACTTATATATATATATATATATATATATATATATATATGTATATCAAGGTTTTTTATCGATTATGTAAATGCCTTTGATTCAGTGAAACCATCAGCAGTTACAATGGCTCTGAAATCCTGCGGTGTTGAAGATGTATACATTAATATATTAATAACATCTATGAAAATGCAAGTGCAAAGATTCGGCTGTTTGAGAATACGGCACCCATAAAAAATGGAAAGGTAGTGAGACAAGGTGACACCATATCTCCCAAGCTCTTTAATGCCACATTGGAAAATGTCTTTCAATCACTGAATTGGGAAAACAAAATGATAAAGATTAATGGAGATTATCTAACTCACCTTCGTTTTGCTGATGACGAAGTCATTTTTGCAACTACCCCATCAGAGCTGCAGAGTATGATCCAGGTACTTGCTGACAAGAGTAAAGAAGTGGGATTAAAAATGAACTTTCAGAAGACAAAAGTGATGCTCAATGCTTTTACAAGAAATGAAGATTTATCGATTGATGGAGAAAAGCTGGAGATAAGAGACACGTACGTTTATCTTGGACAGCAGATATCAAGTGAGGATCACATTCATGAAGAAATTAATCGGGTTACAAAACTTGCCTGGAGAGCTTTTGGAAGAAACAGCATAATTTTTACGAGCAATATGCCATTATGTCTTAAAAGAAAAGTGTTTGATCAGTGCATACTTCGAGTGCTTACGTAAGGTGTAGAGACGTGGACCTTAACTAAAAGAGACATACAAAGGCTGCAGACAACTCAAAGAACCATGGAGAGGTGCATGCTTGGTGTAACCAGGAGAGATAAGAAGACGAACTCGTGGATCCGAAAAATGACAAGAATGGAAGACATTATGATCAGAGTTAAATCCCTGAAATGGCAATGGGCTGGACATACTGCCAGAAGGACAGACCATCGATGGACAGCCGACATTTTAGATTGGATTCCAAGGGACATGAAAAGACCCAGAAGAAGACCACATGGGAGATGGGTGGATGAAATTCGAAAGTACGCGGGAGTAACATGGAGGAGACAGGTACAAGACAGACCGTTATGGAAGAAACTTGGAGAGACCTTCGTCCAGCAGTGCATTGATAATGGTTGACAATGATAATGATGATGATGATATATACTGTACATACAAATCGTAGCCAAATTATTTACATTTAATTAATTAAATACTTACATTTGAATAGCTTTTGTGCTTAGTCCAATTTTGTAACAGCTTAATGCTTTCATGAATTTTTTGAGGTTCTTTAGAAACATACTCGGAGGAATTCCTCCCACGCGTGATATTTATACGAGGTACATACATTTTCTTCCTATTTGGACCAAGTTCTCCTAATTCAACACTTCCTTTAGAATTTTCCTTTTTCTTTATCAAGCACAGCCATCTGATATTCAACTTACTTTTCTTCTGAAGGTGATATTGTTAGCCATCTAATACTAAACAAGGCTTTCTATTTCTTGTAGGAAGTAACTCCATAACGAAGAACAAGCTTTTCGAAAAGTATCTCACAATACACAATGTCAAAATGGGATATATTGGTAAGCTCGCACAGAAGAATTCCTATTGGCTGGAATGTTGGTTTCTTTGCGGAGTAACCTTCAGAGTGACCTTGAGATTAGCAGAGTTACTTTGTCCACGAGGAAATATACATAACAGGTCCCTTCGCGCGCGATCGCTTCAAGCACGTGCCCATACACTCAAAGGTTTTCCTTTATTATTTTTTTTTTTTTTTGGCACTAAACAAGGTAGCGTTCTTTCCCAAATATGTAAACACATTTTTGAACGCTTCATCGCTATTCTTGCAAGGAATGGCACCAGAAGCTTGTTTTGGTTTCGGTTTCGCGAAGCTGAAAACTCTCTTTTATGTAAACATTTCAAAAAAAAAAAAAAAAAAACAACAACGTGTTTTTGTTGCAACAACCAACGAAGTGAAAATGGAATTTGATTTTAACCTTTAAGAAATAAACCGCCCCACTGCAAACTCTTGCCTGGAAGCTCAGTTTGTCGGTTTAAACTGCAATTAAAGAATGCATTCAGTGGAAAAACCTCAGTGAACTTCGTCATTTGATTATTTAAGATAACAGTCTTCGTTTTGTGAGACAATGTTTCTTTAAGCCGGGAGGAAAATGTCAAATCTTCCCACACAGGCCCGGTTCGAGCCCGGAATTTTTCACTAAAGTGATGGGGAAAAAAAAAAAAAACGCTCCCTCCGGCCAGGCCGAGCCGTGAATACCTCTAAATCACATTATTTTAGAGACAGAATTCTTTACAGATTGATGCAAGAAAGAAAATCCTATATGTGCTTATTCATTCCTCCTGGAGTAACTAAAGCGGTTAACAGCTAAGAGGTACACCCTTCCAAGTGCAACGAACTCCCAAAACGTCAGTAATGTGTGGAAACTAAGAGTTAATAGCGAAAAAGAGAGTCAACCTAACATTTTTCTTCGGTTTAAACTTTAAAATTCCTGTTGATTTCTTGATAAGCCGCGCGACTGTTGCACCAACTATATCACTAAACTCATTTAATATCGTATTAAATTATGCTGAGGTTGTTACTTTTAAAACTGCAATTTGGGCAGAAATTTAAGTGAAGATGTGGAGGTTACTTCCGATTGCTCGTAAATGAAGCCTCGTAAGTAATCTGAAAGTGTACCACAAAGGCTCCGACAATCTGAATAACATTACACTTGAACAAAAAATATAAGAAAGCACGTCGAAATTTTGTAACTGCAATACAATTTTTTCTAACATCAGTTTCGACTTAATGACACATTATCTTAAAAAGGATAAAACACGAAAAAAAAAAAAGAAAGAAATTTCCGTGAGGATTCATTGCAAATATGTTGCATTTTTCTCGCCGTGACACTCTCAAGATCAATTTGAATTTTAAATCACAGTGCCCAAATTAAATAATTCAAATCAGTAAGAAACATTATGCGTTAATTGAATACTGATTCTTTTCCATCAGCATTTTCAAAAAGGAATGCGAACAGCAATAATAAACTAGTTTCGTTCGATCCGTTTTTCTTCTTAATTTTTTTTTCAGGAAGCATTATCGTGTTTGCAGTCGTAGAGGATACGTAGCATCCCACCTTCGAAATCTGAATGTTCATTTTTACAGTCGTTTATATGAGTTAAGAGAAAATACAAAAGTTGTTCACACATTTTTAGAACGTATTTGATAAGAAATCACACAAAATAAAAGAAGTTCAAAGAATTGAATGCGGCAACAGCGTGTTATATGAGCACAAGAGAAGCATCTGCTGCAGTTAAATGCCGTTTGCTAACAAAATGGCGCACGTAAACAAAGTTGTGGACAGAAGGTTCTGTTTTTGTTCTTTACAAAGAGAAATATTCGTATTCTATTATTAAAGAACATTGTGAAAATCATGGAACTAACATTTCTAAATGTAAAATAAGCAATATTCAGTGATTGGGTAAAACGCTGTGTTATGCACGATGAAAGCGAAGTCTGAAGATGACATATGTGCTTGGTAAAATTACATTTAATCACCCTTAACTATATACAAAGATTAAAATGACACTCATAAGATCTTTCAGACTCCCTTGGAGTCCTTCATCAGATGAAAAAGTAACCGCATAAAAATATTGTCATGATTAATAAATAAGATAGTCGTCGCCACTGAATAATTCAATTCAAATAAAAGTCAAGCAATTTACATATCGAAGGACTGCACCAAACATAGGTACGGAGGGAACCCACAATGTTCCGGACTTCAGGGTGGAATATAATTTTCTTTAACTTTAACAGGTACAATGGCTTTCCAAGCTTGGAAAATATGGGTAGGTGAATCCTCGTTACAACACATATTAAAAAACCTGGAATGTGCAGAATCTCTGTAAAGCGGATTTGAGTTTTACTGGTAGGAGTTGTCAAAATCCTGGCTTCTTCCCAGTGTGGATAGTAGAACCTACTACCCGAAGCGACGAGACGAGATAAAAGCAATATTATTATTAGGTTGTCCGTAATGAAATGTCCGATTTATACACTGTTCGTCAATCATACATATCTCAGCTCAAAATAAATATGATTAATCGAAATAAGAACCATTCGATTCAACACATTTTTGCCAACGAGAAACAAAGTTATGTATTCCGGTAGCATAAAAATCAGGAGTTGTAGAAGCGACGAACGACTGAAAGGCGTTTTGAGCATCAGCTTGGTTGTGGAAAATTTTCACCTGTAAAAATTGGTCCAGATGCTTGTAAAAACGGTAGTCGGTTGGAGAAAGATCTGGTGATTATGATGGATGAGGTAGATAGAGTCTCAGAGCCCAATTCGTTCAACTTTTGCAGAGTGATACGCGCAACGTGCGGTCTCGCGTTGTCGTGCAGAAGTATTGCCCCCTTTCTGTTAACTAATGATGGGCGAATGCGTTGGAGTTTGCGGTGCATTTCGTCGATTTTCTGACAATATTTTGCCGCGGTCATCGTTTCGCCCACATTCAGGAAACTGTACTGGATTAAACCGATTGAAGACCGCCAAACAGTCTCCATAACCTTCTGTTGATGGAGTTTTAGTTTGGGAAAGTGTTGAGGAGCTTCACCATGGCCCAACCACGAAGCAGAACGTTGACGACTGTCGTACAGGATACATTTTTCGTCGCATGTCACGATGCAATCGAAAAAAGGATCGGTTTTGTTGCGCAAAAGCAGCCCCGACGAATCTTCCAAATGGCGGTTTTGTTGATTTTCGTTCAATTCATGTGGCACCCATCTGTCGAGCTTCTTGGACTTTCCAATTTAGTCGAGGTGCACAGAAACAGCTGATTTGCGTAATCCCAGTTTGAACTCGTAAAGGAAAATTGCCTGAAAATCACGATTATTCATCTTTCACTGAAACGACAATAGAGAGTTGAAAATATTATGTGCTAATAAAGTGAACCAAGCGGTTACAATGTGCAGATTTCAAGCTTTCCAATTATATATTACACTTGCTTATATATTCACTGTATTGAACACAACACATTGTCAAAACACGACAGATCAAAAATCGGACATTTCATTATGGACAACTTAATAATAATAGAAAGAAAAATCGTCAAGCATTGCTTTTAACAGAAAAAAGAATACCAAATGAATATCCAACAAGAAAGATGACACCGAATTTTCGGGTGTAATAAGCACGTCTTTTGAATCCGTTCTGACGCAAATTGAATTTTTCAAAGCTATTCAAAGTCAATGGAACCGGTATGGAAAACAATAGTATCTGACGGAAGAAAGAAGTTTTTCAATTGGGTTTTTAATCCCTCAGATATTGCTGTAAACGGAATCGTGAGCTTACGAACTCTTAGAAACAGAGATATCGACAAAAATAAGATGTGACTTTACGTCCCCTGGTGGGAAAACCATGCATTATTTTAGGAAGAAAGTATTCTCAAAAGGTTTATCCATATAAGCGATATCGGTTCAAGAAAATAAAATTATTCAAGTTTTCAGGAGCCCAGATTTTGCAACAAATACTTCAGAAGAAGAAATTAACACTTATGACCCCTGGTAGCTAAACCATTCTTTACCAAACATTAGAAATTATGTTAAAAATATTTTCCATCAGGTCTTGTATGCGATACAGGAAAAGTTTTTCAAATCGGAACTTTAGGAGCAGAAATAACGCAATTTACCTTTGTGCCCCCTAGCGGGAAGTCTATGATTTACTTGAAAATTTTGAATTTATAAGAAAAACATTTCGCATCGGAAACACTATCCAACAAAGAAGGAATTTTTCAAATCGGACTCCTAGAAGTAGAGATATTTACAAAAATAAGATATACATCCACGGCCCCCGGCGTAGAAACCATGCATTTTTTCAAGAAGAAAATGTTCCTAAAAGGTTTGTCGATATGAGTAGTATCGGTCAACAAACGACTTTTTTCAATCGAGATTTTAGAAGCTCATATTTTGCTGGAAATACATCAGAAGCGGAAATTAAGACTTACGCCACCTGGTGGCCAAACGATTTCTTACAAAAACTAGAAATTATGTGCAAACGATTTCCCATCAGGAGCTGTATGCGGTGCAGAAAGAATTTTTCAAATCGGAGATTTAGAAGCAGAGATATAAGGGGAATCGCAATTCACCGCTACGCCCCCTAGCGGAAAGTCTATGAATTACTTGAAAATTTTGAAATTATATGAACCACATGTCACACTATGAACAGTATCCAACAAAGAAGGAATTTTTCAAATCGGACTCCTAGAAGTAGAGATATTGACAAAAATAAGATATGCATCTACGCCCCCTGGCGTAGGAAACATGCACTATTTTAAAAAGAAAATGTTTTAAAAGGTTTGTCGACATGACTAGTACCGGTCAACAAACGACGTTTTTTTCAATCGAGAATTTAGAAGCTCATATTTTACTGCAAATACAACAGAAGCGGAAATTAAGATTTACGCCCCTGGTGGCCAAACCATATTTTTACAAAAACTAGGAATTATGTGCAAACGATTTCCCATCAGGAGCTGTATCCGGTGCAGAAAGAATTTTTCAAATCGGAGATTTAGAAGCAGAGATATAGGGGGAAATTCAATTCACCGCTACGCCCCCTAGCGGAAAGTCTATGAATTACTTGAAAATTTTGAAATCATATGAAAAACATGTCACATGGAAAACACTATACATCAAGGAAAACATTTTTCAAATCTGACTCCTAGAAGTAGAGATATTGACAAAAATAACATGTACATCTACGCCGCCTGGCGGAGAAACTGTGGAATATTTTAAAAATTAAATATTCTGAAAAGGTTTATCAATGTGAGTGGCATCAGTCCACGAAAGAATTTTTTCAATCGATATTTTAGAAGCTCCGATTTTATGGCAAATACTTCAGAAGCAAAAATTAACACTTACGCCCCCCAGGTGGCCAAAGTATTCTTTACCAAAAATTTGAAATTATATGTAAAAGATTTTGCATCAGGAGGTGTATCCGCTGAAGAAAAGGTTTTTCAAATCGGAGTTTTAGAAGAAGAGTTATCGGGAAAAATGTAATTTACTTTTACGCCCCCTAGCGGAATATGTGTGCGTA
This sequence comes from Macrothele yani, assembly GCA_039090855.1. Lineage (NCBI taxonomy): Eukaryota > Metazoa > Arthropoda > Arachnida > Araneae > Macrothelidae > Macrothele > Macrothele yani. The sequence continues at coordinate 32,419,437 of CM076989.1, read as the reverse complement.
ATTTGAAAAAGAAACTATATCCAAAATACTCTTCGACATAAATGGAATCAAAAGATAAAAAAAAATTTCAATCGGATGTTTAGAAGCAAATATGTGGAATAAAACGTGGTTTTTGAATTCGACATCATCTGCATTTACGCCCGCTACCGGCAAAATTGTACATCGGAAAAGAAAACGAAATAAAGGATCATCATTTGCATATTTCAAGCTTCCGAATGCAAAAAGAATTTTTTAAATCGGACTAATAGTTGCAGAGATATTGTGGGTCCAGGCGGACGGACGGACATGCCGATAACAGAAGCACGATCTTTTTTTACAAAAGACGTGCTAAAAAGGCATGTACTTTTACGACTATTTCAAAAGTAAGGTCTCTGGCTTTAAAAGAAGATCCACCGACCGAAAGAGCAATTGCTAAGTCGTTAAAAATCTCTGTATCAACTATAAACAAGGTAATAAACAAAGATTTGAATCTGAAATAAACAAAACAAAAAAAAAAAAACACCATAATGTTCACCGCCTTTTGCCTAGGCATGTGGCTGAGCGCAGAACACGGTGTAAACTTTTTTTATGAAAATCACTTAGCCGGAGACAGATGGAAATTTATTGTGACTCTTGGTGAACAATACATCTACCTAAGCGACTGTAATACAAAGGTCGATTTACTATAACTGGAAGCGAAGATTAAATTTTAAATATCTTGAAATATTTTGTATTCATTTCAGACATATTAAACCATGCTAAATCTAACCTACTTTTACTATTTCATTTTTCATTCTGTTAGTTCACTTGTGTCTGAAAAATCACCGGGAACGCATGCAGTAATATATATATTTTTTTGAGAGTATGTATTTTCTCGAAGTTTTCCTTTTTAGCACGTCTTTTGCAAAAAAAGATCGTGCTTCTGTTATCGGTTTGTCCTTCCGTCCGTCCGTCCGTCTGTACCCACGATATCTCTGCAACTATTAGTCCGATTTGAAAAATTCTTTTTGCATTTGGAAGCTTGAAATATGCAAATGATGATCCTTTATTTCGTTTTTTTTTTTTACGATGTACAATTTCGCTGGTAGAAGGCGTAAATGCAGATGATGTCGAATTCAAAAATACGTTTTATTCCATATATTTGCTTCTAAACATCCGATTGATTTTTTTTTTTATCTTTCGATTCCATTTTTGTCGAAGAGTATTTTAGATATAGTTACTTTTTCAAATTACGCACAGATATTCCGCTAGGGGGCGTAAAAGTAAATTACATTTTTTCCGATAACTCTTCTTCTAAAACTCCGATTTGAAAAAAAATTTCTTCAGCGGATATATCTCCTGATGGAAAATCTTTTGCATATAATTTCAAATTTTTAATAGAGAATACTTTGGCCACCAGGGGGCGTAAGTATTAATTTTTGCTTCTGATGTATTTGCCATAAAATCGGAGCTTCTAAAATATCGATTGAAAACATTCTTTCGTGGACTGATGCCACTCACATTGATAAACCTTTTCGGAATATTTTCTTCTTAAAATAGTCCACAGTTTCTCCGCCAGGCGGCGTAGATGTACATGTTATTTTTGTCAATATCTCTACTTCTAGGAGTCAGATTTGAAAAATTCTTTCTGTGTTGGATACTGTTTTCCGTGTGACATGTTTTTCATAAAATTTCAAAATTTTCAAGTAGTTCATAGACTTTCCGCTAGGGGCGTAGCAGTAAATTGCGTTATCCCCTATATCTCTGCTTCTAAATCTCCGATTTAAAAAATCTTTCTGCACCGGATACAGCGCCTGATGGGAAATCGTTGTACATAATTTCTAATTTTTGTAAAAAAATAGTTTGGCCACCAGGGGGCGTAAATCTTAATTTCCACTTCTGTTGTATTTGAAGCAAAATATGAACTTCTAAATTCTCGATGGAAAAAAACGTCGTTTGTTGACCGATACTATTCATGTCGACAAACCTTTTAAAACATTTTCTTTTTCAAATAGTGCATGGTTCCTACGCCAGGCGGCGTAGATGTATATCTTATTTTTGTCAATATCTCTACTTCTAGGGGTCCGATTTGAAAAATTCCTTCTTTGCTGGATAGTGTTTATAATGTGACATGTGGTTCATACGATTTCAAACTTTTCAAGTAATTCCTAGACTTTCCGCCGGGGGCGCAAAGGTATATTGCGTTTCCCCCTATATCTCTGCTTCTAAATCTGCGATTTGAAAAATTCTTTCTGCACCGCATACAGCTCCTGATGGGAAATTGTTTGCACATATTTTCTAAATTTTGTAAGAAATGGTTTGGCCACCAGGGGGTGTAAGTCTTAATTTCTGCTTCTGTTGTATTTCCAGCAAAATATGAGCTTCTAAAATCTTGATTGAAAAAAGTCGTTTGCTGACCGATAGTACTCATGTCGACAAACCTTTTAAGAAAATTTTCTTCTTGAAAAAATTCATGGTTTCTAAGCCTGGGGGCGTAGATGTATATCTTATTTTTGTCAATTTCTATACTTCTAAGAGTACGATTTGAAAAATTCCTTCTTTGTTGGATAGTGTTTCCGATGCGAAATGTTTTTCTTATAAATTCAACATTTTCAAGTAAATCATAGACTTCCCGCTAGCGGGGCATAAAGGCAAATTGCGTTTTCTGCGTTATTTCTGCTCCTAAAGATCTGATTTGAAAAATTCTTCCTGTAACGCATACAAGACCTGATGGAAAATATTTTTCACATAATTTCTAATGTTTGGTAAAGAATGGTTTAGCCACCAGGGGTCGTAAGTATTAATTTCTGCTTCTGAAGTATTTGTTGCAAAATCTGGGCTCCTGAAAACTCGACTAATTTTTTTTTCTTGGACCGATACCGCTTATATGGATACACCTTTTGAGAATACTTTCTTCCTAAAATAATGCATAGTTATCCCACCAGGGGGCGTAAGGTCACATCTTATTTTTGTCGATATCTCTGTTTCTAAGAGTTCGTAAGCGCCACGATTCCGTTTACAGCAATATCTGAGGGATTAAAGACCCGATTGAAAAACTTCTTTCTTCCTTCAGATACTATTGTTTTCCATACCGGTTCCACTGATATTGAATAGCTTTGAGAAATTTAATTTGCGTCAGAACGGATTCAAAAGACGTGCTTATTACACCCGAAAATTCGGTGTCATCTTTCTTGTTATTGTTCAAGAGGATGCACTGCAAATGGAAAGAATATGGAACTGAAAAAGTTGTAGTTTCTTTTCGAGAGCAGCACGAGAATGAAAGGTAGAATTCACTGCAGCCTTATATTGTGTGCTCCCAGTGTGACTACTGAGTATGATATCTGAGGGAAGTAACCAAAACTTCCAAAATTTCCATAAGCTTTTGATTTGTCGGCACACATGTGTTGATCGTAAACAATAAAATGTGGAACCCCATTGTTCATCTGCTGATGTAAACTGAAACACCGTACAAACGACAACCAATGCATTTAGCCCTAATTGAATCCTGCAGCAGCTTACCAGTTTGTTATCTTGCGAACAGGAAGGCATGCATTTCTGCTTTATAGAATAGTAGCTAGATTTTTGCAGCTTTCCTCTTATTTTTTCATTCTTAACTTTCTTACGTAAAACAACTGCGTACCACAGTAATAAGCATCAGTGGTCTAAGCGATGGCCTCTGGTCATTCGTCCAAAAGGGACCCGGGTTCAAATCCCGTGAGGCATGGATGTTGTGTTTGTCTTACGGCACTGGCTCTCTCCCGTCCCTGGAACCGGTGACCCTAATAGCCCATTGAGTTGCTCACAGTATAAATTTTCTGTAAAACGCAAGTTCTGTTTGTACTAATATACTTTACTCTTTGCACTGTGAAATTTACAGTTGTACCATGGAATTGTAATTCCTTATTAGTGTCTTCCCTATGCCGTTGCATCTTGTGTACATATGTTGTTGTTCATTACAAGTTAATCTATAGCACTGTGATTGAGGCACTTGTGTAAGCCTAAGTAATAGTTCTTTTTGTAATTTGACAGCGTTTCACAAGAGAGATATTGCATTCAATTTGTATAGAGTTCACACCATCATTGTGGATAGATCATTTATTCGCTTATCTTTCAGATACTGAAAAGTATAAACCTTCTGCTCTTTTCTTCTCTTTTCTTCTTTTTTTCAAGATTGCTCAAAATATACATGTTTGTTTTTGCACTGTAAAATTTATAGTTATACCTTGTACTGGTGTTCACCTATTAGAGATGGCACTCTGCTGATGCACATTGCGAACATATGTTGTACATAGAGTAAGTCAACCCATCAGTCCAGTATTGTCAGTGTTATGAATTTGCTTACATTGTATATAGTGCATCCACATAATGTAAATATCTCATTGTCATTGTAAATAGGTCATCCACTTGTTTATCTTTTGGTAACTGTTAAGCACAGGCCATCTGTATTTTCCTGTCCATGTTTGCTCCAAATAAAATATTGTTGAAGCTCACGGTGGTCGTTAAACCTGCAATAAAAAAGAAAAAAACCCAATGTACGGCGGAGGAGCGAGACAAAAGGGCTGTTTGAAAGAGTGCAAACCTAGTTGTAAATACATACTGATCATTTTTTTTTTAATATATTGTGACGTACTACAAAGCTGAACACATGTGTCAAGACGAGAAATCTGCAGCGAATCATTCTGTCCGTAGCTCAGTTGAGAGAGCGACTTACTCCGGAGTGGTGGTGGTGGTGGTGGGGGGGGGGGGGCACGGAGTCGATACCCGTCGCGGACAAACTTGTGTTTTCACATCGGCGCCCGATTGTGGAAAATGGATCCACTGGCCTTTGGGTTCTTCGAAAAATGTGTGATGTTTGTTCAACACATTGTTTGGAATTAATGGAAAATTCCTACCTCGCTTCAAAGACAAAGAAAAAAATTAAGAGGGAGATGATGTAACGTACTACAGAGGTGAAAACATGTGTCAAGACAACAAATCTGCAGCGAGACATTCTGTTCGTGTAGCTCAGTTGGGAGAGCGACTTACTCCGAAGTGAGGGGACACGAATTCGATGCCCGTCGCGGACAAACTTGTGTTTCCACAATATATTTGGGTAAATTCTGGATTCCGCCTTAAGTTTGATCAGTTTTATGAATGAAGAGGGGCGCAAAGTAGTGAGTGCTCCTGGATGGGGCTCAAGTTCTGTGAGCACCACCGTGGTTGCGCTCCCAAGCAACCCTTTCTCCCAATTCTCGTGGACGTTTTTATGCATCATGGCGACATTTTTGCCAAGTTCGCTTTTTACACAGCCTCGTTTACGCTTTCCAACCGTAGGTTGAAGAAGCGTATAGGCTCCAGCTTTCTCCGTCCGTCTGTCGGCACGATAACTCACGTAAAAATGGTTCGATTTCCATGACATTTTAGTATGTGGTAGGCGACCACCTGGGGACGAACCCTATTGAAAATGGGTGAAGTGGGTCAACGGTCACGACATAAGAGCGGGATCCATTCAATTGCCCTTATGCGTCATAACTTGCGTAAATAAGATTCGATTTTAATAACATTTTAGTATGTGGTAGGGGACCACCTGGGGACGAACTCTATTGAAAATGGGAACAGTGGAGTCAAAGGTCAGGACATAGGAGCGGGATGCATTCCATTGCCCTTATGCGTTATAACGTGCGTGAAAATGGTTCGATTTCGATGAAATTTTAGTATGTATTAGAGGATAACCTGGAGAGGAACCTTATTGAAAAATGGGACAAATGGAGTCCAAGGTCAGGACATAGGATCGGGATCCATTCCGTCGCCCTTATCCCACACGATTAAGGTGGACGTCAAGTAATTTTGCTTCCTATATTTCCAATGGAAAACCTTTTGTACACATTTCCTTCACAATTAGTGTGTGCCCAAATATGGAAATTTGTACATCGATTAAAATAACTTCATACTATAAGTTGAAATATTTAACATTTTCTAAAACATAAGCATAATTATATTAAAAAACAATAACGTTTCCTTTGGTGGTGTTGAAACCAGAAAAAAGATGGCGCGACCTGTACTTTGATGACGTCAGTGGACGAATAAATGTTGGATTGCATAATTACGGTTATGGTTTAGAGAATATTAAGTATTCCAAGTTATGAAATGAAGCTATTTTAATCAATGTTAAAATTTTCATCCTTGGAAACACATTAATTGCGAAGAAAATGTGTACAGAAGTTTTTCCATTGGAAGTATAGGAAGCTAAATTACTTGACGTTCACCTTAAAGTAGCAATTCTTGTATGTATGTGTGTATGTACATTTTATTTTGAAAACGGCTCTAAGAATTTTGATGAATGTCGTTAACCTACCGTTTTTTTGTACTAGAAATCGATTTAGCTTGATCTCGACTTTAGGAGAATTCGTTTAGTGGGTTAAATAACCACCCCGAATTATAACGTTTTTAGTGTCATGGCGTAGTTCCATTAATGTTACCAATGCTTGGAAATCTTATGACGTCACAATCTCGCGTTTGAGAATGTTCGCGCGCGGTCACGCCATCTGTCTCATCACGTCACACGTTGTGTGTGGATCCTATTAAATTTTTTTGACGTCACACTCTTGCGAGTGATGGTCGCGATTCCCATGTGCCTCATTACGTCACGCGTTGTGTGCGTATGTCCATCCGCACGATAACTCGCGTAACAATTGTTCGATTTCGATGAAATTTTACTATCTGGTAGGGGATCACCTGGGAAGGAACCCTATTTAAAGTGAACGAAATGGGGTCAAAGGTCAGTACATAGGAGAGGGATCCATTCCACTGTTGTTATGCGTCATAACTAACGTAAAAAAGGTTCGATTTCGATGAAATTTTAGTATGTGGTAGGGGACCATCCGACAAACCCTATTGAAAATGGGCGAAATGGGGTCAAAGGCCAGGACATAGGAGCGGAATCACTTCCATCGCCATTATGCGTCATAACTTACGTAAAAATGCATCGATTTAGATGAAATGTTAGTATGTTGTTGGAGCCTACCTGGGGACGAATTCTATAGAAAATGGGAGAAATGCGGTCAAAGGGTAGGACACAGAAGTGGGATCTATTCCATAGCCCTTATGCATCATAACTTACGTAAAAATTCTTCAATTGCGACAAAACTTTATCATGTTATTTCGGAGGTATACCGAACCGGTTCTGTTGAACATCATTGAAATGAGATCAAAAGTCAGGGCAGAGGAGTGAGATTTATTCCACAGCCATTTTTCTCATAACTTGAGTAATAACTTGAGTAATGATTTCTGGTATGTTGGAAAGCGTACTATAATCAATGCATTGCATGATTTTACAAACTTGTTTTCTGTTAACAATTGATAAACAGGGGTTCTACGGCTTCACACAGCTTACGACCTCACACGCCAAAATATGACCCTGACAACGTCACACAATAAAATACATCCATTGGAAGTACGAGTACTTTGCAATGAATACAGAATTTCGTTATTTTCTGACATAATTTCCTTTATTTCATAGAATCGTACATAAGTCACGTAATAGGGAGAACGAAGGAAGCCGTAAGCTGTGCCTTTCAAGTGGTAGCGGTCACATTCATTGTGAAAGTCATTCTTGTAAAATAATTGTTTTATTCTGAACTTTAATTTTCAGTGAAACTACACCGAGTGATCACTGAATTATGATCACCCCTATCAAAAGTGGATGCGGCCCGTTGACCACGTGATTTCCGAGAGGGAGCTATTAGTCTACCAACGTTGCATATATATAAGCTGTAAGTGAAGCAGTAAGTAGTAAAACTCCGAGTGTGATGAGTAACCGAAATATTTGCCAGACTTTGAGAAAGGACAGATTGTGGGAGCTGGGAGAGAGAGAGTGAGAGAGGTAGGGGTGGGCGACTTGACTTCCCAAACAGGTTGAACTAACGGTTTGTTCGCGTGCGTCGCAGTTAAAGTGTATCAGCACAGGCGTGACAAATGTTCAAACAACAACACGTAGACTAAACTGCACAGGTGAACGAAAGGTTAATGTGAGAGGCGAGCCCCGGGTCCGAGTCGTACAAGCCAACAGACGTAGCACTGTTCAACAGTTGACTCCCAGTACAACAGTGGTCAACCCGGAACAGTATCTGTCATGACCATACGTCGTACGCTCGCTCCTATGAGGTATAACAGTAGACGACCCCGACGACATTCTCTCCTAACCAAGGTTCATCGGCGCAAAAGATTCGCCTGGTGCAAAAATCATTCAACTTGGACGTCGGATAACTGGAATAAAATGTGCTGGTCTGACGTGTCGCGAATTTTACTCCACTCCGTGGACCGTTGTGTACGTGTTTGGCGCAAATAACATGAATCATTCGTTCCATTTCGTATGGTCTCCACATTGGAAGCCGGTGGAAGCGGAGGCGGTTGTATGGTGTGGGGTATGCTAACCTAGCAGGGAATCACACCCACGGTGCATGTGGAACAACGTATGATTGGTATCCACTATCGTGAATTGCTTGTTGACTCTGCACACCCAGCAATGTAGCACTTTTTCCCGAATAGCGACGGTGACTTCCAAAATCACAATGCGCCGAGCCATAGATCCAATGACGTGCAGGAATGGTTAGAGAAACGAAGTGCAGACTTCCAGCATATGGATTGACCTCCGAAATCTCCCGATATCAATCCCATAGAGAACTTCTGGGACACTATGGAACAGCATATCAGGCGTATGGATACACCAATAACCTTTATACCTGTATTGAAGGCTGCATTACACACAGCTTGGTTGGGCATACCTCCCAACTGCTTCCGGCATCTTATTGAATCGATACCATGTTGTATTGCTGCTGTACTGAGGTCGAAAAGATGAAGTACGAAGTATTAGGTTGGTGGTCATAATTCAGTGATCAATCAGTGTTTGTTGAATCGATGCCACGTCGGATGTCTGCTGTACCGAGAGCGAAAGGGGGAAGTATGAAGTATTAGGTAGGTGGTCATAATTCAGTGATCAATCAGTGTTTGTTGAATCGATGCCACGTCGGATGTCTGCTGTACCGAGAGCGAAAGGGGGAAGTATGAAGTATTAGGTAGGTGGTCATAATTCAGTGATCACTCAGTGTTTGTTGAATCGATGCCACGTCAGATGTCTGCTGTACCGAGAGCGAAAGGGGGAAGTATGAAGTATTAGGTAGGTGGTCATAATTCAGTGATCTCTCAGTGTTTGTTGAATCGATGCCACGTCAGATGTCTGCTGTACTTAGGACGAAAGGGGGAGTGTGAAGTATTAGGTAGGTGGTCATAATTCAGTGATCACTCAGTGTATGTTGAATCGATGCCACGTCAGATGTCTGCTGTACCGAGAGCGAAAGGGGGAAGTATGAAGTATTAGGTAGGTGGTCATAATTCAGTGATCACTCAGTGTTTGTTGAATCGATGCCACGTCAGATGTCTGCTGTACTTAGGACGAAAGGGGGAGTATGAAGTATTAGGTAGGTGGTCATAATTCAGTGATCACTCAGTGTTTGTTGAATCGATGCCACGTCAGATGTCTGCTGTACCGAGAGCGAAAGGGGGAAGTGTGAAGTATTAGGTAGGTGGTCATAATTCAGTGATCACTCAGTGTATGTTGAATCGATGCCACGTCAGATGTCTCCTGTACCGAGAGCGAAAGGGGGAAGTATGAAGTATTAGGTAGGTGGTCATAATTCAGTGATCACTCAGTGTTTGTTGAATCGATGCCACGTCAGATGTCTGCTGTACCGAGAGCGAAAGGGGGAAGTATGAAGTATTAGGTAGGTGGTCATAATTCAGTGATCACTCAGTGTTTGTTGAATCGATGCCACGTCAGATGTCTGCTGTACCGAGAGCGAAAGGGGGAAGTATGAAGTATTAGGTAGGTGGTCATAATTCAGTGATCACTCAGTGTTTGTTGAATCGATGCCACGTCAGATGTCTGCTGTACCGAGAGCGAAAGGGGGAAGTATGAAGTATTAGGTAGGTGGTCATAATTCAGTGATCACTCAGTGTTTGTTGAATCGATGCCACGTCGGATGTCTGCTGTACCGAGAGCGAAAGGGGGAAGTATGAAGTATTAGGTAGGTGGTCATAATTCAGTGATCACTCAGTGTTTGTTGAATCGATGCCACGTCAGATGTCTGCTGTACCGAGAGCGAAAGGGGGAAGTATGAAGTATTAGGTAGGTGGTCATAATTCCGTGATTAATCAGTGTATTTTTAGTACAAAAATGAAAAAAAGAACCAAGTGACATAACTATTAATAGAATAAAAAAATACTAAAATCTCCTCAATTTCTGTTATAAAATAAACGCTTCTTTCTCACACTACTTCCATCCAGAAAAAACTAAGAAATTAAAGCAAATTTCTTCACTTTCCATCAGAAGTTTAAAGAAAAAATCAAGCACTTCATTCAAGAGGAAATCCACGCTGAAGTTTTAGTTGCCGTATACGGCACATTACAAACAAGGTTTTTAATGCAATGTATCTGATAATAAAAGCTCTCATATTAGCAGATAAGAGATATGGAGTTCTTAATCGCTAAACAAAACGTATTTTCCTTAAGCATTATGTAAATATTGTTTTTTTTCTCCTTTTATAAAATGTTGGTAATTATTTCGTAAAGTGCGCTAAATGCTGAAGAAGAAAAAAAAAGAATGACAAAGCTGTTAGAAAAAAATCTTATGAGGCAACAAAAAAAATGCGAAGACAAACATCGTTACAATCATGTTTTTATAAAGAAATAACTGTTTGACTGACTGAAAGCAAGAAAAAAAGTGAAGCAAACAATAGAAGAAAAAGAGGAGAAAAGAATAAAAAAGAATGAACAAGCAAACATCGTAAATTTATTTTCAACAAACCCGTAGTTAGGTTTTGCTACTTTCTCGGAAATTTTGTTTTATGCCGAGAATGTTCGAGGGAGGAAAGGGAAAGTAGCTACTTTCGTATTCCGAATTTATATTCATGAGATGCAGTCTTCTGTGCTTTTGGGTTAAATAGCTCTCTACTCGCGAAGAACCTTACAGATGTTTAACGATATTCCTAAAACATCGTCGGGAAAACCGCGGTTAAGAAAATGCGACACAGTGCTTGAAACTAGATGCCCGTGAAGATTCGGGCGTCTAAATTTAAGTTTTAATGCGTCTTCATACCCACATTTCGCACTTTTTCTCTTAAACGCATTGAGAAAATTAAAATACCACCAATTTATTTCGCAGAGTAGAAGCTGATGTATTCTGCCATTAATCTACCTTTACAGAAAATAATCGCCAATTAATTTTATCAGAATAATAAAAAAAATGTAATTGATTTCTATTCGTATGTACTTAATGTAATGAAATAATTAGAGATAAAAATGAAGCAGTAAAAAAACCCAATAATTAACAAGAAAGATGACATCGAATTTTCGGTTGTAATAAGCGCGTCTTTTGAATCCGTTCTGACGCGAATTAAGTTTATCGAAGTTATTCAAAGTCAATGAAACCGGTTAGGAAAACAATCAGCCGGTTTCAACAATCGATGACACATCCAGAAATAAAAACATCTTCTTAGTTCCACCAGCGGCAAGAAAGCATGTTACGAAGATTAACAAATGGCGCACAAAAAATTTCTCATAGCACAAGCAAGGCATTAGGAAAAAAATATTTTCAAATCGAACAGTTAAAAGTAGAAATATTCAAAAGAAGGAAACATTACATAACTTTATGCCTTCTAGCGGAAGAATTCGGCACAATAGAAAAGTTGAAAATAGGCGAAAAATATTTTGCATGAAAAAACCTATGTTGAGGTAAAAGAACCTATGAAGCACGTCTTACGGACGCAGAAATAGCGAGAAAAAGGTTTCGACCTTAACGCCCCTAACGGGAAATCTTATTTAAAGATGAAAATGCTCCACATCTCTACTGTAGCAAATGTCACACTGTAATGAAGAAATTTCTCAATAGTGTTTTGAGAAGTGGCGATACTGCTTCAAACTGAAGTACAAAAACACCAACTACGACAGAGCTGTGAACTACAAAATTCCTCATGTACAAGCTTAAAGTGTTGTACAAGATAATGGCATCCGGTGTTGAAAGAATTTTTTAAATCGCACATGCAGAAGAAATGATGTTGAGGAAAACAGAATAAACGTTGCGCCCCCTAGCGGAGAAATTGTTCTTTATTTTGGGAAGAAAATACACACAGAGTTCTGACCGAAGAAAGGAGTTTTCCAATCGGGTTTTAATCCCGTAGATATTGCTTTGAACGGAAACGTAAACTTACGCCCTCTGGTGGCAGACTTGTGCGTTAAGAAGAATTTGAAATGTATGAGAAACATTTTGCAGCTGAAACGCTCTCCAACAAAGAAAGTTTCAAATCGGACTCTTAGAAACAGAGATATAGACAAATATAATCTATGCATCTACGCCCCCTGGCTGGAAAGCCATGCATTATTTTAAGAAGAAAGTATTCTCAAAAGGTTTTCCGATGTGAGCGGTATAGGTCCGCGAAAGAATTTTTCAATCGAGCTTTCAGGAGCTCAGATTTTGCAGCAAATACCTCAGAAGCAGAAATTAAATCTCACACCCCTGACGTCCAAACCATTCTTTACCAAATATTAGAAATTACATACTAAAAGTTTCCCATCAGGAACTGTATGCGATACAGGACAAATTTTTCAAAACGGAGTTTTAGAAGCAGATATATCGTTGGAAACGCAATTTATCTTGAAGCACCCCTAGCGGAAAGTCTATGAATGGCTTAAAGTTTTCCAAATTATACGAAAAACCTATCGCATTGGAATCTCCCTCCGACAAAGAAGGATTTTTTTTCAAATCGGACCATTAGAAGGAGAGGTATTGACAAAAATAAGATACACATCCACGCCCCTGGCGTAGGAACCATGCAATGTTTTAAGAAGAAAATATTCCAAAAACGTTTATCGACATGAGTGGTATAGATCCAAGAAAAAATGTTTAATCGAGATTTCAGAAGCTCAGATTTTGCTACAAATACATCAGAAGCAGAAATTAACACTTACCATCCGTGGTGGCCAAAACCATTTTTTTTTTTTCCAAAAAATTAGAAATTATATGCAAAATATTTCCCATCAGGAGCTGTATCCGCTGAAGAAAGAATTTTCGAATCGGAGTTTTAGAAGCAGAGATATCAGGGAAAACGCTATTTACTTTTACTCCTCGTAACGGAAAATCTATGCGTAACTTGAAAAAGTGACTATACCTAAAATAGTATTTGACATAAATGGAATCCAAAGGTGAAAAAAGTTTTTCAATTGGATGTTTAGAAGCAAATATATGGAATAAAATGTATTTTGAGTTCGATATCATCTGCATTTACGCCCTCTAGCGGCAAAGTTGTGCATCGTAAAACAAATGGAAACAAAGGGTCATCATTCGCACATTTCAAACTTCCCAATGCAAAAAAACCTTTTCAAATCGAACTAATAGTTGCAGAGATATGGTGTCCACAGACGGACGGACGAACAAACAAGTAATATAAGCACGATCCAAGAAACGAAGCAACTCTTAGGGTTATAAGTAGTTTTCCCTCTTTGGCGAAATTGTTTCTGGGATGGAGCAAGGCCGTCTAGATAACACAAAACATTGGCATTAGAGAGAGCTGAGTTCCCTGTTTCAGTGGCGTCACGCGGGAACCAAGCCTTCTTATTGGTTTCCAATGCTGTCGTGCGTGACTTCAGTCACGATACCGTCGTACGAGTCCGCGTAACATGAGAATGACGTCACAAGCGGAGGGAACTCATCCCTCTACTATCGTTGCCTTAGATGGAATGAGTCAGCACCGCGGCCTTAGATGGAATGAGTCAGCACCGCGGGATGGGCACACAACATCGCCAATGACTTATCCATGACTTGGGCTGGGCCCAGCTTGAAACACCAGCGAGAAATCAGCGCTTCTGACCATTCGGTCGCCAGGAAGGTCACCACAAGTACTCCTTTGTTTTCACGCTAATGAGAAACCTTATTTTCTTTTTAGTAATACAAATTTGTAATCCGCAATTTCATTCTATTGTGTTAGATGTTAAATGTAAATATGTTCAATAACAATAAGTTTATTTTTTTACGGTTAGAAAAACAAAGTTAGTGTTGTGATATTTTCCACCCCTCATGCTGCTGGATGAAAAAGTAGGTTAAGAATAATTCCCATAATGCTCTGCATTTTCTGCTCAAGAAACGGAAACTACGTTCGAATATTATTTGATTATTTTTCTGCTTCATTTACTATGCTATTTATATTTTTGATTTCGAATGAAAAATGAAAGCAAGTGCATAAGAGTTAAGTTAATTGCATCCTTAGTCGTGGTCTTCATAAGAGTTCTGCTTTTAGTTCCCTTGCCAACCGCTATAAATAAATGGCGCATTAATTACCTGATTCTTCTTTGCGTTCAGTGGCTACGCCTATTTTCATTTACTCGCTTTAGTCGTGGTGAAGAAAGCATTCACAATGTCATCCCGGTGTCGCAATTATCTAAGAGCTGGCTTATGACAATTCGTTCGAGATGAGACCGGGTTCGAATCCCGGTGAGGCATGGATGTTTTGTTTGCCTTATGGCACTAGCTCTCTCCCTTGCTGCTAACCAGTGGCCCTAAATTAGGGACGGACGCGTCCTTATAACATATGGAGTTACTCACGATGGGCGCTAAACCCCAAATTATAAGCGTTCACAAGGAAAGCAAAGAAGACATGAACAGAAACGGTTGCCCTGGTGGTGCAGTGGCTTAAGTGCTGGCTTGCGACCATTTGTCCGAGAAAGATACGGGTTGGGGTCAGCAAAGAAGGCACGAATGGAAGCTGTTGTGCCGTTCCGGTGGTGCACTGGTCTAAGTACCGGCTTATGTCCATTCGTCCGTGAAGGGTACGGGTTCGAGTCAGCAAAGAAGACATGAATAGAAGCCGTTGTGCCGCCCCAGTGGTGCAGTGGTCTAAGCGCTGGCTTAAAACCATTCGTCTAAGAAGTTTCCGGGTTCGAGTTAGCAAAGAAGACACGAATAGAAGCTGTAATGCCTCCCAGGTGGTGCACTGATCTAAGCGCTGGCTTGCGACCATTCGTCCGAGAAGGGTCCGTGTTCGAGTCAGCAAAGAAGACATGAATAGAAGCTGTTGTGCCGCCCCAGTGGTGTAATGGTCTAAGCGCTGGCTTGCGACCATTCGTCCCAGAACGGGTTCGAGTCCGCAAAGAAGACAGGAATAGAAGCTGTTGTGCAACCCCAGT
Organism: Macrothele yani; assembly: GCA_039090855.1. Lineage (NCBI taxonomy): Eukaryota > Metazoa > Arthropoda > Arachnida > Araneae > Macrothelidae > Macrothele > Macrothele yani. The sequence continues at coordinate 32,404,269 of CM076989.1, read as the reverse complement.
GGTGTAGTGGTCTAAGCACTGGCTTACGACCATTCGTCCGAGAACGTGTTTGAGTCAGTAAAGAAGACATGAATAGAAGCTCTTGTGCCGCCCCAGTGGTCCAATAGTCTAAGCACTGGCTTATGACAATTCGTTCGAGAAGGGTATGGGTTCGAGTCAGCAAATAAGACATGAATAGAAGCTGCTGTGCCGCACCAGTGGTGCAATGGTCTAAGTGCTGGCTTATCACCATTCGTCCGAGAAGAGTCCGGGTTCGAGTCCCGCTGACGCATGGATGTTGTGTTTGTCTTACAGCACTAGCTCTTTCCCTTCCCTGGAACCAGTGGCCCTAAATTAGGGAAGGGTGATTGCTTACAACCCATCGAATTGCTCACGGTGGTAGTTAAATCTTGAATTAAAAAAAGAAGCAGTTGTGTTGAAACGTGTACCGTGATTGCTTTTACATATGGGGAAGCTGTTGATATATTAAGCATCGAAATACCGCAGTTCCTTCTTTACTTACGGCCCTACACAGCGAATGAAACTGATACACTATGCAAAACAAAAAATCAATACTTGGACTGTGTCGTACTACAGAGGTGAAGCACGTGTCAAGACGAAAAATCTGCAGCGATACATTCCGTTAGTGTAGCTTAGTCGGTTAGAACAACTGGCTCGTTACTGTGTGACGTACTAAAGAGGTGAAGCACGTGTCAAGTCGACAAATCTGCAGCGATACATTCCATCGGTGTAGCTTAGTCGGTTAGACAACTGGCTCGTTACTGTGTGGCGTACTACAATGGTGAAGCACGTGTCAAGACGACAAATCTGTAGCAATACATTCCATCGGTGTAGCTTAGTCGGTTAGACAACTGGCTCGTTACTGTGTGGCGTACTACAATGGTGAAGCACGTGTCAAGACGACAAATCTGTAGCAATACATTCCGTCGGTGTAGTTTAGTCGGTTAGAACAACTGGCTCCGTTACTGTGTGAAGCACTACAGAGTTGAAGCACGTGTCGAGACCAAAATCTGCAGCGATACATTCCGTTGGTGTAGTTTAGTGGGTTAGAACAACAAAAACGTTACTGTGTTACGTACAACAGAGGTGAAGCACGTGTCAAGACGATAAATCTGCAGCGATACATTCCGTTAGTGTAGCTTAGTCGGTTAGAACAACTGGTTCGTTACTGTGTGACGTACTACAGAGGTGAAGCACGTGTCAAGACGATAAATCTGCAGCGATACATTCCATCGGTGTAGTTTAGTCGGTTAGAACAACTGGTTCGTTACTGTGTGACGTACTACAGAGGTGAAGCACGTGTCAAGACGACAAATCTGCAGCGATACATTCCGTCGGTGTAGTTTAGTCGGTTAGAACAACTGGCTCGTTACTATGTGACGTACTACAGAGGTGAAGCACGTGTCAAGACGACAAATCTGCAGCGATACATTCCGTCAGTGCAGCTTAGTCGGTTGGAACAACTGGCTCGTTACTGTGTGACGTACTACAGAGGTGAAGCACGTGTCCAGACGACAAATCTGCAGCGATACATTCCGTCGGTGTAGTTTAGTCGGTTAGAACAACTGGCTCGTTACTATGTGACGTACTACAGAGGTGAAGCACGTGTCAAGACGACAAATCTGCAGCGATACATTCCGTCAGTGCAGCTTAGTCGGTTGGAACAACTGGCTCGTTACTGTGTGACGTACTACAGAGGTGAAGCACGTGTCAAGACGACAAATCTGCAGCGATACATTCCGTCGGTGTAGTTTAGTCGGTTAGAACAACTGGCTCGTTACTATGTGACGTACTACAGAGGTGAAGCACGTGTCAAGACGACAAATCTGCAGCGATACATTCCGTCAGTGCAGCTTAGTCGGTTGGAACAACTGGCTCGTTACTGTGTGACGTACTACAGAGGTGAAGCACGTGTCAAGACGACAAATCTGCAGCGATACATTCCGTCGGTGTAGTTTAGTCGGTTAGAACAACTGGCTCGTTACTATGTGACGTACTACAGAGGTGAAGCACGTGTCAAGACGACAAATCTGCAGCGATACATTCCGTCGGTGTAGTTTAGTCGGTTAGAACAACTGGCTCGTTACTATGTGACGTACTACAGAGGTGAAGCACGTGTCAAGACGACAAATCTGCAGCGATACATTCCGTCGGTGTAGTTTAGTCGGTTAGAACAACTGGCTCGTTACTATGTGACGTACTACAGAGGTGAAGCACGTGTCAAGACGACAAATCTGCAGCGATACATTCCGTCAGTGCAGCTTAGTCGGTTGGAACAACTGGCTCGTTACTGTGTGACGTACTACAGAGGTGAAGCACGTGTCCAGACGACAAATCTGCAGCGATACATTCCGTCGGTGTAGTTTAGTCGGTTAGAACAACTGGCTCGTTACTATGTGACGTACTACAGAGGTGAAGCACGTGTCAAGACGACAAATCTGCAGCGATACATTCCGTCGGTGTAGTTTAGTCGGTTAGAACAACTGGCTCGTTACTATGTGACGTACTACAGAGGTGAAGCACGTGTCAAGACGACAAATCTGCAGCGATACATTCCGTCAGTGCAGCTTAGTCGGTTGGAACAACTGGCTCGTTACTGTGTGACGTACTACAGAGGTGAAGCACGTGTCAAGACGACAAATCTGCAGCGATACATTCCGTCGGTATAGTTTAGTCGGTTAGAACAACTGGCTCGTTACTATGTGACGTACTACAGAGGTGAAGCACGTGTCAAGACGACAAATCTGCAGCGATACATTCCGTCGGTGTAGTTTAGTCGGTTAGAACAACTGGCTCGTTACTATGTGACGTACTACAGAGGTGAAGCACGTGTCAAGACGACAAATCTGCAGCGATACATTCCGTCGGTGTAGTTTAGTCGGTTAGAACAACTGGCTCGTTACTGTCTGAAGTACTACAGAGGTGAAGCACGTGTCCAGACGAAAAATCTACAGCGTTACATTCTGTCGGTGTAGTTTAGTTAGTTAGAACAACTGGCTCCGGAGCGAGGTGGCGCAAGTTCGATCTCCGTCAGCGGCAAATTTCTATTTTCACATCGCGCCCGATTGAGGAAAATGTATCTTCTGGCCGTAATGTTCTTTAAAAAATGTACGATGTTTGTTCCACCCATCGTCCGGAATTAATGAAAATTCTTTCTTCGCTTCAAAAAAAAAAAAAAAAAAAAAAATTAAGATTGAGATAAAGTGGCGTACTGCAGAGATGAAACACGTGTCGACGACAAATCTACAGCGTTACATTCCGTCGGTGCAGTTTAGTTGGTTAGAATAACTGGCTCCGGAGCGAGAAGGCGGCGCGTGCTCGATCCTCTTCACCGAGAAATTTGTGTTTTCACAGGACTACATTTAGTATGCATCCAAAATGTCACGCCGATTCCGCGCTCTCTCACATGCAGGCGCCTTTTATTATTTTAAATCTGGGCAAAAACTTATGCACATAAAACTTAACTTCGATCTCTCTTTTGCTACAGCATAGTCTCGCGAAAATGAAACATTCCGAAAATTTGTCCTCCAATTAATCTTTGGGAAGAGCGTTTCAGCAAGTATTGATTTTTATTTGATGCACTCGTCTGTTTTTATTCCAATTGCCACTGAAAGAGCATCTGTTAGAAGCCAATAAACGCAATGGGCGTTTCAGCGCTATTACCAGAGATAACATCTCCAAAAAGGCGAAGAGCCAAAATAAAACAAAACCCGATCGTAACAGTCCCTGCAGAAAGCAACGGAACATATGCTTCCGTGACACAGTTCAAGTATTTCTTGTGACGAATGCTATTAGTCAACAATAATGATGCAATTCGCTTTAATTATCAATTAATTAAGTGGAACATTGTTCTCTCGAAATGTTCGCAATCGTAGAGAAATCCAGTAATAACACAAAGATATTAGTTTGATTAAGTCTTCTGCCAGATCAATAAGCATTTCAAAAGTTGGCCGCTTTGTTTCAGCTTTGTTCATTAATCGTAACTGCTACCTCCAGCTATAATTTAATCAACAAAATGGAACGAAACATTTCTGCCACTATTTCTTGGTGAGAAATTTAAACGATTCAATTAAAACTGCGGGCTGAAAACCTGCCAGCTATTCTGTGGGAAGCCTCGGCTGAAATATTAAGCGGGAACACATGTCATCGTTATTTCTGTTACTTGGACTAAGGCCGCAACGATTCATCAGACCGTTACTCATTTCAATGCAGATTTGGAAAAATATTTCTGCCGCATATTAGCAGAATTAAAGGAGAAACCAAGCAAATTGCGAATTACTTCATTAGTGGCATAGTAAAGAATTGCAGCTCAAATGACTTTGACCGCTTCACAGTATTAATTAATTCTGCTAAAGCAAAAATTAAATAAAAAAATCATATCTTTTCCTTCACTTTAAATTCTACATTCAGGTGAGGATGCTGTTGCGGATATTCTTTTCCGTTTAGTTCGAATCTGTCGTATGTCGCCTGATTTTCTGAATCCATCTACTTCATGTCATTATTGTAACAGTTCTTGCATCGCAAATTACATCTTCTAATGATATGCATTACCAATGGTTCCCATGCACGTCCCAGAAACTCTTTTTTCTTCAATACTGTACAGGCCGACGATTGAAGACAGCACAAAAAAAAAAAAAAAAATACCAAGAAAGATGACACCGAATTTTCGGGTGTATAATGAGCACGTCTTTTTAATTGGTTCCGACGCAAGTAAAATTTATCAAAGCTATTGAAAGTCAATGAAACCGGTGTGGAAAACAATAGTATCTGACGGAAGAAAGAAGTTCTTCAATCGCGTTTTTAATTCCGCAGATATCGCTGAAACCGGAATCGTGAACTTGCGCCCTCTGGTTGCAGACTTGTGCGTTAAGAAAAACTTGAATTTATATGAGAAACATTTCGCAGCGGAAACGCTCTCCAACAAAGAGATAATTTTTCAAATCGGACTCTTCGAAGCAGAGATATGGGCAAATATTAGATATGCATCGACGCCCCCTGTCGGGAAAACCATGCATTGTTTTAGGAAGAAAGTATTCTCAAACGATTTTTCAATGTGAGCGGTATCGGTTCAAGAAAAAAAAATTAGTCGAGTTTTCAGGAGCTCAGATTTAGCTCCAAATGCCTCAGAAGCAGAAATTAACGCTTATGCCCTCTGGTGGCGGAACCATACTTTACCAAATATTAGAAGTTATATGCAAAAACATTTTCGATCAGGAACTGTACGCGATACAGAAACAAATTTTTCAAATTGGAGTTTTAGAAGCAAACATAACGCAGGAAAACTTAATTTACCCTTGCTCCCTTTAGCGGAAAGTCTACGATTTACTTGAAAATTTTGAATTTACACTGAAGAGCAATTGAATTAGAGACAGCTAGAGTTATGCAAATGTAGCACTGTGGGTGGCCCTGTGAACGGAAACGACATGACGTATGCAGCGATCCGACAATATAAGGAGTGATGCGAGGGGAATCAGTAAGAGTCGGACGCAGTATGGGTAAGACGAAGGATCTAAGCGCGTTTGATCGTGGGCAAATTGTCGGGGCCCGACGAACGGGTCACTCCATCTCAGAAGTCGTGCAGGCACTGGGATTTTCACGAAACACTGTGTCACGGGTGCACCGTGAGTACATCGAATCCGGTAAAACCATCCCTGCAAGGGCCAACTGGCGTGGACAACAGCGTGTGGATGAGCGGCGTCATCGTCGCCTAGCTCGCATTGTAACAGCGGATAGACGGGCCACAGAGCAAGAAATCACTCGGCAATTTAACGCTGGTGCACAAAAACGTGCAAGCAGCCACACCATCCAGAACCATCTCCTCACTATGGGGTACAGAAGCCATCGTCCCACGACGGTACCGCTGCTGACCGCACCTCACAGGGTGCAAAGATTAGCATGGGCGCGGGAACATCGCCACTGGACCCGAGACATGTGGAAAAATTGTTGCCTGGACTGATGAGTCGAGATTCACATCGGTACATGCGGATGACAGGATACGAGTATGGCGCAAACCACAGGAAGAGATGGATCCTTCTTGCCAGCAGGGTACTCTTCAAACTGGTGGGGGTGGCATTCTCGTCTGGGGAGTGTATACCTGGACTGAAATGGGACTCCTGGTACGTGTGGCATTTTCCCTCACAGGTCAACGTTACCGGGATATCCTGGACGACCATTTGCTCCAGTTTGTGCGTCTTCAACATCCCACTGGGGACCTCATCCTGCAACAAGACAATGCACCGTGCCATCGCTTCCGAATTGTAAAATGAACACTCCACCCACGTGACCTCGATTCCTTGGCCAGCTAGGTCACCTGATCTCAATCCCATCGAGCACATCTGGCATGCCATCGAGAGATATGTTCGAGGCTCTGACCCCCTACATCAAATCTTCGTGAACTGTTTGAGCTGGTTCAGGGGTCGTGGATCCGTATGGCTTCTCATCGCTTCCGGTGTCTTGTCGAGTTCATGCCGAGACGAATCGCCGCCGTCATCAAGATGAAAGGTGATGCTACACGCTACCAGACAGGTATCTCTAATTCAATTGCTCTTCAGTGTATATGAAAAAAACATTTCGATTCGGAAACACTATTCAACAAAGAAGAAATTTTTCAAATCGGACTCCTAGAAGTACAGATATTGACAAAAATAAGATATATATATCTACGCCCCTTGACGTAGAAACTATGCATTATTTTAAAAAGAAAATATTCCGAAAAGGTTTGTCGACGTGAGTAGTATCGGTCCACAAAAGAATGTTTTTCATTCGAGATTTTAGAACCTCATATTTTGCTGCAAATACATCAGAAGTGGAAATTAAGATTTACGCCCCCTGGTGGTCAAACCATTTTTTTACAAAAATTAGAAATTATGTGCAAACGATTTCCCATCAGGAGCTGTATTCGGTGCAGAAAGAAGTTTTCAATCGGAGTTTTAGAGCAGAGATATCGGGGGAAACGCAATTTACCTTTACGCCACCTAGCGGAAAGTCTATGAATTTCTTGAAAAGTTTGAAATTATATGAAAAAGATGTCACACCGGAAACTATCCATTAAAGAAAGGATTTTTGAAATTGGACCATTAGAAGCAGAGATATTGACAAAAGAAGGTATACATCTACGCCCCCTGGCGGAGAAACTATGCAATATTTTAAGAAGGAAATATTCCGAAAAGGTTTATTGACGTGAGTGGCATCGGTCCATGAAAGAATGTTTTCAATCTCGATTTTGGAAGCTTAGATTTTATGGCAAAAACGTGAGAAGAAAAGTTAACTCTTACGTCCCGTGGTTGCCAAACTATTCTTTATCAAAAATTTGAAATTATATGCAAAAGATTTTCCATCAGGCTGCCATATCCGCTGAAGAGAATTTTTTTCAAATAGAGTTTTAGAAGAAGAGATATCGGGGAAAACGTAATTTACTTTTACGCCTCCTAACGGAAAATCTAGCTTGAAAAAGCAACTAATACCTAAAATACTCTTCGACAAAAATTTAATCGAAATATAAAAGAATTGTTTCAATCGGATGTTTAGTAGCAATATACGGTATAAAACGTACTTTGAATTCGACATCATCTGCATTTACGCCCTCTAGCGGTGAAATTGTACATCGTAAAAAAAAAAAAAAAAAAAAAAAAAACGAGGTAAAGGATCATCATTCGCATATTTCAAGCTTCCCAATGCAAAAATAATTTTTCAAAGCAGACTAATAGTTGCAGAGATATGATTTATACATGCAGACGGACAAAGACGTGCTAAACAAGGCGTTAATCACGTGGATTTGTTTTCTTACCTATCTTCTCTTTACATGAGTATGCACGGGACTTTCCAACGGCGAAAACTCGCGAGTGTCGTGGTTTACAGGCAGATGTGAGCTCCGGCGCAATTCTTTCCACCCGAGACAACGCCACTTGACATTTTTGCCATAAAATGTGGGCCATTAAAGTTACTTTTGTTTCTGCGTGAGTTTCTTTTGGCGCTATGACGTCATTCTCGTTACTTTTTGAACTGGTCACTTACTTTTTGAGTTTTTGCCATAAAATCTGGACCATTAAAGATCGTCCGAGCCCGCCAACATTTGGTTACATTTAATTTATTATGGTAACTTTAATGTGCTGTACACATGACCAAGCTGGATTCAGGAGGTGTTACAGTACTATAGATCATATCCACGTACTGAGAGAACTAACTGAAAGAGCGAAATAATCGTATAATCCACCACTACGTAGGTACTTCAAAAAGTAACGAGACTGACATCATAGCGCCAAAAGAAACTCACGCAGAAAAATGCAGCTGTCTGTTTCGGAACATCTGCAAGGTCGGTCACATGACGACGCGTCGTTACAGCGCTCCGCTAGTTCGTTCTTGTAGTAGACGGCGTAGAGCTGAGACCTGTTTCTGTAACCCAGAATGGATTTAAAACTGGAGCAAAGAGCAGCTATGAAATTTTACATGGGTTTGAATAAAACCGCCACAGAAACGCACGAAACGATTAAAACATTCTTTAAGCGGCCGACGAATCTGAAGTAAATGTTGCCCAAAACTCTCCGGATTTTCCAAACAGAAATATTCACATAGCGTTCGAGTTTTACGCAAGCTGCGGAGAAATAATTTATTTTCCCCACTCTCGTGATCAATACTGACCATGAACTTGTCACCGTTGGTAGGCATCCCACTAATCTATATTGGCATGGATCCCACTACGGCTTGGTGATAGTCCTTAGTGATTGGTATCCCAATAGTCCTTGCTTGGTGATCTGTATTTAAAGTTCTTTATTACCACGAACAAATGGGGACATCATACCACTGGGTAGTAACAAATGAATTACAGCACTGCGCTGAAGAAATTTTCTCAACAGACCGGAAAAACGCCCGTTCGGATCTGGGTAGACACGAACCAGGGCCGTTGGCGTACGAGCTGAGCTCTCTACCGGCCGGACTAATTTGCCACGCACGAACGTGTGCTTGAAGCTGTCTGTTTCGTCGGGAATGTGCAATCGAATGGTTTCTTCTTTCACTTTACAATATTGCGAGGTATTTTTCATAAAAGTCAGTTTCATATAATTCATAAATTTATTTTTTCAACGTAACGATAGCTTTTTTTACCTTGAGGGAACTTCTTTCATTTTCAAGGAGTGTACATACTTAGAGTCGCTTTCCAAAGTTTTGTACTGTCCTTGTCGTCTTGAAAGGAGATTGTTGAATTAATATATATTTACCCGGGTTCATGTCACATTATGTTACATTTTTAACATTGTATCTTTCCTTTCCGAGCTATATTTGTTTTAAAGAGGAAAGATATTTTATTTTTCTTCTGGTTATTTTTAGAAGCGAATTTCTCCCAGTCTTGTGTATTCAACCCATGGATGAGTACATTATATCCACATAGCGTTGCTTTTTTTTTTTTTCAAATAATTAATAAATTTTGTACGTGTATAATTTTTTTTCCAGCAAACGATTTTTTTCATGGTTTTCCAGGACATTTGTTTCAAGCGGTTTCAAATTGTTTCTTGTTATTCACCCACTCCATTCCATGAATTGTTATTCATGGGAATGGAGTGGGTGTATTTCATGGCTGTAATCTAGTATTTCACGGTTTAATCTGATATCTTCGTCGACGTGGAATTTCATTAGGAAATTAATTCGCCTCTCTACATATGGATTTTTTTCTTAACAACCACTAAAATACCTCGATGGCGATAGCGTTGTCTTCAACTAACTGGTACCATGAGTTGATTCTGCGCATGCGCAGTCCCGTTGCTTCCACCTGCTGTTGGGGTTACATTGGTTGCCGGCAACGGGCCACTAGTGGCACTTGCCTGGCGGCCCACAATTCACGGAGATGCTGCAGGGCCATCAATGGCGCGCCAACTGATAGCGCTGCCACCAACGGACCGCTACCGGGCCGTAAGCGGCAGATTTCAGCCAGCAGTGATCCATCACTGCCAGCTGGTGGCCAGCAGTTACCCAGCACCTGTGTTTCTGCTGGGTAGGGTCATCAGCCACTTAAAAGGTTAATTGTGTTCAGCAGAGTCTTCAATAATCCTTGAAAAAATCCCTTTGTCGGTAATTACAGGAGGTTCAATTTTCTTATGGTTGCGTTCGCAAAACTTTTGGATATCTATCTTATTCAGTGAAAGTGGTTTATTAGCTGAAACCGCTTAATAAGGATAAGAGAGTGTTTTACTGTCGCTGTCGTAATTTCACACGAAAATCGGACATTCTTAACAGTGCTTTTTTTTTAAAGGTGAAGCCTATTTTTAGTTGAGTGGATATGCAGACTCTAGAATAAAACGTGAGATACTGTCAGGCGGATAATCCCTATATCAGGCATGAAATTCCATCATATTTTCGGAAGATCGATGTATGGTGTGCCTCCATTCAGATGTTCTAAACACTGCATGCGCTGAATGGCGTTCTCCTCAGTGGAATGCAACTGGTCAGTGTGATTTTTTTTCACGTATTATCTTGATCTGACTTACGATGCTGCCAAATTGGGAACACAACCTAGATAAAACCGGTTATTGAAGTATCGCCACAACTAAAAATCAGTGGGGTTGAAATCAGGCAAACGAGGTGTCCAGGCAGTGGGAAATGCACGAACAGTCCCTCTACTGTTGGAAAAATACCGTTCTAACAGCTACTGTGCCAACAATGCAATATTAGGAGTTACTCCATTCTCCGTAAATATGGTTGAGTCAATATATTTAGACAAATAGCATTTCCGCGCATTTGGAATAACACCAATACATTTCAACGAAATTTCCAAGTAATTTTTTAATGTAAAGTTATCCAATTTAGGAAGTAGGGTGTTAGCTGCACAAAAGGCACCAGTTAATTTCGAAAGTTGAAAAAACACAGTAGCCATTTTGAATCTGTGTAGTTCACGCACCTAATGTTTCTATGGCTTCAAACTGCAGCCGCCAAAAGCAGAACATGCCAAGTTACACGTCAGCAGGACACATTTTCAATAAATGCGGCCTTTTTAAGTACTGCATGTACTGAAATCGCTAGTGGAGACCTTCCACTGACAAATGGGCTTAAACTTATATGTTACCCATTGGTCCTTCAGATGTTTTTTGTTGGTAATGACTTTCTGGTGTAGCAATACACGTGATGAGTCGCGTAATACGAGGACAATTTTCAGTTGTCATACAATACAGATGGACTTGCTCAAGGGCGCTCCATACAGACATATATACCGAAGAGCCGAAATATTATGATCGCGCGCCTAATATGGTGTTCGTCCTCACCGTGCCGCCCAAAAGAGGTCTTACCCTGCAAGGCATGGGAGCTACCAGATTTCTAAAGGTGTCTTGTGGTATCTAGTATCAACACGTTATCAGCACACCGTTTAACTCTGGTAAGTTACGTGGTTAAGCCGCCGCAGATCATATTTGCTGTTCCAACACAAACCACAGATCCTCGATTGGATAGACGTCTGGGGAATTTGGAGGGCAGGGCAATACCTGGAGGTCTTCCTCATGTTCCACGAACCATTCTCGAATAATGCTTGATTAGATTGATATCAGGGGAATCTGGACGCCAAGACAATACCCCGAGGTCTTCCACATGTTCCACAAACCATTCTCGAATAAAGCTTGATTAGATTCATGTCTGGGGAATCTGGACGCCAGGGCAATACCCGGAGGTCTTCCTCATCTCCTGTTCTACGAACCATTCTCGAATAAACCTTGATTAGATTGATGTCTGGGAAATCTGGACGCCAGGGCAATTCCCGGAGGTCTTCCTCGTGTTCCACGAACCATTCCTGAATAATGCTTGATTAGATTGATGTCTGGGGAATTTGGAGGCCAGGACAATACATGGAAGTCTTCCTCATGTTCCAAGAAACATTCTCGAATAAGGCTCGATTAGATTAATGTCTAGGGAATCTGGAGGCCAGTGCGATACCCGGAGATCTTCCTCATGTTCCACGAACCATTCTCAAATAATGCTTGATTAGATTGATGTCTGAGGAATCTGGAGGCTAGTGCAATACCTGAAGGTCTTCCTCGAACCATTCTCGAATAAGGCTTTATTAGATTGATGTCTGGATAATCTGGACGCCAGGACAATACCCGGAGGTCTTCCTCATGTTCCACGAACCATTCTCGAATAATATTTGATTAGTTTGATGTCTGGGGAATCTGGAGGCCAGTGCAATACCTGGAGGCCTTCCTCATGTTCCACGAACCATTCTCGTCGAATAAGGCTTGATTAGATTGATGTCTGGGGAATCTGGACGCCAGGACAATACCCGGAGGTCTTCCTCATGTTCCACGAACCATTCTCGAATAATGCTTGATTAGATTGATGTCTGGGGAATCTGGAGGCCAGGGCAATACCCGGAGGTCTTCCTCATGTTCCGCAAACCATTCTCGAATAATGCTTGATTAGATTGATGTCTGGGGAATTTGGAGGCCAGGGCAATACATGGAAGTCTTCCTCATGTTCCACAAACTATTCTCGAACAATGCTTGATTAGATTGATGACTGGGGAATTCGGAAGTCAGGGCAATACATGGAAGTCTTCCTCATGTTCCACAAATCATTCTCGAATAATGCTTGATTAGATTGATGTCTGGGGAATTGGGAAGCAAAGGCAATACCTGGAGGTCTTCCTCATGTTCCACAAACCATTCTCGAATAATACTTGATTAGATTGATGTCTGTGGAATCTGGAGGCCAGTACAATACCTGGAGGTCTTCCTCATGTTCCACGAACCATTCTCGAATAATGCTTGATAAGATTGATACCTGGGGAATCTGGACGCCAGTGCAATACCTGGAAGTCTTCCTCGTGTTCCACGAACCATTCTCAAATAATGCTTGATTAGATTGATGCCTAGGGAATCTGGACGCTCGGGCAATACCCGGAGGTCTTTCTGAAGTTTCACGAACCATTCTCGAGTAATGCCTGATTAGATTGATGTCTGGGGAATTGGGAAGCAAAGGCAATACCTGGAGGTCTTCCTCATGTTCCACAAACCATTCTCGAATAATACTTGATTAGATTGATGTCTGTGGAATCTGGAGGCCAGTACAATACCTGGAGGTCTTCCTCATGTTCCACGAACCATTCTCGAATAATACTTGATAAGATTGATACCTGGGGAATCTGGACGCCAGTGCAATACCTGGAAGTCTTCCTCGTGTTCCACGAACCATTCTCAAATAATGCTTGATTAGATTGATGTCTAGGGAATCTGGACGCTCGGGCAATACCCGGAGGTCTTTCTGAAGTTCCACGAACCATTCTCGAGTAATGCCTGATTAGATTGATGTCTGGGGAATTGGGAGGCTAAGGCAATACCTGGAGGTCTTCCTCATGTTCCACGAACCATTCTCGAATAATGCTTGATTAAATTGATTTCTGGGGAATCTGGAGGCCAGTGCAATACCTGGAGGTATTTCTCATGTTCCACGAACCATTCTCGACTAATGCTTGATTAGATTTATGTCTGGGGAATCTGGACGCCAGGGCAATACTAGGAGGTCTTCCTCATGTTCCACAAACCATTGTCGAATAATGCTTGATTAGATTTATGTCTGGGGAATTTGGAGGCCAAGGCAATACCTGGAAGTCTTTCTCATGTTCCGCGAACCATTCTCGAAAAAATTGGAGCGTGTGACTTGACACTGTATCCTGCTAGAAGAAGACATTACTAGAGTGAAGTGCCACTTCCATGGAAAGATGTATCTGCTCTGCAAAGATGTTTAGGTATAGGTGGCAGACGTCATAGTTTCCTACACATGAATGACTTGTTTCTAAGCATAACATTGCTCAAAGTATTACACTTTTTCCACCGGCTTGTTTTCGTCCCATGGTGCATCCTGGTGCCAACACTTTCCTAGGTAACCAACGCACAAGTACCCGGCCGTCCAGATAGTTTGACAGATTCATCGAACCAGATGACGTTTTACCGATCATTAAAGGTCCAGATTTGATGATGCTCACTTGCCCATTGTGGGCTCTCTCGATAAAAAAAAAAAAAAAAAAAAAAAAAAAAAAAACGAGGTTAGCATGGGCACTCGGAGCTGCCTGAGGCTACGCAGTCCATTTTCTTTAGAGTTTAATGCGCTGTGCATTGTGACACATTACAGTCGCCAGTAATTTGAATACCGTCACCAGCATTCAAATTACTGGCGATTTGCTCTATAGTATTCCTTCTGTTGGCTCATACCATACGAGATAACCTTCGCTAACCTCGATGATCTATGAGCCGTGGTCGGTTCACATCTTGTCGGAGGTTAGTAGTTTTCCCTACTCTGACCACTCTGACCACTTTATTTTTTTTTCTACTCTGATCACGCCTCACCGTGAGCGCACTACAAGCTTTGCCATCTTGGAAATGCCCTGACCCAGTCGTCTAACCATTAAAATTAGGCCTTTGGAAACCTCACTTAATTCAACTGCGTTTTCCATCTGAAGAACAAGAATATAACAGTGATTAACAGAACTCAATATCAGACGTTATTTATAACGTTTCATGGCTTTGACACACGCCTTTGTGTACCTGTAGTTGCTTCAAGCATGAAGACGTATGATCATAATATTTTGGCTCTTGGGTGGACATTGCTGATATGAGCTGTAACTGACCGCACTAAAGTTCCCAAACACTAGATATGGGATATTTTCCTCCATATACACCTGCTTCCACTTACGTGAATGCAAATAGTGTTTGTCTTCCATGGTCTCAGAATGCCGACGGATCACAGCTCAAGAGGAGATGTTCAGTAGCAGGATATTTGCGGGACGAAACGGAACCAAACTTGGTAAGAATGCTCACGCGAACATGCAATCGTGATTTATGAGCAAAAACAAGTTTCATTTCGTGCCATCAGGGGTATTCAGCGCCATAAGCTCTATAAAAGCGTGCAATTTGCATACTGCACCAAGTCCACCGGCGATTGGACGACGGGTAACTCAGCATGCAATTCGCACATGTGGTACGTGCAATGGCTCTTTCCTTATCTTACAGTACGTTGCTTGTCAAGCTTTATCTCAAAAAAACAGTCGTAATGCAACTGATGCGCTTCGAGAATTCCAGCGGCTGAATCGTATGAGGAGCGGCCCAATGGACATTACAAATCTGCGAAAAATTATTGTAAGGTTTGAGAATATCGGATCTTTATCAGTGAGACCACGACAAGGGCGCAAACAGTTTAATGCGCAAGCTGCGGAGGAAGTTCCTGCTGCCGTCGTGGAGCGTGGAATGGGTAACAGCAGGTTCCAGTAGTGCAAGCAGGGCCGTAGCTACCGGTAGGGCAAGAAGGGTGGTTGGCCTCCCAGAATGGTCATTCCAAAGACATAAATTCGTATTCTGGGGGATGTGTAAAATAGCACTGTAACTAAAAAAGAAAGTTACATCCTTCAGTATTATCTTTTTAAGGACCTTGGTTACTCTGATACAGCATTTCATGTAGTTAACCAGGGTACAGAGTACCATGCACTGTGAGGTCTGAACATCTCATGTCCATGAAGGAAATGTTCCAAAACAGTGATTGGAGACATATATGCTGATATGTCTTACCTGCATGACCTTTCCGAACATTTTGTTGGGATGAAGATCTAATTAATCATCTGCGTTCTGTCGCAGAAAGTTCTCTGAACGTTTAACTTTGAATGGAATTTTCTTAGCCCTACCCCTAAAACTTCCACCTACGATCACTATCCAATACTCATTCGTTCTGTGCTGGTTTGTTTCTCGTTCTGCATTTCTGTGGAGTGTTGTATTGTCGGCGTTCGCATAACGTTTCCGCTTTACTTGGTATTTACAACCTGTGGTTCTTGGGTAATTACCTAGTTTTTACATTTTTAATAAAATTATGTCAAAAATCCGAAGTGCTATTTTTGAACGATCATAATACTTCCCTGTAACGGCGGTGTGTGAGAAAGTAAAAGCCACGTATTATTTGAAAGGAGCTCGAAGGGACGTAATTTCAAGTCTCGGCCTCCAAGATTAGAAAAGTTTGCTACGAGCCTGAGTGCATGGGCAATATCATGGCAATTGGATACGATGCACCCAACGATCTGGAACATTTTGCGCAAAATGTTGCAGTTTCATCTCTACAAGATCACTCAATAATTGCTTCATGATGATACGCAAATCCGACTGACAGTTGCTTTGACATTTCTGGCTTGCATGGAGGTAGTTCTGAAAGATCTTGTGTAGAGACGATCATTTCCATCTGCAAGGCAGTGTTGACACTTAGAATTTCCACATTTGCGCAGATGAAGACCATCGTTCGTACAAAGAGATTCCGTTGCACACACCGACATCTACAGTTGGATATAGTGTTACGACATTATTTATCATTGGGCTGTATCTTTTCAAAGAAAATCGTGGACCAGTGACTTGTACCGTCAATGGCCCAGAAACCGGGAGATACTCCGCAACTTTGTGGTCCTCTCTGACTCAACCATATTAATACGTTCGAGGGATCACACACCCATCAATTCCGTGCACACTTGTGTGACTTAGGACTGATGAGGTTCTCGAGGAATCTTCGCCACTCTTCAATGAGGACAGTCTCCAATTCAGGAAAAGGCAACGAAGATGCAGGCCAATCGGCAAAGTGCGTACAGAGATGCTCAATTAGATTTACGTCAGAGGAGCATGCTAAACACTTCATACGCCCGATTTTCTCCACTTGAAGCATGTTGTCTACCATCCGAACTATATGATGTCGAGCGTTAGCGTTCACAAAGAGGAGAGGATCACCGACGGCTGCAACATATGGCATGACAATAAATCTGCTGGTTTCTATATCTCTGGGCCGTTAGACTGCTGTTTCGGATAACGCACACGTCCGTACGTCAACCGATACTTAAGCCTGCCCAAACAATTCATGTCCGCTGTAATGTGACGTTTCCTGCACAAAAGCTGGGTTAATTCGTGTTCCGAGTTCCCTCCAGAAAAGGACTCGTCGATTCTCAGATTCCAGATTGAACCTCGACTCGTCAGAGAAGAGACCTCGACTCCACTCGCTGAGTCTCCAGCCACGATGTTCCGCAGCCCAGTTTCTACGGCCGTACGGTGTCTTCCGATTAAAGGGATACACACAATTGGTCTTCGTGCATAATGGCCACCGTGGGTTTAAGTTCACAACCTGCGTCCTGTTGACACGAAAAGCTCTCGCTGAAGCTGAGTAGCATTTTGCTACCTGTTCTGACGGACGGGCTATTTAACAATTGATAACGGTCGTCCTTTTTTGCAGCTGGTTGTAGACGGCTTTGACCTTGCCTTCTCCGAACACTTCCCGTCTCCTGGAATCGTACCCACAGTCCAGAAATGACACTTCCATCCGCTATGTCTCACCTACTTCCAGCCTGCCAATAGCTCTCCACGTAACTGATTCTAACACATCATGCTGTTGAGACATCGTTCAAACTGAAGATTTCAAGAAACGAAATATCACAATGACGCGGATGAATAAGGGAGCTTGCTGAAATCTTTCGTGCCGCCCCGGTGGCGCAGTGGTCTAAGGCGATGGCCTCTGACCATTCGTCCCAAAGGGGTCCGGGTTCGAATCCCGGTGAGGCATGGATGTTGTGTTTGTCTTTCGGCACTGGCTCTCTCCCTTCCCTGGAACCAGTGGCCCTAAATTAGGGACGGGCGACTGCTTATAGCCCATTGAGTTGCTCACGGTGGTCGTTAAACCTCCAATAAAAGAAAAGAAAAAGAATAAGGTAGCTTGCTGAAATCTTTCGTTGCTATTCCAATCTGTGATTTATGCATTCTGACGTCACAGACGCTAATTTATCTAAGAATGTGCATGATTCGTCTGTCTACGACTTGCGTTTACCACGTTCCGGTAAGATATCATCTGACTGGCTTGCATGATGTTGCGAAAGTCACATTCTCCCTAATTATTTTGAGCAGTGTAGCTCTGAATCGAAACAAGATAGCACATAGAAGATCGAATAACGTGGTTTAGTTTAAACGAGATAGCCAGTGAACACCTGATTCCTTATTTCTTGAGACTACTTACGTATTTGAACTTTGACCTGTTGTCACATTTTAATTAGCTCAAAATCATCGAGAAGCGTTGGGCACCGTTCAGACAGAAATTGTGTAATTTGGTTTCTTTTGGTTTCCTTTTTTTAACAAAAATAAATCAAATTTACACAGAAATACAGGAACTAAAAAGGAATGTTAAGTCAGAGTATGCCGCCTCGCAACTTTTTTTTTTTTTGCCTAAAAAATAAAGGAAAAAGTTATGAGACAATTTGTTGTGCACAAATTATTCAAAGCCGCCCCGCCCCGGTGGCGCAGTGGTCTAAGGCGTTGGCCTCTGATCATTCGTCCGTAAGGGGTCAGGGTTCGAATCCCGGTCAGGCATGGATGTTGTGTTTATCTTACGGCACTGGCTCTCTCCCTTCCCTGGAACCAGTGACCTTAAATTAGGGACGGGCGACTGCTTATAGCCCATTGAGTTGCTCACGGTGGTCGTTAAACCTCCAATCAAAAAAAAAAAAAAAATTATTCAAAACATTAGTTCTACCGAATAAATTGTGAAATTTCGGTTATGTCCATTTTTTCGTCTGTTTTTTAAACAGAATTTATTTTTAGTCGGATGAAGAACGTTCAAGATGAAATATAATCTCTTCGACTGCTTGTTTCATAGTCACAACTAATCTCTTTGTCTCTTCAGAAACGTTATCTCCTCTTTTGACGGAAACAAATATTTCTGTGTCTATCGGAAGAAAGCAGATAAAATAAATAATAGAAAAGCGGAAGGAAAGATGCGTCGCAAATCTTTTGTCACGCTCTACATCAGGTACCGAAAAAAAAAATGATTTCTGCTCGACATTTATAAACGTTAAATATAGATTGAGAAACACAAGCAGTAGTAAAATACAAAAATATGGAAACAGACCAAATAGCAATTAGAAAAGGACTTATGCAAGGTTGCCCATTGTTATCATATTTATTTAACCTGTACCTAAAAGAAGTAGTAGACAAAGTACTGCAGATGTGTGAAGGGATAACTGTAAATAGAAGACACATAATACATCTAAAGACTGCTGATGACATTGTCATCACAACAAACAGCCAAGAAAAATTAGAAAATATCCTGACCAAATTACATCAAGCAAGCAACAAAAATGATATGAAAATCAATATTAGTAAAACAAAAACTAATGACAATAGGGAGTAAAAGGGAAACAATAAAAAATATAAGAAATAATAACATAGAACAAGTAAACAAAAACTCAATTATCTGGGCTCAATGATCACTGAAGATCTTGACAATTTTGAAACCATAAAACACAGAATCAATAATGGATGAATAACAATGGGCAGACTAAGAAAAGATATGGAAATAAAGGATTAAGCAAAAAACTCAAACTAAAGATATACACAGTGCGTCAAAGAATTTTTAAGACTGGGTCTGTAAAATAAAATAGAAACAAGAAATTATAATTTGTTTTGGTTTGTTATTCAAAATAAGTCCCTCCGGCTTCAATACACTTGTTACAGCGATTTAATAATGATTCGAATGCCTGTTCCAGTTCACTTTGCGAAATTGCCTCCAAAGCACGCGTCGAAGCTGTTTGTATGGTCGAAATATCATAAAAAAAAAACACCCTTTTAATGTAATTTTAAGTTTTGGGAACAAAGGAAAGTCGCAGGGTGCTTAATCAGGCGAATACGGTGGATGATTCAACACACAGACGTTATTTTTTAACCAAAAATCTACGAACAAGAAGTGAGGTGGGACTGGGTGCATTATCGTGCAACAAACACCAACTGTTTTATCTCGATATTCAGGACTAATGCGACGAATTCTGCCCATCAAACGCCTCACAACCTTTAAATAAAACTCACCAGTAATTTTTTGTGCACTTGGAACAAATTCTTTGTGGATAATACCCTTACTATCGAAGAATGTAATGAGCATTGTTTTGATTTTCGATGGAACTTTTCTTGTTTTTTTTTTTTTTTTTTGGCTTGTGGCGAGTCTTTTGGCTTCCATTCCGCACTTTGTCGCTTTATATATATAGGATCATATTGAAAACACCATGTTTCATCACCAGTAACAATCGATTTTAAGAAGTTTGGATCATTTTCAGCGGCTGAAATGATGTCTCTGCAATGTGCACTTCTCGTTGATTTTTGTTCATTGGTTAACGTGTGTGGAACAAATTTAGCACAGACTTTTGTTTTGCCCAAATCTTCATGCAGGATGGTTCGAATCGTTTCTTTGTTGATGCCTAAAGACTCTTCCATCATTCTTAGTGACGCACATCGATTGTTTGCCACGAAATCACGCACTTTTTCAATAATCTCAGGTGTCCTAGATGAACCTGGTCTTCCGGTATGCTTATCATCTTCTAGCGTCTCTCTTCCGTCCAAAAAACGTTTGTGCCACAGGAAAACATTTGATCTACTTAAACAAAACTCACCGTAAACTTGTTTCATCATTTGGTACGTTTCCGAGGTACTTTTACCAAGTTTGGCGTTAAATTTAATAACAGCCTTTTGTTCCATCTTAATAATTCAACATGAAAAAACTTACTTCTCTAATGAACGCCCATTTCGTTTGAGTTACTTTGACAACTGCGCAGTACTTTTGGCAGAAAGCAAGCAGATGGTCACGGTTTATAACGCAATCGTGATTACACTGGTGGCGCCACCGTAGGCTGAAATCTAGTGCCAGTCTTAAAAATTCTTTGACGCACTGTGTATAATACAATGATAATTCCCACAGGCTCAGAATGCTCGATCTTAAGAAAAAAGGAAATGAATAAACTCAATGCTTTTGAAACAAAATGACTGAGGGAAATCAGTAGATAAAATTGGACAGAAAAATAAACAAATGGAAAAGTCAGAGAAGAACTTAACTTTAAAGAAGCAATACTTACAGCACTAAAATAAGAACCAACTAAGCTGGTTTGGACATGTTTGTTTCAAGAATGAACGCAGAAAGACCACCAAACATATTATTAAATAGTAGAATTGAAGGACAGCCCAGTAGAGGAAGACCAAGAAAGAAATGGATTGACAACATTAAAAAAGCACCCACTTAAACTCTGTAATAGAGTGAATATATTCTAAATTCGTGGAGATAATGTAAATGTACGATGCCATCGCTCTGTTTACGTTACTTTTATAAACAACGAATAGCAACTGAAAAATTGTATATCCGACACCGAATCCCAGATCTCTCGATAACTAGCCGAGTGCGTTAGCTTTACGCTACGGTACCAACAATTCATACCGCTATTCGTGGTTTATCAGGTTTTATCACCATTTCTATCGCCCCTTGGATTTATCAGCTGTAATTAAACAGCCTACTTTGTTGAGTGCCACTAGATGGCGACACATCAGTTGCTGAGCCCATCAATATGGATTTGTGTAATCAGATGATGACTGATAAACCACGAATAGCGCTGTGAGTTGTTGGCACCGTAACGTAAAGCGACCGCACTCGGCTAGTTATCGAGAGATCTGGGGTTCGTTCCCAGCGGTGTCGGATATAAAATTTTCCAGTTGCTATTCGTTGTTTATAAAAATAACGTGGACATAGCGATGACATCGTACATTTACTCTGTAATAGAACTACGCAAAATGACATCAGACAGAAAGAAATGGCGAAAATTCGTCTTTGAGGAATTCAACCATCCATGAGCGGAAGAGGAAATACAGATTTTGCCGACCGATAGCCTGACGGAAGCAGATGGACAACTCACGTTTTGTGCAGATATTTTCGTCTGTACGACATCGAAATAATGTTTGCAATATTAAGCGGAGATATTGTTTTTGCAGGCACAGACACGGAAAGATAGACTGAACCAAAACGGAATGATATACTAAATCCGATTTATTATGTTATTCGAAGATGAAAACATTTATAAAAATAATAATAACAGTAACCAAAACACAACAAATGCTGCATGAGTTCAGAAACTAATTCAGATTTCATTTCATTTGTTTAATAAAAAGTTACAAGATATAGTATGTTGTAAACGATACTCCTCTAGAACGCAGTCATAAATTAGCAGTTACTTCTTCCTTCACCTATTTTATCATCTCTCACAATTAATAACGAAATGCCTACCAGGATAAGTGTTTCAAAACATTATGTAAATCGAAGATGCAAGTAGCTCAAATTGCACTGTGAATCGTCCCCGTGCATGCATAAATAAATAAATCATGGACTTCAAATACTTACATAAAGCGTAAAATTGTTTGAATCTGCTTTGTGGTGGAAATTAATAAAGATGAAAGGAAGGTCGTCTGTGGATATTTTGAAAATAGCACAGCTTTAAAACGATAAAAGAGGGCGCTCATTTCTTAAGAAAGCTTCTGATGGGAATGATTTAACTACCACTTTGTATGTGGGATTCACGTTTCGGAGGAAGACGTTCACTTTTCACAGAAGACATTAGTGTTCTTAATGGATTAATTACACAGCATACCTCACCTACAACAGGAGCCAGTCCAAGGGTATCCATCTCAAGCCTGGAAAGCCGCGGAGACATTGCTTCGTCTGGGGAGGATGCAGACAAATTAAGGTCCGGAACTGCCCAAAGGGGGTTCCTTTATTCTGACTAATGAGAGACATAATTGAGGAGACGAGAGTAAACCGACTCATTTAAACAACATTTTGGCCACCATCCGGGAACCACAGGTTAGCTGTAACAGGGTGGAGAGGGGAGAACAGGAAACTGGTTATTTTAATTACACTGTGGTTGCACTTGTTATTACTCATCCACTGTGGCAGTGCGTACCAGTTATTAAAGAAGAACTATTATGCGTTTCTGGCTCCGTTCGTTCTTGCTGCAAAGGGAAGGGGGAAAAACTAAAACTTAATGAGTTACGGTAGGCGCATTTTGAGTTATTGAGGTACAAATTGGATTAAGATCTTGAAGGCTGCTATTCCACTCTGCAAAGTTTGAATAATTTCTCTTTGAGTGGATCGTTTGTGTGCGTCAAACACGCTGATGTTCAAATGCGAACTATGTGATGCAACTGCATCAAAAGTTGAAACCACTTAACAGCCAAGACCATAGGTATACAGCATGTTGTGCAAAAGCTACCCTGTAACGTAATGAAAATTATGACGTAGTAATGGCATATTTGTATTTCACGTCCTGCTTTGAGCAAAAATAACAGTTGTATCTTCTGAGAGTGATCTAGCAGCTTCATTGAGATTACCATTTAAACGGATGGAACGAATTAACTCGAGCTTACTAAAACGGCTGGAATCAGCTTCAGCGCATATGTTCGCTATGTATGAAGTGGACCGAACACGGGTGAAGAGAACGAACCTGCGCATCAGAAACCGTTGCTTTCCTCGTATACACTCTTTGCAAAAAGAAACGAAGCAGCCCGAGAAAGTCGTTCGATCCTGATGGAGTTCCGCATGCAAGTACCGCAGGGCTGAATATGCAAGTGATCAAGAAATAACGACCAATGACGAAATAGTGGCCCGCCACAACGCATGAGAATCGCGCATCGAGGAGGGTATATCAAGAGCCAGTGGATTGCGGTTGCATTAACATTCGCGGATTGTGAGGAAGCCTTGACATCGAATCCGTACACACTACGAACAGCTGAGCGAGGTTGAGAAAAGACGTATAATTGGGCCGAGGAAGGTCCGTTGAATTGGACTAAAACAGGCCAAATTCGTAGCTCTCAACCATCCGTGGCCAAGCTGCGTCATCTGAGGTACGGAAGTGACCATCCGGACCGTTGCCAGACAACTTTTGGCACCGCGAATATATTCAACGAAGCCAGTCCGCAGCCTACTGCTGACCAGCGAACAGCGCAGTGTTTCGCTGCAGTGGTGTCGGGCCCGATCAACGAGAGATAGTGACGTCGTATTATCTTCAGTGATAAGTCACGATTTGCATTTGGTGCCGATGACCAGCACATACGTGTCTGGAGACGAGCCGGATAGCATACCGATCTTACTTTCCTGTGGGCACCTGGGAGTGACTGCCTGGGGAGCCATTTGCTATAATAGCCGGACACCCTTGGTAGTTCCCCGTAGCACCTTCACGTTTTAACGGTGCGCCGACGACATTCTACGACCTGTTGTGTTGCCGTTGCTGTCGCAGCATCACCGAGCAATTTTTCAACAGGATAACCCCGGGTAAGCCTGGGAAGCACGGCTTTCCCAGGCTTGCCTCTGTAATGTCAACACCCTTCCATGACCAGCCCGATCGCTCCACCTCTCATCGATCGAGCATGTTTGTGACATGAGGAGACGCTACCTATACCCATACCGGAATGTCGGTGAGCTGGCCCGAAATTTGGACACAATCTGGCATACCATACCTTAGGACAGCATACCTGAACTGTATGAATCTATGCCACTCCGGGTAACCGCTTGCATCCGTGCCAGCGGTGGCGCCACAACGTACTGACTTGTTCGACTCGTGTAGCTGTTTTATCCCAATAAATGTCCCAACTGCTCTGAAATTGCAATCATTTTCTTTTCCTATACATGCACATTGCTCATGATAATTTACGGCTCGATTGGATAATTCTTTCTCGGTGCTTTGGTTTTTGTTGTTGTTGTTGTTGTTTTTGCAGAGAATGCATATTCACTCTCTGAGAAGTAAGCCGATCGCGGCTGAAATGAGTGATTGAAAGGGCTATACGGAATGAATTGTCCATTCCGTACAGCTCTTTCAATTCTTACGGTTACATAGCCCTTTCGATTGAAATATAGCCCTTTCAATTCTTACATAGCCCTTTCGATTGAAATATAGCCCTTTCAATTCTTAATGAAATATAGCCCTTTCAATTCTTACGGAATGAATTGTAAGAATTGTAAGAATGGACAATTCATGAATGAATTGTAAGAATTGTAAGAAAGGACAATTCATGAATGAATTGTAAGAATTGTAAGAATGGACAATTCATGAATGAATTGTAAGAATTGTAAGAAAGGACAATTCATGAATTAATTGTAAGAATTGTAAGAATGGACAATTCATTCCGTAAGAATTGTAAAATGAATTGTACGAATTGTAATTCTAAAATGAAAGGGCTATATTTCATTCTTTTTTGTTAAGACAATTCATTCCGTAAGAATTGTAAATGAATTGTGAGAATTTTAATTCTAAAATTAATTCTAAGAATTGTAAAATGGACAATTCATGAATGAATTGTAAGAATTGTAAGAATTGCCAATTCATTCCGTAAGAATTGAAAGGGCTATATTTCATTCAATTTTTAATGAAATATAGCCTTTTCAAGTCTTACGGAATGAATTGTCCATTCCGTATAGCCCTTTTAATTCTTACCTTTTACAGAAACCGTTGCTTTCCTCGTAGCTTTGTTACTCGAAGTAGTCGTTTAGAGGAATGATTGGCACCAATTCTTCCTGACCTGCTAAAATTGCTTCAACAATGGTGATTAATCTAAGAAAGGAGAGAGACGTTTAATTTACTTGTTTCTTCCCAGTGGCATGACGTCCGTGTCAGGAGGATTAGCCCTTACCCACTATACTTTGGATCATGTATCAGAGGATAAATGTAGATCGGAAAGTTTATCACCACTGACAGGTTTATTGCCTGCACTGCTGAGGTGAGAGTAGGAAAGGAATTGTTTAACCGTAGCTTTAGTAAAACCTGCACGCTACACTGGTTTTTACTAAAGCTACGGTTAAACAATTCCGTAGCTTTAGTAAAACCTGCACGCTACACTGCACGCTACACTGTTTTTTGTGCAGCTGGAGTAGCACCACTTTAGGTTACACCAAAAAGTGGTGCTACTCCAGCTGCACCACTTTCCAAGAAAAGATGTACCACTGTGTGGTGCAAAGAAAACCCAACAACATGGTTCAACTTTGCTCCACGATATGGTATAAGGTGGCACCACATTATGGTGCAAGGTTGCTCCATGCTATTGGGTTGTGTTTGCACCACATAGTGGTGTATCTTTTCTCAGGAAGTGGTGCAGCTGGGGTAGCACCACTTTTTTGTGCAACCTACAACAAAATTTTTAACAGTGTATATGAACATTTCTGTTTGGAGAGCGCATAAAATTTCGGGCATCATTTGGTTCAGGTACATCGGCTGCTTAAAAGATTAAAGGCTAATACAAACTTGTTGCCATTAAATCCGAGCTGCTGCTTTCAAAGAGCTGGTCAAGCCAGTGTTGCATGCAAAATTATTGATATAAAGTTTGCGCAACATGAATTTGATAAATTTAGGAGACAAAGAAACAGCTTTGTTACAAAAACGAGGTTTGCTCCCACGAGTCGGCCTTTCTTGTTGGAAATACAAGGAAAGGTATGACGCGCTTCTCAGTAGTCGAATGGTTAAAGTCCACCCAATAGAGAAAGAGAACAAATTATTTTGAAATTCTCGTTGCATCGAGCGCGTGGTCCATCACGTGAACTCACATACGCTAAATGGAGACAGAACTCATAATGACGTTGTTGATTGTTCTTCATCAGCTGTCATGTTTGCAAGCTATAATAAGTGATCTTGTTAGTTCCATGTGTAGTGCTTCTATTACGTTATTTTATTAAATAGTTCGTCTTTTCTCCAACTCAGGATGCAGTTATTCAAGGTGAGTTTCGTTCATGCATGCATTAGTTCTTCTTTTCCATCTTCTTTTCTTCTTTAGTCATAAGTCTCCCATTAAACAGTTCGCTACTTACTTCCGGAAAGGCTTCAACGTTAAAGTGCAGATAGATAAACATTCTATTTTTCATATCACACATAATTATCAAACATCCAATATTTCTGATAACAGGATGTTTCTCATTGGTTCTGAATGGAACGAGGTGTTACGCATATTCTTGTTTAGAAAACGCACGTTGCTTCCTGCCACCCACAAAGACATAGACATGATGGCGTCGAACCACGAGAAAAGAGATTTAATCCTTCTTACACGCCTTCGTTTTGTAAAATATTATCTCCTTCGGTAGAAAAGCGGAAATTCTAAAATGTTTCTTCCGAAAGGTAGAACCAATTAGCGTCGACATGTGTCAAAGAGTACGATCGAGCCCATCGTTTTGAAACGCGAGCTACTTTGATTGAAAAGGTTAGGACCAATTACAGAAATAGAGCCGGTGCCGAAGTCAGTCCTGTAGGCTAAAGATGAGAAGTTTCTAGGGACTTGAAATAACAGTTAAAAGAACGAGGTCTCTCGATGACAATAAGGATTTCTTGAAAGAAATAAGGTCATTGAAGAAGACGATGAATACGGGATGCCCACATGGACTCAATACCGAAGGCACAAGAATCCGGAAGAGTACTAAGCCATGTTTTCTTTCCTCTCCTCAAATGCGTGCACTCTGATTCTTTTCCATCATTTCCAACAATGTTTTTTTGATTGGAGGTTTAACGACCACCGTGAGCAACTCAATGGGCTATAAGCAGTCGCCCGTCCCTAATTTAGGGTCACTGGTTCCATGGAAGGGAGAGAGCCAGTGCCGTAAGACAAACACAACATCCATGCCTCACCGGGATTCGAACCCGGACCCCTTCGGACGAATGATCAGAGGCCAACGCCTTAGACCACTGCGCCACCGGGGTGGCCCAACAATGTTGGATCCCAGTTAGTTAGTTTTTGGATTTTGAAAGGAATCAAAACATAAAATTAAAATTAGCGGAATCCAGTGAAATTCATGATTGGGGAAAGGCCAGAGAATATAAGTAATGTTAGGTAGCACAGGGTTTTGATTGCATATTAAAAGAAAGATTCGTAATGGATTTTGCACGTATTTTTTATCTCGTGAAATGTAATAGCTCTTTGTATCTTGTTGATTAATAATTATGAATGACTAAGGTGTAATTAAATTTTTTAGAAAGATGAGATAGAAATCCTTATTTTCGAAAATAAGTTAGTTGTTATCGTTCGGTCGCTTTCCCCCACAACAAATAAATAAGTACTCCAGTTATTTAGTAATATCAATATTAATGTTTAAAACATTAGTGCTGTGAATGCAATATGCTTCCTTTGAGGTATTTAACTGGTTTTCAGCGCTGATTGATGATAATATGCCACATAAGCAGTCGCTCCGAACGTGACATTTCAGCGGCAATGATGATACCTAGGCCGACGGTTAGTGCTGTGACATACAAATGGGCTAGGCCTGAACCTACCAAGAGCCTGCCTGGTAAGTCTTCGAAGAAAACAGAATGTGTCAGAAGAGCTATGCAAAGGTCCGTCCGCTCGAAACACAAATCAACTTAGTATCAAATTCCGCAAACCCTGTGAGAGACTATTGGGATTAATGTTGCACCAGTACAACGCACACGACGATTCATGACATGGATTATTACGGTCAAGTAGCCGTTCACAAGCCGCTGATCACTTCGTTTAACGCCACACGCCGATTAGCGTGGTCTAAGAAATGTCGATCTCGCACTGTAGAGCAATCTAGAACTGTATTTTTGAACTGACGAGTCATGATACACAATAGTGTAAATAACATCGATCTTGGACTACAGACCAATGGAGAACTGTGCTTTGAACTGGCGAGTAATAGCACAGTTCTCCATTGGTCTGAAGTGTAAGGAACGTCGATCTCGGACTGTATACCAATGGAGAAATGTGCTTTGGACTGACGAGTCATGGCACACAGTACTGTAAGGAACATCGATCTTGGACTACAGACCAGTGGAGAATTGTGCTTTGAACTGACAAGTCATGGTACACAGTAGTGTAAAGAACGTCGATCTTGGACTGTAGACCAATGGAGAACTGTGCTTTGAACTGACGAGTCATGGCACACAGTACTGTAAGGAAAGTCGATCTTGGACTGTATACCAATGGAGAACTGTGCTTTGGACTGACGAGTCATGGTACACAATAGTGTAAGAAACGTCGATCTTGGACTGCAGACCAATGGAGGACCCCTCCGTGGTCTACAGTCTAAGTCAAAAGTTAGTCTCGTCAACAGACTGACAAGTTTTGGTATACAGTGGTGTAAGAAACGTAAATCTCGGATTGTAGGCGAATGGAAAACTGTGCTTTGAAATGACCAACCGCAGTAGACTGTCTAGCAGTCTGATGGTCGTTCTTGGGTGTGGTGAATACTTGGAGACAGAGGTCTTGAGTGGCGGGGCCGAGCTTTTATTATTATTATTATTATTTTTGTTTTGTTTCATGAGTTCAGTGAAAATTTCCGGGCACGGGCCGGGCCGAGCCTATACAGGAAGGTTTAGCATTTTACGCCTGCATTAGAAAAATATTTTCGTCTCACGAAATGAAGACTGATTTGTTAAATAATCAGATGGCAAAGTTCACTGAGTGAAACGAAGGACCTCATTCGCCGCCGCGTGTCTTGATTGATTACAGCTGAAACCGAAAAGCTAGGCTGTAAGATGAGAGTCTGAAATGGGAAATTTTATTTCTTTAAAGGATGAAAAAAACTCTATTCTTACTTCGTTGGATATAGGAACTAAAACAGGTGGCTTTTTCTTTTCAAGAAATCTTTACACGGAAAGAATTTTCAAGCTACACGAAACCAAAACGACCCTCTGGCGCCATTCGCTGTTACAACGGATATGAGGAAGTTCAAAGAATTTGCTTACATATATGGGTATCGGGCCTATTTTCTTTATTTTAAGTGTACAAGAGGAAAAGCGTTTACGTATATGTAACAGAAGTATGTAGTCATGTGTAAATCTCATCTACAGGAGAAATTCTTGGCAGAAATGGCACGTCGACAATCCTTTTACTACTAAGGTAAGTCAGGTCAATACAGCAGCTTCGTTTCTATACAGCAGGGAAAACAAGTTAACGCTTTACTGACAAAATGGATTAGTACTAAGGTGCCACAGGAAAAATGAAAGTAAAATGCGTGTGCTTATTCTGAATATCGATTATTTCAGAGAGATATCATATCCTTAAACTTTAAGTTTCGGAAAAAGAAACGATACAGTAACATGATATATACAGGGGGATTCAAATAGGACTTTACAACTTTGAAAGAATCATCATCATCATTGTCAACAATTATCAGTCCACTGCTGGACGAAGATCTCTCCAATCCTCTTCCACAACGGTCTGTCTTGTGCCAGTATCCTCCATGTTACTCCCGCATACTTTCGAATTTCATCCACCCATCTTCCATGTGGTCTTCTTCTGGGTTTTTCCTGTCTCTTGGAATCCAATCTAAAATTTCGACTGTCCATCGATGGTCTGTCCTTCTGGCAGTATGTCCATCCCATTGCCATTCCAGGGATTTTACTCTGATCATGATGTCTTCCACTCTCGTAACTTTTCTGATCCACGAGTTCCTCTTCTTATCTCTCCTGGCTACACCAAGCATGCACCTCTCCATGCTACTTTGAGTTGTCTGCAGCCTTTGTATGTCTCTTTCAGTTAAAGTCCACGTCTCTGAACGTAAGCACTGGAAGGATGCATTGATCAAAAACTTTTATTTTACGACATAATGGCATATTGCTCTTGAAAATTATGTTGTTTCTTCCAAAAGCTCTCCAGGCTAATTTTATACGTCGATTATATTTTTCATCAATGTGACCCTCACTTGATATCTGCTGTCCAAGATAAGCGTACGCATCAGTTATATCCAGCTTTTCTCCATCAATCGATAAATCTTTATTTCTTGTAAAAGCATTGTACATCACTTTTGTCTTCTGAAAGTTCATTTTTAATCCCACTTCTTCACTCTTGTCAGCAAGTTCCTGGATCATACTCTGCAGCTCTGATGGGGTAGTTGTAAAAATGACTACGTCACCAGCAAAACGAAGGTGAGTTAGATAATATCCATTAATTTTTATCCCTTTGTTTTCCCAGTTCAGTGATTGAAAGACATTTTCCAATGGGGCATTAAAGAGCCTCGAAGATATGGTGACACCTTGTCTCACTCCCTTTCCAATTTTTATGTGTGCTATATTCTCAAACAGCCGAATCATTGCACTTGTATTTTCGTAGATGTTATTAATAATATTAATGTATGCATCTTCAACACTGCAGGATTTCAAAGCCATTGTAACTGCTGATGGTTTCACTGAATCAAAGGCCATTTCATAATCGATAAAAGCCATGCACAATGGAAGTTCATATTCCCTCGCTCTTTCAATTAGTTCTCTCAGTATGTGGATATGATTGATAGTGCTGTAGCCACTTTTGAATCCAGATTGTTCTCTCGGTTGAGCCATGTCCAGTATTACCTTCAAGCGGTGTGAAAGAACTTTAGTGAAGATTTTATAAACCACTGATAAGAGGCTGATAGGTCTGTAGTTCCTGAGATCTTCAATGTCACCTTGTTTATGTAGCAGGATCATTGTAGCGTTGTTCCAATCCTCAGGTATCTTCCCTTTATTAAGGCATCGAGCGAAAACTTGGGCGAGTATGTTTTAACTTCTGCACATGCTTTTTGTATGATGTCTACAGTAATTCCATCTTCTCCTGGAGCTTTTCCCCGCTTCATGTTCTTGATTGCATGTGCAACTTCTGCTGGTAGGACTGGAAGAACTCTGGTACTGGTACCTTTCATGATGTCTGGAGTACATGTATCATCCCTTTCATATAATTTGGAGTAGAAATATTTCACTCTTGTCAAAATTTCGTTTCTATTTCTTCTTTGAAGGAATATAGAAATTTATTCAGTACAGTTGCAAAAGTTTTGGAAGCGTTAATCTGTAGCAAAATATATCAAGTTTAACCTCACGTAGTACCACTGCACCGAATTCCGTAACCAGAGTCAAAATGACTGCTTTCACAGGTGAGAAGTCTGCTCGCTTGTGTTTTGGTTTGAAGAAACAAAATTCCGTGACAGCTGTTCAACGGAAATTTCGCATCCTGTATCGTACGGATCCTCCCACCGGACCTAGAATTTATACTTGGAGTAAGTATTTAGTTGAGACTGGTTATTCTGTTTACTATCCACGGTATTGTGTATCTGGATATGCTCGAGAATTGTCTCATTCCACAGCTGGACGACGATGACCAAGAAGGATGCATTCACTTTCAGCAAGATGACGCACCAATTCACTACTATACAGATGTCCGGAATTTCCTCAATAAATGTTTCCCTGGCAGGTGGTTTAGTCAAGCTGGACCAATAGAATGGTCACCTCGTTCTCACGACTTGACATCTCTCGATTGTTTCCTATGAGGTTTTATTAAAGATCCAGTGTTTTTTCAAAGATTACCTGCAAATCTCGCTGAACTAAAAACTCGAAACATGACAGCAGTTGCAGAAGTGACAAAAGATAAGCTACTTCGAGCTTGGAAAGATAATGACTTCAGGTGCGTATTATCAAAGCAGTCACATTGAACCAAAATCCCTAAGTGGGATAAAACGGGATGCGTTTTTCTACAGATTTTCACCTCAAAAAATTCTATAAGTATTCTGAATAAATTTCTATATGCTTTCAAAGCTGTAAAGTTATTTTTTAATCACTCTGTATGTTACACAAATATCCAAAGTAGGTACCTGATATGCCCACATTTTTCAGTACTCTTTAAAAAATGTCGGGTATATACACTGGCGGAAAGTGAAAAAAGAACACCGAAAAGCAGACCTCTGATACCAACGAAATTTATACAGCATAATAACGGAATACAAAGGATAACGTGATCAAAACATTATGGCAAAATACAGCTGTATTTGCTGGCAAACTGAAAAAAAACATTTCCATGTAACATGGTTAGTACGAGGTTGAACCGCCATGAACTGCGTCACACTGTGCAATTCTGGCATGGAGTCTGTCGTACAGATGTTGGATGTAAGTTTGGGGTATTGAGTTCCAAGCATCCTCAACCTGGACGCGTAAATCGGGGATGGTCGTGGCTGGCCGTGGAGACCGGATAAGTAGTTGTCCCATAAAATCCCACACGTGCTCAATGGGGACAAATCCGGTGAACATGCACGCCATGGAAGTTGTCTCACACACTGAAGTGCATGTTGCGTTGCACGTGACGTATGTGGGCGTGCGTTATCTTTGCTGGAAAACACCACGATGGACCGACCTTACAAATGGCACAACAACGGGCTGAATGATGTTGTTGATGTAGGAGACGCTGTTTAACGTACCCGGTACAAACACTAGTTGTGTACGGGAGTGATAGCTGATCTCTCCCCACACCAGGAGACCAGGTGTAGGCCCTGTGTGTAGCTGGCGGATGCAAGAAGGATGGAGACGCTCCCCTGTGCGTCTGCGAACACGCATACGGCCATCGGAGGCTTCAAGCAGAATCTGCTTTCAGCGCTGAACACGACAGATCGCCATTGCGTTCTCCAGTGCAGACGTTGGCGACACCACTGCAGCCGTTCCTGACGGTGGGCTGGAGTCAGAGGTTCACATGCCAGAGGCACACGTGCACGTAGTCCGGCATCCAGTAGACGGTTGCGGATTGTTCGCACAGTCACCTCAGGTGCAACAGCAGCTCGGATTTACGTCGCAGTTGATGTTCTGCTTGACAACGCCGCTCTTCTTATGCGTCGATCGGTCCGCTCATCAGTCCGTCTGTGACTCCCGGTTCCACATCTTCTCGTGTGGGAATGCTCCTCGGAACATCTACGCCACCATCGTACCACCACCGATGCATTCCGTCCAATTTGCTCCGCAATACGACGATACGACCACCCGGCCTCGCGGAGTCCGACAAGACGACCTCGCTCAAAGTCCGACAACTGTTGAAATCGTACACGTCTTCCTATGTCCAGGCATTGCAGCTTCTTCAGGGTCTTCGCACGTGTCCGTACGCCGACTACTGATTACATTCACTTCTCCGTACTCCTTAAATACCACCGACGATAATTTGCATATTATGCCGAGCTGTGGCGTAAGCGCTCACCGGTTGGTCCCGAAATTAACATCACACCTACGTAAACTCGACCTCATTAACATATGTAAATTTCATGTTCGTCCGCCAATTTCTTCTTGGTGTTCTTTTTTCACTTTCTGCCAGTGTATTTTATTGCAGCATAGCTCATAGAAGGTTTGGAAATTCAAAGTCCATGTACCGAAGGTACCTGGATATTCATTTCTCCATTTCGAATATGCATTTTTTTCTGATTTAGAATTTCCTTTGTGAACGTCTCGCGGACCATTAAAAAAGTGCCCTGCGGGCTACGAGTTGAAGACCCATGCTCTACAGGATGGAAGTCTGGAACGGGTCGGACCGGGCCGGGTCAGGCCGCCCTTTCTAAATTAAGGCTCGTGCAGGCCTTTACTCTATCCTACCGATTACGAAGTTTGGTGGAGAGTGTGATGGTATGGAGATGCTAGTCATAATACAGCACAGGCTCACTAGTGTGTTTTGAACCAAACCATGCTGAGCTCTACATAAACGTCCCGTAAAATTATGCACTACCAATGTTGTGGCAGTGCTTTAAGGCAGGCCCATCCCCACACAGCACAGAATATTTCGTATATGTTACAAGTACGTAGCACTGAAACATTGAGACTTTTCAGATACGTTGCGCAATGTAACAGTAATGTTTCACAAAACTTACGGTTACGTCAGAATGTCGTCAAATCTTACATAACTTTGAAACATAACCGATTCGTTAAGGTGAAAGGTCTTTGTAACTTCAACATGCCAACTTCATGTTACTGTTACGTATTCGAAAGATATTTGTAACATCGTCATATTACTGTTATGTATTTATTACGTTTAACATTGTAGTTTTAATAAACTTTGTAAATCACAATAAAAATATTAGGCTCGACAGCTGTTTCAAAAGCAACAACAGTCGTATTACGATATGTTTACGTTTTAACAGGTTCAACGTAGTCCGTTGTCCATTGGGAACAGTGGCGGCGTTTATATATCGATAACAAAAGAAATAAAAATCGGTCCCAAATGAGAGTGTTGAGTTTCTATTATACATGTGGAATAGACTACATTTCAGCGAAAAAAAGAAAGGAAATTAAATTCCTCGTTTCTCTAAATACCTACCAATATGAGATTTCTCAGCTTCAAGCAAAAAAAAAAAAAAAAAAACATGCTTGTACAATGTATTAATACAACACAGCCAGATTTTATAATTATTATAATCAAAACAATTACTTACTTTCAGATAATCTTGAATCACACACACACACACACACACAAAAAAAAAGGATAAAATATTAAATTCACTAACTAGCAAACTCGAGTACGACAGTATCACCAAAGAATATACCTGTAGCACGTGGAAATACGACTACGAGAGTGTTTCAGTGAAATGGCATAAACGCGCATGCGCATCCACGCCGTTGCCAAACCTAAAATCTTAAATATCGCCGAATGTAACATCAAGGTAGCAATTATGTACAATGGAAACTATAGAACAGTAGTATCGGTGAATGCTATTTTTAACGTAACCGTAATGCACAAAGAGTTATGTTCCGAACTAGATGTTGCTGAAACGTAATTGTAAGATATCTCTGAAAGTGTAACGAAAATGAGAGATTGTAACATTATTGATACATATCTGAAACGTTTTGTGCTGTATGGGATATAATCAGGCTGTAGCTAGAGGCGACTTTAGATCTTTTAGGGCCCTAGGCGCCAAAAGATTCAAAGAGCCCTCTCTCCTTCTTATTGCCTCAGAAATTTTCATCTATCAGATCAGCAAAAAAAAAAAAGAAAAAAAAAAAAAAAAGAAGAAGTAGCGTCGAGAAACAGTTTTTATGTTTTTTAAAATTCCATTCTTAGACCGTTTTGTAAGAAAGGGTGCTAGTATAATCTCCTTGTCTGCCCGTGCACATCGAACTTTTTGTTTTTAGAGATATTTCAAATAATATTTTTGCAGCTAATAGGAAATCCAGCGATATTAAGTTCGGTACTTTAAATACCGCTAAGGACTGCGCAGTTGAAAATTCCAAAAAAAAAAATAAAGTTTTGTTGTGAAGAAACTATTCAACCTAAAGGAAAAAAAATATTTTTGTGCCGCAAAAATAAATATATATTTTAAATATTTCAGAAGGAACAGTTATTATGCTTAACTGTTTCTTCTCAAATATTTAACATTTTCAATTAGTTCGTTATTTTCCTGCTAAAGGAGCTGAAGGCCAAGACATTTGGATTTCACAGATTTTACAAAAATTATTTTTGTGAATGATCGGACATAAAAATTCTCTAAGATTTTCCCTTTTTTTTCAAATTTCACTACTAGTTCATAAATTTCCCGCGGGGAGTTTTCTTTAATGGAAATTTCATAAATTTTAGCTTTGCGTTGCGACGAGACGATTTCAGTTACAGCAAAAATTATTTTTTAGTTTGATGCGTTAGATAGAATTAATTACTTTCAGTTGCAGGTTGCTAGGCAAGTATTACGCTAAGGGCGCTGAAAATGAAATTGCGTATTACGCGCGACGCGTAAATTGTCATAAAATTACATAAAATTGGAATGCATTTCAATTATAAAACGTTCTCCTTCCGTTGCTTCAACTTTGGAAAATCATCTTGTTTTTTACGTTTTGAGCCAATTAGTAGGAAATGAGCATGGCATCATGCAAAAAAAAAAAAAAAAAAAAAAAAATGAGGACCTTGACAACCGGAAAAGTTCTGCACATTGGAAAATACGGGTAATATGCAATTTATGCAGAGTGCTTCCCTTGGAAAGGATGGATGAATTTCGTGGAGCAGTTTTGACATAGACGAATGCCATTGACCAAGAAAGGTGGACAATAAGAATTTCATCAGTCACTGCAGGAAAGCGAGAATGTGAAGAATTTCTTGAAATCATTTTTTCTTATTAATTTTCATCGGAAAATTAAGAAGGTCTGCATTTTTTTAAACCAAAACAGTACTGGAAATCTAATTATACGTTTTCGGGGTCCCTTAATCTCTGCGTCCCTAGGTACGCACCTAGTGCACCTAATTGGAACCCACTGGCTGTAGCTGCATGGTTATGCATTATAGAAAAAATCGGGAAATAAATGCAAAATATTCATATGGGATGCAAAAAAATATATATAAGGTTTTCGATTAGTCCCCAAGATCAGTTAAAAGAAGAAATATAGGAGGAAACATGATAAAAACACATTCTAGCGGAAGAATTTCGCATAATGGAAAAGTTGAAAATAGACGAAAAGTATTCCTTACGGCAAAATATATGCTAAGGGAAAAGAACTTTTCGAATACGTCTGAAGCAGAGATAGCGAGAAAAAGGTTTTGACATCTACGCCCCCTAGCGGCGAAGTTGTGAATTATTTAAAGAGGATAATACTCCCCATCTTAGTTGTAGCGGATTGCATGCAGTAAAAAAAGGAATTTCTCAATAGGGTTTTTAGAAGCAGCGGTACAGCTGCGAACAGAAGTACACAGACACCACCTAGCGCAGAACTATGAACTACAAAACGCTTCAAATGCAAACATAAAGTGTTCCACAAGGTAAATGGTTATAGTCTGTGAAAAGATTTTTTTTAATCGCACATTTAGAAGCAAAGATATTGAGAAAAAAATATTTAAACATTTGTCACCACTAGCGTCTAAATAAAAATTTTAATTTTGCATTATTTTGGGAAGAAAATACACCCAAACAGTTTTCATAGTTAGTAGTAACTGACGGAAAAATAATTTTTCAGTCGAGTTTTTAGTCTCGCAGATATTGTTGCAAATGGAAACGTGAACTTACGCTCTCTAGTGGCACATTGTACATTAAGAAAAATTTTGAATTATATGGGAAATATTTCGCACCGGTAACGCTCTCCAACAAAAAGAAAAACAAATATCTTCAAATCGGACTTTTAGAAGCAGAGATATCGACAAAAATGAGATACACATTTACGCCCCTGGCGGAAAAAACTATGCATTATTTTAAGCAGGAGGCATTCTCAAAAAGTTTTCCGAGGTAAATGGTATCGGTCTACGAAATAATTTTTTTAGTCGAGATTTCAAAAGCTCAGATTTTGCTTTAAATACATCAGAAGCACAAATAAACACTTACCCTCCCGGTTGGCCAAACCATTCTTTACCAAAAATTAGAAGGTATATGCAAAACATTTTCCATTAGAATCTGTATGCGATGCAAGAGGAACTTTTCAAATCGGACTTTTAGAAGCAGAGATATCAGAGAAAACGCGGTTCAACTTCACTGCCCGTAGCGGAAAATACAAAGGTCGATCAATAAGTAACGTACAATCGCCTGTAACTCCCCAGTTTTCAAAGGTTGAATCATGAAAGTTGGTGGGTAGGACCTTTATTCTATTAGCTTCCAAATGATCATTAACAGATGTTTCTTCTCTTTGCAGGTGAAGCGTAATGGATGGTGAAATGGACACCCTCGCATTTTCGTTGATAGTTTCGGCCCACAGACAATTGTTGCCAGAGTATGGTGAGAAAACAATGGATCACGGTAATGTGTAGCGATGGTTGCAGAGATTCCAGAGAGGTGATTTTAGCATTCAGGATAAACGACGATGCGGCAGACTGCAACTGAGGAAGCCATTGAGAAGCTGATTCATTATGACAGATGCATCACCACTTTCCAACTTATGGACCGCCTTGGCATTTTCCGGTATCCTAAGTGGTAGAACGCTTAGGATACCGGAAAATCTGTGATCGTTGGGTATCACTGCTCCTCACAAAAGAGATGAAGAGAATTCAGAAAGAGGTGTGTGACGGTCTGCTTGAACATTTCGCTCGTGGCTTTCCACAATGGTTTTATGGTGAGATAACAGGTGATGAAACATGGCTGTTTCATTATGACCTGCACAGTAAACGTCACTCAAAGGAGTGGAAGCATGTGGGATCACCGCGGATGAAGCCACGGCTTTCAAGGTCATCATGGCCACATTTTTTCGGGATCGTCAGGGCGTCATCTTCATCGACTTCCTCGAAAGTGGGTTAATGTTCATCCTTGGAGAAGATCAGGCGTGCCATCAGAACTGAGTGACCACACTTGCAAGCCGAGGACATCAAACTGCATCACGAAAATGCGAGACCGCACACTACACAGATGACAGTGCAGAAAGTTACTCGACTGGGCTAGACGCTGGTACCACAACCACCGTACAGCCCATATTTAGCACCATCAGACTTTTATCTGTTTGGTCGTCTGAAGGCACATCTACGTGGAAAAGCATTTCAGAGTGGCGCAGAACTCATTGCGTGTGTCATGAAGCGGTGTGATGTCCAACCTCCGAAGTATTACCGACGTGCGTTCTTGTCATGGAAAGAAAGTTGGCTGCAATTTAGTGAAGACAATGGATCCTACATAAAGTGTCTTATCTCTAAAGCCAAAGGTCCGGACCGCGGGTGGCCTAGTGGGCAACGTTCGTGACTGCCACGGAAAAGACCTCAGGTTCTATCCCGGGCAGGTACGAACGCTCGATCCACTAATATATCCGCCGTGCGTTGGATGGACACGTTAAGCCGTCGAACCCTGGGTACTGACCCCCCCGGTAATAAATAAGGGCGTCTATCTCCCCCTTTCTACTTTGCTTCCGTGTCACTTCCCTATCGGGCAATCTAGCCCAAATCCCCTAGCTTCCTTTTTCTAACGGTTGTTTAAGACCTAGGGTCAGACACTCCGTTCCTAAAATCCTCGACATATGATCATTTGATCAAGCCAAAAGTCCAAGGTTGCTACCCACTAACTTCATGATTCAACCTTTAAAAACTGGGGAGTTGCAGGCGATTGTGCGTTCCTTATTGACGGACCTTTGTATATGCGTTACTTGAAAAAGAGACTATACTAAAACAATCTGCGTTATAAATGGCATCGAAAATATAATCAATCGGATATATAGAAGCAAATATACATATGCTTCTGCTTCTATATATCCGATTAATTATATTTTCGATGCCATTTATAACGCAGATTGTTTTAGTATAGTCCCTTTTTCAATTAACGCATATACAAAGGTCGGTCAATAAGGAACGCACAATCGCCTGTAACTCCCCAGTTTTCAAAGGTTGAATCATGAAGTTAATAACATCTATGAAAATGCAAGTGCAAAGATTCGGCTGTTTGAAAATACAACACACCTAAAAATTGGAAAGGGGGTGAGGCAAGGTAACGCCATATCTCCGAAGCTCTTTAATGCCACATTGGAAAATGTCTTTCAATCACTGAACTGGGAAAACAAAGGGATAAAGATTAATGGAGATTATCTAACCCACCATCGTTTTGCTGATGACGTAGTCATTTTTGCAACTACCCCATCAGAGCTGCAGAGTATGATCCAGGAACTTGCTGACAGGAGTAAAGAAGTGGGATTAAAAATGAACTTTCAGAAGACAAAAGTGATGTTCAATGCTTTTACAAGAAATGAAGATTTATCGATTGATGGAGAAAAGCTGGAGATAACAGACACGTACGTTTATCTTGGACACCAGGTATCAAGTGAGGGTCACATTGATGAAGAAATTAATCGGCGTACCAAAATTGCCTGGAGAGCTTTTGGAAGAAACAGCATAATTTTCAAGAGCAATATGCCATTATGTCTTAAAAGAAAAGTGTTTGATCAATGCATCATCCTTCCAGTGCTTACGTATGGTGCAGAGACGTGGACCTTAACTAAAAGAGACATACAAAGGCTGCAGACAACTCAAAGAAGCATGGAGACATGGAGAGATGCATGCTTGGTGTAACCAGGAGAGATAAGAAGAGGAACTCGTGGATCAGAAAAATGACAAGAGTGGAGGACATCATGATCAGAGTTAAATCCTTGAAATGGCAGTGGGTTGGACATACTGCCAGAAGGACAGACCATCGATGGACAGTCGAAATTTTAGATTGGATTCCAAGGGACATGAAAAGACCCAGAAGAAGACCACATGGGAGATGGGTGGATGAAATTCGAAAGTATGCGGGAGTGACATGGAGGAGACTGGCACAAGACAGACCGTTGTGGAGGAAACTTGGGGAGACCTTCGTTCAGCAGTGGATTGATAATGGTTGACAATGATGATTATATATATATATATATATATATTCACTCGGATATATAGAAGCAAATATATGGAATAAAATGCATTTTGAATTCGATATCATCTGAATTTACGCCGTTTAGAGGCGAAGTTGTGCATCTGAAAAAATCAAAAAACGTGAATGCCCAAGGATCATCATTCTCACATTTCAAGTTTCCAAATGCAAAACAGGACTTTTTCAAATCGGACTAATAGTTGCAGAGATATGATGTCCAGAGACAGACAGACCGGGGGACAAAATGATGACATAAGCTCGATCTTTTTTTTTTTTTTTTTTTTTTTTGTAAAAGACGTGTTAATAATAAACTTTCTACATCCACGCATGGCAACAAGAAACGCGACATCAGTCCTCCTCCGGGAGGTTTGCTCTGATGTTTGACCATCCCGACTGAGATTTCCTTCCAGTTCCTATGAAAACTAAGGCAAAATCCGTATGTAGCTGCGAACAAACACAGCATGCTATATTTAGTTTTATGCACTAATTTCCAAACCTAATGATCTCTCATATAGCTCAAGCTCGAATTAAGCTTGTTGCTGCATTACGTGGTGATTTTTGATACTATCGTCGAAGAATATTCTTCTTCTAAATCTTATGTTTCACACGTTATAATTTTAACGTCGTGACCGAGGAAAGCTGAATGATCTCGTAATACCAAACGGTAGCTATGTCAAATCAACGTAGCAGGTCTCTGAAAACAAGCGTTACGTTTGATCTGTAAGTAACGGATTGTCTTGAAAAACGCTGTTTTGATAAATAAAATATTTTAAATTATTAAGATTTAATTTTAGACATTTTGACAGCGGGTCAGCGGTCAAAAAAGGCCTAAAATTCATTCAAGTAAGGAAGTTTTAATCAAAACATAAATTTTCGACAACCGCAAGGAATTAACGACTGATGAAAAAATTGCATATTGTGTGATTTGTTAAAAAAAATATAGTTTGAGTGAAAAAAATTATTAAATGAATTAGCATGTAAAAACCGCCCTTCACACTCCAAAAAAGAAAAGAAAAGATTAAAAACCATAGATCAGGCGCAAGGAAGGGTATAATTATAAAAAAAGATAAATGGATATTTTACATTTTAAGTGCATATTTTACTGGGTTTTTTTTGTGTGTGTGCATATAATCCGGTGTCTGAAGATATCACATGAAAGAAACTCAAGTGGACTTTTAAGTGCAGTATATATATATTTTATTATTTGTAGTATTCTTTAATGTATCATCATCGTCGTCACTGACAACCATTATCAATCCACTTGTGGATGAAAGTCTCCCCAAATTTCTTCCACGACCAGTCTTGGGCAAGTCTCCCCCATGTCACTCCCGCATGCTTTCGAATTTCATCTGCCCATTTCCCACGTGGTCTTTTGGGTCTTTTCCCATCCTTTAGAATCCAGTCTAAAATTTCTGTTGTTCATCTGTGGTCCGTTCTTGTGGTAATATTTGCAGCCCATTGCCATTTCAGCGATTTTACTCTGATCATGATGTTTTCCACTGTATTCAATATATACTACACTTTAAGCGCAGTATATATTGAATAAAATAATCATGCGGTAAAAGGCAGTAAGAATTTATTTATTTATTTTTATTTTATTTATTTATTTTTGTTGTTGCATGCTCTTAGAAGTAAAAAAAAAAAAGAGTGAGAAAAAAAAAATTGACAGTTCATAAATGATGAACGTAGACTGTAACAACAGGGAAGACAAGGGAAAAGGCCAAAATGGTCTGACATAGCCTTATACTCCCCGTAGAAGAAACAAATGAAACAACAGATAGACACATCAAGTCAGACAACCAGAAGACGTTTTGCCAATCTTTTCTTTTTTTTTTTTTTAATTACTGAAGAAGATAGAGTTTGCATTTTTTTAAATAAATTAAAATTGTTTAAGTTAGTCAGGTTGCTAGGTAAAGAATTCCAGTATTGTGGGCTTCTGTAATTTAAAGTAAGTTTCATTGATTCCGTTTTTGGAAAAATAGGTTGTAATTGTAGTTTATTCCTTGTTTCATACGAATGGGCATGTGTATTAAGAAATATGAGATCTGAATATAAATTGTATTTAATTCGTTTGAACATAATTTTACCAAGATTAAAATAGTATAGTTGAGTAATAGTAAGTATATTATATTTATTAGAATATACTTTTGTTCTAAAATTTATTAAAGGTCGAGTATTAGGATGTGATTTGAGATCAATTAGTCTAATAAATTTATTTTGTAGAATTTGTATTTTATTAATATTGTATTGTGTCGTTTGTCCCCATGACAGTATGCAGTGATTAATATGAGTTTGAAATAGTGTGTAATACAATGAGATCAATGTTTTTATGCCACTTAGCGGTGATATTTTTCTGCGTGAAAAGGTGGAAGACGTGAATCCGTTTATTGGTGTAAATAAGACATGGACGTTAAGTCAGATAATATCCGAAAACTTGAAAATTTCATCGTCTTGGAGCGGAAATCGAACCTACGTCTCCCGGATACCGCCCTAGTATGCCAACCACTACACCACACAGAACGACCAAGCTTCAAGTTTCCGAAACGCGACAACAGAAATGTCCTCTGCCGGGAGGTTGGGAGGTTTGCTCTGATGTTTGACA
Organism: Macrothele yani; assembly: GCA_039090855.1. Taxonomy (NCBI): domain Eukaryota; kingdom Metazoa; phylum Arthropoda; class Arachnida; order Araneae; family Macrothelidae; genus Macrothele; species Macrothele yani. The sequence goes on along the minus strand of CM076989.1, from coordinate 32,360,852 downwards.
ATCCCGACTAAGATTTCCTTCCAATTCCTATAAAAATATGGGAAACTTGAGACTTGCTCGCTCTGGGTGGTGTAGCATACTTGGGCGATATCCGGGAGACGCGGATTCGATTCCCGCTCCAGGAAAATATAATTTTCAAGTTTTCTGACTTAACATCCATTTCATATTTGCACCAATAAACGGATTCACATCTTCCAAATTTGTATTGTACAATGGTGTAATCGCATATTTAATTCATTGAGGTAGATCATTGTTATTAATTGTTTACGTTTTCCAACAACTTTTCTTTTTTTCAAATTTTAATTTCGGATATTTCTCCAAAAGGCATATAAAAAACAAACTTAATATCGTCCTTAATTCAACAATATTTTACAGTTGCTTGTAACTCAGTAGTTACTCGTTGATAGCAGGTAAAAAATACGTATTTTCCACTCCATTCTTGATGCTTAAAGACTTCATTTGGGGATTAAACGTTTAATAAAATCTGTTATTTTTATTTTTCGTCTTGTTTTCTAGCGTGTTTTATTTCCTCCTTTTCTCTTTCATCAAAATTTTTATTTCCACTATAGGTTTCAGGGAAGAAGAAAAGAGATTGGAGAGTAATATAATGCGTTTAACTGTAAGCGGCTTATAAATACACTTCCAGGAATCCGAATATTTTCGGTTCTGAAGAAAGGTATCCTTCGCGGCAGATAAACTTTTGATCTTTTCGGGGTCACAACTATAACCGATCCCGTTAATGTTGCAAAAACGGCCGCTGAGTGATAACGAGCCTCAGCTCGGGATAAAGAAAATGGCATTGAAGTATCCAGACGGCAACAGTCGTAGACGTTCCTGCCCAGAATAGAAATGGGGAGCGCAGATGATGACCAAAGTTATAGCACATCAAGTGCACTCTCCTCGGCTGTTCGGACGCCATTAACTCAATCGATAGTTTAGACCCCGTCCTCCGTATCGATAGCAATAAAAGCTGGGAGCGACGCAAGGACTAATTCATTGCCCATATCCCGGAGGAATAGCCATGAAACACACCACTCACTACTCACTATCCCGGATTCCACCGAATCACCACGGTTCGATAACACAGCTCGGATAACCTGATGTACTGCGTTTCGAAGCGCGATATATTCCTTCGATCCCTCAAAAGCCAATGCATGAAGTAGCAATTCAGAAATGCCTTCGCTTTTTACCATTTGATTTCCGCACTAATTGACCTTTTGCATTCATTTCTGCAGAATTAAGGAACAATGTATAAGAAAGGTATCACTAGCTTATGTCTTTATGCATCAGTTTATCATCAAAAGCTTATTTATTGATGCTTAAATCGGAATTGTGAAATACGTTCACTTTTGCTGTTGGATGGTCACGCCAATTGATCTTGAATACATCCTATTCTTTTTGGCTCTACAGTTCAGTGTAAACCTTGGCCACTTCAACAAGTTCTTGTCATTGTTCTTTATTTTGAGCCATTGTTCTTTATTTTGAGCCATTGTTTTCCAGTTCTGGCAGCCCAGGAATTTTTGTGTTTTCTGTAAGGTTCGTGGAAATATAGCTGGCTGAACAGTACATAAATGAGCTCAGAAACTTCACCTTTAGTGAAACAGGAGTCTTTAAAGAAAACGTCTAGAAAAGGTTACTTACAGATTGATTCCTTTATTCTGCCAACAGATCCTTGGAACAGTAACATTCCAACAGAACAGAACACTTTAACTCGAACGTTAAACGTATCAGATTAGTAGTAAACTTCAGAACTAAATAACATTAATCAGTAAAACTCTTAACTCTAGATAAATAAATGAATGTATCTATCTATCTATCTAACTATCTACACTGTTAAAAAAATCTACTTAAAAATGAGAAACTGAACCTACTCGGATTTTTTTAAGTACAATCGTATCGTAAACGAATACATGACATGCTCAAATATAAGTAACCATAAGTGTACTTACAAATAACTGCGTCAATAAATATACTGTAAATGTAATCTCGTACTACTTCATTTTAGATATTACAGATTTCAAGAGCAATCTGTACATATAAAGCTAAAAGCCCTCACTGACTCATCACCGAATCTCAGAAGCTACTGAACTTAGAACTTTTATATTTGGCAGGAATGTTCCTTTTAAACATAGAGGCGCACTAAGAAATAATTTTTTCCTACGATAACTTTAAGTGGGTCGAAATGGGTTTGTTAAATAACCCAGCTTTGAAAACGCTAGGACGTTTTGCAATGATCGAGCCATTGTTACCCAGCAACCCCGCCCAAAGTTTTGAATGACTTGAATTGACCTGCTCAGTATATATTTTGTTCTAAATTTATTTGTTCTGAATTTATTTCAAAAATCCCTTAAAAATCCCGTAAAAAGAGCTATATCATAATATGCTTTGCATTTAAACATTTTTATTATCGTTTGACATATCGGATATCAAGGTTTTTTGAGTCAAAATCAAATTACCAACATTCGTTTTCTCCGAAGCAACGGTGACGTCAAATAAGTGGGGTTTTTTTTCAGTCAAAATCAAATTACCAACATTCGTTTTCACCGAAGCAAGGGGGACGACATATAAGTGGTAAGGTGACTGCAATAGATATAAATATTTTGTTCTAAATTTATTTGTTCTGAATTTATTTAACAAAAAACCTTAAAATCACGTAAAAAGTGCTATATTATAATATGCTTTGCATTTAAACATTTATATTATCGTTTGACATATCGAATGTCAAGGTTTTTCTGAGTCAAAATCAAATTACCAACATTCGTTTTCACCGAAGCAACGGTGACGTCACATAAGTGTTTTTTTTTTTTTTTTTTTTTGAGGTTTAACGACCACCGTGAGTAACTCAATGGGCCATGAGCAGTCGCCCGTCCCTAATTTAGGGTCACTGATTCCAGGGAAGGGAGAGAGCCAGTGCCGTAAGACAAACACAACATCCCTGCCTCACTGGATTCGAACCCGGACCCCGTTTGGACGAATGATCAGAGGCCACTGCGCCACCGGGGCGGCTCACATAAGTGGTAAGGTGACTGCAATAAATATAAATATTTTGTTCTAAATTACACACTATTACTTGGCACATTATTACTAATGACACACTATTTTAATGACACACTATTACTTGCCTCAGCCAACACGTTTAGAGAGAGGCAAAGAAAACACATACTGCCTCAGAGAAATCAGCTATAATGTTCAATCTTCACTAGAGAACGTAAATCCAAATGAACTGCTTCTTACACTAGATCAAAAAAGAGTTTTCGTAAAAGTACTTGAAAGCATCGATAGTAGTAGTGGCAAATTATTATTTTTGGAGGCACCTGGAGGTACAGGAAAAACATATTTGTTAAATCTATTACTGGCAAAAGTAAGAAGTGCAGGAAAGATTGCGACAGCTTTTGCCTCTTCAAAGATTGCTGCAAGTCTCCTTGAAGTAGGTAAAACTTCTCATTCAGCTTTTAAACTTCCACTAAACATGAATTATGTGGAAACTCCTACATGCAACATTTCCAAGCAAAGTGAATTCTCTGAAGTTCTAAAACATTGTAAACTTATCGTCCTCAATGGAAATAACAATCTTATGGAGGTGTCACAGTGCTGCTTGCGGGAGAGTTCCGTCAAATTCTACCAGTTGTTCCAAAGGGAACCCGTGCAGATGGAGTCAATACCTGCTCGAAATCTTCATTATTATGGCCTCACATCGATAAACTTTCGTTGACAAAAAAATGCGCGTTCATTTAAATGGCGACAACAAATGCGGTGATTTTGCGGAGTTGCTCTTGAAGATTGGGGATGGCCGTATTAAAGAAACGGAATGCAATACTGATATTCCACAAAACCTGTGCAAAACCGTCGCAAATGTACACAATTTAATATCAATGGTTTATTCTCATATCAAGCAGTTAAAAGACAAACCAGTGACTCGGCTTCGTGAAAGAGCTCTCCTAACACCAAAAAATGACATGGCTTCAGAATTAAATGCTATCCTGTTAAACAGCTTTTCAGCCGAGGAAATGACATACACATCACTTGATACAGTACTTAACAGCGACGAAATAATTAAGTATCCTGTTGAACTCTTGAACACTCTGAATCCATCAGGAATGCCACCTCACAAGCTTCTATTAAAACTCGGAGCTCCAGTAATGTCGCGGAATTTAAGTCCTCCGAAACTGTACAATGGCACAAGACTTCAAATCAATGCTCTAGATCGCAATGTCATTGTGGCCACCATGTTTACTGGTTGTGCACATGGGGAATCTGTATTTATTCCACGTTTACCTCTTATTCCATCGTTATCCTCATAACTTGACTAAAAAGGCTTCTATTGCGACAAAACTTTAATATGTTGAATAAATAAATACATCGCTCTTTCCACGTTAAACAACGCACAGCAACCGAAAAATTGTTATTCGGCCGCCATCGGGGAATCGAATCCCGAATCTCTCGATATCTAACCGAGCGCGTTAGCCATACACCACAGCGTCTCAGTAGCTGAGCCCATCTTACGGATTTATGATGTCAGATGCTGACTGAAAAAGAAAAACACACATAGCACCGTGAATTGTTGGCCGCTGTGGTGTAAGGCTAACGCGCTCGGCTAGATATCGAGAGATTCATTATTCCATTCCCCGACGGCGGCCAAATAATAATTTTCCGGTTGCTGTGCGTTGCTTAACGTGGAAAGAGCGATGGATTTATTTATTCAACTGACGCCAACGTATTTAGATGTTTTTCATCTTTAGTATGTTGTTTCGGAAGTATACTGAAAAAATTGTGTTTCATATAATCGAAATGGAGTCAAAGATCAGGACACAGGAGGGAGATTTATTCCATAGCCATTATCCTCATAACTTAACTAAAAATGCTTCTATTACGACAGAACTTTAGAATTTTGTTCCGGAGGTATACTGAACCGGTTCTACTTAATATCATCAAAATGGGGTCGAATGTGTTCCGGAGGTATACTGAACACAGGAGCGAGATTTATTCACACAGCCATTATCCTCTTAACTTGACTGAAAATGCTTCTATTGCGACAAAAAGGTTAGTATGTTGTTCCGGAGGTATACTGAAAAATTCTGTTTAATACCATCGAAATGGGGTCAAAGGTCCGGACACCGGAGCAAGATTTATTCCACAGCCATTATCCTCATAACTTGAGTAATGATTTCTGGTATTCAAAAAGTAGGAACTGTACACCAAATTAAACTCAAAATAGTATAACTATATACTAAAAATCCGAAAATTCTTGGCGTAGAATAAATATAAAATTTTCCAACTTTTCGCTCATCAACCAGATGGCTTTCTCAAGGAAGGTAGACAGCTTCCTTGAGAAAGCCATCTGGTTGATGAGCGAAAGGTTGGAAAATTTTATATTTATTCTACGCCAAGAATTTTCGTATTTTTAGTATATAGTTATACTATTTTGAGATTTCTGGTATGTTGGAAAGCGTATCATAATCAATGCATTGCATGATTTTACTAACTTGTTTAAATTACGTGTGTGTAGTTTTTAAAACGTAAATAAATAACATATTTTATTTAGCATCCAGTGAGTTGTTATCTTGCTCAGACAGTTATATATACTGTAGTTGTTAGTTTACTCTTTGATAACCACCGCTAAGTTCATTGTTGCGTTCCTTGTTCTGCTTGTTATGTATAAAAGGTCTGCATTCTTCGGTAACTGAGAGCATCTCATTACAAATCGTCTACAACATATTTTCTTCTGCTTCCAACGTAACATCACCTTAGAAGATATTTTCTTTGTCAACTGGTGTTGCTGTTTTTATTGTTTACTTTCCTTGATCCCATTCACACCTTTTCTCTTGCCGTACGTCGTCTCCATGTCATTCCCAGCGACGGGTCCGTTAACCTATTAATTCTACAATGCATCTCTATATAGCGGTTTCTAATTTATTTTTTAACGCTCTTTTGCGACGCTGTGCAAGCGACATAAAAAATAAAAAATAAAAGATCTATTGGGAAGAAAACTTCTGGGTAGTTCACAAAAACGAGAGAAAGAGAGAGAGAGAGGAAGGGACTGAGTTTTTGTTTGTGCTTTGATGACGAAAGAGTGCCGCCGCCCCGGCGGCGCAGTGGTCTAAGGCTATGGCCTCTGATCATTCGTCCGTAAGGGGTCCGGGTTCGAATCCCGGTGAGGCATGGATGTTGTGTTTGTCTTACGGCACTGGCTCTCTCCCTTCCCTGGAACCAGTGACCCTAAATTAGGGACGGGCGACTGCTTATAGCCCGTTGAGTTGCTCACGGCGGTCGTTAAACCTCCAATAAAAAAAAAAAAAAAAAGAGTGCCAGATACATACAGAGCAGTCATAGAGTCGGCTGGGGCTATGGACATTTTTTAATCCGAATAAATACAAAGTTAAAGAGGGACATAGAAACAAATGCACATAACGAATCATTATTACCTTTTATAGATAAACAGGCCTATACCTGTGATACAAACTTCAAAATGGCTGTTAACAAGCAGAATTGTATTTGTCAGCCAACCATGACAGCCCTTCGATTCGTAGTACACTCTTGATTCCCAGTTGGAAACAAAAAGCGAAAAATGAATTATCAAATATTTGCAACTTTTCAAAAAAATTGGAGGGGAAGATGAACTTGGGCAAACTACACCGATGAGATATTCCACTATGACCACCCCCAGCCTAGAGAAATGAGCGTGCCCGGAGACCGAACGTTGGCGCAGGTGAATATCAAAGAGCAGTACATATACAACCCAAGGACCGGCTTTCGTTTAGTAGAGTGTTCGGAGTCAGAATGGGAAAAGTTGCCGATTTATCGGAGTTTGATAAAGGACAAATTGTGATAGCACGGCGCCTCGGAACTACGATCTCGGAAACGGCGCTGCTTGTAGGTTGTTCACGTGCGTCTGTAGTGAGTACGTATCAAAAGTGGTGCACATGTGGGTTCCGCCATTTTAGGCGAGGAAATAATTCTTGATTCGTCTATTCCTGTCTCGCATAAAACGTTCACCTGCTAGAGGGGAGGGATTCACCTGGAACAAATTTCTTGATTAGCCTATTCTCGTTTGGCCTATTCTTCGTACGTCGAAAGTTAATGGGTTCCGCCATTTTGGGCGAGGAAAGAATTCTTGATTCGCCTATTCCTGTCTCGCATAAAACGTTCACCTGCTAGAGGGAAGGGATTCACCTGGAACAAATTTCTTGATTCGCCTATTCTTGTTTGGCCTATTCTTCGTACGTCGAAAGTTAATGGGTTCCGCCATTTTAGGAGAGGAAAGAATTCTTGATTCGCCTATTCTTCGTACGTCGAAAGTTAATGAATTCTGCCGTTTTAGGAGAGGAAAGAATTCTTGACTCGTCTATTCCTCGGTTGTCTAAAACGTTCACCTGCTAGAGGGGAGGGATTCACTTGGAACAAATTTCTTGATTCGCCTAATCTTGTTCGGCCAATTCTTCGTACGCCGAAAGTTAATGGGTTCCACCATTTTAGGCGAGGAAAGAATTCTTGATTCGCCTATTCCTGTCTCGCATAAAACGTTCACCTACTAGAGGGGAGGGATTCGCCTGGAACAAATTTCTTGATTCGCCTATTCTTGTTTGGCCTATTCTTCGTACGCTGAAAGTTACTGGGTTCCGCCATTTTAGGCGAGAAAAGAATTCTTGATTCGCCTATTCCTGTCTCGCATAAAACGTTCACCTACTAGAGGGGAGGGATTCACCTGGAACAAATTTCTTGATTCGCCTATTCTCGTTTGGCTATTTTTCGTACGTCGAAAGTTAATGGGTTCCGCCATTTTAGGCGAGGAAAGAATTCTTGATTTGCCTATTCCTGTCTCGCATAAAACGTTCACCTGCTAGAGGGGAGGGATTCACCTGGAACAAATTTCTTGATTCGCCTATTCTTGTTTGGCCTATTCTTCGTACGTCGAAAGTTAATGGGTTCCGCCGTTTTAGGCGAGGAAAGAATTCTTGATTCGCCTATTACTGTCTCGCCTGAAACTTTCACCTGCTAGAGGGGAGGGATTCACCTGGAGCAAACTTTTTGATTCGCCTATGTCGAAAGTTAATCGGGCGAGAAAATGCTGTTACAGTATTTCGATTAAGCTTTGGTGGAGTGATTTTAAAAAATTACATCTTTACCTCCCGTGAATTTTTTTTTATTGAAACATTATAACTTTCGTCCGTAAGAAAAAAAAAGAAAAAGAACAATTTTTCTCGTAAAAAAAAAGCTAGTTTTATCCCTAGAGTTTGAAACTAGTTTTATTTCTTTAATCGAAAAAGGAAGCCAAGTAGAAAACAAGATTGTGTAAAACATTTATAATTTTAAAAAAGGGAGGGGGAGGGATGCTATTACATTATTTCACATGAGCTTTGACGGAGTGATTTTTTAAAAAAAATACATCTTTACCTTCCGTGATTTTTTTTTTTAATCGAAACACTAAATCTTTCGTGCGTTAATGTAGGAGACCAAATGCTGAGTAAAAAGTAATAAACAAAAGGTAGGAGACATCCAATGCTGAGTAAAAAGTAATAAACAGAAGGTAGGAGACATCAAATGCTGAGTAAAAGGTAATAAACAGAAGGTAGGAGACATCAAATGCTGAGTAAAAAGTAATAAACAGAAGGTAGGAGACATCAAATGCTGAGTAAAAGGTAATAAACAGAAGGTAGGAGACATCAAATGCTGAGTAAAAAGTAATAAACAGAAGGTAGAAGACATCAAATGCTGAGTAAAAAGTAATAAACAGAAGGTAGGAGACATCAAATGCTGAGTAAAAAGTTATAAACAGAAGGTAGGAGACATCAAATGCTGAGTAAAAGGTAATAAACAGAAGGTAGAAGACATCAAATGCTGAGTAAAAAGTAATAAACAGAAGGTAGTCGTCAGCGTGATTAAGGTATTAAATGTGTCGTCTAATCAAAATCGTGAGAAACTATAGTGAGGGGTGGGGGAAGGGATATGTGGGTGTACAGCAGAATTCAAGAAACCTTTGATAATGAAAGGTAAAGAAGAGTAAATGATAGAGGTATGTTGATGCGGGGTCCGGACATAAGCCCACCGGACATTTGCCCAACCGGACACTTGCCCACTATGGATGATTTGTAGATAATATGTAACGTCGGAGGACGTTTCCGGTCTAGTCTTGGAAAATTGATCACATAAATATTTATGGACCGTATAAAAATTGCACTTTGTTTTAGAAATGTTGAAATTTAAGGGGGTTACTTCCAAACCTAAACTTATATGCAGTATATTACCTTTGTTATGGGTTATTTTTTTTTTTTTTTGATTGGAGGTTTAACGACCACCGTGAGCATCTCAATGGGCTATAAGCAGTCGCCCGTCCCTAATTTAGGGTCACTGGTTCCAGGGAAGGGAGAGAGCCAGTGCCGTAAGACAAACACAACATCCATGCCTGACCGGGATTCGAACCCGGACCCCTTACGGACGAATGATCAGAGGCCAGCGCCTTAGACCACTGCGCCACCGGGGCAGCTTGCTATGGGTTCAAAAAGCTCAAATTTAAATCACAAGACAACGCTATCAACAAACGAGCAGCACACTTAAAAATTTGGAAAAGTTTAAATTTAAGGGGTGTTAACCCGCTAAATGAAAACTAACATATATAATCTTTTCCATGGGCTCACACTTAAAACACAAGAAAGACAACGCTACCAACCGACGAACAACGCACTTGAAAATTTAAAAAAGTTTAAGTTTAGGGGGTGTTAACCTCCCAAATGCTAACTAACATATATAATCTTTCTAATGGGATTCCTTGTGTTCTTTTTTTTTATTATTTATTTATTTTTTTTTTTATTGGAGGTTTAACGATCCTTGTGTTCACTCTTGTTGTTTGCTTAACTTCAAAACCGTAGAAACAGATTTGTTATAATGGTAAACGATAAGCTTTTTAAATTACGGACAAGAATATGTTGTAATGTATAAAAAAATTCTTCAAAAAATTAAACTGGATGTACATCAGTAACAAACACAGATTTTTATTTCGGCCAAAAACGAAGAGAGTACATGACCCCATAGGTCCAGGGTGTCCGGACACGAGCCCAACTTCATTGACCGACTACGACATGAGCCCACCGGACATCAGCCACTTCGAAAATGGCCTGCTTTTATTGCTATTGAATGTTCGCATGTGTAAATCCTAGTAGCAGAAATTTCCGGTCATAAAAATTCCCCATGTTGGAAAGATCCCTATCCGTTTATAAGAAAACAAAATTGTTACAAACGAAAGTAGGATATGGAGGAACTCTCCACTAGGTACCGTTTTCCAGCCGTAACACTGGGAGTGCATTTTTGAAACCACAGATGAAAATAAAAGTTAGACGTTATGCCCTAATGCTTACAAGGCATCGAGGCTAAAGAGCACTTTTGCAAACTAGAAGCTATAAATTTTAAGTTAGACACATTAAGCACGTATATAATTTAAAAATAAAATGAGACAGAATTAGACACAACATATTGATTCTGAGCAGCTTACGAATGACATAAGCTTAGGTCTTATATCTAGGTTTTAAGTGGTAAGCATAATAATTGGTACGTGCACATAGAAAATAATATTTGTAAAAATCTGAGGGTATATCAGTTACATTATTATATACCCCTCAGGTTACTGAAAACCTACTAGCATCATGATACGTAGTAAAAAAAGCTCGATAGTGTTGGACTCCCTTTTGTACACGGTGCGGCTCTTTTGACTCAACATGAAGTGGTAAAAAGCATTTAAGACGCCATAAATTAAACTGTGGCTGCCATACATCAGCTTTTTTAGTGACTTCTGAATTCTGTTATGAGTGTCACAGAAATTTTAATTATCCACTCTCCCCCCGAACCAGAACTGGACAAGTAACGTGTACATTAGGCTCAGATAATATTAGAGATGTGGAGCCACAACTTTACTAGCTTCTTTCCCAGATAGTTCTGCACTTTTGGATTTTGAACCGAAGAGGTAAACAATTATGTCATGGCCTCTTTTGCTTTTAACTCAGCATTTGATGTCTTATACATTAACGCACGAAAGAATTTGTGTTTCGATAAAAAAAAAAAAAAAAAAAAAAAAAAATCACGGGAGGCAAAGATGCTTCTTTTTTTAAATCACTCCGTCAAAGATTATGCGAAATAATGTAATAGCATAATAAAGCGATTTTGAAACCTTCCTTTTTAGCACGTCTTTTGTAAAAAAAGATCGTGCTTATGTTCCCTGTTTGTCCGTCCGTCTGTACCCACGCTATCTCTGCAACTATTTATCTGATTTGAAAAATTCTTTTTGCATTGGGAAGCTCGAAATGTGTGAATGATCATCCTTCATTTCGGTTTTTTTTACGATGTACAATTTTGCCGCTAGAGGGAGTAAATGCAGATGATGTCGAATTCAAAAACACGTTTTATTCCACATATTAGCTTCTAAACATCCGATTGAAAAAAATCTTTCATCTTTCGATTCCATTTATGTGGAAGAGTATTTTAGATATAGTTACCTCTTCAAATTACGCATAGATTTTCCGCTAGGAGGTGTAAAAGTAAATTACATTTTCCCCGATAGCTCTTCTTCTAAAACTCCGATTTCAAACATTTTTGCTTCGGCGGATGCACCTCGTGATGGAAAATCTTTTGCATATAATTTCAAATTTTTGGTAAAGAATACTTTGGCCACCAGGGAGCGTGAGCGTTAATTTTTGTTTCTGATGCATTTCCCTTAAAATCTGAGCTTCTAAAGTATTGATTGAAAAATTTATTTCGTGGACTGATGCCACTCACATCGATAAACCTTTTTGGAATATTTTCTAAATAAATAAATAAATACATCGCTCTTTCCACGTTCCAGAAACACACAGCAACCGAAAAATTGTTTTTCAGCCGCCGCCAGGGGGCGTTGATGCATATTTTATTTTTGTCAATATCTCTACTTCTAGGAGTCCGATTTGAAAAATTCCTTCGTTGTTGGATAGTGTTTTCAGTGTGACACCTTTTTCATATAATTTCAAAATTTTCAAGTAATTCATAGACTTTCCGCTAGGGGGCGTATAGGTAAATTGGGTTTCCCCCTATATCTCTGCTTCTAAATCTCCGATTCGAAAAATTCTTTCTACACCGGTTACAGCACCTGATGGGAAATCGTTTGCACATAATTTCTAATTTAAAAAAAAATATTTTGGCCGCCAGGTGGCGTAAGTCTTAATTTCCCTTTCTGATGTATTTGCCGCAAAATATGAGCTTCCATAATCTCAATTGAAAAAAAGTCGTTTGTTGACCGATACTACTCATGTCGACAAACGTTTTAGGAACATTTTCTTCTTGGAATAGTGCATGGTTTCTACGCCAGGGGGCGTAGATGTATATCTTATTTTTGTCAATATCTCTACTTCTAGGAGACCGATTTGAAAAATTCCTTCCTTTGTTGGATGGTGTTTCCATTGCGAAATGTGTTTCCTGTAAATTTAAAACTTTCCAGTAAATCATATACTTTCAGCTAGGGGGCACAAAGGTAAATTGCGTTTTCTGCGTTATTTCTGCTTCTAAAACTCGGATTTGAAAAATTCTTCCAGCATTTGTGGTTCGCCTTGGAAAATCGGGTTCGCGCTAAATCACCACCACTCCGAAATGTATGGGAACTGGAGGACCTACTGTTTACGTTATGGTACCAGATAACCCTGGTTACCTATCGCCACCTTATCGAATCGATGCCTCGCCGAATGGCTTCTGATTTTCGGGCTAAAGGGTGTCCTACAGCTTATTAGGTAGGTGTTCATAATGTAATGGCTCCACAGTTACTGTCAAAAATTATAACATGGGACTAGAATGCGACGGGTACACATTTGAACGTTTAATTGCCCAAATTTATAACTCGTTTTAAAGTACAGATCCACAATGGTTCATATTTTCCACCTGTTAAATTCATTTTGTCGCTTAGTAAGAAGATCCCCCTCCCCCCCCCCCCCAACAAAAAAACAACGAAAATCAACTGTTATATTTTTTGCTCCTATAGTTTGTGCTATTGGTGATCTTATTGCTGGATTAAGAATTACACTCATCGTCAAAAAAATAGTTGCACCCGGAAGGGAGCAACCGATAACAATTAAAATTGGTCGGTAGGTTTGACATCGTGAGACATGCAAATGATTCAAGTGCCACACTCGCCGGCGCATGTGTACCCAGCAAGGAGGGGTCTTAGCGCTGTGGTAGCCCGTCCTGTTGAGCGTGCTTACCATTCTGACTCGTGCTGTTGTGTTGGTTTCATCCTTTGCAAGTGAAGTATGCCTCGGAGAAAAGCATTTTGTTTAATCACAACGACCTTCCTCGTCCTTTCAGCCTTTGGGACAAGTCCACACCAATCTGAATTGGTGTTACTTGCGTACAGTGACACTTGCGTAAATGTCAAATTTGGTGGCACTTGCGTACATATCAAGGCGTTCCCAAAATCTAACAGGTGCAGAATTGGAAAAATGGTGGCTTTTACGTACATTAGATTCCCCTATAACATAATCTTCACTGAAATTCACTTTTGCAAAATTTACTCTAATTGAGCAATATAAGCTAAAGGCTTTAAACACTTCTTTACATCATCTTTACATCTGTACTTAGATTCTTCTTTTAATCTTGAATAAAGACCCTCATTCAAAGCTTAAAAGAAGAATCTAAGTACAATGACTTCTTTTTATAAATCGAACAGACCTTAAACTTGCAGGAATGAAACGATCTAAAAAGTACATCAAACTGGATCAGCGAATTTCCAGAACTCTGCGACATTAAAAAAGTACGCAAGATGTAAAGAAGAGTTTGAAGTCTTTAGCATATATTGCTAAATTAGAGTAAAATTCGAAAAAGCGAATTGAAATATCTGTAAAGGAAAAAAAAATTTAAAAAAATTACGAAAATAAATATATAAAAAAAGGCAAATATCGCTTACAAAAAAACTAAATTTGAAAAAAAGGCGAATATCGCCTACAACTTTTAAACACGCCAGTATAGATGCTGGCACTTCTAAGCCTGGATAAAGTATAAGAAATGTTAAAATCATTCAACATATGGGCCACAGTGACAGTGTTGTATGGGGGTTACTTAAAAAACATATAATTATCCCCGAACATAGGACCTTGACATGTACGGACATGTCATTACACATGATAGATCGATTTTTTTATGCTTCAGATGGATTCCTTTATGCATATGACTTTCTTCTGATTTTGTACTACCTTATTTCCATTTTCTGTGAGAACCTAAACTGCATATTTCTTTTCGCAACCATTTTCCTGCTTCTAAAACATCGTCTTATTAAACCCTGTTTTCAATGGGAGTTCTATATGTCAAGCTAAACATTATCTGTCCTTTAGTTTGAAAGTATCGTTGGCCAATAAATGGTCGAGGCTTATTAAATTTTATTTTACCAGGCATTCTTTGGATTCAAAAGACGTGATCATCACATCCCTGTCATAAAGTTTAAAGACGGAACTAACAGAAAATATTAATGGCAGCATCTTACTCACTAAATCGATTGCCTCCCCAGCGATCACTAGTATAAGGCAAAACCCTCGCGTGATGACCACAGCCTTATCCTGCTTGCTAAGTACATCCCTTGAGACCGACAAGCGTACGAAGATGAAAAGCTAGCTTCCACTGAAATCGTTTGCCTCCGATAATGTCAGCTCTATTGCTAAGCAGTCATAACTCAGTGAGACATTGCCGAAAACAGCCTCAATAGCCAGCGGTCGTATTCCAGCGAGATATCTTCCCGGATGCGACCAATGAAGTCCCCTAAGGATTCGCTCACTATGCATTATGCCGATAACTTCAAATGCTGCTGCGAATTCACTTTGCTCAGAATGAACTAATTGCTTGCGATCTTTCCCTCGACACTTGCGCATCCTGACGTATTGAAAGCTTATAACTCAACTTTTATACGCGCGCAGAATCTGCACATGATCTGATCTTAATAAGCTAATTAGCGGGATCAGTTGAAAAATTGTCAGGTACGGCATTCTTGGAGACACGGAGGCACAAATTTGCAAAAGATACCATTAGCGATGATTTTTTTTTTTTTTTTTTTTGATTTGAGGTTTAACGACCACCGTGGGCTATAAGCAGTCGCCCGTCTCTAACTTAGGGTCAATGGTTCCAGGGAAGGGAGAGAGCCAGTGCCGAAAGACAAACACAACACCCATGCCTCACCGGGATTTGAACCCGGACCCCTTCAGACGAATGATCAGAGGCCATCGCTTAGACCAATGCGCCACCGAGGCAGCTTAGCGCTGATTTTTGAAGTTGATAAAAATACGACACTCTACTTGCACTCGCGTCTGCCTTTATAACATTGACTACCCTATAGGAAGTGTCTGTTTTTTAGAATATTGTATCTTATCCTAAACTAATTTCTATGTAAACTAACTAGCTTCTATGTAAAGTTATTCTATATTTATAATTTGTGCTTTTCGTACAAATTTCGTTTGGTATTTTCCAAGTTAAAATTCATAAGTTGTTGGGCATCCCTAACTGCTATATACAGGCCGTTCCATGAAAACTGAAAGTAATTTTTTTTTTTTTTTTTTGAGTTATGTTGTGGGGAAAATTAAGACAAAAGTTATTCTTTGTAATTACTATTTAAGCTTATGCACACATCAAAATTATGGTAAAAGTTGAATTTAGGGCGAAAATTAAAATTTGGGAAATGAGGGGATGC
The DNA here is from genome assembly GCA_039090855.1 of Macrothele yani. Lineage (NCBI taxonomy): Eukaryota > Metazoa > Arthropoda > Arachnida > Araneae > Macrothelidae > Macrothele > Macrothele yani. Next base: position 32,345,176 of record CM076989.1, on the reverse strand, counting down.
ATTTCGAAACAAAAAGTAAATTCAATTATCTTAAGGCCATGATAAATTAAAATATAAATAAAATGCAACACTGTTGTTTGAAAATTCCCAAAAGTTATTATTGAAGGTTTGCGTTGTTTGAATATACGATGAGTTGAGGCACCTGCAAGTGTAAAATACGTAATTATTGTTTACATGTGTACCAAATTTGGAAACACTAAAAATTAGATGGTATAAGATGTACACATGTAATAACTTTTGGAGGCTGGGATGATCAAATTAGTGGTTAGGACAAAATGCATTAATTAAATAAACAAACATCCAGGGTCGTTTCTGGCCTTATGCAAGCTAAGGTGGATTAGCATGTGACCCTGCGATGAACTTCAACTGAGTCAACTAATTCTTCACTGCACAAGGTTTGGGTTTTTGAAAGGCCACTTGGCCTGCATTTATTTTTAAAACTTAACCAAATAACAACAAAAAATACAAAAAAAACAAAGCATGTCATTTGAGTTTCACAACACATACCCTCCCCCCCTTTTTTTTAAAGAAATTTTGCTTGTCTGGTCAGGGCTGAGAAATAAACGAACATGGCCATTATTCCCTCTCTTCACCGCCTCCTCCAAATCAAATTTTGAAACGTGGACTGTAGAGAATTTTCTATCTATTTATTTATTTATTATTTTTTTTTCCCGTAAATCTCAGCGAAGTGATCAGTTTCTCCAAGATTTACGAACATGAAAATTCTCGACAGGACAGTTAGCAACAGTGCGAAGGGGGAAAATAGCCACGCAGACGACTAACTTAAATAAGGAAGTAACTATGGCAACAGTTATTAGCCGTGGCAGACGATTCTGGTTTTGTTATTGCGCAGTTGTCTGCATTTCGCCATACAGCTATGAAGGTGAGTGATTCAGAGTTAAGAAGTGAAATGCGTTGTGCGATTAAACGTTGCTACTGTTTGGGTAAAACGGCTCCAGAAACAGTTGATTTAATCAAAAAGCTTACAAAGATAAATATTTGGGTGAGTCAACGGTTTTTAGATGACACCATGATTTCAAAAACGGCGTTTGTCGGCAGAACTCGCTCCTAGGTCTGGTCGACCTGAAAGTGGTGTTGTGGAGCGTATTTTTAACACTGTTTGGGCAACCCCATAAGAAGATCGACGAATGACGTGTGAAGACATAGCGGAGTCAACTAATATTTCAAAAAGTCTGCATTCCGCTTTCTACGTGACAAATTACGTCTGCATAGTGTATGTTCCAGATGGGTAACTCATCACCTGACGAGAGAACAATTGTTAGCCAGAGTTCAGGTGTGTCATGAGTGGAAACAAATGATTGCAAAGGATCCAAACTTTCTAAACACAGAAATAACTGTCGATGAAACATGGATCCACTATTTCAACCCCGTCACGAAGCGCAACGAGTGTCTGGAAGCACACAGGCTCGCCTCCCCCCAAAATGTCCGCCAAACCAAATCAGCTGGGAAGGCGATTATGATAATTTTCTTTGGTCATATAGGTGTAGTCTACCAGCATGCCTTTCCTCCACAAATAACTGTCAATGCTGAGTATTACATTTTAGTGTTGAAGCGTCCGCGACGACACTTATCGATTAAGCGACCGGAACTGGAGGGCAAGTGAACCCTACACTATGATAACGCCCGCCTACACGTCACTGCTTGTGTTCAACAGTTTCTTACGAAATACAGTATTGAAACCATGCATCAGCCTGCCCACAGTCCCGATCTCGCCCTGTGCGATTTCTGGTTGTTTTCAACAATGAAGGAGAAGTTCCGTGGCGCAACATTTAACACAGATGCTGACGTTATTCAAGCTGTACAGGAGTCTCTAAAGCAGCTTCCACAAAATGACTTCGCCACATGCTTTGAAAAGTGGACTGAACGATGTGACCATTGCATATCATTCGAGGGATGATACTTTGATTAAGAATAACATCTATTTTGCTGTACTTATATTACTTCATTTTGTGTGATTTTACTCTCAGTTTTTTATTCTACATTTTTTGATATGACTAAATTTAATGAATATGTATCTGTGTTATTTAACACGACTATATGACTATGTTTTTGACATGATTATTTTAATTGTACACGAATATAGACATAGAACATCTTTGGGATATGCTTGAACGTCTGCTCGGTACGACGCAAACGCGACTCACTTCTCTTGCTTTGATTGTTTTTCAGAACAAAATTGATTCTACAATACACTGAAGTGCCAGAAAAACTGGTACAGACGAGCTTATGCCAAATACATAGCAACGTCACCTATGCGCGGTACTCGGTTGCGTCCGCCAGTGCGTACATAAAGCGATAGACATCCTAGCCAGCTTTCAGAGCTGTTTTCGGCATGAGAATGACAAGTAATAACGATTTAAGCGATTTTCAACGCATTGTCATAATTGGCGCTCGTGAGATGGGCCATAGTATTTCGGAGGTCGTAATGAAATTCGGATTTTCACGGACGACGATTGCAAGGGTGTACCGTAACTACAAGAATTCCGGCAAAACCTCCAGCCTACGATACCAGTGTGGCCGTAAAAAGACATTGAGTGAACGCGACCATCGTCGGCAGTCAAGAATCGTTTCACGCGATAGGCGTGCAACACTCTCGCAGGTATCATCGGAATTCAATGCTGGAGCCTTAACAAGCATCAGCGTCCGGACTGTGCAACGTACCGTGCACGATATGGGCTTAGGGAGCCGACGCCCAACTCGAGTCCCCTTGATCGGTGCTTGGGAACGGCAACACCGCCACTGGACACTTGATGACTGGAAACAGGTAGCCTGGTCTGACGAGTCGCGGTTCCAACTGTATCGGGCAGATGGAAGGACTCGTGTGTGGTGCAAATCCCATGAAGCCATGGATCCCGCCTGTCAACAGGGAACTGTACCGGCTGGTGGGGGGTGGTCCGCAATGGTATAGGGTGTGTTTAGCTGGACTTCACCGGAAACCCTGGTACGTCTACAAATGTCTGTGACCAACCAACGCTATATGCGCATCTTTTCTGACGAAGTACACCCATTCATGTCCTGCATTCATGCTGATGAGTTGGGATTGTTCCAACAGGACAATGCACCTCCACACAAGTGTCGATACGCCACATTATGGTTAGATAAGCATTCATCTGAGTTTGGGGTGTTCCCATTCCCACCCAAGTTCCCAGATCTGAACGTGATAGGACACTTTTGGAATGCCATGCAACGCGCTATCGAACACAGGAATCCGAGACCTCGGAATACATCCGAATTGTGGAACGCTCTGCGGGAAGTATGGTGTGCATTGCCTACAGCATATATCCAGAAGCTAGTGGAGTCCATGCGCCGTCGTATTTCTGTAGTCCTGCGCTCCCGTGGGGAACCTACCAAGTATCAGGCTGGTGTACCAGTTTTTCTGGCACTTCAGTGTATATTGACTTTGTATTTGGCACAGAATTACTGATGACTAAACATTTTTTATATGGTAGAGGCAAAAATACTTATGACTGACGGTTTTTCATGTAATGGTGGCAAATATGCTGATGACCAAAGACCTCTAAGATACATAGACTGGAAAACCGTAAGTTAGCCGTGCGACATTTGAAGTCCAGCGTTGTATGGCAAGAATCTGTCACATCTCGTTGTTTACTAAAAGCGTTCGCGTGTTCATATCAGTTACACCCATTTTTTTTATATATATAACCAGTAAGATTTATTATTTTTTGTTTTATAAATAGTGTCTATATAGTGTAAAGTATTTCAGGAAATAATATAGCCAAATTTAATGAGCTAAACAAATTTTTAAAATGGTTACATCTTGCGTAGCGTACGGATGTACCAACAGACAAACAACTGGCCAGCAGACACTTTCACTTCATAGGTTTCCTCATAATAATTGTGATACTTTGGGGAAGTGGATAAATGCTATAAGACGTGCTAACTGGAAACGAAGCTAAGCCAAGCCAAAATCTGACGATTGCCATTTAGTTAGGGTTATCACACACCTTTGCTGTCTCACTATACCGGTGTCGCATGTCTGAAAATAGAAAAGAAAAATGCGACGGCCAAGTTGTCCCCAAGGAAAAACAGCGTGAGAAAAACCAAGTTAGTAAAATCATGCAATGCGTTGATTATAATACGCTTTCCAATATACCAGAAAGCATTACTCAAGTTATTACTCAAGTTATGAGGATAATAGCTGTGGAATAAATCTCGGTCCTGTGACCTGACCTTTGATCCCGAAATAACATGATAAAGTTTTGTCGCAATCGAAGCATTTTTACGTAAGTTATGATGCATAGAAGCTATTGAATAGATCCCGCTACTGTGTCCTAACCTTTGACCCCATTTTGCCCATTTTCAATAGGATTGGTCCCCAGGCAGGCCCCTACAACATACTAACATTTATCCAAATCGATAAATTTTTACGCTAGTTATGACGCATAAGAGCACTGGAATGGATCCCGCTACTATGTCCTAACCTTTGACCCCATTTCGTTCACTTTCAATAGGGTTCCTTCCCAGGTGATCCCCTTCCACATACTAAAAGTTCATCGTAATCGAACGATTTTTACGCGAGTTATCGTGCGGCAGCACATACGCACGCAACGCGTGACGTAATGAGGCAGATGGGAATCGCGACCATCTGCTCGAAAGAGTGTGACGTCATAAAACTTTAATAGGATCCACACACAACACGTGACGTAATAAGACAGATGGCGTGATCGCGCGCCAACAACTCAAGCGCGAGATTGTGACGTCATAAGATTTCTAGGCATGGATAACATTAATGAGACGACACCATGACAGTAAAAACGTGGTAATTCGGGCTGGTTATTTAACCCACTAAAAGAATTTTCCTAAAGTCGAGATCAAGCTAAATCGATTTCTAGTACCAGAAGACGGTAGGTAAACGACTTTCATCAAAATCCTTAGAGCCGTTTTCAAAATAAAATTTACATACATACAAGAATTGCTCCTTTAATAGTATGGGATAAGGGCGATGGAATGGATCCCGATCCTATGTCCTGATCTTTGACCCAATTTCGTCCATTTTCAATAGGGTTCTTTCCCAGGTAGTCCCCTACCACATACTAAAATTTCATCGAAATCGAACCGTTTTTACGCGAGTTATCGTGCCGACAGACAGACGGACGGACGGACAAAGCTGGAGCATATACGCTTCTTCAACCTACGGTTGGAAAGCTTTAAAAAAAGAAAAATATTCATATTTTCGTCAGGATTTAAGCGCGAGTCACAGCAATGTTGCGGTAACTTGCAGTTTTTTTTGATTGGAGATTTAACGACCACCGTGAGCAACTCAATGGGCTATAAGCAGTCGCCCGTCCCTAATTTAGGGTCACTGGTTCCAGGGAAGGGAGAGAGCCAGTGCCGTAAGACAAACACAACATCCATGCCTCACCGGGATTCGAACACGGACCCCTTACGGACGAATGATCAGAGGCCAGCGCCTTAGACCACTGCGCCACCGGGGCGGCCTTGCAGTTTCCATCTAGGCTTTTTTTTTTTTTTTTTTTTTTTTTTTTTTGATTGGAGGTTTAACGATCACCGTGAGCAACTCAATGGGCTATAAGCAGTCGCCCGTCCCTAATTTAGGGTCACTGGTTCCAGGGAAGGGAGAGAGCCAGTGCCGTAAGACAAACACAACATATATGCCTCACCGGGATTCGAACCAGGACCCCTTTCGGACGAATGATCAGAGGCCATCGCTTATACCACTGCGCCACCGGGGCGGCCCCTCCTTTTCTAATCTTTTCCTGGAAATAATAGAGGTATTTTAGTATTTTAAGTGCAGGATAGTTAGTTAGTACCTTTTACCCTTACTTAATCGCAAAATATTAAGTTGAAGGAATCAGTTTCTACTAGAGCCTTGTGTCATTCACCAGACTATGTATGGCATTTTTTTCTATCATATTTAATTTTATTAATTTTTCTCCCGTTGAGTAGCTATTACGAACTCATAATACTGCGGGAAAAACTTTCAAAATTAAACGTTTTTTTCTCGGTCACTTCTCTTAAGAATGAACAAATGGCCGCATTAAAATGATTTTTGCATTACTTAGAATGTGAAATACGAAGATATGCAACTAGATCACGCAGTTTGCAAGCAACTGAAGCCAAAATATATTTTACACGTAGGACTAGCGACGTTTCCCTTCAGTTATTTCATATCCCTCAGAATTACGATAATGATGTTTTCTTTAATCGTAAGTTAAATGGTGCAATGTCTGATTTATCCCCCACTGAAAAAAAATTAATACGCAGTATTATAACAACGTAATATCTCTTCTTTCGCGCAGGTAAAACAGCTTAATTAACGTTTTCTATAGAAAACGTAAGCCGTTTTGCCGTACAAGCTCTGTGATCAAAGTGTCGCCAGGCCGCCCCGGTTGCGCAGTGGTCTAAGCGTTGGCTTCTGATCATTCGTACGAACGGGGTCCGGGTTAGAATCCCGGTGAGGCATGGATGTTGTGTTTGTCTTACGGCACTGGCTCTCTCCCTTCCCTGGAACCAGTGACCCTAAATTTGGGACGGGCGACTGCTTATAGCCCATTGAGTTGCTCACGGTGGTCGTTAAACCTCCAATAAAAAATAAATAAATAAGTAAGTGCCGCTAGTCATTTATGCAAGAGCTTCCAGTCTATGTGTATTAAGGTGGGTCCATCTAAAATGTCTGCCTTATGTTTCCAATGGTAAAACTTCTTTACATATTTTGTTCGCAATTAATGTATTCCCAAGGATGAAAATTTGCACATTGATAAAACTAACTTGAAGTTATAGAATTGGATATTTAATACTTGCTAAAACATAACCATAATCATGTTAAAAATGAATCATTTTTCTTTGAGTAATGTTCAGACGTGTTTATAGATGTCGCGACCTGTATATTGATGACGTCAGTAGACAAACAAATGCTGGATTGCTTAATTATGGCTATGTTTTAGCAAGTGTTAAGTATCCCATGCTATAACTTAAAGTTGGTTTTATCGATGTGCAAATTTTCATCCTTGGGAATACAAGAATGGGTGTGGGAGGGTACTCAACCGACGTCCAATCGCATCCCACAGATTCTCAATGGGCGAGAGGTCGGGGGATCGTGCTGGCCACGAAAGTGTAGTGCATGCCACGGAAACATTCAGTCTGATCCCAGCTGTATGCGGCTGGGCGTTATCCTGTTGAAACACGGCGTTTGGGATGCCCTGCAGATACGGTAGTGCCACCGGCCACAGCATCTCGTCGGCGTGTCGTCAATGTGCCCGTAATGCGCACCAGCGGTGAGCGAGTGTTGGCGCTGATAGCACCCCACCCCATGATTCCACGTTGCCGTGCCGTGTGGCGCTCCACAATGGGGGAGGAACCCGCCCGTTGGCCACGCCGTCTCCAGACTCTCACACAGCGATCATCCGTGGTGAGACAGAACAGCGACTCGTCGCTGAACACCACACAATTTCATTCGGCACCTCAGGCAGCTCTGGAGCGACACCGCGCCAAGCGGTGAAAACGATGGCTCGCTCTTAACGGAAGCCTTCGCAACGGGCAGCCAATCGGCGCGAAAACAGACGCAACCAATCGGCGCGACACTGACCGCGTCGATATTGAAGCATCCATCCCCGTACACTCAGTAAAATGTAGCTTGTTGTGGCCTGTGGGTCCGCTACAGCATGACCTCGGACGTCCGTCTCAGTGCTCCGGTCCCCCCCCCCCTACGACTTTTCACAGATCCTTCCTGGGACCACTGCCACCAAATGCGACCGACGGTTGTGTCATCACGTTGCGTTTCTTCCGCAATACGAAGCAAAGACCACCCGGCGGTACGAAGGCTTACGATGACACCTCTCGTGAACTCATCCGTTTTGTTCTCCAGACACGGCTGCAGCAGAACCACTCACAAGCCGCCCCGGTGGCGCAGTGGTCTAAGGCGCTGGCCTCTGATCATTCGTCCGTAAGGGGTCCGGGTTCGAATCCCGGTCAGGCATGGACGTTGTGTTTGTCTTACGTCACTGGCTCTCTCCCTTCCCTGGAACCAGTGACCCTAAATTAGGGACGGGCGACTGCTTATAGCCCATTGAGTTGCTCACGGTGGTCGTTAAACCTCCAGTCAAAAAAAAAAAAAAAAAAAAAAAAAAGAACCACTCACTTCTCGCGGCCGTGACTGCGGGCCTCACGAGCTGGTTGCCCGCTTACATCCCGCGCGCCGTTAGTGCGATTAGCCTGGTAATACAATCATTTGCATAACTTGTACGTGTGAACCCACCCTACAATTTGCATGGCGCTAAGTTCACGTCTTCGTGGTGTGGCCTTTTCTCGGTCAGGCAGTATATTTTGGTACGACAGCGACAGGCTTGACTAAAGAATTTTAGAGGAAAGTGACAGAAAAACCTAACTGAAGTTTCGTAGTATGAAAATAAAGGCACTGAAAACGACTGAAGAGTTTTGATGTTCACAGTCACAGTGATGCGAATGCCTAAATATTTTTGACTGTATTCTGTGTATTTTTTAATCTTTCCAGATTTTTGTGGTTTGTAACAAAACTGCTATCAACTCAGAAGTCTTTAGATGCCCGCATAATTATCTCGGTATTTATTCTCCTACACCGGCTTCTCCCGATCCATTAGTCGACAAGAAATAATTTTATTTAAATATTTATGGATCATTTTTACGCTCGTATTATTGTCATGGTCGTGACGAAAAGGAAACAAAAACACTAATGATTAGTCGCGAAGTCTGACATTAACCGGGCACTTATGCATCACTATTTATCATGTTTAAACTGAGTTTGAAACTGAAAAAAAAATATTTTTTTTTTGTACGTGTGTTAAGCTGACTTTTTACATGGCGATTCAAGATAAAAGTACAGCTGATTACAGAAGGGGAAGTGGAAAACTGCCAAGTGCCATTAAACGCTGAAGCTAAATTGGCTACATTGGATTAAACGAAAGAGAATTTGCAATTAAATCGAACAAACTGATTCAATTGGCGCAACGGCAATCCTTTTAAAAGCAGGAGTTTCCAGTGAGTCCGACCTTTCAACGTATGCGAAAGTGAAGGCGCACGAATTACTCGTAGCAAACGTTTCCGACGAATTTCCAGTTAAATTTATCAAACCAACTAAGTTATCACAAACCGGCTTAAATTAGCTCCTTTAAGAACATATACAAGGGCGTTACGGGTCTCTATGTAAAATGTATATATAATGTATATATAAATCTACAAGCAGCTTATATGACGTTTATCACTAATTTAACCTTTTTTGAATTTCTGTGTTCTTATGTAAATTTTATTCTTTCTCGTGATACGTTCTTTTGCCTAGATGATACATTATTTTCCCCATAGTGTTTTCCAAAATTTGATCTGTGACGTACTACAGAGGTGAAAGCATGTGTCAAGACGACAAATCTGCAGCGAGACATTCTGTCCGCGTTGCTCAGTTGGGAGAGCGAGTTGCTCCGGAGTAAGGGGACACGGACAAACTTGTGTTTTCACACATCCAGACAGCGAAACAAAGTTCAATAAAAGGCAAATAAAACGAAGTGCTGATTTCGGAGTACGATATGATATGTGTTAAGCTAACAGCAATGAGAGATAAAAGCGAACTATAATATCATATGATTAGAGATGTCTGGATGATTGTTTGTTACAGCAGAGCCTTAATTAGGGCGGGGCAGACGTGGCGACTATACCGGGCGCAGCTCAAGAGAGGGCGCAGAAATCACTGTTTGGAATGCAATTACAATTGGAACTGAAACTTTTACACAAGTTTTTATCACAATTAAAATTAGAATTCCCTCCTCAAAATGTTCAGAAATTGTTAGTGGCTTACATTCAGTAATGAAGGCGTTGTTCTATAGTCCGTCCAACTGAAGAAGAACCATGGCTCCCTTCTACACCAATGCCCCTTCCCCTAGTACTTCTTTGGTTGGATGGACTATACGTGCGTTGCAAGATAAGGACGCTGTTCACATTTTTGAAGATTCTCTGGAGGCTATTCAGTCTTTATTGTGGCTGCATGCCACGATTGTCAGCTACATTTGGTCCGCTTCATGCGGTGCCGAAGGTTCGAACTCCGAAGCAGTTCCGAAATGCTGTAAAAACAGTCACATTTTGATTGTGCCTTTTTTACGCCTGGTTTCGTTAGAAAGTCTTTGTAGTACTGTTACATTTTTATCACGTCTTTTGTAAAAAAAGATCGTGTTTCTCTTATCGGTTTGTCCGTCCGTCCGTCTGTACCCACGGAATTTCTGCAACTATTAGTCCGATTTGAATATTTCTTTTTGCATCGGAAGCTTGAAATATGCAAATGGTGATCCTTTATTTCATTTTTTTTTTTTACGATGCACAATTTTGGCGCTACGTTAAATGCAGATGATGTCGAATTCAAAATTACGTTTTAATCCACATATTTGCTTCTAAAAATCCGATTAAAAAAATTCTTTTATCTTTCGATTCCATTTATGTCGAAGAGTGTTTTAGATGTAGTTTCATTTTCAAATTACGCATAGATTTTCCACTAGGAGGCGTAAAAGTAAATTACATTTTTTCCGATAACTCTTCTCCTAAAACTCCGATTTGAAAAATCTTTTTTCAGCGGATACATCTCCTAATGGAAAATCTTTTGCATTTAATTTCGAATTTTTGGTGAAGAATACTTTGGCCACCAGGGAGCGTAAGGGTTAATTTTTGCTTCTGATGTATTTGCCATAACATCTGGGCTTCTTTCTAAACCATCGATTGAAAACATTCTTTCGTGGACTGATGCACTCACATCGATAAACCTTTTCGGAATACTTTCTTCCTGAAATATCCCACAGTTTCTCCGCCAGGGGGCGTAGATGTATATCTTATTTTTGTCAATATCTCTACTTGTAGTAGTCCGATTTGAAAAATTCCTTCCTTGTTAGATAGTGTTTTCCGTGTGACATGTTTTTCATATAATTTCAAAATTTTCAAGTAATTCATAGACTTTCCGCTTGGGGGCGTAAGGGTAAATTGCGTTTCCCCCTATATCTCTGCTTCTAAATCTCCGATTTGAAAAATTATTTCTGCACCGGATACAGCTCCTGATGGGAAATCGTTTACACGTAATTTCTAATTTTTGTAAAAAAATGGTTTGGCCACCAGGGGGCGTAAATCTTAATTTCCGCTTCTGATGTATTTGCAGCAAAATATGAGCTTCTAAATTCTCGATTGAAAAAAACGTCGTGTGTAGACCGAACTACACATGTCGACAAACCTTTTAGAAACATTTTCTTCTTAAAATAGTGCACGGTTTCTGCGCCAGGGGGCGTAGACGTATATCTTATTTATGTCAATATCTCGACTTCTAGGAGTCCGATTTAAAAAATTCCTTCTTTGTTGGATAGTGTTTCTAGTTTGACATGTTTTTCCTAAAAATTCTAAATTTTCAAGTAATTCATAGACTTTCCGCTAGGGGGCGTAAAGGTAAATTGCGTTTCCCACTATTTCTCTGCTCTCTGCTTCTAAACCTCCGATTTGAAAAATTGCTTCGGCACCGGATACAGCTCCTGATGGGAAATCCTTTGCACATAATTTTTAATTTTTGTAAAAAATTGGCATGGCCACCAGGTGGCGTAAGTCTTAATTTCCACTTCTGATGTATTTGCAGCATAATATGAGCTTCTAAAATTTCGATTGAAAAAAGTCTTTTGTTAACCGATGCGACACTTGTCAACAAATCTTTTAGGAACACTTTCTTCTTGAAATAATGCATGGTTTCTACGCCAGGGGGCATAGATGTATATCTTTTTTTGTCAATATCTCTACTTCTAAAAGTCCCATTGGAAAAATTCCTTCCTTGTTGGATAGTGTTTCCGATGCAAAATGTTTCTCCCATAAATTCAAAAATTTCACGTAAATCTTTTAAGACTTTCCGCTAGGGCGAATGAAGGTAAATTGCGTTTTGTGCTCCTAAAACTCCGATTTGAAAAATTCTTCCTGTATGGCATACAAGACCTGATGGAAAATATTTTTCACATAATTTCTAATGTTTTGTAAAGAATGGTTTGGCCACCAGGGGTCATAAGTGTTAATTTCTGCTTCTGATGTATTTGTAGCAAAATCTTTGCTCCTGAAAACTGGACTAATTTTTATTTTCTTGGACCGATACCACTCATATGGAAAAACCTTTTGAGAATACTTTCTTCCTAAAATAATGCATGGTTTTCCAACCAGGGAACGTAAAGTCACATCTTATTTTTGTCGATAACTCTGTTTCTAAGAGTTCGTAAGCTCAAGATTCCGTTTACACCAGTATCTGGGGGATTAAAGACCCGATTGAAAAACTTCTTTCTTCCGTCAGATACTATTGTTTTCCATACCGGTTCCATTGCCTTTGAATAGCTTTGATAAATTAAATTTGGGTCAGAACGGATTCAAAAGAAGTGCTTATTACACCCGAAAATTCGGTGTCATCTTTCTTGTTGAAATTGTATCTGCTTTTTGTTGTCTTTAATTTAAAGCTATTTTTCTTGAAAATTCTTCTCTGTAGCTTGTGCTCGCTTAGATCTTAGATTTTCAATGCTGTTTTTTGTTCTTTTGGTATGTGAGTGTGTGTGTGTGTGAGAGAGAGAGAGAGAGAGAGAGAGAGAGAGAGAGAGAGAGAGAGAGAGAGAGAGAGAGAGTGAAAGACAGATAAAGAGAAAGGCAGAGATAGAGAGAAAAAGAGATAGAGAAAAATAGAGAGAGAAAAAGAGATAGGGACAGGGAAAGAAAAATAGAGAGAGAAAAAGAGACAGAGTGAAAGAAAAAGAGAGTAAAAGAGATAGATGGAGTGAAAGAGAAAGACAGAGTGAAAGAGGAAGACAGAGTGAAAGAGAGAGAAAGACAGAGGCAGATTGGGATGCAATATTTTGTGGTTTACCTCGGGCTCAGAAATGCCATAGTTACGCCACTGGTTAGAGCGAGAAACAGCTGCTAATTGTTCCTTGTTAAGAAATAGTTAATTAATATTGGGTTGTCGGAAAAGTCATGATGCATTTTGCCACCCGATGGTGGTTGGGCGGTTTTGGAAGTACTAGAGGCATGCGCAGCTCTGTTATCGCTATGGCATTCGACAGGTGCCAGTTCTAGCTGCAGTCTAAAAGGAATAGGGAGCGATTTAGTTGATTTGCGGAGATTTGACATCAAGTTGAAGATGGAAGACCAAACTCTGCACTTTCGCCATATTTTACTGTTTTACTTCCGTAAAGAGAAGAACGCGCGTCAAGCTTGTGAAAAGTTGCTTAAAGTGTACGGTGATAATGCTCTACAAGAGCGTCAGTGCCAGCGGTGATTCGCAAAATTCCGTGCTGGTGATTTTGACCTCAACGTTGCTCCTCGGTCCGGGAGGCCAACCGAGATTGATGACGACCAAATCAAGGCATTGATCGAGTCAAACACACGTTACACGACACCAGAGATTGCAGACACATTGCACATCTATCATTCAACCGTTCACGACCACCTGAAGAAGCTGGGATACGTAAAAAAGCTCAATGTGTGGGTTCCTCGTGAACTCAAAGAAGCTCAATTGACGGCGCGTATAAGCATCTGCGATATGCTCATTAAACGTGAGGAAAACGATCTTTTTTTGAAGCGACTGATAACTGGTGACGAAAAGTGGATTGTGTACAACAATGTGCTGCGCAAACGGTCTTGGTCCCGACGTGCTGCTTCGCCTCAAACGACATCCAAAGCAGACATTCATCAGCGGAAGGTTCTGGTCTCAGTGTGGTGGAATTTTAAAGGTGTCGTGTTTTTTTAGCTCCTACCACGGAACCAAACAATCAATTCGAATGTGTACTGTCGGCGATTGGACAGTTTGAATGAAGCCATCATCCAGAAACGTTCAGATCTCGTTCATCGTAAAGGTGTTGTGTTCCATCACGACAACGACAGACCACACACAAGTTTGATCACCCGCCAAAATTTATTGGAGCTTGGGTGGGATGTGTTGCCACACCCAGCATACTCGCCTGACATTGCGCCGTCAGACTTCCACTTGTTTCGCTCTCTTTAACAGTCCTTCCATGGTATAACCTTCAATTCAAGCGAAGCTGTAAATCAGCACCTTGTATAGTTTTTCGCCACGAAAGACAGTTCTTTCTATGAACGAGGCATTCTGCAGCTCACTGAAAGATGGCAAAATGTTATCGAACAAAACGGGCCTTATATCATTGATTGATCTTTGTTCTTTCTATCAATAAATGACCTTTGCAAAACATGGCTAAAATACGTCATGACTTTTCCGATAACCTAATAGTTTAAATTATTTTCATTCTGCTGTTACGAAGTAAAGCATATTCTATGCTGTTATTTTCTGACGCGCCTGATTAAACGCGGATATTGAATTTGTAAGTTTTGTTTTTGCTGATTTCTCAACTCGGGGCCGTTACTGGTCAGTTTTCTTTAAAGTATTTTTTTTTTCTTTTTGGTTGGAGGTTTAACGATTACCGTGAGCAACTCAATGGGTTATAAGCAGTCGCCCGTCCAAAATTTAGGGCCACTGACTCCAGGGAAGGGAAAGAGCCAGAGCCGTAAGACAAACACAACATCCACGCCTCACCGAGATTCGAACCCGGACCCTTCTCGGACGAATGGTTAAAGTATTTCATTAGAGACTACAAATGCTTTGTTAAGTTTGCAGCTTCTACGAGATACGAGTTAAAATTTAAGGGTCAGCGAATAGACATACAGAGGGCCGTCTGAACCATAGGGGCAGTATCCCCGGGCCCCGCGCCTTTAGGGGAGCCCACAGTTTAGAAAACAAAATAATGTTCGGTAAGAAAATTTTAACTGCATTTTTTTTTGTAACTTTTGGGGGGCAAGGCATTTAAAAATATATTTTGAAGTTTGTTTGTTTCCAATCTCCCCATTTTTGAATACATTACCCCCCCCCCCCCCCCACCCTTGTTTGTCGTACAGACACAGATTTGCAGATTCGAAATGATTTTTGTAACCACCTTAATATTTTCCGCATTCATGAAAAAGAAAATAAAATTTCATCATTTTGTGGTACCCTAATTTTATATATCCAACAATTTGTGTGAAAACCTGATACTTAAATTTAAGGAAATAAAAAGAACAATATCCAAGTTACTTTCAGACTACATATGGAGGCCACTTTTCGAACATTACAAGAAATTGAAAAACAATAAAAAAGGCAACTTTAATATATGAACGCGTATAAAAGTTTAGAATGTCACTAATTTGTCAGTTACTCCACTGTGCATTGAAAATCAATCACTAAACATGTTTCAGAGGAAAAAACTGTTTATACCAATTTAATTTAGAGGGATCCTTATTATATTTCCTATACAAAAATAATCGCTAAGCAGGTATCTTTTTATCATTTTGTGAATAAGCTCTTATAAGAGTCACAATGCAACCTAAACCTAGGGAAAGAAAATCGTATCTTTTAATCATTTTGTGAATAAGCTGTTATAAGAGTCACAATGCAACCTACATTCCCAGGAAAGAAAAACGTAGATTTTAACACTTTTTACTCTCTCTCTCTCTCTCTCTCTTTTCCTCTCATTTTGTCTCTTTCTCTATCTCTCTTCCTCTCTCTCTCCCTCTATTTCTCTATCTTTCCATCTTTCTCTATCTTTTCCTCTCTCTCTCTCTCTCTCTCTCTCTCTCTCTCTCTCTCTCTCTCTCTCTCTCTCTTCTCTCTCTTTCTTCTCTCCCTCTCTTTCTTTCTCTCTCTCTTTTTCTCTTTATCTCTCTCAGTTTCTCTTCCTCTATCTCTCTCCCTCTCTTTTTCTCTATCTCTCTCCCTCTCTTTTTCTCTCTCTCTTTTCTCTCTCTCTCCCTCTCTTTCTCTCTCTCTCCCTCTCAGTTTCTCTTTCTTTCTCTCCCTCTCAGTTTCTCTTTCTCTCTCCCTCTCTTTTTCTCTTTCTCTCTCTTCCTCTCATTTTGTCTCTTTCTCTACCTCTCTTCCTCTCTCTCTCCCTCTATTTCTCTATCTTTCCATCTTTCTCTATCTTTTCCTCTCTCTCCCTCTCTTTTCCCTCTCTCTTCCTCTCTCTCTCTCTCTCTCTCTCTCTCTCTCTCTCTCTCTCTCTCTCTCTCTCTCTCTCTCTCTCTCTCTCTCTCTCTCTCTCTCTCTCTCTCTCTCTCTCTCTCTCTCTCTCTCTCTCTCTTTCTCTCTCTCTCTCTCTCTCTGAACTTTCAGTCCGTATTATGGTATTTTTCTTAAACTTAAAGCAAATACTACTTCGAGATAATCGTTTTGTCTTTACGGTAGTGTTCGTGTGTCTTCCTCACGAACGATAATTTTCAGAAACGACTTTATTACAATATGAGATTTATTTTTTAGTGCCCACAATGAAATTTTGCTCTGGGTCCCGCAATGAAATTTCGCCCAGGCCCCCGCAAAAGCTCCATCCGGCCCTGGACATACAAGTCGTGAGATAATCTTAAAACTCGAGATTTTCACAGCAATGAAAAAAAAAGAAACCTTATTGTTTAACAATGGTCAATAATTTAACACGGGTCTAGTTAACGCAATGATTACTTCACCGACGGATCACTAAACCAAAAATCACTTTACCGTAAAGATCGTTTCACCGAAACATCACATGATCAAAACGTTTGTTTCATCAAAGGATCACTTGATCGAAAGGTACGCTTCACCGAAAGAGTACATCATCTAAAAGTTAATTTCATCGAAAGATCATTTCACCAAAGGGTCAGTTTATCGAAAACTTTGAATTTTGTTAAAGGTGTGTTGTGAGGGTATGGAAAACTGACCACAAGGACCATATGTAAATATGAGATCTATAAAGTTGGTCTCCATAAATAAATGTGGAGAGCAACATATAAAATATATAAATAGACATCGAAGTGACTGTGAAGCATGACGAGTTGATTCCAAGCGAGACAAGACCTCATATGAAACCGATGATGTTGACAGGTGCAGCAGTTTCAGGCGATGTATGGCTTGCTGTGCGAGAGGCAGAAGTTGAGCACGAAGGTTGTCTTCCAACTCTGCGTACAGTGGATCCGTCATGGGGAGAGATGTTAATAAGCGTCGGAGATTATCAATCTTCATCTTCCTGTCATTGATAATCGCATGAGCAAGGCGCCGAACCAATAGAATTAAATCCTTCTTGACATCCAGCTAAAGGCGTATGGCACTCGGAGTACTATCGAGAAGAGTTCGCTTAGCTGTCAAGAAAGAATTGACAGCAGCGCAAAAGTCTTCTCGTTGAAGTAAGGAGTCATCAAAAGTCCAGGAGCGTCGTGTGGAGGAAGGATAAGAGGAAGTGCAGAGTGACAACAAAACCGCACTGTGATCTGAAGAAGCTGTAGGTAGATGTGAAGCAGCTGTAATAACTGGGACTAACGAAGAAGAAATATAAATTCGATCCAATCTGGCTGCAATGGCTCCTCTCCCAGGAGAAGCACATCAGGTGTATGATATACGCGATGGATATAGTTGTCGGAATGCATCTACAAAATGGTAATCCGACAGAAACTGCGTTAATTCATCAACTAGTTGGGTGCGGTACTCGCCGCGAATAGAGCAACGATCTAAGGAAGGCCATAGGGTGCAGTTAAAATCTCCTCCGAGGACGAAAGGGTCCTCAGGAGGAATCAGTGTAAAAGCTGAACGTAAAGCTTGAAATAACGGGACAATTAATGAATCAGCAGATGGTATATATATATTGAAAATATGATATTGAACATTAGTGTGAGACAAGGTTAAACACTGTAACTGGTCACCGTGTAAATTAGTAACAATCGGTGTGATGAGGATGTTTGACAATCGTTGGTGGATTCCAATCGCCAACCCACCAGTTATTGTTAGGCAATATGCATGATGAAACACATAGGGCCAATACCTCCAGGTATGGAATGCAGTGGTGGAAGAGCAATGCGATTCCTGTAACAGTAGAAAGTCCGCAGACGCATCGGAGAGGTCCTCATAGACAAGAGAGTTAGCCTGGGCTGAGGAGAACCCGCGGCAATTCAAAGAAATCAACTTGAAATCTCCAATCCTTCAGGTGGGGTCGTAGCTTTGGTGGCAGCGTTGCGAATAGACGTAATCCGTCGACGGAGGTGACAAATGAAAGGAGTAGAAAGACCAAGAGAAGCAGGTTTGGCCGTAACAATGGTAGATATCAGGTCGAGTTGTGCAAGGAGTGGCTGAAGAATGGATTCGTGATCTTTAACATACCGAGTGAGATTATGAGGTTTCTTCTTGGTCGCGATTAATTCATACAGCTCTTTGTGTGAGAGGGGAGAGCTTTCAGCACACGCTGTCTCAAGATGGCCAGCAAAAATCTCATAATTGGGAATATCATCAGAATCAACCAGCGAGTCGTCGTCTGAGACTGTTTCACGCGTGCTACTATGAGCAGAGCGTGTTCGATTGGAGTGGTCTGATGGGTCCCCCATCCGGGTGATGTCTGCATTTGACAGAAGTGCGAGGATGCATAGGCGCGTCACGCTTCACCGGTCGTGAACGAGGCTCAGTGTCAGGTCCTCCACTATGATCTTGCACCGCACTTTGGTAGATTGTATCCAAGGCAGCTTCAGGAGGGTCAATATCTATGAATGAGATATCCGTGTCTGAAACCGCTCCGATGAAACCAGGTTTCAACGGAACTTCAGTTGCTTGAGGGGCCACCTCGGATAGCGAGGGATAATGCGCCGCCGTCAGTGAAGGTAGAGTGTCTGACTCAACAGCAGGAGGCAACTTTGCAGAGGTCGTCTCTGTAGTAAGATCTAGCGGAACCTCAGATCTTGATGATATTGGGGATCCATCTGGACGGTCTATCGTAGAAGATGTGGTAAAGCTGGGGCAGTTATTGTAAAAATGTCTAAAGGACTTGCAAGCACTGCAAATGGAACTCCGTCAGGAAGTCAATTCGGCGGGTGTGTTCAGCACACTTTATGGTAAGTTGTGTAGGGATATGTGCGATGTTATCCTGAGAAGAAAAAGGGACCCGAGCAAAACGGCGCGCGCTGCAAATGTCCCTGTCATCCTTGTCTCTCGGCGCGGCCGAGTAGGTTTTGATGTCTCCTACAACTCGTCCTACAGTGGAGAGGACTGCGAACAGCATTGTATTAGATTCCTCTGGGGGTACAGAATAGAAGGAGACGTTAATTGGGCGTTGCGCTACTGGCTCCGGAAATATATGGTGGTGTCCGATGGTGAGTCCAGTAGTAATCACCGAATGCGCATATTCTGCCTTGGTGAAATACAGGATTATGGTCCTACCACGCCGGAACATATGTGAAATGGCAGAGGCGGAGAACATCTGCTTAAGCTTTGTGGCATATTCCTTCATTTCAACAGTATTCAGGGATTCAAAACAAACACCCAGATCAAGTGTAGATATAAAGGAGTCCGCCGCTGGTGAATCAGACGGGAGTTCCAGCACAATGTTGTGTCCATTTCGTTGAATGCATGATTGGAGCGCCGCAGCACCAGGATATAATATTTTAGTGGGTCGTTGTATTGGGTTCGAGGCAGCAACCGCTGAGTACGACACAGATGGCTTCTTCAGGGTTGTTAAAGTGGGAGGGGCTCCAGCAGCACCAGGAAGAGGATCAGCCAGTAAACGCTGAGGCACTGGGGGAGGCAAAGGTTGACGACCAGAGTCGATTCTGGATGTTCCACTCTTTGAGGGTGACGGAGCACCGCCAGGAAGAAAAGGCAGAGCCGTACCGCCAGAAGGAGAAGGTTGGGCAGCAGCGTCACAGGTGGAAGGGAAGGCAGTGGATTGCAGGTCATCGGGTCTGCTGATTGGACTCCGATCCTGCACTCCGGGTGTCGTCATCAATGCCAATGGTGGCGCCCAGAGGACGTTGAACCAGCTCGGTCAGAAGGTAAATAAAGTCAAATAGAACAAAATGGGTTCTACTCACCAACTGGGAAGTTGATAGAACGAAGACACGAACCTTTAAAGGTAAGTCACACTGCTTTTCAGAACCTAAAATATTGTAGAAACCACCAAACGAGTTCGAAATCACGGAGCACTGTAAACACACGTCAAAAGAAGAATGGAGTTCATGTACAAATAAGTGTTCAAATCCTAGTCCTCATGATTATTTGGTATCATGTTAGCAATAGCATGTACCTAAAATTTAGAAAAAGTTACTTCTATTGTATTTTTATGTCTAATATTTTTAATAGTAACTTCTATTACTATTAGAAATTAAACTTCGCAATTTTAAAAAAACACAGTACTGTGGTGTGTGTATGGGGGGGGGGGGGTAAGATAGCCCAGGTCTTGGACTTAAAGATACGCCACTGGTGTGTAACATCCCTTATTTGAACATGGTGCCACAGAAAACAATGCCCGGCATAATATGGTATTCAAGATGACTCATGAAGCCATAAGAGCCGCCCCGGTGGCGCAGTGGTCTAAGCGGTGGCCTCTGATCATTCGTCCGAAAGGGGTCCGGGTTCGAATCCCGGTGAGGCATGGATGTTGTGTTTGTCTTACGGCACTGGCTCTCTCCCTTCCCTGGAGCCAGTGACCCTAAATTAGGGACGGGCGACTGCTTATAGCCCATTGAGTTGCTCACGGTGGTCGTTAAACCTTCAATCAAAAAAAAAAAAAAAAAAAGAAGCCATAAGAAAGAACAGTTTTCTAAACGATCATGAGTTCATTCATCTACACACGGATAGGCACCACACTTACACGAACTTTGTCACAAATTAATCAATTGCTAAAATATGCTGAATGTGATATCACATTCTCCTTATAGCCCAGATTTTAGCACTGACTGAGTGTTACTCATTCGGCCCGATGAAAAACACTATCCTGTGAGAATGATTTGACGACGTGAATACTATCAAAGTCGCCATGGAAACGTAGATCGGATTTTGATCTTTACAGGTTTTACAAAAGAATTCGTCATGAAATCAGCTTTGGCAGAAATGTGTTGTGTTTCCTAGACATTATCCTGAACCGAACTTTCGTGTAGCGCAACAATCGATTCACATTTCTATTCATGAAAATTAAGAAGTTTTTACACTTTCAGCATATTCTACATACCATGAGTACCAAGTGTAAAAGATCTCGCTTTGATGTTCTAACATCTCTCCGTTTCGTTTTACTTATAATGTTTCAAGTGCTATGGAACTGTAATTCTTTCGAAAAATTCTGTTAAGTTTCCTACGCGTTCGACGCTTGAGAACTTCATGTATATTCACGCAAGTGAACAAAATGAATAGTGAAACATAAATATTCCTGAAACGGAACAGCACTGAGTAGCTTCAACACGAAAGATAGGCTTTGTTATCATTGTTTTCATGTCAAAGCGATGGAACAAAGCTATTTTTCTGTCTACAGCATAATCCAGCTTTCTGTAATACTTCCTTGAAATTGCAGGCATACGTAGCAGTTTAAGATATCAGTAAGTATTAAATACGGGTTTTCCACGAGAGTAACTTGACACACACACAGTTCCCTTTTCGGGATTATACCTGATAATGAACGATGCGCTACACTTCTCATCGAAAAAATCGTCCCAGCCGGTAAGAATAGAGCTATCATCATCATCATCATTGTCAACCATTATCAATCCACTGCTGGACGAAGGTCTCCCCAAGTTTCCTCCACAACGGTCTGTCTTGTGCCAGTCTCCTCCATGTCACCCCTGCATACTTTCGAATTTCATCCACCCATCTCCTATGTGGTCTTCTTCTGGGTCTTTTCCTGTCCCTTGGAATCCAATCTAAAATTTCAGCTGTCCATCGATGATCTGTCCTTCTGGCAGTATGTCCAGCCCATTGCCATTTCAGGGATTTAACTCTGATCATGATGTCTTCCACTCTTGTCATTTTTCGGATCCATGAGTTCCTCTTCTTATCACTCCTGGTTACACCAAGCATGCACCTCTCCATGCCTCTTTGAGTTGTCTGCAGCCTTTGCATGTCTCTTTTAGTTAAGGTCCACGTCTCTGCACCATACGTAAGCACTGGAAGGATGCATTGATCAAACACTTTTCTTTTAAGACATAATGGCATATTGCTCTTGAAAATTATGCTGTTTCTTCCAAAAGCTCTCCAGGCAAGTTTTGTACGCCGATTAATTTCTTCATCAATGTGACCCTCACTTGATATCTGCTGTCCAAGATAAACGTACGTGTCTGTCATCTCCAGCTTTTCTCCATCAATCGATAAATCTTCATTTCTTGTAAAAGCATTGAACATCACTTTTGTCTTCTGAAAGTTCATTTTTAATCCCACTTCTTTACTCTTGTCAGCAAGTTCCTGGATCATACTCTGCAGCTCTGATGGGGTAGTTGCAAAAATGACTACGTCATCAGCAAAACGAAGGTGGGTTAGATAATCTCCATTAATCTTTATCCCCTTGTTTTCCCAGCTCAGCGACTGAAAAACACCCTCCAATGTGGCATTAAAGAGCTTCGGAGATATGGTGTCACCTTGTCTCACTCCCTTTCCAATTTTTACGTGTGTTGTATTTTCAAACAGCCTAATCTTTGCATTTGCATTTTCATAGATGTTATTAATAATATTAATGTATGCATCTTCAATACCGCAGGTTTTCAGAGCCATTGTAACTGCTGATGGTTTCACCGAAACAAAGGCTTTTTCATAATCGATAAAAGCCATGCACAATGGAAGTTCATATTCCCTCGCTCTTTCAATTAGTTCTCTCAGCACGTGGATATGATCTATTGTGCTGTAGCCACTCCTGAATCCAGCTTGTTCTCTCGGTTGAGCCATGTCTAGTGTTACCTTCAAGCGGTGTGAAAGAACTTTAGTGAAGATTTTATAAACTACTGATAGGAGGCTGATAGGTCTGTAGTTTCCGAGATCCTCAATGTCACCTTTCTTATGTAGCAGGATCATTGTAGCGGTGTTCCAATCCTCAGGAATCTTTCCTTCATTAAGGCATCGAGTGAAAATTTGGGCGAGTACTGTTTCGATTTCTCCACTTGCTTCTTGTATGATGTCTACAGTAATTCCATCTTCTCCTGGAGCTTTTCCTCGCTTCATGTTCTTGATTGCATGTGCAACTTCTGCTGGAAGGACTGGAGGAACTCTGATACTGGTATCTTTCATGATGTCTGGAGTGCATATATCATCCCTTTCATATAATTTGGAGTAGAAATCTTTCACTCTTGTCAAAATTTCGCCTCTATTTCTTGTTATAGAACCATCTTCTTTTCTCAGTGCCATAATCTGTTTTCTTCCCTTACTGAGATGTCCCTTTGCTATCTTTAGGCTTTGGTTGTTTTCAATTGCTTTCCTCACTAGTTCACAGTTGAATTTCCTTACGTCTTCAGTGATACTTTTTCTTACTGTCTTGCATAGCTCTATATATTCCACTTTGGAAGTCACATCTTCTTTAGTTGTCCTCATCTCTCTTCTTTTTTGCATCAACATTTTGGTTTTTCCTGATAATTTGTTCACATGCAACTTGTTCTTAGACCCAGCTAATTTTGTTGCTGTTTCCATAAGAGCTTTGGTTACTTTTCTGTTAACTTCAGAGATGTCCACTTCTTCCGATGTTAGGCCTTCTAAAGCAGAGAACCTGTTCTTCAGTTCTAACTTGAAGGTATTATGGTGTTTTTTAAGGTTGGTTATGACAATAGATTTTGTTTGTCTTATGAGCTTGCCACGTTCAAGTTTAGTGTTGAGGTGCATCTTACATCTCACCAATCTATGGTCACTACCTGTGTTGAACTTGTTTAGCACACTGCAGTCTTCTATGACGAATTTTTTGTTACACATAATAAAATCAATTTCACTTGTCGTCCCATTTGGATGTCTCCATGTCCATTTCCTGTGTGGCTTTTTCTTGAAGAAGGAGTTCAAGATGAAAAACCCTTCTGCCTCTGCAAACTCAACGAGAGTATTTCCACGCTGGTTTCTGTTGCCATGACCGAATTTACCTACTGAAGTTTCATTCTGTTGCCGTTGCCCTATTTTTGCATTGAAATCTCCCATAATTATTTTCAAGTGCTGCTTACCTTTATTATTTAGATGACAAATTTCCTCATAAAATTCTTCAATTTCTTCTTCAGGATGACTTGTGGTGGGTGCATAAGTTTGAATAATCTGAGCCTGGTATCTTTTAGAGAGTTGGATAACAAGTCGTGCAGCTCTGTCAGAGGAACTTTCAACTTCTACAACTTTATCCTTCAGTTTCTTGTTTATTATAAATCCAACACCACTAGTTCTGCCAGTATCTGTCCCACGATAGTAGAAGAGATGTCCACTTTTCAGTTCGATGAGATCTTCTCCTTTTCTCCTTACCTCACTTAGCCCCACGATGTCCCACTTGATCCTTTGTAGTTCCTCTTCCAATTCAAGAAGCCTTGAATCAGAAGATAGGGAGCGTCCATTGTAAGTAGCCAAGGTCAGCATCAGATGGCAGCCTAGTCCGGTCCTCCGGGGATTCTTAGCACCCTCTGCCTTCATGTCGCACTGGCCGCTGCCTTGGCCAGGTACATTCCAGCTGCCGGAGACTGAGGGCCAAGATTTAAGTTGTGGAATCATTTTGGAGGGGTTTGGCCATAACTCACCACGCTGGCCAAGCTATATTTATACAAATATCTATGAAAGAGCCGGTCAGTGGTATACTCAAATAAAGGGTAAATCACGCGTAAAGTTGCATTTAAAATGTGCATGGCGGGCGACACGGAATGAGTTAGTTTTGTTTGTTTATGGGTTTAATGACCCCCGTGAGCAACTCAATGTGCAATAAACAGTCCCCTGTCTCAAATTTAGTGTCACTGGTTCCAGGAAATGGAGAGAACCAGTGTCATCAGACAAACACAACATCCACGCTATTTTAAATACACCAGACTGTGAATACTGAAGAAACGCAATTGAAGGATTCGGTGTAAACCATGGTAACCAACACTTCTGTTGTTGTGAGATACGTAGATTACAAGTAGTAAAAAAATATAAACGTTTGCACTTAAAATAAATTGAAAGATGTATTGTGTGCCATATGTTGACATAAATGTATAATAAATACTCTAAAATGCTCAGATAACCACCGCAGTTATTTTTCGTACAAAACTCATTTTTGTAAAAAAATGAGTGCACCTTAGTGTCGTTATTGTGGGCCTAATAAAGATAGAACAAAAATTTAAAAACCAGTTTACTACATTTTCGGAAATCTTTCAAACCATATGTCACACGATTTCGCTTTGCATTTGAAAATCTCGAGTAATCCCCAGTCCCGCCCCCTTACGGTGTTACCAGACTCCCCGGTTCTATGCCCCAAGAGTGTCCCCCTTGTCATAAAAAGAAACGGCTATCTTGGTTTTTCTAGAAATGCAACCAAAAAAATTTAAAATGGACTTTTTCGGAACTTCTGTGCCATACTGTATAGCCCCCCAAAACAACTTCGATATCATTCTTTTTATTATTTTTTTTATTTAAGCACCTGGATTAAACACAAATTGCTGAAGAAATAAATGTAGGAGGCCAGAAAATGTTGAAATTTTATTTGCTATTTCATGAACGCTGGAAAGATATTAAGGTGGTTCTAATAATCTCTTGAATTCTAGAAATCTCAGTATCTGAACGACGAAGGACGATAACCGACTTGAAACTAGGGAGGGAATGGAAACTTAAATATATATATCATCATCATCATCATCATTGTCAACCATTATCAATCCACTGCTGGACGAAGGTCTCCCCAAGTTTCCTCCACAACGGTCTGTCTTGTGCCAGTCTCCTCCATGTCACCCCTGCATACTTTCGAATTTCATCCACCCATCTTCCATGTGGTCTTCTTCTGGGTCTTTTCCTGTCCCTTGGAATCCAATCTAAAATTTCGGCTGTCCATCGATGATCTGTCCTTCTGGCAGTATGTCCAGCCCATTGCCATTTCAGGGATTTAACTCTGATCATGATGTCTTCCACTCTTGTCATTTTTCGGATCCACGAGTTCCTCTTCTTATCTCTCCTGGTTACACCAAGTATGCACCTCTCCATGCTTTTTTGAGTTGTCTGCAGCCTTTGTATGTCTCTTTTAGTTAAGGTCCACGTCTCTGCACCATACGTAAGCACTGGAAGGATGCATTGATCAAACACTTTTCTTTTAAGACATAATGGCATGTTGCTCTTGAAAATTATGCTGTTTCTTCCAAAAGCTCTCCAGGCAAGTTTTGTACGCCGATTAATTTCTTCATCAATGTGACCCTCACTTGATATCTGCTGTCCAAGATAAACGTACGTGTCTGTTATCTCCAGCTTTTCTCCATCAATCGATAAATCTTCATTTCTTGTAAAAGCATTGAACATCACTTTTGTCTTCTGAAAGTTCATTTTTAATCCCACTTCTTTACTCTTGTCAGCAAGTTCCTGGATCATACTCTGCAGCTCTGATGGGCTAGTTGCAAAAATGACTACGTCATCCGCAAAACGAAGGTGGGTTAGATAATCTCCATTAATCTTTATCCCCTTGTTTTCCCAGCTCAGTGACTGAAAAACACCCTCCAATGTGGCATTAAAGAGCTTCGGAGATATGGTGTCACCTTGTCTCACTCCCTTTCCAATTTTTATGTGTGTTGTATTTTCAAAAAGCCTAATCTTTGCACTTGCATTTTCATAGATGTTATTAATAATATTAATGTATGCATCTTCAATACCGCAGGTTTTCAGAGCCATTGTAACTGCTGATGGTTTCACCGAATCAAAGGCTTTTTCATAATCGATAAAAGCCATGCACAATGGAAGTTCATATTCCCTCGCTCTTTCAATTAGTTCTCTCAGCACATGGATATGATCTATTGTGCTGTAGCCACTCCTGAATCCAGCTTGTTCTCTCGGTTGAGCCATGTCCAGTGTTACCTTCAAGCGGTGTGAAAGAACTTTCGTGAAGATTTTATAAACTACTGATAGGAGGCTGATAGGTCTGTAGTTTCCGAGATCCTCAATGTCACCTTTCTTATGTAGCAGGATCATTGTAGCGGTGTTCCAATCCTCAGGAATCTTTCCTTCATTAAGGCATCGAGTGAAAATTTGGGCGAGTACTGTTTCGATTTCTACACTTGCTTCTTGTATGATGTCTACAGTAATTCCATCTTCTCCTGGAGCTTTTCCCCGCTTCATGTTCTTGATTGCATGTGCAACTTCTGCTGGAAGGACTGGAGGAACTCTGGTACTGGTATCTTTCATGATGTCTGGAGTGCATGTATCATCATTTTCATATAATTTGGAGTAGAAATCTTTCACTCTTGTCAAAATTTCGCCTCTATTTCTTGTTACAGAACCATCTTCTTTTCTCAGTGCCATAATCTGTTTTCTTCCCTTACTGAGATGTCCCTTTGCTATCTTTAGGCTTTGGTTGTTTTCAATTGCTTTCCTCACTAGTTCACAGTTGAATTTTCTTACGTCTTCAGTGATACTTTTTCGTACTGTCTTGCATAGCTGTATATATTCCACTTTGGAAGTCACATCTTCTTTAGTTGTCCTCATCTCTCTTCTTTTTGCATCAACATTTTGGTTTTTCCTGATAATTTATTTACATGCAACTTGTTCTTAGACCCAGCTACTTTTGTTGCCGTTTCCATAAGAGCTTTGGTTACTTTTCTGTTAACTTCAGAGATGTCCACTTCTTCCGATGTTAGGCCTTCTAAAGCAGAGAACCTGTTCTTCAGTTCCAACTTGAAGGTATTATGGTGTTTTTTAAGGTTGGTTATGTCAATACATTTTGTTTGTCTTATGAGCTTGCCACGTTCCAGTTTAGTGTTGAGGTGCATCTTACATCTCACCAATCTATGGTCACTACCTGTGTTGAACTTGTTCAGCACACTGCAGTCTTCGATGACGAATTTTTTTGTTACACATAATAAAATCAATTTCACTTGTCGTCCCAATTGGATGTCTCCATGTCCATTTCCTGTGTGGCTTTTTCTTGAAAAAGGAGTTCAAGATGAAAAACCCTTCTGCCTCTGCAAACTCAACGAGAGTATTTCCACGCTGGTTTCTGTTGCCGTGACCGAATTTACCTACTGAAGTTTCATTCTGTTGCCGTTGCCCTATTTTTGCATTGAAATCTCCCATAATTATTTTCAAGTGCTGCTTACCTTTATTATTTAGATGACAAATTTCCTCATAAAATTCTTCAATTTCTTCTTCAGGATGACTTGTGGTGGGTGCATAAGTTTGAATAATCTGAGCCTGGTATCTTCTCGATAGTTGGATAACGAGTCGTGCAGCTCTGTCAGAGGAACTTTCAACTTCTACCACTTTATCCTTCAGTTTCTTGTTTATTATAAATCCAACACCACTAGTTCTGCCAGTATCTGTCCCACGATAGTAGAAGAGATGTCCACTTTTCAGTTCGATGAGATCTTCTCCTTTTCTCCTTATCTCACTTAGCCCCACGATGTCCCACTTGATCCTTTGTAGTTCCTCTTCCAATTCAAGAAGCCTTTAATCAGAAGATAGGGAGCGTCCATTGTACGTTGCCAAGGTCAGCATCAGATGGCAGCCTAGTCCGGTCCTCCGGGGATTCTTAGCACCCTCTGCCTTCATGTCGCACTGGCCGCTGCCTTGGCCAGGTACATTCCAGCTGCCGGAGACTGAGGGCCAAGATTTAAGTTGTGGAGTCATTTTGGAGGGGTTTGGCCATAACTCACCACGCTGGCCAAGCGGGTTGGTGAGTGTGGGATAGAATTTCCTCTAATCCCGATGGTATAGTTATACCGCTATTGGCGGTCGTCAGAGCCCCTTTAGTGGGAACAGGATGCACCACGAGAAGGCGGGGTTGACATTTGTCAAGGAGAGGCTGTGATGTTACGCATCACCTGACCTTACATATATCATCATCATCATCATTGTCAACCATTATCAATCCACTGCTGGACGAAGGTCTCCCCAAGTTTCCTCCACAACGGTCTGTCTTGTGCCAGTCTCCTCCATGTCACCCCTGCATACTTTCGAATTTCATCCACCCATCTCCCATGTGGTCTTCTTCTGGGTCTTTTCCTGTCCCTTGGAATCCAATCTAAAATTTCGGCTGTCCATCGATGATCTGTCCTTCTGGCAGTATGTCCAGCCCATTGCCATTTC
This sequence comes from Macrothele yani, assembly GCA_039090855.1. NCBI lineage: Eukaryota > Metazoa > Arthropoda > Arachnida > Araneae > Macrothelidae > Macrothele > Macrothele yani. Next base: position 32,316,147 of record CM076989.1, on the reverse strand, counting down.
AGGGATTTAACTCTGATCATGATGTCTTCCACTCTTGTCATTTTTCGGATCCACGAGTTCCTCTTCTTATCTCTCCTGGTTACACCAAGCATGCACCTCTCCATGCCTCTTTGAGTTGTCTGCAGCCTTTGTATGTCTCTTTTAGTTAAGGTCCACGTCTCCGCACCATACGTAAGCACTGGAAGGATGCATTGATCAAACACTTTTCTTTTAAGACATAATGGCATATTGCTCTTGAAAATTATGCTGTTTCTTCCAAAAGCTCTCCAGGCAAGTTTTGTACGCCGATTAATTTCTTCATCAATGTGACCCTCACTTGATATCTGCTGTCCAAGATAAACGTACGTGTCTGTTATCTCCAGCTTTTCTCCATCAATCGATAAATCTTCATTTCTTGTAAAAGCATTGAACATCACTTTTGTCTTCTGAAAGTTCATTTTTAATCCCACTTCTTTACTCTTGTCAGCAAGTTCCTGGATCATACTCTGCAGCTCTGATGGAGTAGTTGCAAAAATGACTACGTCATCAGCAAAACGAAGGTGGGTTAGATAATCTCCATTAATCTTTATCCCCTTGTTTTCCCAGCTCAGTGACTGAAAAACACCCTCCAATGTGGCATTAAAGAGCTTCGGAGATATGGTGTCACCTTGTCTCACTCCCTTTCCAATTTTTACGTGTGTTGTATTTTCAAACAGCCTAATCTTTGCACTTGCATTTTCATAGATGTTATTAATAATATTAATGTATGCATCTTCAATACCGCAGGTTTTCAGAGCCATTGTAACTGCTGATGGTTTCACCGAATCAAAGGCTTTTTCATAATCGATAAAAGCCATGCACAATGAAAGTTCATATTCCCTCGCTCTTTCAATTAGTTCTCTCAGCACGTGGATATGATCTATTGTGCTGTAGCCACTCCTGAATCCAGCTTGTTCTCTCGGTTGAGCCATGTCCAGTGTTACCTTCAAGCGGTGTGAAAGAACTTTAGTGAAGATTTTATAAACTACTGATAGGAGGCTGATAGGTCTGTAGTTTCCGAGATCCTCAATGTCACCTTTCTTATGTAGCAGGATCATTGTAGCGGTGTTCCAATCCTCAGGAATCTTTCCTTCATTAAGGCATCGAGTGAAAATTTGGGCGAGTACTGTTTCGATTTCTCCACTTGCTTCTTGTATGATGTCTACAGTAATTCCATCTTCTCCTGGAGCTTTTCCTCGCTTCATGTTCTTGATTGCATGTGCAACTTCTGCTGGAAGGACTGGAGGAACTCTGGTACTGGTATCTTTCATGATGTCTGGAGTGCATATATCATCCCTTTCATATAATTTGGAGTAGAAATCTTTCACTCTTGTCAAAATTTCTGCCTCTATTTCTTGTTACAGAACCATCTTCTTTTCTCAGTGCCATAATCTGTTTTCTTCCCTTACTGAGATGTCCCTTTGCTATCTTTAGGCTTTGGTTGTTTTCAATTGCTTTCCTCACTAGTTCACAGTTGAATTTCCTTACGTCATCAGTGATACTTTTTCTTACTGTCTTGCATAGCTCTATATATTCCACTTTGGAAGTAACATCTTCTTTAGTTGTCCTCATCTCTCTTCTTTTTTGCATCAACATTTTGGTTTCTCCTGATAATTTGTTCACATGCAACTTGTTCTTAGACCCAGCTAATTTTGTTGCTGTTTCCATAAGAGCTTTGGTTACTTTTCTGTTAACTTCAGAGATGTCCACTTCTTCCGATGTTAGGCCTTCTAAAGCAGAGAACCTGTTCTTCAGTTCTAACTTGAAGGTATTATGGTGTTTTTTAAGGTTGGTTATGTCAATAGATTTTGTTTGTCCTATGAGCTTGCCACGTTCAAGTTTAGTGTTGAGGTGCATCTTACATCTCACCAATCTATGGTCACTACCGGTGTTGAACTTGTTTAGCACACTGCAGTCTTCTATGACGAATTTTTTGTTACACATAATAAAAATCAATTTCACTTGTCGTCCCATTTGGATGTCTCCATGTCCATTTCCTGTGTGGCTTTTTCTTGAAGAAGGAGTTCAAGATGAAAAACCCTTCTGCCTCTGCAAACTCAACGAGAGTATTTCCACGCTGGTTTCTGTTGCCGTGACCGAATTTACCTACTGAAGTTTCATTCTGTTGCCGTTGCCCTATTTTTGCATTGAAATCTCCCATAATTATCTTCAAATGCTGCTTACCTTTATTATTTAGATGACAAATTTCTTCATAAAATTCTTCAATTTCTTCTTCAGGATGACTTGTGGTGGGTGCATAAGTTTGAATAATCTGAGCCTGGTATCTTTTCGAGAGTTGGATAACAAGTCGTGCAGCTCTGTCAGAGGAACTTTCAACTTCTACAACTTTGTCCTTCAGTTTCTTGTTTATTATATATATATATATATCATCATCATCATTGTCAACCAATATCAATCCACTGCTGGACGAAGGTCTCCCCAAGTTTCCTCCACAACGGTCTGTCTTGTGCCAGTCTCCTCCATGTCACCCCTGCATACTTTCGAATTTCATCCACCCATCTCCCATGTGGCCTTCTTCTGGGTCTTTTCCTGTCCCTTGGAATCCAATCTAAAATTTCGGCTGTCCATCGATGGTTTGTTCTTCTGGCAGTATGTCCAGCCCATTGCCATTTCAGGGATTTAACTCTGATCATGATGTCTTCCACTCTTGTCATTTTTCGGATCCACGAGTTCCTCTTCTTATCTCTCCTGGTTACACCAAGCATGCACCTCTCCATGCTTCTTTGAGTTGTCTGCAGCCTTTGTATGTCTCTTTTAGTTAAGGTCCACGTCTCTGCACCATACGTAAGCACTGGAAGGATGCATTGATTAAACACTTTTCTTTTAAGACATAATGGCATATTGCTCTTGAAAATTATGCTGTTTCTTCCAAAAGCTCTCCAGGCAAGTTTTGTACGCCGATTAATTTCTTCATCAATGTGACCCTCACTTGATATCTGCTGTCCAAGATAAACGTACGTGTCTGTTATCTCCAGCTTTTCTCCATCAATCGATAAATCTTCATTTCTTGTAAAAGCATTGAACATCACTTTTGTCTTCTGAAAGTTCATTTTTAATCCCACTTCTTTACTCTTGTCAGTAAGTTCCTGGATCATACTCTGCAGCTCTGATGAGGTAGTTGCAAAAATGACTACGTCATCAGCAAAACGAAGGTGGGTTAGATAATCTCCATTAATCTTTATCCCCTTGTTTTCCCAGCTCAGCGACTGAAAGACACCCTCCAATGTGGCATTAAAGAGCTTCGGAGATATGGTGTCACCTTGTCTCACTCCCTTTCCAATTTTTACGTGTGTTGTATTTTCAAACAGCCTAATCTTTGCACTTGCATTTTCATAGATGTTATTAATAATATTAATGTATGCATCTTCAATACCGCAGGTTTTCAGAGCCATTGTAACTGCTGATGGTTTCACCGAATCAAAGGCTTTTTCATAATCGATAAAAGCCATGCACAATGGAAGTTCATATTCCCTCGCTCTTTCAATTAGTTCTCTCAGCACGTGGATATGATCTATTGTGCTGTAGCCACTCCTGAATCCAGCTTGTTCTCTCGGTTGAGCCATGTCCAGTGTTACCTTCAAGCGGTGTGAAAGAACTTTAGTGAAGATTTTATAAACTACTGATAGGAGGCTGATAGGTCTGTAGTTTCCGAGATCCTCAATGTCACCTTTCTTATGTAGCAGGATCATTGTAGCGGTGTTCCAATCCTCAGGAATCTTTCCTGAAAATTTGGGCGAGTTATATATATATATATATATATATATATATATATCATCATCATCATTGTCAACCATTATCAATCCACTGCTGGACGAAGATCTCCCCAAGTTTCCTCCACAACGGTCTGTCTTGTGCCAGTCTCCTCCATGTCACCCCTGCATACTTTCGAATTTCATCCACCCATCTCCCATGTGGTCTTCTTCTGGGTCTTTTCCTGTCCCTTGGAATCCAATCTAAAATTTCGGCTGTCCATCGATGATCTGTCCTTCTGGCAGTATGTCCAGCCCATTGCCATTTCAGGGATTTAACTCTGATCATGATGTCTTCCACTCTAGTCATTTTTCGGATCCACGAGTTCCTCTTCTTATCTCTCCTGGTTACACCAAGCATGCACCTCTCCATGCTTCTTTGAGTTGTCTGCAGCCTTTGTATGTCTCTTTTAGTTAAGGTCCACGTCTCTGCACCATACGTAAGCACTGGAAGGATGCATTGATCAAACACTTTTCTTTTAAGACATAATGGCATATTGCTCTTGAAAATTATGCTGTTTCTTCCAAAAGCTCTCCAGGCAAGTTTTGTACGCCGATTAATTTCTTCATCAATGTGACCCTCACTTGATATCTGCTGTCCAAGATAAACGTACGTGTCTGTTATCTCCAGCTTTTCTCCATCAATCGATAAATCTTCATTTCTTGTAAAAGCATTGAACATCACTTTTGTCTTCTGAAAGTTCATTTTTAATCCCACTTCTTTACTCTTGTCAGCAAGTTCCTGGATCATACTCTGCAGCTCTGATGGGGTAGTTGCAAAAATGACTACGTCATCAGCAAAACGAAGGTGGGTTAGATAATCTCCATTAATCTTTATCCCCTTGTTTTCCCAGCTCAGCGACTGAAAAACACCCTCCAATGTGGCATTAAAGAGCTTCGGAGATATGTTGTCACCTTGTCTCACTCCCTTTCCAATTTTTACGTGTGTTGTATTTTCAAACAGCCTAATCTTTGCACTTGCATTTTCATAGATGTTATTAATAATATTAATGTATGCATCTTCAATACCGCAGGTTTTCAGAGCCATTGTAACTGCTGATGGTTTCACCGAATCAAAGGCTTTTTCATAATCGATAAAAGCCATGCACAATGGAAGTTCATATTCCCTCGCTCTTTCAATTAGTTCTCTCAGCACGTGGATATGATCTATTGTGCTGTAGCCACTCCTGAATCCAGCTTGTTCTCTCGGTTGAGCCGTGTCCAGTGTTACCTTCAAGCGGTGTGAAAGAACTTTAGTGAAGATTTTATAAACTACTGATAGGAGGCTGATAGGTCTGTAGTTTCCGAGATCCTCAATGTCACCTTTCTTATGTAGCAGGATCATTGTAGCGGTGTTCCAATCCTCAGGAATCTTTCCTTCATTAAGGCATCGAGTGAAAATTTGGGCGAGTACTGTTTCGATTTCTCCACTTGCTTCTTGTATGATGTCTACAGTAATTCCATCTTCTCCTGGAGCTTTTCCTCGCTTCATGTTCTTGATTGCATGTGCAACTTCTGCTGGAAGGACTGGAGGAACTCTGGTACTGGTATCTTTCATGATGTCTGGAGTGCATATATCATCCCTTTCATATAATTTGGAGTAGAAATCTTTCACTCTTGTCAAAATTTCGCCTCTATTTCTTGTTACAGAACCATCTTCTTTTCTCAGTGCCATAATCTGTTTTCTTCCCTTACTGAGATGTCCCTTTGCTATCTTTAGGCTTTGGTTGTTTTCAATTGCTTTCCTCACTAGTTCACAGTTGAATTTCCTTACGTCTTCAGTGATACTTTTTCTTACTGTCTTGCATAGCTCTATATATTCCACTTTGGAAGTCACATCTTCTTTAGTTGTCCTCATCTCTCTTCTTTTTTGCATCAACATTTTGGTTTTTCCTGATAATTTGTTCACATGCAACTTGTTCTTAGACCCAGCTAATTTTGTTGCTGTTTCCATAAGAGCTTTGGTTACTTTTCTGTTAACTTCAGAGATGTCCACTTCTTCCGATGTTAGGCCTTCTAAAGCAGAGAACCTGTTCTTCAGTTCTAACTTGAAGGTATTATGGTGTTTTTTGAGGTTGGTTATGTCAATAGACTTTGTTTGTCTTATGAGCTTGCCACGTTCAAGTTTAGCGTTGAGGTGCATCTTACATCTCACCAATCTATGGTCACTACCTGTGTTGAACTTGTTTAGCACACTGCAGTCTTCTATGACAAATTTTTTGTTACACATAATAAAATCAATTTCATTTGTCGTCCCATTTGGATGTCTCCATGTCCATTTCCTGTGTGGCTTTTTCTTGAAGAAGGAGTTCAAGATGAAAAACCCTTCTGCCTCTGCAAACTCAACGAGAGTATTTCCACGCTGGTTTCTGTTGCCGTGACCGAATTTACCTACTGAAGTTTCATTCTGTTGCCGTTGCCCTATTTTTGCATTGAAATCTCCCATAATTATTTTCAAGTGCTGCTTACCTTTATTATTTAGATGACAAATTTCCTCATAAAATTCTTCAATTTCTTCTTCAGGATGACTTGTGGTGGGTGCATAAGTTTGAATAATCTGAGCCTGGTATCTTTTCGAGAGTTGGATAACAAGTCGTGCAGCTCTGTCAGAGGAACTTTCAACTTCTACAACTTTATCCTTCAGTTTCTTGTTTATTATAAATCCAACACCACTAGTTCTGCCAGTATCTGTCCCACGATAGTAGAAGAGATGTCCACTTTTCAGTTCCATGAGATCTTCTCCTTTTCTCCTTACCTCACTTAGCCCCACGATGTCCCACTTGATCCTTTGTAATTCCTCTTCCAATTCAAGAAGCCTTGAATCAGAAGATAGGGAGCGTCCATTGTACGTTGCCAAGGTCAGCATCAGATGGCAGCCTAGTCCGGTCCTCCGGGGATTCTTAGCACCCTCTGCCTTCATGTCGCACTGGCCGCTGCCTTGGCCAGGTACATTCCAGCTGCCGGAGACTGAGGGCCGAGATTTAAGTTGTGGAATCATTTTGGAGGGGTTTGGCCATTACTCACCACGCTGGCCAAGCGGGTTGGTGAGTGTGGGATAGAATTTCCTCTGATCCCGATGGTATAGTTATACCGCTATGGGCGGTCGTCAGAGCCCCTTTAGTGGGAACAGGATGCACCACGAGAAGGCGGGGTTGACATTTGTCAAGGAGAGGCTGTGATGTTACGCATCACTTGACCTTACATCCCATATATATATATATATATATATATACAGGAAATGGACATGGAGACATCCAAATGGGACGACAAGTGAAATTGATTTTATTATGTGTAACAAAAAATTCGTCATAGAAGACTGCAGTGTGCTAAACAAGTTCAACACAGGCAGTGACCATAGATTGGTGAGATGTAAGATGCACCTCAACACTAAACTCGAACGTAGCAAGCTCATAAGACAAACAAAATCTATTGACATAACCAACCTTAAAAAACACCATAATACCTTCAAATTGGAACTGAAGAACAGATTCTCTGCTTTAGAAGACCTAACATCGGAAGAAGTGGATATTTCTGAAGTTAACAGAAAAGTAACCAAAGCTCTTATGGAAACAGCAACAAAATTAGCTGGGTCTAAGAACAAATTGCATGTGAACAAATCATCAGGAAAAACCAAAATGTTGATGCAAAAAAGAAGAGTGATGAGGACAACTAAAGAAGATGTGACTTCCAAAGTGGAATATATAGAGCTATGCAAGACAGTACGAAAAAGTATCACTGAAGACGTAAGGAAATTCAACTGTGAACTAGTAAGGAAAGCAATTGAAAACAACCAAAGCCTAAAGATAGCAAAGGGACATCTCAGTAAGGGGAAAAAACAGATTATGGCACTGAGAAAAGAAGATGGTTCTGTAACAAGAAATAGAGGCGAAATTTTGACAAGAGTGAAAGATTTCTACTCCAAATTATATGAAAGGGATGATACATGTACTCCAGACATCATGAAAGATACCAGTACCAGAGTTCCTCCAGTCCTTCCATCAGAAGTTGCACATGCAATCAAGAACATGAAGCGGGGAAAAGCTCCAGGAGAAGATGGAATTACTGTAGACATCATACAAGAAGCAAGTGGAGAAATCGAAACAGTACTCGCCCAAATTTTCACTCGATGCCTTAATGAAGGGAAAATTCCTGAGGATTGGAACAACGCTACAATGATCTTGCTACATAAAAAAGGTGACATTGAGGATCTCAGGAACTACAGACCTATCAGCCTCCTATCAGTCGTTTATAAAATCTTCACTACAGTTCTTTCACACCGCTTGAAGGTGACACTGGACATGGCTCAACCGAGAGAACAAGCTGGATTCAGGAGTGGCTACAGCACAATAGATCATATCCACGTACTGAGAGAACTAATTGAAAGAGCGAGGGAATATGAGCTTCCATTGTGCATGGCTTTTATCGATTATGCAAAAAGCCTTTGATTCGGTAAAACCATCAGCTGTTACAATGGCTCTGAAATGCTGTGGTATTGAAGATGCATACATTAATATTTATGGTACCATCTATGAAAATGCAAGTTCAAAGATTCGGCTGTTTGAAAATACAACGCACATAAAAATTGGAAAAGGAGTGAGACAAGGTGACACCATATCTCCGAAGCTCTTGAATGCCACATTGGAAAATGTCTTTCAATCACTGAACTGGGAAAATAAAGGGATAAAGATTAATGGAGATTATCTAACCCACCTTCGTTTTGCTGATGACATAGTTATTTTTGCAACTACTCCATCAGAGCTACAGAGTATGATCCAGGAACTTGCTGACAAGAGTAAAGAAGTGGGATTAAAAATGAACTTTCAGAAGCCAAAAGTGATGTACAATGCTTTTACAAGAAATGAAGATTTATCGATTGATGAAGAAAAGCTTGAGATAACAGACACGTACGTTTATCTTGGACAGCGAATCCCGGGGAGGCATGGATGTTGTGTTTGTCTTACGGCACTGGCTCTCTCCCTTCCCTGGAACCAGTGACTCTAAATTAGGGACGGGCGACTGCTTATAGCCCATTGAGTTGCTCACGGTGGTCGTTAAACCTCAAAAAAAAAAAAAAAAAAAAAATCTTGGACAGCGGATATCAAGTGAGGGTCACATTAGTGAAGAAATTAATCGGCGTACAAAACTTCCCTGGAGAGCTTTTGGAAGAAACAGCATAATTTTCAAGAGCAATATGCCATTGTCTTAAAAGAAAAGTGTTTGATCAATGCATCCTTCCAGTGCTTATGTATGGTGCAGAGACGTGGACCTTAGCTAAAAGAGACATACAAAGGCTGCAGACAACTCAGAAAAGCATGGAGAGGTGCATGTTTGGTGTAACCAGGAGAGATAAGAAGAGGAACACGTGGATCCAAAAAATGACAAGAGTGGAAGACATCATGATCAGAGTTAAATCCCTGAAATGGCAATGGGCTGGACATACTGCCAGAAGAACAGACCATCGATGGACAGCCGAAATTTTAGATTGGATTCCAAGGGACAGGAAAAGACCCAGAAGAAGACCACATGGAAGATGGGTGGATGAAATTCGAAAGTATGCGGGAGTGACATGGAAGAGACGCACAAGACAGACTGTTGTGGAGGAAACTTGGGGAGACCTTCGTCCAGCAGTGGATTGATAATGGTTGACAATGATGATGATGATGATGATGATATGTATATACACACGGAGAGATGTAAGATGCACCTCAACACTAAACTTGAACGTGGCAAGCTCATAAGACAAACAAAATCTATTGACATAACCAACCTTAAAAAACACCATAATACCTTCAAGTTGGAACTGAAGAACAGATTCTCTGCTTTAGAAGGCCTAACATCGGAAGAAGTGGATATTTCTGAAGTTAACAGAAAAGTAACCAAAGCTCTTATGGAAACAGCAGCAAAATTAGCTGGGTCTAAGAACAAGTTGCATGTAAATAAATTATCAGGAAAAACGAGAATGTTGATGCAAAAAAGAAGAGAGATGAGGACAACTAAAGAAGATGTGACTTCCAAAGTGGAATATATAGAGCTATGCAAGACAGTAAAGAAAAGTATCACTGAAGACGTAAGAAAATTCAACTGTGAACTAGTGAGGAAAGCAATTGAAAACAACCAAAGCCTAAAGATAGCAAATGGACATCTCAGTAAGGGGAAAAAACAGATTATGGCACTGAGAAAAGAAGATGGTTCTGTAACAAGAAATAGAGGCGAAATTTTGACAAGAGTGAAAGATTTCTACTCCAAATTATATGAAGGGGATGATACATGCATTCCAGACATCATGAAAGATACCAGTACCAGAGTTCCTCCAGTACTTCCATCAGAAGTTGCACATGCAATCAAGAACATGAAGCGAGGAAAAGCTCCAGGAGAAGATGGAATTACTGTAGACATCATACAAGAAGCAAGTGGAGAAATCGAAACAGTACTCGCCCAAATTTTCACTCGATGCCTTAATGAAGGAAAGTTTCCTGAGGATTGGAACACCGCTACAATGATCCTGCTACATAAGAAAGGTGACATTGAGGATCTCGGAAACTACAGACCTATCAGCCTCCTATCAGTAGTTTATAAAATCTTCACTAAAGTTCTTTCACACCGCTTGAAGGTAACACTGGACATGGCTCAACCGAGAGAACAAGCTGGATTCAGGAGTGGCTACAGCACAATAGATCATATCCACGTGCTGAGAGAACTAATTGAAAGAGCGAGGGAATATGAACTTCCATTGTGCATGGCTTTTATCGATTATGAAAAAGCCTTTGATTCGGTGAAACCATCAGCAGTTACAATGGCTCTGAAAACCTGCGGTATTGAAGATGCATACATTAATATTATTAATAACATCTATGAAAATGCAAGTGCAAAGATTAGGCTGTTTGAAAATACAACACACGTAAAAATTGGAAAGGGAGTGAGACAAGGTGACACCATATCTCCGAAGCTCTTTAATGCCACATTGGAGGGTGTTTTTCAGTCGCTGAGCTGGGAAAACAAGGGGATAAAGATTAATGGAGATTATGTATCCCACCTTCGTTTTGCTGATGACATAGTCATTTTTGCAACTACCCCATCAGAGCTGCAGATTATGATCCAGGAACTTGCTGACAAGAGTAAAGAAGTGGGATTAAAAATGATCTTTCAGAAGACAAAAGTGATGTTCAATGCTTTTACAAGAAATGAAGATTTATCGATTGATGGAGAAAAGCTGGAGATAACAGACACGTACGTTTATCTTGGACAGCAGATATCAAGTGAGGGTCACATTGATGAAGAAATTAATCGGCGTACAAAACTTGCCTGGAGAGCTTTTGGAAGAAACAGCATAATTTTCAAGAGCAATATGCCATTATGTCTTAAAAGAAAAGTGTTTGATCAATGCATCCTTCCAGTGCTTACGTATGGTGCAGAGACGTGGACCTTAACTAAAAGAGACATACAAAGGCTGCAGACAACTCAAATAAGCATGGAGAGGTGCATACTTGGTGTAACCAGGAGAGATAAGAAGAGGAACTCGTGGATCCGAAAAATGACAAGAGTGGAAGACATCAGGATCAGAGTTAAATCCCTGAAATGGCAATGGGCTGGACATACTGCCAGAAGGACAGACCATCGATGGACAGCCGAAATTTTAGATTGGATTCCAAGGGACAGGAAAAGACCCAGAAGAAGACCACATGGGAGATGGGTGGATGAAATTCGAAAGTATGCGGGAGTGACATGGAGGAGACTGGCACAAGACAGACCGTTGTGGAGGAAACTTGGGGATACCTTCGTCCAGCAGTGGATTGATAATGGTTGACAATGATGATGATGATGATGATTCACACGGAAGAGCCATTACATTATGACCACCTACCTAATAAGCTGTAGGACCCCCTTTAGCCCGCAAAACAGCGGCCAATCGACGAGGCATCGATTCAATGAGGTGGTGATAGGTAATACGTATTCTGGGGTATCTGGCACCATAATGTCAACAGCAGGTCCTCCAGTTCCAGTACATTTCGAGGTGGTGGTCGTCATTTAGGGCGAGCCCGTTTTTCAAAGTCGAACCACAAATGCTCGATTGGGTTCATGTCAGGTGAATTTGGAGGCCAGGGCATTAACAGAAAGTCACCGGCATGTTCCTCGAACAACTCCTTGACGATTCTGGCAGTGTGGCATGGCGCATTATCCTGTTTGTAATGGCCATCATCAGCAGGGAACACAGTTGCCGTGAATGAGTGAACTTCGTCCGCAACGATGTTCATGTATACAGCTATTTTAATCAATGTTCAAATTTTCATCCTTGTGAACGCGTTAATTGTCCAGAAAACAGATGGCGCGGCCTTTTTTTTTTTTTTTTTTGATTGGAGGTTTAACGACCACCGTGAGCAACTCAATGGGCTATAAGCAGTCGCCCGTCCCTAATTTAGGGTCACTGGTTCCAGGGAAGGGAGAGAGCCAGTGCCGTCAGACAAGCACAACATCCATGCCTCACGGGATTCGAACCCGGACCTCTTACAGATCAGAGGCCATCGCTTAGACCACTGCGCCACCGGGGCGGCTTGCGTGGCCTGTACTTTGATGACGTCAGTAGACAAACAAATGTGCGTATACCTGACAGCTGTCAGGGATTATGCTATTAGGACAAAGGGGCCTAAAGTGTCCCAAGAAAACATCTCCCACAGCATAACACCGACGCCGCCGGCCTGTTTTCACCCATCAGTGCATCCGAGTGTCATAGCCTCTGTTGGCCACCCCGGTGGGGCAGTGGTCTAAGCGATGGATTCTGATCGTTCTTCCGAAAGGGGTACGGGTTCGAATCCCGGTGAGGCATGGATGTTGTGTTTGTCTTACGGAACTGGCTCTCTCCCTTCCCTGGAATCAGTGACCCTAAATTAGGGACGGGTGACTGCATATTGCCCATTGAGTTGCTCACGGTGGTCGTTAAACCTCCAAACAAAAAAAAAAAAACTAAAAAAAATAGCCTCTGTTGGTAATCGGCGTATCCACGCTCAGCCGTCTACGTGATACACCAGGAATCTTGATTTGTCAGACCACGCCACTTTCTTCCAGTCATCGACACTCCAATCTCGATGCTCTTGGGCCCATTTCATGCGTTGTTGGCGATGACGTGCAGTGACCATGTGGGCCCGGCTGGGCATGCACAGAAAGCTGCGATGAACTGTGTGTTGTGACACATTGCCCTGATCACCACTGTTGTAGCTGCTGGTGATTTGTCGCACTGTGGCCCTGCGGTCACTGTGAAAAATGGGCTACAGTCTCCGCACTCCTCTGGCATCAATGAGCTGGAGGCCACATACGGCGGGACGGTTCGTTATTTGGCTACCTGTGAACCACTTTTGATACGTACTCACTACAGCGGCACGTGAACACACCACAAGCCGCACCGTTTCCGAGATCGTAGTTCAGAGGCACTGTGCCATCACAATTTTTCCTTTATCAAATTCTGATAAATCGGCAGCTGTTCCCATTTTGACCATATATATATAAATTCGATTTTAAGAGCCTTGCGCTCCAAAATTTAAAAAAAAAAAATTCGAGGTGGGACGAATCCTAAATTTTCTCGAATCGGATTCCAAACCCAAATCCCAAAAGGTTCTCGAATCTCTCGAATCATACATATAAGAATAATTAGAAGAAAAAAGGGAAAGAAAAGACTTCTACTTAAAATGAAAAGTTTTTAATTGAAGAAATTTGAAAACTCTGTGTTTAATGAAAAACAAATTCAAGAATACAGTTTCCAAAAAGTATACCCATACTTATTAAGAAGATACAAATGAAATTTGTAATTTACATTAACTATATGAAGTACCTAACTTTTGAGTCTTGAGGTTCATTTCCATTTTCAGAATATAATTTGACAAAAAAAAAAAAAAAAAAAAAGAGTAACGATTCACATTTTTGACTTTTTTTTTTTAATAACGAAAGTTCCAAACCCTTTTTGAACCAAAGCAAGTGTAGAGATGGGGATAATTATTTCAAGAGTTAATGTAGATAAACACTAAACATGGAGCACTAAATTGAGTAAATTATTTCCAGAAAATTAGGAAAAATAAAAAACATATTTATAACGAGGAACAGTACACCAATTAAGTAGTAATACTGGTGATCCGATTTATTGGCGTAGGAAATAAACACATGGGCGTTTCCAAGCTTTCGCACCTCAACCAGATGGCTTTTTCAAGGAAGTTAGACAGTCTAACTTCCTTGAAAAAGCCATCTGGTTGATGTGCGAAAGCTTGGAAATGCTTATGTGTTCATTTCCTACGCCAATAAATCGGATCCCTAGTATTACTAATAAAAAACATGTTTGGTTTAAGTGTTAATAAAAACACTAAACACTGAAATCTTTCAGGGCAATGTAAAAAAATCAGAGACCTTTAATGGAGATTTTATGCTGGCAAAAAATTCAAACAAATATCGCTCTACAGTTTTTTCGGTTAAGATTCGAAAGATTTGAACGGGCGAAAAAAGCGCGAAGATTCGAGTTTTTGGATCTCGACTCTTTTTCAAGATTCGCGGGTTTCGAGGATTCGAATGTCCCACCCCTGGAAAAACAATAAATACAAAAAAAAAAAAAAAAATCTTACGGAAAAAGATTTTGTGTTCTTATTTTCTAAACTGAGGTGGCGTCACAAAAAGACAGCAATCAGCAGGTTGTCGCGATGGTCCTAATATATGAGATACCGATAATTGGAAAAGCATTCCATAATAATCCTAAAAATATTCTAAACAAATAGCGGTTGCTGACAGGATTACTGACCGTAAAAAAAAAAAATCTTTCTTTTTCGAACGATTAAAAACAGTAATGGTTAATCGTCGGAGATGAGCTATGTCGCGATGATTAGATGAGGAAAGAAACGCTTAAGTCTCGGAGATTATTCTATTATACCTTCATCTCTCGGGATAACATGACGTCTCTCTTGTAAATTTCGTGAAGTAACAATGCAGCGAATGACACAAATACCTGACATCTTTCAAGGCAGAACATCCCGCATCATTTGTAATGAGATTTGAGACCTGGGCGGTTAAGTGCCCCTTTCAAGGTTCTTCTCGGCGTATAATGAGAGACTGTCACTGTAAGATCCTCTCTAAAATAATGGACGACGGCTAAAAAGAACGACAGCTCCTTGACAGCGCTCGACTCCGGTCAGAGGTCAAACCATTTACGCTAAAGAAAGGTGCAGCCCTTCGACGGCGAGATCTGACAGCCTATTAACTTCATCAACCTACACGAGCAAAAATGCTTGGGTCAGTAAGCTAGACTGCGGTTCTTTGCCATTAGTCAACAGCTTGAACGAAATGGGGAATGAATGAATGAATGAATGAGTGGTTTCTTAATGCGGTGGACACTTCTCTTTTTACATTTTTTGCGTTATTGGGAATGCAGTGGAATGTCGTGGCATTTAGTTTAGGATTGGTTCGTGAATGGAACGTATGATTCTAATACTGAGTTTGATGAAAATGCTCACAAAAAGCTCGAGCGAGCTTTCAGTTCATTTGTTGGCGGGATTATTAAATTCGTTGCAGCAGGAGCTGAATTACAACGGACGTTCCGTACAAAACTGAGAGTAAAATCACACAAAATGAAAAAATATAATTACAGCAAAATATATATATGTTATTCTTCCTCAAAGTATCTTCCCTCGGATGATATAGCAACTGTCCCATCGCTCAGTCCGCTTTTCAAAGCATATGGTGAAGGCATTTTGTGGAAGCTGCTTTAGCGACCCCTGTACAACTTGAATAACGTCACCACCTGTGTTGAATGTTGCGCCACGGAACTTCTCCTTCATTATTGAAAACAACCAGAAATCGCACAGGGCGAGATCGGGACTGTAGGCAGTCTGTTGCATGATTTCAGAAATACTACATTTCGTAAACTGTTGAACACAAGCAGTGACATGTGGGCGGGCGTTATCATGATGTAGGGTCCACTTGCCCACCAGTTTAGGTCGCTTAATCGATATGTGTCGTCGCAGACACATCAAAACTGAAATGCAATACTCAGAAATTTGTGGATTAATGGTATAATGGTAGACTACATCTTTATATTCAAAAGAAATTATGATCATCACCTTCCCAGGTGATTTGGTTTGGCGGACTTTTTTTCGGCCTGTGTGTTTCAAGGCACTCGTCGCGCTTCCTCAGGGGGTCGAAATAGTGACCCACGTTTCATCGGCAGTTATTACCGTGTTTTGGAAAGTTTGGATCCTTTCCAATCATTTATTTCCACTCATGACACACCTGAACTCTGGCTAACTATTGTCCTCTATTAGAGGATGAGGTATCTGTCTGGAACATACACGAAGCAGCAGTAATTTGTCGCGTAGAATGCGGAATGCCGACGTTTTTGAAATATCATTTGACGCCGCTGCGTCTTCACACGTCATTTCGTCGATCGTCTTGCAGGATTGTCCAAGCAGTGTTAACAATACGTTCCGTAACAGAACTTTCAGGTGCACGAGGCGTAGGAGCGAGTTCTGCCAACAAACGCCCTTTTTTAAAATCATGATGCCCTTTAAAAATCGTTGACTCACTCAAACATTTATCTTTGTAAGCTTTTTTACGCTTTTTAACAGTAGGTTGAAGAAGCGTATATGCTCCAACTTTGTCCGTCTGTCCTCACGATAACTCGCGTACAAATGGTTCGATTTCAATGAAATTTTAGTATGCGATAGGGGACCACCTGGGGACGAATCCTATTTAAAATGGGTGAAATGGGTTCAAAGGTCACGACATGGGAGCGAGATCCATTCCACCACCCTTATGCGTCATAACTTGCGTAAAAATGGTTCGATTTCGATTGAATTTTAGTATGTCGTAAGGGACTAACTGGGGACGAACCCTATTGAAAATTGGGCGAAATGGGGTCAAAGGTTAAGATATAGGAGCAGGATCTATTTTATTACCTTATGCGTCATACCTTGCGTAAAAATGGTTCGATTTCGATGAAATTTTAGTATGGGGTAAGGTACCACCTGGGACGAATCCTATTGAAAATGGGTGAAATGGGGTCAAAGGTCACGACATAGGAGCGGGATCAATTCCACCAGTCTTATGCGTCATAACTTGGGTAAAAATAGTTCGAGTTCGATGAAATTTTAGTATGTGGTAAGGGACCAACTGGGGAGGAACCCTATTGAAAGTGAACGAAATGCGGTCAAAGGTCAGGACATAGGAACGGGATCCATTGCCCTTATGCGTCATAACTTGTGTAAACATGGTTCGATTTCGATGAAATTTTAGTATGTGATAAGGGACCACCTGGGGACGAATCTTATTAAAAATGGGCGAAATGGGGTCAAAGGTCAGGACTTAGGAGCTGGATCCATTCCAGCACCCTTATGCGTTATAACTTAGGTAAAAATGCTTCAATTGAGACAAAACTTTGTCATGTTGTTCCGGAAGTATACTTTACCGGTTCTGTTGAAAATCATTGAGATGGGGTCAAAGGTGAGGTCATAGGATCGAGACTTATTTTACAGCCATTATCCTCATAACTTGAATAATAACTTGATTAACGATTTCTGGTATGTTGGAAAGCGTATCATAATCAATGCATTGCATGATATTACTAACTTGTTTCATTAAATCAACTGTTTCTGGAGCGGTTTTACCCAAACAATAGCGAAGTTTAATCGCACAACGCATTTCACTTCTTAACTCTGAATCACTCACTTCCATAGCTGTATGGCGAAATGTAGACGTGCCTTAAGCAACTGCGCAACAACAAAACCAGAATCGTCTGCCACGGCTAATAACTGTTGCCATAGGTACTTCCTTAATTCAGTTGATCGTCTATGTGGTGATTTTTCCCCTTCGCTTTGTCGCCAACACCAAAAAAATTTCTCTCAGTTTTTATGGAACTGCCTTTGTATTTTGGCATAGTTTGTTAACTTTGAGCGGATGCTAAGTGATTGAATGATTAACGTCAAGTCATATAAGAAGAATTGAGGGTTCCTGTGTCTTTGGAGCAAGGACGTCCCTAAACTTCGAAATCTGGATGGACGACGGGTGGCCGAGCATTATATTTGGTGGAGCAAACTTGATAGAACATTTTCATTATTTTAGGAAACACTGAAAGAACTAATTTTTAGTGCTTTTCACTACCCACCACAAAGGAATTCACGCAATACTCACTCCCTCGAGCTGGGCACACACACACATACACAGATCTGACTAGTTACGCCACTGGTGTAAGATACAAATGATACTAGGCCGCACCGGTGACGCAGTGGTCTAAGGGATGGCTTCTGATCATTCGTCCGAAAGGGGTCCAAGTTCGAAACCCGATGAGGCATGGCACTGGCTCTCTCCCTTCCATGGAACCAGTGGCTCTAAAATTAAGGACGGGCGACTGCTTATGGCCCATTGAGTTGTTCACGGCGGCCGTTAAACCTCCAATAAAATCATTCAAAGGAAGCAAAAATCGCATTCGATTTTTTGCTTCCTTTGAATGCATTGTAATAAACTGCTTTTCAAACTTTTACAATTTGCTTACGAAAATAGTACTGCACTTAACAATTTAAAGGAAAATGTCCTTTCTGTTTGTCTAAATCAATGTTTAGCGTCGTGCCGCGTAGACACAATACCACCTCTTTCTTAACTACCTTTAACTACCTTTTTCTGTTTGTCTAAATCAATGTTTAGCGTCGTGCCGCGTAGACACAATACCACCTCTTTCTTAACTACCTTTAAGCCAGCAACTTTGCTTTGCACTCGCCTCCTGCAAAGCAGTCGTCAGTCACTTCCTGCACTTCCACTGCCTCGGGGCGGTCTTAAGCGCGCTGAAGTAGCTTTAGAATCGGCTTTCCGTGTTGAAATCTCCAAATTTTGTAAAGAAAATAAACAGCAGAGCAATTAGTAGTAACTTCCCCTAGGAATTCTTATATCCAGTCTCCTCATTCGCCCCCTGGCCATGCAATCATGAAAAATAGGCTTAACCTAAGGAATTGTAAGAGTGGAGAACAATCGAATTTTCTTGGCTCTTCAGATGCTATTTTGATGACCTTTCTACGGAGACGTAAACAACGCACATCCTAGGGGTAAATACGTAAGGCTCCATACACACACACAACTCCCAAATAAAAAATTTACTCTTGATAGCTACACTGGCGTGCAAAAATTAAGGACAAAGCGGTTTTTCGAATGTAACGTCGTGCAGAAGTGCTACACATCGACTCAAATCATACCATAAGATCCCCTAGATGAAAGAATGTGGGACAAGTGAGCAAACCCGCCAAAACAAGGAATCCAAAGGATTCAAAGGCACTTTATTGAAAAGGTAGCTTCGAGCACAACTGGACAGAAGACAGAAACGTCCATGTGACAGGAGGCTGCCAAGAAAAATCCAGTCTTTAGTAGGGGATATGATTACCCCTGACGGCGTTGCAGGATTTACAACGTCTGCCCATGCTGAGGACGAGGTTGTCAAGGAGCTGTTGAGTCATCGCGTCCCATTCCTCTTGTAGCGCCAATCGCAGCTGCGGAATCGTTGCTGGCGGCTGGTGACGTGCTGCCAAGCGTCTACCGAGAAGGTCTCACACGTGTTCGACTGGATTTAGGTCCAGGGACTTTGCGGACCAATCTATGCGTTGAATATCTTCACTCTCCAACAGCTCTGCGACAGCCACTGTGCGATGAGGTGTAGTGTTGTCGTTCATTTAGAGGAACTCAGGACCCACAGCACCTCTAAACAGACGCACGTGAGGCAAGAGAACCTCGGTACAATAGCGGCCACAAGAGACTGAACCTCCTTGGAAGATGTGGAGGTCAGTGCGGCTACCAAGCATGATATCGCCCCAAACGAGAACTCCGCCACCTCCAAACCGGTCCCTTTCGAGGATGTTGGAGGTGTGATTGCTTGTTCCCTGCTCTTTCTAGATGTGTATACGTCCAGAATCGCCCGTCAGACTAAATCGGCTCTCATCCGTAAAGAGAACACGGCCCCATTGCTAATGTGTCCAGTTCTTGTGTTCCTGGTACCACAGAAACCGCCGTCTCCGATGAGCAGGCGTTAATGGCCCACACCGTACTGGTCGTCATGCAAATAGACCACCTTTGTGCAGCCTCCTGACCATGGTAAAACGCGATAACGGACGTCCAGTTGTCTGTTGCATGTACCTTGCGATTCCTCCCGCTGTCTGTCGTCTGTCTCTTCTCGCCTGTAGGAAAATATACCAATCTCCCGACGTCGTGATTGCTCGTGGACGACCACTGCTAAACTCTCGGACAGCTGTTCCTGTCGTTTGAAATGCTCTCCAAGCTCGTGAAACGATGCTGTGAGCGATCCTGAACTCCCTGGCCACACTAATCACACTTCGACCTTCTTCCAACTTCCCAATGACGCAACCTCGGGTGAAGTCATCCAGATGTCGTCTACTGGATTGCCTGTTGGCCATATCACACAGTGGCACGAAAAGTCCAGTTCCTATAAGGTGAATTCTATAATGTAAGTACTGTCCCATAATAGGTAGAGACAAAGCCATTGTTAGGAAGAACGTATGCTGATGTGCTCGTTTCATCCACCTCATTTAAAAGACATTTATCAGTAATGCTCGAAAAATTCAAAATGCCGTCTTTCGTTATTTTTTAATTTTCAAACGTCTTGACGTTTCATTAAACTGTACAGATAACTGTAATAAACTACACTGTATTGACAAAAGTCGCCGGAAACCCCTTCAAAATAAAATGAACGGATCCGCTGCGTTGTTAAGATGCGCTGTGCAGCTGCAAACGGTATAAAAACAATCCTGCAGCTGACCGCGATCATATCGCACTGTGAGGTTGAGTGAAAATGTCGCGGCGGGAGAGAACTGACTTTGCGAAGGGAAAGATCGTTGGGTGTTATACTAGCGGTTTGGCCATAAGAGAAACTGAGAGGCGTTTAAACATACCCAAGTCAACTGTTTTGAATGTACTGAATAAGTGGAAGACACATGACGTGCCTGAAGAAGCAAAACGTACCAGCAGACAAAAGAAAATAAGTGATAGAGGACGTCGAAGCCTCAGGAGAGTTGCTACAGCTAATCGACGGAGTATTGCACAAGACCTCAGTGTACAGGTGAGTTAAAATGCTGGAACTTCGGAATGTGCACGTACCATTCGCAGAGAACTTCATTCCATGTGTTACTGTGGTCTCGCGGCTGCTCATAAGCCTTTCATCTCCACTCGGAATACTACTCGTCGTTTAGCATGGTGTAAAGAACATTTATATTGGACCATAGATCAATGGAAACGGGTCCAATGGACTGATAAATCCAGATACACGATCCATCAGTCTGATGGCCGTGTGTGGGTATGGCGGCAACCAGGGGAACGGTATTTACTACAGTGCCAGCTCCAAACTTGACTCTGTTCGTACGGTCAAGTTTGGAGCTGGCAGTGTACTCGTGTGTGGTTGTTTTCCGTGGTATGTTCCCGGCCCATTGGCTATCGTGAACAAACCTATGCACTATTTTAATCAGAAAGACGTTTTCCTAGATGAGCGGTATTGGTCGACCAAAGAAGCTTTTCAGTTGAGTTTTCAGAAGTTCAAATTTTGCTGAAAATACATCAGAAACAGAAATAAATATTTACGCCTTATGATGGCCAAATTATTATCTATCAAAAATAAAAAATTATAGAACATTGTCAACCAGGGACTGATCCGATACAGAAAGAACTTCTCAGATAGGACTTTCAGAAACAATGTTATTGGGAAAATTGCAATTTAATTTTACACTCCTTAGCGGAGAATACATGAATACTTGAAAAAGAAACATTACCCAGTATAGCCGTCGTTATAAATGGATTCGAACGGAAGAAAGAAATTTTTCAATCGGATATTTAAAAACAAATATATGGAATAAAATATTTTTTGAATCCCGTAGCATCTGCATTTACGCCGGGCGAAGTTATGTGTCGGGAAAAACCGGAAAGTAAGGATCATCATTACAAGCTTCCTAATGGAGAAATAATTTTTTAAAATCGAACTAATAGTTGCAAAGATATGGGGTCCACAGACGGACGTATAAAATGATTCTATAGCACGTAATATTTTTGCAAAAGTCGTGCTAAAAATCGTTTATGAGATAAAATGACCGACCTGAAGAGGAAAAATTGTAAGGTGGGATGTCGGTAACTGAAACTGCGCACTTTCTGAATCTATCTAGAGCAACTGTATCGAAACTTGTGGCATGTACTGAGTGGTGAAAAACAGTATCTGTTAGCAAGAATTGAATTAGGAAATCGAAGCTGACCGAAATATACCATCGGACACATAACACTATACTGCCATAAAAGAACTGCAGGAGATAATGTAAGTATCTAGCAAAACAGTTCACCATGGAATTCGTAAAGCTTAAATTCCTGGTCCGGTGTCGCTGTTGTGAAGTTACTCGTAACATATACTAATGTGAAAAAAAATACAGTACTGTCACGAGACTGAAACCTAGGCAGCGAATGTTTGAAAACATGTGATTTGATTCGACAAATCATCGTTCATACTTTTCCCAATTTCCGGAAGAGTTTACGTTTGGCGAATGCCGAACGAAGTACGCATATTCCCGACTGCTTTGTGGCAACCATCAAGCATGGAGGGGAATCAAGCTTGGTCAGCAATCTCTCAGTATTCTTTAGGTCCTATCATCAGCCTGCACGGGCGAATTGGACTGCGTCCAGAAGACGTCGCGAAATAGGACTATATGCCAGGAAAACTAGGATTTGCATTTCCCTTACCCATGGCCAGAAATGAGATCGATTACTAAACTTAGAGTTTACCCTTACCATGGTCACAAAAGAGCTTGATAAGCAAACTCTAGGTTTGTGTCTCCCTTACACATGGCCACAAGAAATCTTGATTACCATGGAGTATGTAGCAAAGCAATTGCACAGCTGAGCAGTGGGGGCACATTGTACTCTTCACAAATGAATCAAAATTAGAATAGAGTAGGCAGCATTGTAACTGGACACTTGAGAAGTGAAAACGTTCTCAGAAACGAATCCCTCAAATGGCAATGAGCCGGACATATTGCCCGAAGAGTAGACAACCGAAATTTTAGACTAGATTCCATAGGACAAGAAAAGACCCAGAAGAAGACCATTTGGGAGATGGATGGATTAAAAGCATGCGGGAGTGACATAGAGGAGACTGGCACAAGACTGACCGTTGTGAAAAAAACAGTGGGTTGATAATATTTGGTAAGGCATGATGTCTTTCAAAAAATACTTGGTTGATAATACATGATATCTTTCCTTTATACAGCAGTGGATTGATAATGGTTGACAATGATGATGATGATCATCATCATCATCACGATTATCAATCCACTGCTGAATGAAGGTCACCTCAATTTTCATCCACAACGGTCTGTCCTGAGCCATCCTCCTGTATGTCCCATCCGCATGCTTTCGAATTCCATCCACCCATCTGTTACAGGGCTTGGTGCTGAGTTCTATTACAGCGCCCTGTGTGGAGGGTTCGTTTGATGCTTCCTTTGCAGTAAGTTTTGTATCGGTGGTATAATCCGTAATTCTCCCAACTGGAGCAGATAAATACAATACAAAGCATAGAAAAGTGAATCGACTGAGGCTAAATTCTGCAGTGAGGAAAACGTTTATTCAGATGTTACGGGGAATGTCATCAAGCTTTTGTCCATCATTTTCGTGCTTTCATTCTTTTAGTTCTCCCTCAGTATTCTACACCGCCGAAAATCCCTTTTCTCTTTCCGGCCATCCAAACTTCTTCCTTCATCCGTTGCGACAAACCCTCGAGGTTTTTTGAGCTTCCTAAAAATGTTCACCTCCTCTCCCGACTTTTTGCCACCGAGTCCCTTCTTTTGCCTCGAGAGAGAAAAAACCCTCAAAAAACTGTCCCCTCGTCCGACTCTTTCCAAGAAAGCGCAGCTACGCCTTCACTCTCAAAAACTCTTATGTTCTCAATTGCTTTGCTGTTGTCCCCTCTGCTGTGACCCGTGGGAAATGAAATACTTTCTTTGCCTTTTCCTGGCCTTCCATCCAAATGGCGGGAAATGAAATAAAATGATTCCAACTCACTATCTCTAAAAATGGCTACAGAATCTCGCTTCTGATAAATATGGAAGCCCCGGTTACACATCTCCCACATGATCTTCTTCTGGGTATTTTCTTGTTCCTCGGAATCCAGTCTAAAATTCCTGTTGCCCATGGGTGGTGCATTCTTCTGTATATATGTTCAGCCCATTGCCATTTCTGAGATTTTACTTTGATCATGATGTTTCCACTCTTGTCATTTCCGTTATCAACGAGTTCCTCTTCTTATCATTCCTGCTTACACCAAGCATGCATGTCTCCATGCTGCTTTGAGTTGTCTGCAGTCTTTGTGTGTCGTTTTTAGTTAAGCTCTATGTCTGTGCTCCGTATGTAAGAATCGGAAGGATGCACTAGTTAAACAGTTTTCTTTTAAGGCATACTGGCATACCTCTTTTGAAAATTGTACTGTTTCTTACATAAGCTCTCCAGCCAGGTTTTATGCGCCGATTAATTTCTTTATCAATGTGACCCTTACATTCATAAAGCAATTAATCAAGGTAAATGCAGGTGTCGATGATCTCCAGCTTTTCCCCATGAACCCATAAACCTTCATTTCTTGTAAAAGTATTGCACATCAGTTTTGTCTTCGGAAAATTCATTTTTAATTCCACGTCTCTACTCTACTGTGCATCTATGAAGAGGTAATTGCAAAAATGACTATGCCATCAGCAAAACAAAGGTGAGTTAAATAATCTCCATTAATCTTTATCCCCTTGTTTCCCAGTTCAATGATTGAAAGCCATTTTGCAATGTGGCATTGAAGAATTTGAGAGATATGGTGTTACATTGTTGCAAATTGGAAAGGGAGGGAGCCACGGTGACACCATATTTCTCAAATTCTTCAATGCCACATTGCAAAATATCTTTCAATTATTGATCTGGGAAAACAAGGGGATAAAGATGAATGGAGATTATTTAACTCGCCTTCGGTTTGCTGTTGACGTATATACAGTTGTGACGTATATTCTAAATTAACTTTCATTTTTAGTTCTTTTTCCTATGTAAATTTGAGTTTGTTTCTCCTTATACTTCCAAACTTAACGTTATGTCTTTTCCCTCAAACGAGAATGAGGTTGGCAACACATTTGAGATCAGAGAGGAGAGAAAGTGACTGTGATAAGAACGATAGATAAAGGACGATACGGCAGTTGCTGAGGTGGATGTGTGGGTGTAGACGTTCAATTAGATAAATGTAATCTGATATCTGCTGTCTTATATTGTCGAGTTCTACTGAAATTCGTGCTGGACCAATAAAAGGTTATCGTAAGTCTGACTTCTGTTTATGTTTCGTCTGACCGTAAAAGCTTAATCAGGAACTATTGCATCGTATTCTTACTTTATTTCAACATTCCTTAGACATGGTTTAGACATAACGTAAAACCAATCTTTCTCACAAATAAGACATTACGTTATACAGTATATAAGCAATTTTTCTGGACTCTCTACCAGAAATCGCGGATACCTGCCTGGCAGTAGGTGTTTTGATTATACTGATTGCAAAGTTCAAAATAAAAAGCAAACCTTACAGTTTGCATAGTTCGTAAAATTTTCTCAAACACCTTAGAATTGGAATTATATCTTTTTCTTTCAGCTTTTTTGGTACCAATAATAAGTACGACACCTTGTTAGATAAATTGTTCACATAGATGCGTGCATATATTGGTCTCTACACTTTAGCCATACTAACGATTGAGCTTTGAATTCGAGCTAGCATTTGTCGGCGAGCTATAATAGTCAGTACGTTTAATACATCTTCGCACCTGGGGACCGAAGACGACATTATGAGTTTGGTGAGGAAATTAATTAAAGTTTTGGAGACGCTTTGTAAAGCTCTCTTTCTCATACCTCATCTCTTAGGTAATTTCCTTTCCCCCATCTTTCCCTCCCTCCCTGATATCGATGTCTCCGGTGACTTCACTTTCCATTCTCTAATATCTCATCATCATATTTCGACCTCCAATGTTCCCGCTGTTTGGACTTGCTGGGCGTAAATGGAGACCGATCGCACTAATTACCGTTGGTCAAGGCTTAAACTGCGATAATATATTTGCGGTGTGAACGCTACTGATGATTCGTAACTCGGACTTCAACAATATTCGTTAACCAAATGCCTCAGTTTCAGTCATCGCGCAAATGGTGGACAAACGCGAAGGTAACGACAAAGATGGTATTCGCTTTATTAGGCGATTCTAGGTTATTTAGGTTATTACTGGTTTCGGGCAACATTCGGGAAACAATTGTGGGAATTGTTAAATGCACCCCAGTTAGCTCGTAACCGACGTCTACTGAAAATCTGAAACAATTGTTCAGCTGTCGAAAGCGTTTTCTTTGTTCAAGGGACACTTTTCTGAAATGTCTATAAAATATTTGAGCTTTCTTCGATTCCAGACATGGTTTGTAATCTTGTGAGCCTCCATGCAAAGTTTCAAATCACGCTACGACTTTCAGAATATATGTTTTGGAATTTAAAATTTGTGAGTGATCTCTATTCAATGGCATAATACTCGTGTCCTAAAGTTGAGTGTAATCATCAAAAAGTGTTAAATTACAAAACGAGAAGGTACAATAGAATAGGCTGTTTACTAAACATACAGGGGTTAGGCAGAATAATGTGAAAACCTAGGAAAAGAAGGGTTTACGTACCTAATAGGGTGTGGAATCATCTTTGGCATTCAAAGCCGCCTGAATCCTCCTTGGCATTCAAAGCCACCTGAATCCACCTTGGCATTCAAAGCTGCCTGAATCCACCTTGGCATTCAAAGCCACCTGAATCCACCTTGGCATTCAAAGCCGCCTGAATCCACCTTTGCATTCAAAGCCACCTGAATCCACCTTGGCATTCAAAGCCGCCTGAATCCACTTTGGCATTCAAAGCCACCTGAATCCACCTTGGCATTCAAAGCCGTCTGAATCCACCTTGGCATTCAAAGCCGCCTGAATCCACCTTGGCATTCAAAGCCGCCTGAATCCACCTTGGCATTCAAAGCCACCTGAATCCACCTTGGCATTCAAAGCCGCCTGAATCCTCCTTGGCATTCAAAGCCACCTGAATTCACCTTGGCATTCAAAGCCGCCTGAATTCACTTTGGCATTCAAAGCCGCCTGAATCCACCTTGGCATTCAAAGCCGCCTGAATCCACCTTGGCATTCAAAGCCACCTGAATCCACCTTGGCATTCAAAGCCGCCTGAATCCACCTTGGCATTCAAAGCCACCTGAATCCACCTTGGCATTCAAAGCCACCTGAATCCACCTTGGCATTCAAAGCCACCTGAATCCTACTTGGCATTCAAAGCCGCCTGAATTCACCTTGGCATTCAAAGCTTCCTGAATCCTCCTTGGCATGGACGCATACAAATCCTGGATAGTGGTTAGTGGGATGTTACACCATTGTTCATGCAGAAACTGCTCCAGGTCCTTGAGAAATGCAGAGGAGTAAAACGAGATCTTACTCTGTTTTCTAACACAGACCACAGTGACTTGATGATGTTTAAGTCTGGTGATTGGGGAGGCCAAAAAAGGTGCGAAAGTTAGTTGCTATGTTTCTCAAACAATGATTGGACATTCTGAGCTCTGTGAATTGGGGCGTTATCATCTTGGTAGATGGCATCCCCTGCAGGGAACAATGCCAGAGCCATTGGGGGGACTTGGTTGGTCAAAATGGTTTCACACGCCCTGCCAGTCATCGGTCCTTTCAAGGTGATCAGGGGAGCTTCTGAAAACCACGATATGACCGTCCAGAGCATGACAGAACCACCACCATGATGCACTGTTGGGAGCAGACAGTCTGGGTTGTACGCTTCTGACGGTTTTCCCCACACGTAAACACATCCTGCAGTGTAGAATAGTGTGAATGTGGATTCGTCCGACCACATTACACACTTCCATGCATCGGCAGTACATGCTGTATGCTCCTGACACAACTGCCGTCACAGTAATGCACTCACCAGGAGGGTTTTTCAGCTCTGCCATGAATATCTTATTTATGCAGTTCTCTGCGCACTGTTTCCGTTGATACTGGGGTCTGGAGATGCAGATTGACTTCCGCACTAATTTCTGGCGCGGTGGTCTTCTCATTACGGGTAGCAATCCTTTTTAATGGTCTCCTGTCTCTATCAGTCAGGGTCGTTTTCCGGCAGCTCTTGTGTTTCCCAGACGAGGTTTTACCACAAACACGGTATGCTGTCATGACGCTAGACACCGTAGCTCTCGATACCCCCCTACCCTGGCGATTTTTGTCATGGAGGCACCAACTAGCTGGCCAGCAACAATTAGCCCTCTTTCGAAGTCCGTTAGGTAGTTCATTTTGTCGTCACCCTGAAATACATTTTCCAACAAGACACTTTAAATGCATTTAAACAGGACCTTGAGGTTCTAAACAAAGTGATGACAACCAAAACGTTGCGGATACCTTTGCGTATTGCCCAGTACGCAGCTGCATTCAAAGTCACGTCTCTGAGCGTGGTGTTCAAATTATTCTATCGAACCCCTGTATATAATTTAGTAAGGAAGTAAATGCGCAAAACAAATCATAAAATGATGAACCACGAAAACGTACCAATGATC
Organism: Macrothele yani; assembly: GCA_039090855.1. Classification (NCBI taxonomy): domain Eukaryota; kingdom Metazoa; phylum Arthropoda; class Arachnida; order Araneae; family Macrothelidae; genus Macrothele; species Macrothele yani. The sequence goes on along the minus strand of CM076989.1, from coordinate 32,287,733 downwards.
CAAATTGGTGAAAACAGCAGGAATTTTCCGAAAGCGCTTATGATTTTGTATAACGGTCTAGAAAGGCGTATGGTGACTTCTTACAGAGATACAAGTGTCACACCGATGTCTCATGCTGTAGATAAGGGAAACAAGAAGACTCTGTGGCAGGAAATCCCACTCCTGAACAAGAGCAGATCGGAGTTAGCAAGGCGTATGGTGACTTCTTACAGCGATATAAGTGTCACACCGATGTCTCATGCTGGTGACGAAAGAAACAAGGAGGTTCTGTTCCACAAAATCCCAATCCTGAACAAGAGCTGATCGGTGTTAGTAAGGCGTATCGTGACCGCTTGCAGCGATACAACTATCACACCGATGTCTCCTGCCTGCAGCTGACTACTGTGAGGTTGAGTGAAAATGTCGCAGCGGAAGAGAACTGACTTTGAGAAAGGAAAGATTGTTGGGTGTTATATTACTGGGTTGTCCATAAGAGAAACCAAGAGGCGTTTAAACATACCCAAGTCAACTGTTTTGGATGTATTGAATCAGTGGAAGACACGTGGCGCGCCTGAAGCAGCAATACGTACCAACAGACGAAAGAAAATCAGTGATAGAGGACATCAAATCCTCAGGAGAGTCGTTACAGCTAATCGACGGTGTACTGCACAAGACCTCAGTGTACAGGTGAGTAAAAATGCTGGAACTTCTGTATGTACATGTACCATTCTCAGAGAACTTCATCCCTTGGGTTTCCGTGGTCGTGCGGCTGCTCATAAGCCTATCATCTTCACTCGGAATGCTACTCGTCCTTTAGCATGGTATAATGAACATTTCTTGTGGACCGTAGATGAATGGAAACGGGTCCTATGGACTGATGAATCCAGATACACGATTCATCAGTCTGATGGTCGTGTGTGGGTATGGCGACAGCAGGGGGATTGCTATTTACCAAAGTGTACTGTTCCTACGGTCAAGTTTTGAGCTGGCAGTGTACTCGCGTGGAGGTGTTTTTCGTGGTATGGTCCCGGCCTATTGGTTATCGTGCACAAACCTGTTAACCAGCACGTATATCTCGATATTCTGGACAAGTATGCCCTACCAACTCTGTGGCAATACTATGGAATCAAGCCTTGTTGGTACCAGCAGGATAAAACACCGATCCATAAAGCAAGGGGACTATTACGGTGTCGTTTGACGATAATTACGTATCACGTGTGGACTGGCCAACACAGAGCCCTGATTTTAATAACACAGAGCCCTGATTTTAATCCCATAGAGCCCCTATGGGATGAATTAGAACGCCGCATAAGAAGTTTGACAGCAAAGCATACTACTAAGAAACAGTTGGCCGCAGAATTATGTACTGAATGGAAATGCATACCTATCGATGTGTTCCAAAACCTTGTCGAAAGCCTGTATCGAAGAGTCAGTGCATGCATTAACCCCAAAGTTGGTTTCAGAATCGCTTTAATGTAACAAAACAGAGGAGACGAGCAACATGGAATCGTCTCAAAGAAAACAAAAAAGAACAGGAATGATACAAACTGATAAAAGCGATGATATACACATTGAATGAGTAATGACAAATTTACAACGTGATGCAAATAGAGCAGTGCTTGAGGAAGAACAAAATGATCACATGCGGGGCACCGCAGTGCGAAAGAACAAAAAAAGTTAATGCAGTGTCTTAACGCACCGTGAGATGTAACGGACTTGGTGTAACAGCGAACCACGGGTAACTGGTGACCACGTAGCATAGAAGGAGCTTTCACAGCATGCGGAGATGGCAGACTGATACTCCTGCTGTACCACCGTGCGCAGAGTAACGGTAAGCATGGTGAAAGGTGAAGTCCCAAGTGCGCCATCTATGAAAGGAAAAATTGTCGAGGAGGGGCAGTTCATCTCTTGCAGAAAGAGTAAGTCCGCCCCAAGAGGCGAGAGATCTTTCAGAACGAGAGTGTTAGCGAGGGGGTTAGTAAACCCCCTACGATTCAGAGTGGCGACCTGGAATCCGCAAGTCGGACGTCGGATGGAGGGCAGCTATGGCAGCTTTCTGAGATGTATCGAGGCGATTGATGATACCACGACACCACAAGACGTAGTCGGATTGCTTGGCATTATGCCCGAAGAATTTGAGGACAGGGGTTGCTTGGTCAAAGACCTCGAGAAAAACTGCTGTGTAAAGATGAAAGAAGCCTCCCGATTTTTTATGAGTGAGAAACCCGTAAAGATCGTCAAAGGAGACAGGTCCTGAAGGAAGAGAGGCATTGGTAAGCAGAGTCGAGAAATCTTCAAACGTCGGCAGAGGACCCTTGGACTTTGAAGAGGAAGAGCTAGAACGTGACAGGAGAGACTTGGATCTTGCTAGACGGGTGGAACGATGTGGGCGGCCAGTCGGAGAAGGGGACTTCTTCTTTTCCCTCTGGGCCTCGATACTGGTAGAAGAGCGACGTTTGCCGTGGATCGATGACACACGAGATGTGGAATCAGAGGAATGGTCCACCTCATCACCGGAAGCAAAAGTGCCGACGGTGAATGAAGCTTGAAGATCTGCCGTGTTGTTTTCTGATGGAGAAAGAGCACGGGAAGGCAAGGAGGAGTCAAGCGGAGAAAAATCCGACAGAGTGGAGAAAGCAACATCGGAAGACGCGTGCTGATCGAAGGCTTTAATCAGATTTTTGGCAGAACTGGGTCCAGGAGGTGCAGACGCAGGAGGAGGCATGGCAGCAGAAACGGAGGAAGAGGTAGAATGCTGCCTTGGAGCTGTAGGAGTCAGTGGCTCTGCATGGGGGCAATGAGCCTGCTGATGGCCGTAAGCCTTGCAACGTGAGCAATGAGCAGAGGTGCGGAGCTCAATCCGGCGGCACTCGTTACCGCAACGAACATCGAGGAACCGTGGAAACTTTATGAGTTGCTCTTCCGACGGGAAGATGATGCGAGCAGTTCTACGGAAGCCACAGATACGTTTATCATCGGAGTCAGAGGGGAAGAAGAGAGAGTCTCCACTGAGCCGAGTGCAGCATCGGCCCAGTGAAGACATATCATCAAAGATATCCGGGGGATGTAGAGAGACCAGAACAGGACGCTGGGCGATGGATTCGGCTAAGAGGTGATGATCTCCAATTGATACGCCCCCGGACAAGACAAGTCGGCATATTCTTTCTTCGAAAAATAAACAATCACAGTTCGTGGCTTTCCGGTAAGGTGGGTGATGGCACCTGAAGGAAGCATCTTCTTGAGAGCAGAGCTGTACTGCTTCAAAGGAGTGTTGGGCAGCGCATCAAAACAACCCCCCAACTCGAGGGTCGAATGAAGACGTGGACCAGCAGGAGAGTCCTCGGGAATGTCTAATAAGATGGTGTCACCGTTGAGAGTAACGTAAGAATCCATAGGGGGCAGACGAGACGTGGAGGAAGCCGGTGGAATACCAGAGGCAGCTGCAGAATACATGCGTGCAGAAGCGCCTCCTCTGGAAGGCATTGACACAGCATGAGACAATGTACTGAAAGCAGATGCAATAGAAACTGTAGAGGGCAGATTAGCGAGGACATCAGAGACGTCCATGAATTCATCATCGCCAGCAGAGGCCAGGGACGTTACATCCACGTTCTCAATGGCAGCGTCAGAGACATGAGCAGAAGAAGACGTGCAAATGAGAGGAGCAAAATTAAGAGGCTCTCCAATAACAAGAGAAGATCATTGATCGGCTGCGTCTGTCGCTGAAGAGGCGACGCATGGAGCTGCAGCGATGCGGGCGGGTACACCGCCCTCATCGGCAGATGCCATAAACAATGGCAAGGGTTAACAAAAAAAACGAGCAGCTCGGTGTGGAAATTAGAACACTGATAATGAAAAAATGAGCACTCACTAACTCGTGAGGGATCTTAAACGAAAGCACAGACCTTTAAAAGAACAATGATGAGACACAAAAAACATGTACGTGAAGCACTCAAACACGGAGCTAGTGAAGACACGTGTAGGCCAAAGGTGGACCGACTTCGTACTAATGTATGTCAATAAATGCAATGTTGTGTTTCTCTTCTAGGTGTCTGGTGACTGTTGTCAATATAGTGTATATACACGAAGAAGCACAGGTTAGTACAAATAAATCACTAAACTACTTATTCAATTCTCAGTTGCGCATCTGTCTATGTTCGTACTTCGTCTCCTTCTAGGTCATCGAGGCTCAACCATGACCAAAACCATCAGCGCACTGCAGTTGCGATTCTTCGTCACCCACTAAAAATAAACAGTTGCCAGAGGCTGGGCTGCCTGTTGCTGGGTTGGAACTTGTACTTGCTAAGTCCAAGTTCCAACAGCCGTTAAACCCTTAATAAAAAAAATAACAAATATGAGGGAAAAGCAACGCTTTCTGATGTGCAGGTTTACTCGTTCCTGCTGAGTTCGCCCAGCTTCTTAGACAGCGAATATATTCTTTCGAACTGATTTCAACACATTTTGTTAATCCCGAGGTAATTCTTTCCCGTCGGTTAAAGAGTTGATATCACTATTCCGTGGGCGTTGGTTCTATGTTCTCTGTAATCAACACAGAGGTGTATGTTAGACGTAGCGAAAGAATAGAATTCAAGCTAGTCCTCCAGAAGATAGAATTAACCAGCAGAAGAGAAGGAGGGAAAACATTTTCTGTTATTTATAAGGGGGAATTTTGCACTTTTCTAGTCTGAACTCAATAGCTTTTGAAAAGCACGTAAATCTGTGGTTTGAATTTAAATCAAAAGGCGAACATGGGATAGTCTAGACATGATGTAATATCTTACATGCCAGCTGTGATGGATTTTAATGTCGAAAATATTGTGCCAAAAGTAAAGAGTATAATACTTTTGAATCTTCTATAAAGGGTTCATCATTTGATACAGAAGAGTTAGCAATACTAATAGGAAAGTTATCAGATGATGAAAAGCCCATCTTGTATATTTAATTTTAGCTCGAAAAAACACTGTCTAAAAATTAAGAGTAATTTAAAAAATTTCGACAGTTTTTCTAATTCGTTACTTGTACGGCAGGTCAAATGTTTGAAATTATTGATAGCGAGGTACAGTAAACCAATTTTGTAGAAAATAGTAATACTATGCTAGTGATCCTATTTTTTGGCATGGGAAATAGGCACAAAAGCGTTTCCAAGTTTTCGCACATCAACCAGATGGCTTTTTCAAGGAAGTTAGACAGAAACAGACTGGCAAAAAGAAAAAGCCATCTGGTTGATGTGCGAAAGCTTGAAAACGCTTATGTGTCTATTTCCTACGCCAATAAATCGGATCATTAGAGTAGTTTGAAATTATGTTCATTATTTACCTCATATTGAAAGGGTGATTTGTATTCCTAACAAACTCGATGTGAGTACCTTACATAGGGTCGGGATTAATATCATCACTCTGTCAGAGATTCATTACACAAATGTTACTTGCCCATCTATTAACTGAAGAATAACTTTAATTTTATATTTGAACAGTGAAGTGTGTAATTTTACTGCAACTGGGAACTAGCAGTTAAAATTGGCGCAATCCTCACTTTAGGTTTAATTTGGTGAACACTGTGAATATTTGTAATTAGATTATTTCTTTTTAGTTATATAATACGTCTCTTTGCCTTTATTGCTCCTTGTGAGTCGTTGTCTATATACGTGCGTGGGATATTTGTGATCCAAATACTAATTTTAAAAAGTCTATTGTAATTTGCAATGTCTAAATTTGCTAGGTGCTATGGGATGTGCGGTTAGATACCACCACCTTCTTTCAAAGAGACATTTCTTTAATATTTACATTAAATAAGGAGACGAGGGAGCAATCACTGGCTTCTACTTCAGTAGTGGTAACAAAACCGTATCTCTCCATTTATTAATCCGACTTAAAAAATATCTTCTCTCATTAGGAAACTTTTGGGACTATTTCTAATGCATTTTACCTTGACGCTAGGGGACGTAAATGGAAATTCTACTGATTCGAAATATTTGTTATATCATATCATTGCATCTAATTCTCATATTGCAAGAAAATCTTGTTCCTTTCAACGCCTTTTTATCACGAAGTCTATTTTGGTATATAGTTTCTACTTCAAATAATTTACAATTTTTCCAGTAGATGGAGGAAATGTTTTTATTGTATTTTCCCCGATTCCTTTTTTTTCTAGAAGTTCCATTTGAAAAATTCTGATATGCGTCGGGTAGCGTTCACGATGAAATATATATTCCATACAAATTCTACTTTCTTGTAATGAATAATTTTGCCGCTAGGTGGTGTAATGGTGCATTTCTATGTGTATCAGTACCTACGCTGCGAAAAAATTCGATTGAAAAAAAATATGTTATACTGCATGCCATTCCATATGAAAAAGATTCTGAACATTCTCTATTTTAAATAAATCGAGTTCTGCCACAGTAAAATCTATATGCATGAAAAAATGTGTTTTGGATATCTCTGTTTGTTCCTAAAAGTCGCATTTAAAAAAAATTCCGTCACATACTTTTTTACGCATACTTCTTACTTTTCATAATGCGGATATCTGCATTATGGGACGTCAGCGTATGCTTTGATGTACAAGATTATCCGATCCTGAAAAATCCTGATGAAAAATCTTTCCTTAATCAAACATCCTGGACTACGAAAAATATGTCTATTCTATAGGATAACGATTTAATTACAACATCAATTTTTAATCTCCTGTAAATTAGGAAAAAGAAAAAACTTTTTTAGTAATGTGTGTGTGTGTGTGTGTGTGTGTGTGTGTGAATATTAAGTGACCACCACTTCGGTTTTTACTTTCCGGCAAGATTAAAAGGGAGAAACATTGGATTTCTTATCGTGCTTTAAATGTGGGTGTATTTTGTGTTTTACGACTATCAAAGACTCCAGATGTGCTAACGCCTTCGCACTACACATAATAAAAAAAGGAAGAAATCCAAATAGCTGTATGCGATGAAGTCATTAAACTTTAAGAAACCATGATCTCTTCTTGACTGACATAGAAAACGTTTAACTTTCTTTCATCTTCCACATGAATGAAAAACAAATATATGAGTAACACTGCGATACCCTGATAAATACTTTGATATGGAAGAAATCTAAACCTGACACGTGCGGGTGCATATAAAGGCCCGTTAAAAAGTGTTTCTTTATCTTTAGCTTTGATTTCAGAAATATTACTTCAATCTCCCGGTATCATCGACACAATTAATTAATCTGTCTTCGAATGAAAATGTTTATAGTGTAATGAACTCAAGTCCCGATTATTGCGAGAGTCTTTCAGTAACCGCTTCCTCCTATCAAATCCTTACAAATACATTTTAGATGTCGGTTGATTTCCATAAGACATTTTAGAGCAAACTTTAGACGCGTGATAGAAAATGGGAACAAAATGTTGTTCGTGTGTTGCGCTACGTAAAGGTGTTCTTGACTTCTTGGCTCGTTTTAAAAATACTTTTCGCCATAAATGGAATACGAGATTACACCATACAATACAAATTTTGAAGATAACAATCCTTTTTGTGTGTGTGTGTGTGTGTGTGTGTGTGTGTAAATATGACAAGGATGGTAAGTCAGATGATCTCCGAAAAATTATTCGGAAAGTTGGGACTTCGTCGTTCTGGGTGGTGTAGTGGTTAGCATACCCGGGCACTATCTGGGAGACGCGAGTTCAACTCCCGCTCCAGGACGAAGAAATTTTTAAGTTTTCGGATTTTATCTGACTTACCATCCTTGTAATATTTATACCAAAAAAAAAAAAATAAATAAAAAAAAACGATTCTCATCTTCAAAATTTGCACGTTTCGCCATTTTAGTTTTGAGAAACGGTTTATAGCAATGACAACATATGGTGGCGGAGATTTATCCTGAAATGCACTTGGAAATTTATTTCACGAACATCATCATAATGTTATACACTGCTGGACAATTGCTAAAGACGTATCATAAACGGCTATATAGCGCATAAAAAAGTAAGTGTGGTTGGATGCCAAGTGAAATAAAATAATGTCAGAATGACAGGACATTACAAGAAAGACTATTTATTGTGCTCTGAAATCCAGAAGGCTTTGGAACGTGTTCAAATGGACAAACAGGCCATTTTGTGCACAATACGTAAACGTGAAAAAAATGCAATTACCGTCCGCAGGCGTTCCGGCGTAAGTTATCAATACGGGATATGGCCACCATGGAGGGCGATGCAAGATTCCACACGTCGTGTCATGCTTTGCACAACATTATCAAGCAGCTGTTGGGGTAATTTATCCCATTCCTCTGTCAGTGCACGGATGAGGGTGTCCTTGTTTATTGGAGGGCATTGGCGACCAGCAAGACTGCTCCCCAAAGTATCCCACACATTTTCAATTGGATTCAGATCTGGAGAACGTGCTGGCCATACGAGGCGTTGAATATCCTCGCTCTCAAGACACTCCTGGACAGCGACTGTTCGATGACGTGTTGCGTTGTCGTCCATGAAAATGAATCTATCACCGACAGCACCACGGAACATGTGAACATGAGGTAGCATAATATCATTAATGTATCGTTGGCTAGTCATAGTCCCAGTTGGAAGCACATAGAAGGACGTACGGCCATTGATCATGATGCCAGCCCATACCATAACACTACATGTCGGATATCGGTCCCTTTCCTGTATGTTTGCTGGACAATATGCAGTACCACTATCACGCCAGATCAGTTGTCGTCGACAATCAGACGATAGACTGTATCTACTCTCATCTGAGAAGAGGACAGCAGATCAGTCATTATCAGTCCAATTGCGATGTTGATGGCACCATTGCAAACGGGCGGTACGGTGACGTCTGGACAATGGGATGCACACAACAGGACGGCGGGCGTATAGTCCTCCTTCATGCAAACGTCTGGCGACAGTTTTTCGGGAGATCCGCTTGCCAGTAGCAGCCATAAACTGATTTGCTACCTCACTAGCTGTGCTGCGCCGGTGTCTTTTTGTTGATAGCACTATGTACCGATCTTCTGCAGGTGTCGTACTGCGAACACGACTTCCCCCGTGACGTTTGCTACACTCTCCATTTGTTTGAAATGATTTCCAAAGCCTTGAAAGAACACTGTGGCTGACGTCGAACTCCCTGGCAACATCTGTTATTTTTCGCCCTTCTTCAATCTTGCCAATAATACGGCCACGCGTAAAATCATCTAGGTGATGTCGGGAAGACATACTGAAAATTGCAAGTTCGTCAATTGATTCTTTCCCTTTCAACTTTGCGTTTGAACAACAACGGTCAATACGCGTCAAATCCTTTATATCTCTTATCAGCGCTATGACGTCACGAACAAGGTCTTCGGCAATCCAAAAATTGCATACGCACAACACGTGTTACTGTATCCCGCACTTATGCTAATTTCCACATTTTCCTGCCTTCCATTTTATGGTTGCTATCGTTGCTATTGTCATCCGTCATTAGCAATTGTCCGGCAGTGTATTGTTGCTTTACAGAAATATTCAAGTAACGTTGGAAAAATTAAGTGTTCTTTCAACCTCTAACATTTGAAGGAAACGAAACAGCAAAAGTAAGGGCACACATTTTCAGGCTCACAAGAGCTTTACTAAACTCATTCAGTGTCGTGTTCTCAAGGAAACCTTCCAATGAACATGCCACAACGTCAATAAATTCATATTTACACTAGGAAACGGAACACGTATAAGATGACCAAATATGCAGTTCTTCAGAACATTTGGGAGATCGAATGCAAATGAAACCAACCTATGCACACATGCCACTGAATTAGAAACCTTTATGCACGTGCACGTGAAAGACACTCACTTACGCAGCTTATAAGCAAAATACGTGGTTACGTGCATGCGACACCACGTGGTTTAGGTAACAAACGGAGAATGGTTTAAGTAGAATGCAAACGAAACCAACCCATGCACACATTACCACTGAATCAGAAACCTTTATGCACATGCACGCAAAAGACACTCACTTACGCAGCTTACATGCAAAATACGTGGTCACGCGCGACACCACGTGGTTTAGGTAGAACGCAAACGAAACCAACCTATGCACACATACCACTGAATTAGAAACCTTTATGCACATGCACGCAAAAGACTTTCACTTACGCAGCTTATATGAAAAATATCACGTGCGACACCACTTGGTTTAGGTAACCATTTAAGACTCGTCAGTAGTGTTAGTCACAATGGGAAAAAAAAATTCGGAGTTCGATAAAGAATTTATTAGAGCTGCCCTTCAGGCTGGAACGATGATATTGAAAACTGACTGTTTTTTCAAAAGGTAAAATATCCCGGGTCTCTAATCAGTCGAAAAATAACCCACTTTGCTTGTGCAAGAGGCGTAACTGTGATGCGACGACAATCTGTCAGAAACAAGATCACCGTCGTCTGAGAAGGCTTGCACGGATAAACAGGACTTCTTGTGTGCCGACCGAAGAATTCAAAGAAGGCTGTTTCCGATTAATATCTCCATGCGCAGCAAATTGAAGAGGATCGGTATTGGCAGTCACATGCCTATACGGAAACCACTGATTTTTGCGATTAACCGAAAAGGAACTCCAGGAATGGGCTTTGGAACACTAGAAAAAGTCACATGGTCGGACGAGTCACGATACACCTTGTTTTTCAGAGAGTTTGGCAGGAGCCCCATGAAGCAATGAACACAGCTCGCCTTCTGAACACAACTCGCCTTCTGAACACAACTCCCTTTCTGAACACAACTCCCCTTCTGAACACAACTCCCCTTCTGAACACAACTCCCCTTCTGAACACAACTCAAGGTTCTGGAGATAGTGCTTGCACGTTTTGTTGGTGCGGAATGGGTCTCGGAAATAACCGGAAAGTCAGGTGTTCTCCAAGGATTATGTGAACATTGTTCCCGATCACGTTCATCCTGCAGTGTTGACTTTTTATCCAGGACGTGACGGCTGTTTCATGTACGAAAATGCTCCTAGCCACCACACAAGATATGTTCAGCAGTGGTTCAGCTCACATAAGAGCAACTTCTACCATGTTCCCTGGCTACCCGAAAACCCCGATCTGAACCCCATTGAGGACGTATGAGACATGTTAAAAAAATATATCCGGGAGCAAAGTCCTCTTTAGTCAAATCTGGGTCAATTAAAGGACAGTCTGGTGTACTATAGAATGTAGATGCACTACAAAGTCTTGAGGAATCTGTCAAATTGCATACGTGCTGTAATTAGGGATCAAGGTCCAACCTGGTATTGAAAAAAATTCTGATTCAGTGGCCGGTATCTGTAGAATCCAGATGTGAAGAATGTGATAAAACGTCCCAAGACTTTAGCCATCGCCAAGACGCCAGGCAATACCATCGTAATGTAACAACTGTAGCATGAAATGAGCCGTCCCGGTGGCGCTGTGGTCTAAGCGATGGCTTCTGATCATTCGTCCGAAAGGTGTCCGGGTTCGAATCCCAGTGAGGCATGGATGTTATGTTTGTCTTACGACACCGGCTCTCTCCCTTCCCGGGAAACAAGTGACCCTAAATTAGCGATGGGCGGCTGCTTATAGCCCATTGAGTTGCTCACGGTGGTCGTTAAACCTCCAATCAACAACAACAACATGAAAGTATCGGGTTTTTTTAGCTAAGATATGCGTTGCAATCTGTGTTTTTTCTTTTTTGATTTCGTTCCGCAGACTTTCAAGAATTCTAGACAAAAACAAAAAAGAAAGACTTTCGCTTCTACAGGATGTTAGATCTTTCTCACTAGCAATTTACCTCAAAATGCAAAAATCCTTTCCACGGTGCACCCTCCAACTTTTCAGAAATCTAATGGGTGCCGGAGCTCTGGCTATGAAGTCTAATGAGTCATTAAGCACTGCATAAGTACCTTTTGTGCTGGAGCTCAGGAAGTTTAAATCTAACTGGTTTTAGAGCACTTTACATACGCACACACACATACGGAAGTCGACGGCAAAATGTCGATTATGCGCCAGTGAGACGCACGATTCAAATGTTGTACGTTTAAAATTCTGGGATGTACACTGAAGTGCCAGAAAAACTGGTACACCAGTCTAATACTTGGTAGGACCCCCACGGTAGCGCAGGACTGCAGAAATACGACGGGGCATGGACTCCACAAGCTTCTGGAAATATGCTGTAGGCAATGCACACCATACTTGCTGCAAATCATTCCACAATTCGGGTGTGTTCCGAGGTCTCGGGTTCCTGTGTTCGATAACGCGTTGCATGACATCCCAAATGTGTTCTATCACGTTCAAATCTGGGGACTTGGGTGGGAATGGCAACACCCCAAACTCAGATGAATACTCCTGTACCCGTAATGGGGCGTCCCGGCACTTGTGTGGAGGTACATTGTCCTTTTGGAACAGGACCAACCCATCAGCATGAATGCAGGTCATGAGCGGGTGTACCTCGTCAGAAAGGACGCGTACATAGCGTTGGCCGGTCACAGATGTGTGTAAACGTATCAGGGGTCCAAATGAAGTCCAGCTAAACACACCCCATACCATTATGGACCCCACACCTGCCGGTACAGTTCCCTGTTGACAGGCGGGATCCATGGCTTCATGGGTTTGCGCCACACACGAATCCTTCCATCTGCCCGATACAGTTGGAAACGCGGCTCGTCAGACCAGGCTACTTGTTTCCAGTCATCAAGTGTTCAGTGCCGGTGTTGCCGTGCTCAAACGAGGCGCATAGCTCTGTGTCGTGCACCCATCAAGGGGACTCGAGTTGGGCATCAGTTCCCAAAGCCCATATCGTGCAAAGTACTTTACACAGTCCGGACGCTGATGCTTGTTGAGGCTCCTGCGTTGAATTCCGATGCTACCTGCGAGAGTATCGCGTGGAGCGATTCTTGACAGCCGACGATGGTCACGCTCACCCAATGTCTTTTTACGGCCACACTGGTATCGTAGGTTGGAGGTTTCGCCGGAATTCTTGTAGTCACGGTACACCCTTCCAATGGTCGTCCGTGAAAATCCGAACGTCGTTTCTACCTCCGAAATACTATGGCCCATCTCACGAGCGCCAGCTATGACACCGCGTTGAAAATCGCTTAAATCGTTATTGCTTGTCATTCTCATGCCAAAAACAGCTCTGACAGCTGGCAAGGATGTATCTCGCTTTATACACGCACTGGCGGACGCAACCGAGTACGCGCATAGGTGACGTTGCTATGTATTTTGCATTAGTAACACCTGCCTAATAGTGTGTTGGTCCACCTTTTTGTGCAATCACGGCTCGTAGACGCACAGGGACAGATTCTACAAGATGTCGAACATCCTCCATGCGTAACTGGACCCATGTCCGCTGCAACAGCTTCTTCAGTTCACGCTCATTCCGTGGAGGAGGATTAGAAGTTCTCACACCCCGTTTCACCATATCCCACAAATGTTCAATTAGATTACAGTCAGGGAAGTTTGGGCGCCAAAGGAATGTAGCGAATTTGTTGTGGTGTTGAAAGATGGCGTTGTGGTCAAAGTTAAACCTTCTGCAGATATGGATGTAGATGGTCGGTTAAAATATTTCTGTTATTCTGTGTTTGTGGAATGATAACCAGCAACGGACCTAGAGCTAGCCGAGAAAAATCTCTCCACACCGGAACACCACCTCCACCGACCTGTTGAATCCCAACTGTGCAACCAGGGGAATAGGGTTTCATGCTGTTTATGCCATATGTGAACCCCGCAAACGAATGGTGCAGCAGAACACGGGACTCATCTCTTCAGACAACCTTCTTCCGTCTCCTCTCGAGCGACCATTGACGAAATTCCTTGGCCCATGCGAGGCGTTGTTTGCGATGACTGGGCGTCATTATGGGTACCCTCGTTGGTCTCCGACAGTGGAACATCATGCAAAGCAAAGTATGGCGCATGGGGCATGTGGAAATAAATCGGACTGCACCCCTGTTGTACTGGTAGGTGAGCTGGGTGATTGTTGTACGTCGTTGCGGAGACACTAGTCATGATACCCGATCACTTGTGAGCCCTTCTGCTGGATGCATATTTATGGTTAATCCAGTCTTTGTACGCCCTTTATACCGCAGTACGAGAGCATTCAACAAGTACGGCTGCTTCCGGAATACTGGCACCTGCCTTCCTGGCCACAATCAAATTGCCTTACGCAGCCAACGGCTTGAATATTCGTGCGTACCACCTCATTCCATCTCCACTTTCAAAACTGCCTGTTGCAGTCGCTTTCTACCCGGTCCCTCAGGCGATTCCTGATGTCTTACTTTCATTGCTGATAGACAAAGTCTGCAAGATTGTTGGAAAAGTCCAATGCCTATTAGATGCCCACCAATAACACCCGTTTCGCCCATGTCTCTGGCTAATTGTTGGTTTTCTTCCCGACAGACCAGGTCTTGCGGGATTACCCCACAGATGCGACTGTTAATATGTGTAATCGTTCATCTACTTTCAAGATCGTTACCTTTGATTATTGTACACAGTGTCTGACGCAAGTTCACACCACGACAGCAGATCAGAACAGATGATGTAACCCTCCTGGTCATCGCCCGTCCGCGGCAGATGGCTTCGCGGATGGGAGATCGGTGTGTGGGACCCTTCTTCTCTTCTCACAGAAAGTGTGCGTGTGTGTGTGTGTGTGTGTGACCCTTCTCTTTACATTCTGATTCATGTTTTAGGGTAGTTCGACCGTCAACCATTTCACTGCTATACCTTTACACGACTTTATCTCTCTAAAGGGGAATGACGCCCCTGTCTGATTTGCTAATGATACCTCCAGCGTTTGTTGATGTACGATTAATCAGCATTTTAATGCGCTAATGAAACCTCCAGCATTTGTTGATGTATGATTAATCAGCGGGCTTATGATCAAGTTTTTCAAAGTGTTCTTGAAGGCGGATTAAACCAAGCATTTTAGTGAAGTTGAGTTAAAGCCAAACTGTGTGCTCCATAAAGTGCGTGCATCATGGCGTGCCCATGAAAATAAAGGATAGGAATATTAACGTAAGTCAGCTATTTCCTTGCTGACCTTTGGTCATATATTGCAGCTAATTATATGCAAGTGTCAATATTAAGTCTAAATTATCCGAGTCAACAAAAACACAGTGCAATAAGTCTAACGAGCTCTAATCCTATTGCGTCCTACAGTAAAGCTAACGTAAGATTAACTTATTGTTGACGTAGAAGCTCACACAAACAGCTCAAAATATCAGCGTGCAGTACAAGCTAACTGCCGCTTCGGTGGCGTAGGCTTATGGCCATTCGTCCGAAAAGGGTCCTGGTTCGAATCCCGGTGAGGCATGGATGTTGTGTTTGTCTAACAGCACTAGCTCTCTCCCATCCCGGGAACCAGTGGCCCTAAATTAAGGACGGGCGACTGCATGGGCGGCGACATGAGGGGGTGGTCACAGGGGTCACTTGACCCCTAGTAGAATTATTTTTCCCTTTATTTTATTTATTTCTTTTTTTTTTTTTACACTCACAGAACTGGACTACAAGGAAAAATGAAGTTTGGGGCGTTTAATTTAATATCCCAATTTTATTGGAAATTTGGAATTGGAAAACGATAACGTGAAAGCGGAAAACGTAGCATACCGTAAGGTAGTACGCCCAAACAAGTCCCTCTCAGGGTAGCCCTGCTCGACACTGTTCATTATTTGAAAACAGTTACCAATGGACATGATAATACATGACTATTACTGATATACGCTTTCTTCAAGAGCAGCATCAATTAATAGTAATTATAATAATAATAGTAGTAGTAGTAGTGTTCTAGTGTAGTAAGTAAGTAGTA
The DNA here is from genome assembly GCA_039090855.1 of Macrothele yani. Classification (NCBI taxonomy): domain Eukaryota; kingdom Metazoa; phylum Arthropoda; class Arachnida; order Araneae; family Macrothelidae; genus Macrothele; species Macrothele yani. Next base: position 32,272,021 of record CM076989.1, on the reverse strand, counting down.
GTAATAATACACTGCCGGACAATTGCTGAGGACGGATGACAATAGCAACGATAGCAACCATAAAATGGAAGGCAGGAATATGTGGAAATTAGCATAAGTGCGGGATACAGTAAGACGTGTTGTGCGTATGCAAATTTTGGATTGTTGAACTTGTTCGTGACGTCATAGCGCTGATAAGAGATATAAAGGATTTGACGCGTATTGATCGTTGTTGTTCAAACGCAAAGTTGAAAGGGAAAGAATCAATTGACGAACTTGCAATTTTCAGTATGTCTTCCCGACATCACCTAGATGATTTTACGCGTGGCCGTATTATTGGCAAGATTGAAGAAGGGCGAAAAATAACAGATGTTGCCAGGGAGTTCAACGTCAGCCACAGTGGTTGTTTCAAGGCTTTGGAAATCATTTCAAACAAATGGAGAGTGTAGCAAACGTCACGGGGGAGGTCGTGTTCGCAGTACGACACCTGCAGAAGATCGGTACATAGTGCTATCAACAAAAAGACACCGGCGCAGCACAGCTACTGAGGTAGCAAATCAGTTTATGGCTGCTACTGGCAAGCGGATCTCCCGAAAAACTGTCGCCAGACGTTTGCATGAAGGAGGACTATACGCCCGCCGTCCTGTTGTGTGCATCCCATTGTCCAGACGTCACCGTACCGCCCGTTTGCAATGGTGCCATCAACATCGCAATTGGACTGATAATGACTGGTCTGCTGTCCTCTTCTCAGATGAGAGTAGATACAGTCTATCGTCTGATTGTCGACGACAACTGATCTGGCGTGATAGTGGTACTGCATATTGTCCAGAAAACATACAGGAAAGGGACCGATATCCGACATGTAGTGTCATGGTATGGGCTGGCATCGTGATCAATAGCCGTACGTCCCTCTATGTGCTTCCAACTGGGATTATGACTGGCCAACGATACATTAATGATGTTCTGCTACCTAATGTTCGCGTGTTCCGTGGTGCTGTTGGTGATAGATTCATTTTCATGGACGACAACGCAACATGTCATCGAACAGTCGCTGTCCAGGAGTGTCTTGAGAGCGAGGATATTCAACGCCTCGTATGGCCAGCACGTTCTCCAGATCTGAATCCCATTGAAAATGTGTAGGATGCTTTGGGGAGGAGTCTTGCTGGTCGCCAATGCCCTCCAATAAACAAGGACACCCTCATCCGTGCACTGACAGAGGAATGGGATAAATTACCCCAACAGCTGCTTGATAATGTTGTGCAAAGCATGACACGACGTGTGGAATCTTGCATCGCCCTCCATGGTGGCCATATCCCGTATTGACATCTTACGCCGGAACGCCTGCGGACGGTAATTGCATTTTTTCACGTTTACGTATTGTGCACAAAATGGCCTGTTTGTCCCTTGAACACGTTCCAAAGCCTTCTGGATTTCAGAGCACAATAAATTGTCTTCCTTGTAATGTCCTGGCATTCTGACATTATTTTATTTCACTTGGCATCCAACCACACTTACTATTTTATGCGCTATATAGCCGTTTATGATGCGTCCTTAGCAATTGTCCAGCAGTGTATTAATCTTTCATTTTCACGAATTACTGTTTTCTACATATTTGCCAAACCTTATTTAATTACACCTTGAACCCCCTTCAAATATTTCCTGCAGGCGCCCATGGGCGACTGCTTATAGCCCATGCAGTTACTCACGGTGGTCGTTAACACTTCAATCAAAAAAAAAAAAAAAAAAAAAAAGCTGATATATTGGGTTGATGTATACGTTCACGCCGTTTTATTTCACGAATGTTTCCCAGGTCAGTAGTGACGGTGCAGATGGCCAGTTGTATATCAAAATGTAGCCAGCAATATCATGTATCTAAATCATATTGCGTTCTGTGATTGTGGTTAATGGATTTATGGTTTTCAAGTCCGGAAATATGGAGTGTAAAGTAGAAGGAATGAACATTTCCGACATCTACTCCTCTGGGAATTTAACAAGGGATCCGCAGCACCCGAGGCTGCTCGAAAAATTTGTGCTGTGTATGGGGAGGACGCTATTACTCCGAGGACAGTCCTCAAATGGTTTGAGCGGTTCCTAGGTGGCAATTTTGAGCTCAAGGACTCCCCACGCTCAGGTCGTCCATCTGACTTTGATGAGGATCGTTTGAACCATCTCATACACTTGGATCCGCGTCAAACCACACCTGAATTACCCACTGAGATGGACTGTGATTAGGCCACAGTGGTGCGACACCTGGAACGTATGGGAAAGGTCAAGAAATTAGGGTCTTGGGTGCGTCACACTCTCACCGATGACGACAAGAATCAGCGTGTTGCCATAAGTGGTTCCTTGCTCGCCCGCTATCGCGAATGTTCTCAGCAACACAGACCCTTTCTGTCACGTGTTGTTACTGGAGATGAAAAGTGGTGCCTGTACGTGAATTTCAGGCATCGGCGGGAATGGTTAAACCCAAACAAGACGTCCACACCACGCCCAAAACATGACCTTTATCCTGCAAAGATCATGTTGTGTTTCTGGTGTGACATGGAAGGCATTATTCACTGGGAAATGTTGCCGAGGAATCGGACCATCAACGTTGCCCTCTATTGTGAGCAACTCCGCGATGTGGAGGGAGCAATTCAGCAGAAACGGCCAAGGTGTCTTTCTCCAACAAGATAGCGCACTCCCTCACAGTGCAAAGATGACCAAGGTGGCCATTCAGGACATGAAATGGGAGAACGTTCCACATCCGGCCTATTCCCCAGATGTCGCCCCCCTTCAGACTATCATCTGTTCCGATTTCTGTCGACTGCACTCCGTGGCAGAACCTTCAGCAATGATGTTGATCTCCAGAATTTCCTTGATGATTTCTTCGTAGCAAAGCCTGCACGCTTTTTCAAGAATGGCATTGCAGACCTATGCAGACTTTGGGACACCATCGTAAACATTGGGTGGGGGGTAGGGGAGGGAGCTGATACATAGTTGATGGATTCCATTTTCCCTTCTGATGTAATACATTCCTGTAGTGCGGTGAAAAAAACCGGCATTAACTTATGCATCAACCAAATAGTTCAAGTTAATGTAATAGTATAACGACTTACTCTAATTTAGCATAAAATATTTTATCATTGAAAATGGTTTGAATGCATCAAAGTACCAGGATTGGGTATAGGTATTACAAATTTTGAAGCTGACAATACGATTTTTGGCGTAAATGTGACAAGGATGGTAAGTCAGATAATATCCGAAAGCTTGAAAATTTTCATCGTCCTGGAGCGGGACTCGAACCCGCGTCTCCCAGAAAGCGCCCGGGTATGCTAACCACTACAGCACCCAGGACGACCAAGTTTCAAGTTTCTGATCAATTTGAATATAAACATCACAGGATTCGCTAGTCGAAGCAACCGGCATTCATGTTTAGCGAATCTGGAGGTTAAGAATCTTATCCCGTGTTTGCCCGGAGAAGCAGATAAATCATAAAAGAAATACGGGATTACGCCATACAATAGAAATTTTGAAGATGACAATCCGATTTTTGGCGTAAATGTGACAAGGATGGTAAGTCAGATAATATCCGAAAACTTGAAAATTTTCATCGTACGATGGTTATATTCAAATTGATCGGAAACTTGAAACTTGGTCGTTCTGAGTGGTGTAGTGGTTAGCATACCCGGGCGCTTTCTGGGAGACGCGGCTTCGAGTCCCGCTCCAGGACGATGAAAATTTTAAGTTTTCGGATATTATCTGACTTGTCACATTTACGCAAAAAACTGGATTGTCATCTTCAAAATTTGTATTATATGGCGTAATCCCGTATTTCTTTCATAGGTATTACGTTTTTTTAACTCTTCTGTGTTTACCCCTTTCTTGCAGCTGATATTCCTAATTTAATAGTGGACATAGGTACCTTATTTTTGATGCCAACGGGACAGGGAAAAACAGAAGAAAAAGAACAAGGTTTCTTTGATTAAGTACTATTTATTAAAACCGGTTCCTAAATTTCAAATCATCAGCGTGGCAAGATGAATTGTGGTAGCTCTGCTTTATCACATTTTATACACTGTTTATTTATTCGGTACAATAAGTCCTATTACTGCACATGGCCTGAAAATTTTGCCGAAATATGTAGCATATACGGCCTTCTTAAAAAATCATCTTTCAGCTGCGTTACAAACCGACACAGCATGAAGCAGAGGGGGAAGAATGACAGAAACCAGTGATAGATGGAACACTAAGAGGAAGCCATCAAGTAACGAACGTATCGCCTGAAGATGAATAAGGGTTGTTGGATAATCAGAATGACAGACGACTTCATCTGTTGTTGGATCTAGGAAGAGCTAGGTCATTCAGGTCTCTGCTGAGTATGGAGAAATACACGACAACCACTGAGGACACAGTAATTACTGCACCAGTCGTCAGCCGTTGAAACCCATCTTGCAGAGGAGGGAGGGCGTTCAGTGTTCAGTTGAGGAAGGGAGGGGGGGATAGTTCGGACGAATCAACTGGACGAACGTTGGTCGTGTCTGGGATGCTTCATTCGTGGTCCATCAGATTTAACGAGAGCCATAGCCTGCTTAGATCGTTGGCTCGAATTCAGTAGGAAGCGCTAATTAATAGACCTAAATTCCCTGGAACAGTTAGATGATCACATTTTGGTAAAAGCTGGAGGATAGCTTTCACATTCAGTCACACATAAATGGAGTTTCACAGGCGGAGAAGATTTGTCACTACATGGTGAATGTCTTTTATTTCTTTTTTTTTTTTTTTTTTTTTTTTTTTTCACGCTTAACGACAATGACGGAAAGAAAGCAGTTGCCGGTAAGCCGCTTTACTTAGGCACTAAATATTAATAAAACCTGTTAAAAAGTCCAAGGTGTAGAGCCTATGAATTAAGTAAAAGAAAAATATTACAAACTGGACATGTTATGTAAATATTTAGTGCATAAGTAAAAGTGCAGCGTTATTAAAAAAACCCACCTTATCGTTCTTTTTGAACACAGCATGAGTCATAGAATAATACTTTACTTCGTGCTAAATGAACTGAAAAAACACTACCGTCTCAGCACAATTATTTAATGATAAAATATTGCACATATTTACAATTAAAAACATTGGTGCTTTCGGGGTGACGCTCACCCCGTCCTCTTATGCGGGTGGTTATACGTTATGGTTGCACTTATATACAATTAGACTCGCGTTTCATTATGGGTAAAAAACGTTCAAAATCGTTGCTCATATGTTGTCATTTATTACATTACAAATGTTTAACCGCAAGGGACTCACAGATAAAAGCTTATCTCAAAATTATTCAATACAAATCGTGACGACATATCTCACAGTTGAAATAATAACATATTCTGATTATTGCTTAAAGTTCAAACTAACGATGTGATTTTTCCAAATCCTTGGTAAAACGCTCGTATTGTAATCATTACAGCATTGGTTGCCGAAGGCCACGATATGCATGCTCTCGGCCACAAGCAATGAATAGACAGATGCGGGGGTTACCAGTATCTTGATGTTATCAAATAGAAGTCATCGCTCTTTGCACGTTTATAAGTGAGTCACGGAAAAATTATCATTGGCCGCCACCGTGAATCTAACCCAGGGTCTTCCAGTTACTCGCAGGACATGCTTCCACTGCACCACAGTAGCCTCGAAAGTTTCCAGACTCACATACGACAAACTGCCAAACCACCTGCCAGGTGGTTTGGCAGTTTGGAGCCCCACACATTGCTGGGGATTCACCAAAGATGAACAGCAGCAACTGAACAAATAACTAGAAGGCGAATGAATAATAAATACACAGTTGACGTGGACCAGGAACATCAAATAGAAGTCATCGCTCTTTCCACGTTTATAGGTGAGTCACAGAAAAAATTCTCATCGACCGCCACCAGGAATCGAACTCAGGGTCTTCCAGTTAGTTATTTGTTCAGTTGCTGTTGTTCATCTTTGGTGAATCCCCAGCATTGTGTGGGTCTCCAAAAAAGCAACCTGCCAGGTGGTTTGGCAGTTTCTCGTATGTGAGTCTGGAGAATTTCGAGGCTGCTGTGGTGCAGTAGAAGTATGTCCGGCGCTCAACTGGAAGACCCTGGGTTCGATTCCCGGTGGCGGCCGATGATAATTTTTCCGTGACTCACTTACGAACGTGGAAAGAGCGATGACTTCTGTTTGATTTTCCTGGTCCACATTAACTGTGTATTTATTATCTTGATGTTAGTCCAATCTGGTCGCAAGCTACCACCATTGACATTCCTTGCTAATGCTGTATTGCTATGGCCAGCTTTTACATCGTATTTGCGTTCTTGCAACCTCAAACCCAAGCTTCTTTATGTTCAGCTCACGTAGTTGCTGATGTGTTCACCCGTGATTGAGTCTAACATGGTAATGCTAGAGACACCCCATCTTTGTAACATCTCCGTCTCTTCTCTGTCTTTTTGAATGCATGAAAATAGATTCTTAGAGCGAATACCAAACTGCAAGTTATAGTTGAGCAGAGACGCGATAATATACACTATATTAACAAAAGTCACCGGACACCCCTTCAAAAACAAATGAACGGATCCTCTGCATTGGTAAGATGCGCAATACAGCTACAAACGGTATAAAAAAAGCCTGCAGCTGACTGATATCATATCGCACTGTGAGGTTGAGTGAAAATGTCGCGGCGGGAGAGACTAACTTTGGGAAACGAAATATTCTTGGGTGTTATATTAGTGGGTTGTCCATAAGAGAAACCGAGAGGCGTTTAAATATTCCCAAGTTAACTGTTTTGCATGTACTGAATAAGTGGAAGACATATGGCGGGCCTGAAGTAGCAAAACGTACCGCACGACCAAAGAAAATCAGTCATAGAAGATGTCGAAGCCTCAGGAGAGTCGTTAGAGCTAATCGACGGAGTACTGCACAAGACCTCAGTGTACAAGTGAGTAAAAATGCTTGGTATCTGCATGTACCATTCCCAGAGAACTTCAATTCATGGGTTACCGCGCTCGTAAGGCTGCTCGTAAGCCTTTCATCTCCACTCGGAATGCTACTCGTCGTTTAGCATGGTGTAAAGAACATTTATTGTGGACCGCAGATCAATGAAAACGGGTTCTATGGGTTAATGAATTCAGATACACGATCCATCAGTCTGATGGTCGTGTGTGGGTATGGCGACAGCCGGGGTAACGCTATATACCACAGTGTACTGTTCCTACGGTCCAGTTTGGAGCTGGCAGTGTACTCGTGTGTTTTTTGTTTTGTTTTTTTCGTATGGTCCAAGCCTATTGGTTATCGTGGACAAACCTGTTAATCAGCACGTCTAGCTCGATATTCTGGACAATTATGCCCTACTAACTCTGTGGCAATTCTATTGAACCGAGTCATAAAGCCAGGACTATTACGGCGTGGTTTGACGATAATTCCGTATCGTGTGTGGACTGGCCAGCACAGAGCCCTGATCTTAATTCCATAGAGCACCTATGGGATGAATTAGAGAGTCGCATAAGAAGTTTGGAACCAAAGCCTACTACTAAGCAACAGTTAGCGGAAGCATTATGCACTGTATGAAAGCGCATACCTATCGCTGTGTTCCGAAACCTTGTCGAAAGCATGTCTCGAAGGGTCAGTGCATGCATTAAGGCGTAAGGTTAACGGCCACCGTATTAATGTATGTCAATAAATGCTATGCTGTTTTTCTCTTCTAGATGTCCAGTTGCTTTTGTCAATATAGTGTACTTGTGTTGTACCGGCCATGATCCAACTTTCCCACAAATGTCATGCTGGTTTTTTGTTCGCTTATTAGATTAGTGGATCTAGCATTTTTAATTTTGAAGTGAATTTAATTTGTAAGATGAGCTGTATTGTATCTACTTGCAAGGTAAAAAATAAACCGAACTTCTGAATTTAGGGAATGCGCTGTGGAATAGTGCGAAAAAAGCTCTTCGAAATACGAAATAATCACAGCATGAGTCATTCTGTAATTTCGTTGTCATATCGAACACTGTAGTTTTGAGAAATGTACTAAGTCACGGCAATTTATTTCTCCAAATTAAAGTACAGTTCTCGATTGGCTTACGTAGAACGTTTTCTCGAAATTTGTTTGGATTTCCCAATTCAATTCTCTATATAGGCCAGGAACCGGAATTTTTGAGGACAGTTGCCTTAAACTCGTGTGAACCGGCATGAAGATTCAGACAAACAAAACAGCCCCTTCCCGTCATTAGACACCTTGGAAAACATAATTCGGAAACTTGGAAAACTGCGACATATTCAAAATGTTCCACGGAGGAACAGCAGTTTATGCCCGGCCCCTTTATGAAAAACATGTGGCAGTTTTCCAAGTTGCTTAAAGATGTGTGGCAGTTTTCCTGTGTGGCGGTTTACAGTGAACCAAAAAAAAAAAAAACCACGCATTCTGGTACTTGATTAAAAGTCAAGTGCAGTTTAATATCACAAATGGCGCTTGCGTATTATTATAATACAGTGGATTGATAGTGGTTTTTGTTATGTATCAACAATAACAACAAAAATTACAGGTCATCTACTGGACGAAAGTCTTCCCAGGTCTCTTCCACAGCTCTCTGTCCTGTGCCATTCTGCTCCATATGGGTCTGACATCCATTCCAATTTCATCTGCCCGTCTTCCAAGTGGTGATTTTCTGTACTATGGTATCCAATCCATCATTTTAGTTGCCCTACGGTGGTCAGTTCTTGTGACGTATAACAGAGGTAAAACACGTGTCAAGACCATAAATCTGCAGCGATACTTTCAATCTGTGTAGCTTAGTTGGGAGAGCAACTTACTCCGGAGTGAGAGGGGCGCTAGCTCGATCCCCGTCACGGACAAACTTGTGTTTTTACTTTTTTGTAACATTATGTCCAGCCTATTGCCACTTGAGAGACTTTACGTACTTTGATCATGATATAATAAACTCTTGTAAATTTTTTCCTATCTTGTATACACTCAGTACACAAAATATTAGAGAGAGATGTGATGGGTAGTTGAAATGGGCATGCCCCATGCAAAGTGGAACAGACCCAAACCGAACGTCGGCTATAAATAGGCAGACAGCAGTGCTTTCCGGCACTGTATCGCAATTAACGAACATGAGTAAACGTGGTGACCCCAGCGACTTTGTTTGTAGACGCACTGATGACGCAAGACAGATGTGTTATTCTACCACCAAAGTGGTAAGAACGCTAGGGTTTCCTAAGGCAACCATATCAAGGGTGTACCACGAGTATACCATCGGCGGTACTGGTTCAGAGAGCAAACTGTGCTGGCCAGACGCCATTGATGATCGGTGTCTATGTAGAGCATCCAGGCTCGTGACTCGCTTGGCAACTGCGGGACAAATCACATCCAGATTAAATGTTGGAAGCCAGAGCAGCGTCCGCGAACGAACGGCATGTCGCAAGCTGTATATCCTGGGTTACGGGATCCGACGTCCTACTCGTGTGACACTCATGAATGCTTGTAATCACCTCACCTGGTGCCGGGAACATTAAAACTGGACCCCTGCAGGGTGGCGCCGCGTCGTGTGGTCAGATGAATCCCGTTTTCAGTTATACCGAGCTGATGGTAGAGTGTGGGTGTGGCGTCGACAGCATGAGGCGATGGCCTCGTCGTGCCATGTTGACTCTGATGAAGGCAGTGTTGGTTTTGTCATGATTTGGGGCGCTTGCTCATGCTACACATTAAACCCCTTTGTTTCGTCTGGAGAGGTCCGTAACAGATGCGCGCTAGCAGCATGTGCTGGATGATCACCTACACGCTGTCATGGCTTTCGCGCATTCTGCGGCCAATGGTCTGTTTCAGAAGGACCACCCAGGCAGGGGTCAAAGAACACTCATCTGAGTTTGGAACCATCCAGTGGTCCTGTAAGTCCCCCAGATTTAAACCCTTTATAAGCTCTCTGGGTTGCTGTGGAGTGTAACATTAGATCCATGGATCTTGGACCAACGTCCTGGACAGACTCGTGCACAACGCTGCAACAGGCATGGCTGGCATTACCTCCGGAAACCCTCTGGCATCTAGTTGAGTCCATGATTCGGTGTGAACAGGCTGTTATTCACATTATAGAAGGATCAACACACTATTATATAAGTATATCTAATGTTTTGCCCATTGAGTGTATATATATAATCATCATCAACAACAACAACCATTATCAATTCTGCTGAGAGAATGTATCCCCAAAACTTTTTCACAACTTTCTATTTTGAGTCAGTCCTTTCCAAGACAGTCCCCAAGTAGCACACAGACATTGGCCAACGGTTGGCCCAATGATATTTTTGCGTCGGCAGCGTTGGGCGAAGGTTTCATTGTTTATCAAAGATTGGCCAACGGTTTTTGCAACCACACATGACCAACCATTTATCAACAAATGACCACTTAACGGTTGTCCGATGGTTGTCCAACAACGCATGACCAACATGGTCGTCCAAGATCACATGATCACATTGGAAAACTGTTTGCAACAGTTTTCCAATGTGGGTCCAACCGTTGAACCAACACATATCCAATTGTTGGCCGCCGAGTCACCGAGTCGCTGGGCCGACCGTTGAAAGCCCACGGTTGGTCCAACAATAATATTGCTACCTGGGTCTAACATGCTTTCGAATTTTATCCAGCCGTCACTCACGTGGCCTTGTTGCGAGTATATTCCTCTCCCTTGATATCCAGTCTAGTATTTTAGTTGTCAAAAGGTGGTTATTTCTTCTAGTAGTTTGTCCAGCCCATTACCACTTGAAGGTCTTCAACTATTGTCATTTCCGTACTTTATTCATTCCTCTCCGTATCTTTCCTGGTTATATAAACGCTTCCGTCACCAAACTGTTCTCATGAATCTGACGGACACGTGTTTTATTTGCATTCAAAATAGAAGTAGTCGCATGTGAGAAAGATTGCCAGTTAAGAATGAAAAAGTGCAGAATGGTGCTCACGTGTAAGCCAGCTGATCTTACAAATATAAACGCTAGGTACACTATATTGACGAAAGTCACCGAACACCCCTTCAAAAGCAAATGAACGAATCCAATGCGTTATTAAGATGCGCGGTATAGCTGCAAACGGTAAAAAACCAAGCCTGCTACTGACCGCGATCATATCGCTCTGTGAGGTTGAGTGAAAATGTCGCGGAGGGAGAGAACTGACTCTGAGAAAGGAAAGATTTCTGGGCGTTATATTAGTAGGTTGTCCATCAGAGAAACCGAGAGGCTTTTAAACATACCCAAGTCAACTGTTTTGGATCTACTGAATAAGTGGAAAACACATGGCGTGCCTGAAGCAGCAAAACGTACCGGCAAAACACCGAAAATCGGTGATAGAGGACGTCGGAGCCTCACGAGAGTCGTTACAGCTATTCAACTGAATACTGCACTAGACCTCAGTGTACAGTGAGTAAAAATGCTGCAACCTCGGTGCGTACACGAACCATTCGCAGAGAACTTCATCCCATGAGTTTTCGTGGTCGTGCGGTTGCTCATAAGCCTTTCATTTCCACTCGGAATGCTACTCGTCGTTTAAAATAGTGTAAAGAACATTTATCGTGGACCGTAGATCAATGGAAACGGGTCATATGGACTGATGACTCCAGATATACGATCCATCAGTCTGATGGCCGTGTGTATGGCGGTTGCCAGGGAAACGCTGTTTACCGCAGTGTACTGTTCCTACGGTCAGGCTTCGAGCTGGCAGTGTACTCGTGTGGGGTATTTTTCGTGGTATGGTTCCGGCCCATAGGTTATCATGGACGAACCAATTAACCAGCACGTTTCCCTCGATATTCTGGACAATTATGCCCTACCAAGTTTGTGGCAATACTATGCAACCGAGCCTTGTTGGTACCAGCAGGATAATGCACCTACCCATAAAACAAGGACTGTTACGGCGTTGTTTGACGCTACTTCCTTATCGTGTGTGGACTGGCCAACACAGAGCCCTGATCTTAAACCCATAGAGCACCCATGGGATGAATTAGAGCGCCGCATAAGAAGCTTGGAACCAAAGCCTACTACGTACTAAGCAACAGTTAGCGGCAGTATTATGTACTGAATGGAAGCGCACACCTATCGCTGTGTTCCAAAACCTTGTCGAAAGCATGTGTCGAAGGGTCAGTTCATGCATTAAGGTCAAGGTGGACCGACACCGTCCTAATGTACGTCAATAAATGCTATGTTGAATTTCTGTTCTTGGTGTCCGGTGACTTTTGTCAATATAGTGTATATTGAACTCCTATCGACCCTGTTCTTAGTGAGAACCTTGCTAAAGAAACGTTTAGTGCTACCATATGAACGTTTTGCTAAGTAAGACGCACACAGTTTTATTATGTAAGCAGGGAATCAGCAACAAGAGCGTTGCAGTGACAGAAATGAACTAAAGAAGGATCAGGTCCATCTCCTCTTCCAGATTGCAGTGCCTGAGACAATCTGTGGAAAACGGAGTTTGTTAGATAGCACTCCCGGAGCGATACTAGGGTAGACCGAGTTCCTTGTAAGTGTTGCAACATCACAAATGGACGCTTCAGCGTTACAGACAACGATCGGAACAAGTAGTGTCTGTGAATCTCCAAGATGCCCGGGCATTCTGAAAGCATCAGTAAGTCGCATCCTTCATGGTGTGTTAAGCATGTACGTACGTATGCAAGCTACAAATGACTCAGCGGGAAGATTTTGCTAAGTAGGCTCTTACGAAAGTCTTTGATGATCCCCAGTGGTTGTCAAATGTGTTGTGGACAGAAGAGCATTTTACGTTATATGGAATGGTCAACGCGTATAATTTTCGTCTTTTGGATGAAGACGATCCACACGCGTACACAGAAGAACCATTTATCGCGACTTACGGTTTGGTGTGGCTTCACACATCAACCTTTCTATAACCCTCTTTCTTCAAAGTACCATGCCCAATCAATCACTGGAAGACCAGCTTAGTAAATGTGGAGACCTACTTGAAATTGCTATACGTAAACATGGTATCCTACCTGCAAGAGCAATATTTGATGAACAATGACGTTCATGCAGGATAGTGAGGAAGTTAATATCTTATATAAGGTGAAGCATTACCAGATTGGTGAAAAAAGACTGCTCAGCCGGTACTTCAACATCTCATGGCCATATAGGTCTCCAGACCTGACATCAGTGAATATCTAGTTGTGCTAATTAAATACTCGGTATGTAGCTAATCTGTGAGAAATCGCCTGCATTCACATGAATAAGCTGCATTCTGCTGTCAATAGCATTGTCATTCGATTGAATGCTGTAATGCTTTGTGAAGAAGGGCATGTTGAACAATTGCTAGTTTGATACTGAGCAAATTTAGATGTATTTTCCCTGTCTTTGGGAATTTTTAGCAGTTTGTGCTCTCTATCTGTAACTCCTTAAAATAGTTTTTCATCTGCGGCAAAAATGGCCCAAAATGTCAATACTTTCAGGGCGAACTGCGCACGAATACACGAATTTGATCTTTTTTCTGAATTATTGAAATGTCAACGAATTTGTGGGACACCCTGTATTTATAGACTGCAGCAACAGCGTGTGGCAACAGCGTGCAGCTTTGGAACACTGCCTGCTTGAATTTTCTTGCGAATTATTCAACCATTTTTAAACGAGCTAGCGATCTGAAAATTGGTGTGCTAAATCCGAAAATCAAAGTCTGGTTACCTAGAAAAATCCGAAAATTAAAGAAATCAAAAATGGCGGCTTTTGAACATTGTCTGCTTGAATTTTTCCAGAATTGGTCAACCACTTTTAAATAACCTAGAGATCTGAAAATCGGCATGCCGATCGGTTTTAAAGTCAGGATGCCTAGAAAAGTCCTAAAACAACACAAAATCAAAATGGAGGCTTTGCAACATTACTTGATTTTCTCGAAATATTCGACCACTTCTAAATAACATAGAGATCTGAAAATTGGCATGAGTTTGAAAAGTTTGAAAACCCCAAAATAGACCTAGAAAATTCCAAAAACCAAAGTAATTAAAACGACGGCTTTGGAACGTTATCTGTTTGAATTTTTGAGAATTGTTCGATTGCTTCTAAGTAACCTGAGATCTGAAAATTGGCATGCTGTGATCCGAATACCTAGAAAAGTCCTAAAACCAAGTAAAAAATCAAAATGGTGGCTTTGGAACATTGTCCGCTTGAATGTTTCGCGAATTGTTCGTCCACTTCTAAATGTCCTCGAGATTTGAAATTGTCATGCTGATAGACCTTTAGGTCCGGATACCTAGAAAAGTCCGTAAACCAAAAAAAATCTCAAAATGGCGGCTTTGGAATATGATCGGATTGAATTTTTCCTGAATTGTTCGACCACTTCTAAATAACCTAGAGATCTGAAAATTAGCATGCTGATAGGCCTCAAGGTCCGAACACCTAGAAAAGTCCAAAAACCAAAATAAAAAATAATTATAATAAAAATGGCGGCTTTGGAACATTGTCTGCTTGATTTTTCGCGAGTTGTTCTACCACTTCTAAGTGACTACAGATCTGAAAATTGGCATGCTGACAGTTCTTAAGGTCGGTGCACCTAGAAAAGTCCGAAAACCAAAATGCCGGCTTTGAAATACGAGTATTGTCTTATTAAGTTTTCTAAACACTGGAAAAGTCTGAAAACCAAATAATTCAAAAAGGTGGCTGAGCTTTACTGTCTAAAGTGCTGATAGGTTTAAAGATAATTATGCCAGAAACGTTGAAATGTTGTGAGAATTCCATGAAATTTTGGTTTAAAATTAAAGGGCGTTGAAGCCTGCTACGGTTTTACGTCAAATCGTGTGCATTGACGTCCCGACCCTGTTTTAAATCCTAAAACAGTTACGGATCTGAAATTACTTTTCTTTCCCTTAAATACTTCTCCCTTTTTAGCACGCCTTTTGTAAAAAAAGATCGTGCTTCTGTTATCGGTTATCCGTCCGTCCATCCGTCTGTACCCACGATATCTCTGCAACTATTAGTCCGATTTGAAAAATTCTTTTCGCATTGGCAAGCTTGAAATATGCAAATGATGATCCTTTATTTCGTTTTTTTTTACGATGTACAATTTCGCCGGTTGAGGGCGTAAACGCAGATGATGTCGAATTCAAAAATACGTTTTATTCCACATATTTGCTTCTAAACAACCGATTGAAAAAAATAATTATCTTTCGATTCCATTTATGTCGAAGAGTATTTTAGATATAGTTACTTTGTCAAATTACGCATAGATTTTCCGCTAGGGGCGTTAAAGTAAATTACATTTTTTCCGATAACTCTTCTTCTAAAACTCCTATTTGAAAAAAATTTTGATCTCCTGTTGGAAAATATTTTGCATATAATTTCAAATTTTTGGTAAAGAATACTTTGGCCACCAGGGGCCGTAAGTGTTAATTTTTGCTTCTGATGTAATTGCCATAAATCGGAGCTTCCAAAATATCGATTGAAAAAATTATTTCGTGGACTGATGCCACTCACATCGATAAACCTTTTGGGAATACTTTCTTCTTAAAATATTCCACAGTTTGTCCGCCAGGGGGCGTAAATGTACATTTGTTTTGTCAATATCTCTACTTCTAGGAGTCCGATTTGAAAAATTCCTTCTTTGTTGGATAGTGTTTCCGCTGAGAAATGTTTTTCCTATAAATTCCAAATTTTCAAGTAAATCATAGACTTTCCGCTAGGGGCACATGGGTAAATTGCATTTTCTGCGTTATTTCTGCTTCTAAAGCTCTGATTTGAAAAATTCTTCTTGTATCGCATACAAGACCTGATGGAAAATGTAATTTCGAATGATTGGTGAAGAATGGTTCAGCCACCAGGGGTCATAGGTGTTAATTTCTGCTTCTGAAGTATTTGTTGCAAAATCTGGGCTCCTGAAAACTCAACTAATTTTTTTATCTTGGACCGATACCGCTTATATGGATAAACCTTTTGAGAATACTTTCTTCCTAAAATAATGCATGGTTTACCCACCAGGGTACGTAAAGTCCCAATTTTTATTTTTGTCGATACCTCTGTTTCTAAGAGTTCGTAAGCTCACGATTCCGTTTACAGCAATATCTGAGGGATTAAAAACCCGATTGAAAAACTTCTTTTTTCCGTCAGATACTATTGTTTTCCATACCGGTTCCATTGACTTTGAATAGCTTTGATAAATTTAATTTGCATCAGAACGGATTCAAAAGACGTGCTTATTACACCCGAAAATTCGGTGTCATCTTTCTTGTTTAATTTTATGTTCAAAAAATGACTTTAAAGATTCACCGTTCCGAGAACGGGCATGACTGCTAGTATGTTATAAATTAAAACGGTTTCACGGAAAATAATCTTTCCCGATTTGACTAATAAGTACAGATATTTTTTCTTCTTCTTTTTGTTGGTTTAACGATCACAAATCAGTTTAACGAATACACGAATGCACTGACATCACGACACTGTTCTAAATTGTAAAACGTTACGGATCTGGAAATTGATGTGCTGATAGGACTGAAGTTGATACTCGAAGGGCTACAAGCAGTCTTCCGTCACTAATTTGGGGTCACTGGCTCAAGGGAAGAGAGAGAGAGAGCCAGTGCCATAAGAGAAACACAATATTTATGCCTCACCGGGATTCGAAACCGGATCACACGCGGACGAATGGTCAGAAGCCATCGCTTAAACCAATGCGCCATAGGTACGGCAGCGCAGACACGTGTCGACAGTAAAACAGACACACTGATACTGATAGCACGAATTTTTACTTACTTTGCATATCCAAGGCCCTACTAAAAAGATTGTTATTATGTGAGGGTTTAACGACCACCGTGGCCGCCCCGGTGGCGCAGTGGTCTAAGTGATGACCTCTGATCATTCGTCCGAAAGGGGTCCGGGTTCGAATCCCGGTGAGGCATGGGTGTTGTGCTTGTCTTACGGCATTGGCTCTCTCCCTTCCCTGGAACCAGTGACTCTAAATTAGGGACGGGCGACTGCTTATAACCCATTGAGTTGCTCACGGTGGTCGTTAAACCTCCAATCCAATCCAACGACCACCGTGAGCAACTTAATGGGCTATAATCGATAGCTCGTTCTTACTTTGGGGTCACTGCTGCCAGTGAAGGAAAGAACCACTGCCCTAAGACGAACGCGTCACCCATTCTCCTCCAGGATTCGAACCCGGACCATCCAGATGAGCGGTAAAAAGAAATTTAAAGTGCATATATAAAGAAGTAATTGAGATATTGGTCTGCCAAATGCAAACATTCAGAAATAATTTGTTGACATAAGTACAATGATCGGATCAACAAAATGTTACGACGTAATATTAAAGTCTTCAGTGTGAGAAATGTGCACAAAATATATAACAGACATCATAGAATTTAATGAGTTTTTTATATGTATATTTCAATTAACTCACTTTTCAAAATTCCTTTTAAAAAGCCTTTTGTAACGAATTACTTGCTGTTATATTATTTTAAAGAAGTAAGGGATTTATAAGAAATAAATGCCGGCGAGAGTATCTTAGCGAAAAACAAGCTGCCTGAGGACCCGTTCTGTCATCACACAAATTTATTTCGCATGCTCAGTAGAAGAAAAACTCCACGCCACGTAACAAACGATCTCCTTGACAACCCAGGAAATACGAGCAGTCTGAAATACAGTCTCTCTTTCTCCGTCTTTTTTTTTTTTTAAAGAAGTCATTCATTTCATTTTCATTTTCACCCCTTATTCTACTCAAATTTATTTTTTGGTGTCTTGAGAGGTCGTCGCATAAACTGTTCAATTGCTTTCTATCCCGCCAAACTGGTATGGTTCAGCTCAATTCTCACTTCCTAAAAAAGAAGAAACATAATGCTGCAACCCGCCCCCCTTCTCCCATTTTTTTTTTCGTCAAAACGTAAGATCCGATAAGTGCCACTATATAAAAAAACATGTGAAAAAATTATCCTCCAGATTTTGGAGATAGAGTCATCGGTGTACATTTTACAGAGAGTTTACTGAAAAGCAACAGGATGTTCTGTAATTAATTGGTATCCCGAAAATGAAAGAATGGCTCACGGAAAGAGTCACGAGGTTACTCTGCAG
The DNA here is from genome assembly GCA_039090855.1 of Macrothele yani. Taxonomy (NCBI): domain Eukaryota; kingdom Metazoa; phylum Arthropoda; class Arachnida; order Araneae; family Macrothelidae; genus Macrothele; species Macrothele yani. The sequence continues at coordinate 32,254,024 of CM076989.1, read as the reverse complement.
AATTTAGTTCACAGTTTAGGTTCAGAAACTAAATTTACATTACGCTGTCAGCATGTTATGATAGAAATTGAAACCGCAGATCAAGTGAAATGATTTTGCTCTGTGGAATTAAATAACAAATAATCAGTTCTTACATCTAAAAGTAGAATCCAATGACATTCAGTTTTTTCCGAAAGATGAAATTACTTTCTGTTTGCTTCCAAGCGTGCTTAATGAACAATGATATAAATTTTGAAGATGACAATCCGATTTTTGGCGTAAATGTGACAAGGATGGTAAGTCAGATAATTTTTGAAAACTTGAAAATTTTCATCGTCCTGGAGCGGGACTCGAACCCGCGTCTCCCAGAAAACGCCTAGGTATGCTAACCACTACACCACCCAGAACGACCAAGTTTCAAGTTTCCGATCAATTTGAATTTAACCATCACAGGATTCGCTAGTCGAAGCAACCGGCATTCATGTTTAGCGAATTCTTTCATGAAACAATGATATGCTTGCAAATTTTATTTGGGATTCTACTATTTTATGGAGGAGGAAATCAAAAGGGTAGGGGAGAAATTTTTGATGCTATGCATCTTTTCAGACAGTGGTAAAGAAAATCTCATGCATAAATTAACAATGCAAGGGAAATGGGTAACGGAAGTAGTCAAAACCATTGTTGAAATCTGATTTTTTAATGCTGTTCCGTGAAGAGACGCAGCAATAGTTTATTTCATTGTTACTCAAAAATATCACTCAGTGACGGCACAATTATCCGTTTGAGAAGAAAGCGGGATGAGCAAACCTTACTTGTCTATTTACCTTGTAATTTCATGATGTTTTGCTTAAACTTCACAATATCTCATTACAGTCTGCATAAATTACGAAAACCTTATGTTAAATGTGATAAAAGGCATTACAGAAATGTATTTTTGATGCTATAAAAACAGTGCGTCGTAATGAAATTTGGTTTCTCCTCGCCCCCCGCCGAAAGGGGGGTTTACTTGCTATTGACGAGAGCTTTTAAATTATGTGTATAACACGATGGGGTGCAAACTGCGCAAATCCCAGACCAAAAGTTTTGAATTTCCTGAATAACACACTTCCGATTCAACTTTTCTTTTGATTTTGAGGTCAGATTTCAGCTAGCACATGCGCAGATGGACTTTCGTAGCTACATCGCATTTCATAGCTGTTAGGGTGATTTTTTACGTCCATCTAAATTTTAGTAATAACAATAATAATAAATATTATTTATGAAAAATTAAACAGCCGGAATACTTTTTTTTATTATTAAAGCTTTAACGACCACCCAATGGGCTATAAGCAGTAGCCCGTCTCTAATTTAGGGTCACTGGCTCCAGGGAAGGGAGAGAGCTAGTGTCGTAAGACAAAAACAACATCCATACCTCACTGGGATGCGAACCTAGCTCCTTCTCGGACGAATAAAGCCGGCTCTTAGACCACTGCGCCACCTGGGCGACGCTTACTTAGTTACTTACTATAGCCGCCGCCATAGTTTAGTAAATATCACAGTAGACAGAGTGCTGGCCTCCAATTGTTTGTCCAAGTGGGCCCTGGTTCGAATTCCGGGCAAGGTGTAGAAGATGTGCTTGTCATGCTTCACTGGCTCTCTCCCTATTTCTTGCGTCTCCGCTTACGTGCTAGCAATGTTGAACAGGGAATTTGCATACCGTTGCGTTTCGTAGTTTCCCAGTTACCAATCCAACGTAAAGGCATCTGATTAAGCATGTATTACGGCACTGGCTCTCTCCCTTCCCTGGAACCAGTGACCTTAAATTAGGGACGGGCGACTGCTTATAGCCCATTGAGTTGCTCACGGTGGTCGTTAAACCTTCAAAAAAACAAAAAAAAAAACATGTATTAGAATAGATGTTCTAAATCGTAATATCCATAACGTTTTTTAAACAGATTATTCCGCACGAATTGTTCAATTTAGGCAAGTATCTTTGACGTAAGATTTCGTCCCTTGCAATTTTCAGTGTAGCTTTAACTTTTTCACGATGAAGCAGACATTCGCTGCTTCCACAGTTCCCTTACATTACAGTAAAACCTCGTGGAGACGGAACCCGCATGAAACGGAAACCTACCCCAAACGGATTTTTTTTTTTTCCCCGAAATGAAAGATAAAATTACGTAGTATTCAACCTGTGTAAAATGGAACCTTCCTAACGCGAAAACAGAAATGGCAAGAGGGTAAATGAGCCTGGCAACAACAGAAAGTTCCCCAAAATTTCCTTACCGTTAACAGGGCCTGATTTACGCCTAGGCACGCAAGGCACATGCCTAGGGCCCTCAAATTGAAAGGGCACCAAAATCTTGGTTAAAAAAAAAAATTTCCCTTTTTAAAAATATTTATACGTGGGTAGATGTGAAGTGGAGTAACTATATATCAACCGCTGGCAAAACACAAGCAAGTACTGGCAATATAATATGTGATATTTCTAGTTAATATCAGTAACATTTTCCAGATAATTTGGGGAGGGTTTTTGTGTGAGATTAAACAAAAAAATTGTCGTGTTGTGTAATAAAAACTAGCAGTATGTGTATGTTTGTAATTATGGCTTACTAAGATCAACTATATACTTCAATTTCAAATACTGCATGGTTCTGAAGCAATTTTTAAACATTTTGACATTTTAGCTCCAAAAAGTTATATTTGAAAAATCTTTGGACTTAATTCGGGCAGGGTTTGAATCCCCCAAACCTCTCTCTTAAATACACCCTTGGTTAATATGGTAATAGTATAGTGTAGACACACCTGGCAAAAAATCCAATGTCCAATTGAATTTTACCCGTCATATGGCTTTGTCACACACAACTGTTTCATCGATGAAGGTTCAAGTCTTTGCAGATGCAAATCAGTAGGACAGCATAAAAATCTAGGAGAAAACAATATTTTTATCAGGTACTACCGTAATTTAATATCAGCCTTATAAATGTATTGTGTTTATTAAATTATCACGTTCGATTGTAATACAGTCGCCCAAAATGGTCACACTACCTACTCGACTCCGTAAAGTAAATGTCGAGTGGAGGGGGCCTCGTTTTGGGTTGTGCCTAGGACCCAATTCTGTGTAAGTCGGGCCATGACCGTCGAGTATTTCAGTTGAATACAAAACATTACACTACAAAGTGGATTGATGAATTCACATGGAACGAATTTTCTTGAGGTTGAAGATAACTTAATTAAAAGGAGAGAGATTGATTCGAGATTTTTAAGCAAACACACGCACATCCCCTATTTGGCTTTTCCTTAAGCACGCAGCGCGACTCATGTTTAGGTTATATGCATGTCCAGCGTTGACCCCTTTGCTGGATAAAAATTCCAATGTCTTCATAGCTGGCTATTTCGTACGGATTTCAACGAGACGTTCGGAATTAATTTTCTAACATTTGTTCATTGAGTTCATAATCCATAAGCCTCTGCTTCTTGTGAGTTCCGTTCGTTTGTGTGCCTTTTGCCAAAATGCCAAACAACAACGCTCACGATTTGGATACAAAATTTTGAGTTATATGAATATATTAAAAAGAAACTGTTAGTGACAAGCATTTTTGACAGAGAATTTCATTGCCGTAGAAAAGCAAATTTTTGTGACATTTTAAAGCGGAGATAACAGAGCAATAGCGTAAAGGTAACAGAACAACGCAGGGGAAAATACAAAGAACCGGGAATGAAGAGTTGAATAAAATTGTCCGGAAGGCGTTTTGTTAGAACAAAAACGAGAAATTTGCCAATTTCAGGTAATTTACTGCAAATGCGAGCGAGAGATGTGTCCCAAAATTTGGAAAACGGTTCCATGCTTCTAATGGATGGTTAGACAATTTTCGAATGAGACACAACATTTAGGTCAAGGAAGTTTCTGGCGAAGCCTCAGACATGAACGAAAAAAAGACTTGGATTGGATACAGAGCTTATCAACACTCGTTGAAGATCATGGATCTCGGAACATTGCAAATGGTGATGAAACGGTTTTGTTTTTATGGGAAACGACCGAATAAAGCATTTTGCTTGAAAGGCGAAATCTGTACTGGAAGGAAAAGTTTCAAGGAACGTTTTGCAGGTTTTCTTTGTGCATTTATGTCTGAGGAGATGGAGAAACAATTAGCATTTGGCAAAGATCTTAGACCACGATGCTTCAGTAACTTGATTAATTCATACACTCAACGTGGACCAGGAACACTTTGAACAGGGTGTTCCTGTTCCACGTCGAGTGTTTGAATTAATTATCCATTCGCCTCCTAGTTATTTGTTTAGTTGCTGCTTTCCATCTTTAGTGAATCCCCAGCATTGTGCAGGGCTCCATGAAGCAACTTGCCATGTAGTTTGTCAGCTAATTACATGTGAGGCTGGAGAATTCGAGGCCGCTGTGGTGCAGTGGTAGCATGTCTGACGCGTAACTGGAAGACCCTGGGTTCGATTCCCGGTGTCTGCCGATGAGAATTTTTCCCGGGACTCACTTATTCACGTGGAAAGAGCGATGATTTCCGTTTGGTGTTCAGTAACTTGGATTTGGAAAAAAAAAACTTCCCGTTGAGTCGAAATCAAACAAGAAAGCCTCGACGACAGCTCAAATCATGCCCGAGCGGGTAAAATGTTTTAGCTCAAAGATGAAAAGACAAAACAGACATGTTTATTTGTTCTTGTATAATGCAACAAGCTATCTTCATTTTTACTTTTCAAATACAAAATTTGTTTGATTTCTACTGAACACAACCAGCATTTGTCAGCCAGTCGTTCAAGGTATTATTCAGTGCTTCAGTATTCATTAACGGAAGCCTGTCACGCAGTCGCCTCTTGCGAATATGGAATCGGCATCCTTTTCTAACGTGTAAACGAAATTCTTAACTGTTCTTGATCAGGGCCAGGTCAAGGCCATAGTGGGCTCCTAGAGATCAAGGCCATAGTGGGTTCCTAGAGATCAAGGCCATAGTGGGCTCCTAGAGATCAAAGCCATAGTGGGTCCCTACATCTGAGTGGTTAACCAAGGCTACGACATATGAGAAGGCCCCCAAAGAACTTATGACGGAGAATCATTATGAAGTCCGTTAAAACACGAAACTATAGCGATATGTTTGTGATAATTAATACGTAGCGTATTCTTGAAGCTAATAAACTATAGCGATATGTTTGTGATAATTAATACGTAGCGTATTCTTGAAGCTAATAAATTACCTGCAGAGTTTTCATAAAATGTCACAGTATTTTCCACTGTTCTCACAAGAACATGAGCTGAAAGCTTAAGATTCCTTGATTTTGTCTTGAAACTTTTAGTAATCTAGCATTGTATACTTTTCTTGGTCCATCTTCTTTCAATACAACATGAAGTTACCATGGATTTCGTCCATTAACGGTTCCAAGTGCAAGCAGGGTGTGAGTGCATGGCAGTGGAAAGCTAAAACTTTCCTCCAACCCCGTTGTACATAGTGACATGAAACGTTTACCCTTAGTGAGTCACTGCCTTGAAATCTGTTTGTCTTCTAGCCCCTGTTTGTATGTACATACATACATACATATCACTAAGCTGTTCTCTGAGATTCAGAGGTTAGCTCCACAAAGAAATAAATACAAACTACCATATAATTTTTACTTGCTGTTGCCGTATCGAACTTTTCCATTTACAGAGTTCTTGACATACAACTCGGGCTTTACTGACATCCATCACACGCCGTGCACAAGATCTTCTATACTTCATACTCATAATCTTTTTCTCATGCAGACACTCCTGAATCTGATCCACCCATGTCTTTCTTGGCCTTCCTCTACCTTTCCTCCCTGCTCCGTGGGCTAAAAATGTTTTCTTAATAAGCATCGCATCACTCATTCTTTCAACATGGCCAAACCACCGAAGCATATTAGTCTCCATCTTGCAAACAACATTTTGCTTCACATTACACATCTTCAAAACATATTCATTCCTCACACAACCAGAACGTTTCTTGCCACAAACACCCCGTAAGTAACGCATTTTTCCATCACACAAACGACTCCTATGTTTCTTCTGTAGTATCCATGTTTCACTCCCATACATCAGAGTAGGAACAATTACACTTTCATACACAGCCATGCGGGACTATCTTGAGAACCCAACATTCCTGTGAAAACAACCCAAAGCAGCCATGACTTTCAATGAGAATTCACTCGCCTACTAATTTCACCATCCAATTTGTTCTCTCTGTCAAACATGCTTCCTAAATACACAAACTCACTCACCTGGTCAATAACTGTGTCATTTAGACTTATATACTGAGTGGCCACTTTATTATGACCACCTGATAGTTTTAAGCAAATGAGCTGTGGCTGCACGCTGTGGCCGCCAGACGGCGATGCTAGTATAAAAAGGAAATGGAAAGCTTAGTGCTTGCGACAGTAGTAGAAGTGATGTTTGGGTGACGAGATGGGTTAAGAATGCGATTTGAGGGACTTTCAACGTGGGATGATTGTAGAAGCTCTGAGCCATGGAGCGAGTATCACCGAAACCGCCGCATTCTTGAAATGTTCCAGAGCAGCTGTTGTTATTTTAAAGACTGGACTGTCAGCCAAAAAACTGGGTCTCTACGAGCAACGTGTGGTCGTCATCGACTAGTGACAGCTCGAACGGAACAGAGAGTGTCTAGACTGTTAACAGACAACAGAAGGGCAACAGTGCAGGAATTTACAGACCATCTTAATCAAGGATCCCTTCAAATGATCTCTGCACGCACTGTTCGCCGTACACTACATCGGATGGGATATGGCAGCCGAAGGCCTGTTCGAACACCTTTTCTGTCTGCAGTTAACAAGAGAAAACGTCTCCAGTTCTCACAGGAGCACAAGGATTGGACAGTCGATAATTGGAAACAAATTATGTGGTCCGATGAATCACGTTTTCAGTTGCACCATGCCGATGACCGAGTGAGAATTTGGCGGAAACAGCACGAAAGCATGGACCCCAAGTGCATTGCTACAACCCTTCAAGCTGATGGAGGCAACGTTATGGTTTGGGGAATGTTTTCCTGGCATGCTTTGGGCCCTTTGATTCGTGTTGATCAACGTCTCACTGGCACATCATATCTAAACATCGTTGCGGACCAAGTGCATTCTGTCATGTGGATGGTTTATCCCAATGGCGATGGCTATTTTCAACAAGATAATGCGTCCTGCCATAGTGCTCGTATTGTACAGGATTGGTTTCAGGAACATGCCGGTGAGTTTACTTTGCTTAGGTGGACCCACAATCTCCAGATCTGAACCCCATTGAGAAATTGTGGGATGAAGTTGAACGAGCCGTCATACAGCTGGATCCACAACCCTGCAATCTCACACTCCTCGAAAGTGCTATTCATCAAGCATGGTCTCAGATTCCACAAACCACCTATCAACATCTCGTGGAGTCCATGCCACGAAGAATCGACGCAGTATTAAAGGCAAAAGGTGGCCCAACGAAGTACTGAAGTGGTGGTCATAATAAAGTGGCCACTCAGTGTATTACGTTCAGCACTACCAGTTCCTCTCTCATAAACCGTAATTTTGGTTTTTCACTTATTTATACTCAGTTTGAATATCATGCAAACTTCGTACATCCGGGACAACATACTCTGCAGCTCGCTTTTGCTCTCTGCCAACAACAGGACAGTGTCATCAGCATACAGCAATCTTCACAATCGGATATCACCAAGCCTCTGTTTGTGATATAGTGGAAATCATATGATACAACCCTAAAACTATTTTACGTCTCTCTCTCTCTGTATAAATACATAATGTGTGTATTATTTGCTGTGTGGAGGCATACCTTCTGGGCTCTTGGTAATGGTGGGCCCCTAGGATATAGCCCTATTAGACCCCACTTAATCTGGCCCTATTCTTGACGCTATTGGATGGCTTGCAAAAGCATCACGCTAGGTGTCACCCGAAACAATTAAGTCGAGTTTCAAGAAAGAAAAACTTCTTTTGAAGGTCTTAGCACACGTGTGTGGTGAAAGCACTAATGATCTACAGGAATCACTGATCAGAGCCAGTTTTGTAACTGTCAGTGCAAGGGATTGCGTGAACACCGACAGCAACGTTGCGACCAAATCTTGAAGATCTTGACGAAATTATTAAGCTACGTCAAATTGAAGAACGAAAAGACAAAAGCAGTGAGATGGATGAAATAGAGGAGGTGAATGTAGAAATCACACATACAGTAGGATAAAAACATATCAGCAAGCATTGCAAAATATTCAAGACTAGTTGAATTGCCCGGCGTTGCTCGGGAGAATTTGGTGATAATTCAGTATCTAAATTTTGTAAAAATCAAATTAAAACGATATTTTTTTTATTTTATTTTATTTTTATTTTTTTTTTTGCGGCATGAATCGTACATAACATTGTCTTTCATTTTTTCATTGATTTGAATTATATTCTCTGTATTGATATTTCAGTTAATTTTTTAACTCAAGTACCTTGATGACGGAATAAAGACAGTGTGTAAATTAAAAACGATCTTTTTCCGGCCGTCAGGTCGCCTAAAATTGTTCGCTGTGTAATTAAGGATTTTGTGCTAACTATCCGGATCGGAACTACAATGTTACAAGAATCACAGATAGTACGGTAAGTAATTCGTTGGATTTTTGTTTGTTTTTATGTACTATAACGAAGTAAATTTCTCCGTCATTTTTAGTCCACGCCGGGGCTCGAACCCGGGTCCCCTCATTTCGGAATAAGTCACTCTACCAATTAAGCTACGCGGACGTTCGTTCTGACTGCTATCTGCCTTTATGTCGTGTGCGTCCTCCTGGGCAAGCACGTCACATCTCCCCCAAAGAGAGGGCCAGGGACATGGCCCACGGGTCAGCTGTGACTATGAATCGTTGTAGGCAGCCATCCGCTGTAGAACGTGCACTTGAGAACTCCCAGTCAATCTGGTGTGTGGAATGCAACGTCACACACATATATTTTTCGAAGCGCTGGAGAAGGGATTCTCTGATTTTTCCTCTCTCGTGGTGTGGAAAGAACATCCCACCATTGCGAGATTTTGAACGGCCGGGTCATCCGGAAAGTTCGGGCGCCATTATAACGAAGTAAATTTCTCCGTCATTTTTGTCCAAGCCGGGGCTCGAACCCGGGTCCCCTCATTTCGGAATAAGTCACTCTACCAATTAAGCTACGCGGACGTTCGTTCTGACTGCTATCTGCCTTTCTGTCGTGTGCATCCTGCTCACCAAATTCAGCGGGTGAAAGTTTATAAATGAAAAAGATATTCCTATAATTGCCTAGTAAATTCATTTTAATTGATTTAGGTTATTACGTTTTGGTGAACAATATATTCTAATTTGTCTTCCATTTTTAGTTTCTTTCCTTATGTAAGTTTTTATGTCTCCCACTTCCGCACGCGCCGTTTCCGTACAAAAGGAATTTTGTCCCATTTCCGTACATAACAGATAGGTTAGTGTCATATCCGTACAGTTTCACCCTGCCTAGTATCAAAGGGAGAAAGTAAATGTCCGAATTCCTCCGACGTCACAGAGATCACCATTCGTTGTTTTGGTCAATCAATAGACGCTCATGGTAGAGTAAGCGGGAACAGCAATAAAAACTGAAGAGCAAACTAGCTGTCCAATAATGCCATCTTTACGATCTTCAGCATTCGTCGCAGATGTTTAATTTCAAAACCGCGAAAAAAAAATTGCTTTTCTTTTTAATTTCTTCATTCAAAGCTGCCGTCCAAAATTCCGGGCTCAAGTTTACACAAAAGATTTTGTAAATTTTTTTTTCCTGAGTTAGAGACTCTTATAGGCGTGAACCCCCTCTCGCAGTGGGAAGGGGTTGCAGGGGCTATCAGTACTCTCATCCCTGATCCTTTGTCTCCCTTCACCATATCTCACTGCTTACGGATCATCGCATTTGTGTACGGAAATGGCACTATACATTAGAGGTGGTACGAATCCTAAATTTTCCCGAATCCGAATCCGAATCGCCCTTCACCATATCTCACTGCTTACGGATCATCGCATTTCTGTACGGAAATGGCACTACACATTAGAGGTGGGACGAATCCTAAATTTTCTCGAATCCGAATACGAATCTCCCTTCACCATATCTCACTGCTTACGGATCATCGCATTTGTGTACGGAAATGGCACTTTACATTAGAGGTGGGACGAATCCTAAATTTTCTCGAATCCGAATACGAATCTCCCTTCACCATATCTCACTGCTTACGGATCATCGCATTTGTGTACGGAAATGGCACTTTGCATTAGAGGTGGGACGGATCCTAAATTTTCTCGAATCCGAATCACCCTTCACGATATCTCACTGCTTACGGATCATCGCATTTGTGTACGGAAATCGCACTGTACATTAGAGGTGGGACGAATCCTAAATTTTCTCGATTCCGAATCCGAATCTCCCTTCACCATATCTCACTGCTTACGGATCATCGCATTTGTGTACGGAAATGACACTATACATTAGAGGCGGGACGAATCCTTAATTTTCTCGAATCCGAATCCGAATCTCCCTTCACCTTATCTCACTGCTTACGGATCATCCATTTGTGTACGGAAATGGCCCTATACATTAGAGGTGGGACGAATCCTAAATTTTCTCGAATCCGAATCCGAATCCTTAAAGGTTCTCGAATCCCTCAAATCTCCAGAATCTCTCGAATCCTTTATATAAGAATAATTACAAGAAAAAAAGGAAAAGAAAAGACTTCTACTCAAAATAAAAAGTTTTTAATTGAAGCAAAATTTGAATCCTGTATTTAACAAAAAAACAATTAAAGAATAGTTTTCAAAAACTATACCCATTCTTATTAAGAAGATACAAATGGAATTTAATTAATTTATAATTTATATTTATTAAATGAAGTACATAACTCTTGAGTGTTGAGGTTCATTTCCATTTTCTGAGCATAATTTGACAAAAAAATATTTGAGTAGCAATTCACATTTTTCACATTTTTTATTAACAGGCACAAGATAAATCGCTCAAAAGTATGCTTAAATGCTGTGGTTAGCGATAGAAACTGCGTAGGAATAAAAACGATGGAGCGTGAGAAACGCTGAGATTGAGAGAAAAAATACAGACCGGATAACGGCGAGTGTATACTGATAGCGCGTGCAAGTGAGACGCTGCAGAGAGTTGAGAGCCAGAAATGCTTAGCAGTAGACAGAGTAACTTGAGTCATGTGCGCGACGCGGCTCAAGTTCACACTTCCCCCTCCGTTCTCAAGCTCGTTACCACGGTAACAGGTGTTGGAAAAAGAGATAAAATATGGCTGAGTTACGTTTCCCACTATACTTGAGGTATGGTGGCACTGTCCAATGGGAGACGCCAGTCGCTTCGGCGGTTGCTCTTTGTGTTTGGCTGAACAATTCCTTCACTGTTGTATCCGGTTTGGAAGTAACGAGCTATTTCAAATAGCTGTGTACACACTGTAGACGATCTTCTTCGATTGTTTTTTAATGTCAGAACTCGTCATGCTGACAAAAAATCGAACAAGTATCGCTCTAGAACAAGCACCAAACGCCAGGTTTTTTAGGTTAAGATTCAAATGATAAATAAAAGCGCGAAGATTCGAATTTTCGAATCAATCTTTTCAAGGTTCGTGGGATTCGAGGATTCGGATGTCCCATCCCTACACTAGATGATCTGGATGTGTACGGAAATGGGACAAAAAATTCATCTGTACGGAAATGGCACGTGCGAAAGTGGGACGACACGGTAAATGTTGAGTACATTCTTTTTAAGCTTTTCGACTTTAACATAATATTTTTCTCACTCACTGAATGTTATGTGGCAACAGTTTTGGGGGTTAGATTGAGTGATGGGTGCATGTTTTGACAATATAACAATGATGTATAAATGTGTGGAGAGAGCAGTGTTAAGTGTGAGTAGATTAGTGCGACCTTCAAAACTACATATATACAAAGGGGGTTCCATAAAAACTGAGAGTATTTTTTTTTTTTTTTTTTTTTTTTTTTTGAGTTGGGAACACTACGAAGGAGAAAAATACCACGCAGAGGACTAAAAGAATTAAGTAAGTATCTATGGCAACAGCCATTAGCCGTGGCAGACGATTCTGGTTTTGTTATTGCGCAATTGTTTAAGGTGCGTCTGCATTTCGCCATACAGCTATGGAGATGAGTGATTCACAGTAAAGAATTGAATTGCGTGGTGCGATAAAATTTTGCTATTGTTAGGGTAAAACGGTTCCAAAAACAGTTGACTTAATGAAAAAACTTACAAAGACAAATGTTTGGGTGAGTCAACGACTTTTTGATGGCACCATGATTTAAAAAAAGGGCGCTTGTCGGCAGAACTCGCTCCTAGACCTGGTCGACCTGAAAGGTTGTTACGAAGCATATTGTTAACACTGTTTGGGAAATCCTGCAAGAAGATCGAGGAATGACGAGCGAAGACATAGAGGCATCAAGTAGTATTTCAAAAACGTCGGCATTCCGCATTCTACGCGACACACTATTGCTACATCGTGTGTGTTCCAAATGGGTACCTCATCACCTGACGAGAGAACAATTGTTAGCCAGAGTTTAGGTGCGTCATGAGTGGAAACAAATGATTGCAAAGTATCCAAGCTTTCAAAACACAGTAATAACTGCCGATGAAACATGGGTCCACTATTTCGACCCCCTCACGAAGCGCGGAACAAGTGTCTGGAAACACACAGGCCCGCCTGCACCGAAAACAAGTCCGCCAAACCAAATCAGTTGGGAAGGTGATGATGATGATAATTTTCTTTGGTCATATAGGTGTAGTCTACCAGCATGCCGTTCCTCCACAAATTACTGTCAATGCTGAGTATTACATTTCTGTCTTGAAGCGTCTGCGACCACACGTATGGATTAAGCGTACCGTAACTGGTAGGCAAACGGATCCTACACCATGATAATACCCGACCACATGTGGCTGCTTATGTTCAATATTTTTTTGCGAAATGCAGTGTTGAAATCCTGCCACAGCCTGCCTACAGTCCTGATCCCGCCTCGTGCGATTTCTGGTTGTTTCCAACAATGAAGGAGAAGTTGCGTGGCGCAACATTCAACACAGATGCTGACGTTTTTCAAGCTGTACAGGGATCGCTAAAGCAGCTTCCACAAAATGCCTTCGCTACATGCTTTTAAAAGTGGACTAAACGATGCGACCGTTGTATATCATCCGAGGGAAGATAGTTTGAGAAAGAATAAAATATATTTTTTGTTGTACCTATATTTCTTCATTTTGCGTGATTTTACTGTCTGTTTTGATGGAACGGCCTTTGCATTTCTGATAAAGTTGTATTGCGACTGAGACACTTGAAACCTCACGTTACAGAGATTCAGTTTGTTGCATTTGTTATAGTGCAGTGCTGCTAACTGTTTAATGTAAGCCGTTAGTTGCTCCTGATTATTATCACTGACTAATTTTTTTAACTGAAGTTTCTTGAAGACGGAATAGAGACAGTGGCTTTAGTACTAGGTTGTCGGAAAAGTCATGACGTATTTTGGCACCCGATGGCGGTTGGGCGGTTTTGGAAGTACTAGAGCCATGCGCAAGTCTGTTATCGCCATGACATTCGATAGGTACCAGTTCTAGCTGCAGTCTAAAAGGAATAGTGAGCGATTTGGTTGATTTGCGGAGATTTGACATCAATTTGAAGATGAAAGACCAAACTGTGCATTTTCGCCATATTTTACTGTTTTACTTCCGTAAAGGGAAGAACGCGCGTCAAGCTTGGGAAAAGTTGCGTAAAGTATACGGTGATAATGCTCTACAAGAACGTCAGTGCCAGCGGTGGTTCGCAAAATTCTGTGCTGGTGATTTTGACCTCAACGATGCTCCTCGGTCCGGGAGGCCAACCGAGGTTGATGACGACCAAATCAAGGCATTGATCGAGTCAAACCCACGGTACACAACACGAGAGATTTCAGACACATTGCATATCCATCATGCAAGCGTTCACGACCACCTGAAGAAGCTGGGACACGTAAGCAAGCTCGATGTGTGGGTTCCTCATGAACTCAAAGAAGCTCAATTGACGGAGCGTATAAACATCTGCGATATGCTCATTAAACGTGAGGAAAACGATCCTTTTTTGAAGCGACTGATAACTGGTGACAGAAAGTGGATTGTGTCCAACAATGTGCTGCGCAAACGGTCTTGGTCCCGACGTGCTGCTTCGCCTCAAACGACATCCAAAACAGACACTCATCAGCGGAAGGTTCTGGTCCCAGTGTGGTGGGATTTTAAAGGTGTCGTGTTTTTTGAGCTCCTACCGCGGAACCAAGCAATCATTTCGAATGTGTACTGTCGGAAATTGGACAGTTTGAACGAATCCATCATCCAGAAATGTCCATAGCTCGTTCATCGTAAAGGTGTTGTGTTCCATCACGACAACGCGAAACCACACACAAGTTTGATCACCCACCAAAAATTATTGGAACTTGGGTGGGATGTGTTGCCACACCCAGCATACTCGCCTGACATTGCGTCGTCAGATTTCCACTTGTTTCGCTCTCTTCAACAGTCCTTGCGTGGTATTGCGTTCAATTCAGGTGAAGCTGTAAATAAGCACCTTGTATAGTTTTTCGCCACGAAAGACAGGTCCTTCTATGAACGAGGCATTCTGCAGCTCACTGAAAGATGGCAAAAGGTTATTGAACAAAACGGGCATTATATCATTGATTGATCTTTGTTGTTTCCATCAATAAATGGCCTTTGCAAAACATGGCTAAAACACGTCATGAGTTTTCCGACAACCCAATAAATTAAAAACGATCCTTTTCTGGCCGTTAGGTCGCCTAATATTATTCGTTGTGTAATTAAGGATTTTGTGCTAACTATCCGGATCGGAGCTACAGTGTCACAAGAATAACAGATAGTAATGTTATAAGAGAATACGTTAGTTAAAAAAACATTACGCATGACAAAAATTTTAATGTTCACATTTCAAAGGCTTTTATGGTTGCACCTGTATAAAACGGATACCTGTCTAAAACGGAAAATACTTCGAGTTCCTTGGATTATGTCTTAGACAGGTTTCACTGTATCTGCTTTTCAAGTATTAAAAAATATTTTACGAACATTTTGAAACATTCATTAACTTGAAAACACCTGTGTAAAACGAAAGGAAGAAAAAAATGGCATTTCATACATAAGTACTTATTTGCTCATCACACTGTTGAATAATTTGCGGTCAGATCAAAAGCAAACAGAGCAATCAGGAGCGAAGATTCCGGAAAGATAATCTATGTACAGGCAAACTATAAAGGAATAATTACAACTGAACTCGTAAAGCTAGGAGATAAATTAAGGGGGAAAAAAGAACGCTCTTGCATAGGCTTTCGCATCGAAGTTTTTCTATTTATTTATTTTTTAATTTACGCTTTTCCTTTTCTTCGAGATCTGAACGGTACTTATTGTGCGTTGCTGAACAGTAATAGAAAGCTTTTGTTTAATACCTAGGAGAGAATTTTTCCTAATCACGCTACTCTTGTTGCCACGTGCTTTTATTTGTCATTTGCTGAAAGACTCCTGCAAATATATAACATTCCATTATTTCTCCATTTTTCTCGCATCCTTTTCACCCGTTCTTTTCTTAATTTGAAATTTATTGTTCTTGTCCCGTAATTAAGCGCTATCCCTTACTATTTGTGCATCCTGTTTTTTGATTTTACTTTTCCTAAGGCGCTCAGAGCACACTTAAGTGTAGTTCGCTGTCGAAAATTGCCTTCATGCGGCAGTTTAGCAAGTCATTAAATACCTCGCTATTTATTAAAGGCATCAACCGTTTCCTTTGAAAGGATTTTCTTTTAAAATCTTTGAAAGTAAAGGCTGCTACTCGCCGTTACGTTTGATTTTTTCTTTTTGTTTAGAACAGGCAATGGAATAAAGAAACCTCATTGACGTGAGCGCGATTTCCTGAAGATTCCTTTTTCTCTCTCTCTCCCTCTCTTTCAATCTGCCTTTTGTACATAAGATTTTCTTTCGATCTGGTTAGAAAATCCTGTCTAAAACTAAAAGAAAACTTCTGAGGAACTTGGTTCACTGGGCTTTTTCTTTTAGCGTGTCTGCAAATGGAAGCAAATGAGCTTGTTCTGATTTCAACGACTCTTTTACATAAAAATGCACTCTTTTTCGAGGATAAATGCCAAATTACAATCCATCTATCGCAGCACACAGGATCCAAAATATTAAAGAAGAAGAAGAATCGGTATAAAACTAAACTAATGATCCCAACTCTTAAACCTGAGTATGAGTTTTGTTCTCTGCAAGCATGGCGAAATGCATGCCTTTCAAAAACATCAATTAAAACGAAGCTACAGATTTCTCGATATCTGTGCGAAAGATGCGTAGTAGTTAAGCTAGTCGCGAAATAAACGAAGTAGAATGTAAGGAATGTCAACAATGACTTTTTTTTTTTCATTAAAAACAGCAAACTCAAACTTTATGAAGATACAATCTTTTCAAATAAACGGAGATGGGAAAGGAATGTCAGAAGATTGTGCGAAACGCAGCAGCATCACAAATCCTCTTTCACCATAAAAACTGCAAAATTGTTTGAAGCTGTGATTCCGTCTAACGGTGTTAATCATGACGAGAGTGGTAAGTCAAATAATTTCCAAAAACTTAAAAAAATTATCGTCCTGCTGCGGGCATCGAACCCGCGTCTCCCGGTTTGCTCCCGGGTATGCTAACCACTACAGACATAGCAGACTCGGGTGCAAACCGGGAGACGCGGGTTCGATTCTCGCTGCAGGACGATGAAATTTTCGGGTATTATTTGACTTAGTTAATATACTTGGGCGCAAAATATTATTTGACTTACGTCATAATTTACACCAATAGACGGAATCACAACTTAAAATTTGTATTGTATACTGGTGCAATCCTGTATTTAATGGTGTAAATTATGACGAGAGTGGTAAGTCAAATAATATCCGAAAACTTCAATACACTAAGTCAAGTCATATCCGAAAACTTGAAAATTTAGTCATCCTGCAGCGGGAATCGAACCCCCGTCTCCCGGTTTGCTCCCGAGTATGCTAACCACTACACACATAGCATACCCTGGCGCAAATCGGGAGACGCGGTTACGATTCCCGCTGCAGGATGACTAAGTTTTCA
This sequence comes from Macrothele yani, assembly GCA_039090855.1. Lineage (NCBI taxonomy): Eukaryota > Metazoa > Arthropoda > Arachnida > Araneae > Macrothelidae > Macrothele > Macrothele yani. Next base: position 32,236,930 of record CM076989.1, on the reverse strand, counting down.
AGTTTTCGGATATTACTTGACTTAGTGTAGTGGTTAGCATACTCGGGCGCAACCCGGAGACGCAGGTTCGATTCCCGCTGCAGGAAGATGAAAATTTCCCGTTTTCTGATACTATTTGACTTACGTCGTAATTTACACCAATAGAAAAAAACACAAATTCAAATTTGTATTGTATACTGGTGTAATCCCGTATTTCATGGTTTCATGGCAAAATTGTTTTATTATCGTTTGCTGTTTAGGAGTTGGCATGCTTAACTATTCCGAGTACAACGAAAATAAATATAACAACATGAAGTACAGTATAGCCTTCCCAACCGCGAGGATTCTGCTCCCGAAATCCGTCGTTGTTAGTAATTTAAGACCTTATGCATATTAGGAAAAAGAAATAGGGTTAAGGGGAGCTGAAGTCAATCCTCAATCCATGACAATTTCACAACTTTTTTTCTTTCAGTTGTTTAAAGCTAAACGACAATATCTAAGTATCTGTTGTTTAAAAAAACCCGACAATATCTGTATCTTGGGAATGTTCTATACATAGTTTCTAAGTTAGTTTATATAATATTAGGATGTACGAGTAACGTCAGGTAATGTACAAACATAACATTGCCTCTCCTTGACAAATATCAACCCCGCCTTCTTGCGGTTCACCCTGTTCCCACAAAAGGACTCTGAAGACCGCCAATAGAGGTATAACTATACCACCGGGTTTAGAGGAAAGGCTATCCCACACTCAGCAACCCGCTTCGCCAGCGTTGTGAGTTATATGGCCAAATCCCCTCAAACTGATTCCACAGCTTAAAACTTGGCCCTCAGTCTCGCAACTGGAATGTACCTGGATAAGGCAGCGGCCAGTGTGATTTGAAGGCAGAGGGTGCTAAGAATCCCCGGACGACTGGACTAGGCTGCTATTTGATGCTGACATCGGCTACGTTTAACGGAAGATCTTTATTTTCTGATTCAAGGCTCTTTGAACTGGAGGAGGAACTCCGAAGGATCAAATGGGGCATTGTCGGGATAAATGAGGAAAGGAAAAAAGGAGATGATCGCATTGAATTGAAAAGTGCACAGCTCTTCTACTATCGCGGGACAGATACTGGTAGAACTTGTGGTGTTTGATTTATAATAAACAAGAAACTGAAGCATAAAATTCTAGAAGTTGAAAGTTCCTCGGACAGAACTGCGCGACTCGTTATCCAACTCGCAAGAAGATACTAGACTCAGATTATTGAAGCTTACTCAGATTATTGTCGTTTGAATAACAAAGGCAAGCAGCACTTGAAGATCATTATGTGAGATTTCAATGCGAAAATACGGCAACAGCAACAGAATGAAACTTCAGTCCGTACATTCGGTCATGGCAACAGAAACCACAGTGGAAATACTTTCATAGAGTTTGCAGAGGCAGAAATTGTTTTCATCATGAACTCCTTTTCAAGAAAAAGCGACAAAGGAAATGGACATGGAGGCATCCCAATACGATGACAAGTGAAATTGATGATATTATGTGTAGCAAGAAATTTGCCATCTAAGAAAGCAGTGGGCTGAACAGTTTCAACACAAGTAGTGACCATTGAATTGTGAAATGTAAGATGCACCTCAACACTAAATTCGATCACGGCAAGCTCATAAAATATAAAATTTATTGGCATAGCCAACCTTAAAAATAATCATAATGCCTTTAAATTGGAACTGAGAAACAGATTCTCTGTTCTAGAAGGTCATCAGAAGTGACATCTCTGAATTTAACAGAAAACTTACCAAGGCCCTTATGAAAACAGCAACAAAAATAGCTGGTACTAAGAACACGTCGCATTTGAAGAAAATATTAGGGAAAACAAAAATGCTGATGCAAAAGAGTAGAGAGATGAGGACAAATAAAAAAAGATGTAACTTCGAAAGTGGAATATTCCGTAGAGCAATGAAAGACGGTACAAAAAAGTATCACTGAAGACGTAAGGAAATTCAGTTACGAACTAATGAGAAAAGAAATTGAAAATAGCTAAAGTCTAAAGAAAGCAAACGGACATCTTAGTAAGGGAAGAAAACATATTATGGCACTGAGAAAAGAAGATGGTTCTGTAACAAGAAATAGAGGCGAACTTTTGACAAGAGTGAATGATTTCTACTCAAAACTACTGTATATGAAAGGGATCTACTCCAAACATTACGAAAGGTTCCAGTACCAGAGTCTTTCCAGTCCTCCCTGCAGAATTTGCACATGCAATTAAGAACATGAAATGGGGAAGAGCTCTAAAAGACGATGGAATTACCATGGACATCATACAAGAACAAGTGGAAAATTTAAAACTACACTTGTCCAAGTTTTCACTAGATGTCTCAATGAAGGGAAGATTCCTGAGGATTGGAACAATGCTACAATGATCCTTCTATACAAAAAAGGTGACATTAAGGATTTTAGGAACTACAGGCCCATCAAACTTATAACGAAGCGAATTTCTCCGTCATTTTTATCCGCGCCAGGATTCGAACTCGGGTCCCCTCATTCCGGAATAAGTTGCTCTACCAATTGAGCTACGAGGACGTTTTATTGTGATTCCTATCTGCCTTTATGTCGTGTGCGTCCTTCTGGCAGGTACGTCACATCTCCTGGTACGTTACAAACTCCTATCAGTGGTTTATACAGAGTGTGAGTCCAAAGTTTTGCAATATTTGCATAAACGCATGTACTGGGGCGGGTATGTCACGTGTTTGAACTAGTTCAAGTCGCGCACTGCAGTCAGTCGAAAGGGATATAAAGTGGTAATCGTTGCTGTTAACACCATTGCATGGCGTCGTTCTGTCTGTCGTTGGGACACCTAAAAGATGAACAACCGCAGCCGGCTAATTAGGGAACTTTTGATTTACGAGTTTGAACTCGGCCATAACGCTGCTCAAGCAACACGAAACATTTATTATGCAAAAGGAGAAGGTTCCGTAGACCACAGCACCGCTACCAGATGGTTCAACCTCGACAATCAGTCATGGTCAGGTTGGCCGCAAACCATGGATTCGCGCCAGGCCGTAGAGGCAAATCCGACAACCAGCACTCGGAGAGTATCAGGCGAGCTGAGCATATAACAGACCAACGTCACCTTCAGGAACTCGGAAAGGTCTACAGGAGCTGCCGCATTTTCCCTCACGAACTGACGCCAGCTGAAGCAAACCGCCGAGTGGAAGTGTGCACGAAACTCTTAGAAAACCCGCGTAATGTACGTTTCATCAAGAGAATTATTACGTGCGATGAAAAAAGGGTATATTTCTGTAATCCTAACACACAATGGCAGTGGTTGAGCCTGAGCCAACTTCCTGAACCTGTTGGAAAACGTAGGTGCTTCGAGCATAAGGGGATGCTTTGCGTCTGGTGGAATTTCGAGGAGAAAATCCATTACGAATTTGTTCCAGACGGTCGGACCATCAACACCTACCTCTACTCTGAACAGCTGGAGCGGATATATGCCATTTTGGAGGAGAAGTACCGGATACTGGTGAACAGAAAGCGCGCTCTCTTACAGCAGGACAACGTTCTGCATAATGACGCGCGAACGACCCTGGCAAAACTCCAGGAGCTTGAGGGCATCGAACTGTTGCCACACCCAGCATATAGTCCGGATCTTGCACCGTCGGATTAATACTTGTTCCGCTCTACAGCCCATTTCCTTCGGGGACGGCCCTTCAACAACCAGGAGGAGGTGGCAGCTGGGGTGAAGTAGTTATTCACCTCGAAGGACGAGAACTGGTACCGCCGCGGAATCGAAGAGCTGGTAGACAGATGGCTAAAGACGGTGCAACAAGATGGCTTATACTTTGAATGCTAGTCATCTTTCGTCGCAAAGACACGTATGAAGATATAAAGTGATCCAAATATTGCAAAGTTTTCGACTCACCCTATGTAAAATCTTCACTAAGGTTTTTTCACAGCGCTTGAAGGCGTAACTGGCTCAAACAGCAAAAACCAACTGGAATCAGGAGTGGTTACAGCACCACAGAATTAGGAGTGGTTACAGCACCACAAAATTAGGAGTGGTTATAGCACCACAGAATTAGGAGTGGTTACAGCACCAGGCTTAACAGCGAGAACCAACTGGAATCAGGATTGGTTACAGCACCACAGATCATATCCATGTACTGAGAGAACTAATCGAAAGAACAAGAGAATATGAACTCCCATTATGCAGGGCTTTTATTGATTATGAAAAGGCCTTCGACTCCGTGAAACCATCAGCCGTTGCAATGGCTTTGAAATCCTGCGGTATTGAAGGTGCATACATTTGCATTATTAATAACATCTGTGAAAATGCAAGTGCAAAGGTTCGGTTATTTGAGGATATAGTGGAGGCAACACTATATCTTCCAAACTCTAATGCCCTTTTGGGGAGTAAGACCAGGCAATACTATATCTTCCAAACTCTAATGCCACTTTGCAAAATGTATTTCAATCACTGAACTGAGAAGACAAAGGGATAAATATAAATGGAGATTATTTAACTCACCTTCGCTTGGCAGATTATAACGAAGTAAATTTCTCCGTCATTTTTGGTCTACGCCGGGATTCGAACCCGAGGCCGCTTATTCCGGAACAAGTCGCTCTACCAACTGAGCTACGCAGACGTTTATTCTGATTCCTATCTGCCTTTATGTCGTGTGCGTCCTGCTGGCAGGTACGTCACACGACATAAAGCTAAATGTAGGTATCGTCCTGCTGGCCGATACCTACATTTAGCTTGGTCAGCAGATTTCGAGCGAATGTCACATTGATTAAGAAATGAATCGGCGTATAAAACTTGGATAGAAGAGTTTTTGAAAGGAACAGTACAATTTTTAAGATCAATTTACCATTATGTTTTAAAAGAAAAGTGTTTAAACAATGCATCCTTGCAGTGCTTACATGCGGAGCAGAGACGTGTACCTTAACTAAAAGAGACATACAAAAACTACAGACAACTTAAAGTAGCATGGAGAGATGCATACTTTGTGTAACCAGGAGATATAAGAAGAGGAACTCGTGGATCAGGAAAATGACAGGAGTGGAAGACATCGTGATAGAGTAAAATGCCTGAAATGGTAATGGGCTGGACATGTTGCCAGGAAGACGGACCTCTGATAAACAACTGGAATTTTAGATTGGATTCCAAGAGAGAGGAAAAAACTCAAAAGAAGACCACGTGCGAAATGGATGGATGAAATTCGAAAGCACGAGGAAGTGAAATAGAGGAGACTGGCAGAAGACATACGGTTGTGGAAGAAACTGTGGGAAACCTTCATCCATTAGTGGATTGATTATGGTTGACAATGATGATGATGATATAAACAGTATCATATAACGTGTGTTTACTTTCAAAAACAAGAGGAAAGAGAAATAATTTTTTCCTCCCTCAAAATAAACTTTAATATTAACCCACAATATCGCTAAAATCAATTCCTGATGTTTCTTTACTCAGTAATAATCCAATAATATTTTTATAAAGCACAACCCAGCCGGTGTTCGTCTATGAATTTCTTCGTTAAGCAATTATACAGTGTTTGGAAAACACGTTTGACAGCAGGAATTTTGCGATTTTTGTTTTAAGTTGATAACACTATTTTTTTCTTATCGATTTTCTTTATTTCATTTGAATAGAGTATAATATTTCACTCACTAATTTCTGGCTATAGAAATTTGCCTGCATACGTTGTGGTGCAGTCCACTAGGTATTTGAGAAGAATTTATAGCGTCAGTCTACATACGTAAACATCCAAGCGTTATACAGTCTAATGCATCGAGCACGCATGCAAATACGTAGCACACAATCTAATGCTTCACGCATGTAAATGCGTTTATAGTCTAATGCTTCACGCATGTAAATGCGTTTACAGTCTAATGCTTCACGCATGTAAATGCGTAGCTGCTGAGCTGACTTTAAAATGCACCCTATTTTCTTTGTTATAACTCGCAGATTTGGAAACTAGATTCGTGTTAATAACGAGGAACTGTACACCAATCACACTTAAAATAGTATAACTATATTATTAATCTGAATTTCTTGGTGTAGAATACAAATAAAGGTTTCCAAGCTTTCGCACATCAACCAGATGGCTTTCTCAAGCAAGGTAGACAGCAAACTGCAAACGGAATAATAGAACGCTTCAACAATTTGAACGCGGTGACTTGACTTGACATAAACGAGCAGACGCTAAGTAATTATTCATCCAAAGACTCGAGGCGTCATGCTCGTTAGCACGCGGAATCATAGAAGAAAACGAAATGCATTCATTATTTGAAGAACTGGTTCCAAACTCGTGGCAACTCCAGCGAGAGGTTGTCATTGCATGATTTACTGTTGGTGATGATCTCTAAAGTTTCGCGAATGGCGGTAGATTTTAAGGTGGAGTAGGAAGCTAATTTCTTTACGTCATCCCACATAGGAGCAGCGGACTTGAGCTGGACCTGTCTGGACAGGGCTGTTGTTACTTTACAGTTCTTTATGTCCCTTTTATGCTCTTTGATTCCAGTTCCAAACGAACGCTTGGTCATTCCAATGTAGTATCGCTTGGAGCCGTCCGGATATTGTAAAGGGATGGCATAAACACCTGCCTCATTAGAAAGCGGCGACTTATCAGAGTTTCCCTGAAGCACGGCATATAAAGATGTCGGAGATCTGATGCCAACACCTAGGTTCATTTTCTTGAGCACGTTCTTGAGCTGATAAGAAACATTTGGTATGTATGGAATTGAGCCCAGGTAGCGTAGTTGCGGCGTAGAAAGATTAGTATGACTGGTTCTGACTTTCTCGACATAGCTATGTACCAGGTCCGGGGTGTATCCTGCCTCAGTGGCCAATTCGGTAACGTTCTTTAATTCACGTTAATTTTTCTGTGTTATTCGTATAATGTATGGTCCGGCTATTCTAAAAATAAAACTGCGTATAAAGTACTATTTATTTGAACACTTTGTCATGCACTGTTTAGAAAATGAAATGTTTTTTTATGTTGGGAAACATGAAGAATTTATTCAGATAAAATTTTCAATCTGGCATCTAATGGAGGCAGAGGTCGGAACACGGCCTTCGATTCGCGAACAACCAAGGCATTTGGGTCGCCTTAGGTAACGCGGGGTGTAAAAACTTTCGTGTGTGCAGTTATGTTAGCTCTTAATAAAAGACCGATGTACAAGCTTTTCACTAAATTTGTTTACTACATCAAAGTAGTAAACCGCGCTTAAAAGTACTTGAGTATTTTGCACTTAAGGAACTTAAGTCTTCAAGAACCGCACTAAAGGAACGTGAGTCTTCGGGAACAACGCAAGGAACGCTATTCTTCGGGAACAACGGAAGGAACTTTATTCTTCGGGAACAACGGAAGGAACTTTATTCTTCGGGAACAACGGAAGGAACTTTATTCTTCGGGAACAACGGAAGGAACTTTAGTCTTCGGAAGCCGTACTCAAGGAAATTGAGTCTTCGAGAGCCGCATTCAAGGAACTTGAGTCTTCGAGTTCGGAACTTAAGAAATTTGAGCTTTCGCAGCCCACACGAAAGGAAATTATGTCTTGGAGAGCCGCATTTAAGAAACTTGAGTTTTCTGCAGCGCTTTTAAAGGAACTTTAGTCTTCAAGGGCCACAATTAAGGACTTAAGAAATTTGAGTCTTCAGAAGCCACGTTAAAGGAACCTTTAGGAACCGCACCTAAGGAACGTGAGAATTCCAGAGCCGCACTTGAAGAAGCTCGAGTCTTCGAGGGTAGCAAATAAGGCATTTGTAGTCGTATAGAAAATTAAGGAATTATCTATAAGGCTACAAGTCTACTTAAAAATTGAGTCCTAGAGAGCCACACTTAGGGAAATTTGAGTCTTCGAGAGCTGCATTGAAGAAATTTGAGTTTTTAGGTGCCGCTCTTTAAGGAACTTTAGTCTTCAGAGACCGCACTTAAAGAATTTGAGCTTTTGATAGAACCACATAAGGAACTTGAATATTCGGTAATAACGCATAGGAAACTTGAGTGTTTGGAAGCCGCATAAAGCAGATTTTAGGTACTGGCCCCCCGGTAATAAATAAGGGCGTCTTCCTCCCCCTTTCTACTTCCCTTCCGTGTTACTTGTGACGTGCCTGCCCCTCAAGACGCACACGACATAAAGGCAGATAGCAGCAAGAACGGACGTCTGCGTAGTTCAGTTGGTAGAGCGACTTGTTCCGGAATAAGTGGACTCGGGTTCGATTCCCGGCGTGGACTAAAATGACGGAGAAATTTACTTCGTTATACACTTTCCTATCGGAGACTCTAACCCAAATCTCCTAGCTTCCTATTTCTAAGGGATGTTTAAGATCTGGGGTCAGACACTCCCTTTTTGATTGGAGGTTTAACGACCACCGTGAGCAACTCAATGGGCTATAAGCAGTCGCCCGTCCCTAATTTAGGGTCACTGGTTCCAGGGAAGGGAGGGAGCCAGTGCCGTAAGACAAACACAACATCCATGCCTCACCGGGATTCGAACCCGGACCCCTTCGGACGAATGATCAGAGACCAACGCCTTAGACCACTGCGCCACCGGGGCGGCAGACACTCCCTTCCTAAAATCCTCTACATATGATCATATCAAAGCAGATTGAGACTTCGGGAGCCGCACTAATAGAAATTTGAGTCTTCATCAGCCGTGCTTGAACTATTTCCTGGCGATATACTGTAACCTTGCGTTGTTAGATGGTTGTCAATGAGAAATGTGTTCAGAAATATTTTTAGTTATTGCAATTGATCAGAAAATTTGTTACAGAAAGAGAGACAGGCAAACTTTCCTTTACCCAGAAGACAAGAGAGGTGGTATTTTTCACTGACGCTGTAGCTCAGTTATACAATTTTGCAGTTCCAGAAATGAAATATACTGAAAATAAAATATATGCTCAGAATTGATTTCCATTTTTCGGTACAACATATTTTTGTGAGTTACTATGCTCACCGAAAAGAAAAAAAAATCATTAAATCTAAGTACCACTGTGATTTTATCAATGGGAACTTATTCAACTTCTACGAATATATTTAACTATTTACCAGACCAAAGTTAATGAGCTAGCAGCTGTGATGGATACTCACAGAGTATCAACTAACAAGCAAAGCGTGTGAAATGACTTTATTTACGACAGTTATCGGTTCGTCAATTTTTCAATAATTTGTTTTCAAACAACTGTGAAGTTTATGTTGTCATCAACAATTCCATTAATAAATTGACATGTGTTTTCTTGAAACTGAATGTAACTTTTTTAATTTCTTGCTTTTTTAACACCTTTTGTAATAAACTGCCCGAACACTATTCAATCAATTTTCTCAAATGGCAAGACCATCGTGCGCAAGAGACGTTTTTTGTGACCATCTCTGTTTTTCCTACAACATTTAATAAATTTCAATTGTAGCTGAAACCTCAAGTTTTGTAAAAATGCTATCTGTATTTTACTACACTGAGGGGACAATTTATAAGATGCACCTGGCCTTCTCACATAAATGGCTCACTCCAATAGGTAAGGCATCACCATGACCGCAGATGTGGGGTCTAAATCGGGCAAACCAGATGTTCGAGCGTCAGTTAGCGTTTAGTTAAGGGTAGGAATGGGCAAAACGAATAATCCTAGCGACTTTGAACGTGGTATGATAGTTGACGCCAGTTATGACAGTCAGGGCCGGATGAAGGCCTTAGTGAGCCCCTAGGCTAACGAATTTGAGTGGGGCCCCCAAAAAAAACTTATGACGGAGAACTACAGTAGACTCTCGCTAATCCAGCCCTTGATAATCCGGACTCTCCATAATCCGGCCTTCTTTTCCTTGCGCGGTTTTTGGTTGCAGAAATGCTGTTAACATCAGACCGGGATGAATTATACAGTACTTCATACACGGACGAAGTTTTCAATTCAAAAATTTCTCCATGCAGGGCCGGACTAAGACTTTAGTGGGCCCCAAGGCTAAGTCATCTGAGTAGGCCCCTCAAAGACCTTATGACGGATAACTATGTATTATAAAGTCCGTTAAAACACAAAACTGTAACTACTAAATTATGTGCAGAGTTTTCGTAATAAGTCACTGTATTTTTCATTGTTCTCAAAAGAACACGAGTTAAAAGCTTAACATTCCTAGATTTTGTTTTGGATTTTCTACTGATTTACCGTTGTATACTTTTCTTAGTTCACATTTTTTGTTAAATACAATATGATGCCAAAGAGGACTTCGACAACTAACGGTCCCGAGTACAAATTGGGAGGTGTGGGTGGATGGTAGTGAAAAAACTGAAACTGTCTCGTTGACTTCGCTGTGCACAGCGACATGAAACCTTTGCCCTTGGTGAGTCACTGTCTTGAAATCTGTTCGTCTTCTAGCCTCTGTTTTTTACCAAGTGGAAACCTTACGAGACAAAAGAGAAACTATTTTATAAACTTCTCTATCTCACTTTCTCTCTCTCTCTATTACCTGCCCATGCATGCTTCCTGTTCCCTTTGTCATAGTGGGCCCTAAGGCTATAGCCCCTATAGACCCCCCCCTTTATCCGGCCCTAATGCTGGTTCAAGCATGTCTCAAACGCCCGTTCTCCTGTGCTTTTCACGTACAAGAGTAGCTAGGGTTAACCGCCGATGGTAAAACACGCAAAAACCTATGGACAATGCGCTATATGCAGTGTGGGAGGTGGACGTTTCTGGCGGGTGTTCGAAACCCGGTCCTGCCGGCCATCTAGTATGCGGTTTTTCGCAGACTCCCCGTGGTTGGGGACGCGAATGCGTAGATGGAACCCTATGAAGTCGGCCTCGGACGCACTTTAACTACAGAAGAGCCAGTCGAAAATTAGGTAGTGCTCTAGTAGTACAATTTTTTTCACGTACAAGAGTAGCTAGGGTTAACCGCCGATGGTGAAACACGCAAAAGCCTATGAACAATGCGCTATATGCAGTGTGGGAGGTGGACGTTTCTGGCGGGTGTTCGAAACCCGGTCCTGCCGGCCATCTATGCAATCTTTGAAAAAGATTGCAATGAAAAAATTCGATGCAATCTTTGAAAAAGATTGCATCGTATTTTCTATGCGGCTGTTATTCTGACTGTCAGAGGAAATTAGCTTGGCGTACGTATTTGTTTTCATCACACAATTTATAAGAAAAAAATGCTGCCAAAAAGTATATTTATTTGTTTCCAATAAATCGGAAACAAACGGGACTGTTGTCAATGCTGAAACGTATGGTAATCATTCATTGGTCTCTCCTGTATTATTCATTCATGGCGAACACTGAGAAAATCGATTTCTTGTCGATAATGGATCGGCTTGTTCCTGCTGCTTTACAGAAGAGGACACCAAACAGATTTCAATTCTTCCTGTTCAACAATTTTCAAATCAAGTATTGATTCGAAAGTGCTCGAATTATGACTTTGTCCCCACAGCTCCGTTAGGTGGAAGTTCTAAGTGACAGACATTTTAAAGACTGTCTGTGATTCAGATCTACCTAATACGCTTTCCTAGTGGACGTGAGAAATATGTGCTTCATTATTACACTTACGAAGTCCACAAAGCCGCACAGCGGTCTAAGCGCTGGCTAATGACCATTCGTCCGAAGCGGATCCGGGTTCGAATCCCCACGAGGCATGGATGTTGTGTTTGTCTTATGGCACTGGCTCTCTCCCTTCCCTGGAACCACTGGCCATAGATTAGGAACGGGCGTACGTTTATATCCCATTGAGTTGGCTCACGGTAGTCGTTAACCCCCCCCCCCCCCAAAAAAAAGTCCACATAAACAGGCGAAAGATGAACTAAGCTGGGATTAGTGTGAAAGTCATTTCCAAAATTCTCACGGTAGATTTTTCAGGCATTCTTCGAGATCTAAATTTTCCTGAGAAGCCCTACGAGCATAGCGAATTACACTTAAAGAACCACGTCTCCGGAGGCTGTCAGCCAACGAATACTGCATCTACACTAGCTATACAGGAGCTGCGAAACAGGCGGTATCACGTCGTTGTTAGGGATGTAATACAGGCTGTATCAGCTTCTATATACTCATGAGGCATAACATTATGAATTTCCAAATAATAGCGCACTGGATTGCCAAAATAACCGTTCGCACTCAACGACTTCACAAGACTACAAGACGTATCCTCATGTACGTATTTTATACAAGTTGGAGAAAATTAAGCCCCAGAGTTCGGCGACGGAGCTTGGCACTAGCGTGGAATGAAGAATTCTGCGTTCCATTGCACTCCACAAATATTCAATAGGACCCAAATCTGAGTAATTTGGCGGTTAAGGGAGGAAACAAAATGCTCGGCCATGATTCTCTAACCATTCTTGCCGAGTGTGGGCTTTATGGTGCTCTGTCATTCGGGCACACATTGTCGCCATGTAGGGCAACATTTGTTCCGAAGCAATACATCGACTGAATCTGTAGATGATGTTGTGCTCAATGGGGATGAGAGGACCCACTGATACCCATGAGAACAATACCCGCATCGTGATACCGCAGCCGCAGAATTGTTTTCAGTCCACTCGGGCAGCGTCTTCGTAACTGTTCACTGACGCTGAGCCTAATACGCAGCCGTCCATCGAGATGTTGCACATGGAACCTGGACTCATCAGACCAGACGACTCTTTCCTAGCCGTCCAGTATTCGGTCACGAGACTCCGGTGTCCACTGGAAGAGGAACTGTTGATGACGGTTATCTAACATGAATTTATGAATGGGCAACCGAAGAGTGTCACCTGGAATGGGTTTCCCTGACAGCTCATGCATTTACACTGATTGTCAACCCGTGATAGTGGCCACTTTATTATTACCACCCCGTCAGTACTTCGTTGGGCCACCTTTTGCCTTTAATACTGCGTCGATTCTTCGTGACATGGACTCCACGAGATGTTGATAGGTGGTTTGTGGAATCTGAGACCATGCTTGATGAATAGTACTTTCTAGGAGTGTGAGATTGCAGGGTTGTGGATCCAGCTGTCTGATGATTCGTTCAACTTCATCCCACAAATTCTCAATGGGATTGAGATCTGGAGATTGTGGGTCCACCTAAGCAAAGTAAATTCACCGGCATGTTAATGAAATCAATCCTGTACAATACGAGCACTATGGCAGGACGCATTAGCTTGTTGAAAGTAGCCATCGCCATTGGGATAAACCACCCACATGACAGGATGCACTTGGTCTGCAACGATATTTAGATATGATGTGTCAGTCAGACGCTGATCAACACGAATCAAAGGGCCCAAAGCATGCCAGGAAAACATTCCCCAAACCATAACGTTGCCTCCATCAGCTTGAAGGGTTGTAGCAATGCACTTGGGGTCCATGCTTTCGTGCTGTTTCCGCCGAATTCTCACTCAGCCATCGGCATGGTGCAACTGAAAACGTGATTCATTGGACCACTTAATTTGTTTCCAATTATCGACTGTTCAATCCTTGTGCTCCTGTGCGAACTGGAGACGTTTTCTCTTGTTAACTGCAGACAGCAAAGGTATTCGAACAGGCCTTCGGCTGTCATATCCCATCCGATGCAGTGTACGGCAAACAGCGCATGCAGAGATCATTTGAGGGGATCCTTGATTAAGATGGTCTGTATTTTGCTGCAATGTTGCCATTCTGTTGTCTGTTACCAGTCTGGACACTCTCCGTTCCGCCCGAGTAGTCACTAGTCGATGACGACCTCACGTTGCTCGTAAAGACCCATTTTTTTGGGCTGGCAGTCCAGTCTTTAAACACTTTAACAACAGCTGCTCTGGAACATTACACGAATGCGGTGGTTTCGGCGATACTCGCTCCATGGCTCCGAGCTCCTACAATCATCCCACATTTAAAGTCCGTCAAATCGCATTTTTTACCTATCTCGTCACCCCAAAATCCCTTCTACTACTGTCGCAAGCACTAAGCTTTCCCTTTATATACTAGCCTCGCCCTCTGGAGGCAACAGCGTGCAGCCATAGCTCATTTGTTTAAAACTGTCAGGTGGTCATAAGTGGCCACTCAGTGTATAATATATACATCTCTGTTCGAGCCATCCTCACCACGCTTTCAAGCACAGTCTCCAACCAGCAATGCCTGCGGTTGCTGAGATTCTTGAGCCCGCCTTCATCGGGCTGATAACTACTCCCCGTCTAAGCTTCAAGTCCATTCCTTTTGCATCGCACGGGCATCCCTGTTGGCAAACTGATACGGTGCCCGTGCCGTGTACATACAGAAATGTTCAAAGAAGTTGCATCACCCCAAGAAAATGCATATCTTAAATATTCTGGTGGTATTTTCTGACATACATTTTCATATCTGAAATATTCTCCTATCGTTGTTGAAGTACACGAAGTCCATGAAGGGCTGCAAATGTTCAATCAGCAGAATAAAAAAGCGATTACCGGTTAATGACATGTTTACGAGGACCAGATGACCTAAACCGTGGCACGTAAGGACACCCCATACATGTATAGAACCCCCACCAGCTTGCACAGTGCCTCGTTGACAGCTTAGGTCCATGGCCTCACGGGGTCTGCGCCACACCCGAACCCTACCATCACCTCGTAATAACTAGCAGCGTGACTCATCGGACAACGCCACGTGTTGCCAGCATTCCAGGGTCCAATTATCGTGTTCATGAGCCCAAGTGAGGCGCTGTGTCCGATGTCGTAGTGTTAACAAAGGCACTCTGGTGGGTCTTCGTCTCTCATACCCAATGGACGATAAATTACGCTGCGCTGACCAGATGGATATGTCTCTGCTACCATATGCATTGAATATGGGTTTTATTTGATCCAGTGTCGCTTGTCTGTTAGCATGCACAATCCTGGTCAGACAACGACGGGAATTTAGTATCGCGCTCTGCTCCCTCACAAAATCGTTTTTCTTTCAGAGAATTATACTGTAATATTACTACTTCTGAGCGCACGGACAGATTTTTTTACTTTATACTACCCTACAAACAGCTTCACCTTGATTGAATTTCCTGTTCTTTTCGGTTTTGATGTTCAGAGGTGAACATTTCACACATCTTGAGCTCTTTTTGCTCTCTCCCTCCCTCTCTCACGTTTTTACAATTTCATGTCCTTTCCAGGAGCTCACGGGGGCAACATTTCATTTTTCTATTCTTTTTTCCCACGCAAATTGCTTTATCACAATTGACTTACTATCTCTTTTTTGTTGTTCTTATTTTATTTTTTTCAATTTTTTAGCGCAGAAGCAAAACTTTACGAAAAGTTTTTGAAGCTTCTCGTCATTTCCAAAACCGGTTATAAAGCATTTTGGGAGCTCACGAACGATATTCTTGCCCAAAGATTCATCTGGATCAGAATTACTACGTTTGTTCTCTTTTCAGTTTTGGAGTGCAGAAGTAAAATTTTTACTCACGCTAGCTGGGTTTATTCCATTTATCATTTCTGTCCTTCAGCAGTCTGAGGAAGAACGTTCACTGCTCTGAAGAAAAAATAGGCATTGTTATTAAAAATTGTCGAATTTTAGCCTTTCGAGGACTTTTTTTTTTTTTTTTTTTTTTCAAAATATTTGCGTGAAGGATCACGCTGAACTTTTTCGGAAACAGTATGTTGCAAAACAACTAAATGAAAAAATAAGCTGCACCATTTTTCCTTAAAAATAGACAAGTATTTGCTGTCTGCCAAATTGTTGTCCTAAAACGCATCCTCCATATGATCGTCAATTACAAAAAATTGCCATTTGTCGAAGAACAATCTAAGGTATCTTCCAGTGCAGACGCTTAAATGTCGTTCATGAACTATTAATACTAACCATACAAAAGCTTCCGCATATCATTGCAATAATCGTCGAAAGACATCTTAACTAACAGCGTGGTTGTAATTCTTTTAAAGGAAATCGATTAACGCTTTCTGCTTTCAGGTATTAACCACTAGAAAGTTACAGTATTTAAAATCTTCGCTTTTAATGTGACTCACCTGTATAGAGCAAAAAAATTCAAATAAAAGATATCTCGGTTCAGAACTTTTCATCCTTTCGCTAAATACGTTTTAAGAACACGTATGTGATGCCTGAATTTCTTTCATGTACACTCATGAAATCAAATACTAGCCCACTATTCCACTGAAATTTTAGTCATCCTACATAGCGGTTATTGAGATTAAAGCAACGGAACTCACATGCGTAGGTTGTATTGATACTCCCAGGAATTGTTTTCATGTCATCTAGCTCTGACGTAAACATTTCTGAACTCGTGAAGATGTTTAGAGCTAAGAACAAACCATCGACCACAACATCTCACATAAATGTGGTTTAAACTCTGGACGTATATCAGATTTAAACTCTGTGACGTATATCACATACACAGTGCGTCAAAGAATTTTTAAGACTGGCGCTAGATTTCAGCGTACGCTGGCGCCACCAGTGTAATCGCGAATGTATTATAAACCGTGACCATCTGCTTACTTTCTGCCAAAAGTACTGCGCAGTTGTTAAAGTAACTCAAACGAAACGGCCGTTCATTAGAGAAGTAAATTTTTTTTCATGTTGAATTATTAAGATGGAACAAAGGGCTGTTATTAAATTTAACGCAAAACTTGGTAATAGTGCCTCGGAAACGTACCAAATGATGAAACAAGTTTTCGGTGAGTTTTGTTTAAGTAGATCAAATGTTTTCCTGTGGCACAAACGTTTTTTGGACTGAAGAGATACGCTAGAAGATGATAAGCATACCGGAAGACCAAGTTCATCTAGGACACCTGAGATTATTGAAAAAGTGCGTGATTTCGTAGCAAACAATCGATGTGCGTCACTTAGAATGATGGCAGAGTCTTTAAACATCAATAAAGAAACGATTCGAACCATTCTTCATGAAGATTTGGGTAAAACAAAAGAAATCTGTGCTAAATTTGTTCCACACACGTTAACCAATGAACAAAGATCAAGGAGAAGTGTACATTACAGAGACATAATTTCAGCCGCTGAAAATGATCCAAACTTCTTAAAATCGATTGTTACAGGTGATGAAACATGGTGTTTTCAATATGATCCTAAAACAAAGCGACAAAGTGCGGAATGGAAGTCAAAATTCTCACCACAAGCCAAAAAAACAAGAAAAGTTCCATCGAAAATCAAAACAATGCTCATTACATTCTTCGATAGTAAGGGTATTTATTATCCACAAAGAATTTGTTCCAAGTGGACAAACAATTACTGGTGAGTTTTATTTAAATGCTTTGAGGCGTTTGATGGGCAGAATTCGTCGCATTCGTCCAGAATATCGGGATGAAAACAGTTGGTGTTTGTTGCATGATAATGCACCCAGTCACACCTCACTTCTTGTGCGTAGATTTTTGGCGAAAAATAACGTCTGTGTGTTGAATCATCCACCGTATTCGCCTGATTTAGAACCCTGTGACTTTTCTTTATTCCCAAAACTTAAAATGACGTTAAAAGGGTGTGATTTTGATGATATTTCGACCATACAAACAGCTTCGACGCGTGCTTTGCCGGCAGTTCCGCAAAGTGAACTGGAACAGGCATTCGATCATTATTAAATCGCTGTAACAAGTGTATTGAAGCCGGAGGGACTTATTTTGGATAACAAACCAAAACAAATTATAATTTCTTGTTTCTATTTCATTTTACAGACCCAGTCTTAAAAATTATTTGCCACACTGTGTATTCTACACTCCGTATTTGTTTGTCAGTCCCTGTGGAAATTTTGACTTTAACGTCATTTTTGAATTGCCAAGTTTTCTTGTTACATTTGTTATCACTGGCAGTCAGTCAGCTAAAATACTAACAACGGGTCAAACTTCTTAAGCTTGTTAAGGGTGAGATCTCTTCAGAGTTACGTAAGCACACTACAGAGCTTGACGCATTTTACTCACTTTACGCTCAGGTACTGTGGATAGGGGTTTACAGTGGGTGCAAGGTATTGGGGCCTTGCTACCAAGAGGACCTTAAAAGTACTTTAAAGTATAATCTGAACTATCTACAAAAAATGTTTACAAAAAAAGGAAGAATATGATAGTTGGATTGAGCAAAACTGTAAAATATCAGTAGTTACGAGTTAGTATCTAAATAGAAACTAAACTTAATGTCGACATTTTTGTTGGACTGCCTTTTTGAATTCTGATCTCCTAAAAATACAATACTTGCTTCGTTTGATAACAGATTTCAGTTTTTCAAATTAGGGCAGATTAGATATACACTATCTACCTACAAGTAATTGGACACCTGTGATAGCAAAAGAAAACGAAGTTTATTCACCTTCAGTAGTTGGTGGAGTCTCCACGAGCGGCGATTACAGCTGCCACCCTCCGGGGCATAATCTCAACCAGGCGTTGTACAACGGCTAGCGGTATTTTCTTCCACTCGGCTTGGAGAAGACAGGTCAGTTCCTTCACCGATTTCGGACGGTAGGGGCACACCTTAAGTCGACGTTCCAACTCGTTCCAGAGGTGCTCGATAGGGTTAAGGTCCGGGCTCTGCGCAGGCCAATCCATTCGATTAACCCCATTGTCACCATACCAAGCCATGGTGGACCTCGCAACATGACAGGTGGCATTGTCATCCTGAAAGTAACATGGGTCCACCCCGTAAAACTGCCACAACGTAGGAAGCGCATGGTCATCCAAAATGGAGCAGTAGGTCACTGCGCTGAGTCTACCAGGAATTGCGACCAAGGGTCCCGTGCCATACCAGGAGAAACACCCCTATAGCATAATTCCACCACCACCGAACTTCACAGTTGGCACAATACATTCCGGCAGGAGGCGTTCTCCAGGCAGACGTCAAACACAGACCCTGCCATCCGAACTGTAGAGGGTGAACCTTGATTCGTTGCTCTAGAGAACCTGTTTCCACTGTTCGACGGTCCACTGTCGACGTTCTTTGCACCACGTTAGCCAAGCAGCGCTATTGGACTTGGTGATCAAAGGCTTGTGAGCTGCAGGACGTCCATGATAACCGAAGAGATGGGCTTCCTTACTGATGGTATTCATCGAAAGAACACTCCCGGATGCCTGTTGAACCCCCTCGCGGATGTGGCCCATCGATTTGGTGCGGTTCTTCCGAATTTCTCTGGCCAGCACCCGTCGGTCTCTAACTCCCAGTTTTGTGGGTCTGCCGGGTCGGGGCACATTCTGACAGTCACCTCTCAACTTCAACTGCCAATCACGCAGGCCACTGTCGATTTTGGGTACTTCAACTCGCTGGATGTGTCACGTATGGATCGGCCATTTCTGTGATACCCGACGATTACACCTTTCTCGAAATCAGAGAGCTCCGAACTGCGTGGCATCTTGCATGCGACTGGTAGCGTTGTTGTTTCTCACACGATGTTTAACGGCGGCGGCCGTGACGTGTATCGGGACCGCAGATATCGTCGATTGCGGGGATGTCCAATTACTTGTTGGTGGATAGTGTACGTTTTATAACCCAATGAACTGTGCGCCTATGAAGCTGCATTAACATCAGCTAAAGAATTCATTAAACTTAATGCCGACATTTCAGATGAGTTTCAAGTTATAAAAATTCGTCCCAGCGAACGAACAAAAAAAAAAAAAAAATTCAAGGTGCTAAAGAGCGTTTTCAACTCATAGTTGTTTGCAATCGCAGTACTGTTTTCCTAAACTTGATGATCGCTTTACGACAATTTTTGATTATGCCAGTAACCGTAGCAAGATCCGAAACATCATTTAACAAGCAAAAAATGATTAAAACCTATTTAAGATCCACCATTATACCCAAGATCATCTGTCATTTTTCGCGATCTTAAGCAACGAAGAAGAAAATTAAGCGTGATTTTGATTCGGTAATAAAGAAATGGATCCAGAACAAAAAACAAAAACAATGTTGTAAAGTTACCGAAAATATTCATTAAAAAATAAGTAAAAAAAATCGATAGTCTTTTTCTTTTTCATATTTTTCTGCAACAACGATAGTTGCATCTATCTACTTCTTTTTTTGAAGAAGTATCCCTGTCCTGATTTTTAGTGGGAACAACTACAATTTTCTTTCTGTGGAATTTCAAGGAAGTTGAAATACTCAGAACTAATGATTGACTAACGGACAACATATTCTCGAATATTACTCTGTCATTTAAATGACCAAAACTTTTATGCGATGTTTGATGAACAACGAACAAATAAATACTTGGGTAAAGAAGTGTGGTATTAATTTTTGCCGCATAATAGCAATTATGTAATCTGCAAAACAAAACAAAATCGTACATTCGTAAAACATTTAGTTGAGAATATTGCCTATTCAGTTTGTTCATAAGCAGAATAAGTACAGTTCATTGGATCATCGGTTAATCGGGGGGCAACCGTTTATTTGGGACAATTCCTGAAGAACATCCCAAATTAGCTCTTTGGGATAAAGCTTTGCATAACTGGGGCAGCAGTTTAATTGGGCCAAAGTGTATTAAGCCCGATGTGTCCCAATTAACAGGAATCTACTGTATATCGAGGATCGAGGACTAACAACCGGGGATGGTTATTTGTCATAAAGGGGTTAAGTCCAATTTTTTTTTTTTTTTTTTTTTTTTGTCGTTATGCTGTGCCTGTCCGAAGTGTTTATATCAACATCCTATTGGAATGGGCCATTTAAGATCATTAAAATTTTCTGTTATGGAATTAATTTCCGCTTTTACATGAAGATTTAAATCTTTAAATGTGATTATCTCCAAAACTGAAATTATGGGCATAACCACTACCGGTTGTCAGCCCTCGATAAAACTTACTACTGTAGGTGTAAATATTTTAAATATATGTCCAAAGTTTTTTTGTTTTTTTTTATTTTGGCGTGTGCCACTTAACGGTTTTGCACCCAAGCCACTATTAACCATGCGTCTCCCCTCTTCCTTTTTTTTTTTATTGGAGGTTTAACGACCACTGTGAGCAACTCAGTGGGCTATAGGCAGTCGCCCGTCCCTAATTTAGGGAAGGGAAGGGAGACTGGGCCAGTGTCATAAGACAAACACAACATCCATGCCTCACCGGGATTCGAACCCGGACTCCTTCTGACGAATGATCAGAGGCCATCGCTTAGACCACTGCGCCAGCGGGGCGGCCTCATTTTTCATGTTCATCGTTTAATATCAATAAATAAATAACCATTGCTAAATTGTTCGTTAGTTTGTTCGTCGATTATGTATTTAGTTCACTCCTATGTCTTCAAACTTCGCCGTGGAAATTCATCGATACAGTGCAAAGAGGTCCAAAAAAAATGCTCTGTATTGGCCACTAGTGTTTTGCTGTTACCTTCGCTTACTCTAGTAAAACGTGTCGGTTAAAAAATTATAAATTATGCGGCAGCGCGCTTTCGCGGTTTAAAGAAATCCTAAACATAACAGTGTTGTCATTAAGTGAAAGGAAAAATCAGAAAAGATGAAACCTTCGATCATACACTATACTGCCAAAAGTCACGGAACATCCCTTCAAAAGCAAATGAACGGATCCTCTGCGTTGTTAAGATGCGCGGTACAGCTGCAAGCGATATAAAAACAAGCCTGCAGATGACATACCGCGATCATATGGCACTCTGAGAGTGAGTGAAAATGTCGCGGGAGGAGAGAACTGACTTTGAGAAAGGAAAGATTGTTGGGAGTTATATCAGTGGGTTGTTCGTAAGAGAGACCGAGAGGTGCTTAAACATACCCAAGTGAACTGTTTTGGATGTACTGAATAAGTGAAAGACACATGACGTGCCTGAAGCAGCAAAACGTACCGGCAGAACAAAGAAAATCAGTGATAGAGGACGTTGAAGCCTCAGGAGAGTCGCTACAGCTAATCGACGAAGTACTGCACAAGACCTCAGTGACTAGGTGAGCAAAAATGCTGGAACTTCGGTATGTACAAGTGCCATTCGCACGAACACGGTATTCCAAGGGTTACCATGGTCGTGCGGCTGTTCATAAACCTTTCATATCCACTAGAAATGCTACTCGTCGTTTAGCATGGTGTAAAGAACATTTATCGTGGACCGTAGATCAATGGAAACGGGTCCTATGGACTGATGAATCCAGATACACGATCCATCAGTCTGATGGCTGTGTGTGGGCATGGCAGCAGCCGGGGGAACGATATTTACCATAGTGCACTGTTCCTACGGTCAAGTTTGAGCTTGCAGTGTACTCGTGTGTGGGTGTTTTCCGTGGCATGGTTCCGGCCCATTGGTTATCGTGGGCAAACCTATTAAACAGCACGTCTACCTCGATATTCTGGATAATTATGCCCTACCAACTCTGTAGCAATACCATGGAATCGAGCCTTGTTGGTACCAGAAGGATAATGCACGGAGCCATAAAGGAAGGATTGTTACTACGTGGTTGCACGATAATTCCGTATCAGGTGTGGACTGGCCAGCACAGAGCCCTGATTTTAATCCCATAGAGCACCTATGGGATGAATTAGAGCGATGCATAAGAAGTTTGGAACCAAGGCCTACTATTAAGCAACAGTTAGCGGCAGCATTATGTACTGAATGGAAGCACATACCTATCGCTGTGTTCCAAAACCTTGCCGAAAGCATGCCTCGAAGGGTCAGTGCATGCATTAAGGCCAAAGGTGGACCGACTCCGTACTAATGTATGTCTATAAATGCTATGCTGTGTTTCTCGTCTAGGTGCCCGGTGACTTTCGCCAATAGAGTGTATATTGAGTTGGAAAGAAAGTAATCTCTGATGACGAATTACCAGAAGTCGAAGCAGCGGCCACGGCGCACATTGGGCGCTGAGATTGAACAGCACACTGGCATGACATCAGTAGGTAAATGGCTTAAGTCAGGTACAGTTAGCCATCAGAAGGTGAACACTGTAAGCGCCAGCCAACATGGAAGTGGACAAAGAGCACATCCACCATCGCATGCTGTATGAGTTTTGTCGCGGTTTAAGCCCCGCAAGTGCTGTAAGGAACATTATCAGGGTGTACCCCGACGCCATATCACATCGTCAGTGTTGTCGTTGGTTCGAACGGTTTCGAGAGGGAAATTTTAGCCTGTCAGACCATTCCAAAGCAGGAAGACCTGCAACAGTTGATATGGACATACTGAAGACCTTAGTAGAGACCGACTCACGTGTGACCACGCGGGAGTGTCCCGAACAGTTGGGAACTATCCACACGAGCATTATCACGACCCCATGAACTCACAGTTGAACAGTAAGCAAATCGCATGAGTGCATGCATTTCCCCTCCTGCACGTGACCAAGTTGAGCCGTTTTTGGACCGCATTGTGACAGGTGAAGTGCAATAGGCCCTGTATGACAATTTCAGCTCCCGGAAACAGTGGTTGGACCCAAAATAGACGCCCGTTTATTTACTTTTATTTATTTATTTATTTATTTGTGAGCGCATCCCTGCAGATGGTATATCTGGTTACAGGAATTGCTATAATTATATTTACAGTGATAATTACCAGGTAATATTTACAATCTTGCAAAACGTGCCTTATGAAAAAAATTATTACTTACATTAAAAATATCCGGACATTCTTCAAGTGAGTTGTGAAGCCTATACATTTTACTTAACGGAGAATTTTTTTCCAGCATCAGTTCTGCAAAATGGCGCTGCAGATAGTTCACATTTTGTCCTCGGTAAACGTGCTAACACGGAAACTTAATTGGTTTACAATTTAAGTATCATCAATCTCTCCATTGATGATACCGTACAGGAACTTGAGTTGGAGAGCCTTCTTTCTCGATTGTAGAGAGGTCATCTTGAAGAATGTCAAAAGGTCAGCAGTCGGGATGTCCGCTATATAAACACCAGTCGATTTGTAAAAATGGTGTGTAGATTTATTTATTTTTTAACTTTCTCGATTTCATTTACTAGATTTACGACGCTATGGCTCCAAATTATCGCCGCATATTCCAGCGAGGATCTTACCGTTGTCTCAAAAACGCGAATAAGTGTCTGAGTATTCGAGAAATACTTGGAATGTCGCATGATAAATCTAAGATTTCTGTACACCGTACGTACAATTCTTTTGATATGACTTTTAAAGTCCGACCAGTTATGCTTACCCTCAAAGATGGCGTAACTGGTCGGACTAACTGGTCGGAAAGACGTAATGTCCTGCTGTCTGTTTTTGTGGAGTATGCGGGGTGTTGTGTTTTTTGAGCTGGTACCGGACAACACTACGATTACTGCCGATGTGTGCTGCTGTCAGCTCGACGATCTGTACGCATCGCTCACGTCGAAACGACCAGCACTAATGAACCGCAAAGGCGTCCTCCTGCAATAGGATTGAGCGATGCCTCCCACAGCACGGGTGACCTTATCTTAAGAGCTGCGAGCTGCTGCCGCATCCAGTTTATTCCCCTGACATTGCCATAAGCGACTACCTCTTTTTGTGGTAGCAGCATTTCCTGGACGGACAGCGGTTCACCAAAACCGGGACGATGCCGAACTCTCACTTACTTATTTCTTTAGGTGGAAGCCGCCACAATTCTACAGGGACGGTATCCAACAGCTGTCCAGACGATGGAAGCAGGTCGTGGCAAGCGATGGTGACTACATTTTGGAGGGATTTGGGCTTGTATATATGGTAATTAGCACTTTTCTGTTGCCTTGCATTTGCACACATTACTTTCTTTACAGCCCAATACAGTGACAGACCCCGCATTGGTAATTGCTTCAACTAAGCTCCCGTGGACCATCATGAGAATTGCCAGATCACGTAACGTTAAGCGGAATTTGTTTCGTACTCTCCAATTGCAGAGTTAAATACGTAGCGCGATCAAAAAGTTCCGATACTAGGTACGTAGAGCGGCAACAGATGGCAGTACGCTGATGCGCGAGCAGCGGTGGAGGGCAGTGACCTTCATGAGTCATTGTGTCGAGTGGCGTCGTTCTGTGAACATCGGGAGCTGTGCTACACGATGTTTGGTGACCACGTGCAGAACACAGCTGCGATTTCGGTATGGACTGCAAACTAGAGCAGCGAGCGAACATCAAATTCTGCGTCAAACTTGGCAAATCGGGAACGGAGACGCATGAAATATTGTGGCAGGCTTACGCAATGAATCATGCGAGGTGTTTTGAGTGCACTCCAGAACGGCACTCGAAGACGACGAGAGGTCAGAGCGACCGTCCACGAGCCAAACCCCCGAAAATGTGGACAAAATTAGAGAACTGGTCCATGAGGATCGTCAGAGAACCATTCAAGACATTGCTACCATCGTCAATGTATCATATGGAACAGTGCAAAAAATTCTGACGTCCGTTTTGAACATGCACTTCATTGCTGCAAAGTTTGTGCCAAAGATTCTGAACCCCTAGCAGAAAGCGCTCCGTGTCGAACTCTGTAAAGATATTCGTCAACAGTTGTTGAATGATCCAACGTTCCTGTCGTGGGTCATCACTGGGGACGAGACTTGGGTCTACAGATGACCCGGAGACCAAACAACAGTCGTTGCAGTGGTAGAGCCCGGCATCTCCACTACCGAAAAAGGCCCGACAGGTCCGGAGCACAACCAAAAGCATGCTCACTATGTCCTTCGACATTCGTGGGGTTGTGCACTGTGAATTCGTCCCCCAGGGCCAGATCGTCACCACCCTTTTTCACTGCGATGTTGTGCGGAGTCTTAGGGTGGGACATTCGCCGCAAACTCCCTGAAATGTGGCGCAGGGGCGATTTCCTGCTTCATAACGACAATGCAGCAGCTCACAGAGCGTTAGCAACACGCCAGTTTTGCAGCGGCAACAGCATGACTATCCTTCCTCGCTCGCCTTATTCGCCGGATTAGACCCCCTGGGACTTCTTTCTGTTAACGAAGATGAAGCTGAAGCTCAAGGGTCACCGTTTCGAAACCGTGGACGAGATCCAGCGTGAATCTCAGACGGTGCTTGACCCGATTCGTGAACAGGACTTCCAGGGAGCGTTCCAACAGTGGCAAAAACGCTGGCAGTGGTGTATCGCTGCCCAAGGAGACTACTTTGAGGGAGATCATAGCCAGACTTAAGTAACACGATTCGCGAACAGGACTTCCAGGGAGCGTTCCAACAGTGGCAAAAACGCTGGCAGCGGTGTATCGCTGCCCAAGGAGACTACTTTGACGGGAAGATTTTTTTTTTTTTTTTTGATTGGAGGTTTAACGACCACCGTGAGCAACTCAATGGGCTATAAGCAGTCGCCCGTCCCTAATGTAGGGTCACTGGTTCCAGGGAAGGGAGAGAGCCAGTGCCGTAAGACAAACACAACATCCATGCCTCACCGGGATTCGAACCAGGACCCCTCACGGACGAATGATCAGAGGCCAGCGCCTTAGACCACTGCGCCACCGGGGCGGCTGAGGGAGATCATAGCCAGAATTAAGTAACACGATTCGCGAACAGGACTTCCAGGGAGCGTTCCAACAGTGGCAAAAACGCTGGCAGCGGTGTATCGCTGCCCAAGGAGACTACTTTGAGGGAGATCATAGCCAGAATTAAGTAACACGATTCGCGAACAGGACTTCCAGGGAGCGTTCCAACAGTGGCAAAAACGCTGGCAGCGGTGTATCGCTGCCCAAGGAGACTACTTTGAGGGAGATCATAGCCAGAATTAAGTAACACGATTCGCGAACAGGACTTCCAGGGAGCGTTCCAACAGTGGCAAAAACGCTGGCAGCGGTGTATCGCTGCCCAAGGAGACTACTTTGAGGGTGATCATAGCCATACTTAAGTAACGTAAGTACTTTGTTGTATATCGGCCTAGTCTCGGAACGTTTTGATCTGACCTCGTATTAGCATTTAGTAAAGCATGTAAGTTGGAATTGTCGTTTTTAAGAATAATACACCTAGGGAAATATTTGTTCGGAAATTGCCGTTTATCAAAATTGTATTGCAAACATTTTGAAATTTCACAATGGGTTGTTAGATGGATATTAGCTCTGTGTATTCTTGCATGAATCAGCTGCGTTTGCTTGTACTTGACGTTTCATGTAAAGTAATGTTCTCATTAATAAATTAAGAAACAGAGCTAAAGTATTTTCATTGTATTATGATATGAAAATTCTCGATATACTCAGTTAAATAAAAAAACATACGCCAGTGACATTGCCATATTCAAAGTAAGTTTACTAAAGATATGCATGTGCACAGATCGGGTTGTTTACTGGCCGCGATTTATGCCATTGTGATGAATTTTTGCGGAATTAAAAACAATACGCATTCAGCATTTTTATCGCGAATGACTATGTATTTTTGTTAATATGGAATAGGGAAAGACTATTCCGGTGACTGTCACTATCAAAAAATGTGCTTGGCCTTGAATTTGAGAACGATGATATCAAAATGTTGCAATGAAGTTATTACATTACATTTTAATCGTTTAAATCATTTATCGTTCGTTAAAAGTTTTACCCATAACCAGAGATGGGAACGAGTCACGCTTCAGCGGATCAACGAGTTGAAAATTTCTTGCGGGTCAAACAGGTCGGGTCAAGGTGCTCCTGACGCGATTTCGACTCAGCTTTATTTCCATTTTATTTTTAAAAAAATATTTAACGGAAAAACGCGCACTGGGGAATTTTGTGCTCGTTGCTTGCCCCCGCGGAGTGAAAAATGATTTGTCATGCAAAAATATTTTAGCCTTTTTGTTAAAGCAACGAAGATTTACACCGACCGACGATACTGCGCAGACGTCAGACACACCGACGCCATATCGTAAAATGATACTTCCTTTGTGTTTGTTTTCAGTACGATTGTCCGGAACAAGGTACAGGTAAACGCATCTCTCTTGCTTCTTTGCTGATTCACTCTCTCACAGCCCGCGTGTCACATTGTGAGACTGAGAGTTACTGTTCAAATCGCGTCTTTTGCATTGAACATTGAGAGGTTTTCGTTTGACGTGCCAACATCCCGTTCCCATTGCATGTCCTGTCGGAATTAATGCCTTATATGTTAACATGGGTGAATCAATTTTCACAGCTTGTGGTAAGCTGGAGCTTGTGATGACTGGTGTTGCTGCGAAACACATTCTGAAGCTTGATATGTTATCAAGAAAACAGCAAAAAACTAAAATTAAACATACCACAAGTTACGTAATTCAAATTTTTTTAGTGTAGCGCCTTCTGAATTCAGTGGAACAGTTTTAACATTACTGCGGAGGGACTTTCTGACTCTTTTTTTTTTTTTTTTTTTTTTATTGGAATTTTAACGACCGCCGTGAGCAACTCAATGGGCTATAAGCAGTCGCCCGTCCCTAATTTAGGGTCACTGGTTCCAGGGAAGGGAGAGAGCCAGTGCCGTAAGACAAACACAACATCCATGCCTCGCCGGGATTCGAACCCGGACCCCTTTCGGACGAATGATCAGAGGCCATCGCTTAGACCACTGCGCCACCGGGGCGGCCTTTCTGACTCTCGTAGATGTGTTTGAAAGCATGCGTAAAACATCCAGGTTATGCGACGGACAACAGCTTCAGCACTTCGTTTTTTTATTTTTTATTTTTTTATTTTAATTGGAGGTTTAACGACCACCGTGAGCAACTCAATGGGCTATAAGCAGTCGCCCGTCCCTAATTTAGGGTCACTGGTTCCAGGGAAGGGAGAGAGCCAGTGCCGTAAGACAAACACAACATCCATGCCTCACAGGGATTCGAACCCGGACCCCTTTCGGACGAATGATCAGACGCCATCGCTTAGACCACTGCGCCACTGGGGCGGCACAGAACTTTTTGTAGGTAAGTGAGTGAATTAGACGTTCCCGTAATACGTTTGTTTGATTTCCATATAAACCACTAAACACACTGCCGGCCGCCCTGGTGGCGCAGTGGTCTAAGCGATGGCCTCTGATCATTCGTCCGAACGGGGTCCGGGTTCGAATCCCGGTGAGGCATGGATGTTGTGTTTGTCTTACGGCACTGGTTCTCTCCCTTCCCTAGAACCAGTGACCCTAAATTAGGGACGGGCGACTGCTTACAGCCCATTGAGTTGCTCACGGAGGTCGTTAAATCTCCAATCAAAAAAAAAAAAAAAACACTGCGGAGAGACCTTTTGACCGCCCTGTATATTTATTATATATTGTGCTTCGAATTTATAGTTCAAAGCAGATTTGTCCGGGTCGGGTCCAGTTATATGACGTATCCGGGTGAAAGTCCAAAATGTTTGACCAGTTTCCAACTCTAGTCATAAGTATAACATGAGATAACCTTTCAGCATAACGTCACGTGACTTTTATGCCTTTCGATGTTGGAGCCAAAGTTTGTGACGTCATGCGTAGTTTTCCTGTGTATATGGTCGAAGGTTGAAATTCATCAGCAACTGCGAGAGGAGTTAAAATACTTCATTTTCTAACCAACTGTTATTCAATATGAATGCACAGTAATTCTTTTCTGCTGGTACTACAGATTCTTGGATGCCAATACACCGATTTTCCAAGTTATAGATCCATTCATTTATTTCTCAAGAGGTTTTGTGAACTGAACAATAGAAACTTTGCTAACTGGAAGAAAAAGGACTACAGGTGGTGTTAAAACACATGTCTTTGAATGCATGTCGCCATAAAAGCTTCGTTGTGTTATGATGCAGAACACTGGAGCAAATGTCTACTGCATATGTGCATCATACACACTTACAGTATAGTATTAAGAAATAGAAAAATATCTTTGCGATTTCAATTATTATTTTTAACCTGCTTCGGTGTGAAGCTGTGTGTTACTGTCCTCACATGTAATCTTTTCTCACGTGTTAAATATATGTGCCGGAATAAAAGTGGAATATTTCTCCGCAGTTGCAAGGTCAGTTAAAACCATTGATTTAAAGAACAAAACTGAAAAAGCTTTTCCGACTGATGTTGACACTACGACACACAGCTGCGCTTAAGGAAGGATTCTCATTTATTTATTTACACTGACGGAAAAAAATCCCAACACCACGAAAAAATAGTTGTAGAGGAATGAAATGGCGGCAACACATTTGTATAGGTAACATATTTAATCGATTAAGGTTTCAATATCACGGCTTATTGTAAGCGCGAGAAGAGCCATTTTAAATATGAAATGCTGGTACATTAATAACCGGTGTGACCGCCAGAATGTTGAATGCAAACACGCAAACGTTCATGATGCATTGTGTCGTACAGGTGCTGGATGTCAGTTTGTGGGATGGAGTTCCATGCCTGTTGCACTTGGTCGGTCAATACAGGGACGGTTAATGCTGGTTGGGGGTGACGCTGGAGTTGTCGTCCAATGATGTCCCATACGTTCTCGATTGGTGAAAGATCTGGTGATCTAGCAGGCCACGGCAACATGTCGACACTCTGTAGAGCATGTTGATTTACAACAGCGGTATGCGGGCGAGCGTTATCCTGTTGGAAAACACCCCCTGGAATGCTGTTCATGAATGGCAGCACAACAGGTTGAATCACCAGACCGACGTGCAACTGTGCCGTCAGGGTGCGTGGGATAACCACGAGGGTGCTCCTGCTGTCATAGGAAATTGCTCCCCAGACCATAACTCCAGGTGTAGGTCCAGTGTGTCTCGGCCGCAGACAGGTTGGTTGCAGGCGCTCACCTGGCCTCTTTCTAACCAGCACACGGCCATCACTGGCACCCAGGCAGAACCGGCTTTCATCAGAAAACACAACAGATCTCCACTCCGTCCTCCAATGAGCTCTAGCTTGACACCACTGACGTCGCAAACGGCAGTGGTTTGGAGTAAGTGGAATGCACGCTACAGGGCGTCTGGCTCGGAGCTGTCCTTCAAGTAACCGATTTGTAACAGTTCGTTGTGTCACTGTGGTGGCAACTGCAGCTCGAATTGCTGCCGCAGACGTGGTACGATGCGCCACGGCCATACGCCGTACACGGCGGTCTTCCCTCTCAGTAATGCCACGTGGCCGGCCGGGACCCGGTCTTCTTGAGTCAGTACCTTCCCCTTGACCACCACTGCCAACAATCATGCACAGTGGCTACATTCCTGCCAAGTCGTTCTGCAATATTGCGGAAAGAAAATCCACTTTCTCGTAGCCCTATTACACGACCTCGTTCAAACTCCGTGAGCTGTTGATAATGGCTTCTTCGTCTTCTTAAAGGCATTCTTGACTAACATCAACACACTACGTCGAATCTCAACGATAACTAACGCTCACGAACGTTACAGCGCGTATTTACAGCAAACCTGCTTTGCATGTTCCGAGGGTCACTACTAGCGCCACGCGTATGCGCCGAGCGCGAAATTTGCATAGACGTCATCTTACAGATGTACTCTCACCGCCTACCAACTGTCGTTTATCTAGCACAACCCCTTCTTGGTGTTGGGATTTTTTTTTTCCGTCAGTGTATTTACATGACTGTGAGCGATTTCAAATATTTACCTTATCTTTTACAAAAGTTGGTGCTACTACACAAGTTCCACGATTCAGTGTTTTCAAGATCACGCAAATCTAAGTGACCACGATTATGTTTGTGTTGCTTTAACTGAACGACTTTGAAGGGGAATGAGGAAGTACATGTGAGATGTTTGATCTTTGACTTCGTTTTTATTTACAGCCAATGACGATGTCCGGGGCAGAGATGGAAACAGGTCACAGGGTCAACGGGTGGACGATTTCTTGCGGGTAAAACGGGTCGGGTCAACATGATCGTTACCCGATTTTGACCCGGTTTTATTTCCGTTTTATTTTTGAATACAAAAAAAAATATTTCAATGATTCCTTTGGAGGTCTTTGAAATAATACTTCATAGCTGCAGAGTATGATCCAGCAACTTGCTGAGAAGGGTAAAGAAATGGGGATTAAAAATTAACTTTCAGAAGACAAAACTGAAGTGCAACGCTTTTACAAGGAATGAAAATTTATCACTTGATGAGCAAAACTTGGAGATAACCGACTCCGACATTACTTTGGTCAGCAGATATAAAGCGAGGGTCACATTGATGCAGAAATTAATTGGCGAATAAAACTTGGTTGGAGAGTTTTGAGAAGAAACAGTACAATTTTTAAGAGCAATATGCCATAATGTCTTAAAAGAAAAGTGTTTAATCAATGCATCCTTCGTGTGCTTACGTACGCAGCACTGACGTGGACCTTAATTAAAAAAGACGTACGAAGACTGCAGACAACTGAAAGACAGAAAGAGGAACCCATTGATGAGCAAAATGACAAAAGTGGAAGATATCATGATCAGAGTAAAATTCCTGAAATGACAATCGATTGGACATAGTGCCCAGGAGAACGGACAACCGATGGACAACCGAAATTTTAGACTGGATTCCAAAGGACAGGAAAAGACCCAGAAGCAGACCACGTGGGAGGTGGGTGGATGGAGGCGACTGGACCAAGACAGTCCGTTGTTGAAGAAACTTGGGGAGACCTTCATTCAACAGTGGACTGATAATGATTGACGATGTTGATATATTCGACTTTATAGCTCAAAGCAGATTTATCCGGGTCAGGCCCGGGTAGGATCCAGTTATGTGAAGACCAGGTCCGAATAGGGTCCAGTTATGTGACGGCCAGGTCCGGGTAGGGTCCAGTTATGTGACAGCCCTATCCGTGTAGCGTCCAGTTATCTGACGGCCAGGTCCGGGTAGGGTCCAGTTATGTAATGGCCAGGTCCGGGTAGGGTCCAGTTACGTGACGGCTAGGTCCGGGTAGGGTCCAGGTATGTGATGGCCAGGTACGGGTAGGATCCAGTTATGTGAAGGCCAGGTCCGGGTAGGGTCCAGTTATGTCTGGGGCAGGCTTCTCTTTATACGTGTGACCTTCAAATAGCGTTGGAGCGATTCACTCTATCTTTGTTGATAATGTTTCATCATATCAAACTGTTGAGTGTGCGGCAATGTTCCAGACACTGAAATAACAGACCACCGGGAGAAACGAGTTATTTGGGAAGACAAAATGAAGAAGTTGTTTTGGGTCTTAAGACGGAGAAACGAAAGTTATAGATGTAATTAACAGCGCTTCTTAAGTTGTGAATGCTTCGTTGTATTACCTCATAGAACAACAAGAGGTTGAGTACTTTGTTACGAAGAAGTCTTCCAAAACTGAAAGAGATGCCTCGGTGGCACAGTGGTTTTACCGTTGGCTTGTGGCCATCGTCCGAGATGAGTCTGGGTCCGAATCCCGGTGAAGCATGGATGTTGTGTTTGTCTTGCGGCACTGATTCTCTCCCTTCCCTGAAACCAGCGGCCCTAAATTAGGGACGGGCGACTGCCTATAGCCCATCGAGTTGCTTACGATGATTGATAAAGGACCCCACTCGCTCCCACCCCCGAAAACACTGAAGGCAACTTATTTTTAAGTCTTTTATTTACTTTTTTTTTTTTTAAACTAAAAACGAATATCTTTTTTTTGTCAGAGTTTAACTATCCTGGTGTGCATATACGATATAAGAAATTCCCGCCTCTAATTTAGAGCCAATGGTTCTAAGAATGGGACGAATAGGACAAACACAGACAGCGCCTATGTCTCTTCCGTGAGTCGAACTCGCAACCATCTCAGATGACAGGAAAGATAGCATAAACAATTTCTTCTTAGCAGTCCATTCATCATTCACGGATGATCATTCAGTGATCATTCAAAAGAATGGTAATTAAATTTCCAATTGTCACTACGCTCACGGAGTAAATCATTCGTTGATGGATTCCGTGTTTACGACCAAAGCGCTTTAACAGCCACAGATCTCTTTAAGCACTAGGCGAAAGCCCGTCAATAATGATGGAATAATAAAAGTCATGCAGAGTAATTTTTTAAATCATTCACGTATGCCGGCGGAATACGCCGAACTTTAAAAGCGTTGCTTCGTCATTAATCGTTGCGTCATTACCATTTTAATTGTAGCCTGTCCTTTCACCCAATGAGAAGAGAGCACTAAAAATAGCTTCGTCACCATGGCAGCCTGTCACGGGACCAGAACTTTCCTGTGTGGTTATCGCTGAAGACAGAGGAAGCCGTTCGTTTCTTTTCTTTACGTCTTTAAAAAATGCTTAAAAATCAGAAAATGCTTAAAAATCAGAAAATGATTTTTTTCTGAATGTTTTTTAAAAGAGGGATGATATTTATGAGTTATGCTGTAAAAATTGCAACGCGTTATGATTTATAGTTTGCCATATATCCGGTTTTTTTAGAACGGATCCCATCGCGAAATAGATAATTTTGCGAAATTTAAAATTTTAATTTCTTGTAAACTAAATCGAAGTTCAAAAAAGGGCGACAAGGTGAAAAAATTCGGCCATGGTCCTACATGCTTACAAAGTTTTGTGGTTCTGTTTCTGTTAGTGTGTCCGGAACGCGAACTGATAGCACTCTTTTGTTTACCTTAACTTTGAAATACAATAGCTCTTGAAGTATGATCAAAATCGAAAAACGGTTTATTTCAGCGTGTTTTTTAAACAGTTCTTTACAAACGATGCAAATTTCATAATTTTGTGTTCAATACTTTTTGCGATGCGAGCTAGGAAAGCGCGAGTGTCGTGACATTTCTAAAACAGCGGCGGCGGCGGCGGCGGCGGCGGCGGCGGCGGCGGCGGCGGCGGCGGCGGCGGCGGCAGCGGCGGCAGCAGTAGTTACTTTTTTTAGAATAGAGATAAACTTCCCAAAAGAGCACGCACTCTGCATCATTAACTGTTCACGATGAATGATTTTGTCACGAGCTGGTTCGTGTCTAACGATTAGTGCACGCAATTCAAATGAATGGCATTCACATATCACTCCTATTATTAAATTTCGGCATTATTTCCTAGGGACTGGTTATAGCTTACTCACATAACGGTTGACACTTATTAATTATCGGCATTACTTTTCTTACTGCGAATTCGTTTCCGAAAATTCATCCAAGTGGAATAAAGTTAAAATTGATGTGACTTCAGTGTGTGTTGTAGTAATGGAGGATCCAATTATTATCGTTCATGGAGGTGAGATCGAACCATGTATCATTAACTGTTAAAACTGATTCGCTGTGAACGAATCGTTCACAAACGGTCCATCGCCATTAGCAATCAGCCCATGCTTCTGATTTCGTTGTTATTGGAGAAGAGGACAATCATTTTCCATGTGTAAATAAAAGCGAAAACATCTTTTATGGAAAAGGATTCCAAGCTGAAACTACACTAGATTCGATTTTGAACAACACAGGGACGAGTACAGAAAATTCATGTATTTTGTGCTTTCTTTTTTTATTATTAGGGGTTTAACAATTACCGTGAGCAACTCAATGGGTTTTAAGCAGTCGCCCGTCCCTAAGTTAGGGTCACTGGTTCCAGGGAAGGGACAGAGCCAGTGCCGTAAGACAAACACAACATCCATGCCTCAACGGGATTCGAACCCGGACCGTCACGGACGAATGGTCATTTGTGGTTTCCTCCAGGATCATTATAAACTAGCTGTAAAACCCGTTGAGATAAGAATACAACGAGTTCAAGAAATCACTTATTGCTATTCAAGCGTTTATCATTATCTTCGATGTGCTTCATTGTTCATGAATAGAAATACAAAATACGGAAGCGTTTGCCGGATGATAATCCTCCCTTGGTAAGGGATATGGACTCCCTTTCGCATACTACCCCATGTTTTTTGTGGGGAAGGGGGTAGGGGGGTATTACTTTTTTTGTTGCATTTATCAATTAAGTCAACATTAGAAACTATCTTTGTACACGATATATTTTTGTAAATATCTTTTCGGAATCTGGAAATACTTTTCCTTATTCTGGCCCATGGATTACTTTAACTCTGACATCATCAAACCGTCGAACCCTTGACAATGCAATATAAAGTTGTCCATGCCTAAACACTGGTTCAGGAAAGTAGATACCTACGTTGTCCAGTGTATGACCTTGAGACTTATTAATGGTCATCGCAAAGGCGAGTTTTACAGGAAATTGTTGACCACGCGAACATCCAATATCACCATTTATTTCAGTTGCACTACATTTTTGTCTCCTTTTTCTGACATCTTCGGCATTGCGGTGGTTAACTTCTTGTCTTTCGACTACAATGTGCTGTTGCCGCCTTGCTTGGTCGTATTAGGCCTTGCGGCGTTTAGCTTCAATCTCTTCATCTAAGAAAGAGGTAATTTTCTTTTTAGACGCGGCATAGGCGAGGTTTAAAGCAACAGTAAAGTTTGCGAAGGACAGTAACGTTCGTCCTTACCTTACTTAGCGCCAGTAAAGCAAAACATCTTACAACCTACAACTGTGTGCTTCTACTTCCACCACACCCGGAAAAAAAACTCTAACTTCGAACGAAAGAAAAAGATGTGGACAAAACATTCAACAGGAACAGTTACGGATAACATTGTTTGAACACTGGAATATAAATGTTCGTCTTCTTCTGTTAAACAGAGTACGTAGTTGTTTGTTTAAGGTTAAAAAGTGATCTACATCGTCTCAAGTCTTCCCTTTTATATAGTAAGATTATCATTCTTCTTCAGGTAATATGTTCAGGCAAGGATGTAAGCTATTCATCACCTTGAGCTGCGCGCAGTCATGGCGAAAGATATTCTAGGGAATGACTATTACTATGATATGGCCCCCGTTGTTTTTTCTCATACGAAGCTCAATCGCCAGAAAGGGTTCCACATATGCATGGGCAATTTCAGTGATCCCTCAGTTACATTACATTCGCGAAACGCCTGAAAACAGCAAGTTGTACGTTCGGTACCAGGATTGGAGCCCCCAACAGTCGCCTACCACACATAAATGAAGCTGGAGATTAACCAAATGCAGCACGTTGATGTTGAACTTTGTTCGCTGTTATTGTTACTAAATTCGTGTTAAAACAGGATTTAGTAACAATAATAGCGAACAAAGGAGTGTAACTCGTGCAGAAGGTCTTCTAATTCCTTCACAAATTTTATCTTTACAGGCATGATTGTTGTAACGAGATTTTTATGATAACACCTGCTTGATGCCGATGCAATATTTGCGGTGCCATAAACGAGCATTCGTTATAATGACAGTGTTTCGTGACATAACTGTGACGAACTTTCAATGTACATACGGGTTCATTTTAGACGATGAAAAATGAGAAATATAGCAAAACAAAATTCTTCACGCGAAGCAAGATATGGGTATCTAATCTGCAATGCACGCACACAGAAAGATCAAGAGAAACTCGATTTACTTAAAAAAAATTCGAAACGGAGCTTACTTCTATTTGCACCAATTAAACTTTTCTTTGCCTTTGCGTGTGTGTGTGTGTGTAGTTCGTAATGATGCATAACAGAGACATCTATGCACAGAAAGAACATGAATCTTTTCATGAATACAGGATATATTTTCTGACACAAATGAAACACGGAGCAGAGTGGCCAACGCAGAAACGTTATCTGTTTGAAGAACATAGTTTTTGTTGGGTTTATTTCCCAACAATACTTTTAGATTGTAGCTAAATACATAAAGAAGTGCATATGATCTGGCGGCAAAGATAATAAAAGTCATGAATATTTCACATTTCGTGCCAGATTGCGGGCAACGGATGAATTATATTTATAAAATAGTTATTTTAGTGTAAAAAACATGTTTCAGGTTAGTAAAGAAGGTAAAGGGTATGAGTAATTCCATATTTTTTGACTAGTAGAAGAACAGATAAGGAAATTAATATCCGATAACATCAAGATATTTTTTCAGAACTATTTACGATATTTTTCCTCTCCAAGAGACGTTTTATAGATGACGCATGCTTTATTATTATTCTCAGCTTTAAATTTTTTGTTCTAAATGTTTTTCTCAACACTTTAAAACCAAGTAACAAAGAGATGTTGAGTTCCCCATGTTTAACTAGTAGAAGTGCTTATAGGGTAACTGAGTTACCCCACATTTTTAAATAGCAGCTCCCAATCTTCAACGAGCAGAATAGCGCTAAAGGAAACTCACATCTTACGATGGCGTCGAAACAGGTTTGTAGAAATGTTTTCGACATTTTACCTCTTCAAAAGATATTTTTTGATAAACCCGGTCATCATGTGAGCATTTCTATTTGGGAAGCGCAGAAAATTTTGTGCACTATTTGATTCAGATACATCAGCTGCTTAAAGGGATAAGATACATGTTTCTGAAAATTTTGAGCACTATTGATTCAAATACATCGGCCGCTTAAAGGGATGAGATACATGTTCCTAAAATTTTTGAGAACCACTTGATTCCGGTACATTGGCCGCTTAAAGACATAACATATACAATGAAGAGCAATTGAATTAGAGATACCTGTCCAGTAACGTGTAGCACCACCTTTCGCCCTGATGACCGCGGCGATTCGTCTCGGCATGGACTCGACAAGACACCGAAAGCGTTGGAAACCATACGGATCCACGACCCCTGAACAAGCTCCCACAGTTCACGAAGATTTGATGGAGGAGGATCAGAGCCTCGAACATCTCTCTCGATGGCATCCCAGATGTGCTCGATGGGATTTATGTCAGGTGACCTAGCTGGCCAAGAAAGCGAGGTCCCGTCGGTGGAGTGCTCATCGAACCATTTGGATACAATACGGGAGCGATGGCACGGTGCATTGTCTTGTTGCAGGATGAGGTCCTCAGTGGGATGTTGAAGACGCACTAACGGGAGCAAATGGTCGTCCAGGAAATCCCGGTAACGTTGACATGTGAGGGACGATGTCACACGTACCAGGGATCCCATTTCAGTCTACGTAAACAGTCCACAGACGAGAAAGTCACCCCCACCAGCTTGAAGAGTACCCTGCTGGCAAGAAGGATCCATCGCTTCATGTAGTTTGCGCCGTACTCGTATCCTGCCATCCGCATGTACCAACGTGAATCTCGACTCATCAGTCCAGGCAACATTTTTCCACATGTCTAGGGTCCAGTGGCGATGTTCCCGCGCCCATGCTAATCTTTGCACCCTGTGATGTGCGGTCAGCAGCGGTACCCTCGTGGAACGATGGCTTCTGTACCCCATAGCGAGGAGATGGTTCTGGATGGTGCGGCTGCTTACACGTTTTAGTGCACCAGCGTTAACTTGCCGAGTGATTTCTTGCACTGTGGCCCGTCTATCCGCTGTTACAATGCGAGCTAGCCGACGAGGACCCCGCTCATCCACACGCTGCTGTCCACGGCAGTTGGCCCTTGCAGAGATGGTTTTACCGGATTCGATGTACTCACGGCGCACCCGTGACACAATGGCTCGTGAAAATCCTAGTGCCTGCACGACTTCCGAGATGGAATGACCCATTCGTCGGGCCCCGACAATTTTTCCCACGATCAAATGCGCTTAGATCCTTCGTCTTACCTATACTGCGTCCGACTCTTACTGATTTCCGTCGCATCACTCCTTATATTGTTGGATCGCTGCATACGTCATGTCGTTTCCGTTTACAGGGCCGCCCACAACGCCACATTTGCATAACACCAGCTGTCTCTAATTTAATTGCTCTTCAGTGTATGTTCATGAAAATTTTTAGCACCATTTGATTTAGATACATCTGCTGTTTAAAGAGATAAGATACATGTTCCTTAAAATTCTGAGCACCATTGGATTCCGGTACATCGGCTGCTCAAAGGGTCAAGATTTAGTGTGAAATCAGAAATTGAAAACGCTGTTAAGGATTCGAAATTTTGGTATCGCCAGATGAAGTGAATTGTCGATCTATGAAGTACTAAAGACTGCATTTTATATTGCTTATTGCAAGTATTTCTTGTTTTTATCATGCTGTAAGTTTTTTTTTTTTTTTTTTTGGAATTTTAATTAGAAAAAGAACTAAAAAATGCATTTTCATGATATTTTTAGAGTGTAAGCTTTGGTTGTTCTTCTGTTTGAATATTTCCGAGTTTTTACCACCTCTTAATATTTTTTATTGCATTTTCTTTGAAAAGATGTGTAAAAAAACAATGCGAGATTATTAGCTCCTGTGTTAACAGGGAATTATATAGGTCTTATATCATGGTTCGTTTACCGACCTAGGCATGAAAATTTTATAACACAATGGGCAATTTCTGTTAAGCGTCCCTTTTTGCAACCGTGATTAAACTAAACATGAAAATAAAAATTTGGATTTAAGAGGCACAAACACTTCACAGTCATCTAATGTTTCATTTGTTTTTTATTTTTTGATAACATAAACTTCCTTTTAGAAGACGATGAGGGAGAGACGATGATGCACGGATTGCTTAAAGTAAATGAGATGATCGAACATTTATAATGGAAAGCGTGGAAGAAAATTAATCATAAAGCGCACATAATCATAAATCTTTAGTCTTTTATTGATACACAGTTTATATCACTCAGTGCTTTTCCTGTTCGTCAACCAAGCCCTGACACCAAATGTTTTTGTCGTCTGGTATAAACTGCCATGACTACGATTTGTCGGGATCTTCAGCACTCTCCGCGGGCTACTACTATACTATATTGAAGATGCATATTTTTGCATTATTAATGACATCTATAAAAATGCAAGTGAAAAGGTTCAGTTATTTGATGATACAGCACCTATAAAAATTGGAAAAGGACTAAGACAAGGTGACCCCCATATCTCCTAAACCTTTCAAAGCCTCATATCTTTCAGTCATTGAACTGGGAAAACAAAGCGATACAGATTAATAGAGGTCATTTAACTCACCTTCGTTTTCCTGATGACAGTCAGTTTTGCAACTACCCCTTCACAGCTGCACAGTATGATCCAGGAACTTGCTGACAAAAGTAAAGAAGTAGGACTAAAAATGAACTTTCAGAAAACAAATTGATGTACAATGCTTTTACAGGAAATGAAGATTTATCGATTGACGGAGAAAGCTGGAGATGACCGATACCTACATTTACCTTGAACAACAGATATCAAGCGAGAGTCACATTGACGGAGAAATTTATCGAAGTATAAAACTTGGTTGGAGAGCTTTTGGAAGAAACATTACAATTTTAAAGAGCAATATGTCAAAAATGTCTTAAAATAAAAGTGTTTAATCAATGCAACCTTTCGGTTCTTACATACGGAGCAACGACTTTGCAAGTCTTTTTTTATTAAACTAAAAAAGACATACAAAGCGTGCAGATAACTGAAAGAAGCCTGGAGAGATGCGAGATTGGTGCAACCAGGAAAGTGGCTCAGGAAAAATGAGAAGAGTGGAAGACATCATGATCAGAGTAAAATCCCTGAAATGGCAGTGGGCAGGACATTATGCCAGAAGAGCGGACCAGCAATGGACAACCGCAATTTTATACCAAAAAACAGGAAAAGACCCAAAAGAAGACCACGGGGGAAATGCGTGGATACGGAACTCAATTTTGGACAATTCTTGTGAATGTAGCAGCGAGTTTTTAGACCTAAGGCCTGATGATGGAATGTGACATTGCGACAGCGCATTGTCACATTGTGCTTTAGGCGGAGTTTGGTGCAAATTTGGTGTTAGGCGGGGTTCGGTATAAAGTTCTGTAGCTCTTAATAGTAATTAAGATTTTAAATTTCTGTAAATATATATTTAATAATTTTAAATACGATGTTAATACCAAATTTTAATAAGAATACCTTGAATTATTTCCCACGCGGACGATAATACGATAATTCAACTGTGGCGTGAATAAAGATTTTTCCCATTTTAATTATTATCACAGTGAAACCTCAGTTATACGTTTTTCCATGCGATAGTTTTAAAAACGTGTAAATGTAAAAAAAGTATAAACGACATTTCAAAACGTTATACGCTCGTGCTATTGTAAAATGTATACTTCAAAGAAGTACATATAAGATGTTCCTTAATAATGATTTATTAAACTTGAAACGGTGGCGAGAAAAAATGCGTTATAAATTATGATATGCACTGTATTGACAAAAGTCACCGGACACCCCTTCAAAAGCAAATGAACGGATCCGCTACGTTGTTAAGATGCGCGGTACAGCTGCAAATGGTATAACCCGCAGCTGACCGAGATCATATCGCACTGTGAGGTTGAGTGAAAATGTCGCGGCAGGGGAAAACTGACTTTGAGAAGGAAAGATTGTTTGGTGGTATGATGTTAGTAGGTTGTCCATAAGAGAAACCAAGAGGCGTTTAAGCATACCCAAGTCAACTGTTTTGGATGTAGTGAATAAGTGGAAGACACATGGCGTGCCTGAAGCAGCAAAACATTCCGGCAGAACAAAGAAAATCAGTGATAGAAGACGTCGAAGCCTCAGGAGAGTCGTTACAGCTAATCGACGGAGTACTGTACAAGACCACAGTGTACAGGTGAGTAAAAATGCTGGAGCCTCGGTATGTACACGTAGCATTCGCAGAGAACTTCATTCCATGGGTTACCGCGGTCGTGCGGCTGCTCATAAGCCTTTCATCTCCACTCGGAATGCTACTCGTCGTTTAGCATGGCGTAAAGAACATTTATCGTGTACTGTATATCAATGGAAACCGGTCCTTTGCACTGATTAATCCAGATACACGATCCATCAGACTGTTGGCCGTGTGTGGATATGACGGCAACTGGGGCACGCTATTTACCACAGTGCACTGTTGCTACGGTCAAGTTTGGAGCTGGCAGTGTGCTCGTGTGTGGGGGTGTTTTTCGTGGTATGCTCCCATCCGACTGGCTATCGTGGACAAACCTGTTAACTAGCACGTCTACCTCGATATTCTGGACAATTATGCCCGACCAACTCTGTGGCAATATTATAGAACCGAACCTTGTTGGTACGAGCAGGATAGTGCACCGAGCCATAAAGCAAGGTTTCAAAATCGCTTTATTCTAATTTATCATAAGAAAACATAAGAGGGAGACGTACAGTATTGGGCGTCTCACTGAGAAATAATACAAAACTGTTAAAACATGATGGTATATACACTGCAATGACAATGGGGATGAATAACCAATGCTGCAAGCAAAGCTTATTGAATAAAAATTGCAGAAGTGACAGAGAGAAACACATCGTGTCACATGACATTGGCTGGGCATGATTTACAGGATAACACAGGCGAAACAATAGTACACAATTAGAAAAAGAACAGCACAAACACCGCCGTGAAGGTAAAACATTACATACATGAGATAAAAACACAGCGTGCACAATTGTGCAAGTTATTTAACGAGGGCACCAAAGCAACATAATACAGGCGGGGTGAAAGTAAGTAATGTACACGAGTAAGCATGAAAATACACTGAGATGGCATTAGCATTCACAATTCAACAGTAGTGTGGATTGCACGAGTCGTAGAGTGGAGGAGGGGCACCAGGGTGCCACGGAACTCAGCAAAGGAGGTGTAGAATGTCCACAGAGCCCTGATCTTAATCCCATAAAGCACCTATGGGATCAATTAGAGCGCCGCATAAGAAGTTTGGAACCAAGGCCTACTACTAAGAAACAGTTAGCGGCAGCATTATGTACTGAATGGAAGCGCACACCTATCGCTGTGTTCCAAAACCTTGTCGAAATCATGCCTCGAAGGGTCAGTGCATGCGTTAAGGCCAAAGGTGGACCGACACCGTACTAATGTATGTCAATAAATGCTATGTTGTATTCCTCTTCTAGGTGTCCGGTGACTTTTGTCAATATAGTGTATATTGCCACATTGTACAAGTCAGTCATAAAAGCCTATGAAAATCAAACTCCTTTTTTGACGACTCTACCCATCTATAAAAATCCTGATTCTAGATTAAGTGAAATTCTCGCAACTAAGAATCTAAGATAAGTGCTTCAGTACGGAACTCAAGAATTAACAGCCATTTTTTTCTGCGGATCTTTAGTGCATCCATTTAAAACCAGAATGTTGGATATTGATGATACATTAAGGATTCTTTTCCACTATGCCATGAAATAGTAGAGCCACAAAGTTATATCCCGGAGATTGATCAGTTTTTAAATGGTGCATA
The DNA here is from genome assembly GCA_039090855.1 of Macrothele yani. Classification (NCBI taxonomy): domain Eukaryota; kingdom Metazoa; phylum Arthropoda; class Arachnida; order Araneae; family Macrothelidae; genus Macrothele; species Macrothele yani. The sequence continues at coordinate 32,193,298 of CM076989.1, read as the reverse complement.
TGTGTATGAGTCATGAAATACGAAACCAGTTCTTCATCCGAACCGAAAGTAGACAACATATCCTTCTTCGATCTAATCAAGGTTCAACTTTAGTTGCACCAAGAACGAACACAACAACGCGCTCTCAATTCTCTCGAAGTTGTAACATACCGGGATACGTATTAAAGAATAAAAAAACCGTGTATTTTCGATAATCTGAATTTCAAATTTCAACGTGTAATCGCAAAAAGCATATAAATGAATTACGAGTAGTCGAGTTGAAAAAGCGTTAGAAACTGCAGTAAAATATCGGGACTAACACAGAATTACGTATAATAGTGAGATACATATAACGGAGAAACACATAGTCGAGGTCCACTGTATTTCGTAATTATTGTGTTGATCTAAGAGTTTGCGTATATTTTCAAAAATTAAGTTGCTAGAGAACAAAAGATAGTAAATCTGAGGCATTTATGCGCCTGAAATCTAACACCCATGCGTCGGTCATGAAGTTCCTGAAAAAAAAAAAAAGCAACTTTAACAGTGAAGAAAACGTAACAATTAGAGATTGTGTCCGCTTGATACACTGTAACAAATAAGTGGTGTGAATTCACGGAAATTTTCTGAAAATAACGTGCAGAAAAGTTCCCGCTAAGTGTCCGTCTTTTAACGAAATTTCCGTTTTTGAAAATGCCCGCTTTTTTTTTTAACTTACGACTTTTCCGTCGTTAGAACTTTCATTTATTTCAGAAAAGTACGTTCCAAATTTTTCCGTATTTATACAGAAATTTCGCAAAATTGAAGAACTTGAATTACTCAGTCCTTACGGTAGAGAATCCTTTCGCGCCGACGTCCTTCGGGTTGGCTCAATGGAAACCGCGCGGTGTAACAACGGAGCCAGAACGACTCAGGCGCCGCACTCACGTTCAATGTAAAGCTATTACGGCGCGATGGTCATGTTACTTTTTTATTTATTTTTTGTCATTAATGCATGTGATTTAGTCGTTTCATTGTGTGTTGGAGCATTTTTTTAATACGTTTGTAATATTTTTTTTTCATCATGATTTGTCGAAGTAACAGAATGCTTTGGAGCTTAAAATCTTTTTTTTCTTTTTAACTGAAAATAACTTTCAACTGTCTTTAAGAAGTAGTGAAATGTACTATTTTATACTATTTTTTCACAAAACTTCTAAATATAAAATTTACTCTTAATAGCTATTGTCGGGCACCGGTGATTTCAATCCGCCACTAGGCCTTACTGATTTCGAATTTCTCAAACGGGCCTGACGTAGGTACTTTTGAGTGCCGTCGAGTTGCACTCGATCGCTGAAATACTGGAACGTGTATACTCAGCAATTACTTAATATCCAAGACAAGGAATAACTTCAATAACAAGTCCTTTGCTAGCCGCAACAAAATTTAATAGATGAGAAAATGAACTCCGTTCGATTAGCTATCTCCACGTTACAACAGACTTCCAGATGGCGAATATTTTACTATCGCTCAACTATCCCGGAAGACCCTCCGCTATATTTAACTTGAGCCTTTCCGTCCAAATTCCGGTCGACCTCTGATCGACGAAAAACCCTCACTATTCCGTCAGTCAAAAAGTAAATCCCCGAGAGGTCTAACCGACACTCTCTGCTCGCACACGCCGTCCGACCATGTCGAAGGCAAACACTAAAAGCCTCTTGAGCAGATCAGATCAGATCATATGTAGAGGATTTTAGCAAGGGAGTGTCTCACCCCAAATCTTAAACAACCCTTAGAAATATGAAGCTAGGCGATTTGGGCTAGAGTGTCTTATAGAAAAGTCACACGGAAGTGCAGTAGAAAGGGGGAGGAAGACGCCCTTATTTATTACCGGGGGCCAGGACCCGGGGTCTGACGGCTTAACTTGCCCATCCGACGCACGGCGGGAATTTAGTGGTTCGAACGTTCGTACCTGCCCATGATCGAACCAGAGGTTATCTCCATGGCAGTCACGAACGCTGATCACTAAGCCACCCGCGACCCAGCCTGTTGAGCGAACGTGTCACTTCTTTTTCTATCCTTATCCTTCTTTCCTCCCTTCCGCCCTTCTGGAATCCTGCTTTCGTGGAGTTCGCCTCTCTCTGGGATTGGTGATCTTTGACCGATACATCCAACCCAGTCATCCAGGTCAAGGTCAACAGATGTACCTAGGCACACGCCTGGCTCGGCACTCCCTAATACGGCGTACAAGAGAAATGCGCCACGTGTCCTCCACGAGCGTTGGAATTTGCATTACATTACACTGTAAATGATAAATTATTACAGAAAACGTTGCTACATAAAAATAATTATTGGGGGTTTGTCTCCGTCACCTTACAGCTATAATAACTTCTGTCTTAAGCACTTTACATACTGATACATAGAGATCGTACGATCAGCTGTACAATAATTTAAATACCCGTTGTCTAAACATAACACAATATTTGGTGCGCAAAATGGGGAAGACTAGTAAATCGTCCTGCGCCATAATAATCAAAATTCGTGCGATATGCCATCAACAATATCAGATCTCGCTGCAGAACTTCAAAATCAGATCCTTTGACAGACAATTGAAATTTAACTATTAATCAAATCTCAAGTATCCTCGCGAATCGCTTCTCTTTCAGGAAATGTTTCGTCATATGGATACGGAAAGAGTGAGGACAGAGTTTTTCCGTTAATATACGAAAAGAAATGCGGATAGGCTTTTAAGTATTCAGAATTTTCCGTTAACACATCTTAACAAGTTAGTAAAATCATGCAATGCATTGTTTATGATACGCTTTCCAACATACCAGAAATCGCGCACAGACAAATACTCCTCCCTACCCTGGATACTGATTCGTTCAACATACCTCCGGAACGACATACTAAAGTTTTATCGCAATAGAAGCATTTTTACTCAAGTTAGGAGGATAATGGCTGTGGAATAAATCTCGCTCCTGTGCCCTGACCTTTGACCCCATTTCAATGATATTCCACAGAACCGGTTCAGTGTACATCCGAAACAACATGATAAAGTTTTGTCGTGATTGAAGCATTTTTACGTAAGTTATGAAGCATAAGAGCGATGGAATGGATCCCGCTCCTATGTCCTGAACTTTAACCCCATATCGTTCATTTTCAATAGGGTTCGTCTCCAGGTTGTCCCCTACCACATACTAAAATTTCATCGAAATCAAATCATTTTTACGCTAGTTATCGTGCGGACAGACAGACAAAGCTGGAGCATATACGTTTCTTCAACCTACAGTTGGAAAGCGTAAGAAACGGCAATTTACTGTCAATATAAGAAATAAATTGCGGAAAGGTTTCTGAAAATTCAGAACTTTCCTGGGTTACAAAAAATCCGTCAAATTTAACTTTGTTTCCGTCGTTCCACGGAAAAAGTTGTATTAGAAATATGCTTCGTTAATTCACGAAAGGGATAACGGAAAGTGGCTCATGAATTTCAGAAGATTTTTTTTCTAGTGTAGTAACATCAAATCCATTTCCTCGATTCAAAGTCAATATAAACAAATTAGTAAAATTATGCAGCGCGTTGATTATCACATGGTTTCTAACATAGAGAAATCATTACTCAAGTTATGAGGATAATGGCTGTGGAATAAATTTCGCTCCTGTGCCCTGACCTTTGACCCCATTGCGATGATATTAAACAGAACCGGTTCAGTATACCTCTGAAACAACATACTAAAGTTTTGTCGCAATAGAAGCATTTTTAGTCAAGTTATAATGGCTGTGGAATAAATATCGCTTCGCTGCCCTGACCTTTGACCCCATTTCGACGATGTTCTACAGAACCGGTTCAGTATACCTCAGGAGCAACATACTAAAGTTTTGTCGCAGTAGAAGCATTTTTAGTCAAGTCATGAGGATAATGGCTGTGGAATAAATCTCGCGGGCTGCGGGTGGCCCGGTGGTCAACGTTCGTGACTGTCACGGAGGAGACCTCGGGTTTGATCCCAGGCAGGTACGAACGCTCGAACCACTAAATACCCGCCGTGCGTTGGATGGGCGCGTTAAGCCGTCGGATCCCGGGTACTGGCCCCTCGGTGATAAATAAGGGCGTCTTCCTCCCCCTTTCTACCTCACTTCCGTGTCACTTTCCTATCGGGCACTCTAGCCCAAATAGCCTAGCTTCCTGTTTCTAAGGGTTGTTTAAGAACTGGGGTGAGACACTCCCTTCCTAAAATTCTCTACATATGATCTGATCTGATCTGAATAAATCTCGCTCCTGTGCCCTGACCTTTGACCCCATTTCGATGATATTCAACAGAACAGGTTTAGTATGCCTCCAGAACAATATGATAAAGGTTTAATCTAAGCATTTTTACGTAAGTTATGACGCATAAGGGCGATGCAATGGATCCCGGTCCTATGAACTTTGACCCCATTTCGTCCATTTTCAATCGGTTTCGTCCCCAGGTTGTCCCCTACCACATACTAAAATCTCCATGGAAATCGAACCATTTTTACGCGAGTTATCGTGAGGACAGATGGAAAGACAGACAGACAGACAGACAGACGGACAAGTTCATACGCTTCTTCATCTTATGGTTGGAAAGCGTAAACAAGAAAGAATATAATGCTGTAAAGGAATTAAGGTCGAACTTTTCAACATCAGTGTGTTTAATCCTTTTGCTATAACTGCGCAGGTAAGTGATTTGGGTTATTGTCGTGCACTGTAAAAAATGTTCTGAAATTCAAGAGCCACTTTCTGTTATTTCTTTCGTGAATTAACGGAACATATTTCCGATAGAACGTTTTCCGTGAAATGACGGAAAGAAATCTGAATTTCACGGGTTTTTCATGCCATGGGAAAATTCTGAATTTTCAGAAACCGTTCTGCAGTTTCTTTCTTATATTGACGGTAAATTACCGTTTTAGAGATGTGTTAACGGAAAATTCTGAATTTTCAGAAATCTTTCCACAATTCCTTTCGTATATTAACGGAAAAAGTCCGTTCTCAGTTTTTTCCGTATCTGTACGACGAGAAATTACCGGTAATAGGAGCGATTGGTGAAAATACTTGAGGTTTGATTAACTTTTAAATTTCGATCGTCTGTCGAATTTTGAAGTTCCGTAGCGAGATCGGATATTGTGGATAGCATATCGCATGAATTTTGTTTATTGTGGCACAGGATGTTTCTTCTCCTCTCCCTCATTTTGTGCATCAGCTATTTAATATAAATATTGTGTTACTGTAAAAACCGGGTACTTAACTTATTGTACAGATGGTTATACGATGCCTATTTATCAGTCTACGGACCCCTTAAGACAAAAGCTATTATAGCTATCAAGAGTACATTTTATATTTCGGAGTTGTGTGTGTGTGTGTGTGTGAAATAATACTAAAAAGAAGTACATTTTACCTTTTTCAAAGATGATTGAAAGTCATTGTCAGAAAAAAAAATCAAGTTGCAAAGCATTTTGTTTCTTCGAAAATTCAGGATGAAAAATGTTTACTTTGTGAAAAGTCCTGCTACAGAAAAAAAAATTATTACAAACCTATTCAGAAAAATAATAAGCTCCAACAGAAAAAAAAACCCTGACTAAATCACTCGCATAAATGACAAAAAAAAAAAAAAAAAAATTCGTTGTCGAGCAATTTGTTTTACGATATATGTGACTTGAATTCCTGAGTGCCTGTGGCTCAGTGGTTAAGGCGTGCGTTATCTGTTGAACTAGGCCAGGCATCGCGGGTTCAATTCTGACTAGAGTGGAAGGATGCAGGGTCGTTAGTTGTGCGTAATTTATTTCAGTTTAAATACGGAAAACCCTGAAATAAGCGTAATTTCTGACTACGGAAAATCTGTGAAAATACGGAAGTTAAAATAAACGAACACTTTTAAAAACGAAAATTTCTGTAAAACACGGATACCTACCGGCAACTTTTCTGCACGTTATTTTCAAAAATGTTTCTTAAATTCACACCAACATTTTTTTTTTTACAGTTTTTAAATGCTTTACCTTGTTATATTATATTTAGAACGAATTTCGCATAATCTCTAAGAGCTGCAATAGCACAAAGTAACCTGAATACAGTGGAAAAGTTACCTTATTTAAACTTCACGATATTCTAGTGTTTATGATGCGGAAAATTTCGCTTTTTTTTTCTTTCTTGCGTTCTTACCGCTCATTAAGAGATGCACTCATTTTTCTGCGTTTTAATGAAATCTTATCACGGCAAGCATTTTTCCAGACATCATGTCGCACACTCCGTCAATGTGCTCGTAAGCGCAGAAAAGAGGAGGAAGGTCTTTTTACTGAAAATCAACTGCACCGCTGAATTAATGAAACGCTAGTTTCTCGTAAAAGATGTATCAATCAGATTGTTAACGGGTAGAAGTTCGAACACTTAGTCAGCGGAAAACTTCGTTAATCTTTCCAAGTTTCCACCGTGGATTAAAGCGCAGGTCGGGTGAAACAAATACGCCGATGATGTGACAACGCAAGAGCAAGAAATCTCCTTTAATTCCCGGCTCATAGTGATTGCCTATAAAAGGAAAAAGATCCGCGTTTAAGAGGAGCACTGTCCGTTCTTTCTTTCGCTATCAAACTTCAGCGAAAAGTAAAAAAAAAAAAAAAAGAGGGAAATAAAAAAAAAAATAAAAAGAACAGGAGCAACTGAGAAAAGATCATTTAGCCCGAAATCGCAGCTGTGACGTTTCCAAGATCCTACGCGTGAAAAGGAGGGATGAAATTTTTGAGCATGCGCCTATTAGGTAGGAGGAGTGTTGCTTTGGTCCGCCAGGTGGCGTTTTATCGGCGGGGACATTGTCGCTCGCCCGCGTCAGGCATTCGCTGGTAAAGACCTGTTCGTGTTGCGCTGTTGATGGAGCTGTTTGTGGTTGAATACTGAGCTTCGGTGTGTAATGGGAAAGTTAGTTCCGTGTCTTCGAAGCTCCTTATAAATTTTAAGATCGCGGGTGTTGGGATTGCTCATAATTTATTTATTAGAATGAACTGATGTCCTCGTGTGGACTGCATCGTTATTTCTTTGCAGCTTTTCCAGGATTTATCTACACACTCATCAAAGAACACGTCAAGTTTAGAGAAATCTGCTGAAGTTAAGTTGGAGCTGCGTTGTTTTGGTGATGCACGTTATGGATTAAAAACAAAAGTTCTGCCTATCATATATTTCAGTTATCTCTGAGCCGCACGGAATTCGATTTACGAAAGAGCGTTATTTGCACGTCATATCGGATTTTTATACCCTTGTGATTATAGTTCCGGAAACTTCATCCAGCACTTCAGTATTGTTTTCCCTACAAAAAATAATTATGGTTAATATGGTAAGAAATAAGTACGTTACCAAAATTTGGGTATAACGAAGTTCTGAATGCTAAAGAAACGAGGAGGTGGAAGTTTTTTATCTTGGAAAGTAGTTTGGCTATGCACTCTACATTTTCGCCACAAGAGGTCCTAAATGATTTTCCACCTGAAAATTTAGCAATAGTCGCATAAACGGTGCAGCTATCATTTTCGAAAAACAGACATGCGGAATTTGAAAAAAAGTTTACAGTTTGGTAACGCTGTTGCTAGCTCTTTTAACCGAATGTGGTATGTTTCATTCTGAAAGCTGAGCTTCTTCTTCTTCTTCGAGAGAGAGATGTTCTAGATCATCTCGGGAATAGACTTTGGCTTTACAATGTTGAAAATAAATCATCACTTTTATAGAAAACGAGCACTGAAGCACTTTCCTTAATAAAAGGACATTCGTGGCTTGATTTGCAAGAAAGGCAGGGAAATATCGCAAGCACGGAATTTCGTAGTAAGATTTTAAAAATCCTTTTCTGTGATACCGAAAAAAAAAAAAAAATGAAGTGTTTTTGTTCCCTGGAAGACGTGAGCTACAATATTCAGAGTGTGAATTAAGGATGATAATACCACCCACATAATAGCTTATACTACTCTTTGTTGCATTTTAAGACGTTTGCTTCACTGCAATGCATCAAGAAAACGGACGTGTTCCCTTACCAGCTCCCTGCCCGTTGCCTAAAGTGACAGCGCTGAGAACGTGGCATCCACATGTATATGCAAAACCTCCCAGGCAACCGACGCCCCATTTTATAATAGATATTTTAGGTTTGAGGGAGGCGAACTCACCTTCTCATCAAACAGTAGGGTTAATAACTACCCTGAGTGCGGATAAAACTCCTCCTCCATCTCTTCAAACTTCCTCCCCGATGACAAATGGGAACGAATATCAAAATACTCATCCATATTATCAGTCACCTTTACCTCCGCATCCTCGCCACCCGTCTCCTCTTCATCCTCATCACATGCATAACGGCAGTAACAGTAGTAGTAGTAGCAGCTGTAGCAGCAGCTGCAGCCCCGCCCGGGACGACACCCTGCAGGATTGCAACCGGACAGTAGTCACTGATCAACCTTTGAACTTAACCTGCCCTGACAAGGTCAGAGGGGAAACGCCGTCTCCAGGAAAGGTGGCATCTTTCAGGATAGTCACGACAGAGAACCGAAACCAAAACACTCCACCTCGGGTTTCTCCAAAGAACCTGCCACCGGTGACTGCGACGTCGACTGTGTTTCATCCGGCATTTTCGCCGACTCACGGGCCGTCGACGCCTTTGTACGGAAGTCCGTTATCTTCCGTCGTACCTCCAGCACCCCCTCCTCCGCCACCTCCTCCTCCACCTGGTAGGAATTCATCGCCAGTAAACACAAACGCAAACCCAACTGTGACAATTACAAGTGATAGTGCCAAAGCACCAGGTGTGAAGGTTGATCTACCATTGGATGCTAATAAAATATCTACTTTTGTTGCAGCCAAAGGTAAGTTGTTTTCATATTACAATTATTTAAAATTATAATTTCTGGAAAAGTGTCTACAATCATGGGCGCCCACAGGGAGGAGCAACACGGTGCACTTGTCCTCCCCTGGAAATCTAATTACATGATTTCTGGTTCTCGAAGGTATTACTAAGATTTTTACGATAACATTACTTCTGATTGCTTATTTTTCTGCTGAATTTCTGAATTCTTGTGTATGCAGTAAGAGTAGGAAAAACGTTATGAATGTACAGCAGAAAATAATATAAACTTTTTGTATTGAATATTAGACAACAACGTAGATAGATATGTGCAGCTTGAAAGGCGAGGGAATGAAAAATATATCATTCTCTGCAGCAGCTGCATGGCAAACATCTGAAATCGTTTCCAGAACTTTTTCTTGATGGTATTTTTTTCTTGATGACCAATTAAATGATCGCTGGAGTTTCGTGACGCATGGGTTATAGCCGATATGCGCAAGGCTCGGAAAACAGCAAAGAAATTTCACTATTGTCTCGACAAGCTGTCAAATTTAATTTATCTACCCAGGGGTGAAAGTGTTCTGCCAAAGGGAGGAATTCCTCCTTTTTTGGAAGTCATCTGGGGAGTTCCTGAGATTGAGAAAAAAAATAGCTGTTTATGAAACAAATAGGTCATATGTTGTATATATGTCAATAGGTATCAGGCATCCAGAACTTGTGCATTCATCATGTAAATTGTTGTGTCGGTGAGCTATCTAATTACTCAAATCTTAAAAAGGAAAACAAATTAGATCAATACAAATATGGGATAGACATTATTGGTGAATTATCTAATTACTCAAATATTAAAAAGGAAAACAAATTAGATCAATACAAATATGGGATAGACATTATTGGTGAATTATCTAATTACTCAAATATTAAAAAGGAAAACAAATTAGATCAATACAAATATGGGATAGACATTATTGGTGAATTATCTAATTACTCAAATATTAAAAAGGAAAACAAATTAGATCAATACAAATATGGGATAGACATTATTGGTGAATTATCTAATTACTCAAATATTAAAAAGGAAAACAAATTAGATCAATACAAATATGGGATAGACATTATTGGTGAATTATCTAATTACTCAAATCTTAAAAAGGAAAACAAATTAGATCAATACAAATATGGGATAGACATTATTGGTGAATTATCTAATTACTCAAATATTAAAAAGAAAACAAATTAGATCAATACAAATATGGGATAGACATTATTGGTGAATTATCTAATTACTCAAATCTTAAAAAGGAAAACAAATTAGATCAATACAAATATGGGATAGACATTATTGGTGAATTATCTAATTACTCAAATATTAAAAAAGAAAACAAATTAGATCAATACAAATATGGGATAGACATTATTGGTGAATTATCTAATTACTCAAATATTAAAAAAGGAAAACAAATTAGATCAATACAAATATGGGATAGACATTATTGGTGAATTATCTAATTACTCAAATATTAAAAAAGAAAACAAATTAGATCAATACAAATATGGGATTGACATTATTGGTGAATTACCTAATTACTCAAATATTAAAAAGAAAACAAATTAGATCAATACAAATATGAAATTGACTTTACTGGTGAATTATCTAATTACTCAAATCTTAAAAAGGAAAATAAATTAGGGCAATACAAATATGGAATTGACATTATTGGTTTGGTGTAAGCACATTAACTAAAATAAAATTCTTACTCGTTCCTAAAGAAATGTTAGACAATTTTATGGCTTTTATATATGCATATATGGTACTTAAAGTAATTAATAAATACCGAAAGGTTAATTATTTTTGTATGTTCCTATGTGGGAAAAGTTCAGCCATTTTCTGCCATAACCACTTTCATGCCCGTTCCACCTCTTTTATGAAGTTTTTGGATCTGATTTTCAGTTAAATTTATGCGTTGTTTGTGTGGCGAAACTGATTAGACAATAAGTAGGGACACAGAAAGTTTGAGTGGGTGTTTTTTGTACGTTGGTTGTAGTTAGAATTGAGGAGCTATTTGGGGAACAGTGACTTAGCCACAACAACATGGTTCTGAGAAATTCAGATTTAAAGATTTTAGACAGCTCATACTCATATCTACAGGCACATAAAAATAACAATTATATTACAAAAATAAAAAAATATTGATATAAAAAACCAAGCAACCGTCTAACGTAGTGCCTTAAGTCATTGTTCCAACCCAGATCATGAATTTCTGTTTGCCCCTTAATGAAAACTAAGTTATGGGCGTCCATATCTACAATATATCCTCCCCTATCTGAATCGCTGGTACCGTCCCTTCGAGAGAGGTGTTAAAAATATCCAATTTAAGCATTGCACAAAGATATTTTCATTCCAGTAGCTTTTCCTCACTTTGACTGACCAATGAATAACATAAAATGCTGACAATTAACGTGATTTTTCCTACACTAAAATACTTTAATTGGCAGTATTTCGAATTTAAACCATCTTCGCCTTTTGTCAAGCACAGACCACTTTCGCCGCTTGAAAATTAATGCGAAAGTAAATGATAAGGGGAGTTCCGTTTTAAAGTATGTAAAAATCATTATTTCTGGAGAACAGTTTTTTAGTAGCTGCAGAGCCAAAGTGATTATTTACAACACGTGAGAAATAATTATTGATTGCGGAGGCGAACAAAACGCACTTTTCACCTGACTCTTAAAAATGTTTGTGGTAGGTTGCACAAAAAAGTGGTGTTACATCAGCTGCACCACTTTTTGAGAAGAGATACACCATTGTGTGGTGCAAACAAAACCCAACAACACGGCGCGTCTTGTATCATAACATGGTGAAACCTTGTACCATAATGTGATGCAAAGTTTCAGTGTTTTTGGGTTCTGTTTGCACCCACAATGGTGTATCATTTCTCAGAAAGTGGTGTAGTATCATTTTGGTGCAACCTCCCGCAAAAGCTTTAACAGTGACCTTAACCAACACTTAAAAACATATATCCCGATGTTTGTTTCAGAGAACGATGTTTACATCATTTATTTAACCCACGCAGTATAGAAAATTTACAGTCATCATTGTAATTTAGTTCACCTTTCTTCCATCTCATGGTGTTACTAGATTAGGAAGACAGAATAGCCAACGTTTAAACTCACCTGTTCCTACCAACGAAGCTGACTCCCTTTGGCTCCCTTGCACCATAAAACACCAACTAACTAACCTACCTACCAACGAAGCTGTGAGTTGGATTGCAAAATATTTCCGTCATATTCCAGTTTAACTAACCTTTACGGATGTTTGGTAAAAACACCTGCTCACTTAACAAACTAATTTAAATCCAGTGTTCAACCTACCTTTACGGGTTTTGTAAAAACACGTGCGTACTCACAAACTGATTTTAATTATATGAAGTACTTGCTAATGTTGTCTCATCCCTCTTGGAAATTTGTCAATAGGTATAAGTTGAACATAGCCTTCTTCCTTTCTTGATGAAGGAAACTAATAAGCTTTATTCCGACAACAGCTCTACATGGTGTTATACTTCTCTGTGCGTTTTAGTCATATTGTTCCTCGATGATTATATATTGTATGACGTACTGCATTTCATATATTCGTATTTTTGTTTTACGTTTCACTAATGAAAATTTCCGTTGCTTCTCTTTATGTTTTCCATACTGAACATCACGTCTGAACTATAATGAGTCATTCTTCTCTTAGCTATGACTGACAGTCAGTCAAGTCATGATAATTGATATAAATTCAGAGACCACGCAACTCGAATGTAAATATAAGGAGACCACACAATCTGGTTAGGGACTTCACTCTCTCTCTGGAGCATTACCACTTTCAGTTGGCAAAATTATATTTTGATGGCAGATATCTCGCCTCCGATCCAAGAAACTCTGGTAACTACAAATTTTAAATTGGTAAAATCAAACAATGAATTTCTTTTTTTTTTTTTTTTTTTTTTTGATTGGAGGTTTAACGACCACCGTGAGCAACTCAACGGGCTATAAGCAGTCGCCCGTCCCCAATTTAGGGTCACTGGTTCCAGGGAAGGGAGAGAACCAGTGCCGTAAGACAAACACAACATCCATGCCTCAACGGGATTCGAACCCGGACCCCGTGCGGACGAATGATCAGAGGCCATCGCTTAGACCACTGCGCCACCGGGGCGGCAACAATGAATTTCAATCAATTGTTGAAGTTGGATAAACCTCAACAATTGATTGAGATTTATTTATAACTGAAATTAGAGATTACGGCCTATGTGTTTAGTGATTCAATTTCCTATTTTATACAACAAATGAAACAGTGACTGTGAAGGTTTGCTTGTAACTCAGCTTTTTGTTGGTATTTTCTGTTAATGTACTTTCGACCCCTGAATCACCATAACTGTTTAAAGAAAGCCTCTGCTTATGTGTGAATCAATATTCTGTGGACGTATGCTTTCAATCAGATGCAAATATTTCATTCACATCTTCAATGCTTACACACCTAAGTGTAGTTCATTCATAAGCTGAATAACCTTCTTTAAAGTCATCCAGAAATATTGCTGATGCTAAAAATATCCTAGGCGCGTTGACCTACTAGCGATTGATTAGTTGGGAATTTTTAAATTAATTCCCTACCTTTCATCGTCCGCTGATCATTCTGTTGTTCAGGGTTACTCTGTATTCGAATATAAAAATTATATTTTTAAAGATATGTTAATTCAAGAAATAGTATTTTGACAAAAAAGTTAAGAGTTTAAAAAGATAAGAGTAGAATCCGCTTATAACGAGGATTTGGTGACCGAAGAAAATCATTGTTAAATCCGAACGCTCCCTAAATTCGTTTTAGGGTGAAAACTCCCACAATAAAAAAATAAAAATACGTGACAATATACATAAACGTTTATATTCTACATCAATATAAATATATTTATATATCATAAAGCTCTTCAAAAATGTATTGTTATGACCAACCTTAAAAATTATCATAACACCTTCAAGCTGGAACTGAGGTGCCGGTTCTCTGCTCTAAAAGGTCTAACATCGGAAGAAGCGGACATCTTTACGAAAAATTAACCAATGCTCTTTTGGAAACAGAAAAACAATATGCGTGGTACTAAAAACAAGCTGCATATGAAGAAAATATCAGGGAAAACAAAAATGATGATGCAAAAGAGAAGGGAGATGAGGGCAAATAAAGAAAATTTAACTTCCAAAGGAGAACATATAGAGCTATGCAAGACAGTTCGAAAAAGTATCATTGAAAACTTAGGAAATTCAATTGTGAACTATTAACAAAAGCAACTGAAAATAACCAAAGCCTGAAGAAAGCAAACGGACATCTCAGTAAGGGAAGAAAGCAGGTTATGGCACTGAGAAAAGAAGATAATTCTATAAAAAGAAATAGAGGTGAAATTCAATTGTGAACTATTAATAAAGGCAACTGAAGAAAGCAAAGGGACATCTCAGTAAGGGGGGAAAACAGGTTTAAGAGAAAAGAAGATAATTCTATGACAAGAAATAGAGGTGAAATTTTGACAAGAGTGAAAGATTTCTACACAAAACTATATGAAAGAAATGATACTCTTATTCCACTCATTAAGAAAGGTGCCAAAGTTCCTCCAGTACTCCCGGCTGAAGTTGCACATGCAGTTAAGAACATGGAAGGGATAATAGTTCCAGGAGAAGATGGAATTGCGTAGACATTATACAAAAAACAAGTGGAAAAATAGAAATTACACTTGCCCAAGTTTTCACTAGATGTCTCAATGAAGGAAAGATTCCTCAAGATTGGAACAATGCTACAATGATCCTGCTGCATAAAAAAGGTGACGTTTAGGATTTCAGGAACTACAGGCCCATCAGCGTCCTTTCAGCGTTTTATAAAATCTTCACAAAGGTTCTTTCACATCGCTTAAAGATAACATTGTGCATTTCTCAACCAAGAGAACAATCTGGATTCAGGAGTGGCTACAGCACCATAGATCATGTCCATGTATTGAGAGAACTAACTGAGAGAATGAGGGAGTATGAACTCCTATTATGCATGGCTTTTATTGATCATGAAAAGGCCTTTGATTCTGTGAAACCATCAGTAGTTACAATGGCTTTGAAATCACGCGGTATTGAAGATGCTTAATTAGCATTATTAATAACATCTATGAATATGCAAGTGGAAAGGTTCGGATATTTGAGGATACAGTACCAATAAAAATTGGAAAGGGAGTGCGACAAGGTGACACCCTATCTCCAAAACCCTTCAATGCCACATTGCAAAGTGTCTTGCAATCATTGATTGGAAAACAAGGGTATAAAGATTAATGGAGGTTATTTAACTCACCTTCGTTCTGCTAATTATGTAATCATTTTTGCAACTACCCCTTCAGAGCTGCAGAGTATGATCCAGGAACTTGCTGACTAGAGTAAAGAAGTGGGATTAAAAATGTACTTTCAGAAGGCAAAACTGATGTGTACAATGTGTTTATAGGAAATGAAGATCTATCGATTGTTGGGGAAAAGCTGGAGATAACCGATACCTTTGACAGCAGATATCAAGCAAAGGTCAGATAGGTGAAAAAAATAATCGACGTATAAAACTTGGTTGGAAAGCTTTTGGAAGAAACATTACAGTTTTCAAGAGCAATATGCCACTATGTCTTAAAAGAAAAGTGTTTAATCAATGTATCCTTCTAGTTCTTACATATGGGGCAGAGACGTGGACCATAACTAAAAAAGACATACAAAGACTGCAGACAATTGAAAGAGCATGGAGAGATGCATGCTTGGCGTAACCAGGAAAGATAAGATGAGGAACTCGTGGGTAACGAAAGTTACAAGAGTGAAAGACACCGTGATCAGAGTAAAATCCCTAAAATGGCAATGGGCTGGACATGTTGCCAGAAGAACGGATCACCGATGGACAACCGAAATTTTAGACTGGATACCAAAGGACGGGAAAAGACCCAGAAGAGGACCACATAGGAGATGGATGGATGAAATTCGAAAGCATGCCGAAGTGTCTCAAGATAGACAGTTGTGGAGAAAACTTGGGCAGACCTTCATCTAGCAATGGACTCATAATGATTGACAATGATAACTATATATCATAACATATGGCATTATTTTTTACCGTTTTCTAGCTCTTTAATGGTGGTTACCTTGTCTTTTATGGATAACCATTTTCCTTAGACAATTTGTTACTCATAACAGTTTAAAATTTCTGTTTGACGACTACATGAGGTTTGCCGCTGCGTAACGTCACACACAAAGCAAAAGCAGCATCGAGCTTTACAATACGACGCTCACTTGGAGGGTGAAAGGGGCAATGGATACAACTCCAGGTATTGCTATCTCCTATTTCCTATAGGGTCACGTCCCCATTGCATTATTCCTCTATTCCCCTCTGCAATCGTCGCCCAGAAATCCATTGAATACATGTTAGTTAACCTCTTTCCGCGTACGAGAGGGATGCATTTTTCAACTGTACTGACTTGATACTCTCAAGGCATGGCTCCTTGTAGAGCATGGCGGAGATTCTCTTGCACAATTTGTTTATTGAGCATTTGATGTTGTTATTGCTTTTCTTTCAACATTCTTCCACTAGCACAAAACAATTCATCTGCGCTGTCGCAGTTCTGTCCTGAATGCCATCATTTACATTCCTTCATTACAGAGCAGTGAGCAGCAGGTTTTCTCTGCCTCATTTTTCATTAAATTTTGTTATTTTGCGTGTTCAAATGAATAACTAAGCTGTTCTCTTTATCCGCACATCCGGGGATTTCATTACATTTTGTTTGTTAAAAACGAAATAGCTAGCTTCGAATTAATGTGATATCAAACAAAATTTTCTTCATTCCTCGTTAAACACGGGGTCTCACTGCTAAATATAGGCTCGTTATAAGTGGGTTCTACTGATTGGCATGAAATCGTTTTTGTATTTCAAAGCCAATATACTCTTAACTAAGAAGTCAGAGTTTCATGCGTGATGAAATTTCTGAATGGTATACGGGATTTTCTTTTTCTTTTTGTGGACTGGTAAATCTTAAAAAGCTTATTCACTAATCGTCGACCACTCTAACATCATGAAAAGAAGTAACCGAATTGTTGCATGGCTTGAAATGTAAAACTCCTGCACATGAAGCCGAAGAAGGCATGCAACACTAAACTTCAAAAATTCGCAAGGTTATTTTATGCTTTATATATCTTGTTGGGTCGTTCAAATCGCCGTGCTCTTTTAAAAGAAACAAAAGTCAGCCCTCCCCCCACACACACACACACACAATAAAGATCTGTATGGATGAATAATCTAAACTAATTATTACAAATTTTATGTAAATTTTTATTGGATCCATAGGAACTTAAATTTTGTAGTGGATGAGAAGTAGATTTCACTTCAGGTTTTTTTATAAACCTCGAACCTTTTATTTAAAAATATTTATGATATGATAATTTTATCTAAATAAATAAGTAGCCTCTATAAAATTTAAATTACTAAATGTTATAAAGCAGTGCAAAAGTTGTATATGAAAGTGAAATAGGAAAAAAATCATAAAACCTTACCAGTTCCTTATTAATCCATCATGGTCGGCTTTCAATAAAGTCTTGCATGAGAGAAAAAAAAAAAGAAACTTAAACAAAAATGGGAACTGTGGCAGTTACTTAAACAAAAGTGGAAACTGTCGTAAGTAGTACATAAATGTTGATTCGTAATCTATTTTTGTTGACGGGAAATACACATCCAAACTAGGTATCGAACAAAATTGAAGTTTCCTTCAGGGATCGAAATATTTTTGTTAGAAAACATCGCCGCTTCCCTCACCACAGAAGAAAACTGACGAAAATCGGAACCGAAAGTTCATCAGGATTTTGAGAGTCACGGGCACGTAAAAAGACAGCTGATTAGCTGCAGACAACTACAGTGGAAGTTCGGTTATACGTTTTCACTTTTACACGTAATTCTGCGTCAGTCCCTATACTCAAATATAGTTTCTAGATCGCTTTTTGAAACTCGGTTATACATAATTCATTTGTATGATTTTTGCGATTATACTTTAAAATTTGAATTTCAGATTATCAAAAATGCACAGTTCTTCCATTGTTTATATGTAACCTGACGTATTACAACTGTGAGAGAATTGAGACATTATTGTGTTCCTTCTTGGTGCAGCCAAAGTTGAACCTTGATCCCATCAGGGAAGGGTATGCTGTTTACTTTTCGTTTGGATGAAAAATTGGTTTCGCATTTTATATCTCACTCACATATGCTCTATTTACAAATTGATAAATCTCTGGGACTGAACTTTGAACTCCACTATTTCGTGGGTATGGAATTATGAATGAATCATCTATGTTCAACATTCTGCTTTCAAATGGATACACGCAGGTTCCTCAGATAAGAAAAGTTGTTAATTCATGATTTCCATATTGAAGCAGTGGTCTCAGATTATCAGTTGTGAGGATTTCACTTAATCAAGAATCAAGACTTTTCCAGTTTTCAAAAGAGAAGTTTGATTTTCATGGGATTTGCGATTTTTGATATGCTGTAAAATTATAATATATAATAATTTCTAATGCATTTTTTTTACTTTATATTTGACCTACAATAAATCATTATTAAGGAAACTCTTATACTCCTTTCAAGAATGAAATTTACAATAGTATTTATACATTTTGAAATTCGTTTATACGTGTTTTTACACTTATAGGTTTTTAAGGCCATCCCTTAAAAAACGTAAAACTGATGTTTATCTATAACTTCGTCAGAACGTATTGACTCAGTGCTGAAAAACTGAATGCAAAGACATCATTGTGATTTTTCCGGGATTTTGGGGTGTATAGTGTAAACCGTTAATTATATCTTTACCCTCATTATCAGTCACACAGTGAAAAAATTTCAACCTGTAACCCGGAACTTCCTTAGTTTGGTAACTTTCAGAGCCACACGGACTTCAATAGGTTTTTATTTTCAGATACAATCAAACAGGAATCAGAAATGCGGTATAAAATGCACCTGTGGAATTTTTAATTATAAACACCTGTTGCGTATGTTGATTTAAAAGTATTTGTCTGTTGGTAAGAAACTCGTTGCTTCATTTGTAGATTTGGAGAAGACTTACCACAAAGTAAACACAGTGTTTCTTTGGAGGTCTCGAAATTTTGTAACGAAACTGGTAATTTGCTTGAGGTTGAAAGCTTATGTGTTCTGTCAGTACATCTTCTGTACGTGCCATCGTTATCAACCATTCTCAATGTACTGCTGGGTAAATATCTCCCCTAGTTTCTTCCACAACTCTTTGTCTTGGGCTCGTCCATGTCACTCCGGCATTATTTTTAATTTCATCCTCCTCTTTCCCACGCGATCTCCTTGCAGGGGCAGATTGGCCCACCGGGACACCGGGATATTTCCCAATGGACCACTTGAGAAATGGCCCATTTTTCCGTTTCCTCTTGTCTGGATTGTAACGAATTATTATTTTGGTACTTATGAATAAGAATAGTTAACTTCATTTGCGCTTTGTATTATCTGTCTTAAACGTTATTGTCTTTAAACAATTGGCATTTTCGTCTATGTATTGGATTCCAAGGGACAGGAAAAGACCCAGAAAAAGACCACATGGGAGATGGGTTAATGAAATTCGTAAATATGCGGGAGTGACATGGAGGAGACTGGCACAAGACAGACCGTTGTGGAGGAAACTTGGGGAGACCTTCATTCAGCAGTGGATTGATAATGGTTGACAATGATGATGATCATGATATATATTCAACCGAGAGAACAAGCTGGATTCAGGAGTGGCTACAGCACAATAGATCATATCCACGCACTGAGAGAACTAATTGAAAGAACGAAGGAATATGAACTTCCATTGTGCATGGCTTTTATCGATTATGAAAAAGCCTTTGATTCGGTGAAACCATCAGCAGTTACAATGGTTCTGAAATCCTGCGGTATTGAAGATGCATACATTAATATTATTAATAACATCTATGAAAATGCAAGTGCAAAGATTCGGCTGTTTGAAAATACAGCACACATAAAAATTGGAAAATGAGTGAGACAAGGTGACACCATATCTCCGAAGCCTTTTAACGCCACATTGGAAATTGTCTTTCAATCACTGAACTGGGGAAACAACGGGATAAAGATTAATGGAGATTATCTAACCCACCTTCGTTTTGCTGATGACATAGTCATTTTTGCAACTACCCCATCAGAGCTGCAGAGTATGATCCAAGAACTTGCTGACAAGAGTAAAGAAGTTGGATTAAAAATGAACTTTCAGAAGACAAAAGTGATGTTCAATGCTTTTACAAGAAATGAAGATTTATCGATTGATGGAGAAAAGCTGGAGATAACAGACACGTACGTTTATCTTGGACAGCAGATATCAAGTGAGGGTCACATTGATGAAGAAATTAATCGGCGTACAAAATTTACCTGGAGAGCTTTTGGAAGAAACAACATAATTTTCAAGAGCAATATGCCATTATGTCTTAAAATAAAAGTGTTTGATCAATGCATTCTTCCAGTGCTTACGTATGGTGCAGAGACGTGGACCTTAACTACAAGAGACATACAAAGGCTACAGACAACTCAAAGAAGCATGGAGGAGAGGTATATGCTTGGTGTAACCAGGAGAGATAAGAAGAGGAACTCATGGATCCGAAAAATGACAAGAGTGGAAGACATCATGATCAGAGTTAAATTCCTGAAATGGCAATGGGCTGGGCATACTGCCAGAAAGACAGACCATCGATGGACAGCCGAAATTTTAGATTGGATTCTAAGGGACAGGAAAAGACCCAGAAGAAGACCACATGGGAGACGGGTGGATGGAATTCGAAAGTATGCGGGAGTGACATGGAGGAGACTGGCACAAGACAGATCGTTGTGGAGGAAACTTGGGGAGACCTTCGTCCAGCAGTGGATTGATAATGGTTGACAATGATGATGATGATATACATACATGTATATATTAGGCATTTGCTCTAAAATGACAAAGCAGAATATCTTTACTTGTGAAAAAAATATTTACCGCCGGACCAAGGATGCTGTTATAAATAATTAAGACTCGAGTCAAAGAGACACGGTAGGCCGTACCATTCTGTATTAATCTTGAAGGAGGCATTAGTAACAATTTTGATGATCCATCATCCCCACACCCTTATTCACGTGTAGACATATAGCACAGAACGATTCTCCGGTAGAGATGTTCCGAAATCCTTGTCCCGGCCACATATTTCTTAAATGAAAAAACGATTTACCGTTACTGGCTTACGGATCAAAATGGTAGCTCACGAGTAAAACTAATGGGCAGACAAAAAAGACGTCTATTCAGGGAGATGGTACGAATACCGTTGCGTAGTAGACGATAAGTGACCAATTAAAAATAATTATCTGGTATAGCACCCCGTTTTGAGTTTGGTTTGATATGCTGCATTCAATCATGAGTGGATTTTTAAAATTCTCTCGCCCTTAAATTGCTGTTAAAATTTTCTCACGTCTGATTTAGTTTTACAGTGCATATTTCAACAATTCTCTTTCATCCAGGAGTTTAGAAACTTTTTTATGAGGAAATTACTAAAATTCCTGGTCTTGTTTCGTCGACCCAATCTGCTCCTGGGTTCCTTTTCCGTCTCTTGATATCCAGTCTAGTATTTCAGCTCGCCAACGGTGGTCGTTTCTCCTAGCAATATGTCTATCCCATTGCCGATTGAGGGTCTGTAATTTGCTCATGATATCATCAACTCTTGTTATTTTCCTAACCCATGAGTTCCTTTTCTTTCCTGTTTTTCGTAGTTAAACCAAACATCAGTAGCGCAGCAGGGTTGCCATATTTGCTTTTTTGACGCCAAATTCCCGAATTTTTTTTTTTTCAGTTTAATTGGCGTCAGAGAATTGATTTGGCTTGTTTGGTTTTTTCCCGGGCTTTTTACATTTGTTGGACGATAATTACATGCCATCCGCTTTTAAAATAATTTTCCTTTAAAAAGTTATTTTTGTTCCACAATGGCGACACACACCTCAACGACAAACTGGCAAGAAATTGGAATCTACGGAATTTAAACTTTGATTGACAGTTGATTCTAATATTCACATTACTTTCAAAAAGTAGGAACTATACACCAAATTATACTCAAAATAGTAAAACTATACTAAAAATCCGAAAATTCTTGGCGTAGAATAGAAATAAAAGTTTCCAAGCTTTCGCACATCAACCAGATGGCTTTCTCAAGGAAGGTATTATTTTCTAGTCAAGTCACCCTCGTTGAAAGTGTTGAAACGTTCTATTATCCAGTTTGCAGTTAACTGTCTAACTTCCTTGAGAAAGCCATCTGGTTGATGTGCGAAAGCTTGGAAACTTTTATTTCTATTCTACGCCACGAATTTTCGGATTTTTAGTATAGTTATACTATTTTGAGTATTCACATTACGTTTAATATTTTGATGAATTAAGAAGAGCTAATGGCTTATTTCAGTAGTGCTGAATCAGTCTAATAAAAGTTAGACACAAAATTCAAAGCAAGACTGTTAAAGGAAATGGTGTTAGTCTACAAAAATTACTTGCTCAAGTGTTTGCCACACCTGTTGTACAGGAATTTGAAAGATTGAACAACCTTTTTTCAGCAAACCAAAGCTGGTCCTCTTGAATTACTTGAAGAATCATTCTTAAGCCAGAAATGCCTTCAGAACAGACTGTATGATATAAATATGCAAAATGAAAATTATTCATCAAGTTGATTTTGGTATCAAATTTTTAGCAGCATGTAGTGTGTTCGTACAAAACAGCAATAGTAATGAGGCTTATCTGAAAAAAAATGTCAAGGAAAGATGTATGCGTATGTATGCTATAAGAAGCTCTCAGTCAAGTTACATTTGACTTCTCTCGGCGAGAGATATACACTGATGTTCAAAATTATGAGAATTTGCACATTTTGTCGAATTTCTGAAAAACTAATGGACACATGAAATTTGGTATGAATACACAGTTATATAAGAGAAAACATTATACCATAGAACAGTCATAGTACGCACTCATGATCTTCAGTATGGTTCATCAGCGCAGAAATGTCCAAAGTCCGCGTTGCAAGATTGAACATAAAATGACTCTAATATGGGGTATGGTCCCATCTCACAGCCATACAGCTCTCACAGCCATACAGCTCTCACAGCGCGACGTCATACTGGAAACGAGGCAGTTGATGAGTCCCTGTGGCAATCTGGTCCCACTCCTGCAGCAACGCAGTTTTCAGCTCCTGGATGGTTCTCGGAGGGGGATGGAACGATAAGGTTTAGATCTGGCGATCTGGCTGGCCAATCTATCCGGCGAATATCCGCACTTTCAAGATAATCGTCCACGAGGTGAGCCCTACGTGCGCGAGCGTTGTCGTCCATAAAAAGGAACCGAAGGCCAACTGCGCCCCTGAAAAGTCGAACATAGGGCTGTAAGATCTCATCCCTATACTCTTAGCAGTCAGGGAGCCTGACTGCTAAGAGGTATATATTTCCCCGATATCCGAGGAAATGCTTCGTTCTCACGCTCTATCCTGTTGATCATTCACATAGCACCATACGTTCTAGGCGAATACACAGTCAGAAGGCTAACGGCTGCCGGATTGATAACAAACATGCGTGTCTGTCTTTCAGTGTGGAGAAAACAATGAGTTCCTGCTTTTAATGTTGTTCATAATATTTGTGAGTAGGCAACCTTATGTTCTACATTCTATACGCTTGATTACATGATGAGCTACGGTATAGTATGTAAGAAAAAAATTCGCTGCAGTACGCTTAAGCATACCTATACGGTTATTTCTATACCTATAGAAATCCCATACACCTATAGAAATACCTATATGGGATTTATATAGGTATACAAATTCAAAATACCAAATATAGAAATACCTATGCGGGATTTCTATAGGTATAGAAATTCAAAATACCAAATATAAAAATACCTCTACGGGATTTCTATACGTATAGAAATTCAAAATACCAAATATAGAAATACCTATACGGTATTTATACGGAGCAGCGGATCCCGCTGCATGATCTGCACCTGGGCCCCAACATTAGTAACTGCATTAGTGCCAAAAATGCATGTCTCTATATACTTCTTTGAGTGTCCGAATCTTCTTTACGTGTAAGGGGTATTTTATCTAGATAGTTTTCCATTGCTGCTGGAACTTCAATATATTTATAAATGCGCTAGATGAAAGCCCTTCAATAATAACAGGGGGAAATAAAATTTATGAAACAGAAATTATTGACATTTACTTATTTATTGAGTTTTTCAGTTTCAAGTCAATACATGGCGACTTTGACTCTGAAAATTTCCTGAGCAGTCGGTTATGGAATTTGATACGACGGGCTGTCACTTTGTTATGTGTTTTGTAAAACCTTTAGTCCCTATTTCGTCAACACTTCCTTGTACACAACATTTTTCGTATACACTGACTTTGAACCCTGTATCAATTTCCCCTGTTCTTTTCTGTGAACTATTTTTATCTTGACGTCGTCAGATTGTCGTGCTCTTGGCGTTGCCACATACAGATGACTAAACACCGGTTCAGGTAGTGAACCAAAATTCCTGATGTAAAGTTTTTCGTAAACATTTTTTTTTTATGTAAAGTTTTTCGTGGCGCAGTGGTCTAAGTTATGGCCTCTGATCGTTCGTCCGAAAGGGGTCCGGATTACAATCCCGTTGAGGCATGGATGTTGTGTTTGTCTTACGGCACTGGCTTTCTCCCTTCCCTAGAACCAGCGACCCTAAATTAGGGACGGGCGACTACTTATAACCCACTGAGTTGCTCACAGTGGTCATTAAGCCTCCAACCAAAAAAAAAAAAAGTTTTCGTATCTCTAGAGTTGACCGAGTGACGTAAAGCATCTCTGACGTAATGTGAGAATGATTTGGATCAGATGACGTCTCACCAGCAGCTGTGTTCTTTGTTGTTATGACAACAAAACAAAGTGGTATACGCGTGTAGGTGATGACGTCGCCAACACGAAAACACGAAAAGCTAAGCATGACGTCACAAACATTTGTTTCTCCGTTGTTGCTATGATGACTTAAAAAGTGGCACGGAGGAGGAGGGATCTAGCTGATTATTATTAGAGATGAGTGCGCGATGCCAAAATAGAGAGTACCGGTCTATGTCTTGGGTATTTCCCTGTGTGAGGGTGTGAAAACACGAATTTGTCCATGACGAAATCGCGCCCCCTCACTCTGGAGTAAGTTGCTCTCCCAACTAAGCTACACGGACGGAATGTATCGCTGCAGATTTGACGTCTTGACACGTGCTTTACCTCTGTAGTACATCACATTATCTCCCTCTTAGTTCTTCTTTTTTTTTTTTTTTTTTTTTTTTTGTTGAAAGCGAATAACGAACTTTTATTAATTCTAGACGATGTGTGAAACAAATTAGAGATGAGCTCGGGCCCGTGCTTGGAATTACGCGTCTTGAATTTCATTACTGTAATATATTCAACACGTGTAATGCCGATCCCGGTTGAGTTTCATTGTGGATTTGTTACCATGGTCGAAGGATTTTCAATTTCTTAAGCTAGTTGCCATTGCAAGACAAATTTTGCTTAGCAAGACTTGCATTATTCATTGTCCAAAGCTATGGCTCAAGCAAGGATTAGTTTAAGGAGGTCTGGTATCGAAAAACTGGAAAAAATCACTCCTATTTTTTGTATTTTATTAAAAATCAAGAATCTTATCTTCAAAATGATGTATTAATTTCCAAAATTGTGCAGTTGGAAGCATTGTTTTTTTTATTTTATTTTGTTTTATTTCCTCACTCCCGCGATTTTTGGGGTGACTTTGGTTTTAGTGCAGCAGGTCGAGTTTTAGAGAAAAGAAGATCAAGTTGAAGCGCTAAAGCATTCGATGCAATTCTCTCTCTCTCTCTCTGTTTTCATGATGAACTTGATCTGGAAACTGCACACACATATGATAATATTGTGATTATTATACTATTAAGCGCAAAGCTTTGTTAATGTTACAAAATGCAGAATAATCTGGTCTGGAATGTTTTTACGTTCTTTTTTTTTATTTTGGAAATTTCCCTACATGCTTTTTTTTATATTCTACTACATCACTTTGAACTACCTTTACCAATTAGCATATATGTAAATAATATTGCAAAGATTAGTTTTCTAGTCAAAATTTCAAACACTTCCGGTCCTGTACAGCGTTGTACGTTTTATAATGCAATTTATTCAAAATAAAAGTAAATTTAGAAGTCAAAAAGAAATAACGATAGGATTTTTTTGTTTCTAAATGATTTTCTTTTCTTCAGTTTTTACCAAAATTACTGATTTCCCTGATACGGTCGAAGCGCACGTTGATTATTTATTTATTTTCAAATCCACATTTTAGAACATTTGGCTTTATGCGTAGTATTTCTAAAAACATATTAATATTGTGAAGTGGATTAACTGAACTAAACTTTTTAAACTAATTATTTTTAAACTAATCCTTGCTTGGGCCATATCTTTGGCCAGTGTATAATGCATAAATACAAGCCTTGATAAGCAAATTTTCCAAGAATCCGGGCCTGGGCTCCTAAAATTGAGCCCGAACTCACCTCTAAAATAAGCATCACGCAATTTTCGAAGAACCCAACGGCCAGTGCATCCCTTTTTACGTTCGGGCGCCTATGTGACAGAGATCGAATCGCGCCCCTTCACTCCGGAGTAAGTTGCTCTCCCAACTAAGCTACACGCACGGAATGTATTGCTGCAGATTTGTCGTCTTGACACCTCTGTAATGGGTCACATAGCACTACAGAGGTGCTAATAAATTCCAGAGCATGTTGCCTAGTGTGTGTGATATTCAGGCTGTGTATAAACACGAGAAAAACGAAGTCATGATTCTTTGGTGCAAGGAAATTTTAGTACTAAACGCAACAGAAGTCTAAATTATACAGAGCTATGCCAGGTGAATATGTTGGTGTATTTAGGAAGTATGTTTGACAGAGAGCCAGGTGAATGAGTTGGTGTATTTAGGAAGTATGTTTGACAGAGAAAACAGATTAGGTGGTAAAATTAGTAGGTGCGTGAAATCAGATTCAAAGGTCGTACCTGCTTTAGGAGGATTTCGCATGAGTTATGGGCTGTCACAAAGGTTCCAAATCGTTGTGTTTGAAATTGCAATGTTTCTTGTTCTTCTCTGCGGTAGTGAAACCTGGGTACAGAAGAAGAGACATAGGAGTTGTTTGTGTGCTCGTGAGATGCGTTACGTACGGGTTATTTGTGTGCAAGACTGGTTTTCATCATGTGTGGAACGATGAAGTGCTGCAGATCTTTAATAGGGAGGAAACAAATATTTTGAGGTGGTTTCGCCATGTTAAAAGAATGAGTGATGATATGCTAAAATAACCTATTCAGCTTAAAAGCAGCAGGAAGAAAAGTTAGAGGAAGACAAAAGAAAAATCATGTGAGGATCAGATTCAAGAATGCATCCAAGAGGAAAAGGTAATGAGTATGAAGTGCCAAATTCTTGGGTGGGGCGTGTGATGATGGATGTCAGTGAAGCTCGAGTTGTATGCCAAGATCGCTGTAAAAGGAGACGGTGGATACATCAACGGTAAATAAACTCCTAACACCATTAGTGACTATGTTGGCAGATGATCTTGTTTTGAGGAGCTAACCTCAAAATCTCAGAGAGCAAGTAGCTTAGAGAGCAACACACATACATGTATGTGTGTTGTAATCGGTCATACATTTGTTTCCCTTTGTGTGCGTACACACTGAGAGGCATGGGTTTAAAGAATCAAGTTAGTATAGGCATGTTGTTAGAACTGGTAAGAATTCTCTCTCTCTCTCTCTCTCTCTCTCTCTATATCTATCTATCTATCTCGTCCACCCACGGTGGGTTGAATTCCGCAAAAACGACAATCCGCTCTTGAGGATTACTGGCAAATTAATGCAGCCGGCTTGCCATTCCTCACTAAGAAAAACGTTTTGTTAATTCAGCAAAAAAAAAAAAAAACAAGATGTTGAATCAACCAAAACATTTTGTCGATATGCAGTCAACAAAAATGGTGTTGAATTTACAAATGTATTTTGCTGAAAATTACTGTTGATTCTACAAAATTTATTGTTATCATGTCAAAACGCTTTTGAGGATTACTGGCAAATGTATGCAGCCGGCTTGCCATTCCTCACTAAGAAAAATGTTTAATTAATTCAGCAAAAAAACAAAAAAACAAAAATGTTGAATCAACCAAAACATTTTGTCGATATGCAGTCAACAAAAACGTTGTTGAATTTAAAAATGTATTTTCCTGAAAATTACTGTTGATTCTACAAAATTTATTGTTATCATGACAAAACGCTTTTGAGGATTACTGGCAAATTAATGCAGCCGGCTTGCCATTCCTCACTAAGAAAAACGTTTTGTTAATTCAGCAAAAAAAAAAAAAAAAAATTTGAATTAACCAAAACATTTTGTCAATATGCAGTCAACAAAAATGTTGTTGAATTTACAAATGTATTTTACTGAAAATTACTGTTGATTCTACAAAAGTTATTGTTATCATGACAAAACGCTTTTGAGGATTACTGGCAAATTTATGCAGCCGGCTTGTCATTCCTCACTAAGAAAAACGTTTTGTTAATTCAGCAAAAAAAAAAAAATGTTGAATCAACCAAAACATTTTGTCGATATGCAGTCAACAAAATGTTTGTTTAATTTACAAATGTATTTTGCTGAAAATTATTGTTGATTCTACAAAATTTATCCTTATCATGACAAAACGTTTTGCTCATTTAACAAAATGCCTAGGTCGATTTTTGGGAATTTGTTTGATCCAAAAACATGTATTGTTATCGTGATAAAACGTTTTGTTGCTACAACCAAACATATTGTTATCGTGACATAGTAATTTTATGCACCAACAAAATTCAGTGTTATGTAGCTGGGCCACTTTGTCCCTAAACTTTTTTCCGATGGCAACACTTTGCCGGTGCAGTAATTTTAGGCTGTGCACTTCGACCCTGGGTGTCCGCCATTTTCCCCCCGCCATCTTCTTTCCCCCCCGCCATCTTCTTTTCCCCGCCGTATTTATTTTCTAGTGATGTTTAAATAGGAGGAAATTGTATTCAGAACCAGCGAAAAATCGAACCTGAGATCTTTAGTTTAGGAACTATGCGTGCTAACCACTCGGGTACACCTGATGATTTTCATCTTTGGGAATACACTAATTGCGAAGAAAATATGTACAGAAGTTTTACCATTCGAAACATAAGGCAGAGATTTTAGGTGGAATCACCTTAAAGCCCTAGTCGAATGGATTGGGAAATTTAGAGATCAGAGGAAGCTATTTTATTAGCAGGTAAAAACTACTTTGAAACTGCACGTTATGATAAAAAAAATTGATTTACCTTTTATATTGAGAACAAAACATTAACCAACAGTGTGTTTAGAGTCCTACTTTTGAAACAGATGTTTTTAAACGCTTGAATCAAAAACATTAAGCAATATAATTTAAAAACAATAGGGTTTTGTTTGCGACTCTGAGAATTTCAGTGGTGGCAGTTGCTGGTATCGCTCAAACATACTTCAACGTGGTTGAGAAGTTATAAAAAAATCATTGGCTGTTTTCAAATAAGAAAAATTTGTATTATTTTTTATGTTTTTAATAATAAAAGGAGAGTGTAATCGTTAACAGAGCATTTGTTTTGACGAAGGGCACGCAATGAAGTCCTCTCGATGTATGAAGAATTGACAGGATTTTGAGTTGTAAATATTTACAGCACTGAACAATTTGCTAATGATATTGTAAAAATAGCAGATAATGAAAGGAACTTACAAGAGTCATTAGAAGGATTGAACAAGATTTTTGAAGATAAATGCAAAAAAATATAAATGTGAAAAAAAAATTAAAAAAAATTAATGAAGTGTACCAGAGATAGAAAGCAAAAGATTAATATCATATTAAAGGGGAAAAGAGTAACTCATGTTAAGGACTTCATTGACCTAGGTAGCATTTTTACTTCCAATGGAAGAAATGTAAAAGATGTGAGAACTTGAGCAGCACAAGCAAAGAATGCTGGCAATAAAAAAGGAGGACTATTAACAATCGAGTCCACCTCTCTGGAAACAAAGAACATTTTCATAAAAACTTTTATATGGAATGTAGCAATTTAGGCATCTGAAACTTGGACATTGCAAAAAAACAGACAAAGCAAAGCTACAATCACATGAAATGTGGTGCTGGCGACGTATGATAAAAATTGCTTGGCCAGAAAGAATTACAAATGTGGAAGTGTTAAAACCAGTTAGTAAAATCATGCAATGCATTGATTATGATACGCTTTCCAACATACCACAAATCATTACTCTAGTTATGAGGATAATGGCTGTGGAATAAATCTCGCTCCTATGCCTTGACCTTTGACCCCATTTCGATGATATTCACCAGAATTGGTTCAGTAAACCTCCGGAACAACATACCAAAATTTTGTCGCAACAGAAGCATTTTTAGTCAAGTCATGAAGATAATGTCTGTGGAATAAATCTCTCTCCTGTGCCCTGACCTTTGACCCCATTTCGATTATATTAAAGGGAACCGGTTCAGTATACCACCGGAACAACATACTGAAGTTTTGTTGCAATAGAAGCATTTTTAGTCAAGTTATGAGGATAATGGTTGTGGAATAAATCTCTCTCCTGTGCCCTGACCTTTGACCCCATTTCGATGATATTAAACAGAACAGGTTCAGTGCACCTTCAGGACAACATGATAAAGTTTTGTCGCAATGGAAGCAGTTTTACGTAAGTTATGACGCATAAGAGCAACGGAATGGATAATGCTCCTATGTCCTGACCTTTCATCCCATTTCATCCACAACCTCAGGTTCGTCCCGAGGTTGTTCCCTACCACATACTGAAATTTCATCGAAATTGAACCAATTTTACTTAAGTTATGACGCATAAGGGCAATGGAATAGATTCCGCTCCTATGTTCTAACCTTTAACCCCATTTCATCCATTTTCAATAGGGTTCGTCCCGAGGTAGCCAATATCACATATTAAACTTTCATCGAAATCGAACCATTTTTACGCGAGTTATGGTGCAGATGGACAGACGGACAAAGCTGGAGCATATACGCTTCTTCAACCTACGGTTGGAAAGCGTAAAAAAGCTCAGGAAGAACAAGAAATATTATGGACTATAAAACGAAGAAGAAACAGCATGATAGGCCACCTCATAAGACACTTGGAGTGGTGGGCCAACTTGATTGAAGGTAGAATGGAAAGAAAGACTGGAAGAGAACGCCCAGAAATTCTATATGTGAGTCAATTAACAAGAGCAAGATCCTATCGGAACATCAAGCTTATGGCTCAGGAGAGAATTCCTGTGTGGATGACGACCAATGCTACCCACCAACCTTAGGGTTGAGGAGAGAAGAAGAAGAAATATTTCGACATTGCTGTTATGAAAGAGTAGCTTTGCGTTTTTAAATTGTAGAAGAACAGAATTGAGTTTTAATACGTAGATATATCAGCAAAACTGAAATACCAAGCTATTTTGTTCTCAGGTAGAGACCTCGTATTCGTCTTTTACACAGTTTGTAAGCCATTTATTAAATACAGGTTA
This sequence comes from Macrothele yani, assembly GCA_039090855.1. NCBI lineage: Eukaryota > Metazoa > Arthropoda > Arachnida > Araneae > Macrothelidae > Macrothele > Macrothele yani. The sequence goes on along the minus strand of CM076989.1, from coordinate 32,161,907 downwards.
CATAAGAAGAAGCCATTAAAATGGCTTCTTATTGGTACCAAAATGCATCAGTAAATGTGTTGGTAAACCAAAAAGTAAATTCTAGATAAATTCTTTCATAATCCGGGTATTTTTCCTGTTGAAAAATTAATTTCTTTAATATGGTAATTACGAAAACATTATTCTGGTAAATGCTGTGAGAAATGGGAACTGAATCAAGCTTATTTTGGGAAAAATAATAATGTGAAATAATAATTCCGGAGGGGACCTTCAAGATGTCTATCAAAAGTCGTTTAAAACATTTTACAGCTAAATCAATGTTTAAAACTTATTTTTTCATCATTTTAATTTTATGCAGTATTTGCGTTTCTAATTTTTTTTTCACTTTTCTTGTACATAACTTACAATAATAAAAAGTTTGAAGTGTTACCTTCAAATTCTTAATGATCAGAATAAAATGTACTCAAATGACAAAACTGTCATCATTCATGTTTGGCAAAAAAAGAAAAATTAAGTCACAAGTCAGATTTAGAAGATACGGTCACTTATTCAGACTAACAAAACAGTTAATCGGATTTGCAGCTGTTTGAAGTGGTAGCACCAAAATAACTCGAAACGGGTAATTGCCGTTAATGATTTGATATTTTTGAACGCTTCTCCAGTTTTCCATAAATGTTCGTATATTCATTCTTGACTACTTTTTAAACCTGTCTGTGTGTTGAGTACATATTGATTTAACAACTAAGGGTAAAACACGACGATTTGAATATGTTTAGAATAAGATATTTTTGTAGGATAGTATGAAGAACAAATGACATGAATGATTAAAAATTTCGGTAACGTAGAAAGAGCATTGTTTTACTCTCTTGCAAGTATTCGTTATCTTTCAAATACTATAAAACAAAAGCCTCCCATACTTTCGTAGAAAATCGTGGAACCGATTTTTAAGTTTTTAATTCGATCGTGCGAGATTTACAAAACCGACGAATAAAGTTATTTTTTTTTTAATAAATTAGGACTCAACATAAATTTAGAACTTGTGGCTTTAAATATAATTCCTCTGAATTCCGAACACTAAGTGGATTCCAGTCTCAACCAAACCCATAGGTGACAGATCAGATTTAAAACCAAAAGCAAATATATATCTATCTGCCTGCCTACCACATATTATTAAGATGCCGGTGTAAGCTAAGCATGAGCTAGTTTTGAAAATGCTGAAGTAGTTCGTTGCGACCATGTTGTTCTCATGTAACTTGAAGATATAGAATGGGGATTCGCAGTAAAAAAATGCACTTGTGAAAGTTGTGCAATGTTAGGAAAAACATTAGATTCCTACATTTTATAACACGGCAACATACTGTAGTTCTGTTGGGTTTTTTAAGACTGGTGTTAGTAGGACATACGTATCTTCTGGCATACGAAGCTCCAGATTATGCTCATTTCAGCTAAGCCACTAGTTTAACGATCCTTATTTAAAACCGAAACTGTCAATGATGTAAATGTGTCTTACTTAGTTAAAAAAAGAAACGGGGTGGGAGAGGAAACAAATGAAATTTTAAAAGTAGATCGCAATATTTTCTCTGACTCGAATTCTTTTCAATATGGCTATCTAGTGCTTGAGTTTTTAGGAATTTTCTGCGGACGAATCGGAGAGTAGTGAACAGAGAAAGTGATGTTTTATAGCCAGATGATGTAGAGTGATTTACTTGGGCGAGTGTTTCTACTTTTTTTTTTAAACTACGAGGTGTGACAATTTGATTCTCGGAATGCACCTGTAGAAAAATGTATGCGAGTCTGTGCACCAGAGTTGGAAACAGGTCAAAAATTTTGGACTCGAACCCGGCCGTCACGTAATTCTGACCCGGGCAAATCTTCTTTGAGCTATAAATTTGAATATATATATTCATCATCATCATCATCATTGTCAAAAATTAGCAATCCACTGCTCTGTATTTCCCCAAGTTTCTTCCACAACAGATTCTCTTGGGCCAGTCTCCTCTATCCAGCCATCTCCCACGTGGTCTTATTCTGGGTCTGAATTCAGTCAAAATTTCGGTTGCCCATCGGTAGTCCGTCCTTCTGGCAATATTGTCCATCCTATTGCCATTTCAGAGGATTTTACTCTCATCATCATGTCTTCCACTCTTGTCATTTTTCCTAATCCACGAGTTCCTCTTCTTATCTTTCCTGGTTACACCAAGCATGCATCTCTCTATGCTTCTTTCAGTAGTCTGCAGTCTTTATATGTCTTTTTCAGTTAAGGTCCATGTCTCCGCTCAATACAGGCACTAGAAGGATGCATTGATTACAGACCTTTCTTTTAAGACATAAAGGCATATTGCTCTTAAAAATTGTACTGTTTCTTTCAAAAGCCCTCCAACCAAGTTTTATACGCCAATTAATTTCTTCAATGTGACCCTCGCTTGATATCTGCTGCCCAAGGTAAATTTAGGAATTGGTTATCTCCAGCTTTTCCCTATCAATTGATTAATCTTCATTCCTTGTAAAGGCATTGTACATCAGTTTCGTTTTCTGAAAGTTCATTTTTAATCTCATTTCTTTACCCTTCTCAGCAAGTTCCTGGATCATAATCTGCAGCTCTGAAGTATTCTTTCGAAGATCCCTCAAGGGTTCTTTGAAAAAAAATTCTATTAAAAAATAAAACACAAATAAAACCTGGTTGAAATCGGGTCGGGAACACCTGGGCCCAACCCGTTTGACCCGCAAGAAATTGTCGAATAGGTGACCCGTTGACCCCTGACCCGTTTCCATCTCTGCTGTGCATTAGCGGCTGCTGTTACTTTCGAATTTATTCCCCTTCAGCAGCTATGCATTTAGTCAGACATTGTTGCCATTGCTGGAAACATATCTGGAACTCTATTTCTGAAATACTATTGAGTTCGTTTGTCACGTTACGCTGGACGTCAGAAATGTCTGAAAATCTTCGTCCTTTCGTGGCAGTTTATATATTGGAAAGAGCCGGAAATCACAAGTGGCTAAGTCAGGTGAATAGGTTGGATATCCAATTCGTTAATAGATGTCTTAACCAGGAAATCGCGGACACTGAGTGCATCAGGCGTCTGGGGCATTGCTAGGCCACAGTTCAGCTCTCTTCCTTCTAACAGAATTCCGTAACTTTTTCAACACCTCTAAATAGCATTGTCGGTTGACCGTTTGTACCTCTTCAGTGAATCCGTGATGAACTATCCCTTTGTAATCAAAATCCATACATGTTCTTGAACTGCGAGCGTGACATACGTTGCAATATTATTAGGGGAAAAATCGATTTATCTTTTAATATTGATGTTATTCTGTTGACTGACCCATGCATATACGCATCAGTAATGTAACTCCTCTGGAGAACGAAGTTTTTCTCTTTTTAAAACCATCCATAGTTGTTTGAGAACCTTTTGTTCTTAAGAAACAACGAGTACATTTGTAGCTTTGTCACTTAACTCAAGCATTGTAAAAAGAAATGATATTTGATGATATAGTAGAAGATTTACCAGAAAGAAATCTAGAAAAAATCTTTCGGTTGTAATGAATTTTAAAACTAATTTATGTTTATTCATTTTCTCTTTCTCTCTCTTAGTCATTCAATCGATTTACAATGAACAGTGGTAGCAGTACTTTATTTTTTTAAATATCCTAAAAATAGTACTGTTTACATTGAAAATTTAAATGTAAAAATTATAGGTAAATGTTTCTTAAGTATTTCAAAATCAAGCAATTTCATTGGTAAATATAAAAATTGACGGTGAACAGAAGTTTGAAAATTGTGCAAATTGAATTTTCAAGAAAACGATTTTAAATTTTTTATTTCAATGCCCAGTTTTAAATAATGCATTTGAGAAAAATTCTACAGAGGTCTTGAGAATGTGCTGATTCGTTTTGTGATAAAAAGTCTATATATAATTAGATATGAAATTCAAATTGGAAGTATTCTTTTTTATGTTAAAATACGTTTACTTTTGGCGTCTGGTTTTACTTGGCTCAGGGCTCAGCATTATTTAAACTCAGTTCTGATTGCATTTGTCATACCGCGTGATCAAATGAGCCCAATAATAGGTGAGAGGTATTTAGTGTTTGTCAGAAATGAGGATTCCGCAATCCTGTGACACTTCCATTTTACTTTTAAGTTCAAAAAAACTGAATAGCAAGCATAGGATACAAGAACATAGAGATTTTTGAGAACCGAAAATAAGCGACCAATATTTATTTATGTGAAGAAAAAACTTGCTTTATTCTTAAAGGATTGCAAACATACATAATTTAAAATATAAAGATATATCCAAAAAATATTACTTGGGAAAAAATAGGTAGTCAATCTTACGTAGAAACATTCAAAAACGAGATCATAAAAAAACAGAAACATTGAAGAATACTAAAAAATGTATTACAAAGCATGATTCCATAAAACTACTAAACTTTCACATTTTTTTCGTGCTGTTTAATGGGACTTCTATTAGTTTGTATCACATTAGATAAATACTGCATGTCTTCTTTTAAGACCAGAAGAACAAATTGCCGTTGGAATATGCAAGTTTTCCCTGTCAGCTGAAAATAAATTTTATTCTTTCGAGGGTTCATTAACGAAAGCGGCGAGACTGCTAGCGGATAATTACATTAGCTCGACTGAATGTGCAACGCTTGACAGAGTACGTAAGGTGTCAAATGCTTGGATAACTTATGTATGAAGGGCCACAACGAAAAAAATAATAGGCGAATAAAACATATCTGAAGTACACTCGGAAGAAAAAGTGCAATTTTCAAGAAAATTTACCGTTTATGTCTTAAAGGAAAGGTGTTTAATCAGGCAATATTTCCAGTTCTTATTTATGGATTAGAGACTTGGGCCTAAATTAAACAAAAAAGATGACACCGAATTTTCGGGTGTAATAAGCAAGTTTTTTGAATCCGTTCTGACGCAAATTAAATTTATCAAAGCTACTCAAAGTCAATGGAACCGGTATGGAAAACAATAGTATCTGATGGAAGAAAGAAGTATTTCAATCGGGTTTTTAAATCCATCAGATATTGCTGTAAACGGAATCGTGAGCTTACGCCCTCTGGTTGCAGACTTCTGCGTAAGAAAAGCATGAATTTATATGAGAAACATTTCGCACCGGAAACGCCCCTCCAACACAAAAAGAATTTTTCAAATCGGACTCTTAGAAACAGAGATATCGACAAAAATAAGATGTGACTTTACGTCCCCAGGGCAAAAACCATACATTATTTTAGGAAGAAAGTATTCTCAAAAGGTTTTTCCATATGAGCGGTATCGGTCGAAGAAAAAAAAATTTAGTCGAGTTTTCAGGAGCCCAGATTTTGCTACAAATACATCAGAAGCAGAAATTAACACTTGTGACCCCTGGTGGCCAAACCATTGTTTACCAAACATTAGAAATTATGTGAAAAATATTTTCCATCAGGTCTTGTGTGCGATACAGGAAGAATTTTTCAAATTGGTGTTTTAGAAGCCAAAATAACGCAGAAAACGCAATTTACCTTTGTGCCCCCTAGCGGAAAGTCTATGATTTACTCGAAAATTTTGAATTTATAGGAAAAACATTTCGCATCGGAAACACTATCCAACGAAGAAGGAATTTTTCAAATCGGACTCTTAGAAGTAGAGATATTGACAAAAATAAGACACACATCTACGCCCCTTGGCGTAGAAACCATGCATTATTTGAAAAAGAAAATGTTCCTAAACGGTTTGTCCGCATGAGTAGTATCGGTCAACAAACGACTTTTTTTGCAATCGAGATTTTAGAAGCTCATATTTTGCTGCAAACACATCAGAAGCGGAAATTAAGACTAACGCCACCTGGTGGTCAAACCATTTTTTACAAACATTAGAAATTATGTACAAAGGATTTCCCATCAGGAGCTGTATCTGGTGCAGAAAGAATTTTTCAAATCGGAGATTTAGAAGCAGAGATATAGGGGGAAACGCAATTTACCTCTATGCCCCCTAGCGGAAAGTCTATGAATTACTTGAAAATTTTGAGATTATATGAAAAACATGTCACACTGAAAACACTATCTAACAAAGAAGGAATTTTTCAAATCGGACTCATAGAAGTAGAGATATTGACACAAATAAGATATACATCTGCGCCCCCTGGCGGAGAAACGGGAATATTTTAAAAATAAAATATTCGGGAAAAGTTTACCGATGTGAGTGGCATCAGTCCACGAAAGAATTTTTTCAATCGATATTTTAGAAGCTCAGATTTTATGGCAAATACATCAGAAGCAAAAATTAACAGTTGCGCTCCCTGGTGGCCAAAGTATTCTTTACCAAAACTAGAAATTATATGCAAAATATTTTCCATCAGGAGGTGTATCCGCTGAAGAAAAAAATTTTCAATTCGGAGTTTTAGAAGAAGAGTTATCGGGAAAAATTTAATTTACTTTTAGCCCCCTAGCGGAAAATCTATGCGTAGTTTAAAAAAATAACTATATGTAAAATACTCTTCGACATAAATGGAACCGAAAGATAAAAGAAGTTTTTCAATCGGATGTTTAGAAGCAAATATGTGGAATAAAACGTATTTTTGAATTCTACATCATCTGTATTTACGCCCTCTAGCGGCGATATTGTACATCGTAAAAAAAAAAACGAAATGAAGGATCATCATTCGCATATTTCAAGCTTCCCAATGCAAAGAGAAGTTTTCAAATCGTATTAATAGTTGCAGAGATATCGTGGGTACAGACGGGCGGACGGACGGACGGACAAACCGGTAACATAAGCACGATCTTTTTTTACAAAAGACGTGCTAAAAAGACATAAAATGACTGTTGATACCTCAAAGAATCGTGTAGATGTGCATGATTGGGGTAACCAAGAAAGATACGAAAAGGAACTCATGGATTACAGGAATGACAAGAGTTGGCGGCATCATGATCAAAGTAAATACCCTGAAGCTGCAATGAGCTGGACATATTGCTAGAACTAGCAGCCGTTGGCCAACTGGAATACAATATCCTTGTGCAAATTAATTGAAACAAAGTGCTGTTTTACCTTTTTTCACTCGTTTAGCTTTCTCATGCCGAAATATGCCGAAATATAAGCAATATCACATTTGTTAACCGGAAGCGTTTAACAACCTGCTGTAACCCCTTTGGTTAGTAAGTTGCCAATAGCGCATGCGCATGTTGCAGTTGGCTGTTAAATCACATCGGTACTGCATTAGACGTTCAGAACCTTCCTTCGTGATGGACTTGTCAGCAAGAAAGCGCACACATATCATTACTTTGCACAAACATACATCTAAGACCTACAGGGATATTGCGAAAACAGTCAGCGCCAGCCTCGCAATTGTCAGCCCTGTCATCGGTTTAAAGAACAAAACCGATCGATTTCTTCAAATCGAAAAGGCAAATGTGGGCGAAAGAAGAAAACAATGCCAAGGGACAACGCCTACTTGATTCGGGAAAGTAAAAAGACCCTCTGAAGACAAGTGATGCACTGAACAGAGATTTGAAAGAGAAAAGAAAGGTCGGCAGAGGTCGACTCTTCAACTGTGCTCAGATGACTTCTAGAACATGGGCATGTAGCCCGACGACCCGTGAATAAACAACTCACTGATGAAAAAGACACAAGTGCGCGCTGAAATACAAACACTGGACTAAGGAACATTGGGAAAAGTGTAGATCAGCGACGAAAGTCAGTTCTTTGTCCAAGGCCATCGGAGTCAGCACATTCAGATGTCACCAGAGGAAAAGCATCAGCCAGACTGTGAAATATCAGCAAAAGAGGATGTTTTGAAGATGTTCCAGCTACTTCGGCGTCGGCAGTTGCATCCGGTCGGCGGTATGATACGCTCGCCACAGTACGTCGAAGTTCTTCAAAGGTAAGTTGTTCCCAAGATGGCGAAGGTGTTTCCAGATTGATCAAGCATCTTTCATCAATACTTTGCCATACGACAAAATGGGGAAGGATTTCTTGCACCAGCTGCGTATAAACGTATTTGACTTGCCTGGGAACTCACCGGATATAAATCCGATCGAGAATCTTCGGTCAATTTGTAAGATTCGTCTTCGTGAAATGGGCTGTGAACAAGATCATCCAAGCCCTTATTCAGGTATGTTAAAGGGACCCCAAAAATCAGCACTAACTGTTCAAATTTAGTAGACTCTAGGTTATTGGGGATTTGTGTGCTACTGAGAAAAAGAATTGGCCATATCATGCATTATTTAGACAAAGTAACATGAAATTCTTTGTACCAATTGAAATAAATAACTTTTTCTTATTTCGGTGTGTTTCAATTAATTTGCACAAGGATGTAGACTAGATACCAAGGGATAGGAAAAGACCCAGAAGAAAGCCACGCGGAAGACAGGTAAATGAAATATGAAAGCATGTCCAAATGACACAAAAAAAAAAAAAAAAAAAAAGCATTGCTCAAGATGTTGAAGATACTTGGGGAGACCATATCTAGCAGTGGATTGAGAATGGTGATGATTATGATCTACCTGTATGGGTGTATATTAAAGAAATTTGTGTTAACGCTCCTTAGTGGGGAAATAACATTATTTTGAGGAAAACGAAAAGCTAAATACATGTGTTTCTTCAGTTAGTGGTAATCGTCTAAAACAGTATTTCTCAGCTAGAATTTTAGAAACAAAGGTGAGATTGCAAACGTGTTAAAAAAAAAAAAAAAAAAAAAAAAAAAAGAATGACTTACACCTTGAGGTAAAGCACATTTTGTCACAAATTGTTGAAGAATGCATGCAAAATACTCGTAGTCGTGACCTACAAGGGTTGTCCCAAACAATTGAGAATGTTTATATTAAAAAAAAAAAAATGCGTACCTTAATTATCAAGGAAATGGTCATCTTTTACGAAATACTGTCCATTGCATCGTATACAGGTGCTCCAAAGTTCCTCCCACTTTTTTGAATGTCTTATGGAATTTTTCTTCTGAAATGCTGTTTAAGCACCCCTGCGCAGCTTTAATAAGTCGTTGATCAGTCTCAAACTGTCGTCCCGGCAGTGTCTTTTTTAAAATGGGGAGGAGGATCAGCTTAATATTTATTTTCTCCAAATAAGAAACGACAGAACTGGCCATGTGCGACCTTACCTTGGGACGCACGTGAAAAGAAATGGGGAACTCTAGTTGAACAAACTCGCTTCGTACCCAAATGCTCAGCTAAAATTCTGTGAATCGATGATTTTGTAATGTGAGCCATATCCTCGATCTCTCTAATTGATAGGTGTATGTCTTCCCTTATAATACCACCTATTGTATTGATGTTTACCTCTGTAACACTCGTTGAAGGTCTTCTTCCATGCGCGATTCAAGTCGCCGATTCACGGCCATCCATAAATTCTTTATTAGCTGGGTCTAAGAACAAGTTGCATGTGAACAAATTATCAGGAAAAACCAAAATGTTGATGCAAAAAAAGAAGAGAGATGAGGACAACTAAAGTAGATGTGACTTCCAAAGTGGAATATATAGAGCTATGCAAGACAACACGAAAAAGTATCACTGAAGACGTAAGGAAATTCAACTGTGAGCTAGTGAGGAAAGCAATTGAAAACAACCAAAGCCTTAAGATAGCAAAGGGACATCTCAGTAAGGGAAGAAAACAGATTATGGCTCTGAGAAAAGAAGATGGTTCTATAACAAGAAATAGAGGCGAAATTTTGACAAGAGTGAAAGATTTCTACTCCAAATTATATGAAAGGGATGATACATGTACTCCAGACATCATGAAAGGTACCAGAGTTCTTCCAGTCCTCCCAGCAGAAGTTGCTCATGCAATCAAGAACATGAAGCGAGGGAAAGCTCCAGGAGAAGATGGAATTACTATAGACATCATACAAGAAGCAAGTGGAGAAATTGAAACAGTACTCGCCCAAATTTTCACTCGATGCCTTAATGAAGGGAAGATTCCTGAGGATTGGAACAATGCTACAATGATCCTGCTACATAAAAAAGGTGACATTGAGGATCTTAGGAACTACAGACCTATCAGCCTCCTATCAGTGGTTTATAAAATCTTCACTAAAGTTCTTTCACACCGCTTGAAGGTAACACTGGACATGGCTCAACCGAGAGAACAAGCTGGATTCAGGAGTGGCTACAGCACAATAGATCATATCCACGTACTGAGAGAACTGATTGAAAGAGCGAGGGAATATGAACTTCCATTGTGCATGGCTTTTATCGATTATGAAAAAGCCTTTGATTCGGTGAAACCATCAGCAGTTACCACGGCTCTGAAATCCTGCGGTATTGAAGATGCATACATTAATATTATTAATAACATCTATGAAAATGCAAGTGCAAAGATTCGGCTGTTTGAAAATACAACACACATAAAAATTGGAAAGGGAGTGAGACAAGGTGACACCATATCTCCGAAGCTCTTTAATGCCACATTGGAAAATGTCTTTCAATCACTGAACTGGGAAAACAAAGGGATAAAGATTAATGGAGATTATCTAACCCACCTTCGTTTTGCTGATGACGTAGTCATTTTTGCAACTACCCCATCAGAGCTGCAGAGTATGATCCAGGAACTTGCTGACAAGAGTAAAGAAGTGGGATTAAAAATGAACTTTCAGAAGACAAAAGTGATGTTCAATGCTTTTACAAGAAATGAAGATTTATCGATTGATGGAGAAAAACTGGAGATAACAGATACGTATGTTTATCTTGGACAGCAGATATCAAGTGAGGGTCACATTGATGAAGAAATTAATCGGCGTACAAAACTTGCCTGGAGAGCTTTTGGAAGAAACAGCATAATTTTCAAGAGCAATATGCCATTATGTCTTAAAAGAAAGGTGTTTGATCAATGCATCCTTCCAGTGCTTACGTATGGTGCAGAGACGTGGACCTTAACTAAAAGAGACATACAAAAGCTGCAGACAACTCAAAGAGGCATGGAGAGGTGCATGCTTGGTATAACCAGGAGAGATAAGAAGAGGAACTCGTGGATCCGAAAAATGACGAGAGTGGAAGACATCATGATCAGAGTTAAATCCCTGAAATGGCAATGGGCTGGACATACTGCCAGAAGGACAGACCATAGATGGACAGCCGAAATTTTAGATTGGATTCCAAGGGACAGGAAAAGACCCAGAAAAAGACCACATGGGAGATGGGTGGATGAAATTCGTAAATATGCGGGAGTGACATGGAGGAGACTGGCACAAGACAGACCGTTGTGGAGGAAACTTGGGGAGACCTTCGTCCAGCAGTGGATTGATAATGGTTGACAATGATGATGATGATGATATTGTTGATTTTCTAGACATTCATCTTTATAAGCCTCTTACATACGACGGAAAGTCTCTCCGACAGACTTCTTAAGTCGAGAGCAAAATTTAATGGCGCATCTTTGTTCCTCTTTCACGTCCATTTCTTCGAAAAAACTCAGCGCGAAAGCACTTGTTAGGGGTTCACGAAACAACGCTTATTAAACTGCGCACTACCGACGACGCATGCGTGATAAACAGGGTGGCTGATTGCTATGATTACTACAACGACTACCGTTTTTCGAGACTCGTGCTAAGGTCGAACCCAGTATTGCACATTTTTTTTGTAAAAACATTCTTAAGTTGTTTTGGGAGAAGCTATGTATATGTCTAACGCAAAAGAATTTTCAAAATCCAATTTTCAGTAGCAGAGATTTCGGGGAAAGTGCAATGTATACTGTCGCCTCCTAGCGGCGACATCATGCATTCTTTCGAATATGAAATGTATAAGTAAAATAACCTTCATGAGAAAAGGTATCGGAAGGTTAAAATAGTTTTTCGAATCGTTTCTGTTTTGTATTTTATTGTTGTTAAAGCAACTGTATGAAGTACGGGTATATTTTGAATTTAAGACCATGTGCGAAGAAAAAGGACCAAAAAAGTATGCATTGCTTTTTTCCCAATTCACTTCCGACTGAAAAATGAATTTTTCAATTTGGGCAAATAGTTGCAGAGATATTGTATCCATAGAGAATAAAAAACATAGTGATACGTATTTTTTTTTCAAAGGTAATAGTAATCATACAACCTATATCTAAGGCAAAAGAGTTTTCGAAATCCAATTTTTAGGAGCAGAGATTTCGGGGAAAATGCAATATATACTGACGCCTCTTAGCGGTAATATCATGCGTTATTTCGAATGCAAACTGTATAAGTAAAATAGGCTTCGTGGGAAAAGGTATCGGAAGGTTAAAATGATTTTTTGAATCGTTTTTGTTTTAGTTGTAGTTGTTGAAACATGAGTATAGAGTAAAATATATTTTGAATTTAGGAGCATGTGAGAAGGAAAAAAGACCAAAGCGTGAGTATTGCTTTTTTTTTTTTTTTTTTTTTGATGCTGATTTCACAAATTCAGACTTTCGACTGCAAATAGAATATTTCAAATTGGGCGAATAGTTGCAGAGATATTGTGTCCACAGGGAATAACGAACATAGGGATAGTACTTTCTTTTCAATGGAGGTGCTAAAGACTGCTTGAACAATAAGCACACAATTTACTTTAATCTTCATTTGATCTTGAAACAAAAATATTCGCCAGATATGATATCAGTTATCATGACTCGTCGATTTTTGAAAGAACTACTTTTTAGTCGTTGTCCCGCACGGATATTTATCGAATAATTGAATTTTTATGTAATTTTCTTTTCATACAGATATACTTCGACATTACTTCTCCAAAGTTTGTGATTCTTCTATTGAATAACATTAAAATTTTTCCTTTATTGGCAGGCTAATATGTACGATGTATCACTGGAAAGTTTAATTAATATTGCCACTCAAAAGCTTATGCTTTCGGGTTTTTTGATTCTTTTCTTTTCTTTCTTTTTTTTTTTTTTTTTTTTTCTTGCTCAGCGTTTTCGGTTCTTTTTTTTTTTTTCTCTCTTTCTGAAACACTGTGATTTGAACGAATTTACTTTGTTGGTACAAAAATAAAAATTAGTGCTTGAACGCGAAGACGGGAAGCGAAACAGAATGAAAAACACTACTTCATCTGGAAAATATTCTTTTCTTGAGCTTTCTTTTTGTTTTCCAGTTTTGAGTGTTCTTCCGAGAATCATATTCAGACTCCAAAACGCAGTTACAGCCACAATATGCTGATTTTTTACATTTTTTTAATACTTATTCTTTGGAGCGATTTTACAAGACTTGTAAACTCATAGCTCTCGGGCCTATTAAAGTCGTTGTTTATCCTCCTGAAACAGATGCGCATTCTTTGCATCAACGGATCATATTGTTTGCTGTGAAAAAGTAAAAAAAGAAGCGAAAGAAAAAAGAAAGATAAAGAAAGAAGGAAAAAATGAATAGTTTCTCTCCACTTTGTGCTGTGCCCATCCTCTTATTAAACCACTTCACTTGAGGGTTTAATCATGAAGTCATCTCTAAAGTTTATTTCCTGTATGCCAATTAGTCGACATGCTGATTATGTAGTCGTTCATCGAAAACATAAAAAAAAAAAAAAGAACGGAATAAAAGAAAATCCACATTTATGTGGGCGAATGCTCTCTAATCCCTTTTCCCCATGGTAACACTTCACGAGGGAGGGGAAAAAACTCTTCCTCCACGTAAAACCTGTTATCGCTAATTACGCGCAAAAAATCACAAAAGAACAATAAAAAGTGCGGAGAAAATGTCTCTGGATGATGCAAGCTCAACGTTTAACGGACATCATTAACTCTTTAATGTGGGAAAAGCAAGGAATTTCGAAACGTAAAGATTTTCATTCAAAACTGCCAGCACTGATTTGGGATTTAAGTTTAGGCTTTCGTTTATAAAAGCTCCCAAGATTTATTGAAGAACGCAAAAAAAAAGCGTATTTTTGTTTAACATCCCTAGAGCAACCTTAAAAACAATTTGATTGAAATGACGTAATACCGAAACTTTGGAAACAACAAGGTATTGCTTGGTTAATTGTATTTAAAAAGTTACTATTTAATGCTTGTTTATTAAAAATGCTCCCATCTGAGAAAATTATGCGAGTGAGCACCCGGTAATTAAAATTTTGAGCGGAGATAACTTTTATTCTCTTCTGTTTTAAATTTATTCATTTTCTTTGAGTTGCTTTCAATCGAAGAATGATCCATTCATACTGGGGGGTTGTTGGCACATTGTTTTACAGCCAACGACACACACTGGCCGCTGAATTAGAAACATTCATGTAAATGTACGTAAACGTCACTATATGTAAAATGCAGCACCACGTGATCTAGACCGCTTCCTCTTTAGTAGTTTGAAAAACAAAGGAAATTTCGTAGTTCGATGAAGGAGTTATTATGGGTGTCCGTCTTGCTGCAACGATGATTTTGAAAACTGAGTGGTGAGATACCCCCGGTCTTTAATCAGTAGAAAAATTACCTACATTGATTATCTAGGAGGAGTACCTGTGACGCAACGACGTTCTATCAGTAACAGGATCACCGACGTCTGAGAAAGCTTTTACGGAGAAACAGAACTTCATATGCGCAGTAATTGACCGAAGCATTCAATGAAGGCAGTTCCCGACTCATATCTCAGAGAATTATGCGCAGAGAACCAAGGAGGATCAGTATTGGCAGTCGCTTGCATATACGGAAACCACTGATTTCTGCGAAGAATCGGAAAGTTCATGAACACTGGGTCATGAAAACCGTGACTGCACCTGGAAAACTGGAAACAAGTTAGTAAAATCATGCAATGCATTGATTATGATACGCTTTCCAACATATCAGAAATCATTACTCAAGTTACGACGCAAAAGGGCGATGGAATGGATCCCGTTCCTATGTCCTGACTTTTCACCCCATTTCGATGATATTAAACACAATTGGTTTGGCTCAGTATACCTCCGGAACAACATACTAAAGTTTTATCGCAATAGAAGCATTTTTTGTCAAACTATGAGGATAATGGATGTGGAATAAATCTCGCTCCTGTGCCTTTGATCCCATTTCGATGATATTAAACAGAATTGGTTCAATGTATCTCCGAAACATTATACTAAAGTTATGCCGCAATAGAAGCATTTTTACTCACGTTATGAGGATAATGGCTGTGGAATAAACCTCGCTCCTGTGCCCTGACTTTTGACCCCATTTCGATGATATTAAACAGAACTGATTCAGTATACCTCCGGAACAACATGATAAAGTTTTGTCGCAATCGAAGCATTTTTACGTAAGTTATGACGCATAAGGCCAATAGAATGCATCCCGCTCCTATGTCCTGACGTTTGACCCCATTTCACCCATTTTCAATAGGGTTCGTCCCCAGTTGTCTCCTACCACATACTAAAATTTCATCGAAATCGAACCACTTTTACGCGAGTTATCGTGTGGGAAGACAGACAGATGGACAAAGCTGGAGCATATACGTTTCTTCAACCTACGGTTGGAAAGCGTAAAAAAGTCATGTGGTCCGACGAGTCGCGGTTCATCTTGCTTTGTACGGTAGGCAAAGAGTTTTGTGGAAGCCCCATGAATCAACGGATCCAGCTTGCCTTTTGAACACAACTCAAGGTTATGGAGCAGTTGTTCCGGAGATGGCACGTTGTATTTTTACGGAACGGGTCCCCTGATATTACTGGAAGGTCGGGTGTTATCCAAGAAAATATCTGAACATTGTGGCCGTTTAAGTCTATCCTGCAAAGGTGAATTTTCATCCAGCAGGTGACGGCTGTTTTATAAACGACAATGCTACTGTTCATCGCGCAAGACGTGTTCAGCATGGGTTCAGTCTGCATGATAATGACTTCCACCATCTTCCCTGGCCAACACAAAGCCCGGATCTGATCCCCATTGAGGATGATGTATGTAACATGTTAGAAAAACAAATCCGGGAGCAAAGTCCTCTTCCCTCAAATCTGATCCAACTAAAGAACTTTTGTGACGTATTACAGAGGGGAATCACGTGTCAAGACGACAAATCTGCAGCGGTGCATTCTATCCGTGTAGCTTAGTTGGGAGAGCTCTACACGTGTCGGGTTGGCCCGCCGAGCCCAAGCCCGGCCGGCTCACTGGCCGTGTCGGGTCTTTTTTAGTTTTGAGAACAAAGCAACGGGCCGGGCCGAGCTAAGTCGACGCATTCTTTTTATCGCAATGGTAAAGAAAAAAAAAAAGTCGTGTTCCCCGATTTCCTGGTCTAGTTAAATGTTTTGCTGGCTTTACTTACTTCCATGGCGCCTAGGGCGTAATCACAAAAGCAAGGAGAGGCACTTACAGTGTTTTTACCGTCTGTAGGTATTAAGATGGTAAAACCCCTTTGGGGCTTGTTGACAACAAAAGGATTCGACGCCGACCGAGTGTATGTGTTGTGTAGAGTGTGGGACGGTGGGTGTCTGTAGTGGAGAGGGATGTCCGTGTGTGTGTTGGTATGAGAGAGTGAAAAGATATCGATTGTTTAGTGTCACCACTTGCTAATTCAAAGAGAAGGAGATTTAGAGCACGCTTAGTCTTCATTTTTGTCTCTCTTTGAAGGTTATATTCTTCGATAATGGTTACAGTTTAGTTAATATTTTTAGGCTTACATTCAACTAAATATTTTTGATAATATTTCATTATATAATTTTCACAGTTTAATGAAGTACAATAGAAAGACAAAATAGTACCAAATGGCACATCACGGGCCTGGCCGAGTGTATAGTATTTGAAACGGGCTGTCCCTTAAACGCAAGGGCTTGGCCAGGTCGGGCTCGCCAAATAAGGCCCGTGCAGACCTCTAGTCAGCAACTAACTCTAGAGTGAGAGGGCGCAGGTTCGATCCCTGTCACGGACAATCTTCTGTTTTCACACTTTATGGTGAACGATTGATGCTGTAGACGTAAATGCACTCCAACATCTTGTGGAATCTACGCAAAACCACATGCGGGCTAAAGGAGGTCCAACCCGGTTTTGAATAAAAGTCTCTAATTTTTTTTTTTTTTTTTGATTGGAGGTTTAACGACCACGGTGAGCAACTCAATGGGCTATAAGCAGTCGCCCGTCCCTAATTTAGGGTCACTGGCTCCAGGGAAGGGAGAGAGCCAGTGCCGTAAGACAAACACAACATCCATGCCTCACCGGGATTCGAACCCGGACCCCGTTCGGACGAATGATCAGAGGCCAACGCCTTAGACCACTGCGCCACCGGGGCGGCAAGTCTCTAATTCAGTGGTCGGCATGTGTGAATTAGTTATTTACTCGGTTAAAACACAGGTTCCTCATTCCAGTTTATAGAAAATGCTATTTTCACTGAATGAGTGGGATAAAGAAAACAAGAGCAAAATTATTTGTTCTTTTGTCAAAATACAACATACCTTCCATAATCCGAGGTTCCGTATAACCCGAATCTCGATAGCCGATAGAGTTCGAATTCGAAGTTCCTTATCCGCATAGTTCGAGGTAGTCGAAGATGCAGGAAATGCGCGATAAAAACATATTATTAAATGACATCGAGGAAATTTAATTGCATATTAATCCTTTGTCTTCAATTGGTTCCTCACTATAAATAATCCTGTTGAACTGTTGTATAAAGACGTTCAAGTAAACTCTGATATTTTTTTTTTATTGGAGGTTTAACGACCACCGTGAGCAACGCAATGGGCTATAAGCAGTCGCCCGTCCCTAATTTAGGGTCACTGACTCCAGGCAAGGGAGAGAGCCAGAGCCGTAAGACAAACAGAACACCCATGCCTCACTGGGATTCGAACCCGGAACCATATAGGACGAATGATCAGAAGCCATAGCTTAGACAACTGCGACACAGGGGCGGCTCTAATACTTTAGGTTTATTCTTCTTCTTTGTCATGTTTTCCTAAGAAATGAAAGAACTGCTTACATTTCCATGACGTTTAAATCTATTTTTATAAAATTCTGATTGGTTGAGGACCGATCAGATCGTTTTTGTTTCTTTTGTTTTGCTTTTTGAGCTCCTCGATTAGTCAGATTTGTACTTGGCGTGTAGGCGAGGGGGAATAATTAAGAAATCGTTAATGTATCTACCATCAGCTATAGGAAGCCAATAACTAACAGGTTTATTGCTCTGAGGTTCAGGTGTTAAAGGAATTTCTCCTATGTTCTAGTAATGTCGTACTATACTACAATAATATTTGTGAAAATTGAAACACTATGAAAGGCTGCTTGTATTAGCTTGATACTTGCCGGATATGCACAACAGGTTAGGAAATGGAAATGATTAAAATAACAATGCGTTTACGGCTTCGTAGCAGCGCGCTCTGAACTGTCTGGTCCTGGTTATAAAGAGCTGGCTGAAACGAGATGCTGCAATCAGTGAAGAGCAGGCATTAGTCGAAAGGGTGATTCTTGTGTCTCACTATGCCCCATCGCCGAAGAAGGGCATTATGAACACCTGAAAGACTTTGAGCGGGGAAGGATTGTCGGGGTGAGAGGAGCTGGATTTTCCTACCGCGATATTGCAACTCGTACGAGACGAAACGCAAGTATAGGGACGTGAACGTGACGTCATGGACAGATGAGGCTCGGACTCACAGGAATCCGGGAAACGGATAGAAAAATCGCACGACTACGCGAAATGACAGATACTTCTACCGCATGAAAGTGGCTAATTGCAGAGCGACATCCACTGTGTTAACGCAGCCGTGGAGCAATGTTACAGGCCCGGCTTTGTCCTCCATCACAATTCGACGTCACCTGCATAGCGGAGGTAGGGTCGCTAGCAGCCCATTGCTGCGCATTCCTTTGACCCTTATTAAGCCCAGATGTCTCAGGCTGCAATGGAATCTCGTACACAGACATTGGCGCGCCGATTGGCAACAGGTCGTGTTTTCTGACGAGTCACGATTCAACTTGATGCATCATGAAGGTTACATACGTGTTCTAAGGTATCGTGGTGAATGGCACCTTGCAGCGTGATGGTTTGGAGCGCCACTGGGTTTCAATTCGCGATCTCGCCCTGATACGAAATTGAACTCTCAGCAGCCAGAGATACATCAGGGATGTTTTAGAGGCCGAGATGATACCCTTCCTTCAGAGTTGCCCTGGAGCTATATTCCAGCAAGATAATGCTCGGCCACATATGGCACAGAATGTCCAAAATTTCTTTCATATACGGCAAATACTGCTTCTTCCCTGGCCTGTACGTTCTCCGGATATGTTCCCATTCGAACATGTCTGGGACATGGTAGCTAAGCGATTGGCCCGTCGAGCGCCTCCACCAGCTACCGGAAATGAACTCTGGTCTCGCATAGAAGCAGCCTAGCAGGCTATTTCCCATGAAGATATCAAAAACCTCTTCTATTCTATACCACGGGGTGTAGAGGCTCTTATTTTTACTCGAGGTGGCTTCACACGATACTGAGTTTTGAGGCGAAAAAATCTTGTACAGCTTTACAAATGTAATCCGTTACCTCCTATAACATGAGGAATCTGTGATATAAACTTCATTTGAATAGCGCGATACTTTCTTGGTGTTACAATTTTCACAAACAATAGTGTATTAAATTTTGAAAGAGTACTAAGTAATACCAACGCTTTTAGCAAACAGTTTTTCCTGCTGTATATTACTCCTTAAGAACAAAAGTGTTTACTAACCCTTGGAACCAATACTTTACTCGTTTCCTGAATCTCTTCATCTTCTCTGAAGAGTATTGCGCCTTTTCAGGGACGAAGATGACATACGATGCTACACAATCACTCTGGTCTCTTACTGACGGAGCTCTAACAACTGCTGCTGAATGAATGCTTCGCCGAATCGACTTGCCAAATGATGACGCAATCTGGTAAAGTAGTTAAGTATTGCCAAAGAATGATGCGATACTGAAAGAAAAGTATTGCCAAAGACTTTTTGTCATTGCGTCGACTTTGTGTGTGTGGATGCAATCTTTTCCAAAACTCTCCGTATATCTTTGCAATTTGGTAAATTCCTAACATAAAGAAAAAAAAAAAAAAAACATTATTTCGAAAACATGCAAATAACATACACTATATACACAAAAGTCACCGGACACTAGAACCATATACAAGGAATATCATTTATTGGAAGAAAGTTGCCCCGCCTTTGGCCAGAATACATGGGTTAAGCCTTGCTTTACACTAAATTTTGACAAGAATCTACAGAAATGGATTTCCATTCCTCTTGTAATGCCAGGTCTTGAGGTGAAGCACGACGATTTTCTAAAGTCCTGATATGCCGCTCCAATCCATCCCACAGGTGTTCAATGGAGTTCAAATCAAAGTTTTCTGAAGGCCAGTCCAACATGAAGCCTGATTTTTCGTAAACCAGCCAGCAATTTAGCGTGGCGTTTGGTTTACGGAAAATACCGACAGGACTCATATCCGTAACACTGCCACAATGTAGGATACACCAATATCGTCTATTTTAAAATATACGTTGCCATTCAGTAATGACCAGTTTTGATGCGTAATTACGTATTTGAATAACCGCTTGACCTTTGCACATTTTTTTGGTGTGAAATTATTCAGGGTAACAAGATTTTCTTTTTTTTAATTTTCAGACTGTAAATAAATTTTAAAGATTTTTAAGGACTGTTTTTAAAGACTATGAGGGTCATCTGTTCCCAATGAAGTTCAGCTAAAACATTGGAATTGGAAGAGATAACCAGTATTTCTAGTAATATAAATAGAATTTTTGAACTGTAAATACGTTTCTTTGTTTTTTGGGGGGAAAGAAAAAAAAGTAAAAGCATACAGATTTTGTAATGTGACAGAATTTTATTTTGAATGTACAATTGTAGCACAAAATTTTATATTAAAGTTTTATAAAAGGAAGACGTTTTTTGCTGATTTCAAAGCAAAAATGCCATATAATAAAAAAAAATGTCACACCAAAATGCGAAAATGTCTAATGGTTATTGAAATAGATAATTACGTATCAAAACGGGCCATTACTGAATGACAATGTATATTTTAAATTATTATACGGTTATACGGTGTGAAATATGAAATATGTGTACCTAGTTAAAAGATAGGTATATATATATATATATATATATATATATATATATATATATATATATATATATACTTAAGAGCAAAACTGAAGACTAAGGAAAAACTTTAGAATTTAAAACGAAGGTTGCAAAATAACCTGAAAATCAAAACGCGCAACGCAGCAGTTTTGAAAATTCAGAATTCACATTCTATAAAGAAGATACCTAAGCAAAAACATACATATATAATTTTGACTCACACCTAGTACAACATAGAAAAGGTTATGTATCTACCTGTGAGTAAAGGAGAAAGATAAAAAAATAAAATAAAACAACTGAATGTAGAAGGTGTCGAGAATAAGGATCAGTATTCTCGACACCTTCTACATTCAGTTGTTTATTTTATTTTTTTATCTTTTCTCCTTTACTCCGCAGGTAGATACATAACCTTTCTATGTTGTACTAGGTTAATGAGTCAAAATTATATATGTATGTTTTTGCTTAGGTATCTTCTTTATAGATATATATATATATATATATATATATATATCATCATCATCATCATCATTGTCAACCATTATCAATCCACTGCTGGACGAAGGTCTCCCCAAGTTTCCTCCACAACGGTCTGTCTTGTGCCAGTCTCCTCCATGTCACCCCTGCATACTTTCGAATTTCGTCACCATCTCCATGTGGTCTTCTTCTGGGTCTTTTCCTGTCCCTTGGAATCCAATCTAAAATTTCAGCTGTCCATCGATGATCTGTCCTTCTGGCAGTATGTCAGCCATTGCCATTTCAGGGATTTAACTCTGATCATGATGTCTTCCACTCTTGTCATTTTCGGATCGTCGAGTTCCTCTTCTTATCTCTCCTGGTTACACAGCATGCACCTCTCCATGCTGCTTTGAGTTGTCTGCAGCCTTTGTATGTCTCTTTTAGTTAAGGTCACGTCTCCGCACCATACGTAAGCACTGGAAGGATGCATTGATCAAACACTTTTCTTTTAAGACATAATGGCATATTGCTCTTGAAAATTATGCTGTTTCTTCCAAAGCTCTCCAGGCAAGTTTTGTACGCCGATTAATTTCTTCATCAATGTGACCCTCACTTGATATCTGCTGTCCAAGATAAACGTACGTTGTCTGTTATCTCCAGCTTTTCTCCATCAATCGATAAATCTTCATTTCTTGTAAAAGCATTGAACATCACTTTTGTCTTCTGAAAGTTCATTTTTAATCCCACTTCTTTACTCTTGTCAGCAAGTTCCTGGATCATACTCTGCAGCTCTGATGGAGTAGTTGCAAAAATGACTACGTCATCAGCAAAACGAAGGTGGGTTAGATAATCTCCATTAATCTTTATCCCCTTGTTTTCCCAGCTCAGTGACTGAAAAACACCCTCCAATGTGGCATTAAAGAGCTTCGGAGATATGGTGTCACCTTGTCTCACTCCTTTCCAATTTTTACGTGTGTTGTATTTTCAAACAGCCTAATCTTTGCACTTGCATTTTCATAGATGTTATTAATAATATTAATGTATGCATCTTCAATACCGCAGGTTTTGAAACCATTGTAACTGCTGATGGTTTCACCGAATCAAAGGCTTTTTCATAATCGATAAAAGCCATGCACAATGGAAGTTCATATTCCCTCGCTCTTTCAATTAGTTCTCTCAGCACGTGGATATGATCTATTGTGCTGTAGCCACTCCTGAATCAGCTTGTTCTCTCGGTTGAGCCATGTCCAGTGTTACCTTCAAGCGGTGTGAAAGAACTTTAGTGAAGATTTTATAAACTACTGATAGGAGGCTGATAGGTCTGTAGTTTCCGAGATCCTCAATGTCACCTTTCTTATGTAGCAGGATCATTGTAGCGGTGTTCCAATCCTCAGGAATCTTTCCTTCATTAAGGCATCGAGTGAAAATTTGGGCGAGTACTGTTTCGATTTCTCCACTTGCTTCTTGTATGATGTCTACAGTAATTCCATCTTCTCCTGGAGCTTTTCCTGGCTTCATGTTCTTGATTGCATGTGCAACTTCTGCTGGAAGGACTGGAGGAACTCTGGTACTGGTATCTTTCATGATGTCTGGAGTGCATATATCATCCCTTTCATATAATTTGGAGTAGAAATCTTTCACTCTTGTCAAAATTTCGCCTCTATTTCTTGTTACAGAACCATCTTCTTTTCTCAGTGCCATAATCTGTTTTCTTCCCTTACTGAGATGTCCCTTTGCTATCTTTAGGCTTTGGTTGTTTTCAATTGCTTTCCTCACTAGTTCACAGTTGAATTTCCTTACGTCTTCAGTGATACTTTTTCTTACTGTCTTGCATAGCTCTATATATTCCACTTTGGAAGTCACATCTTCTTTAGTTGTCCTCATCTCTCTTCTTTTTTGCATCAACATTTTGGTTTTCTGATAATTTGTTCACATGCAACTTGTTCTTAGACCCAGCTAATTTTGTTGCTGTTTCCATAAGAGCTTTGGTTACTTTTCTGTTAACTTCAGAGATGTCCACTTCTTCCGATGTTAGGCCTTCTAAAGCAGAACCTGTTCTTCAGTTCTAACTTGAAGGTATTATGGTGTTTTTTAAGGTTGGTTATGTCAATAGATTTTGTTTGTCCTATAGGCTTGCCACGTTCAAGTTTAGTATTCAGGTGCATCTTACATCTCACCAATCTATGGTCACTACCTGTGTTGAACTTGTTTAACACTGCAGTCTTCTATGACGAATTTTTTGTTACACATAATAAAATCAATTTCACTTGTCGTCCCATTTGGATGTCTCCATGTCCATTTCCTGTGTGGCTTTTTCTTGAAGAAGGAGTTCAAGATGAAAAGCCCTTCTGCCTCTGCAAACTCAACGAGAGTATTTCCACGCTGGTTTCTGTTGCCATGACCGAATTTACCTACCGAAGTTTCATTCTGTTGCCGTTGCCCTATTTTTGCATTGAAATCTCCCATAATTATTTTCAAGTGCTGCTTACCTTTATTATTTAGATGACAAATTTCCTCATAAAATTCTTCAATTTCTTCTTCAGGATGACTTGTGGTGGGTGCATAAGTTTGAATAATCTGAGCCTGGTATCTTTTCGAGAGTTGGATAACAAGTCGTGCAGCTCTGTCAGAGGAACTTTCAACTTCTACAACTTTATCCTTCAGTTTCTTGTTTATTATAAATCCAACACCACTAGTTCTGCCAGTATCTGTCCCACGATAGTAGAAGAGATGTCCACTTTTCAGTTCGATGAGATCTTCTCCTTTTCTCCTTACCTCACTTAGCCCCACGATGTCCCACTTGATCCTTTGTAGTTCCTCTTCCAATTCAAGAAGCCTTGAATCAGAAGATAGGAGCGTCCATTGTAAGTAGCCAAGGTCAGCATCAGATGGCAGCCTAGTCCGGTCCTCGAGATTCTTAGCACCCTCTGCCTTCATGTCGCACTGGCCGCTGCCTTGGCCAGGTACATTCCAGCTGCCGGAGACTGAGGGCCAAGATTTAAGTTGTGGAATCATTTTGGAGGGTTTGGCCATAACTCACCACGCTGGCCAAGCGGGTTGGTGAGTGTGGGATAGCATTTCCTCTGATCCCGATGGTATAGTTATACCGCTATGGGCGGTCGTCAGAGCCCCTTTAGTGGGAACAGGATGCACCACGAGAAGGCGGGGTTGACATTTGTCAAGGAGAGGCTGTGATGTTACGCATCACCTGACCTTACATCCCTATATATATATATATATATATATATCATCATCATCATCATTGTCAACCATTATCAATCCACTGCTGGACGAAGGTCTCCCCAAGTTTCCTCCACAACGGTCTGTCTTGTGCCAGTCTCCTCCATGTCACTCCCGCATATTTACGAATTTCATCCACCCATCTCCCATGTGGTCTTTTTCTTCAAAGGGACAGGAAAAGGCCCAGAAAAAAAGACCACATATATATATATATATATATATATATATATATATATATATATATATATATATATATATATATATATATATATGAAACATTAGAAAACGTCTAAGCTTCTGCATTAAAAAGCTTTCTCGCAGCGTCCCCAATGAACCGAGCCCACTTCACGAGAAACATCCCCACACAAGAACACTGCCACATCTAAAGTTCAGACTCATCGTCTGAACTGGACTCGGGCTGGACTTCCAAATGAGTACAGTTCAGACTCATCGTCTGAACTGGACTCGGCTGGACTTCCACTTCACGAGAAACATCCCCACACAAGCCACATCTAAAGTTCAGACTCATCGTCTGAACTGGACTCGGGCTGGACTTCCAAATGTGGTATGGTCGAGATGCTTGTAAATGTGGTATGGTCGACATCCCCACACAAGAACACATCTAAAGTTCAGACTCATCGTCTGAACTGGACTCGGCTGGACTTCCACTTCACGAGAAACATCCCCACACAAGCCACATCTAAAGTTCAGACTCATCGTCTGAACTGGACTCGGGCTGGACTTCCAAATGTGGTATGGTCGAAATGCTTGTAAATGTGGTATGGTCGACATCCCCACACAAGAACACATCTAAAGTTCAGACTCATCGTCTGAACTGGACTCGGCTGGACTTCCACTTCACGAGAAACATCCCCACACAAGCCACATCTAAAGTTCAGACTCATCGTCTGAACTGGACTCGGCTGGACTTCCACTTCACGAGAAACATCCCCACACAAGCCACATCTAAAGTTCAGACTCATCGTCTGAACTGGACTCGGGCTGGACTTCCAAATGTGGTATGGTCGAAATGCTTGTAAATGTGGTATGGTCGACATCCCCACACAAGAACACATCTAAAGTTCAGACTCATCGTCTGAACTGGACTCGGCTGGACTGCCACTTCACGAGAAACATCCCCACACAAGCCACATCTAAAGTTCAGACTCATCGTCTGAACTGGACTCGAGCTGGACTTCCAAATGTGGTATGGTCGAGATGCTTTCCTGTTCTGTTTCACTGGTATGGCGAAGGAAATTTCTCCCTCATTTTTATTGCAGAAGCAGGATTCGAACCCACAACTCTTGGCTCCGGAGGTCCAACTGCTATCCACTATAAAACACGGGCATGTGCTCTCACTGCTATCTGCCTTTATCCCATGTGCGTCCTCACGTCACATCTCCCCCGCCCGAAACAGGGTCGGGAGCATGGCCCACGGGTGATCCTGGAGCATGTGTCGCTGTAGGCAGTCACCCATGAAAAGCGTGCATTTGACAAATCCTAGACAATTTGGTGTGTAGAACGTAAAGTCATATAGATTTATTTTTTCGAAGCACTGAAGAAGGGATTCTCATTTTTCCTGTCTCGCGGTGTGGAAAGAACATCACACCATTGCGAGAAATCAAACAGTCGGGTCATCCTTGAAGTTCGGGCGCCAATATGACGAAGTAAATTTCTCCACCATTTGTATCGCCAGGGGCGGAATTCGAATCCACAACTGTCGGCTCCGAGTACTATCCACTATACAACACTAGCATATGTTCTCACTGCTATCTGCCTTTATCTCATGTGCGTTCTGCGGGGCAGGCACGTCACAATTCTCTCCATTTTCTCCTGTGTAGTCTTAAATTAGGAATGAATTACTCCTTATAGCCTTAGATGAGCATGAGGATCCTTGAACTACGAAATAAAAAAGAACCGTGCGGTAGATTTGCGACTTTTGCCAAAAGTCGTGCTTATTATACTCCTGTAAATCCAGCCTCAACTACCTTATACGTTATTTTTTTTTCTTTTTCTCTTCATTATGATGATATTACGCAAAAGTTTGTATCACTTTTACGGTACTTCGATAATGAATCTTAAAGCACAAGCAATGGATTTCTCTATGTCGAAGTATTCCGCCATCGCTGTTGGTGAGTACACTGGCTCAAGGCATGTTTGATACAAAGTGCCTATCCGGCGCCGCGTTTTGAAGTTTTCTCTGGAAAAAATTTACATAGTATATATACAATACTATATTACATATATATATACAGAGAGAGAGAGAGAGAGAGAGAGAGAGAGAGAGAGAGAGAGAGAGAGAGAGAGAGAGAGAGAGAGAGAGAGAGAGAATATCAAAACTCTCTGTATGTAAAAATACTACAATGAACAAGTGAGGTACTAACAAGTAATATAAACCAACCTGTACTCATCAGGAAAACGCCAAGTTGGTGAACGTGGCTTTTCGTGTTTCCAGCGGAAATTCCAATGCTCAAGGACTCGCTGACAGTGTTCTCCAAGTCACGGAAAATAACCAAAAAACCTGGAACATTTAAAGTCTGGAGTCCCAAAGAACAGCTGTTGTCAGAACAACCCTAGGCTACAGAAAGTAGTCGAAATACACAAGCACAGAACTAACACTTAAAGGTCTGAAACATTAAAGAACAGTTGTTATCAGAACAACAGGAAATCTAGAAATAAGCCTGCCAGGTCAAAGGTCATAGTATATGGTCACGTATAAACAAAACCTTATCTGAGGCCAATAGATTATTAAAAGTGCACTAGTGTAAGCTATGGTGTAGTTAGTGACATTGCTGTAAGTGACCCATCAAACAGACTGGTATTTCCTATACTTTGAAGAGGTTTTTTAATATATATAAAATATATATATATATATATATATATATATACTTAAGAGCAAAACTGAAGACTAAGGAAAAACTTTAGAATTTAAAACGAAGGTTGCAAAATAACCTGAAGATCAAAACGCGCAACGCAGCAGTTTTGAAGATGCATACATTAATATTCTATTAATAACATACCTATGCAAAATGCAAGTGCAAAGATTAGGCTGTTTGAAAATACAACATACGTAAAAATTGGAAAGGGAGTGAGACAAGGTGACACCATATCTCCGAAGCTCTTTAATGCCACATTGGAGGGTGTTTTTCAGTCAAGTTTTCTTTCAAAAAAAATCTGTTCGTTAAAAATTAATATTTCCTTTTTTAATTGCAATGTAAAAATTTGGATTTCTTTTGCATTGATTTTCAGGTTTAAATTCTCTCTCAAACGACCTTCGTTTTGCTGATGACGTAGTCATTTTTGCAACTACCCCATCAGAGCTGCAGAGTATGATCCAGGAACTTACTGACAAGCAGTTAGAAAAATCGGTTTAAGGCATTCTTCAAGAAACTTAAAACTTTCCACAAACTAGAAGACAAAAGTGATGCTCAATGCTTTTACAAGAAATGAAGATTTATCGATTGATGGAGAAAAGCTGGAGATAACAGACACGTACGTTTATCTTGGACAGCAGATATCAAGTGAGGGTCACATTGATGAAGAAATTAATCGGCGTACAAAACTTGCCTGGAGAGCTTTTGGAAGAAACAGCATAATTTTCAAGAGCAATATGCCATTATGTCTTAAAAGAAAAGTGTTTGATCAATGCATCCTTCCAGTGCTTACGTATGGTGCGGAGACGTGGACCTTAACTAAAAGAGACATACAAAGGCTGCAGACAACTCAAAGCAGCATGGAGAGGTGCATGCTTGGTGTAACCAGGAGAGATAAGAAGAGGAACTCGTGGATCCGAAAAATGACAAGAGTGGAAGACATCATGATCAGAGTTAAATCCCTGAAATGGCAATGGGCTGGACATACTGCCAGAAGGACAGATCATCGATGGACAGCTGAAATTTTAGATTGGATTCCAAGGGACAGGAAAAGACCCAGAAGAAGACCACATGGGAGATGGGTGGATGAAATTCGAAAGTATGCAGGGGTGACATGGAGGAGACTGGCACAAGACAGACCGTTGTGGAGGAAACTTGGGGAGACCTTCGTCCAGCAGTGGATTGATAATGGTTGACAATGATGATGATGATGATATATATATATATATATATATAATAATATTAATAATAATATTATAATAATAATATAATAACATCTATGAAAATGCAAGTGCAAAGATTCGGCTGTTTGAAAATACAACACACAGAAAAATTGGAAAAGGAGTGAGACAAGGTGACACCATATCTCCGAAGCTCTTTAATGCCACATTGGAAAATGTCTTTCAATCACTGAACTGGGAAAACAAAGGGATAAAGATTAATGGAGATTATCTAACCCACCTTCGTTTTGCTGATGACATAGTCATTTTTGCAACTACCCCATCAGAGCTACAGAGTATGATCCAGGAACTTGCTGACAAGAGTAAAGAAGTGGGATTAAAAAAAAAATGAACTTTCAGAAGACAAAAGTGATGTACAATGCTTTTACAAGAAATGAAGATTTATCGATTGATGGAGAAAAGCTGGAGCTAACAGACACGTACGTTTATCTTGGACAGCAGATATCAAGTGAGGGTCACATTGGTGAAGAAATTAATCGGCGTACAAAACTTGCCTGGAGAGCTTTTTGGAAGAAACAGCATAATTTTCAAGAGCAATATGCCATTATGTCTTAAAAGAAAAATGTTTGATCAATGCATCCTTCCAGTGCTTACGTATGGTGCAGAGACGTGGACCTTAGCTAAAAGAGACATACAAAGGCTGCAAACAACTCAAAGAGGCATGGAGAGGTGCATGCTTGGTGTAACCAGGAGAGATAAGAAGAGGAACACGTGGATCCGAAAAATGACAAGAGTGGAAGACCTCATGAGCAGAGTTAAATCCCTGAAATGGCAATGGGCTGGACATACTGCCAGAAGAACAGACCATCGATGGACAGCCGAAATTTTAGATTGGATTCCAAGGGACAGGAAAAGATCCAGAAGAAGACCACATGGAAGATGGGTGGATGAAATTCGAAAGTATGCGGGAATGACATGGAGGAGACTGGCACAAGACAGACCGTTGTGGAAGAAACTTGGGGAGACCTTCGTCCAGCAGTGGATTGATAATGGTTGACAATGATGATGATGATGATATATATATATATATGGGATGTAAGGTCAGGTGATGCGTAACATCACAGCCTCTCCTTGACAAATATCAACCCCGCCTTCTCGTGGTGCATCCTGTTCCCACTAAAGGGGCTCTGACAACCGCCAATAGCGGTATAACTATACCATCGGGATTAGAGGAAATGCTATCCCACACTCACCAACGCGCTTGGCCAGCGTGGTGAGTTATGGCCACCTCCCCCCCCCCCCCCCAATGACTCCACAACTTAAATCTTGGCCCTCAGTCTCCGGCAGCTGGAATGTACCTGGCCAAGGCAGCGGCCAGTGCGACATGAAGGCAGAGGGTGCTAAGAATCCCCGGAGGACCGGACTAGGCTGCCATCTGATGCTGACCTTGGCTACGTACAACGGACGCTCCCTATCTTCTGATTCAAGGCTTCTTGAATTGGAAGAGGAACTACAAAGGATCAAGTGGGACATCATCGGGCTAAGTGAGGTAAGGAGAAAAGGAGAAGATCTCATTGAACTGAAAAGTGGACATCTCTTCTACTGTCGTGGGACAGATACTGGCAGAACTAGTGGTGATGGATTTATAATAAACAAGAAACTGAAGGATAAAGTTGTAGAAGTTGAAAGTTCCTCTGACAGAGCTGCACGACTCGTTATCTAACTCTCGAGAAGATACAAGGCTCAGATTATTCAAACTTATGCACCCACCACAAGTCATGCTGAAGAAGAAATTGAAGAATTTTATGAGGAAATTCGTGATCTAAATAATAAAGGTAAGCAGCACTTGAAGATAATTATGGGAGATTTCAATGCAAAAATAAGGCAACGGCAACAGAATGAAACTTCAGTAGGTAAATTCGGTCACGGCAACAGAAACCAGCGTGGAAATACTCTCGTAGAGTTTGCAGAGGCAAAAGGGTTTTTCATCTTGAACTCCTTTTTCAAGAAAAAGCCACACAGGAAATGGACATGGAGACATCCAAATGGGACGACAAGTGAAATTGATTTTATTATGTGTAACAAAAAATTCGTCATAGAAGACTGCAGTGTGCTAAACAAGTTCAACACAGGCAGTGACCATAGATTGGTGAGATGTAAGATGCACCTCAACACTAAACTCGAACGTAGCAAGCTCATAAGACAAACAAAATGTATTGACATAACCAACCTTAAAAAACACCATAATACCTTCAAATTGGAACTGAAGAACAGATTCTCTGCTTTAGAAGGCCTAACATCGGAAGAAGTGGATATTTCTGAAGTTAACAGAAAAGTAACCAAAGCTCTTGTGGAAACAGCAACAAAATTAGCTGGGTCTAAGAACAAATTGCATGTGAACAAATTATCAGGAAAAACCAAAATGTTGATGCAAAAGAGAAGAGTGATGAGGACAACTAAAGAAGATGTGACTTCCAAAGTGGAATATATAGAGCTATGCAAGACAGTACGAAAAAGTATCACTGAAGACGTAAGGAAATTCAACTGTGAACTAGTAAGGAAAGCAATTAAAAACAACCAAAGCCTAAAGATAGCAAAGAGACATCTCAGTAAGGGGAAAAACAGATTATGGCACTGAGAAAAGAAGATGGTTCTGTAACAAGAAATAGAGGCGAAATTTTGACAAGAGTGAAAGATTTCTACTCCAAATTATATGAAAGGGATGATACATGTACTCCAGACATCATGAAAGGTACCAGTACCAGAGTTCTTCCAGTCCTTCCAGCAGAAGTTGCACATGCAATCAAGAACATGAAGCGGGGAAAAGCTCCAGGAGAAGATGGAATTACTGTAGACATCATACAAGAAGCAAGTGGAGAAATCGAAACAGTACTCGCCCAAATTTTCACTCGATGCCTTAATGAAGGGAAAATTCCTGAGGATTGGAACAACGCTACAATAATCTTGCTACATAAAAAAGGTGACATTGAGGATCTCAGGAACTATAGACCTATCAGCCTTCTATCAGTGGTTTATAAAATCTTCACTAAAGTTCTTTCACACCGCTTGAAGGTGACACTGGACATGGCTCAACCGAGAGAACAAGCTGGATTCAGGAGTGGCTACAGCACAATAGATCATATCCACGTACTGAGAGAACTAGTTGAAAGAGCGAGGGAATATGAACTTCCATTGTGCACGGCTTTTATCGATTATGAAAAAGCCTTTGATTCGGTGAAACCATCAGCAGTTGCAATGGCTCTGAAATCCTGCGGTATTGAAGATGCATACATTAATATTATTAATAACATCTATGAAAATGCAAGTGCAAAGATTCGGCTGTTTGAAAATACAACACACATAAAAATTGGAAAAGGAGTGAGACAAGGTGACACCATATATCCGAAGCTCTTTAATGCCACATTGGAAAATGTCTTTCAATCACTGAACTGGGAAAACAAAGGGATAAAGATTAATGGAGATTATCAAACCCACCTTCGTTTTGCTGATGACATAGTCATTTTTGCAACTACCCCATCAGAGCTACAGAGTATGATCCAGGAACTTGCTGACAAGAGTAAAGAAGTGGGATTAAAAATGAACTTTCAGAAGACAAAAGTGATGTACAATGCTTTTACAAGAAATGAAGATTTATCGATTGATGGAGAAAAGCTGGAGATAACAGACACATACGTTTATCTTGGACAGCAGATATCAAGTGAGGGTCACATTGGTGAAGAAATTAATCGACGTACAAAACTTGACTGGAGAGCTTTTGGAAGAAACAGCATAATTTTCAAGAGCAATATGCCATTATGTCTTAAAAGAAAAGTGTTTGATCAATGCATCCTTCCAGTGCTTACGTATGGTGCAGAGACGTGGACCTTAGCTAAAAGAGACATACAAAGGCTGCAGACAACTCAAAGTAGCATGGAGAGGTGCATACTTGGTGTAACCAGGAGAGATAAGAAGAGGAACTCGTGGAGCCGAAAAATGACAAGAGTGGAAGACATCATGATCAGAGTTAAATCCCTGAAATGGCAATGGGCTGGACATACTGCCAGAAGAACAGACCATCGATGGACAGCCGAAATTTTAGATTGGATTCCAAGGGACAGGAAAAGACCCAGAAGAAGACCACATGGAAGATGGGTGGATGAAATTCGAAAGTATGCGGGAGTGACATGGAGGAGACTGGCACAAGACAGACCGTTGTGGAAGAAACTTGGGGAGACCTTCGTCCAGCAGTGGATTGATAATGGTTGACAATGATGATGATGATGATATATATATATAATATACAGTACAATTTATCCAGCCTCCTCTCGAACCCTGACCCCTTTCGGATGAATGACGAATGATCGTTCGTCCGAAAGGGGTTTGGGTTCGAATCCCGCTGATGCATGGATATTGTGTTTGTCTTACGGCACTGGCTCTCTCCCTTCTTTGGAACCAGTGACCCTAAATTAGGGACGACTGCTTATAACCCATTGAGTAGCTCACTGTGGTTGTTAAACCCCCAATTAAAAAAAAAAAGTCGAGAGTCAAATGGTGATTTCATTCACGTTAAAACAAATATGAATAACGATAGGAATTCCCCCCACCCCCACCCACCCGCAAATTATTGGGTGTAGTTAATTCACTTAGTGAGGTCAGTGATCCTGATACTTCTCTCTACTCAGGGTGAATCAGACAGGGACCACTCAAGGAATTTCTTAATGTCTGCATTTTTTTCATCTGTGAAACTTGTAGAGAGGGAAATTCCACCCCACATTTAACTGCCACTCCAAGGAGGTGCTTGCTTTTCATTTTTAGTGGGAAACACGGCATTGTTGCGAGAGGAGGCATTCAGGCGAAATGACACTGTATTTCCTTTCCACAAAATAAAAAGAAAGAAGCAAAAGAGAAAAGAGATGCCTTGACAAATTCGACAAAGCAAGATAGTCTATGGATAAAGAGAGGAGGCTGGGATAAATTGTTCAGTGCTGCTTTTGGGTAAAATCCACTCTTTCTTTTGGCTATGAAACGAGATAATGCTATAGGAGCCCCAGAAATATTGTGACGGATCACTTCGTCCACGTTCACTTTGTAAAAAATTCATTTCATCCTCAGAGTGGATGGAATACCGTGGAAATTTTGTGTTTTGATGGAAATTTTGTTACGTGGCAGACAAAAAAGTCAGCGGATATTACTTACATGAGATTTTTTCCTGTTTAAGTTTTTCGATTAAAATACGGGGAATTTCAAACTGATTCATTCGATTTCATTAGATCAAAGCTCCTTGAAAATGAAGGTAATAATAGCGTACCACACATCAAAAGGAAGAGAAAGAAATAGTGTCAGTCATATCCCTAAAAGACAATATTGTGAGTCATCCCCCTAAAAGACAACTTTGAGTAACAAAGCTAAGGAGAAAGTAACACTTTCTGATGCACAGTTTCATCGCACCAGCCACGTTCGGCCCATTTCTTAGACTTCAAATATATTGATTCGAACTCTTTCAGAAAGGAATGGAATCAGTGATACCCCTAAACGACATTATTGTGAGTCATCCTCCTAAAAGACAACTTTGAGTAGCAAAGCTAAGAAGAAAGTAACACTTTCTGATGCAGTTTCATCGCACCAGCCGCGTTCGGCCCATTTCTTAGACTTCAATTATATTCATTGGAACTCTTTCAGAAAGGAATAGAATCAGTCATACCCCTAAACGACAATATGTGAATCATCCTCCTAAAAGACAACTTTGAGTAACAAAGATAAGAAGAAAGTAACACCAAACAGAAGTCATCGCTCTTTCCACGTTTATAAGTGAGTCACGGAAAAATTCTCATCGGCCGCCACCGGGAATCAAACCCAGGGTCTTCCACTTACGCGCCGAACATGCTATCACTGCACCACCGCGGCCTCGAATTCTCCAGACTCACGTACGACAAACTGCCAAACCACCTGGCAGGTTGTTTCTTGGAGCCCCGCACAATGCTGGGGATTCACCAAAGATGGTAAGCTGCAACTGAAGAAATAACTAGGAGGCGAATAAATAATTAATGCACACAATTGACGTGGCTTAGGAGGATCAAACAGAAGCCATCGGTCTTTCCGCGTTTATAAGTGAGTCACGTAAAAATTTCTCATCGGCCGCCACCGGGAATCGAATCCAAGGTTGTCCAGTTAAGCGCCTGACATGCTACCACTGCACCATAGCGGCCTCGAATTCTCCAGACTCACATACGACAAACTGTCCGGTGCTTAACTGGAAGACCCTGGGTTCGATTCCCGGTGGCGGCCGATGAGGAATTTTCCGTGACTCACTTATAAACGCGGAAAGAGCGATGGCTTCTGTTTGATGTTCCTAGTCAACGTCAATTGTGTGTATTAGGAAAGTAACACTTTCTGATGCACAGTTTCATTGCACTAGCCGCGTTCGGCCCATTTCTTAGACTTCAAATATATTGATGCGAACTCTTTCAGAAAGGAATAGAATCAGTCATACCCCTAAAAGACAACTTTGAATAGCAAAGCTAAGAAGAAAGTAGCATTTTCTTATTCACAGTTTCATCGCACCAACCGCTTTCGGCCCATTTCTTAGACTGCAAATATATGCATTCGAGCTGTTTCAGAAAGGAATAGTGTCAGTCATCCCCCTAAAAGGCAATATCGTGAGTCATCCCCCTAAAAGACAACTTTGAAAGAAAAACTAAGAAGAAAGTAACGCTTTCTGATGCACACAGTTTCATCGCACCATCCGCGTTTGGCCATTTCTTAGTCTGCGATTATATTCCGTCGTACTTATTCAGAAAGAAACAGTGTCAGTCATTCCCTAGATGACAATATTGTGAGTCATCCCCCTAAACGACAACTTTGAATAACTGAGAAGGTAGCACTTTCTGATGCGACGGTTGACTCGCACCAGCTGATTTCGGCCCGTTTATTAGACAGCGTATGTATTCATTTGACCTGATTTCAGCCCATTTTAGTTAACACCAACTTGCCGCCCCGTTGGCGCAGTGGCCTGAGCGATGGCTTCTGACCATTCGTCTGAGGCGGGGTCGGATCCCGGTGAGGCATGGTTGCAGTGTTTGACTCACGGCACTGGCTCTCTCCCTTCTTTGGAAATAGTTGCCCTAAATTGGATTGGGGACGGGCGACTACTAACAGCCCGTGGAGTTCACACGGTGGTCGTTTAGTCATTAACCCCCCCCTCCCCCCTCCCCCCCCAATCCATCCATCCATATATTTCGTTTGTCAATGCGGGTTGAGTCCCACAAAGACGCGACAATTCGCCCTTGAGGGTTACTGGCAAATTAATGTTGCCAGCTTGCCATTCCTCTGCTGCGTACGGATGCAGGACAAAATGCGTCCGGGGCCAACTTCACGGGGAACAATCTACGCATTTCCGTCCCCAACCACAGGGAGCCTGCTGAAAACCCCCGGAAAACTCTCAGACTAGGTAGCAGGCAGGACCGGGATTCGAACACGCGTCATAAACGAAAAAAAAAAAAAAAAAAAAAAAACAGTTAACTTTTTCCAACTGAGTTGACTAAGCTATGTATTTTTGATTTTTTTCGATGAAACTGTATACTTGCTGTACATCAACAGCCACTTACTACAGCATCACTTTTTTATTTCTGTTAAAAGAACAAGAGCTGATAGCTTGGTTCATTCTTTTAGTAAATAAAAAGAAATTCCACTTTAATACCTCTTTATATCGATTGGCTTGATTGTGAGGAATACTCGTGAAAATGCATTAGCTTTCGAAACCTGAGGTTTCGTTCGCTTCCGTGTTTCATACCTACTCTCATTAATTTAACATGGTGCCCATAAATATAAAGTGCAATTTCCCCCTGTTTAGAGAGAGAGAGAGAGAGAGATCATTCGCTTCAGCAGCGAGTGATGTCACCGATGACGGTGATGTCAAGAGCATTTTTTCCCCTTGGTTAAAACCATTAATGTCAATTTATTCTTTTTTTCAGCCACGAGCTTAATTGCTATTTTTTCCCCCACTGCAGAACATTTGATCGGCTTCTTGACTGACACTGCTCGGTTTATAATTACTTTAGTTTGTTAGCCCTGATTGGCACTTTATGAGATAATGGCATTACTTGCCAGGTCAAGGACCATCAAAAATTTTCATTAAGGGTTATGAGTTTCCAAAACGGCGTTTCGAAGCTATATGAAACGACTGACGTCCGGACACACGTAGAAAATTCAACAGACTGTTGGTTAATGTTCCAATTTTATTAACCTAAAGAAGCGCAAGTTACGTGTGTCTTTGTGGGAAGAAACAAGGTTATGGGATATGTAATACAGCATGGGCGCAAGTTTTTAAATATAATGCATGTTGCCAAATTTTCTAGTTCATCAGTCTTTAAGGAGGGCACGTCTAAATCACTTACAGACACAATATTTCTTTTCCAATTAGTCGTATTCCTAAATTCTTCAATAGTAGTAATTATTTCTCTAAGAAGTGAAATGCGAAATTTTTTTCACTTCTGTGTCTGAAAACTCTGTTATTTTCCATCGAATAATCCAATTCAGAATTTTTTTTTCCCTGTTTGCTTAAAAAACAAATAAAACGTATGCAAATACTTTACGTGCTAAGTACAGGGTGATTCATAAAGAAGTATACAGTTTCCAGATG
Source organism: Macrothele yani (assembly GCA_039090855.1). NCBI lineage: Eukaryota > Metazoa > Arthropoda > Arachnida > Araneae > Macrothelidae > Macrothele > Macrothele yani. The sequence continues at coordinate 32,124,618 of CM076989.1, read as the reverse complement.
CTGTAAAACGGTAACAGTTGAAGACACGGACCACAACTGCGAACCGTTAGGTAGATGTACTCATAAAGTTTGTGTCCCGCTACTGAGGGAAGTGACGTAAGCGATAGCGCGCGTGTCACGTGATTAGTCAGTCAAAATGGCAGCGTCTTCAGTGAAAAGGCGTTTTGTGTTCTTGAATTGAGCAAAACGGAATCTGTAACTGTTGTGTAACGGCATTTTCAATCGTGATTCGGAAAATAACCTTCAACCAGAAAATCTATCTACCATTGGCATAAAAAAAAGGTGAAACTATGGGCTGTTTGTGCAAACTTAAAAGTCCTGGACAACTGCGTGTATCGGAAGAAGTCGTCGATAGTGTTTGCACCGCCATTCAACAAACCCGGGAAAATCAACGCGGAGGGTGAGTCGTGAAGTGCAGATTTTACAACCCACTGTCTGGATAATTTTGAGAAAGAAGCTGAAAATGTTTCCATACAGAGTGCAGATGTTGCTAAATCACAGCCACTATCACTGCACTTGATTCAGATATCTTACCTTGCGTTTAGGCGGAAATGGATTACCGGATCGATGTGTGTCGTGTGACTAAGGATGCACATATGGAACATCTGTGACTGTCTCTAAAAAACTTAAAACATTCCCCTACAATTCGGTTACAGGTAACATAAAATATCTTACCTCGTTCTTGTTTTATAGTGCGTTGAAACTGTATACTTCTGTATGAATCACCCTGTATATTCACTAGTTTCAATCCAGCCATAATCGCAAATTAGGAGATTCCTTCTTTTTTTTTTTTTTTTTTTTTCAGGTGGGACCGACTACCAGTTCGACATAAAATGCTACAAAAAAAATTTAACAGTCAGTTGTTGACGATTCAGCGATGAATTCTATTCATATTAGGTCTACAAATTAGTTTTAAAGCGTTTTTTGGGTGACGCATACCGCTAATTTAGATATCCGACATCCCCCCGTGTTGTTGTCATGTGACCATAGCTGGTCTAGAGTTTAAAATGTGACGCAGAAGTTTGCCCAACAGTCAAACGCACTTGCACATCGGTGGGGGTGAAAGATGGCAAGCGATACTGCATTTATTCGACACTGCATTCGTTACGAATTCCATCAAGGAAAAAGTGCTGCAAAAGCATGCGTATCGATCTGTTCTATTCTGGGAAACAATATTGTATCGAAAAGCATTTGTGAGTTTTGGTTTAGACGGTTTAAAACAGGTGATTTTGATGTTAGCCATCGAGAACGTAGCGGCGCCCCGCAGAAGGTTGCACATGAGGAACTGCAAGCATTGCTGGATGAAGATTCGTCTCAAACGGAAAAAGAACTAGCTGAACAACTGGGGTTAACTCAACAAACCATTTCCAATCGTTTACGCGCAATGGGAAAGATTCAGAAGGAAGGGAAATGGATGCCACATGACCTGAGCCAGTTGTTTATTCAACAGATTCAAACATGAAGTGTTTGAATCTGTTGAATAAACAACACCGAAAATCTTTCCTGTGGAAAATCGTTACGGGTGATGAAAAATGGATATGGTACGACAATCCCAAACGCAAAAAACACTGGATATACCCCGGTGAAGTAACGACTTCGATACAGAAAAGCAGTATTCCCTCCAAGAAAGTTCTACTGTCTGGCGGGATATGAAGGGTGTGCTCTATTATGAATTATTGGAACAGGATCAAACTGTTACTGCTGATCGCTACAAGCAACAATTGCTGCGATTGAACCAGGAAATCTGTAGGTAACGTCCATTCCCAGGCAAAGGGTTGCGTCCCGTGAAATTACTGCATGACGATGCTAGGCAGCATGTTGCGAAATCGGTCAAGGAAACGTTATTGACGCATGGCCGGGAAGTTTCGGAACACCAGGACTATAAAAAGACGGAAGTTTTGGAACACCCTTCAGACTATTGTTTGTTCCGATCGATGCAACATGGTTTGTCTTCTGTACGAATCCGGACATATGACGAAGTGCAAAAATGGGTTGACGACTTCATCGCGTCACACGACGAAGTATTCTTCGCGATTGGAATCCAACAGCTGCCCGATCGATGGCGGTAGGTGATAGATAATGACGGCGCATATTTTGATTCTTAAAGGTATTGTTGTTTTCTCTCAAATTGCGTGTTGCGTTGTCTTAACACTTTAAATCTTACTTGTACACCTAATATTTAAGCTAATGAACGCAAGACTTTTAAAAATGTGTAATTTATAAGTTATGAAAACATATTGGGAAAGTGAGAAATATTGGAAGGACAGTTATCTCCAATCCCCAAGTTGCGAATGTGAATTTAGCATACTAGAACTACATATTACACACAGTAAATGTAATAAATCTCATTTAAACAGAGAAAAGCAAAAGCCAACGATTTTTTTTTTTTTTTTTTTTTTTTTTTTGTGGCGGACGGGGGTTAACGCTCACCGTGAGTATCTTGATGGACTGTAAGCAGTCGCCCGTCCCTAATTTAGGACTACTGCTTCCAGGGAAGAGAGAGCAAGTGCCGTAAGACAAGCACGACATCCATGCCTGTCCGGGATTCGAATCCAGACCCATCTCGAACGAATAATCAGAAGCCAGCGCTTAGATCGTTGCGCCACCAAAAAAAACAATGAATGAATGAAGTAATTAAATATGTAATTGTGGAATTACGCATTTGAAGTTGATTTTTTGCATTCGGGTAAAAAAAGTAATTGCAATAGATTTTAGTTCAGAATAACAGCGAAAGAGTCAGAAGAATTCTTTCTTATTTGTCTGTGTCGAAAGAAACATTATAAAAAGTAACACTTCTGAAACGAATATTGCCAAAACTCTTTTTAGAAGTAACACTACAAAAATGAAAATTTCTGAAAGGAAAGTCACCTAAAGGAAATTTTCGTTTCGCAAGAAAATAATTTCAAACAATCATTATCTAAAGGATAAACTTTAATCAGAATTACCAAAGGACAAAGAAAAATCTGAAAAGGATATTTTTAAAAGCAATATTCCCGAGGCGAATATCACCATAAGAAAATTTTGATAACATCAATTTTGAATTGTTCCCAACGGAAGCAATTCAAAGGGAAACCATTACCTAAAAGAAAGTTTTAAAAAATCATTACCGTAAGTGAAAATATTAAGAGCATAGTTTCTAAGTTTTTTCTTCCATTTTATATATGTGTGTGTGTGTTTGACAAACATTTAAGGAAGTGCTACTCGGATAACAACATTCAAAAAATTAGCAAAATAAGATTTTTATTAATTTTCACGATTTTGTTGGTCAAGAAATAGTTCTATTAGAGATATAGAGCACATAATGTAAATAAACTTTAAGAAGTTTTTTTCCGCCCCGGTGGCGCAGTGGTTTAAGCGATGGCCTCTGAGCATTCGTCCGTAAGGGGTCTGGGTTCGAATCCCAGTCAGGTATGGATGTTGTGTCTGTCTTACGGTACTGGCTCTCTCTCTCTTCCCTGGAACCAGTGACTCCAAATTAGCCCATTGAGTTGCAGTTGCTCACGGTGGTCGTTAAACCTCCAATCAAAAAAAAAAAAATCAGAAAAAGGAGTTCTTTTCTCTCCTAAAATGTGTAAAGATTAGAAAAAAAAGTGAAATAAAGAGCTTCCCGTTTCGTTTTCGCATAATTTATATCACAGAGTGAAACCGTCGCCCATCCTGCTTTCGAAGTCTAGCGACGTCCCTGCTCAGATGGTAAAGGCAGCCGACTTAAGCGAGTTTGACAAAGGCTGAATCGTAATGGACAGATGACTGGGTCACAGCATTTCCGCCACGCCAAAGATTTTGGGCTGCTCACAGTCAGCCGTGGTTACTACCTTCAAACAAGTTATTAAAATCATGCAATACATTGATTATGATACGCTTTCCAACATACCAGAAATCGCGCGCAGACAAACCCTTCTACCTACCCTGACTATTGATTCGTTCAGTATACCTCGAGAACAACATACTAAAGTTTTGTCGTTCAATATCGCTTTATTAGACAACTAATAGTGTACAATAAAACGGGGGCGTATAACATGGGCAAAAGGCCAAAAAGACGTGGACAAAATCACAGGCTTACACGTGAGGCATTGAGGAGAACAAAACATAAGAAAAAGAACTATGGGCGCGCAGGCCACTCTCTCAAACAGAGAGATATTTTGAGGAACATGAAATGCACAGGACATTAAGCATGGAAAAAGTCAAGCAGAAGTCTAAGGGCTCACATTCTGGAAGATACTGGAGTAATAAGGAACTGGTGTTAGCGGATAAGGGAAGAAGTCTGGATATTTATACATAGCACGTTTCACCCAACGCTCATAAGCGCGGCAATAATCACCATAAGAAGCAAAATCTTGTTGTGAAGGAGGATCTGGAGCAAAAGGCTTACGCCGCGGTCGGGAACGTCGAGCCGTAAAAGATGTACAAGTAAGGGAAGTACCATCAGCAGAAGTCGAGGAAGGCAACAATGGAGCATGATGAAGCACAGGTGAAGGAGCACTTTTAGGAACAATCGATGAGGCCGGAACAGTGGCTGAAGCTGATGGAAGGACGACAGGAACGGCTGTAGAGGAAGATGGCCCGTCAGAAGGCAAATGAGCACACTGTGAGTCGAAGGATGCAGGTTCAATGAACATGAAAAGATTTGCTGGGAGTGAAGAACTCATACAGACGATCGGCAAGAGATAGCTGATAAGAGGCGGAGTAGGATCTTCGTCAGGCCACTCAGGAGTTAGCGAAGCAGAAGTGTCTAGAAAAAAGGTCGAATGAAGACATCAACAGAAGACATGTGCAACCCAGAAGACACTACAGGGCTTTCAGTGGTGGGTCCTGTAAAAATAGACTTGCTTGAAAGGAGCACGGCGGTGAACATGCAGTTGTAACAGGAGCATCTAGAAGTGATGACTGGAGGTGACGAGCAGGAGATGAAGCAGCATCAGCCGTCGGCAAAAGAAAATGAGATGACGTAGAATCTGGAGGTACAGAAACAGATAAGTTGCACAGGGGCAGTGAGGAAGCAGGAGATATAAAACAGCTGGTAGACGCTGGCTCCGTGGAGACGAAGAGCGGAACCATAGAAGTGGAGACCGCAGTCGAACATGGAGACAATGGACTGACATGAGCAGGAGATGAAGGTGGAGAGGGTGACTGAGGGCATTTGACGAGATCTGGGCAGAAGACGGGCTCGATGGAAGCGTGCAAAGTGGTGTAGTAGTAACTGAAGGGAGAACATCCAAGAGAGCTGTCGGTAGTAGGTGATCAGGAAAAATATTCTCCGGAGAAACACGTGAAGTAGAAGAATCAGGGGCCGGGAACAAACCACTCGCAACCGGAAACTGCGAATATGTAGAAGGAAAAGTCGACAAAGATGTGGGTGATAAAGAAAAGTCACACGATTCTGGCAAAGTAGAAGGGCGAATGGAAGTCGAAAATTTCCGAGTTGGACAAGAAGAACTATGGTGACCGGGGAATTTGCAAGAAAAACAATGATAGGCGGTAAAAACATTGACAGTGCGAGTGTGTGGAGCGCAAATAACGTGGAAAGCTGTCGGACAGGAAACAATGGACTGTTCGTCAGGAAAAACGACGAGAGCTTGACGTCGAAAACTATAATAGGAACGATTCCCTTGATCTTCTGAAGCAGCGGGCAAATTCTTATTAGGGCCAATAACTAAACCACATTGAGAAAGGAAAGCATGCAGTAAATCGTTGGAGAGTTCAGGAGTAACTGGAGATAAACTAACGAGAGTAGGGCAATGAGCAAGAGGAATTGCGAACAAACTTTGGTCGCCGACTGAAATTGGAGAAGAAAGAACCAACTCAACTTGAGCGGGATTAGAAAAATAAACCAACACCGAGCGAGGCTTCCTTGCGATGTGCGTGATGGCATCAGGTGGAACAATCTGATGGAGCGCTGAAGTGTAAGCTGTAAGTTTAGTATGTGGAAGCGCGGAATATTTTACTCCGAGAGCTAAAGAAGCGAATAAAGACTTCCCCGGTGACGAGGACTCTAATAAATGAGCTGTTAAAACGGAGCCGGTACGAGAAAACCGGAAGCCCAAGGCAGTTGAGAGAGGATCCGAGGGAAGGCAGTGACTGCGGGCGTAGAGAGATGAGTTGAACTGTCAAGTAGTACATCCGGAGGAGGCGTCAGTGTTCGAAGAAAAGCAGTTGACATAGTACAAATCAGAAACTGTAAAGCAAAGCAGCACAATCTCGAGAGCGTAAGACGATGGAGATGGCAAAAGGCACGTAAAGAAGGCGGACGATGGGAAGAATCGAGGTAATGACGTCACTGGAAGAACGGCGAGAGACAGATGGAGCACAGTAACGATGACGTCACCCAAGGACCACTATCAGAGGGTGACGTAACCGGGAAGGCGTGTAGATAACAGGAAGATAAGCACGGAAGGCAACGGAATAGAATGCAGGTGAGAAGACAGAAGGAAGTCAAGGCAAGTCACGATGGTCAGATGTAAACATACCCACCGAGATGAAAAATGAAGGAATATCGGTATAAAATTCACTTACTGGTGCTGAAAAGTAGCTGGGAAGATTGCTGGCAGCCTATTACTTGAGCAGAGTATGCAGGAAAGGAAACAGCAGGCATTGGAACATGTACTTGGGCGCACACTTCAGAAACGCAGTAGGGTGTTGTCGGCAGGTAATATTATGATAAAATTCGAAGTAAATACCTACTTTCTGACTCGGAAAAGTAGTGGGAAAGGTAGCACATACCCTTAGACACACACGGAACACAGGAGTCTGAAGCAATGGGCTCTTAGACCGAGCAAACAGGGCGCAAATTGAGGAGCTCGAGAGGGCACGTCCAACGACAGTTTTGTCGCAATAGGAGCATTTTTACTCAAGTTACGAGGATAATGGCTGTGGAATAAATCTCGCTCCTGTGCCCTGACCTTTAAACCCATTTCGATGATATTAAACAGAATTCGTTCAGTGTACCTCCGAAACAACATACTAAAGTTTTGTCGCAATAGAAGCATTTTTACATAAGTTATGATGCATAAGGGAGATGGAATGGATCCCGCTCCTATGCCCTAACCTTTGACTTCATTCTGTCCATTTTCAATAGGTTTCGTACCCAAGTGGTCCCCTACCACATACTAAAATTTCATCGTAAGTAGACCCATTTTTACGCGAGTTATCGTGTGGACAGACATACAGGCAGACGGACAAAACTAGAGCATATAGGCTTCTTCAACCGAATGTTGGGAAACGTAAAAAATGATCCGAGGAGGTCAAAACTGTGAACCGTCAAAAAGGTGTTGGTTGACCACGACTCATCGAAGCTAAAAATGAGCGAAGACTATTCCATATGGTACGAGCCAACGGAAGGAATACTCTCGCGTAACTCTCTGGTAATTTGAATGCTGGTGACGAGAGTAGTGTCTCACAGCACGCTGCACATCGAACCCTGCTGAAGATGAGGGTGCGTAGCCTTAGGTCGCTCAGAGTGCCCATGCTAACCTCTGTGGAAACCACCTACAATGAGACGCGACCATCTAAACTGGACTTTGAATGTTAGAAGAAGATCGTCTAGTCCGGTGAACCTCATTTCCTGTTGCACCATGTGGACAGCCGGGTACGTGTGCGTTGTTTACCTGTGGAAGTTTTGCGACCAGGGTGTACCGTGGAACGAAAACAAGCCGATGGAAGAAGTGTGATGCTTTGGGCAACGTTCTGCCTGGAAATTCTGGGTGCAGTCATTCATGTGCAAGAAACTATGACGTCTTCCAGCTACGTAAACATTGCAAAACAGGTAAATCCTGTCATGGAAAAAATATTCCTTTCCAGTAGTGCCTTTTTTCTCGATTATAATGCGCCATGCCACACTTCCCAGAGTGTTCGCGAATGGTTCGCGGAACATGAGGAAGACTTCCAGGTATTATCCTGGCTTCCGAATTCCCCAGATATCAATACAACGAGCACGTGTGATTGGTGTTGGAATGTTTCTATTTGCACTTTATACTACTTTTCTGAATTGGTGAGGCATTCCAGATATACTATTGCAATAGATTACTTACGATCGATTAAAACATCATTAGTGACGTTAATTTCATAGCAGAGGTCACCAGACCTTTAAAGAGAAGGGCCAAATGTTCCGGAAATGGGCTAAAGCTCGGGGGGTGCATTTAAAAAATGGTAAACCGAACATCAGTCAATGTAGATATTGTAAATTTTTAGTGAACTAATATTTGTCAAGGTCTAACTAATGTTATATGGTCTATAATTTAACATGAAAGTTTTCAAATAGATATTTAAAGATATTTATACACACATAAGACAAATACAAAACTAAACATACTAAAGTTTAGTCTTTAGTAAGTTGACTTCATGACATCCAAAACTGGAAAAAAATTCATTTAGAAGAATAGTATTTTTTCTAGAATGATTTAGCTACATTTTCGATATTTGGTTTCAGGTTGGACAACCTAATTAAAAAAAGTCTGGCAAGTGGTTGTCGGTCAATCGTGAACTAAGCTTTGATTTCACATTTATTTTTGATTTAGCGACATTTTCGATATTTAGTTTCAGGTTGGATAACCCAATTTTAAAAAAGTCTGACAAGTGGTTGTCGGTCAATCGTGAACTAAGCTTTGATTTCACATTTATTTTTGATTTAGCGACATTTTCGATATTTAGTTTCAGTTTGGGCAACCCAATTTTAAAAAAGTCTGACAAGTGGTTGTCGATCAATCGTGAACTAAGTTTTGATTTCACATTTATTTTTGATTTAGCGACATTTTCGATATTTAGTTTCAGGTTGGACAACCCAATTTTAAAAAGTCTGACAAGTGGTTGTCGATCAATCGTGAACTAAGCTTTGATTTCACATTTATTTTTGATTTAGCGACATTTTCGATATTTAGTTTCAGTTTGGACAACCCAATTTTAAAAAAGTCTGACAAGTGGTTGTCGATCAATCGTGAACTAAGCTTTTGATTTCACATTTATTTTTGATTTAGCGACATTTTCGATATTTAGTTTCAGTTTGGGCAACCCAATTTTAAAAGTCTGACAAGTGGTTGTCGATCAATCGTGAACTAAGCTTTGATTTCACATTTATTTTTGATTTAGCGACATTTTCCATATTTAGTTTCAGGTTGGACAACCCAATTTTAAAAAAGTCTGACAAGTGGTTGTCGATCAATCGTGAACTAAGCTTTGATTTCACATTTATTTTTGATTTAGCGACATTTTCGATATTTAGTTTCAGTTTGGGCAACCCAATTTTAAAAAAGTCTGACAAGTGGTTGTCGATCAATCGTGAACTAAGCTTTGATTTCACATTTATTTTTGATTTAGCGACATTTTCGATATTTAGTTTCAGGTTGGACAACCCAATTTTAAAAAAGTCTGACAAGTGGTTGTCGATCCAATCGTGAACTAAGCTTTGATTTCACATTTATTTTTGATTTAGCGACATTTTCGATATTTAGTTTCAGGTTGGACAACCCAATTTAAAAAAGTCTGACAAGTGGTTGTCGATCAATCGTGAACTAAGCTTTGATTTCACATTTATTTTTGATTTAGCGACATTTTCGATATTTAGTTTCAGGTTTGGACAACCCAATTTTAAAAAAGTCTGACAAGTGGTTGTCGATCAATCGTGAACTAAGTTTTGATTTCACATTTATTTTTGATTTAGCGACATTTTCGATATTTAGTTTCAGTTTGGACAACCCAATTTTTAAAAAGTCTGACAAGTGGTTGTCGATCAATCGTGAACTAAGCTTTGATTTCACATTTATTTTTGATTTAGCGACATTTTCGATATTTAGTTTCAGGTTGGACAACCCAATTTTAAAAAAAGTCTGACAAGTGGTTGTCGGTCAATCGTGAACTAAGCTTTGATTTCACATTTATTTTTGATTTAGCGACATATTCGATATTTAGTTTCAGGTTGGACAACCCAATTTTAAAAAAGTCTGACAAGTGGTTGTCGATCAATCGTGAACTAAGCTTTGATTTCACATTTATTTTTGATTTAGCGACATTTTCGATATTTAGTTTCAGTTTGGACAAACCAATTTTAAAAAAGTCTGACAAGTGGTTGTCGGTTAATCGTGAACGAAGCTTTGATTTCATATTTATTTTTTGGAGAAAGCTTGTTTGTAAACATTTGTGCTACCAAACACTAAAACGATTTTCCTCGCAAAACTTTTCAGATTGGTAAAACCGTTTCTAGGCAAAATATAATAAACGATTATCAAACTTTAACTGTTAATTAATGACTTCAAATTATTATTACATTGCAAATCTAACAGTTCCAACTATAAATTCGCCTCGGTATCATCAACGGTAAAACTAAATGTGCCCTGCAATAGCTGGATAATTTTTCATGCTTGTAAAAATCACCAAACGTCTTTCAGCAAATGAATATTTTTGACACAGCGCTCAACATGAAAATCAAACTTATCAGGTATGTTGTCCCACATATATTTACAAGATGGAAAGTGGAAACATTTTTTTGCTGTGCTAACTGTCGTTTGAACAGTTAGTTCTAACTTCTATTGAAAATATCTCAAATCAAAAAACAACGCGTGTGCAAGTTTATCTTTCCCTTGCAAATTCAAATTGAGTTGACTGAGATGGTCAGTAATGTCTGTTAAAAATGCATCCGCACAGCACAGAATATTTCCTTTGTGTTACAAGTAAGTAGCACTGAAACATTGAGACTTTTCAGATACGTTGTGCAATGTAACAGTAATGTTTCAGAAACCTTACAGTTACCTCAAAATGTCCTCATACGTTACATAACCAATATGTTATAGTGAAAGGTCTTAGTAACTTCAACATGTCAACTTCATGTTACTGTTACGTATTTGAAAGATATTTGTAACTTCGTTACGTTACTGTTACGTATTTGAAAGATATTTGTGACATCATCATATTACTGTTACGTATTTACTACATTGAACATTATAGGCCGCCCCGGTGGCGCAGTGGTCTAAGGCGCTGGCCTCTGATCGTTCGTCCGTAAGGGGTTCGGGTTCGAATCCCGGTCAGGCATGGATGTTGTCTTTGTCTTACGGCACTGGCTCTCTCCCTTCCCTGGAACCAGTGACCCTAAATTAGGGACGGGCGACTGCTTATAACCCATTGAGTTGCTCACGGTGGTCGTTAAACCTCCAATCAAAAACAAAAAAACATTATAGTTTTAATAAACTTTGTAAAATCCCAATAAAAATATTAGGCTCGACAGTTGTTTCAAAAGCAACAACAGTCGTATTACGAGTTGTTTAAGTTTTTACAGGTTCGACGCAGTCCGCTGTCCATTGGGAACAGTGGCGGGCTTTATATATTGATAACAAAAGAAATAAAAATCGGTCCCAAATGAGGGTGTCGAATTTCTATTATACATGTGGAATAGACTATATTTCAGTGAAACAAAGAAAGAAAATTAAATTCGTCATTTCTCTAAATACCTACCAATATGAAATTTCTCAACTTCAAGTAAAAAAAACCATGCTGGTGTAGTATACTAATACAACAACATAGCCATATACTTAGATTTTATAAAATGCTTTTTAGAATTTAAAAAATTACAATCATCAAAACAATTACTTACTTTCAGATGATCCTCAATTACAAAAAAAAAAAAAAAAAAAAGGATGAAATATTAAATCAACTAACTAGCTAACTCGAGTACGACAGTATCACCAAAGAATATCCCAGTAGCACGTGTAAATACGACTACGAGAGTGCTTCGGTGAAAAGACATAAATGCGCATGCGCATCCACGCCATTGTCAAACCAAAAATCTTAAATATCGCCAGAATGTAACATCAAGGTAGCAATTATGTGCAATGGAAACTATGAAACGGTAGTATCTGTGAATGCTATTTTTAACGTAACCGTAATGTATTGATACAAAGAGTTATGTTCTAAAATAGATGTTGCTGAAACGTAATTGTAAGATATCTCTGAAAGTGTAAAGAAAATGAGAGATTGTAACATTATTGATACATATCTGAAACGTTTTGTGCTGTATGGGCAAAGTCCCACAACCAGAAGGCTCTTTACAGGAGCACGGGCTCCTGCCGCCAGGATTTCGCCCCAGGCTGAAGTTTGGTGACCCCTGGCATAGAGCATAACGAAAAATGAGTTCAACAAATCACTTCCTAGGAACAAAGAAAGACGGCATTGAGGTTCAATATACTGCGTACTGGATTCAGTACTGGGCGATTGGAGCGATCACCGCCCTGAAGCAGGTTTTTCTTTTTAAATGGCCGATATCTAAAGGATTAATGCATTAATTTTTGCAAAATTATAGTAATAAGTCCACAGGTTTTCGAAAAAGGTATCATAACAACTAACATTTGCTGTAAATTTGAAGATCAATATTCTTTTCTAGCTTTAGCAGCAAAAAAAAAAAAAAAAAGATTACTCGAGGTTGAGAAACAGAGCGGAAGTGGGAAGAGATTTTGATTGATCATGAAAAACTATGGGCGAACTTTGTTCTGTTCTTTCGTATTGTCTGACATCATTAGTAGTTGGGAGCACGGACAGTCACCATGTGGTGTAGACTTTGAAGTACGTGTGAAATAACGTGGGTGACAGAGCGAAGTATATAACTCGATTGGGTAATAAATAAAAACTAATTACAAATTTTCAATTCTTTCTTTAATTAACAGGGAAGGGAGAGAACCAGTGCCGTAAGGCAAACACAAATATCCATGCCTCACCGGGATTTTTAATTTTTTTGATTGGAGGTTTAACGACCACCGTGAGCAACTCGATGAACAGTTGTCTGTCCTTAATTTAGGGTCAGTGGTTCCAGGGAAGGGAGGTAACCAGTGCCATAAGACAAACACAACATCCATGCCTCACGGGATTCGAACCCGGACCCCTTTCGGACGGACGATCAGAAACCATCGCTTAGACCACTGCACCACCGGGGCGGCACCGCCACGATTCGAACCCGGACCCCTTCACGGACGAATGGTCATAAGCCAGCGCTTAGACCACTGCGCCACCGGGGCGTAGTGGAAGGGATGAAAATTTATTTTGAAAGATTTTATTCAGAGTGAGATGTAAAAGTCAACAAGTTGGCTTCCTCGAAAGGCAAGGAATTGAACGCCATGAAAATAGTGCTAGTTTTTCAGTTTTCCTTCGTAGTCGTAAAATTCACAAATTTATTGTTGACGACGATCCAAATCGCGCCTCCTTGCTCTGGAGCCAGTTGTTCAAACCGACTAAACTACACCGACAGGATGTATCTTTGCAGATTTATCGTCTTGACACGTGCTTCACCTCTGTAGCACGTCACATCATCTTCCTCTTAATTATTTTTAACGTAGCATTACGTCTAACTCCGCGGATGGATAGTATGGGGCGACTTACGGCCTACAGCCTGTGACAAAAATAGGTCCCAATTGAAATCATTATAGCGTTAAAAATACATACCGCACACTAATCGTGTTAGCATATTCGTGAACAGCATGGAGTCCAATTCGCGCAGTACGCTAACTGGACTCCATGCGGGGTCCGCGGGGGAGAGATGATGCAATATTTCTGGGGGTGCCGTCGCGTTTGACAGAGTCTATATCGGCAACTGTGAGCGCAACACGACTGTGCGTGGTATCGTTTTATAGCTCTCGACGAGATCTGTTCAAATATACGAAGAACATTTGGCAGTGGTTTGAACTGAACATTTAAAAAATTGTTTTCTTGTGAACCGGTGAATACTTTTGACAATATCGCGGTTTATCTGGACAACCATGAGTGCAAAACGACTGTGCGTGGTATCGTTTCAAAGCTACCGACGAGATCTGTTCAAATAGATAAAGAACATATCGCAGTGGTTTAAACTAAAATGTTTAGAAATTGTTTTCGTGTGAACGGGTTAACAATTTCGACAATGCCGCGGAATTCGCAGAATGAACGCTAGCAAAAGTGGAGAAAGTCAACACGAGAGGCAAGAGGAATGTAAGAAGCCCAAGAAGACAGAGCACCACGTTGGGTAATTCATGTATCGATCTGCTTTTTGTTCGCAATGTATCCAGCATTATTTGTAAAAATTATGTAAGCTACTTTTCATATCATAGACCTGTGTTGGCTATAACAAATTAAATAAACGTTTTGAAGCCATACTCGACTAGCTCATTTCAACTTTCCTATCTGAAAGTCGTAGTCCTACGTTCCAAACTGACGGCTCAATCAGAACTGAGCCTACCTGTATTTTTTTTTTTTTTTTTTTTGAAGCGTAGAAAGAATGTTTCATTAATTCCAGACGATGTGTGGAGCAAATATCACGCATTTTTCGAAGAACTCAGCGGCCAGTAAATGCTTTTTCGACGATCAGGCACCAATGTGAAGTTCATAAATTTGTCGGTGACAGGAATCGAAACGGTGCCTCCTCGCTGCAGAGCCAGTTGCTCTATCCAACTAAACTGCACCGACGGAATGTATCGCTTCAGATTCATCTTCTTGACGGTGCTTCACCTCTATAGTAGGTCACACAGTTTTAAAAATTTTGAGTAATTTTTGTGATGAAAAATTGTAAAATGCCTTGTGATTCCAGAAAGTAGCAGCACCGCAAGTTTATAGCGTATGCCCTCCGCAAAGCCTCTCTCTCACGTTAAACCGGAGCACGCCACACCACAAGCCCCGTAAGATGAGCTTTTTGATCAGCTGCTGAAATACCGTTTATGTTCTGGAAAAGAGTGAGCCTTTCTAATTTGGTGTATTGTCCGTTACACGCTTCTGAAGCGTTTGAATCTAGGAAAGCAAGCGCTGTTGCACAACAGGTTTTTGTTAACAGCTCTCGATAAGATGTAAAAAAAAAAGAGGAAAACAATCCATCTGTTGAGCTGACTGAATAGACAAATGTATTAAAGAGAGATATGCAATTAAACCAGTGTAATATTAAAATAGAAACACAAGGGCTTGTTCCCAACCGTATTAAGAGATCAATGCTCGATTCCTCACTTCTTCGCTTGTTTATCGTGAAGATGGTAAAGCTGCGTCATCATTGTTGTGTAGGACTCCAGGCACCCATTAAATCTGAGATGAGTTGCTACTGCAATAACAGTCTTTGACCCCATTAAGTGTCTCCCTCCAGAATCCCTGCATCATTCTTTCCTCTTTCCGTTTCATCTTCTTTTATTTTTTTCTTTTATGATCGTTGCCATTCTTATGTTTGTTTCTTCACTGGAAAATGGCCCATCACTTCAAGACATCTGTTCCCTCCCGTCTGAGCGAAACCCTGCTTTAGGCGATCTTCATCGTGAAATCTGTTGCCATCTTTTAGAAGTAAAAAGGAAGAAGAGCATTTACAGGCGACGAGGAACTATACCTTTCCATCAACTGTCCCTTTTTCTACTCCCCTTTCCCCCTTCTTTTCCCATTCTCTTCCCGTTTCAATGAGGAGGAACTGATCGAATCTGGTGATGACTTTTGCAATCAGCAGAACAAGTACTGAAAATTAAACCGAGGTAAAAACACTTAATGAGTTATTGAACTCAACTGTTTTTGAAGGAAAGCGTGTGATGCACTTTTTTTTTTTTTCAAGACAATTTGTTCATTTTATCAGTCTTTTATATCGCGTACATTTATTTTTGTCTAAAATCCTACATATAAAATAAACAGGGCCCGGATATTGATGACCAAAAAATTCCTAAACAACGCCTTTAAAAAGATGAAAAAAGTTCCCTTAAAATTTGAAGGAAAAAATCCCTTTAAAACAATTTGTATTACATTTTTTTTCAAAATTATGAATTAAATAACTTTGATCTTAGAGAATACGTAACCTACAATTTTGTCTTTTCTTTATTTACTAACTTGCATGATCTTACTAACTTGTTAAAGACTTTTAGTTATTCTGATAGGGTATTAATATTCTGATAGGGTATTATTATTCTGATAGGGTATTATTATTCTGATAGGGTATTCCATTCTGATAGGGTATTATTATTCTGATAGGGTATTATTATTCTGATAGGGTATTCCATGCAGCTAACCAGGGTGCAGAGTAGCATACACTATGAGCTGTGAACATCTCATATCCGTGAAGGGAATTTTCCAAAAAATTGAATGGAGGCATAGAAAACAATATGCCAATATGTGTAACCTCCATGACCTTTCCGAACATGTCGTTGGGATAGAGAGCTAATTTTATGCTCTGCGCAGAAAGTTTCCTGGGCGTTTGACCTTGAATAGGGATTTTTCCAAGCCCTATCCCTAAAGCGTTTCCTATAGTTACGTTCACTATCCGATACCCATTCGTTATGCATTTCTGTGGAGTTTTGTGTTGTCGGTGTTACCATAACGTTTACGCTTTACTTGGTATTTACAACCTGCGGTTCTTCAGTATTTACATAGTTTTCACATATTTAATAAAATTACGTCAAAAACCTGAAATGCGATTTTTGAACGATCATAATACTTTCCTATAACGGCGGTGTGTGAGAAAGTAAAAAACCACGTATTATTTCAGTGGAACTCGAAGAGGAGTTATTTTGAACTCGAAGGGGCGTTATTTTGAACTCAAAGGGGCGTTATTTTGAACTCAAAAGAGCGTTATTTTGAACTCGAATGGGCGTTATTTTGAATTCGAAGGGGCGTTATTTTGAACTCGAAGGGGCGTAATTTCAAGTCTCGGCCTCCCAGATATGAAAAGCTTGCTACGGTCCTGGGCATAAATAATTTTTATTCTACCGCAGTTTCGTTGTTCATATGGATAAATGAAACTGAATCGCCTGTTCAATGAAACTACAGTAGACTGTAAATAAAGGTTATTTTGCCTAAAACACCGAAATCTGTGTCATTATCCACCAAAATGTAAAGCGTTGGTATAGTCGTTTGTATGTAGGAGGCCTGAACAAATATCCGTTTTTAAGCACCTTTAAGGAACCAAGTAAATGGAAGGTGTGTAAGAAACGGGACAAATAGTGGATCTCATTTTAGAAATTCGTTACGAGCGATGCCGGAGTCTAGGTACCGGCATGAAAGATTGGTTGGTTGGTTGGTTTATTTTTATGGCGCAAGGGCCATGTTTGGCCAAAGAGCGCCAGACACAAGACAAACAAACAGTATTGAAAACGTGATATAAAGCTTAAAATCTGGCTGATCAAGTAAAACTGAAACCGGCAGGAAAGAGAGAGTGATACGTGTCAAGAGTAGAAGACCCCATGGGGTGCGTTGGAAGATGATAGGGCGACTGCTTATAGCCAATGGTGGCCGTTAAACCTCCAATCAAAAAAAAAAAAAAAAAAAAAAAAGATGATAGGCAGAGAATGTGGAAATGTGGAAAAAGAGAAGGACGGAATTCTGTACTGGGCTTACTCGAGTCCTACCCGACACGTTGGCAGCAAGGGCGCCAATAGGGGAGGGGGTCGAGCCGCCGCGCCCCTAGCCGTTGGTATAACCAAATTTTTGATAAATTTAAAACACTAAAATAGACGAAACCTTTTTTTAAAGCGTTTAAAAAAATAATAAGATATTAACGATTGATTGTATCAATTATTTGTGTTGTATTTTAGTATCTTGTACATTTACTAAAATGTTTGACAGCCTTGAAGGAGGTAAGGATTTTTCTTAGCCCCCCCCCCCCTCCTAAAAGTACTCATACGGGCGCCACTGGCTCGCAGCGCTTGTCTTGTATTTGAAGATTTAGCATTTTGGTGCTGAATTCGGTAAAAATAACTAGCGAAATGTTACTGACTTGTGACATAATCAGTACTTCCTTATACTACCTCTTCAAACTACACTGGGCCACCCCGGTGGCGCATTGGTCTAAGGCGCTGGCCTGTGATCATTCGTCCGTAAGGGGTCCGGGTTCGAATCCCGGTGAGGCATGGATGTTGTGTTTGTCTTACGGCACTGGCTCTCTCCCTTCCCTGGAACCAGTGACCCTAAATTAGGGACGGGCGACTGCTTATAGCCCATTGAGTTGCTCACGGTGGTCGTTAAACCTCCAATCACAAAAAAAAAAAAAAAAAAAAAAAAAAAAAACTACACTGGCGGAAAGTGAAAAAAGAACACCAAGAAGAAGACGTCTGATACCAACGTAATTTATACAGCATAATAACGGAATACAGAGGATAACGTGATCAAAACATTATGGCAAAATACAGCTGTATTTTCTGGTAAACTGAAAAATAACATTTCCATGTAACATGGTTAGTACGAGGTTGAACCGCCTTGAACTGCGTCACACTGTGCAATTCTGGCCTGGAGTCTGTCGTACAGATGTTGGATGTAAGTTTGGGGTACTGAGTTCCAAGCATCCTCAACCTGGACGCGTAAATCGGGGATGGTCGTGGCCCGGCCGTGGAGACCGGATAAGTCGTTGTCCCATAAAATCTCACACGTGCTCAACGGGGGACAAATCCGGTGAACGTGCAGGCCATGGAAGTTGTCTCACACCCTGAAGTGCATGTTGCGTTGCACGTGCCGTGTGTGGGCGTGCGTTATCTTGCTGGAAAACACCACGATGGACCGACCTTACAAATGGCACAACAACAGGCTGAATGATGTTGTTGATGTAGGAGGTGCTGTTTAACGTACCCGGTACAAACACTAGTTGTGTACGGGAGTGATAGCTGATCTCTCCCCACACCAGGAGACCAGGTGTAGGCCCTGTGTGTCGCTGGCGGATGCAACAAGGGTGGACACGCTCCCTTGTGCGTCTGCGAACACGCATACGGCCATCGGAGGCTCCCAAGCAGAATCTGCTTTCATCGCTGAACACGACAGATCACCATTGCATTCTTCAGTGCAGGCGTTGGCGACACCACTGCAGCCGTTCCTGACGGTGGGCTGGAGTCAAAGGTACACATGCCAGATGCACACGTGCACGTAGTCCTGCATCCAGTAGACGGTTGCGGATTGTTTGCACAGTCACCTCAGGTGCAACGGCAGCTCGGATTTGGTCGCAGTGGATGTTCTGCTTGACAACGCCGCTCTTTTTATGCGTCGATCGGTCCGCTCATCAGTCCGTCTGCGACTCTCGGTTCTACGTCTTCTCGTGTGGGAATGTTCCTTGGATCATCTACGCCACCATCGTACCACCACCGATACTTCCCGTCCAGTTCGCTCCGCAATACGACGATACGACCACCCGGCCTCGCGGAGTCCGACTAGACGACCTCGCTTAAAGTCCGATAACTGCTGAAATCGTGCACGTCTTCCATGTCCAGGAATTGCAGCTTCTTCAGGGTCTTCGCACGTGTCCGTACGCCGGCGACTGATTACATTCACTTCGCCGTACTCCTTAAATACGACCGACGATAGTTTGCATATTATGTCGTGCTGTGGCGTAAGCGCTCACCGGTTGGTCCCGAAATTAACATCACACCTACATAATCTCGACCCAATTAACATATGTAAATTTCATGAACGTCCGCCAATTCTTTCTTGGTGTTCTTTTTCACTTTCCGCCAGTTTATTTATTCAAGTTACCAAATAAAGTGAAACTTAAACCAAATTCAATTTCGAAAAGGGAAAACAGCAAATCTCGTTTAGGTCGGCATTCTTGAAATGCATATATATTTAAAAGGAAATTCGTTTAGACATTTTAATAGAGATTTTACCGTCTTATAGTTTCTCTTTTACCCACTACTCATCCAAGGAAAAAACTGAACTCGCAAACGTTGAAAGGACATTTTGTTTTCACTTTGTGATCCCTTCTGATAGTTTTAATTATCCTTAAGGAGGCGTCGGCGTGGCGCGTAGGTGAAGGAGTGCAACGGAAGACGTCCAAGTGCAACGAGAACCGAAGGCATTCAATAATTATAGCTGAAATCAGCGGAGAAGGCTATAAGATGAAAGTTTTAAATGGGTCGGAGTAGGAGTTGACTGTCTTAAACAGACCGGAGTTATAAGTTGATGTCTTAAACAGCCCTGCCGCCCCGGTGGCGCAGTGGTCTAAACGATGGCCTCTGATCATTCGTCCGAACGGGGTCCGGGTTCGAATCCCGGTGAGGCATGGATGCTGTGTTTGTCTTACAGCACTGGCTTTATCCCTTCCCTGGAACCAGTGACCCTAAATTAGGGACGGGCGACTGCTTATAGCCCATTGAGTTGCTCACGGTGGTCGTTAAACCTCCAATCAAAAAAAAAAAAAGCAGAAACTAAAAGTTTAATGACATAAACGGGTAGGATTGGAAGTTCGCAAATCTTAAACGGATCGGGCCTTAAACGTTCGGATATGGTCCAGGCCCCACTTCCTAAATAAATGCTCGTGCATATCGCAAGAAGGTACAGCCATGTACTGTCAAAAGCACGCTGAGAAGTATCTCTCTTCTGAGTCATCGTTAAGTGTAATAATCTGAAAAACTCCTTGTTGTCTGGATTGCGGGTTCGAATCCCTGATGAGGCATGGGTGGTGTGTTTGTCTTACCACGCTGGCTCTATCCCTTCCCTGGAAACTAGTAACGCTAAATTAGGGACAAATAACTGCTTAGATTTGATCATGAAGTCGTTAAACCTCGCAATTGGAAAAAAAAAAAAAAAGTCGAAAGGGTATCCTAGTACTTTTTGTAGATAATTTATGCTACGCATCTTTCTCGCATGCCAAGATCTTTGAGGGTATGGAATAAAATGAATAATACGACATTTATTTCGCACAACACATGCCTTTATTCGCGTCACTCATGATCACCCTGAGCCACAATCGGGTACATACTAAATGGAATTAAATTATAACAACAAACAATAAGGTTTACTATTTCCTGACATTGAGCGGTACTTAAGTAGGTAGATTAATGAATGGTATTGTTGTCAAACCAATGAAAGAAAAAATGTGAGTCATAAAAGCAAATATTTACTAAAATATGTCGGCGGCAATAGTAAGTATTTCGACTGTTCAGTTTTTCAAAAACAATGTTTATTATCATATTATCATTACATATTATTCAGATTTAGACGAACGTAAGAAACGAGCCTGACGCCGATTAAAGGGGATGTAGCTACGACAGTCCATCTGCACATGCGCAAGCTAAAATCTGACCTCAATGTAGGAAGAAAAGCTGAATCGCAAGAGTGTTAGTGATGGGGATTGGAATTTACGCAGATTGCAATAAGTTATTGTCACGTTTATGCAAAAAGGTGATGAAATAATGTTCGGCGATAGTTTAGTAAAATATGCTGTTGAGTAATTATGAAATTCACCTTTGTTGCGTCACCCCATGGGAGAACATCCGGCACAATTAGATTTTAACAATGGTTTTGAGTACTTCCGTTACCCATTTTCGTTGCATCGAAATTCTGTACTTGGGATTTACTTTGTTACTGTCGGTGAAGACGCATAGCATCAAAATGTTATGTAATTCATGTTTGGGTGTGTCGAGAAGAAAATTTAAAATGAGGAATCTAAAGCGAAATTTACCTTCCTCGAAATCGAATGTGCGCTTTTCGTCACCATCACGTTGTTCAGTGTACGGTAACATATACATGTAATGAATTTCAAAAATATGGAATGAGACCCTTTTTCTGACAAAACTACGGATTTTATAAGTCAGCAGTTGACTGTCCTTCAAGCATTCATTCAGATAGGAAAACATATAAAATGTCTGTTCGATCGTCAATTCAACTGCTGAGCTTTCCGTGAAAGCGGGAGAACAGCTTTCGTTTTGAGACTAATTTTCGTGACTCGAGTACTTAGTGCACGCGACATCGATTTCTTTTACATTTCAAAGGAAAAACAATTTCGTCAGACGGAGTTTGTTTAATTTTTCTGTCAAGAATGACGTCCAAATTCGTTCGTATAATTGTCTAACTCACGCTAACGAGGGCTATGAAAAGACAATAATTGAAACAATTTTCAATATGATCACAATATCAACATATAATTCTCCGTATCGTGTCGCCCAAGTTCTGTACATCAGAGCCGTAAACGAAGTTTTTACAACTACGAATTCTGAAATTGGGTTATACGTTTTTGACAAATGATTTTCAGTTTATATTTGTCCGGCATCCTGTGCAATTAGGCCATAAAACTATCAGTAAATGTCAGAGAATGGTTTATATTGAATATGAGCCACTTTCCATACTTCATGTACATATTTTTAATGTCAAAGTTTTTTAATAAGTGACTTGTACGTACTCAACAAAATATGAAATATGTGTTCGAAGACTGAGCTTAATTTGATGAAATGGTTTCCTGTAACTCACAGCTTATCACAGGAATTCGATCTCGGTTAGAAGGAGAAACCTAGTGAGGTACTTAACTCATATCTACACGGTCTGAGAATTTGCTTTAAAAACTGTATGCAGTTTACACCAAATAATTGATCTAGAAGTTTCTTTGATTTTTTTTGCATCATTCCTTCATACCAAGCTTATCCTATAAGCTTTGCTTACACCTTTCCTGAACACCTAGTTTATCATAGGTTTGAAACTTGATTGTATAAACATTTATATCATCAAAAAAGCTTTGAAATTCACTCTCACCTTTTTTGAACAGTTATCTTACCGTAAAAATGTGCCTTTCCTAAACACACAGCTTATCAGAGGAGCTTTGAGTAAACGTTGCACCTTTCCTAAACACCTATCTTATCAAACAAGCTTTATTTGAAATTTGCTTGCAGCTTTTATAAATATTTATCTTGTCAAAAAAGCTTTGAAATTCACTCTCACCATTTTTGAAGACATGTTTGTACCTTTTCTTATCAACTAGCTTATCAGAGAAACTTTGCACGAACTTTATCTGCGCCTTTCCTAAGCACCTAGCTTATCAGAAGAGCTTTGGGTGAACTTGGGTTGCACCTTTCCTGAACACCTATTTTATCAGAAAAGCTTTACTTGAAATTTGCTTGCAGCTTTTATAAACATTTATATTACGAAAAAGCTTTGAAATTCACTCACCATTTTTGAAGACATGTTCGTACCTTTTCTTATCAACTAGTTTATCAGAGAAACTTTACATGAACTTTATCTGCGCCTTTCCTAAGCACCTAGCTTATCAGAAGAGCTTTGGGGGAACTTGGTTTGCACCTTTCCTGAACACCTATTTTATCAGACAAGCTTTACTTGAAATTTGCTTGCAACTTTTATAAACATTTATATTACGAAAAAGCTTTGAAATTCACTCTCATCTTTTTTAGCATTTATCTTATCGGAAACATACTTGTATTTTCTGAACACTTAGCTTATCACAGCAACTTTGCGTTAAATTTGTTTGCACCTTTCCTAGATTTTTAAGATTTTTTTTTTAAATTTGCTTATAGCTCATATGAACATGTACTTTATATATAAAAAAAAGCTTTGAAATTCACTCTCATCTTTTTTAATACTTATCGGAAACTTGTTTGTAACTTTTCTGAACACCCAGCTTATCAGAGGAGCTTTGGGTAAATTTTGTTAGCGCCTTTCCTGAACACTGCCTTATCAGACAAGCATTACTTGAAATTTGCTTGCAGACATTTATTTTATCAAAAACGCTTTGTTTGAAATTCACTCACACGATTTTTTAAGACCTATCTTGTCGGAAACATATTTGTAACTTTCCTGAACACCAAGCTTATCAGAGAAGCTTTGCGTAAACTTTGTCTGCGCCTTTCCTGAACACCAGAGGAGCTTTGAGTAAACTTTGTTTGCACCTTCAATGAATATAGCTTATCAGACAAAATTTGCATAATTTTTGTTTGCACCTTCAATGAATATAGCTTATCAGACAAAATTTGCATAATTTTTGTTTGCACCTTCAATGAATATAGCTTATCAGACAAAATTTGCATAATTTTTGTTTGCACCTTTCTTGAACACCTAGCTTATTAGAGAAACTTTGTTTGGAATTTGCAGTTGGCTTTTCAGAAAAGCTTCGTTTCGAATTTGTTTCCACCTTTCTTGTACATCTGTGCTACCTATTTATTCAAATTTACTTCCACGGGGTCCGTAGTTGGGCAAAGAAAGGCGGAACATGATCAAATCAAATCAAATCAAATGATCGTAGAGGATTTTAGGAAGGGAGTGTCTGACCAGGTCTTAAACAACCCTTAAACTAGGATATTTGGGCTAGATTGCCCGATAGGAAAGTGGCACGGAAGCGAAGTAGAAAGAGGGAGGAAGACGCCCTTATTTATAACCGGGGGCCAGTACCCGGGGTCCGACGGCTTAACGTGCCCATCGACGCACGGCGGATATTTAGTGGATCGAGCGTTCGAACCTGCCCGGGATCGAACCTGAGGCCCCTTCCATGGCAATCACGAACGTTGCCCACTAGGCCACCCGCGGCCTGGCGGAACATGATACACGTACATGCGAGTATATATACATAAAACAGATGTAAGGTCAGGTGACGCGGAATCATAACATAGCCTCTCGTTTGCAAATGTCAACCCCGCCATCTCGCGGTGAATCCTGTTCTCACTAATGGGGCTCTGACGACCGCCACATAGATTTAAAACTGTACTACAGGGGTTACTGGAAATGCTATCCACACTCACCAACCCGCTCGAGCAGCGTTGGGTTATCCCCTCCCCCACCCGTCAATGATTCCGCAAATAAATTTAGCCCTCAGTTCCCGGCAGTTGGTACCAAGGGACAGGGAAATACAAAGAAGAAGAGCACGTAAAAGATGGGTGGATGAGATTCGAAAGCAGTCCGCAGTGACTTGGAGGAGACAGGCTCAAGACAGACTTTGCGAAAAACACTTGGGGAGATCTTCATGCAGCAGTGGATTGGTAATGGTTGGCAATCATGATGATGATGCACAAAAACGATCGGCTCGGCCCATAGGAAAGAAGAGCCCATATCTCCGAAAACAGTTGACACATTACACTTTGTTTGCAATTTGTTTTTAATTTTCTTGAGCATGTAGTTTATTCGGAAAGGTTTGTAATCTGTTTAACCCTTTAACTGGCTCGAACGAATTAACTCGGGGTTACCAAAATGAGCTGAAATCACCTCTAACGAATAAATTCGCTGTCTAAGAAGTGGACCGAACTCGGCCGGAACGGGTAAACCTGCGCGTCAGGAAGAGGCCCCTCAACATTTTTATTCAAATTGGTCATTTATTGGTATGGCTGACACTAACCTCTTCTAACTGATTACCTGCCAAAAGTACAACAATGGCGACGAACATCAGATGGAGATGTTAGAGTCACTTGCTCCTACCCAGTGGCATGATGTCCGTGTCAGGAGGACTAGCTCTCCGTTATCATGCCTTGGATAATGGATTAGAAAATGGAAGTTTAGAAGAAAGCGCTGATCAGCCACTGTCATCACCGGTGACAACAGTGGCTGATAAGTTTCTTTAGTTGTTATGAGTTTTGATAAGTAGTGACAGTTTCTTTTGTCTTTCATCTCAGCATGTGCTGCTGATATGAAAGGGAAAAGAAACTGTTCTACCTAACTTTCATAAGAGCCGACCACTATAAAATCTTTCTGTTTTGGGGAGGGAGCGTTTAATATTTTGGGCACCATTTGGTTTAGGCACATAGGCTGCTTAAAGGGTTAAACCTTTCCTCAACACTCATCTTATAAGAGAAGTGTTGTTTGAAATTTGTTGGTTTTCTTTCCTGAACACCAAACGTAGAGACAAAAAGAAACCAAGAAGAAACCGACTTCAAAGAAAACCAATTGAAAACCAATTGTGCAAGTGCATGATGTAGCGATTTTATGTGAAAATTAAATTTATTCTGGCTTGTAACTTTTCTGCTTCCTTTACGCAAAACAATTTGACGTTTTGTATCGTGCTGTTGCCCGGGAGAAATGCGTCTTGATCATCTTCACGAGATGAAAAACGTTCTAATCAAAGATTCATCAAATTTATCTCCCGTTTACTTTGAGATCTGCACCAGCTTTAATTTGAAAAGCTCGTCCTGGTCAACTTACAGCCCTGCCCGTTTATTTCAGCTCTAATTAATGAATGCTCTCTGTTCGTGTTGCGTTACCATGTCTTCCGTTTCGCTCTGTGATCTGCTTCATTCCTACACTTTCTTAAAGGTAATTAAAGCCAACAGGGAAAATCGTCGAGTGGTCGTGAAATTTCATTTCAGCGTTAGGTTTTTCAAATGAATGGGAATTGGTGTATAAATGGCGGTGACGGGGGTGATAGACTGAGACTAACATTTCCATTTAAAAAATCTCAATGAAATGTCTCTTAAAGAATATATAGTTTATGAAGGAGTCGACTTACGGGTGTAAATTAAATGTTCTTTTTCCTTCTGTGAGGTCAAATTTGGTTCCGTTTTATTTGCCAATTTGAATCATTAGTATGGGGAGGAAATATACACTGAAGAGCAATTGAATTAAAGATACCTGTCTAGTAACGTGTAGCACCACCTTTCGTCCTCATGACGGCGGCGATTCGTCTCGGCATGGACTCGACAAGACACCGGAAGCGTTGGGAAGCCATACGGATCCACGACGGCTGAACAAGCTCCCACATTTCACGAAGATTTGATGGAGGGTGGTCAGAGCCTCGAACATCTCTCTCGATGGCATCCCAGATGTGCTCGATGGGATTGAGGTCAAGTGACCTAGCTGGCCAAGGAAGCGAGGCCACGTCGGTGGAGTGTTCATACAACCATTCGGATACTATTCAGGAGCTGCATTGTCTTGTTGCAGGATGAGGTCCCCAGTGACATATTGAAGACGCACAAACGGGAGCAAATGGTCGTCCACAATATCCCGGTAACATTGACCTTTGAGGGACGATCTCACACGTACCAGGGGTCCCATTTTAGTCCACGTAAACAATCCCCAGGCGAGAATGCCACACCCACTAGCTTGAAGACTACCCAGCTGGCAAGAAGGATCCGTCGCTTCATGTGGTTGCGCCGTACTCGTATCCTGCCATCCGCATGTACCAATGTGAATCTCGACTCATCAGTCCAGGCAACAGTTTTCCACGTGTCTAGGCTCCAGTGGCGATGTTCCAGCACCCATGCTAATCTTTGCACCCTGTGATGTGCTGTCAGCAGCGGTACCCTCGTGGGACGATGGCTTCTGTACCCCATTGCGAGGAGATGGTTCTGGATGGTGTGGCTGCTTACACGTTTTTGTGCACCAGCGTTAAATTGCTCAGTGATTTCTTGCACTGTGGCTCGTCTATCCGCTGTTACAATGCGAGCTAGCCTACGATGACATCCACACGCTCTTGTCCACGGTAGTTGGCCCTTGCAGGGATGGTTTTACCGGATTCGATGTACTCACGGTGCACCCGTGAGACAGTGGCTCGTGAAAATATCAGTGCCTGCACGACTTCCGAGATGGAGTGACCCATTCGTTGGGCCCGACAATTTGCTCACGATCAAATGCGCTTAGATCCTTCGTCTTACCCACACTGCGTCCGACTCTTGCTGATTCCCGTCGCATCACTCCTTATATTGTCGGATCGCTGCATACGTCATGTCGTTTCCGTTTACAGGGCCGCCAACAGCGCCACATTTGCATAACGTCAGCTGTCTCTAATTCAATTGCTCTTCAGTGTAATTGACAACTTATTATGTGACAAGTCAGTCCCAATGTTTTCCAGACAAAACGTTTGTTTTTTATCCAGCAACAATATGGTAAATCTTTTACCGAAGCTTTGCCCAATTTTTTCTTTTAACTGCTGGCCAGTCGGGCAGGGTCGGGTTCCAAGTATACGGGCCGGAGCAGACCCATGTGCGTAAATCTTAACCACTATATTAATAAATTCTTCGGAATACCTAAATATTGAAAAAAATTCAGTTATAAGTTCATTACACATCTTTATTACAAACTACGTGAATCGTCGGGTTTTTTTATTTTTTATTATTGAAGATTCAACGACCACCGTGAGCAACTTGATGGACTATAAGCAGTCGCCCGTCCCTAATTTAGTGCCACTGGTTCCAGGCAAAAGAGAGAGCCAGTGCGGTAAGAGAAACACAACATCCATGCCTCACCGGGATTCGAACCCGGACCCTTCTCGAACGAATGGTCATAAGCCAGCAGACTACTGCGCCAACGCGGCGGCTCAATTGTCTTTCTATTAGGTGCTTAAATGCCGTTTCATTTCTTTCACCTTTTAGCTTCTTCTGTTTCCATGACTATCGGCAGTCATGAATTTCCTTTTACAGAAGGAATGTAATGAAAAGGAGTTTGACGAACACGCATTGTGTAATACTTTATGGCCACCCGGTGACCGAGTGGTCCGAGGCGCGGCCTTCCGACCGCCTCTCCCAGGTTTAGGTCCCAGATGAAGCATGGGTGACATGTTTATCTTATAGCACTAGCTCCTTTTTCTTCCCTGGAATCAGTGGCCCCAAATTACCACACGCGCATATGGCCCTATAAGTTGCTCGTGGAGGTCGTTAAACCTTGAAACCAACAAATAATACTTTATGAACTATAGGTAAAATTATTTACACTACTTAACATCAGTAGCGAAGCATTGCGTGCATCAGGGGTATGACGTAGATTCACCACCGAAGATCGCGACCACCGCTGTAGTAGCAATGCCCAAATAAGGAAAGTTGTTTTGTTTCTTGTGATGCATACGACGCAGGAACATTTTAACGGCAGGATGCACACGACCTATCAGGAATTCTCAACTGTCTCTTTCATAGTATCCCTTTTTCCGTAGTTACAGCATAATATCGAAAATACCATTGCTTCTAGTAAGCCTTCCACTGCAATTCCTACAACTATGAAAACAACTTTCGAAATTTTTGAAGTGTCAACCATGATTTGCCCATGAGTTGCGGCTGTCGCAGACGCACACACAGACATTCGGTTTCATTATTATACAGGGTGTCCGAAAAATAACTGTGTGAAAAAAGTAACACTTACCATGTCGAACTGGTTCTTACAGGAGGTTTTGGAAATGGGCCCCACCGACGTCCAGACATGTCTGCACACGATTCTGCATGTTAGTGAAGACCTCAGGGTATGTGGTGTGATTTGTTGGATGTGGGTCGTTATTTCAGCCTGTAGCTCTTGAAGTGTATGCGGATTACATGTGTACACCTTCCCATTTCGGTCTGGTTCACTTGTCGACAACTTGTTTCGTCGACGCCACTTCGTCGACAACTTGTTTCGTCGACGCCACTTCGTCGACAATCATTTCGTCGACAGGTACATTTCGTCGACACTCACTTCGTCGACACTATGCAGTATATGCTTTCGTAAAATCTACAGTTTTCAATTTAGAACCACCAAATTTGGTATACTACTCATTGTACTCTTACACCAACTTAGACTACAGACGGAAGAGGTCGGGGCCCGGGGTCAAGGGGGCCCCATACAACAGTTTCGTAAAATCTATAGTTTTCAATTTAGAACCTCCAAATTTGGTATGCTATCTCATTGTATTCTTACATCAACTTAGACCACAGACGGAAGGGGTTGGGGCCCGGGGTCAAGGGGGCCGGTCCCAAACAACATTTTCGTAAAATCTAGTTTTCAATTTAGAACCACCAAATTTGGTTTACTATCTCATTGTACTCTTACACCAACTTAGACCACAGACGGAAGGGGTCGGGGCTCGGGGTGAAGGGGGCCCCATACAACATTTTCGTAAAATCTACATTTCAAAATTGCCTTTATTCTTCAGTAAAATAACATTTCTATGTACATGACAATGGAATTCTGCCAATAAATACAGTGGTATATACATCAGCTGGAGTTTCAATTTAGAACCACCAAATTTGGTATACTATCTCATTGTACTCGTACACCAACTTAGACCACAGACGGAAGAGGTCGGGGCCCGGGGTCAAGGGGGCCCCATACAACAGTTTCGTAAAATCTATAGTTTTCAATTTAGAACCACTAAATTTGGTATACTATCTCATTGTACTTAGACCGTACACGGTTTTTGGAAGGGGTCGAGGCCCGGGTTAAAGGGAGTCTCATACAAAATTTTCTCAAAAATTTGCATTTTTTACTTAAGAACTGCAACACAATTCTGCACTCCAATACCCTATCTACGAGCTAAGTTATAGTACCATGAGATAGTGTACCAAATTTGGTGGTTCTAAATTGAAAACTGTAGATTTTACGAAAATGTTTTATGGGGCAGGGCCCCCTTGACCCCGGCCTCCGACCTCTTCCGTCTGTGGTCTAAGTTGGCGTAAGAGTACAATGAGATAGTATACCAAATTTGGTGGTTCTAAATTGAAAACTGTAGGTTTTACGAAGATGTTGTATGGGGTCCCCTTGACCCCGGGCCCCGACCTCTTACGTCTGTAGTCCAAGTAAGAGTACAATGAGATAGTATACCAAATTTGGTGGTTCTAAATTGAAAACTGTAGATTTTACGAAAATGTTGAATGGGGGCCCCTTGATCCCGGGCCCCGACTTCTTCCGTCTGTGGTCTAAGTTGGTGTAAGAGTACAATGAGATAGTATACCAAATTTGGTGGTTCTAAATTGAAAACTGTAGATTTTACGAAAGCATATACTGTATAGTGTCGACGAAGTGAGTGTCGACGAAATGTACCTGCCGACGAAGTGGCGTCGACGAAATGAGTTGTCGACGAAGTGATTGTCGACGAAGTGAACCACTCCTCCCATTTAGTGCACCTCACAGAAATAGGTGGAACCATGCCTCATCTGTAATGTCCAGAATGTCCTCATCTTCTTCAGACAGGAACTCTTGGAAACACCTGCAGTACCGAACACGTGGTCTGTTTCTTTCAGCTGATGCACAACAGACTCTTTGTACGGGTGGAAACGCAACTTCCTTTTCAGAATATCGTGGGCTGTACACTTTGACACATTAGCATGTTGTTGCAGCTGCCTCACGGATTTGTGTGGACTCCTCTGTATTCTGTCCTGGATATCCTGTACGGTCTTGTTTGCCGTGGATGCGCTATTGCGGCGGAGGGAGCACCCGGAACACTGCCAGTTTCCCGAAATTTCGCCTTATAGCTGATATACCGCATTACGGTGGGGAACGTTTGCATCACGAAATTTCCTAGCGAACTGTTTTTGCATATCGCCCGTGTAATGTGGTCATGGCAAAAGACATGTTCCACCAAAAACACTCTCTGTTCAACCGATAACACAATTGTTTTGTGCCGAGACGAGTGATCAATCGACAAGTCTGCCTCCGTCGACCAAACGCTCGGAAATGACCTTCGCTCCCCCGATGACAGCTGCGCGCGCCTAGGAGTGGGGATACATGAAGGTCACAAGACAAAGAGCACTCCCACGTGGTGGATCACTTCTACTGTAATTCCATTTCAAATTTATTTTTTATTACAGTTCGTATATTCAGTGCACAGTCATTATTCGGACACACTGTAGACTGCAAACATTTCATGGTTTCACCTGTATGCTACCGTAGCGATAAATATTAAAAACAAGTAGAGGATTTTAGTAAATTTCTTTTCTCAAGTCATCGTCTTCCACGCATAAATTTATATTTACTGAATAGATTTTCAACGGAATTCCCATATCTCAGCTCGAGTGTTGGAGATCGGAACATGTCATTTTCAGGAAATTGTTTAGATACGGCGAATTCTGTTTTTTTTTAAATGTTGTCGCTCTAATGGAATATTGAACCGAGCATGCAACAACAAGCGAAAAGCATGTCCGCTGAGCACGGAAAGAGAGAGCGAGAGAGAGAGAGAGAGAGAGAGAGAGAGCGAGACGTTCTTGTTCTCTTCTAAACACTTTGTTGTAGCTAACTTAATAGATGCACGAGACAAACTCCGATCAACAGTCAGCTATTTAGATTGGGAAACCTCGGTGAAGGGCTCTTGTTCGGTGGCTTTAGTCATTGAAGGCGATCGATTTCTTGTCGCAAGTTTGTCTCCTGTCGAATTTGTTTGAAACTCAGAATTCGTTTTTAATCGTCTGAAAAGTTACTAGAGTCAAAAAAGACAGTTGAGCGTTGATCTCTTAAGCTTTACTTCTGATGTATATGCACACTCATTTTCACGTTTGACTATTATTGACCTTCTCTAATTTTAGTTTATTTTCCAGACAGTAGCGCATTTTTGATTTTCATCATAACAAGCTTCATTCTCCTAAGAAAGTCAAAAGCACACCTCTGAGTTAAAATATATACAGTGAAACCTTGTTTATACGTTTCTCAGGTAAACGTTTTTCACTCTAATACGTAATTCTGCGTTGATCGCGATGTTTTACTGTAGTATTTTTTTTTTTTTTTTTTTTTTGATTTTCAGTTCGGTTATACACTGTAAACAAGAAAGATGACACTGAATTTTCGGGTGCGATGAGCACGTCTTTTGAATCCGTTCTGACACGAATTAAATTTATCAAAGCTATTCGAAGTCAATGGAACCCGTATGGAAAAGCAGTAGTATCTGATAGAAGAAAGATATTTTTCAATCGGATTTTTAATCCCGCAGATATTGCTGTAAACGGAATTCTGAACTTACGCCCTCTGGTTGCACACTTGTAGTATATATATATATATATACATATCTGGTTGCAGACAGTATATATATATATATACTTGAAAGCAGCAAAACCCCACTTTTTTTAATTTTCTAATTAGGTAGTGTGATAAAAACATCTTTTTGGGGTGGCTTAACGTTTTAACTGTTTCCTGAAAATTGGACCTATCCTTGTGAAAATTTCGCTTAGCAAGCTTATCGTAGCAGAAGCCCAGTTTTCAAAGTCTTTTTCAGAAAGAAGAGAACGTTGCCCATGCTGGTCCTTGAAAAAGCCATGAATGACGGTCTCTTTTTCTTACAACTCCATTCTCCTACTTTCTCTTTTTGCGTTTTTATTTGTTTGGTGGATTTTAATTGTTATGTTTAGAATAACGGTCTACGTTTTTCGTACATATATATATATATATATATATATATATATATATATATATATATATATATATATATACTTAAGAGCAAAACTGAAGACTAAGGAAAAAATTTTAGAATTTAAAACGAAGGGTGCAAAATAACCTGAAAATCAAAACGCGCAACGCAGCAGTTTTGAAAATTCAGAATTCACATACTATAAAGATACCTAAGCAAAAAAATACATATATAATTTTGACTCACACCTAGTACAACATAGAAAAGG
The DNA here is from genome assembly GCA_039090855.1 of Macrothele yani. Lineage (NCBI taxonomy): Eukaryota > Metazoa > Arthropoda > Arachnida > Araneae > Macrothelidae > Macrothele > Macrothele yani. The sequence continues at coordinate 32,091,697 of CM076989.1, read as the reverse complement.
TTATGTATCTACCTGCGTGAGTAAAAGGAGAAAAGAAAAAAAGAAAATAAAACAACTGAATGTAGAAGGTGTCGAGAATACTGAGCCTTGGCTTTATCAAGGACCAGCAAAAACTCTGCATTTTCTCACTTCCACAAAGACCTAGTTGGAAATGGGTTTCTGCAAGGCCATAGATGCAAGTAACATTCCCACCTGCAAGTAACATTCCCACCCAAGGTAGATGCAAGTAACATTCCCACCCAAGGTACATGAAGTTTGTACTTCATGTACCTTTCTCTGTCGTTTTTTAGCTTTTCAGCTTTTAAGCATTGGTTTGTCTGTTAACATTTATGCGGGTTTTAACTCTTACTTTTCTTTGTAACTTTGAGCGTCTTTTGTGGTACCTAGGAACAGAAGATGGCTAAGCTTGTTCCTTTTCTATGCGCTGTCTATGCGCTGTTTTTTCAAAGTAGTTAAGTTCTTAATAACTAATTAATTATGCACTTAAAGCACTGCTGAAATACTTTGTACATATTGCAACTAACTGTTTAAGGTATATAACTTTCACAAAGTTTTCTTTAGTTAATTATTATCTTTAACTTATTCTCGTTTTCGTGCTGTCATAAGTTGTAGAGTAGGGGGTTTTAGACTCAAGTTTTCTTTCAAAAATCTGTTCGTTATAAATTAACATTTCCTTTTTTAATTGCAATGTAAAATTTGTTTTTCAGGTTTAAATTCTCTCTCAAACGAACTTGGAATTTCGTTATAGCTGAAAATCATTTCTATTTATTATGTCACTCTCACAGCTTGAGTTCTCTTTAATCTTCTTCTCTCTGTTTAATAGTAACAGATGAAGAGCATGGGTCGGGCCATGAAGGTTAATGGATGCAAGCGAAATTGTTAACTAGTGCTAGGTCATGCTACTCTACGGAGGACATGACTTATATATATATTTTTTATACTATTTTAGGTGGGAATGTTACTTGCATCTATGGCCTTGCAGAAACCCATTTCCAACTAGGTCTTTGTGGAAGTGAGAAAATGCAGAGTTTTTGCTGGTCCTTGATAAAGCCAAGGCTCAGTATTCTCGACACCTTCTACATTCAGTTGTTTTATTTTCTTTTTTTTTCTTTTCTCCTTTTACTCACGCAGGTAGATACATAACCTTTTCTATGTTGTACTAGGTGTGAGTCAAAATTATATATGTATTTTTTTGCTTAGGTATCTTTATAGTATATATATATATATATATATATATTCTATTAAGAAGAGACTGAAGCAAAAAAATTTTTGACTCATACCAAGTACAACATAGAAAAGGTTATGTATTGACCGGTGTGAGTAAAAAGAGAAAAAAATAGAACAACTGAATGTAGAAAGTGTCGAGAATACTGAGTCCTGGCTTTATCAAGGACCAGCAAAAACTCTGCATTTTCTCACTTCCACAAAGACCTATTTGGAAATGGGTTTCTGCAAAGTCATAGATGCAAGTAACAAACGCCGCCCCGGTGGCGCAGTGGTCTAAGGCGCTGGCCTCTGATCATTCGTCCGTAAGGGTCCGGGTTCGAATCCCGGTCAGGCATGGATGTTGTGTTTGTCTTACGGCACTGGCTTTCTCCCTTCCCTGGAACCAGTGACCCTAAATTAGAGACGGGCGACTGCTTATAGCCCATTGAGTTGCTCACGGTGGTCGTTAAACCCCCAATCAAAATTAAAAAAAAATAAAAAAACAAGTAATAAACCCACCAAAAAAAATTTTAAAAATATATATGGGTCATGACCTCCGCAGAGTTGTATGACCAAGCTTTATTTAATAATTTAGCTTGCATCCATAACTTTCCTGGCCCGACCCATGCTCTTCATCTGTTACTATTAAACAGAAAGAAGATGGTTATAGAAAACTCAAGTTGTAAGAGTGACATAAGGAATCAGAAATAATGTTCAGCAATAACAAATTGCCAAGTTTCTTAAAACCGATTTATCCCTCTTCATCATCAAGAAAGAAAAAAAAAAACATTTATTTGCCGTTGAGACTGAGCTAAACGAGAACTTTTAATAGATTCCAAATACTTATGTAGAATTCTTGTCAACAGGCGACAAGGGATTCAGTAACATCGGACGGGTATAAATTTTTTGGAGTCTATTTCCGTTTCCGTTCCCCACACCACAGCATAAGACATGACTTTTTGTTGTAGGAATCAAATATTTTTAAAAATAAGGCTGTAAGTGATGCAGTAAATGAACTTTTTGGGACTATACGTAATAGTCCGTACTGCACAGAGATCGTTGTGTTCTCTTCTGTCTATCTATCTATTTATCTCTCTCTCTCTCACTCTCTCCTGTGCGAGAAGTCAACATACAATAGGCATGACGATCAGAAAAAAGTATGCTGAAGGTCTAACATAATGTACGTGTATTCAAATACAGTTGTAATAACTTCAGCTAACGTGATTAACTATATAAACGTAAAGATAAAAACAACGCACAAACTGCATATAATTATGTCGTAAAAAATACTATTTTGAAATGTGTGTATTAAAACTATAAAAAAAAAGTAGCGCAGACGAAAAATTTCGGCAGCGATCCGTATCCCGTTGAGAGGGTCCTATGAATCGTTCTTGAACATATAAGAAAATTCTGCAAATAGAGAAAGCGAGGGGAAAACTGCACCAGAAGCCGGTGCTAAAGTTTCAATTCCAATTCTAATCAGATCGTAAGCATTGACTTCTGCGCCCGGGGCAGCCGTCCCCCTTTCCCCGCCCGAATTACGTCTCTGCAAGTTCATCTGAATTGTTTTCCGGACTTCCACGTTTTAAAATAAAAAAATAGATGAAATTGTTAATACGCATTTATTGATTCTTATGATCGACAAGACAAAAAATGAATTTCTTTGACTGTTTACAGTACTTTTTTTTAATGACTTCCTATCAGCTGTTTTCCATTAACATGCACCCTAAAAGAAATCTTGGGAGATCCCCAGCTACCGTAATTAAGATAAATGACGAAGATATTAAAGCAATTAATTTCGCTATTAAGGGTCATTTAAAATGGTAGCTTTCCATTTTACAAAAAGAGCGGAGAAGCTATTGCAGAGTTCCTTCTATTGATTTCGGTAATGTTAAAAATTAGGGAGCTTCTTTTGGAGACAATATTGACCTTTTTCTTAAAGAAAACGAAATCGAATTCAGTTATTTTATTGACCTTTTTCTTAAAATTCAGAAATCGAATTTAAATTCAGTTATTTTCTCAGTAGATATTTTTCCGGTGCGAAAAATGAAGCTGATACCGAAATGATAACGAGATAGGCATATAAAATTGCGGTGCCACACAAGAACATTACGGATTTCTTATCTCGAGAGAGGAAATAATGAGTGGGGATAAGGAAATCTGAAAAGGCAGAAAGGTCATATCACATATAGAGGATTTTATGAAGGGCGTGCCTGACCCCAGGTCTTAAACAACTCTTAGAAATAGAAAGCTAGGAGATTTGTGCTAGAGTGCCCGATAGGAAAGTGACACGGAAGCAAGGTAGAAAGAGGGCGGAAGACGCCCTTATTTATTACCGGGGAGGGGGGCAGTCCCTGCGGCCAGACGGCTTAACATGCCCATCCTCCGCACGGCGGATATTTGGTGGTTCGAGCATTCGTACCTGCCTGGGATCGAACCAGTTTGGAAAGGCAGAAAACTCATAGTCCGGATTTTTAGAGATTACGCTTACCTGTAGCCCAAACTGTCTGTGGTGCAGTTTGAGGCAAAGTAAAAGCATTATTATATTTCCTTTAACAGGAGCGTATTTAGAGGAGGAGACCGGGACCCTTCTAAATACGATTCTGGCTGTAATTTCAGGGCGCAAAGGGCCTCGCCCCTCAGAAATTGTTCCATGTTTCTATGTTTTTGTTAAAATACAACTTACATTAGAAAAAAAGTGCTTTCATTTAATAAAAATGCATTAACTTACATTCATAAGAAACAATGCTTTAATTTTTTCTCAAAATTTTCATTAACTTTCGTTTTGTCCTGGTAGATTTCAGAAACTTTCATTTTTTGTCGGTCTCTTTCAAAAAAAAAAATCTATATACACCCCTGTTTCCTGCTATAATAATGTTAATGTTTTTTCTCAGCAGTCACATTTTTCGTTATTGTTCCTGAATTTTGTAACTCTTATTTATTATATTATCAAAAGTATTCGGACGCTACCAAATCCACTGGCGGTAACTGAAAAAAGAACAACAAGAAGGAATTGGCGGACGATCATGAAATTTACATATGTTAATTGGGTCGAATTTACGTAGGTGTGATGTTAATTTCGGGACCAACCGGTGAGCGCTTACGCCACAGCACGGCATAATATGCAAATTATCGTCGGTGGTATTTAAGGAGTACGGTGAAGTGAATGTAATCAGTCGTGGGCGTACGGACACGTACGAAGACCCTGAAGAAGCTGTAATGCCTGGACATGGAAGACGTGTAGGATTTCAGCAGTTATCGGACTTTGAGCGAGGTCGTCTAGTCGGACTCCGCGAGGCCGGGTGGTCGTATCATCGTATTGCGGAGCGAATTGGACGGGAAGTATCGGTGGTGGTACGATGGTGGCGTAGATGGTCCGAGAAACATTCCCACACGAGAAGACGTGGAACCGGGAGTCACAGACGGACTGATGAGCGGACCGATCGACCCATAAGAAGAGCGGCGTTGTGAAGCAGGACATCCACTACGACGCAAATCCGAGCTGACGTTGCACCTGAGGTGACTGTGCAAACAATCCGCAACCGTCTACTGGATGCAGGACTACGTGCACGTGTGCCTCTGGCATGTGTACCTCTGACTCCAGCCCACCGTCAGGAATGGCTGCAGTGGTGTCGCCAACGTCTGCACTGGAGAACGCAATGGCGATCTGTCGTGTTCAGCGATGAAAGCAGATTCTGCTTGGGAGCCTCCGATGGCCGTATGCGTGTTCGCAGACGCCCAGGGGAGCGTCCCCACCCTTCTAGCATCCGCCAGCGACACACAGGGCCTACACCTGGTCTCCTGGTGTGGGAAGCGATCAGCTATCACTCCCGTACACAACTAGTGTTTGTACCGGGTACGTTAAACAGCACCTCCTACATCAACAACATTATTCAACCCTTTGTTGTGCCATTTGCAAGGTCGGTCCATCGTGGTGTTTTCCAGCAAGATAACGCACGCCCACACACGGCACGTGCAACGCAACATGCACTTCAGGGTGTGAGACAACTTCCATGGCCTGCACGTTCACCGGATTTGTCCCCCATTGAGCACGTGTGGGATTTTATGGGACAACGACTTATCCGGTCTCCACGGTCAGCCACGGCCAGCCAAGACCATCCCTAATTTACGCGTCCAGGTTGAGCATGCTTGGAACTCAATACGCCAAACTTACATTCAACATCTGTACTACAGACTTAATGCCAGAATTGCACAGTGTGACGCGGTTCAACATCGTACTAACCATGTTACATGGAAATGTTATTTTTCAGTTTACCAGCAAATGCAGCTGTATTTTGCCATTATGCTTTGATCACGTTATCCTCTGTATTCCGTTATTATGCTGTATAAATTTCGTTGGTATCAGACGTTTCCTTCTTGGTGTTCTTTTTTCACTTTCCGCCAGTGTATTTGCATAAGTGCAAAGAACGGTTTCGCTGGAAGGTGTGCTGTGAGTGGGTAGATACGTATAAAAAGCTGAGATGTTCTCTCGTGTTATCAGTATCTTTGAGGTGGATATGCCACGTGGACGTGAACTTTACGAGTTCCAGTTTGGGCTGGTCATAGGATGTCATTGAAGTAACGTTTCCGTACGGAGTAATGCAGCTTATGCCAAAATTGACTACAATAAGTCATGTCGTAAAGAGATGGAAACAGAACGGTGAAACTACAGCAAAAAAAAAGAAAAAAAAAAAAAAAAAAAAAAGAAGCGTTCAGAAGGGCTGCACAAACTGACAGAACGTGGCAGAAGAGCCATGTTAAGAAATGATAAGAAATCCCGTTCTTCCTCTGCTGTTTCCATCGCCGCTGAAGTAGGAAATGTTTGTAATGGCTTGGTTAGTATCATAACTATGACAGTTGCACTATAACACAAGAGAGTTGCACAGTGTGGGTTATAATGGTGGAAAAGCGGCCCACAAGCTACACATCACTACCGTGAATGCGAAGTGCCGTTTGTCGTTCCTGGACTGCAAAGCGACTGGTAAGCCCTTCTTTGAAATGATGAGTCACGCTTTTCACTGTCCCAATCTGATTGGGCGTGTTTGGATTTGGTGACAGCCCTGCGAACGATTTTCGTCGGACTGACTTTTTCCAAATGTTAAGTTCGGCGGAGGCTCCATCATGGTATGAAGTTGTCTTTCTAAGTTCATCGGAGGCTCCATCATGGTATGAAGTTGTCTTTCTAAGTTCGGCGGAGGCTCCATCATGGTATGGAGTTGTTTTTTGTGGATGGAACTCTGCCCGTTGGTTATTATACCACAAACCATACACTCTGAAGTGTACCTCGACGTTCTGGATAATTCTTCCCTACCAACAATGTGGCAGTATTATGGAAATGACCATTGTCTTTTCCAACACGATAGAGCTCCCTTCCACACTGCATGGCATGTGCAGGACTGGTTTCTTGAAAATGAGGTGGAATCGCTAGTGTGGCCTGCTCATAGTCCTGATCATAATCACATAGAACACCACTGGGATGAACTGCAGCGACGAATACTAAATCTACCACAACGACCGCCTTCGTTCTCCTCTCTGGCAGTAGCTTTGAAGGGACAAATGGCGAGCCATTCCTGTCGAGACCTACCGGGGGTTGGTTGATAGTACTCCCCGATGTGTTGCCGATGTCCTACCGAGTAACTACTAATTGCGATAATAAAGCAATTTTTCCAAAAACATTGTGTATCCAAGTAATCTGATAACGTAGCGTATGTGCATCGAAGTCCGGTGTAGTTGCCTATACCTAATTTAGGACAACTGGCGCCAGGAAAGGGACAAAAGCGCTCGTATCAGTACGAATAGAACATTTATGTCTTATGCGGAATTGGAATCTGAACCTAGAAGTATGTAAAGCCGGGAACCTACTCCCTGAACCATAGAGGGAAAATTGTTTTTTCGCTTTCGTGGACTAAAACGTGGTGATGTAGGTTGCAGGCGTTCTTTTGTTTGAGTTGCTATGCATTATATGCACTTCCAGTCCGATCAATCAAGCCCACAAAATGTTTTTCTTTTTTCCCTCATACGTCGTTTTTATAGGAATACAAATTCGTTTAGTATTTGAGTAATAAGTGGGAGTGGAAAGCGGAGGGGGGGGGCTTTCCCCCTAAAACCACATACGTTTGTTTTCAACATCGAAATCTTTGTTTCGGAGTTAAGAATTTCAAGCTATTAATATTAATCCTAGAATAGGAGTTAAATGACCCCTACCATAGTCTAAGGTTTTAAAGAGTCGCCTGTCACAAATTTGCGGATGTGAATTCCATGGAAAAGTTTAACTATCTCCACGAGCATCTACGGCTATGACGAGTCACCCGTCACAAATTTAAGGTTATTAGTTCCATGTAGAGGTTTAGGGTAAAGAGTTCCTCGTCACAAAATTCCATCGAAAGAGTTTAACGACCGCCACTGGTATCTACGTCTACAAAGATTCACCAGTCACAAATTTACGGCTATGAGCTCCACACAAAGAGTTTAACGACCCGTCACGAGAGTCTAAGGCTCCAAAAAGTCAATCATCACAAATTTAAGGTTGTTAGTTCCATGAAAGGGGTTTAAGGCTCTACGAGACCCGTCATCTTGTATTGCTGCCTTCTCTTGTTAACCAACAGGCAAGCGTATTTCACAAATTGGTCGGGCAATTTCGCACATTTTGGAACACCGTTTGTGGCTAACACAAGATATATGATAAATAAAGAGTTCCCTGGTTTCAGAATTTTTACTGACCTTTCCCTTCATTTTTAATCTGCAGCGAAAGTCGTCTTCCATAGTTTTATTAATTAATAAAAAATACTTAAAGAGTCCAAAATGAAATTCTGAAACCAGGGAATTCTTTATTTATCATTTATCTTACGTTAGCCACAAACGGTGTTCCAAAATGTGCAAAATTGCCCGAGCAATTTGTGAAATACGCTTGCCTGTTGGTTTACAAGAGAAGGCACAATACATGATGGCGGGTCTCGTGGAGCCTTAACGACACCAGTGAGGGTCTCTGAGGCTCAAAAGAGTCACTCGTCACAATTATGGGGCTATTAGTTCGATGGAACGAGTTTAACAACCACCACGAGCATCTACGGCTATAAGGCGTCACCCGTCACAAATTTGAGTCTATAAGTTCTTTTGAAGGGGATTTAATAAGCCCAGCGGGCATCTACGGCTACAAGGAGTCACCCATCACAAATTAAAGGCTATTACACAAATTTTAGGATATCAGTTCCAGTAATCGGGTTTAACAATCCCCCTAGCTCTAAAGAGTAGCCCAACACAAAATTTAGGGTATCAGTTCCAGAAAACGGGTTTAACAATCCCCATGAGCCCCTTATGCCTCTAAAGGTCGTCCGTCCGAAATTTAAGGGCATTAGTTCCATGAAAGTTTAACGACCTCACGAGCATCTACGTATATAAGGAGTCACCCGTCATAAATTTTAGGTTATTACTTCCATGGAAGGATTTTAACGACCCTCAGGAGTATCTACGATTATAAGAAGTCACTCGTCTCAAATTTAAGGTTGTTATTTCGATTGCAGGGGTTTCAAGACCCCAGACGAGCATCTACGGCTATAAGGAGTCACTCGTCACAAATTTAAGGCTATTACTTCCATGGAAGGGATTTAGCGACCCCACACGAGCATCTACGGCTATAAGAGGTCACCCGTCACAAATTTAAGACTCCTACTTCCATGGCAGAGGTTTAACGACCCCACAGGAGCATCTACGGCTATAAGGACTCGCTCGTCACAAATTTAAGGCTATTATTTCCGTGGAAGAAGTTTAACGACCTTCACAAGCATCTATGGCTATAAAGAGTCACCCGACACAAATTTAAGGCCGTTATTTCAATGGAAGGAGTTTAACGACCTTCACGAGCATCTACGGCTACACGAAGTCGTCCGTCACAAATTTAAGCCTATTATTTTCATGGACGGGGTTGAACGATATCAGGAGCATCTCTGGCTATGAGCAGTCACCTGACACAAATTTAAGGCTGTTATTTCCATGGAATGGAGGGGTTTAACAGCCCCCAAGAGCATCTGAGGCTATTGGGAGTCATCTGTTACAAATTTAAGGCTATTGGTTCCTTTGAAAGTGTTTAAGAACCCTCCCACGGGCATCTCCTTCTACAAAGAGTCACCCATCGCAAATTTGAGGTTATTTTCCATGGAAGGGGCTTAACGACCCTTACAAGCATCTACGGTTATAAGGAGTCACCCGTCAGAAATTTAAGGCTATTACTTCCATTGAAGAGGTTTAACGAGTCTCATGAGCATCTCCGGCTATAGGGAGTCATGCATCACAAATTTAAGGATGTTATTTCCATGGCAGGGGTCTAACGATCCCACACGAGCATTTACGGCTATGAGGAGTCACCCGTCACAAATTTAAGGCTATTATTTCCATGGAAGAAGTTTAACCACATTCACGAGCATCTACGGCTACGAAGAGTCACCCGTCACAAATTTAAGGCTATTAATTTCATGGACGGGGTATAACGACTCCAGGAGCATCTCTGGCTGTAAGAATGATCATATGTAGAGGATTTTAGGAAGGGAGTGTGTGACCCGAGGTTTTAAACAACCCTTAGAAATAGGAAGCTAGCAGATTTGGGCTAGAGTGCCCGATAGGAAAGTGACACGGAAGCAAAGTAGAAAGGGGGAGGAAGACGCCCTTATTTATTACCGGGGGCCAGTACCCGGGGTCCGACGGCTTAACGTGCCCATCTGACGCACGGCGGATATTTAGTGGATCGAGCGTTCGTACATGCCTGGGATCGAACCTGAGGTCCTTTCCGCGGCAGTCACGAACGTTGCCCACTAGGCTACCCGCGGCCAACTCTGGCTGTAAAGGAGTCACCCAACACAAATTTAAGGCTGCTATTTCCATGGAAGGGTGGGGATTAGCATTAAGCCCCCAACAGCACCTGCGGCTATGAGGAGTCATCTGTCACACATTTAAGGTTGTTAGTTCCTTTGAAGGAACTTAAAAACCCTCCCACGAGCACCTACGGCTATAATGAGTCACGCGTCATAAATTTAAAGCTATTAATTCATGGAAGGAGTTTAACGACTATCACGAACGTCCACGGCTATAAGGAATCATTCCTTACACATTTAAGGCCATTACTTTCAAAGAAGGGGTTTAACTACTCCCACATATGAACATCTGCAACCATGAGGAGTCGTCCGACACAAATTTAAGGCCAGAGAAGGGTGTTAACTACTTCCAGGGGCCGCGGGTGGCCGAGTGGGCAACGCTCGTGACTGCCACGGTAAGGGCCTCAGGTTCGATCCCAAGCAGGTACGAACGCTCGATCCACTAAGTACCCGTGGTGCGTCGGATGGGCACGTTAAGCCGTCGGACCTCGGGTACTGGCCCCCCGGTAATAAATATGGGCGTCTTCCTCCCCTTTCTACTTCGCTTCCGTGTCACTTTCCTATCGGGCACTCTAGCCCAAATCTCCTAGTTTCCTATTTCTAAGGGTTGTTTAGGACCTGGGGTAAGACACTCCCTTCCTAAAATCCTCTACATATGAACATGAACATAACTTAACTACTTCCAGAGAAGGATGTTAATTACCCCCATCTATGGAGCCGCGAGTACAAATTTAAGGCTATTGCTAAGAGGGGATGGACAGAACTTGCGGCGTAGGACAAATAGACCACCCGTATTTTATTAAGGACTCAAAATGGGATCAATAGCTAAATGCCTGTGCCACTGCTCACACTAGTTAGTGCACTGAAAATTGGATTATGTAAGAGTTGAAGAAAAAAAAATCATACTTAGAGGCACTTCGCATAAACTAATAAATGAAACGAATTAAAAAAAAATTATATTTGTCGTTAAAATTTGTCAGGCATTTTTTGAAAGCCTTTGAACGTCCGCATGATGCAAAAGAATTATGCTTCTGCTTTAGCTAGAAATCTTATGGAATATATGTCTCTCCCAGTTACAAGAAAATGTTTTTTAGTCTTTCATTATTTGCACTGTTTACACCATAAAGTCACTGTCTATAATTTCAGTCTGGATCATTGGAGCGTGCGCCTCAAAAAATTCAGAGACTTCTTCTTTATTCGAGTAAAGTCATTTCCTGTTGACAATGTGTCGTCCCTTTGACTTCATTAACCTTATTACACATCACTTAGATTTGGCAACACCGCTGAAAGGACATGCCATCTGTCGGTGTCATTTGCATCCCATTGTGTTGTTCACTCGCTAACTTTGTAGCGAAGAGCAGAATCCGTTTGGCAGCTGCTCTTAATTTGCTTCATGTGAGACCCAAAGCGCTTATTTGTCGACCGAATACAACCAGTACAAAAAAGGACACCTAGAAATTGCATCTCCTTCGGTTATTTTTTTAACAGTTATTATTTTAATCCTGTACTTGGAAAAGTCATTAAAATCTGAACGACACGGTTTCTTTTGTTCAGCGAGCAGCCGTTCATTAGTCTGTCTCACTATGTCTAAAACACGTGACCGTCAGGGTCACAATCTCGCGTGGGCCAAAAAAAAAAAAAAAAAAAAAAAAAGGAGCTGGGCATAATTTGGGCGGTGGGCATACGTTTTGCTGTCTGTCTTTTTAAAAAAAAACACAGTTCTTGGCGTTCTTCTTGGCAGAAAATTTTTAAGTGTTTCAGGAAGTGAAAAATTAATTTTAAAAATATTTCTTGAGTGTGGTCGTCATGCTTTGTTGGAGCAGCAAATAGCTCTAAATCAGGCATTTGAAACTCATTATAGATCAAGGCTTCGTACAGACAGTACATGCTTAAGCGGGGCGTTGGTTGCTATGCTGAAATCTTCTCTTTATTTCATTTTAAAGAATTGTAAAATGGCCAGTATGTTCCTCGAACCACTCCTTAACGATTCTGGCGGTGTGGCATGGCGCATTATCGTGTTGGTAATGGTCATCACCAGCAGGGAATACAGTTGCCATGAATAGGTGAACTTGGTCTGCAACGATGTTCAGATACCTGACACCTGTCGGGGATTGTGCTATTGGGATAATGAGGCCTAAAGTGTCCTAAGAAAACATCGCTCACAGCATAACACCGCCGCCGCCGGTCTGTTTCCGCCCAACAGTACATCCAGGTGCCATAGCCTCCGTTTCGTATCCGCGCTCGGCCGTCTACGTGATGCACCAGGAATCTTGATTTGTCAGACCAGGCCACTTTCTTCCAATCATCCACGGTCCAATCTTGGTGATTTTAGGCCCATTTCATGCGTTGTTGGCGATGACGTGCAGTGAGCATGGGAACTCGGCTGGGTCTTCGGCTACGCAAGTCCATGCGCAGAAGGCTGCGATAAACTTTGTACTGCGACACATTGCCCTGATCACCACTGTTGTAGCTGCGGGCAGGGCCGGATTAAGCGGGAAGGGAGTGTACAAGCGCTAAAGCCTTAGGGCCCACCATGACTAAGGTCCCAGAAGGCATCCCTGGGCAAATAATTGATAGGTAGTTAGAAAAAGAGAGAGGTTTGTAAATTAGTTTTAATTTTGTCTTTTATGATTTCCACTTGGTCAGAAACAGAGGCTGGAAGACGAACAGATTTCAGAGGCTGGAAGACGAACAGATTTCTTAACTTTAATGACCCACCAAGGGTAAAAGTTTCATGTTGCTGTGTACAGGTTGGTCGGGGAGACAGTTTCAGCTTTTTTCACTACCATCCGCCCACACCTCCCAATTTGCTCTTGGAACCGTTAATAGCCGAAGTCTCCTGTGGCTTCACATTGCATAACAAAAATGATGCACTAAGTATACAATGTTAAATCGTTAAAAATTCCAAGAGAAAATCGAGGAATCATAAGCTTTTAACTCGTGTTCTTATGAGAAGAATGGAGAATACAGTGATGACTTATTATGAAAACTCTGAAGATAATTTAGTAGTTATAGTTTCGTATTTTAACGGACTTCATAATGATTCCCCGATATAAGTTTTTTGGGAGGTCCACTGAAATGTCTTAGCCTGGGGGCCCACTGAGGCCTCAATCCGGCCCTGGCTGCGGGTGATTTGTAGCACTGTGGACCTGAGGTCGCTGTGAACAATACGCAACAGTCTCCGCTTCCCTCTGGCATCAGTGAGCTGCGGACGACATACGGCTGGACGACGGTTCGACGTTTGGCCATCTGTGCACCACTTTTGATACGTACTCACTACAGCGGCACGTGAACAACCCACAAGCCGCGCCGTTTTCGAGATCGTAGTTCCAAGGCGCCGAGCCATCACAATTTTGCCCTTTATCGAAATCCGATAAGTCGGCAGTTTTTCCCATTCTGACTCCGTTTGGAGTCAGAAGGACCAAAAGCCGGTACTCGGGTTGTATATATACTGCTCTGTGAACATCACCTGCGGCACGGGTCGCGGGTGGCCTAGTCGTCAACGTTCGTGAAGACCTCGGGTTCGATCACAGGCAGGCACGAACGCTCAAACCACTAAATATCCTCCACCGTGCGCTTCGGATGGGCACGTTAAGCAGTCGGTCCCCGGGCACCCTCGTCCCCCTCCGGTAGTAAAAAAGGGCGTCTTCTACCTCGCTCCCGTGTCACTTTTCCTATCGGATACTCTAGCTCAAATCTCCTAGCATCCTATTTCTAAGGGTTGTTTAAGACCTGGGGTCAGACACTCCCTTCCTAAAATCCTCTACATATGATCTGAACTGATCACCTGCGCCACCGTTCGGTCTCCAGGTGCGCTCATTTCTCTAGGCTGGGGTTGGTCATAATGTAATGGCTCTTCGGTGTACCTTTCTAATTGTTTAATAGTTCGATTAATTTTTCGATTAATGTTCGATTAATGTTTGATTTCTTAATAGTTCGATTCGTAATATTTTTTTTTATGTTTCATTCACCGCGTGGAAAATTTTACTTATATTTTTTTTTTTTGCTTTCTTCGCAATGCACAGTTTTGCCGCTAGGTGGCGTAAGGGTATGTTTTTGTTTGAAACTGTACATCCGCTTCTACAACGCGGGCTGAAAAAAAAAATGTTTTTACATTGTACATCATTCTCCATGATTGCGAATGTTATCCATTTTAAATAACGCACAGTTCTCCGGCTGGGGGCGTATATGTCGTATACGTATATACTATTTTCGTGCTGTGTTTTTTTCTTAAAGTGGTACTTAAAAAAACATGTTTCCGTCCTATAGTACCAGTTATGAAGAATAGTTTGCGTGTTTTTGCATAACGCACAGTTCTGCAGCTATCGAGTGTCATTGGATATTCCTTTATGCAAGAGTTGCCTCCGCTTCTAAAATTCACTTGAAAAAAATTATTTCCTGAACGGATGTCCATGTCTACGAAAAGCAAAATTTGTACCATTTTCTTCTTCAAATTACGAACATTTTCCCTGCTGGGGAGTGTGGTCACAAAGTTTTGTTATGCTTTCTGCATATTTCCGCTTCAAAATTTTGAATTTGAAAAGTTTTTCTTGCTTCCGTCGTGAAGAACATTTTGTACATCTTTTCGATTTTTTTTTTTTACTCATATTTCTCCTGCTGAGCTTAAATTCCGATTTATACTTGCATACAAATACAAGAAATCCGGTTGAAAAAGTTCTCTTTTAAGGCTCTGTTATAGGAATAGTATTTCCTTTTCAAATATATGAGCTGAAACATTATTTTGGTAATATGCAGAATTGATTTTAACATTCATATCAACTTTTCTTTCAACATTCATTTCAACTTTAAACATTCACATTTTCTAAAATGAATGTTGAAACATTTTCTTTTCAACATTCATTTCAACTTTAATTCCCCATTCTCAGCAATCATCATAAATCTTTACTGAAACTTTCTTTGGATTCTTGGAACCAAGTTTGTAAGTCTTTTTCTGTCCTTTTGTGATAGTAAATCAACCTTTTTTTGTTACAGTAGATCCATGTTTCAACAATAGCCACAGTAAATTTCCATTTGTTTTCGGCTAAGTGATTTCCATAAAGAAGTCTACAATGTTCTGCGCTCAGCCACGTCCCTAGTAAAAAGTCGGTGAACATTATGGTGTTTTTTTTTTTGTTTTTTTTTCAGATTCAGATCTTTGTTTATTACCTTGTTTACAGTTGATGCAGAGATTTTTAACGACTTAGCCATTGCTCTTTTTTTCGGTGGATTTTCTTTTAAGACCAGAGACCTTACTTTGGAAATAGTCATAAAAGTACGTACCTTATTTGGATATTCGTTTCGTGTTCTTTTTCCTGTTAAAATCAATGCTTGACGATTTCTCCCTCTATTATTAATAATATTGCTCATTTCACATTTAGAAAGGCTAATTCCATGATTTCCACAGCTTTTTTTAGCACGTCTTTTGTAAAACAAGATCGTGCTTGTGTTACCGGATTGTCCGTCCGTCTGTACCCACGATATCTCTGCAACTATTAGTCCGATTTGAAAAATTATTTTTACATTGAGAAGCTTGAAATATGCGAATCATGATCCTTTATTTCGTTTGATTTTTTACGATGTACAATTTCGCCGCTAGAGGGCGTAAATGCAGATGATGTCGAATTCAAAAATACGTTTTATTCCACATATTTGCTTCTAAACATCCGCTTGAAAAAATCTTTTATCTTTCGATTCCATTTATGTCGAAGAGTAATTTTAGATATAGTTACTTTTTCTAATTACGCATAGATTTTCCGCTAGAGGGCGTAAACGTGAATTACATTTTCCCGAATAACTCTTCTTCTAAAACCCCAATTTGAAAACTTTTTTCTTCAGCGGATACACCTCCTGATGGAAAATCTTTTGCATATAAATTCAAACTTTTGGTAAAAAAAAGTTTGGCCACCAGAGGACGTAAGTGTTAATTTTTGCTTCTGATGTATTTGCCATAAAATCTGAGCTTCTAAAATATCGATTGGAAAAATTCTTTCGTGGACTGATTGATGCCACTCACATCGACAAACCTTTTCACAATATTTTCTTCTTGAAATATTCCACAGTTTCTCCGCCAGGGGACGTAGATGTATATTTTATTTTTGTCAATATCTCTACTTCTAGGAGTCCGATTTGAAAAATTCCTTTTTTGGTGGATAGTGTTTTCAGTGTGGCATGTTTTATATATAATTTCAAAATTTTCAAGTAATTCATAGATTTTCCGCTAGGGGGCGTAGAGGTAAATTGCGTTTCCCTCTATATCTCTGCTTCTAAATTTCCGATTTGAAAAATTCTTTCTGCACCGGATACAGCTCTTGATGGGAAATCCTTTGCACGTAATTTCTAATTTTTGTAATAAATGTTCTGCCACCAGGTGACGTAAGTCCTAATTTCCGCTTCTGATGTATTTGCAGCAAAATATGAGCTTCTAAAATCTCGATTGCAAAAGAAGTCATTTGTTGACCGATACTACTCATGTCGACAAACCCTTTTAGGAACATTTTCTTCTTCAAATAATGCATGGCTTCTACGCCAATATCTCTACTTCTAGGAGTCCGATTTGAAAAATTTCTTCTTTGTTGGACAGTGTTTCCGATGCGAAATGTTTTTCCTCTAAATTTAAAACTTTCAAGTAAATCATGGACTTTCCGCTAGAGGGCACAAAGGTTAATTGTGTTTTCTGCGTTATTTTTGCTTCTAAAACTGCAATTTGAAAAATTCTTCCTGTATCGCACACAAGACCTGATGGAAAATATTTTTCACATAATTTCTAATGTTTGGTAAAGAACGGCTTGGCCACCAGGGGGCATAAGTGTTAATTTCTGCTTCTGATGTATTTGTACCAAAATCTGGGCTCCTGAAAACTCGACTAAATTTTTTTTTTCTTGGACCGATACCGCTAATATGGAAAAATCTTTTTAGCATACTTTCTTCCTAAAATAATGCATGGTTTTCCCACCAGGGGACATAAAGTCACATCTTATTTTTGTCGATATCTCTGTTTCTAAGAGTGCGGTTTGAAAAATTCTTTCGGTGTTGAAGGGCGTTTCCGGTGCGAAATGTTTCTCATATAAATTCATGTTTTTCTTTGCGCACCAAGTCTACAACCAGAGGGCGTAAGCTCACGATTCCGTTTACAACAATATCTGAGGGATTAAAAACCCGATTGAAAAACTTCTTTCTTCCGTCAGATACTATTGTTTTCCATACCGGTTCCATTGACTTTGAATAACTGTGATAAATTTAATTTGCGTCAGAACGGATTAAAAGACGTGCTTATTACACCCGAAAATTCGGTGTCATCTTTCTTGTTTAATTACATGATACGAATATTTCTCTTGGTAAAAAGCAAAAACTTAACCTGATGTTCACAGCTTGTTTACGTGTGCCATTTTTTAGCAGACAGTATTCACTGTAACTGACCCAGATATTTCGTGTTCTTCTAATGCGCTATTGCCAGTTTCAATTCTTTGAACTTCTTTTATTTACGCTTTCCAAACGTAGGTTGAAGAAGCGTATATGCACCAGTTTTGTACGTCTGTCTGTCTGTCTGTCTGTCTCTCTCTCTCTGTTCGTTCGCACGATATTCACTTAAAAATGGTTTGATTTCGATGAAATTTTAGTATGTGGCAGGGGACCATCTGGGAACGAACCTTATTGGAAATGGGCGAAATGGGGTCAAAGATCAAGACATAGGATCGGGATCCAGTCCATTGCACTTATGCGTCATATCTTTTGTAAAAACGCTTTGATTGCGACAAAACTTTAGCATGTTGTTCCTGACGTATACTGAACCTGATCAGTTGAATATCATCGAAATTGGGTCAAATGTCAGGGCACAGGATGGAGATTTATTCCACAGCCATTATCCTCATAACTTGAGTAATAACTTGTGTAATGATTTCTGGTATGTTTGAAAGCGTATAATAATCAATGCATTGCATGATTTTACTAACTTGTTTTCCGTAATTTCTTATCAAAAACGTTCTAAAAATTTGCGATAACCCTCTGTAGTTATTTTCATTTTGTACAACACCACGCTTAGAGTGTGTTTTAAATAACGCGCTATTTTTCTCTTAAATGCATTTCCGATTTTGCCCATTTTCTCCTTTTCTAAAAATCCCCTTCGAAATTTTTTTCCTGTATTTAGTTCATTACACCAGAGAATTCGGTGCCATTTTTTGTTTAGGGGGTGGGGCCTTACTGCCTTCGAATTAAAGCCGCTGGTTTAAGGTAAGCGGAGCAACCACAACAGAAAAAGCAAATGCGGCATTCACATGGTAGTCCAGCATTCAGACGGCGACTTAGCAATACCTGATGCTAGAAATTCAGGCTCTAGAAGATTTAACCACTATACTTCGATTCACCCTATGATGGTGTACTTGTGTTCGTTTTTGTGCTCATCGTTTTCGTCATTTTCACTCTCATCTGTTGGACGAAGGAGCAGCTACGCTGCAAACTATTATCGGTGAAGCCTGCGATACGAGAGCAGTGTTTTCATTTTTACGGGAAATTGACTTTTATAAACTCGTCTAGATTTTAACTTCTTCATTCTCATGTTTCATTTTTACTACCTCAGCCTGTTTTTAACCTTGTGTACGTTTTTATTGCTTTAGTTTTGTTTTGATGTCTTTTGTTTGGCGCTCTTTGGCCAACCATGGCCACTTGCGCCATTGAACTCAATCAACCAACCAACCAACCAACCATGAAAGCAGTGTTTTCGTTTTTACATGATATTGACTTTTTTAAACTTATCTAGATTTTAACTTGTTCACTATCATATTTCATTTTTACTACATCAGCCTGTTTTTAACCTTGTGTACGTTTTTATTGCTTTAGTTTTGTTTTGATGTCTTTTGTTTTGGCGCTCTTTGGCCAACCATGGCCCTTGCGCCATTAAAATATATTAACCAACCAACCATCACCCTATGATGACACTGCAGTTTAAGGTACAAGAACCTACGCACTCACTGAACATTCGAGAACGGTCGGGAGTTATGTTCATCCGCGTCACTACCCACTGTGTCCTGCTGTTAGCAGCTGTCGATCACTTCCCCCATCAACTCATTGGCATCCTTGTCTCCCAAACACTGCATATCTACGCATGCGTGCGTTGGTCTAATTTTAAAACTTAATTTCTCAAAATAGATCATTTTTAGATTTGTCTAAAATAACTATATGTACTTAAAGTATGATTCTGTGTAATAAATGTTTTGGTTTTCACGGAAAATGTTGGGAACTACTTTTAGTCGCGGCGATATGTTTCAGATACCTTACCCTTCAGTGTCATCTTAGGGTGAATTGAAGTGTAGGCAAAATTGTTTGGGTTAGAGCATACTTGTTCAGCTCTTGCAAAACTCATTTCTTTGCTGAAAGCAGCAAAAACATAATTTTTTTTTGCTTTGTTTTATATCAGGTAACTCTCCGTTCTCTGTCTGTTTGAAACCTTAACATTTTCTCCAACTTGTCTTGCACAGTCAGACTTATTCCATTATAAATATTTTTCAAGATTTAAAAAAAAAAAAATGTTTCGTATTTAAAGTGCCATCGGGCTAGGTGACGCTTTCAACATGGAAAACTTTTGATAATTTATAAATAACAAGTAACCCAACTCCGGTGTATATTTCCCACATTTGAGGTGATGTAAAGAAATTTACCCTAGGAAAAGAGAACGGTTCGTTTGATTGTCAACCTAACCTTCATTGATTCTCTTTAATTCATTTCCAACAGGCAGGCAGTGTCTGTTCCTTCTATATTTTACCATCTTGGACATTACACTTAAAAGTTGTCGGCTTTAGTCCCACCTTTATACGCTGCTATTTCAAGGTTCTCGATTTAAAAAGAATTTTTCAAATCGGACTAATAGTTGCAGAGGTATGGTGTTCACAGACGGACATAACGATAACATAAGCACGATTTTTTTAAACAAAAGACGTGTAAAAAGATAATCCATCTGATCTACGTAGCAAATATTTTTGCGTGGAGAATAACTAGGATCCCTCTAAAATATATTCATATAAATAGTTCTCCTTTCCTCTAATAGATGTTTTAGTGATTGATTTTTGATGTAAGGTGGAGTAACTCACAAGTTTGTGATTTTTTTGACTTTTATGCGAGCGCATATATGAGCATTGCTTTTTTTTACGCTTTCCAACCGCAGGTTCAAGAAGCGTATATGCTCCAGCTTTGTCCGTCTGTCTGTCCGCACGATAACTCGCGTAAAAATGGTTCGATTTCGATGAAATTTTAGTATGTGGTAGGGGACAACTGGGGACGAACCCTATTTCTGAAAATGGGTGAAATGAGGTCAAAGCTCAGGACATAGGAGCAGGATCCATTCCACCGCCTTTATGCATCATAACTTACGTAAAAATGCTTCGATTTCAACAAAACTTTAGTATGTTGTTCCGAAGGTATCTGTTTAATATCATCGAAATAAGGTCAAAGGTCAGGGCACAGGAGCGAGAGTTATTCCACACCCATTATGCCCATAACTTGAGTAATGATTTCTGGTATGTTGGAAAGCGTGTCATAATCAATGCATTACATGATTTTTTTAACTTCTTTACATTCCCAGTACTGTTTTTGAAGTCACAGAACAATTGGCCTCCAAATATAGTCCAAAAACAACTTAGATATTCCATGAAATACGGGATTACACCAGTATACAATACAAATTTTAAGTTGTGATTCCGCCTATTGGTGTAAATTATGACAAGAGTTGTAATTCAAATTTGTACTGTATACTGCTGTAATCCCGTATTTCGTGGTTTATCTGCTTCTCCGGGCAATCATGGAACACCACGAATTTTATTCATCCAGATTCGCTAAATATGAATGCCATTGCGATTTCTATGATGCGTTAAATGCAAATTACTTGGAAACCTGGTGCTTGGTCATTTTTGGTGGTGTAGTGGTTAGCGTACTCGGGCGCGAACCGGGAAACATATGTTCGATTTCCGCTTCAGGACGATGAGAGTTTCAAGTTTTCGGATATTATTTGACTTACCACTCTTGTTATATTATTTGACTTACCACTCTTGTTATATATTATTTGACTTACCACTCTTGTTATGAAATTTAGATGTTGTTCATTTTATTTTTTTATTTTTTAACTTAAGCTTCTACTTTACACACAAATTGTTCACTATATAAAGGTAGGGAACCACAAAAAAAAAAAAATTTAATTTGCTATTTCATGAACACGTGAAAGTTTAAATTAGTTATAATATTCATTTGAAATGAGCAAATCTCAGCGTCTGTACAACGAAGGACCATTTGAAAGTGGGGTGATTAGGAAATAAAAAGAAATCCTTATAAAAACTAACTTTTTAAGGGCCTTGCGCCCCGAAAATTAAAAAAATAATAGTGTTAATAACTAATATAAAAAAATTCTACCAAAAATGATTTTGTTTTCATTTCCTAAACTGCGAGGTCAGGGGCAACCGCCCCAGTTACCCCTCTGGTCCATCCAACCGTCTTTGTGTCTATAAATATCTAGTATGTCATATGATTCAAACTTCTGTTTCACTCAAGGAATAAATCAGCGAGTTTGAAGATATAGCTCTAAGTCAAAGTGTTTACTGAACTTTAGTATGCCGCCCCGGTGGCGCAGTGGTCTGAGCGATGGCCTCTGATCATTCGTCAGAACGGGGCCCGGGTTCGAATCCCGGTGAGGCATGGATGTTGTGTTTGTCGTACGGCACTGGCTCTCTCCCTTCCCTGGAACCAGTGACCCTAAATTAGGGACGGGCGACTGCTTATAGCCCATTGAGTTGCTCACGGTGGTCGTTAATCCTCCAATCAAAAAAAAAAAGAAAAAGAACTTTAGTATACTTTCGAACTCAGTCATCATACTGGCAAGTAATTGTTGTAACGTATATTCTATATTAGTTTTCCTTTTGAGTTTATTTTTCTATGTGAATTTAAGTTCGTTCTCTTAGACATCTTCAAACCTTAACGTTATGTTTTTTCCCTCAAACGTGAATAATGTTGGCACATACTGAGGTCGGAACAAGAGTGACGTATGTATGTGATAAGAACGTCAGACAAAAAGACGAGACAAAGGTTGCTTTGTGTGTGGAGATGTTAGATCGTTACTGAATTTTGACTGTACACTTCTTGACTAAGATATATGAAGTGGTGTGTTTTGGATTTCCTCTAATGTTGCTGGACCAATAAAAGGTTGACATAAGTTAGACTTCTGTATGTGTTTCGTCTGGCCTTTGTAAAAGCCTTACTCTAACGTGAGCTATCTGGCACAAGTAGTTGCATCACATTTACCCTTAGTTTAATATCTATTCAGCGTAAATCTTACATAACGTAAAAAGGGTTACGTTATATTCTTGTTTTTTTTTTTTTTTTTTTTTTCTACGTTGTGTAAGATATCCCGCTGAATAGATGCTAAACTAAGGGTAAATGTGATGCAACTACTTGTGCCGGATAGCTCACGTTAGAGTAAGGCTTTTACAAAGGCCGGACGAAACACATACAGAAGTCCAACTTACGTCAACTTTTTATTGGTCCAGCAACATTAGACGAAATCCAAAACACGCCACTTCACATATCTTAGTCAAGAAGTCCAACTTACGTCAACTTTTTAATGGTCCAGCAACATTAGGATCCAAAACACACCACTTCATATATCTTAGTCAAGGAGTCCAACTTACGTCAACTTTTTATTGGTCCAGCAACATTAGACGAAATCCAAAACATACCACTTCACATATCTTAGTCAAGAAGTCCAACTTACGTCAACTTTTTATTAGTCCAGCAACATTAGACGAAATCCAAAACATACCACTTCACATATCTTAGTCAAGAAGTCTAACTTACGTCAACTTTTTATTGGTCCAGCAACATTAGAGGAAATCCAAAACACACCACTTCATATATCTTAGTTAAGAAGTTTACAGTCAAAACTCATTAACGATTTAACATCTCCACACACCAAAGCAACTGCTGCATCGTCTTTTATCTAACGTTCTGATCACATACATACGTCACTCTTGTTCCGACCTCAGTTTGTTGCCAATATTATTCTCGTTTGAAGGAAAAGACATAACGTTAAGGGGTTTTTTTGGATCGAGGTTTAACGACCACCGTGAGCAACTCAATGGGCTATAAACAGTCGCCTGTCCCTAATTTAGGGTCACTGACTCCAGGGAAGAGAGAAAGTCAGGGGCGTTAGACAAACACAACGTCCATGCCTCACCGGGATTCGAACCCGGACCCATCTCGGACGAATGATCAGAAGCCATCGTTTAGACCACTGCGCCACTGGGGCGGCTAACGTTAAGGTTTGAAAATGTCTAAGAGAACGAACTCAAATTTACATAGAAAAAGAAACTCAAAAGAAAAGTTAAAATAGAATATACGTTACATTGTATAACATTAGGTGCGTTATGTAAAGCATGCACCCTGCCCGGTGGCACCGTGGTCTATGCGCTGGCTTATAACCGTTCGCCCGAGATGGGTCCGGATTCGAATCCCGGTGAGGCTAGGAGGTTGTGTTTGTCTTACGGTGCTGGCACTCTCACTTTCCAGGAGCCAGAGGCCTTATATTAGGGACGGGTGACTGCTTATAACCTATTAAGTTGCTGAGAGCGGCCGTTAATCCCCCCCCAAAAAAAAGAAGACATAGTACACATGTCTAGCAGTATACAGTTAAAAAACTGTGCTGGCAAGAGGTTTTTATACAAACTTCTGTTTTTTCTTTCTTATAAAAATTAGTTTTTCGTAAACCTCTGTTACGTGAATTAAAACCACTTAGCATCCAGGTACGTAATATTAAGTTAACGAATGATAGTGCAAGAAAATCGAGATCCGTAATATTACGGGCCCACTGATGTGAGGGAGGGCGCCATGTTTTCGCATATATCACACAAATATCAACGTTTGAAGTAATTGTCCTTTCATTTCGTTCCACACGATGTGTACTGGAACTTTCGTCTTTCTTTTCATAACTACCGGCCGCCCCCGGTGGTGCAGTGGTCTAAGCGATGGCCTCTGATCATTCTTCCGTGAGGGGTCCGGGTTCGAATCCCGGTGAGGCATGGATGTCGTGTTTGTCTTACGACACTGGCTCTCTCCCTTCCCTGGAACCAGTGACCCCAAATTAGGGACGGGCGACTGCTTGTAGCCCATTGAGTTGCTCACGGTGGTCGTTAAACCTACAAACAAACATAACTAACGGAACGATGCTCGTAATATTACGTTTCACGTACGTTCATTGTCTGGAATCGAGCTACTTGTACCTTGCAAAAAACAACTGTGGTTTTTTTCTACCGGGTTTTTTTTTATTTTCCTTGGGATCTTAAGTGGTTAAGTCTCTGTGTCTAAATGTTGTTATGACGAGTTGTCATAAACGCATTCGCCTAAATTGTGTGTTAAAGAGAAGCATTTGAGAAGATTAGATATA
The DNA here is from genome assembly GCA_039090855.1 of Macrothele yani. Classification (NCBI taxonomy): domain Eukaryota; kingdom Metazoa; phylum Arthropoda; class Arachnida; order Araneae; family Macrothelidae; genus Macrothele; species Macrothele yani. Next base: position 32,067,214 of record CM076989.1, on the reverse strand, counting down.
TTTCAAGAAACTTGGAGATTTTGTAAAACTGTTGTAACATGCTACTACAGCAAGAAAATGTTCCATATTTCTTCAGTTTCTTAAAGAAATTATCAAATTATATCGTCCATTTACAATTCCAGTGATGAAGATCTGCTTAAACGAAGATATAAAGACGGCATGCTCATCATTTTAAACAAGTAAGTGTGCTAAGGAATATGTAGATGTATTTATAAGAGCGATTGTAGAAAGTTTCTGATAAGTTCATGAGATAGAACCTGTCGGGTGATAAGTGATTCATATGCAGTAAGCGATGAGTCATTCGGATTATTTTTGTGAATCGTGCCTGGACCTACAAATATTGAATAATGAAGAACAGCACGCTGACCGCAAAGCATATGGCTGAGATAGAACTGCGTCGCCACGTCAAAAAATGAAAAAAATAAAAATAAAAGTAATGTCTCTTGCGAATGAACTCAAATCTTTCACATCGCACAACGCAATGAGTGTGTGTAACAGCAGCATTTTGTTTTTTCGTTTTGGATTCATATAGGACATGACATCAGGAGTCTCATCAAACCTACGAAGCTAAAAAGAAAAATGGTTAATGTATCCCTATTGGATAACCGAAAGTGTTTGCTGAAAATCCAAGTTCCAGCTCTAGTTTAGTTGTAATAAGGTCTATGCGCCCACTAAACAGGCGGAAAAAAATGACGCCAGTGTATTTTTTTCTTTTTTATAATCTGTGCAAAAGCGGTTAATTATCGCTGCTGATTCTTGTTGGAATTCCTCTAAACTGTCTTCCAAAGCATGACTGTGATTAAGCCAAACTGTGAACGAAAATTTGTTGCTCATTACTACGGAAATGGAAGGTTGAACACAATTTTCTTTTTATGCATGGATGAATCGATTTTCCAGTTGCAGCATGTGAGACAGACAAAGAAAGACATCTTGGCCTCTTTCGTATGACAGCTTTCACATTATTTTAGTCGAAAGTAAAATTTCTGGCTCTTTTTTTTTTTGTTTATTTTAGATTTAACGACTAACGTCAGCAACTCAATGGGCTATAAGCAGTCGGCCGTCCCTAATTTAGGGTCACTGGTTCCAGGGAAGGAAGAGAACCAGTGCCGTAAAACAAACACAACATCCATGCCTCACCGGGAATCTAACTCGAACCCTTTTCGAACGAACGCTGAGAATCCGTCGCTTAGACCACTGCGCCACCGAGGCAGCATTCCTGGCTCTGTTATCAGTAAAAATAGCAGAGTGGCTGGAAAAAAACAATACGCAAAAAACATTGAATCCTAAGAAATCTTCGCAAAACACGGAAATTTCGCTATCAGCATTAATTACCATTCTCAAAACACTGCTGAATGGTCTCAGCCGCTCCGGAGGCGCAGTGGTCTAAGCGTTGGCTTCTGACCATTCGTTCGAGACGGCGTCGAATCCAGATGAAGCATGGGTGTTGCATTTGTCTTACGGCACTGGCGCTCTCCTTTCCCCGGAACCAGTGGCCCCAAACTAAGGACGGGGGACTCCTTGGTGTAGTTGCACTTGCGTAGATATCACGGCGTAATGACACTTGCGTACATGTCAACTTTGGTAGCACTTGAGTACGTGTCAAATTTTGTAGCACTTGTGCACATTTCAAAGCGTACAGTGGCACTTACGTACTTGTCAAATTTGGTGACACGTGCGTACATATCAAGGCGTACAGTGTCATTTGCGTACGTGTCAAATTTGGTGGCACTTGCGTACATATCAAGGCGTACAGTGTCATTTGCGTTTTTATCAAATTTGATGGCACTTGTGTGTATATCAAATTTGATGGCACTTGCGTGCATATCAAGGCGTACAGTGTCACTTGCGTACGTGTCAAATTTGGTGGTACTTGCGTATATACCAAATTTGATGGCACTTGCGTATGTACCAAATTTGATGGCACTTGCGTGCATATCAAGGCGTACAGTGTCGCTTGAGTACGTGTCAAATTTGGTGGCACTTGCGTATATATCAAATTTGATGGCACTTGCGTACATATCAAGGCGTAGAGTGTCACTTGCGTACATATCAAGGCGTAGAGTGTCACTTGCGTACGTGTCAAATTTGGTGGCGCTTGCGTATATATAAAATTTGATGGGACTTTCGTACATATCAAGGCGTACAGTGTCACTTGCGTACGTGCCAAATTTGGTGGCACTTGCGTATATATCAAATTTGATGGGACTAGCGTATATATCAAATTTGATGGGACTTGCGTATATATCAAGTTTGATGGGACTTGCGTACATATCAAGGCGTACAGTGTCACTTGCGTACGTGTCAAATTTGGTGGCACTTGCGTATATATCAAATTTGATGGCACTTGCGTATTTATCAAATTTGATGGCACTTGCGCATCAAGGCGTACAGTGTCACTTGCGTACGTGTCAAATTTGGTGGCACTTGCGTATATATCAAATTTGATGGCACTTGCGTACATATCAAGGCGTACAGTGTCACTTGCGTACGTGTCAAATTTGGTGGCGCATGTGTATATATAATATTTGATGGGACTTGTGTATATATCAAGTTTGATAGGATTTGCGTGCATATCAAGGCGTACAGTGTCATTTGCGCACGTGTTAAATTTGGTGGCACTTGCGTATATGTCAAATTTGATCGCACTTGCGTACATATCAAGGCGTACAGTGTCACTTTCGTACTTGCCAAATTTGGTGGCACTTGCGTACATATCAAGGCGCACTGACACTTGCGTATATGTCAAATTTGATGGCACTTGCGTACATATCAAGGTGTACAGTGTCATTTGCGCACGTGTCAAATTTGGTGGTACTTGCTTATATACCAAATTTGATGGCACTTGCGTACATATCAAGGCGTACAGTGTCACTTGCGTACGTGTCAAATTTGGTGGCGCTTGCATATATATGAAGGCGTACAGTGACACTTGCGTACATGTCAAGGCGCATGGTGACACCTGCGTACGTGTCAAATTTGGTGCACTTGCGTACATATGAAGGCGTAGAGTGACACTTGCTTACATGTCAAGGTCCTATGTTCGGGGATAATATGCTTTTGTAATTATCCCCGAACAACACTGTCACTGACCCATATTTTGAATGATTTTAACTTTCCTTCACACTTTATCCAGCCCTAGGATTGGAAGTACTGTATCTGTGCTTGCGTGTTTAAAAGTTGTAGGCGATATTCATTCTTTTTTTTTTTTTTTTTTTTGTAGGCGATATTCGCCTTTTATTTATTTTTATATTTTTTGGATTTTTTAAAACTTTTTATTCTTTATAGATACGTATATGAATTCACTTCTTCAAAATTTACCCTAATGTACTCTAATTTAGCAACATAAGCTAAAGACTTCAAATACTTCTTTACATCTTGCATACTTTTGTAATGTCGCAGAGTTCTAGAGATTCGCTGATCCAGTTTGATGTACCTTTCAAATCGTTTCTTTCCTTCAAGATGAAGGTCTGTTCGATTTATAAGAAAGTCACTGTACTTAGATTCTTCTTTTAAGCTTTGAATGAGGGTCTTCATTCAAGCTTAAAAGAGGAATCTAAATACAAACGTAAAGATGATGTAAAGAAGTGTTTGAAATCTTTAGCTTATATTGCTAAATTAGAGTAAATTTTGAAAAAGTGAATTTCAGTGAAGATTATGTTACGCGGGAAATCCAATGTTGTACGCAAATGCCGCCTCTTTACCTATGCTGCACCTGTTAGATTTGGGAACGCCTTGATATGTACGCAAGTGCCACCAATTCGACTTCTTATACCCCATCGAGTTGCTTACAGTAGTCTTAATCCCTCCCTCCCCCCACACACACAGGGACTTCCCCCAAAGTCTTCTGTTTAAAAAAAAAAAAAAAACTAATTCTGCATGCTGTTTTGAATTTCAACCTTTGTTCCACGAGGCCCTTTTTCGGTTTTTCGGTACCCAGTCAAGTATCTCAGTTGTCCAGCTGTATTCAGTTATTCTAGATATATGTTCAGCCCATTGCTACTTCTGGGTCTTTACATTGACGATGATGCCCTACACTTTTTTCATTTTTCTGATCCACGATCTTTTTTTAATGTTTCTTTGTTTCACCGAGCATGCTTCTTGGTGTTGTTGAGCCTTGGTTCAAATCGTAGTACATAGACGTTGTACTTGTTTTAAATGCTGTGGATTTTCCTCTTTTTCTGGAGCTGGGGACCCTGACAAGCAATTCCCCACCTCAAGTGCTCATGAAAGGTTTTTAAAATACGAAATGAAAATATTAATTTGGCGGTTTCTCATATTAGAAACTCAGACTGAGTCATTTTGCATCTCATTTCATTTTTACTTGTCACATCAAAATGCATGTCATATTTATATTATCATAACAATTAATGATTGTTGAGACAATTGGGAAGAAAGAGTGAAAAGGCCGTTTGGCCTGACATAGTCCCCTTCTCCCTTGAAGAGAAGATTATAATACATTCAGCAAAAGACAAAACCAGCATGCCATGAGAAGTGAAAAATATGTGACAATGAAATATCTAAAAGGGAGTTAGTATTAGTTCCTCTCTCCCCATCACCCACACCTCCGTACTCAGCCTCCCCACTATTCATCTCACCTCTATAATTCTTGGTGCAGTGGTCTAAGGCGTTGGCCTCTGATCATTCGTCCGTAAGGGGTCCGGGTTCGAATCCCGGTCAGGCATGGATGTTGTGTTTGTCTTACGGCACTGGCTCTCTCCCTTCCCTGGAACCAGTGACCCTAAATTAGGGACGGGCGACTGCTTATAGCCCATTGAGTTGCTCACGGTGGTCGTTAAACCTCCAATCAAAAAAAAAAAAAAAAAAAAAAAAAACATTCTTGGTGCCGAAACAATCAAATCGTCAATGTTTTCAGTTTTAAAATATGGATAAGTAAGGTACAGATTCAAGATCTTCATCCTTATCTAATATTAAACCAATCTGATGTTTTAGTTAATTTCTAAATCAAACCCTTACAGACCCGGACACTCAACTAAAAATGTGTCGTAATTATTAGTATAAAATCACGTAACGTTTTGTTTAGCATTTTCTATCTTCTCGTCCAATATCATTATTTTATTTAAATTTTTCCATGAGATATAGTTTTAGTTTTTCCTTAAATAGGTCAGTATTATTAATAGATCGTAGGTCAAGAGGTAATGAGTTCCACAATTTAGGACCTGAATGGTTTATATTCATTTTAGCCGAATCCTCGTGAGGAAACATTGGAACAAGTTTTGTTCTGTTTCTGGTTTCATGTTGATGTGTAAGGATATTTAATGATATTAAATCATGAGAAAGATTATTTTTAATTCTTTTGAACATTATTTTACCCAGGAAATAATCATATAGTTGTTTAACAGTAAGAATGTTGTAATCATTCGGATTTACTCCGTTGAAATGTGTAAGGTTGAAAGTTATCATGTAGTTTTAAACCTATTAATCTACAATAATATATTTGCTTGGCAGCACTTGAAGTTTGTTAATAATGTAATGTGTCGTTTTGCCTCAAGCTTAAGATGCAGTAGTTGATGTGCGTTTGAATTAGTGCAAAGTACAGAAGTATCATTATTTTTTATGATAAATTTTCTAGAATATGACTGACAATCCCAATGTTTCTGGATATATTTTTAGTTGAATTAGCGTGAATATTATAAAAAGTGTTATAAAGAGAAAAACACAAATAAGCTTCGATTTATTTTTAAAATAACCCGATTCATATGAATTACTTAAGTTTTAAGATTACCAAATTGTTGGTGGTTTGAAAGTAAATGGAAAGCTCGATTGAAAGCGAGACGCAGATTTAAAATTTACACAGCAGCTCGAAGTCAAAAACCATGGTTATGCAAATATTTCTCTCAGAGAAAGTTATAGTGTATGTAAAAAAAAAGAGAGAGAAATCACAAGAATAACTTTCTTTTATCGTACTATCAAAATTATTGATTTTTAGCACTCAGTAGAATATTTTTTGATCCTTTACCTTCAAAAGTACGGATTAATCTGCATGCATTACCCAGTATTTATTTAGAAAATTTCACAAAAAACGAAGAGTCCTAGGTGTCCGAAGAAGTCTGGTTTTCCAACATGATTCACCTCTCTTCTCCCCAGCCCCCCAAGAAAAAAGAAAAAATGTTCACTAAATAACAGCCTTTTCTTCCCTGTATGCCACCAAAGTATTTGTCCTTTTAAATTTTAGATCGGTTAGCCGAACGCTGTGGAAGTAAATCGATATTTTAAAACTTCTGAGTAAGACAGTAAGATAGTGAGCGAAGTTTCCTGCGATTTTTTAAGAAATACATTTTTTTAATAATTTTAATCATGAGCTTCAAAATTCTTAAAGTTTCTGCATTCTAGCTACAAATTTCTGAATGAACAACGAACTCTTATTATACTAGAATTAAAACATCTAAAACGTCTTTGAGAACAAAATGAATCTTGGAAAAAATTCTTCAAACGGAGATGATGAAGCTTAGAAAACAGACGTACGAACAGTTTAAAATGAAATGAAATATAGCAAAATATTTTAAGTTGAGGTTCGTGTGCTATTAATGAAAATAAAATATCATGTAATTTTCGATACGTCTCAGTGGCACAGAATAAAAGCGGGTGTTTTGGTTTCCCTGACAATGCAGAACCTAACTTAGAATTTCTGTTATTATTTGCGGTATCTCAAATTAAGTTTTTTTTTTTTTTTTATATATATATTGTACAAGGGATGTAAGGTCAAGTGATGCGTAACATCACAGCCTCTCCTTGACAAATGTCAACCCCGCCTTCTCGTGGTGCATCCTGTTCCCACTAAAGGGGCTCTGACGACCGCCCATAGCGGTATAACTATACCATCGGGATTAGAGGAAATTCTATCCCACTCACCAACCCGCTTGGCCAGCGTGGTGAGTTATGGCCAAACCCCTCCAAAATGATTCCACAACTTAAATCTTGGCCCTCAGTCTCCGGCAGCTGGAATGTACCTGGCCAAGGCAGCGGCCAGTGCGACATGAAGGCAGAGGGTGCTAAGAATCCCCGGAGGACCGGACTAGGCTGCCATCTGATGCTGACCTTGGCAACGTACAATGGACGCTCCCTATCTTCTGATTCAAGGCTTCTTGAATTGGAAGAGGAATTACAAAGGATCAAGTGGGACATCGTGGGGCTAAGTGAGGTAAGGAGAAAAGGAGAAGATCTCATGGAACTGAAAAGTGGACATCTCTTCTACTATCGTGGGACAGATACTGGCAGAACTAGTGGTGTTGGATTTATAATAAACAAGAAACTGAAGGATAAAGTTGTAGAAGTTGAAAAGTTCCTCTGACAGAGCTGCACGACTTGTTATCCAACTCTCGAAAAGATACCAGGCTCAGATTATTCAAACTTATGCACCCACCACAAGTCATCCTGAAGAAGAAATTGAAGAATTTTATGAGGAAATTTGTCATCTAAATAATAAAGGTAAGCAGCACTTGAAAATAATTATGGGAGATTTCAATGCAAAAATAGGGCAACGGCAACAGAATGAAACTTCAGTAGGTAAATTCGGTCACGGCAACAGAAACCAGCGTGGAAATACTCTCGTTGAGTTTGCAGAGGCAGAAGGGTTTTTCATCTTGAACTCCTTCTTCAAGAAAAAGCCACACAGGAAATGGACATGGAGACATCCAAATGGGACGACAAATGAAATTGATTTTATTATGTGTAACAAAAAATTTGTCATAGAAGACTGCAGTGTGCTAAACAAGTTCAACACAGGTAGTGACCATAGATTGGTGAGATGTAAGATGCACCTCAACGCTAAACTTGAACGTGGCAAGCTCATAAGACAAACAAAGTCTATTGACATAACCAACCTCAAAAAAACACCATAATACCTTCAAGTTAGAACTGAAGAACAGGTTCTCTGCTTTAGAAGGCCTAACATCGGAAGAAGTGGACATCTCTGAAGTTAACAGAAAAGTAACCAAAGCTCTTATGGAAACAGCAACAAAATTAGCTGGGTCTAAGAACAAGTTGCATGTGAACAAATTATCAGGAAAAACCAAAATGTTGATGCAAAAAGAAGAGAGATGAGGACAACTAAAGAAGATGTGACTTCCAAAGTGGAATATATAGAGCTATGCAAGACAGTAAGAAAAAGTATCACTGAAGACGTAAGGAAATTCAACTGTGAACTAGTGAGGAAAGCAATTGAAAACAACCAAAGCCTAAAGATAGCAAAGGGACATCTCAGTAAGGGAAGAAAACAGATTATGGCACTGAGAAAAGAAGATGGTTCTGTAACAAGAAATAGAGGCGAAATTTTGACAAGAGTGAAAGATTTCTACTCCAAATTATATGAAAGGGATGATATATGCACTCCAGACATCATGAAAGATACCAGTACCAGAGTTCCTCCAGTCCTTCCAGCAGAAGTTGCACATGCAATCAAGAACATGAAGCGAGGAAAAGCTCCAGGAGAAGATGGAATTACTGTAGACATCATACAAGAAGCAAGTGGAGAAATCGAAACAGTACTCGCCCTAATTTTCACTCGATGCCTTAATGAAGGAAAGATTCCTGAGGATTGGAACACCGCTACAATGATCCTGCTACATAAGAAAGGTGACATTGAGGATCTCGGAAACTACAGACCTATCAGCCTCCTATCAGTAGTTTATAAAATCTTCACTAAAAGTTCTTTCACACCGCTTGAAGGTAACACTGGACACGGCTCAACCGAGAGAACAAGCTGGATTCAGGAGTGGCTACAGCACAATAGATCATATCCACGTGCTGAGAGAACTAATTGAAAGAGCGAGGGGAATATGAACTTCCATTGTGCATGGCTTTTATCGATTATGAAAAAGCCTTTGATTCGGTGAAACCATCAGCAGTTACAATGGCTCTGAAAACCTGCGGTATTGAAGATGCATACATTAATATTATTAATAACATCTATGAAAATGCAAGTGCAAAGATTAGGCTGTTTGAAAATACAACACACGTAAAAATTGGAAAGGGAGTGAGACAAGGTGACAACATATCTCCGAAGCTCTTTTTTCAGTCGCTGAGCTGGGAAAACAAGGGGATAAAGATTAATGGAGATTATCTAACCCACCTTCGTTTTGCTGATGACGTAGTCATTTTTGCAACTACCCCATCAGAGCTGCAGAGTATGATCCAGGAACTTGCTGACAAGAGTAAAGAAGTGGGATTAAAAATGAACTTTCAGAAGACAAAAGTGATGTTCAATGCTTTTACAAGAAATGAAGATTTATCGATTGATGGAGAAAAGCTGGAGATAACAGACACGTACGTTTATCTTGGACAGCAGATATCAAGTGAGGGTCACATTGATGAAGAAATTAATCGGCGTACAAAACTTGCCTGGAGAGCTTTTGGAAGAAACAGCATAATTTTCAAGAGCAATATGCCATTATGTCTTAAAAAGAAAAGTGTTTGATCAATGCATCCTTCCAGTGCTTACGTATGGTGCAGAGACGTGGACCTTAACTAAAAGAGACATACAAAGGCTGCAGACAACTCAAAGAAGCATGGAGAGGTGCATGCTTGGTGTAACCAGGGAGAGATAAGAAGAGGAACTCGTGGATCCGAAAAATGACTAGAGTGGAAGACATCATGATCAGAGTTAAATCCCTGAAATGGCAATGGGCTGGACATACTGCCAGAAGGACAGATCATCGATGGACAGCCGAAATTTTAGATTGGATTCCAAGGGACAGGAAAAGACCCAGAAGAAGACCACATGGGAGATGGGTGGATGAAATTCGAAAGTATGCAGGGGTGACATGGAGGAGACTGGCACAAGACAGACCGTTGTGGAGGAAACTTGGGGAGACCTTCGTCCAGCAGTGGATTGATAATGGTTGACAATGATGATGATGATGATATTGTACAAATCGCACTTCCAGCTTAGCTGCAAATTTAATGATTTGTCTGCTTATGCAATTCAAAAACCGCTCGAAATTTTCGTTTCTTAATTTACAACATTATTTATTGATCCAAATTAAAAGTTTTGCCTCGTTTCGTGTCTGGCTCCCTAGGTTTTTTTTTGTTGTTGTTGTTGTTCTCTCTGCTTGTCTGTCTCTCCCCCTCTCTCTCCTCCTCTCCCCCTCTCTCCCACCCTCTCTCTGTCTCTCTCCCTCTCTCTCCTCCTCTCCCCCTCTCTCCCACCCTCTCTATTCCTCCCCCCCCCTCTCTCTCTCTCTCTCTCTCTCTCTCTCTCTCTCTCTCTTTCTCTCTCTCTCTCTCTCTCTCTCTCTCTCTCTCTCTCTCTCTCTCTCTCTCTCTCTCTCTCTCTCTCTCTCTCTCTCTCTCATTTTGCACATACATCGACATTTTCGCATGCACATTTTTAGAGAGTTAAAGAAAACTACTTCGAAATATTTGTAGTAAAAAAACAAGGCGGTGCTAATATTAAAGATACTTATGGACCCTCAAAATTTGTGTTGGCCAAAGCCTGGATTTGAAACACCTCTCCACCAAGATATCAGGTTCTCGTGCGGAATGAGGCAATCACAAAAGCTTAAGGTAGCAATCTTAAAAGCACGATAATTAAAACACTACGTAGGCTTCCGATGAAGTGAAGAACTTATTTAATGTATAAGTTAAAAGATTAAAAATAAAGCCATAAGAACTTTCGGTTTTCCTAAAGACCATCATCAGATGGAAGTATTGCCGACTTATTATCGTGCTTTTAAGATTGCTACCTTAAGCTTTTATGATTGACCTCTCCATCAGAGTAGCCAGAATGTTACGTACGTACGCGCGTACGCTGTACGCGGATAGTTTCTAAATAATTAGCAGATTTTGCAGATAGTTTTTGCTTGTACATTAAAAAATAAATTAAAACACTTACTCAAGGATTTACTCAGAATGATATACTTAATTCTATTTTAATTTGAACTTTCACTTATTTTTCGCATCTTCTGAGTTCTTTTGTTTTCTGGCCTCTAGATTTTATCAAGGATTGTTCTCAATTTACAGGAACTGCATCAAAAGTTTCGTTTACACAGATGGAATTTAAATTTTATTGCCAGGTTCCACTTGCAGTTGCCAGCTATTAAATTAAAATCTTTTCCTTATATATTTTGCAAATCTACTATTTTAAAATTAAGTTGTTGAAAATGCTATTTCTAATTTTTGAAGGTTCATTAATCGAACTGTTTTCCCGGATACAAAAGCTTTCTTTAAGTAGTCTCTTGTTTTTTTCATAGTCCAATGTTTTTTTTCATAGTCCAGTGGCTTTTTTTTTCATAGTCCAATGGGTTTTTTTCATAGTCCAATGGGTTTTTTTCATAGTCCAATGGGTTTTTTTCCATCATTTCACACACATTGCTGCACATTCAATTAATTGTAATGTATTTATTTCGTTCACATTGGAATCCGTAATGTTCTAATAATTATTTATTGTTTTATTAATTTTTCTTTAAATTATCTTATTCTATTGTTATCGTGGTTCTCCCTTCGCGGGTTTGCAGCAAGTTTTCTGTTTCAATGGTTGTTGTGTATGCAGATACCTTTTATTTTTATGGTGTCCTCTCGTTTCCCCGAATATCGTTTCCCCTAATCAGGTGGTTCGTTGAGGCCCAGTCTCCCTACAGTTCCCCTAATATCGTTACTGCAATTTCCGTTTCCCCTAATACAGTTGGGTCAAAAGTTACGATTCCCGTTTCCTCTAATAGTTCGGTCAAAGTTACGATTCATTCCACAGCGTCGAGTTCAGTTCTTATTTATATTGGTATTCCTATTTGAATTTGCAAAGGAAGAGCGTCATGCCTTTCTTTATACATACATATATTTTGCCCTAACTGGTAGGCAGAAGCATAGCTACAATAACATTTATATATAGTTTGACATAGAACAAAAAACTTATAAAACACTCATGGCATTGAAAGTAAGATACATTGTAATAATTTGTTGAATAACTAATTAAATCAGCATTTATTAAGCATTGAATGGCTTTCAGCAAACAGTATTTGCTAAGTTACCTCGTATCTGTTAAATTAAATCCAACACATGACATAAAAAGAATTAAACTACATTTTTCGTTAATATATTCGTTTGTCAACTTCATTATTTTTTCATTGACTTTCTTGTATTTCAATTGGAGGTGTGGAGGCCGATTTCCAACGTCAAGCAAAGCCATCTGATTTTTAAAATTGGCATGCTGGGTTTTTAATTGGTTGATAAATTCGCACAAATATCCATTTATAGCATACATAGATATACCTTTTTTTTTTTGACTGAATAATTTCAACAGTGAAATCCATTAATTTTTTTATTACTAACCAAGAAAACTTAAATTCTAATAAACCAACGCTAACTGCCGTATGAAATCCTTGCCCGGAATGGTATTGTACGGCGTTTCTTGTTTGAAACTGTCCGAAGTTGTAGTACGATGTTCTTAGCAGATGACCTTTTCTCACCCCACCCTCAAAGAAAGGATTGATGGAAAACGAGTAAGCCGGCAGAGAGAAGGCAAAATAACTTTAGGGGAAGATTATGCATTAGGGGAAACGATATTCGGGGAAACGGAGGGGAAAATTCATTTTATACAACTCTGCCAAAGCATATTTAAAGAGGGGGCCCGAGGGCTGGACAGTATTTTGGGGCCCCAGTATTAGTGGCGCATCTAAGATTTCACTATGGGTGGATAAATATAAATACCCACCCAGGAGAAAACATTCGCAAAATATGATGAGGAAGCCATAAAAATTATCCCCACCGTATTGAAGCGTGTATCCCATGATTCATGGACAAATCAATGGTAGCAAGAAAATGTTAAAATTAATATTTGAAAAAATGGATACCAGTTCAGTTCTGCTTGAATCCCCCCCATCCCCAGAGTTGGGTTTAGCTTGTTGACAATTATATCGAAGTAGTGGGCAAAATATGATTCAAATATCATGATTCAAACAAATTCTTGATATATGAAACTTTCCCCCAATTACAGTGGTTTACAAAAAAAAACGTCTGTAATGTTTTCGAGAGATTTGAGGATAGACTATATATAGGCGCAGCCAATTTTTTTATTTTTTTTTTTTTTTTGATCGAAGGTTTAACGACCACTGTTTTGGTGGAAATAAAGTATTTGAATTTACTTTGAGACTATATTTATTATATTGCATTGATTGTTATTTATCAAAGGCGTTCTTATTTATGCTGGTATTGAAATTCAAAATATGGAAATTATAGAAAAATTTAAATTTGGGAGATGGGTGGATGCATTTCCGAAACAAAAATATTTTCTAAGTACTAGAAAAGGCCCTGAACATCCTAAACAACAATGCATCTGAAAATTTACATTCCACAAGAAGTTATTGGAAAGTTTGCGTTGTTTGTGTTCAAGCAGAGTTGAGTCACCTGAAAGTGCAAAAATAAGTGAATATTGTTGCATGTGTATAAAAATGTGTCACTATAAGACATATGATAAAATGTACTCGTTCAACAACAACTTGTGGAGGCGGTGAAAGTCAATCTAAAATGGATAGGACAAAAATTGCAGTTATGAACTACCTTAGAAAACCAGGATTGGATCGATAGCCTTAGTCAAGCTAAGGGGAGTACATGGGACCAAGTCATGGAAGACAACAACACACAAAAACTTTCCACACTGCACTCATTTTGAACTTTTTTTTGAAAGGCTACTGCCTGTATTTATTATTTTTCTTTAAAAACTTAATGAGTTAATTTAGAGGACAAACAGATGGTATTTCCTTTTTTCTTGTTTGCTTAAACACAGCAGTATAAAACAGAATCTCAATTTACTTTCTATTTCTCTTTGGCCACTGGCCTTATGAACAGCACAACTTTACATATGTCAACACAGTTAGTTTGAACACTAGGCTTTTAATTTATGCCTTCAAAATCATACTATGATTCGCATGGTTTACACAAGAAAAGATACTGGATTATTTTTAATTCCACAAGGTGGACAAGTTCTGTTCTTTTGAAACGTACTCTCCTCTCTCTCACCCAGTTAGCTCAATGACCAATTTACAATTTTACACTTATTGATTTAAATTTAAACACTCTTAGCAAAGTCCGCAATCTCCCAGACCAGATTCAAAGACTTCAATTAAATTTACAGTTATTTTAAGAGCCACAAATTATACTTTAACAAATCTACTATCAGCAAGTAAACAAACCAAGTAAATTATCCTCAGAACAGAATTTACACTGAGCACAAGCATTAATTAACATTACATAACCTATAGAACTACCCTGAATGAACCTACTTCACTTATAAAGAAACCTCACTAACTAATCTTAAAAATTATCACTATTCATAACATCAACATAATTCAGAAATTCAAACAATCTTCTTGCACTAGCTTGCTCATAAAAATCACCTCACTCTGCACTTCACATAATAGCTCAGGATACTTAACTCTATACTGTAAACAAAAGCTCAAAATACCAATTAACTAAATTTCCAAACTAAATATCAAGTTCACTAACACCAACAACCAGAATTTAGAATTTACATCCTAGCACTACAGCAAATCATAAACAAATAAATTTAGATACTTTAAATCACCAAACAAACTTAAATTTAACACCTGCAGTGAATTACTGAGGTAGCGGTGAGGCAAATACTCTCAGTTCAGACACTACCCTGGGTTTTGAGAACCAACACAGGAAGAAAATACCAAGTCAGGCCGAAGGCGTGAAATTGGGTCGTGAATCCACTTTCAGCCTATGCAAAGGGAAAGGAAAAAATCCTCAAGTGTGACACATCATCATCAGGCACAGAATTTCCTCTAACATGATCTCACCACATTTCTTGAAGCAACGCTCGACCGACCCTCGCTGGCAGTACATATTTCCGTGAGCAGCGAAACTACTGGGGGGTTTGAAGACAAGTTTTCCCCCAAAAACCACGTCTTCAAGGATCTCCCCCTTTTCGAACCAATGCATGATCTCACCTTGATCAACCACGCCTGCAAGAGCCTGTTGTACTTCAACCCTAAATACTCCAGGCACATCTGGCCCAGAACCAACACAACTATATCCCAGGAAAAATTCACTTATCTCTCTATATCCCAAGAAATCCTAAGTCACAATATCCACATATATCCCAGGAAAATTCACTTCTCTCTATATATCCCAAGAAATCCCAAATCACAATATCCACATGTATCCCAGGAAAAATCACTTATCTCTATATCCACATATGTCCCAGGAAAACTCACTTATCTCTATATCCACATATGTCCCAGGAAAATTCACTTATCTCTATATCCACATATGTCCCAGGAAAATTCACTTATCTCTATATCCACATATGTCCCAGGAAAATTCACTTATCTCTATATCCACATATGTCCCAGGAAAATTCACTTATCTCTATATCCACATATGTCCCAGGAAAAAAATTCACTTATCTCTATATCCACATATGTCCCAGGAAAATTCACTTATCTCTATATCCACATATGTCCCAGGAAAAATTCACTTATCTCTATATCCACATATGTCCCAGGAAAATTCACTTATCTCTATATCCACATATGTCCCAGGAAAATTCACTTATCTCTATATCCACATATGTCCCAGGAAAAAATTCACTTATCTCTATATCCACATATGTCCCAGGAAAATTCACTTATCTCTATATCCACATATGTCCCAGGAAAAAATTCACTTATCTCTATATCCACATATGTCCCAGGAAAATTCACCAGCAAGGAAATTCTTCTGCACCATGGCAATGCGCAGGTCCACTTCAGACAATAACACTGACCATTTACATAACCCACTAAATATTTTCACCTTATTGAAAATTAAAATGACATTTAGACTTTTAACCTTATAGTAAAACAAGAAATTTTAGGCCAAAGAAAAGAACAATTAATACTGGAACTGGTGAGCAAAAGTGTGTCTTCTCAACCCATGATGTTCATTCTTTTTGTGAAATACTAAACTTGAGAACAAGAAATACTTTAACATCTATTCTGCACATATCGCATCCTGGTGAAAATTCTCTACTCAGAGCACTCTGCCCTAGGACAAGTTCCCTGCTTGCCCTAAGATCACCCCTTTCCAATGGGAGATTAACACTCATCTGGAGCATGTAAAATACTGGTCCTCAATTAACACTCCTACCATCTCAATTTCGACACTCAACACTCCAAGAATGTAAACAACACTTTAGGTTTCCAATTTCATCACACTATAATATGTTCCCAAAATTCCAATATAAATCATCCCATAATTTATCTTCACTCATAAAAAAAAAATAACTCAACGCTGTAAAAGACTAGAGAGAAATGTTTACAATTATTTTATCACCCACGACATCACAATAACACTGCTTTTTAAATATCACATGCCCAACTAAACTATTATCGATGCACCAAAATTCACTGTGCTCAAACATTAAACTAAATTTTTCCGATACATTAAAATTTACTGGCCTGGGAAGTTGCTAAACTACCAGACATGACAACACAAAAAAAAAAACATAAATGAAAACATTTTCAATTCCCCTCTCTTTTTTCTTTCTTTTTCCTGAATTCATACTTGAGTAACTAATAACTTTTACTTTTGAAAGCTGATCGATAACAATATGGGGACATCTGTCCCATCCAGCTAACCTCAAAAAAAAACAAAGTTTCTTCTTTTTTTTTTCCGCAGAACTATAATTTTGATCTCCACACTGCTGACCCACTCGTTCAACAATTTCGCAGCGGTCACAGCATTATACAAAAAAAAAAATCGAGAAAGAATTTACCTTCTGGGCTGGGCAGGAACAACTTGTTTCAAATAAAAAAAAATCTTCGTCACTGTTGATAATCTCTTCGCCTCCAATAATGTCTTTCTCTTTCTTTTTTTTTTTTGGACACAATGTGCCCGAGCACTTCACCTGAACACAGGGAAAACAAAAGACATTCCGAAGCTGGTGATGACGGACCCTCTCAGAGGAGTAATTCTCCCTTGTCCTTTTCGATGCTCATCCCTGGTGGGAATTTGGTCGGCTGCATTGGAAGGTGGACGGCAAAGGCGCGGAGGTTCCCCTTTCTTTATCCATCAGCTCTCACGAGAATGCCTAGGAGTGCATCGGTGATCATCTTTCGCTGCGCCCCGAGGGAGGTCTCGTCCTACGGTGGTCCTGTCCTTTCTTCTTAATTTCTTTCATTTCTTATTTGGTGGAATCCGCGAGAAATTTAGCGCCAGCCCTGAGTTCCTTTCAAAAATTTTCTTCTTCATGTAACCACCATGAGCCGGACAGGTCCCCATGCTAGAAGACCGTCGCTACTAGGCTCCTTTAAGCTTTTTACACTCGATGTCAAATCATGGCGGTCAGCAAAAATGCTCTCCCCACCAAAGGGCGAGGAGAGACTCGGCTGTCCCCTCTTTCTCTCCGGTCAGCAAAGGTACCAGAACAAAAGTGTCTCTCAACGGAAAAAACTCTGGAGTGCTTGAAATCACTGACCCCTCTCATTGGTCGAAACTTCAGCCTAGCAACTCACTCCCACGCCTCGCTCGAGTGACCTCTAACCTTCACACGTGCAGACCAAGCTCTCCTTGACCCTGGGGTCTAAAAATAGATTTCGTTGCTGAAATCCCTACCCCAAAAGACGAAAAGATGTTACACTTTTGGGCGACTTCTCGCTTGGAAACAGGAACACAAAAAAAAAATGGCGAATTCTTGCTTTGCAGAAAATCACTAGTTTTAATTTTCTTTTTCTCTCGTTCCGTGATGTTAAAGTAAAATTAATTTTGATTCTTTGAGCTGCACACCTACTCGCCTTTTCCTATCGCGATAAAAGAACAGATAAAATAATTATTTTCAAAACCCCAAAGTCAGTTAAATCAAATATTATTCTTTTTTTTTTTTCAACATGAAATTTTGTTTTCCTGGTTGTGATTAAGACAAGCGAATTTTGCGCATGAATTCCCCTGCCTTTCAACCAGGAATTTTCTTCTAACGTATGTCATGGAAGAAAATTTTTGCATTAATTAATCTCTGATAAACCAACAGAAAGATTGATCAGGTCTCTCTGAAATTCACCAGAGGTTAAAATTTTCGCCATGACACCACCGTGAGCAACTCAGTGGGCTATAAGCATTCGCCCGTCCCTAATTTAGGGTCAGTGGCATAAGACAAACACAACATCCATGCCTCACCGGGATCCAAACCCGTATCCTTTACGAACGAATGATCATAATCATTATTGTCAACGATTATCAATCTACTGCTGGGCGAAGGTCTGCCAGTTTCCTCCATGTTACTCCCACATACTTTCGAATTTCATCCACCCATCTTCCATGTGGTCTTCTTCTGAGTGTTTTCCTGTCCCTGGGAATTCAGTCTTAAATTTCAGCTGTCCATCGATGGTCTGTTCTTCTGGCAATATATCCAGTCCATTGCCATTTCAGAGATTTTACTCTGATCATGACGTCTTCCACTCTAGTCATTTTTCGGATCCACGAGTTCCTCTTCTTATCTCTCCTGGTTACACCAAGCATGCATCTCTCCATGCTGCCTTCAGTTGTATGCAGCCTTTGTATGTCTCTTTTAGTTAAGGTAAACGTCTCTGCACCATACGTAAGCACTGGAAGGATGCATTGATTAAACACTTTTCTTTTAAGACATAATGGCATATTGCTCTTGAAAATTATGCTGTTTCTTCCAAAAGCACTCCAGGCAAGTTTTGTACGCCGATTAATTTCTTCATCAATGTGATCCTCACTTGATATCTGCTGTCCAAGATAAATGTAGGTATTGGTTATCTCCAGCTTTTCCCCAGCAATCGATAAATCTTCATTCTTTGTAAAAGCATTGTACATCACTTTTGTCTGCTGAAAGTTAATTTTAATCCCACTTCTTTACCTTTACTCTTGTCAGCAAGTTCCTGGATCATACTCTGCAGCTCTGATATATATATATATATATATATATTTGCGGACTCTTCCTAAAAAAAGCGAAAAGAAATAAAATTTCTTTCCACAAGGCAGTTTCTTATAGTTTTGGCTGCGCTATCTGCAAAAACAAAAACAAAAAAAGTCTGTAGGACTGTCAATTCTTCAAGCATTCTGCATAATTCATGAGCCCCTTGAAAATGAGGGGTACGGGGCTGTGCCCCCCCCGTCCTTAAATGGGCTCTGAACTCTGCTCTCCATTGATAAGCCCTGGACATGACATCAGAGTGTACCCGATAAAATGGGTGCTGAGTGTATGTATATAAGAAGTAACAGATGGCAAATAGTTCCGTCATTTTGACAAAGGGCGTGCACAAGAACGCATCATCGCGTATGTGTATGGGTTCAGCTTTTCTATCAAGCCTTCTAAACGGATTTTTGTGCGTTCTTATCTATGTTGATCGTTGTCGGTGTATTCATATTACATTTGATGAAAAAAAAAAAAAAAAAAAAGGAGCCTTTTCATTAAGAGCCACTCGACAACATTCTTGAAGCGCGTGCCTCTTTCGCTCGGCGTGTACAAGATTTCTTATTCCCTTGTTGTGGTAACAAAGGCCGTTATCGTATGGTCGCTCAATGATCTCGAAAGCTGGTCTTCGCTTTTAGTTGGAGAGGCGACCCAGTCCCTGTAACACGCACGCTCAGAACACTGCTTACCGAAAAAACCCATTAAGTCTGGAAAGCGGTACATTGTGGCGTTGTTCCTTTGCCAGACCAGCCGCGCGACACGACATACCTTACTGGTGAAGCAAGAACTGATTGCTTCACTTAATACGATTAGTCAGGGCGATTTTAATTGCCTGCGTCATCAAATGGATGCATGAGGCATTGTTGTTTTCGGGTCCGTGTATTGTTAGCACTTGAATGTATCTCTGGCAGTGAGTTTAGAGGTTCTCGCTGCTTCTATCGTTCGATGCGTGCGTGTGTGTAAAACAGATATTTTTCTTTCTCGTTAAAGACAGGGTGTTTCCTACTTTCTCTGGTTTCCAGGAAGCACGTCTAGCTTTGTATCAGGTAATGAAAGCATTCACAGCGCTTCGTGGAAAAGCAATGCCTACCTAAAAGAGCATAAGCTTTCATTCATTGATATGCGTGGCCTAAATAAAACCGTGCAGCATCCATTTTGAAGCGATCTGTTAGTTAGGTAAAGTATGCCTATATATGTAGCGCGGCTCACGCTCTAGTTTCAGATTGAACGATACTGATGAAAACGAACTCTTATTGGCAGCAAACAGGGGCGGATCCAGGATTTTCGTTAGGGTGGGGGCGAATAACCGGAGACCTTTCTGATATTTTTTCTCAAAACGAAAAAGTGTTCATAGTATGTCTATAAATTCTTCCGCTTAATTAAAGAAAGTAGTATGCTTTTAAGAAATACTTTCTTTCGTGAAAAATTATTCAATTTGTTATTAAAACCTAACAAATCGAAGCTTTTCATTAGTCCTGGGTGGAGGGCGCAAGCACCCCGTGCCCGCCCATGGCATCAGATACCTCAGAATCCCATGAATTCGTTTCTGTGTGTGCAAAATATAACAAGAAAAATTAGAAAAAAAAATGTTTTTGAACAACACAAACGATGGAAGATTCCTTAATTGCAATTTTAGAGGATCAACGGAAAGAAAACATCATGGGTAAAAATCTCAAAATCCCACTCTATTCTGAATTTTAAAAAGCTGTTGCAAGATTCACATTGGCAGCTTTATCACGCTAACTTGTTTTAGTGAAATAAAAGAAAAAAACTTTAGAAAAAAATTGATTTTGTAAAGAATTGAATGATAAACATCAAGACTTTGTCCTCTACGTTGAGTTGTTTTTATTTTAAAAAAACCATATAGAATTAAGAAAAACAACGTTATTTAATAATTATTTTTATTCGACAGAGGTTTTGTTGGTCTTTGACCCAATTTCTTCAGGACGAATGGCGTGTAAATGACTCAAGTCAAATTTTAAAAACAATTACGAATTTCTTAATCGGCCATTAGAAGTAGAAATATAATTTCTGCTGACGGAAAAACAGAGAAACTGTCGAAGGAAAGGACGTAAGTAGCGATGTGTGAGATCTTATCCTGTTTTTTACGTCCACGGGAAAGCAAAAGAAGTTTTTGAATATCACAAATGATGAAAAATTACCTAATTGCAATACTATAGACCAACGAAAAGGAAAGATCATGGGTAAAAATCTCAATATGAATCTTGAAACTGCTTTAAAAAGCAGTTCCAAGATTCATATTGGCAGCTTTATCATACTAACTTACTTCAATGAAATAAAAAAAGAACTTTAGAAAAAAGAAAATGATTTTGTGAAGAACTGACTGATAAACATCACGACTTTGTCCACTACGCTGAGTTGTTTTTATCAAAAACACACATGGATTTATGGAATTAAGAAAAACATTGTTATTTCGCAATTATTTTATTCGATCAAAGTTTTGCTGGGCTTTGACTCAACTTCCTGTGGACGAATGGTATGGAATTGACACAAGTCAAATTAAAAAAGAAATTACGAATTTCTTCAACGCCCGTTAGAAGTAAAAATATAATTTTTGCGGACGAACGAAAAGGAAACTGACAAGGGAAAGGAAGAGAAACCGTGATGTGTGAGATCTTATACAGTTCTTTTTATCCATGAGAAATAAAACAATTAGTCGACCAACATTTGGAAGCTTAAATACCGGTCTTTCTGGACAGAAAGACGAAGGGAAATACAACAAAAAATGTTCGCTTTTCTCCATGCGATTTTTATGCAAATAAAATAGAAAAAATCGAATTTTTCCGGGACGAATTGACGCCACACCCCATTTATAAGGGAGAAAAACAAAAATTTAGAAGGGCGAGCAAAGAACCCTGATAGGAAGCCCCTGTGGAGCTGGCTTCTAATCGCAAAAATCGCTGGCTTCTTGTCTAATCGCTGGCTTCTGACCATTTGCTCGAAATGGTCCGGGTTCGAATCCCGGTGAAGCATGCATACTATATTTGTCTTACGGCACTGTCTCTCTCCCTTCCCTGGAACCAGTGACCCTAAATTAGGGACGGCCGACTGTTTACTGTCCATCGAGTTGCTTTCAGTGATTGTTAAACCTGCAATGAACAGCAAAGTTCGTGCAAAAAAAAAAAAAAAAAAAAAGTGAGAAAAATTTTGCGTTTTAGATGCCCGTTACAGGAGGAAGTTATAACCTGCCTTACATACTAGTTTAAAATATTGGCTAGCGTGTTGCCAACCTAGGTTGTATACGATTTGTGAAAGCACTTGTAGTCGCACTGTCTTCCCTTTCATCATCTTAGGTACGAGTTCACCAGCCTCGAAATCCCGCGAGAGCCATCAAACGTATTTTGGTTAGTTTCCTCTGTGAAAGTTTCCGTTAGTTCCTCTTTATTTAAATATATCTGGGAAGCCAACTACTTGTGCTCAAACTAGAATCAGACTAATAATAACACAAAGTCTCTTTTTAAAGCTTAACAAAAGAGTTTAATCACTGCTCCAAGAAAGATTGTTCTGGCTTCCGTGCTTTTCGGTTTGTCAGCGAATAGAGAAACTTAAGGTTATTCTTTCTCCGCGATCTCATTGCCCTTAATACTACACCCTTGGTGTGAGAGCAATGTCTTCCTGCTCCGCTGATGCTAAGCACAAACTTGAGTCAGCTATCTAGCTGGTAAACGCAAAGCGACCTCTCTGACTCGGGACTACGAACGTCCGGCGTTTTAAGTGGTTCCTCCTAAAATCTCTGCCTTATGATTCTAATGGTAAAACTTTTTTACATATTTTCCTCGCATTAATGTATTCCCAAGGATGAAACTTTGCACATCGATAAAACTAACTATAATTTATAGCATGGGAACTTAATACTTGCTAAAACATAACCATAACTAAGCAATCCAACATTTGTTTGTCTACTGACGTCATCAATGTGCAGGTCGCGCCATCTATTAACAGGTCTGAACATTACTCAAAGAAAACTGATTGATTTTTAATATAATTATGGTTATATTTTAGCAAGTATTAAGTATCTAATGCTATAACTTAATGTAAGTTTTATCGATGTGCAAATTTTCATCTTTGGGAATACATTAATTGCGAAGAAAATATGTAACGAAGTTTTACCATTGGAAACATAAGGCAGAGATTTTAGATGGAATCACCTTAAGGCTCTACGAGACTCACCATCTTGTATTGTGACTTCTCTTGTTAACCAACGGGCAAGCGTATTTCACAAATTGCTCGGGCAATTTTGCACATTTTGGAACACCGTTTGTTGCTATATATGATAAATAAAGAGTTCCCTGGTGGTTTCAGATTTTCATTATGGACTCTTTAAGTATTTTTATTAATTAATAAAACTACGGAAGACGACGGCAGATAAAAAATGAAGGGAAAGGTCAATAAAAATTCTGAAACCAGGGAACTCTTTATTTATCATATATCTTGCGTTAGCCACAAACGGTGTTCCAAAATGTGCAAAATTGCCCGAGCAATTTGTGAAATGCGCTTGCCCGTTGGTTAACAAGAGAAGGCAGCAATACAAAATGGCGGGTCTCGTAGAGCCTTAACGCGGACCGAACGAAAAGAGCTTCTCTTCCTCGCTAACACAGTATGTCTCACCAATGGCGGTGCTACTTTAACTAGTTAGGCGTCTTTGAAGGTACTAATTTTTACCTTTTCTCAGGAGTTCTCATTCACTGACGCGATAGCGACAAACACGCGTAGACACATTAAAACAATATATTGATATCACACATTAACGTACACAGATATTCTACCTCAACACCACACCGATTTCAATATAGAGGTCGATATTGTTAATTTGTTTACATGAGTTTTCAATCCGCTGTTGCTTTTCATCATTGCCGTCAGTCGTCTAGAAAATTTCCTTTCTTTTGACCCTACAAAAATGGCGGAAATAAGATTCGTACCACATGGTGAAAATAAAAATATAGATACATAAAAATTTCATACCTAAAGTCTGACGGGGTCTGAGAATCTTACAGTGTGACAGATTTTCCTCGCACTTATGCTTGAATTCCCGTTGAAGAGTAGCCATCATTTTTATGCCCCCTAGTACAAAATGCGCTTTCTTGTTTCGGGAAGCTATTTTGAGCTGCCAGATAGTTTGAAAATTAGAAACTGCACACCCAGCGCCATCTGTGAACTAAAACGATTACTTTCAGCTGCTTGCAACTGAAATTATTTCCAAGAATAGCAAAACGTTTGCTTTTTGTTGATTATTTTTTTATTAAATTTTCCAAAATATTTGATTTTCATCGGGAATATCATCTCGAATCATCATGTATTTCACTCTTCCGAGATCATTTTAGAGAACGGAAAAAAAAAAAGTTAACGTGGAATACAGATTTTGACGAAAATTTATCCTGCGTATTGATTAAGACATAACAGTCTACTATGATTCATGAAACGAATCCGATTAAAACTTGTATGGGGATGTTTCTTCCCTCCTCCCCCTTCCACGCCCCTCCCCCACGAAGTAATATTCCGTGAACACTGCAAATATAACGATAGGAGCAGGTTAATTTCCTTCGAACTGCGTACATCCCCTGATTCCCCAAACGATTTTCAGTCTTTCTTAGACAAATGCGTCCCTGCCAGTTAACCAATCAATAAATGTTGAAAAAAGAAGTCATCATAAAGTGCCTGACCTTTATTACTCACATAATTAATTTCGGCTCTTTCCATGTAGGCACCACTCTGGAGGAGAAGCGCTGGCTAGTTCCAGCTGATTAGCCCCACTTGTCTTCCGTAAAAGAGCCCCCATATGTAGTCGGGTTTGTAATGGCCTCTTAGTTTCTTCTTATCAGAGTCTCGTGGGACGTCAATGCTACTAACAAAGGCGCTCACCTGCGCTGGCGAACTATCGTTTCTTTTTTGATGTGGTTTTTCACGAAACACGATGCATCCGACGAGATAAGACTTGTGATTTGCGGCCAAAACTTCACTTCGTCAGGTGAATGTTATGGGCCTTGCGCTTGACCTCTGTGATATATGACTTTTCGGTGAGCATTAAAAATAAAAAAAAAAACGAAAACGTTGCGTTCCTCTTCCATCTAAACTGCTGGTAGGCGTCTCCATAAGTGGGACGTGAGCTTTTATTTTTTATTTTTTTTTATTTTATCACAAGGAAGATGATTCCAGCACTGCTCACAATGTTTTTTCGTGGCAGGGTGATTTTAATTTGAAATAACGGCGTTAATAATTATTTTAAATCTATATCTCCTCAAGGTGGGGTCGGAACCGCGGCGGTAGAGGGCAGTTGCCCCCACACGCGAATTAGTACGAGGGCAAAACATCACATTTGCCTCCCCCCCGCTTTCCGAAATATGTTCGGCCACCCCGGTGGTGCAGTGGTCTAAGCGATTGCCTCTGATCATTCGTCCGAAAGGGGTCCGGGTTCGAATCACGGTGAGGCATGGATGTTGTGTTTCACTTACGGCACTGGTTCTCTCCTTCCCTAGAACCAGTGACCCTAAATTAGGGACGGGCGACTTCTTATAGCCCATTAAGTTGCTCACGGTGGTCGTTAAACCTCAAAAAAAAAATATGTTCGTGATAGCAAATCTCATAAATATTAATATTTTTTTCCATTTAAAGTTCCTTTTGATAAAATTAAGTGAACTAGTGAGAAAAGCAACTGAAAACCACCAAACCCCAAAGAGAGCAGAGGGGGCATCTCAGTAGGAGAAGAAAACAGAATACGCCACTGAAAAAAGATGATGGTACTGTAACAAGAAATACAGGCGACATTTTGACAAGAGCTGATGATTTCTACTCAATTTTCTACTCAAAACTATATTGAAAGATTTTATGCATCTACTCTAGACATTACGAAAGGTAACAGTACCAAAGTCCCTCCCCGGCAGAAGTTAAACATGCAATTAAGAACATGAAACGGGGAAAAGCTCCCGGAGAAGATGGAATTACCGTGGACATTATGCAAGAAGCATGTGGAGAAGATGGAATTACCGTGGACATTATGCAAGAAGCAAGTGGAGAAATTGAAACCAGATTCACCCAAGTTTTCACTAGATGTCTCAATGGAGGAAAGATTACTGAGGATTGGAACAATGCTACAATGACCCTGCTACATAAAAAGGTGACATTGAGGATCTCAGGAACCACAGGCTCATTAGCATTCTTTCAGTAGTTTATAAATCTTTACTGAGGTTCTTTCACATCACTTGAAGGTAACACTGGACATGGCTCAATCGAGAGAACAAGCTGGATTCAGGAGTGGCTACAGCACTATAGATCATATCCATGTGCTGAGAGGACTAACTGAAAGAACGAGGGAAAATGAACTCCCATTATATATGGCTTTCATCGATTATGAAAGGGCCTTTCATTCTGTGGAACCATAAGCAGTTACAATGACTTTGAGTTCCCGCGGTACTGATGCATACATTAGTATTATTAGTAACATCTTTGAAAATGCAAGTGCATAGGTTCGGTTATTTTAGGATACAGCACCAATAAAAATTTGAAAGGTAGTGAGACAAGGTGACACCATATCTCCCAAACTCTGTAATGCCACATTGCAAAACGTCTTTCAATCACTGAACTGGGAAAACAAAGGGATAAATATTAATGGAAATTATTTAACTCACCTTCGTTTTGCTGATGACGTAGTCAGTTTTGCAATTGCCCCTTCAGAGCTGTAGAGTATAATCCAGAAACTTTCTGACAAGAGTAAAGAAGTGGGATTAAAACTGAACTTTCAGAAGACAAAAGTGATGCACAACGCTTTTACGAGAAACGAAGATTTATCGATTGTTGGGGAAAAGCTGGAGATAACCGACACGTACATTTTACCTTGGATAGCAGATATCAAGCGTAGGTCACATTGATGAAGAAATTAATCGACATAAAAAACTTCGTTGGGGAGCTTTTGGAAGAAACAGTACAATTTTAAAGAGCAATGTGCCATTATGTCTTAAAATAAAAGTGTTGAATCAATTCATCCTTCCAGTACTTACGTACGGAGCAGAGACGTGGACCTTAAGTATTAGTAAAAAAGGCATACAAAAACTGCAGACAGCTGAAAGAAGCATGGAGAAATGCATGCTTGGTGTCACCAGGAGAGATAAGAAGAGGAACTCGTGGATAAGAAAAATGACAAGAGTGGAAGACATCATAATCAGAGTAAAATCCCTGAAATGGCCATGGGCTGGACATGTTGCCAAGAGAACGAACACCCGATCGACAGCCGATCGAAATTCTAGACTGGATTCCAAGGGATTGGAGAAGACCCAGAAGAAGACCACATGGGAGATGGATGGATGAAATGTGAAAACATGCGAGAGTGATATGGAGGAGACTGGCGCACGATAGACTGTTGTGGAATAAACTTGGGGAGAAATTCATCCAACTGTGGATTGATA
The DNA here is from genome assembly GCA_039090855.1 of Macrothele yani. Taxonomy (NCBI): domain Eukaryota; kingdom Metazoa; phylum Arthropoda; class Arachnida; order Araneae; family Macrothelidae; genus Macrothele; species Macrothele yani. Next base: position 32,039,908 of record CM076989.1, on the reverse strand, counting down.
ATGGTTGTTGATGATGTTCTTCATTTTTACCGTGAACTATCTAGAAACCCGACTCTTTTTAATATAACTTCGGAGACGCGTTGTTAAACTGTCCTCGCTGTGTCCACAGGAAAAATAGTTTCACGAAATATACTAGTCCCAGTAAATAGCCCAGAGGGAAGGATCCTGTTTGAAGGAATTATCGTTTTCTCTTTCATTCTGTATAAAAAATTCTGCTTTCCTGTTAAAAAAAGAAGAAAGAAAGAAATTGAAGCAGAGTGAGAAAAGATATGCCTTTATTCGTTATTTGATTATAGCGTCTACAAGTCTTGTGGAATTCCTACCAATGCAGAAGTAACCGTTTATATCGATGAACTCTACATCGATAAGAAACAGTAGTTTGTATTGTTGATATAATCGTTTTGTCTGCACTTATCCTAATGACTTCAGCACGTTCTGTTTTACAATATAGTGCGATGAATTTTATGTTCTGATTTAAAATTTTGTATTCACCGCTGTCATAAAATAGTGCCACCCCTACCGCTGTCATAAAATAGTTCCGACGCCCCTGCTGGTTTTAATGATGAAAGTTGAGTACTTTTTTTTTTTTTTTTTATCCATGCTGAAAATAATGGGATTTCTTTTTGCCCAACGAAGGAAAGAAAGACTGATTCAAAATTCAGAGGTGTTTAAAATGAAAGAAAATTGACAATGCTGAAGAGGCGTACTTACAGAATATGCGATTATTGAAAAGAACTGAAGTTGATTGTTTCATAAATGACATGCACGATGCTATAATGGTCTTAGAGCCCAAGTGGTCACAATCGTCGGAGTTAGACAAAGGTTTGAGTCCCGGTTAGGGTAACCGGGACTCAAACCTTTGCCCAACTGCGGGCAGCGCGCCTGTCTGTCACAGAGACAGCACTGGCTCTGTCTCTTTCCAATGGTCCTACATTGGGAGATGCTCAAGAAGGCCATACAACGCCGTAAGTATTAATAATAAAATAAAAAAAATATATGAAGTCTAAAAAATTCGTGCTATTAGTAATAAATTGTTCATTCTTCCATATCTCTGCACCTATTAAACGGATTTGAAATATTGTTTTTCAGTTAGGTAGCTTCAAACGAGGACAGCAATCTATATCATTTGTTGTTTTTCGAAAGCAGTCTGCCTAAGCGATGGTCTAAGCGATGGCCTCTGATCATTCGTCCGAACGGGGTCCGGGTTCGAATCCCGGTCAGGCATGGATGTTGTGTTTGTCTTACGGCACTGGCTCTCTCTCCCTTCCCTGGAACCAGTGACCCTAAATTAGGGACGGGCGACTGCTTATAGCCCATTGAGTTGCTCACGGTGGTGTTAAACCCTCAATAAAAAAAAGCAGTCTTACCGCTAGGTGGGGTAAATTAACATGACTGCTGACCTCGATATTTATTTTACTCACATGACCGTTCTAAAAATTTACTGTTTAAAATTTGTTTCCCCCTTTGTGTGTGTGTGTGTGTGTGTGTGTTTGTGGTACCCTATGGCAACCATTTCTGTTGCATCAAACAATGCACAGCTTTCCGCTGTTCAGTGCCGATGAATACCGTAGTTCCTCCTTACCTGCTGGGGATACGTTCGAAGATGAATAGAACCGAACTCTATATATAGTATTTTTTTCCCTATACATACATACCTAGGATAAAGTTTAACTTTTTAAATTCGGCACAGGAAGAGATGAACAATTGTAGTAACTAATAAAATAGAACAGTTATAATGTACTGTAATAAAAATTATGTCGAACTAGCACGAATTTCTTTTTCCTTCTCCACAAATTCTCGGGTAGAAGATTCGTTCTTACCCTTCGGCCACATATAGTGATAGACCGCGTGCTAGTAATGGCTGCCACTGAACGGTCCACACATGAGAGCCGTCAGAACACGTGACATTAGCCGCAAGTGATTTCGCGCTATCCAATTTCAATGCTTTCCTTATGGCCTGACATGATACTTTTAAATTTTACTACTTAGTAAATTATGTAAGTTACAAGTGTGTGGTTTTTAGGAATGATAAACCTAAGAATAATAAACGTATAATAATAATAATAATGTATGTATTAATAAACTGTCATTTAAAAATACAATTGCAATCGTTTCACTGGACCCCGCAACCCCGCATTGCGACGGGGGTGGGGCGAGGGGGGGGTGCTCACGATTAAAAAGGCCTCACCAAAAGATTTTATAACATTTGTTTGCGGAAACTTCATATGAAACTGGTTTAAAAAATTGCCAGGAATCGAGTCATTTTTGAATGAAGTATTAAAATGAAAGGCAATTTTTGCTTTTTTTTTTTTTTAGTAAATAAGTAAAATCCTTAAAAATTATTTACTTTGCTTTAGTTTATAAAAACTGAATGACGAGATAACAGTTATTCCAGAGAACTTGAGGCCCCTTTTCACTAATAATAGCAATAGTTACATATGCATAGCAATAGTTCCTATGCATGTATATTAATAAGAGAACGTGAAAGAAATACCAGTTCAGTAAGTGGAAATTTTTATACAAAAGAGGGTAAGGTGTTATGCATTGCAATTGTCTGCGCATAAATACGCATCATTCAAAATAAAATAAATTAAAAGGTGTTCTTCGCGAGAAAAAACTTATACTATGAGCAAGAGATTGCAGCATTATATCAAGTGTGTTTTCTATATTTGGGAGTAAATAATATAAGTCTTTTTTGTGCTGCAATACCTAATTGTTACTTAGTTATTTGCTTACTTATGTTCTGACATTTCGTATAAATCGGAAAAGTTCATTGTATACTGTAACACGGCAGCTGCGTGTTTTACGTGAGTGCGGTTGTGAAGCATTTCGAGAGGCCAGCCTTAGTTCTCTAAAAGAATAAATTTTGCATATGATTAACTTTGGCGTAAGTGTTTAGCTGTACTTTGTATCGGTATAAGACTAGGGCAGTCACTTTAATTATAATATGCACATTTGTGTTTCGCGCAATAAAGTGTAATAATTTTGGCTTTACGAAAAATACTCGTAGGCTCCAAAAAACTTATTTTATTAAACCAACCGTAAAGCCTAGTAAAAACATGGAAGTTAAAATATTTAATAATAGAAAGCTAATATATTTTCGAAAAAGGGCCTCGAAAATACACTATATTGACAGAAGTCACCGGACACCTAGAAGAGAAACACAACATGGCCTTTATTGACATGTATTAGTACGGTGTCGGTCCACCTTTGTCCTCAACGCATTCACTTACCCTTCGAGATATGCTTTCGATAAGGTTTTGGAACATAGGAATGCGCTTCCATTCAGTACATAATGCTGCCGTTAACTGGTGCTTAGTAGTAGGCCTTGGTTCCAAACTTCTTATGCGGCGCTTTAATTCATCCCATAGGTGCTCTATGGGATTAAGATCATGGCTCTGTGCTGGCCAGTCCACACACGATACGGAATTATCATCAAACCACGCCGTAACAGTTCTCATGGCTCGTGCATTATCCTGCTGGTACCAACAAGGCTCGGTTCCATAGTATTGCCACAGAGTTGGTCGGTCATAATTGTCCAGAATATCGAGGTAGACGTGCTGGTTAAGAGTGGTTTTGTCCACGATACCCAATGGGCCAGGACCATACTACGAAAAACACCCCCACACGAGTACACTGCCAGCTCCAAACTTGACCGTAGGAACAGTACACTGTGGTAAATGGCGTTTTCTCGGCTACCGCCATACCCACACACGGCCGTCAAACTGATGAATCGTGTACCTGGATTCATCAGTCCATAGGACCCGTTCCTATTAATCTACGGTGCACGATAAATGTTCATTACACCATGGTAAACGACGAGTAGCATTCCGAGTGGAGATGAAAAGCTTATGAGCAGCCGCGCGACCACGGTAACCCATGGAATGAAGTTCTCTGCGAATAGTGCGTGTACATACCGAGGTTCCGGCATTTTTACTCACCTGCACACTGAGGTCTTGTACCGTACTCCGTCGATTAGCTGTAACGAACTCTCCTGAGACTCCGACGTCTTCTATCACTGATTTTCTTTGATCTGCCGGTACGTTTTGCTGCTTCCGGCACATCATGTGTCTTCCACTTATTCAATACATCCAAAACAGATGACTTGGGTATGTTTAAACGCCTCTCGATTTCTCTTATGGACAACCCACTAATATAACACCCAAGAATATTTCCTTTCCCAAAGTCAGTTCTCTCGCGCTGCTACATTTTCACTCAACCTCACAGGGCGATATGATTGCGGTCAGCTGCAGGCATCTTAACAACGCAATGTATCCGTTCATTTGCTTTTGAAGGGATGTCCAGTGACTTTTGTCATTATAGTATATCTCTTGCGGGGGGGGGAGGGGTTCTTTCTGACGCCACCTTTCAGATAAGTCACTTGTTTTATGCTGCATTTCTACTTGATACTTCATGTCAAGTGGTGGTGTGATAAATAACATGATACAGAGCTAAAATATTTTCAGTGAATTACGTATAATGAGAAAAATCCCAGTGTACATAGTTAAAGTATAAAAATATACGGCAATGACATTACTCTACTCAGAATAAGTTTAGTTAAAATACAGTATGTATGTGCATAGATGGAAAATTGTTATGAATATTTGCAAAAAATATTAAAACATGTAGATTCATTTTTTATCGCGAATGATTATAATGAATGTATTATTTTGTTAATGGGTACGCGTTTTCTAGATTGGGAATTGAAATTCAATATAGATTATTTCTTCCCGTTTATGATAATCATTACTGCAAATATGAAAAGCTTAGTTGGAATAGTCGCCCTTTTTAACCGTAATAAAAATTTACGGAAAATTGGAATCACTTGTTACTTTTAATATAAAGTATCAGTTTAATCAAGGAACGCTTATAGCGTACTAATTCCATTTATTTTCGCGGTGTAACATGCATAAAGATTCGCCAAGCTTTTACTCTCCACTGCGAGGCATTTTTAAGGCAGCGTAGACATAAAATGCCTTGAAAAAGTCTCCCAGTGGAAGAGAAAGTTTTGCGAACGTTTATGCATATTACACCTCGAAAATAAACGGATTTACTACGCTATAGGCGTTCCTTGAGTGTTCACGATCTGGTGTATTTAAAATATCGTTATCTGTTTAATCACATAATTCGTTTCTCACCGGTGAAAAGTTGTAGAATTTTGCTTCAACATTGTTGCCTAAGATCACGTAACATTTCCGAGAGGCCGCGGGTGGCCTACTGGTCAGCGTCAGTGACTACCATGGATATAACCACAGGTTTGGTCCCGATTATGTACGAACGCTCGAACCACTAAATACACGTCGTGCGTCCGGATGGGCACGTTAAGCCGTCGGACCCTGGGTAGTAAATAAGGGCGTCTTCTACCTCGCTTCCGTGTGACTTTCCCATCGGGCACTCTAGCCCAAATCACCTAGCTTCCTATTTCTAAGGGTTGTTTAAGACCTGGGGTCAGACACTCCCTTCGTAAAATCCTCTACATATGATCTGATCCGACGTAACATTTCCCTTCTTGATGTTGGAGCAGAAATTGTGACGTCATTCGGAGTCTATACCTCTATGTATGGTCGACGTTTTCTCGCTTTCCAGCCGTAGGTTGGGGAAGCGTATATGCTCCAGCTTTGTCCGTCAGTCTGTCCACGGGATAAAACGCGTAAAAATGGTTCGATTTCGATGAAATTTTAGAATGTGGTAGGGGACAACTTGGGGACAAACCCTATTGAAAATGGGAGAAAAGAGGTCAAAGGTTGGGACATAGGAGCGGAATCCATTCCATCACCCTTATGCGTCATAACTTAAGTGAAAATGCTTCCATTGCGACGAAATATAATACGTCGTTCCGTAACGACTTTGGAAGCAGTTCCGCCAAAAATGGTTTTTGTCAGCAATTGCGGGCAGTGCACATGCGTGAAATTCGTTAGCCATTATTTTCGCACAATAACTTCCGTTTAAAATTGCCCGATTTAGATGGGATTTTTAATTATAAAACGGCTTATGTGTGGTAGCTCTTGATAATAGAAATATGTAACACGGGCACAAAGAGATTTAATTTTGATATATGTGAACTTCAAACGTTATACCATGTCCCCTCAAAACCAAGGTATTTTCCTATGATTTCTGGTATGTTGGAAAGCGTATCATAATCAATGCATTGCATGATTTTACTAACTTGTTACCGTAGATCGTAGCAATATCAGCATACGATTTTTTTCTTTCCTTATTAAGTCGAGAACTTTCACCTTTTCACTTAAAGTAAGCACTTTAGAGCTTCAGTTTGGCGTATCTGAATTGCTACCTCTTGAGTTTTGGGGCTATTATTAAGTAAAATAAGGGTTTGTTGAACACAGGCACTGCGATACCGCGACGTTCGATCCCATAAACGAGACGACTACCAAGTGACTAACGGGCTGGTAGCGTACACAGCGTGTGGATACACTGGACAAAGGATGATTTACGGCCAGGGCGAGAGAGAGCGCGAGACTGCGTGAGATTTCATCACGCTACCCAGAAAGGCGTACAATTTAAAACTTATGAATTGTTCATTTCTGGAATTTTTTATTTAGTATTTATGGACTGCGGTTGACCACAGGTAACTGAAACCACGGAAACCGAGACCGCGGATAAGGAGGGACTACTGTATTGTATTCCCATCGTCGCCTTTGCTTGTAGATCTTCAATTCGAAAAATTCTTGCTGCCTTTTAGCTTTCAGTAACATTTTCCGCCGTAAATTTATTTCTCTATTTCAGAAATCTTTGTCTGAAGAAAAAGTATCTTTACATTGGTTAGCTTTCACTGTAGCTTCCCGCCCACTTCGTGTGCATAATTTTCTCTATCAGGTTTTGAAAGCAAAAAGATTTCAACGGATTGCTATAAATGCAAAGTCACGCGCTTCCTTGAACTTCAGAATGCAGTAATTACTACGTTAGAAGACACCACTTCTTGGAATGGCAAAGCAACTTCCTGGGTGCTGTTCAGATATTGCCTGTTATTAAGAGCATACGCTGTTAAAAAATTTCTGAAATTCAAGAACCATTTTCCGTGATTTCTTTCGTGAATTAGAGAAGCATGTTTCTGATACAACTTTTTCCGTGAAATGAAAAATTTCGAATTTTATGGATTTTTCGTACTCCAGAAAAATTCCGAATTTTCAGAAACCTTTCTACAATTCCTTTCTTTTATTGACGGTAAATTGTCGTTTTCAAGAGGTGTTAACGGGAAAAAAATGAATTTTCAGAACATTTTCCGCGATTCCTTTCTTATATAATAACGGAAAAACTCCGTTCTCACTTTTTCCGTATCCACATAACGAAAATTTTCTGGTAATAACATAGTTTCACGGGAATGCTTGGGAGTTTGATTAACTGCTAAATTTCAATAGTCTGTCAAAGGATTTGATTTTGAAGTTCTGTAGCGAGATCGGATATTGTGGATAGCATATCGCATGAATTTTGTTTATTGTGGCACAGGATATTTCTTCTATTCTTTCCCATTTTGTGCACCAGCTATTATATATTGTTTTACCGTAGGAAACCGGGTACTTAATTTATTGTACAGGTGATTGTACGGTGTCTATGTATCAGTCTGTAGAATCCTTAAGGCAAAAGCTATATAGCAACCTAGAGTAAATTTTATATTGTGTTACCGTAAGAAACAGGGTACTTAATTTATTGTACAGGTGATTGTACGATGTCTATGTATCAGTCTGTAGAATCCTTAAGGCAAAAGCTATATAGTAACCTAGAGTAATTTTTATATTGTCTTACCGTAAGAAACCGGGTACTTAATTTATTGTACATGTGATTGTACGATGTCTATGTATCAGTCTGTAGAATCCTTAAAGCAAAAGCTATAGAGCAACCTAGAGTAAATTTTATATTGTGTTACCGTAAGAAACCGTTTACTTAATTTATTGTACAGGTGATTGTACGATGTCTAGGAATCAGTCTGTAGAATCCTTAAGGCAAAAGCTATACAGCAACCTAGAGTAAATTTTATATTGTGTTACCGTAAGAAACCGGGTACTTAATTTATTGTGCAGGTGATTGTACGATGTCTATGTATCAGTCTGTAGGAATCCTTAAGGCAAAAGCTATATAGCAACCTAGAGTAAATTTTATATTGTGTTACCGTAAGAAACCGTTTACTTAATTTATTGTGCAGGTGATTGTACGATGTCTATGTATCAGTCTGTAGAATCCTTAAGGCAAAAGCTATATAGCAACCTAGAGTAAATTTTATATTCAGAAGTTTTGTGAAATATTATTAAAGAACAGTACATCCCACTTGCCCGACTTTCTACTTCATGAAAGTCCCTATTGGAAGGGGGCTGTCTTCACGGCTCGCGAGACTTTAAAGTTCTGGGTTCAAGTCCAGCTGAATCACTAATGATTAACCGAGGTTCCGAAGACTCGTTTATAACAAGAGTCTCTACTCCGTCGGCCTCGGAGTAGAGACTTTTTGTTCTAAACAAACTAGCGACCCGGACTGGCTTCGCACGGTAGCAATTTAGAATTTACAGCGAATCTAAAGAGAGACTCAAGAGACGCAAATTGCGTATTAAATCCTTTTATTTTTGCGGCGTAGTAAGTATAAAGATTAGCCAAGCTTTCGCACTCCACTGGGAGGCTTTCTCAAGGCAGTGGTAGACATAAAAATGCAGGGAATTGGAACAAGTAAGGAACAAATACGATTTTTGAAATAACGCGGGTGACATCACGAGCGTATTACACGAATTTTCATCACGCAATTATACGGTGTGTCGCGATGTGTTTCCATCTTTTATTAATGCATGCCAAGCTCTTGGTAGTTCAGTAGAAACTTAATCATTGCACGCTAGTTTGCTGGATAGAATTTCGACTGTTTCCCTGATGGCAGTCTCTTTAAAATTCGTGTATGGGGCAACTTCTTCTAATATTATTCCATTGAGGAGCAGCCGAGGAATGCATGACTTCTCTGGCGAGGGCTGTATTCTGCATGTCCTGGTTGACACTTCGCACGTGCTCTTTGAACCTAGTGTCCAAGGATCGCTTTGTCATTCCGATACATACCTTTTTCGTGTTGTTAGGGTATACTAACGGTATAGCGTACACACCTGCCTTTTCTTTCTCACACTGTATATCCTTGCAACTTGATATCATATGTGATAACGGAGTCGGGGACTTCAGTGCTATCAGTACGTTGTATTTACGTAATAAATTCTTTAACCGATATGTAAAACCTGGAACATATGTGATGGATCCTGTGAATCTCACCGTCTTACTTGGGGATTTTGTTAATTGCTGACATTACACGATTTCTCACAGTTCTATGTATTCTGTCTATGTCATCTTTCTTATATCAAGCCTTTAGACCTTTGCTATACCGTTAGTGTACCCTGACAACACGGAAAAGGTATATATCGGAATGACAAAGCAATCCTTGGACACTACATGCAAAGAGCACGTGCGAAGTGTCAACCAGGACATGCAGAATACAGCCCTCGCCAGAGAAGTCATGCATTCCTCGGCTGCTCCTCAATGGAATAATATTAGAAAAGTTGCCCCATACACGAATTTTAAACAGACTGCCATCAGGGAAACAGTCGAAATCCTATAAAGCAAAACTAGCGTGCAAATGGTACAGTTTCTACTGAACTACCAAGAGCTCGGCATGCATTATTAAAAGATTGGAAACACATCGCGACACACCGTATAATTTCGTGATGAAAATTCGTGTAATACGCTCGTGATGTCACCCGCGTTATTTCAAAAATCGTCTTTGTTCATTACGTGTTCCAATTCCCTGCATTTTTATGTCTACCATTGCATTGAGAAAGCCTCCCAGTTGAATGCGAAAGCTTGGCGAATCTGTATATTTACTACGCCGCAGAAATAAACGGATTTAATACGCTATTTGCGTCTCTTGAGTATTCTCAGCGTGTTGTATTTATCATTACGCTAAAGAGAGACGATTATTACGTTCAACAGCGACTGTCTTTCTCTTTGTAAACCATTCTTTGTCTGTCATTTGCGAATCGAGATTCTGTTTCTTGGAAAGTTTCATTATGACAGGATAAACAAATTCTTTTAGCATCCGATGATGCACTAGGAACTATATTCGATTTTCGTCTCGGCATAATGTTAATACAATATTTAAATTTTAATTAAAGAGCTATTCAAAGAGATACATATGTGTGGACGAAAACAACTACGCATTTAGTCTGTGCGATCGCCGATAAACCAATTCTCTTTCAGCGTCCGATGTAACTATGCATTTAGTCTGTGCGATCGCCGATAAACCAATTCTCTTTCAGCGTCCGATGTAACTATGCATTTAGTCTGTGGCCTCACATGCTGTCAGACCGGCCGCCGCGCATGCTCCTCGCGTCCTTTTTCCCAATGAGCAAAAACGTTTCGTAAACCGTTCGCCGCGCATCGTTGTTTAGTCAGTGGAAGACGCGAAAGAAGACGAACGGCGGTTTTATCTTTGACATGTCACTAAAATCGTTGCTGCTCGGCTCCCTTCTGTCATAGATTAATGTTTCATACACCTAAACCTTCCTCGACAAGTGCTCTATGGAATGGTGATACCGCATCAAAATCCGTTAAGCGATTCTCGATATTAGCCCAAACAAACAGACAGACGCCTACTAGGGACTTTATTTTATACTATGTATAGAAGATCTAAGCCGTCCTTGGTGTGGCATAAATAGTGCCCAATGGACCCACAAACCAACCAACTGAAATTGACCGCCATCCTCTCTGTTTATGGTGCAACAGTACTCCACGGAATTGTCAATTACATTTTTAATTAAAGGAGTTTTACTGCCAGGAATTTTTATTTTTTATATTTTTCAGTTTTGGAGATTTTCTGGCGAAGGTATTTTTTCCGGAAGATTTTTAGCTAAATATGAGTATACCGGCACTTCAAAATTTCCATTTCGAGCACTGAATGGGAGCATTGTTTATTTTTGAACATTTAAGGTGGTTCTACCTAAAATCTCTGCCTTAGGTTTCCAATGGTAAAATTTCTTTATATATTTTCTTCGCAATGAATGTATTCCCAAAGATGAAAATTTGCACATCGATTAAAACTAACTTTAAATTATAGCATGGGATACCTAATACTTGCTAAAACATAACCATAAGTAAGCAATCCAACATTTGTTTGTCTACTGACGTCATCAATATACAGGTCGCGCCATCTATTAACAGGTCTGAACATTACTCAAAATAAAATGATTGATTTTTAACATAATTATTGTTATGTTTTAGCAAGTGTTAAGTATCCCATGCTATAACTTAAAGTTAGTTTTATCAATGTTCAAATTTTCATCCTTGGGAATACCTTAATTGCGAAGAAAATATGTAAAGAAGTTTTACCATTGGAAACATAAAGTAGAGATTTTAGGTGGAACCACTTTAAGATTGCTTATACCGTGTAGTATTGGTGTCTGAATCGACTAAAAGTTTGAAATGATTAATCAAAATTCGTTAGTAGATTAATCGGTTGATTAATCGTCCCTTTAAATAATTGCCTGCTACACTATTTCTGGGAAGACATTTTTTTTTTTTTTTTTTTTTTTGTCGGTAAACCCTCTCCATGATTGCATTCTGTATACGCCACTGTCTAAAGTGTTGTCAGGCATTTGCGTTTCAATGACGAACTGCACGAGTTGTTATTTTACAGATGCACTTGTTCCGTTTTCCTCTTCATGCCAGGGGAAATTTGATACCCTTTTTCTCTCACAAAAGCATGTTGACGTTCGTTTGATTTAAAAATGAAGCAGAGACGTCCGAAGTAATCTGAATCGATGGTTTATGTCTCGTCATTTGCTGAAAGACTATCATCTCAGACTTCCGTTTATCGTATGATTCACAGGGAGACGAATTTAACATTTATCTACAGTTAGGCCTTGTGCTCATAACGATCGTCAACTCTCTCGTTTAGTGACACAGTGCTAAAAAGATGATTTATTATGATTTATCAATCAGAGTTTTTCCCTCTTGGACAAGACAAGAAATTGGGAGAATACCGTTGCACTGTTTGTAGATAATTTATATGTGTGAAATGTGGGTGTGAAATAAAACCAGGAGTGGAATCCATTCCATTGCCCTTGCGCATCATAACTTACCTAAAATGCTTGGATTGCAACAAAACTTTATCATGTTGTTCCGGAAGTATAGTGAACCGGTTCTGTCGAATATCAACGAAATGGGGTCAAAGTTCATTGCACAAAAGCAAGATTTATTCCACAGCCATTATTCTCATAACTTGCGTAAAACTGCTTCTATTGCAACAAAACTTTATCATGTTATTTCTGAGGTATACTGAACCGGTTCTGTTGAATATCATCGAAATGGGGTCAAAGGTGAGGACACAGGAGCGAGATTTATTCCACAGCCATTAACCACATAACTTGAGTAATAATTTCTGGTATGTTGGAAAGCGTTTCATAATCAATGCATTGCATGATTTTACTAACTTTTTTCCTTTTACGTTCCTTCTGCCCAGTATTATTCTTAAATACCATTTTATTCCACAAATATATGCATTACAACCTAAAAATGGAGGAAGAAGTTTCCGAAAACGGAAGTCGGTCGCAGCGAAGATTTCTCCCGAAACCGCATTTTTTTTTTCTTCTTCCCGTAATGTTCTCACTATCCGGTGTTGTTGTTAAGTGTTACTTTCCTCCATAAATATCTGCACTTAAGCTTGATAAGGGAGAGCAAATTTTTCTAAAACCGGAAGTGATATGGAGTTTGAAAATTTGTAAGAATTGATGCATGGTGTTCAAAAGTATTCATATTCTGAAAGTCACACTATTTATCTAAAGTAGCGAAAGCTTTGATATCATGCGTCTGTGGAACTCAGGCTGAAAGTTCTTTCGGCATGATGGATAAATTATTGTCATCTGAGGGAATAAAAGGGGAGGAGGTAAGAAAAGTGGTGAAGAAATAGGAAGGAAATTGTATCAACAGAAAGAAAAACTAAGCAAAGATTGCTGTGCCGCTGCAGAGTCAACAAAAGACAAATATGGCCATGGAACTTGCTGAGAGAAAAAAACACACACACAAGAGGAAAAGAGCTGATGTTGTAGCAAGTACAAAAAAGAAAGAAAAAAAAAGACAGAGAGAGAGAGAGAAGTGTTTGAAGTAGTGTCTTTTAAAATCACTTTATTTTGTTTTGAATTCAGTAATTTTATATTGTGAATACAGTGAACAATTCCATCTTGCTCATGCTGCATTATATTCATACTTTCTTGTCTCATGTTCTGAATTTTTTCGTCCGATTAAAAAGTTCAGCTTTTTTGTACCTCCGTCAGTCTCACGTATGATAATTTTTTTTTGCGTACAACACGTTGCATTTATTTGTGACCATACTGAGCCACAGTCCTGTACATACTAGTTAGAATTAAATCCTAACAAACAATAAGGTTTACTAATTCCTGACATTGAACAGTACTTAGGTAGGTGGATAAATGAATGTTATTGTCGTAAAACCAATGGAAGAAGATATGTGAGTCATAAAGGTAAATATTTACTAAATATGGCGGCGGAAAATAGTAAGTACCTTGTATTTCGGCTATTTACTGTTTCAAAAACAACATTTATTATGATTATTACGTAGGTCATTTCAAAAGTTTTACACAATGCTCAGACGCTGCCCGTAGGATGACGCAATCGCTCCAATCGTTGCGACACTTGTGAGTCAGATTTCAGTATACGAAGTTGTGTCTACGTTTGCTGGGTAATTTATTCCTGTTCCGAAAAATTCTACCCAGAAATGGAGGAAGAAATTCAGTCAGGTTATCGATCTTACATTAAAATTGAAACTTCGCGAGGAAAATCTCCTACCGAAATTCATAAAGCTTTGTGTGAAGTTTGTGGGGTTGGTGTAGTGGATCATAACACAGTGTCACCGTGAGCTTCTCGTTTCCACGAAGGTCGGGAAAGCATTGAAGACTACTCAAGAATTATCCTCCCATCAGATGCAATGGACGACACTGCTGTGGTTATCGTTCATAGCATTTCAGTAGAAGATCAACGGAAGACATGTGAAGAGACTATGAGGCGAACATGTGCACTGAAGAGCAATTGAATTAGAGATACCTGTCTAGTAATGTGTAGCACCACCTTTCGCCCTGATGACGGCGGCGATTCGTCTCGGCATGGACTCAACAAGACACCGGAAGCGTTGGGAAGCCATACGGATCCATAACCCCTGAACAAGCTCCCACAGTTCACGAAGATTTGATGGAGGGGTGTCAGAGCCTCGAACATCTCTCTCGATGGCATCCTAGATGTGCTCGATGGGATTGAGGTCTGGTGACCTAGCTGGCCGAGGAAGCGAGGTCACGTCGGTGGAGTGTTCATCCAACCATTCGGATACAATTCGGGAGCGCTGGTACGGTGTATTGTCTTGTTGCAGGATGAGCTCCCCAGTGGGATGTTGAAGACGCACAAACGGGAGCAGATGGTCGTCCAGAATATCCCAGTAACGTTGACCTGTGAGGGACGATGGCACACGTACCAGGGATCCCATTTCAGTCCACGTAAACAGTCCCCAGACGAGAATGCCACCCCCACCAGCTTGAAGAGTACCGCTGGCAAGAAGGATCCATCGCTTCATGTGGTTTGCGCCGTACTCGTATCCTGCCATCCGCATGTACCAACGTGAATCTCGACTCATCAGTCCAGGCCACATTTTTCCACATGTCTAGGGTCCAGTGGCGATGTTCCCGCGCCCATGCTAATCTTTGCAACCTGTGATGTGCGGTCAGCTGCGGTACCCTCGTAAGACGCTGGCTTCTGTACCCCATAGCGAGGAGATGGTTCTGGATGGCGTGGCTGCTTACACAGTTTTGTGCACCCGCGTTAAATTGCCGAGTGATTTCTTGCACTGTGGCCCGTCTATCCGCTGTTACAATGCGAGCTAGTCGACGACGACCCCGCTCATCTACACGCTGTTGTCCACGGCAGTTGGCCTTTTCAGGGATGATTTTACCGGATGCGATGTACTCACGGTGCACCCGTGACACAGTGGCTCGTGAAAATCCCAGTGCCTGCACGACTTCCGAGATGGAGTGACCCATTCGTCGGGTCCCGACAATTTGAACACGTTCAAATGCGCTTAGATCCTTCGTATTACCCATACTACGACCGACTCTTACTGATTCCCGTCGCATCACTCCTTATAGTGTTGGATCGCTGCATACGTTATGTCGTTTTCGTTTACAGGGCCGCCCACAGCGCCACATTTGCATAACGCCAGCTGTCTCTAATTCAATTGCTCTTCAGTGTATATCACTTCGGTTTCCAGAATCCTAACTAAAAAAATTGCAGAAGAGAAGAATGGCTGCCAAATGGGTTTCGTATAATCTGAGTGAAGAGGAGTTTGCAAAGGGATTGCAGAAGAATTGCTTCAGCAGTACGAAACAGAAGGCGAGAAGTTTCGGGACAGAACTGTTGCTATAGATGAAACCTGGATACGAGATTTTGAACCAGATCTGAAATCTCAGTCCGCTAAGTGGAAACATCCAGAATCAACTCGCCGGGAAAATTTCCGCCGCCAACGATCGAAGGTTAAGCTGATGATGATTATGGCCTATGACAAGGTTAGAGTGACAGCAACAGACAGAGTGCCCGAGGGGACCACTGTGACAGCCGAATACTACAGAACGTTTCTGCAGACGTTTTGCACCTAAAGATTCGCCAAAGAAGGTTCAACATGCTTGAAGCTGGAGTCATCATTTTGCACAACAACGCGAGACCGCATGTTTCCCGTACAGTAAGAGACATTCTGGAAAAGTGTGGATGAGAATTCCTTTCCCACGGGCCATACAGTCCTGACATGAGCCCACCAGACTATGACTTGTTTCCAAAACTGAAGAAGCCACTCCGTGGGAAACGATTCAGTACGATTCAGGATGTGTCTAATGAGGTGACCAGAGATGGAGACGGGTCAAGGGTCGACAATTTCTTGCGAGTCCAACGGGTCGGGTCAAGGTGTTCCTGGCCCGATTTCGACCCGGTTTTCCCGTTTTATTTTTGAAAAGAGAAAAATGTATTCCAAAGAAAAATGCGTGTTGTGGAATTCTGCAGTCGATACTGGTGCCCTCGGAGTGAGTAATGATTTGCCACGCAAAACTATTGTCGTCTCTTTCTTAAAGCAAAGAAAATTTCCACCGACCGACCTGAAACACACCGACACCATATCGTAAAAAGATACTTCCTTTGCGTTCTTTTACAGTGCGATTGTCCAAGGCAAGGTACAGGCAAACGCCATTCGCCTGCTTCTCAGATGATTCACTATCTCCGTGCGAAGTTCACTGCATGACTAAGAGTTACTTTTCACATCGCATCTTTTACATTGAGCATTCAGAGGTTCTCAATTGATGTCCTAACATCCCGTTCCCATGACATGTCATGTCGAAATTAACTCCTTATTTGTTAATATGGATGGATTTAATATTAAGGAGGTTGAGAAAGGCGTCGAGGCCAACAAATACGTGCTTGTTGAAAACCACAAGCGAAAGAGGGAATGCTGGAAACTGTTTCGTCTCATTAAGGTTGGTTGGTTGGTTGATGGGTTTTATTGGCGCAAGGGCCAGGTTTGGCCAAAGAGCGCTAGACAAAGAACTATCAGCAACAGAATTTTAAAAGCGTGGAAAATGATTAAGAGCAGACAGGCTTGGTAAAAAGTCGGAAAAGAGGATGATGAAAGAAAGCTGTGAAGACAAGTTAGTTAATCGGGTTCATATAAAAATGTATTAATTTACTATTATAAGTATCATTTTTTTAACACAACTACTCAAAGGATGAGTCACCAGGAGGGGACGAACCGTCACTCTCCTCCCCACACTCCTCTGCAATGCTGGCAGAGGGCGCGGACGAGACTGTCACTCTCCTCCCCCCCCCCCATGTTCCTCTGCAATGTTGGTTGAGGCTGGGGACGAACTGTCACTCTCCTCCCCCCCAAGTTCCTCTATAATGTTGGTTGAGGGTGGGGACCTCGCTGAGGCCGAGACAGTTTCAATGTTGGTCAGGCGGACCGCGACAGTGGGATGGACACTGCACACCTTTGCGGATTGAGGGCCGGGTCTGCCGCACGTGCAGACTTTCGGCTGGAAACTGGAAGAGACGGTCGGCTGCAAAAGAGAAGGCCCAGAATCAGGTATTCGAAAAATCTGGAGCTCGGGGGAAAAACACCTGAGTCGCTTGGTCAGCTGTAGAGCGCTTGGCAAGGGCGGCGAGAGCTACAGGGCGCGGAACAAAGGGCTGCACGGGTTGTGGCTGAGACTGAACAACCGCGGCAACAGTACGCTGACGGTTGTTGGGAATACCCAACTTGGCCTTGGCAGCAGGGTACGAGAGGCCTTCCAGGGTCTTGAGGCGCTGGATCGCCATCTCGTCCTTCCATTTCATACAGTTGCGGTAGTAAGCAGCATGGGCCTCACCACAGTTAACACAGCAGGCCGCAGAAGTGCAACCTTCCCCGTCATGTTCACCGAAGCCACAATTAGCGCAACGAGCGGAACTCTTACAAAATCGTTGTGAATGCCCGTACCTCTGGCACCGGAAACAGCGCAGAGGACTGGGAATGTACGGGCGAACTCCACAAACCAAGTAGCCAGCCTTGATTTCGGTCGGAACTTTCGGGGAGTTAAAAGTCAAGATTACATTTTTAGATTTAATCAAAGAGCCATCACGCCGGAACATCATACGACGTGCAGCAATAACACCTTGATCTGCAAGTTCAGTCACCAATTCTTCTTCACTGCATGGCAACAGATCAAACTCAGAAATAACACCCCGAGAGGTGTTAAGAAATGGGTGAGGTGCCACTTTGACAGGAATGCCTTGAAGACTAGTGAGGTGCATAAGAGTGTTACTCTGAGAAACACTGCAAGTTTGGACAAGCAGAGGTCCCCAGAGCGAAGCTTCCTCACAGACTGCAAGGGGCCAACTGCAGCGTCCAAAGCTTTAGAAATGAAAAATGGAGATCTGGTGGACAGTCTCTCATTCGGATCGACGGATTCTACAACTAAGTGCGTAGCATGCGTATTCACAGCAATCGAGGGAAGACGACGCTTCGGAGCGACTGGTACAGCTGCCGAAGAAGAGGTTCCACATTCTTGGTCCAGGTCATGGTCTAAAGATCGTTTAAGGGTATGAGACTTGGTAGGTTGAGAAGACGAAGGAGAGTTGTTGTCAACTATCATATTCACAGGTGTCCTAAATTTGGAGTTTTGTTTCTTGTTTCTACCCATGGAAAAAGAAGGAAAATTCGTCTGCAAACTACTCCACCCACCACCGAGCCCTACAAGGGAGAACTGGAGGTCCGCAAGCCAAGAAAATGACGCTAGACACAGTTCTGGAGCTTAAACGTTGCAGATATAGTCCGTTGGCTGTGATCACACGCACTCGGCGGACACTTCGGCCTCCTGGTACCGTCATGCCAACGCCTTTGGCATGATCCCACAGCCCCCGGGCTCACCCTGCCGTGCCATACGACAAAAAAGCCGCTAAAGCCCGGTACACAACTTGGTACATGACTTCTGACTAGAGGTGGGTTAGTCTCTAGCCTCCCGTTTACAGCGAAGTCGGGGGTCGAAGAGGAGTGTTGGTACACAGGAGGCACTTTATCCGGTCTCCTGCGACCTCAGCCGCCAGACATCCCATTTCCACCTCACGGGTCTCCGCACGCGGCAAACATGCAGGTAGGTCTAGCACCCAAACCAGCTAAAAGGAAAAAAAAGAAATCCAAAGAAGACAAATCCTGGCAGGGAACCTAAACGGAATCTCAGCAACCTACGAACTGAGCGGTTAATATAAATCAGTTAGTGGTGGAGGGTAACAAAACCACAAGACCGGGGTGTGAGTACATAACGTGGTAGCGATTAGGTAGAGAATACAACACGGGCAACTAGCCAGTGGAGAAAATAAATAAAAACGAAAAAGCGAGACACAAGACCAGCTAGGGATCGTGGGGCCGCAACTCCCCAACAGCTGGATGAACAGCCGTCCCTGCAAACACCAACAGCACCAAAATAAAAATCAAGCGGTGGCATGACATCAGATGTTGACCAGTCACAAGGTCATCTCGGGCCGTGGGGGGTCTCATTAAGGAACCGGTGAATAATTCTATGTTGTTTGGTCTTGCTTGTTGTTCAAAATGTAGAAAGTGCATAATTGCAACGACAGATATCGACGGTTTAATAAAAGATTGTGGAACCAAAAATCTAACGGACCATATGAAAGTATGCGCACCTCCATCAAAGCGTGGAAGGAATGAGCAATCTAAATACGTTTAAAAAATACATTTGTGTAATCGTAAATAATGATTCCCATTTGTAATATACCTCATGGTCACGGTCATAGTCAGCCATTAATTCTGGATTACGCACAATAGTGGCATTAAAACTGGCACTAAAATTTAGCATTATTAAATATCAAGCAGTTATTGGGATGAATATATATATATATATATACTGAAGAGCAAAACTGAAAACTAAGGAAAAACTTTAGAATTTAAAACGAAAGTTGCAAAATCACCTGTTTTTTAAAACAATTTTTGGTGGGCTTGTTACTTGCATCTATGGCCTTGCAGAAACCCATTTCCAACTGGGTCTTTGTGGAAGTGAGAAAATGCAGAGTTTTTGCTGGTCCTTGATAAAGCCAAGGCTCAGTATTCTCGACACTTTCTACATTCAGTTGTTTTATTTTATTTTTTTATCTTTTCTCCTTTTACTCACACCGGTAGATACATAACCTTCTCTATGTTGTACTTGGTATGAGTCAAAAATATATATATTTTTTTTTGCTTAGGTCTCTTCTTAATAGAATATATATATATCTATATATATATATCTATATATATATATATATGGGATGTAAGGTCAGGTGATGCGTAACATCACAGCCTCTCCTTGACAAATGTCAACCCCGCCTTCTCGTGGTGCATCCTGTTCCCACTAAAGGGGCTCTGACGACCGCCAATAGAGGTATAACTATACCATCGGGATCAGAGGAAATTCTATCCCACACTCACCAACCCGCTTGGCCAGCGTGGTGAGTTATGGCCAAACCTTTCCAAAATAATTCCACAACTTAAATCTATGCCCTCAGTCTCCAGCAGCTGGAATGTACCCTGGCCAAGGCAGCGGCCAGTGCGACATGAAGGCAGAGGGTGCTAAGAATCTCCGGAGGACTGGACTAGGCTGCCATCTGATGCTGACCTTGGCTACGTATAATGGACGCTCCCTATCTTCTGATTCAAGGCTTCTTGAATTGGAAGAGGAACTACAAAGGATCAAGTGGGACATCGTGGGACTAAGTGAGGTAAGGAGAAAAGGAGAAGATCTCATTGAACTGAAAAGTGGACATCTCTTCTACTATCGTGGGATAGATACTGGCAGAACTAGTGGTGTTGGATTTATAATAAACAAGAAACTGAAGGATAAAGTTGTAGAAGTTGAAAGTTCCTCTGACAGAGCTGCACGACTTGTTATCCAACTCTCGAAAAGATACCAGGCTCAGATTATTCAAACTTATGCACCCACCACAAGTCATCCTGAAGAAGAAATTGAAGAATTTTATGAGGAAATTTGTCATCTAAATAATAAAGGTAAGCAGCACTTGAAAATAATTATGGGAGATTTCAATGCAAAAATAGGGCAACGGCAACAGAATGAAACTTCAGTAGGTAAATTCGGTCACGGCAACAGAAACCAGCGTGGAAATACTCTCGTTGAGTTTGCAGAGGCAGAAGGGTTTTTCATCTTGAACTCCTTCTTCAAGAAAAAGCCACACAGGAAATGGACATGGAGACATACAAATGGGACGACAAGTGAAATTGATTTTATTATGTGTAACAAAAAATTCGTCATAGAAGACTGCAGTGTGCTAAACAAGTTCAACACAGGTAGTGACCATAGATTGGTGAGATGTAAGATGCACCTCAACACTAAACTTGAACGTGGCAAGCTCATAAGACAAACAAAATCTATTGACATAACCAACCTTAAAAAACACCATAATACCTTCAAGTTGGAACTGAAGAACAGGTTCTCTGCTTTAGAAGGCCTAACATCGGAAGAAGTGGACATCTCTGAAGTTAACAGAAAAGTAACCAAAGCTCTTATGGAAACAGCAACAAAATTAGCTGGGTCTAAGAACAAGTTGCATGTAAACAAATTATCAGGAAAAACGAAAATGTTGATGCAAAAAAGAAGAGAGATGAGGACAACTAAAGAAGATGTGACTTCCAAAGTGGAATATATAGAGCCATGCAAGACAATAAGAAAAAGTATCACTGAAGACGTAAGAAAATTCAACTGTGAACTAGTGAGGAAAGCAATTGAAAACAACCAAAGCCTAAAGATAGCAAAGGGACATCTCAGTAAGGGAAGAAAACAGATTATGGCACTGAGAAAAGAAGATGGTTCTGTAACAAGAAATAGAGGCGAAATTTTGACAAGAGTGAAAGATTTCTACTCCAAATTATATGAAAGGGATGATACGTGTACTCCAGACATCACGAAAGGTACCAGTACCAGAGTTCATCCAGTCCTTCCAGCAGAAGTTGCACATGCAATCAAGAACATGAAGCTGGGAAAAGCTCCAGGAGAAGATGGAATTACTGTAGACATCATACAAGAAGCAAGTGGAGAAATCGAAACAGTACTCACGCAAATTTTCACTCCATGCCTTAATGAAGGAAAGATTGCTGAGGATTGGAACACCGCTACAATGATCCTGCTACATAAGAAAGGTGACATTGAGGATCTCGGAAACTACAGACCTATCAGCCTCCTGTCAGTAGTTTATAAAATCTTCACTAAAGTTCTTTCACACCGCTTGAAGGTAACACTGGACATGGCTCAACCGAGAGAACACGCTGGATTCAGGAGTGGCTACAGCACAATAGATCATATCCACGTACTGAGAGAACTAATTTGAAAGAGCGAGGGAATATTAACTTCCATTAAGCATGGCTTTTATCGATTATGAAAAAGCCTTTGATTCGGTGAAACCATCAGCAGTTACAATGGCTCTGAAAACCTGCGGTATTGAAGATGCATACATTAATATTATTAATAACATCTATGAAAATGCAAGTGCAAAGATTCGGCTGTTTGAAAATACAACACACGTAAAAATTGGAAAGGGAGTGAGACAAGGTGACACCATCTCTCCGAAGCTCTTTAATGCCACATTGGAGGGTGTTTTTCAGTCGCTGAGCTGGGAAAACAAGGGGATAAAGATTAATGGAGATTATCTAACCCACCTTCGTTTTGCTGATGACGTAGTCATTTTTGCAACTACTCCATCAGAACTGCAGAGTATGATCCAGGAACTTGCTGACAAGAGTAAAGAAGTGGGATTAAAAATGAACTTTCAGAAGACAAAAGTGATGTTCAATGCTTTTACAAGAAATGAAGATTTATCGATTGATGGAGAAAAGCTGGAGATAACAGACACGTACGTTTATCTTGGACAGCAGATATCAAGTGAGGGTCACATTGATGAAGAAATTAATCGGCGTACAAAACTTGCCTGGATAGCTTTTGGAAGAAACAGCATAATTTTCAAGAGCAATATGCCATTATGTCTTAAAAGAAAAGTGTTTGATCAATGCATCCTTCCAGTGCTTACGTATGGTGCAGAGACGTGGACCTTAACTAAAAGAGACATACAAAGGCTGCAGACAACTCAGAAAAACATGGAGAGGTGCATGCTTGGTGTAACCAGGAGAGATAAGAAGAGGAACTCGTGGATCCGAAAAATGACAAGAGTGGAAGACATCATGATCAGAGTTAAATCCCTGAAATGGCAATGGGCTGGACATACTGCCAGAAGGACAGATCATCGATGGACAGCCGAAATTTTAGATTGTATTCCAAGGGACAGGAAAAGGCCCAGAAGAAGACCACATGGGAGATGGGTGGATGAAATTCGAAAGTATGCAGGGGTGACATGGAGGAGACTGGCACAAGACAGACCGTTGTGGAGGAAACTTAGGGAGACCTTCGTCCAGCAGTGGATTGATAATGGTTGACAATGATGATGATGATGATATATATATATATATATATATAATACGTTTATATTTATATATATTTAAATTGAGTGTCGAATTTATAGTTCAAAGCAGATTTGTTCGGGTCATTTTCGGGTCCGGATCGGATACGGTCGGGTCCGAGTTCGGTCCAGTTATGAGACGTCCGGGTCCGAAAATTTTCATCCGTTTCCAACTCTGGAGGTGACCCGAGTAATCCGACGCCTCAACAATGGAGGTGTCCTGAATGGAATACAAGACTTGCCCAAATGTTGGACCTCTGTCATAAAGACACATGGAGATAACTTCGAAGGCCTGTAAAGGAATGTTGTGGAATAAATTCGTTTGTTAAGAGATAACCCACAGTGTGCAAAACTTTTGAAATGACGCTCGTATTATTATTCAGGTTTAGACGAACGTAAGAAACGACCCTCCCACCTATGAAATGTGATGTAGCTACGAAAGTCACATCTGCGCGTGCGCAAGCTAAATTAAGACCTCAAGATAGAGAAAGGCTAAATCGCAAGTCTGTTAGTGTGGCATGTACCATATCGTATCGTGCATCCTTTTAAAGCTCTCGTTTAAAAGGAAAGCTAAATTTCGTTTTGAAGCGTAGTTTACTACAGTCAGGAAAGATGCGTAGCATCAAAAAATATTTTTGTAATGGCTTTTATCACATTTATGCATGAGTTTCTCGTAATTTATGCAAATCCCAATAAGTCACTGCTACGTTTATGTAAAACGTAATGAAATAATGTTCGATGATAATTTAAAAAAGTATATTGTTGAGTAACAAAGAAATTTACTATTGCTACCTCACTTCGTGGGATATCATTCAAAATAGGATTTCAACAATGGTTTTGACTACTTTGTAACGTACCAGGAGATATGACGTACCTGCCAGAAGGACGCACACGACATAAAGGCAGATAGGAATCAGAATAAAACGTCCGCGTAGCTCAATTGGTAGAGTGACTTATTCCGGAATGAGGGGATCCGGGTTCGAATCCTGGCGTGGACAGAAATGACGGAGAAATTTACTTCGTTATAATGGCGCCCGAACTATCCGGATGACCCGACCGTTCAAAATCTCGCATTGGTGTGATGTTATTTCCACACCGCGAGATAGGAAAAATAAGAGAATCCTTTCTCCAGCACTTCAAAAAAAAAAAATAAAAAAAATAAGGGGGAGATGATGTAACGTACAAGGAGATGTGACGTACCTGCCAGAAGGACGCACACGACATAAAGGCAGATAGGAATCAGAATAAAACGTCCGCGTAGCTCAATTGGTAGAGCAACTTATTCCGGAATGAGGGGACCCGGGTTCGAATCCTGGCGTGGACAGAAATGACGGAGAAATTTACTTCGTTATAATGGCGCCCGAACTATCCGGATGACCCGACCGTTCAAAATCTCGCATTGGTGTGATGTTCTTTCCACACCGCGAGATAGGAAAAATAAGAGAATCCCTTCTCCAGCACTTCGAAAAAAAAAAAAAAAATAAGGGGGAGATGATGTAACGTACCAGGAGATGTGACGTACCTGCCAGAAGGACGCACACGACATAAAGGCAGATAGGAATCAGAATAAAACGTCCGCGTAGCTCAATTGGTAGAGTAACTTATTCCGGAATGAGGGGATCTGGGTTCGAATCCTGGCGTGGACAGAAATGACGGAGAAATTTACTTCGTTATAATGGCGCCCGAACTATCCGGATGACCCGACCGTTCAAAATCTCGCATTGGTGTGATGTTAATTCCACACCGCGAGATAGGAAAAATCAGAGAATTCCTTCTCAAGCGCTTCAAAGAAAAAAAAAAAAAAAATAAGGGGGAGATGATGTAACGTACCAGGAGATGTGACGTACCTGCCAGAAGGACGCACACGACATAAAGGCAGATAGGAATCAGAATAAAACGTCCGCGTAGCTCAATTGGCAGAGCAACTTATTCCGGAATGAGGGGACCCGGGTTCGAATCCTGGCGCGGATAAAAATGACGGAGAAATGTACTTCGTTATAACTTCCGTTACCAATTTTCGTTATTTTTTTACATGTGATTTACTTTATTCTTGTCAGGAAAGATGCAGAACATCAAAAAGTCGAAGAAGAAGGCAATACCGTATATTTACTTGGTATTTCTTTTTTTTTTTTCTCTAGTTTTGCAGCAGTGGTGCGGGATAGCTTTATTCTGCTAAGTTCTTTAGCAGGTTATGGGAGATAATTTGTTGCAGGCCGAGCACCAAGGCTACGGTATTATAAGTTCAAAAATAGTTAGGCAGACTCAAACTTGAAATGAAAGATATTTTCTCTGTATTTCTCGCTCATTAGCTGTAGCGCGTATTCACAGGAATAGAGCTTAATATTTGACTAGCCACTCGATTTTCTCTCGGAAGTAAGATTCTTCCATTCCCCTCTCGCGTGCTCCGGGACATTCCGTACTCCCTTGGGCCAAATATCAACTTCTTCTCTCTCCCTCTTTCTCTCTCACTCTCCGAATTCATCTTCCATTGCACCTTGATAACTCCGGCGTTGATTGCCGTCCGATTCAAAGTATTAGCTCCTCAGGAAACACCATCTCCTCCCGCAATAAACTTTTGTTTTTTGGAACCACTTTCTACCTCGAGCGAAGACACCGGCCATAAAAAAAAAAAAAAAAAAAAAAAAAACTTTTATGCCATAAACCTCAACGCTTCGCGTTCTCTGAAATCTGAGTTCCAAACGATCCTAAACTGGACTATTTAATGGACCTTAGTTAAAATAGAGGAAATTAAAATAATTAATTGACCCACCCCCATAAAATAAACCCAGTCAAATCCCCATAAAAATTAATAAAAACTAAATTAAAAAAAATGGTCTCTAAGATGGCGCTAGCGGAAGTGCTCTCTGCACTAGAAAGATAAAATATTGTAGAAGGTGAGCCCAGATGTCTCAGAAACACTAAAGTTCAGAAAGATTTACTACGACACAAACAAAATTACCAGAAACCTATCTAACAATTTTGACCTAACAAATTTTGCCGGAAAAATATTTAAAAAAAAAAAAAAGTAAAATATGACTTCTCACCCTCTCCCCAATATAGATTATTTTGTGGGGCATACAGATTGATTTTGTGTTGAATTTTTTCTCGTTACAACCATCTCATGAAACATATTTGCAAAAGTCCTAACTCTCCTCACAGCTATAGACAGCAGCACAACGTTCTTCATAACAGTTATCTTTTCACATATGCAAAACAGTACGAACATTTCAGTCATCAGTGTTTATTTCCAGCAGCAGGAAGACGCGAAACAATTTAGCATAGTCAGTGGTTGCCAAAGAAGAAAAGCATTGAGAAAATGAAAGTTTGTCACCATTGAGAAAATTAATCTAAGGGAAGCTAACTGAAATACGATAAGAATTGAGATATTTTTTACGAAATCACGGCGCTGAAACAGGATAGTTGTTTGAAAAACTTCTTAGTAAGTTGTTTTTTCCAACAACTTGTTAAAAACAGAGAGATTTTGCGAATGTAAATGAATACCGTTGAGCAAGAAAATGTTAAAATTAATTTCCCCAAGTCTTCTATTTTTATCACCAAATCTTCCGAAAAAGACTATGTTTCGGCAAGAAAAAAATCTAAGGAATCAGTTTAAAAGACCCTTTGACGAAGTCCTTTATTATATCCTAACATTATTCTTGTGAAAATATAAAAACACATTCTTTAAAAACAGAAAAATGTCTTCACATTAATGTATCACACTCAAATCTAATGCTAGTTTTGTGCATTTACTTTGCACAAAACTAGCATTAGATTTGAGTGAAAAGATAATATATTTACCTAAAGTGCTTTGAAGAAATTTTAAAGTAAGAATTTACTGAAGCAAAAGTTTTGCTTCCTAACAGTGTAATATATCTAGTCTCTGATTCCTCCCCCCCCCCTTTCCTCGGAAAAAAAAATCATGACTGTTGTGAAGGTGTAATCCCATAACCGTAGCAAGATCTGTTTCTTGCCTTTAAAATTTTTTTATGAAATTTCCTGTTGTGAGGGAAATTTGAAGTTCAGTAACTATCGACTGATTTTACGGAAGAAGAAAAAGATACAGGAAAGGACAAAAAAAGAAACACGAAAAAAAAACTGAAAGGCTGCATCGAAACAATGTTTCAAAACTTGTGTAGAAAATAAGAAAAGATTGCTTCGTAGCAGGAAAAAGAATGATAAAATTGATCTTAACATAGCCTCTAAATGTGCTGCTAACCTTATGTAAATTAGTAGTCGGGTAAGGTAACATGTCTATCATTGTCTTATGGTAGAAGCATTCAGATATATCAGTTGTAGAGCATTTACGCATAAAATTGTCTTATACTTGGCTACAGTAAATTTTTGTGCCGTTTACGTCAGCAGATGCCGTTTACGTGAGGATTTGTTTTGTAGATTTGAGGATTCGTTTGAGGATACGTTTTGTAGATTTGAGGATTCGTTTGAGGATACGTTTTGTAGATTTTGTGGGATTCGTTTTGTCAATCTACAAAAATGAATCCTCAAATTTTTCGTTTGAGGATTCGTTTTGTCAATCTACAAAACGAATCCTCAAATTTTTGTTTTCTGTAAACAGCCATATTTAAAAAAATCTTCCAGGGTAGGCAGTGCGTAGAACTTACATAACTTCTCCATTGAATATTATTCCACTAAAAAGTTTACGTAACTTCTCCATTGACTATTATTCCACTAAAGCCGTGGTGCAGTGGTCCAAGCGTTGGCTTTTGATCGTTCGTCCGAAAGGGGTCCGGGTTCGAATCCCGGTGAGGTATGGATGTTGTGTTTATCTTACGGTACTGGCTCTCTCCCATCCCTGGAACCAGTGAGCCTAAATTAGGGACGAGTGACTGCGTATAGCCAGCCCATTGAGTTGCTCACGGTGGTCGTTAAACCTCCAATCCAAAAAAAAAAAAACTTTTCCGTTAAATATTGTTCAAAATAATTTTTCTAATATTTTTAACTATACGTTTCATTGTCTGAAGCCGATCAGTATATGTAGCACTATTAATACAGCGGATTCATGTTGGGGATGTTACGAAGACAAAACAGTAAAATGTAATAATTTCTTGTAGCCAACATAAATCAAGCCAAATTATTATTTCAGACCTTAGTGAAAAATCGCAAAAAGCAGTAAAATCATTGAGCCGAAATTTGTTTTTGTTTTTTTATGTATACACAGCGAAACATTTTTTTTTTCTTAATTTCCACGTAATATTTACGTTCATAGTTATTTCGTTTAAGGACGCCTCCTTTTTTCCCTTGCTAATTTTTTAAAGGAATGTCGCATTACTATTCTTTCAAACTTTTCATTACTGGTGGAAAAATACTTTTTCGAACAAATTTTAAGAACATTGCACCCACTTATGACCAAAATTTTCTAAAAAGGCATTAGTATAAATTTGCATTTTTTAAATTTAGTTTTTCTTAATTTTATTCTCTTCGCAATTTTTTTCCGGATGTAATCAATCGAAAAAATAATTTTCAGGTATTTCTAAACAAATGAAATTGAGATTTCTTGGCACGTGGAATACGTTACTGCAAGAACAGACAGAGAAAAAACAATAGGTTTGATAATATATTAATGCTTTCGTATTTACGGAAAGCCATTGCTCTGCTGAACAGATTTTATTCTTCTCTCGTCTTCTGTATTATTTGCTTTGCTGGAGGAATCCATTAAAATAAGCGATACGCTTTAACCTTCAGTCTCGAGAAAGAAGTTATGGAACTAGAGCATTTTAGCACGATATCGTTGAAGAGATTTCTACCTCGTGACGCTGGAATGGCAGCAGAACCAGCCATATATTATTCACGGTTAAGAAATTGTGTATCATGACTTCGGTAAGATCAGCCGACCGTTACGCCTCGGATCGGGAAGAGCAAATATATCTGACCGATGGACAGAAAGGTCGTGGAATGGATATTTATAAAGCGCCCGTGCATCGCTAGTTCCAAGCCATTAATTTTTTGGTTGTCTCCCAGGATGATTTTGATCTATCTGTGCTCTGACCTCTCACACCAGAAGGGATATAATTTTCTTTTAAAAGGAAATAATACCATAAAACCCGTATGACAAGGAAGAAAGCCTTGACTGGAGATGACAATCGTTATTGCCTCCTCGGTATTTCGGATTCGGAAAATAGGAAGGAAATAAAAAAGGAATGAATATATGCTTTGAAGTGATTTTTTAATGAAAGTCAGAAGTACCGTGCATTAAAATGAAATTTGCTAAGATTCTCATTTTCCGCTCGAGCTTTCGGTTTGTGTTTGTCTGTCCGTGTGTCAATACCATATATCTGCGCTTATTAGACGGATTTCAGACTATGGCAATAATCCCCCATAGCTTTTGTTCAGTTTTCGATACTACTAGCGGTCGTAAATACCGATGGCTATTTTTTTCGTGTATTCAATAACACATCTTCTTAAAATACGAAGGTCATTTAAAAAGTTTTGCACACTGTGGGTTGTCTCTTAAAAACCGAATTTATTTCACAACATACCTTTACAGGCCTTCGAAGTAATCTCGATGTTTCTTTATGACCGCGGCCCAACGTTTAGGCGTCTTGTATTCCAGTCAGGACACCTTCATTGTTGAGGCGTCGGATTACTCGGGTCACCTCGAGAGTTGGAAACGGGTGACAAATTTTGGACCCGGACGTCTCATAACTGGACCCAATCCGGACCCGATCCGGACCCGTAACTGACCTGAACAAATCTGCTTTGAACTATAAATTCGAAACTATATATACCTCGTATACTTAAGAGCAGAGCCGAAAACATAAGAAAAACTTGAGAATTTAAAACGAAAGTTGCAAAATAACCTGAAGATCAAAACGCGCAACGCAGCAGTTATGAAAATTCTGAATTCACATTCTATTAAGAAGAGACTGAAGCAAAAAAATTTTGACTCATACCAAGTACAACATAGAAAAAAGGTTATGTATTGACCGGCGTGAGTAAAAAGAAAAAAATAGAAAAACTGAATGTAGAAAGTGTCGAGAATACTGAGCCTGGGCTTTATCAAGGACTATATATATGTAAAATACACTGAGTGGCCACTTTATTATGACCATCCCCTCAGTACTTCGTTGGGCCACTTTTTGCCTTTAACACTGCGTCGATTCTTCGTGGCATAGACTCCACGAGATGTTGATAGGTGATTTGTGGAATCTGAGACCATGTTTGATGAATAGCACTTTACAGGAGTGTGAGATTGCAGGGTTGTGGGTCTAGCTCTCTGATGGCTCGTTCAACTTCATCCCACAAATTCTCAATGTGGTTGAGATCTAGAGATTGTGGGGGCCACCTAAGCAAAGTAAACTCACCTACATGTTCCTGAAACCAATCCTGTACAGTACGAGCACTATGGCAGGACGCATTATCTTGTTGAAAGTAGCCATCGCCACTGGGATAAACCATCCACATTACAGGATGTTCTTGGTCCGCAACGATATTTAGATATGATGTGCCAGTCAGACGTTGATCAACACGGAATTAAAGGGCCCAAAGCATGCCAGGAGAACGTTCTCCAAACCATAACGTTGCCTCCACCAGCTTGAAGGGTTGTAGCAATGCATTTGGAGTCCGTGCTTTCGTGCTGTTTCCGCCAAATTCTCACTCTGCCATCGGCGTGGTGCAACTGAAAACGTGATTCATCGGACCACATAATGTGTTCCCAATTATCGACTGTCCAATCCTTGTGCTCCTGTGCGAACTGGAGATGTTTTTTTCTTGTTAACTGCAGACAGCAGAGCTGTTCGAACAGGCCTTCGGCTGCCATATCCCATCCGATGCAGTGTACGGCGAACAGTGCGTGCAGAGATCATTTGAGTGGATCCTTGATTAAGATGGTCTGTAATTTGCTGCACTGTTGCCCTTCTGTTGCTTGTTAGCAGTCTGGACACTCTCCGTTCCGCCTGAGCAGTCACTAGTCGATGACGACCACGCGTTGCACGTAGAGACCAAGTTTTTTGGCTGACAGTCTAGTCTTTAAACGCTTTAATAACAGCTGCTCTGGAACATTTCACGAACGCGGCGGTTTCGGTGATACTCGCTCCATGGCTCCGAGCTCCTACAATCATCCCACGTTGAAAGTCCGTCAAATTACATTTTTTATCCATCTCGTCACCCCAAAATCTCTTCTACTACTGTCGCAAGCACTAAGCTTCCCCTTTTTATACTAGCCTCACCCTCTGTCGGCAACAGCGTGCAGCCATAGCTCATTTGGTTAAAACTGTCAGGTGATCATAATAAAGTGTCCACTCAGTGTATACATTTGGGCAAGTCTTGTATTCCAGTCAGGACACCTCCATTGTTGAAGCGTCGGATTACTCGGGTCATTTCATTAGCGGAGGTGTACCAGGCTTGACAGATCGTGATGCACGCCTTGTGGGCCGCATTGCTCGAACCTGATAGGCGCAAGACAATATCACAAAATACTACCGATTGGTACAGTAGATCAAGTCGCCATGTGACTGCAAGTACATTGTAACGTTTACTAAAACGTTTAGTGTTCGGAAGTCGCTGGCCCACGAAAGTAACACTGTTAACTGCACGACAACAGGTTCAATGCCTTGCCTCGGCAAAAGCACACTGACAGCACAGAGGACTGGAAGCGGATAGCCCGGAGTGATGAAAAAGGAAGCGGATAGCCCGGGGTGATGAAAAAGGAAGCGGATAGCCCGGAGTGATGAAAAAGGAAGCGGATAGCCCGGAGAATGTAGATCTAGCGTCAGCTTCATGTAGCAATGGACCTTTTATGTCAAGTTGGAACACTACAGACTACTGGTGGATCAGCAATGGTCCGGGGTGTCTTCATGTGGAATGCTTTGGGGCTTTTTATATGTCTGCAGTCGACTTTGAGTGCCCCAAAATATGTGGACATCCAAGCTGACCATTTATACCCATCCGTGTCCAGCATGCATCCCAGCATGCATCCCCGTGGCAATGGCGTACGTCAGCAAGATGAGTGCCCATTCCACAAATCCCATGTAGCTACTTCATGGTTACAAGAATGTTGTAGTGAATTGGAAACGCTTCAGTACACACCTAGAACCCCGGATTCAAACCCCATATATATTTGGGATGTCGTAGAACAGGATGTTCGCACACGTGTCCCATCAGCTGCGAAACTGAGCGAATTATGGACAGCTTTGGTGGAGGCGTTTTTGGTGATACTTGCAGAACATTTTTGTAAGCTTATGGAGTCCATGCCTCATTGTGTGGCCGCTCTAAGTACAACACAAGAGATGGGCCAACATATTCCTAGGTAGATATCTCTAATTGAATGGCACTTCAGTGTATATCCTGTTTCTCTGTCTCCGCTTTTACAGTAATAGTCTGATTTGAAAAAAATATTTTTGCGTAAGATCACTACCACTATAAGGAACATTTTGCTTATCGTTTCTACTTGTTCACGCTGGAGGTATAAATTATTATTTCTGTTTGAGTATAATCAGCATCATCGTCAACAACCATTTATAATCCACTTCCAGATGAAATTTTTTCCAAAACTCTCTGGTTTAAAAGATTCTCTTCCATATATTGCTCTGACACTTTTACGAATTTTCTCCACCCATCTGCCACGTGGTATCTTTCTGTGTCATTTCCTGTCGCTTGAAGTCCGGTCTAGTATTTCAGTTGGTGGACTAGCAATACGTCCAGCTCATTGGCACTTGAAGATATTTACTTTGATGGTCACGTCATCTACTCTTACTATCTTCTTAAATCATGAGTTCCATTTCTTATCTTTATTGGTTACAACAAGCATGTATTTCTCCATGCTTTTTTGAGTTGTCAGCAGTCTGTGTATCTTTTCTAGTTAAGGTCCATATCTCTATTCCATGAGTAAGAACTGGAAGGATGCATTGATTAAACTCTCGTCTTTTAAGCCGCAATGGTAAATTACTCTCGAAAATTGTACTATTTCTTCCAAACGCTCTCCAAGTAATAATTTCCTTTCCTATGTGATTTTCGTTTGACACCTGTTGTGCAACATATATGCAGCTCTAAGTTGCTCCTAAAGTTGCTCCAATAACGTCTATATCTTCAATTTTTGTGAAAGTATTGTATCTATGGTGTTTTTAGTAAGTTTGTCTCTAATCCTACTTTCCTACTGTTGTCAGGATGTACTTGAAAAACAGATTATGTCTTCAACAAATCGACAGTGGGTAAATAAATATTCATTAATCTTTATCTCCTTGTTTTGGTAGTCCATTGTTTGATATTCCGTTAATTTTAATCCCTATGAACTGATTATCTAAGAAGTGAATATTTAATCTCTTCATCGAAAATTCTAATGTTGAGAACTCAAATGAAACAATGTAAAACTTACCGATTTCTTCCCTCGCCGTCTCGGTGATCGATAGGTCTGACGCACTCTCTTCATATCATTCATCCAAGACGGTCTCGAATGAAGTGGTGTGCTTGCCTGATGACCTTGGCTCTTTCCCTGACTTAGAACCAGTGGTCCCAAGTATGTGATCATATGTAGAGGATTTTAGGAAGGGAGTGTCTGACCCCAGGTCTTAAACAACCCTTAGAAATAGGAAGCTAGGAGATTTGGGCTAGAGTGCCCGATAGGAAAGTCGCACGGAAGCGAGGTAGAAGACGCCCTTGTTTACTACCGCGGAGCCAGTACCCGGTATCCGACGGCTTAACGTGCCCATCCGACGCACGGTGGATATTTAATGGATCGAGCGTTCGTACCTGCCTGGAATCAAACCTGAGGTCCTTTCCGTGGCAGTCACGGACGTTATCCACTAGGCCACCTGCGGTCCTGTGGTCCCAAATTAGGGACGGGAGAGTACTTATAGACCTTAGGTGGTCGTCGTCAACCCCGAAACAACAAGACTCATTTTCATGGTGGATGTTAAACTCCAGAACAACACTAATTTTTATGATGGTTGTTAAATCCCGAAACAACAACACTCATTTTCATGGTGGTTGTTAAATCCGGAAACAACAACACTCATTTTATGGTGGTTGTTAAACCCCAAAACAATACCACTCACTTTTATGATGGTTGTTAAACCCGGAAACAACAATACTCATTTTATGGTGGTTGTTAAACCCTGAAACAATAACGCTCATTTTTATGGCGGTTGTTAAATCCCAAAAAAAACAACACTCATATTTATGGTGGTTGTTAGACCCCGAAACAACAGCACTAATTTCTCTGGTCATAAAATTCTGTAGTGAATATGTTTTTTTACTTCTCTAAACCTAGAAAAATATGTGGCTTTTGTGAAAGTATAAATTAGAACTGACGTTATTAGACAGTTTTCCCTCCCGTTTCTGCCATAATATAGTTTGCAGTGGATATGTTGTTAACGGTCTGAAGAGAAAAATTTTAAATTAACTAAAGATGGTATGTCGTTGTGGACTGATTTCTGGTTGATTGTACTCAGCGCAGAAGTTCTCTGTGATTAATCAATGCTTGTAAACCCCTCATTCGTTCCCGTCGAGCAGCTGTGCGTAATCAAGCTGCTTGTAACGGCCCTCGCTACTCTCTCGTCGCCTTGCCTAAAACTTGTTCGGCGTTAGAAACCCCCGAGTGCCGTCACACCGTGGTGGTTCATTACCAGTGCGGTAAGACGCCATTAGTTTCACTTTTGTGTCTGAGAAACCAACTAATTGTGTTGAAAGTAGGAACACTCTGTAATAATACGCCAAGGCTGATATTTTTTGAGCACTTAAAAAAATAATTTAATCGTTGCTCCAAGAATGATAGTTTCAGTTTCCGTAATTTTCATTTTGTCAGCGAATGAAAAAAGTTTACTCTTCTTTATTCTTCGTGGTCATGTTATATAAGCTCTTAATTCTTTAACGACCAGAGTCTTGAAATTTTGTATTGCTCAGAATATCATAACGCCCAAAACTGTTCGTTGCCCTTTTCAGAATTTCTTCCCTCCCGTTTACACGTTAACAAAAGAAGGATTACCACTCTCTCACCACATGAAGCTTTCCTATCTGTAGTGGTGATGTGCATTGACCTTCTGTTGCTTTTCGCGGGGCGATCACTGTATTCTTCCACAGAAAAGGAAGGTAGTGATTGTCTCCGGAAAATGTCCCCGGGAAATCATGGCCTTTTCCGTGGAAGAGTTCATAATATCGCCAGGTAGATGCCAACGATTGCTTCACTTATTCGTTTAGCGACAGCAATAATGGCTGAGGATGACTTCTGCTAATCCCGTAGAGGCTGTATCAACTCAAGGAAGAGATGTGGGTATAGGAAATCCTATTCACTCTAAACAGGCGTTTTCGGGAATTATGGTCTTTAAAGGGTTAAAGCTAATAACTCACTCCACTCTTAGGTCGAGAAAAATGTTCTCCCTCCCACTCCGATTTCTATACTGGGTGAAAATACGCTTCGCAATACCCTTCACCAATCTTCTGGACAACATAAGCGTCCTCTTTGACTCCGTTCTTCGTGCGTCTATATCGTGCAAACCGAACAAAAAGGTATCCCTTCCTCGCCGAAACAAGGCTTACATGTTTCATTGAAAATTATGGTGGTGCTAATCTTTCTTCTTAGGTGTCTTCGAAGATATTAATCCCTACACGCCGAAGCATCAAAACAACTCGTTAGAATAATTCATTAGCGTATGCAATTACTCTACTACAATACGTCACCCATTACAGTCGGGTGGTCAGACATAGTTAATATGTTTACAAAAGATTTTTTCTCTTGTTGTTGCTTTAGTACGCAGCAAAAACAATCTTGCTAGCCCAGCACTATGTTGCCGCTGCCGAACCGTCAATAAAATGTCCGGGCGGCCAACAGAAGGGCCAGTAGTTCAGGCCAACAGCTGGCCAAAAGTTGGCACCCCATCAGTTGTCATATGCCACAACAGGGCCATCAGTGGTCCATCACAGGCAGTAGCTGCCACAAGTGGCCCATCAATGGCCCTGCAAGCACGTGCCAGAAATGATGGCTAGCCTAATGTGGTCCGCTAGTGGGCCGTTAGTGGCAGCCAGCAACCACGTGACGTGACGTAACTGGTGGCTTGCCGAATCTTGTCCTCCAATTTCCCAGTAGTAGCCATAATAATAATAATAATAATAAAGCAAGGATAACCGCAGTTTCCTAAAGCTACAATCTTTTTTTCTACCCTTACGAAGCTTGTGAATTAACGCAATGCGCTGGGGAAATTTTCTCAACAGACCGGAAAAACACCCGTTTCGCTACCGACAGGACTAATTCACTACGCTCGGACATGTGCTGGAAGCTATCAGTTTGGTATGCAATTTGTAATCGAATGCTTCCCTCTTTCATTTTACAATATTGAGAGGTACTTTTCATAAAAGTCAGTTTCATATAATTGATAAATTAATTTTTTCAACGTAACGATAGTTTTTTTTTTTTAAGGGAACTTAACTTATTTTCAAGGCGTGTACATACTTAGAGTCGCTTTCCAAAGTTTTGTACTGTCCTTGCCGTCTTCAAAAGAGATTGTTGAATAAATATAGATTTACCCGGGTTCATGTCACATTCTGTTACATTTTTAACATTGTGTCATTCCTTTTCGTTGTCCGAAGCTACATTTGTTTTAAAGAGTAAAAGACATTTTATTTTACTTCTCGTTATTTTTAGAAGCGAATTCCTCCCAGTCTTGTGTATTCAGCCCATGGATGAGTACACCACATAGCGTTGCTTTTTTTTTCTTTCAAATAATTAATAAATTTTGTACGCGTATAATTTTTTTCCCCAACAAACGCTGTTTAAATGGTTTTCCAGGATATGTGTTTCAAGCGGTTTCAAATTTTTTCTTGTTATTCATCCACTCCATTCCATGAATTGTTATTCATGGGAATGGAGTGGGAGTATTTCATGGATGTAATCTAGTATTTCACGGCTTAATCTGATATCTTCGTCGACGTAAAATTTCATTAGGAAATTAATTCGCCTCTCCACATATGGATTTTTTCTTAACATCCACTAAAATAACACGATGGCGATAGGGTCGTCTTCAACTAACTGGTACCATGAGAGACACAGCAAGTGTTGCTTCTGCGCATGCGCAGTCCCGATGCTCCCACCTGCTGTTGGGGGTTGCATTGGTTGCCAGCAACGGGCCACTAGTGACACTTGCTTGGAGGCCCACAATTCACGGCGATGCTGCAGGGCCATCAATGGCTCGCCAACTGATAGCGCTGCCACCAACGGACCACTACCGGGCCGTGAGCGGCAGATTTCAGCCAGCAGTGACCCATCACTGCCAGCTGGTGGCCGGCAGTTTCCCAGCACTTGTGTTTTTGCTGGGATACCCTTGGCGCCAGTTGTCTGGAACATATCCGTTCTCATGATACTGCACAAAATGACACACATAAAGGTACCTTCTGACTAAATGGTGAAAATTGAAATAAAGGTACTTACTCGCATATTAAATGCAAACGCGGTCTGAGAATCCCACAATACTGATACACAAAATGAGTAACAGCCGATCGGACACTAGACACTCGCAAATGTAGCGACCAATGACACACCGTTGCGTAATTTCATAGCTTGTGTTGCACTGTGACGGCAACACAATCTTATTTTCTTATAAAATGGAGTTGAGAAACAAAATATAAATTTCTCTAATACTGTGCGTTGTTTATTTTTAAAGAAAACAGACGTTTGAAGTATCTTGACGTTCACCACGACCTGTTTACTGTACTTCCCGAAACCAATTTGGAAATGGTCAATAAATCAATCCTTGTTTGATGGAACCACAAGCTTAACATACGAACAACAAGTTAGTAAAATCATGCAATGCATTGATTATAACATACTAGAAATCATTACTCAAGTTATTACTCAAGTTATGAGGAAAATGGCTGTGGAATAAATCTCACTCCTGTGCCCTGACCTTTGATCCCATTTCGATGATATTCAACAGAACTGGTTTAGTATACCTCCGAAATAACATGATAAAGTTTTGTGGCAATCGAAGCAATTTTACGTAAGTTATGATGCATAAGGGCTACGGAATAGATCTCGCTTTTGTGTCCTAACTTTGACCCCATTTCGCCCATTTCGCCCATTTCGCCCATTTCAATAAGATTTGTCCTCAGGCAGGTCCCTACAATATACTAGCATTTCATCCAAATCGAAGCATTTTTACGTAAGTTATGATGCATAATGGCGATGGAAGTGATTCCGCTCCTATGTCCTGATCGTTGACCCCCATTTCGCCAATTTTCAATAGGGATTCTCCCCAGGTCGTCCCCTACCGCATACTAAAATTTAATCGCAATGGAACCTTTTGTACGTTAGTTATGACGCATAAGAGCAGTGGAATGGTTCCCGCACCTATGCTCTGACCTTTGAACCCATTTCGTTCACTTATAATAAGTTTCCTTCCCAGGTGTTCCCCTACCACATACTAAAATTTCATCGAAATCGAACGATTTTTACGCGAGTTATCGTGCGGACGAACATATGCACAAAACGCGTGACGTAATGAGGCAGATGGGAATCGCGACCATCTGCTCGCAAGAGTGTGACGTCATAAAACTTTAATAGAATCCACACACAACGCGTGACGTAATGAGACAGATGGCGTGACCGCGTGCCAACATCTAATGATACGACGACATGACACTACACTAAAAACGTGGTAATTCGGGGTGGTTGTTTAACCCACTAAATGAATTTTCCTAAAGTCGAGATCAAACTAAATCGATTTCTGTTACCAGAAAACGGTAGGTTAACGACTTTCATCAAAATCCTTAGAGCCGTTTTCAAAATAAAATTTACATACATACAAGAATTGCTCCTTTAAGGTGAAAGTTAAGTAATTTTGCTTCCTGTATTTCGAATGGAAAAATTTCTGTACACATTTTCTTCCCAATTAATGTGTTCCCAAGGATGAAAATTTGAACATCGATTAATATATCTTCATTTTATAACTTGGAATATCTAATATTTTCTAAAACAACCATAATTATGCAATCGAACATTTGTTTGTCTACTGACGTCATCAAAGTATAGGTCGCGCCATTCGTTTTCTGGTTTCAACACCACCAAAGGAAAAGTTATTGATTTTTAATATAATTATGGTTATGTTTTAGAAAATATTAAGTATTCCAAGTTATAACACAAAGTTATTTTAATCGATGTTCAAATTTTCATCCTTGGGAACACATTAATTATGAAGGAAATGTGTACAAAAGTTTTTCCATTGGAAGTATAGGAAGCAAAATTACTTGACGTCCACCTTAATAATATGGGATAAGGGCGATGGAATGGATCGCAATCGTATGTCCTGACCTTTAACCCCATTTCATCCATTTTCAATAGGGTTCGTCCCCATGTAGTCCCCTACCACATATTGAAATTTCATCGAAATCGAACCATTTTTACGCACGATATGACGCATAAGGGCAATGGAATGCATCCCGCTCTAATGTCCTGACTTTTGACCCCACTTCACCCGTTTTGAATAGGGTTTGTCACCAGGCAGTCCCCTACCACATAGTAAAATTTCAATGAAATCGAACCATATTTACGCAAGTTATGACGCATATGTGCAATGGAATGGATCCCACTCCTACGTCGTGACCTTTGACCCCATTTGTCCCATTTTCAATAGGTTTCGTCCCCAGGTGGTCCCCTACCACATATTAAAATCTCAGCGAAATGAAACCATTTTTACGCCAGTTATCGTGCGAACGGAAGGACGGACAAAGCTGGAGCATATACGCTTCTTCAACGTACGGTTGAAAGCGTAAAAAAGAATCTAAGAAAATTTTGTAAATAATTTCTTTGCGACTGTAACAGAGGTTTCAGCAAAGCAAACATGCAAAAGCATCTGGCGGATGTTTAGATAGCTTCGATCATTAAAAATCGATTGCCTAGAGTTTCAGTAATGAATGTCATCAAACTCGGAGACAAATCAAAGAGCAGTTGCATTTCGTATATTTATAGAATGAAGACACATAAAGACGGCGGGGAAACTGTGTCTCAGAAGAGCGAAAAGCGGAGAAAATGTGCTTCAGGAAAACGGGAAATATGTGCATCAGGAGAGCGGGGGAAATGTACCTCAGAAGAGTGGGGGAAAGTGTGCAACAGGAGAGGGAGAATGATGTGTCTCAAGTGAGCGGAGAAAATATGCATGAGGAGAGCAGGAGAAATGTGAATCAGGAGAGCGGGAGAAATGTGCATCAGGACAGCTGGGGAAATGTGCATCAGAAGAGTGAAAAAAATATGCCCGAAACACCGGATCTTTCCCCTCTGACATTGAATCGCAATCTGTACCTATCATAACAGAGCAGAAGATAGGTACAGATTGCTCTTCAGTGTCAGAGGGAAAATATCCTGTGTCGAGCAGCATCTTACGAACGAGAGTGCTGAAGGATAACTTGGCGCACAAGAACCTTGCGTATCTAAAAATCATTCAAGCGTCTTCTCTCTTTCCGAGAGAGTCTCTTTAGGTAGCCTTAGATGCTGCAAAGAACGGCAAAACTTGTCAGCTGAGAACAAGAACAATCAATATCTTTAGGTCCAGTTAATCGTGCTGCACGTTATTTGGTACGAATACTTTGTGTGCTGTTCGTTACAAATTCCTTATGCTTTGTTTGCTACTTGGGATCGGAGCCATACGGTAGTTTATGGCTAAAATCCAACGAATCCATAAATCTACAGCGAGTACTTCCCAGTATCCAAACATGTCTATGGTGTGCTTAAATAGTGTTAGTGGGGTCCCTTGATGATTCTCTATAGACATCCCCTTGACGACTAGCGGAGTTCGCATGTTCGATGGCAACGACGTTACCGCCTTTCGCTGTTGGATCATGTTTAGTTAATTCAAGAAACATGAAATGCACTCGCCAGCGAAATCACCGGATCTCTATCCCATGAGAGCACCTTGCACTTCACGGCGACTGTCATTTCAGTTAATTCGTTCTTGTAGACTTCACTGAGTAAAATGGAACTTCTGTTTGTGAAGTAGTGTACCAAATAAGCTTAGAAAGTATCGCATTTATGCACGATGGTTTAGCATCAGTCAAATAGCACGGCATCCGATTCAAATAACTATGGAAAGCACTGGTCATATTAACGCGACTTCTTTGCTTGCTTCTCTTGGACAGACATGTGACTACGAGCAGGACGGGAACCGGAAAACTTGTGGTATTCCAGCAATACACCAGCCTCTTGATTAGATCTTAACTGCCCGAAAGGAAAGGACAGATAGTCAACTGAAACTCGTATATTCTAAAGCGAGAGCAAGCTCGTTTTTCAACCGTGCCTCTATACCCGGACGGTTTAACCCTTTAAGTGGCTGGGACGAATTAACTCGGGCTTAGCGAATTGGGCTGAAAACAGCTCGAACGAGTATATTCGTTGTCTGAGAAGTGTGCTGAACGTGGCTGGAATGAGTGCTGATTCTGTGCATCAAAAAGTGTTGCTTGCCTGTTAGAATTGTCATTCATTGTGGTGATTTTAGGGATGACTGACCCTAATCCAATTTAACTGATTACCTGCTAAAATGACTATAACAATGGCGACCAACCTAAGAAAGGAGAGAGAAGATGTTCAAGTTCCTAGTTTCTACCGAGTGGCATGATATTCGTATCGGGAGCACTAACTAGCTTATCATCATCATACCATGGTGTCAGGGAGATTCGCTCATCCCCATCTTTCCGTGGACTGGAAGTGTTGTGGTTCAAGGAATACCTTACCACATGATACAGGTTTATGGATGTTACTGCTGAGATAAGAAAACGAAGAAATTCTTTGGATACAGCTTTCGTAAAACCCGGCCGTTATGTGAATATTTCTGTTTGAGGAGAGCAGAAATTTTTGGATGCTATTTGGTTCAGGTATATCGGCCGTTTAAAGGGTTAAATTAAAACTGAATTTTTTCAACCTTTACAAAAAAATTAACTATTTAACAACGGAAAACATTCGTATTTTCAGTAATAAAGACAGTTAATGATATTGTTCCTTGACTTGAAAACTACTATTACCATCAAGAACAGCAGTCTGTTGTTAATCGCGTTTCGATTAAACTTCAGTTATCGAAAGACTTGTGCACATCACGTTTAACGTAGGGAAACTTTTTCAGAGTTCT
Organism: Macrothele yani; assembly: GCA_039090855.1. Taxonomy (NCBI): domain Eukaryota; kingdom Metazoa; phylum Arthropoda; class Arachnida; order Araneae; family Macrothelidae; genus Macrothele; species Macrothele yani. The sequence continues at coordinate 31,997,795 of CM076989.1, read as the reverse complement.
TCAGTTGAGATTCCACGCGTAGTTGTGCAGAAACAGCCATAAAAATTAAATGAATAAACCTCGCAGCATAAGTGAAACATCCTTTACATCAATTGACCATTAAGGAAAGGTCTGATGAGTTTCATCCGAGAGGATTGTCTCTGCACCAGCAGATGAGTCGGATTTTCGAGTTCGGAGGAAAAGAATAGAAAGAAGAAATCTCTTCATTCCAAATAAAGACCGGCCATTTATCAAAATCTCCTCCACGCAACAAAGCACTTAAGCATACTTAAACGAATTTTTCTCCGATACTACGCCAGTGTGCCAACACATTTCCGACAAACTCACAAAAGAAGTAGAAATAGTGCTGCCAGAACTATTTTTCTTCGAGCTCTTCCTGATAGCTGATTACCCGTCGTATCAGTGCATCAGCACAGAAGGAGAGACAAATACCCCAAAACGCCGGCATCAATTAAGAGAGACTTCATCAATCATTGGGATAAACACGCTCTTCTCCGACGCATGCCCTCCCCGCATGAAAGCGCCCCCGCCCCCACCAATCTCCTTCCATCCAACGGTGAGTGTATCCGGGTGCCCTCCTGACAATTGCTGGAACCCGTAAATGTGACGTCTGCGGTAAATCTCTGTAATTAACTGATGGTGTTGTGTACGGACTCAATGGTCGAGGACGATGAATTTTGGTTATTTGCGACTCAAGAGTCTTTGCGCATGTCGCAGTTTGCTTCCAGGTGGTTTAAAAATTTTACTTGAACGCGCATAAAAACTATAATTCAGTTATTAGTATTACACGGTTAGCTTTTCAGTCATTTAATTGCTGCACCAAAACTAATTACTTAGCTCTTAAGCATGCACTGGAAACTGGAATATAAAAACACGCAATTTCAGTACAGTTGTCTCAAAAAATATTCCTTGTTGTTGACGATATACGTAGCGAAATACGTTATATTGTTTACCACTTGCATAGAAAAATATGTTATGTTGCTTACCATATCACAAAAAAGTGTAGCAAAATGTCTTCCATTGCGTACTACGATCAGAACGCGTATCTAAGGACATTGTGTGGCTTACTAAGCAACCAAATAAGACGTTATTATGTGGCAGTGGAGTTGAGAAGGACGACTGATAGCTCCCCAAACCCCCGCTTTACGTGGGCGGGGGCGTGTGGCTAGCGACTAAATGGCCTCAGCAAGAAGAATTTACAAAATCTTTTACGGAAATTTATACTAGTTCGACTTGAATCTTTGACTGCAGCTTTGAGTGAAGTCTTAAAACGAGAAGCAATTTTTTATTTTATTTTTTAATCGCGGTTTTAATTCACTTGTACAAAAACTGGTTGGCAGAAAAGCAGCTATTCCAAAGTACTTCAGGCGTGTTTTCCCAAACATAGCATTAGGTTGTATACATGTAGTGATTTCTGCAACTGGCCCTGTTCAGAACTGTAGAGTATGATCCAGGAACTTGCCGATAAAAGTAAAGATGTGGGATTAAAAATGAACTTTCGGAAGACAAAACTGATGTACAATGCTTTTTTAAGAAATGAAGATCTTGCGATTGCTGGGGGAAAAGCTTGAGGTAACCGATACCTACATTTACCTTGGATAACAGATATCAACTAAGGGTCATATTGATGAGGATATTTATCAGTGTGTAAAACTTGGTCGGAGAGCTTTCGGAAGAAACAGTGCAATTTTCAAAAGCAATATGCCATTTTGTCTTAAAAGAAAAGTGTTTAATCAATACATCCTTCCAGTTCTTACATACGGAGCAGAGACATAGACCTTAACTAAAAAAAAAAATACAAAGGCTTCACACAACTGAAAGAAGCATGGGGAGATGCATGCTTGGTGTAACCAGGAAAGATAAGAAGAGGAATTCGTAACGAAAATGAGTAAAGTGGAAGACATCATGATCAGAGTAAAATCACTGAAATGGCAATGGGCTGGATATGTTGCCAGAAGAACGGACCACCGATGGACAACCCGAAATTTCAGACTGGATTCCAAGGGACAGAAAAAGACCTACAAAAAGACCACATTGGAGGTGGATGGAGGAAATTTGAGTGCCCGCTGGAGTAACATGGATGACACAGGCTCAAAACAGACAGTTGTGAAAGAAACTTGGAGAGACCTTCATCCAGCAGAGGATTAATAATGGTTGACAATGATGATGATGATATATCCCATGCTACCCTCACATACTTACTACGGTTCTATAAGGGCAATTTTCCAAAAGCGCAAAAGAGAGTCTCTTGGGTGCAGTAATCTCTCTGCCAGGGAGAAGCTCTGGCGGATGCGGGTTAAGGTGGAGTAGAGTGAGGTGCCGCTTGAGTGAAATTAGCCCATGAATCCGGTGGGACTGTGAGTGCAAGTGACCCTTTCTGCAGTTTCTTGAGTGAAACTGATGAACACCGCGTTATATAATGCGCTGTAAAACGTTTAGCGAAATACGTTGTAACGTTTACCACGTTCTATGATGAGTAGAGAATTATGTCGTGATGCTAACCACCTCGTAAAGTTATAGCATTTCATTACTTGCCGCAATCAGACATGTGTAGCAAATTCGTTGTGTTGTTTACCTTATCATAAAAGGTGTAATAAAATATTGGGATGTAACAGATGCAATGCCGGAATCGTGCAGTTGGCGGGTATTTTAGGAATGAACACATCGCCCGTTGTGACTTGTGATATGTAAATTTAAAGCATCAAGGCTCCAACTATAAATAAAGCACTGGTCGTTTCGTCAGTGGCATCAGTTACAAAGGGAATGTGTTACAGTGAAGCGGACCATGGATCCAAAAGCGTGAGATTTTCTTAATCAGTGTAAACTCGGATATCGTTTATCGGAGGCAGCTCGCAACATCATTACAGCCCTTGGACAAGGCACCATTAGTGAACGCAAGACACAACTTGATTTTTAAATTTCAATCAGGCGATGTGAATCTTGAAAATGAACCACGCGGTGGACCAGAAGGAGCCGTTGCTGATGTCAAGTTTGAGGCCCTGGCGGAATCCGATCGACGTCAAACAGTACGAGAACTCGGCGAACAACTATTAAAATCTCATTCCCAACTTTTATTTCGCTTTTGTGCTCCATTTCTTTTGTTTCCACGACGTGAGAAACTTTTAGCTTCGTCACCCCAGTCAAAAAATATCAGGAAATACGATTTGTTTAGAGACGCCAGGTTGTCGCATCTTGAAAGTCTAGGCTTTGTATTTCGTAGGGGCATTTGGTATCGTCAAATGCAATTTGCACCTTTCGGCTTTATATTCGAAGGTACCGAATGGTATGCAGGAGCGACAATCCTCAGCTTTGAGACTTTTGTCTTAGAAAGCTGCTTTTTTAATCCGTGGGAGGGAAATCTCGCTGTGGGTGTTAGAAGGGGTTGGTATTCTTTTCGCTTGGGGACAAGGTGGCGAGGGAAAAGGGCAGACAACTCGAATAGATAGAAGGCCTGAGTGGTGTTAGAAATCAGAGGGCTTTGTTTCTAGGGCAGAAGTTTCTTAGCAGCGGCCAAAAGAAGTTTTTTCTCCGATGGCGGGAAGCAAAGGCGTAGGAAGATATCGGTAACAAGTATCCATAGGGAGTGGAAATATTTTATAGTGCTCGCAACTTAAGCAGGATAGCGCAATCATTAGGGTAACCTTCGCAGAACTAAATAAGAAGAATGACTACGAACCCCGAGGTGACAGAGTCTATCATTTTTATCATCAGTTACGTAGCATTGATTATCGTTATTTACAACGTCAACCTGGAAGAACAAACCAAGGTAACAATAAAGTGAAGAAGATGGGTAAAAGGATACCACATGAGTTGACAGAACAGCACAAAACACGACGATTTGATGTCTGTTCTCTGCTTCTCGCAGCCAAACGAACAACATTTTGAATAGCCACGTCACATGTGGTGAGAAATCGATATGCTGTGCGATAATCGCCGAAGCTCGGCACAATCGCTCGACCGCACTGAAACTCCGAATCCGGTACACTATCCCAGGAACAAGATGGTCAATGTTCGGTGGGTCGCGGCTGGTATGATCCACTACTCCTTCTTACAGCCGATTCGAACCAGGACAAATATTGTCAAAAACTTAACATTATTCACGGAAAACTCTCCACCAAATAGCCGGCATTTGTCCATCGCTTCGTGCCAATAGTTCTCCATAATAACGCGAGACCCCACGTTGCACACCAGACGATGCACAAGCTGCACCAGGAGAAGTACAAAACCTTACCTCATCCACCTTATTCACCTGATTTGTCCCCTGCAGACTATCACTTCTTCGACACCTTTCTATAGGGTATATCGTTTCCTAACCGAACATCTGAAACCGAATTTCATGAGGTTTGTCATATCTCATTTGTTCACAACGGCACACAGAAGCTTGTATCTCGCTAACAAAATTACGGTACTGCTGGTGGTCATTATTTTGAATAATAAAGTTCATTTTGTGCCGTTTTTGGTGTTTTTGAAGTTTTCATCGATAATTCGCCATTTCATCTGTATCAACTTAATATGTTATCCTATTCAAGACGTAACACGTATATCGAAACACATTGTGTTGTTTAATATGTTAAAAAATGTACCGAAACACGTCGTGCCTTTTATCGTTTATGCCGCTTTATTCCTACTGTGTTATAAAACGTGCTGCAAGCTGCGTTGTGCTCTTTATCACGTTATAAAGTACACTGTGTTGATAACTATGTCGTATTATTTTATTGTTGCCCACTTTATAAAGTGAGGAGTGGAAGATGTTTCACACCATACTATGATTCATGAAAGGCTTAGGGAAATACGTTATATAGCTTGACATGCCATAAAATGTTCTGTGAGATGTGTTGCAGTATTTACTATGGCATAAAATGTGTATCAAAATACGTTAGATTGTTTAGTACCTCCTTAAAAAGTGAAATGAGAGAGATATGTTTTGTCGTTTAGTACCTCACAAAAAATGTAACGGAATACGTGGCATTGCTTGCGACGTTTTAAAATGCGTCCCGAAGTACATTGTGTTGTAAACACTGTAGATTTAAAGCGGACACTTTATGTAGGGCAAAACTTTAATTGTATGCATTTTCGTAATTTGATATCAGTGATTCATGTTGAAAAAGTAAAAAAAAAAAAAAAAAAAAAATGCGATGTGTCTTAGTTATTTGAAATCAGCCATCTCATTAAATTGACTTTATTAAGTGAAAATTAATGATCTGAATGTGATTTCATTTCATGCTCATAAAGTATTATTGATTTAATACTAAAGGTGTCGTAAGAGTTACTAATTATTCAGAATTTCTTTTTTCTTTTCATAACTTAATGTATGATTTATTCATTTCACATCAGTAAGGCTTGTATTTTGTAACTCTAAAAGTCGGGCAAAGTGACCAACCGTTGAAGAAAAAGCTAAAAATGTCACGCAGAGATATTCCGAAGCCGTGTTTTGCCCAAATTTATCTTAAAAGAAACGAGTTACCAGTACCGGTTAATTGGTCAAAATAATGAGTAGATTTAGAAAAGGCGCCTGCTCAAGCAGAAGATACAAATATCATTCCGCAGTAGCCGGTCATCGGCAAAATTTGTATAAAAATTAAGTGCTCAGAAAAATCGCGATGTATCATGTTCACATTTTAACTTCATGGTGATCTAGTTGGAAAAGGGTCTCCAAGAGAGACCCGTATTATTTTTTTTTTTTCTATTAAAACCAAAAATTGGTGTGCTGGCAGTAGAGCATGTGTACGAGTAAATGGTGTTGAATCGAAATGGTTTTCTGTTGGAGTAGGAGCTACACAGGGTTGCGTAATGTCCCCATAGCTGTTTAATATACACTGCTGGCCACCCAAAATGCAACACCAAGAAGGAAGCATCCGATTGGCCTGAAATTCGCAGCATGCGTCGCCCTCGAGAGGACATGCAAACGATTGGCATTGCATATGCAAATCATGTGCGCCCGGCACGCCACCGAGATACACTGTAAGAAGGGTGCACAGACGTTGGGGTGTCAGTAAGTGTGTTGTGCTGCCGGACCTGTGTGTGGGAAGCTGCCTGATGCCTCCTCGCAGAATACGGCAGTCATTCCAGCACGTTTCGGAGTTCGACAGAGGACGAATAGTGGTTTATCGCGACAGCGGTTTATCGTACCGAGACATCGGCGCCCGTGTGGGACGACATCTAGCCACAGTGAGACGAGTATGGATTCGGTGGGTGCAGGAGAGACGGACGGACCAACGTGAGCGATTGCCGCAGCCGCGGCACACCACCGAACGAGAGGACCGGCATGTTGTGCGGCGGGCATTGACGGCTCGCATCGCCACATCACGAACGTTAGCGCAGGAATTAGGGTGTGTTGCGCAACAACCTGTGTCAGCACGTACCGTTCGACGTCGTCTGCAGGAACGGGGACTTATCGTACGGCGCCCATTGCTCCGATTACCATTGACGTTACACCACCGGCGAGAGCAGCGACAGTGAGCCGTTGAACGCCGCACCTGGACTAAGGAATGGCATGACATTGTCTTCTCCGACGAATCCCGCTTCTGCCTGCAACACCACGTTGGTCGGATCCGCGTGTGGCGGCACCGCGGTGAGAAACTGTATGACGCCTGCATTATGCATCGCCATACCGGTCCGTCGCCTGGCGTTATGGTTTGGGGCACAATTGGATATCACAACCGCACCCCGCAGGACGCACACGACATAAAGTCAGATAGCAGCGAGAACGAACGTCTGCGTAGCTCAGTTGGAGAGCGACTTGTTCCGGAATAAGTGGACTCGGGTTCGATACCCGGTGTGGACCAAAAATGACGGATAAATTTACTTCGTTATAACTAATATTCTTCGGTGATTTGGCCATGTTAAAAGAATTAGTGATAAGATGCTTAGTAAGAGAATCTTTTTAGCCCAAGTGGCAGGAAGGAAAGGCAGAGCAAGGCTAAGGAAGTCATGGGAGGATCAGATTCAGGAGTGACTGCATGATCAGATTCAGGAGTGACTGCATGAGTCATTTTTGGTCCGGTGTGGACCAAAAATGACGGATAAATTTACTTCGTTATAACTAATATTCTTCGGTGATTTGGCCATGTTGAAAGAATTAGTGATGAGATGCTTAGTAAGAGAATCTTTTTAGCCCAAGTGGCAGGAAGGAAAGACAGAGCAAGGCTAAGGAAATCATGGGAGGATCAGATTCAGGAGTGACTGCATGAGAAAAAGATTATGAGCATGGAGTATAGAAGGTCGTGTGTATGGCGTGTGATGGATGTCAATGAAGCCTGAGCTGTGCGCCGAGATCGCAGTAAATGGAGATGCCTGACACAGCAACAGTAAGTTCTTTCTGTGAGGAGCTATATCCTCTGAATATCAGAGAACAGCTTAGTGATATGTATGTATGCATAAAACCAGATTTTTGAAACGAAAATAAATGCAGCTGTATCTGGTACAACACCCCGTTTTGAGCTTGGTTTGATGCCGTAACCAATAAGTCGGCTTTTTTTAAATTCTTTTACCGTTAAAATGTCGTGAAAATTTGTTCAGGACTGAATTTTTTTTTAAATGCATATTTCAACAGTTTTTTTACATTCAGGACCTAACAGAATTTTTTCATGGTGGTTTTTATGAGGTAGTTCCCAGCAGGCGTGTGTGTTTTTCTAATGGGCCAAAAACTAAAATTTCGGCCTGGTTTGGTCGTCCTAATCCTTCCCTGCTAGAAATAGACAATAACTGAACATTTCGAAGAAGACTTCAATTGGATGAACAGGCTGAAACCGATGCAAAGGATAATCTTTTGTTTCCATTACTGATGTCAAAACTACAATTGTTTTTACAGTAGTCCTAGTGAAATAGCTTATCTTACTGCTCTCGTTTCCACTTGCAGCTCTCCCTTGAAAGTACTGATAGTTTTTTTTTCAGGATCATAACTCTCCTAGATATGTAGCAAGACCTTTTAAACTGTTCAAGAGTCTTTCCCCCGTGACACATCTCCTGCCGCTCAGGGAGCGCAGTGGTCTAAACTTTGGCTTCTGACCATTCATTCGAGATAGGTCAGGGTTCGAATCCTGGTGAAGGATGGATGTTATGTTTGTCTTACGGCACTGGCTCTCTCCCTTCGCTAGAGTCAGTGGCCCTAAATTAGGGACGGACGACTTCTTATAGCCCATCATCTCCTACGCTCCTCAAATATCGTGCACCACAATGACTCTTGTTTTACGTCGCCAAAAGCGATACTAATACCTCTTTGTATCATTTTCATCTCAGACATATGGTAATGATTCAACTTTCCATAATCTTTTTGATCATATGATATCAATCATTTTGCTTAATGCCATCGTTAATACATGTATGATATTGATCCTACTTTGTCTCATCTCTTCAATTACATGACGTGAATTTTACCTTCAGTGGTGAAATACTAATTTCCTGTGCATCACAAGTGTAGTCCGTAGTATTGATCGGTCTCAGTCATATGGGATCCATCTCTATATCATCAGCCATATGATATTGATCCCATTTTGTCTCATTTAAACGGTCATATAACATTGATCTCTCTTTGAGTCATTTCTTCCTCATCTTATATTGATATCTCTTTGTATCATTTTTTCAATTATACGTGGTCAGTCCCTTCTTGTGTCATTTTTCCTTCACGTATATGATACTGATCTCCTTTGCACCATCTGCGCAATTCTAAAATATTGACCCATTTTTGTGTTGTTATCATCTCTATCAAATGATATTGGCTTGTCTTTGGGATTTTCTTCTCGGGATATGGTATTGATCCATATTTATGTGATCACTTCAGATCACATAAATATGGAATACCTAATGAAAGAGATATAACAATAGTGATGAACAAGAATGGAGAAAAAGATGATTGTGCCACTTGTTTCTGTGCAGCGACATGATGTCATTATGTCTCTGTCAGAAGGACTAGCCTTTTCCCACTATGCTTTGGATAATGGGTTATAGAATAAATGACTAGAAGAGAGCTCTTATCACCAGTGACAAGTTTATGGTCTGTACTGCTGAGCTGAGAGGGGGGAGGGAAAGGAATTTTTTTCTCATAGCTTTCGTAAATCTCTATCGCTATGTGAACATTTCTGTTTTGCTTCGAGGGCATTGGCCGCTTAAGGAGTTGAACGTTATACAATGGAGCGCATGGTATAATTCGGCTAATCATAAGTAATTTTATGTTTGAATTTTAATCAACAAGAAAATTTTTTTGGGGTTTCTCACGATTAAGAATTCGTCTTTATTCTCACAATATGATCGGTTCGCCCTATTCTCTCAAATCGTCTGTATTCTCTTTATTCTCAATTTTTTTCTCTATTCTTATTCTTGTTCTCTTCTTATTTTTATTTTCTATTCTTATTCTTATTCTTCTCTTCTTATTCTCTATTCTTATTCTTATTTTCTATTATTATTATTATTATTATTCTCTCCCTCTATTCTCTATTCTATTTTCGTCTCTGTTCTTATTCTCTATTCCTATTCTTATTCTCTTTTCGTATCTATTCTCTCAATACAATCTATTCTCCTTCTCTATTCTTATTCTCTTTTTCTTATTATATTCTTATTCTCATTGTCTTTTTTCTTATTCTTTCTCTTCATTTGTTTATTCTATTCTTATTCTTTCTATTCTCTTCTTCATTTTCTTTTTATATTCTTCTTCTTCTTCTTCTTCTAATTCTTTTTCTCTATTATTATTATTATTATTATTATTATTATTATTATTATTATTATTATTCTCTCTCTATTCTGTATTTTCGATTATATTTTATCTCTATTCTCTCAACACGATCTATTCCCATATTCTCTCAAATCGTCTCTTTCTCTATTCTTCTTATTCTCTTATTATTATTATCTATTATTATTATTATTATTATTATTATTATTATCTCTCTATTCTGTTTTCGTCTCTATTCTCTCATTACTATCTATTCTCCCTATTACCTCAAATCGTCTCTATTCTCTTTATTCTCTATTCTTATTATAATTTTATTCTCTATTCTCTCAATACGATCAATTCTCCCTTTGAAGGGAAATGCAGGAAAGATATAATTGTGACATACAAACTGTGCATCTTAAATTAATCGGTCAAGAACTGTATAAAAACTTGATGCACTCGTAGTGTTTAGAAAATCTATCGAAGGCATTCGCAGTTCCCTGCATCGTCATCTCGACTGCTGTCATCTTCTTTTGGTAAAAGTTGCGCTCTTGTCGGTAAATAATGACATCTCTGACCTCATCAGGCATATATCACTTTCTGCTATCTCTTCGGGTATCTTTCTGTACATGTCCTTTTATATTTTTACCCCGTCGACATTATACGTCTTGGCGAAATGATGACTCTACCCATCTAAGTAAGAAGCGGCACTTCAACACAAAACAAAGGATCGTTAGGCCAGCAGATTTATTGCACAAAGTGATTAATGTCATTGAGCCGTGTTTTTAACACGAATTGTCTTTTCTTTGGATAATGTCTTAACGAATTACATTTATCTCGTAAAATACATAAATATTGATGAGTTTAAACTACGGTTTTTTTTTGTTTTTTGTTTTTTGTCAAAGGATACATGGTTAAAATATCTGTTCAGACTACTCGAAGAATATAGTGGAAGTTGATAAAAATGTTCATTGTCATGCTCGAAACTGAGTGGCAGAAATAAAGCGAATTTCGAAGTTATGGTTCTCCTTTTCCAAGATAATGTATGTTAATAGCTTATTTATTATGTTGGAAGACGTGTAGAACGATAATTTCGAAAAAAAAAATGAACTATACAAAAAATAAGCCCTGAGTTTATCTAATAGGTTACTGGAAGCATTTTATTAAAAGCAACAGTAGTGGAGGACACATTTTGAGATTCTACCTCACGTCGGCCAACTTTTCATGAACAAATTGAATCCCCATCGCGAGTTGATGTTAGTCCTTGTCTTAAATAGTATTTCTCATTACATCTTGTGCTGATTGCTCCAGAGAACTTTCGCATAAGAGCACTAAATGCTAAGTAGCTTTTCATTTTACTTTGCAGGTCTTCATGAAATTATTATGCACTACTAGTTTTCGTTACGTTTGTGCTTTTTCTTATTTCTTATGTTCGAAGTTTTGATATCGGTTTCTAGGCGGATTGTATTTTTCTTGCTTTGTGTTGAAATTTTTGAGTCTATCCTTTTTGTTTTATGTCGTCTGCTCTTTTTTCATTTTTTTTACAATACTTCATTTCTCCAGAGAATGGTATTTTCACTTTAAAAAGTGAAAAACATAATTTTTAATGACTTCGTGGGCAATTTGAAGAAATAAAGCATTCACAATTTAAGACACTGGTTCTAAGCTTCGAAACGTGCCCCCTTGAAAACACATGAAGAAATTCCTAGGTGGCGCGAGAGTGTTAAAATTTTCATAACAAAATACTATTTTACCAAATTAAACAAATTTCATGGCATGAATTTTGTCGTGATTATCAGAAGTACTAAAAAACCAAGCACTCGAAATGAAAATTTATTCGCCTATGAAAAATAATTTTGAAAACTCAGGCTTCGAGGAATTTCGGATAAATTGTTTCCCGTTTAATCATAACTGAAACGAAACTAATATTATTCAAATGTTAAAAAAGATTTTTTCGAAAACTCAAGCTTCGAAGAATTTTGGATAAATTGTTTCCCGTTTAATCACAATTGAAACGAAACAGGTATTATTCAAATGTGAAAGATTATTTCAATAACTCAAGCTACGAGGAATTTTGGATAAATTGTTTCCCGTTTAATCGCAATTGAAGTAAAACAAATATTATTCAAATGTGAAAAATTATTTCGAAAACTCAAGCTCCGAGGAATTTGGGATAAATTGTTTCCCGTTTAATCATAACTGAAACGAAACTAATATTATTCAAATGTTAAAAAAGATTTTTTCGAAAACTCAAGCTTCGAAGAATTTTGGATAAATTGTTTCCCGTTTAATCACAATTGAAACGAAACAGGTATTATTCAAATGTGAAAGATTATTTCAATAACTCAAGCTACGAGGAATTTTGGATAAATTGTTTCCCGTTTAATCGCAATTAAAGTAAAACAATTATTATTCAAATGTGAAAAATTATTTCGAAAACTCAAGCTCCGAGGAATTTGGGATAAATTGTTTCCCGTTTAGTCATAACTGAAACGAAACTAATATTATTCAAATGTTAAAAAAGATTATTTCGAAAACTCAAGCTTCGAAGAATTTTTGATAAATTGTTTCCCGTTTAATCACAATTGAAACGAAACATATATTATTCAAAATGTGAAACATGATTTCAATAACTCAAGCTTCGAGGAATTTTTGGATAAATCGTTTCCAATCACAATTGAAACGATACCAGTATTATTCAAAAGTGAAAGATAGTTTTTAAAACTCAAGCTTCGAGGAATTTTGTATACACTGCTGTCTGTTTCTATCCGAGAAATATGTAGCAGAAAGGATAAGTACTTGTTTGACAAAACCCTATAAGCAAATACCTAATTTCCGTCATCGTAGCTCTGGAATATCAGCGTTTCATGTTTAATCGCAATTAAAACGAAACGCGCATTATTCAAGTAGGAAAAATAATGTCGGAAAACCAAGGCTGGAGAAATTTTGGATAAAATTATCCAAAAGTTAGAGAAAAAATTCTGCGTATCTATGTGAAAAAAACTTAAAATAAAATGCCTAGTATTCGTCGACGTACCTTTGTAGTAAAAATATTTCAAGTTGAATCATAATTAAAACGAAAGAAATATTGTTCTAGAGTGAAATATAATTTCAGAAACACATGCTTAGGGTAATTCAGGATAAGATATTTCCCAAATGATCTAAAAGTTGGAGAATAAGCGTTAAGTATCTCTGAAAAAGTTTAGCTGCAATATAATTTTGGAAGACGTGCAACAAAACAAACCCGTTTCAGAGTTAATCGCAATCTAAACGAAACAAATATCATTCAAGTGTGAAAGATAATTTCGGAAAATCATATTTGAAGGACTTTTGGATAAAATGTTTCTCAATCTGTTCGAATGTTAGAGCAGAAGCTTTTCGTACCTATCAGACAAAAGCTTTTAACAAATCATCTAATTTTCGCCACCGCACCTCTGTGAAAAAAGCGGTTTAATTCAATTCAATTCAATTCATTTATTTTGCTGAGCAGAAAACCAGTGTTACAAAAATATCAAATGAAAAAAAGCACAGCAAGGAAGCAGGAGAAAAAGGCCAGCAAGGCCTAACTGGGTCCCATGCTCCCTACACAAATTTTACACTTAAGGTGGACGTCAAGTAATTTTGCTTCCTATATTTCCAATGGAAAACCTTTTGTACACATTTCCTTCACAATTGTGTGTTCCCAAGGATGGAAAGTTGAACATCGATTAAAATAACTTCATACTATAACTTGGAATACTTAACATTTTCTTAAACATAAGCATAATTATATTAAAAAAAAATAACGTTTCCTTTGGTGGTGTTGAAACCAGAAAAAAGATGGCGCGACCTGTACTTTGATGACGTCAGTGGACAAATAAATGTTGGATTGCTTAATTACGGTTATGGTTTAGAAAATATTAAGTATTCCAAGTTATGAAAAGAAGCTATTTTAATCGATGTTCAAATTTTCATTCCTGGGAACGCATTAATTGTGAAGAAAATGTGTACAGAAGTTTTTCCATTGGAAGTATAGGAAGCAAAATTACTTGACGTCCACCTTAAGTCAGGAGTTAAAGTTACATACAAAACAGGGTTTCAAAAAAAAAAAAAAATGAATATATGAAAAGATGATAAACATTACAGGTGATACCATTGAAAATCAATTTATATACAAATCATAGTAATAATCACAGTCCCCCTCCACTGCAATCATCAATTTGAGGGGTCGCAAGTCATTATGTAGTTTTTTAATTTTTTTAAAAAAAGTTTAAAGTTATTTAAAGAAGTCAGTTCCGTCGGTAATGAATTCCAGTAGTGTGGGCCAGTGTAATTTATACTCTGCTTCATGGTCTCCGTCTTCGGAAGCTTAATCACCATTACAACGAATTAAATATTGTTCAAATGTGAAAGATAATTTCTGAAACTCGTATTTGGAGGAACTTTGGATAAAATATTTACCAATTTATCTGGAAATTGGAGAAGAAGATTAACGCTCCTCTCTGAAAAAGTTTATAATCAAATACTAATTTTTGTCGATGTGCCTCTGTAAAGAAAAAAATATTTTGTCTTAATTAAGACAAAACAAAGCAATTTATTGGATGCAGAAAACCGATTTACAGTGCTCACCTCCATCTTCCGAGGCTGGAATTCCCGAACTCGTGAGGGAAATGCAAAACCTTGCTTTACATCACATTCGTTTCGTTTCTGCTATTTCTTAAAAGGCAAATTTTATTTTGTACTAACTTTTTGTGGCACGAAAAACTATATGTTTTTATTTTTGAACTACCTTTACTACCCGGCTTTGCCCGGTACAGAATGTATGGAATCTGTAGAATCAAACGGACCAAAAGCGTTACGAATTATTTAACACGCGACCAGGAGACACAGCATTAGAACACTGACTGAACAAAATTCGTTAACAATTTGTTATCGACGATCAAATTCAGTTTCAGACGTCTTTGAGGGGCCAATCTCTGGGATGAAAAAAGTTAAAAACTTATCTTTGCGAATATTTTATGAAACTGGCTGAAATTTTAATGAACACCATAACTCGTTAATGGGAACATGATCTCTAAATTTCGCCTGAATCGGTAAATAACTTTTTAAATTAGCCGTCAAGATTTTATTAACCGTTTCTGCGTACATATTTCTGTTTACCGATGAATTAAAAATTACATGCCTATTTTAAAAAGTTTTTACTGGATTCCGGTGAAATTTTGAGGGACTCCTCCTATTACCAATTCATGGTGTTGACAAAACTTTCAGCCCGTTTCGTTAAGATTTCGCAAAGTTCGTTGTTGCATTTTTTTATGCACAGTTCTCAAAGAATAGAAACACCTGTGGAAGTGCCAGGGCGACGAATGCAGTCACGTGCTTTCAGATAACGATGACGTAGCAAACGAAGCTGACTTTATTGACTAGCTTATTAATTAATTCATAACTCGTGAACGGAACAACTTAGAGATCTTAAAATAGTTGCGTTGACTTAGAAATTTCAGTATCAAAAAGCTATGCAAATTTCACGATGCCACAGTTCGGCGTTCGAGAGTTTTTGCTGCTTCAGACAAACAAACGTTTTGTGTTTTATATATAAGATTACTCTACGAAAATAATTTTTTTAGATTGGATGACGGCAAAGGAGAAATAGGGAAACGTTAAGGTTTCTCAAAAATCAAAATGGAACAGGATGTTAATAGGTTTGGTACCCGCTCATTTAAAACATATCCTTGCAGGTTGCCTCAAACAAGCAAATACTTGCAAAGGTGCATGTATATATATACATACATAAAATATATATTCATGTGTAAGTAGGGCTTATGTTTGAAAAAACTGCATATGTTTCTATAAATCTATATGGGGGCTGTTTAGTGATTTTTTTCCCTTAGTATCTAAGACTATAACAAGTTGCTAGTCCCTAATTTAGGGACACTAGCTCCAGAGAAGGGAAAGAACCAGCGTTGTAGCGCAAACACACCTTCCATGTCTCGCCCTGGACTTCAACTCTGCTGGGAGGTCAGAAGACCGATCATCTGGTCACTACACCGCCTTAAGGGCAGATTTCATCACCATTTTGTTAGACACACGCTTATACAGTATTACGTCTGTGGAATGGAGAAATGGATTATTGTTTCTCCATCCCAGTGTAAGATTCTGTGTAACAATTAAATCACGGGTTATAGGAAGAATTCACTAAAGAAAAATGTACTTGAATATTTGGAAACAAGTTATATAAATTCATAAATTGAAAGATTAGAGAAATTCAAAACTTTCTTGAAAACAAATAATATATATACAAAATTTGAAGATTACAATCCGATTTTCGGTGTAAATGTGACAAATATGGCAAGTCAGATAATATCTGAAAACTTCAAAATTTCATCGTCCTGGAGCTGGACTAAAATCCGCGTCTCCCAGATAGCGCCCAGGTATGCTAACCACTACACCACCCAGAACGACCAAGTTTAAAATTTCTGATTAATTTGAATATAACCATCACTTCAAAATTTGTATTATATGGTGTAATCACGTAATTATTTCTTGTTTTATTTCATGAAACAATATATATGCTTGTAGTTGACAGTTTTGAGCAGCTAGAATAAAAAAAGGATAAATATAAAGAAAAAAAGGTTGTGTTCATGACTCAAAATAAAAATGTTCAAAACCCAGTGTATAAATATAAAAAATGTTACCAAGGAAACGGACTGTACACCATCTGGTAGCATGAGAACCGCCTCAGTGACGCAGTGGTTTAAGCGGTGGCTTATGACCATTAGTCCAAGATGGGTCCGGGTTCGAATCCCGGCGAGGCAGGGATGTCGTGTTTATCTTACGGGACAGACTCTCTTTCTTCGCTGAAACCAGTGGCCCTAAATTAGGGACGGGCGACTGCTTACAGCACATTAAGTTGCTCACGGCGGTCGTTAAACCACCCAATAAAAAAAAAATAATAATAACTATAATACGTGCAGTTTATGGGCGAATTTTGGATTAAGAACACCATTAAAAATGCAAATAAAGACAGTTGATGCTGTTTTGTTCAGGTTATTGAACCGCACAGTACACTGAATTACTGTAGCAGAGATGGAAACAGGTTACGAGTCCAACAGGTATGGGAAATTTCTTGCGGGTCAAACAGCTCGGGTCAAGGCTTAGATGACCCAATTTTGACCCGGTTTTATTTGCGTTTTATTTTTGAAAAGAAAAAAAAGATATTTCAAAGAACCCTTTAGAGGTCATTGAAATAATACTTTAGAGCTGCAGAGTATGCTCCAGGAACTTGCTGAGAAGGGTAAAGAAATGGGATTAAAAACGAACTTTCAGAAGACAAAACTGGAGTACAATGCTTTTACAAGAAATGAAGATTTATCGATTGATGGAGAAAAGCTGGAGATAACAGACACGTACGTTTACTTTGGGCAGCAGATATCAAGCAAAGATCACATTGATGAAGAAATTAATCGACGTATAACACTTGGTTGGAGAGCTTTTGGAAGGAACAGTACAATTTTTAAGAGCAATACGCCGTTATGTCTTTAAAGGGAAGTGTTTAATCAATGCGTCCTTCTAGTGCTTCCATACGTAGCAGAGACATGGACCTTAACTAAACAAGTTAGTAAAATCATGCAATGCATTGATTATGATACGCTTTCCAACATACCAGAAATCATTACTCAATATTACTCGTTATGACGATAATGGCTGTGGAATAAATCTCGATCCTGTGTCCTGACCTTTCACCCTATTTCGATGATATTAAATAGAATTGGTTCAGTATGCCTCCGGAACAACATAATAAAGTTTTGTTGCAATCGAAGCATTTTTATGCAAGTTATGACGCATAAAGGCGATGGAATGAATCCTTCTTCTATGTCCTGACCTTTGACCCCATTTCGCTCATTCTTAATAGGATTCGTCAGGAGGTGGTCCCTTATTTACCATACAAACAAAGCATTCATCGAAATCGAACCACTTTTACGCAAGTTATGACACATAAGGGCAATGCCGCTCCTATGTCCTAACCTTTGATCCCATTTCATCCATTTTCAATAGGGTTCGTCCCCAGGTGTTTCCCTACCACATACTAAACTTTCGTCGAAATCGAACCATTTTTACACGAATTATCGTACGGACGGACGGACAGACAGACAGACTGACAAAGCTGGAGCATATACGCTTCTTCAACCTACGGTTTTAAAGTTGGAAAGCGTAAAAAAGACATACAAATACTGCCAACAACTGAAAGAAGAATGGAAAGATGTATTTTTGGTGTAACCAGGAGAGGTAAGAAGACGAACTCATGGATAAGGAAAAGTGACAAGAGTGGAAGACATCATGATTGCAGTAAAATGCCTGAAATGGCAGTGGGCTGGCTGGACATATTGCAAGGAGAAGGGACCATCGATGAATAACCGAAATTTTAGACTGGATTCCAAGGGACAAAAATAGACCCAGAAGACCACGTGGGAGATGGATGGATGGAGGAGACCGGCCCAAGACCGTTTGTTGTTGAAGAAAATTGGAGAGACCTTCATCCAGAGTTGAATCATTAATGATTGACAATGATGATGATGTATTCGAATTCATAGTTCAAGGCATATTTGTCAGGGTCAGGTCCGGGTCGAGTCCGGATCTAAAATTTTTGACCCGTTTCCAACTCTGTGCTGTATGTTGGCTCTTTTGCTTATCTGAAATATAAAATAATTTAAAACGAAGAAAAGAATTAAGAAGTGTCTACTTAGTATACTAATCTCTAGAACATGAGTTTTGAAGAATTTCAACTAGAAGAAGTAAAACTCCTTCAGATTAACAAGGCTCAAAGGAAATGAGTGAAGGCGAAAAGAAAATGGAGTTTCTATAGAACAGAAGGTTCTTGATATTGTAAAAGGGCAACATGCTTACTTTATTTTACTGAACTTTTAAATGTGTAGATTTATATATAAATGATAGAAAATAAGCAAGAAACTTATGAAGAATTTTAATCTGCGGCTTGTTGAATCATGCAAGGAAACTTTCCTGGAACACCTGCATTTGCTTGGTTGTCGAATTTTCTAGAGCGCAGGTTACCGGCCCCTCGGATTGCCTGGCCTCGAATCAAGCATCGAGTAAAATTAAGCGTCATGTTCGTTTTCTACGCTTTCTAACCGTAGGTTGAAGAAGCGCATATGCTCCAGCTTTGTCCGTCTGTCTGTCTGTTTGTCTGTCCGCAAGATAACTCGCGTAAAAATGGTTCGATTTCAATGAAATTTTAATATGTGCTAGGGGACCACCTGGGGACGAACCCTATTGAAAATGGACGAAATGGGGTCAAAGGTCAGGACATATGAGCGGGATCTATTCCATCGCCTTTACGCCTCCTAACTTATTTAAAAAGCTTCGATTGCGACAAAACTTTATCGTGTTCTTCCGGAGATATACTGAACCGGTTCTGTTGAATACCATCGAAATGGAGTAAAAGGTCAGGGCACAGAAGCGAGATTTATTCCACAGCTATTATCCTCATAACTTGACTAAAAATGCTTCTATTGCGACAAAACTTTAGTATGTTGTTCCGGAGGTATACTGAACAAATCAGTAGTGAGGGTAGGGAGCAAGGTTTGTTTGCGCGTGATTTTTGGTATGTTGGAAAGCGTATCATAATCAATGCATTGACTGATCTTACTAACTTGTTATTACGGCTTTCTCCCCATTCACTGGTGACAGCGATACTAAATAACGGACAAGCGACTCCCCTTTTCTTTTGTTTCAGCTAGGGATTCTTAAACTTCTCATTCATAAAACAAAAAATATCCCAAAATAAACATACGATGAAAAAAGTTCATTGTTCAGGGCATACTTATAAATTACAGAAATTTTATCGTGCTTGCTCTAATGCTGTTTTTATGATTCTTCATGCTATTTTTAACACATTTTTTAAACATTTCACTTTTACTGATTATATTGAAAAATTTCGCTGGAACATATCACGTTATCTCAAAGGGATGTGAGTAAAAAACAAATGCTACAATTAACAAGTTAGTGAAATCATGCAATGCACTGATTATGATACGCTTTCCAACATACCAGAAATCATTACTCAAGTTATGAGGATAATGACTGCGGAATAAATCTCGCTGCTGTGCCCTGACCTTTGACCCCATTTCGATGGTACTAAACAGAGCCGGTTCAGTGTACCCCCGGAACAACATGATACAGTTTTGTCGCAATAGAAGCATTTTTACTTAAGTTGTGACGCATAAGGGCGATGGAATGGATCCCGCTCCTATGTCCTGACCTTTGACCCCATTTCGTCCATTTTCAAAACGATTCGTCCCCAGGTTGTCCCCTACCACATGCTAAAATTTCATCGAAATCGAACTGTTTTTACGCGAATTATCGTGCGGACAGACAGACGGACAAAGCTGGTGTATATATACGCTTCTTCAACCTACGGTTGGAAAGCGTAAAAAAGCAGGTTAAGGTATGTAGAGTTTATCGCACACTGAAAATTGGTTATCAATACCCCCCCCCATCCCACCCCCGTTCCCTTCTTCTCGTGCTGCATCCTATTCTCACTGAACGAAGTCTGACGATTGAACCTATAACCGTTACTACTGGGATTATGGGATTACCGAAAATGCCGTTGCACACTCACCAACCCGCATGCAGAGCGTAGTGTGAATTATACTCCCTTTAAAACCTTGCTCTCATTCTCTGTCTTCTGGTTTCATGCTTGGTGCAACGAAGAAAGATACGAAAATAAACAAAAACTGATGTGTCAAAAAAAAAAAATGAAAAAGATACCAAGACATAGGAAAAGACCCAGAAGATAACTACATGGGAGATGGTCGGATGGAATTCATAACCATATCGGATCAACATGAAAGTGCAGTGCTCAACACAAAGTTGTAGATTGTAGAAGAGATTTGGGGAGACCTTCATCCAGCGGTGCATGCAAAATGGTTGATAATGAATATGTAACAAACGGCTCGTCACGATGGATGTAATCTGGTGCAAATATAATTTTTTACAGTCCGAATGTATGGAATGAAATTGTCTCAACGAAATACGGTCGTGGAATAAAAATATGGACGATTGAAATACATGGAATTAAAACATGGTCTCTTTCAGCATGGCAGTCGTAATGGTAGCTTTGATGACATTTGATGCCATTTTCTTTACAGGCAGTTGCGTTCCATTGTAGAGTGTTTGTGAATCCATATTACTTCAAGAGAAAAGAAATTACTAGTCAAGATGAGGTGGGAGAATATGCGAACAGCGGAGGAGCGATGTTGAGCTTTGACGAAAGGAAATGCGAGAAAATTCAAATTTTCCTCATATTTCATTTCTTCTATTCTATTTGCATTTCATTGAAATATATTTTCTCTCTAGAAGAATCGCAGAACTTTTTTTAAAATAGTGGCAATATTTCGTCTGAAGCATACACGCAACATATAGGGAGTCTAACACAGTAAACAGCAAAAGCAAATTTTAGATTGTAAATCGCGCACATTATGTCAAGTTCAAAGCTATAATAAAAGCAATCTAGTCAAAATTTTCCTGTGGAAACAGCTTGGAACTATTTATAGCACATAGTAACACCCAGTGAGCTGCTGTTTGAAACGTAAACATACCCACCGACAACTGCGGCTGAGAGATACACGTAATTCGGAAGTGCATCCCCCCAATTATTTTAATTACTGATTAATATTGTCGCGTCTTTCACGTTTGACCTGCTATTCTCGTGGTTTACGTAACAGTGAAATGAAACGACGCCCTCCGTTAGTGAAAGCCCAATAACTGTTGATGACGTCATCATAAGTCGACCTCATTTTCGTTTCATGTGTTCGTCTGTCGAAGAGAGCGGAAACAGATGCAATAGCAAATGCTTGCATATAGCAGGTGTTTATGGTATTTCGCGTCAAAAAAGCTAGCCGGTTAGCTATAAAAATATAATTGTCTTGTCTAGTGACGGACCTCAGCGGCCCCTATAGTTGTGCTACATCAGAAATTCAGTCGGTATTGAAGCGCAAAATTGTACATATAATGACTACATTTGAGCATTTCCTCTTCTGCCCGTTCAGACCACACCAGAAACCTCGTATTTTTTTAGGCTGAGGAGCATGGTAAACAAGCATGCGGTGCACTTACAATGACGTAATAAACTAGTTGTTAGGCTTTCAGCTGCAGGGGCCGTTAAATCGAACATTGTTACGTTTATACAAAGCGTAATGAAACATTGTTCTGCAAGAGTGTAATGCAATAATGTTGCGCAAAAGTGAAATGAAATATTATTGCGTAGCTTATGGCACTAACGCAAAATTTCAAAAAGTGGCTGAAAGCTCTAAGAATTATTTTAATTAAAATTTTGCAAATTTGAATTTCAAAAAAAAGGGCTTCGTGGTACACAGGCATGCATGCTCTGCGTTCAGCAGTCTTTTTCTGTTGGCGAATGAGACACAGATAGACATAGTAATTTTATATCAACAATGCAAGGACGCTTTTATTCTGTAGAAACATAAGATTATTAACTTCGTCTGGGCAATAGTCGAAACGTTTTCATTTGACTGTTTTTCGTAATGGTATTTCTTATACGTCGTTTCATTTTCAGTCTACTCCGTTGCAGAGAACTCGGGAATTTCCTCTTGTGTTTAGTATTCAATTCATGCAGAGAGGTTATGATTTTTTAATTTCGCATGCAACCTTCCAAAAGCCAGCGTCTTTTGGAGGAAACTCAAGTTATTCTTACCCAGCAGATGACGCTATAATTATTCAGAATCTCTTCTGATGTGCACACTGTCCTAAATGAACTGCGCCTCATCAAATACGTCCACCCACTTGGTTTCCTGAAGCAGGTTTCACTTAAGCATGCAAGCCAACCACCTGTCTTTTAGCTGCGTTCTATTTGTATGTGCGCGACAAGGCCCTGCTGCAACATATTCCATTTTTAACCGCTCCTTAAATGTTTTCGTTGGAAATGTCACTGTTGTATTCTGACGGCTTCATTTTTTTCTCTACTCTGTTGGAACTGGTTCCTCTTTTAATTCATTGGTCATTTAGTCACGTGCTAAGTATGCCTGTAGAAGTTGTTGAAAGCGTGTCACTCTTTCCCAGCTTTGTGTAGTCATTTATCAAAAGCCCACGTTTAAAGTGTATTTGTGAAATGCGACCTTGGTTCAGAGTCGTGTTGTCTTATTTCTCGCGAACTTCTGCTTTTACGTTTTTGCGAACAATGTGAAGGCAAACGGAAAAAACTATAGAGCCCCTGCAGACATATATATATTTTTTTTTTTTTGACGTGAGTCCCATAGGTCCTTCCTTCCCATCCTCATACACATTTTAACACTACAAAACATGCTATCCATTTTAATTATGTCTAAATTTTTAATTCCAAGTGGTCAAGAGAATGATTAGATAGAACTTGTTTGGAAAATCACATATTGGAACGTAAAATCAGAAATAAAAATAAATAATTTAAAGGACTTCCTTTTTGCGCAACTTCCCCTGATAAAACTGCGGTGAAAGATGTCCCAACTCAGTCATTTATTGAATCATAAAGTGAAAGTTGCGGGAGTGTGAAGGTCAGAACGATCGTATTTGTTTTCAATATTCATTGGATTGTCATGTGCATTGTGCACTGTTCAAATGAAGAACACACTCTTCTATGAGGTACTTGATAAAACATTTCGCACGCTGTCATTGCGGAGAGATTTAGAGATTTTATAGAGCAGTCAGCATGAAGAAGAGTTCTCGGCACACAGAAATAAAATGGCGGAGGAAGCGCGTTTCGCTGTTCCGAGTCGACGATCGCTGACAAAATAAACTGTGTAGTTTGAGAGCGTGCGCACATCACACGCGCATGACGTCAGCAATAGGTTTTTCCATTACGCAAATGGGGAGGGTATGTAGCAATCCCCTCTCTATTCGCTGTTCTTGTCGCGACGTGACGTAATATTCAGACTGTCGCTGCAGCCAAATCTCGTACAGTAAGTAGTTAGTGTTATCCATCACCCAGTAATGTCACTTATGAATCACAGGAAACATAGGGTGTGATGGCAACAATTTAACTCAGAATACATTCCGGACAACGAAGCTGAGGCGTAACGATTCCTTTCAAAGCGTAATTCATAAAAAAGCACGTTCTTTGCTTGAAGAATCGTCTTACGGGAATCAAAAACGGCTATACATAATAATAGTCTGTAATGGATAAATTGGTCTGCCTATGCTAATTTTTCATAGGACTGCCATACGATCATCTGTGTGTGTGTGTGTGTTTAATGGCCACAATGACATCTAAGGCGATAAGCAGTCGTCTGTCCTTGATTTGGGGTAGCTGGCTCATAGGATGGGAGAGAATTTGAACAAGGTTGATTTTCTCAATAGGCGCAACACATTTTTGCATTAATGGTCTAATACAGTATTGGTCAAACACAAACAAATTCCAGAACGACTATGTGTCCCTCGCTGCCACGTGTGGCATACAGGAGCAGACGTTCTCTACGCCACCCTATCCTAGCAACAGTAGCGTTCTTTGGCCCATCGAGGCTCTTGCGCCATTAAACACGAAACAACCAATCAACCAACCAACCAACCTAGCAACAGTTCTTCGATGTAAACGACTATCCTGCTGCCCCACTTCCTCACGAAGGAAAGCTTCAAGCTCGTTTGCACTTGAATCCATTCTCCAGCACATTACCTTTCAAATTCAAACTCCTGTGCTGAACAACGCCCTGTAGTCATAAAAGTGCAATAACGTTGAGTGATACCGATTTGCATATCACTAATCAGACTAATTAGACGCTAAGATAATCGGAAGTTACCTATTCTTTATGCCTCTTATTATTATCTCAGACATTTTGCTTGGTTCTTGTACGTTAGAACCCGATAAATCATGTACATTTAAAAGACATGATACGTAGTATCATCCAGTGCATATGTGTACGCCTGTGAGATTACAGTAGCTTTAAAACATCAGATCCTAAGACGGCGTCGACTATCCATGTGAGTGATACAGAGGCGTATCCACTTTTATATTTATAGTTTGTATTTATTCATAGTCAGAGTCTTATTTATGCCTAGGCCTACAATGTCTCCAGAATAGCACTGCAAAAAAAAAAAAAAAAAAAATATATATATATATATCTGAAACTTGCAGATGACATAACCTCATAACTTGATTTTAAGGATGCAATTTCACAGTTTGCTGCAATAAACGCCAGAAAAAAAAAAGCCTCTAGAATTATCAGGTATTATACTCTTTTTCTTTTATGTGATAAATTTCTATTTTGGACATCTGATTCAGATGTAGAACTGCATGAAAGTTTGGGAACTGGGGTTATTGCTTTCCAGGGAATTTTGCAATATTGTAAAGCGGCCTAACACTCTTATATTTGCGTACTGTACAAATATTTTTTTATGTTTATTGATGCTGAAATGGGTTTAATTTGAATGCGGGCAGACAAAGATGTGGTGTGACAAAAAAAAAAAAAAAAAAAAAGACACTGTGGTAATTGTATGAATAACTAACTTGATCTTAGCTACTTGACTCTGATGATTGTTCCTCTTTTTATAATGTGTGTGTGTGTGTGTGTGTGTGTGTGTGTGTGTGTGTGTGCATGTGTGTGTGTGAACACAAACCACCACACAACTTACTTTAGGTCCTCAAAATCACAAAACACACCGTACTTTTGGTCCGAAATATCAGAACCTAGGGAACTTGTGAAAACAGATTTACTGTACACTAAAGAGCAATGGAATTAGAGACAGCTGGCGTTATGCAAATGTGGCGCGCGCTGTGGGTGGCCCTGTAAACGGAAACGACATGACGTATGCAGCGATCCGACAATACAAGGAGTGATGCGACGGGAATCAGTAAGAGTCGGACGCAGTATGGGTAAGACGAAGGATCTTAGCGCATTGATCGTGGGCAAATTGCCGGGGCCCGACGAATGGGTCACTCCATCTCGGAAGTCGTGCAGGCACTGGGATTTTCACGAGCCACTGTGTCACGGGTGCAACGTGAGTACATCGAATCCGGTAAAACCATCCGTGCAAGGTCCAACTGCCGTGGACAACAGCGTGTGGATGAGCGGGGTCATCGTCGACTAGCTCGCATTGTAACAGCGGATAGACGGGACACAGTGCAAGAAATCCCTCCGCATTTTAACACTGGTGCACAAAACCGATCGAGCCTTTGCTGTTTGAGTTGGCTAAACGGGTACGAACAGCATCACTCCAACCACGTAATTTACGGGAACTGCAGTCATGGTATCAAATATCAAGAAACACTTAGCAAAACCCAGTTGAATCTATGCTTCATCGGGTGAGAGCTCTTTTGGCGGTGCGAGCAGAACCTACATGGTACTAGATAGGTGGTTTTAATGATAGGTGTACAAGCTGATAGGTAAAGGGGAATACGCGTTAACAATAATAAGTATAATAATTATAATTTTATGGCAATGATAATAGCAAAATACAATGATTCATTCTGATAACATACCCCATCCCAACAAAGATAACCTTATAATGTTTCACTAAAAATAAGTGATAGCAAAATAACTTAAAGAAAAAAAAAATCGTTAAAGTTTTATGAAAATAGCTGCAATACAGTGCCAGCCCCAGGGCACAGCATGACATATTCCGTCTTTGGTTCCCCCGAAGTGCTACAGAATTTTGTTGAATTACTTAATATCTGAAGAAAGCTCAACACACAGAAGTAGTTCCATAACAATTATACTAAAACAAAAAGTAAAAAAAATCCCTCTCATGTTCACCGTACTTATTTATCAGATAAGAAGAATAAAAATGTTCTGCCCCTTTGGCGCAGTGGTCTAAGCTTTGGCTTCTACCGTTTGTTTGAGTGGGCTTGGGTTCGAGTCCCGGATGAAGTAAGTGGGGTGCGATTGTGTTCTGACTGTATCTCCTCCCAGGAACCAGTAGACCCAAATTAGAGACTAGCTATAGCCCTAAGCTTACCGTAGTCGTCAAACTCCGAAAGAAAAAACAAACTGACCTACAAATACAAGAGTATTTCTTATCTTAAAAAGTATCTTCAAAATTTACTCTCTTCTATTTCGGCGGCATGTGTTTCTCTTTCTAATATTTTTCTGATGATACCTGTTTTTAATAAAACCACGTGCATCTTCAGCGGCATAGTTATACATATTTATGAACAAGAGGATATTAATGTTCAAAGTGATATGAAAATATATAAATTTCGAAGATGTGAATCCATTTATTGGTGTAAATATGACATGGATGTTAAGTCAGATAATATACAAAAACTTGAAATTTTCTTCGTCCTGGAGCGGGAATCGAACTCGCGTCTCACGGATAGCTCCCGAGTATGTTATAATGTACAAAAATGTTAAAGTTTTTGTATATTATCTGACTTAACATCCATGTCATATTTACACGAATAAACGGATTCACATCTTCCAAATTTGTATTGTACAATGGTGTAATCCCGCATTTCATTCATTGATGAAAATATATATTCCCAAGAGAAATTAATCAGTTGAAAGTACGGAATTAATATTACAAAGATCTCAAAGCCGAGTTTTCGAATCATTGATATAACTATTGAGTCATTGTTATGATTTTTGGTTTTTGAATAACGTCATCGAGATATAGAATTCCAGTTCCTGTTTCGTTTTATACAGAATAAAAATTGCATCCTGTTATCATTAAATTCGTAATGTAAAATTAAATTTCATTACACCCAAACCTAAAGTTCGATTTTTTTTTATTCTATCACAGAAATTACATGTCTTATGCTTCGGCAGTTTAAACCTGCAGAATTACTTTTGTTTTATCCAAATGAAACTTACATTTAGATTCGCATTTTTCAAGATTTATACTAGGACTTTTGATCGAGATTACAATTAGGCATTTAATTTAATTAACACACAAAGTTCTGCAATAATTATAAGCGATAAAATCCTTTTACTAGAGGTATTTAGGAAGTTCTGTGTGCTTTCCGTAATTTGGAATGTTCTCGAGGTGTTGGCAATGAATACAATGTATCTGAGGAAACCACACTCTCGTTCACTCCATTAGCGTTCTGCTGCTGCAGGTTTTTGTTACCATCTCAGTAATACATCATCCTCATGATGATAAAGACGAAAATGGGGGCCATATGGCAGTAGAGCGAGTAATCAGTTATTGGTATTAGTGGGGGCCAAGTGGCTCTCATGATAGGACTTTCGCTACCCGTCGTTGGGAACCTGGACCCCGGGAGGTCCATGGCGTTGTTAATTTAGACGAGGGAGGTGAGGGGGAGGGGAGTCGGATGGCGTCAGTAAAAGAGGCCATCATAATCGAGGTGGAGATCATTTGGCTCGTTGAACCGCCTGGGAACCCACTTACCCTAGGGGACCGTACAAAAATTTACTTGCGAAAGTAATCCTTTTCTAGGTGTCCTATACACGAGATTTTTCTTTTGCATCACTTCTGATAATAGGATTGCAGCCAATTACTACATTAATGCATTCAAAATTGGATAAAATAAGATAATCTCTCTCGCGCGCGCTCTCTCTCTCTCTTTTAACACTCAGAGAATCGCTTAATTTCCGATGCATTCGGTAAAGTACAAACGTTCGTTCTTCAACATGTTTCCCTGCTTAGACACCAATGATTTCTTGGAAGTACAGGACATGGACAAAATAACGGAAACACCTGTGAGAAGAGATACAGGAATATTTTCACAGGGTGTTGGGCTACCCTTTGCTTTTACCACACCTGGGGATCCTGTACACGATGTGGAATGCATTCAAGTAAGTCGTGAACAGTCTTCAGAGGAATATTAGACGATTCCTCACGAAGTAAAGTCTGAAGCTCCTTTGACGACGATGCTAGTGGAAATCTGCATCTCACTCTTTTTGTCTCTGATTTTGCCCATAGAGGCTCAATAGTGCTTAAATCTGATGATTGTGTAGGCCATTGGGGATGTTACCTTTAGTTTCATGCTCGCCGAATAAAGATTGGGACACCTGATTGTGTATTGGAGTAATATCATCTTAAAAGAGGGCGACGTCTGGGGGAGTTCCGAGTGGACTTGGATTTAGCGAACAAAGAGATATCAGAGGTGGAGTGAGCTGGGATTAAGGAGGGTTGATGTATTACAGAGTTGACTGTTAACAAAACCGTCTTACTTGGTTTCCCCATTCAAGTCTCCTGAACGGTGGATAAAGAGACGTCAATAAAAAAACAAGATGGTTTTTTCAATACCACTTGACTACTCAGATCTCTGTATCGAATATTCAAAACATTCCCATTGACTTCTTGGAACAATTTGTTATTGCGGCCTCTCAACGCTAAATTTGGTTCAGCTAAATATTGAATTACACAATTCTTTTTTGTTTTTATGGCAGACCTCCACCTTAATATATATATTAACTTTGTTAAACTTACATTGACCGTATCATTGTTTTTTTATTGATTTCTTTAGATCAACCCATGATTTAAAACTTTTAAAATGTGCACCCTTCTTTTGTGTCTTTCTACATTACTTAAGAAATGTTATTCGCTGTAAACATTAGCATGCTTTGTGCATCCCTAGCATTCCCAGTTGGCGCGTCACTGATCAGTGGTATCTACAAGTATCAGCACAGACCACATCTTGTTCACTTAGTCAACGATTTTGCACTGTCCACAAAGTTCACGTCCGCTCAGTTCACTCCATAGTTTGCTGGAAACACCGTACGAATCTGGTCTGTGGGAATTAAGTTATTCAGTGGCAGAAACTCGCTCGCTCAGGGTGGTGACAGGACTTAGCGAACTCCAAGAGATTGCTGTCCGAATCATTATTGAACACCACCATGTATGATGGTTGGCCGGCTCAAGGCAGTCATGATTATGCGCTTCTTTCTGAATTCGCCTTACGTAAACTCATCCCGAAGTTGGAAGAAGTGAAAATGGTGATTCGTCGGTAGAAATCACATGTTTCCAATCATCCAGTGCCCTGGTTTTTTTTGCTCACCACAGTATTGCATCGTCCGTTTTACATCAGCATCAGTAACGATTGGCATGCTCATAGCCGATCTGCCATATATTTCAGCTTTAGGAAGTTCCCGGCAAACTCCCTTGATGATACTTGATTGTTGAGACCATCATTAATTTTTGTGGTGGTAGTTTTATCTTGTATTCCCCGTAGCAGAATCGCGGCGAAGGGCGATGTATGTCGCACATTTTATTTTGGTCCTGCATACAAAAACGACATTCCGAGAACCTCATTAAATTCTCCATTGAAGAGAGACTCCCGATCATGGATGCAAGTTTTCGGTTTTTGGACGGAATTCAGTCTTTAAAAACTTTTCGAAAACGGGAGTTAGACGGAGTAAAGATTCCTCCCGTAATCGTAATTTTTTTTTTTATATCGCGATGTACCCCTCTGTCCGGTATTGTTATTAAATACCCTTTTACTGCATAAGTGTTTGCGCTTCAGCTTGAAAATGGAGGCAACAATTTCCGAAAACGGAAATTTGGGTGGAGCGCTGTAATCCTAAATTATTTTTCTCGCGGTGTTGCCCCTGCTCTGTGAGGTTGTTAAATATCATTTTATTCTGTCAATATTTGTATTTCAGCTTGAAGATGGAGGAAATGTTTTTCGAATACGAAAGTTGGACGTAGCTAAAATTTCTCCCTACTCGTAAATTTCAATAAAACTTTTTCGGCAAAGGAAGGTAAAGGATGCAATTTTAACTGTAATGCCCCCCCCCCCCTGCGGTGTTTTTCCAATGTTGTGTTATTGTATAAACATAATATAATTACATGAATGATTGTACTTAAGATTGAAAGTTGAGAAAATGTTCTGAAACCGCTAAAAGGACAGAGAAACGATTTCTCTCCTAGTCCTGCTTTTTTTCTAAAGATTGTTCCCTTGCTCTCCCTTTCTAACGATGTTCCTTCTGTCTTGTCATTGCAATTGTCTCTGTATCCATCCCTCTCTCTCTCTTTCTCCCGCTCACTTTCTTTCTTTCTTTCTCCTTATCGCTCTCTTTCTCGCCCTTTCTCTCTCTCTTTCTCCTCGCTCTCTTTCTCGCCTTTCTCTCTCTCTCTCTCTCTCTTTCTTTCTTTCTCTCTTTCTCCTTCTCGCTCTCTTTTTCGCCGTTTCTCTCTCCCCCCTCTCTCTCTTCCTTTTTAAACTTCTACCCGTGCAAATTTTTATTGCTTTTCTGATCTAGTAATTATCTTGCCCATTGACCAATTGATCACACGCAGATTATTTCGTGGCACCATGATATCTATTGCAGACTGATCAGGAACTTTTTTTGCTGCAGAGATTCAATGTATAATCCTTTTCATTTCCGGGAGGTGTCTTTCCGTTAGCCTCGATTGCTTACCGAAATTGGTGAATGCAGTCATAACTTTCGATGCAGTTTGTTTGGATAAATTCAACAAATCGGCTGTTTCAGTCACAGAAATTAAGACAGGTTTCTTTTTTATCTCCTGTACAATTTTTTATTGCTTCTAAAGAAGCTACTGTTTGCATCCCATGCAGTCATTAGCAGTAATAAAACAAGAAACACAAAAAAATGTTTAATCGCTGCATTACAAATTTTTTTTACATGTGTTACTAGGTGTTTCCATTATTTAATGGTGATGATAAGCGGTATGCAAAATGTAAACATGAGCAAAGATCATCTTATTCAGAGTTAGGAGGAAGAAATAATGTAGCATCGTCCGCTAATAAAACATTGAGCACTTTTTTTTCGTTTGGTGTGTTTTTTCGCATACCACAAGGAGTTTGTCGAAAGAGAGTACTTGAAGCAATAGAGTTTTTTTTTTCTCTGTCGAGAATCAGTTCGTCTGGAGAATGAAATTTCATTCTAAAATTGTCGAAATCGGTTAACGGATTGTTTCCGCTAAAGGCAGTCCAATCCCACTGCTGAAAAGAAATGAAGGTCACGAGTTCTCAGTCAGCCTGTTCTTAAATACTGAACACTCACTGTGCGTAAAATCTTGCGTCGGATGGGCATGTTAATCCGGCGGACCCGGGCTATTGGAATCCGTTTGCGAATAAGGTCATCTGCTCTTTTACTTTTCTTATCATCCTTGTGCCTCTCGCTTCTATTTCCATACAGGGAATATAATGCAGTTCTCAGAGTCGTGTCGTACGCCCTACTAGCTCGCAATCGTCTGAACAATGTTACATTCTCATTTTTAATATTATTGACTTGATTAGAACTGGGTTACATTAGAAGTCTCGCAGCCTGCGTCTGGTGAATCTTGTAACCAGTTTGATTCATCTGCTCTAGTTATGAGGAGGAAACGCAGAAGTAGTAACAAAAATACAAAGGGAATCTAGAACGTAATACCTCGTCCGTAATAAGATTTTTATTTGTAGCAGCAAAAATGGGAAACTTGGTGGAAAAATAATTGGACATAATGTTAATAATGCTAGCCTATTCAAAGTATTGTCCATCACTTCCTATACATTTCCGCCATCTTTGAACCCATTGGTAAAACCCATTTTGGAAAAATTCCTGAGGCTGTTGTTTCACCCAAGAGTTCACATCCAGTTTATCATCCGTCACATCGTCAAAACGGTTCCCACGAAGGGGTTTTTTCAAAGGGGCAAACAGGAAAAATTCTGAGGAGCCAAACCAGGACTGTAGGGAGTTGGAGCATCACCGTCCACCCAATTTCGGTAATAACCTGTGAAGTCTCCATCGAGGTGTGGGGACGTGCGTTATCATGGTGCAAAACAACACTATGAAGTGGAATGTCACGTATTTTCCTTCTGATAGCTTCCTTCAGCTTCTTCAATGTCTGCACACAGTGAGCACTGTTTGCTGTTGCAACTCCTGCATGGTGACACGAAAATCAGCTGTGATGAGGTCTTTCACTCGTTGCCTGTTGGAATTTCTCACTGCAGTTGCGGGTCTTCCACTCCGTTGTTTTGCCCAACACTGAACTTTCTCCCTCTCGAAACCTCTTCATCCATCTTTGGACATTATTGATATCGTTTGTGGCAGCTCCATCCACCCCTAGGAGTCTTCTGTGGATTTCTAGAGCCTCACATCCCTCTTTTTCCAAGAATTCAATTACGGCTCGTTGCTTTTCTCTGTCATTTATAATCTTTATTTCCTATTCTGAAAAACAAATTGTTCCCACATTGATAATATATCATAGTATATGTCAGTGCAGTTTCATTAAAAATCACTTCAAAAGTTCTAAAGTTATTAAGGAGGAGGCATTACTTTCAGGATGCCCCTTGTAGGTCATTTCAGGACAGATAGGGACATGAGTTTCAGCTTACAAACGATGAGAACAAGCCACATTGCCTCGTGTGTTTACAGGCACTTTTGTGTCGCAAAGAATACAACCTTAACTGTCACTACTCCCAGAACCACGGAGAAAAGTACAAAATGTATGCTGGACAATCACGTGGAGCATTAGCAGCTCATCTGAAGAGAAAGCGCAACGCTCAGAAACAGTTCTAAATCGACATCATATCCAACAAAGGCATGTTGTTACTATGATTGTCGCTTGTTGTGAGCATCGAGATTGCAAAAGCAAAAAGTTGTTTTTCTGAGGGTGAAATAAAAATGTGTAGAAATGTCCAAAGCATTCGGCGAGGAAAGAATTTCTTACGATTTAAAAATGTGCCTTTACGAAAACAAACCATGATTAGGAAAATTGAGATATAGGTTCACACATTTCTAAAACCATGAGAAGTGTTATTGCTAAATTTGTGTATTTTTTTTTTATTTTTTATTTTTTTTTTGTCATTAGATAAATAAACTGATATAATTAATTCAGCTCATCTCTTAATTTATATTCGAGCTTTTTCAAAGGCGTTCTACGTTCATGAAGAATTTATCCTTTATAGTGTAAGGAATAACGTACGGTATATTTCTAAATGCATTTATTACCGCAAGAGATATGTATCGGGCACTTTCTATCTTCTAATAAATACTTAGCAAAAAAAAAAAAAAAATGACGCAGAGCGTATCTTTTGTGGTAAGTTTCATGTGTTAATTTATAGTGAAATCGTTTTTAGTGCTTCATACGTAGGTGTGCTGGAGGAATTGCTTACTAAAAAAAATAAAAAGAAGGAGAAAATAAATAAATAAAAGTGCTGGGAAATGATGAATTGGCTGTGCTCTTCAGTATCCCTTGTAAAAAGCATCCATTGAATAGAAAAAAAAAAAAG
Organism: Macrothele yani; assembly: GCA_039090855.1. NCBI lineage: Eukaryota > Metazoa > Arthropoda > Arachnida > Araneae > Macrothelidae > Macrothele > Macrothele yani. The sequence continues at coordinate 31,964,037 of CM076989.1, read as the reverse complement.
CGGTTTGACGGAAATGGAAGTTTGCCACTTCCCATAGAGCTCATCAAAAGGGCAGTTTGTCAAAATGAAAAGAAGACAAAAATACCGGAAATGTAACCCTAATAACAGAATCTCGGCACCATTCAGCTTCAACGAAGAACAAATTTCTCTGTGCTATACATTTCTTGTGTAGGAAGCAGATGAAGGAAAGTTTCTGTGTAAGGGACAAAATTCTTTATCATTCTGGCAGTCATAATAATTGAAACATGAATCCGAAATTTAGTTCTGGATTATGTTCTCGAGCCAGCGCTCCTTAATCATAGGATACCGATGAAAAAAAAATGAAGGCGGAAAGGAGCTAATTGTCCAAAACGAAACCGAAAAAAAATCGAGTCAGCCGTCCTGGTGACTGAGTTGTCAGAAACGCTGGTTTCTGGCGAATGGTCGAAATCTGGCCTGAGATTTAATCCTAGATCAGATATGTGTGTTAGAGGCCTACGTGAGCCTTAATTTGGAAAGCCCGGCCCGGACGAAGCCCGCACGTCCAAGGCCCAGCCCGTATCCGGCCCGTTTCAAGTTTTTTAATCAAAGCCCTGCCTGGCCCATATATTTCTCCTCTTTCCAAGGCCCGGGCCGACCCGTAAAATTTCAACAATTACCAAAACACGAATTTGACACCTGGTGCACTCGGTCAATCGACTCGTGAAGAGTTTTCGTTTTCGTAATTGCTACACGTATTCTATTACAATAAACGTTAATTCAGAATATTTCTGAGACTCTGTAGAAGTCACGTGACGTCCGAGAAGGAGGGGGGCTTGTATACTCAAAAATATTGCATGAAAAGGACAATTTCCATGCCTTTCAAATTGTTTGAGTTTTCAAATTATCATTCCAATAAAGGGTTAATTCGAAAAGTACGAAATATCCAGAATTATAAGTCCGATCGTTCTACTGGGAGAAGATTTTATGGCATTATAAACTGCACGTATCTCTACTGGCATATCATATAGCTGGAACCCAATATGGCTCTCGTGTGTGCACGGGGGAGGGGGGGGGTACACATTTGCGCCGCTTAGGATGCCTGGGTCCAGATTTTGTGCTATCGTAACTCAAAAAGTTTTTGCATTTAGTGCACTGCACAACGTTTTCCGGCCGACTAGTTTCAGAACGGGACAGTAATTTAAAATATTTCCAAATATCGTTTTTTCCCTTTACATTGCCTACAAGCACATATTCTCCGGAAGTGATTTTTTCGCGAAAATCTTTCGCTTTCTTAAACTCCATAATAAGTATTGATCAGTATTTATCAGCAACACTAAACTCAGCATACGCTAAGGGAAAACAACGACAGACTGCCCAGCAAATCAGGGTCACAGAAGTTTTGAAAACGGCTACCTGAGAGTACAAATGGGGAAAATACAGAGAAGTAAGTTCCTCCCAGCCCATTTCTCCCGTTCCATTTAAGACAACTTAAAAGCTTTTCACACATCTAGAGAACAAAGTTCTCCGACCAGAACAGTAAAAGAGATCGTCTGCGAGAGGATGGCTCGGTTTAGAAATGCTGCATTTAATAGCCTGCCCTGAAGCATGAGAGGAGGGTGAAAGTTAGAGAAAGTGAGAGGGGGTGGGAGAGATGGGACCACATTCACATTGAAAAACTAAGGTAACTGACCCACTCCAATTGTTTTGTAGGATGATAGGAGGAGAGAATGTTGTAAAACTTCTATTTTTTTCATCAGCGGAAATTATTCAATCTTATCCTGCTGCGGTATGTTGCGAGTTTTCCAAACGAGAAAGGCACCGTGCAGCGATTGGTTTGCTCATAACCCCCCCCCCCAACCCTGCTCGGCTCGTGTCTGTTTTACATTAAATATTGAAGGCCCGGCCCGGCCTGGCCCGTTTTCCCAACTTAGAAATGAGCAAAGGCCCGGGCCCGTGCAGATCTCTAATGTGTGTTGTGCTTGAGTTATTCCCCTTGTTGTGTGTTCTTCCTGGAACCAGTGGCTTCAAATTCGACAGTAGGTAGCATGAGCGGGTAGGATTACTTGCAACGGTTTAAGCACGAAACAACGTAGCAGGTAATTTTATCAAGAAGAATAAACAAAGTACCAGGGTTAAACGCATCGTTAAAACTGTCTTAGAACGATTTAAATTAAACACCCTTAACTGAATCAGACTGCAATATTAAAACATGACATTTATTTACAATCTTAAAACAGTAAAATAAATGTAACATGGGTTAGATCTTTCGCGACTACACTAGTCGCATCTTCAGGCCCAAGGATGTGACGATACTGGAGTGAGTGGTATGATTTTTATAGTTCCAAAACCTTCCCAGAAGGTATTAGTAAACAACTCCCCTGTTGCCAAAAAGCATAGTTGCACTTACCCGGATATAACATTTTCAACTAGCACTTCCTGGTGGTAAACCGTGGACAAGTAGTTTCCAAAGTGGATGTAGCCAGGCCGGTAGTTCATCATTACAATATATTTCTTCAAAATATGTTATGCACAAAGTCTCTGCTAAAAATAAGACTGTTTTGTATTTGCAGAGGACTGTTTGGTATTTGCTATGTACACCTTGCCCTATAGTCCCTTTATCCCAGTCCGGATAATAATTTCCTGAAGAGACCAATTTGGTTAGGGATGACGACACCGTGGTTGTTCTCAATGAGTATTCGTCTTCAGATATTTGCAACTTCATGTTACGAAAGGTCGAACCTATGTGCACCTTATCCTCCAAATTAGGGTTGGTAGAGCAGAGTGGGATGCAATACACTCCGAAAATAGATTGAGCAGAGTTGCATGCAATACACTCCGAAAATAGATTGAGCAGAGTGGTATGCAATATCTCCGAAAATAGATTGAGCAGAGTGGTATGCAATACACTCCGAAAATAGATTTAGCAGAGTGGTATGCAATACACTTCGAAAATAGATTGAGCAGAGTGGTAGGCAATACACTCCGAAAATAGATTGAGAAGAGTGGTATGCAATACACTTCGAAAATAGATTGAGCAGAGTGGTATGCAATACACTCCGAAAATAGATTGAGCAGAGTGGTATGCAATACACTCCGAAAATAGATTGAGCAGAGTGGTATGCAATACACTCCGAAAACAGATTGAGCAGAGTAGTAGGCAATACACTCCGAAAATAGATTGAGAAGAGTGGTATGCAATACACTCCGAAAATAGATTGAGCAGAGTGGTAGGCATTACACTCTGAAAATAGATTGAGCAGTGTGGTAGGCAATACACTCCGAAAATAGATTGAGCAGAGTGGTAGGCAATACACTCCGAAAATATATTGAGCAGAGTGGTATGCAATACACTCCGAAAATAGATTGAGCTGAGTGGTAGGCAATACACTCCGAAAATAGATTGAGCAGAGTGGTATGCAATACACTCCGAAAATAGATTGAGCTGAGTGGTAGGCAATACACTCCGAAAATAGATTGCAGTGTGACCGGGTCCTTGTCTCGGCGTATTTCATTAAAGATTTTAATAGTTCTCATTCCAAAACCTAAGGACGCTTTTTTTGCAATATTTCTTAAGAATATTCACAAGGTGCGGGATGTAGTTCATAGTACCAACATAGTGTATAGGTGTAACTTCTCGTTGTAGTGTTGAATTTGAACGTCAAAGACAGTCCCCTATCACCTTAGAAACTAAATTTCTAGAATATCCATGTTTAGAATATACCTATCACTTTAGAAACTAAATTTCTAGACTTTATCTAACTCTTTTTGGCGTAGAGCAATCGATGATGAATGTAAAAATGCCCGATTAACCAGGAAACGAATTGGAGCCTTCTTATAATAACTAAGGGGATTTCAAAAGTTTTGCCCACTGTGGGTTATCTCTTAGAAAATGAATTTATTTCACAACATACTTTTACAGGCCTTCGAAGTAATCTCCAAGTTTCTTTATGACAGCGGCCCAACGTTTGAACAAGTCTTCTATTGCAGTCAGGACACCTCCATTGTTGAGGCGTCGGATTACTCGGGTCACCTCATTAGAAACATCCTGAATCGTTTCGCGCGGAATGGCTTCTTCAGTTTTGGGGACAAGTCATAGTCTGGGGCTCTCAAGTCAGGACTGTATGGTGTGTGGGGAAGCAATTCCCATCCATACTTTTCCAGAATGTATCTTACTGTACGGGGAAATGTGGCCTCGCGTTATCGTGCAAAATGATGACACCGGCTTCAAGCATGTAGGGCCTTCAATCTTTGGGTGCAAAACATTTTGCAGAAATCTTCTACAAGAAACCTTCTCACATGTTTTCCGTCGATCTTCTTCCAAAAGGCTGTTGACGATAACCACAGAAGTGTTGTGCCTTGCATCAGATGGCAGGCCGCTTCTTGGATAGTCTTCGATGCTTTCCCGATCTTGGCGGAAACAAGAAGGCCAAAGTGACACTGTGCTACGATCCACTACACTAACCCCACAAATTTCATACAAAGCTTCATGAATTTCGGTAGCGGATTTTCCTCGCAAAGTTTCAATTTTTAGGTAGTTTCGCTGGTCGCTACACGAGATCTAACTTGCCTCGCTTTTTTCCTCCATTTCTAAGCAGAATTTTTCGGAACCGGAACAGATTAGCCAGTATACGTAGACACAACTTTGCATACTGAAGTCTTACTCAGAATTGGCGCAACGATTGGAGCGATTGCATCATCCTACGGGCAGTGCCTGCGCAGTGTGCTAAACTTTTGAAATGACCTACGTAAGATTTAATGTATTACTTTGGATTTACAAAGATACTGGTTTCATAAAAATGAAATTAAGATCAAGAAAGAGTTTCTTTTGGGTTTATCGATCACCGCGAGCAACTCGATGGGTTATAAGCAGTCGCCCGTCCCTAATTTAGAGCAGTGCCGCGGGTGGCCTAGTGGTCAACGTTCGTGACCGCCATGAGAAGACCTCGAGTTCCATCCCAGACAGGTACGAGCGCTCGAACCGCTAAATATCCGCCGTGCGTCGTATGGGCCCGACGAATAAGGACGTCTTTTCTACCTCGCTTCCGTGTCACTTTCCTATCGGGCACTCTAGCCCAAACTCCTAGCTTCCTATTTCCAAGGGTTGTTTAAGACCTGGAATCAGACTCTCCCTTCCTAAAATCCTCTACTGATAATCTGATCTGATCTAATTTAGAGCCATTGGTTCCAGGGAACGGAGAAAGTCAGTGCGGTGAGATAAGCACAACATCCATGTCCCATCGGAATTCGAAGCCGGACCCGTCTCAGACGAATGGGTCCGGGTTCGAATCCCGATGATTTAATTAAACAGGACGAAAAATATTGGGTGGGCACTGCCCCCTAGTAAAATTATTAGGGGGCAAGATTCACCTTGCCCCCTTACAGTCGGCGCCTATGGTTGACCGAATGCCATATTGATGTTCTGTATGCTGAAAACTATAATGTTTCGAATGTTTTGTTATGGAGTTCTTACGACTCCTCCGTTTCCAGGAATGGTAAGGAATATTCAAAAATAGACCTTTCTTTGTCAATCAGCATGGAAAACTTTGAAAATGCTTGTCGGCAACGGTGATTAGTAGAGTTGGTTGGTTATTGTTTAGTTGCGCAAGAGACTCGGAGGGCCAAAGAGCGCCCATTAGTAGAGTTGTAAAACAGCATTTCCCAAGCAATCGACCTTAGAACATTGACAAAGTGCATTATCGTTATATTGTTTTACTACATTCTGTATCGATTACGACTTTGTAATCGAGGAGGTGAATTCATACTACGTAATGACTTAATTTCTTTCTTGGCGACAAGGCCTCGCCTTCAAGCAATGCATAGCTAGGGTTCGAAACAGAGGGAGAAGACGGGGCGTCACGAGGAGAAAGGAGTGAGGCACAGAAGTTTTGACAGAAGGACAGAGAAGGCCATAGGCGTCCGAATGGTCAGTGCGAAAGAATACGAAGTTACGTAAAATCAGAGTTGATTCGAAAGAGGAATAATTAAAAAAACAGAGTAAGTAGCGAGAGGACGGAAAGCTTTAAGAAATAAATAACTAAGGCAATTCCAGGACAACCGGCGCAATGAGCGTTAGCTGATTATAATTTAATTAAAACTGCAACCTTTCTCATCCATTCTGTCATCATATATTTCTACAACAAGCTGCAATTAGGCTTGAATATCGAACCCCGATGGGAAGTGTAAATCCCGCCTACAACAGGTACAACGGCAAGCTAACAGTTTTTAAGTTCGTGTGTTCAAATGATACATTGTGCAAAATGCTGAGCACAGCAGTTAGGCGACCACTAACGGACACATGAATCGGTATAGCAAGAAATGGAACTAACAAAAACTTGTTCATTCGCCTTTCGGTTAAAATGGAACTAACAAAAACTTGGTTGTTCAATTACAGCTTGTAATCACAATTGCTCTTTGAACAACTAACAGATTCATTTACGTAGTCACTAAATTAGTCTCGTGGAAAGAATTTATTCAGCGTACATCAAGATAGCATGCGATCAAAATTTAAATAGTGAGTCATCTTTTCGTCGTATCGCCACAACACACCACTCTGCACACTGCGTAGCATTTTTATTTACCTTCAACTCACTGTCAGTTGTTGCCAAGATATAAATTCGTGGAAGCGTCGAGCCGGTCAGAAAGAAAATCCGACGGAGAAGTTATGCAATTTACTTAGGAACAGAAATTTGAAAAGGAAGATTAAATCAGAGATGTACGTCACATGTCACGTGCGCATCACGAGAAGCAAAACAATTTCACATATTTAGGCACTGTACACGCAGTCCAGTGCTTCGTTGCCAGTCTTGAGTAGGGTAAAAAAATAATTAACCTCCCGTATATAAAAAATTACGCAGAGTGTGTTTCTCAAACTGATTTTCATTACGTTCCTTGGGAAACAAAAAGTTTGTTACTTCAGCTAGAGCAAAAGAAGCGAAGAGGCAAAAAAAAAAAAAAGAAGTATTTTATTACCTTGTGGAAATGCATAATTTATCAAGAAGTACAGTAGAACCCGCTCAGAATGAGTCCGTATTTAGCGAGATTCTGGATTTAACGAGTAAAACAGGAACTTGTTTGGTATAATGCTAATTCAAAGCTAATGTGATCGTTTTTAAGGAATAAAATTTAATGAAGTTCCCGGATTTAACGAGGAAAAGAAAAGCTGAGAAGCAAAGTTATAAAATTTAGTGAAATTCCATATTTAACGAGACAGGGGAAACCTGCTGCGCACTGTCTCGGAATGTTGGAATGGAAATGGTGACACAAAAGACGAAATCGCAGCAGCGCAGTGGAATCTTGGTATGCTAGTGGAAGAATGTTGATAGAAAAGCAATGGAAAAAGAGTATGTCAAATAGTCACAGAGCGAGTTGTGTAAGAGAATATCCGCCACATACTCCAAGGAGCTATGCCATAGGTGTATCTTTCAGACGATTTGGCAACAAAAGAATGGTTGGGGGTTCACGCATATGCATTAAGTGGATTTCTGGGAGACGATTGTATAGAGGAATAGGGGAGTAATGGAATGGCATATGGACTGAGGGGAAATAATAGATACAAATTCCTGGAATTGTGTCCATTGCAACTTTCACCATCCCAGTTAGCGTTTCATTGGGAAGATCGGTGTTGCTTTTGTTTTATGCACACCGTTAAACAGCGGTCAACTCACGTAGCTGTCAAGCATATCATATGTAGAGGATTTTAGGAAGGGAGTTTCTGACCCAAGGTCTTAAACAACCCTTAGGAATAGGAAGGTAGGAGATTAGGGCTAGGGTGCCCGATAGGAAAGTGTCACGGAAACGAAGTAGAAGACGCCCTTATTTACTACAGGGGGAGGGGGAGGGGGCAGTACCCGGGGTCCGACGGCTTAACGTGCCCATCCGACACCCGGTGGATATTTCATGGTTCGAGCGTTCATAGCTGCCTGGGATCAAACCTGAGGTTATCTCCGTGGCAGTTACGAACGTTAACCATTAGGCCACCCGCGGCTCCGTTGCTGTCAAGCATCATATCTTAAACTTATATAAGTGACAAAATATCTGAGATAAAATTGTTATTCAACTGTGAACTAGTGAGGTAAGCAATTGAAAACAACCAAAGCCTAAGGATAGCAAAGGGACATCTCAGTAACGAAAGAAAACAGATTATGGCACTAAGAAAAGAAGATGGTTCTGTAACAAGAAATAGAAGCGATACTTTGACAAGAGTGAAAGATTTCTACTCCAAAATATATGAAAGGGATGATACATGTACTCCAGACATCATGAAAGGTACCAGTACCAGAGTTCTTCCAGTCCTCCCAGCAGAAGTTGCACATGCAATCAAGAACATGAAGCGGGGGAAAGCTCCAGGAGAAGATGGAATTACTATAGACATCATACAAGAAGCAAGTGGAGAAATCGAAACAGTTCTCGCCCAATTTCACTCTATGCCTTAATGAAGGGAAGGTTCCTGAGGATTGGAACAACGCTACAATGATCTTGCTACATAAAAAAGGTGACATTGAGGATCTCAGGAACTACAGACCTATCAGCCTCCTATCAGTGGTTTATAAAATCTTCACTAAAGTTCTTTCACACCGCTTGAAGGTAACACTGGACATGGCTCAACCGAGAGAACAAGCTGGATTCAGGAGTGGCTACAGCACAATAGATCATATCCACGTACTGAGAGAACTAATTGAAAGAGCGAGGAAATATGAACTTCCATTGTGCATGGCTTTTATCGATTATGAAAAACCTTTGATTCGGTGAAACCATCAGCAGTTACAATGGCTTTGAAATCCTGCGGTATTGAAGATGCATACATTAATATTATTAATAACATCTATAAAAATGCAAGTGCAAAGATTCGGCTGTTTGAAAATGCAACACACATAAAAATTGGAAAGGGAGTGAGACAACGTGACACCATGTCTCCCAAGCTCTTTTATGCCACATTTGAAAAAAGTCTTTCAATCACTGAACTGGGAAAACAAATGGATAAAAATTAATGGAGATTATCTAACCCACCTTAGTTTTGCTGATGACGTAGTCGTTTTTGCAACTACCCCATCAGAGCTGCAGAGTATGATCCAGGAAATTGCTAACAAGAGTAAAGAAGTGGGATTAAAAGTGAACTTTCAGAAGACAAAAGTGATGTTCAATGTGTAACGTACCAGGAGATGTGACGTACCTGCCAGAAGGACGCACACGACATAAAGGCAGATAGGAATCAGAATAAAACGTCCGCGTAGCTTAATTGGTAGAGCAACTTATTCCGGAATGAGTGGACCCGGGTTCGAACCCCGGCGCGGATAAAAATGACGGAGAAATTTACTTCGTTGTAATGGCGCCCGAACTATCCGGATGACCAGAACCGTTCAAAATCTCGCATTGGTGTGATGTTATTTCCACACCGCGAGATAGGAGAAATAAGAGCAGCACTTCGAAAAAAAAAAAAAAAAAATAAGGGGGTGATGATGTAACGTACCAGGAGATGTGACGTACCTGCCAGAAGGACGCACACGCCATAAAGGCAGATAGGAATCAGAATAAAACGTCCGCGTAGCTTAATTGGTAGAGCAACTTATTCCGGAATGAGTGGACCCAGGTTCGAACCCCGGCGCGGATAAAAATGACGGAGAAATTTACTTCGTTGTAAATGCTTTTACAAGAAATGAAGGTTTATCGATTGATGGAGAAAAGCTGGAGATAACAGACACGTTCGTTTATCTTGGACAGCAGATATCAAGTGAAAGTCACATTGATGAAGAAATTAATCGGGGTACAAAACTTGCCTGGAGAGCTTTTTGGAAGAAACAGCATAATTTTCAAGAGCAATGTGCCATTATGTCTTAAAAGAAAAGTGTTTGATCAATGCATCCTTCCAGTGCTTACGTATGGTGCAGAGACGTGGACCTTAGCTAAAAGAGACATACAAAGGCTGCAGACAACTCAAAGCAGCATGGAGAGGTGCATGCTTGGTGTAACCAGGAGAGATAAGAAGAGGAACTCATGGATCCGAAAAATGACAAGAGTTGAAGACTTCATGATCAGAGTTAAATCCCTGAAATGGCAATGGGCTGGACATACTGCCAGAAGGACAGACCATCGATGGACAACCGAAATTTCAGATTGGATTCCAAGGGACAGGAAGAGACCCAGAAGAAGACCAAATGGGAGATGGGTGGATGAAATTCGAAAGTATGCGGGAGTGACATGGAGGAGAGTGGCAGAAGACAGACCGTTGTGGAGGAAACTTGGGGAGACCTTCGTCCAGCAGTGGATTGATAATGGTTGACAATGATGATACGCATTGTTACGTAGGCGTATTTTTACATGGTGGGTGTTTTCACCCAAAACCGGATTTAGCGAGTGTCCGTACTTACGAGAATTTCTACAGGTCTCGATTTTCTCGTTTTAAGAGGGTTGTACTGTATTACAAACTTATCACTGTGATTTGTCAGATACTTATGTATTCCAAAGATATTATTACAACACTGCTAACAAGATTTACATACATACAGTGAATAAATATCGAAATTTTTCGTGAGGTTTGAGGAGGTGGTTACTTACAACTCAATTTCCGTAAAAATAAATAATGATTAAATGTATGGCATCTTAAACGTTATACCAGGGTACGGTTCAATATGTAGAAAAGGATATTAAATGTAAAAAGCAATCTATCAGAATGAAGTTTTAATTTGTGTGCAGAGGGCGAGAAAACAACCAGCAACTCCCTATCACATAAACTCTTTATTACTTTACTGAAATATATCTTTAGATACTTTAATTTGGACGATAAAGGCAACAAAATAAGAAACAAGGGAATTAACCGTTTAAGACATGCCAATAACTATGCACTTATTTGAAGTCAAATAAGAAGTATAAACGAAATGGCAAACGACTGTAATGGGAAAAGCAAAAATTCAGGCGTGAAAATAATTGAGGAAAAACACGAAGGTAATGAGATACAGATGCGTTACTATTGACGCAATTATTCTGAAGGAGAAAAACATAGAAGAAATGGACTTTTTCGGTTGGCTTGGAAAACATTTTGAGAGTAAAGGAAACATGGAGGTAAAATAGAACGGGGAGTTCAATAACAAACTTTGATGCTTTGAAAAGTGATATAAGATTTGTGACAATTTAATTTCCGGAATACAACTGTAGAAAACATGTGTGCGTACCTATACATAATCTACTACTGTAAATTTCGAAGTAATCTACTTCGGCAGCTTGTGAAAGCACAAATTTGTCCGTTACGGGGATCGAATTTGCACCCTCTCGCTCCGGAGTTAAGTTCCTCTCCCAACTAAGCTACACCGACAAATTGTATTGCTGCAGATTTGTCGTCTTGACACGTGCTTTACCTCTGTAGTAAGTCATAAGCTATGCATTTATTTTTCTTATTTTTTTTTTTATTGGAGGTTTAACGACCACCGTGAGCAACTCAATGGGCTATAAGCAGTCCCCCGTCCCTAATTTTGGGTCACTGGCTCCAGGGAAGGGAGAGAGCCAGTGCCGTAAGACAAACACTACATCCATGCCTCACGGGGATTCGAACCCGGACCCCTTCCGTGCGAGTGATCAGAAGCCAACGGAGCAGCATGCATTTAGTTAGACGCTGTTACCATTGCTGGAAACATTCCTGAAACTCTGTTTCTGGAACATTCTTGAGTTCTTTTGTTACGTTACGATGGATGACAGAAATGTCTGAAAATCTTCGTCCTTTCATGGCAGTCCTTATTTTCGGGAAGAACCAGAAATCACAAGGGGCTAAGTCAGGTAAACAGGGTGAATGATCCAATTCGGTAATTGGTTTCTTAGCCAGGAAGTCGCGGAAACTGAGCACATCATGGCTTGGGGCATTGTCAGGCAGCAATTCAGCCAGAAATCACAAGGGGCTAAGTCAGGTGAATAGGGTGGATGATCCAATTCGGTAATTGATTTCTTAGATAAGAACTTGCGAGCACGAAGCGCATCATGACTCGGGCCGTTTTCAGGGCACAGCTTAACACTTTTCCTTTGAACATAATCCCGTAACCTTTTCAACACCTCTAATTGTTGGTGGATCGTTTGTTCCTGTTCAGTGAATTCTTGATGAACTATCATCTCCTTGTGATCGAAGAAACACACAAGCATGGTCTTGAACTGCGAGCGTAACACGCGTGCGTTTCTCAGCTCTTATGCCCCTCAAAGACACTTGCCTTTTTCATAACATACTCATCATATGCAGCTTTTCTGGATCAATTAAAACTGTTCATATAGATGCTTGCCAAAGCTGAAACCTTAATTATACATGAAAATCACTTTCAAGGTAAAGTCCAGGATTCAATAACTACAGAATACTACTGACAATGTCCAATTCTTTCTTCGTTCAGTATCCAAACACGTTGATATTCAGTGACCACTTCGCTTGTAAAAGCACACAACAGAATTCACTCAATAATTTTGTACAATATACCTTGACATTTATATCTCTGCATATAACGTGTAGCTTTTCTCAATGCTCATATTATTCGCTTTTCTATTCTGCACATTGAATACCGCTCTTTACATCTGCTCGTGCATTGCATTAACATTGCCCTTAGCTCAGAATATTAAATGCTTTTTTATCTACGTTTGATTACACTCTGACGCACTGTCAGTTGTCAACTTCAAGCCCGTCGGGAGAAATTTTGTGTCGTTCAGTCAGAAATAATTTAACAAGGAGAAACCGAATTTGCATGAGGACACAGACACTCAAAAGGAACGTTAAATTGGAGACAACCCTCCTGTTAACCATCACTGTTTGGACCGGTGGGAAATGACCGTTGTTGGGAGATTAGCCCTAAATTTACATCGCTCGTCCGTTGCGTTTGTACAAAAGAAGAATAAGCGTATGAATGTTATGCATTTAAAAGGCGGTTGCTGTGCTTTTCTCCGAACGCTGAATAAGACTCAGTATACTAATTAACTGAATTAATTATGGTGTAGAGGACTTTAAGAAAGCAGTGTCTGACGCCTGGTCTTAAACAGCGCTTAGAAGTAGCAACCTGGGAACAACAGGGTCACAGTAAGTTATAGGAAGGAAAAATTCTAGACAGTGATGTGTCACTGCACAGTTAGCTGGCCGCACGACGGAAAGAAGGAACAGAACCCACAGGGACCAAACCGAGAGATGCCTCCGCCAGGGCGCAACATATAAAGCACCAGTAATTATCTCCCCGGGGTCCAACTGAAAATTACACAGGATGTGGAGCTCGCCTTACGTCGAAGTAAACTTGAACTCCTTTCTTTTTACTTAAGCATACTACTCAATCTGCCCTTATCCAATCCTTTCTGCCCGAGGCACAATTCCTTTAGCGGCATTTTTTGTCCCTGTCTTATCCCATTCTCCGAAGCACCGAAGAAACAAAGTAAAATCCTAAGGCTTTTCTCGGGAATGACTGTGGTGTCTGTCGACCGCTGCTAAGAAGTTCCGTTTTTCGGAGCTTTCCTTTAATGTTAATCCTACGGCAGCTGCTCTGTACCAACCGACACTTGCCGCTACTCGGAGGTTTTACCGTATACGTTACATGTTGTTAGAGGCCGCCTAATATACTTTACATGATGTTAGAGGCCGCCTAATATACGTTACATGTTGTTAGAAGCCGCCTAATATACGTTATATGTTGTTAGAAGCCGCCTAATTTACGTTACATGTTGTTAGAGGCTGTCTAATATACTTTACATGTTATTAGAGGCCACCTAATATACGTTACATGTTGTTAGAGGCCGCCTAATATACGTTACATGTTGTTAGATGCCGCCTAATATACTTTACATGTTGTTAGAGGCCGCCTAATATACGTTACATGTTGTTAGAGACCGCCTAATATACTTTACGTCTTGTTAGAGGCCGCCTAATACACGTTACATGTTGTTAAAAGCCGCCTAATATACGTTACATGTTGTTAAAGGCCGCCTAATATACGTTACATGTTGTTAGAGGCCACGTAATATACGTTACATGTTGTTAGAGGCCGCCTAATATACGTTACATGTTGTTAGAGACCGCCTAATATACTTTACGTCTTGTTAGAGGCCGCCTAATATACGTAACATGTTGTTAAAGGCCGCCTAATATACGTTACATGTTGTTAAAGGCCGCCTAATATACGTTACATGTTGTTAGAGGCCGCCTAATATACAATACATGTTGTTAGAGGCCGCCTAATATGCGTTACATGTTGAGAGATGCCATGTTGTTAGAGGTCGCCTAATATACGTTACATGTTGAGAGATGCCATGTTGTTAGAGGCCGCCTAATCAATCTTCGTCTTGGGACAGGCCTTAGTTTCTTTTTCTATAAAAAGCAGAGAAAGAGTGATGAACAGACAACGCTTAAAATTACATAGCATTGCAATCAACATCTTCAAACACGTAAGTGTTGAGAAACCTTTAAATATGTTTCTTCTTAATTTAGTTTCATTGGCCAAAAATTTTAACTAAACATATTTTCCGTAGCAATCCCAAAGTTTATGAAGAGTGACTGTGCTGTCGAAGCGTTCAGTATCACAATCGCTCCATTTAGTCGAACCCCCTGCAGAGTTTGGTTTTGTAAGCAATAAACGTTCACGCAGTTCTCGTTAGCGGGCGCGCACGTGCGTGACGACTAAATTCGGTCTTAAACGCATCATTTCAGATACGTTGGACTTCGCCCAGTGGAATAGTTGGTCGCGGTGCCTTGATCTGCAATGTTTCTCGTTCAATATCGGTGTCAGTATACGTAGGTGATACTGCAGATACTATTTCACTGTTTCACTTCCTATGTGTTAGTATTCGTGAATCGACGTCGAAGATGATGCACTTCTACATTATTAATAATAACGAACAATCGCAAAACATAAAACCAGATGAAAAATCAATGCATGACCGTTACATTGACAGTAATACTAATTGATGTAGTGCAAAGGCCTGAAAAGGTCTCTTGAATGAAGAACTCCGTGATCGTTCCAATAAGCGCTGTTGCAGTCATTAACCTTCACTGATAGTGGCTGTTAAAATGAAGACTATTTTTTTCTCAGTTTTTATTAATTTAACCTTCGCTTATATTAGGAAGTGTGGAATTACTTGTTCACAAAAATTAACAAATCAGATTAGTGATTATACCAAATTACAGAAATTATAATACCAAATTACATAAACCAAATTATATAGGCCAAATTACACCAACTGACAGAAATTATACCAAATGCAAACTACTAAGAGCCAAGTTACAGAGATTATAGCGCATTGCAACCTACCAATAGCATAAATTTGGAAATTATACAAAATTGTGCTAACTACTAATAGCCAAAATACGGAGTTTGTACCAAATTGTGCAAACTATTAATAACCAAGTTACAGAGTTTATACCAAATCGCAAACTACCAATAGCCAAAATACGGAGATTATTCCAAATTGTGCAAACTATTAATAGTCAAGTTACAGAGATTATACCAGATTGCAAACCATTAATAGCCAAGTTACAGACATTATACCAAATTGCAAACTACCAATAATCAAATTACAGAGGTAATACTAAATTGCAAACTACCAATAGCCAAAATACAGAGACTATATCAAACTGCAGAGATTATAATATAAAATTACAGACCAACTTACATAAACCAAATTATATAGGCCAAATTACACAAACTGACAGAGATTATACCAAATGCAAACTACCAAGAGCCAAGTTACCGAGATTGTAGCGCATTTCAAACTACCAATAGCCAAAATACGGAGATTATACTAAATTGTGCAAACCACTAATAGCCAAGTTACAGAGATTATACCAAATTGCAAACTACCAATAACCAAATTACAGAGATTATACCAAATTGCAAACTACTAATAGCCAAAATACAGAAACTATACCAAACTGCAGAGATTATAATATCAAATTACAGACCAAATTACGTAGACCACCAATAAACTACAAATAGCCAAATTACGGAGATTATACCGAATTGCAAACTACTAATAGCCAATTTGCAGAGATTATAACAAATTGCAAATTACTAATAGCCAAATTACAGTGATTACACCAAATTGCAAAGTACTAATAGCCGAATTGCAGAGATTATAACAAATTGCAAATTACTAATAGCCAAATTACAGTGATTATACCAAATTGCAAAGTACTAATAGCCAAATTGCAGAGATTATAACAAATTGCAAATTACTAATAGCCAAATTACAGAGATTATACCAAATTTCAAACTACTAATAGCCAATTTGCAGAGATTATAACAAATTGCAAATTACTAATAGCCAAATTACAGTTATTATACCAAATTTCAAAGTACTAATAGCCAAATTACAGTGATTATACCAAATTGCAAAGTACTAATAGCCAAATTACAAACTACCAGTAACCAAATTACAGATATTGTATCTAATCATCATTTACACTGTAACGTACCAGGAGATGTGACGTACCTGCCAGAAGGACGCACACGACATAAAGGCAGATAGGAATCAGAATAAAACGTCCGCGTAGCTCAATTGGTAGAGCAACTTATTCCGGAATGAGGGGATCCGGGTTCGAATCCTGGCGCGGATAAAAATGACGGAGAAATTCACTTCGTTATAACACGAAATGAGAAGTCAAACAGCATAAGTAAACGAAAGTATCAGTGCACTGCATTTTTAGTTATATAATCACGTATTATCTGTCAAAACAAATATAAGTTTAGGTTCCGCGGATTATACGTCGTTGCAGATAATAACGTCGCTTAAAGAAAGAATAATGTTTTTGCGGCACTTCCATTTTTAAAAAAAGCCCATAGTGGCAATTATCAGGAGAGATCGTACCTTTCGAAAATTACCAAAAATCGTCAATTTACAGGAAAACGTAATGAAATACGAACATACAGGTTCGCACACAATTAGAAAGAAGTTTTTTTTTTTTTTACTTACGAGCATTTTGGCAGGAAATACGATTCAGTGAATTCGCGTAATATTTGCTCTCACGGATGATCACGTGATCACGTGCTGTGAAAAGCTCAACGTCACACACGTTCGTGAGTCGCAGAGCTAACTACGGCATTGCATACTAAGGAATCTGTAACTGCCTGGTCTAAACACGGAATTGCGGTAATGCTGAAAAAAACTCATAATTTTTACTCTTCATTCACTTGAAACTAACAGAAAGGCATTAAAAAGACAGTTATTTTTTCTTAATAATAGGATTGTTTTCCCCCCTATTTCTTTGGACTGCTGGGTCATACTATAAACGACAAACCATCTTCATACGATATATAAAAGAGTTTAATGATGGAATATAAACTTTAATGATAGTTAAAAATTTAAAAGCGTGAGACCTTTCGGGTCCTGCCAACAGGCATCCATCCTCAGACGCAATAAACACATACAGTGGAAGAGGCAGCTTATAAATAGATACATGAATGAGCACATGACGTACAATCAGTCGTCATGAGGTATATTGCGTATGTCCAGTCATTAACAGCAAAATCATAGTCATTAACTAGTAGATAGTATGTTGATGAACCTGTAAGTAGATATTTCTAAGTTCGAAGGATATTTCTTGGCAATTCATCATTACAGTAAGTTTCAGATAATTTATCGATGTACAGGCTTTCAGTGACTAACAGCTGAGATTTTGTATGAGGAACAGTTAGAATTTCAGAATCGTCCGAAATGGGAATGTAAGTCCCCTGGGTTAAAAGTCGGGATAAAGCAGTGGAAGTTGAGCCATTACGATGGTCATATTGGTGTTCTTTGAGACGGGTTTTAAGGGTCCGGGCAGTGGAACCGATGTAGCATTTGTCAGTGAAATCCGGTGTTAAAGATTTAAGAGGAGCGAGATATATTCCATGTCTCTTCAGGTCAGTAGGTCGGTCACGGTCTTTTTAATAGATGAAAATAAATTAGAAACCCTGATCCTAAAACTCAAATCATGGTGATGGCAAATAGTATTTAAAAGTCTGACAATTGAAGAAACAAAGGGAAAATAACCAACAAACTTGCGAATGGGACGATTACCAATCAAGTTGGTAGAAGCAGAGCGAAGGAATCTGCTAGTCAATCTGTCGATCAAAGATTTTGAGTAACCAAAAGACTCCGTGAAATTACGAATGATATACAATTCAGTCCTCCGAAGTTCATAGGTGGAGGAATGTGAAAAGGCACGAAGAATTAAGAAATTGAAACCAGAGGGTTTATAAGACAAGGAGTGCGATGAAGTGGCGGGAATAATAATGGGACATAAACTGGGTCATTCCGTAAATCGCGACGTTAGTGTAAAAAAGAATATGGTTCGGGATCAAGGTCGCGAGTACACAATACGGCGATTTTTTCCTGAATTTCACGATCTGTGGATTATACGAAGAAAAATATGATATTAAATCTATAACAGTAAAACATAATAATCAAGCGTAGGTTCATGATACCGTACATCTGCAAAATATTTTTCATCAAAGGATAAAAATGTTCTTTTCCTTTACGAAATTGGCTGGATGAGAAAAAATATTTCAGGAGCAAAAGTCATCAGTTCTGGGTACTGGAAAGTCAGCAAAGGCGAGTGATCAAAGAACAACTACATGCACCCCAAAATCTACAATTAAATAACTACAGAAATGTTATTATTTACGTTTTAGCTAAAAAGTAAATAATAGAGCATCATACTTCTTTGCAATGGCAATCTTATTGCCTTTTGTTTGTTTATTCTTGAAATTTGATCATAAAATATTAATCGATGAATTAGACAGATTATGTAGTGCCCGAAAAGAATGTGTAGGAACCTACTCGGCGCCCTCCAATGATTATTAGGAAAGTTATTCCCGGATTCAAGCTTTTTTGTTCGTTTATTTGTTTGTTGGTTCCCTTCATCCTCGATGAAGACATCTTCACCTCTTTATCCGAGCATTGTTTCGCACAAAGCGTTACCCTATATAGAGATCGTTTATCCAAATGACACTTGTCTCCTTCAGAAAGATAACATACCACTTGCCAATGCCCTCGTTGTAAAGGAATGGTTTCACGATTATGTCCAAACATTGCGTATGCTTTCCTGTCTGCGAATTCCTCCGATTTGAACCCACTCGAACATTTTTGAGATGCAGTAGAACGCCGCATTCGCCGGACCATATCACTGCCACGCTTTGGTGCCGAATTAAGGAACGTCGTTCTGTCCAGTTGGCGCAAAAAGCGTGACGATGCCCTCCCTGGTCCAGTGAAGTTGTCGTCGCACCTAGTGCAAGCGTCGAGCGCTGCCGAAGGCGACCTTACATGTTATTAAGTAGGTGCTTGTAATGTTATGGTTCATTAGTGGGTTTCTAACGTCTAACGAACAAACAGAAAATGATCTCCATTACTTTTCAATCCAGTAACTAACTGATAGAGAGATGTGAAAATACAGGGGAAAAGAAACTGGATAAACTGTAAACAAATCGCGTTTCTCCCCTCAACCTACCCATCCCACCCATAAATAGTGAATGACAGCTCCCTTCTCCTCACACTGAATGCATTCAGACATTCAAGTTTATGTTTCGGGTGTTGTTTGTCTCTGAGTACGATACTATGGCGTATTATGCATTCTGTACCTGATGATATTCGGGGCAAGGCTGTTTTTATCGAATCTCAGTTTTACACTGGAAACGCCTCAGTGAGGCGCCTGCACTTCTGGCTGATCTACTGTGATTTACTAGAATTTATTTTTCATTCTGTCGCATTTACTTATAAGAAGATGAAATCGGTGCACTGTGATAAAAATTCGCATCGGAAGAAAAAAGGAAGATACCTTTTGCAAGCTATAGAAAAGGGAAAGACTATGCTGTGAAAAAATTTGGCATAGATCCTTCAACACACATTGTGTGCGACATTTAAATATTACTTTAAAATTGGAGGCAAGTTTTTAAGGCGCAGGACCTTTGACGATAGAATAAAAAAAGCTGGCTTTTTTATTCGGTTTCAAAATGTCGAGTCGAAGATCATCCCAGTAGCGATCAAATAAAATGCAAGGAAAGGAATTGGTTTCCGCTGAATTTCTTAGTCACCATGATTTCTGAGCAAATAGGGCAATACGTCATACGGATAAGTATCTAATTTTTTTTTAATTTTTTTTTCGTTATGACGAAAAAACGTTTTTGGCGCGCGATATTATTTCTTACGTAAATTTCGTTTTTCTCCTTAAACGTCTTTCTAACTGAAAGCCGCAGGATCTTTCTCAATAAATTTGACATTGGCAATACCTGGCAGCAGGTCAAAGGACAAAAACGTAGTAAGTCTCGGGAGATAAAAGCTCTGGTGTTCAACGTTTGAGGTGCAGTGTTGTTTTACACGATCTTCTGTGAGCTACGTATGTTTGTTCAATTACATGATCTTCTGTGAGCTATGTTTGTTGTTTCACACGATCTTCTGTGAGCTGTGTTTGTTGTTTTACACGATCTTCTGTGAGCTATGTATGTTTGTTGAATTACATGATCTTCTGTGAGCTATGTTTGTTGTTTTACACGATCTTCTGTGAGCTACGTATGTTTGTTGAATCATCTGCGTGCTAAATTGATTAGCTGACACAGCGAGCGATATTTATGTGAAGCGGAAAATTGTTGTATCATTGGTGTATATGATATAACAATAAGTGCAGACAGACACTTCAATGCTTGAGTGCGTGCACTTATTTAATAGTGATTACTATAAATTCCATTTAAACGAAGTTTCACGTAAATGTACAACAATTCAACGATTGTTATTTTACATTGATAGATATTATTTTACAAGTGCTAACTAAGAGAATTTATGAAGTGGAAGGAAAGAAAGGTAGAGGAAGGCCAAGGAAATAATAGGGGCACCCGATTTAAGAATGCGGGCAAGAGACAACTGTGACGTACCTGCCTCGGATTTGACACACACGTTAAGACGGTAAGTAGTAGTATTAAGCCCTTGCCGGTGTAACTTAGTTGGAAAAGCATTCGGCTCCGGAACACAAGGATGTGGCTTCTAGTTCCACCACCAGCAGAGAGAGAGAGAGAGCTGGCTTGAACTTCACATTGGCGCCCGAAAATAGACATGAATCTCCTGGCCCTTGGATTTTTCGAAAAAGATGTGATGCTTCTTCCACACATCGTCTGGAATTAATGAAAATTCCTTCTTTAACGCTTCAAAAATGCGTGATGCTTCTTTTGCAAATCGTCTGGAATTAATCATAATTCCTTCTTCAACGCTTCAAAAATGTGTGATGCTTCTTCCACACATCGTCTGGAATTAATCAGAATTAATTCTTCAACGCTTCAAGAATGTGTGGTGCTCCTTTGGAATTAATGAGAATTCCTTCTTCAACGCTTCAAAATGTGTGATTCGTTTACCCCACGTCGTCTGCAATTATTGCGAATTCCATCTTCACGCTTCAAAAATGTGTGATCCTTTTTCCGCACATCGTCTGGAATTAATGAAAATTCCTTCTTCAACGCTTCAAAATGTGTGATGCTTCTTCCACACATCGTCTGAAATGAATGAGAATTCCTTCTTCAACGCTTCAAAATGTGTGATTCGTTTACCCCACGTCGTCTGCAATTATTGCGAATTCCATCTTCACGCTTCAAAAATGTGTGATCCTTTTTCCGCACATCGTCTGGAATTAATGAAAATTCCTTCTTCAACGCTTCAAAATGTGTGATGCTTCTTCCACACATCGTCTGAAATGAATGAGAATTCCTTCTTCAACGCTTCAAAAATGTATGCTTCTTCCACACATCGTCTAAAATTAATCAGAATTCCTTCTTCAACTACAAAAATATGTGATGCTCCTTCCACAACTCGTGTGGAATGAATGAGAATTCCTTCTTCAAAGCTTCAAAAATGTGTGATGCTTTTTCCGCATGTCGTCTTGAATTAATGAGAATTCCCTCTTCAACGCTTCAAAAATGTGTGATGCTTCTTCCACACATTGTCTGGAATTAATGAGAATTCCTTCTTCAATGTTTCAAAAATGTGTGGTGCTTCTTCCGCACATCGTCTGAAGAATTCCTTCGTCAACGGTTCAAAAATATATGATGCTTCTTCCACACATCGTCTGGAATTAATCAGAATTCCTTCTTCAACTACAAAAATATGTGATGCTTCTTCCACAACTCGTCTGGAATTAATGAGAATTCCTTCTTCAAAGCTTCAAAAATGTGTGATGCTTTTTCCGCATATCGTTTGGAATTAATGAGAATTCCCTCTTCAACGCTTCAAAAATGTGTGATGCTTCTTCCACACATTGTCTGGAATTAATGAGAATTCCTTCTTCAATGTTTCAAAAATGTGTGGTGCTTCTTCCGCACATCGTCTGAAGAAATCCTTCGTCAACGGTTCAAAAATGTATGATGCTTCTTCCACACATCGTCTGGAATTAATCAGAATTTCTTCTACACAGCGTGCTATCCGCATGGTTTGCCGGCTGACTAGGTAACCTATGATTCCGTCCAATGCCTTCCTCAAGGGAGGGATATACGTGGCGTACCTAACCCAGAGGTGACGCACATGTAAAGACGGCAAGTAGCAGTGATAAGCCCTTGCCGCGTAGCTTAATTGGGAAAGCATTCGATTCCGGAGCAGAAGGATGTGGGTTTAAATTTCACATAATGAGTATAGATTACAAAAACTATTGTGTGAAGCGTGTTATGGATGTCCGTGAAGCTCGTGTTGCAAGCCAAAATCGATGTAAATGTAGACTTTGATACATCAATAGGGAGTAAAATCTAACTCCATGAGTAGGCTCGATTTGGCAGAGAATCTTTCTTTGAAGAACTAACCTCTGAAGTTTAGAGAATAGCTTAGCGACAATGTCGGACATTTCCGCAGTTTATTTTGACACTTACTGAATTTACAATTTTGCTTCCTGTAACGAGAGAAATGACAATACATTGTTTTATTTTAATTAAACCAGACTTGAATACTCAAGAAATGCATATAGCGTATTAAATCAGTTTATTTTTGTGGCGTAGTCGGCACAAAGATTCGCCAAGCTTTAGCACTCCACTGGGAGGCTTTTTCAAGACAATGATAGACATAAAAATGCCTGCACCACAAAATTAATGTCTACCATTGCCTTGGAAAGCATTCAATTCCGGCAATGGTAGACGTAAAAATTTTCAAGGCAATAAAAATTCCTGCACCACAAAATAAATGTCTACCATTGCCTTGAAAAATCCTCCCAGTGGAGTGCGAAAGCTTGACGAATCTTTGTGCTGACTACACCACAAAAATAAACGGATTAAATACGATATATGCGTTTCATGATTAATACATAGTTTATTTTTTTCCTCCGCGATGCTCAGTTGTGACACTCAATGTGTACAAGGTTCATGTAAGGAACGGCGCGATAATTTTCAAACTCCAGCGATATCAGCATTTTTCTTTTGCGTATTGGTACGCATAATTAAATATCCCTTTCTAATTGCCGGCTTTAATATGTCACGCTTAAGAAAATGTAATTCTACGGATTTCTTCATTTTGTATGTTAGGTTTCACGCCCGTAATGCCTAGCTGTCGGAAGATTTACCGTCGACTTCAGAAACTGATACACGAAAAGTCGAGGCTCATTTAGACGTCGCCAGCTCTTTGCAGTGAAATAATCTTTAAGATTTTTCAAACAAAGAGATCCAAAATAACCTACGCCGTGATGTCCTCACAACCGGATTAGTTTCTGCTGAGAGAAAATAATTCCCTGCATTGAGCCATTGCTGCATAACCCAAATTACTTCTTGCATTTCCAACAGTTTCCTCAGTCGGAAGACATTATTAATTTTGTTCACGTATTAGCAGCATTTTCAGCAGGGTTAATAGATCAAAAGGGGCTCCGCGATGACTGGAATTCCAACTGAGCAAAAAGAACCAGTGAGATAGATCCCAGATGTTTGGAACAGTTTTAATTTTGGCTCGATCCATTTGTCATCCCTAAGAGATTTATCCGAGGGTATCTTCCCTCCCGTCCAGAGCGTGCAAATTTTATTTTCCGGCATACAAGCCACAGATTAAAACTTGCGACGAGGCGATGTTTAACAATACCTTTGGGAAATGTACTGTCATTTTCGCGCATTTCACTTTCCTTAAAAGCTGAAGATGATAGGAACGCGTTGCTCACGGTAGATAACGCTAATTTGAAGACCTTCAGAGACAGCGGGCAAAACATTCCACAATGAACGACGTTAAATTAAGATACATAGAATTAGGCAAAACAACTCCACCGCATTTTTCGTCGAATAAATTTTTCCTACGGAGGTGAACAATTCCACTTTCAGCTACATTTTAATTAAACAGCAGTTGAGAGTTAGTTTGACACGTAATCAAATTTTCAAAACTGATTTTGAAGCTCATCTAATTGTTCTTCCCTTGCATCCCCCTGAAAGCGAATTCCAAAGAATCGGGATTTTGGTAATGTATGCAACGGCAATTTTATTCCCCGCCAAAGTATCTTTACAAAGGTTCGCACTGATGGTGTTAAATTTTGCATTACGCGAGAAATAGCATTGTGCGAAAGTAACGGGGACTCTAAGTGGATTGAAGTAAACTTCATTCAATTCAAGCGCGTTACAAAGAGAACCACATGAAATTTGGAGCGGTCTTTCTAAAATAAGCGAAGCTAAAATTTCGTAACAGTGTTATCCTAGTGAAATCAGTATTCGCTGAAGTCTTTAAGAATATGCGTGTATGAGGAAGGAACAGAAGCGAAAATTAATCTGGAAGCTGCACTTTGTTACACTGAATCAAAGATTCTTTTACACACACGCGCGCGCAAAGCTGTTAGTTGCCCTTACGTGAAGTAATATTCCGCAAACACATTGCTGATGTGTTATAATTGAATATAACAGAGACAGAGAGAGGGTGTGTGTGTGTGTGCAACATTGTTAAGCACGTATTGGGTAATGTGACATCTGTGACGTGCCTGCCCAGCAGGACGCACACGAGATAAAGGCAGATAGCAGCAGGAACGAACGTCCGCGTAGCTCAATTGGTAGAGTGACTTATTCCGGAATGAGGGGGACCTGGGTTCGAGCCCCGGCGTGGACAAAAATGACGGAGAAATTTACTTCGTTATAAATCTTAAAATGTTTCACTCGGTACGTTTTATGAATCTTTATGAAGCGCACTTGACATTGCCAATCTGTTGCATAATAGCTGTTTGTTGAGTAATACTTGCTTTACTTGGTAATTGTCAAAAACTTTACTGTAAAGTACTCTTCTGACTAAAGTGTAATATACAGTCATTTGCAGAAGTTTAAAACCACCTGTCAATTTATTCAAAATTAAAATTTTCGAAGAAACAACTAATTCCTAGCCAGAGAGATTTGAAAAAATGACACTACAGATGAATACTTACATTCTTTAGAACACAAAAAGACCGAAATCAGTTCTTTGTGTGGCCACCTTTGTTTTTTTATAACGGACAGAATACGATGTGGCATACTCTCAATGAGGGATTTGCAGTAGTCACGTGAAATGTCTCTGCACCACACGTACTTTATTGCGTCGATCGAAGCTTGGGAATTTGATGGCTGTTTTCTTGCTACCTTGTCTTTTAAAATGGTTCACAAATTTTCGATGGGGTTAAGATCGGGACTATTACCGGGCCAGTCAAGCACAGTTATGTTTTTCCTCTGCAGGTAGTCCTTTACTGTATTTGATCTGCTGCTTGGAGCACCATCACGCATAAACATTGTGCATCTGCACACTTGCATATGATTTAACAGCTTCTCACGTAACATTTCTGCATAGAAAGAACCTGTCATGGTAGTGCCTGTTGGCAAAAAGGATAATGAAGCAGTACCGGATGCTGACATAACACCCCTTATCATCTGGCTTGGCGGATGTCTCACTGTGCTAACGGGGTTTTTATTCGCAAACCTTTTGACTTTTGGTCGTCGAACAAGTGCTTCACGTGATTCAAATTGACGCACAGTTAATCCATCGGAAAAAAGAACTTGGCTCCAATTTTCAGCAGTCCACGATTGATGACGCTTCGCAAACTAGAGGCTCTTCTTTTTCATGACAGAAGTTAGTCTACGTTTATGTGCAGGTTTTTAAGACTTTAATCCAAAATCTTTGCTAAGACGTCGGAAAACAGTGCTGATACTAATATCAGACCCTTTTGAATATAGAAAGGTCTTGATTTTCTTGCCCGAACTTCTCGGGGAATGCATCACTATTCGCCTTATGATATTGTCAGTATACGTGGAGTTGTTTCGTTGGACGTCCACTTCTCTTTCAGTCGCTAAATTCACCTGTGTCTCGATATTTCATGATCGTATTATAATGTAAAATATTGATTTTTAAGTATCACAGATAATTTTATTTATTCTGGGAAAACTTTTGTTTAATTTCTGGTGTTATTGATTTCATTGATAGTAGAGTATGTGAAATTCCCATAATAAAAATTTCAAGTCAGCACTTACACAACATAATTTATCTTTTCTTAAATTGTCGTGATTATTTTGATTCCACGTCACTTATTAGCATATTTCACGTTAAAAACTATTTTTAGGCCTGTCATTTTACATGGTGCCGAAACTTGAAGCTTTATAGACAGCGATGAAAAATCCGTACTGTGCTTTCAAAATAAGATTCTAACGAAGAACCTGTCAATGATGGAGAAACAGTAGAACTCAGAAGAAGATAGAAACGAAAACTTCATGATTAACTTACATCCTATAACGCTTTATTAAAAAGCGTCAAGACTAAGATTATTTACACATACAAATTTGGAAGTTGTGAATCCGTTTATTGGTGTAAATATGACATGGATGTTAAGTCAGATAATATCCGAAACTTGAGAATTTCGCAGTCCTGGAGCGGATGTTCTCAGATATTATGTGACTTAATGTTAAGTCACTTAACATCCGTGTCATATTTACACCAATAAACGGATTCACATCTTTCAAATTTTTATTGTACAATGGTGTAATCTCGTATTTCATTCATTGACATTCATTGATATTATTTACACATGCTGAATAAATGGGTGACGAATAGGTATTTCAGACAAGACTGATCATCCCCAAACCTGTGGACTGACTGCCCAACTGCCCAAGTGGCAGCGTTACATTCAGAGAGTTTTTTCCGGGAGAGGAGGGGGGGGGGGGGGCAATCGCAAATTTTGAGGGGCTCAAACTTTTTTATTATTTATATATATATATAATCATCCTCACTTGATATCTGCTGTCCAAGATAAACGTACGTGTCTGTTATCTCCAGCTTTTCTCCATCAATCGATAAATCTTCATTTCTTGTAAAAGCATTGTACATCACTTTTGTCTTCTGAAAGTTCATTTTTAATCCCACTTCTTTACTTTTGCAAGCAAGTTCCTGGATCATACTCTGTAGCTCTGATGGGGTAGTTGCAAAAATGACTATGTCATCAGCAAAACGAAGGTGGGTTAGATAATCTCCATTAATTTTTATCCCTTTGTTTTCCCAGTTCAGTGATTGAAAGACATGATCATCATCATGATGATGATCATCATCATCATCATTGTCAACCATTATCAATCCACTGCTGGACGAAGGTCTCCCCAAGTTTCCTCCACAACGGTCTGTCTTGTGCCAGTCTCCTCCATGTCACTCCTGCATACTTTCGAATTTCATCCACCCATCTTCCATGTGGTCTTCTTCTGGGTCTTTTCCTGTCCCTTGGAATCCAATCTAAAATTTCGGCTGTCCATCTATTGTCTGTTCTTCTGGCAGTATGTCCAGCCCATTGCCATTTCAGGGATTTAACTCTGATCATGATGCCTTCCACTCTTGTCATTTTTCGGATCCACGTGTTCCTCTTCTTATCTCTCCTGGTTACACCAAGCATGCACCTCTGCATGCTTCTTTGAGTTGTCTGCAGCCTTTGTATGTCTCTTTTAGCTAAGGTCCACGTCTCTGCACCATACGTAAGCACTGGAAGGATGCATTGATCAAACACTTTTCTTTTAAGACATAATGGCATATTGCTCTTGAAAATTATGCTGTTTCTTCCAAAAGCTCTCCAGGCAAGTTTTGTACGCCGATTAATTTCTTCACCAATGTGACCCTCACTTGATATCTGCTGTCCAAGATAAACGTACGTGTCTGTTATCTCCAGCTTTTCTTCATCAATCGATAAATCTTCATTTCTTGAAAAAGCATTGAACATCACTTTTGTCAAATTTTGAAGATGATAATCCGATTTTTGGCGTAAATGTGACAAGGATGGTAAGTCCTTGTCACATTTATCTGACTTACCATCCTTGTCACATTTACGCCAAAAATCGGATTGTCATCTTCAAAATTTGTATTATATGGCGTAATCCCGTATTTCTTTCATGATCACTTTTGTCTTCTGAAACTTCATTTTTAATCCCACTTCTTTACTCTTGTCAGCAAGTTCCTGGATCATACTTTGCAGCTCTGATGGGGTAGTTGCAAAAATGACTACGTCATCAGCAAAACGAAGGTGAGTTAGATAATCTCCATTAATCTTTATCCCCTTGTTTTCCCAGCTCAGCGACTGAAAGACACCCTCCAATGTAGCATTAAAGAGCTTCGGAGATATGGTGTCACCTTGTCTCACTCCCTTTCCAACGTTTATGTGTGCTGTATTCTCAAACAGCCGAATCTTTGCACTTGCATTTTCATAGATATATTAATACATATAACGAGTTTTCTTATGCTCGTATATCGCAAATGCAATCCAGGAAATCTACTGATACAAGTGATTAAAAATGTAAAAATGTTATACCTTTATTTTAACTAAGTAATGCACCACGGATTTTACCATGCTGCGGTGGTGTAAAATATTAAGGATGCTAGTAAGATAACGCTGTGCTGGAGATAATCCTCCCCTCCCCCAACATTAGGAGTGACAAAAATATTTTAGTCTTACTACAAGCATGTTTCTGGTTATTAAGAATCATTACAGTGTTATTTGAAAATGTTTGGTGTAAACCATTCCCCTGCCTCTTGGTTTCAGCCCCTTTAGATTATTTAGATTAGCACACAGCAGTAAAAAAACAATAAAAAAACAACAACTAATTAATCGTTTGAAATTCCTGGATTTTCTTTTTGTTGCAGAGTGTAAACCACATACCGCCAGGAAAAAAAGTTATGGGAACCATTTTCAATAATTTGCTATCGTTAAAAAGTAGGTAGCGCAAATATTTAGTTGTATTGGAAGCCCTAACGTCCCGTTAGCTACATTGAGGCTTACTTAATCATATACATGGAACGTCGACATCCAGAAGACTGAGATAAAGCTGAATGCCAGCTTCCAAAATATGATGATGTATTGCAGTGCATGCCGTTGGTGATATTACAGCATGCCGTTGGTGATTACAAATCCACAGTGAACTTAATTATCAAATAAAAAAGGCTTTACATTTTTTTCAGAATTGTGAAACAATACTTGGTTTTCTTGTTTGCCCCTCTTGCATATATGATCAAGATGAATTGGTCTTCTTCTACCCTCCTGATTTTTATCCAGAGAAAATATTAAGTAATTTTGGTAGGACTTCATAATAGATTTTTAATATGGACGATTGCTCCATTTAATAAACAAATTGAGAAAAGCATTTTCATCTAGAGCAAATTTTTCTGTAGAGTATATATATTTTCATAACTACTTTGATTTCAGAGCTACATTTAAAAAAAGTTATTTAAAGTGTCAACACTTTTTGTGAAGTCATTTATGGCTCTAATTAACAACGGAAATTCCGTCTTTTTTAGTTTTTTTTTTGTCGAGGTACTGTATACATTATTGGCTGCATTGACTCGTCAGATTTAGGAAACGTAAATATACATGCCGATGGCAAAGTTTTAGTTTTAGTGTATAAAACAAAGAAATTAATTTAATACTTAAAATAATCTTAATGCTACTAAGATATGAATGAAGTCCATGTGAATGCGTTTTTTTATTATAATATTTTCACTCGTTTTCGTAAGTTTTAAAAATTAATTTCTGCAAATATTCATCAATAAACAATAATAATTAGACTAAATATAAGGGGTGATCACCCAAAAACCTACGGGGGAGTCCATGGATTTTCGGGGTGATTGAGCACCCCGAAAAGATGCCTGAATACATCACTGCCAAGTGGCCAGACAATTTGGGAAGAAATCTAAAAGGACTGAATATTGATAGAAATGTGGTCTTCCATTGTGCTGGACAGAGTTAAACGGAGGAAACACGTTTTATTTTCAACTAAGAATTTTGATTGTTTATCGTGTTAAAGAGAGTATGTGTGTTAGTTATTTTTTGAGCAATCCAGAGACCAGAAGATTTTACTATCGGGAGCAGCTGAATATGAATGCGTGGACATATCGCGAGAAGGGGAAATTATATGATATTTCAAGTAATTTTGAAAGGCAAGTGAAATGGTGAAAAAGCTAGGGACAGAATTAGAAGAAGATGGATGAATGATTTGAAAGCGTGGACTGGACAAAATATGAAAAAAAAATATTCACAATCTTCGTCAGCTAAAAACTCCCAGTTTGGAGACAGCGTATGAAACATATTTTGGAGAAAGGGTTTAACGACTTCCCATGTCCATATAGGGATGCAAGAAGTGCCCCGTGCATAATTTATTACCACTGATTCCGGAGAGGGAAGCGTGGCCAGTACTGTAGACGAGCTCAGCACTCATGCCAGGTTCAAACGTGAGCCAGTTTGACGATCATCCAGAAGCCCGCGGGTTTGGTTAGTCGGCCATGGGGGCGGCGAAAAACAACAGGCGGAAAGAGCTTTTTTTTTGTAAGGTATTGGTCATTGAGTGCAATTACATTTGATAGATTCAGATCAGATTATATGTGTCGGATTTTAGGAAGGGAGTGTCTGACCCCCAGGTCTTAAACAACCCTTAGAAATAGGAAGCTAGGAGATTTGGGTTAGAGTGCCCGATAGGACACGGAAGCGAGGTAGAAAGGGGGAGGAATACGCTCTTATTTTTCACTGGGTGACCCAGTACCCGGGGCCCGACGACTTAACGTGCCCATCCATGGTTCGTGCGTTCTTACCTGCTGGGATCAAACCTGAGGTATCTCCGTTGTAGTGACGAACGTTGACCACTAGGCCATCCGTGGCCTAATTTGGTAGATTGCATTTGAGACTGTATTTATATTTGCTGATATCACTTGGTTCTCTTTTTTATTTTTATTATTATTTTGGTTGGAGATATGAGCAACTCAGTGGGCTATGAGCAGACGGCCGTCCCTAATTTAGGCCCACTGGTTCCAGCCAGTGCCGTAAGACAAACACAACATACATGCCTCATCGGGATCCGAACCCTGACCCATCTTAGACGAATGGTCACAAGCCAGCGCTTAGACCACTGCGCCACCGGCGCCGCATTTTTTGATTTTTTAAATATTTTAATAAAATCATATAATCGGAGAAACAGCATGCGAAGATCAAATTCATCAGCAGTGCATTATAATTAACTTTTGAATTTCGAGATGTCTACCCCTTTATTTTCACAGCTTCTGCCTGCATTACTGCATTCCATGGAGTTATTAATAAATTAATTACCGTGGAATACGATAATGCAACTATTAGACACACACGCAGTAATTAATCAAGCGACGAAGCAATCGAAAGCGACCTTTTGCATTGAGATCTTCAGAGGAAAACGAGACCCAAGTTTACGGCTTACGCCTACCAATTACGCGCATGTGTTTTGAACCAGAAAAAGAAAAAAATGGGCTTTATTTACAGTTAAAAACAGCATTTCATCTCACTCAGTGGGCAGCTATGACATGAACACTTTTTCCGTCATTGCGAAAGGCACTCATTTGCCTCAGAAGCAGATAAATAACTTCAAAGAAGAAAACCCTCCTCTGCCTCGTTTAACTGATTTGTCATAGCTGATGCTATCATGGCCGTCTGCCGCGTAAAGCGACACCATTTCTAGGACGGTAGTAAAAGAGTTCTTTAGTGCCTCACTTAATTATCTTTCATAGACTTCCGTTTAAAAGCATGCCCAGAGTCTCTTCGTACACACCACTGGCTCCAGTCTGACTGAAGAACACCCACGCTTGATTTCACCCACCCGGTTCACTCTTTTTTATTTTTTGATTCTTCCCTCCATCAATTTTTTTTTTCATTCTACGTCCAAAGCAAAACATTTACTGCAAATCCAAGCACCAAACGCTGCCAAAAATCCTGCAAGAAGTTAAACGGAATGTCTCCGGTGGAAAGTAAGACGAGTGATTTACGGTTGCGGGAATCGGTGATGACAATGACGACTCTTTAGCAAACTGTTAATGATTTTCTATCCTGACACTGAACAGTGTTGTGGCCAGAATTGGAACTGATGGCCCAGCTGCTATAAAATGTCTTCGAATGACAAATGAAAATTAAACGTATCCAGGCATTAAGCAGCATAAAAAATTCTTAAATGTAGGACACGACTCCTGAAGTCATGAGCGTAACTAGGACTATTCTTTTTGATGCTACTCATCTTTCCCGACAGAATTAAAGTAAATCCCAAGTAAAAAAAAAATTCAATGTAACGAAAATGGGTAACGGAAGTAGTCAAACCCATTGCTGAAATCTGATTTTTGAAGCGACGCAATAATAGTTACTTTCATTGTTACTAAACAATATTTTTAACTAAACTACCACCGTATTTCAATGCTTTTTACATAAACGTAAATATATCTCATTGCAGTCTGCGTAAATTACTAGAACTTGATGCTAAATGTGATTGAAGCCATTACAAAAATGCGTTTTTTATGCTATGGAAATTGTGCCGAAATTTGGCTTCCGGGATACTTCCTGTTGATGAGAGCTTTAAAATCATGTAAAAGACAATGTGGTTGTAACCTGTAGATATACTAGACCGAAAGTTACCAATCACCCTAACTAACACACTTTAGATTCAGCTTTTATTTCTATTTTGAGGTCCGATTTTATCTTTCGTTTACGCAGATGGTCTTGCATAAATAACTACATCACATTTCATCGGCGTCAGGGGCGTTTCTCACGATCGTCTAAATCTGAATTATACACTATCTACCAACAAATAATTGGACACCCCTGCAATCGACGATATCTGCGGTCTTGATACACGTCACGGCCACCGCCGTTAAATATCGTGTGGGAAACAACAACGCAACCAGTCGCATGCAAGATGCCATGCAGTTCGGAGCTCTCTGATTTCGAGAAAGATATAATCGTCGGGTATCACAGAAATGGCCGATCCATACGTGACATATCCAGCGAGTTGAAGTACCCAAAATCGACAGTGGCCTACGTGACTGGCAAGTGGAAGATGAGAGGTGACTGTCGGAATGTGCCCCGACGCGGCAGACCCACAAAACTGGGAGTTAGAGACCGACGGGTGCTGGCCAGAGAAATTCGGAAGAACCGCACCAAATCGATGGGCCACATCCACGAGGAGTTTCAACGGGCATCCGGGAGTGTTCTTTCGATGAATACCATCCGTAAGGAAGCTCATCTGCTCGGTTACCAAGGACGTGCTGCCGCCCACAAACCTTTGATCACCAAGTCCAATAGCGCTGCTCGGTTAACGTGGTGCGAAGAACGTCGACAGTGGACCGTTAAACAGTGGAAACAGGTTCTCTGGAGCGACGAATCAAGTTTCACCCTCTAGCGTTCGGATGGCAGGGTCTGGGTTTGGCGTCTGCATGGATAACGCCTCCTGCCGGAATGTATTGTGCCAACTGTGAAGTTTGGCGGCGGTGGAATTATGCTATGGGGGTGTTTCTCGAGGTATGAGACGGGACCTTTGGTCGCAATTCCTGGTACACTCAACGCCGAGACCTACTGCACCATTTTGGATGACCATGCTCTTCCTACGTTGTGGCAGTTTCACGGGGTGGACCCATGTTACTTTCAGGATGATAATGCCACCTGTCGTGTTGCGAGGTCCACCATGGCTTGGTATGGTGACAATGGGGTTAATCGAATGGACTGGCTTGCGCAAAGCCCGGGCCTTAACCCTATCGAGCACCTCTGGGACGAGTTGGAGCGTCGACTCAAGGGGGTTGCCCCCACCGTCCAAATCGGGGAAGGAACTGACCTGTCTTCTCCAAGCCGAGTGGAAGAAAATACCGCTAGCCGTCACAGTGAGAGCACATGTCCGTGTAGCTCAGTTGGAAGAGCAACTTACTCCGGAGTGAGGGGACCCGTATTCGATGCCCGGTGCGGACAAACTTGTACGTTATAATGTTGTTTCTGAAAAATCAAACAGTCGAAATGCTTCATATTGTAGCCGCCATAGTTTAGTAGATATTTTTACTTTTATGGCTAATATTGTGAAGTCATCCTTTTTGGTGGGAGGGGGTTCGCCATAACTCATCACGCTGGCAAAGCGTGTTGGCGAGTGATGTGATAATATAACCGATACTTACATTTACCTTGGACAGCAGATATCAGACAAAAGTAACTGATGAAGAAATGAGTCGGCGTATAAAACTTGGTTGAAGAGCTTTTGGAGGAAACAGTAGAATTTTTAAGAGCAATATGCCATTATGTCTTAAAATAAAAGTGTTTAATCAGTGTATCCTTCCGTATGAGGCAGAGACGTGGACCTTAACTAAATAAGACATACAATGAAAGAAGCATGGAGAGATGTATGCTTGGTGTAACCAGGAGAGATAAGAGGACGAACACATGGATAAGGAAAATGACAAGAGTGGAAGACATCACGATCAGAGTAAAAACATTGAAATGGCAATGGGCTCGACATGTTGCCAGAAGAACGGAACACCGATGGACAGCCGAAATTCTATACTGGATTCCAAGGGACAGGAAAAGACACAGAAGAAGAATACGTGGGAGATGAGTGGATGAAATTCGGAAGCATGTGTGAGTGACATGGTGGAAACTGGCGCAAGATAGACCCTTGTGGGGGAAACTCTGGGAGACCTTCATTCAGCAGTGGATTGATAATGATTGACATTGGGGATGATGATGATGACTAACATATCTTCTTTCATTGGTTTTACGACAATAACATTCATTAATCCACCTACCAAAGTACCGCTCAATGTCAGGAATTAGTAAACCTTATTGTTTGTTATTATGATTTAATCCCACTTAGTATGGACCGTACTGTCTCTAGATGTGGTCGCGAGTGATGCGAATAAACGCGATCTGTTGTACGTAAATAAATGTTTATTCTCTAATCACCCGTTTTATCTCATATTCACAAAGATCTTGGCATGCAAAATAGCATAAATTAATTATTTATATGTTTTTTCTTCAGGGGGTGGGGGGAGGGGGGGGAGATCAAACAACCAAACTTTAACATGTAACATTTTCTTTTTGCTTGGTAGTTTATCGACCACCACGAGTAGAGTCGTCCGTTCCTAAATTGGAAAACTTTGAACCACTGGCCCCACGTTTACATATCCAGCGGTCTAAGAAAAACCTAAGGACCTATGCCTCTCACCCGGGATATGGGCCTAGCGTGACCAAAAAAACAAATTAGGGGGGGGGGGACACCCACCTACACGAATAAGTGTAAATTGGTGCTTTCCTTTGGTGGTGGGGAGAGCACGGAAAATTGTAAACTGATGTTTTCATTTTGCGGGTGGCATGCCTTGGAAACAGTTTCTCCGTAAATGTTGCGGAATTTGGATCTTTTAAGTGCATAACTAACATTTTCTGTTGTCCATTACTCTTCAACACTGCTGAACATGAACGATGAAGAGAAGACGAGCTTATTTTTCACAAGATGTTAAGTTTTCTGAAAGTAAAGACCTCTCTTTGTGTCGAAATTCTTTTAACCCTATCAGCAGCTGATGTACTGTGCTTGAACTAAACGGTACCCAAAACTCTTGTCTCCTCCGAACAGAAATGTTCACATAGCGACGGTGTTTTACAAATGCTACGGTAAAAAAATTATCTTTACCCTCTCATATCAGTATGCGTGAAAAAAAAAATTTGTAGTAGATAAGCTCCCTTTTCTAGTCCTTTATCCCCCGTTCCATTACCTAAAACATGATAAGGAAGTGCAAGTTAGTCTTCTTGAGACGAGCAGGTGGGTAAAAAAGTTACTCAAATGTCTTCTCTGTCTTTTCTTAAATTCGACTCCATCGCCATAGTCCTTTATTAGTTCATTTGTCAGAAGGGATTGGTCATAGGCGTAACCACTGGGGGATCGGGAGGGTGAGTGTCAAGATCCCCCATATTTTACGAGTTGGGGTTCCCAATGTAAAGGACCCCCATCCCCCAATTTTTTCTGGAATATAATGATATAATGCACACTTTACGATATGAACCAACTAAATTTAATTATATAAGATTCTAATTTTTCGTAGAATGCAAACACGTGTATAATGTGTACTTAATAAAACAGCGATATCGATTCCTAATAAGCAAAGTCAGCTCTACATCTTTGCAATTTTCATTTCTGCCCTATCTATCATAGTTTTATAGTTGTGTTCGCTAAGTTCCACAATTCGCCAACATAGGCGCCTATGTCGTGCCCGTTAGATCGCGCCTCAACAACTGCTTTGCTCCTGCGTGTGTGTGTATAGGGGGAGGGGGGTCCCAAACTCTATCTTATACAGTATGTATGGACATGTTGCCATTAGAATGGACGGGCGATGGGCAACCGAAATGTTAGACTGGATTCCGAGGGACAGAAAAAGACCCAGAAGAAGACCCCATTAGAGATGGATGGATGAAATTCAAAAGCATGCCGGAGTGACATGAAGGAGGCAGTCTCAAGACAGACAACTGTGGAAGAAACTTGGGGAGACCTTCATCCAGCAGTGGATCGATAATGGCTGACATTAATGATGATGATGATGTAATATTGTATATATATGTATACATACAATGTGTGATCAGACCCCCCCTTCAGCAGATTTTGAAACATGGTTACGCCACTGGGATTGATATCAATCATACGCCTGAATGGTCAGTCTGAATACAAATCTAAGGGCGAAAGCAACTTTTTTCAGTGTTCTGGTCTTGAAGGTAACTCGTGCGAGCAGCTTTGGGACTACTAAAAAACATACGCTGAATGAATTCGTTCCACTAGAGTCCGGCCCACTTCTTAGACAGCGAATATATTCGTTGAAGTTGAGTTCAACCCATTTTGTTAACCCCAAGTTAACTTGTTCCAGCCGGTTATAGGGTTAAATACTGTATTACAATTTTTTTTTTTTGCTGGGAATACATGTGAATACATAAATACTGTTACGTAATGATACTCTACACTGATAGCATTTTGCCATGGTGTTACTTCCACACAAAAAAACAATCACAGCCAAATCTAAGAGGTGAATAGCGTGTATGTGTATAAAGCTCTTGGTTCTTCCTCTTTGAACTTCGTAGCGACTCCATTAAACCTCCCGTTCATATTTGCTGCCCCATCGTTGTCTTGCACTCGCATTTAAATTTTCTGAAGATTGAGCGCATGTGCCCCCCCCCCTTCCTACGACTATATGCACTTGCATTTAAATTTTCTAAAGGTTTGGGGTCATGTGCGTCCTCCCCCGCTACGCCTATGTGCACTCGCATTTAAATTTTCTAAAGGTTTGGGGTCATGTGCCCCCATTCCCGCTACGCCTACGTGCACTCGCATTTAAATTTTCTAAAGGTTTGGGGTCATGTGCCCCCATTCCCGCTACGCCTACGTGCACTCGAATTTAAATTTTCTAAAGGTTTGGGGTCATGTGCCCCCATTCCCGCTACGCCTACGTGCACTTGAATTTAAATTTTCTAAAGGTTTTGGGGTCATGTGCCCCCATTCCCGCTACGCCTACGTGCACTCGAATTTAAAGTTCCTAAAGGTTTGGGGTCATGTGCTACCATTCCCGCTACGCCTACGTGCACTCGAATTTAAATTTTCTAAAGGTTTGGGGCCATGTGCTCCCATCCCCGCGGCGCCTATGTGCACTCGCATTTAAATTTTCTACAGTTTGGGGATCATGCGCCCCCTTTCCAGCTTCGCCTATGTGCACTTGCATTTAAATTTTCTAAAAGATGGGGAGCACGTGCTCCTTCCCCCGCTACGCCTATGTGCGTCTCACTAACTCAAATCTAGAACGAATTACCTAAAGTAGCGCCTTAAACCAATCGGCCATAATGATGGCAGTATGTTACATTTAAAATTATATTAATACGTAGGTTTTACAAAACGCCGTTATTCACTTAATCGCGTTTCTTCTTCTGCGATTCAGCAATGGGTTATCGTTGCAGTTTTAACTTAATGAAGTTTAGTTATGTTTTAAATATTTTATATGAAAGTGAAAGAACATGTAAATATTTTGGAAACAAAAATGATTGGAGGGGAGAATTGCTCCCAAGTCACGCCTTAAGAGCGAAGGTGTTTGTTCACTGAAATTTTTAGAGCAGCGATCGAAAGAAAACTATTTTAGCGTTCATACTCAGACAAGTATTTCTTACATGGTAAATTAATTTAAGCAAAATACAGTATTTGATACTGGGTAGGGAGGTGAGTCAAACGGTTTAGGTTGGTAATACGACCTTTGTGAAGGGGGATAATTATACCTGTTTTTCACAGCGACTGGCAAAAATGATTCTGAAGATGAGATCTGTGTTGCGATTGCCAAGGCCAGTAGAGTTGTATATACTCTAAATGAAAATTTTAATTCAAAGGGTTTGTCACGTGATACGAAACTGAAGTATACACTATATTGACAAAAGTCACCGGACACCTAGAAGAGGAACACAACATAACATTTATTGACATACTAGTACGGTGTCGGTCCTCCTGTGGCCTTAATGCATGCACTGACCCTTCGAGACGTGCTTTCGACAAGGTTTCGGAACAGCGATAGGTATGTATTTCCATTCAGTACATAATGCTGCCGCTAACTGTTGATTAATAGTAGGCCTTGGTTCCAAACTTCTTATGCGGCTCTCTAATTCATCCCATATGTGTTATATGGGATTAAGATCAGGACTCTGTGCTGGCCAGTCCTCACACGATACGGAATTATCGTCAAACCACGCCATAACATTCCTTGCTTCATGGCTCGGTGCATTATTCTGCTGGTACCAACAAGGCTAGGTTCCATGGTATTGCCACAGAGTTGGTAGGGCATAATTGTCCAGAATATCGAGGTAGACGTGCTGCTTAACAGGTTTGTCCACGATAACCAATGGGCCGCGACCATACCACGAAAAACACCCCCACACGAGTACAGTGCCAGCTCCAAACTTGACCGTAGTAACAGTACACTGTGCTAAATAGCGTTCCCCCGGCTGTCGCCATAAACACACACGGCCATCAGACTGATGGATCGTGTATCTGGATTCATCAGTCCACAGTACCCGTTTCCATTGATCTACAGTCGACGGTAAATGTTCTTTACGCCATGCTACGCGACGAGTAGCATTCCAAGTGGAGATGAAAGCCTTATGAGCATCAGCACGACCACGGTAACCCATGGAATGTAGTTCCCTGCGAATGGTACGTGTACATACCGAAGTTCCTGCATTTTTACTCACCTGTACACGGAGGTCTTGCGCAGTATTCCGTCTATTAGCTGTAACGACTCTCCTGAGGCTTCGACGTCCTCTATCACTGATTTTCTTTGGTCTGCTGGTACGTTTTGCTGCTTCAGGCACGCCATGTGTCTTCCACTTATTCAGTACATCCAAAACAGTTGACTTGGGTATGTTTAAACGCCTCTCGGTTTCTTTCATGGAAAACTCACTAATATCACACCCAATAATCTTTCCTTTCTCAAAGTCAGTTCTCTCCCGCCGGGACGTTTTCACTCAACCTCATAGTGCATATGTTCGCGGTCAGCTGCAGGCTTGTTTTTATACAGTTTGCAACTGTACCTTGCATTTTAACAACGCAGCATATCCGTTCATTTCCTTTTGAAGGAGTGTACGGTGACTTTTGTAAATATAGTGTATATTACCACTGTATGGGTGCCTACGAAGTAAATGGAGAAGAGGCACAAGGTGATTAAAAACATCGTATTTAACAGAATTTTTAGCCTAGCATTTATTCAGATGATGATAGGTGGAGAAGACCTAACTAATTAAAGACTTTTACAATGCAATTATTCATAACAAGAGTGGTGCGTTCAAGAATACGGCTGCGGAATAGCAATGTGATTAAAGGGACTGGTGGAAAACTAGCAAAAAGAGTAATAGAATGGAATAATCACGGATTTGGGTGTGACCAGTGTATTATCAAGTTAGAAGGTTATTTGGGGTCAGAACCCCCTCCCCCATCTACAATTCAGCGTTTCTAAAAAATAAAGGTTTTGATAGAAAAAAGTTAAATTTAAATTTCAAAAAATTTAATTTGGTGGAAATGCGAAATTCACACAAATGTTCACGAACGCAACCCAATTTAAACTAAAGTGGAAAATATAAAAATATAATTCATTTTGATTATTTTTAATCGGTGGAATACCGGAACAGTGGAAGATCCAACACGAGATCGCGTGGATGCAGACACCACATCACACAGTCAACGGCACCGCACGTCACAAATAAAACGGCGTGCGATTGGTTGTTACTTGTTGCTGAGGGGGCTCTGCATCTTCTTGCTGCAAATGTCTCGTGTTTGATCTTGGCTCACTCTTGACACATGTTCTTTTGGGTAGAGATGGGCAAACCGATTCTTTTGAAAAATCAATTCTTTCGATTATACTCACTAAAAAGATTCGTTCGGACCGACTCGTTCGTTCCGGTCATTTGATTCTTCCGGTTTAGAGAACGATCTGTATCTAGCGAAACGATTTGGAGTCGGATTCTTTCGTTCGTTGACAGTTTCCGGTTTAATGGACGATTTTTAAATTTAAATTTGTTTTTAATTCTCATGGAAATTTTGTTCCCCTCGGATTTCTTGTAAGTTTGTTTCGAAACGTTCACGTAATTTATTGCATTTATACACTTCTGAATAAGGTAATATTTTTGACTAAAACTTGAACCTCGTCGAGACACAAGGTGAAATTTCAATGTCTAGTAAAAGTAGCTTCAAAGACATTGGCTTTGAGTGGTTTTGACTGATTGATTCAGGATATCGGGTTTTTCGTGAATCGATTTTTTTTTTCAGGATAGATTCGTTCGGCAACTACTCAGTTTGCTGATTCGTTCTTTTTGAACTAATCGTTCGCGAACGACAAATCTCTATTTCTGAGTTCTGACTGACTGATGAACCATCTAAAAGAGCAATTCGAAATGAGTTGCTTTTGAAGTAAATCAAGAAATCAATATTTCATACTACACTTCTGGCCACCCAAAATGCAACACCAAGAAGGACACGAGATAGCAAAGCCAGATTTACTGGACACATAACAACAGATACAAAGATGAAACGGCTGAGCTTACAGACAGGCCCGTGCGACTTGCGGAACACGCAGACGTCAATAGTTCATATGGCCCCCATGGCTGGCAATAACTGCCGCTACACGCCGCGGCATCGAACGAAAGAGGCTTTCGATGTGGGCTTGGGGTATGTCGGTCCAGGCTGCTTCCACACGTTGCCACAGTTCATCAGGCGTAGCCACGGGTGGTGCTTGCCGGGCCACTCGGTTGCCGATCAGCGACCAGACGTGCTCGATGGGCGACATATCGGGAGAACAGGCGGGCCACGGCAGCAGTGACACCTGGTGGGCCGTGAAGAATTGTTGCACGATGTGTGCCACGTGCGGGCGCGCATTTTCCTGTTGAAACGTGGCCGCTGGCAGGTCCTGCAGGTAAGGGAAAACTACAGGCTCCAAAACGTCGGAGATGTAATGGTGGCTATTGAGTGTACCGGCGATGCGTACCCGAGGGGTGCAGGTGTCTTATCCAATTGCGCTCCAAACCATAACGCCAGGCGACGGACCGGTATGGCGATGCATAATGCAGGCGTCGTGCAGTCTCTCGCCGCGGTCCCGCCACACGCGGATCAGACCATCGTGGTGTTGCAGACAGAAGCGGGATTAGTCGGAGAAGACAATGTCGTGCCATTCCGTAGTCCAGGTGCGGCGTTCAATGGCCCACGGCCGCCACACTCGCCGGTGGTGTAACGTCAATGGTAATCGGAAGGCAAGTCCCCACTCCTGCAGACGAAGTCGAACGGTACGTGCTTACACAGGTTGTTGCGCAACACACCTTAATTCCTGCGCTAATGTTCGTGATGTGGCGGTGCGAGCCGTCAATGCCCGCCGCACAAACTGCCGGACATCTCGTTCGGTGGTGTACCGTTGCTGCGGCAATCGCTCACGTCGGTCCGTCCGTCCCTCCTGCACCCACCGAATCCATACTCGCCTCACTGTGGCTGGATGTCGTCCCACACGGGCGCCGATGTCTCGGTACGCTAAACCGCTGTCTCGATAAGCCACTATTCGTCCTCTGCCGAACTCCGAAACGTGCTGGAATGACTGCCGTATTCTGCGACGAGGCATCAGGAAGCTTACCACGCACAGGTCCGGCAGCACAACACATTTCCACTACTTACATCCCGCCTTTTGTGCACCCTTCTTATAGTGTTTTTCGGTGACGTGCCGGGCGCACATGATTTGCATATGCTCTGTAATGCTAATCGTTTGCATGTCCTCACGCGGGCGACGCATGCTGCGAATTTCAGGCCAATCGGATGCTTCCTTCTTGGTGTTGCATTTTGGGTAGCCAGCAGTATATAATGGGGGCATTGCTTATACTGTATTTAACATCTGAGATTGCGTGTACCGTGCATTGTTGGGGTGTGAATTCGGCTACTTAACTGATTAATCAAGATTCATTAGTCGATTAATTGGTTGATTAATCGTCCCTTTAAATAAAATCTCCTGCAACACTCTTTCTGGGAAGACATTGTTTTTTTTGCTAAACTCTCCCCATACCAGCATCCAGTGGATGACATAGAAAGCGGTGGATAGACTGTATGAGACAAAAGCTGAAAGGACTGGAAAATGAGGACAGTTGGAAAATGTAACTGGAAGGTACACAGAAAAGTATGTAGGAAAGTTTTGGGTAGCAGTAAGGGATCTTGAAGATATGTAATACTGAATGCTAATGTTGAGATAGCTGCCGAATTAATGCACTTTGGGTACGCTTCACACAGCTGGACTGAAACGTCTTTTCCTGCACTTTGGGCAACTGAATTATTCGGTGTTCATAAGCTTCGGATTGCAGAACGAACATGTTTCTAGTGGACTTAAGACGCTTGAATAATTTTACCTTTTTCATGCACTTCAGGCGGCTTAAATTCTCTTCTGGTGTACTTTAGACGCTAAACAAATTTTTACTATAGTGTAGTTCAAGCAATTGAATTATCCTGCCTTTTCGTGCATTTTTGGATGGCTTATTTAACATGATTTTTGCTGCACTTCAGTCAGTACAATTAGTGCTTTTCCTGATGCACTTCAAATTGCTGAATTAACGTACATTCGGTGCGCTTCATAGGGTTAAGGTAATGTGCTTTTAAGTGGCAACTCAGACATTTGCATTTATGCCACTATATATATGTATTTGTAAAGCCATTATTGTTCCTTCGTTAGCTGCTGATCGTTGACAATATCTATAGCCATTAATCTTACATTCAATAAACTTTCTCATAAATATTCATCAAAATATTAACTAAATATAGTCAGTAACTTCTGAGTTATTCGCTTGCTCTTTCGTAATTCTGTATGAATCACATTTTGACGCAGACAGTTATACTGAACGGAACCGAACAATAGGGAACGGCCAATTGTGCTAGGCTGCTGCATAATAATAAACGGAATATTTCCACAGCTGTCGTTTCCGAAAGAATATTATTCGTCGCCGCAGTTATGGAATGTTTCCGAACACAAAAATACAAGAAAAGCATATAAGCTGTGTAATTTCTTTTATGTCGATAAAGATCTATTGCTAGCTACCATTTCGAAATAATTATTTATGATTGATAAAATAAGATTACACTATGAAACAAAGTGTCCCTGATAATCATTCAACAAATAGTGGCATCACTGTTTCAAATTTATAGCATGTATCAAGCATTGATAACAGATAATCAATTGTGCGAGATGTACTTTTTTTTGTCAGAAGGAACTGCATGCTACGTTGTATTAAAGTGATATAGGGCACGGGTAATTAATTCTTCGTACGACTGGGCCTGGGACTTACTTTTTGATACACTTTAGGAAGCTTAACGCATGGATGTTTGGCTCCTTTTACAGCTCTGGTTCTCTACCCTCCCTGAAGCCGACAGCCAGAACAGGAGCAAAATGTGACTGGCAACTAAAACAATAATATGTTCCTGATGCTAATAATAGCAGCACTTTATTTATTTGTTTGGTGGTGTTGACGAACCTCATGAGAGAG
The DNA here is from genome assembly GCA_039090855.1 of Macrothele yani. NCBI lineage: Eukaryota > Metazoa > Arthropoda > Arachnida > Araneae > Macrothelidae > Macrothele > Macrothele yani. The sequence continues at coordinate 31,919,873 of CM076989.1, read as the reverse complement.
ACAGAGAGAGAGAGAGAGCATCTAATTTGAGACCACTAGTGCCAAAAGGGAAGGAACCACTGTCGTAAGGTCTTTGCAAGGATTCACACCCAGGAACACCGGTATGAAGTAATAGAAATCCACACCCTAAGTTGCTCATTCATCGGAAGGCACACAGTATCGCCCGATGTCCTAGTAGTCTGAGGTACGAGCTTCGGATCAGTCGTCCGAGATGAACCCGGACTCGACACTCGGCATGGGTGGAGCACTTGTCGGATGGCTTTGTTCCTTCCCTGGAACCAAAATCGCCAAATTAGGAACCAATGCCCGCAAATCATGGAACCAGTGTCCCCAAGTCAAGTGTTTGGAACCAAAGTCTTAAAATTAAGTGTCTTGGTACTTGACATAATTCGTTCTAACCGGGTAAAGAGTTATGAGGCAATCGTAAGACTGTTACCATACGGGCAAAACGGCATTGGAAATGTTGGTTTAACGAGACACACTAACCAATTTCATCCATATTTTAGGTGAACTGTCAGTGGGATGGAATCTAATGGTATGCGACAGCAGTTCAAACATCGCATGTAGCATAAATATCAATTAAATCAATGCCATGAACTAACCGTATGTAATATGTTAAATGTTGGTACACTGAGTTTCAGCGATCGTTCTTATAAGAGTTCTGACTTTTCTTTCTCACAGAGGCTTGTAACTTCACCGATTTCTTTTACACCAGGGTATCACGAAAACCCAAAATATTAAAGTTCCTCTTGATAGCTGTTATATTTCTTTCAGTTATGGTAGCAACAAATTACATACCATAAAAAATAAAAACATTCAACTTATGTTCAAGGGAATTCGAAATGCCTATTTGTGTTGAAATCTGGAAGGCGATTTTGTTTTGCGATTAGAATACTTTCTTACACGTTAGTTTGAGAAAGTAAAAACGCAAAGAGGGACGTATGCTGCAACAAAAACGTTTTTTTTTTTTTTTTTTTGTATGCCTGGCAAAGTTTGAGAAAGTAAAAACGCGAAGAGAGGGACGTATGCTGCAACAAACACGTTCTTTTTTTTTTTTTTTTTTTTTTTTTTTTTTTGTATGCCTGGCAAAGTGATTGGGGGAGGGGAGCGAAACCTATGCTGTGTACAGGGCTCCGATAACTTATAATAAATCCACGGCTAATTGTGATTAGAATTTTTTACGGAAAATATGTGGTGGAAGTAAATGCAAACCTTCAAAATGAAACGTGGGAAGCACGTTTTCTGCTGAAGATGTCTTTTCATAGGCTTGCTCTATTACTCAGATTCAGAAAATTGTTACTAAATTTGATTTCAAAAAATGACTTAATACTTGGGTTCTCGTTGAAAACTCGATTTCAAAAGCTAAGGGACAAAGCTTCGCAGTCAGAACTGAAGACGATGGCACAGCATTAAATGATTGTACGATGGTGTTAACTTTAACAAGCTTTTACTAACGACCCTGATACTTTAAACAAAAGGGTACTCTGAACAGAAGCCTAACACTAGTTGGGAATCTGACTCAACAAGTGGTTTGATGATGACAGATCATACGAGCTACTAATACCTTCTTACAGCAGCACAGGTTGCATGTGTGCTTCTTTTCCTTACTTGACCAAATGCTAGTAAATTCCCAAAATTTGAGTTTACCGATGTGACGTTAAGTTTGGAAATACGTATAATGGGAGACGATGGCCGCAACCAGGCGTGGATTCAGCAGGACTCCAACCCCTTCTCCGATATTCTTTTAGCTAAAACATTACGGTAACGACAAAGAGATAATTTTATTGATGTTGTTGATGAAGTCTAGCAGCTCCATTTCATCATACATGCAACGTATTTTTAAGAAAGGGAGAGAAAATTGTAAAAAAGATAAAAAACTAATTCTTCGGTTACTTTGCCTTCCTCAAACCGAATTCGCCGCTCTTTCTACCTTTTATAAGTGAATCACGGAAAAATTCTCATCTGCCGCCACCGGGAATCGAACCCAGGGTCTTCCAGTTATGTGCGGGACATGCTACCAACGCACCGCAGCGGCCTCGAATTCTCCGGACTCACATACGACCAACTGTCAAACGTGGAAAGAGCGATGACTTCTGTTTGATGTTCCTAATCCACGTCAGTTGTGTTTATTAATCACTTTGCCTTCCGATTTTGACTTTTTCTCGACCATTACCGCTTCCTGAAACCAACGCTGAATGCACAAATGACACGCTTCCTGAAGCCAAGGCTGAATGCACAAATGACACGCTTCCTGAAGCCAAGGCTGAATGCACAAATGACACGCTTCCTGAAACCAAGGCTGAATGCACAAATGACACGCTTCCTTTTTTCAGTTGAATTATGTTAGTAAACGCGGTTCCGTGCTAACCATTTGAGAGGTTATGCAGATAAAAAAAGCTAAACGGTTCGGCGTAGCTCAGTTTGGTCATCTTCACCTGTGACTGTTCACCACTGCATCGGAGTGATCTTGGTGGCGAAAGCACGTGTATGGAGTGAAAATGCTTGGACGATGTCATCGGGAATCCTTTCCATCACACGGACACCTTTACCACAGGTTTCATCCCAGAGGCAGCTTTGCCTCTCCGGATTATCGCGGGTCAAACGGGTTGGATCAACGTGTTCCTGACCCGATTTCGACTCGATTTTACTTCCGTTTCATTTCTGAAAATTAAAAACAAAATTCAAATAAAACTGCATACTGTGGAATTTTGTGCTCGATGCTGATACCAGTGGTGTAAAAAGTGATTTGTCATACAAAAATATTGCCATCTCTTTCTTAAAGCAAAAACGATTTCCACCAACCGACGATACTGCGCAGGCGCTAGATTCACCGTATCGTAAAACGATACTTCCTTTGCGTTTATAAGCAAGATACAGGAAAACGCATGTAGCCTGCTTCTCTGGTGATTCATTCTCTCACACCTTGCATGTCACATTGTAAGACTGAGAGGTATTTTTCACATCGCACCTTTTGCGTTGAGCATTCAGAGGTTTGCGTTTGATGTGCTAACATCCCGTTCCATTGCATGGCGTGTCGGAATTAATGTCTCTCTATTAATACGGATGAATTTAATATTAAGAAGATTGAAAAGGCGTCCAGGCCAACAAATACGTGCTAGTTGAAAACAAAAAGAAGAAGAATGGCTGCTTCAAGTTCTTTCTTCTCATTACGAAACCAGAATATGTTTCACAGCAATACCAATTTTTCACATGCTTGTGATGAGTTCAAAGTTTCCGAAATGTGAATGTTGATTTCATGAGTGTTTCTTCCTTCTGAGAGGCAATGATGAAATCAACATCCACATTTTATAAACCTTCAACTCATCAGAAGCTGGTGAAAATTGGTATTGCTGTGAAACGTATTCTGAAGCTTGCTATGTTAGCAAGAAAACAGGAAAAACTGAAAATAAACATACAAGTTACTTTATTAAAAAATAAACTAGACGAAAACCGTCGGAATCGACGGTAAGTTTTTTTTTGTTGTTGTTTTTTTGTTGTTTTTTTTAAATAATAAACTGATATGAAACAACAAGTGTAAACTTTATTTGATTGACAAATTCATTCAACCAATTCAGTAAAGACAATAGTACAGGTTCGTAATTTTTTTTTTTTTTTTTTTGTAATTGAAGATTTAACGACCACCGTGAGCAACGCAATGAGCTATAAGCAGTCGCCTGTTCCTAATTTAAGGTCAGTGGTTCCGGGGAAAAGAGAGAGCCTGTGGCGTAACACAAACACAACATCCATGCCTCACCGGGATTCGAACCCAGACCCTTCCCGAACGAATCATCATAAGCCAACGCTTGGGCTATAAGCAGTCGCCCGTCCCTAATTTAGGGTCACTGGTTTCAGGGAACGGAGAGAGCCAGTGCCGTAAGACAAACACAACATTTTCGAATTCATTGTTCAAAGCAGATTTCTCCTGGTCAGGTCCGGGCCGGGTCCAGTTATGTGACGTCCGTGTCCGGGTCGGGTCCAAAACTTTTGACCTGTTTCCAACTCTGCACAGTATATCGTCGCGAAAGGTTGCATTGGTACGGTACCAGACATGCGTGGCTGGACGAATGAAGCCATGTGGTATTCAGCGACGAGTCTCGCTTCTGTCTCAATGCGTACGATCGCCAATTGAGAGTCTGGAGACAACGTGGTCACCGGGTTGATCTTGCTTCCATCAGTGAGCAACATACGACTCCTCAGCCTGGTGTCATAGTTTGGGGCGCAACAATCAGTTTAAACAGCCGTTTACAGCTCGTACGCATAATGGGCATAATGACAGCTCGGCGATATGTCGTTGAAGTACAGACATCATCTGGAGAATTTTCCTCTCGATGCCACTCCTTGTTGCATAGAGGTCGTACGACTCACTGACTCAGGCCACATTATGCTGTCTTCTTGTTTAGCGCATTCTTGTAATGCCTCAGAAATTATATCACTTCCTTTCTACCTACATGTCAACACGTGTGGTAAGTTTCTTTTCATTTCGTTCTTTTCTACCTACTTGTCAACATGTGTGCTAAGTTTCTTCTCATTTCGTTTTTTTCTACCTACTTGTCAACATGTGTGCTAAGTTTCTTCTTATTTCGGTTTTTTTCTTCTACCTACTTGTCAACATGTATGCTAAGTTTCTTCTCATTTCGGTTTTCTTCTACCTACTTGTCAACATGTCGGCTAAGTTTCTTCTCATTTCGTTCTTGCCTACCTACTTGTCAACATGTAGGCTAAGTTTCTTCTCATTTCGTTCGTTCCTACCTACTTGTCAACATGTATTTTAAGTTCTCATTTCGTTCCTTCTTATCTACTTGTCAACATGTGTGGTAAGTTTCTTCTCCTTTCGTAACATGTGTGATAAATATCTTCTCATTTCGTAACATGTGTGATAAATTTCTTCTCATTTCGTTCTTTTCTACCTACTTGTCAACATGTAGGCTAAGTTTCTTTTTCATTTCATTCTTGCCTACCTACTTGTCAACATGTAGGCTAAGTTTCTTCTCATTTCGTTCGTTCCTATCTACTTGTCAATGAGTGTGGTAAGTTTCTTCTCATTTCGTAACATGTGTGATAAATTTCTTCTCATTTCGTAACATGTGTGATAAATTTCTTCTCATTTCGTAACATGTGTGATAAATTTCTTCTCATTTCGTAACATGTGTGATAAATTTCTTCTCATTTCGTAACATGTGTGATAAATTTCTTCTCATGTCGTTCTTCCCTACCTACTTGTCAACATGTGTGCTATGTTCTTCTCATTTCGTTCCTTCCAACCTACTTGTCAACATGTGTGCTAAGTTTCTTCTCATTTCGTTCTTGTCTACTTGTCAACATGTAGGCTGTTTCTTCTCAGTTCCTTCTTTCCTACCTACTTGTCAACATGTGTGCTATGTTCTTCTCATTTCGTTCCTTCCAACCTACTTGTCAACATGTGTGGTTTCTTCGCATTTCGTAACATGTGTTGTAAGTTTCTTCTCATTTCGTAACATGTGTGGCAAGTTTCTTCTCATTTCGTAACATGTGTGGTATTTTATTCTCATTTCGTAACATGTGTGGTAAGTTTCTTCTCATTTCGTTCTTTCCTACCTACTTGTCAACATGTGTGATAAGTTTCTTCTCATTTCGTTCTTTCCAACGTACTTCTCAAAATGTGTGGTAAGTTTCTTCTAATTTCGTTCTTTCCAACGTACTTCTCAAAATGTGTTGTAAGTTTCTTCTCATTTCGTTCTTTCCAACGTATTTCTCAAAATGTGTTGTAAGTTTCTTCTCATTTCGTTCATTCCTTCATAATGTGGCATTTTCTATGTCAAGCAGTGTATATTCGAAATGGAGGTAAGTCCTCCGTGTATACGGCCCTCATTCTAAGTAGATCTAAAATCCCTAATTCAGTGGTATAGTGGGGCCGGAACGGCGTTCCGGTACTTTCTTTTCTATAGTACTAGTGACATTTTCGTGCCATATGCAATATATTAAGAACATACACCGTCTTTGCACGATAGTTTAATTTAAAAGATGATAGATATTTACATAGTTAAAAAGATTAAAAAGCCATAAGCACTTTCGGGCCGACAGTCGCACCCGTCTTCAGATGGAGGAGAGCAGTTGCTGCCAGTGTACTCCCATATATACGTCTGGGTGTGATGACGTGCCTATTGCGGAGCAGTGTCGCAAGAGTATCGTAGTGTTGCCATTACATCATGGCTAAATCACAAATCAGACCAGGTCCATGTGGGAATATGGTAAACAGGGTGCAAAAATATACAGAATATATATATTTGTCCTACACTATCTACCAAAAAGTAATTAGACACCTGTGATAGCAAAGGAAAACGAAGTTTATTCACCTTCAATAGTTGGTGGAGCCTCCACGAGCGGCGATTACAGCTACGACCCTCCGGGGCATACTCTCAACCAGGAGTTGTACGACGGCTAGCGGTATTTTCTTCCACTCGGTTTGGAGAAGACAGGTCAGTTCTTTCACCGATTTCGGACGGTGGGGGCACCCCTTAAGTCGACGCTCCAACTCGTCCCAGAGGTGCTCGATAGGGTTAAGGTCCGGGCTCTGCGCAGGCCAGTCCATTCGATTAACCCCATTGTCACCATACCAAGCCATGGTGGACCTCGCAACATGACAGGTGGCATTGTCATCCTGAAAGTAACATGGGTCCACCCCGTAAAACTACCACAACGTAAGAAGCGCATGGTCATCCAAAATGGTGCAGTAGGTCTCGGCGTTGAGTCTACCAGGAATTTCGACCAAAGGTCCCGTGCCATACCAGGAGAAACACCCCCATAGCATAATTCACCGCCGCCTAACTTCACAGTTGGCACAATACATTCCGGCAGGAGGCGTTCTCCAGGCAGACGCCAAACCCAGACCCTGCCATCCAAACGGTAGAGGGTGAACCTTGATTCGTCCCTCCAGAGAACCTGTTTCCAGTGTTCAACGGTCCACTGTCGACGTTCTTTGCACCACGTTAGCCGAGCAGCGCTATTGGACTTGGTGATCAAAGGCTTGTGGGCGGCAGCACGTCTATGATAACCGAGCAGATGGGCTTCCTTACGAATGATATTAATCGAAATAAAACTCCTCGCTGATGTGGCCGATCGATTTGGTGCGGTTCTTCCGAATTTCTCTGGCCAGCACCCGTCGGTCTCTAACTCCCAGTTTTGTGGGTCTGCCGCGTCGGGGCACATTTCGACAGTCACCTCTTATCTTCCACTTGCCAATCACGTAGGCCACTGTCGATTTTGGGTACTTCAACTGGCTGGATATGTCGCATATGGATCGGCCATTTTTGTGATACCCGACGATTACACCTTTCTCGAAATCAGAGAGCTCCAAACTGCGTGGCATCTTGCATGCAACTGGTTACGTTGTTGTTTCCCACACGACATTTAACGGCGGCGGCGGTGACATGTATCAGGACCACTGATATCGTCGATTGCAGGGGTGTCCAATTACATGTTGGTAGATAGTGTAGTTCACATGGTTAACAAGAAATATTATTATGCAAGTTCATAGCTGTATTCAGTCGTTTCCAAATCCTGGGTAAGTCAACTGGGGAGTTGTCGTTACAGCAGCCATCCCCGAAGGCTTCAATGAATAACCTTTGAGTTATATGCAACGAGTATATTGATGCGGGGGTATGTAATAATTTAATGTTGTTCCAGTCTGGTTGAACAGTTTCTTGTGCTACATTTCTAGCGAGCGCTGTATTACTGTGGTTAGCACGAATGTCGTATTTATAATCCTGCACTCGAGTCTCAAGTAGAGCCCACGTAGTTACTTGCGTGTTAACCATTGGAAACTTCTATTAAAGGTATGTTATACAAGCCCCATTTATACAAAATATCAGTTTGTTCTCGGTCTTTTTTAACAAGTGAGAATAGATTTCTTGATCTAATGCCAAAATGAATATCATACTTCATACAAGTGCGTGTCAAAACATTAGTAATGTCTGGGTACTGTTTCATTGTACCAACAAAACGTTTTACTGATTTTTTGGTCTTTGATCAAACATGTAGATCTATCATTTGAAATTCTTCGATAGACTCGGTTAATCATGTATTTATTTTTTTTCCGCTACCCGGCACGCGTGTTTCGGCAAACCCTACACAGCATAATTTGTTTTCTTTTTAAAACGCGAATGTCCAATATTTCTTTTCCAATAAAAAACATGCAACAGAAGAACTGCACAGTTAGTGCAATTAACGCCCTATGTTGTTTGAAGGCAGAGTTACTCTTTAAATCCATTCTCACTTGGCAGTCCCACGAAACTCCTTTTTCTACTGTTGTTAAGAACTTTGGGGTGGAATATTACCGTGGAAAAATTGTATTGTTATTGGGAATTTAGTTAATCTATTCTGCATGTGGTTATAAAGTATTTGCTTTACTACTCTACTAATAACAGAGTAGTAAAGTAAATACTTTCTACTCTGCATGTTTTTGACGCAAAAGATGCATTGCATCAAAAACATGCATACATTGTTTCAATGACTCCACCGACTGGAGCAAAGAGTTAAACATGACAATAGTCTGCCGATGACCAATTGATCTAAAACAGGAATGCTGTGTTCCATCCTGTGTGACCCTAGTTGTCTATCTTCTCCATAACCGGTCATCTTGAATTAGGGTAGGACAAGTCGATTTAGCTTCAGGCGCTCCTGAGGACCATTAGGTGTACCGCTGCACCAGAGACACTCAAAATTTCTTTCTTTTCTGTTTTTGTTTTTAAGTTTTGTATAAAAATAGGCTTGAAACACTTCCGTCTGATTCCTATGAAATGATCTGGATTGTGTGACTGAAAGATTCTGAGGGCCATCTCATTTTACACTTCACGAGTAAACCTAAATTTTTTGAAGTCACGTTTATTGTGATATTTGACTAAAAAAGAAATGACTTATGTACGCAACTGAGGTTTAAATGCAATTCATCATATTTTCTTTTCATGTAATAGTTAGACAGTTGCAGATTATGAAAGAAAAGAATTTTGTTTAGTATGCTGTTTTACATGGCACGCTAAAATCTTTCTGTTAGTTTCTGAATTTCAAAATAATTTCAGCTGAGTGTATTAAATAATATAAGACGATAAAAGTTATGCCACAGCAATACTGCAAACGGTGTAGAAGAAAATGTTGCTTAAAACAAGAACATACCATTAAAAAAGATTTCATTGGTATCCTACGATTTTTACTTATTAAAATGATCTAAAGGAGAAGTCAGTAAAATACCGTATACGGAAGGTCAGGTCATATATGGTACGACCCCACTGCATCGCGTATTTGGTGTACCGAAACTTAATTGATATTTATCGGTCTTAAGCGAGTTTGAGAAAGGCCAAATCGTAATGTCCAGATCACAGGAGCAGAGCATTTCCAAGATGGCGAGGCTTGTGGAGTGCTCACGGTCACACGTGGTTAGTACCTTCTGAAAATTGTCCAAAGAGGGAAGAACCACGAACCGCTGGCAAGGTGTGTTTCTACCATGGCTGATCGATGCTAGAGCTAAGCGATGGCTGTCCTGTACGAGTATGGTACGAACCAACAGAAGGGGTACTCTGCAGCAACTCGCCAGTAATTTGAATGCTGGTGACAGTTGGTGTAATGTCTTATAACACACAGTGCATCGAACCCTGCTGAAAATAAGCCTGCGTAGCCGCAGTTCGCCCCTAGTGCCCTTGCTAACCTCGGTTTACCGTCGAAAGAACGTACAAAGGGCATACGAGCAACAAAACTGGATGATTGGAAGAGGTCGTCTGGTTCAATGAATCCCGTTTCTTGTTGCACCTGTGGACCGTGTGCGTTGTTTACTTGGTGATAGCACCTGGATGCATCATAGGATGAAAACAGGCCGGCGGATGGAGAGTAATGTAATGGGCAATGTCCCACTGGGAAACTGGCTGCAGTCATTCATGTGTAGGAAACTAAGATGTCTACCACCTACCTAAAAGTCATTGCAAAGTAGGCACGTCCTTTAACACATGCCAACGCTTTCCAGCACAATAACGAGCCATGCCACACTACCTGGATTCTTCGAGAATGGTTTGCGGATAGGAAGAAGACTTCCAGGTATTGCTCTTCGGTGTACTAGGGCTGTACCGAAAGTAATGCAAAAGTGGGCATAACTTTTTTATTAACTGACAGTAGTCATTCAAATTGCGCACATTGGTAGAGTAACTCTTTCTCTATACAAAGGTATTACTCAACATTGTCTCCATCACAAGCTATGCATTTGCGCCATCGTTGAAACCAACTCTGGAATCCTCTTTGAAAAAATTTAGGTTTTGACTGTTGTACCCACTTCTTCACAGCCACTTTCCCCTCGTCTGTGTCTTAAAATCGTTGTCTCCCGAGACCGTTCTTCACTGGACCGAAAGGTGGAAGTCGGTGGGTGCCATCTCTGGGCTGTACGGTGGATGGGAAACCACCGACTTGCCTAATTTTCTGATCGCCTGATTTGTTGCTAAAGATGTGTGTGATCTCGCATTGTCGTGGTGAATGTGGATCCTTTTCAGATTCTTGTTCGGTCTCTTCCTCCTTATGGCTTCTCTGAGCTTCTTGAGTGTCTCAATGTACAACCAGCTGGTCACGATACGGCCACGTTCCAGAAAATCAAGGATATCTCAAAAAACAGTTCTCATGACTTTCTGTGCCGATTGCCAGCTCTTGAACTTTTTAGGCCCTGGTGAAGAGGTGTGACGCCATTCCGTAGATTGATTCTTCGTTTCCGGATGGTAAAGATGCGCCCACGTTTCATCCCCTGTCACCAGATCGAAAAAACAACCGCGTCCTCATTGGCTTCAAACGTTTCCAGCAGATCAGGTGTCAACTACCGAGGTACCCACTTTGCACACACTTTCTGATACTCTAAATCTTCCACCATCTTCTGTATGGCACTGTGACCACAGTCCAGTTGTGCAACAAACTCACGGATTGTGACTCGTCTCTCCGCGTGAATCAGTTCATCCACTCGCTAACGATTCGTGTCAGGGGTCGCAGATGATGGTCTCCCACTGCGTAGTTTGTCTGCGATGCGGATTTTTCCTTCTTTAAACTCCTTCACCCATCTGTGCACATTGCTCTTGTCAGTGGTGTCATCTTCGTTAACATTCTGTAGCCTTCTGTGGATGTCGGACAGCCTGCACGCTTCCTTCGTCAAGAACTCAATAAAGGCACGTTGCTTCTGTTTGGAATCTATTATTTACCTGCAATGAAGAAGAATTGTTACTCTACTAACATGTGCAATTTGAACGACTTCTGTCAGTTAATAAAAAAGTTATGCGCACTTTTACATTACTTTCGGTACAACCCTCGTATTTAAGGCCAGAAGGAGATACTTGTTTCTAACTTAAGTCTAATGTCAGCGGCGCGAACGGGATCATGAGTTAGGTTGGTGCAGTTCCTGATAGGAAGCAGGTATGTTATGCAATTTTTCATAACGATCGTCGATGCCTTCTTTCCAAATCTGAGGCGATGGAAATACTGTTTCACATGGTTTTTTTTTTGTTTGTTTGTTTGTTTGTTTTTATTCATATGGATTGCTTAGTGCTCCGGAACTTTTCGACATAATTTGCTGTAAAAGTCGAAGGGTTGACTTAATAAAAAGCAAATTGATTTCCTGAAAATCGTTCCTTAAGTCTTGTTACTGTTGCATGGTACAAAATGCAAAAACATAATTTACATGATCATATTTGAATTATGACAGATGATGTTCACACATTTAGAACGACTTTCCAGCAATATAATTAATTTTCAAAATAAAATTATTTCTTTCTTAAGTGTTTCTATCTGATAGCCTCTGGACTATGAACCTATATCTAGATTTTCAATATAACAGGGCATTTCTTAAAATTGATTGTGGCATTTTTTTCCAGTCCTCTTCCACTACTTTCCATAGTCTGATCATTGTTTTAGGTCTGCGTTTAGAAAGCGCTCCTTCGGGAACTTCGAAGGAATATGTGCAAAAGGTATAGACTTAATACCTGTGGCGTACAGGAAAAACTTGGAGCCTCCAGCAAAAATATCCTCGAAACCCTTTTACAAAAATCTATTAACTTTCAATTACTGAAATTTTTAAGTTAAATTCCATATTACTAACATTTTATTATATCATTATTTACTTTTATTATTATATTTTTATTTTATTCTTTATTATTATTTTTATGTGTGTTCTTATAATTCAAATTCTGCGGAACCTACTGGTATTTTTCGTGAAACCAAAATTATTGCACTTTATTGATTGCATGAAATGCAAATGTGCAGTTTGTAATTAAAATCTTTGCCTTAGGTTTATACAGTGGCACCCATATGAGTACTTTTAGGGGGGGGGGGGCTAAGAAAAATCCTTATGTCCTTCAAGGCTGTCAAACATTTTAGTAAATGTACAAGATACTAAAATACAACAAAGGTAAAGAAGTTTGATAATTGCAATCAATCATTAATATCTTATTATTTTTAAAAAGGCTTTAAAGAAGGTTTCGTCTATTTTGGTGTTTTAAATTTATCAAAAATTTGGCTATACCAACGGCTGCCCCCCCCCGCCCCCTTATGGGCGCCCTTGGGTTTATACCATTAAAAAGAACTACAAAAAATACTAGTAATGGTATGGAACTAAGCCAAAGTTAATCATATAATGCAAATTTTAATCGTTTAAAGAACTAAGGCCTACCGCTTGAAATGTCTCATGATCACACACACAAAACACTTAATTGGTGCGTGACAGTGTCTAGAGACCTTTTCCAATTTATACGAAAAATACGGATCATAAGTAGGCAAAAGAAATGTGACAATTAAGAATTATGCACTCTTGAATATAAAATAATACATTAAATTATTTACTTTTGAATGTATAAATAACAGACTTAACCCTTTAACCTGATGGAAAGAATTAACTCGGGGCTAGCAAAATAAACTGAAATCAGCTTGAATGAATACATTCGCTGTCTGAGAAGTGGACCGAACGTGACTGGGACGATTGGACCTGCGCACCAGAGAGCGCGTCTTTCCCTTTAGCTTTGTTATGACCACTTTAGCAAATTAGTCATTTATGGGGATGATTGGCACGGATCCTTCCTGATGGATTACCTACTAAAAGGTCACAACAATGGCGACGAACCTAAAAAAGGAAAGAGAAGAGACCTGAGTCACTTGTTTCTACCCAGCGGCATGATGTCCGTGTCAGAAGGATTATTCCTTCCCCAGCATGGCTTGGGTCATAGAGCAGAGAATAGACTATAAGGGAGCTGTTATCACTATGACAAGTTTATAATTGGTACTGCTCAGATGGGAAGGAGAAAGTAATTGTTTTTCCGTAGCTTTGGTAAAACCCGGCTGCTATGTGAACGCTTCAATTTGTGGTGCGCAGAAAAGTTTGGTCACCATTTGGTTCAAGTACATCGGCCGCTTAAAGGGTTAATATAATGCCGCAATGTTTTGCACATAGAATTTTGTTTCTTGACTTTGTTGTAAATAAATGGCACAGGTCTCCGTTTCTTCCACCTGCCCTCTCCCCGAAGAACAGCTTTTACTTCATTATATTCTGAATGACGCGTAGTTATGTTCAAACAACTGTAATACATGACATATTATCCTCATTAGTATAAAAATTACATTCATCAAATTGATATTTCTTTCACATTCTCCTGTTAATATACATGCATATGGACTGTTGCTATCTCTGTGAAAAGGCGTCTCCAGTTGTTTGGAATAGCTGCTTCCCCTTCATCCAGGTTCTATAAATTAAAACCACGAAAATGATTTTCAAATGTTTTCCTCATTTAAGCTCTTAAGTGGTATGCCCGGAAAAATTCCGGGGCTAGCTATACTGTTCTATCCCGGAAGATTTCCGTGGTCTGTGTAGTGCTCAATGCGTTCACGCACGAAACATTTCCGGGCCCATTTTGGGAGGTGTGACATGGTAATAATAATAATCGAAACATTTCCGGGCCCATTTTGGGAGGTGTGAGATTTTAATAATAATAAACGAAACATCTCCGGGCCCATTTTGGGAGGTGTGACATGGTAATAATAATAATCGAAACATTCCCGGGCCCACCTTGGGAGGTGTGACATGGTAATAATGAAAACACCACTGAAGGGGTTAATGAAAAATTACAAGAAATTCCTTTTCTTTTCAATACTTCATTCAAAGCTGCCGTAGAAATTCCTGGTTATTTCTTTAGCCAGCTTCATATGTAGTTTCCGAAAATTTTTTTTAAATATCTTTCCAGAGGTTAGAGGCCGTCTTAGCCTAAAGACCCCCCTGCAGGTGCGTACTTAGGGCCCTTGCGGGAGTTGCAAGGGCCCTAAGTACGCACCTGCTTGTTACCTGTACCAATGGAGGAGGGGGGTACTAAATTGACCCAGCATCGCGACCTAAGTTCTATTGTTTAATAGCCGTTTCTTTTTTTAATTTTTTCAAGAAATAGAGTGGTGGATTTGAATGTATGATTGGTAGCCTTATCCTAAATAGTTCAATTTTTTTGAAGGCTCTGTGGTTAAAGGAATGGCATTTCCTCTTAAAATATAGGAGTTAAAAATTACCTTGGTAATATGTAGAATTTATTTTAATACTCTTTTCAACTATTCTTACTTTAATTTCCCGTTGTACGAGAAAGCAGCAATAACCATGAATCCATTTCTGAAATTTTATTCGGATTCTTGGAACCAAGTTCGAAAGTCTTTTCGTCCGCTTTTGTGATAGTGAATCGAACTTTTTTGTTACAGTCGTTTAGGTGGATCCATGCTTCGTCAATAATCATAATAAATTTCCATCTGTTTCCGGCTAAGTGGTTTTAATAAAGAAGTCTACACCGTGTTCTGCGCTCAGCCACGTAACTAGGCAAAAGGCGATCATTATGTTTTTTGTTTTCTTTCAGATTCAAATCTTTGGTTATAATCTTGCTTACAGTTGATGCATAGATTTTAGCGATTGTTCTTTGAGTCGGAGGATTTTCTTTTAAGATTAGAGACCTTACTTTTGAAATAGTAGTAAAAGTACGTACCTTCTTTGGATATTCGTTTCGTGTTCTTTTTCCTACAATGCTTGACGATTTTTCCCTCCGTTATTAATAGTATTGCTTATTTTGCATTTAGAAATACTAATTCATTGATTTTCACAGCGCTTTTTAATTACATATTGCGAATATTTCTCTTCGCAAAGAGCAAAAACATAATCTTCTATCTCCAGCTTGTTTACATGCGCCATTTTCTTAGCAGACGATGTTTAACTGCAGCAGATGTTTCTTTTGTGCTCATCTAACACGCTGTTGCCAGTTTAAATTCTTTGAACTTCTTTTATTTTCTGTGATTTCCTATCAAAAACGTACTAAAAATGTGTGAACCTCCTCCGTATATAAAAAAAACAACTATTCGTTAATACACAGCAAATGCCCAAATTAAACTCTCCCTTAATCTTACATCCCAAAACACGTGGGGGATAAAATGACCACGTGGAGGGAATAAAAATTTCCCGGTGAAGAAAAAAAATGGCGCTGGGCAGGCAATCTCCTCCAATCAATCACTGGCTGGGGTGGCGGTGGTGTCCTTCCCTCCTCCTCCTGACCACACGCAAGCGTAACCGTAGATGACCACGTGGTGATCCAAGAGGGCTTTGGAGAGGACACGTGGTCATCTATAATTACGGTTGCCGTGGAGAGCACGTGGGCAGCAGTGGGTGGGGCTGGGGAGGTCCGTTGGCAGCAGTGGACATGGGCAGCTTTCCTTTGTGACAGAATCGGCAATTTTCCTCTACTCCTGGCTCATTTATTGAGTTGAAAACTGTTAGATAAATTCCTGATTTCTAGTTGACGATGTTGTATATTTAGCTTTATATATAATGTACCGCTGTAGAAAGGTTGTGCAGCGATACGTTATTTACAAGAAATAAACTTCTCTGTGCACAATTTAGACAAAAAAAAAAAAAAAAAAAATCAAAAGCAATGTGTTAATCCTTTAACGATCGTTACTCTAAAATCTGGATCATTCTATATACCATAAGGTCCGAAACTGTCTGTTGTTTCACTTCTTTGTTTAGTAACAACAATGGTGACTGACTGTTACTTCTGCTGATCCTTCATGGGTCATGCAAATTTAAACAACAGGTAAGGTAGGAAATCTGACTCACTTTAGACAGGTGTTTTGGGCGGTTGTGCTTGTTTGTATGTACGGGCGTTTTGGGCGTTATGGTCGTTAAACGGTTAATTTCTACCATCTCTCTCCTTCTTGTGTTAAGGTTATTACATTACTTAAATATTTAAATGTTGTTATATGTTATGCTTATCGGGGTTATTTTAATTAAATAATTACTCCAAACCTCAAAATCAAAAATTTCGTGTTAGAACGCAGTTCGTGCAGAAAAAACTCTGCTTATACGTTTTACCATTCTTAATAATTCTGAATCCACGGCCAGAAGAAGATCTCCTGTAATCTCTTCCACATCTATCTGAATTTAGTAATTTTCTTTCATGCCACTGCGGCATGCTTATGAATTTCATCTAACCATCTTTTTTGTGGTCTTCCTTTGGGTCTTTTCCTGTCTCTGGACATTTCGGTTGTCCAAGGTACCGGAATCTGTATACGTTTCAAATAAAGCGATTCTGACATGTTGAAAAATCGTCATACATTTTGTTTTCGAACCTCACGCCCAAGAGATTCATTTTTATGTTTGGTTGCTAACGAACGAGACTATCTCTGCCGATAATGGCTTTCGAACTCACATGTTCCTTCTACGGATTCTACCGATTGAACTATAAAGGCATATCGCTGCAGCTTGCCGTTTTGGCATTGAGTAACCTCTGAGGTGGGTACATCACACTCCCAGCATGCATCTATCCATGCTTTTTTGAGTCGTCCGCAGCCTATGCATGTCTTTTGCAGTTAAGGTCCATGTCCCTGATCCATAAGTACGGTCTGGAAGGATGCGGTGATTAGACACTTTTCGTTTTTTAGACACAATGGACAATTGCTCTTGAAAATTGTACTGTTTCTTCCAAGTGCTCTCCAACCGAATTTTGCGCCTAGCAATTTCTTTTCCGACGTGGTTCCCGCTTGATATATGTTCCCGAGGTAAATGTAGTTATCGGTTACCTCTAGATTTTCTCCATCAATCGCTAAATCTTTATTTCCTGTAAAAGCATTGTGCATGAATTTTGCCTTCTATAAGCTCGTTTTTAATCCTACTTCTTTACTTTGTCAGCAAGTCTCTGCAGTTTTGAGGGTGTGCTCGCAAAAATAGCTATGTCGTCAACGAAACGAAGATGAGTTAAATAATCGCATTAATTTTTATACCCTTGTCTTCTCAATTCAATGACTGAAAGACATTCTGCAATGTGGCATTATTAATTGCTATGCCCTTGTCTTCCCAACTCATTGACTGAAAGACATTCTGCAATGTGGTATTATTTTTTATACCTTTGTTTCTCAGTTCAATGACTGAAAGGCGTTCTGCAATGTAGCGTTAATTTTTATACACTTGTATTTTCAGTTCAATGACTGAAAGTTCTGCAATGTGACATAAATTTTTATAGCTTTATCTTCCAAGTTCAATGACTAAAAGACATTCTGCAATGTGGTATTAATTTTTACACCCTTGTCTTCCCAGTTAGTGACTGAAATACTTTCTGCAATGTAGTATTATTTTTCATACCCTCCCAAATTCAAAGACTGAAAGACATTCTGCAATGCGGCATTAAGTTTTATTCCCTTGTCTTCCCAGTTCAATGACTGAAAGACAATCTGCAAAGTGGAATTAATTTTTATACCCTTGCCTTCCCAACTCAATGACTGAAAGACATTCTTCAATGTGGTATTAATTTTTGTACCCTTGTCTTCCCAGTTCAATGATTGAAATACATTCTGCAATGTGGCATTAAAGATCTCAATTGCATATATCGGCGTTTACTTCTCTAACTGTCGCGCGCAAATTTTTGGCTAATGTGTGTATTGTATAAGGTAGCTAGAACTTATCAAATTGAACTCATAATAAACGTGTAATAAAGAAAGCATACGTGAAAGTACCATCACTGCAACTTCAAAAACGACAAAATATTATGATCTAAGAATGCAAAGAAGTGTCATTTAAAATGTACTGTTGTTTGATCAGAAAAACGAGCAAAATTTTACTTCCCGTAAATGAACAAGGGGATGATATCTTTCCCAGTGAATTTACTTACAATATCAAGTTTGTGATAAAAAGAATAAAGAAAGAAAATAACTAGACCTCTTCTGTAAATGAATATTCTAATCATGCAAAGATAATGCCTGCTGAATAAGAATTATCAGCCTACTTCCTCATTTAGTTTGCTTTGCTTCATAGTATTCCCTTAACGTTATTTATCGTGCTTTCATTTGGATAGATAGCTCCTCTGTCTTTTGTTTCCATTATTCTCTGATTTCCATTTGACTAAACACTGTTATCAATAACAGAAAATCATGCAATTCTAATTTTCCCGGCAATTGTTTTTGCGCTTGTTCCATTTCTTTAATAACCTCAAACCAGTTCCCCCGACACGATCAGCATTAAGCTCACCTCTCATCTGTTAAGCGATAGCCTGCAACAACGTCGACTACGCCCTAAGTGATTTTCCACTGAACTCTGTTGTTGATTGATTGCATTGATTATTAGCCATGATTGCGAAATGAGTCGTCTTGCCCGAAGAATGCAGATTCCGTTTATCGAAAGACTTCCGATGATGCACCAAAATATATGAATCTACATATTTCCTTAAGACTTGTGATCTCGGAAAACGTAAATTTTATGCATTTAGCATCGTGCATTGTATTGAAAAACGTCTGAAGATCAACTTTCGCATCCACTGATTTATTTGAAATGATTTTTAAATATTTCCAATATACTTAGTGGTTAATAAATATCCTTGTTACGCAGTTAATTTGCTTGCCAAACAGAAACGTAAGTGCGCTCGTTATCTGCGTAGTCTAACAGTAAGCACGTAGGTATTCTATCGAGCTAAGAAATTAAATATTTACCAATCCAAATACTCGATGATTTTTTATACACTGCTGGACAATTGCTAAGGACGGATCATAAACGGCTATATAGCGCATAAAAAAGTAAGTGTGGTTGGATGCCAAGTGAAATAAAATAATGTCAGAATGCCAGGACATTACATAAGAAAGATATTCTAATATTCAACTTGAGCAATAAGTTTACACATTTCCTACGATTTTTTTGCGAGCGAAATGAATTGGTAAAACTTAAGTGGTAGGTGATCAGAGGCACTGGCTGCTGATCATGGGTTTGGACTCAGTGGCCACAGCTGATTTGAGGAACTGCCGGTTGTAACCCCCAGAAAGAAAGTCATGAGAGTTGAAACGTAACTTCCGGTATGAAAGTCATGAGAGTTGAAACGTAACTTTCGGTATGAAAGTCATGAGAGTTGAAACGTAAATTCCGGTATGATAGTCATGAGAGTTGAAACGTAACTTCCGGTATGAAAGTCATGAGAGTTGAAACGTAACTTCCGATATGAAAGTCATGAGAGTTGAAACGTAACTTCCGGTATGAAAGTCATGAGAGTTGAAACGTAACTTCCGGTATGAAAGTCATGAGAGTTGAAACGTAACTTCCGATATGAAAGTCATGAGAGTTGAAACGTAACTTCCGGTATGAAAGTCATGAGAGTTGAAACGTAACTTCCGGTATGAAAGTCATGAGAGTTGAAACGTAACTTCCGGTATGATAGTCATGAGAGTTGAAACGTAACTTCCGGTATGAAAGTCATGAGAGTTGAAACGTAACTTCCTACGATATGAAAGTCATGAGAGTTGAAACGTAACTTCCGGTATGAAAGTCATGAGAGTTGAAACGTAACTTTCGGTATGAAAGTCATGAGAGTTGAAACGTAACTTCCGGTATGAAAGTCATGAGAGTTGAAACGTAACTTTAGGTATGAAAGTCATGAGAGTTGAAACGTAACTTTCGGTATGAAAGTCATGAGAGTTGAAACGTAACTTTAGGTATGAAAGTCATGAGAGTTGAAACGTAACTTCCGGTATTAAAGTCATGAGAGTTGAAACGTAACTTCCGGTATGAAAGTCATGAGAGTTGAAACGTAACTTCCGGTATGAAAGTCATGAAAGTTGTAATGTAACTTTAGGTATCAAAGTCATGAGAGTTGAAACGTAACTTCCGGCACGAAAATAGTAACGAGAAACAAGCAAAATTTTCATAAATCAGTAAAAACGGATGGATAGGAACTCAATACACGTCACAAAATTTTTATGATAATAATTCAAAATTTTTATGATTAATAATTCAATATGTCCTATGTCGGAACGCATAAAGAACTTTAACATGCCAAAAACGGATTGATAAAGCCCGAGATTGGGTCATTTGAAGTCGCGTTCGATAAGAATGGGAATATACAGAAGTCGGGAAAAGCAGGAATACCATTTTGAATGAAAATAATATTCCATTCTTATGTATTCATAATGGCTTCAGAGAAATTGTTTGGTAGCTGTAGTGTTAAGTGATTTTCCAATTCTTTCCTTTATTGACTAAATTAGCAAAATATTACAAAAATCCGTTTTTTATCGGCGTTAACAACTGATTTTTCCAAGATTTCGTGCACTAGCGGGTGTCTTTATAGAGGCAAACTGACAATAACTTATGCGGGGAAGACTTACAAGAACGTTAACATTTGAAAAGAAATACTTGTGTTAGCTTCAAATTGTGTGTAAATCCGAAATTTGCCCGTGAAAAAGCAAAAACAAGCGAACAGAAAAGCTTTAAGACATGTTATCTGTACAGAGGCGATGGTAGTCTGTTTGTTTATTTGAGGGTTTAACGACCACCGTGAGCAACTCGTTGCGCGATAACAATCCCTCGTTCCTAATTTAGGGCCACTGGTTCCAGGGAAGGGAGAGAGCCAGTGTCGTAAGGCAACCACAGCATCCATGCCTCACCGGGATTTGAACCCAAACCCATCTCTGAAGAATGGCCAGAAGCCATCACTGCGCCACCGGGCCAGCAAGATAGAGTGATTGCACACATATTGGGTTGTGAGTATTTCGACTTTTAGTATACAGTATCGAATATTAGTATTAGTTACAGTTTAGTTGTTAAGTTACTATAAATTGCATTAGTATAAGTTGCTTTTAAGTAAACAAAGTAAAAAATTTCTTTCGTTTCATTTCTTAAAAATTATATATCTGAAAAAAATGGTTGCTCTTCTTCTTATCTAGATTCAGAATGCATCGGCGGTGTAAAAGTTTGAGACGTATTACATTCATTAATTCAGCGAAGTTGTAAAGACTGGCGATGTACATTGGTATTCCATGGTGGAGTACATTAGGCCCGATATATATCGCCAAATTTATAACAAGGCAACTAAGAAGTTTGAAAAATAGTTTCTGAAGAACGACTTCTTCACAAACATTTTTAGCAATAACTACTGACAACGATGGTATTGGCCTTCTATTTCTACTAACATTAATTTATAATACGTATGGCTACGTCAACTGTCCTTCGCTGAGTTCTTTAATCATTTAAGCGGCCGATGCACCTGAAAGAAAAGGTGCCCAAATTTTCCTGCGCTCCTCAAACAGAAGAGTTCCCATAGTGATCAGGTTGTACCAAAAGCTACGGCAAAACAATTCCTTTCTCTCTTTGATCTCAGGAGTATCAACTATTAATCTGTCTCTGGTTGTAAATACTCCCTTACAGTCCTTAATCTTACAGTATGTAGTCTGATTCCCTTATAGTCCTTTGTTTCCTGTTCCATTACCCAAGGAATGATTCGGAAGCAGTAGTCCTCCGGACACGGATAATCATGCCTCTGAGTATAAACAAGTTATTCAAACATCTTTTCTCTTCTTTCTTAGGCTCGTCGCCCTTTTCTTAGCATTCGTAGCGGAAAAAGGTAATCAGACAGGAAGGATAAATGACAATCATACTCCCCTAATGACCACTTAGAATGACAAACGGAACGTAAAAGCAACGCTTCCTGATGCGCAGTTTCACTCGTTCCTGTCGCGTTCTGCCGACTTCTCAGACAGCGAATATATTCGTTCGAGTTGATTTCAGCTTATTTTGCTAACCCCGAGTTAATTCGTTCCAGCCGGTTAAAGGGTAAAGATGTATAACTAGTAAGATAGTGCAATGAAATAGCAACAGTTGACGTAGCTCTACGTTACTGTGCTACTTTGATTTTCTACAGATATAAAATTTTCAAGAAATAAAACGAAAGAAATTTTTTACTTTATATACTTACAAACAATTTATACTATATACAATTCATAGTAACTTATGCTGATTATAAATTAATATTAGTAGAAGTAGAAGGCGTAGTATCATCGTTGTCAGTAGTTTTTGCTAAAATTGTTTCTGAAGAAATCGTTCTTCAAAAACAATTTTTGCGAACTCCTTAGTTGCCTTGTTATAGATTTGGCGATACGTCTCAGGCCTAATGTACACTTCTTGTTCTTGTCCAGATTCAAAATGCATCGGCAGTGAGAAGGTTTGAGACGTAATACATTCATTATCCAGCGAAGTTGTAAAGACTGACAATGTACATTGGTATATATTCCATGCTCGGTGTGAAAATTTAAAAAAATTTGGATCGATGACATCCCGCTGCGCCAATCCAGCCCACCGGGACGTGGGCCACTCATGTGGGCCGTTCAGCTTAGATGTCATGTTTATTCTTTTCCAAGACTGTTTTTCAAATTTCTTCCAGCTGCGTAGAATTATCCGGAAGTATGAACAAAGACATATCCAACAGACCTTCAGCGAAAATACATACCTTTCGTGCAGCACAGTTTGGTGATATGTAGGTAAAGGCTAGCATATCGCTCAATCTCAGATATGCAGGTTACTGGTATAAAGGGAAAATACAGCGTTCGTAATATCCTTAAGGCATTGGTGACAGCTGTGTCAACGACAAACGGGTCGCACATGTGCAAACACTACGGCTATGAAATTGAAAGGAAATCCAGAAATGAGATGAATGGATAAGAAACTGCTATCATTATAAGCGAATGGCTGCCACGAAGGAAAAGAAATACAGCCGATTTTCGTAGATAATTAAGCGCACAAAATGTTATGATTAGTTCTGCAGAGCTCCGTGTAGATCGTCATCAGTGGAACAAGGTGAAAGGGTCATTGAGTGAACACTGACAACGAAATGTAATCCATCACTAAATGCATTTTCTTATCACGAACCGCGATTAACATCGTTACTGAAACCAGTCCTACAAAGCAATTCTCGTTACAGCTCTTGCACGCTACATTTCTTGCAGTTAACGTAACTAGAAAATTCATAGGATGCTACCCAGTTTTGTAATTTTAACAATTTTCGCTCTCGTTTTCTTGTGCTTCACTCAAAGGATATTCTTTCCCCGCGGGTGTATATCACTGGCGTGTTACAAAACAAAATTCGGAATGTCTTCGTCTGGAATTCTACATGAAACCATGCGTAGTATTCAGGTCTAGGCACAGCTTTTGTAGTGAAAGTTTTGCATCTGGAGTCGGCATCCAATTCTTAGCTAACATAAAAGCTCCATGTTTATTACATATCCTCAGCTACCCCGATAAAATTTTCACATGCGTTTCCTGATTAAAAAAAAAAAAAAAAAAAAACTTACGTAGTTTATGCTAGATAGTTATGAGTTTTAAAAATTACAACTTTTTTACTTTGTTGTTGTCTTATACAGCATATGACTTTTGTAACGTACCAGGAGATGTGACGTACCTGCCAGAAGGACGCACACGACATAGAGGCAGATAGGAATCAGAATAATCGTGTGCGTAGCTCAGTTGGTAGAGCGACTTGTTCCGGAATAAGCGGCCTCGGGTTCGAATCCCGGCGTAGACCAAAAATGACGGAGAAATTTACTTCGTTATACTTTGCTGAATTTGAAATCAAAAAACGCCTCGGTAGAATTTGAAAAAAAAAAAAAAAAAAAAAAAAACTCAAAACTGATTTACTGGGACACTAAGTAACTTGATAATAAGGCAAAAAATAACGCGCATGTTCGTGTAATGACTTTTATAAATTTCAAGAGTTGTATTCGTGAGATTTTGTCAAAATTTTTAAACAAAGATTATTAATGAAACAACTTTATTTAACGTTTTTGCGTTTCTAATATCCGAACAAGTTCAATAAAAGGTAGTGAATTTTGTTATTCAGATCCTTCATTTTACGATTTACGACATGGAAATAAGTTAGTCGTTTGTAGTTTTAATTAAAACAATACAATTCTTCTGTAAACATTATTAAATTTTAAACATTATCTTGGGGGCACAAATTAAGCATAACCCTGTGAATTACAAAACTATTTCTTTTTCTTTAAATTAATGTTTGACATTTACAAGTCCATTCATTCCATTATTTGTTTATTTAGTTTATTTATCCCATTATTTGTTTATTTAGTTTATTTATCCCTTTATTTGTAGTTGCATTTACATATATTTATGTGAGCAAAATATATTTTATGAACTTTTCGTAAAAAGTGGTTGCATGTTCATTAGTTGAAGAAAAGTAGTTTCGATTGTAGTACACTACTTCAACGGAAAAGTAGTTTCATTTGTCAGTTACTAGTTCTACAGAAAAATGGGTTCAACTGTAGTATACTGCCTCTACGGAAAAGTAGTTCCATTTTTAGTATACTGATTCTACGGAATATTAGTTCATTTCTAGCTTTCTGCTTTTATTGGATAGTAGTTTTATTTGTAATGTACTGCTTTTACGAAATAGTAGTTTCCATTGTAATATCATCTACTTCAAGGGATTTACAAAGGGCATCCTGAATTTAATACCTCGTCCCTCAAAGATTTTTATTTGTTGCAGCAAAAATGTGAAACTTGGCAAAATACTTGGGCATAATGCTAGCCTGTTCAAAGTATTGTCCATCAGTTTCTATACATTTCCGCCATCTTTGAACCCATTGGTAAAATCCGTTTTGGAAAATTCCTGAGGCTGTCGTTTCGCCCTTGAGTTCACAGCCAGTTTAACGTCTGTCACATCGTCGAAACGTTCCCCACGAAGAATGTTTTTCAAAGGGGCAAACAGGAAAAAGTCTGAGGGAGCTAAATCAGGACTGTACGGAGGTTGGGGCATCACCGTCCTCCCCATTTTGGCAATATCCTATTAAGTCTCTATTGAGGTGTGGGGACGTGCATTATTATGGCGTAAAACAACACTATGAAGTGGAATGTCACGTTTTCTCCTTCTGATAGCTTCCTTTACCTTCTTCAATGCCTGCACATAGTGATCACTGCTTATTGTTGCACCCCGTTCAAGGAAATCAGTCAAAATGACACCACGTTTGTCACAGAAAATTGTCACCATCACTTTCCCTGCGGAACGAGTTGTTTTGACCTCTTTCTATCGAAGTGAAGACGTGCGGTGCCTTTCCATTGACGCACGTCTTGTTTCTCCAAGAGGTTTCTGCACATGTCTACCCTTTGCTCACATTGTTCACGGGTTAGGCTTCTTGGGATCCACTTTGAACACATTTTTCTGTAGCCCATATCCCTAATTAATACTTCCATAGCACTATGACCACAATGAATTGCATCACACAATTCCTGGATGGTGACACGACGATCAGCTGTGATGAGGTCTTTCACTCGTTGCCTGTTGGTATCTGTCACTGCAGTTGCGTGTCTTCCACTCCGCTGTTTGTCCGACACTGAACTATCTCCCTTTAGAAACCTCTACATCCATCTTCGGGCATTACTGATATCGATTGTGGCAGCTCCATACACCACCAGGAATCTTCTGTTGATTTCTGGAACATCGCATACCTCTTAGTTTCATCGTTACCATGCACCTTCCACCCTACAGTAGTTTCATTTGCAGTGTACTGCTTCTATATAATATTAGTTTCATTTGTGTTGCTCTGCTTCTACGAAAAAATAATTTCCGGTTTCATCTGCAGTACACCACATTTATAGAAAAGTAATTTCAGTTGTTGTGATCAATTTTATGGGAAAACAAGTTTAATTTATAACGCTCTTCTTTAGGGTGATCTGATTTTGGGTTTTAACAAACTGTATTTTTTTTTCAAAAGTAGATTTCCTGGTATTGATCGAAATATTTTTGGGTCGTTATTTTGCAACTTGAAAGAAATACGACACCTTAAAATTGATATCTACGCATAGAACATATAAGAGCGCATTAATAAAGATTTTGGAGAGCCTCGTTTCATATCCCAGGTTTGTAACCTTTTGCGGATCTGGAACTATTTTTAAGGTGTTCGTACTGCATATAAGATATAATGATATATATATCTAAGAACAAATTGCATGTGAACAAATTATCAGGAAAAACCAAAATGTTGATGCAAAAAAGAAGAGTGATGAGGACAACTAAAGAAGATGTGACTTCCAAAGTGGAATATATAGAGCTGTGCAAGACAGTACGAAAAAGTATCACTGAAGACGTAAGGAAATTCAACTGTGAACTAGTAAGGAAAGCAATTGAAAACAACCAAAGCCTAAAGTTAG
The DNA here is from genome assembly GCA_039090855.1 of Macrothele yani. Classification (NCBI taxonomy): domain Eukaryota; kingdom Metazoa; phylum Arthropoda; class Arachnida; order Araneae; family Macrothelidae; genus Macrothele; species Macrothele yani. Next base: position 31,893,415 of record CM076989.1, on the reverse strand, counting down.
CAAAGGGACATCTCAGTAAGGGGAAAAAACAGATTATGGCACTGAGAAAAGAAGATGGTTCTGTAACAAGAAATAGAGGCGAAATTTTGACAAGAGTGAAAGATTTCTACTCCAAATTATATGAAAGGGATGATACATGTACTCCAGACATCATGAAAGGTACCAGAGTTCTTCCAGTCCTTCCAGCAGAAGTTGCACATGCAATCAAGAACATGAAGCGGGGAAAAGCTCCAGGAGAAGATGGAATTACTGTAGACATCATACAAGAAGCAAGTGGAGAAATCGAAACAGTACTCGCCCAAATTTTCACTCGATGCCTTAATGAAGGGAAAATTCCTGAGGATTGGAACAACGCTACAATGATCCTGCTACATAAAAAAGGTGACATTGAGGATCTCAGGAACTACAGACCTATCAGCCTCCTATCAGTGGTTTATAAAATCTTCACTAAAGTTCTTTCACACCGCTTGAAGGTGACACTGGACATGGCTCAACCGAGAGAACAAGCTGGATTCAGGAGTGGCTACAGCACAATAGATCATATCCACGTACTGAGAGAACTAATTGAAAGAGCGAGGGAATATGAGTTTCCATTGTGCATGGCTTTTATCGATTATGAAAAAGCCTTTGATTCGGTGAAACCATCAGCAGTTGCAATGGCTCTGAAATCCTGCGGTATTGAAGATGCATACATTAATATTATTAATAACATCTATGAAAATGCAAGTGCAAAGATTGTGCTGTTTGAAAATACAACACACATAAAAATTGGAAAAGGAGTGAGACAAGGTGACACCATATCTCCGAAGCTCTTTAATGCCACATTGGAAAATGTCTTTCAATCACTGAACTGGGAAAACAAAGGGATAAAGATTAATGGAGATTATCTAACCCACCTTCGTTTTGCTGATGACATAGTCATTTTTGCAACTACCCCATCAGAGCTACAGAGTATGATACAGGAACTTGCTGACAAGAGTAAAGAAGTGGGATTAAAAATGAACTTTCAGAAGACAAAAGTGATGTACAATGCTTTTACAAGAAATGAAGATTTATCGATTGATGGAGAAAAGCTGGAGATAACAGACACGTACGTTTATCTTGGACAGCAGATATCAAGTGAGGGTCACATTGGTGAAGAAATTAATCGGCGTACAAAACTTGCCTGGAGAGCTTTTGGAAGAAACAGCATAATTTTCAAGAGCAATATGTCATTATGTCTTAAAAGAAAAGTGTTTGATCAATGCATCCTTCCAGTGCTTACGTATGGTGCAGAGACATGGACCTTAGCTAAAAGAGACATACAAAGGCTGCAGACAACTCAAAGCAGCATGGAGAGGTGCATGCTTGGTGTAACCAGGAGAGATAAGAAGAGGAACACGTGGATCCGAAAAATGACAAGAGTGGAAGACATCATGATCAGAGTTAAATCCCTGAAATGGCAATGGGCTGGACATACTGCCAGAAGAACAGACCATCGATGGACAGCCGAAATTTTAGATTGGATTCCAAGGGACAGGAAAAGACCCAGAAGAAGACCACATGGAAGATGGGTGGATGAAATTCGAAATTATGCGGGAGTGACATGGAGGAGACTGGCACAAGACAGACCGTTGTGGAGGAAACTTGGGGAGACCTTCGTCCAGCAGTGGATTGATAATGGTTGACAATGATGATGATGATGATGATGATATATATCATTATATCTTATATATATACAGGGTGCATAGGAAAGTCCCTTTAGCCTGGAATAACTTGCGAACGGAAAGAGGTACAGTTATGCAAGTGAGATAACGGTATAGTAAAGCGACTACGCCCGATCGAATGCAACAGATAGCAGTGCCCCTAGTGGGGAAATGCGGGTTAGCCATTGCAAATCGAAAAGGAAAAGAGATAGAGCAAAATTTCCAATTACAAAGTTGTAGAGCATCAATTAATTAGCACAAAACGACATTTGTTTCACACGGATAAGATAAATTGTCGCCTGAATACCCTAAAATGTCCGAAATCGATGCGCTACGATTCGAATCTGCATACTCACATTTCGCAAATGTAGCCGTATGCAAATGCAAATTGTAACGTTGTACCATACCTACGCCATGAAAACCAGTAGCAGGATGTACCCTGATCAGAAGTTTAGGTCTACGTACGCTGTGTGAGAATGGCGAGCTTGGATTTCTGGGGTTACGTAAAAAATCAGGTGTATGCAACAGCGCCTACAAGTCTGCTGGATCTACGTCGTCGTGTTACAAATGCTTGCAATAGTGTGACACCTTCCATGCTGAGGAATGTGCATGCAGAGTTACTTTCACGAATACAAATGTGTATCGTGGCCAATGGCGAACTCTTCGAACATATTCGACATTAACTTTTTATCACTGTGCGCCAATTTGACTTTTTTTTTTGTTTTGTCTAACGTCATCAAACTGTATTGACATAAGTACGCATTTGTGCAATAAATTGTGTGTATTTGCTCATGCCTATGCCTGTTCCCTTCAAACGTTCACACAAAAAGGTCGCGCATCGATTTCGGGCATTTTAGGGAATTCAGGCGACAATTTATCTTATCCGTGTAAAACAAATGTCGTTTTGTACTGATTACTTGATGCTCTACAACTTTGTAATTATAATTTTTGCTGTATCTCTTTTCGTTTTTGATTTGCAATGGCCAACTTCCGCATTCCGCCACTATGGGCGCTGCTATTGATTTGCATTCGATCAGGCGTAGTTGCTTTACTATACCGTCATCTCACTTGCATAACTGTACCTCTCTCCGTTCGGAAGATATTCCAGGCTAAAGAGACTTTCCTATGCACCCTGTATATATAGTATATACTGTATATGTAGCACAAATACACTATCTACCAACAAGTAATTGGACACCCCTGCAATCGACGATATCTGCGGTCCTGATACACGTCACGGCCGCCGCCGTTAAATATCGTGTGGGAAAAAACAACACAACCAGTCGCATGCAAGATGCCACGCAGTTAGGAGCTCTCTGATTTCGAGAAAGGTGTAATCGTCGGTTATTACAGAAATGGCCGATCCATACGTGACATATCCAGCAAGTTCAAGTAACCAAAATCGACAGTGGCCTACTTGATTGGCAAGTGGAAGATGAGAAGTGACTGTCGGAATGTGCCCCGACCCGGCAGACCGACAAAACTGGGAGTTAGAGACCGACGGGTGCTGGCCAGAGAAATTCGGAAGAACCGCACCAAATCGATGGGCTACATCCGCGAGGAGTTTCAACAGGCATCCGGCAGTGTTTTTTCGATGAATATCATCCGTAAGGAAGCCCATCTGCTTGGTTATCATGGACGTGCTGCCGCACACAAGCATTTGATCACCAAGTCCAATAACGCTGCTCGGCTAACGTGGTGCAAAGAACGTCGACAGTGGACCGTTGAACAGTGGAAACAGGTTCTCTGGAGCGACAAATCAAGGTTCACCCTCTACCGTTCGGATGGCAGGGTCTGGGTTTGGCGTCTGCCTGGAGAACGCCTCCTGCCGGAATGTATTTTTCCAACTGTGAAGTTCGGCGGCGGTGGAATTGTGCTATGGGGGTGTTTCTCCTGGAATGGCAAGGGACCCTTGGTCGCAAATCCTGGTAGACTCAACGCCGAGACCTACTGCACCATTTTGGATGACCATGCGCTTCCTACGTTGTGGCAGTTTCACGGGGTGGACCCATGTTACTCCCAGGATGGCAATGCCACCTGTCATGTTGCGAGGTCCACCATGGCTTGGTATGGTGACAATGGGGTTAATCGAATGAACTGGCCTGCGCAGAACCCAGACCTTAACCCTATCGGGCACCTCTGGGACGAGTTGGAGCGTCGACTTAATGGGTGCCCCCACCGTCCGAAATTGGTGAAGGAACTGACGTGTCTTCTCCAAGCCGAGTGGAAGAAAATACCGCTAGCCGTCGTACAACGCCTGGTTGAGAGTATGCCCCGGAGGGTCGCAGCTATAATCGCCGCTCGTGGAGGCTCCATCAACTATTGAATGTGAATAAACTTCGTTTTCCTTTGCTATCACAGGTGTCCAATTACTTGTTGGTAGATAGTGTATGTGAGATGTTGTGGAGCGCATGGTCAGGCAGTTGGACTCCCCTCCCCACTGCTCCATACCGGAACTATTACTGCAGTACAAACAGCTTGGTTGCCGATACCCACACAACTGTACAGACTCCTCGTCGGATCTACTCCACGCCGGGAGCGGCTCGATATTCGGCCAAAAAGAGCGCTCACCAAGCATTAGGTGAATGGTAGTAATTCAATGAGGACTCACTGTAGATATCTACTATATCACGCCAACAGCAGACTCCACATTTGGAAAACACCGGTTAAGATATAGACTATCCTATCCTGTATCACGCCGACTGCAGAGTCCACATTTGGAAAACGCCGGTTAAGATATGGACTATCGTAGATATCTACTGCATCTCTTCGATAGGAGAATCCACATTTGGAGAACACCGGTTAAGATATGGACCATCGTAGATATCTACAATATCACTCCGACAGCAGGCTCCACATTTGGAGAACACCGGTTGAGATATGGACTATAGTAGATATCTACTGTATCTCTTCGATAGCAGACTACACATTTGGAGAACACTGGTTAAGAGATGGGCCATCGTAGATATCTACTGTATCTCTTCGACACCAGACTTCACATTATATGGACCATAGTAGATATCTACTGCATCTCTCCCATAGCAGACTCTACATTCGAACAACACTGGCTAAGGTATGGACCATCGTAGATATCTACTGTATCTCTTCGACAGCAGACTCCACATTTGAAGAACACCGATTAGGATATGAACACTGTCCACCTTGTCGCAAAGCTTCCAAGCTGATGACGGTCACGTTGTGGTCTTGAGAGTCTTCCACTGGGAATCTTTAATTCTTGCGGTGCTTTTTTGCAAAGGTTACCTGAATGGTGACGCTTATCACGGTATGATTATACAATTCTGAAGTTTTAAACGTCATTTGAGTGGGAAAAACTGCAAGTTTGGAGGTGGTTGAAATTGAATTCTCTACCTCCTTTCATTCTAGCAGAATTTCAGAAGTTATGTACTAAAAAATGAAAAAGAGCTACACAGAAGGTAGATAAATAGGCAATCAATTAAAAGTAAATTTGATTAAATCGTCTTTGCAGATTAAAACATTTCGTAAAAGGTAAAGACTAGCTGATAACCATAACCTGTACCGTCCAATTGCGGACTCCACAGGGTTAAAAGTACTCTCTCGAAATTAAAAGTGACGGCGTTGCGAGTAATCCTGCCAGGATCAGACAGTTCTCCACCCGGACAGGATCGGTCCGTAGAACCGCAGCTTGCTGCTGCCCCCGTGGGCCGGCACTTCTCACATTTCCGTCATGACCCGTGTGTACGTGCCATTTAGGCAGGGGCTAGAAAATATTTCTACCCCTGTCTGGGAGAATCGATCGCTAGCGCGAACTCTTTGGGGCGACTGCCCTTTATTCAAACAAATAGGTACCTGCACATTTATTCACTGAGGAACTCATCTTTACGAGGGAAGAAAATCCTTTGCTCAATGAGCCCTCTCACACTGAAAAACATTGAAACTATTTACACTCATACTTCTGCCACAGGACTAGGGCCAGTTCTGTGGTGATGACTCTGGGCTCGAGTCATCAGTTCCTCCTCTCTGTCTTCATCCCTCTTCTATGTTCTATCTTCGGCGGTCACCCCTCAATTAGGTGCACCGTCTGCTGCTCTGTGAGGTGCTTGACCAACTCGATGATCCCCTGTCGCGCTCTTGGGTACGCGAGCAGGATCGAGAGGTCCCTCGTCTTTGCCAATTCCGGCACCAAAGTTGTTCTCTTACCTGACAGAGAAGCACATTCCAGAATCATGTGTGCGACATCTGCAGTCTGGGCAGCACAGCTGCACACTCACTCCCTAACCACAAATCTGCGGAAGTACTCCGGCGAAACACCATGCCCGGTTAGTAGGGTTTCTTCGGAACAACATGACAATTGCAAAAACTACGAATCTGTTTAATTGATCGCAAGTCTAAGAAACTTATATCTTAAACCGCAATCTTTAGCAAGCCCGGTGGAGCAGTGGTCTAAGGGCTGGCTTCTGACTATTTGCCCGGGTTCAATTCCCCGATGTCAGATCTGGGTGATGTGTTTGTCTTACGGCACTGTTTCTCTCCCTTCCATGGAGCCAGTGACCCTAAATTTGGGAAGGGTGACTGCTTATAGCCCATTGAGTTGCTCACAGTGGTCGTTAAAACCCCAATAAAAAAAACTGCAATATTTACCCGAGCAACAACTAAAGAGGAAAGTAGCGAACGCAGAATTTTTCATGAACAGCAAACAGCGTCAGAGATCATGTTTTCATGCGATTCATATTTGTAACTTAACTTTTTGTTTCCAATTTTATTTCAAGACGAGCACAAAATTTCAAGTCTCTTGCGAAAGACTGACAGGAAAGTGAAGTGAAAACGTATTATCCTGAATCAAGGAAAGCAGTTCAAATCGATTCGGTTAATAAAACACATTCTGTAAGAAAGTAGGAAAAATGGAAACAAGGAAGCAAAAAATCAGTACCCATTCTTTCTGCAAAAACATATTCACAAACCTAATTAAATTAACGATGGCATTATGCAAACTGGTTTAAGGAAAAAGGATAAGGTTAAAGGATGATTAAAAGAACCTCATGAAACTGTGGTCATGTTTAGAAATTACTTTCCGCGTGCTCAAAGTCAACAGCGAGGCATCAGTAATTGCACATGAAATTTACATGTTGAAGAATAACCTCCGGGGATACTTTATTATTAATATTTTTTGTCTCGCTAGTAAATTACCGTTGCCTTTTCTTTTAGGTTCCATTCTGCATATTTCCGTTTCTCCCTGCCAGGAATTTTTAAATATTATTTTGTTAAGAAAAAAGTTATTTCGTGAACCTAAAAAAACAAATAACTAAAATTTTGTAAAATCATTTGTTACTTTTCTTCTGTTTTTATCAAAGGGGTCAATTTCTATTTTTAATTCTGTTATTAAGTAATTGCATTACGCATGGTGATTGAAAGGTATCTGGCTGTTGATAGCAAAATTTTTGCTGCCTTCATAGATTTAGAGAAAGTTTACGACCGAGTAAATAGGGTACTTTTGTGGAAGTTATTGAATAAATATGATGTTACTGGGAATCTACTTAATAGTGTAAAAGCAATGTTTGTTGGCAGCAGAGCTTGTGTACAAGTGAATGGTGTTGTATCAAAATGGTTTTCTATTGGTGCAGGAGTCAGACAAGGTTGTATAATGTCACCATGGCTGTTTAATATATTTATGGATGCGTGCATGCGTGATGCCAAAATGGACTGTACTGGTTTATGTTTGGATAATATCCTTGTGTGCAGATTGCTGTATGCTGATGTCACAGTCCTGTTGTTGGGAGAGAGCAAAAGTGAGTTGCAGAGTATGTTGTCCCGGATGTACGAAGTTTGCATGAAATTCAAACAGTATAAATAAGGGGAAAACCAAAGTTATGGTTTTTGAGCGAGAAACTGTTAGCACTGAATGCAATATAATGTAATATATTGGCACAGTGATTGACCAGATGAATGAGTTTGTGTATTTAGGAAACATGTTTAACAGAGAGAAAAAATTTGATGGTGAAATTAGCTGGCGAGTGAATTCTTCATTGAAAGTCATTGCTGCTTTGGGAGGTTTTCGCAGGAATGATGGGCTCTCAAGAGAGTCCTGCAAGGCTGTGTATGAGAGTGTAATTGTCCCTACTTTGATGTATGGCAGTGAAACCTGGTTACTACAAAAGAAACGTAGGAGTCGTTTGTGTGCTGGAGAAGTGCGTTACTTGTGGGGGTTATAATGAATTTGGCTTTTAACTAAGCTAACGCTTCTTCTAATGGTTGTTGTGTTATTAATTATGAATAAACTTTCCTGCTAGTAGTGTAGTAATAATAATGAACAAGCTTATAACTGGTAGTAATGTTGTAGTAGTAATTAAGATGAATAAAGTCTTATGCTGGTTGTTGCTAATAACACTAAATGAAATAAACCTAACAGCCAGACAGAGGTCTGACAGTACTATGAACTGAGAAAGACGTACTTACAACAAATGCTTTATTAGTGAGACTTCTCGCTCTCACATAAACGGACTCTCTTTATACAGCACCAGCTTTCTGACACATAAACCACAGCTCACTTCGTACAACAACAAACGCTCTCTCTATACAACAACAAACGCTCTCTCTATACAACAACAAACGCTCTCTCTATACAACAACAAACGCTCTCTCTATACACCAACAAACGCTCTCTTTCACATAAACCAACGCTCTCTTCCTCATAAACAAACGCTCTCCTTAGGTATCGTTGAACGCGCCTATTTATACTGACTACCACCACGTCATGACTTACACTCATTGCCAGATCTCATTCAGCGGGTGAAATAACATCTCGTTCAGTAAGAAGATAATTTACATAGTAAAATAAAATAACCAGAGAGAGTAAAAATCAAAAGGAAAGTGAATATAGAATATACGTTACAGGGTCTGTGGCAAGGCACTTTCTGATTGTGTGAGGAATGAAGATGTGTTGCAGTTGTGTAATGTGAAGCAAAATGTTGTCAAGGTGGAGACTAATATTTTTAGGTAGTTTGGACATGTTGAAAGAATGAGTGATGAGATGCTTACTAAGAAAATATTTTTTAACCTAAGTGGCAGGAAGGAAAGGCATAGGAAGGCCAAGGAAGTCATGGGAGGATCTGATTCAGGAGTGTTTGAATGAGAAAAAGATCATGAGTATGAAGTATAAAATGTCTTGTGTGCGTCTTGTGATGCATTTCAGTGAAGCACGAGTTGTGTGTCAAGATCGCTGTAAATGGAAAAGTTTGATACGACAACAATAAGTAAAAATATCTGTAAGTTTGTATTTCTTTTGGAGCTAACCTCTGAATCTCAGAGAACAGCTTAGTGATATGTATGCATGCATGTATGTATGTATGTATGCATGTATGTATGTATGTATGTATGTATGTATGTATGTATGTATGTATGTATTAAGTAATATTGGAAGGAATTTGAGAAAGTGCAGAACAGAATACCAGTTGCAGCGTTGTTTATTTATTTGTAAGTTCTAAAAAAATGGAGAAAAAACTCATGGGAATTCGAGGTTAAGTACGAGACATCATGCAGCTGAAATTTGTCAAGTTATAATGATATGAAAAGACAAAATGAAAGGTACATAGACGTCTTTGGGGAGTTTAACACCTTTAGCAGTCGATATACGGGAACCAAATGGTGCCCAAAATCATCCTTAGATCGCTGGAGCACTTGCTCCAAATTACCTATGCTCCCAAAACAGAAATGATGGCATAGCAGATAGGTTTTTAAAAAGCTGTTTGTTTTCAGGCAAAACAATGCCTTTCCCTCCCTCATCTCAGTAATGCCGACCATAAGCCTGTAACTGCCAAATATGCCTTCTCTTCAAGTACTTTATTCTCTGCTTCATGCCCCGAGGCATGACATGGAGAAGGGCTAGTCCACCTGGGGAAGACAACAGGGCATTCATACGAGGGACATTTCAAATGTTTTGCACACTGTGGGTTATCTCTTAAAAACGAATTTATTTCACAACATGCCTTTACAGGCCTTCGAAGTAATCTCCATGTTTCTTTGTGACAGCGGCCCAACGTTTGGGCAAGTCTTGTATTCCAGTCAGGACACCTTTATTGTTGAGGCGTCGGTCTACTCGGAACACCTCATTAGAAACATCCTGAATCGTTTCCCGCGGAGTGACTTCTTCAGTTTTGGGAACAAGTCATAGTCTTCACACAAAGCTTTATGAATTTCGGCCGGAGATTTTCCTCCCAAAGTTTCAATTTTAATGTGGAATCACTGGTCACTATGCGAGATCTAACCTGAGTCGCATTTTCCCTCCATTTCTAGGCAGAATTTTTCGTAACAGAAACAAATTAGCCACCATACGTAGACACAACTTTGCATGCCTCACAATTGCTGCAACGATTGAAGCAATTGCATCATCCTACGGGAAGCGCCTGCGCAGTGTGTAAAACGTTTTAAATGGCCTACGTATAACTCTCTTGTTATCTCGTCCGGCCATGGCGGGTTGAGTTCCGCAAAGACGACAATGCGCCCTTGAGGAATACTAGCAAATGAATGCAGCCGGCTTGCCATTCCTCTGCTGAATACGGGGAAAGGACAAAGTTTGTCCGGTGCCGACTTCACAGGGAACCATCTACGCCAGGGGTCGGCAAACATTTTTTGTAAGGGTGGCTGAATAGTAAATATTTCAGGCTCTGCGGGCCGAGAGGCAAACTCGAGAATATTTATGTAGGTATTAATTTTTTTTTCTTGTTATTTAAGTAGGCCTACTTAAATAACGAAAACTAAAAAAAAAGACTACAATTGCTTGAAATACTGCTCTACTAATGAGAAGAATGGAATTGCTTTTTTTGGGATAACATTTCCCCAAATTGTGGTTCAAAGTTAGTAAAATAATTCACACTCCACTCTGCCTTAAAAGCACAACATTCGAAGTCCACTTTTCTCTTCTTTTCTACTTTTGACAGTGACATGATGGATATGCAAGGGTAATCCAACGAGAACAAAAGTGTCGCAGAACAGCGATACATGTGGCACTGGAAACGCTGCTGGATTATAACTGAGTGGCGTCACACCAGAGATCACCGAGTGCAAAGTTATAGGAGCGCCACATGTGGTCGTATCTCGCAACTCCTCAACTTGGCGGTCGGCATCCGTTATTGCGCCGTACTTTGACATTTTAAAAACTTTGAAATTTTAAGGAATTCGAAAATGTAAAATCCGTGTTTGGAGCTTGTGGGCCGTACAAAAAGAGGCGGCTGGCCGTAATTTGATGTCGCCTTATCTACGCATGCGCGTCGCCGTCACAGGGAGTCTGCGGAAAACCCCGGAAAAACCGCAGACTAGATGGCCGGCAGGACAGGGATTCGAAAACCCGTCAGAAACATCAGCCTTCCGGACAGCGCATGGCAACTTAACCAACTGCGTTATACCGGTGGTCATATAACTTCCCTCTTCTTTTTTAGGTTCGTAGTCACTGTTAAAGCCCCTTAGTTGGTAATCGGTCAGAAAGGAATAGTTTTCAGTCACCTCCATAAATGACCACTTTGAATATCAAAGCAAAGGGGTAAAACAACTTCGTCTGATGCTCTAGTCTAACAGGGCAGTAATTCTATCGGTGATGAGACCACTAAATGTACGCAAATGAATTTGTTCCAGCCTCGTTCGGCCCACTTGTTATAGGTGAACATATTCGTTCGAGCTCATTTCAGTCCATTTTGTTTTGTTCCAGCCTCGTTTGGCCCACTTGTTATAGGTGAACATATTCGTTCGAGCTCATTTCAGTCCATTTTGTTTTCCCAGAGTTAATTCGTTCCAACCGGTTAAGGTTAAGTATGAGGCACAATTACAGTGCCCAACCATTAATTTACGGGCCCCTGGAAAAAGCAATTAAGCCCCCCCCCCTCCGTTCCTTCTTGAATGTCAATAAACAATTTCTGCGAAAACAAAATTAGTTTGTGCAGTCGAAACAAATGAAAAAAGTACATAACGGTGGTTTCCACTTTACTGTTGTTTATGAGCAGCCTGAAAGATAAATAGAAGCACTAAGATTTATATTTTTTGCACATTTATAATCACGTAGCAAAAAATCTAGAAAAACCATTCGATGACGATTACTTTTTAAGTTTTACACATACTTCCCTCCTAAAATTTCTGTCCCACATACGAAGTTCTATAATTTTACAGGCATAGCATAGCCTCTGTCTGATTAAAATGCAGTAAGCTGAATTTAATCGATAATAATGCATGGTGTTGGCTGTTCCCGCTTAAGCTCCTGGTCTGAACAACGGCACACGGTTTGAAGGGAGCTACAAAACGAATAAATATAAAATTAATGCTTATCGGTAGAAGATCAGTTTAGAAAAACCTTTCGTAGCAAAAAAAGGAAAGAAAACATTTGAAAGTAAAAGAAACACCTATATTTCTTGAGAAAAAGAAATCAGTTCTGCAATAAGCACTGACAATGCTTGCCCTTTTCTCTCTTCTGCAGAAAAAAATGTCCACTTAGTTTGATTTTTGCACAAGAGAAATTTCAGTTGCTCACAACTTCACAAGCTATAGAATTTAAAGAGAATATTGATAAAATTAAAAACGAATGGCTATTTACCTGCTCCTTGCAAAACTTTTTAGGAATCATTAAATTATGTCTACAGAACAAACATCCACACAAAAATGACCTCTGAAGAAATGCACAAATGTGGAAAATATGCAAAAATGCCCATGGAAAATAATTAATATTGCTTAGCTTTGATTCTCATCTAGTTTACGGGATGCAATGTAACTTTAGTTTTGGGGATGTAAATCACTTACAGTTTCTATTGATTCCTTTTGCATGCTGTGACGTGCTTGCCCCGCAGGACGCACACGACATAAAGGCAGATAGCAGCAAGAACGTACGTCTGCGTTCCTCAGTTGGTAGAGCGACTTGTTCCGGAATAAGTGGACTCGGGTTCGATTCCCGGCGTGGACCAAAAATGACGGAGAAATTTACTTCGTTATAATGCCTTCTTAATAACTGTACTTGTTAATAAAATATAGCAAAGAAAAAGATTGATTTACGATGGACTACCCTCGCTGAAAAAACATGCACTACTCGCACAAAGATTTCCCTCTAGTACTATTTTCCAAAGCCAAGGGGTATACATTTAGCAAAAACCTCCTCACAACACATTTTGAAAATAATTAACTACCAGGGAGTTTTTTAATAGGCGCTTAGCATTTCACGGTCCGTTACCCAGTAAGGAACAATGTTTTATTATTCAGCGCGATTACGACTCCACCTTCGCTTCTTTTTTTTAAATAATTTTCTTCCAATTTTTTTTTCTTAAAAAATAAAGGTATTTCTCTCTTCTCTGGCCCTTGACACCAAAAAGTCCTCTGTCCGTGTGGTAGAGAATTATTGGCATGGTAGAGAATTATTGGCACATCTGTTCGTACTGATTCACATCGGGAAGTTGAGTCATCCATCATTCTCTCTCCTGTCGCATCCCAATTTTGCTTTCATTAAAAATAAAAGTGCAATACGCGAACTAATAAAGTATTTATACAGTAATGAAATACAAAGCTACGTGAATTGTGATCTGCTGATGTTCGCCCTGGCTTTGCCATTTCTGCATTGTTTACACATTCTCACAGGTGTGAGAGGCAGAAATCCTTAAGAAACCTGCACTTGGCTACTGGCTGTTTCTAATGTACAATCTTCATGGATTTGTACAGTTGAAAATTTAGTTAAAAGTTTTTCAGTTTTATCTACTGACCCGCGGGCCCCATGAAAGCCCGAGCCCCGGAAATCTGAGCCCCCCCCCCCCCCCCCCCCCTCCTTCCATGGTTGGGACTGGGCACAAACAGTCGCAGCTGAAATTTGTTTTGTTAGAATAAATTGAAAGGGGAGAAAATGCAGATAGATAATTCCGGGGAGTTCGTAATTCAGTATTAGATACCAACAGTTACTACTGAAATTTGTCTTGGTAGATAGACAGATATTAACGTATTCGAATATATATGCTTTCATAGATTACAGAGATCTTTACCTTACAGTCTGATTTAGTGTGCGGAGACATTTGTGTGTGTGTGTGTGTGTGTGTGTGTGTGTGTGTGTGTGTGTGTTCATCCTTTCACGAAGACATACACTATATTGACAAAAGTCACCGGACACCCCTTCAAAAACAAATGAACTGATCCGATGCGTTGTCAAGATGCGCGGTACAGCTGCAAACGGTACAAAAACAAGCCTGCAGCTGAACGCGATCATATCGCACTGTGAGGTTGAGTGAAAATGTCGCGGCGGGAGAGAACTGACTTTGAGAAAGGAAATATTGTTGGGTGTTATATTAGTGGGTTGTCCATAACAAACCGAGAGGCGTTTAAACATACCCAAGTCAACTGTTTCGGATGTACTGAATAAGTGGAAGACACATGGCTTGCCTGAAGCAGCAAAACGTACCTGCAGACCAAAGAAAATCAGTGATAGAGGACATCGAAGCCTCAGGAGCGTCGTTACAGCTAATCGACGGAGTACTACTGCCCAAGACCTCAGTAAAAAATGCTGGAACCTCGTTATGTACACGTACCATTTGCGTAGAACTTCATTCCATGGGCTACCGTGATCCGTGCAGCTGCTCATAAACCTTTCGTCTCCACTGGGAATGCTACTCGTCGTTTAGCATGGTGTAAAGAACATTTATCGTGGACCGTAGATGAATGGAAACGGGTCCTATGTACTGATGAATCCAGATGCACGATTCATCAGTCTCATGGCCGTGTGTGGGTATGGCGGCATCCTGGAGAACGCTATTTACCACAGTGTACTATTCCTACGGTCAAGTTTGGAGCTGGCAGTGTACTCGTGTGTGGGTGTTTTTCGTGGTATGGTCCCGGCCTATTGATTATCGTAGACAAACCTGTTAACCAACACGTCTACCATGATATTATGGACAATTATGCCCTACCAACACTGTGGCAATACTATGAAACCGAGCCTTGTTGGTACCATCAGGATAATGCATGGAGCCATAAAGCAAGGACTGTTACGGCGTGGTTTGACGATAATTCTGTATCGTGTGTGGACTGGCCAGCACAGAGCCCTGATCTGAATCCCATAGAGCACCTATGGGATGAATTAGAGCGCCGTATAAGAAGTTTGGAACCAAGGCTTACTACTAAACAACAGTTAGCTGCAGCATTATGTACTGAATGGAAGCGCATACCTATCGCTGTGTTCCAAAACCTTGCCGAAAGCATGTCTCGAAGGGTCAGTGCATGCTTTTAAGGCCAAATGTGGTCCCACACCGTACTAATGTATGTCAACAAATGCTATGTTGTGTTTCTCTTCTAGGTGTCCGGTGACTTTTGTCAATATATGGTATAACACTGCATGCCGACAGAATTACCTAATCTCTGAATTCATGTTCCTTGTTCAGTAAGGGCTGTAACTCTGGGTTCTATTTTATATCTCTGTGCTGAAATTAAATACCCTGCATTCAAAATGGAAAACTCCCTGCTCTGATTGACCACCAGCCAATGCAACAGGACAGTAGAACACACATGCGTCATCCGGGGCTCGACACCGAGCACACTTGGATGAACAGTCTGAAGCCAGCGCTAAGACTACTGTGCCACCGGAACTGCAAATTCCTGTTATTTTTGTAAGTGTTGTTAGAAAAAATAAATGTCGCTATCAATGACTGCTTCTATATTTTTCTCAGATTCACATCCCGTTATTCTCGATCACTGCTAGCCATGTAACTCATGATATTCAACTGATCGTCAATTTCATTCAATTAGAAATTCCGCGCAAAGTTTATACTAGTCGCTAGTAGCGTCGAAGTCCTTCAAAGTTTTGATACTGTATGTCGTCACACATTCTCGTTTAAATACTTATATATTTCAAATTTTATACTGTAGTGTCGTCAAACGTTGTCCTTTAAATGTCTATATGCTGTAGTTTTTGAACTGTAATGTCACAGTTGCCGTTTAGATGTTTATATACTGTAGTTTTTACAGTGTAATTTCGTCGCACATTGTCGTTTAGATGTTTACATACTGTAGTTTTTACACAGTAATGTCACACGTTGTCCTTTAAATATTTATATAGTGTAGTTTTTATACTGTAATGTTGTCACACATTCTCGTTTAATTACTTCCATGCTGCAGTTTTTATAATGTAATGTCGTCACACGTCATCGTTTAAATATTTATATGGTATAATTTTGCATTGTAATGTCAAACGTTGCCCTTTTGATGCTTATATGCTGTAGTTTTTGAACTATAATATCACACGTTTCCCTTTAGATGTTTATATACTGTAGTTTTTATACAGTAATGTCACACGGTGCCGTCTAAATGTTTACATAGTGTAACATTTATACTATAATGTCGTCACATGTTGTCGTGTAGATGCCTGTATACTGTAGTTTTATACTGTATTATCGTCACACTTTGTCGTTTAAATATGTATACTGCATAGTGTAGTTTTTATACAGTCACGTATTCTCGTTCAAATGTTACTATACTGTAGTTTTTACAGTGTAATGTCCTCACGCGTTGTCTTTACACCGATGAGACATTACATAATGACCACCCCCAGCCTAGGGAAATGAGCGCGCCTGGAGACCGATCGGTGGCACAGGTGAAGTTCACAAAGCAGTATATATACAACCCGAGGATCGGCTTTCGGTTAGTAGAGTGTTCGGAGTCAGAATAGGAAAAGCTGCCGATTTATCGGAGTTTGATAAAGGACAAATTGTGATGGCACGGAGCCTCGGAACTGCGATCTCGGAAACGGCGTGGCTTTTGGGTTGTTCACGTGCCGCTGTAGTGAGTACGTATCAAAACTGGTGCACAGATGGCCAACCGACGAGCCGTCGTCCATCCATATGTATTCGGCAGTTCACTGACGCCAGAGAGAAGCGGAGACAGTCGCGCACTGTTCACGGCAACGCCAGGGCCACAGTGCGACCAATCAC
This sequence comes from Macrothele yani, assembly GCA_039090855.1. NCBI lineage: Eukaryota > Metazoa > Arthropoda > Arachnida > Araneae > Macrothelidae > Macrothele > Macrothele yani. The sequence continues at coordinate 31,876,821 of CM076989.1, read as the reverse complement.
TCGCAGCTACAACAGTTGTGATCAGGACAATGTGTCACAGCATACAGTTCATCGCAGCCGTCTGCGAATGGGCCTGCTTAGCCGAAGACCCAGCCGGGTTCTCATGCTCACTGCACGTCGTCGCCAACAACGCATGAAATGTTTTTTTTTTTTTTTTTTTTTTTTTTGATTGGAGGTTTAACGACTACCGTGAGCAACTCAAATGGGCTATAAGCAGTCGCCCGTCCCTAATTTTGGGTCACTGGTTCCAGGGAAGGGAAAGAGCCAGTGCCGTAAGACAAACACAACATCCATGCCTGACCGGGATTCGAACCCGGACCCCTTACGGACGAATGATCAGAGGTCAGCGCCTTAGACCACTGCGCCACCGGGGCGGCACGCATGAAATGTGCCCAAGATCATCGAGATTGGACCGTGGATGATTGGAAGAAAATGGCCTGGTCTAACGAATCAAGATTCCTGGTGCATCACGTAGACGGCCGAGCGCAGATACGCTGATTACCAACGGAGGCTATGGCACCTGGATGCACTGTTGGGCGGAAACAGGCCGGCGGCGTCGGTATTATGCTGTGGGCTATTTTTTCTTGGGACAATTTAGGCCCCATCGTCTCAATACCACAATCACTGACAGCTGTCAGGTATCTGAATATCGTTGCGGACCAAGTTCACCCGATCATGGGAACTGTGTTCCCTGCTCGTGATGGTGATTACCAACTGAATAATGCGCCATGCCCCACTGCCAGAATCGTCAAAAAGTGGTTCGAAGAACATGATGGTGACTTTCTGTTAATGCCCTCGCTTCCAAATTCACCTGAAATGAACTCAATCGAGCATTTGTGGTTCGACTTGGAAAAGCAGGTTCGCGCTAAATCACCACCACCTATACTGTTGAAATTATGGTACCAGATACCACAGCATACCTATCGCCACTTCATCGAATCGATGCCTCGCCCAATGACCGCTGCTTTGCTGACTGAATGGATTCTCACAGCTTATTAGGTAGGTGGTCGCAATGCAATGGCTCGTCGGTGTATATATTATATAGTTTGGCAGTTTTTATACTGTATCATCGTCACACTTTGTCGTTTAAATATTTATATAGGGTAGTTTTTATACTGATATCACATATTCTCGTTTAAATGTTAATATACTGTAGTTTTTACAGAGTAATGTCACGCGTTGTGTTTATATATTACATAGTTTGTTTTTTATAGTGCAATGTCCCACGTTGTCGTTTAAATGTTCATATAGTGTAGTTTTATGCTGTAATGTAGTCACGCGTTGTCGTTTAGATGTCTTTACACTGCAATGTCGTCACATATTGTTTAATTGTTGCTGTCTCACAAAGGCAATTAGTTTCTCGGGTATCTGAGTGGTCTGAGACGTTGGCCTCTAATCAATCGTCTGAGTTGGTTCTGGGTTCTAGTACTACGTAAGCCACGAGATCTGAGCTTATCCGATGGCTCTGGCCTGGAACAAGCGGCTACGAATTAGGGACAGGCGACTACCCATAACCCTAGGAGATGCTCATGATGATTGCTAAACCCATACCTTCTAAAAAAACTGTAAAAGGAACGAAAGTTTGTTGTGCTCAGGTTAATGAAAATGGTGTGTACCTGCTATAATAATATATATATTTTTTTGATTGGAGGTTTAACGAGCACCGTGAGCAACTCAATCGGATATAAGCAGTCGCCCATCCCTAATTTAGGGCCACTGGTTCCAGGAAAGGGAGAGAGCCAGTGCCGTAAGACAAACACAACATCCATGCCTCACCAGGATTCGAACCCGGACCCGTCTGGACGAATGGTCAGAAGCTATCGCTTAGACCCCTGCGCCACCGGGGTGGCTAATCAGGTTTGAGTTCTCAAAGGCACAGATTGTACCCAAGAAACGTAGATGAACAACAAAGAAAGAGATTAAGGTGGTTCCACATAAAATCTCTGCCTTATGTTTCCAATGGTAAAACTTCTTTACATATTTTCTTCGTAATTAATGTATTCCCAAGGATGAAAATTTGCACATCGATGATACTAACTTTAAGCTATAGCATGGGATACTTAATACTTGCTAAAACATAACTAATAATTAAGCAATCCAACATTTGTTTGTCTACTGACGTCATCAATGTACAGTTCGCGCCATCTATTAACAGGTCTGAACATTACTCAAAGAAAAATTATTGATTTTCAATATAATTATTGTTGTGTTTTAGCAAGTATTAAGTATCCCATGCTAAAACTTAAAGTCAGTTTTATTGATGTTCAAATTTTTATCCTTCATACAACTATCTGGGAACTACAATACATTTAACCTCAAATGGAATAGACATATCGATTTTCTTTTAATTAAACTATCTAGAAACATTAATATAAAGAGTAATATCCTGACTGATCTAACAACTAAAACATTAATCTCATTGTATTACAATTTATTTCAAACTCATATTAATTACTGCATGCTATCATGGAGACAAACGACACAATACAGTATTGATAAATTACAAATTCTACAAAATAAATTTATTAGACTAACTGATCTCAAATCACATCCTAATACTCGACCTTCAATAAATTTTAGAACAAAAGTATATCCTAATAAATATAATATACTTACTATTACTCAACTATACTATTTTAATCTTGGTAAAATTATGTTCAAACGAATTAAATATAATTTATATTCAGATCTCATATTTATTAATACACATACACATTCATATGAAACAAGGAATAAATTACAATTACAACCTATTTTTCCAAGTACGGAATCAATTAAACTTACTTTAAATTACAGAGGCTCTCAATACTGGAATTCTTTACCTAGTACTCTGACTAATTTAAGTAATTTTAATTTATTTAAAAAAAATCAAACTCTATCTTCTTCAATAATTAAAAAAAGGAAAGGATTGACAAAACTTCTTCTGTGTGTCTGACTTGATGTGTCTATCTGAATTACATTTTTTTTTCTACGGGGAGTATAGGACTATGCCAGACCATTTAGGTATTTTCCCTTGTCTTCCCTGTTGTTACAGTTTATGCTCATCATTTATGAATTGTCAATTTTTTTTCACTCTTTTTTTGTCTTTTAAGAGCATGTAACAACAAAAATAAATAAATAAATAAATGAAAAATTAATTGCGGAAGAAAATATGTAAAGGAGTTTTACCATTGGAAACATAAGGCAGAGATTTTATTTAGGTGGTACCACTATAAGTGATTGTACTTACGTTCTTTAAGTTTGAAACGTAATTTTAGTCTGACGTACTTGCTCAGATTTCCGCGTAACGTCTTTGAAGCAACAAGAAGGATATTTATGAACACTTTTCAATGAGAAATCCTGTTTATTCGTAAAATTATTTTGAAAGAGTAAAAGAAGCCTGTAAAACTTATTAATGCGGGTAATAAAACGAAATTGCTAATTTTTGAGAAGCGTAATAATTACTTCTCTTTGAACGACAGAGTAAATTGAGGAGCTTACAGCAAAAGGGGGGCAGATCCCTTTTCAACATTTTGTGGGAAATAAGAAAAACTGTTTATAAAAAATACTGTCTAACTAAGGTTGGCAAAAAATTCCCGACTGTAAAGATAACATTATCTCTAATACATACATGTATTTTTTTAATGTTTTGTCCCTAAAATGAATATAGAATAAATATAAAGCAATTGGAGCTTCCCCACTTTTTTCACCAAATGTCATAAATTTCATTAAATTTCGCATTTAGTAAAGGATAGAAAAACTAAATAATGTTAGTAAAATGTGTTTAATGACCATTAAACAACAATACAAATATCTTTGTTAATAAACAAATAAAATATTACAATTTTATTCATCTGCCTGCATCGTGCTTCCACCAAACGGTGATGGAAACTCCCAAAATACAGTATTAATATCTCACCCATTTATTATCGGATCTGCCTGATTCTTGCACCAATCAATCCGGCAATTTTTCTTAGATTAGTTAAGTACAAATCGATCAAAAATGGAGCTGCCCCCCCCCCTGTGGCAAACTCCTCAATTAAATCTGTGGGTTTACTCGTCGCTGATATAATCTCTTTTCATTCGAAAATAAATAAATGGAAGATCTGATGCTGCTATCGAAGAGATCAGGGTGGTTATATTTTTCAGAATAACTAAAATGTAGTTTGCAAAAAATAAATAAAAGCCTACATTTGAAATTATAATTTTTATAAAGACACATTTCGATGTGTGTTTAGCTGCTATTCTTTTAGAATAAAGCTGCTCCAGATAAATTAAAGAACGAGTGATTGCATGCTTGGTGTAACCAGGAGAGATAAGAAGAGGAACTCGTGGATCATTTTCTTTGTCAGAGTAAAATCCCTGAAATGGCAATTAGCTGGACATATTGCCAGAAGGACAGACCATCGATGGACAGCCGAAATTTTAGATTCGATTCCAAGGGACAGGAAAAGACCCAGAAGAAGACCACATGGGAGATGGGTCGATGAAATTCGAAAGTATGCGGGAGCAACATGGAGGAGACTGGCACAAGACAGACCGTTGTGGAAGAGGCTTGGAGAGACCTTCGTCCAGCAGTGGATTGATAATGGTTGACAATGATGATGATGATGATGATTGGGTAAAAAAAAGATGATTTACCTTCTTGGCTTCCTTTGAGTAAATATTCCATTCAATAAATTTTGTATTAAATGTTACATTTAATATCTTGACGGTTTAAGTGAATTTGAGTGAACGGTTCTTATTGATGTTTAAAACAATAAAACCAAGCAAAAATATAATTCATGTGATCATATAACAAGATTTAAGAGTAATTTCTGATGCGATCGTGGAGTGCACTACGAGGATTTTTGAACTTTTGTGCAACCTTGTGGGGTCAGAATTCTGACGTTCTCTGAAGCCTTCACCCTAAATTTGGGATAGGTCTCTCCCAGTAGTAAACGCTCATTGTGAAACATTCAATTGATAGAAAAAAATGGGTTGGGAATGCAGTATGTGTTTACGTTAGATCGAACGATTTGTATTAGATCGTAATCATAAATGTTAAAAGCACCAATTGTATGAAATTTAAAACGGAGTTAAGGTATTTTTATTGATTACTAGAATCATTTCCCTGCTTGTTGCTTTCTATTCATAATTATTTTCAATTCACTCTTAAGAAAAAATATGCTGTATAGATTATATCTTGTATCTTCATTTTGTATTTTCTTACAGCGCACTTGTCGTATAAAGTGGAACCTCGGTTATACGTTTTCCAGTTGTACGTTTTTCCTGTTTTTACTAAATTTTACATTAGACCCTTAGTTTCCATCGCCTTTTCTATTCGGTGATAGATAATACATTTATTTATATGATTATACGTAAAATTTTGAATTTCAGATTATTAAAAAAAATACACGGGGTTCTTTGATTCTTTTATAAGGTATGTCACAACTTTGGGAGAATCGGGACAGCGTTGCTGTGCTCCTTCTTGGTGCAGCCCAAGTTGAACCTTGATCACATCAGAGAAGGATATGTTGTTTACTTAGGTTCGAATGAAATTCTATATACTCCGCGCTCTATGTAGAAGTACCAACAACTTTCCGTGAAACTATAAGTTCGTTTAATATAGTACGGGCAGGTTTGGGTCTTTTTTTTTTTTTTTTTTTGTTGCTGTTTGTGCTTTTTTTTTTCAGGCACAAAATGTATGAAGCAACTAAAAAACGGTTGGTTTGTTTTTTTGTTTTTCAAAACTATATTTTTTTCTCTGAATTTAAGTAATTTTAAACAAGCGAAGATCAGTATATACTTCACTGGCCCTAATGGTAAATCAACTAGTGGACTAATTGCTTTGAAAAGAGTAATGATTATAAGCATGTGTAAGAGGAACGTTGAATATAAAAAAAATTGGACTAGGGCTTACTACCAAGTTTAAAAGGAATTTTTTTGAAAATATTTGATTTGATGTGATTGGAGGTTTAACGACCACCGTGAGCAACTCAATGGGCTGTAAGCAGTCGCCCGTCCCTAATTTAGGATCACTGGTTCCAGGGAAGGGAGAGAACCAGTGCCTTAAGACAAACACAACATCCATGCCTCACCGGGATTCGAACCTGGACCCCGTTCGGACGAATGATCAGAAGCCATCGCTTAGACCACTGCGCCACAGGGGCGGCATTGAAAATATTTGAAAAAAAGGAATTGAAAATTTGAACTCGTGCAAAATTTCATAACCTGTTTTTTTTTAATGAAATTAGAATAAAAACTTCAATACAAAATTTAAAATAGACATCGGCTTAAGGTAAGAAAAAGTATCTATGTGTGTGTATCAGAGTTGGAAACGGGTCAAAAATTTCGGACCCGGACGTCCCATAACTGGCCCCGACCCGGACCCGTGACTGACCCTGACAAATCTGCTTTGAATTCATCATCATCATCATTGTCAACCATTATCAATCCACTGCTGGACGAAGGTCTCCCCAAGTTTCCTCCACAACGGTCTGTCTTGTGCCAGTCTCCTCCATGTCACCCCTGCATACTTTCGAATTTCATCCACCCATCTCCCATGTGGTCTTCTTCTGGGTCTTTTCCTGTCCCTTGGAATCCAATCTAAAATTTCGGCTGTCCATCGATGATCTGTCCTTCTGGCAGTATGTCCAGCCCATTGCCATTTCAGGGATTTAACTCTGATCATGATGTCTTCCACTCTTGTCATTTTTCGGATCCACGAGTTCCTCTTCTTATCTCTCCTGGTTACACCAAGTATGCACCTCTCCATGCTGCTTTGAGTTGTCTGCAGCCTTTGTATGTCTCTTTTAGTTAAGGTCCACGTCTCTGCACCATACGTAAGCACTGGAAGGATGCATTGATCAAACACTTTTCTTTTAAGACATAATGGCATATTGCTCTTGAAAATTATGCTGTTTCTTCCAAAAGCTCTCCAGGCAAGTTTTGTGCGCCGATTAATTTCTTCATCAATGTGACCCTCACTTGATATCTGCTGTCCAAGATAAACGTACGTGTCTGTTATCTCCAGCTTTTCTCCATCAATCGATAAATCTTCATTTCTTGTAAACGCATTGAACATCACTTTTGTCTTCTGAAAGTTCATTTTTAATCCCACTTCTTTACTCTTGTCAGCAAGTTCCTGGATCATACTCTGCAGCTCTTATATATTCTAAACTCAATTTATTTATATATACATACAAACGTAATATATATATTCATCCCAATGACTGCTTGATATTTAATAACTGAAACCCTTTTTTAATAATAAAATTTGGTTACTTGCTAAATTTTAGTGTCATTTTTAGTGCCACTATTTTGCGTAATCCAGAAGTAATGGCTGACTATGACCGTGACCTTGGAGTATATTACAAATGGGAATCATTGTTTACGATTACACAAACGTATTTTTTTTATTTTTATGAATTTAGATTGTTCACTCTTTCCACGCTTTAACGGAGGCGCGCATACTTTCATATGGTCCTTTAGATTTTTGGTTCCATAATCTTTTATTACACCGTCGACATCTTTCTTTGTAATTATACACTTTCCACATTTTGAACAACAAGCAAGACCAAACAACACAGAATTATTCACCGGTTCCTTAATGAGACGAAACAATTTCCAGCATTCACTCCTCGCCTTGTGGTTTTCAACAAGCACGTATTTGTTGGCCTCGACGCCTTTCTCAACCTCCTTAATATTTAATCCATCCATTTTAACAAATAAGAAGTTAATTTCGACATGGCATGTCATGGGAACAGGATGTTAGCACATCAATCGAAAACCTATGAATGCTTAATGTAAAAGATGCGATGTGAAAAGTAACTCTTAGTCATACAGTGAACTTTGCACAGAGAGTGTGAATCAGCTGAGAAGCAGGCGAAGGGCGTTTGCTTGTACCTTGCCCTGGACAATCGCAGTATAAAAGAACGCAAAGAAAGTATCTTTTTACGATATGGTGTCGGTCTGTCTGACGTCGGTCGGTGGAAATCGTTGCTTTAAGAAACAGACGACAATATTTTTGCAGGTCAAATCATTATTTCACTCCGTGGGCAGCAGTATCGACTACAGAATTCAAACAATGCGTATTTTTCTTTGGAACATATTTTTCTCTTTTCCAAAATAAAACGGAAATAAAACCGGGTCAAAATCGGATCAAGGTGTCCGTTGGACCCGCAAGAAATTGTCGACCCGTTGACCCGTGACCCGTTGGACCCGAAAGAAATTGTCGACCCGTTGACCCGTGACCCGTTTCCATCTCTGGTGTGTATGCATGTTTTACATTATAAATTGGCGCAATCTAAAAATACGGGTTTCCTTCTTTCCTTTTGGACGTATTCGAAATTTTAAAATTACACATTTTTTTTTCCTTTGTAGGTATTCGAAATTTAAAATTATGAAGTCATTTTTCCTTTTGGAGGTATTCGAAATTTTACAATGCTATTTAACATTTTGAAGTTACTTTTATACGTTTTTTAAGGTGACCCCCTAAAAATGTATGTGTAGAACAGATCGATTTCTTGAAGACTTTTGGGCCTGGTCTAAAAAAAAAAAAAAAAACAGGCCCAATGGTCTAAAAAAAAAAAAAAAAAAACAGGCCCAATGGTCTAAGATCTAACTTAGTGGCGCAATGGTCTAAGCGCTGACTTCTGACCATTTTGTCCGAGAGAGTCCGGGCTCGAATCCTGGTGAGGCATGAATGATGTGGTTGTCTTATGGCACTGGCTCTCTCCTTTCCGTGGAACCAGTGGCCTTAAATTAGGGACGGACGACTGCTTATAGCCCATCGAGTTGCTCACGGTGGTCGTTAAACCTGCAAACAAATAAAAAAAGGGTGGGGGCATTTTGTCTTCCCCACGTAGTTCATGCGTCCTGACATTTACTTAATTTAGTATTCGCTCTGTGCATACTATAGTTGACTGATTGATATCTTAGAAGTGTTAGAATGGAAATGGGAGGGAGTTTCCCCTTTAAAACGCATTGATGAGGTAATATTAAATTTGCTTGGATACTGAGTTTTGCATGTGATTCTAATCCAATGGGGATTAATCCTCTGCAAATGATTTTAGAAATCAAACGGATAGGAGCTGTTCCGTGAAGTTCCGGTCGAACGAATGTTTCATCATATCGAATCAATTATCGCTATATTGCTCCTAAATCTCCACTCGGTGTTCTGCAAATGAATGAGGCTGTTAGAATTCAGTTGTTTTCGCATACATATTGATTTCGAAACGGGTTAATGGATAGCAATATGATTTTCATCGTTATCGATCGACAAGCAATTTTCTGGTCTGTTACCATCCATATCAGGGAAGGCGCAGAGTTTTGATGAAGCGCGTTTAATACTGAATTGGTATTAAAAACATCTTTTTTTTTAACAAAGTTACTCACTGTATTTGTCTTGATAAGAGCACTTCGTACGAAATCTGCTGCATTTCGGATTCTTATAACTTCTCTATTGCTTTCTGTTACATTAAGTTTGTATCAAAGTAGCTCACTTCCATTTTTTTTCCGATTTCTTGATTTCATTTTGCTTACCCATTTTGTTCTTTCCTTTCAAAATATTTTTATTATCTGTTGCCTTTTCATTAAACTATGAAGTTATTTGCCTAAAACTTCAACGAAAGCTAATGATCTTCCACTGCGAAACCCACTTCTTTCTAGGAAATATCGGTTATTTACGTATCTCAAAACCAATGTTTTATCATCGAGTGCATTAATTTTGTTTTGTTTGGGGGATGGGGCGGTTAATGACCATAATGAGTAACTCTAAGGGCTATAAACAGTCACGCATCTCCAATTTAGGGCCACTACTTCCAGTAAAAGAATAAAGCCGCTGCCATCAAAAAATCACACCACTCCGTTTCTCGTCTGGGACTTGAACTCCATCCCATCTCGTACGACTGGTTCGAGGACCTCGCCCCAGACCACTCGGCCACCGAAGCGGGTAAATTAATTTTAATTATTCTTTTATCTTCAGGGAATTATACTAACTAACTATGGAATCAGTGGCAATGGAGACCTATGCGAATGATTATCAAGTGAGATTAAGCATGTGTTTATCAAGTTACATTCTATATGTCAGGAGTCGGCCACATGTGGGGCCGTATTTATGTTTTCTATTTAAAACAAGCAGGCTGCAAATGTAGAATATAAATACGAAATGGAACGTTTTTGGAAGCGTAGGAAAAAAGAAGATGAAGCAGCTTGCGCTCTTTTATGTGGTAAAGAAATGTTACTTTAAATGCAGAAAAGTTGAAGAAAAAAAGGAAGAAGACGAGCAACTATAGCTTAAAAATTGAAACACGGTACCCGGAAAGTGTTTCAGTGTGCATTTTATGGTTTTACTCGCAATGCATTTACCCATTGTCTATTCAGTTTCGCTGCAAATATGGCCCAGCTTTGGCTGAAGAAATAATATATATACATGTACAGTGGAAGCTGGGACATTGACATGAAATTGAATTTAACTTCCACTATGATAACAAATCAGTGGGACTTTCGTCATATGATAAAATCACGTAATGAGCCAATTCAACGAATCTTGTTACTCTCGTCATATGGTAAAATCATGTAATGAACCAATTCAACGAATCTTGTGACTTTTGTCCTATGGTAAAATCATATAATGGGCCAATTCAACGGATCTTGTGCGTCATATGGTGAAATTATGTAATGAACCAATTCAACGGATATTGTGCGTCGTATGGTAAAATCATGTAATGAGCCAATTCAACGGATATTGTGCGTCATATGGTAAAATCATGTAATGAGCCAATTCAGCGAATCTTGTTGCTCTTGTCATATGGTAAAATCATGTAATGAACCAGTTCAACGAATCTTGTGACTTTTGCCCTATGGTAAAATCATGTAATGAGCCAATTCAACGGATCTTGTGCGTCATATGGTAAAATCATGTAGCGAAACAATATAACAAATCTTGTGATTTTCATCATATGATAAATTTATGTTATGAGCCAACTAAACAAATCAGTGTGACTTTCATCATATTTTAAAATCACGTAATGAGCCAATTCAACGAATCTTGTGACTTTCGTCATATGGTAAAATCATGTAATGAACCAATTCAACGAATCTTGTGACTTTCATCATACGGTAAATTTATATAATGAGCCAACTAAACAAATCAGAGTGACTTTCGTCATATGGTAAAATAATGTAATGAGACAAATCAACGAATCTTGTGACTTTCGTCATATGGTAAAATCATGTAATAAACCAACTAAACAAATCAGTGTGACTTTCTTCGTATGGTAAATTCATGTAATGAGCCAATTCCACGAATCTTTCCTCTTTTGTACAGATATTTTCCCAATCATTGGAAACATTTTTACTTTCTTGACGAGTGGTTGCTGTACAGATTCCCATCGGCACACTTTTTTTTTTTTGCATAAGCCTATCTTTCGCGCAGGTCTTCAATTCAGTTACCTTTTCCGGTAGTAACAATCTCAGCCGTTAGGAAGACGATTATTTGCTTTCAACAGTCCTTAGCTAATGTCCACAATGTGCATCAACGCCAGCCTTCCACACTTATTTCCAAATTTTTGAAAACGAACTTCAACAAAGAAAAATAGTTATGGCAGAAACAATTTATATCAGATGACTGAAATACTAGCCCGACCCGAAGAAGCAGCTAATGTTGCTTAACCCGGGTTATTCGACCGCAGCCGGACATCGAGCCTGAACCCGACCCGATGTCGGGCCGAGTTTGGGTTTACACCGGTTGACCCGACCCGTGAAGGTCTTTAACATGGACCTTAACTAAATAGAGGCTTCCCACAACTCAAAGAATCATGGAGAGATGTAAGTTTGGTGTAATCGAGAAAGCTAGGCGGAGGAATTCATGGATGAAGAAAATGAAAATAATTGATGACATAGTTAGCAGAGTAAAGGCTGAGCATATTGCTAGAAGAGAATGATCATCGTTGGACACAACTGAAATATTAAATTGGATACCCAGGGACAGGGAAAGATCCAGAAAAGACCACGGGAGAGATGGGTGGATGTAATTCTGCGCAATGACATAGAAGAGTATGACTCATGATTGAGAGTTGTAGAAAAAAGACACGAGGTGGCCTTCATCCTCAGCAGTAGAATAATAATGCTTGATGATTGTGATTTATATTTGTATATACACAGTGCGTCAAAGAATTTTTAAGACTGGCGCTAGATTTCAGCCTACGGTGGCGCCAGCAGTGTAATCGTGAATGCGTTATAAACCGTGACCATCGGCTTGCTTTCTGCCAAAAGTACTGCGCAGTTGTTAAAGTAACTCAAACGAGGCGGCCGTTCATTAGAGAAGTAAAATTTTTTTCATGTTGAATTATGTATTAAGATGGAACAAAGGGCTGTTATTAAATTTAACGCAAAACTTGGTAAAAGTGCCTCGGAAACGTACCAAACGATGAAACAAGTGTATGGTTAGTTTTGTTTAAGTAGATCAAATGTTTTCCTGTGGCACAAATGTTTTTTGGACGGAAAAGATATGCTAGAAGATGATAAGCATACCGAAAGACCAAGTTCATCTAGGACACCTGAGATTATTGAAAAAGTGCGTGATTTCGTGGCAGATAATCAATGTGCGTCACTAAGAATGATGGAAGAGTATTTAAACATCAACAAAGAAATTATTCGAACCATCCTGCATGAAGATTTCGGCAAAACAAAAGTCTGTGCTAAATTTGTTTCACACACGTTAACCAATGAACAAAAATCAAGGAGAAGTGCACATTGCAGAGACATCATTTCAGCCGCTGAAAATGATCCAAACTTCTTAAAATCGATTGTTACAGGTGATGAAACATTGTGTTTTCAATATGATCCTAAAACAAAGCGACAAAGTGTGGAATGGAAGTAAAAACACTCACCACAAGCCAAAAACACAAGAAAAGTTCCATCGAAAATCAAAACAATGCTCATTTCATTCTTCGATAGTAAGGGTATTATCCACAAAGAATTTGTTCCAAGTGGACAAACAATTACTGGTGCGTTTTATTAAACTGGTTTGAGGCGTTTGATGGGCAGAATTCTTCGCATTCGTCCAGAATATCGAGATGAAAACAGTTGGTGTTTGTTGCACGATAATGCACCCAGTCACACGTCACTTCTTGTTCGTAGATTTTTGGCGAAAAATAACGTCTGTGTGTTGAATCATCCACTGTATTCGCCTGATTTAGCACCCTGCGACTTTTCTTTATTCCCAAAACTTAAAATGACGTTAAAAGGGTGTTATTTTGATGATATTTCGACGATACAAACAGCTTCGACGCGTACTTTGGAGGCAATTCCGCAAAGTGAACTGGAACAAGCATTCGAATTAATATTAAATCGCTGTAACAAGTGTATTGAAGCTGGAGGGACTTATTTTGAATAACCAACCAAAAACAAATGATAATTTCTTGTTTCTATTTCATTTTACAGACCCAGTCTTAAAAATTCTTTGCCACACTGTGATATATATGAAATACGTCGTGCGTGCGTTCGTGCGTTCGTATTTTCTATGATATTTCTCGGTTTAGAACATCGCGCAGCATGCATATGTATGTGTATGTGCGTACTTTTACAGACAACATACAAACATAAATTAAACAAGAGAGATGACACCGAATTTTCTGGTGTAGTGAGCACGTCTTTTGAATCCGTTCTGAGGCGAATTAAATTTACCGAAGCTATTCAAAATCAATGGAACCGGTACGCCCCCTGGTGGCCAAACCATTTTATACCAAAAATTCGAAATTATATGTAAAATATTTCCCATCACGAGCTGTATTCGCTGATTGAAACATTTTTCAAATGGGAGTATTAGAAGCAGAGATATGTGGGGTAAAGCAATTTACTTTTACGTATTCGCCTGATTTGGCACCCTGCGACTTTTCTTTATTCCCAAAACTTAAAATGACGTTAAAAGGGTGTTATTTTGATGATATTTCGACCATACAAACAGTTTCGACGCGTGCTTTGGAGGCAATTACGCAAAGTAAACTGGAACAGGCATTCGAATCATTATTAAATAGCTGTAACAAGTGTATTGAAGCCGGAGGTACTTATTTTGAATAACCAACCAAAAACAAATTATAATTTCTTGTTTCTATTTCATTTTACAGATCCAGTCTTAAAAATTCTTTGCCACACTGTATATATTACCTATTTTGACTCTCTCCTTTTTTTTTTTTTTTTTTTTTTTTTGCTGTCTGTCATGTAAATTTTATTTACTTCTCTTTATACTTTAGCGTTACGTCTGAGCTACCGAGTTTTTATGTTCTTTGTGGCAAGATTGACAGTCAGTCAATGAATAAAACCTCGTTTTATGAAGTCTATTGTGTGTTAGGATTAGAAGAGGTCGTTTTCATATTTGGCCTTGCCAACTTCGCTGCGAGATAAAATATCTTGTTACTTCACGAAAGGTCAACTCATTCAACGTTGTTGTATTTGTTAAAAGTTTCATGGGTAACAGATGCTATAAAAATAATCTCTAAAGACGCTATAAGAAGTAATCTCTAAAATACTATACCAGATCATCTCTAAAGGAACGATAAGAACTAATCTCAAAAAACATAAAAGCTAATCTCTAAAAAATTATAAGAGCTAATTTATTAGTTCTAAAGAAACTATAAGATCTTATAGTTTCTTTAGAACTAATATAGTTCTGCAGAAATTATAAGGTCAAATCTCTAAAGATGCCATAAAAGCTGAGCTCTAAAGATACTATAAGAACTAATCTCTAAAAATACTATAAGAGCTAATCTCTAAAAATAATGTAAGAGATAAACTTTTAATATAAGAGCTAATCTGTAAAGATAATCTAAGAGATAAACTTTAGATATAAGAGCTAATCTCTAAAACACTATAAAAACTAATCTCAAAACCGCTATAAGAACTAATCTCAAAACCGCTATATATAAGAACTAATCTGTAAAACACTATAAGAGCTAATCTCTAAAGATACTATAAGAACTAATCTCTAAAACACTATAAGAGCTACTCTTTTAAGATAGTATAAGAGCTAATATGTCTCTAAAGGTACTAAAGACCAAATCTCTAAAGATATAGTATCGTAAGAGCTATTCTCCAAAACTAATATAAGAGCTAGTCTCTAAAGCTAATATGAGAGTTAATTTCTAAAAACAATATTAGCGCTAATCCCTGAAAGATAATATAAGCGATAACTTTTATATAATATAAGACCTAATCACTAAAAATAATGTAAGGCTTAATTTCTAAAGATATTATAAAAGCTAATATATCACTAAAGATACTATAAGACCAAATTTCTAAAAGTATAGTATCATAAGAGCTAATCTCTAAAGTTAATATAACAGCTAATCTTTAAAAACAATATAAGAGCTGAACTATAAAGATAATATAGGAGATAAACTTTAAATATAATATAAGAGCTAATCTCTAAACATACTATAAGATCTAATCTCTAAAAATGATATTCTCTCCTCCCACATCTGTCTGCTGAACTGGAATGTGGACGTGTATCAAATGTGGTTTGTGTGTGCTTTAACAAGAATTAACAGGCAACTAGTTAAAATTTCTAGGAGGAATTGTTTTATGTGTGTGAAATATATTTTTTTTGGTAAGTCTTGGTCTTCACACAGTAAAAGAGGAAAACAGAGAGAGCTTAATGTTTCCAGTTGAAACCCATACACTCAATTAAATGTCTTCGAGGTTTCAGAGTATTTGTTTTAGTAATACCTTGGACAGGAAATATTAAGGGAGTATAGGAAGCGTAATCATACGCAGATAGCTTCCAGAGAGTTCACCTGAAAGTGGCAAGGTGACAACGTGAGTAATGCAGCCGTTGCCCGGTAATCCTGTTACCGCCAGCGGAGATGACTCAACCCCCGCCGTCCGAGAAAACTGGAGAGATGCAAGCTTCCCCGTGAGCCTATCCCCCCCTGTCTCCCGGATCGATGTCCGTCAGGGATGCTACATCCAGGGCATCCAGAAAAAAAAAAAAAAAAAACGAGTTCTCCTGAATAATGGGTTCGCTACTCTTCTGGCCGACCTCTGTAGCTTTGTTAGCTTCTGACCGGTTGTAGGAAGGATCGCAGTAAAACTGCCGCTTCTTCCTGCGCTTAAATGGATGAATGATTTCTTCAGCGTTTTTCCTTTGGGCAACGATTTACCTATCTCGCCGTTTTCTTCTTAATCACCGTCTTCTTCCTGGCTCTTTCTCTTCATTTTTCCGTCTCCTCGTGATGTTTTGATGCATCAGCGTTATTCTTCCATGTGGGGTTTATTCCGCGGAAAATGCATTGGAGGAAAGAAAGAGGATGGAACAAAATACTTTAAAAAGAATCGGCCTTAGAAACTGAAAATGCAGCGCGTGTACTGAAGTAAATGATTTGGAGTGTAAGGTAATATACTAACGGCTATTGATAATTCACTCTGAGGGCGCTAGTCGCATTTGGAGGTTAACAAAATATTTTAGTTCAGTGGCTACCGATCTAGCTTCCAAGTCGCATGCGGCATCGACAATTTAAGTGCTACTCAATATCCTTTTTAACAAAATGTTTTGTACAATTTTATTATGCATTAATCCTCCACGTGCTTGCTTGAATTATCCGTAATGTTCACTATTTTATTCGGAATTCAGTCATCCTCGAGTTCAGCATGTCATTTTTCGGTATGTATATTTGCCATTTTGTTTCTCTCGTGAGCAGAAATCGTTATCTATGATGTTTAATTCCCCGCGTTTAGAATGGGCGTGAAAAGCCTTGAAAAAGCTGAAGTTTGCGCTATTACTATTTCTGTGGCTCGACCGCTTCTCTCCAGATCTGCTGCAGTTTCTCCGTAATTACCAAATGGAATGGCTGAGAAAAATTGCAAACATGGAGTTACTCATGGAATCTCCTACTGGTTCTATCCTTCGTATCTGTATTGGAATCTTCGCGCGTGCCTGATTGCCATCTCGTACTGCATCGGTTAAAGTAAGAGCGTAAGGCAAAAAAAAAATATTCAAAAAGTGGGAATTTTCAAAGCATTACTCTCATAACAGCCATTATCCTCATAACTTGACTAAAAATGCTTCTATTGCGACAAAACTTTAGAATGTTGTTCCGGAGGTATACTGAACGAATCAATAGTCAGGGTAGGGAGGAGTGTTTGTCTGCTCGCGATTTCTGGTACATTGGGAAGCGTATCATAATCAATACATTGCATGATTTTACTAACTTGCTTCAAGTTAGTATGACCAGGGGAGAATGAAGAGGGTGAATACGAATTCACTGAAATCATTACTAATTGTTCTGCTATTTGTTTGCGATACTAAGCAGGGAATTCCAACGCGGAAAGAAGAGACTAAGGCAATACCAGCATTCTTAAGCCTGCCCTAGGGTAATGAGGGAGCAGGTCGCAGCTGACGACTACTTTGGAAGAGATGAGTGCAAGACAAGGTTGCTGGCTTGAAGAAAATGAGTTTAGGAGAGGAAGGTATTGTCTACGTGTTGGAATCATACTAAATTTAACTGCTGAGGGGAAATGTGCAAGTTGATCATACTAACTTGAACATTGCCCCTCAATCGTAATCCACAAAAACATTTGCTTTAGACCTTTCTCCTAGACATGAAATTTTCTTTTAATCAGGGTGTGTTGCTGGTGGCAGTGTATCGTGTTTATTATACGGGTATGTTACACTTTAGATTTTATTAATTTTATTAAAAATGGATGGATAGAACATTGGCAAAAAATGACGCCAAACTTCAGCTTCTTTTGTATTTCAAAAAGGGCAAAAACTTCAAGACAGTTCCAAAATTAATCAGTATGTATCCAGGAAAGGGGGGGGAAGGAGGGATGGGGTATTGCTAATACCTATGCAGCGTGTAGAAAAGAGAAAACAAGTTCTTTCAAATTTGGAAGATGTGAATCCGTTCATTGGTGTAAATATGACATAGATGTTAAATCAGATAATATCCGAAAACTTGAACCTTTCGTCGTCCTGGAGCGGGAATCGAACCCGCGTCTCCCGGATAGCGCCCGGGTATGCTAATCACTACACTACCCAGAACGATCAAGTTTTTTAAGTTTCCGATTAATTTGAATATAACCTTCACAGGATTCGCTAGTCGAAGCAACCGGCATTCGTGTATAGCTAATCTGAAGGATTAGAATTCATTCCAGTGATTGCCCGTAAGCTCAGAATATCAATGAATGAAAATACGGCATTACACCTATGCACAATACGAAATTTGGAAGGGAAGATGTGTATCCGTTTATTGGTGTAAATATGACAGTGATGTTAAGTCAGATAATCTACATGGGTTGTCCAAAATAACGGAAACACCTTGAAACAATAGGTGTTATGCACCTAATATGGTGTGGGAGCACCCTTGGCATTTAAAACTGCTTGAATCCTCCTTGGAATGGACCCATAGAGGTCACTCATTCTGCCTTCACATGGAACAAAATTATGCAAGCACCGATTTACAATGCAATCACAAAGACCCTTGAGACTATAAGCAACATTTTTTTACAAAAAAATAAGTAGCTACATGTTCATTTTACTCAAAAAAGCAGCACATACCAAAGGCACTGTTTTCAGCGAGGTGTTTCCATTATTTTGGACAACCCCTGTGTATATAATCCAGATTCGCTATATACGAATGCCGGTTGCTTCGTCTAGCGAATCCTGTGATGGTTGTATTCAAATTAACCGGAAACTTCATTGTTCTGGGTGGTGTAGTTCTTAGCATACTTAGGCACTATCCGGGAGACGCAGGTTCGATTCCCGCTTCAGGACGACAAAAGGTTCAAGTTTTCGGATATTATCTGACTTAACATCCATGCCATATTATATAAACGTATTCACATCTTCCCAGTGGCGTAGGAACGCTTTTGATTTAGGGGGTACAAGCTCATGAACCTTACATCTCAAGGATTAAGCTATCTATGGATGACCCCCTCCGAATTTTTTTATTGGGGGGGGGGGATAGTATATTAGAGTTTTTATAAAATACGTATACTGATCAGGAATTCATCCGAATGAACATTGTTATCATCATATTATTCTTAATTATTACCATTATTATTTTTATTGCTGACAAAAAGTTCACATTATTAAATTTCTTATCAGAAAATGAATGGAGAAGGTTGTTTTTTTGTGTGTTCTCTCTTGTTAATTTTTGTACTTTTTTTCCATTAAAATATTGAGCAGGGACAAGTCAACATTAGGATGAATTTCTGTCAGCAGGGTTTGGAAAAGAGGGATTTCTCAGGAAATGTTATATAACTCTTTACAAGAACGAATTAAATTTCTTATCATTTTTGTTTACGTTAATAAAGTAAAACCGCAGTAAGATAAAAATTGCTCTACCAGCAAAGATAGTAGTACCATTGAAACATTATGAAGTCTATTTTAAAAACTTTGAACGATACATAGGCTGACAATTGGTGTAAAAAGCACATTGGTCTGGTGCAAAGCTAAACGATGGTGGAGATATCGAGGAATTTGAGTTCTATGAGTGGTATGTGAAATCCGTAATGTACTTGTTGTATTGCTACTGATCTTAAGACAGAAAACAATTTTAGTGCCGGGGCTGCGGGCGCTGAAATGACACTCCGTTTCAACCCATCGCAATGTCATTAGCTGTAGGTGACTGACAGGTGTCATAATATCGGCGCCTTTCTTCTGCTCAAACTGGCAGTCGTTTGAACTCGTTTCCCTGCAGAACTAATTTGCTGGAGTTTCCCAGATGGTTGGTCAGTTTTTGGTGGATGAAAAGCCTCCCACTACAAGCTTCGGATATAAAAAAAAACAGATGACCCGTGATATTTCTTTGAAAAAAAAAAGAGAATAAAAAAAAAAAAAAGTAGCATATAAATTTTACAGTTCACTCTTTATGAATGTTTGGTTTGTGTTTGCTCGGTACAGTAGATATTAATGTACCCCTCTACCAAATTTGGGAGGGTACATTGTACCCCTGTACGCCACTGCATCTTCCAAATTTGTATTGTACATTGGTGTAATCCCGTATTTCATTCATTGTCAAGTTCTTTCTCTCAGTGTTTCGTAAATAAAGTTACTATCAAACTTGCCCCAGTAAAAATACTATTCGGCCATCCGTCGCTCAGCTTGATTTCGATTCACTTAAAAGAGCAAAATAGGGAGACAGCAAAATTAACACTAAAGATTAAACCCAAAAGCATCTAAAAGACATCATTAGATGTCACATCATGTAAAATAAAATAAACAAATCATATCGCACGAGGATGCCACAACAACGGAAATTGAATTCCCCCATCGAGACTCTACATATCAAAAAAGTATATCAACCCGTATTGGCTCTCATTTCTTATTTAGCGCATGATTTCGCATTGCCGTAATTACGCCCGTGTTGTGATGTACCTGCCAGCAGGACGCACACGACATAAAGGCAGATAGTAGTCAGAACAAACGTCCGCGTAGCTCAATTGGTAGAGTGACTTATTCCGGAGTGAGGGCATCCGGGTTCGAATCCTGGCGTGGACAGAAATGACGGAGAAATTTACTTCGTTGTAATGGCGCCCGAACTATGCGGATGACCCGACCGTTCAAAATCTCGCATTGGTGTGATGTTATTTCCACACCGCGAGATAGTAAAAATAAGAGAATCCCTTCTCCAGCACTTCGAAAAAAAAAAAAAATAAGGGGGAGATGATGTAACGTACCAGGAGATGTGACGTACCTGCCCGAAGGACGCACACGACATAAAGGCAGATAGGAATCAGAATAAAACGTCCGCGTAGCTCAATTGGTAGAGTGACTTATTCCGGAATGAGGGGATCCGGGTTCGAATCCTGGCGTGGACAGAAATGACGGAGAAATTAACTTCGTTATAGTGTGTTCTGTTTCTGTTCCCTTGTGGTCAAGCATTGCTGCGAATTGTATGTAATCGCAAACTAAGCAGATATCGAATGGGTGATTTCTTGCAATGCGCAATTGTCGTGACAAAGTAATTGCTTTCCATCAAATCTCCTTTGTTAGTCAAGTTTGCGCAAAAGTCCTTTTATGGATGATGTACCGATTTAACTGTTCCCTCTCTCTCTATCGTGCAGGATGATTACTCGCCTGAGGTACCTTAGGCGATGTTTTGTATGCAATGTAAACATTCACTTAAAAGAGCAAAAGAGGGAGACAGCAAAATCAAAAGGTTTCTGTATCATTTATTGCAAGCATTTGGCAACAGGAAAAGCGGTTCTCATTAATCATGGCATGGGACCATGGTTCGTTTGCCATTTACATTCGGCATTCGCTCAGAGTCCATTCCAACCCATTCAAGGATTATTAAACAATTGGAGAAAAAGATATCTATCGCTCAGTTTACCACGCCTTGCCTATAAGTGATTAAATGGATGTGAATTGAGCGCACAAGGCATTGCGTGAGCTTCCATTGAAAATAATGGTAATCGCACTGTAACTGATGTAAGGTTTTCCGAAGGAGAGCCCTATAATTAACCTGTCTTTCTAGATGTTTCTCTTTTTATAGATATGTGCTCTGGAACGTGTCGATTTTTCGCGTGATATCGGTACAATTTCTTCGCTGCCTCACGACCGAAATAAACCAAATGACGTTGAAATATATCTTGTGTATTGAAGGTTTTCAGTGGTGGAGAATTATTTGCATTCCTTTTCGAACCCAAGGTTTTGTCTTCCATGGTTTGCGTTGCACGTACTGTTGTAGTGTAGTTTCCCACCCAATTTCACTGGACAAATTGGAAGAGAATTGATTAGTAGGCCTTGATTTCAGCGAGGCGAAAGAATAAAGGAAAGACAAGGGGAAAAAAAAACACAAATTGCAATTTCCATATTTTTTCTGTATTCCCGTGTGAGTGCTTGTTCTTACTCAGAAGCCACAATTAAATCTTTTGTTTCCTCTTGGAAATTTTATAGTTTCATTTTCTTTTCATTACATTTTCATTGATGTATTTACGGATATATAGCAGCATTTCTTCTTTTTCTTTCCTTTTTACGCTTCCCCTCTTCCTGCTTTCTGGTTCCCCGATATTGGAGGGGCAAACTGTTCTCTATCAAATTTAAATATTTAAAAAAAAAACTTTTTTTTAAGTTTGTATTACTTCCTTTTTCCTTTCCGCTGTTTCGGGGTGAAACAGAATTTTTCTTTTTGCTTCTTCTCGAACTCCCACCCCAAAGTGTGTGTGTGTGTGGGGGGGGGTTTACCTGCTATTGACGAGAGCTTTAAATTGATGTATATCACGACGGGATGTAAATATCACAGACCAAAGAAAAGTTAACCCCCCCCCCCCACTAACAACACACTTGCGGTTTAGCTTTTCTTTCATCTTGTGGTCAGATTTTAGCTTGCGCATGCGCAGATAGATTTTCGTAGCTACATCACATTTCATCGGTGTCAAGGTGGATTCTTACGTTCGTTTGAATTTAAATAATGTATAAGAAAAAATAATATTATTTTTAAAAACTTAAATAGTCGAAATACTTACTATTGCCGGCGCCATAGTTTAATAAACATTTACTTTTGTGACTCACATATCTCCTTTCATTGGTTTTACGACAATAACATTCATTAATCCACCTAACTAAGAATCACTCAATGACAGGAATTAGAAAACCTTATCGTTTGTTGCTGTGATTTAATTCCACTTAGAATGTGCCAGACTGTGGCTCAAAGTGGCCCGTGAGTGACGCGAATAAATACGTTGTACGTAAATAAATGTACACTCTGGAATCACTCGTTTTATTTCACACCCACAAAGACCATGGCATGCGAATGATGCGTGGCAGAAATGACCAACAGAGAGGTACTCTTTCAATTTTTGATTTCTTTTGTCAAAACCAAATTTTTAAAAGGAAATTGGTTATCTAAAATTTAAAAAATTCAGCTTATGGTTGAATGTAGCATAGTTTCCATGCTACTTCGAATTATAAATGGATTTTTAAATTTATTTCCACGTCAAGTCGTTAAAAAATTTTTATGACTGAATTTGAAAGTAAAATAATTTTAAAAATATTTAAAAAGCCCTGGAGGATGGCATTGGGGAAATACTTGAACTTACGCCGCTGGTGCCAATTGTCACTCTACGTTAAATCACTCGGATCACTCGATTTGCCCATTCCGATCCTAATGCGAACTGCCCAATGAGCTTGTCTGTTTTATTTATCCCGCATGCCACGCTCATGTGCAGTTATGTGGGAATGAATCATTTATGTGACAAGAGTAGATGTACCTACGGAGGATTTTACACATTTATAGAACGTTATTGATAAGAAATTACAGAAAATAAAATAAGTTCAAAGAACTAAAACTGGCAACAGAGTATGAGATGAACACGAAAGGAACATCTTGCCGCAGTTAAATACCGTCTTCTAAGAAAATGATACACGTAAACAAGCTGTGGATAGAAGATTTTGTTTTTGCTCTTTACAAAGAGAAATAGTCGTATTCTGTATTTAAAAAACGCTGTGAAAATCATGAAATTAGAATTTCTAAATGTAAAATACGCACTGTTATTAATAATAGTGGGAAAAATAGTCAAGCATGGCTTTTAACAGAAAAAAGAACACCAAACGGATATCCAAAGAAGGTATGTACTTTTACGACTATTTCAAAAGTAAGGTATCTGGTGTTAAAAGAAAATCCACCGATCCAGGGACCAATCGTTAAGTCTTTAAAAACCTCTGTATCAACTGTAAACAAGGTAATAAAAAATATTTTAAATAAAAAAAAAAACGTAGTTCGCCAATTTTTGCTTAGGCACAGCAGAACACGGTGTGGAATTATTTGTGTAAATCCCTTAGCCGGAGGCCAGTGAGAGTTTAGAGTGACTATTGATGAAGCATGGATATACATAAACGATGTCTTTTCAGAAAATGAGGCACAAGTACTCGGAGCTATTATAAGCCCAGAATGTTCTCAAAAACGAGTACATTTTGCTTATTTCTAAGTACCAATTTTTAACAGTGCAACGTCGAGACGATAGTCTATTTCCTCCCGTACTCGCTCCAGCATGTCTGTTGTCACTAACTCCACCGCAATAACATTACTTTTTCTTTGAGCTCATCCATTGTTGTAGACAATGGTGGCATGTACACAATATCCATAGCATACCTCCTAAAGAAGAAGTTGCACGGTCTAAGTTCCGGAGACCGAAGTGCACTGTTCCCTCTAAGCCGGGCGCGTGCGCACCGACACTTAACTTCTTCCGCGCATCTGAAATGTCTTCCACGTAGTAAGCATTTTAGATTAAAATTCCCAAATCCCTAATTAATTTTCATAAATCGAAAAATAACATTAAATAAATAAAATTCGGGCTTCTCAAAAGTCAAAACAACACTTTTATTAAATGCTGTTCGCCTCCTTCTAAGTTCGTCTCATTGTCCTCTTCATCCTGAAAGGCTTCTTGTAAAGTAGTAGCTCTATGCAATCATATAGTGAACGTGAGAATGAGGATTAGTGATTATACCCACGTCGAGAAAAAGTCAGATATTGAGTCTTTTCTCAAAACACATCAGCTCCAGCCAATCACAGCGAACTGTAACCAAGTTCATTGTACTAACTAATGCACCCACGCTAGTTGTGCTGGGGAAAGGCATTCCGGTCAGTTAAATTTAGCTACTGGTAAAAGGGTTTTGCTCGAAAGTTTGTCAAACAATAAGGCAGATTTCTTCCAACATCAAAGACGCTGAAAGACGCCTTGTGTTTGCGTTCAAGTTCGTTTTTGTGCCGTAATTTAATAATGTCTAAACGAAAGAATCAGAGTTGTTTAGAACCACTAAAAAAGTCTGTTGTTACTTCTGATTCTTCATGGTTGAAACAACTTACAGAAACCGAAACTGTTGATAGAAAAAACGGCAAAACGTGTAGAATTAGGCAGCGTTTTTAATTATACTGAAAGCACTGGCGTAGTGTGCAAGATCTGTTCTGAAGCCAAGTCTGCATGCGATTTTGCTGTTGGAAAAACCTGGAATTTTTGGAAAATGGACCATTTAAAGAGGCATATTGGTGCATAATTTTTTTTTTTAATTTAAAATCAATTACGGAAAGGACGGTGATAAAAATGGGGAATTAGAAAAAGTAAGGGTTCCAATCCAAGTTCCAACTTCTACTGCATTAGTAAGAGAAGCTGAGAAAATAAAATTTTTCGCCTAAGTGGTTTCCATGGCTTCCCAGCTCATTGGGTTAGGCGTACATTGACCATGGCCACTTAGAGGGAATATTGCCTAAGGTTCGATTGTCTCCCACTTCCGTACGTGCCATTTCCGTACAAAAGGATTTTTTTTTTATTGAAGGTTTAACAACCACCGTGAGCAACTTAACGAGCTATAAGCAGTCGCACGTCCTTAATTTAGGGTCACTGGTTCCAGGGAAGGGAGAGAACCAGTGCCGTAAGACATACACAACATCCATGCCTCACCGGGATTCGAATCCGGACCCCTTTGGGACGAATGATTAGAGGTAATCGCTTAGATCACTGCGCCACCGTGGCGGCCAAAAGGAATTATGTCCCATTTCCGTACGTAGCAAATCGGTTAGTGCCATTTCCGTACAGTTTTACCTGCGCCTGGTATCATACGAGGGGGAATCTAAGGACGAAAGTAAATGCTGATCCCCTTTCGAGTTTCTCCGACGTCATAGAGATCACCATTCATTGTTTTCGTCAACCGATAGGCGCTCATGATAGGGTAAGTGAAAAAAGCAATAAAAACTGAAGAGTAAACAGGATGTCCATTAACTCCATCTTTACAATCTTCAGCATTCGTCGCAGATGTTTAATTTCAAAACCGAGGAAAAAAACTGGTTTTCTTTTTAATATTTTGTTCAAAGCTGCCGTCAAAAATTCCGGGCTATTTCTTTAACCAGTTTCGTATAAAATTTCCCACAAAAGATGTAAAATCTTTTTCGTAAGGCTAGAAGTTCCAATAGACGTGAACCCTACCACAGTGGGGAGACGGAGGGAGGGGGGGCGATCAGTACTCACCTGATCCTCTGTCTTCCTTCACGCATATCTCACTGCTCACGGATCACCACGTCTGTGTACGCAAATCGCACTAGAGCACCTGAATGTGTACGGAAATGGGACAAAAATTCATTTGTACAGAAATGGCACGTACAGAAGTGGGACGACACCTTGCCGAAGTGGCCAACTGTAGAGCACCAAGTCATGACGTCCACTGCAACCAATCCATTAGCAAGGGAGCACTTCGTTGAAGGCCACCCCGGTGGCGCAGTGGTCTAAGTGATGGCTCCTGATCATTCGTCCGGGAGGGGTCCGGGTTCGAATCCCTTTGAGAGATGGTTGTTTGTGTTTGTCTTTCGGCACTGGCTCTCAATGTGTTACTTGTCCAACACTGGCTCTCTGTGTACATTGGTCATTTAGCACACTGTAAAAACCATGTCTGATGTGTTCTTGTTCACAATGTGTTACTTTATCAACACTGTCTATCTCTGTGTAAACTGACCACTTGGCAAGCTGTAAATCATGTATGATGTGTACTTGTTGATGTGAAATATCTGTATCCTGTCTATGTCTGCCTGTTTTTCATGTCTCTGTACCGCCGCGCAGGTGGCGCAGTGGTCTAAGCGATGGCTTCTGATCATTCGCCCAACGGAGGGTCTGGGTTCGAATCCCGGTAAGGCATGGATCTTGTGTTTGTCTTTCGGGGGTTTATTCACTGAGTTCCTTCTTCACCCATGTACACAGCTGAAGTTGTAACACAAAAATGTCTATGCTGTATATATCTGTTAACCAAATCCACTATATTTTCAAGATATACTGTATGTCAATAGATACGTCAACCAAATTCAATAAATAATTGAAAAAAAAAAAACCTAAAAAAAAAAAAAAAAAAAGAAACACTTCGTTGAGGAAACGGTGCAAATGAGGCAGCCCCACAACGACAGTGGAGCCCTCTCATGGTGACTTACTAAAACCCGGAGATTTCCTCTTTCATTTGGTGTCTGCCCAGGCCATACACGTTGGATATGTATGGAGTTATGCTCTTCTGAAATCAGATGAATCATTTTGAATTACCATATGTATCTCAATTTTTCAAAAGCTATCCAAGTTTTCTGTGAACTCTCCGTTTTTTTGTCTTTCGCCAGATTTCCATTGGATGTTAGATCTGGCGCAGACAACTGAAAACGCTTAGTATTATGTTTTTTCTTTTACGGTAGTTGCATCAGTTGTAGAATGACTATTAGTCGTTACCATTGATTTTTCTTCATTATATTCAGACATGCTTTTCTCATTTAAGTCATGTATGTGGTCGTTCATATTTCTTTCCTCATTTGAAATGACGACAATGCCATCTGTATATCGTAAGTGATTAAGCCTTTGAAATACCTGTATTGTTCCCAATTAAGATTTTTAAGGACATTTTAAAATGCTATAGGGAATAGCTTAGTTAGGAAATATCTTTGTTTTATGGCTTTTTCCTGTTTAATCTCTTTCATTTTGTTATTTAGACTCACTCTTGCAATATCCCTCTTATTAAATCCTCACAAGTTCTCTGCTGACTACTCATTTAACTGATCTGCCGTACTTAGCATTTTATGCCATTTCCTTCTCTACCTTCGGTACTAATCTCAGTAACTAAACTGAGCAGAGACTTAAAAATTATTTCCATAAGTGGAATTGAAATCAAAAAATTGCTTCAAATTGAAAGACGACATTTCTATTGTGTACCATTTGCATTCAATCATTTCAAAAAGAGTGATGTCAGATTGGAAACAAAACACGCTGTACAAAATAGAGGAAAATCTCTATTCAGGGAAACGTAGTTTTCAGGTTCGATAATTCTTGCGAATTCGTTCAATAGAAGCTTATCCACTGGAAGAGCTTTGCAGATTGTTTCCGATTGTAAAATCCTTTTCTTCACGTTTGAAATAAGTTCCCTCAAATTCTGTTTTTAAGTACATGTTAGAACGCTGTAGAAGAGAATATTTATGCTAATTTGTTTAAATATGTTTAAAATGTAAAAATTGGGGTTATCGAAACAACCAAATTACATTCGCTTAAATGTACTCCGTCAATATTATTTTGATGCACGCATAAAAAATGTGATCTGATTTGTTAAGATACACTCTCCTCCGCATTTGGGGGAAAAAAATCCCAAATTTTACGTCATCATTCCCCTAACCACCGCGTATTATAATTACTATACCTGGTTCTCTTTGAATGGTCTGTACATGTGTTTTACTTAAAAGCTGTGGCACTGTCATAGTCTATCGTCTTTGAATAGATTATACTTAGCGATTGCGTATCGTCTTTGAATAGATTATACTTGGCGATTTAATTTTCCTGATTGCGTACGTCTTCATAAAAACAACAACAACAGAAAAACAAAATAAAAACCAGTTGGGCTCAGTTCTGATTGAGTCGTCAGTTTGGAACATAAGACTACGATTTACAGTACGAGTTCGATCAGTGTGCTAGATTTTGGTTTTGCCGCGCCTGCTTTCGGGCGTTCTCGATACTCTCTAGTTCGTTGCGCTGCAGTCTTCTTGGGCTTCTTAAATTCCTTAACACTTGCTTTTGCCTCGCTCGTTTAGATTTTCTCTACTTTTGCTTGCGTTCATTCTGCGAATTCCGCAGCATTGTCGAAAATGTCAACCCGTTACAATTTTTAAACATTTTAGTTCAAAACCATTGCGATATGTTCTTTATATATTTGAATAGATCTTGTCGAGAGCTTTAAAACGATACCACGCACAGTAGTTTTGCACCCACGGTTGTGCGATATTGTCAAAAGTGTTCACCGGTTCACAAGAAAACAATATTTAAAATGTTCAGTTCAAACCACTGCGAAATGTTATTTGAATAGATCTCGTCGAGAGTTTTAAAACGATACCACGCACAGTCGTGTTGCGGTTGCCAAGACAGACTCAGTTAAACGCAGCGGCACACCCATTTTAGAATAGAAACAGGCCCATTAAAGATAGAAGAACAATACTTAGAAGACAACACTATACGCCCAGAAATATTGCATCATCTCCCCCGCGCACAGGGAGAGAAGGGAACGTCGCGCACACGATGTATTGCGCAGTACGCGGATTGGAATCTATGCTGTTTATGAATATGCTAACATGATTAGAGTTTTTTTGTTTTTTTTTTATCAGATGTTTAACGACCACCGTGAGCAACTCAGTTGGCTATAAGCCGTCACCCGTCTCTAATTTAGGGCCACTGGTTCCAGGGAAGGTAGAGTGCCAGCGCCGTAAGACAAACACAACATCCATGCCTCACCGGGATTCGAACCCGGACTCATCTCGGACAAAAAACCAGAAGCCATCGCTTAGACCACTGCGTCACCGGAGCTGCCACGATTAGTGTACGGCAATTGGGACCTATTTTTGTCACAGGTGGTTGGCCGTAAGTCGCCCCATACTATCCGCGGAGTTAGACGTAGTGCTACGTCAAAACACTGTTGGACGTTTTACAATAAATTAATATCCAACAGGTTACACGTTTAGTCGCCAAGAATAATCCATTCAAAGACGATAGACTGTGACAGTTGTCTAAAAAGCTGTTGGACTTCACTGAGTTGTCTTTCAGTGATTTGAGAAAGTGAATTAACTTTCTCTTTTGAGTATGTGTATTATGTCTTAAAAGCAATTAGATTCTAAAGTGTATTGACAGCCTTTCTACACTATCTAACAACAAGTAATTGGACACCTGTGATAGCAAAGGAAAACGAAGTTTATTCACCTTCAATAATTGGTGGAGCCTCCACGAGCGGCGTTTACAGCTGCGACCCTCCGAGGCATCTCAACCAGGCGTTGTACGACGGCTAGCGGTATTTTCTTCCACTCAGCTTAGAGAAGACAGGTCAGTTCCTTCACCGATTTCGGATGGTGGGGGCAGCCTTTAAGTCGACGCTCAACTCGTCCCAGAGGTGCTCGATAGGGTTAAGGTCCGGGCTCTACGCAGTCCAGTCCATTCGATTAACCTCATTGTAACCATACCAAGCCATGGTGGACCTCGCAACATGACAGGTGGCATTGTCATCCTGAAAGTAACATGGGTCCACCCCGTAAAACTGTCACAACGTAGGAAGCGCATGGTCATCCAAAATGGTGCAGTAGGTCTCGGCATTGAGTCTACCAGGAATTGCGACCAAGGGCCCCGTACCATACCAGGAGAAACACCCCCATAGCTTAATTCCACCGCCGCCGAACTTCACAGTTGGCACAATACATTCCGGCAGGAGGCGTTCTTTAGGCAGACGGCAAACCCAGACCCTGACATCCGAACAGTAGAGGGTTAACCTTGATTCGTTGCTCCAGAGAACCTGTTTCCACTGTTCAACGGTCCACTGTCGACGTTCTTTGCACCACGTTAGCCGAGCAGTGCTATTGGACTTGGTGATCAAAGGCTTGTGGGCGGCAGCACGTCCATGATAACCGAGCAGATGGGCTTCCTTACGGAT
Organism: Macrothele yani; assembly: GCA_039090855.1. NCBI lineage: Eukaryota > Metazoa > Arthropoda > Arachnida > Araneae > Macrothelidae > Macrothele > Macrothele yani. The sequence continues at coordinate 31,846,445 of CM076989.1, read as the reverse complement.
GGCATTCATCGAAAGAACACTCCCGGATGCCTGTTGAAACTCCTCGCGGATGTGGCCCATCGATTTGGTGCGGTTCTTCCGAATTTCTCTGGCCAGCACCTGTCGGTCTCTAACTCCAAGGTTTGTGGGTCTGCCGATTCGGGGCACATTCCGACAGTCACCTCTCATCTTCCACTTGCCAATCACGTAGGCCACTGTCTATTTTGGGTACTTCAACTCGCTGGATATGTCACGTATGGATCAGCCATTTCTGTGATGCCCGACGATTACACCTTTCTCGAAATCAGAGAGCTCCGAACTGCATGGCATCTTGCATGCGACTGGTTGTGTTGTTGTTTCCCACACGATATTTAACGGCGGCGGCCGTGACGTGTATCAGGACCGCAGATATCGTCGATTGCAGGGGTGTCCAATTACTTGTTGGTAGATAGTGTATAAGTTACCCATAAAATGGTGAATCAATTTTTCCGTGTTCTTAGATTGTGTTTAAAGCTACGAAACTTTTATAATCAATTGCATTTAATTTCCTTGTACGGGTAGTTAATAGTAGTTAAATTCTTACATGGTAGTTAAGAGTAGCTGAATTCTTACATGGCAGTTAAGAGTAGTTGATTTCCTTGTACGGGCAGTTAAGAGTAGTTGACGTACCTGCCAGCAGGACGCACACGACATAAAGGCAGATAACAATCAGATGAACGTCTGCGTAGCTCAGTTGGTAGAGCGACTTGTTCCGGAATAAGCGGACTCGGGTTCGATTCCCGGCGTAGACCAAAAATGACGGAGAAATTTACTTCGTTATATGGGATTTCGTTAAGTGTTATTTCATTTTTGCCACAAAAGTTGACCAAACTGAACAGAATGCATACATTCGATTTTCAGCTTCATTTTGAATTGCTCTTTGCGATAAAATAAATGTTCATAACGACATACACAACGTGCACATTTAAGTGCTGGGTATTGTGGAAACCAAAATCACATTACTCGTTCATTTAATAACCTCGGTTTTAAACGTGTGGCTTTCTTCCTCTGAGCATGCTATTGTGTGTTACTTGAGTCAAGCTAACATTGCGCTAAGGACCTGAAATATTCCGAAACGGGATGTGACTAATTGGGGAAGTGAACCCTCTTTTATCCGCCACCCTTTCCATTTTGCATCACTAGCTTGTTCCGAACGCGTTGCGTCAGCTCCTCCTGCAAAAGCGAACTCCCACTGTAGTATTTCAGTCAAGTAATCCCGCTGTCATCTATGGCTTGTCACAGGAGTCGACGCTTGGATAGCTGCGAAAGAGACAAGCCATTTGATCCTGCCTTCTCCCTGCCTCTGCCGTGTCCCCCAGTCCCACAGTCCTTCCCAAGCCGCACGTGTCACCCCCAAAAGGCCGGGGGATCATTATTAAGGCAAGCAGAAGCCACGGCAGTGACGTCACTCTGACCTTTGATTTAACTGAATTTTAAGTAGGACACAGAAAGAGAATAATGGATGAATCCCTGTGCATAGTCAAACAACCACTTTTATGTAACATACAGCTTGCTATGAGAAAGTTTCATTTTGAATTTGATATTACTTTCATGTTTGACTTTCCGCTAAAACATGTGCACAGTCGAGTTTCTTGGATAAAAATTCATTCTTTAAATCGCAATGGGGGTAATACGTAGAATAAAAGATTCAGTCTTTCCTTACAACTTTGAAAAGAAAATGTGTTTTCATACCACTAGCCGTTTTTATTCTAACTCTGCAGCGATAATATATTGCTTTTATATTTAAAACTCTAAATTGTCGTCCTTATTTTTGGCAATGCAATCGTCCAAATATGGAGCACATAACAAACCTTGAATCAAATCTGTTACATGAATCCCAGCCTTTTGGTTTGAATCAAATACTCCAGTTCTTCAAATTTACGAGCGCATGCCCTAATTCCTATTACACGTCCTCTGCTTCTTTCATATGATTCAGTTCGAACATATGTTTTGACCCATATTCCCAAACTTCGTACTTACTTGAGCTGATTTTGATAAGGGCTCCAATACCTGGTTCCTAGCCCCTTTAACTGCAAGTCAGTTAAGGAGTTAAGAAGCAGATCTAAGAAGAGAGAGAGACTGAGACTGAGGGACTGAGATGAATCCAGAATCCCGAAGTCTCTCTTCTGAGTGAACCGTTGCGCAAAGCAACGCCAGCAGGCATTCGTATTAAATAGTTCTTCTCATTGGAAAAACGAACACTCTCGAAGACCTGATTGCGTTATGCCGTTGGACTGTGTGATGTATATATACAATTTAATATTCATTCGATCCAGTTTATTCGCGTAGGTAAGACGTTTCCCATTATGTAAAGATGTAAATAAACATTCCGTTAACCATTGTTAGTGAAAATATTACGGGCGAATGCTTATAGCCCATTGAGTTGCTCACGGTAGTCCTTAAACCGTCAGTAAAAAAAAAAAAAGAAACACGAACCTGGACTATTGTCCTTACTGAAGTGGTTGAATGAATTTGTCAATCAAATAAAGTTTACATTTGTTGTTTCATATGAGTTTATCGGAAACAATCTGAAAAGCTCTTCCAGCGGATAAGCTTCTATTGAACGAATTCGCAAGAATTATCGAACCTGAAAACTACGTTTCCCTGAATAGAGACTTTCCTCTATTTTGTACAGAGTGTTTTGTTTCCAATCTGACATCACTCTTTTTGAAATGATTGAATGCAAATGGTACACAATAGAAATGTCGTCTTTCAATTTGAAGCAATTTTTTGATTTCAATTCCACTTATTTATTATTTAGGCATTAATACATTCCCAAATGCTAGCGGAACTTTATCATTCTGAAATAAAGATCTAAAAATGAACGCACGTATTCAAGGTTGCAACACTCCCGATTATACCATCTACAAAACAAGATAGATTTGGTAGCACAAATACAAGAACTTAATATTAATATTCTGATTTAGCTAAATATTATCAGACATCTGAAATCTTTTATACTTTTTTTAACTATTAAAAGAAGAAGAAAAGAGAAAACAAAACGAAGAAATACCACCCACTATATTTATTCTGCTGGACGTCCAAATTACTAAAGCTCCCCCTCACCCATATCACATTTGGTCCGGTTGTCAGGCAGGAACCACCTCTCCCCTGTAATCTCGGACGTACTTTATGGACGGCCCCTTACTGCAATGTGTGTGGTAATCGTGATTAACTATTTGTGTGCATTAAATTAGGCTGTGGTTGTGATTTTGAGTAGACTTCGTTCATCAAGTTTAGAATACGATTTTTTCCTGGGTTCATTAAATCAGGCTATGATTTAGTCTAAAATTCATTAAAGTAGGCTATCATTAAATGTGAAATCGGAGTCTTGGTAGAACTCGGAGATTTCTTTAAACGGTCAGACAAGCTGCATTTTTTGTTATAAGATGGGCGCCGTAAACGATATTTCATTGAACACTTGTTCCGAAGGCTCCCCATTCGTCTGCTCTGTCTGCCAAGCACCAATTAAAATATGAGAAGAATCCAGTCATGGCTGTTTGTTCCTCTTAGCAGAATCCGAAACGGGTCGAAAACTGTTTCTGGTTTTGCAGCAAAATATGCTTTCTACGTCTGAGAGAAAACCCGAGAAGCTATTAACCCTTCGGTTCAGTCATTCACCCGAGTCATATGAACGCAATTAAAACCGGGTCATCATCGCAAATGGCCGGTGGACCAAGGAGAGGGAGCGTGGAGGAGGGCTACAAGAAGACGGAGGGAGGGTGGGAGGGCGCCAGCCTACTCGACATTGCTCCTTTGCCCTCCGCGAAGCACGACATGTCGTGACGAAACATCTTTTGAATTCAACACGACCACACGACCCTACTTTGCAATACAGGAAAAACATCACAATACCAACGCGTAAAAAATAAATGCGCCTCTCGCCAGTTCGTGCGTCGCATCTCATGCAGAACTTTGTTTTTGTTGACTCCTTTTTTGGGCGAAAATATGTATTACTCTCTGATCTGATGCCCTTTGGAAAACTAAGCATGAAGCTCTTTAAGACGGGCCACTTATTTCTGAGTGGCAATAGCTCAATCGAAGAAGAAAAACATTTTTTTTTTTTTTTTTTTTTTTGTAATAAGTTCTCCTGTTTGAGCAAAGGCTTCCTATGGTAGAAAACAAGAAAAATGCCGGAAATAAACTATATTAAATTTTTAATACCCATGCCCTCCACCCTTTTCAGGACGTAGCCAAGAGAAGTGTGCTAGAGATCCGAACCTCTCCCGAAAATTTTCACCTGCAGCATTTTTTTATTGTTTTTATAGTCGTTTCAAAATACAGTAACTCGTTTATAACCCTACGTAATTTTCTGTATTGGATCCTTTTATTTTCAACATCAGGTGATCAGTTTTGGAAATATTTTCAGATAACTGCAAGAAATCTTCACATCTCTGTTACGACATTTTCTGCCTTACCACACATGCCGACATCTTATTTAGATGTAAATAGACAAAGTCATCGCTCATTCCACGCTTTTCTTTAACACACAGCAACCGAAAAATTGTGTTTCGACACCGCTGGGATCGAACCCCAGATCTCTCGATAACTATCTGAGTGCGTTCGCCTTACGCTACAGTGGCCAACAATCCACGGCGCTATGTGTGTTTATCTGTCAGCATTTTTTTTTTTTTTTGATTGGAGGTTTAACGACCACCGTGAGCAACTCAATGGGCTATAAGCAGTCACCCGTCCTTAATTTAGGGTCACTGGTTCCAGGGAAGGGAGAGAGCCAATGCCATAAGACAACATCCATGCCTCACCCTGATTCGAACCTGGACCCCTTTCGGACGAATGATTAGAGGCCATCGCTTAGACCACTGCGCAACCGGGGTGGCCACAAATTTGCAGCGATACATTTCGCGGTCGGCATCTGACTTCATAAATTCGCAGGGATGGGCTCAGCAACTGTGACGTCTCCATCTGCTGGGGCTTAACAGCACAAGCTATTTCATTTTAGCTAATAAATCCAATATATAATATCCCTATAATATATATTATCTCTATATAATATATAATATATCTCGCCCTTATTGAGATTTGTCCTAATTAAAATGTCAAAGTGTTTGATGAAGATTTGTTCATTATGTGAAAAATTATTATTACCCAGTAAGGCGAAATTATGCACTTTTCCTATTACTTTAAGTGATGCAATTTCATGCCAGTTTACGATATTGATCTGAAATTTAATTAAATTTGTCATCCATTAAGGAGTAACCAACTGCTTTTGTAGCTAGCAAAAAGAAAGTTGCACTTAGATCGTAGCTCGAGAATGAAACAATGAAAATAATGAACAATTCTTGCAACATATGTGACGTATTACGGAGCAGAAGTAGTGTCAAGACGACAAATCTGCGCCGATGCATTTTGTCCGTGTAGCTTAGTCGGTTAGTACAACTCACTCTGGAGCGAGGAAACGTGGGTTCGATATTATCACACCAACAAATTCCGGTTTTCACATTAGTGTCCGAACTCAAAAATGGATCTACTGCCATTGGGTTCTTCGAAAACTTTGTGATGTGCTTTCCACACATCGTCTGCAATTAATGGAAGGTTTCTTCTCCGCTTCAAAACAAAAAAATAAAAATAAATAAAAAAATAAAGGAAGAGATGATGTGGTGTACTAGAGAGGTGAAGCATGTGTCAAGACGACAAATCTGTAGCGATACATTCCGTCAGTGTAGCTTAGTCGGTTATAGAACAACTGGCTCGTTACTGTGTGACGTACTACAGAGGTGAAGCACGTGTCAAGACGACAAATCTGTAGCAATACATTCCGTCGGTGTAGTTTAGTCGGTTAGAACAACTGGCTCGTTACTGTGTGACGTACTACAGATGTGAAGCACGTGTCAAGACGACAAATCTGCAGGGATAATACCGCGCGTGTAGCTAGTCGGTTAGAACAACTGGCTTGTTACTGTGTGACGTACTACACAGGTGAAGCACGTGTCAAGACGACAAATCTGTAGCAATACATTCCGTCAGTGTAGCTGAGTCGGTTAGAACAACTGGCTCGTTATTGTGTGACGTACTACAGAGGTGAAGCACGTGTCAAGACGACAAATCTGCGACGATACATTTTGTAGGTGTAGCTTAGTCGGTTAGTACAACTCACTCTGGAGCGAGAAAACGTGGGCTCGATATTATCACACCAACAAATTCCGGTTTTCACATTAGCGTCCGAACTCAAAAATGGATCTACTGCCATTGGGTTCTTCGAAAACTTTGTGATGTTCTTTCCACGCATCGTCTGCAATTAATGAAAGGGCTTCTTTGCTTCAAAACCAAAATAAAAAAAAAAGTAAAGGAAGAGACGATGTGGTGTACTAGAGAGGTGAAGAACGTGTCAAGACGACAAATCTGCAGCGATACATTCCGTCACTGTAGCTTAGTCGGTTAGAACAACTGGGTCGTTACTCTGTGAAGTACTACAGAGGTGAAGCACGTGTCAAGACGAAAAATCTGCAGCGATACATTCCGTCAGTGTAGCTTAGTCGGTTGGAACAACTGGCTCGTTACTGTGTGACGTACAATAGAGGTGAAGCACGTGTCAAGACGACAAATTTGCAGCGATACATTCCGTCAGTGTAGCTTAGTCGGTTAGAACAACTGGCTCGTTACTTTGTGAAGTACTATACAGAGGTGAAGCACGTGTCAAGACGACTATACTGCAGCGATACATTCCATCAGTGCAGCTTAGTCGGTAAGAAAAACTGGCTCGTTACTGTGCGACGTACTACAGATGTGAAGCACGAGTCAAGACGACAAATCTGCGACGATACATTCCGTCGGTGTAGCTTATTCGTTCGGAGGAACTCACTCCGGAGATGAGACGCGGGTTCGATCGTCGTCAACGACCAATTTGGGTTTAACACGTATATGAAATAACACAAGCCAACCTAATTGATTTGATAGCCCCTAATAGTACTTTTTGGCGATGAATGTGTAAGAACTTAATCGTTAAAATATCAATTTTCCATCAGATTTAATTTTTTTCCCTCATCGACGTGAAACTAAAGTTTAAAGAAAATCTGTAGCCTGCTTGTCAATGGGAGCTGTAATTCCTGTTAAATTTGCGTTTTTGAGATGTTTCATTTCTCACTCAACTCAGGAAGCTTTTATCTGCAGTATAGTTTATTGATTACACATTCGCTTATTTGTGAAATCTAAATAAAAGATGCCAACTTAAACTAAAACGCAGAAGAAAGGAGGAAAAGCTGTTTTCACATAGCTTTACTTAACGGCATCCCGAACGAAAAATAGTGAGAGAAGGAAAAGCGAAAAGGTGCACTTCGATTGCTCAACTTTTCATTTATTTTCTTTCTTTCTTTTTTTCAAAGATAACGTAGAGGAAAAGGCGCATGGTGATAAAAAAAAAAAAAAAAAAAAACGTGTGATGAAAATCTGCTTTCCCTAGAAATTGTGGCCTAAGCAGCTTCGTTTTTTCCCTATACTGAAGGCCGGCCCTAGAAAAACTGCTTTCGAACAATACTATATTTCGCTGAAGAGGCTCCTCTACATATAAATGAAGCTGCAATGCTGCTATGCTAAATATCAGAGTGTGAGTGTAGTAATAACAAGTTAGTAAAAACACGAAATGTATTGATTATGATACGCTTTCCAACATACCGGGAAATCATTTATCAAGTTATGAGAACAATGGCTGTGAAATAAATCTCGCTCCTGTGCCCTGACCTTTGACCCTATTTCGACGATATTCAACAGAACCGGTTCAGTATTCCTGCGGAACAACATATTAAAGTTTTGTCGCAATCGAAGCATTTTTACGTAAGTTGTGACGCATACGGGTGATGGAATGGATCCCGCTCCTATATGTCCTGACCTTTGACCCCATTTCGTCCATTTTCAATAGGATTCGTCCCCAGATTGTCCCCTACGACATACTCAAATTTCATCGAAATCGAACCATTTTTACGCGAGTGATCGTGCTGACGGACAGACATCCAGACAAAGCTAAAGCATATACGCTTCTTCAACCTACGGTTGGAAAGCGTAAAAAATGAGTGGCGTGAATTCATGGAAAATTCATGAAAATAACGTGCAGCAAAGTTGCCAGTAGGTGCCCGTCTTTGAACGAAATTTCTGTTTCTTCTAACTTCAGTATTTTGACAGAATTTCCGTGGTCAGCGATGCCGTTTATTTCAGAAAAGTTCGTTTCCAGGTTTTCCGTATTTATACAGAAATTCGCAAAATCTTTGGTTTTGACTATTCCACCCTTTTACGAATTCTTTCTCTTTGCCCCTGGTGGATTTCGAACCATGCGTGCTACGGTTGAGCTGGAAAGTCTCGTAATGTATAGTCACGTATAAAGTAGAACTCTAATCGCGCGATGATAAAATGTTTTTTGTTATTAATGTGGGTTTATCAGTTATTTTATTTTCTGTTAGAGCTGATCATTTTTCTGAATATGTTTTTAATAATTTTATTTTTTCTCTGGGAGAAATTACAAATCACGAATTCTTTTCATCGTGATTTCTCGAAACACTATAATTTTTCCATTTAATCGTCTTTACTTCACTCCTTGAAATATTATCTATTGTACTATTCATTCAGTTAAACTCGTAGCACTCTAACTTTGAAGTCTTAAGCACCCGATAGCTAGCATACAAAACATTTTAATTATACACTGAGCTAAATTAGATGACCGAACGGCCAGAGGAGAGAAGACTTCAATTACTCGCATAAATGGTCTTTATTTGTTGATCCAGAAAATGCATAAACATGCTATACGGTTCTTCAAATTAATTAAAGACGATCACATCCACATCAGTTATTAAACTGAACTTTTATCAACTTAAGTTCGAATTGTTTACATCCAACAACAGCAATTTCTGGCATATTCCACATATCATATATCACAACTACGCAAACCACACCACCACCTGTTTTCGCTGCTTCTTCAACATTATACACGGTCGAGTCACATTATTGTTACCACCAGCTAATATCCAGAGTAACCGACGTGTACAGCACGGACAACAGCTAAACGAGCTGGGAGTGACTCAATAAGGTGCTGGAAGGTGTTCACAGGTATGTGGAGTGGAGCCATCCTGACTGCAGTGCATCTGACAGCTGCTGGAGGGTGCGTGCTAGAGGATCCATAGAGCGAACAACACAATCGAGGTGGTCCCACAGATGCTCAATTGGGTTTAAGTCTGGGGAATTAGGGGGCAGGGAAGTAATTTGAAGTTTCCATCGTGCTCTTCCAACCACTCTCGGACGTTTCTAACTGTGTGACGCGTCGCATTGTCGCGCTGGAAGATACCATCCGCCCCAGGGAAGACAATCAGCATGTATGGGTGCACGTGGTCTGCAAGGATGGATTCATAACGAATTCGGTCCATAGTGTCTTCCACAGGTATGAGTGGATCCAAGGAATGCCACGAAAACATTCCCCAAACCATAATACTGCCCGCACGAGCTTGTGTTCTTCCAGCAATGGTTGAAGAGTGTTTGTTCTCCGATGGTTATCGCCTTATACGCCAACCTCCATCCTTTCGATGAAGCAGAAAACGTTACTCATCGGAGAAGGCAGTCCATTGCCAATCAGCGGAGGTCCAATTCCGATACTGCCGTGCAAATGTAAACCTTTTCTGCCGATGCACCTTCATTAGCATAGGTGCAGTGATCATCCGTCTGCATCGGAGCCTCATACTCAGCAGGGTTCGCTGAATTGTCGTTTCAGACACACTTCCGGTAGCTCCCTGGTTCATTCGGCCAGCGAGCTGCTCCACTGTAACGTGCCGATCGGCCCTCACGCACCTTCGCAGCCGACGTTCACCTCTCACATCAATGGCACGTGGTGCTCCTCAGTTTCCACGTCCCTTAATCGCAATGGTGCCATTTCTCCAATCACGATGCACTTTAACCACAGCAGCACGCGAATAGTTCACAAACTGAGTTGTTTCAGAAATACTGCTACCCCTGGCCCGAAAGCCGATTATCATCCCTTTTTGCAAATCTGGTAAACCGCTCCTTTTATCCATGACAGCAACGAGTGATATGTTTTCAGAGTGCTTACAGCGCACCTTACATACCCTCCAAGCTAGCTCACGACACGTGCCTTCTTTTATTGGCTATGCGTTGTTGACCTCAAAAGTAGGAGATGGTCACATTAACGTGACTCGAATGTATATGTCTCTATAATAGCTTTTGACTTAAAGGTTCCACAGACTGATACATATACATCATACAATTACCTGTACAATTAATAATTTAAGTATCCAGTTTCTTACGGTAACACAATATAAAATAGCTGGTGTACAAAATGGGGGAGAAGAGAAGGAACATTCGGTGCCACAATAACCAGAATTTCATGAGATTTTCAATTTCACCCACAATATCCGATCTCGCTTCAGAACTTCAGAATCAGGTCCTCCGATATACGATTGAAATTTAGTTAATCAAACTTCAATTAATTCCACCTAATTGTTCCTATAAACGGAAATTTTCCGTTATATGGATAAGGAAAAAGTGAGAAAAGAATTTCTCCGTTGATATACGAAAGGACTTGCGGACAAATTTCTGAAAATTCCGAATTTTCAGTTAACACCTCTTAAAAGCGGTAATTTACCGTAAGTATACGAAAGGAATTGTGGAAATATTTCTGAAATTTTCGAATTTTCAGTTAGCATCTCTTAAAAACGCCAATTAACCGTAATTATACGAAAGGAATTTTCAGTTAACACCTCTCAAAAGCGGAAATTTACTGTAAAAATATACGAAAGGAATTGTGGCAAGGTTTCTGAAAATTTCGAATTTTCAGTTAGCATTTCTTAAAAACGCCAATTTACCGTAATTATACGAAAGGAAGTTTCAGTTAACACCTCTCGAAAGCGGAAATTTACCGTAAAAATATACGAAAGGAATTGGGGTAAAGTTTCTAAAAATTCCGAATTTTCAGTTAGCACCTCTTAAAAACGCCAATTTACCGTAAATATACGAAAGGAATTGTGAAAAGGTTTCTGAAAATTTCAAATTTTCAGTTAGCATCTCTTAAAAACGCCAATTTGCCGTAATTATACGAAAGGAATTGCGGAAATTCTGAATTTTCAGTTAACACCTCTGAAAAGCGGAAATTTACCGTAAAAATATACGAAAGGAATTGCGGAAAGGTTTCTGAAAATTCCGAATTTTCAGGAATTACTTCTTAAAAACGGCAGTTTGCCGTAAATATACGAAAGGAATTGCGGAAAGGTTTCCGAAAGTTCCGAATTTTCAGTTAGCATCTCTTAAAAACGACTATTTATCGTCAATATAAAAAAAAAAGATTTGCAGAAAGGTTTCTGAAAATTCGGAATTTTCCTGGCATACGAAAAATCGTGAAATTGGGTTTTTTTTTCCGCATCAGAAATACGTTTCGTTAATTCACGAAAGGAATCACGGCAAACGGCTCGTGAATTATATTTTTTTACAGTGTACAAACAGTCTAACGGATGGATTAACAATCACTTCCTAAGATGTCACCTGCACCGCTTTTAAACACCGAAAACTCTGGACGTATAAAAGAAAGTGATTCAAACTACATTCTTCATAACATAACATTTGGGAATTTTGGAAAGAACAGAAAGCTTGTGGAAAAACATTAGTTCTGCCGACATTATAGAAACAATTTATTGTACTACTAGTGTTACCTGCAAAAGATTACGTCAAAAAATGCGACTGTGCGTTTGCCGACAAAGAAGAGATTATTGTTTTTCGAAAATATAGGTTTTCGAAAAACAATAATCCAACATGTAGAATTGCTGTACCATGAAAGTCAACTAAGGCGTGAAAAGAAAGAGCCATTTTGCGAAGTACAAGCCGGTTAAAAACGTATGATAAAAGTATCAGACGAAGGTTGTTTTTTTTTTCTAAGAAGATGTCGTGTACTAAGTACTAAGAGTTTTGGTGTTTAGGTGTTACGAGCGAAACATAATAGAAAAGGATGAAATAGTCTAAGATATGGATCAACAACGCTTAAATAGAAAATTGAATTGTTTACGAAATAGGCGGAAAGAATGACCCTACTAAAATTTTGGAAATTACGATGATCGTTTCCTTATAATCTAGATCTAGAGGTCAAGATTCGGAGGGCGGTGCTGAGAAAACATAACCCGCAGGAAACTGAAAATTTAAAGTATGGTATTACATGAGTCCTTAATGCAAATTTCTCATCCGGAACGAAGAACATCAACAAATGAGAGGGTACTGTAGGAGCATTGAAAGATACGAAACACTTTTTTCCTTCTTAGAATGTGAATGGTTGAAGCAGGTAGATACTACAACATTTTTTTTTCTTAAATACTGCGTTTGGAACAAGGAATGTAGGAAAAACCCATTACAAAAAATCAGAAGCTTGATGGAATGTGGGATATGATAACTTTTCGGGAGAAAGGGTAAATGGAAATCTTATGCACTTTTTGAAGAACTCTTAAGAGATCCAGTATACAGATTTTGATTCCGGAACTCTGCTGTGAACACCTGAGGCAAACGATCTGAATATCATAGATTGCCTAAAGTTTATATCGAAATAGAATGCTGTATTTCTTACTGAAGATTCCCTTTTGTATAAAAGCAATTTTTTTCAAACCAATTATTATTATATTTATTATTTAATATTCTTGAAATCCTTTTATTTTATTTCGTGGTGTGTTAGTTCTAACGCAGCATCCTTTTTCGTTTGTGAATAGAATTTCTACAAATGAAAAGAACGTTCTCTCTCTCTCTTTTTTTTCATGATAATAAATATTAGGTGTGCAACTTAATTATCGGCCCCAGGCACAACATGTCGACAGTACATTACAGCAAATCGAATACGTACCTAATCAGAGAAATAATCCCCGTCGTGTTGGATACATTTGAGCCATCGGTCAGGGAGCTGCCGAATGCCACTGCGGAAAAAAGAGGGCTGTTTCGAGTTGATAAACTCATCAGTACTTGTGTGGACCTCCTCGACAGAAGTGAAGTGCGTACCACTCAGGTGATGTTGCAGGGAGTGAAAGAGGTGATAATCCGACGGGACCAAGTCTGGAGAATACGCCGGGTGGGACAAAATCTCCCATCCCAGGTCGGTGATCGTGTTTAAAGTCGTTTTCGCGGTGTGAGGACGCGCGTTATCCTGAAGCAACAGAACCGACCTTCTGCCCTTGCCAGTGTACGGCCTTTTCGCCTCCATTGCGTCACTCACAGAAATGATTTGCTGACAATAACGCTCAGCATTGACCGTTTCACCAGGTTTGAGCAAGGCATATTATACGACACCGCGCTGATCCCACCATATGCACAGCAACAACTTCCTGGCATGGATATACGGTTTGGTGGTACTGGTGGTAGGCTGTCCTGGATCAACCCACGATTTGCGCCGCTTAAGATTATCGTAGATGATCCACTTCTCATCACAGGTCAAGATCTTCTGGAAGAAATCCTTCTTCTTGAATCTGGAGAGCAAAGACACAGCAACATCGTAGCGCCTAGACTTGTTCGCAGCTGTGAGTTGGTGGGGCACCCAACGGCCCTCCTTGCGAATCCGTCCAAGCTTGTGCAGGCGCTTTGCGTGAGGGATCAGCAGGTGTCACCTTCAGTCACTATTGATATTACTAAACAAAGAAGTGAACCAAAAGACAGTTTTGGACTTCATGGTATTTAGAGTCATACAAAATTTTTCGGTCATGGTATTTAAAGGGTTAAAATCATATCTACGTAATACAATATCAGAGCTGAGACTCAATTGTTTAACTTTACTTCCGATTCATAGAGAATACCCACAGAAAGCTAAAGAAGTTTTAGGTGAACTAGCGAAAAACCCTTGAAGGCTGGAAATACGACTCAAAAATAGTAAGTAAAAACAACGTCAGAGTTGAATCACATCAAAAATATATTTGTCGAAATGAGTGTCGTCAGTCAGGGATTTTACTGTAAAATGAAAAAGAGCGCTAAATGAAGAATGTTTTACTTGAAGGTAAATTTTTATTTTGTTCAAGAATCTCTTGTATCTTTTAACCATTTAACAGTAAATAGTGTGCTATTCTTGTTTTCTGCACAGATAAATAGCAAAATATAAGTGGCCAACCATTATGTGGTGATAAGAATATAGGTAATGAGAATATTAATACAGTGTAACTTATCTAATTCGAACGTTTTTAATCGAATTCTTCGTTAATTTGAATTTTTCAATTGTTCCCTTGAATTTTCTATGTAAATAATGTTTTAAAAAACCCTTTAATTTGAACTTTTTTTGTTTAATTCGAAGAAAACCCCATTTTCGTATTTTCGTATTTTCAACAATTACCTTTTTAAATGGGCACGTACTGTTCTGGATGAAGCAACAAGTTAAACCTAAAACTATAGCCAACTGCTTCGGTAAAGCAGGCTTTCAGCACCCCATTTGATGAGTCTCAACTACATCAAGGTAATGGTGGCGAGGAGATAATACACACTGTGGACTGGGAAGACGTAGGCCGTGATGTACCGTATGATGCTTTTGTGAGAGTTGATGACAATTTAGCTGTCTGTGGTGAGCTCACAGATGATGAGATCTTGGCTGATGTCATGAATAAGAAGACCTACTGTGTACCTTCAGATGAAGAACTGGAATGGCCAGAATTTCCTGAAGAGTATCTTCCAAATTCAGTAGAGGCCTTGGTTCACCTCCAACAGTTAAGGGAGTTTGTTGAGGGACAGCAGAATGTAAGTGACTCTCTATTTCATTCACTCGATAAACTTGAGGAATTTGCACTTACCCATAACATAAATTCTAAGAAGTAGGCCAAAATTTCACTTTTTTACAAAACATTTGTAAATTTGCTGTACTGTACTTTTTTTTGTATGATATTAATAAATATGTTGTTTTTACAGTACTTGAATGTGCCCATATTGAAACTTGCCTAATTCGAATTCGTTTTGCGGTCCCTTCAGTTTCGAATTATTCAAGTTACACTGTATAATTTATAATAATTTCCAGCAATATGTATTTGAATATTTGTGCGCGGATGTTGCACACATTTTTAAAAATGCACTCGGAATACATCTAGTTGTATAAAAAATAAATTTCACCCCCTCCCCCTCCGAAAAAAATTATGGGCACGCTACTGTAGCAACAGTTGATATTTTTATTTTATCTCAACATCACAAATTTGTAGTCAAAAATTATTTATTTAAAGCTTAAATCAACATGGTTTTTATCGTCATTTCACGGAAATGATTGACTCAGAAATATGCTTCGTTAATTAAATTGATCGAGAATTGTTTTTTATTTATACTGCAGGGACAATTTAAAAGATTGAATGATCCCCTAATAACTTTACCTGTGTGTTAATCGTTGTCCATCAGTGCATTGGCGGTGCATCTGTGTGATTAGATCTTCAAAACACTAAATTAAGGAAAGTGAAATCGTACACGTAATGGTAGCTCTCACCGGAAACACAAAGGAATCTTGTCCTGTCAACACTTGCTGTGACCTGGAATCTTTTAAAGCAGTCGTCCCACCATAGGTGATGCAGCTTCTTCATGAGCTGTTGCCAGATTGGTAACTCGTCTTTCCTCCTAAAAGTAATAAAGCAGCCGCCATTCCTCTTCTATCTTTTTTCAATTTTTTTTTTCTTATTTTTTTTTTTCACAAATCTTTTTTCGCACTTATTATTAGTGGCGCCGGAAACATCTCACTTACCCCGGTGAGGAAAGAATTATTTTATCTCACTTCCGAATCACACTGTCTGTTGAACAAGCGGAAGGCCTGTGAGAGATTTTAATTCCTGATAAGACATGTAAATTGCGACAGCAACTTGTTCTAAGCGTTTATGCTTTGCTCTGGGGTCTTTTAAAATTAGAAAGGGAAAGCGGCTTCTATAATTATACTCACTGCATCAAATAAACCAGTCATTAAAGGGCACAGCTATCTCTCGCAATCTTTCCCCAAGTTTTGGGACGTACAGCTCTTCCAAACGCCGTGATCGATGCGCTCATTGTATCGTCTTCTCAGCTTGTTTAATTACGCAATTTTTGTCGCGCTATTAAATAAAAGGGCTACTTCGAAAAATTTCTGGCTGTAATCTATTCCCGTATGAAACTCGCTATTCCATGAATTAAAAGTGGAAGAAAGCAGTACTGATAAGTAGATGAATTGGTTTTCGGGAACACGATGTTTAAGGCGAATTTTTCGGACGTGTTCCTGTGTGAATATCAGTGGCGGCTCCAACGGAGGACAACTGGTGTGACCCCCCCCCCCCCGCCGAAGCTGGGATTTTCTTTTTAAATGCCCAATACCGAAAATAAATATTGAACAGTGGAAACTCGATTATACCTTTCTCAGTTAAAATTTTTTCGCTTTTATACGTAATTCTGCGATATTCCTGATATTTTTTTCGATTGGGGGTTTAACAACTACCGTGAGCAACCCAGTGGGCTATAAGCAGTCGCCCGTCCCTAATTCAGGGCCACTGGCTACAGGAAAGGGAGAGAGCCAGTGTCGTAAAACAAACAACCCAACATCCATGCCTCACCGGGATTCAAACTGGGACCGATCTCAAACGAATAGGTAGAAGCTATGGCTTAGACCAGGAGTCGGCAACCTTTTGGCACATGCGGGCCCCATTTTACTTTTTAGTTATAGTAAAGAGCTGCAAATGCAGAATATATAATACGCATTTATTATATATTTATATCGAGTGGAGCCCACTTCCGATTTTTAGCTGTTTTTATAGCATAGATATACACTGAACAGCAATTGAATTAGGGACAGCTGGCGTTATGCAAATGTGGCGCTGTGGGCGGCCCTGTAAACGGAAAGGACGTGACGTATGCAGCGATCCGACAATATAAGGAGTGATGCGACGGGAATTAGTAAGAGTCGGACGCAGTATGGGTAAGACGAATGATCTAAGCGCATTTGATCGTGGGCAAATTGTCGGGGCCCGACGAATGGGTCACTCTATCTCGGAAGTCCTGCAGGCACTGGTATTTTCACGAGCCACTGTGTCACGGGAGCACCGTGAGTACATCGAATCCGGTAAAACCATCCCTGCAAGGGCCAACTGCCGTGGACAACAGCGTGTGGATGAGCGGGATCATCGTCGGCTAGCTCGCATTTTAACACCGGATAGACAGGCCACAGTGCAAGAAATCACTCGGCAATTTAACGATGGTGCACAAAAACGTGTAAGCAGCCACACCATCCAGAACCATCTCCTTGCTATGGGGTACAGAAGCCATCGTCCCACGAGAGTACCGCTGCTGACCGCACATCTGAGGGTGCAAAGATTAGCATGGGCGCGGGAACATCGCCCTTCTTCACATGACCCTAGACATGTGAAGAAATGTTACCTGGACTGATGAGTCCAGATTCACGTTGGTACATGCGGATAGCAGGATACGAGTACGGCGCAAACCACGTGAAGCGATGGATCCTTCTTGCCAGCAGGGTACTCTTCAAGCTGGTGGGGGTGGCATTCTCGTCTGGGGACTGTTTACTTTAACTGAAATGGGACCCCTGGTACGTGGGACATCGTCCCTAACAGGTCAACGTTACCGGGATATCCGGGACGACTATTTGCTCCCATTTGTGCGTCTTCAACATGCTACTGCGGACCTCATCCTGCAACAGACAATGCACCGTGCCATCGCTCCCGAATTGTATCCGAATGGTTGGATGAACACTCCACCGACGTGACCTCGCTTCTTTGGCCAGCTAGGTCACATGGCCTCAATCCCATCGAGCACATCTGGGATGCCATCGAGAGTGAGAAGTTCGAGCTTCTGACTCCCCTCCATCAAATCTTCGTGAACTGTGGGAGCTTGTTCAGGGGTAGTGGATCCGTTTGGCTTCCCAACGCTTCTGGTGTCTTGTCGAGTCCATGCCCAGACGAATCGCCATCGTCATCAGGGCGAAAGATGGTGCTACACGTTACTAGACAGGTATCTAGTAACGTGTAGCAGCACCTTTTAATTAATTTGCTCTTCAGTGTAAATTAGACAGACCATTTAAAAAATACATATATAATAGATAGATCATTTTAAAATAAAAAATAAAGTCAAACAGAAGTCATCGCTCTTTCCACTTTTATAAGTGAGTCACGGGAAAATTCTCATCGTCCGACGTCACCGGGAATCGAACCCAGGGTCTTCCAGATACGAGCCGGATATGCTACCACTGCACCACAGCGGCCTCGAATTCCTCTAGACTCACATACGACAACTGCCAAACCACATGGCAGGTTGCTTCTTGAAGCCCCGCACAAAGCTGGGGATTAACCAAAGATTATTTGGTTTGGCTTTGGTGAACCCAATGCTGGGGATTCACCACTCAGCAAAAGCAGTCTTGCTGGGCCATCACTGCCAGAAATGGGCCAGCACTATGTTGCCGCTGCCGAACCGTCAATAAAATGTCCCGGCGGCCAACAGAAGAGCCAGCATTTCAGGCCAACAGTTGGCACCCCCATCAGTTGTCATACGCCACAACAGGGCCATCGGTTATCCAACACAGGCAGCAGCTGCCACAGGTGGCCCTTCAGCGGCCTTGCAAGCACGTGCAATAAATGATGGCTAGCCTAATGCGGTCCGCTAGTTTCCCCGCAGTGGCAGCCGGCAATCACGTGACGTAACTGATGGCTTGCCGAATATTGTCCGCCTATTTCCCAGTAGCAGTGCTGTAACTCAGATGTTACGAAACATCTGACTTACAGCAGTGCGCTGGGGAAATTTTCTCAACAGACCGAAAAAACGCCCGTTTGGATCTTGGTGGAAACGAACAAGGGCAGGCAGTGTGGGAGGCGAGCTCTCTACCGACAAGCTCTCTACTGACTTCTACCAATGGAAGCTGTCTCTGTCCTGCACAATGTGCAATCGAATGTTTCTGTCTTTAATTTTACAATATTGCGAGGTATTTTTCATAAATGTCCGTTTCATATAATTCATAAATTTATTTTTGCAACGTAACGACAGTTTTTTTTTTTTTTACCTTAAGGGAACTTCACTCATTTTAAAGGAGTGTACCAACTTAAAGGCGCTTTCCAAAGTTTTGTGCTGCCCTTGTCGTCTTGAAAGGCTATTGTTGAATTAATATATTGGGTTGTCGGAAAAGTCATGACGTATTTTAGCCATGTTTTGCAAAGGTCATTTATTGATAGAAAGAACAAAGATCAATCAATGATATAATGCCCGTTTTGTTCGATAACCTTTTGCCATCTTTCAGTGAGCTGCAGAATGCCTCGTTCATAGAAGGACCTGTCTTTCGTCGCGAAAAACTGTACAAGTTGCTGATTTACAGCCTCATCTGAATTGAACGTTATACCACGCAAGGACTGTTGAAGAGAGCGAAACAAGTGGAAGCCTGACGGCGCAAGGTCAGGCGAGTATGCTGAGGTGTAGCAACACATCCCACCCAAGCTCCAATAATTTTTGGCGGGTGATCAAACTTGTGTGTGGTCTGGCGTTGTCATGATGGAACACAACACCTTTACGATGAACGAGCTATGGACATTTCTGGATGATGGATTCGTTCAAACTGTCCAATTGCCGACAGTACACATTCGAATTGACTGTTTGGTTCCGTGGTAGCAGCTCGAAAAACACGACACCTTTAAAATCCCACCACACTGAGACCAGATCCTTCCGCTGATGTATGTCTGCTTTGGATGTCGTTTGAGGCGAAGCAGGACGTCGGGACCAAGACCGTTTGCGCAGCACATGTTGTACACAATCCACTTTTCGTCACCAGTTATCAGTCGCTTCAAAAAAGGATAGTTTTCCTCACGTTTAATGAGCATATCGCAGATGTTTATACGCACCGTCAATTGAGCTTCTTTGAGTTCATGAGGAACCCACACATCGAGCTTGCTTATGTATCCCAGCTTCTTCAGGTGGTCGTGAACGTTTGAATGATGGATATGCAATGTGTCTGCAATCTCTCGTGTCGTGTGACGTGGGTTTGACTCGATCAATGCCTTGATTTGGTCGTCATCAACTTCGGTGGGCCTCCCGGACCGAGGAGCATCGTTGAGGTCAAAATCACTTGCACGGAATTTTGCGAACCACCGCTGGCACTGACGTTCTTGTAGAGCATTATCACCGTACACTTTACGCAACTTTTCACAAGCTTGAAGCGCGTTCTTCCCTTTACGGAAGTAAAACAGTAAAATATGGCGAAAATGCACAGTTTGGTTTTCCATCTCCAACTTGTTGCCAAATCTCCGCAAATCAACCAAATCGCTCACTATTCCTTTTAGATTGCAGCTAAAACTGGCACCTGTCGAATGCCATAGCGATAAAAGAGCTGCACATGCCTCTAGTACTTCCAAAACCGCTCAACCGCCATTGGTGCCGCCCTGGAATGTTACTGTTGTTTCTGACGCTTTTTATTTTTTTAACGCGGTTATAAGTTATTCATTTATACGCTATTTGCGATTATATATCAAAATTCAAATTTCAGATTATCAAAAATACACGGTTCTCTTATTCTTTTATATGTAACCTGGTATGCTTTAACTCTGAGAAAATTGAAACAGCGTTCTTGTGTTTTTTCTTGATGCAGCAAAAGTTAAACCACGATGTCATTAGTGATGAGTATCCTATTTACTTTCGGTTTGGATGAAAAATTGGTTTCGCTTTTCACGACTAACGCACTTGTATTACATTCTTGGTAACGCTAACGTTCCAGCCTAATAGCAGTTTTGAACTGCCACGGCACAGTTACGAAGTGCGCATGCGTCTTCAAGCTCAAAACTGTAGCCATTCGGATACATTACTATCTATACACAAGTTGTACTTGCTATACAGGTGTGCTCGTGGGATGAACTTTCTTGAAACAAAGCTTTTTATGAACTCTTGTAATTTGTCGCTGTGTGTAAAACTTCAGACGCATTGCAGTTTTGTTCCAAACATTCTTTTCACCTTTGTGTGGATACTCGCGAAAATGCATCATCTTGTAATGGCAGCAGTTACTGTTTTGCATGGAGAAATAATCAACAGCACGGGTCAAAGTGCAGTCACACGAACCTAAAGGATTCAAGTCACTCGACAACCGCAGATTGCATTTCCTGGTGATGTCGACAATAAAAATGCCGGCGGCATTGCTAGAGACATCGAAAGATGATTTTCGCCTGTCAGAAGTGTGGGTGTACGTGTTCAAACTCCCCGAAATCATTTGCATGCTTCTAATTAACATGCAGAACAAATGTTGCGTTTGCTTCCTGCTCATTCAGCAGAATCGAGCTGTAAAACTACGATGAACGAGACAGCATCGCGAATAGGCATAATAAGAATGATATATGAATCTGTTTTTAAATGGTGCTTTCACACTTGGCGTGCATATTCTTTTTCGTTTCTGAACTCATCTAGAAAGGTTTTTTTTTCTTTTTTATTAACAGAGCTGTGGATTAGAGCTGGTTTGGTGTGTTATTATAAATTTATAAATATTCGACTAACCCTCGTATCTTTTGTTATATGTAAGCTTATCATACTTCTAGAGTCTTAATTTTAAAAACATATAGTAGTAAAATGATTCAGCTTTTATGGAATCACCCCTGGGGCGTATACAGATTTTTTTTTTTTTTTTCGGTGGCTGCCGACCGAAAATATAAATTTTTAAAATCCATCAGGACAAAATAAAAGTTAATAAAAATACAAAAAAAAACTTAAAGCACTATTTTCTATTGTTCTTTGGTGCATGTTTATTAAATTAAAGCATTTTTTCTAACATACAGTCATTTGCAAACGTTTAAGACCCCCTGTTGGTATTATGAGATTTCTGCCGATAGCGTCAGCTACTGTCTGTATTACTCAACTTCCTGTCGCTGTTGCATCATACTACAACAGTAGCTGTTGATAGAGTTGCGTGCGAGCTTTAGTTTGCTTCTGGTTTTCATGCTGATAGGTTTTGTACGTATTTTCAACATAGAGAAGAATGCGCACAAAACCGCCATTTTGAATGCTCCGAACGTTACGTAAGCAGAAAGGTGAATGACAGCAAGACTGCTGTTCATAATACGATTATGAAATATCGAGGTACAGGTGAATTTAGCGACCAAAAGGGAAGTGGACGTCCAAGGAAAACAACCTCACGTGATGACAATACCATTATTTTCTCCTTTGTGTGGATGCTCACAAAAATGTATCATCTTGCAATAGTAGCAGTTATTGTTTTGCATGGAGAAATAATCAACAGCACGGGTCAATACGAATAGGTATCATCATCATCATCATTGTCAACCATTATCAATCCACTGCTGGACGAAGGTCTCCCCAAGTTTCCTCCACAACGGTCTGTCTTGTGCCAGTCTCCTCCATGTCACCCCTGCATACTTTCGAATTTCATCCACCCATCTCCCATGTGGTCTTCTTCTTGGTCTTTTCCTGTCCCTTGAATCCAATCTAAAATTTCGGCTGTCCATCGATGATCTGTCCTTCTGGCAGAGACATCATGATCAGAGTTAAATCCCTGAAATGGCAATGGGCTGGACGAATAGGTATATATGTTATAAATATAAATTATATATACATAAATCATCATCATTGTCAACCATTATCAATCCACTGCTGGACGAAGGTCTCCCCAAGTTTCCTCCACAACGGTCTGTCTTGTGCCTGTCTCCTCCATGTCACTACCACATACTTTCGTATTTCATCCACCCATCTCATATGTGGTCTTCTTCTGGGTCTTTTCCTGTCCCTTGGAATCCAGTCTAAAATTTCAGCTGTCTATCGATGGTCTGTCCTTCTGGCAATATGTCCAATCCATTGCCATTTCAGGGATTTAACTCTGATCATGATGCCTTCCACTCTTGTCATTTTTCGGATCCACGTGTTCCTCTTCTTATCTCTCCTGGTTACACCAAGCATGCACCTCTGCATGCTTCTTTGAGTTG
Source organism: Macrothele yani (assembly GCA_039090855.1). Classification (NCBI taxonomy): domain Eukaryota; kingdom Metazoa; phylum Arthropoda; class Arachnida; order Araneae; family Macrothelidae; genus Macrothele; species Macrothele yani. Next base: position 31,823,571 of record CM076989.1, on the reverse strand, counting down.
TCTGCAGCCTTTGTATGTCTCTTTTAGTTAAGGTCCACGTATCTGCACCATACGTAAGCACTGGAAGGATGCATTGATCAAACACTTTTCTTTTAAGACATAATGGTATATTGCTCTTGAAAATTATACGGTTTCTTCCAAAAGCTCTCCAGGCAAGTTTTATACGCAGATTAATTTCTTCATCAATGTGACCCTCACTTGATATCTGCTGTCCAAGTTAAACGCATGTGTCTGTTATCTCCAGCTTTTCCCCATCAATCGATAAATCTTCATTTCTTGTAAAAGCATTGTACATCACTTTTGTCTTCTGAAAGTTCATTTTTAATCCCACTTCTTTACTCTTGTCAGCAAGTTCCTGGATCATACGTTGCAGCTCTAATGGGATAGTTGCAAAAATGACTACGTCATCAGCAAAACGAAGGTGAGTTAGATAATCTCAATTAATCTTTATCCCTTTGTTTTCCGAGTTCAGTGATTGATAGACATTTTCCAATGTGGCGTTAAAGAGATTGGGAGATATAGTGTTACCTTGTCTCACTCACTCCCTTTCCAATTTTTATGGGTACCGTATTCTCAAATAGCCGAATCTTTGCACTTGCATTTTCATAAATGTTATTAATATTATATATGTTATAAATACAAATTATATATGCATAAATACGAATAGTTATATAATAGGCACATAATCACTGAAATGGCAATGGGCTGGACATACTGCCAGAAGGACAGACCATCGATGGACAGTCAAAATTTTAGATTGGATTCCAAGGGACAGGAAAAGACCCAAAAGAAGACCACATGGGAGATGGGTGGATGAAATTCGAAAGCATGCGGGAGTAACATGGAGGAGACTGGCACAAGACAGATCGTTGTGGAAGAGGCTTGGAGAGACTTTCGTCCAGCAGTGGATTGATAATGGTTGACAATGATGATGATGATGATGGTGATGATGTCAGTACGAAAGTTATGCGTTTTCCGAGGAGTTCGTGCAAGAAATTAAAGCCTTCTGCATTCAGAAGGGTCTGATATTAGTATCAGTACTGTTTGCCGACGTCTTAGCAAAGATTTTGGATTAAGCAAAGATTTTGGATTAAAACCTGCACATAAACTTAGACTATCCTCTGTGATAAAAAAGAAGAGACTCTAGTGTGCGAAGCGTCATCAATCGTGAACTGCTGTAAATTGGAGCCAAGTTCTTTTTTCTGATAAATCAATTGTGCGTCAGTTTGTATCACGTGAAGCACATGTTCGACAAAAGGTTTAAAAGAAAAAAAGGCAAAAGGTTTGATGAACAATACACCGTTAGCACCGTGAGACATCCGCCTAGTCAGATGATATGGGGTGTTATGTCAGCATCCGGTACTGCTTCATTATCCTTTTTGCCGACAGGCACTCTGGTCCTTTTTATATTGAAATGTTGCGTGAGAAGCTGATAACTCGTATGCAAGTACACAGATGCACAATCTTTTATGCATGATGGTGCACCATGCCACAGATCAAAGACAGTAAAGGAATACCCGTAGAGGAAAAACATAACTGTGCTTGACTGGCTTGGTAATAGTCGCGACCTTAACCCCGTTGAAAATTTGTGGACCATTTTAAAAGGCAAGGTGGCAAGAAAACAGCCATCAAATTCCCAAGCTTTGATCGACGCAATAAAAAAGTACGTGTGGTGCAAAGACATTTCAAGTGACTGCTGCAAATCCCTTATTGAGAAAATATGCCACATCGTATTCTGTCCGTTATAAAAAACAAAGATGGCCACACAAAGTACTGATTTCGGTCTTTTTGTGCTGTACAGAACGTAAGTATTCACCTGTGGTGTCATTTTTTTTTTAAATATCTCTGACTGGTAATTAGTCGTTTCTTTGAAAATCTTAATTTTCAATAAATTGAAAGGTGGTGTTAAACATTTGCAAATGGCTGTAAGTCGTATTTTAACAAAGAAATGAAATGGTTTCGAAGGGGGCCAAGGCCCCCTTGCCCCCGCTCCATCTAAATACGTCCTTGAACCCTATCCCTAATGTTTTTTTGTCTGCTGAGTGTATTTGATATAGCGGAAATGTTCAGAAATTGACCGTTCGCCCGAGTAGCACCGCGTTCGAGTCCCGGATGAGGAGGCGTGGCTGATGTGTTTGATCACGGAACTGGATCTCTCCTTTCCTTGGAACCAGTAACCCAAATTAAGGACGTGTTAATGCCTATATTCCATTGAGTTGCTCACGATATTCGTTAAATCTAAAAAAGAAACAGTGGCGGCTCGCGGTTGGAAAAATAGGTGAAGAGGTACAAGAGCAGTATGAAAATATATCTACTGTCTACAATGAAAATCCCTTAATGAGGACTTACTTATTTTTTGTATATTAAATCAATTTTTTCTTCCTCTTAAAGCTGCAAATTTGTCGATTATGTCGTCATAAGATGGTTAGATGGTTGTTTCTTCGTGAGCATCAATAAAATGTCTTCCTGAATAGAAATATTTGCCAGAGAAGCAAGTCTATCTTGGGAACTAGTGTTTCTTGAGCAAGTTTGTATTCTTTTAAGAAAACTTCTTTCCACTGGTAAACTTGTAGATGGAATCGTTAAAATGAGGAAAACCAATTTATAATCTTCTGTGAAAATGTCTTTGTCTCCGTGAAACACTCGAAGGAGTTCTTGAGTCAATATATTCCTTAATTTTTCATCGGCATGTACAAGACTCAGTTCATTTTTAAGGCGCTGTGTTTAGTAAATATGTTTCCGTTAAAATGTAGATTTTCAAGAGCGCGAGAGGGGAAAGCATGCATTAAATTATTCGAATTTGGTTGTGTCAGCAAGTCAGACAAATTGAAGTTTCTTATACAGTCTTGAAATCTTATATCCATTTCCATAAGAATGTGGTCCAAAATTTCAAAATACAATTGTTTATAATTTTGAAAAATTGTTTCCTGTGTAAGAGCAGCATATTTCCGTGCCTATTTCTGTAATTTTGCTAGCTTTTCCAAACTGTGTTTCAAATAACTGATCGTTCCTTTTATGGCTCAAAATTTCACGAGGGTTTTATTTTTAATTTGAGTTACACAGTAGTTTATGTTTAGTTATTTTTTTCTTCAAAAGTTCGAATAATAGATCGGTGGAGCCAAAAATGTAAATTCGAAAGTGTTCATATCATTCAAAAACCCCTTGGCAAGATGAATTGATTTTTTGTCTGATTATTCACTATTCGTCAGAAATCCGAACACTTCCTTCAATTTATACCAATCTTCAACAACTACACTTACTGATTTCGAAGTGGAGGACCATCGAGTTTCTGTTATGGTTGGTCTGCATCTTTGCGGTTGTTGATATAAGTGTATAAGACCGCTTCGCAGAATGGTGAACAAACGAAGCAATTCCACTGAGGCTTGCAAAAAGTATTTGACACTTAGAAATTTTAGAAAAACTCTGGTGTAATACAAGATTCAAACGATGAACTAAGCATTGAACAGAAACAGCTTGAGAAGCTTTATCCTTGACTTTTTTCTATAGCACATTTAAGTGTCCAGACATTATACTTGCCCCATCGCAACATGGTCCTATTTATTTGTGTTGGTAATCAGACTGTTCCAAAATTTTGTCTAGCATTTTGTATAAAGCTCTTGACGTTCTATCTTCATTCACATCATGGAAACCCAAAAATCCCTCAACCAATACACCTTCCGAATCAACAATCAAAAATTATTTAATTTTTGACGTGATCGTTTATATATTCAGAAATACATTCAGTTAAATCATTTTGAATAGTTTTTTATCCTTTCGTATTGATTTTCAATTTCTAAAGAACTTCTTCATATCAACAATGAAAGTAATTCAATAAAATTTCCACGATTTATCGAGCCCATGCTTTCGTCATGGCCATGGAATGCTAGTTCTTGTTTGCTCAAATACAGTATAGACTAATACTGCATCAATCACTTTCTGCAGGAAAAGTCTATTTAAACGAACGTTTTCGTTAAAATGCGTTTTCAAAAGCCTAGCATTCTTCCTCAGGGCATCGGCAATGGTGTTTTGAGTTTTTTTCAAAATTCCTTAACATTAATCCGCATTTCAGCTATTCGCTAGAATCACGATATTTATGAAGTGACCGTGTTACGCTTAATAAATCTGAGAATCCGTCTTCATTCCACGCCGAATGTTTATTACTAAAAAGTAAGCAGGGCCAAAAAAAAAAAAAAAATTTAAAACACAGAAGTGCTGCAAATCCATTTAAATTCAGTAAACCAACAATTTTTAAAATTAATATTGTTAGATTTACCGTGAATCCGTTGGTCGTCCTTGAAGCAAAATGTCTCTTTTATCTTCATCTTTCCACAGAGTAAATGGAGTTTGCAATAAATTACAAACAATGTCGTCCACAGGATGCATACTAAAAACCATCACTATCAGTTAAATTGTACACAAACCTAAAATATCAGTTAAAGCTTTCAACAAATAATCACAAAGCACGAAAGAACAAATTCCTTTCGAAAAATGATGTACCACAGCACCAGAAGGAAAAAAAAAGCCCTAGCAGATTGCATGGTACCCTGGTAGTCCGCCCACTCCACCGCGATCTCTCACGACTTTACGCTCAAAAACTGAAAGATGCAGAGGTAAGGCGCGTGAAGCTGAAGCACTTCACTTGAGCGAGCAGATTGGGGAGGGTGACGTCACGGTTACCATGACAACTCGGCGGAAAACTGCAGACTTTCTAGCATTCTCATTTCGGCTCTTCACTTGCACTGCTTTTGCGTATAAGGATTTGTTTTCCGTATTGAGCGCGCCATGTGAATTAATATCTATTCAAAATTTTGAGTACTTTGGAACTGAATAAAGGCAAAAAAGAATATATTATAAAAAAAACTAAATAAATCTTTATTTTGAGTGAAATAGGTGAAGAGGCACTTCACCTACTTCACCTGAAAAGCCGCCACTGAAAAGAAAGGAGAGATAGATAGAGAGAAGTTCGGAAATTAGCAAAAAAACTGAAACAGAAAATTAATTTTTGTTCATGAATTTGTGCTTAGTATTGTTTTTCTTCCAACACTAGCGATATTTCATCTGTGATTCTAATAGTTAATTTATACATGTATAATATATCAGTTTAAATTCATGCACACAATTTAGGTTAAAAATGTCTTATCCTTGAGTTGCAATTTATATATTTTCCTCTCTCTCTCTCTCTCTACTCCTGAGAGTTGCATTTGCCCTCTTCCACAATTTCCAAACTTTGCTTGTTTTTCTTTTGTGCGTTGCCAATAAAAATCTTCCTTCGTTCAGCTTTACGAAATTTTAATCACTTTTTTTTTTATTTTTGAAGATTGATTAATTAAATTTCAACGCTATGTTTGAGCATCCCATATATATATATATATATATATATTTTCTTTCTTCAGTTACTTATATCCCTGAACCCAAATTTTAATTCGTTTTCTGGTACTTACGTATTAACGCCACCGGAGCAGAAGTTGTGCTAATGCGCCAATAAAGAGAAATCTTGTTGTTCGCACGCGCAGGCATTAACGCCACCGCAGCAGAAGTTGTGCTAATGCGCCAATAAATCTACTTTATTTAAAAACAAAGTAGTCAATCGGATTTCGGTGGAAAATGGGCCGATATAGAGTTCAACATAGATTCAAAACAGTCTCTATTTTCTTTCACCTGATGCTGTCGCCATATGAACTCTGATAAATAAGATTCCAAATGATGTCTCGCTGTCCCCCTATGTCGCTTGTTCCTCCATTTAGCACTACCCCACATTCTCTCAACTGTTTGTGTATGAACTCCTGTATCAGGATCAATAAAATTGTATTTATGATTAACTTTAGCATGTAGGAATCCTTCTATTTCTATTCTATTTGTTTGGTAACCTTTCCAACTGTCAGAATAAATTGTGCTACCATCTGCAATGTTTTCAATAATTTTATCAAGAAGGGTACATCCAGTTCTATTAGGAACAGTGACAACAAACGAATCTTTTGTTTCTCTACATATACCACCAAACACCCACTGTTCGGGTAATACTCGACCACAATTATTTTTACGTTTAGTAAACAAACTTTCATCAATTTCCACAATGCAATCTGGTCCACCTACCTTCTTGTTTGGTTTATTATCCATATCCAAGACACATAATTCACGCATGTAATTGTTCCAATCTATAACAGTTTTATCTGATAAATCAAGTTGCTTTTCACAAAATTTAATCGACGTCAACTCCTCGCACCAGCAGTATATGAATCTCAAAGCTGAACAAAATGGAATTCTGCTTCCTCAAACCAGTTGCCTTTTCTATGTCCCACTTGCTGATCACACTGTCTTAAATTACATTTCCAAAACTTACGTTTACCGAAATAAAGTTTCATGTCATGGGAATTGGTACATTTTCGTTCTTTTGGTAAAATATTTCGCTCCTGAAAAAATAAAATTGCATCTTGTTCTGTTTTTGGCAAATCCCAAATGCGCATTTTCGTAGCACTAAAAAATGGCGTCAAAAATCAGCAAACAAAAAGGCAACAAAGAATCCAAAAGATAAATGCCTGCGCGTGCGCATTAGCACAACTTCTGCCCTTTATTGGCGCATTAGCACAACTTCTGCTGCGGTGGCGTTAATGCCTGCGCGTGCGAACAACAAGATTGCTCTTTATTGGCGCATTAGCACAACTTCTGCTGCGGTGGCGTTAATACGTAAGTACCCGTTTTCTTTTCTAAGATGTATACACATCTTTTTTTCAAACAAGTATTTGCGCATGACGCGGAGATTTAAAAATTTCCGCTATTCTGATCGCCTTAAATATAAAATCTCTCATTGAATCAAATTTTATTTCAGATTTAGAGATACTGGTATTTATAGAGATCGCAAATAAAAAAATATTCTATTTTTGTTCTATTATTCCTGAGATTTAAAGCTGAGAAAAGAAATTACTTTCTTCATTTGGATTTCAGTAATTTTGGCATTACTTTTCTTATTGCTATTAAAGTAATTATTTCGTCTTTTGATACAGAAATTTCCTGTCGCATTTCTTATCAAAAACTTTCACGAATTTTTTTATTACTTTTCCCTATTAAAAATTTGGAACAGATGAAATTTTTCTGAAATGTTTCTGTATCTTTTCTCCACAAGCGCCATTCCTTCTTTTGTAAAACTCTGATGTTAAAATCACCGCTTTGTTGACACGAGTATTTAAGTTTTTATCTTCTCGTTATCCCCGAGATTTAAATTTATACCCCTCTTCTTTCTGCTTCTTTTTTTATATATATATATATATATATATCAACATCAATAATCTTCAAAATCCAGCTAGTCGCCACAAATGCTCTAGTGAGAGGGGAAATAACGTTTTCACAACAGGAAAAATGTCAGACCCAAGAGAAAAGAAGTGAAACGATGATATTGCGGTTAAAAAAGAAAAAAAAAGAATTAAAAAGCAAGAGGTGGGAGAGAAAAGCTTTCTAGCTGTGTGTTATCGCAATTTTCTCGCATCCAGCCGAGGGGTAGAGCTCGTCTGAGAAAAGCAGAGAGAGATCTGTTTGGCCTCGCTCCATCTGTGAGCAGCCAAAATAAACACTGTGGAAGGCAGACCCTGTCTGCCGTTGGTGGAGCATGGGCACTCATCTTATCCCTATAATAACAGACGTGCCATAGAGAAGAGGCTATTGAAGCTCCCGCCCTTCGCTGTCCTAATCTTTTCTTTTATGGGTTCGGCAATAGAGCGGCGAGCTGAACCATTGACAGGCTTTTGTTCCGAAAGCTTCCCTTTTATCTTTGTCCACTGCACTTGCGCCCGATCAATAGTTAAACGTTCCGTCATTCTTTGTCCAGTGGGCTTTTAAGTGGCCTTCATGGAAGAATTTCGCGACTGTATTTTACGTCTTCTCTTTCCGAGACCGTCCACACCTTTTATGGCTGGAGCTAGAGCTCAGCTCCTGTTAATCGATTCCGAGTGATAAATAATTATCGTTGCGCCATTAAGCAACCTCGCTTAGCTCACGCGCGTTCACTTGTAAATTTTTCAACCGATGCTCGTTAATAAATGCTATTCACGTAAATTGATAGCGAAATCGGCCAAAAAAACAATATTTTGCCGAAATACTTACGTACTACGTGAACATGCCTAGATATTAGTGCCGCACCGACATGGAGTTTCCAACAGGCCCAGATACCAACAGGGCCGGATTGAAGCATTATTGGCGCAGTGGTCTAAGCGCTGGCTTATGACCATTCGTCTGTGAAGAGTCCGTGTTCGAATCCAGGTGAGGCATGGATGTTGTGTTTGTCTTACGGCAGTGGCTCTATCCCTTCCCTAGAACCAGTGACTCTAAATTAGGGACGGGCGACTGCGTATAGCACATTGAGTTGCTCGCGGTGGTCGTTGAACCCCCAATAAAATAAAAAAAAAAGGCCTTAGTGGTTCCCTAAGTCAGGGCCGTAGCTGCAGGGAGGGCGGTTACCCTCCCAGAATGGTCATTTTTTGGGGCGTAAATTCATGCTCTGAGGGACGTATAAAATAGAAATTGTAGCTGAAAAAGAAAGTTACGAGGAATAAATATAAATGCCGTCTATGCACGATTACAACCTGTAAAAAGTAACGACTTTACAAGTAAAAAAACTATTTATTACATTAAAATCATTAGATAAAAACCCATTAGATATTTCGGGCCTGCATCAGACCCATCTCCAGATGTGGCTGCAAAATAGGGAATGATGAAAGGTCGTTAAATAAAACACATGCCAGTTCATGACGTGTAATATGTGCAGACCCAATGTTCCATAGTTCACTATGACGCTGGCAGAACAGTTCATTGATGAGATTACGATTCAGATGTGGGTGGGCTGATTTATATCATCACTATCAGCCCTGTAAACATGGGCGTACTGATAGCCCCTAAAGGGGGGGGGTTCTATAGCCTCAGCAGAAGGATTTTCAATAAATTTGCGGAAACTTCATATGAAACTGGTTAAAGAAATAACCAGGAATCTTTGACTGCAGCTTTGAATGATATATTGGAAAAAAGAGCGATTCTTTTTTTCAGTAAATAGCAAGTCTTCAAGAAATCATTTTCGCTTAAGTTTATAAAAACTGGGTGACGGAAAAACAGTTATTCCAGAGGACTTGAGGCCCCTTTCCATACATAAGTATTTTAACAAGAGAATATGAATAAATAAATATCAGTTATAGAGTGTGAATAAATAACAAGAGAATACGAATAAATATCCGACTATATTTAATTTTTATATCTGGAAGGATAAGGCGTGTTATATATTACACTTATTTGCACATAACTACGTATTCTTCAGAATATAATGAGCTAAAAGGTGTTTTTTGCGGGATCGATAAAACAGAGGCCTCTGTCATTCTTTTATGACAGTCAAAAGAAAAGACTTTTACTATGGGCAAACATTAAGTTAACTGTGCACTTTTTGTATTCAAGAGTAAAGTAAATAATTTAAACAATTTTACTCTTTTTTGTGCCACAATTCTTAGTTGTTTTCTTTCTTGTTTGGTTGCTTATGTTCTGTATTTTCGTATAAATCAGAAGGTCATTAGAGAGAGTGAGAGAGAGAGAGAGAGATAGAAATAGAGAGACAGAAAGAAAGAGAGAGAGAGAGAGAGAGAGAGAGAGAGAGAGAGAGAGTGAGAGAGAGAGAGAGAGAGAGAGAGAGAGAGAGAGAGAGAGAGAGAGAGAGAGAGACTATCAACGGCCGTTACGTGTTTTGTATGTGTGATCGGGAAGTATTTTAAAGAGTCTGACGATATGGAATTTGCATAAATAAAATATGATTTACATAAGTAGAATTTGCATAATATGATTTGCATAAATAGAATTCGCATGATAGGATTGACTTTGGCTTAAGTGTTTTGTAATACTTTGTATTGGTATAGAATTAGCACAATCGTTTTAAATACAATGTGTACATTTGTTTTACAGGCAATAAAGCGTAGCAATTTTGGTTTTACGAAAAGATACCTGTAGGTTCCAAAGGACTTGAATTATTTAAAACGCCCGTACAACCTAGTTAATAATATGGAATTTAAAAGTTCCTGTCCTTGAAAGCAAATTGATTTTCGCAAAAGGGCCTCAAAGATGTTTTTGCGGGGGAAGGGTAGGGGGACGAGATTTTTAGGTACGCCATTGCGTGGAAATTAAAATTTTCCACCGCTGTGGGACATATTGAGGTACATTATCATTGCAGCATGTATCTCCGTGATTAAGAATAAATAAGCTTTCTTTTAATAATAATGAAGACAAATCTAGGGGTAGTCAAACCAGAGACATCGTTCTATACTGGGTAATCTGTTCCTTCATTTGCCATGCGTGAAAGAGCTGTTGACATAGAACCAGTCCGAATATTATACTTACGCTCCGCAATTCTGGTTTTTAATGTGCGATGGGTGGATCCAATATATACCCGAGCCGGTTGCTCAGGGTCCACAGCTTTCATAGGTACACTGTAAACACCGAATCTGTCGTTCACAACCATAATGTGGCTTCCCGACACTTGTGTGGAGGTGCATTGTCCTGTTGGAACAGGCCCAAGCCATCAGCATGAATGCAGGACATGAACTGGTGTACCTCGTCAGAAATGATGCGCACATGACATTAGCCGGCCACAGACGTTTGTAGACGTGCCAGGGGCCCCAGTGAAGTCCGGCTAAACACATCCCATGCCATTACGGACCCCTCACCAGCCGGTACAGTTCCCTGTTGACAGGCGGGATCCATGGATTCATGGGGTTTGCGCCACACACGAATCCTTCCATCTGCCCGATACAGTTGGAAACGCGACTCGTCAGACAAGGCTACTTGTTTCCAGTTATCAAGTGTCCAGTGGCGGTATTGCCGTGCCCAAGCGAGGCGCATAGCTCTGTGTCGTGCACCCATCAAGGGGACTCGAGTTGGGCGTCGGCTTCCAAAGCCCATATCGTGCAGGGTACTTTGCACAGTCCGGACACTGATGCTTGTTGAGGCTCCAGCATTGAATTCCGATTATACCTGCGAGAGTGTTGCATGCCTATCGCGTGAAACGATTCTTGACAGCCGACGATGGTCACGTTCACCCAATGTCTTTTTACGGCCACACTGGTATCGTAGGTTGGAGGTTTTGCTGGAATTCTTGTAGTCACAGTACACCCTTGCAATGGTCGTCAGTGAAAATCCGAACTTCGTTTCTACCTCCGAAATATTATGGCCCATCTCACGAGTGCCAACTATGACGCTTAAATCGTTATTACTTGTCATTCTCATGCCGAAAACAGCTCTGTCAGCTGACAAGGATGTCTGTCGCTTTATATACGCACTGGCGGACGCAACCGAGTACGCGCATAGGTGACGTTGCTATGTATTTTGCATAAGCTCGCCTGTACCAGTTTTTCTGGCACTTCATTGTATATAGTGTGTGGAGAGTAGCGTAAAGCGTGGGTAGATTAGTGCAACCTTGCGTTGTACCTTCAAAACTAGATATGTAGTTCTGATAAAGTTGTATTGCGACTGAAATACTTGGAACCTCGCGTTACAAAAGTTCAGTTTGTAGCACTTCTAGATGAACAGTGCTGTTGACCGTTTAAAGTAACCCGTCGGTTGCCGAGTATTATAGTTGGCGAGTTAATTGTGTGATGTACTTTGAAGACCGAATAAAGTTCGTAAGTAAACAGACAACTCTCCTCTGGCCGTTAGAATACCTAATCATAATCATCATCATCATCATTGTCAAACATTATCAATCCACTGCTGGATGAAGGCCTCTCCAAGTTTCCTCCACAGTTGTCTGTCTTGAGCAACTCTCCTCTATGTTACTCCGGCATGTTTTCGAATTTCATACATGCGTCTCCCATGTGGTCTTCTTCTGTCTCTTTGGTTAACGAATGCTTACTTTTGCATGCATCATTTAGTTGCACACATGTTTGCCCTAAAATCTACTTTCAAATTCTAAAAACAAATTGAAATTTCCCTAACGCATAACTAGGGGAAATGTAGAAAAGTATTTTTTAATGTATTTGTAATTAGCTTTATGTAAGGATCAATATTTTGACCCAAGCAGATCAGAATGATAGGTGACAGCAAGCAAGAAAAAATATTCCCATTATTTTAGCGCTCGTAAAGCATGAGAACGCCATTAGTTTTCCGGTTCAAATCAGTGGTTTCCTGGATTTTAGAGCTACTTTTTGATTTCAGATATTATGTTTGCTTTTTCATTATTTTAAAGCCTTGCCACATTACCGCCTTTAAAATATTTTGCAGTCTTTTTCCACATTTGCATACAGTGGCAGTTTTAACTTTCTTAGGTTAACTCTAGATTTGGTAAAGATTTGATTTGGTCTCAGATTTTTTTTTATTTGAGGTTTAACGACCACTGTGAGGAACTCAGTGGGCTATAAGCAGTTGCCCGTTCCTAATTTAGGGCCACTGGTTCCAGGGAAGGGAGAGTACCGGTGCCGCAAGACAAACACAACATGCATTCGTCACCGGGATTCGAACCCGGATCCCTCTCGGACGACTGATCAGAAGCTATCGCTTAGACAACTGAGCCACCGGGGCGGCGTCTCAGATTTGGTAAAGGGCAAATAAGTAAGTGCAGTTATATTTTGTCTGTCATTGTGCGATTTATATCGGAACAAGCTTTCACCATGATATAAAGAATAATCAACTCTAAACTATCCTGGCCGCCCCGGTGGCGCAGTGGTCTAAGCGATGGCCTCTGATCATTCGTCCGAAAGGGGTCCGGGTTCGAATCCCGTTGAGACATGGATGTTGTGTTTGTCTTACAGCACTGGCTCTCTCCCTTCCCTGGAATCAGTGACCCTAAATTAGGGACGGGCGACTGCTTATAGCCCATTGAGTTGCTCACGGTGATCGTTAAACTTCCAATAAAAAATAAAAAATAAAAACTGTCCTGAGCATATATTAGTTTTAATATGTTCCGCTCCGACCACTTGACCCACTCAATATGGCTCCATGATTATACAGCACTAGCATATGTTCAACATAGCGGACAGCCAATAAAATCCCTTATATGTTGTGACGTACCTGCCAGCAGGACGCACACGACATAAAGGCAGATAGCAGTCAGAACGAACGTCCGCGTAGCTCAATTGGTAGAGTGACTTATTACGGTATGAGGGGACCCGTGTTCGAGCTTCGGCGTGGACAAAAATGACGGAGAAATTTACTTTGTTATAATGGCGCCCGAACTTTCCGGATGACCCGGCCGTTCAAAATCTCGCAATGGTGTGATGTTCTTTCCACACCGCGAGATAGGAAAAATTAGAGAATCCCTTCTCCAGCGCTTCGAAAAATAAATGTGTGTGACGTTGCATTCCACACACTAGATTGACTGGGAGTTCTCCAGTGCACGTTCTACAGCGGATGGCTGCCTGCAACGATTCATGGTCACGGCTGACCCGTGGGCCACCCCCCGGCCCTGTCTCGGAGGGGGAGATGTGACGTACCTGCCAGAAAGACGCACACGACATAAAAGCAGATAGCAGTCGGAACGAACGTCCGCGTAGCTCAATTAGTAGAGTGACCTATTCCGGAATGAGGGGACCCCGGTTCGAGCCCCGGCGTGGACAAAAATGACGGAGAAATTTACTTAGCTATAATGTGTGTGACGCAGATGTCAACTGCTCGGCTACACCTGTATCAATGATATCGCATATTCGCAAAACAGAAATCGGACGGAAAACCTTCCTTTGAGTTGTGGGAAGATTTGCGTCATTAATAGAGAGCCGGCAGATACGTACTCGGTACTAGACAGCTTATTAAGACATCAGGTGGCACTCAGAGGCGAACGTTACTGAATTTATTACCTGATATAGGTGGGATATTAAAAATGCGCCATAGGAGAAACGGCGCACGAGACGAAAATCTGTTGTAGACGGGCAGTTAAACGAGCCTGCTGTGAAGTAATTGACACTTTATAGTCTCTTACTAAGAGATTTACTATTCTGAGTCGTATTCACCTGCCATGGCGCTGTAGTGTATACAACGATCACACCCTTTTGGCAGCTGGACAAATACTGCTTCTCGTGGAAAGTCTTTTAATGCTCTCAATCTAAGAGGTTCGTATTCGAACCCATCGAATGCTCTATAGCTCTAAAGGTCACCGATACCTCTGCGCAAGCTTTAGGAAATGACTATTTAATGTGTAGGATGATTCTGTTTACTGCTGAAAGCCTGCCTTCCCAATTTCGTGCGTTCCCAATTTCGTACACAGGGCCCGATTAACACAGAATCGGGGCCTAGGCATAGCACAAGATGACGTGTCCACATTCTTGAAAGAGTAAGTACATTTGTCGCCACTAAATATTATCAATTAATTTAAAAGTTGATTTAATTGCATGGGGAAAAATAGGAAAAAATATCTACTTGTATTAAATCTTAATATTAACAAGGAAATTCGCACTTAAAATATAGATGGTTAAGTAAAACACTATTAATATTGCTATTTTAGCGTTTAATTATGTAATAATTCAAATATCCATAGGTGTTAAGTTATTCCTTCCCTTTTAATTTTATTTTTAACCGATGTACATTATTAAGACTTGGTACAGACTGATTTTGGGCGGGGGGAGAGGGGGGCAAGTTGAACTTCAATGTAGCTGATTAATCACCTGCGATGTGTTCAATATTATAGTAAAATAATTCTCTTAACAAAGGGATGATATACTTCGTTTGAGCAAACATGCATTTTAAAACTAGATAATTCTCACACTCATAAAATCATATTATTCGGCTCATTAATTCACTTAATTTAGACCCAAACAATTTTAAAATCTGATACTTTGCAATATAAAATACTAACAGCTTCTACGAAGTGTCTTAGCAATGTAAAATCCCTCTCAAGGGATGCATAGTATATACCTGTATAGGAATATAGTACATTTATATTTCATCTGCAAGTTTCAGTTGAAAAGCACTGCAATTTTCCTGCCTTATTCATTACTCACATTGAAATTAAATGGACCACAGGTTTTTTTCTTCTTTTTTTTTTTTTTTTGCATTGCGATTCTGGGGCCTCCTAAAATGTGAAGCAATTGGCCTGGGCCTTGCCGGCCTAGGCGTAAATCAGGCCCTGCTGCTATAGTTCTAGTGATTGACTTTCTTCGAGTTAGTTCCTGTCAATTGAGTTTGTGTGTCAAAACAGCAGCATTAACTAAGGAACGAGTCTAAAATACATAACTGTATGCTGACAGAAGCTTGTTTTTGGTGGGGAGGATTGAGGAGTTGTTGATCACCGTAGGCTTCTAAGTCTATATGCAGTCCCCCATCCTAAATTCGGACACATTTGTCCCATGAAGGGGGTAACACTGTAAAAATAAATGGTGTGAATTCAAGAAAAATTTCTGAAAATAGCGTGCAACGAAGTCGCCGGTAGGAGTCCTTTTTTTAACAAAATTTCCGTTTTTAAAAGTTCCTGTATTTTTTTAACTACCGTATTTTCGAAGATTTTCCGTAGTCAGTCATGACGTTTATTCCAGAAAAATCCACTTCGGGTTTTTCCGTATTTATCCAGAAAGTTTTCGCAAAATCGAAGACGCTGATCATTTCGTGCCAGTCAGACTCAAACCGAGGTCGTTTGGGTTGGAGCAACAGAAACCGCGCGTCTTAGTCATTGAGCCAGAACGACGGAGCAATCGCCCTCACGATTAGTATAAAAGTCTAATTGCGCGGTGAGAATTTTTTTTTTCTTTGTCATTAAAGAGAGGGATTTAGTGATTTTATTTTCTGCTGAGGCTTATTATTTTTTGAATAGGTTTGTAATAATTTTATTTTTTCTGTAGGATGACTTATCATCACGTAGTTTTTTCATCGTGATTTTTCGAAGTAATAAATGCCTTGCAACTTATGGTCTCAAAACTCATAATAACTTTCAAAACTTGACAAAAAATTGTACTTAAAAAAACTTTTACAAAAAAGCAACAACAACTTTACTTTCCTTTACTTTAGAAACTACTTTCTCGAAGCTTTTACTATCGGAACTTGAAATTTAAACTGATAACGACTTTCAATTATCTTTAAGAAAAAGTGAAATGCACTTAATTCAAACACTCGACGTGGATCAGGAACACCAAACAGAAGTAATCGCTGTTTCCACGTTAATAAATGAATCACAGAAAAATTCTCATCGGCCGTCACCGGGAATCGAACCCAAGATCTTCCAGTTACGCGCCGGACATGCTACTACTGCACCACAGCTCCATGAAGCAACCTGCCATGTGGTTTGGCAGTCAATCACATGTGAGTCTGGGGAATTCGAGGCCGCTGTGGTGCAGTGGTAGCATGTCCGGCGCGTAACTGGAAGATCCTGGGTTCGATTCTCGGTGTCGGCCGATGATAATTTTGCTGGTATTCACTTATTAACGTGGAAAGAGGGATAACTTCTGTTTGGTGTCGTACTGTTTTATAGCATCATTTAACAAAATTCCTAAACATTCCGCCGACATGCGAGCTATAGAGACATCATAGGCGGCCGACACGCGAGCTGTAGAGGCATCATCGGCGGTGCGGGTGACACTCGACCTATTCGGCGTCATCGTCGTCATCGGCCGACACGGGAGCTATAGAGGCATCATCGGCGAAAAAGAAATGTCTCGCGAGCGCCGACATACGAGCTATCGAGGCCTCATAGACGTGGCGGATGGTACCTGACACCCGAGATATTCGGCAAAAACGAAATGTCCCGAGAGCCCCGACAGACGAGTTATAGAGGCGTCATCGGCATGGTGGGTGACACTGGACACGCCGATAACATTTCTTTTTCTCTTTTCGGTGAAAAAGAAATGTCTCGTGAGCCCCGACATACGAGCTACAGAGGCGTCATCGGCGTGGCGGGTAACACCCGTCAGGCGAGCTATTCGGCGATTACGTAATGTCGGGTATCACGCGATATAGTCGAGCGGAAAGGGTTAAAACTGCTGTCAAAAATAGCATTCGTGTTTTTAACATAGGCAGTAGAAGTACTTAAATTAAAAACAGAAATGGTTTTTATTTCTTCTTTCTTGCACGTTTCTACTTCATCTATGCATTTATTTATTTATTTTTCCATGAACTTTTTTGACAACTCTCTTTATTTTCGTTTAGATATTTCTGACAGAGCAATTTTTTTAAATAACATAACACTAGTAATATAATACAGTATAACCCAAAAGTGTATTTACAAGCTGGAATTTATAATCAGTATGACCTTCTAAAGAAGATTATTAACCAAAAATAAATAAATAAGATAACAGAAGAAAGAACATTCGGAATTTTCAACAGCATCATCCACTTTATTTTTTATTAGCTAATTAAATTACCGAAAAAACTGTAACGTATACTCTAGATTCACTTTCCTTTTGATTTTTACTATCTCTGGTTATTTTATTTTACTATGTAAATTATCTTCTTACTGAACGAGATGTTATTTCTCCCGCTGAATGAGATCTGGCAATGAGTGTAAGTCATGACGTGGTGGTAGCCAGTATAAATAGGCGCGTTCAACGATACGTAGGAGAGCGTTTGTTGTTGTATAGAGAGAGCGTTTGTTGTATAGAGAGAGCGTTTGTTGTTGTATAGAGAGAGCGTTTGTTGTTGTATAGAGAGAGCGTTTGTTTATGTGAGAGAGCTTTTAGTTGATGTGCGTAGAGTGAGCTGTGGTTTATGTGTCAGAAAGCTGTTGTTGTATAAAGAGATCTTCGTTTATGTGAGAGCCAGAAGTTTCACTAATAAAGAATTTGTTGTAAGTACGTTTTTCTCAGTTCATAGTTTTGTCAGATCTCTGTCTGGCTGTTAGGTTTATTTCATTAGGTGATTATTATTAACAACCAGCATGAGACTTTATTCATCTTAATTACTACTACAACATTACTAGCAGTTAAAAGCTTGTTCATTATTATTACTACACTACTAGCAGGAAAGTTTATTCATGATATAATTAACAAATAACAACCATTACTAGAAGAAACTAGTAGCAGAAGCATTATATTCATTATAAAGCATTAGAAGAAGCTGAATTCATTATAATTAGCTTAGTAGTTAAAAGCTATATTCATTATAAAACGTTGCGGAATATTTAGAAATTACGGGAAATGACACTAAATATATACGGGTTGTTCAGATAGTGATCAAAATATGTTACGATGTTTTTTCGAAACTGTTACATCGACGGTTAAGAAATTACAAAATTTTGAGGTGCAACGAGTTTGTTTTCTAAACAGCGATTTTTGTCAGATGCAGCTCTAAGCCCAAAAATTAAGGGAAATAAAATTAAGGGAACACCTACAAAGATCATGGCATGCGTAATATGCGTACCATAAATTATCTAGAAAGAGATCCAAAGTGCTCCCTCATTTATTTTTTTTATGTTGTTGTTGTTGTTTTTGTTTTGCTTCTTTATGCGAGAAAAATGTTTCAGGTGTAAAATTCTAACCTATTCCCGCAACAATCATCTTAAATTTTTACTTCCTGAGCTACAACGAAATGCAAAAATCCACCGTTGCCATTCCAGGAAAGAAAGTGTATTCAGACACATGGAAGGATATATAAATTACTATAAATTTTCTTTTGTCGTTTTCACTCGAGCAGATTTTTGCAAGCACAAACAGAGAGCTTAACATAGATTACCAACGATACGAAGAAACCACGTTTGAGTCGACAGCTCGATCAATCAACTGTCGTTGGTTATCTTAGTCCCGTGACACTGGTTATCTAAGTCACGTGACAAAGAGCAGTCAGCAATGACTTTTCGATACATGCATATTCAGGATCACATGATGAAGAATATTCAAACAACTGCGCATTTGCAATTGGTAGCGTAGTACGTATTTACCATCCGTAAATGTACTACCTCAAAAATTCACGTCAAGAGGCACAGAAAACAGGAAAATTGTAGAACTTCGACAGAATTTTATCTCAGGTAATTTTGTTTTACGATTGATGAGTTTTGAGAGCATCATTAATCGCAGTGCTATGTAATGTAGGCATTTTTTTTTTGCGCGATCTTATCTCCATAAAAATGTAAAAAAAAAAAAAATGTACTTGAGTTTGCCTCTTCTGCAACATATTCTAAGGAGGCATTGAAAATTAACAAACTACCACACATTTTATTTTGCCTTTGAAGAAAAATTGTGCTGTGGGTAAGTAACTCCAGGAGCCGATAAAGTACGAGTATACTGTATGCTCGAGGGGGATTATTTGAAAACAAAAACTGTTCATATTCACAGAGATTAAAGAAAGAAAAAAGGGATATCCATGTCGTTTGGGAGATCCTTTATTCAGTTCTGTTATCTGGAGAACTGTCTCGTTCGGCTGCATAGAAATGCATTGTTCTGGGTTGTGAAACAATAACATCAACGGGCAGAACTTGGGAACTGCGAGTTCGTTTGCCCCCCAGGCAATATAAATTTCAATTCTGAATTGTTTGCCACATATATAGACACGAATTGTGGCATTTTCATACCAAAATTAACTAACTGGTTTTTGAGTTAAAGATCAGAATTCATTCAGTTACTCAAACAGAAATGCTTGCTCTCGTAAAATCTGCGGAGGCAATGTTACGTTTAGTTTTATTGAATAACTAGCTTTACGCGGGATTTAGGTTTGTTAATTTCATATTCCCTTATATGTCACTGAAAAAATCGGAAAAGAATTGATGCTTGCAAGAAAGAAAAAGCTGATTTCACAAATTCGGTCATTACAAATGATTTATTGATAGTGTAATTATTTCAGCACTTGGCCGTACATTGCTGTCACAAACATTTGTAGCGAATTAAAGCAACGAAATGTACAGAATGTATGGAATCTGTAGAATCAAACGGACCAAAAGCGTTACGAATTATTTAACACGCGTTCAGGAGACACAGCATTAGAACACTGACAGAACAAAATTCGTTAACAATTTGTTATCGACGATCAAATGCATCACGTGCTTTCAGTTTCAGACGTCTTTGAGGGGCAAATCTCTGGGATAAAAAAGTTAAAAACGTATCCTTGCGAATATTTTATGAAACTGGCTGAAATTTTAATGAACGCCATAAATCGTTAATACGAACCTGACCTCCAAATTTCGCCTGAATCGGTAAATAACTTTTTAAATTAGCCGTTAAAATTTCATTAACTGTCTCTGCGTATATATTTCTGTTTACCGATGAATTAAAAATTCCATGCCTATATTAAAAAGTTTTGACCGGATTCCGGTGAAATTTTGAGGTACTCCTCTTATTAACAATTCCTGGTGTTGATAAAAATTTCAGCCCATTTCGTTAAGACTTCGCAAAGTTCGTTCTTGCAATTTTTTTATGCAATGTTCTCAAAGAATAGAAACACCTGTGAATGCGCTTCGGCGATGAATGCAGTCACGTGCTTTCAGATTTGAACCCGGATAATGATGACGTGGCAAATGACGCTGACTTTATTGATTAGCTTATTAATTAATTCATAACTCGCGAACGGAACAACGTAGAGATCTTAAAATAGTTGCGTTGACCTAGAAATTCTAGTATTAATAAGCTATGCAAATTTCACGATGCCACAGTTCAGCGTTCGAGAGTTTTTGCTGCTTCAGATAAACATATGTTTTGTGTTTTATATATAAGATTATTATTGCATAAAAAGAATCTGTGAGTTAACATATTGGATTTGAGTCACGTAACTTCGTGGTGACACATCCATGGGTAGAACTAGAAATCACGCGCTTCGCTGGCACAGTTTTTATGTAGGCCTAACACAGCTCTTCAATTGGCTGTGTTACTAAGAGCAGGAGTGAGTAGGTTTGTAAGGGACATAAAAATCTCATGATTAAAGAAGTAGCTGGAATGAATTACATACCGTGTGACCATATTCAAAAGACTTGATTGTTTAAACAAACCAGCAGTAGAATTCCGTATCGCCATTTCTTTCCGGAAACCGTGGCGAACGTGAAATCTTGACGTGCGAATTCAAAGCAAAAATGCTTCCTCTCGTACTATCCGATTGTTATGTAATCCCGACTAAGTGCGTGCATAAGTGCCTTGCTCCTTATTGAAACCAAAAGTTGAAGATGAGTCCGCTTATTTGTTTTTTTTTTTTTTTCGGGTGGTTTAACGACTACCGTGAGCAACTCGGTGAGCTTAAGCAGTAGCCCGTCCGTAATTTAGGGCCAGTGGTTCCAGGAAAAAGAGATAGAGCTAGTGCCGTAAGACAAGCACAACACCCATGCCTCACCGGAAATCGAACCCGGACCCATCTCGGGCCAATGATCAGAAGCCATCGCTTAAACCACTCACTGCACATCTGTGAGTCGGCTTATACAACTGCAAAACTACGGTTCCAACAGAGCGTCCATTCAATGTCCGAAAAATTAGTGACTTTCTTCCATACCTTTTCTAATTTCTTCCCTTGCCTCCATTCATAACTTAATTTATTTTCTCTCTTGTCTTTTTGCTGAACTTTGAATTTTTTTTCCGTTTCCTCATGATCGCATTTTCAGGCTGGTAGTAATTTTTTTTATAATTTTTTTTTCTTTTGAGTTATTTTGTCATCTGCTCTTAAAATCATTGTAAATTTGGGAGCTTCTCTTAAATTTAAAAATGCTTTTTAAATCTTCTGTCTCGATTAACTTTGTGTCTTGTTTTGGGATTAAACGAACACTGTGTGTATAACTCAATGGCCTTCTGTCCCTAATTTAGGGTCACTGCTTCCAGGGAAAGGAGTGAGCTAGATCCGAAAGGCAAACACACCAGCAATGCCTCGTAGGATTCGAACCTGAACCCATCCCGTACGAATGGTTAGAAGTCAGCTCCCGAACCATTCTGACATCAGCGCTGCTTTGTCTTCATTAGACTTTCTATGTCTTTATTTTCAGCTCATCAATGATGAAAGAGCCTTCCCGCTGTCCGAGTAGTCAGAAGCGTGATGACTGGAAATACGTCTAGATTCGAGACACTGGTGAAGTATTTAGAGCTACGATGGTAGCTCTGTCCCTGATCTAGGGACGAGCGACATTGCCATCATCGCCCCTGATCAAGGGACGAGTGAGTATTTATAGTAGTAGTGTTGGCGTGGTTATTGTAAAGTATTGAAGCGGACGCCAACTTATCAGAAGAATCGTTGTTTGCAGGTTACTGTCATTGCAGCAGGGAAGCAAATAAATAAATATTTAAACAAATAGAATGTAACGACAGGTGATTTCGTCCGCATATATCTTTATTTTTCAGATTGGGGGAGGGGAAATATTGGCTAGTCCAAATAAATAGTATATACTTCCACCGGGAGATGGTTATTTCGGACGGTTTTCTCTATGTATTTCCCGCCAAAATGTCTTCTCATTCATCCTGAGCAAAAGCATTCCTCCCTTCCTTCTGTCCGATCAAAATCCTTATTAACTCTCAGAAATCTCGTACGTGACGCTCAGTTTATGACCACTCAGCATCATTTCCTTTCACCCTCTGTCACCCGCTCGAAGGAAGATGCTCCTGACGTAAGAAGTTGACTGTTTTTAATTGTTAAGCTCGAATTGTGCCGTCCCAGTGGCGCAGTAGTCTAAGCGATGGCTTCTGATCATTCGTCCGACAGGGGTCCGGGTTCGAATCCCGATTTGGCATGGATGTTGTGTTTGTCTTACGGTCCCGGCTTTTCCCTTCCCTGGAACCAGTGGCCCTAAATTAGGGATGGGCGACTGCTTATAGCCCATTGAGTTGTTCATGGTGGTCATTTATAAAACCCCAACCAAAAAAAAAAAAAAAAAGCTCGAATTGTGTCCTCCGACGATGGGGGATATAAAGGAAGGATAGTCCTTTAGTTCGTAGGTGGTCCCACGGTCCGTGAAACAATAGCTTTTCTCGAGGGATCTGTTAAACGCCTTTTAACTGAAGGCGAATTTCTAGCTACTGTTCGCGCACTGCGCCGAATAACCAGTCACTATTTAATTATATTTTGAATATTTCCATATAACAGTAGTAGATACTGACAAGTAATGTTAAACCCCGAAATAAAAAAGAAATACCAAAAAATCATAAAAGCAATCCAGCTAAAAGAAAGAAAGATAAACAATAGGAAATAGAATATAATATGAACATTATTTTCTCCTATACTTCGCAAAGACAATCTTAGTAGTGAAATAAAACAATGCAATAAAAATTAAAAAAATATACAAAATTTTCTCTCATTATGCCTGTAAAATTCGCCATTCAACTCACAGACTTTGTAGATATGCGATTTTCGCTCCTTATGCGTCTTTCTTGAGCTGGCTGTCGGTTTTCACATCTTTCAATTTGGCGATCCGAGCCAACCAAGGGCAGTTATTCGAAAATCGCGTTCAAGTGAATTGGCCCCCTTTTTCCAACGAAGCGGTTTCATGTTGAAGAATGTTCCGTCGTGACATGAGCATTTTTCAAAGACGGCATTTAAGCAAACAGTTTACGCGATAGCGCCCACTGCCGGCTCAGGACTGCTTGGTTCTAGAGAGTCGCTTGCGCTCAATGTTCCAGTGTTGCCGTAATAAACGGTTCCTTTCCTTTCGCGTGAAAGCGCCATTTTTCTCAAGGGATTTCCTCAAATCCTGGAACGGCATCCAAGCAGCTCAAAGTCACAGAGCAGTCAGAGAGTGTTCTCCCTTTCCTGGGTGTGCTATCGGAGGAGGAAAGTATCCCAATTCTGCCCGCAGCGCGAGAAGATCTGTTCGATTAATGAGTTCTGGGGTGCGTTTATTTCTCCAATCTTAGCTCCACGAATAAGTAATTACACCGTGTTTCCTCCCATCAGAATAGCATAGAAATGATAATTTTCCGTTAATCGCGTAATATCCATCGTTATCGTAATGTGCTACGTGTGAGCTGTGTTGCATGGAAATGGCCTCACTAAATCAGTAATCTCGAAGCAGAGATTGTTTCTCAATGAAAGCGGCCCGTTATTTTGCGTAACAGTTTGTGTAAATTAATGCGAAACTTTTTGCAGAATGATTTCGAATTTTTTATGCTGTATAACATTGGAAAAGTTCTTTATTTTGCTGTATCACATGGAGACCAGAGATGGAAACGGGTCACAGGTCAGCGGGTCAATGAGTCGACAATTTCTTGCTGGTCAAACGGGTTCGGTGAAGATGTTCCTGACCCGATTTTGACCCAGTATAAATTTCCGTTATATTTTTGAAAACCAAAAAAAAAATTTTTTTTTCAATGAAAAATGCACACTGTTGAATTTTGTGCTCCATACTGGTGCCCTTAAACTGAAAAATGATTTGTCACGTAAATTAAAAGAATACTTTTCTCAGAAGGAAGAGTGTCTTTCCTTCTGAGAGGCATTGATGAAATCAACATCCCCATTTAGGTAACTTTCAACTCATCACAAGCTTGTGAAAATTGGTGTTGCCGTGAAACATATTCTGAAGCTTGATGTGTTATCAAGAAAACAACAAAAACTGAAATTAAACATACAACAAGTAACGTAATTCAAAAATTTGGACTGTAGCGCCATCAAAATTAGGTGGGACAACTTCAAAACCTCAATATTACTTCGGAGGGACTTTTTGACGCCCGTATAGATGTATTTGAACCGATCTCGTTCATTTCGTCGATAATCACTTTGCCGACAACTCATTTCGTCGACAGGTCGTCGACATTATGTATGCAAACAGTCGATTCCTAAAAAACCAAAAAAAAGTTCAGAACCACCAAATTTTTTATACTATCTTATGGTACTCTCTTAGACCGTACACGGTTTTTGGAAGGGGTCGGGGTCAAGAGGACCCCATACAAAATTTTCGTAAAATCTGCAGTTTTAAATTTAGAACCACCAAATTTGGTATACTATCTTATGGTACTCTCTTAGACCGTACACGGTTTTGGAAGGGGTCGGGGTCAAGAGGGCCCCATACAAAATTTTCGTAAAATCTGCAGTTTTAAATTTAGAACCACCAAATTTGGTAGACTATCTCATGGTACTCTAACTTAGACCGTACACGATTTTTGGAAAGGGTCGGGGCCCGGGGTAAAGGGAGCCCCATATAAAATTTTCTCAAAAATTTCCATTTTTTACTTAAAAACTGCAAAACAATTCTGAACTCCAATACCCTATCTGCGGTCTAAATTAGAGTACGGTAGTACACCAAATTTGGTGGTTCTAAACTGAAAACTGTAGATTTTACGAAAATTTTGTATGGTGCCTTCTTGACCCCGGGCCCCGGCTCCTTCCAAAAACCGTGTACGGTTTAAGAGAGTACCATGAGATAGTATTCCAAATTTGGTGGTTCTGAACTTCTTTTCGGTTTTTTAGTAATCGACTGTCTGCATATATAGTGATGACAAATTGAGTGTCGACGAAATGTACCTGTTGACGAAGTGAACCAGACCCATTTGAACACATGTGTAAAACAATTAGTTTACGTCATAATGAGTATCAATACTTCCTGTAAGTTAGTGAGTAAATAATACGTTGCCATAATACGTTTGTTTGATTTCCGTTTAACCTACGTAAGATACAGCCTGCGGAAAGACTTTTTGAACTCCCTGTACATATAGAATTGTATATGTATTTTTTTGCTTAGGTATCTTCTTTATAGAATATATATATATATATATATATTAGAATTCAAAGTATATTTTTTCTGGCCCGGGTCAGTTATAGATACGGGTGACGTCCCGATTCATCCTTTCCAGTTTCATCCTCGGGTTTTAACAGGAGTGGCGATTCGTTCGCTCCCCTCCCCCCTACATTTCCCCAGTCGCTTAATAAAATGAGTTATTTGAGTTCCTGTTATTTACTCGTTAAATAAGCTTGGCTCAGAGTTTTAGCCGCTTATTGCGTCTCCAGGGAACACCACGATGAGGTAGTCTGACTTCGTTTCCCAAAAATTTATATCGTGGTTTCTGAGACTTCTCCGTCTTCTTTTAATTTTTCTTGTCACAAATGCAGGAAAAATCTTTTGTCAGAAAAAAATGCAGTGAAAATAGCTGTGATTGGTAGTACTTTGTCAATTTTAAGAACTTATCTATCATATTATTGTAGTTTCACTGTGTATGCCAAACAAAGCACGTAAGCATTCAATTAGTGACTTCTTTCCGGTTTCGAAATCATGGACCGTTTTCTCAATTATTTTATCCAAATTTACATATATTTTTTGTCTTTTTCTTTTTTGTAGGCATATTAAGTTCATGTTGTTTTCTTTGACTGTCATAGGTCTTTCAACTAAATCAAAAGCTCTAATATAGTTGGATGTGATTTTCTTACAGATTTATTTAATCTGTATCTGTCGTGTCACGATTCTACGGAATTTGTCGTTCTGTGATGCTCTTTATATCAGTTCAATATCGACCAATAACAGAGTTGTCCATCCACTAATCTACCATAAAATTATTAAACTCTTGAACAGCATCATTTGTGGGCGCATCTTCCACTATGGCTAAAAATCCATAGTCTACACAAGTGGGTGGAATGAATGCAAAAGCTGCAAACATTCGTATATGGCGTTAGACGTCTTCATTGTTTATGTATTCTGATGTTAGGCCTAAATTTTGAACTTTACGCCATAGAGATTGATTGTAATGGTAATTACATTCTTTGACTTCGCAATATATATATTAAACTAAACGGGAAAGGATGAATCGGTACCTACTCCAGGGACTCCTCTTATTACCAATTCACGGTGTTGATAAAAATTTCAGCCCGTTTCGTTAAGATTTCGCAAAGTTCGTTTTTGCATTTTTTTATGCAGTTCTCAACGAATAGAACCACCTGTGAATGTGCCGCGGTGATGAATGCAGTCACGTGCTTTCAGATTTGGACCAGGATAACGATGATGTAGCAAACGACGCTGACTTTATTGATTGGCTTATAAATTAATTCATAACTCGCGAACGGAACAACGTAGAGATCTTAAAATATGTCGTTGCGTTGACTTAGAAATTCCAGTATTACTAAGCTATGAAAATTTCACGATGCCACAGTTTGGCGCTCGAGAGTTTTTGCTGCTTCAGACAAACCGACGTTTTGTGTTTTATATATAAGATTAAAGTATTCCTTATTTTTTTCGGTGGCATACGGGCACATATATTCCTGCTTGAAGATTTTTATTTCACACGATGTCAATGCATCTAGAAGTTTGATTTACAAAAACAAATATTTGTGCATAAGAAAGATACTACCTACCCCTTCACGGCGTTTACAAAAATTTCTGAGGAAAGTTCTTACGAAGGATTTATAAATTCCATTACTCATTTCTGTAATTTCTTTATCACTCTCAGAGTCGTATCTCTTATAATACAGCCCATGTTTCTAGATTTTATCTGTATACCTATCAAAGCCGTAGAATTTTCCAAATCTCCGGGCATACTCAACGAAAAAAAAATCGCATGCACTAATTTTCTTTTAAAATAAATAAAAATTTAAATTATAATATGTTTCTATTAATCGCTATCCAGTAGTAAACGTTTGAACACTTTCGAAATAGTATCCGTTTATCAATCAATTCTCATGCTTGTGAATAAATTTGAATGTATTACGTGCGAAAAAAGTTCTTGTTTTTCTTCATATTTTCCTTCATCACCATCATCATTGTCAACAATTATCAATCCACTGCTGGACGAAGGTCTCCCCAAGTTTCTTCAACAACGGTCTGCCTTGTGCCAGTCTCTTCCATGTTACTCCCGCATACTTTCGAATTTCATCCGCTCATCTCCCATGTGGTCTTCTTCTGGGTCTTTTCCTGTCCCATGGAATCCAGTCTAAAATATAAGCTGTCCATCGATGGTCTGTCCTTCTGGCATATTTCCAGTCCATTGCCATTTAAGGATTTCACTCTGGTCATGATGTCTTCCACACTTGTCATTTTTCGGATCCACGAGTTCCTCTTCTTATCTCTCCTGGTTACACCAAGCATGCACCTCTCCATGCTACTTTGAGTTGTCTGCCGCCTTTGTATGTCTCTTTTAGTTAAGGTCCACTTCTGTGCACCAGATGTAAGCACTGGAAGGATGCATTGATCAAACACTTTTCTTCTAAGACATAATGGCATATTGCTATTGAAAATTATACTGTTTCTTCCAAACGCTCTCCAGGCAGGTTTTATACACCGATTAATTTCTTCATCAATGTGACCCTCACTTGATATCTGATGTCCAAGATAAATGTAGGTGTTGGTTATCTCCAGCTTTTCTCCATCAATCGATAAATCTTCATTTCTTGTAAAAGCATTGTACATCACTTTTAATCCCACTTCTTTACTCTTGTCAGCAAGTTCCTGGATCATACTCTGCAGCTCTGATGGGGTAGTTGTAAAAATGACTACGTCATCAGCAAAACGAAGGTGAGTTTGATAATCTTCATTAATCTTTATCCCTTTGTTTTTCCAGTTCAGTGATTGAAAGACATTTTCCAATGTGGCATTAAAGAGCTTGGGAGATATGGTGTCCCCTTGTCTCACTCACTTTCCAATTTTTATGTGTGTTTTACTTTCAAACAGCCGAATCTTTGCACTTGCATTTTCATAGATGTTACTAATAATATTAATGTATGCATCTTCAATACCGCAGGATTTCAAAGCCATTGTAACTGCTGATGATTTCACCGAATCAGAGGCCTTTTCATAATCCATTAAATGTCATGTACAATGGAATTTTGGAATTTCATATTCCCTCGTTCTTTCAATTAGTTCTCTCAGTACGTGGATATGATATCTATAGTGCTGCAGCCACTTCTGAATCCAGCTTGTTCTCTCGGTTGAGCCATGTCCAGTGTTACCTTCAAACGGTGTGAAAGAACTTTAGTGAAGATTTTATAAACCACCGATAGGAGGCTGATAGGTCTGAAGTTCCTGAGATCCTCAATGTCACCTTTTTTATGTAGCAGGATTATTATAGCGTTGTTCCAATCCTCAGGAATCTTCCCTTCATTAAGGCATCGAGTGAAAATTTGGGCGAGTACTGTTTCAATTTCTCCACTTGCTTCTTGTATGATGTCTACAGTAATTCGATCTTCTCCTGGAGCTTTTCTCCGTTTCATGTTCTTGATTGCATGTGTAACTTCTGCTGGAAGGACCGGAAGATCTCTGGTACATTTTGTAATGTCTGGAGTACATGTATTATCCCTTTCATATAGTTTTGACTAGAATTCTTTCACTCTTGTCAAAATTTCACCTCTATTTCTTGTTACAGAACCATCTTCTTTTCTCAGAGCCGTAATCTGTTTTCTTCCCTTACTCAGATGTCCCTTTGCTCTCTTTAGGCTTCGGTTGTTTTCAATTTCTTTCTTTACTAGTTCACAGTTGAATTTCCTTACATCTTCAGTGATATTTTTTCGTACCGTCTTGCATTGCTCTATATATTCCCCTTTGGAAGTCACATCTCCTTTTAGTTGTCCTCATCTCTCTTCTTTTTTGCATCAAAATTTTGTTTTTTCCTGATAGTTTGTTCGTATGCAACTTGTTCTTAGTACCAGCTATTTTTGTTGTTGATTCCATAAGAGCCTTGGTTAGTTTTCTGTTAACTTCAGAGATTTCTACTTCTTCCGACGTTAGACCTTCTACAACAGAGAATCTGTTCCTCAGTTCCAATTTGAAGGTATTATTATGATATTTTAAGGTTGGTCGTGTCAATACACTTTGTTTGCTTCATGAGCTTGCCACGATTGAGTTTAGCATTGAGGTGCATCTTACATCTTACCATTCTGTGGCCACTACCGGTATTGAACTTGTTTAACACACTGCAGTTTTCCATGACAAATTTCTTGTTACACATAATAAAATCAATTTCACTTGTCAATCCATTGGGATGCCTCCATGTGCATGTCCATTTCCTTTGCGGCTTTTTCTTGAAAAAGGAGTACATGATGAAAAACTCTTCTGCCTCTGCAAACTCTACGAGAGTATTTCCACGCTGATTCCTGTTGCCGGGATCGAATTTACCTACTGAAGTTTTATTATGTTGTAGTTGCCCTATTTTCGCATTGAAATATCTCATAATGATCTTCAAGTGCTGTTTGCCTTTTATTATTTAGATGACGAATTTCCTCATAAAATTCTTCAATCTATTCTTCAGGATGACTTGTAGTGGGTGCATAAGCTTGAATAAGCTGAGCCTGGTATCTTCTCGAGAGTTGAATAACAAGTAGTTCAGCTCTGTCAGTGAAACTTTCAATTTCTACAACTTTATTTTCTTTTTTATTATAAATCCAACACCATTAGTTCTGCCAGTATCTGTCCCACGATAATAGAAGAGATGTCCACTTTTCAGTTCAATGAGATCTTCTGCTTTTCTCCTTACCTCACTTGGTCCGACGATGTCCCACTTGATCCTTTGTATTAGTTCTTCTTCCAATTCAAGGAGCCTTGAATCAGAAGATAGGGAGCGTCCGTTATACGTAGCCAAGGTCAGCATCAGATGGCATCCTAGTCCGGTCCTCCGGTGATCCTTAGCACCCTCTGCCTACATGTCACACTGGTCGCTGCCTTGGCCAGGTACATTCCAGTAGCCGGGGACTGAGGGCCAAGATTTAAGTTGTGGAGTCATTTTAGGGGTTTCGCATAACTCACCAGCCTGTATCAGCGGGTTAGTGAGTGTGGGATAGCATTTCCTCTAATTCTGATGGTATAGTTATACCGCTATTTGGCGGTCGTCAGAGCCCCTTCAGTGGGAACAGGATGCACCACGAGAAGGTGGGGTTGACATTTGTCAAGGAGAGGCTGTAGTATATTGCGCATCACTTGGCCTTACACTTGACCTTTTCCTTAATAACTGTTTTTTCTCTAATGCAGCCCATTCGGTGGCGTATTGGTACATTTTTAGTTGGCCATTTATATTTTGCACATCAGCTCTTCTGGAAATCGGAATGAGAAAAGTTTTTCTTCTGGTTATAAACTTTTTTTCCCTCCGATTGTCTATACTGATTTTCCGATTTTCTTATAGGATATTTTTCTAATGGATGAAGTTAGAGTATTTTTCTGTTTGCTCCTTTGTATTCGAAAAGATATCAACATTGCTAAAAGTCTGTTCAACATTGCTAAGATATCTGATCAACATTTCTAGAAATCAGTTTATGCACTCAATTTTTCCTCTGGGTATCATAAGTGTTATATCATTATACGGCACGATATATAGCAATAAACAGTCTCAAAATTAAAAATTATTTCAAAACTGAAAGCGATAAAAAGGAAGAGGCGAGTTTTCATTTGTTTTCTTTTTTTTTTTTTTTATCGTTGCTGATTTTATTTTTATCTTTAGTGAAATTGAGACTGTTTCTTTCAAACAATTTCTCATTACACCCGAAACTTAAATACTACTCCTGTTCTTAGATTTTCTGCATGACTTTTCCTGCAGTTCCAAATACCTGTATTATTTGACGCGCTGAAAGTTTTCACATTTTTATAAGAGTTTTTCTTCAAGGAAAGATAATCAATATATAATTTTTTTTTTTTCATTTTCAGTGGAGTAAGAGAAAAGCGAAACACTGCGAGGAAGTAGATATCGAAGCAGCTCAAGCTTAACAAGAAATATGAGTCTTTCATTTAAAAGTCACCGAGAAGCTATTATTCGCCTCCAGATTTTTAGCGCACTGGATGTAGTAAGAGGTGACTCAAAAACACGGACTTAATTTTCTAAAATATTTGTTCCAAGAAAATTGAAGTGATACATCTTCTTTGCCTTTGTTGTGTTTTGTTTCTTTCGCTTGGCAACAAATGTGCAAGGAGTAGAGTGCAATAAACTTATTTGCTCAAAAGTTTTTCTTAAAAATTTCTTCGTTAGGAAAATCTTTTCTCTTCTTGAAGCTAGTACCTTCACGGCGTTTACTAAAATTTCTTACGAAAGTTCTTACGGAGGATTTATAAATTCCATTATTCCTTCCTGTTATTTTTTTTAACACTCTCAGAGTAGTATCTATTATAATATAGCCCAAGTTTCTAGATTTTATCTGTATACCTATCAAAGGCGTAGAATTTTGTAAATCTCCGGTCATTCTCGACGAAAAACAAATATCGCATGCACTAATTTTCTTTTAAAATAAATAAGAAATTGAATTATATTATGTTTCTATTAATCGCTATCCAGTACTAAACGTTTGAACACTTTCGAAATAGCATCCGTTTATCAATCAATTCTCATGCTTGTGAGTAAATTTGAATGTATTACGTGCGAAATAAGTTATTGTTTTTCTTCGTATTTTCCTTAATAGCTGTTTCTTTTCTCAATGGATTTGAAAAATGCTTGTTGTATTGAATTTAACATAAACTTATAACTGATGGAACGTATTACAGAATGTGTTCATGCTAAAATTATATACTCAACATATGCCATTTCAACAGTGTGTGTTGAAGATATTCATTTTGGTTTTCGATAATCTTTTGCTGATGTTAATTAATAGAAACACCTTGTATATTCCATAAGTTCTAATTACAGTATACAAGTGCTTTCCAAAAGGTACTTTAGGTGTACCCCGCTATTTTCTGGGCAGGGGGGGCAGGCTTGGCCAAGAAAGAACAAATTTTCTCCCCCTGAGTTATGATCTTTCGGCTGGGGGGGTGTAAATGTAAATGCTACTTAACGTGATATCTTATATATAAAACACAAAACGTCTGTTTGTGCGAAGCAGCAAAAACTCTCGAACGCCGAGCTGTGGCATCGTGAAATTTGCATAGCTTATTGATACTGGAATTTCTACGTCAACGCAACTATTTTAAGATCACTAAGTTGTTCCGTTCGCGAGATATGAATTAA
Organism: Macrothele yani; assembly: GCA_039090855.1. Taxonomy (NCBI): domain Eukaryota; kingdom Metazoa; phylum Arthropoda; class Arachnida; order Araneae; family Macrothelidae; genus Macrothele; species Macrothele yani. The sequence continues at coordinate 31,790,917 of CM076989.1, read as the reverse complement.
TTAATAAGCTAATCAATAAAGTCAGCGTCGTTTCCTACGTCATCATCGTTAACTTGTTCCAAATCGGAAAGCACGCGACTTCATTCATCGCCGCAGCACATCCACAGGTGTTTCTATTCTTTGAGAACTGTGCATAAAAAAATGCAAGAACAAACTTTGCGAAATCTTAACGAAACGGGCTGAAATTTTTATCAAAATCATGAATTGGTAATAAGGAGTCCCTCAAAATTTCACCGGAATCCGGTCAAAACTTTTTAAAATAGGCATGGAATTTTTAATTCATCGGTAAACAGAAATATATTCGCAGAAACGGTTTATAAAATTTTGACGGCTAATTTAAAAAGTTATTTACTGATTCAGGCGAAATTTGGAGGCCATGTTACTATTAACGGTTTATGGTGCTCATTAAAATTTCAGCCAGTTTCATAAAATATTCGCAAAGATACGTTTTTAACTTTTTTGTCCCAGAGATTCGCCCCTCAAAGACGTCTGAAACTGAAAGCACGTGATGCATTTGATCATCGATAACAAATTGTTGACGAATTTTGTTCAGTCAGTGTTCTAATTAAACATGCTTATGCAGCTAAGTCGAATAGAATAATTGCATTTATTAAGCAACGTCAATATATAATCGGCCAGGGCAGATAAGTTGGGAGAGGAGGCTGATGACTGAGTTCGAGAAAAAGATATAAAGAGGAGATTGAAGGATTAAAAATAGGTCTTGGATACTGGATTGAAGTGTGAGTTGCTAGAACGGATAAAAGGAGACGCAGTCCGGGCACTTTCCGGCCTGGCTCTCCACGGGCTACGGCTCTGTAGTCGGCCCATCTTCGAGCGTTAGATAGCAGCAAACCTTTTTGACATGTCTCCACTGGATGTCGATATGTCTGTACCGGAATTTCCCTCCATTCCTCCCGAAAAGCTGTTGCTATAGCTACTGTAGAGGAAAGTCTTACCGGCCGAGATCGGATTCGGCTTACAAGCTTGTTCCACAGATGTTCTATTGGATGTAGATCGGGAATTTGGGCCGGCCATTCCAACACTTGGATGTCCTGCTCCTCAAACCAGGCCTGGACAGACCTTGTAGTGTAGCAAGGCGCTCGATCTGGCTGAAACAAGCAGAGATGTGTGATGAATTGCTTACAATATCTTCGGACCTGGCGGCCATTAAGCTTGAGGGCGCCATAACCAAAAATTCCAAAAGTAACCGCACCACACTATCATTGATTACCCTCGAAACTTATTAGTAGGGACATTGCAATCTGTTTGAGAGCGTTTCTCGTGCAAGCGCCACTAGTATAAACTATGCAAGCAAAATAAGCGTATTTCTAAGTACTACAATTGACCTAATTCTTATAATGCGCATGAGTACCTTCTAATATTACATTGACTCAGATCAGATCATATGTAGAGGATTTTAGGAAGGGAGTGTCTGACCCCAGGTCTTAAACAACCCTTAGAAATAGGAAGCTAGGAGATTTGGAATAGAGTGCCCGATAGGAAAGTCACACGGAAGCGAGGTAGAAGACGCCCTTATTTACTACCGGGAGGTTGCCATACAAACATATTACCAGCTCTTTCTTAAAGCAACGAAGATTTGCACCGACTGAGGATATTGCACAGACACTAGATTGTAGAGGATTTTGGGAAGGGAGTGTCTGACCCCAGGTCTTAAACAACCCTTAGAAATAGGAAGCTAGGAGATTTGGGCTAGAGTGCCCGATAGGAAAGTGACACGGAAGCGAGGTAGAAGACGCCCTTATTTACTACCGGGAGGTTGCCATACAAACATATTACCAGCTCTTTCTTAAAGCAACGAAGATTTCCACCGACTGACGATACTGCGCAGACACTAGATTGTAGAGGATTTTGGGAAGGGAGTGTCTGACCCCAGGTCTTAAACAACCCTTAGAAATAGGAAGCTAGGAGATTTGGGCTAGAGTGCCCGATAGGAAAGTCACACGGAAGCGAGGTAGAAGACGCCCTTATTTACTACCGGGAGATTTCCATACAAACATATTACCAGCTCTTTCTTAAAGCAACGAAGATTTGCACCGACTGAGGATATTGCACAGACACTAGATTGTAGAGGATTTTGGGAAGGGAGTGTCTGACCCCAGGTCTTAAACAACCCTTAGAAATAGGAAGCTAGGAGATTTGGGCTAGAGTGCCCGATAGGAAAGTGACACGGAAGCGAGGTAGAAGACGCCCTTATTTACTACCGGGAGGTTGCCATACAAACATATTACCAGCTCTTTCTTAAAGCAACGAAGATTTCCACCGACTGACGATACTGCGCAGACACTAGATTGTAGAGGATTTTGGGAAGGGAGTGTCTGACCCCAGGTCTTAAACAACCCTTAGAAATAGGAAGCTAGGAGATTTGGGCTAGAGTGCCCGATAGGAAAGTGACACGGAAGCGAGGTAGAAGACGCCCTTATTTACTACCGGGAGGTTGCCATACAAACATATTACCAGCTCTTTCTTAAAACAACGAAGATTTCCACCGACTGACGATACTGCGCAGACACTAGATTGTAGAGGATTTTGGGAAGGGAGTGTCTGACCCCAGGTCTTAAACAACCCTTAGAAATAGGAAGCTAGGAGATTTGGGCTAGAGTGCCCGATAGGAAATTCACACGAAAGCGAGGTAGAAGACGCACTTATTTACTACCGGGGGGGTGGCAGTACCTGGGGTCCGACGGCTTAACGCGCCCATCCGACGCACGCCGGATATTTAGTGGTTCGAACGTTCGTACCTGCCTGCGATCGGACCCGAGGTCTTCTCCAAGGCAGTCACGAACGCTGACCACTAGGCCATCCGCTGCCCCATTACATTGACTTTAGCACACGTAACGTAATTATACTGACGTAAGGACTAAGTTACAGCGGAAAGACAAATTACGCTGTGGTTCATCAGAATGGAATTGTTAGTAGCGTTATTCGTCATTTCACTTGACCCTCTTCCACTCTTCTAATGTTCGCGAGAAAGAAACCTCCGCAGTCTACAGCTGATATTGCCTAGAGTAATGCACAGCTGATTTATAGCAAGGTAACCGTGATAATGCAGTTCCCGATGGACTGTTCCGGTACAAAAAGTTGTTCCAGTGGTTTGTGCGACGTTGCTGGCAAGGTCTGGGGCGGAAGACGTGCGTGCCTTCTTCACATCCCGCAGTATAGGCTTCGATTCCTGAGTTTCTGCAGCTTCATAGAGCACGGTTTCGCCGTAGTGGCACCGTATTCTTTCCATCAATGAAATACATCAGCGACAGTGAATTTTGTAAATCCAGGAGTGGGGCAATGCTACTCTCTGATTGTTTACGCAGGTGGAATCCATCCATCGTGCTGGTTTCAAAGTCTATAAGTTCAACTACGCGCGGCATATTCGCTTCCAATGTGGTCTGACACGTGCGCTAATGCTCCCCTTCATATACGTCATCCAAAACGTCACGCGCGTCTGCTTCTGGTTTTGCAAATGCACGTTTATTAGCATATGTGCTATCCGAATGACTTTTTCTATAGAGTGTGTGTATTTCATTGCATACCATTGCTTCGAAAAATCCGATTGAAAAATAAAAAGCATTTATTTTTTACCGCACTATGAAAAACATTTCGCACATTGTGAATTTTATGTCACGTAATCAATGTCATACTTCAATGCTGTATCTGTGAGGAAGGCAAAATCAGACTGACTGTGCTGCTTTCCCCAACTGCTTTGGACTTCGGACATTCAGTACGACACCAAACGGACCAAATGCAACTGGAAGTCGTGACTCGCAGTTGCAGTAAAGATCGAATAGCCCCTAGAGAATCTTCAACAGTGTCAACGGCATTTTTCTTCCAATGCACATACAACGGCGCCTTCATTTCTGTATATGAGAAAATAATATCCCCTGAACATTTTGGGAAAGAAATGCTAAGGTTACCGTAACTGGCGAAGCATATGATAAACAAATTCTGTAAATGGATAAATGGTAAAGTATGAAGCAACAAAATAAAAATTAAATAATTTTTTTAAAGCAGAAAGACCTTGTTACTCTTATGCTTCTAAAAAAACGATTTAAAAATTATTTTTGCATCTGACTGCATTGTGTGCGCCGAACATACTGTTTTTATCATAAAACCTGTAGTTGTAAAGTTTCATATGCTAATAAATGTAAGATCATTATTTCATGTTACTCCATGACACATTGCTTTGAATCAAAATAGGTGCTCATTAGATCAAATCGTTCGATATCAACCTTCTTGTTTCATTTTATTTTTCATATTTTTTTCAAAAATCGTGAATTGACAATTTTGTTTCCTGAACATTTAATAACAATGCTTTCCAATATGTAAATACTGATAATAATAACAGAGATAATAAAGTGAAATAAACTGTAGGCATTTTCTGGCGTGACATCAGGAGTTCCATATGCAAATTCGTTAATGAGATTTTTTTCCATTTTTATAAAACCAAAGCGTCATCTTCTCCCGCGACTTGCACCTTACAGAAACAAAATATTAAAAAAAAAAAAAAAAAAAATGTTGCTCACGCAGCATGAAACACCACAATAAAGTATATGGCCCGCCGTTGTCCGTAACACATGATTCGGCTCATTGGCCATCGCTGTCCGTTTTTCCTAAAATTAACAATAGGCAATTTTTTTACCTGAAGTATTAGTTGTAAAGCCTTCCAATACGCAAAAAAAAAAAAAAAAAAAAAAAAAAGAGAGATTAAACTGCAGGCTGTTTCCGGAAGATTTGTCTGACAAGAGGGTTTCGCATGCAGACTCATGGGAGAAATTTCCTTTTTAAACCAAAGTGTCTGCTTCGTTCCTGACTTACGCCGCATAGAAAAAAATTTATATTGTTCATTCAGTATAGCATACCGAAGCTACGCCCTCCCTCCCAATGGCTTTATGTGCTAAGGATATGTTGTTGTTTTTTAAACTCTATGTTCGCATTTAATTTCGTCGTAAAATAAGCAAATAAAACGTATTTTGTGTGTGAGTTTAACAACCACCTTTAGCAACTCGAATACTCAGCCTTGAAATTTAACGTAGGCCCAACGCTGAGACACCGTCTCCTATACCTAAAAGACGGTGATTCCGTGTTAGGCCTATGCTATAGTCTTCTATTCCTAAAAGACGGTGATTCAGTGTTAGGCCTATGCTATAGTCTTCTATTCCTAAAAGACGGTGGTTCAGTGTTGTTATTTTTTTATTGGAGGTTTAACGACCACCTTGAGCAACTTAATTGGCTATAAGCAGTCGACCGTTCCTAATTTAGGGTCACTGGTTCCAGGGAAGGGAGAGAGCCAGTGCCGTAAGAGAAACACAACATCCATGCCTCACCGGGATTCGAACCCGGACTCATCTCGGACGAAAAACCTGCAAAACCACACAAACGTTAAGCATCAAAAACCATACAGCAGATTTAGATAAGACTTTACTTCATTTTATGCCAAGGGAAACACAATTTAAAAGCGGGATGTAGCATTCTGCTCTGAAAGATAAAAGAGAACGGCATCTTCTAACCAACCGCGGTGCTGTAGTTAAGAAATATACACAACTATTGTTGAGAAATAGGTATACGCTTGTCCATTGAGGCAACATGAGAATATGCAGAAATACCTCAATGAGTGATAAACCGTTAAGCCTAAATGCTAAAACACTGGATGAAAACCGATGTAGGTATTGGAAACTCTTGACCTTTTACTAAAGTGGCATGTTTTATGGGGGAAATACATATGCATCTACAAGGAAGTATAATATACGAATAGTTCTCAGCAAACTTTCATACCAATAGACACCTGCTCCACAGTTGAATGCTGTTTCTTGGAGGAAAAGAGAGAGAGAGAGAGAGAGAGAGAGAGAGAGAGAAGTCAGTTCCACAAGACAAACGCACCATCCAGTGCCCTATCCGTGACTTGAACCACAGCGAGCAATTCTAAGGACTATAAGCAGTTGTCAGTCTCTAATTTCGAGCCATTGGTTCCAAAGAGAGAGAGAAAGAGAGAGAGAAAGAGAGAGAGAGAGAGAGAGAGAGAGAGAGAGAGAGAGAGAGGTCAGTTCCACAAGACAAACGCACCATCCAATGCCCTATCCGTGACTTGAACCACAGCGAGCAATTCTAAGGACTATAAGCAGTTGTCAGTCTCTAATTTCGAGCCATTGGTTCCAAAGAGAGAGAGAAAGAGAGAGAGAGAGAGAGGTCAGTTCCACAAGACAAACGCACCATCCAATGCCCTATCCGTGACTTGAACCACAGCGAGCAATTCTAAGGACTATAAGCAGTTGTCAGTCTCTAATGTCGAGCCATTGGTTCCAAAGAGAGAGAGAGAGAAAGAGAGAGAGAGAGAGAGAGAGAGAGAGAGAGAGAGAGAGAGAGAGAGAGAGAGAGAGGTCAGTTCCACAAGACAAACGCACCTTCCAATGCCCTATCCGTGACTTGAACCACAGCGAGCAATTCTAAGGACTATAAGCAGTTGTCCATCTCTAATTTCGAGCCATTGGTTCCAAAGAGAGAGAGAGAGAGAGAGAGAGAGAGAGAGAGAGAAGTCAGTTCCACAAGACAAACGCACCATCCAATGCCCTATCCGTGACTTGAACCGCAGCGAGCAATTCTAAGGACTATAAGCAGTTGTCAGTCTCTAATTTCGAGCCATTGGTTCCAAAGAGAGAGAGAAAGAGAGGTCAGTTCCACAAGACAAACGCACCATCCAATGCCCTATCCGTGACTTGAACCACAGCGAGCAATTCTAAGGACTATAAGCAGTTGTCAATCTCTAATTTCGAGCCATTGGTTCCAAAGAGAGAGAGAAAGAGAGAGAGAGAGAGAGAGAGAGAGAGAGAGAGAGAGAGAGAGAGAGAGAGAGAGAGGTCAGTTCCACAAGACAAACGCACCATTCAATGCCCTATCCGTGACTTGAACCACAGCGAGCAATTCTAAGGACTATAAGCAGTTGTCAATCTCTAATTTCGAGCCATTGGTTCCAAAGAGAGAGAGAGAGAGAGAGAGAGAGAGAGAGAGAGAGAGAGAGAGAGAGAGAGAGAGAGAGAGAGAGAGAGAGATGTTAGTTCCACAAGACAAACGCACCATCCAATGCACTATCCGTGACTTGAACCACAGCGAGCAATTCTAAGGACTGTAAGCAGTTGTCAGTCTCTAATTTCGAGCCATTGGTTCCAAAGAGAGAGAGAGAGAGAGAGGTCAGTTCCACAAGACAAACGCACCATCCAATGCCCTATCCGTGACTTGAACCACAGCGAGCAATTCTAAGGACTATAAGCAGTTGTCAGTCTCTAATTTCGAGCCATTGGTTCCAAAGAGAGAGAGAAAGAGAGAGAGAGAGAGAGAGAGAGAGAGAGAGAGAGAGAGAGAGAGAGAGAGAGAGAGAGAGAGAGAGGTCAGTTCCACAAGACAAACGCACCATCCAGTGCCCTATCCGTGACTTGAACCACAGCGAGCAATTCTAAGGACTATAAGCAGTTGTCAGTCTCTAATTTTGAGCCATTGGTTCCAAAGAGAGAGAGAAAGAGAGAGAGAGAGAGAGAGAGAGAGAGAGAGAGAGAGAGAGGTCAGTTCCACAAGACAAACGCACCATCCAGTGCCCTATCCGTGACTTGAACCACAGCGAGCAATTCTAAGGACTATAAGCAGTTGTCAGTCTCTAATTTCGAGCCATTAGTTCCAAAGAGAGAGAGAGAGAGAGAGAGAAAGAGAGAAGTCAGTTCCACAAGACAAACGCACCAACGCACCATTCGTGCTCCATCCGTGACTTGAATCAGCGGCCATCTTAGACGTCTAGCCAGGAACCAGAATCTTTAACCTGTTAGTCCCCACGCGGAGGCCACGCCTGTATCAATATTCCTACGAGTTTAATTAAATTAAAATTTTAGAAATTTGAATTTCAAAAATAAAGGGCTTCCAGGAGCACAAACTGGTCTTTCTGCTTGTCCTCCAAGCCTCCACGTTCAACAGTATTTTCTGTAGCGGCAACAGATGCAAAGGCAGACGGCTCATTTTATCAATATAGATTATATCCAGTTCAACGTATCTCTTTACACTAGGTGCAGGTCTATTTATCACCTTTCCTCAAACAAGTTACAGATTATCTTCCGTCTAACAACGCCGCGGTGCAGTCCATCTTCAGACTGTTTCTGTCATGTTTACGGTTTCAGACGGAGATTCCAATTGTTTTGTTGATCATGATGATTATTATTAAACAGGGTTCATACCCTATTCTGTGGGGAAAAAAATAAGGACTTTCTAAGGACCTACACTGCAATTGATAATTTTGCGTCACTGGAATATCACCAGGTATGTGTTTATACAGTATGTATATATACATATGTAGGGGATTAAACAGCGCTAGTGGCCATTTACCAGGTATTTTGCCCCAAATATAAACTACTACTTTGCCCACAAAGAACAAAATTAAATACCCACCGTAAAAAAAAGGACAAGCAGGAGACACAGTGACAATGAATAAAGGTGAATTGAGTAGAGCAGTAGGCACTAGATGGATCAGACCACAGGACTCCACAAATTGTGAAGAAGTCAAACAGAACCCCCCTGCCCACCTTTGCTTTGACCCTCTGACCCCTGAAAAGACACACAACACAGATGTTAATCCCACTGATAAGGTCAGGCAAGGTAAGTCATGCAGGCTACAATGGAAAAAAAAGGGGGGGGGGTCCGGTGGAGTGTTGAAGGGAGATCATTTCTAAGAACATTCCAGGAGATTATGTCGCTTCAATTAGCTAGAAGAAAGCTCCCCTTGTGAACGGGTTAGCATATTTACAGACACACAAACAAAAACGGGGGCAGGGTTGCGATGCCCATTACTGCAGCACAAAAACAAGACGGGGAAAAATATAAGCACTTGAAGGGCCGCGGGTGGCCCAGTGGGCAACGTTCGTGACTGCCACGGAAAGGATCCCAGGCAGGTGCGAACGCTCGATCCACTAAATATCCGCCGTGCGTCGGATGGGCACGTTAAGCCGTCGGACGCCGGGTACTCCCCCCAGTAATAATAAGGGCGTCTCGCCCCCCTTTCTGCTTCACTTCCGTGTCACTTTCCTATCGGGCACTCTAGCCCAAATCTCCTAGCTTCCTATTTCTAAGGGTTGACCTGGGGTCAGACACTCCCTTCCTAAAATCCTCTACATATGATCATTTAAATAAGCACTTGTTCTAAAAAATAAGGACTTTTTAAGGGCCTTAGTCATGGAAATCAAAAATAAGGAGTTCTTAAGGACTTATAAGGACCGTACAAGTCCTGTTAAAAGAATGTTGCAAGGAATGATCAATCTCTGGGTTTTAATGATTTAGCAACAGCATGGTTAAAACTGCGAAGTGAGGTAGCTGTTACGGATCTTCTTTCACGACTCTGTTCTGTTTCACAAATCGCATTTTTCTTCATTACCGCACTGTTGACACAGTCCTTCCCGTGGTCCCCTTTCTAGGTTGTTCAATGTCCATAACTCTGTTTTCAGTCACATTCTTGCTTCTTAAGCTTCCTTTGGTACTTCTGTCGCTTTAAACTCTTGCCCTTTTCCTTGCATTTTAATTCTAGCCTTTTCACCGAACGTCCACCGGGGACCGTATTTAGGGCGGCTACAATTCAGGGCGGCAAAGAGAAAACGAAGAAAAGAAATTGAAAAGAAAGTAGACGTCGAACTTGAAAGAAATGAAAATATTCACAACAGATGTAGGCTGAGAAATAATAATACAATGGTAAAACCTAAAAGGTGTGGAGAATTTCATCATGAGAGAGACAGGAGCAGAGATATCGACAGCTCACATACTGGAAAACATTCCAAGACGGGAGGTTGGGCAACTTTGTGCTCTTCATTTTTGTGGAGTGGATTGGTGTGACTTATAAGGTTCATTTACGAGTTCTATCCAGCCGAACTGGTAATACTGGCTTAAAGAAAATATGCTTCATGTCATAAAAATCGGGAATTTTTCATATCAAATAGGTTAATAAAAGCCACAAGTAGTTGGAAGAAGTATCAAATCATAAAGATCTTCCCCGTAAAAATGAAAACCTCTTCCAGTTTTCAGATTCCTTGATCTCAGATAAGATGTTCTTTATCTCCCCCGCTACCGATCAGACTGTCTGAATTCCCCCGGAACAATTCTCCCCCATCCGAAATATCTGTGCTGGAAACAGTAACGTTTGGGAGATATAGGTAGCAAGTACGTTTAATATCGTTTTGTACAACAAGCTGTTGCACATGCCTGGATGTATAGAGTCTGCAAATTGAGAGTTGCCCAATGCTGCACAATCGCCAAATCCGCCCGCGCATTCACCTTAGCGTCTTGATTGCAGTAACGCTTACCTTCTTTGTCAGACATCTCACCATTGATCAAGCCAGCGTTGTGTGCAGAGTTTCTGGTCTTAAGACAAATCCAGACAATAAGAATAGGAAAAAGCGGACCATTTCTCGAATGGCCCACAGGAAAATGTCCCGGTATCCCGGTGGGACAATCCGACCCTGATCTCCAGAAGTATCGCTAGTGAGATAATATAATGCATCACATTTGCATTGAAATTACATCTCAGCATCTTTACAGTATAGCCAAACCTACTTTCCATATTCTTTCAGAAAGCGGTTTTATAGTCAATTTTGGAATTGCATCCTCGGTCCGCGCGTCCCTGACCGGAGGAATTTACCAGTGTCCGCAAGTTCCACCGCTGCACTGAGAAAAACGTTCTGTTAATTCAACAAAATATTTTGTCGATATACAGTCATTAAAAAAAAATTTTTGTTGAATTTGCAAAATCATTTTGTTGAAAATTATTGTTGATTTAACAAAATTTATTGTTATCACGACAAAACGTTTTGTTCATTTAACAAAATTATTAGGTCGATTTTGGGGAATTTGTTTGATCCAACAAAACATATTGTTATCATGACAAAATGTTTTGTTGCTGCAACAAAACATATTGTTATAGAAACAAACCTTATTGTGTCACGATAATAATATGTTTTGTTGGATCAAACGAATTCCCCAAAATCGACCTGATCTTTTTTAAATGAACAAAACGTTTTGTCGTGATAACAATACATTTTGTTAAATCAACAATACTTTTCAACAAAATAATTTTGCAAATTCAACAAAAAAATTTTGTTGACTGTATGTCGACAAAATGTTTTGTTGATTCAACAATTTTTTTGTTGAATTAACAAAATGTTTTTCCCAGTGTGTCCGCAAAATCCACGCCACCAGAATACGTCATGTGACAACCTGCGGGGAAAGGGGTTCTGTCGAAATCAAACGGTAACCAGTTGCTATCAGGCAATGAGTCACAGGTCACCGGGTCAACAGGTTGACATTTTCTTGCGAATCAAGCAGGTCGGGTCAAGATTGTTCTGACCCGATTTCGACCCGGTGTTATTTCCGTTATATTTTTTAATAGAAAAAAGATATTTCAAAGAACCCTTCAGAGCAGCAGAATATGATCCAGGAACTTGTTGAGAAGCGTAAGGATTAAAAAGGACTTTCAGAAGTCAAAACTGATGTACAATGCTTTTACAAGAAATGAAGATTTATCGATTGATGGGGAAAAGCTGGAGATAACCGTTACCTACATCGGCATTGGGCAGCAGATATCAAGCGAGTGTTTCATTGATGAAGAAATGAACTGGCGTATAAAACTTTGTTGGAGAGCTTTTGGGAGAAACAGTACAATTTTTAAGAGCAATCTGCCATTATGTCTTAAAAGAAAAGTGTTTAATCAATGCATCTTTCCAATGCTTACGCACGCAACAGAAACGTGGACCTTAACTAAAAAAGACATTCAATATCTGCAGACAACTGAAAGGAGCATGGAGAGACGCATGCTTGGTGTAAACAAGAAAGATAAAAAGTGGAACTCGTGCATATGGAAAGTAACAAGAGTGGAAGACATCACGTACTACAGAGACGAATCATAACTCCTTGCTCCGGAGTAAGTTGCTCTAACCGACTAAGCTACACCGACGGAATGTATCGCTGAAGATTTGTCCTCTTGGCACTTGCTTCACCTCGGTACTTCGTCAGCCGCATCGCATATTAACGGCAAATTATCGTTTTAAAAAGATGTTAACGGGAAATTCTGAAATTTTTAATACATTCTTAAATTCAGTTTAATAAGATTCCACGTTCCAAAAGCATTGTGTTGCCTCGAAAAATCACGATGAAAAAAAAATACGCAATTTCTAATAAGTCCTCCTACACAAAAATAATTAAATTATTACAAATCTTCTCAAGAAGATAATGAGCTCCAACAGAAAATAAAACGACTAATTCACTCCCATTAATACCATAAAAAATAAATCATGCTTGCGCTATTAAAACTCAACCTGATACGGGACTGCTTTTTTTTTTTTTTTTTGCTGTTTTTAAGTCTTTCTGGCTCATCGGTAGCATGCGCGTTTTCTGTTGAATAGTAGGTCGGTCCGATTCCCAGCAGTGCTAAACAGAAAGGATATGGAAAAGCCAAATTCGAAGTTTTTGCAAAATTCCTGAAATACAGAATTTGGAAATAAACGAAATTACTGACTACAAAAAACCTGTGAAAATATGGAAATTAAAAAAAAAACGGGCACTTTTAAAAACGGAAATATCGTTAAAAGACTGCCACCTACCGGCCACTTTGCTGCACATTATTTTAAGGAATTTTCCGTGAATTCACAACACTTAGTTTTTAGCACGTCTTTTGTAAAAAACAGATCGTGTTTATGTTATCGATTTGTCCGCCCGTCCGACTTTAGACACCATATCTCTGCAAATTGGAAACATTCCTTTTGCATTTTGAAGCTTGAAATATGCGAATGATGATCCTTTATTTCGTTTTTTTTTTTTTACTATGTACAATTTCGACGTTAAAGGACGTAAATGCAGATGATATCGAATTCAAAATACATTTTATTCCATGTATTTGCTTCTAAACAACATCCAATTGAAAAAATTATTTCACCTTTCGATTCCATTTATGTCGAAGAGTGTTTTAGGTACAGTCACTTTTTCAATTTACGCATAGATTTTCTACTCGGGAGCGTAAAAGTAAACAGCGTTTTCTCCAATATATCTACTTCTAAAACTCTGCTTTGAAAATTTTTTCTTCAGATGATACAGCTTCTGATGGAAAACCTTTTGCGTATAATTTCTAATGTTTGGACAAAAGGTGTAAGTCTTAATTTCCGTTTCTGATGTAATTGCAGCAAAACCTAAGCTTCTAAAATCTCGACTGAAAAAAATTAGTTTATGGACAGATACTACTACCGTCGATAAACTTTTTCGTAATATTTCCTTCTTAAAATAATGCATGGTTTCTCCGCCAGGGGGCGTTGGCGTATATCTTATTTTTGTCAATACAGTCGAAACCGTTTATAAGGAAGTTGAAGGGAGTTAAGAAAAAGTTCGCTATACGCAAACTTCGTTTTATCCGATTTTGCCTTAAATGTGTCAGCAAACGAGCAAAAGTTATGTAAAAAAGCACATACAGTATACTACTATAGTACGTATGCATTAGGAAGCAGAAGTACAATAATTGAAACATTTACCTTTAATTTTTTATTCACACTTCTGGAAGTTAACTATCCAGAGTTGCCTGTTTTTGGGATTGAACAATTGCTGTAGACAGCTGTTTTTCTATTTGATTCAACCATGCTGAACAAAGCAGATTTTGTGAAGCAAAAAAAGCACGCAAATTATCAAGACTTTCAATTGCCACCGCATTTGATATTTTTTTAAGTTCTGCGTATTCTTCCTCCTCATCAGTGGACGCGTCATACTGAGAGTTCAACACGCCATCAACGATGTCCTGAACTGTATTTCGAGATTCCGTTCAGATGTCATCGTCAGCCAGCAGATAATCTGGAAAATAAAAATCCGATGAAATGAGCCCTTTTGCACTCAGGTGATTCGATGTTTCGTCTTTAGTAGTAACCACTGTGTCTTCATTTACTACTAAAATACCAAAACCAGCATGCTTCCAACAATTTTTTAGGGTTACATCAGTTACGGTAGTCCAAGCATTAGATAGCATATCACATGCCATTCGAACATCGTTGGCAGTTGGTTGCCTCTTTTCCACGTTAATAAGAATTTTTCTGAGTAAAATTTTGCGGTAATGAAGTTTTAGGTTTTTTTATAACACCCCGATCCATGGGCTGAAGTTTTGATGTAGTGTTTGGTGGAAACCGATGTACATTTGTAGACTTTAACACTACGTTAGACTAATGTGCTGCACAATTATCGATGAGCAGCAGGACTTTCCTATTTACCTTTGTCATTTCGTTGTCAAATTGTTTCAACCATTCTGTAAAGAGTTCCGATGTCATCCACGCTTTCTTATTAGCTCTGTAACTTACTGGTAATTTTTCACCTTTCTTGAAGCATCTGGGATTTTTTGATTTCCCGATTACGAAAAGTTCCCTTTTATCGGATCCATCAATATTTGCACACAGCAGTACAGTTAAACGGAGTTCTGAGTTTTTCCCCACCAGAACATTTTTCACCTTTGAAAGCTAAGGTTTTTTCTGGCAATAACTGATAATAAACACCAGTTTCATCAGCATTGTAAACATCGCAAGCTTCATACTGCGAAATTAAGGTTTCACTTGATTCCAGCCACTTTGGGGTTGTTTCATCATCCACGGAAGCACTCTCTCCGCAAATGGACTTAAATATGATTCCATGACGCTCTTTAAATCTTTGAAGCCAACCATTGCTTGGCTGAAAATCAGGTTTTCCTAGAAGTCGGGCGAAATCTAATGCTTTTTTCCTTCAGCAAAGGGCCAGAGACTGCAACATTTTTGCTTCTCATTTCTTGGAACCACTTTAACAGCGCTGCTTCCACGTCTGTATAAAGACCTTCACGAAATCGTTTTTTTATCATGGCTAAAAGAACCTTCCGAGAACTTTCGCTTCAAACAATCCTTATTTTTTAAAATTGTAGATAGTGAATTTGCCGGAGTGCCAAATGTTTTGGCTCCGTCTCACTTCTTTTTCCCTTTCTCCTCTAAATTGATTGCTTCACTTTTTTTTACTTAAACTCAGTGCTTTTCGTTTAACAACTAACATGATTTGCCAGCTTGTGTTGATGCGTTCTAACGAACGAATTTGTGAGAAAAATTGCTGCTTCCAAAGCTTTAAACCATCTGATGTGCCCGCTTAGGAATTGCAGAAGTGTGATTAAGACAAACATCTGCCTATCTGGTCTATCCGAACAATTTAACATACGGCCCCAAAACGAAGACGCTGACATTGGACACCCCTGGCATGATTCCCCAACACCCCACCCCTGATTCTTTGTCGCATTCCTCCTTCTGTTCTCAGCTAGGAAACAGACCATTTACCCTCTAAGCTCTTGGGGTGATGAAGTGGGGGTCCCTCCAGTGAAGGAGGATTAAGGAAAAGTTGGGAATTCCGACACCGCCTGGCTAGTTTTCGGGCATTTCACTGAGGTAGAGGTCTCAAGATATCCTGAAGAAGAAAAAAGAAAATGGCTACTCACCCGCAGGAGAAATGTTGAATGGGAAAAATGCAAAAACTTCGTTATATACACTGCCGGACAATTGCTAAGGACGGATGACAATAGCAACGATAGCAACCATAAAATGGAAGGCAGGAAAATGTGGAAATTAGCATAAGTGCGGGATACAGTAAGACGTGTTGTGCGTATGCAAATTTTGGATTGCCGAACTTGTTCGTGACGTCATAGCGCTGATCAGAGATATAAAGGATTTGACGCGTATTGACCGTTGTTGTTCAAACGCAAAGTTGAAACGGAAAGAATCAATTGACGAACTTGCAATTTTCAGTATGTCTTCCCAACATTGCCTAGATGATTTTACGCGTGGCCGTATTATTGGCAAGATTGAAGATGGGCGAAAAATAACAGATGTTGCCAGGGAGTTCGACGTCAGCCACAGTGTTGTTTCAAGGCTTTGGAAATCATTTCAAACAAATGGAGAGTGTAGCAAACGTCACGGGGGAGGTCGTGTTCGCAGTACGACACCTGCAGAAGATCGGTACATAGTGCTATCAACAAAAAGACACCGGCGCAGCACAGCTAGTGAGGTAGCAAATCAGTTTATGTCTGCTACTGGCAAGCGGATCTCCCGAAAAACTGTCGCCAGACGTTTGCATGAAGGAGGACTATACGCCCGCCGTCCTGTTGTGTGCATCCCATTGTCCAGACGTCACCGTACCACCCGTTTGCAATGGTGCCATCAACATCGCAATTGGACTGATAACGACTGGTCTGCTGTCCTCTTCTCAGATGAGAGTAGATACAGTCTATCGTCTGATTGTCGACGACAACTGATCTGGCGTGATAGTGGTACTGCGTATTGTCCAGCAAACATACAGGAAAGGGACCGATATCCGACATGTAGTGGCATGGTATGGGCTGGCATCATGATCAATGGCCGTACGTCCCTCTATGTGCTTCCAACTGGGACTATGACTGGCCAACGATACATTAATGATGTTCTGCTACCTCATGTTTGCATGTTCCGTGGTGCTGTCGGTGATAGATTCATTTTCATGGACGACAACGCAACATGTCATCGAACAGTCGCTGTCCAGGAGTGTCTTGAGAGCGAGGATATTCAACGCCTCGTATGGCCAGCACGTTCTCCAGATCTGAATCCCATTGAAAATGTGTTGGATACTTTGGGGAGGAGTCTTGCTGGTCGCCAATGCCCACCAATAAACAAGAACACCCTCATCCGTGCACTGACAGAGGAATGGGATAAATTACCCCAACAGCTGCTTGGTAATGTTGTGCAAAGCATGACACGACGTGTGGAATCTTGCATCGCCCTCCATGGTGGCCATATCCCGTATTGACATCTTACGCCGGAACGCCTGCGGACGGTAATTGCATTTTTTTCACGTTTACGTATTCTGCACAAAATGGCCTGTTTGTCCCTTGAACACGTTCCAAAGCCTTCTGGATTTCAGAGCACAATAAATTGTCTTTTTTGTAATGTCCTGGCATTCTGACATTATTTTATTTCACTTGGCATCCAACCACACTTACTTTTTTATGCGCTATATAGCCGTTTATGATCCGTCCTTAGCAATTGTCCAGCAGTGTATGATTTTGGACAAAACTGCTGTTCCTAATATCCAGTTGAAATAACATTACAATGGCATTGAAAATTCAGGGAACTGCAAAGACATCGTTATATAGGAACCTTCCTTATATCCGAGCTCGTTATATGAGGGTTCAACTGTATCTCTACTAAGAGTCCGATTTGAAAAATTATTTCTTTGTTGGATAGCGTTTCTGGCGCGAAGTGTTTTTCATATAATTTCAAAATTTTCAAGTAACTCATAGACTTTCCGTAGGGGCGTTAAAGTAAATTGCGTTTCTCCCTATATTCCTGCTTCTGAAACACCGATTTGAAAAATTCTTCCTGTATCGTGTACAATTCCTGATGGGAAATGCTTTTCATATAATTTCTAACATTTGGTAACAAATCGTTTGGTAACCAGGGGGCATACGTGTTAATTTATGCTTGTGATTTATTTGCAGCAAAATCAGAGCTGCTTGAAACTCGACTAAAAAATTATTTCCTGGACCGATGCCGCTCATATCGAAAAACCTTTTGAGAATACTTTCTTCTTAAAATAATGCATGTTTTTCCCGCCAGGGGGCGTAGATGCATATTTTATATTCGTTGATATATCTGCTTCTAAGAGTCCGATTTAAAAATTTCTTTCTTTGTGGGAGAGCGTTTTCGCTGGGAAATGTTTCTCATATAATTTCAAATTTTTCTTAACGCACAAGTCTGCAAATAGAATGCGTAAGTTCACGATTCCGTTTACAGCAATATCTGCCTGATTGAAAGACGTCTTTCTTCGGTCAGATATTACTGTTTTCCATACCGGTCCCATTGACTTTGAATAGCTTTGATAAATTTAATTCGCATCAGAACGGATTCAAAAACCGTGCTTATTACACCCGGAAATTCAGTGTCATCTTTCTTGTTAATTGTTATATCATCGATACACTTTTTTAAAATTATTTGTGTTATAGATACAGTTAACGTTATAACTGTGATTCTAGTAACTCTTGCTGGATAAGATCATACTTCATAGGATCATTTCTATAGTATGATTTGCGAGTTCGCTCACCGAACTTCGCAGAAAACCCAACCAACTGTATATGGGTATATATTTTTTTAAATTTGAGATATCGATTTTGGTTTATATAATTTCAGCAGGTTTATACACGATGCAAAAACTGTAGAGGATCTTTCCATTCGAAATACACACGGGATACGTTTCTTTGTTTTTCTTTTCCTTCTTTCGTTTTTCTTTTTTTTTTTTTAGAATAAGTACGTTATTCTAAACATTTGAAATGCATGCTATCAATTTAGAATTAAGCTTGAAAAAATCATCAAACTTGTTTAATACGTAAATGGAAATTAGCGATGATGACTTAATAATAATAATGGGAAACCAGAAATAGAAATTTAAGCTCGTGATTTTTTTTTTTTTTTTCTGAAAAGCAAAGTGATTGAAATCTATATATTAATTCTATAAGGTTTTTTTACTGTGAGTCCTATTTTGAGAGAACGGCTGAACGTAAAGATATGGTTGAGGTATCAAAATAAAGGTCTTATCATGTAGATGTGCCAGTCGAAAATAAAAAATGAGATTGGGGAAACTATTAGGGCGTTGTGGGGCGGCAAAATTCCCATGTAAAGTTTATGGGAAAAGCGTGCGGTTGACATTCGATCGCCTGCGGTTGACTGATGCGTTGTTGAAGTCGGAAACATGGAGGGACTGAGATAGTCTAAAGTCCGAAGTCTCTTTTCTGAGCGAACCGTTGCGCAAAGCAACGCTAGCAGGCTTTTGTATCAAAGTTCTTCTCATCGGAACAGCAAACACTCTCGAAGACCTGATTGCGTTAAGTCGTTGTACTGTGTGATGTATATATACAATTTAACATTCATTCAATCCAGCTTATTCACGTAGTTAAGACGTTTTCCATTACTTTAAGATGTAAATAAACATTCCGTTGACCATTGTTAGTAAAAATATGACGGGCGACTGTTTGGATCCCATTGAGTTGCTCACGATGGTCGTTAAACCTTCAGTCAAAAAAATAAATAAAATAATAATCACGAACCTGGACTATTGTCTTTACTGAAGTGGTTGAATGAATTTGCCAATCAAATAAATTTTACATTGGTAGTTTCATATAAGTTAATTAAACAAATAAAATAAAAAGACTAACCGTCGATTGCGACGGGTTTCGTCTAGTTACTTCTATTTTGAAAGACTGTGAACTTTTATGCTGCTCTGGCATTTTTCAAAACATTTTCCTCCACAGAAACTTATTTAACTCCAAACTGGATTTCATTAGTTTACTTATTTATTGTTTAGAAATAATCATGATAACAGATGGCGGTACGGTATATCCTGGAACACAATTTAATTACTCACGAACGGAGGAACGGACGATTGAACGAACCCAGCCATTTATGGTTATGAGGATAATAACATGGTTTCCCGTAAAAGAACCACGATGAAATACGTTTCAAAAATAAACCTGAAATATGTTTAATGGATGCAAGCACTATCATGATGTATAGAAACACATCATGAAATACGTGCCATAAATAAATCTCAAATACATTTCATTGCTGAAAGTATAGCATGATGTTTTTCTTTCGAGTTTTCAAAACAATTTGCAACAATAGATACAAATTTGAATTTAAACAGGCAAATATCAATTCTCCACATACTTTTGAGACAGCCTTATTTTCACGTTTATTTTTTTGCATAAATTTTGTGGGTATTATACGTTTTTTTTTTTTTTTTTTTTTTTTTTTTTTTTTTTACACTGTAAACTTATAAAACTTATATGATAGGCTACGTCTGTCTCTAACGCTCTGACGTCATTCAGTACTTGCAGCGCCATCTGCTTTTATCCGGTGGCCGAAATCGGAACTAAGTTCACCGCTATCTCACGATACGTAAAATCAAGGAGAAATACCGAAAAATGAAATAAAGTTAGTAAGACAAACGACTTCATCTGTGGCAACATGCACGCGCTCTAACAGCTGTGTGCGACGTTTGTTCTGTTACGTAGGTGTCATGTCGTGTTTTTTTTTCATTTTCTTCGCATTGCAGAGTAATTTCATAAAAAGAAATCAGCGTTATTTCATTTCATTAAAAGGAGTTCATGAAAAGGAATTGGCGTTATTTTATTTCATAAAAAGGAACAAGTAAAATTGTAAGAAAGTAACTGCAGACGTAGTTTTGATTCAGTGAGATGGAAATTAAAAAAAAAATATTGGTTCCGTGGAATTTTTGCTTTGTAGTACAAGATGGAAGAAGATAAAGCTGAAAGGAAACGTCGCTTAAATAGAGAACGACAACGGCGATGGCATGCAAACCAATCTTCTAACACTGCATAACTTGAACGAAGGTAGAGCTAATCGTAAACGAAGTGAAACTTTTGAAGAACCTGTCTTATAGACTGCCCATTAATAATTCAACCGTTTATTGTAGTTATGTATATGCATTTTACGATTCGTGTTATAAAAACTTCGGTCGCAGATCTTTTTTTTTAATTGGACTTTTAACGAGAGCAACTCAATGGACTATAAGCAGTCGCCCGTCCCTAATTTAAATCACTGGTTCCAGGGAAGGGAGAGAGTCAGTGCTGTAAGACAAACACAACATCCATGCTTCACCGGGATTCGAACCCGGACCCCTTTCGGACGAATGATCAGAAGCCATCGCTTAGACCATTGCGCCACCGGGGCAGCACAGCTATTGCAACCGCGCATGGCACGGGCTATGAGCTAGTTCTCTTTTAATTTCATTCATACATAAAAATTTGTATAGTTGTTATCATAGGCGCCGACTGTTAAGTGTGTGTGTGTGTGGGGGGGGGGGAGCTGAATCTTGTCCCGCCAATAACTTTAGTCGGAGAACAGTTCCCACCCAGTATTTTTCGTCCTCTTTAATAAAATATTTTTTCATTTTTGTGTTTGAACGCCATTTTCGAAATGCTTTAGTTGAAATATTTCTATAGAATTTTTTTTTTTTGACGCAATTCAGGCAATCGTGTGCTGTGCCAATGGCATAAAATGCATTTCTTTCCTTTACAGAAATGTACTATTTCTTATAAGATGGGCCAAGCTCCATCTTATGAAGCCGAAGCGATTTATTTTCAAAAAATTAATAAATAACAAATTAAGTAAAACATTTTCCCCATATACAGCCCTGCTCATTTGATAAGAAACGGGATTGCCAGCCTCGTATTGTATTTGACATGTTCTCGTGAGATGTGGTAAAGTTTGAAGACAATTATCAAGAATGAAATAAACATAAAAATACAGAAATGTATCTTTATAGCGCCTTTATTTGTCTACTAGCTGAATTGCCCGGCGTTGCTCCGGAGAATTCGGTGATAATTCACTATCTAAATTTCGTACAAATCAAATGAAAACGATTAATCTTTTACGGCATGAATCGTACCTAATACTGTATTTTATTTCTTCATTGAATTTGAATTTTATTCTCTGTAGAGTCTTCTTCAGTTTCCCCATGTTGAATTGTGTTGCAGTTCTTCACTGGAAAGCACTTGTCACAAAAAAAAAAAAAATCAATTCTTGCACTTATCACAACAAAAGGTATTAAATTCAAATTCAAAATAAAAAAACTAGAAAAAAAAACTTTTTACGAAAATTTTGTATGCGGGCCCCTTGACCCCCGGCTCCGACCCCTTCCAGAAACCGTCTACTGTCTAAGTTAGAGTACCATGAGATAGTATACCAATTCGAAATGAAAAAGTAAAAAAAAATGTAAACTTTTTACGAAAATTTTGTATGAGGGCCCCTTGACCCTGAGCTCCGACCCATTCCAAAAACCGTCTACGATGTAAGTTAGAGTACCATGAGATAGTATACCAAATTTGGTGGTTCTAAATTGAAAACTTTAGAGTTGTATAGCGGACAAACAAACAAACATTCAACCTTATATATTAGATTTTTTGCACTTCTCGTTCTTTCTTTGAGTAAACTTCGTATATTTTTAATAAACTTATGGAAATAAAATCACAAGCTGAATTTAATTTTTGAAAACATTAGTATTCAGCAAAAGAATATTTCTGTTTCTTTATTCGTTTGCTGAAGAGCAATTGCGTTTTAAAATATACTTTCGAATCGCGTAGTTTATCTTTTTGCCCCCTTTCGTTTATTTTCCTCCTGACAATGGAAGAGCCTCTCCCACGTTTGACCTCTTCACCCCCCCTAATAATTTCCGCGCCCCTTGTTGTTATACTTTTTATTTAGGGGCCGTCCATAAAGTACGTCCGTGATTTTTTACTATTTTTAGACTCCCCCTTCCTCCATGTCACATTTTGTCTGATTGTTGACACCCCCAACCCCCTAAAAAGTACGTCCTAATTCCCGCAACCCCTTCATTTTTGACGACTGCTTTTAGAAGTCCGTTGAGAAACAGAAAGAAAACATGTAATTATTTATTTGTGGCACAGTGGTCCAACGGCTGGCTTCTGATCATTCGTCCGAGATGGGTCAGGGTTCGAATCCCGTGAGGCATGGATGTTGTGTTTGTCTTACGGCGCTGGTTCTCTCCTTCCCTGGAACCAGTGGCCCTAAATTAGGGACGGGCGACTGCTTATAGCACACTGAATTGCTCACGGTGGTCGTTAAACCTCCAATAAAAAAAATAATATCTATTTAAAGGAATCTTCCATTTATTTACACGTTTGCTTCAGAAAATATTTACTATTTAGGCATTAATTTATTCTCAAATGCTACCCGAACTTTATCATTCTGAAATAAAGATACGAGAACTTAATATTAAAATTCTGATTTAGTCAAATGTAATCAGAAATCTCAAATATTTCATACCTTTGTTTAACTATTAAAATAAGACAAAAAGAGAAAACAAAACGAAGAAATACCATCCACCGTATTTTTGCCGCTGGACGTCCGAATTACTAAACCTCCACATTCCCCCATGTCACATTTGGTTCGGTTGTCAGGAACCCTCTCTCCCCCTGTAATCTCGGACGTACTTTATAGACGGTCCCTTAGCTGTTATTCCAAAATAAAAAGAAAAGAAAAAATTCGGTTATCTATAAACTTTTGAGACGCACTTTGATCATTCCCGTAAATGAAAACTTTGAATAACAAAGCTAAGGGAAAAGCAGGGCTTTCTAATATGCAAGTTCACTCTTTCCATTCGTATTCGGCCCACTTCTTAGACTGATGCGTTCCAGCTGATTTCAAAACAGTTTGCTAACCCCGAATTAATTCGTCTAAAACGGATTACTTCGGGATGAGCAAACGTAATTCTCGCAACTTTCGTCCTAAAAGATATTAGCAGTCGTAATTCAAATTGGCTAGCATTCGTAATTCCCGCAACTTTCGTTCTGAAAGACACAAAACAGCGAAAGTCTTAGATAAGAGATTTCCAACGGTAGCGTATAAAAGTGTATGTACTTTTTCGTTCTCACTTCTTTCACTCCTAGTAATTATGGTTATTTCATGTGAAAATACACGTCGAAAACAGGGGCGTTTTGATAGAAGGCCTCAGGGCTACGAGAGCCTCGAACCTCAGGAAAAATATTTTACATTTTTTTTTCTTTTTCGAGAACTGCTTGTGAAGCGGGTTTAAGAAATAGCCAGGAATTTTTTTACGGCAGCTTTGAATGAAGTATTAAAAAGAAAAGAAATTGTTGATATGTTTTTCATTAAATAAGTAAAACATTTTAAAATCGTTTCACAGTTTTAATTTGTAAAAACTAGATGACCGGAAAACAGCTCTTCCAAACAACTGGAGGTTCCTTTTCACAGCTATAGCAATTGTCCCTATACCTGTATCACCATCATTATCAACCATTATCAATCCACTGCTGGACGAAGGTCTCCCAAAGTTTCTTCCACAACCGTCTGTCTTGTACCAGTCTCCTCCATGTTACTCCCGCATATTTTCGAATTTCATCCACCCACCTTCCATGTGGTCTTCTGGGTCTTTTCCTGCCCTTTGGAATCCAATATAAAATTTCGACTGTCCATCGATGGTCTGCCCTTCTGGCAGTATGTCCAGCCGATTGCCATTTCAGGGATTTAACTCTGCTCATGATGTCTTCCACTCTTGTCATTTTTCTGATCTACGAGTTCCTCTTCTTATCTCTCCTGGTTACACCAAGCATGCACCTCTCCATGCTTCTTTGAGTTGTCCTGCAGCCTTTGTGTATGTCTCTTTTAGTTAAGGTCCACGTCTGTGCACCATACGTAAGCACTGGAAGGATGCATTGATCAAACACTTTTCTTTTAAGACATAATGGCATATTGCTCTTGAAAATTATGCTGTTTCTTCCAAAAGCTCTCCAGGCAAGTTTTATACGCCGATTAATTTCTTCATCAATGTGACCCTCACTTGATATCTGCTGTCCAAGATAAACGTACGTGTCTGTTATCTCCAGCTTTTCTCCATCAATCGATAAATCTTCATTTCTTGTAAAAGCATTGTACATCACTTTTGTCTTCTGAAAGTTCATCTTTAATCCCACTTCTTTACTCTTGTCAGCAAGTTCCTGGATCATACTGTGCAGCTCTGATGGGATAGTTGCAAAAATGACTACGTCATCAGCAAAACGAAGGTGATCTTTATCCCTTGGTTTTGCCAGTTCAGTGATTGAAAGACATTTTCCAATGTGGCATTAAAGAGCTTGGGAAATATGGTGTCACCTTGTCTCACTTCCTTTCCAACATTTATGTGTGCTGAATTCTCAAACAGCCGAATCTTTGCACTTGCACTTTCATAGATGTCATTAATAATATTAATGTATGCATCTTCAACACCGCAGGATTTCAAAACCATTGTAACTGCTGCTGGTTTCACTGAATCAAAGGCCTTTTCATAATCGAATACCTGTATATTAACAGAAAAATGTGAAAGAAATATCAGTTCAATGAATGTAATTTTTATACGAATGAGGATAAGATGTCTGTATTATAGTTGCTTGCACATAACTACTCATCGTTCAGAATATAATGAACTGAAAGGCGTTTTTCGGGGTACGGAGAAACGGAGACCTGTGTCATTTTTTTTATAACGAAGTCAAGAAACAATTGCTGCGTGCAGAACTTTGTCGCATTGTTCTAAGTGTGTTATTTATACATTATACATTCAAAAGTAAATAATTTAATTTATTTTTTATGTATTCAAGAGTGCATAAGTCTTTTAACTGTCACTTTATTTCTTACTAATGTTTCGTATAAATCGAAAAATGTCATTAGACACCGTAATTCGGTGGTTTTTTTTTTGTTTATTTGTGTTTGTGTGTGTGTGATCGTGAGACATTTCAAGAGTTTTTAGTTCTCCAAAAGAATTAAAATTTGCTAGATGCGATTAACTTTGGCCTAGTTTTATACCATTACTTTTTCTAGTACTTTGTAATGGTATATAAAACTAGGACAGTAATTTTAATTACAACGTGCACATTTGTGTTTTATGCAATAAAGTGCGGTATTTTGGAATGAGTGATGAGATGCTTACTAAGAAAATATTTTTAGCCCAAGTGGCAGGAATGAAAAGCAGAGGAAGACCAAGGAAGTCGTGGGAAGATCAGATTTAGGAGTGTCTGCATGAGAAAAAGATTATGAGTATGAAGTATAGAAGGTCTTGTGTACTGCGTGCGATGGATGTCAATGAAGCCCAAGTTGTATGCCAAGATCGCTGTAAATGGAGAAGTTTGATACATCAACAGTAAGCAAAAATTATCTGTAGTTTGTATTTCTTTGTGGAGCTAACCTCTGAATCTCAAAGAACAGCTTAGTGATATGTATGTATGCGTGTATTTTGGTTTTACGAAAAATACCTGTAAGTTTCATAGAATTTGAGTTATTAGAACGCCCATAAAACCTAGGTAATAAATATTTAACGGGAATTATCGAGGATAAATTTATTAGGTACATTACCTCTCAAATTTTCGATCTAAACACTAGATCTTCATCAGGAGTTCTTGCTTCCTTCTACTTCCGCAGGTCTGATGGATTTTCCATCCAGCATGGTCATTGATGTTGCCACCTTGTGTCTTGTAAATTTCCAGGGATTCCTCTAATTTCCGGATAATTGCATGGGATTGACGTTTAATCACTTTTAAGGAGTCCCAACAAAATTAAAAAATACTTACCATCCCTAAAACAAAAAGAAGAAAATACAGTACTCCCGGAAGGAGTCATTTATAAAATAGTTTGTTCTTGTGGATTACCATATATAGGAGAAACAGGAAGGAGGTTAACCACCAGAATTAAAGAACACAAAGCAGCAATAAGGAACAGCTCAAATAAAACAGGATTAGACAGGCACATACAAGAAACTGCCCACAAAATGGACTGGGACTCCTTAAAAGTGATCAAACATGCAATTATCCGGAAATTAGAGGAATCCCTGGAAATTTACAAGACACAAGGTGGCAACATCAATCACCATGCTGGATGGAAAATCCATCAGACCTGTGGAAGTAGAAGGAAGCAAGAACTCCTGATGAAGATCTAGTGTTTAGATCGAAAATTTGAGAGGTAATGTACCTAATAAATTTATCCTCGATAATTCCCGTTAAATATTTATAATACTGAAAGTAATAAGAGGAAGCCATGAAGTCATTAATTACTAGGTAATAATATGAAATTTTGATGAATTTTCAGCAAATGAATAGATTTTTGCAAAAGAACCTCAAAGATATGTTTGCGGGGGGGCGATACGCCACTGGTCGGTAGTCATAAACAAGACCGCGCAATATTTGATTTTTGTGCAATTTGTTGCCCCCCCCTTTTTTTTTTTTTTTTTTTTTACGTTTTTCAGTGAATGTTGTAAAATGGTTTTCATTTGTACTTTAAAGAACCGGAGCTCTAATGTAATTGTGATTCCTTGTAGGCCCAAACTAAGTGCGATAAGAGAGTTCTGTTCCACTTTCTCTGTGGATCCTGTGTTGTGTATTGAAGTGACAGCCGAGATGAGGCTCACGGAGGCGAATAACCGCCTTCTCCCTCCCAGCCTCTTTGCTCCCTACCTCCGTGGTCGTTCAGATCGCCGCCGCATTGTCGCTTTTATTGGCCGGAGATATTGCCTCCCTCCCTCCCCCTCTTTGCTTTGCCACTGCCGGCTGGAGATAGCAGCTATCACATAATCAACTGATTCCCAGGGCTGCTTCGGATGCCAAATTAGAGTAATCGCCATCGCCACCCACACTCACTTTCGCCAAAAATCCTCGGGTACGCTATGTTCTATTCATTATGAAGCCCATTTTGCCCAACCAGATTTATTATAACCAAAAGGGCAGCTGCAGTAGTCTATGCAAGTAATGAACTGGATAACGTTCGGATCCTCCACTGATACGAGCCCCATTAGCTGTGGGAGGAGTGACGAAAATGTTTTTGTTTAGAAAAATTCATGTCATGACAGACTCATTTCCTGGAAACACTTCTGTGACCTTGAAATCGCTACTACGGGGAAGTACGCCGGCGGTAAACTCATTCCTATATGACTTTCAAATAATAAAAGTCATATTTCAGTTTTGTGTGAAATTTTTGTGATGCTATTCATCTCTTCCGACAGCAGTAAAGAAAATCCCAAGTAAAAAAAATTTCTAGGTAACGAAAATGGGTAACGGAAGTAGTCAAAACCATTGTTCAATTCTGATACTTGAATTCTATCCCATGAAGTGACGCAACAATAGTTAATTTCATTGTTACCATGGGCGTCGCTGGCGGGGAGGGGGCGAGCGGCTGGGGGTATGTCCCCTCTAATATTTCTCAGTACCTTCCATATTTCTGACTGCAACCCTTTTCAAAGTTATTGCAATGCATTCAGAATGCATTTATTCAATACACTTAGAAGATTTGCTGTCCGCAAGTACATTTTGAGAAAACCTTAAAAAAAAACAAAGGATTGGATATTTATTCTACACTGGCGGAAAGTGAAAAAAGAACACCAAGAAGGTGACGTCTGATAAAAACGAAATTTATACAGCATAATAACGGAATACAGAGGATAACGTGATCAAAACATTATGGCAAAATACAGCTGTATTTGCTGGTAAACTGAAAAATAACATTTCCATGTAACATGGTTAGTACGAGGTTGAACCGCAATGAACTGCGTCACACTGTGCAATTCTGGCTGGAGTCTGTCGTACAGATGTTGGATGTAAGTTTGGGGTATTGAGTTCCAATCATCCTCTACCTGGACGCGTAAATCGGGGATGGTCGTGGCTGGCCGTGGAGACCAGATAAGTCGTTGTCCCATAAAATCCCACACGTGCTCAATGGGGGACAAATCCGGTGAACGTGCAGGCCGTGGAAGTTGTCTCACACCCTGAAGTGCATGTTGCGTTGCACGTGCCGTGTGTGGGCGTGCGTTATCTTGCTGGAAAACACCACGAGGGACCGACCTTGCAAATGGTACAACAACGGGTTGAATGATGTTGTTGATGTAGGAGGTGCTGTTTAACGTACCCAGTACAAACACTAGTTGTGTACGGGAGTGATAGCTGATCGCTCCCCACACCAGGAGACCAGGTGTAGGCTCTGTGTGTCGCTGGCGGATGCAAGAAGGGTGGAGACGCTTCCCTGTGCGTCTGCGAACACGCATACGGACATCGGAGGCTCCCAAGCAGAATCTGCTTTCATCGCTGAACACGACAGATCGCCATTGCGTTCTCCAGTGCAGACGTTGGCGACACCACTGCAGCCATTCCTGACGGTGGGCTGGAGTCAGAGGTACACATGCCAGAGGCACACGTGCAGGTAGTCCTGCATCCAGTAGACGGTTGCGGATTGTTCGCACAGTCACCCCAGGTGCAACGGCAGCTCGGATTTGCGTCGCAGTGAATGTTCTGCTTGACAACGCCGCTCTTCTTATGCGTCGATCGGTCCGCTCATCAGTCCGTCTGTGACTCCCGGTTCCACGTCTTCTCGTGTGGGAATGTTTTCCGGACCATCTACGCCACCATCGTACCAACTCCGATACTTCCCGTTCAATTCGCTCCGCAATACGACGATACGACCACCCGGCTTCGCGAAGTTCGACTAGACGAACCTCGCTCAAATTCGGATAACTGCTGAAATAGTACACGTCTTCCATGTCCTGGCATTGCAGCTTCTTCAGGGTCTTCGCACGTGTCCGTACGCCGACGACTGATTACATTCACTTCGCCGTACTCCTTAAATACCACCGACGATAATTTGCATATTATGCCGTGCTGTGGCGTAAGCGCTCACCGGTTGCTCCCGAAATTAACATCACACCTATGTAAAACTCGACCCCATTAACATATGTAAATTTCATGATCGTTCGCCAATTACTTTTTGGTGTTCTTTTTTCACTTTACGCCAGTGTATATACGTAATTTATGACTACAGAACTTGTGGTGTTGAGATAAAATAAAAAGTACCAACGTTTACCACAATCAAAGGTTTATTATATACGGTGATCGAAAAGTTCACGAACCTGAATTCGACCAATTTTTATTCGCATTATACAGATGCATAAAGTTTACCTACAGCTGTGATACATCTTTCATCGACATTTGAGCAACTGATGTTGACCTAAAGAAGGTGCTGGAAATGACCTCCGTGTTGCTGGAGGCAAATATCCACGCGGCGGAACATGTTTTTCGTAACGCGCTTCAGCATACATGGCGTGATTTCCGCTATAGCCTGAATAATGTTTGTTTTCAAGGACTGCGGGTCGTGCGGATTGTTTGCATGAACACGGTCCTTTAAAAAAAAAAAAAACGTAATTCCGAAAAGAAAACATAGTTCAATAAGCCCTTGTTGTATCGAGTAAATTTACGAAGCCAACGGCAATACAGCAGGCGCTTAGGCGTATCAGGTGCCTGCAGTTCTTGGACAACTTTCACTTTGTATGCATGAAGCTGCAATCTTTTAGTCGCTTTCTGTACTGAGCCATAAGAAAGTTTCACTTGCTGAGATAAGCGACGAAGCGGTTTTGTAGGTGACTGTTGCAAACGTTTTTCAACATCGTTTATCACTTCCGGCGTTAACACACTTGGCCGGCCATTTCTAGGCATATCATTAACGCTTTCAGTTTTCCGAAATCATACGAGTAAACTGTGTATCGTTAATTTACTTACCACAGTATGCTGCGGAATTTTTTCCTGAACTCTTCTATACACTGTTTGTAAGACCGCGTTTGCAAATAAGCATCAAATAAACAAATTATCTGTTCCCTCGTCAAACTCACGCAAATGGCGACGCTAAAGTGTGAAAACTGCGTAGCACACATGGAACCGGTTATTCATTTCTGGCACTCTGCCGATTTCCTTCAAGCAGAATTCGACAAGCGCAGTATTTGATCTCGACGAGTTGCTGACTCGTGTTGCCACATCAATTAAATGAACTTTTGTTTATACATTTGCAGCATACGCAATATTTTTTTTAAATTCAGGGTTCGGGAACTTTACGATTACTCTGTACATCGATTATAGTTTCTCAGAGCTATAGAAACTATAGTCGATGAAAAATACACTTTTGATTGTGGTAAACGTTTTTTTTTTTTTTTAATTTTAAATTGGCTATTATTTCTGCACGCTCGCGTTCTCTCCCAATTCCTATTTGCCAGCGACGCTCATGATTGTTACTCAACAATATACTTTACTGAACTATTTACGAAACATTATTTCATCAAGTTTTACATAAACGTAAGAATATATCATTGCGATCTGCGTAAATTATGAGAACGTAATGCTGAATGTGATAAAAAGCCATTACAAAAACCTATTTTGATGATATGCATCTTTCCCGACTGTATAGCAAAATTTGGCAATCTCTCGACTCCCCAAATTGGGCTTACCTGCTATTAACGACAACTTTAAAATGATGTTTTAAGGCGATAGGGATAGCCCAAAGCAAAATAGACCCACTTTTCATCGCACGTAACAATTCTCTAGATGAAACGTACTTTGCGCGAGTTTTCTAGGAGTTTCGTACACACATCCACTCGGCGGTTTGCTTCAGCTGGTGTCAGTTCGTGAGGGACAATGCGGCAGCTCCTGTAGATCTTGCCGAGGTCCTGACAGTGACAAACCACGGTGGTCTGTGATATGCCCAGCTCGCCTGATAATCTCCGCGTGCTGGTTGTCGAATTTGCCTCTACGGCCTGGCGCACGACCTCCTAATCCACAGTTCGCGGTCTACCTCACCTTGGCTAATCGTCGAGGTTTCTGTCACCTGAGCGGAATTTTCTTGAACCATCTGGTTGTGGTGCTGTGCTCTACGGAACCTTCTCCTTTCGTATGACAAATGTTTCGTGTTGCTTGAGCAGCGTTATGGCAGAGTTCAAACTCGTAAAGCAAAAGTTTCCTAATTAGTCGGTTGTGGCTGTTCATCTTTTAGGCGTCCCAACCACAGACAGAAAGACGACATGCAATGCTGTTCACAGCAACAACTACCACTTTATATCCCTTTCGACTGACTGCAGTGTGCGACTGGAACTAGTTTAAACACGTGACATACCCGACGCAGCACATGCGCTTATGCAAATATTGCAAAACGTTCGACTCACCCTCTGCTCTTCGTTGCTAAAACGCTGCGTATGTACAAAAATGTGAATTTACAGAGTTTACAGTAATAACGGAACGAATACACGCAAACTTTAAAAACGAAATGTTTTGGGATTTTCCCGAAAGGTTGAATAGCAAAACGATATCGTATCATTTCAGGTACGCGAAATTTTCAAATATTTGTCATATTTTCAGAGTTCGGAAAATCAAGAAATTCTTTTGTTTAATTATCTTTTTCTTCAGATATTTGAGGTGTACACAGGCTTAGACTGATAATCCTGCCGGGCACGCGTGGCGTTCTTTTTCATGAGATGAAAGAGAAAATACTGAACATAGCCTGGGCTAAAGTTTTCGTTGCTGGATTAAATTGAAAAATAAAATAAAAAAATATAACATTTCGGCTGGCAAACTGGGAACTAACTTGTAGTGTAATTAGTTGTTCCTTATATTATATCAAAAATAATAAGAACTGACACGAAAAATCATAAAAGAAAACATCATCAAACTTTGAGATTAGAACTGAGAAATCTGGTCTTATCCCTAGAAGTCCTAATGACAGAAGAAGTAGCTATCTCCGAAGTTTACAGAAATCACCCTTACGGAAATAGCGATAAAAATAGGTGGTGCCAAAAACATTTTTTTAAAAAATATCGGAACAAACAAAAATGCTGATGCAAAACAAAAAATAGAAGATAAAGAAAGAGTAGCTTGCAAAATGGAATATATGCTCGTAGAACTAACTGTAAGACTTTGAAAATGGTATCACTGAAAACGTAAGAAAATGCAATTGTAAGCTAATGAAAAGAGCAATTGAGGACAACCAAGCCAGAACTAAACAATGAAACGCCGCCTGGGTGGTGCAGTGGTTTAAGCGATTGCCTCTGATCATTCGTCCGAAAGAGGTCCGGGTTCGAATCCCGGTGAGGCATGGATGTTGTGTTTGTCTTACGGCACTGGCTCTCTCCCTTCCCTGGAACCAGTGACCCTAAGTTAGAGACGGGCGACTGCTTCTAGCCCATTGAGTTGCTCACGGTGGTCCTTAAACCTCCAATCAAAATATTAATAATAATCATGGTGGTCGTTAAACCTCCAATCAAAATAATAATAATAATGGTGGTCGTTAAACCTCCAATCAAAATAATAATAATATGGTGGTCGTTAAACCTCCAATCAAAATAATAATAATATGGTGGTCGTTAAACCTCCAATCAAAATAATGATAATAATGGTGGTCGTTAAACCTCCAATCAAAATAATAATAATAATAATAATAATGGTGGTCGCTAAACCTCCAATCAAAATAATAATGGTGGTCGTTAAACCTCCAATCAAAATAATAATGGTGGTCGTTAAACCTGCAATCAAAATAATAATAATATGGTGGTCGTTAAACCTCCAATCAAAATAATAATAATATGGTGGTCGTTAAACCTCCAATCAAAATAATAATCATAATGGTGGTCGTTAAACCTCCAATCAAAATAATAATAATAATAATGGTGGTCGTTAAACCTCCAATCAAAATAATAATAATAATAATAATAAACCATGACACGGCCGCCGGCTGTCCAATTTAAAATTAAAATTTAAAATTAAAAACAAACAAACTTTGTTTAAGTTCCAATTTAAAATAAAAAAAAATAAAAAAACTTTCCTGTCTGGCCAATGGTGCGCTGCAGTCGATTTTCATAACATCAGAGCTACTTCTTAAAACAGCAACTGTCCTCTCATCATCACTTTATGGTCTTGAGGCTGCTGAACCATTTTGGAAAGAGGAGCGTAGCGAGCGCTCTCCCGCATGGTTTCTCTTTCATACAGGGTGCCTTGATTTATCTTACGTATATATCAGAAAAAAAAAATGCTAATGCAAAATAAAAGGGTGATGAAGATAAAGTAACTTCCAAGGTGGAATATATACTCGTAGAACTGTAAGACGTTGCGGAAAGGTATCACTGAAGCCGCAAGGAAATGCAATTGTGAATTAATGAAACAACCAAGCTTGAACTAAACAATTTCAGTATGAAAGAAAACATATTATGGTACTCAGAAAGTATTAACAGATGTTATTGTAACGGGAAACACTTGAAATACGCATACCGTTTGTGACTTACTACAGAGGTGAAGCACATGTCAAGATGGAAAAAGCTGCAGCGATAAATTCCGTCGGTGAAGCTTAATTGGGAAAGCATTCGGCTTTGGGGGAAAAGGGTGCGATTCGATTTCTGCCATCGGCAAATGGCTTTTACGCTACGTCGGCGCCAAAGCGTAAAATATATCTCCCGGGCCGTTGCGTTCCTGGAAAAATGTGTGAAGTTCGTTCCACACATCATCTGCAGTTAGTCAGAATTCCTTCTTCTGCAGTGAGTTCTCCTTCAAGTGTGGTTTGTCGGCTGACCCGGAAGCCTACGATTCCGTCTTAGCCCTTTCCCAAGGAAGGAAAATATGTGACGAGCCTACCTGAGAGGTGAGGCACAGGTCAAGACGGAAAACTTGCAGCCAAAAATTCCGTCGGTGTAGCTTAATTGGGAAAGCATTCCTCTCCGGAGCAAAAGGATCCGTGTTCGATCTCTGTCACCGGCAAATATGTGTTTTTGCACTGACACCCGATTATGGTGACAGATGAACTGCCCGTTGGGTTCTTCGAAAAATGTTTCATGGTTGTTCCACACATCATCTGGAATAATTGAGAATTGCTTCAGCGCTTCGAAAAAAAATGTGTGATGAAGCATGGTGTTGACTGATTGGTTATTAACCTTAGTTAACTTGGTGTTCCTTGACGTAGATAATAATAATAAGTACGCCTAATATTCATAGCTGCTCAGGTGGCGCAATGCTCTAAGCGATGGCTTCTGATCATTCGTTCGAGATGGGTTCGGGTTTGAATCCCGTGAGGCTGTTTGTCTTACGGCGCTTGCTTTCTCCTTTCCCTGGAACCAGTGACCCAAAATTAGGGATGGGCGACTGCTTATAGCCCACTGAATTGCTCACGGTGATCGTTAAATCTCCAATTAAAATATATATATATATATATATATATATCATCATCATCATCATCATTGTCAACCATTATCAATCCCTTGCTGGACGAAGGTCTCCCCAAGTTTCCTCCACAACGGTCTGTCTTCTGCCAGTCTCCACGATGTGACTCCCGCATACTTTCGAATTTCATCCACCCATCTCCCACGTGGTCTTCTTCTGAGTCTTTTCCTGTCCCTTGGAATCCAATCTAAAATTTCGGTTGTCCATCGATGGTCTGTCCTTCTGGCAGTATGCCCAGCCCATTGCCATTTCAGGGATTTAACTCTGATCATGATGTCTTCCACTCTTGTCATTTTTCGGATCCACGAGTTCCCCTTTTTATCTCTCCTCGTTACACCAAGCATGCACCTCTCCATTCTACTTTGAGTTGTCTGCAGCCTTTGTATGTCTCTTTTAGTTAAGGTCCACGTCTCTGCACCATACGTAAGCACTGGAAGGATGCATTGATCAAACACTTTTCTTTTAAGACATAATGGCATATTGCTCTTGAAAATTATGCTGTTTCTTCCAAAAGCTCTCCAGGCAAGTTTTGTACGCCGATTAATTTCTTCATCAATGTGACCCTCACTTGATATCTGCTGTCCAAGATAAACGTACGTGTCTGTTATCTCCAGCTTTTCTCCATCAATCGATAAATCTTCATTTCGTGTAAAAGCATTGAACATCACTTTTGTGTTCTGAAAGTTCATTTTTAATCCCACTTCTTTACTCTTGTCAGCAAGTTCCTGGATCATACTGTGCAGCTCTGATGGGGTAATTGCAAAAATGACTATGTCATCAGCAAAACGAAGGTGGGTTAGATAATCTCCATTAATCTTTATCCCTTTGTTTTCCCAGTTCAGTGATTGAAAGACATTTTCCAATGTGGCGTTAAAGAGCTTCTATGGTGTCACCTTGTCTCACTCCCTTTCCAATTTTTATGTGTGTTGTATTTTCAAACAGCCGAATCTTTGCACTTGCATTTTCATTGATGTTATTAATAATATTAATGTATGCATCTTCAATACCGCAGGATTTCAGAGCCATTGTAACTGCTGATGGTTTCACCGAATCAAAGGCTTTTTCTTATATATATATATATATATATATATATATATATATATATTCATGCAATGTTTCGATATCTCTTAAAACAATTTATTCTTGTCTTTGACTTAATGGAGGAGTGTTGTCCCATAGGCTCTGTTTCGTCTCACTCTTTTCTTCCGCAAACCATATTTTTCAGGAACCGCTTTTCGTTACGTTATCATTATCGATCATTCCCTCGTCTCTGTCGATAACGCAGCAAAACCTGAATTCCCCGGCTAGCCTAACATGTCCTGCGCCAACACCTAAGGCCCTCCTCGCTTCTAACCCCTCGCTCTGACTGTCCAGCTACCCCTGTGTTCCCAGCACACTCATTCCCTTCGTTTCTATAAAAACTGCGATCTCTCCCGAGGAATAAAAGCGGTATAAGTCGCACGCCTCAAAGCTGAGATTAAACGACTATCGCGTTCCCGTCTGGTTACTTTGAAGTGAAGATGGCAAAGGTGATAATTGCACTGGACGAAGCTTCAGGCACAAAGACGAATCGTTGCAAAAAGGTTTTTCTATTATCATACCATTGTGGATGGCCTTTAGAGAAAGCGTCTCCAAGGCGCCACTGAGAAAATATAAAAAAACATAGTTCCTGATTTGGGTGAGGAAATAAATAAAAGTTTCCGATCCATGTAGAAACAAAGAAAAATAGAAAGAAATATTGCGAATGAGATTTAATATTTTTGCCTAAAATGCCGTCTGACCCGGAAACAAATGATTCCGTCTCAGCCCATTCTCCGGGGAGGGGGGGGATATATGTGACGTACTGCAGAGATGAAGCACATGTCAAGACGGCAAAGTTGCAGCGATACATTCCGTCGGTGTAGCTTGATTGGGAAAGCATTCGGCTCCGAAGCAGAAGGATGCGTATTGAAGTCTTGTCACCGGCGAACTTGTATTTTCACAGGTTTTGAAAATCCTGTGTTGTTCGGTGAAAAGAACGACATCGTGCAGTGTATTTATTTAAATTATTAAACAACTTGTGAAAAACAAGAGATAAGTCTAGGAATGAAGAAACTATACTTTCCTAATCTGTTCTGTGAATCACACATACAAAAATATATAAAACATTAAGTAGCCATGTAACATGAAAAAACAAATGGTGTCATTTCGAAATTAAAATCACACGCTTTATTTCAAATTCGTAGCAATGGCTTAAGAAACCAACTCGAATTTTATAAATGTATAATTCAGAGATATTTGGTGCTGAAAATTTTGGTTTGTCATGTAGCCAATATTTTTCCTGCCTTATTTGCATTTTGTGAATTAGGAAATCATGTGGAAACAGATTTCAACACACTTATAAGTCGCATTTGAAATATATTTATGAATGCAGTTGAAGTTATTCGCCATGAATTATCCAGTTTCGAACACCTGCTTAATACGACCTCCTTCTACCAGAGGAATGAAATTCTGCGTGATTCCAATTTACGAACAAGACCAGTCGCCGGTATATGAAAATCCACGGCGACGATGGAATTTCATATCCCGAGCAGAACTCGACTCAAAGCGAAGGTGATCCGTTGATTTACTACGACATGTAGGTCTCACTCCAAATCGCTCTAGGTGAAAAATAACTTCAAAAGAACTGATATTTCTCAGTATGCAAAACCTTGAAAAAACAATTTTTATATTTTTTGTTATTTCTGAAATTAGTGTGAATGCAGGTCAAAACCTCTTTATTACGGAACGCAAATTTGTTTCCCTACCCTGAAGTAATAATTTAGACAACTGGTTTATAAATAAAATATTTCTTGCGCACAAGTAATTTTATGTTTCTTTTCGTATAATGTCGAAAGTGTTACTTGAATTATCCTTTGCCTGGAGTTATTCCAAATTTTGTTTTCCGACATCTGTCTTCCTTTTTCTAAACCTACGCTTTGTGCCGCCCCGGTGGCACAGTGTTTTAAGCTATGGCTTCTGATCATTCGCCCAACAGAGGGGCTGGGTTCGAATCCCGGTAAGGCATGGTTATTTGTGTTTGTCTTTCGGGAGTTTATTCGCTGAGTTTCTTGTTCACCTAAGTACATTGCTGACGTTGAAACACAGAATGTCTATACTGTATATATCTGTCAACCAAACCAAGTCCAATATATGTTCAATATATATATATATATATATATATCAATGTATCTGTCTCTAAGATTCCAATCAAAAAAAAAAATGATTATGTTTCTTTCTTCCAACGTGAATTGTCGTTGTTCATAGTTCCATGCTTTTGAATATATATAAATGATAAATTTGAAAATAAATGCTTATAAATGACAGTAGATGAGACAGAGGTGCAAGCCTCTCAATGAGGCGGCGGTTCTCTGACAATCCATAAGCAAGTTTCTTATTTGGATGGCCGCAAAGGGGGAAATGACTCCTGGAGACAGTACTGAGCCATAAACAGCAATCCAAACTAAATGTAGTGAAGTAGTCTCTCACTGAAAAGCGGATCTCTGTATCTCGGTGAGATGGATAGGTTTAGTTCAAAGTGAAGTACTTCATTGGTAATGTCTTTAACAATTATTTGAGAGACTAATAACAGAAGAGAACAAACTATGAATCGGTAATTTACTTTTTTTTTCATTTATAATACTCGCTCGTTTTGTGTTAATATACTTTGAGCATTTCTAAAATGGTTAGTTTAACGTGAAAAAAAGTGGATTACAATGTTCATTACAGTAAACATTTTGCTTCATTTTTTTTAAAAAAACGTGCGTATTCTTAGAGGCTCATTATGTTGGTCCGTTCAAAATTTGGTGGAAGGTGTACCTTATGCTCTATTTTCGTTATTCTGCCGTTTTTTTCGTCACCAAAAATCGCATTTCTAAGAGTCGCAGAAAATATATGGAAGATGCTGAACAAGTTCTACTGCCCAGTGTGATATGGTAACGCCTGAGTGCTTGTCCGTATCGCATCGTCCTTGGAAAGTTTTTAACTGTCACAGATGGCACCGGATATCAGCTGTTGGTGTTCATCAAGTTGATCTGTTAGGTCAAGTTGATCATCGCTATGATGTAATGCTTCGTTGTCTGAGGGCTTGTATAACTGCCCGAGGTGGATCAACTCCGAACTAAACAGTCCTGAATAAAAACAAGTAGGATGTATTCTAAAATTGTGTTTTCTGGTAACTCACATATCTTCGCCAGTGGTTTGGGTCCATTGATTTTTGCGACTGTGCATCAGCTCCTCTTGAACGGCGAGAATCCCGGGGCAATCAAAAAGTATCGAGACGGCATCCTGAGCATAGCTGTTAATTGGAACGGTGAAGCATATTGCCGTTTGGCAGGCTGTGACCTTGGAACCTTCTGCACATGCGCCTGCCGAGAGAACGCTGCGGCTAGTTGTTTGGAGTTTAGTCTCAACGGCGTGTCGCATAAACTACATCCAATAAAGTTGAGCAACTCATTTGCGTTAAATTCTGCCAGAAACATGGGGATTCTTGCCAAGAAACTTCGGACAAGTTAGTGAGAGTGTATGTTAAGGACTGCATGAGTCGTCCACGACAGAGTTGGAAACTGGTCAAACATTTTGGACCCGGGCGTCACATAATTGGACCCCACCCGCGCCTGACCTGGACAAATCTGCTTTGAGCTATAAACTCGAATATATCAACACCATTGTCATTCATAAGCAATACACTGCTGGATGAAGGTCTCCCCAAGTTTCTTCAACAACGGACTGTTGTGGGCCAATCTCTTCCATCCATCTCCCACGTGGTCTTCTTCTGGGTGGAATCCAGTCTGAAATTTCGGTTGCTCATCGGTGGCCCGTTCTCCTGGCAATAATATGTCTTGTCCATGGCTATTTCAGGGACTTTACTCCGATCGTGATGTCTTCCACTCTTGTTATTTTCCTTATCCACGAGTTCCTCTTTTTATCTCTCCTGGTTACACCAAGCATGCAACTATCCAGGCTTCTTTCAGTTGTCTAGAGTTTTTGCGTGTCTTTTTTAGTTAAGGTCCACGTCTCTGTTGCGTACATAAGCACTGGCAAGATGCATTGATTAAACAATTTTCTTTTAAGACATAATGGCATATTGCTCTTAAAAATTGTGTGTACTGTTTCTTTCAAAACCTCACTAACAATGCGTCAATTAATTTCTTCATCAATGTGACCTTCGCTTGATATCTGCTGCCCAAGGTAAATATAGGAATTGGTTATCTCCAGCTTTTCCTCATCAATCTTCATTTCTTGTAAAGGCATCGTACATCAGTTTTTGTTTTCTGAAAGTTCATTTTTAATCCCCCCATTTCTTTAACCTTCTCAGGAAGTTCCTGGATCATACTCTGCAGCTCTGAAGTATTATTTCAAATACCTCTGAAGGGTTCTTTGAAATATTGGTTTTCTATTCAAAAATAAAACGGAAATAAAACCGGGTTGAAATCGGGTCAGGAACACTTTGACCCGACCCGTTTGACCCGTAGGAAACTGTCGCCCCGGTGATCCGTGACCCGTTTTCGTCTCTGGTCCATGAGTGTAGGACTAGTGCAAACGTTTCGAAAATGACCGTGAAAATATCCAAAGCGACGAACGTTGTGGAAGGTCTATAACGAAGTAAATTTCTCCGTTATTTCTGTCCACGCCAGGATTCGAACCCGGATCCCCTCATTCCGGAATAAGTCACTCTACCAATTGAGCTACGCGGACGTTTTATTCTGATTCCTATCTGCCTTTATGCGTCCTTCTGGCAGGTACGTCACATCTCCTGGTACGTTATATCATCTCCCCCTTATTTTTTTTTTTTTTTTTTTTTTTTTTTTTTTCGAAGTGCTGGAGAAGGGATTCTCTTATTTTTCCTATCTCGCGGTGTGGAAAGAACATCACACCAATGCGAGATTTTGAACGGTCGGGTCATCCGGATAGTTCGGGCGCCATTATAACGAAGTAAATTTCTCCGTCATTTCTATCCACGCCAGGATTCGAACCCGGATCCCCTCATTCCGGAATAAGTCACTCTACCAATTGAGCTACGCGGACGTTTTATTCTGATTCCTATCTGCCTTTATGCGTCCTTCTGGCAGGTACGTCACATCTCCTGGTACGTTATAGGTCCTCAACAAGCAGGAATGAAAAAACTTCCAAGAAGTTCGTTCAGCTGTGAGGGAAAATCGCAGCATTACTATCAGAGAACTTGCTGACGGCTTAGGGCGTGGTTCTGGAAGACGCGTGTCTGCAAAATTTGTTCCCAAAGTCCTCTCAGATGAGGAAAAGGAAACTCGATCGTCTGCAGCCATGGATTTGGTCAAAAATGACAACAACTTTATGAAAAAGATTGTTACTGGCGACGAAACATGGATTTATGGTTATGTCCTAGAAACAAAGGCTCAGTCCTCACAGCGGAAGATTCCCAGCTTACTGAAACCCAAGAAAGCTCGCCAGACAACCTTTATCGACATGCCGATCCGAATCCAAACAACTGGCCACAGCACAAAGGGCGCTGCCTCGACAGCGTTCTCTCGGCAGGCTCATGCGCAATAGGTTTCAAGATCACAGACTGCCAAACGGTATCCTTCTCCGCCACTCCATTTAACAGTTATTCACTGTCTCGACACTTTTTGATGCCATGCCCTTTGTTACTTAAAGATAGTGCTATAAAATTCGGCTAGTGGACAATCTAATTCCGACTTTTGAAAGTAAAAGTACATAATTTTCTGTTAGCAATATGTAACGTGATATAATGGCTCATTTTGTCCATGCTAATTTGTGTTAGTATTTCCGCCATTCTGCCATTTTTAATACCGCACCTAAGGAAAGACATAGGTAAGATCGTCACACTGATGAAGCCAAAGATTCACAGAGTCTTTTCGTGAGGTCAGTGGCTTTTTTCCCTTGCGTGAAGAAATGACCACAGTTCTTGTCACGGTAATGGTGTTCAGTTGACGATGAATTTCGACTTCAATGACCCCTTGCACGAAGCTTGCTCAGTGAATGCTTCCTTTTTTTAAAGCATGTTTGCGGAAAGCTAATGGCTATTAAAAAAAGGTACAAAGAAGAGGGAAAACAGGCGATCTATTTTTTTTTTCTCTGAGTTAGGGTTGTTATGAAGCGCAGAATCA
This sequence comes from Macrothele yani, assembly GCA_039090855.1. Taxonomy (NCBI): domain Eukaryota; kingdom Metazoa; phylum Arthropoda; class Arachnida; order Araneae; family Macrothelidae; genus Macrothele; species Macrothele yani. The sequence goes on along the minus strand of CM076989.1, from coordinate 31,749,181 downwards.
CTACTGTTATTTTGCGCCATCTTTCCGCGACATATCACATGAATTATGTGCTTCACGGATCAGCATAACTTGTTATCTTAGGCAAAGGAAGTGAAATTTTAATTACTTTTGAAGTGAAAGACACTATTCATATTCTAAAATTTCTGGTAGCATGTGAACAAGGAAGAGGAGGATTTATTTCGTTTCTTAATAAAACTAATTTATCGCATGTGCTTTTGAAACACCAACCCCCATTATTGTCGGTTAGAAGAGTACGTCTGCAATAAAAACTTTTCTTAGAAGCAGAAAATGATTCAAGAGTAGAATATTCCTGGATGACCTGATTTTGCTCTATACAAAATTTCTGATGATTGATCTTTTTATTTTGTTTCGGGGCTTAAGAACGACCACGAACACAGGCTATAAGCAGTCACCCGTGTCTAACTTGGGGGACACTGGCTCCAGGGATGGGAGACAACCAGCATCGTAATACAAACACTCCATCCGTATCCCATCTGAGACTTGAGCACTGATGTAAAATATATCGGCTGACTGACCACTCAGCCACCTGTACTGCTGATTGATCGATTGATAAAATCCCTAAAAGGTTTAACGTAGATCAAAGCCGAAGAGTTCGGAGGCGGATCGGGAACCTTGGTAGAAATGCTGTAAGCTAATTAGAACAGTATAGAATCTATAAATTAACTGTAGCAATATAGAAACTGACTAGGACAGTATAGAAGTTAGAAGCTAACTATAGCAGCATAGAAGCTAACCAGAACAGTATAAGAGGTATAAGCTAACTAGAACAGTAAACAATTTATATTATAGGAGCTATAAGCTAACTAGGGCAGTATAGAAGCTATAAGCTAACTAGAACGGTATAGATATTATAAGTATAGTAGCTATAAGCTGACTAGAGCACCTTATAGTTTCTATAAGCTTATAGTTAGCTTATATTTTCTATAAGCCAACTAGGGCAGTATATAAGTTATAAGCGAACTAGAACAGTATAGAGGCTGTAAGAGAACATTATAGAAGCTGTAAGAGATTAGTGTAGAAACTACAAGTACAGCAGCTGTAAGCTAACTAGGGCAGTATAAAAGGTATAAGATAACTAGAACGGCATATAGCATATGAGTATTGTTTCTATAAGCTATCTAGGGCAGTACAAAATCTATGAGCTAACTAGAATAGTATAGAAGCTATAAGCGAACTAGCACAGCATGGAAATTATAAGTTCTATAAGCTATGTAGGGCAGTATAGAAGCTATAAGCTAACTAAAGCAGTATAAAATGTATAAGATAACTAGAACTGTATATAAGCTGTAAGATAACTAGAACAGTATAGGAGTATTGTTTCTATAAGCTATCTAGGGCAGTACAAAATCTATAAGCTAACTAAAATAGTACAGAAGCTATAAGCTAACTAGCACAACATAGAAACTATAAGTATAGTAGCTATATGCTAACTATAACACTATAGGAGGCATAAGCTAACTGGAACAGTATAGACGCTATAAGCTAACTAGATCATTATACTGTAGAAACTATGAGTATAATAGCTATAAGCTGACTAGAACAACATAGAAGCTATAAGTATAGAAGTTATAAGCTAACTAGAACAGTATAGAAGCTATAAGCTAACTGGAATAGTATAAAAGTATAGGAGCTAAGCTAACTGGAACAGTATAGAAGTACAGAAGCTATAACCTAACTAGATCAGCTAGTAGACTAGAGATGAGTTCGGGCTCAATTTAAGGAGCCCGGGCCTGGCCCGCTTTCTTTGATTACATGTGTTTGCTGAGCCCGGGCCCGGATTCTTGGAACATTTTGCTTATCAAGGCTTGCATTTATGCATTATACACTGGCCAGAGATATGGCCCAAGCAAGGATTAGTTTAAAAATCATTAATTTAAAAAGTTTAGTTCAGTTAATCCACTTCCCAATATTAATATGTTTTTAGAAATACTACGCATACTACGTACTACTCGGAATTACACGTGTTGAATTAATTACAGTGATGAAATTCAAGAAGTGTAGTTCCGAGAGCGCGCCCTGGTTTTTCGGTAGTTAATGAAATCTGAGCCCGGGCCGGGCCCGAGCTCATCTATGAAGTGGACAATACATTTCTGGGAGGGAAGAGTGATATCAGTTGCAATAAATTAAATTTATTGGAAAGGAAGAAACTGTTATTTCCCTGTCAAGATAGAATAATTTAAATTAGCTGAACAGGAGGAGAAGCTTTTATATTACCTTAAACAAAAGAGACAATCTGTTGACCGACAGCTAATCAGTAAAAAATATTATTACCATTGCCGTTCATTAGCAATGTCAGTAAAAAATGGTCATTTACAAAAGCCCCCTCCCCCACCTTTTTTGTTAAATCTTTTGTAATAGGAAATAAGAAGTGAGTTCGCTATTTATTTGCGCTGTGTGTGTGTGTGTGTGTGTGTGTGTGTGTGTTGTATTAGAGTATGTTCACGTTACGAAGAAGATAGCTTGAATATGATTAAAGCCTCTTAATTGTTTAAATTGTTTCCATAAAAATTACCACCACGTTAGAATTGATCACCAAAGGTGAGCATGTTTCGTTTGTGTAAAATAGTATATACACCTCGTTCAGGGAGCCCGGCAAAAGTTCAGCTGTAGTTTTATTCACTGCATTAGACTGAATTGTCAGGTCTCCTTTGCGAATCAGCTGTAATTCTAGAAAACTAATCGAAAACGTTAAGGTTAATTGCAAAGCCACTTAAATCAGCTGTACTTCTAGTAAATTATTCACTACGTTAAGATAAATTGCGGAACCACGGCAGCACTCAGCTGCAGTCTTAATAAATTATTCACCACGTTGAGATAAATTGCGAAGCCACATTAGAAATCATCTGTAGTTCTAGTAACTATAACGAAGTGAATTTCTCCGTCATTTTTAGTCTACGCCGGGATTCGAACCCGGGTCCACTCATTCCGGAATAAGTTGCTCTACCAATTAAGCTACGCGGACGATTATTCTGATTCCTATCTGCCTTTATGTCGTGTGCGTCCTGCTGGCAGGTACGTCACATAACTTATTCACTTTTTCGGACTCAGCTATAGTTCTAGTAAATTATTCACCATGCTAAGATGAATTACGAATCCACGTCAGTGTCCAGCTGTAGGTCAAGTAAATTATTCATCACGTTAAGGTGAATTACGAACCCATGTCAGGGTTCAGCTCTAGGTCTAGTAAGTTATTCACCACGTTAAGATGAATTATGAACCCACGTCAGTTTTTACCTGTAGGTCTAGTAAATTACTTATCACGTTGTTAAGGTGAATTACGAACCCCGTCAGGGCCTCAGCTCTAGATTTAGTAAGTTATTCACCACGTTAAAATGAATTACGGACCAACGTCAGGGTTCAGCTGTAGGTCTAGTAAACTATTCACCACGTTAAGATGAATTATGAACTTTGTTGGGCATCAGCTGTAGGTAGTAAATTATTCGCCGCGTTAAGATGAATTACGATCCCACGTCATTGTGCAACTGTAGGTCTAGTAAATTGTTCACAACGCTGAGGTGAATTGAGAAGCCACGTTACGATGTAAGTCAAGTGTAATTTTTAACCTCGTTATGTTGAAAAGATAATTGCATTAGGACTCCGTAGGTATTTCCGGAGCAAAGTAAGTGAAGTAAAAATTAAATCAAATGAAATTCAATTACTCAGCGACATCATCTTCGTGTGCGTAGCTCAGAGACCAGTACTTGAAGACCAGATAATCAAGGAACACCAAAATGACATTAGAAAAGCATTACACGATGGCAAGAAGAAGAAATAACGCCTGGAAGTCTTCAAGCCTCCCAGTGGCATGGCGGTCCAATTTTCTTCGTCCTGATTTGCAAAGAGCAATATGAACAAATCAAAATACTGAAACCTAAATGTTTCAATAGGCAATTTATGTATTTAGAATCATGTCAATAATTCGGAAAAGTTTTAAATTTTCGAACAGTATTATGTCATTCGAAATATGCAAAATCTGCATCACAAATTGGTGATTGTCAGATTTATTGTAATGGGTTCACAATAAAACAAAAGGTTCTCGAAGTCATCGATAGATTCTTTCAAGAGAATCTCCATGAATGAAATTTCTGTAAAATATACATATTTTTTTATTAAATATCTCTTTCCCTTCACTGGAGTGATGTGAGAAAGAAATATTGCGAAATAAATAAAATCGAATCGTGAAACTTGAGTATAAGACGGCGTTATAATCTGTGACTCAGTTTCTGTTGTTCGGAACACACACATATTTGAGTGTATTCACTGTAAATGACTTTAGTTTAATTCTCGCAATTGTATTACGTGCCAGACGTAATTATATGAAATATGACGTCACCAGCTTTAGTCATGTGACCAAATAGGAGCAAGAAAAGGTGGTCGAGAGTGATACATCGCCTTGCCAGCGTGCTGTGATTCAGTTCCTTGTGAAAAAGGAAATTCCGGCTATTTAGTTCCTTGTGAAAGAATTAATTCCGTATATATATCGTAGGCTTCAGCGTACATACGGGAATGGATGTATGGGTTCAGCAGTGTGAGAAAGGGAGTGAAACATTTTAAACACTGTTTCACAAACATTAACGATCAGCTTCGTAGCGGTCACCGTCAAACGATCTCTACGGAACACAACAAGGAAAGAGTGATTCAGTTCCTTGTGGAAGAGTTAATTCCGGATATTTATCGTAGGCTTTAGCATACATACGGGAATGAGTGTATGGGTCCAGCAGTGTGAGAAAGAGCGCATAGCTCTGTGTTGTGCACCCACGAAGGGGATTTGAGTTGGGCGTCAACTCCCAACGCCCATATCGTGCAGGGTACGTTGCACAGTCCGCATGCTGATGCTTTTTGAGGCTCCAGCATTGAATTCCGAAAATACCTGCGAGAGTGTTGCACGTCTATCACGTGAAACGATTCTTGACAGCCGACGATGGTCACGTTCAGCCAATGTCTTTTTACGTCCACACTGGTATCGTAGGTTGGAGGTTTTGCCGGAATTCTTGTAGTCACGGTACACCCTTGCAATGGTCGTCCGTGAAAATCCGAACTTCGTTTCTACCTCCGAAATACTATGGCCCATATCACGAGCGCCAACTATGACAGCGCGTTGAAAATCGCTTAAATCGTTATTACTTGTCATTCTCATGCCGAAAGCAGCTCTGAAAGCTGGCAATGTCTATCGCTTTATCTACGCACTGGCGGACGCAATCGAGTACGCGCATAGGTGACGTTGCTATGTATTTTGCATAAGCTCGTCTGTACCAGTTTTTCTGGCACTTCAGTGTATGATTTGTACTTGTTTCTGTGAAATATGTGTATCCTGTTTGTCATGTTTGTACCACAAGGTTCAATAAATCATTAAAAAAACTCCAACAAAAGAAAGGAAAAAAGTTGCCCTTTCTCTGTAATTATTGAGTTCCTCCGTCCACGGTCCAAAAGAACGGGGAAATTGTAGACGAATAGATTAAGGTATGTAGATTAAAGTACCGTACTTATTTCTTCAATCATTATAACTCGCATTAATTTAAGTATAGCCCTCGTATCTGTCATTCTGAGCAAGGTCCTTATTAGTCGAGGGCAAAAAGGTTGAATATGTTTCTTTAAACTTAGATTAAATTATTTTATTTCATAATTCATCAACTAAACTCAAGCTCTGTTTTTGATCGTTTCCTGTGAATATACAGCCGTGAAAAACTAATTTAGTATTCTACAGGTCGTGAAATATATTATTTAGCAGAGCCAAAAATATTTTCTCGTTTTACGCGAAAGGCAGTTATCCAAATAATTTGACGCAATTTTGCGAAAATATGCTGGTCATTTGTTTTTGCGTAAACTAAGTTTTGCGTTTATAAAAACAAAGGAAAAGGATGTGGTGGATTCAGATTTTCATGTTACGCTGATCGCTGTTTTATGAGCCCATTATTATACGGATGATTTGCTTTTTGATTGAGTGAACGAAGCTTTAGAAACGCAGTCACCTTCCTTTCTTTTTTCACTTCTCTCACTGATTCCTTTCTTCTTCGCTAAATGGGGCACAAACGCAAAACGGCATGCTACGACTGAAAGAACAGGTCATTGTTCAAACATTCGTCATTCTTGAAAATAGTGGCGAATCTGTCTGTCGGAAAGTTATACTTTTCCTGTCCGTAGAAAAGACGGATATCCTCTTGCTTTCTTTCTTTTTCTTTTCTTCTTTCGATTTCGGCTTGGTTTCTTCGTATCGCAGCTTTAAGTCCTAAGGATAATTTGATGCGTTGATTACATAAATGTACTGCATGCGATTAAGAGACCGGACAAAGAGAAATTTTTATTCGAATCAAGAAAACGTGAGTTCTTTGGATGAGTTGCTTGGCAGACGTTTCTCCGTATATTTGAATGCCGCAGACAAAAATTTGAAAAATCGTTCATTACATAAGAGTACTCTAAGATATTCAGCTTATTGGGACACAAAATTTAAATGCAAATTACGAGAATAGGAAATTCAAAGTAAAAAATACACTGCTCGGCATGGGAAAATGCAACATCATGGCGAAACGCACGAAATGAGACGAAACTTACCATACATGTACGTAGGAAAGAAGTTATTTATTTTCTGCGAGAATACAAAACTGCCATGGGCGAGGATTTAACTTCTGAGGGATTACATGAATACAATGCGCCAGAATTCTGAGGGATTACATAAGTGCGATGGGCCAGGATTTAATTTCTGAGGGATTACATGAAAACAATGGGCCAGATTTCTGAGGGATTACATGAATACAGTGGGCCACAATTCTGAGGGATTACATAATTGCGATGGGCCAGGATTTAATTTCTGAGTGATTACATAAATACGATGGGCCAAGATTTAATTTCTGAGGGATTACATGAATACGATGGGACAGAATTCTGAGGGATCACATTAATGCCATGGGCCAGGATTTAATTTCTGAGAGATTACATGAAAACAATGGGCAAGAATTCTGAGGGATTACATGAATACGATGGGACAGAATTCTGAGGGATCACATTAATGCCATGGACCAGGATTTAATTTCTGAGGGATTACATGAATACGATGGGCCAGAATTCTGATTTATTACATGAATGCGATGGGCCAGGATTTAATTTCTGAGGGATTACATGGATACGATGAGCCAGAACTTCTGAGGGATTACATGAATGCAATGGCCCAGGAATTTATTTCTGAGAGATTATATGAATACGATGAGCCAGAACTTCTGAGGGATTACATGAATGCAATGGCCCAGGAATTTATTTCTGAGAGATTATATGAATACGATGTGCCAGAACTTCTGCGGGATTACATGAATGCGATGGGCCAGGATTTAATTTCTGAGGGATTACATGAATACGATGGGCCAGAATTTAATTTAGGAGAATTTTTTTTTATTGAAGGTTTAACGACCATCATGAGCAACCCGATGGGCTGTAAGAGTTGCCCGTCCCTTATTTAGGGTCACTGTTTCCAGGGAAGGGAGAGATCCTGTGCCATAAGACAAACACAACATCCATGCCTCACCGGGATTCGAACCCGGACCCTTCACGAACGAATCATCTTAAGCCAACGTTTAGACCGCTGCGCCACCGGGACGGCCAGGTTCGTGATGAGCATCACGACTGCACCCGTTTTCAGTCGGAAAATGTGAGGCGGAAGTCCACTCATCTCGATCGTGTGCAAAAATCCAACTGGACAGCCCACTCTTTCACTCTCATCTTCAGTCACAACTGTGTTTGTAAATGTTGTTGGCACGAGATTCGTGTTGCGAATACTCTTCACCCGCCGGAATTGACGGTAAGGCTTTCCTTTCCTTTTTTTTTTTTTTTTCTTGAAAAGAATAAGCTCATATGAAACAACAAATGTAAACTTTATTTGATTGAAAAATTTATTCAACCACTTCAGTAGAGACAAATAGTCCAGGTTCGTGATTTTTTTTTGACTGAAGGTTTAACGACCACCGTGAGCAACTCAATGGGCTATAAGCAATCGCCGGTAATATTTTCAATAACAATGATCAACGCAATGTTTATTTACATCTTTATATAATGGGAAACGTCTTACCTACGTGAATAAACTGGATCGAATGAATATTAAATTGTATATATACATCACACAATCCAACAGCATAACGCAATCATGTCTTCGAGAGTGTTCGCTGTTCCGATGAGAAGAACTTTGATACCAATGCCTGCTAGCGTTGCTTTGCCCAACGGTTCGCTCAGAAAAGAGACTTTGGACTATCTCAGCCCCTCCATGCTTCCGCCTTCAACAGTGGGTGTGTCAATCGCACGCTTCTCCCATAGACTTTTAATTTGCCGCCCCACAACGCCCAAACCGTTGCCCTAATATCATTTTTCTCTTCGACTGGCACATCTTTATTTGATACCTGGTAAGACCTTTATTTTGATACCTGGACCATATCTTTACGTTCAGTCGTTCTCTCAAAATAGGACACACAATAAAAAATCTTATGGAATTAATATATAGATAATCGTCACAAGATTGTATGTAGTCTCTGATTTCAAGAATATTTGCTCGCTGGGCAAAATATCACGGTAGTCTAATTAATTGCATTACCGGAAAAAGAAGATGAGATATGAATTCCATATTCTCTGTAACTTTATTAAAATTCACTACGATTCTCTGCTGTTTGCACACACCCTTGCCTTTCTTGTTTCCTTTCCTTCAAAACTCCCCCACAAAAAAAAAGAAGCAACAGTTCATTTTATAAGGTTAGATGATTTCTTTTTGTCTCGCTGAGCTACGATCCATTTTTTTTTTCATTATAATTTTACTCTCTACTTTTAGCTTTTTCTTTATTTCTTTCATTCTTTTTTTTTTTTTCAAACTGAATGCTTCTTCTCTGTTTCTCACCCTTTTATGCCGGCATGGTGATTAGATGCCGTAAGAAATGCTATAATGGTGTTCCACGGTTCAGTTCCACCTGCAGCCAAGCATAAACGGCAAAATGCTGAATCTAAACTTTAAGAGCTGCACAAAAACGGTGTCCATGAATAGAACGCCAGTCATGTTAAGTTGATTTCTTTATTTTCTCACTTTCGTTCTCGCTCCTTGCCTCTCTCTCTCTCTCTCTCTCTCTCTCTCTTTTCCTTTTTCTTTATTTTTTTATCTCTTTACGCTAATGATTACGCAAATGGCTGAATAACGCGACAATCTCAACACGCTAAGGTAATGCCGGAGCCAATAAAAACAGCATTAATGGAAAAGGAGATGGAAAATAAAAAAAGAGAGCTCGTTTATTCGTCCAATACAGAACGCTGAGAGTTAGAAGAGCTGCCGCTACAGCAGTTTCATGTCCGGATTACTTAGGCTGACAGAGCAGTTTTCCAGTAAGCTGCCACAGTTTTCTCCTTTGCCGTATCGGGATTAATTTCATGCCGGCGGTGATGTAAATTAATGAAACTCTTTCTGAATTTATTTCCAAACAAAGATATATGCATTGTTATCTTTGTAATTTCAGTTTCGAAGGGTTTTTTTTTTTTTTTAATACGAAAATGTGGGCTGATAAAGGAGAGCGTTTAAGGATGAAAAACTCAATTTTTCAGTCAAGTGATTAATCACAGAAATCTAATGATTACTCAGTCAACTGATAAATTAACATTTAAGTTTAAAATGAAATAAACGGATTAGGTGGACTAAACCATGCCGTTTTGACGCTTTAGTGCATGGTATATAAAGATATAATATTCCAATCATTTGGATATTTAATGTTTGAAAAAAATTAACGAATTTTTATCAAACAGGTGCATTTGTTTGGCTTCATTTGCAATCAGTTTTTCTTTCTGCTCTTGTAAACAAAGACCGAGTAAATTTAACACCGATTGCAAATAAGAAACTGTTTAACGTACGATTTTTTTAACACTTATTAAATCACGGGAAACATTTTCTTTCCTACAGCTTCTCATCTGAACTAAATTAGTGAATAATTTTCGCGTAACGATAATTTTTCCCTAATAAAACGTAAAGAAAATAAATTTTTATTTCATTCATAAGGTTTTTCTAGTAAGGTATTATTAAATAATCTTAAAAGCATTATGCATTAATTAATTTCTTTCATCGAACATTTTGAATTTTAAAGGCTTTTTTAAGGTGTACAGTTCACTGTTTTCGGCACTGAAGCATGTGTATTTATTTGCTTTTACGTTTGCAGATGATTTGCTCTCGTGATAAGCAATATTGAATCAAGTTAGGAAAATTCTTTGCAGTCTCATACTTAGCCTAACACGAAGGTAATAAGCCTAAGTTCCAAGCTCCTTAACGCCTTTTTGCAGAATGTCTCGCAAACATTAAACTGGAAAGAGGAAAGTGTAACGAAGTAAATTTCTCCTTCATTTCTGGTCTACGCCGGGATTCGAACCCGAGTCGGCTTATTCCGGAACAAGTCGCTCTACCAACTGAGCTACGCAGACCTTCATTCTGATTGCTATCTGCCTTTATGTCGTGTGCGTCCAGCTGGCAGGTACGTCACATCTCCCCCCCCCCCCAAAGAGGGCCGGGGACATGGCCCACGGGTCAGCCGTGACTACGAATCGTTACAGGCAGCCATCCACTGTAGAACGTGCACTTGAGAACTCCCAGTCAATCTGGTGTGTGGAATGCAACGTCACACACATTTATTTTTCGAAGCGCTGGAGAAGGGATTCTCTGATTTTTCCTATCTCGCGGTGTGGAAATAACATCACACCTATGCGAGATTTTGAACGGTCGGGTCATCCGGATAGTTCGGGCGCCATTATAACGAAGTTAATTTCTCCGTCATTTCTGGTCTACGTCGGGATTCGAACCCGAGTCCGCTTATTCCGGAACAAGTCGCTCTACCAACTGAGCTACGCAGACGTTCATTCTGATTGCTATATGCCTGTATGTCGTGTGCGTCCTGCTGGCAGGTACGTCACAGGAGATAAACGTTAATGGAGATTGTTCGTGGCGTACTACAAAGGTGAAAACATGTGTCAAAACGACAAATCTGCAGCGAGACATTCTGTCAGCGTAGCTCATTTGGGACAGCGACTGACTCCGGAGTGAGGGATACACGGTTTCGTTACCCATCGCGGACACTCTTGTGTTTTCACATAGGCGCCCGATTGTGGAAAATGGATCCACTGGCCGTTGTTTGTTCCACACATTGTTTGGAATTAATGAAAAAATTCTACTTCGCTTCAAAGAAAATTATTAAGAGGCAGATGGTGTGACGTACTAGAGAGGTGAAAACACGTGTCAAGACGACAAATTTGCAGCGAGATATTCTGTCCGCGTAGCTCAGTTGGGAGAGCGACTGACTCCGAAGAGAGGAGACACGGGTTCGATAGCTGCCTTATAAACTTGTGTTTTCACATGTTTAATCCAATTTCGCTTTACTGATGTAACTATCCCTCCAGAGCTTCTGAGTATGATCCAGGAACTTGCAGCCATGAGTCAAGAGTGGAGAGGTGGGATAAAACGGGAACTTACGGAAAACAAAACTACACATCCCGACCGCTGAATTAGAAACTTTCATTCAGTACCTGGTTCAATGAGTCCGAATTGTATAATTCTTTAGCCCGAATTGTATAATTCCTTTAGCTCGAATTGCATGTGGTTTGGCATAGATTCCACAGTGTTGGAGTGCATCTACGTGTACAGCATACCAGGCATTCACCAGGCAGTCCTTCAAATGGCTCAGCTTTGACAGAAGAAGATTTTGCTCCAGATTTTCATCTGATATGTCCCATAAATCCAATGGAGATTAGATCCGGGCATTGTGGTGACCAGGGAAGATGGTGGAAGTCGCTGCCGTGCTCCCTGAACCACTGCTGAACACATCTTGCGCGATGGACAGTAGCTGTATTCCCCAAGAAACAGCCGTCGTCTACTGGATAAAAAGTCAACATTGCAGGATGAACTTGATCGTCATTAATATTCAGATAATCCTTGGAGAACACCCGACCTCCCAGCAATGTCAGGGTACACATGTAACGTACCAGGAGATGTGACGTACTTGCCAGATAGACGCACGCGACATAAAGGCAGATAGGAATCAGAATAAAACGTCCGCGTAGCTCAATTGGTAGAGCAACTTATTTCGGAATGAGGGGATCCGGGTTCGAATCCTGGCGTGGACAAAAATGACGGAGAAATTTACTTCGTTATAATGGCGCCCGAACTATCCGGATGACCCGACCGTTCAAAATCTCGCATTGGTGTGATGTTATTTCCACACCGCGAGATAGGAAAAAAATAAGAGAATCCCTTCTCCAGCACTTCAGAAAGAAAAATAATAAATAAAAAAAATAAGGGGGAGATGATGTAACGTACCAGGAGATGTGACGTACTTGCCAGATAGACGCACACGACATAAAGGCAGATAGGAATCAGAATAAAACGTCCGCGTAGCTCAATTGGTAGAGCAACTTATTCCGGAATGAGGGGATCCGGGTTCGAATCCTGGCGTGGACAGAAATGACGGAGAAATTTACTTCGTTATACACATTCCATACCAACAGAACGTGTCCCACACCATGACACCACCTGCAGAACCTTGAGGTGTGTTTATGAGGCAAGTTGGGTCCATTTCGTCATGGTGTTTCAGCCAAACTCTCTTCCTGTCGCCGGTACAGAACAAAGTGAACCTCAACTCGTCGGATCACATGACTTCTTTCCAGTGTTCAGTCACGGTGTTCCTGACACCACTGTAGACGAACTTTCCGGTTTTTCGCAGAAATGAATGGTTTCCGTACTGGCATGAGACTGCCAATACCGATTCTCTTCAATTTTCTGCTCATACTTCGTTGAGATGTGGGTCGGGAAAAACTTCATTGAATACTTCGGTTAGTTGCTGCACATAGGAAGAGTTTTGGAAGGAGGAGTACATTTACCATTTTGCTTTTCTTTTCTCTTTCTCCCTTTTTTTTGTTCGGAAGGGGACCAGAATTGACGAACAGGCATGCGCAACTCCAAAGGCTGTAAGCAGTGGCCTGTTTCTATAATAATTTGGGGCTGGCTGTTCTTGGAAAGGAACAGTGCCTACAAACGCGTCACGCATGCTTTATTCGTAATCCCAGCCATGGCCCATTTTCGATGAATGGTCAGAAACCAGGTCCTCGGACACTAAATCGGATCATTACATCTTAAACGAAAAGTGCTCAATCAATGTATCTTTCCAATTCGTACTTACGAATCAGGGACATCGGTCCGAACCAAAAAAGGGCATACAGAGTGTGAGAACAGCTCAGAGAATCATGCAGATATGCATGCTTGATACAACCAAGGAAGATGCGGAAGGGAACTCATGAATCAGGAAAACGACAAGCGCTGATGGGACATCGGCTGAGGACAGCTCAGAGGAGCATAGATGGAGAGATGCATGCTTGTAACAACCAAGACAGATACGAAAAGGAACTCATGGATCATGAAAATGAGAAGAGCTGATGAGACATACTAGGGCTGAGGATAGCTCAGAGGATCATGGAGAGATGCAGATTTGGTACAACCAAGAAAGATATGAAAAGGAACTCATGGATCAGATGGATCAGAAAAGGAACTCATGGATCAGATGGATCAGAAAAGGAACTCATGGATCAGACGAAAAGTGCTTAATCAATGGATCTTTCCAATTCGTACTTACGAATCAGGGACATCGGTCCGAACCAAAAAAAGACATACGGAGGGTGAGAACAGCTCAGAGGATCATGCAAAGATGCATGCTTGGTACAACCAAGGATGATGCGGAAAGGAACTCATGAATCAGGAAAATGAGAAGAGCTGATGAGATATACAGTCACTGAGAGCACCTCAAAGTATCATGGTGAGATAGATGTATGCTTGGTACAACGAAGGAAGATACGAAAAGTAACTCATGAATCAGGAAAATGACAATAGCTGATGGGGCAGCGGCTGAGGACAGCTCAAAGGAGCATGGAGAGAGATGCATGCTTGTAACAACCAAGAAAGATGCGAAAAGGAACTCATTGATCATGAAAATGAGAAGAACTGATGAGACATACTAAGGATGAGGATAGCTCAGAGGACCATGGAGAGATGCAGATTTGGTACAATCAAGAAAGGTATGAAAAGGAACTCATGGATCAGGAAAATCAGAAGAGCTGATGAGAGATATAGAGGCTGAGAGTAGTTCAGAGGATCATGGAGAGATGCATGCTTGATACAATCAAGGAAGATACGAAAAGGAACTCATGGACCAGGAAAATGACAAGAGCTGATGATATCATGATCGAAACAAAGACTCTCGTTTTGCAGTAGGCTTGACATATTGTGAGAACTGACCACAATTGGGCAGCATAAAAATTGGAATATACTGTATATCAAGGGACAGGAAAGTCCCTGATTTATATTTGCGCGCTCTCTCACTCTCCCTCTCTCTCACACACACTCTCTTTCTCTCTTTCTTTTTTATTGGGGTTTAACGACCACCGTGAGAACTCAGTGGGCTATAAGCAGTCTCCCGTCCTTAATTTAGGGCCACTGACTCCAGGGAAGGGAGAGAGTTAGCGCCGTAAGAGAAACACAATATCCGTGCCTCACCGGGATTCGAACCCGGACCCATTTCGGATGAATGATCAGAAGCTGTTGCTTAGACCCACTGCGCCACCGGGGCCCCCTCTCCCCCCTCTCTCTCTTTTCCCCCAAGAATCAGCGTTCAAATGTGGAGGAGGTGTCTATTGGTATAAAAGTTTGCTGAGAACTATTCGTATATTATACTTCCTGGTAGATGCATATGTATTTCCCCCATAAAACATGCCACTTTAGTAAAAGGTCAAGAGTTTTCAATACCTACATCGGTTTTCATCCAGTGTTTTAGCATTTAGGCTTAACGGTTTATCACTCATTGAGGTATTTCTGCATGTTCTCATGTTGCCTCAATGGACAAGCGTATACCTATTTCTCAACAATAGTTGTGTATATTTCTTAACTACAGCACCGCGGTTGGTTAGAAGATGCCGTTCTCTTTTATCTTTCAGAGCAGAATACTATATCCCGCTTTTAAATTGTGTTTCCCTTGGCATAAAATGAAGTAAAGTCTTATCTAAATCTGCTGTATGGTTTTTGATGCTTAACATTTGTGTGGTTTTGCAGATCGTATGCTTAATTAACCTGAAGCAACCGATGTACCCGAACGAAATGGTGCCCAAAATTTTCTGCAGTCACCATACAGAAATGTTTATATAAAGGCA
Source organism: Macrothele yani (assembly GCA_039090855.1). NCBI lineage: Eukaryota > Metazoa > Arthropoda > Arachnida > Araneae > Macrothelidae > Macrothele > Macrothele yani. The sequence goes on along the minus strand of CM076989.1, from coordinate 31,733,977 downwards.
CTGTTTCACGAAAGTTACGGTAAAACAAGCACTCTCCCGCTTTCATCTGTGCGCTAAGGAACATATACCTGTCAGATGTGATAGGATTATGGTCTAGTCTCTTCTAGTCCCTTTTCTCTGCTGCATGACCCAAAGTATGCTGGGGAACTGCGATTTTGTCTGACACGGATATTCTTCCACTGGGTAAAATAAGTGACTCAAACCTCTTCTCTATCCTTTCCTAGCTTCATAATAATTGTTATAGCCCATTTAGCAGGTAATCAGTTAGAAAGGATTAATGTCAATAATCCATGACCACTTTGAATAACAAAGCTAAAGAGAAAGCAACGCTTCCTGATATGCAGAGTCACTCATTCCAGACACGTTTGGTTTACTTCGTAGAGTCGGAATAGACCCGTATTTGTTCGAGTTGATCTCAGCATACTTTGCTAACGTCGCGTTAATTCTTTTCATCCGGTTAAAGGGTTAAATAGCACAGTTACTTTAACCCTAATAAATGAAGTACCGACAGAGTTCGTATGAATGAGAATAACTTAAGTAAAAATTATTTCTTCGAAATGTCGAAGTCTCACTATCGTAGAGACTTTGTTATAGCACCAATAACATTGAAGAGCAAGACCGATTTAAGCAAAGGGCCAGCGGGCCTGAGCCCAGGACGTCAGATTTAGGGGGGCACCAAGGTCGAATAGTTTTTTTATGAATATTTTAGCACCACCATCCAAGAAAATTTTTGCTTAAATAATTTTACAAAATTTATTAATTTTTAAAACCTATATTTTTTCTAGTCGTCACTCCATATGCGTGGACGGTAAGCATCACCTGAGCAATAGTAAGCACGTTTTTTAAGACAATGGATTCTTTAATCAGTAATTTAGCAAACAGGAGGAAATCATACGAAGTTGTTCTGGAAAGGTTTGAACTCTTCAGGGATTTGAAAGAGACCCGTGCTCGTGACATAGAGGCTAGAACAAATAAACTTGTTCATAGGTACCAAGGAGATATCGAAAACTTTCTCAGCAACGGCTTTCTACAGTTCCAGTCATATATGAAATCCATAGACTTGAACACACCATGGCATATGTACGCTTTCATCATTGAGTACATTTCTAAACTTAGAAATAGCTTTGAGAAAGTTTTTAACACTACCAGTCACGAATTGTTCTGCTGAAAGATCATTTTCAGTAGTCTCAAGAATAAAACTATAAAAGAAGGACGTTGTTGGGAGAAAAAAGTTTACCTCACTCGTGATAATGTGTGTAGGAAAGGACATTAACTCTGGGTATAGACTACTCTTCAGTAATTGACAATTTTGCCCAAGCAAAGGCCCGTCAAAAACAGATGGTCATGCCATAATTATGGTTAACTCTCATAAAAAAGTTTAACTTACTCGTGATAATGTGTGTAGAAAAGGACAATAACTCCGGGTATAGACTACTCTTCAGTAATTGACAATTTTGCCCAAGCAAAGGCCCGTCAAAAACAGATGGTCATGCCATAATTATGGTTAACTCTCATAAAAAAGTTTAACTTACTCGTGATAATGTGTGTAGAAATGGACAATAACTCCGGGTATAGACTACTCTTCAGTAATTGACAATTTTGCCCAAGCAAAGGCCCGTCAAAAACAGATGGTCATGCCATAATTATGGTTAACTCTCATAAAAAAGTTTAACTTACTCGTGATAATGTGTGTAGAAAAGGACAATAACTCCGGGTATAGACTACTCTTCAGTAATTGACAATTTTGCCCAAGCAAAGGCCCGTCAAAAACAGATGGTCATGCCATAATTATGGTTAACTCTCATAAAAAAGTTTAACTCACTCGTCATAATGTGTGTCCAAAAGGACAATAACTCTGATTATAGACTACTCTTCAGTAATTGACAATTTTGCCCAAGCAAAGGCTCGTCAAAAACAGATGGTCATGCCATAATTATGGTTAACTATCATAAAAAAGTTTAACTTACTCGTGATAATGTGTGTAGAAAAGGACAATAACTCTGGGTATAGACTACTCTTCAGTAATTGACAATTTTGCCCAAGCAAAGGCTCGTCAAAAACAGATGGTCATGCCATAATTATGGTTAACTATCATAAAAAAGTTTAACTTACTCGTATAATGTGTGTAGAAAAGGACAATAACTCTGGGTATAGACTACTCTTCAGTAATTGACAATTTTGCCCAAGCAAAGGCTCGTCAAAAACAGATGGTCATGCCATAATTATGGTTAACTATCATGAAAAAGTTTAACTTACTCGTGATAATGTGTGTAGAAAAGGACAATAACTCTGGGTATAGACTATTCTTCAGTAATTGACAATTTTGCCCAAGCAAAGGCCCGTCAAAAACAGATGGTCATGCCATAATTATGGTTAACTCTCATAAAAAAGTTTAACTCATTCTTGATAATGTGTGTGGAAAAGGACAATAACTCCGGGTATAGACTACTCTTCAGTAATTGAAAATTTTGCCCATGCAAGGGCCCGTAAAAAACGATGATCTTGCCATAATTATGGTTAACTCTCATAAAAAAGTTTAACTCACTCGTGATAATGTGTGTAGAAAAGGACAATAACTCCGGGTATAGACTACTCTTCAGTAATTGACAATTTTGCCCAAGCAAAGGCCCGTCAAAAACAGATGGTCATGCCATAATTATGGTTAACTCTCATAAAAAAGTTTAACTCACTCGTGATAATGTGTGTAGAAAAGGACAATAACTCCGGGTATAGACTACTCTTCAGTAATTGATAATTTTGCCCATGCAAGGGCCCGTAAAAAACGATGATCTTGCGATAATTATGGTTAACTATCATAAAAAAGTTTAACTTACTCGTGATAATGTGTGTAGAAAAGGACAATAACTCTGGGTATAGACTACTCTTCAGTAATTGACAATTTTGCCCAAGCAAAGGCCCGTCAGAAACAGATGGTCATGCCATAATTATGGTTAACTATCATAAAAAAGTTTAACTTACTCGTGATAATGTGTGTAGAAAAGGACAATAACTCTGGGTATAGACTATTCTTCAGTAATTGACAATTTTGCCCAAGCAAAGGCCCGTCAAAAACAGATGGTCATGCCATAATTATGGTTAACTCTCATAAAAAAGTTTAACTTACTCGTGATAATGTGTGTAGAAAAGGACAATAACTCCGGGTATAGACTACTCTTCAGTAATTGACAATTTTGCCCAAGCAAAGGCCCGTCCAAAACAGATGGTCATGCCATAATTATGGTTAACTCTCATAAAAAAGTTTAACTCACTCGTGATAATGAGTTAAACTTTTTTATGAGTGTAGAAAAGGACAATAACTCCGGGTATAGACTACTCTTCAGTAATTGACAATTTTGTCCATGCAAGGGCCCGTAAAAAACGATGATCTTGCCATAATTATGGTTAACTCTCATAAAAAAGTTTAACTTACTCGTGATTTTTTTTTTTGATTGAAGGTTTTTAACGACCACCGTGAGCAACTCAATGGGCTATAAGCAGTCGCCCGTCCCTAATTTAGGGTCACTGGTTCCAGGGAAGGGAGAGAGCCAGTGCCGTAAGACAAACACAACATCCATGCCTGACCGGGATTCGAACCCGGACCCCTTACAGACGAATGATCAGAGGCCAACGCCTTAGACCACTGCGCCACCGGGGCGGCTAACTTACCCGTGATAATGTGTGTAGAAAAGGACAATAACTCCGGGTATAGACTACTCTTCAGTAATTGACAATTTTGCTCAAGCAAAGGCCCGTCAAAAACAGATGGTCATGCCATAATTATGGTTAACTCTTTTAAAAAAGTTTAACTTACTCGTGATAATGTGTGTAGAAAAGGACAATAACTCCGGGTATAGACTACTCTTCAGTAATTGATAATTTTGCCCATGCAAGGGCCCGTAAAAAACGACGATCTTGCCATAATTATGGTTAACTCTCATAAAAAAGTTTAACTCACTCGTGATCATGTGTGTAGGAAAGAACATTACTCTGGGTATAGACTATACTCTTCAGTACTTGACAATTTTGCCCATGCATGGGTCCGTAAAAAACGAACATGATGCCATAATTATGGTTAACTCTCATTAAAAAGTTTAACTCACTCGTGATAATGTGTGTAAGAAAGGACATTACTCTGAGTATAGACTACTCTTCAGTATTTGACAATTTTGCTCATGCAAAGATCCGTCAAAAACCGATGATCATGCCATAATTATGGAGCAGTCAGACTTTGGGTCGAAGAGTGGGGAATTACATAAGTGTTAATCAAATTTTCATTTGCATTGTAAGTGTCCATTGAGATTGTTTTTAATATTTGCTTCTTTTCCCACATTATTGTGTCTTTTCTGGTGCATTACATTGTTTTATAACAATAAATATTATTATTATCATACTGTATTTATCTTTCACAAAATCCTGAAGGTCAATAATTTGGAACGTACACTGGTACACTAAGAAACAGACCTACTATATTTTCCATTAATAATAAATATCATTGCAGAATTACTTAACATAACACAATAAACCGCATTCCAGACAAATAGACACATGCAGATTATGAGCCCGCACCGTTTAGCAAAATAACAAATTTGGTGAGGGGAGGCTATGTCTTGTCTTGGGCCCATGTCGTCAAAGACACTTCGTCCCTGTCGAAGAGCACTCACATATAAGCATTGAACCTTCGTAGAATCTAGTTAACATGCAAATCTATATCAATCAGTAATATCTAATGATCGTACCACTACCAATCCTTCTCTCTTTTACTCTATTCCCATGTAGTTTTTATTTACTTTTCACCCACTGTCGTGTTGCCAAAAGGCATAAGGAAATTCGTGGAAGTGATGATTCTTTCAAAAAGAAAAACTTACCTAACAAGTAGGAAAATGTACATAAGAATATAGATTGAAGGGAAGGTTAAATTACAGATATATACTGAGGTGCATGACGTAGAAGTCTTTTCTTACTTCTACGTTATTTAAAAAAAACATAATCATAAAATGAAATAGTTCCTAAATTAAACCTTAACGGCCAGGCGAAACATGTAAACAACAGAAGTCAAACTTACGGAAAAGATGCTTTATTCAAGGATGTAGCCAACACATCGTAACATAGCATAGCATATTGCATTAAACTCTCCACACACCACCCAGCTCTTAACACAACGCTCTACAACACAACGCTCAACTTGCAACACTCCTCTAAGCAGCGCTCTCTTTAACAACGCTCGCCAAGTTTAGTCGTCGTTTTTATCTCTCGTTCTTATTTTATCTCAGGCGTACGTCACGTGCATTCAACCTCAATTATGTTGCCAACAGTATTCGTTTGAGAGAAAAGATATTACGTTAAGAGTGAAGAATAACTGAGAATAAACTCAAGATTTACATAGGGAAAGAAACTAAAAAGGAAAGTTAATTTAGAATATACGTCACAGGTGCCAAAAAGAAAAAAATCTTGGGAAGGGTGCTACCATTTCCATTCTTTTTTATAATTGAAGGTTTAACGGCCACCGAGAGCAACTCAGTGGGCTATATAAGCAGTCGCCCGTCTTTAATTTAGGGTCACTGGTTCCAGGGAAGGTAGATAGCCAGTGCCGTAAGACAAACATGCCTCACCGGGATTCGAACCCGGACCCTTTCTCGGACTAATAGTCATAAGCCAGCACTTAGACCACTGCACCACCGGGGCGGGCCAATTCCATTTCGTGTCACGGTACCCATGCGGTAAATGGTATCGTCCGCAAATGACGTATGTGTAGAGGCAGATATCTCCTCAACCTCAAGCAGTAGCATTCGCAGTTCAGATAATAGCTTATCAGGATTTAAGCGATTTAGCGCGCGGTTTGATAGTGGGCGCCCGGGAGATGGGTCACTGCATCTCGGAAATTACCACGAGATTTGGATTTACACGGTTAACAATTTCAAGGGTGTACCTGGACTACATAAATTCATGGGGGCAAAGCCTAGAGTGCGAAACCGATGTTGCCGTTGAAAAGCCCTGAACGATCGTGGACAGCGGCGTCTGGCAAGCATCGTAACATCTGTCCGGCGTACAACATTGCAGCAAATCACAGCACATTTCAATGATGCGCCCTGTAGTATCATCGGCTTTCAGACAGTGCAACGTTCGCTGAGTTCTATGGGGTTCAGGAGCCGACGGATCACTCTGGTGTCAATGCTGACCCTACGACACAAGGCTGCGCGGCTCAACTGGGCTTGGGAACACCTCCATTGGGCGCAAGATAACTATTAGAAACGTGTAGCCTGCTCCGTCAAATTGCAGTACCAAGTGTTTCGGCCACATGACCGACTCTGGGTGTGGCGGCAACCTTACGAGGCAATGGATCCCGCATGCAGACGGGGGTGGGGGAGGGTGAAGGACGGTGGTGGCTCTGCTATGGTGTGGGGTGTTTTCAGCCGGTACACATTAGGATCCCGCATAGGTCTGCAGACTTTTCTGACCGTTGAAGGCTACGTGATCATCCTTGAGGATCATTTGGACCCGTTCATGTCATGCAACCACTCCGACGGTGCAACCACTTCCGACCAGAGTTGGAAACGGGTCAAACGTTTCAGACCCGGACGTCCCATAACTGGACCTGATCCGGACCCGTAACTGACCAGGACAAATCTGCTTTGAACTATAAATTCTAAACTCAATTTATATAAATATACATATAGACGTAATACAAGTATATATATTCATCTTAATAACTGCTTGATATTTAAATATATACATATAACTGAAATCCTCTTTTAATAATAAAATTTGGTTACTTGCTAAATTTTAGTGCCACTGTTTCGCGTTATCCAGAAGTAATGGCTGAGTATGACCGTGACCATGGAGTATATTGCAAATGGGAATCATTATTTATGATTACACAAATGTATTTTTTAAAAATGTGTTTAGATTGTTCACTCTTTCCACGCTTTGATGGAGGTGCGCATACTTTCATATGGTCCGTTAGATTTTTGGTTCCATAATCTTTTATTACACCGTCGACATCTTTCTTTGTAATTATACACTTTCTACATTTTGAACAGCAAGCAAGACCAAACAACGTTGAATTATTCACCGGTTCCTTAAGGAGACGAAAATATTTCCAGCATTCACTCTTCCCCTTGTGGTTTTCAACAAGCACGTATTTGTTGGCCTCGACGCCTTTCTCAACCTCCTTAATATTAAATCCATCCATATTAACAAATAAGGAGTTGATTTCGACATGACATGTCATGGGAACGGGATGTTAGCACATCAATCGAAAACCTCTGAATGCTCAATGTAAAAGATGCGATGTGAAAAGTAACTCTTAGTCATACAGTGAACTTCGCACGGAGAGAGTGAATCAGCTGAGAAGCAGGCGAATGGCGTTTGCCTTGCCCTGGACAATCGCACTGTAAAAGAACGCAAAGGAAGTATCTTTTTACGATATGGTGTCGGTGTGTCTGACGTCGGTCGGTAGAAATCTTCGTTGCTTTAAGAAAGAGACGACAATTTTTTTGCATGGCAAATCATTATTCACTCCGTGGGCACCAGTATCGGCTCCAAAATTCCACAACGCGCATTTTTCTTCGGAATATATTTTTCTCTTTTCAAAAATAAAACGGAAATAAAACCGGGTCAGGAACACCTTGATCCGACCCGTTGGACCCGCAAGAAATTGTCGACCCGTTAACCCGTGACCCGTTACCATCTCTGCTTCCCACACGACAATGCACCACTGCACATGTCCACAGTCGCCCGATTATGATATATTGGACACATTTCGGATGCTGTTCAACTTGTCGTCAATGCCAGAAATCCTCCACCGACGGATGTTATGGAATTGTGGGACACTCTTCAGGAAGCATGGTGTGCACTGTCTCCACAGTACAACAGAGAGCTCGCGAAGTACATGCCCCGTCGCGTTGCTGCCGTTATCCGATCGCGAGGAGGTCCAACGCGGTATTAGAGTGGTATCCCAGTTTTTTGAGCACTTTAGTGTATGTCACCGCTCCTTTCAAAGAGAGATAATCGAATAATAATGAAATGAAATATGATAATTACTTTTCCAAGACGTACTATCTATGCGGCTTTAACATTTTAGGAATAAGATCAAACATTAAAAAGAAAGAATACGACTGAGCATCAAGAAGAAAGGGGGTAATCTTATTTAAAATGAAAAATGTATGTTTTTCATAATGGATGGATTGGAAAAGCGAAAAGGAATTACACCTGTGGTTAGCTCTGATACAAAATGACTGAACGTGATTGTTCATTAAACGTTCCCTTTTAAAGATCAGCATATTTTCTTTGCAAAATAACTTTGTCACGGTCAAAATCAATTCATTGCTGCCCTGTTCTCCGCTAATAAGCACTGACGCCACCAAGCAGATCGAGCAACAGAGAGTGGTGAATGATTTATGATCAATACGGAAACTATTTTCCAGTGGCCTCTATTTATACAAAGAAGCTCGTAAAAATGTTTCATTAAAATATGAAAGTGTTACATACAAATTTGAGACGTAATATGAGCACTTGACATTAGCAAGTGTCTTTTATGCTTTTTACCGCCCGGAGAAAATATTAGGTTTTTGACAGCGTGCTAAATCGGATGTTATGAACGTCCCATACTCTAGTTTAAAGATTTTGGTTGGGAAAACTGTTATGACGAGAGCGAAGGGGGCGAAAAGAAATATGTCGGCCTTGAGATATATAGGTTTTATTCTTGCCGCAGGTTAGAAAAGGTCAAACAGAAATGCGGTTTTGTGGATTCTTGTGGTTTTGTGGTGTGTCAGGGAATTCTTAAATTCAGGAGAGAGCTGCAAGGTTCTAATTAAATTTCATAAAAAAACTGCTTGCGGTAGATCTTCTGTATTCCCAGTGCCATGACTTAAGAAGCATGAAAACCAACTCTATCTTAATTTGATGTATTTACCGGTGCTGTGAGGGAAAGGGTGGTGGTGGTGGGGGCTGTATTTGTATGTCACATAATTGGAGAGATATCAAGAACAATCTTTCATACTCGAACTTTTTTAGATGAACTTCAAAACCTACCATTCCGGTTTAGTAGCATGTTAATTGCTCTAATGTAACCGTTTTCTCGGAAGGACGTACACTCATAGTTTTTCTTCTTATAGATCCACTCGTATTATGTTCACAGCAACGGGCGCATGCGTCAAGTAATTAAATGGTTGTTCGTTTACTGTTTTATTCTGAACACACAACGCGCCTGTACGGGTGTTTTTGCACGATTTTTTTTTTTTTGAAAGAGGATGTTTTTATGTCCAAAAATAAAAGGATGTGCTTATGTTTTGTCACTAAGTTCGTCCGTCCGTCTGTAGGGACTATATCTCTTCAACTGTTATCCGATTTCAGAAACTTTTGCACTGGGAAAGCTGTTTTGTGCAAACGAGGTTCCTTTCTATTTAGTAATTTTCTTCTGCTCCTCCGCTAGGAACCGTAAACACAAATGCTATCGAATTCAAAATATATTTAATTCGCTGCTTCTAAAAATCCGATAGAGACATTTGTTTTCCTTTCTTGGATATCTTTTCAAATGGAGACAATATGGCGTACAATTTTCTCTTCAAACAATGCACAGTTCTTCTAGTAGGGAAAGTAAATATACAGTATATAACATTTTCTCCGATATCTCTGCTTCTAAAAGCCCGATTTGGAAAATTTGTTTTACTGTAAAAATAAAATTTCGAATTTTTCGAAATGCATAATTTAACCACATGGTGTCGTAAGTTCACATTTCTGTTTAATATATTTTGCAACAGTATCTGCGCTTATTAAAACTCGATTGAAAAAATTCTTTTTAGATCAGATACTGATTAGAAGGGAAAATAATTTTCGCGTATTTTCTGCTCAAAGTAATAAGAGTTTTCCCGCTGCAATGAAAACTAAGTGGTGTGTATTCACGGAAAATTCTTGAAAAATAACGTGCAACAAAGTTGCCAGTAGGTGTCCGTCTTTTAACGAAATTTCCGGTTTTAAAAGTTTCCGTTAATTACAACCAGTATTTTGACAGAATTTCCCGTTATCGGTAATTCCGTTTATTTCAGGAATTCAGTCTCGGGTTTTTTTTCGATTTTATACAAAAATTTCCCGAAATCCAGGATTTTGACTTTTCCAGCACTTTCACCAGAATATCTTTTCCCTTTGCGGGCTTCGAAGTGAGGTCGTCGGGGTTGGCTAGACAGAAACCGCGTGTGCTACCAAAAGAAGCAGCGATTGGCTCAACACATACCGCGCGTGCTACCAAAAGAAGCCGCACTTGGCTTAACAGAAGCCGCGCGCGTGCTACCGAAAGTAGTCGTGCTTGGCTCAACAGAAGCCGCGCGCGTGCTTCCAAAAGTAGTCGTGCTTGGCTCAACAGAAGTCGCGATTGGCTCAACAGAAGACGCGTGTGCTACAAAAAGAAGCCGCGCTTGGTTCAACAGAAGACGCGTGTGCTACCAAATGAAGCCGCGCTTGGCTCAACAGAAGCCGCGAGTGCTACCAAAAGAAGCCGCGCTTAGCTCAACAGAAGCCGCGAGTGCTACCAAAAGAAGCCGCGCTTGGCTCACGTTTACTCCATTGAGACTCCTCTTGTTCCAATAAGAGACATTTTACAGTGAGAAACGAAGAGTTCTGTGGAGGATGTCTATTTCTCGTCCAATTTCTCATGTGCGGCATAGGAGAAACGCGGTTTTCTCGCACTCCATTCGCGTTTTCTAAAAATATTCTATTAGTGCTCATGAAGAGGCGTCGGTTAACATGTAACATAGAAAACGAAAGCATCCATTTATATTAAAAAAAAACTAAAGAAATGTATGAAAATGTCGAAAATGCGTGGAAAAGCATTTTAAAAATTAAACTTGATTTCTAAAGTTTTCCAAAAGTATGTAATTGAGCTAAGCGATGCCGAAAGCCGAGCGGAGCTCTCTTTACGAGACCGACTCGAGACAATTACTTGTTTGGGCATAGGTACGAGATGACACATTCGATCATCGTGAGTTTTTGAATGCGATTGGACATCGTCCATAGTCAGGTTTTGACGCCTTCCGATTCCCGAAATTCCGTGTCATTGAGGAATAATCGTTCATAAACTTGCATTTTGGGGGAATTTTCCGTGTTTTGAGAAGGGGTTGTTTGTTACCTATCTCCTCCAAAGTTCTTCAGCCGATCGCGGTGACACTTGCCACAGAGAAAGGGTGAGAGACATGGGGTTGGTATCATGGTAATTGGTCGCGTCGTATAAAAATAATGACCATTAAAAAACTTACCAATTTTAATAATAATTAAAAAAATCCGCTCTCTGTACGAGACTCGGAACAAGTAATTGTTCGCGCATAGATATGACATGACACATCCGATCACCGTGATTTTTGGCATGCGATTGGACATCGTCCATGGTCAGGTTTTGACGCCTTCCATTTCCCGAAATTCCGTGTCATTGAGGAATTTCAATTAAAACTAGATGGCCTTTTACTTGAACCGTTTTAGGAAAGTCGGCTCACTAACATTAATTTAAAAAAAAAATTTTTGAATTGAAAAACGAAGAAATGGAAGGACTCCCTTTGTTAGCGCACCACTTGCTTAATCTATAACAATAAAAGGAAGTTTGTGTATGTGTGTGTCTGTCTTTCGCGATACAAAATGAAAAATTTGTGGTTCCCGATCTGAGTGTGTCTTTCAGCTTTGTTTACATGCAGCCTGATCACAACCAACGTGAAGGCGTGAAGGAAAGTAGTTCATGATAAATTTTAGGTATTTCTTATTTAGAATGTTTCGTACTTTTGTTCTGGAAGTCATAAAGTTTACGTGTTCGTTTTTTAGAATTTGTTATTATAGACGCCTTAATGAGCTTAGATTTTGCAATAGCTTCGCTCAAAATTTTCCAACTGTACCCGAGTTATCTGTTACCTTTGCCGGCTTGTCCTAGTCTGATAATATACATCATTTTGATTATATAAATTCACTAGCAGACATGCCCATTTTCCAAACGGTGAATCTAGGAAATCATTTTTTGAACATGAAATTACAGAAAAGAAAAAGTGATTAAGGAAAAGAAAAGTAATTTAAGATACGTAACTGTTTTACGATTTACAACAGGATCGTGACGCAAATACATACCGTTTGACGTAAGGCGGTCCTTAATTAATTTGACGTAAGGCGGTCCTTATTGCGGTCCTTAATACATACCGTTTGACGTAAGGCGGTCCTTAATTTTAAATCAAAATTTCATGGAATTTTCATAGCATTCAACGTTTCTGGCATAATTATCTTTAAACGTATGAGCAATTTGAACAGTAAAACTGAGCCACCGTTTTCAAATTTTTGGTTTTCAGACTTCTGTAGGAGTAGCAGAAAAATTCAAGCATACAATATTCCAAAATCCACCATTTTGATTTGTTGGTTTTGGACTTTTCTAGGTATGCGGACGTTAACATCTATCAGCATACCAATTTTCAGATCTCTAGATAATTTAAAAGTGGTCGAACAATTAACGGACGGAAACACTCGCATTTTCCCACTTTACTTTATACATGTACATACACTGGCGAAAAGTGAAAAAAGAACACCAAGAAGGAGACGTCTGATACCAACGAAATTTATACAGCATAATAACGGAATACATAGGATAACGTGATCAAAACATTATGGCAAAATACAGCTGTATTTGCTGGTAAACTGAAAAATAACATTTCCATGTAACATGGTTAGTACGAGGTTGAACCGCAATGAACTGCGTCACACTGTGCAATTCTGGCTTGGAGTCTGTCGTACAGATGTTGGATGTAAGTTTGGGGTATTGAGTTCCAAGCATCCTCAACCTGGACGCGTAAATCGGGGATGGTCGTGGCCCGCCCGTGGAGACCGGATAAGTCGTTGTCCCATAAAATCCCACACGTGCTCAATGGGGGAAAAAATCCTGTGAACATGCAGGCCATGGAAGTTGTCTCACACCCTGAAGTGCATGTTGCGTTGCACGTGCCGTGTGTGGGCGTGCGTTATCTTGCTGGAAAACACCACGATGGACCGACCTTACATATGGCACAACAACGGGCTGAATGATGTTGTTGATGTAGGAGGTGCTGTCTAACGTACCCGGTACAAACACTAGTTGCGTACGGGAGTGATAGCTGATCGCTCCCCACACCAGGAGACCAGGTGTAGGCCCTGTTTGTCGCTGGCGGATGCAAGAAGGGTGGAGACGCTCCCTTGTGCGTCTGCGAACACGCATACGGACATCGGAGGCTCACAAGCAGAATCTGCTTTCATCGCTGAACACGACAGATCGCTATTGCGTTCTCCAGTGCAGACGTTGGCGACACCACTGCAGCCGTTCCTGACGGTGGGCTGGAGTCAGAGGCACACGTGCACGTAGTCATGCATCCAGTAGACGGTTGCGGATTGTTCGCACAGTCACCTTAGGTGCAACGGCAGCTCGGATTTACGTCGCAGTGGATGTTCTGCTTGACAACGCCGCTCTTCTTATGCGTCGATCGGTCCGCTCATCAGTCCGTCTGTGACTCCCGGTTCCACGTCTTCTCGTGTGAGAATGTTCCCCGGACCATCTACGCCACCATCGTACCACCACCACCGATTCTTCCCGTCCAATTCGCTCCGCAATACAACGATACGACCACCCGGCCTCGCGGAGTCCGACTGGACGACCTCGCTCAAAGTCCGATAACTGCTGAAATCGTACACGTCTTCCATGTCCAGGCATTGCAGCTTCTTCGGGGTCTTCGCACGTGTCCGTACGCCGTCGACTGATTACATTCACTTCGCCGTACTCCTGAAATACCACCGACGATAATTTGCATATTATGCCGTGCTGTGGCGTAAGCGCTCACTGGTTGGTCCCGAAATTAACATCACACCTACGTAAACTCGACCCCATTAACATATGTAAATTTCATGATCGTCCGCCAATTCCTTCTTGGTGTTCTTTTTTCACTTTCCGCCAGTGTATGTACATAACATATTGCTTTAATCACAACTTCCCCTTTCTTATGCAATGTTTAAGAATGTAAGTAGAGAAAAAATTAAGCGAAAAGTTAAAACATTGATGCGTCTCAATGAGCAGTCTGGTGTTCCGTATGCTCATCGAATGTTTGACTAGTGATCCGCAACTAAGAAATGTTTAGAGAAGTACTGTACTAAAGGAAAGCATAAGGTCGTCTCTTTCCATCCTTGCCTCTTGTAAATACTTGTGTCATAGTGACGAGTTTTGAAACCTTGTCGAATGATTCAGTTAAAAATATTGAAATTCGTTCCATTTTATGATATGAGGCATTATAATCCGCCCAGAAATGTACAAAGTTATAGATGAGGTTGGTAATCTCCATTTACGTTGCGTAAACCAGGTTCAAGAAGAAGTTCAAATTTGATGACACAAACATCTCACATAGACTTAAGAGTCCTAGCACTAAAGCCTTTCTGGATATTTTTATAAAATCACAGGCAGAAGTTTATTTTGTAAAATATTAATATTCAGCAAAAGAATATTTGTTTTCTCGTTCATTTACTGATGGACATTTACAATTGTGTTTTAAAATATACATCGTAGTTTATTTTTTTACCCCTGTTTTTCTTATTTCTCTCCTGAAAATGGAAGAGACGTGCCCCTCCCACGTCTGATATCTTCACACTTCCCCGCCTGAATAATTTAGTGAAGTCGGAGCCCCTAACTTGGATCTTTGTCTTTAACTTATGAAACCCTTGTTATATCTTAAAAGGAGTAGTCAAAGTACCAGTAGCACCATAAGTTACGCTTTTCAACTCTGACGACAAAAGCGACTTCCTTGAGCCCACCATACTTCGCCAAAGATTCCGGCACGTATCTTTCTCGGAGGAATGGTTGGATACCAGCTCCTCGTACCACTCGGCCACCGGGGTGGTCATTGAAAGAGTAAAGTCTACAAAGGAAGGTTAAATAAAGGTATACGTCACAACTGGAAAACGTGGATACGACCATTATGCTGCGAAATACAGTAGATTCATACACTTTTTCGTTTATCCCAGAATTCGGTGTATTCTTTCTTGTTTAGACCAGAGTTGGAAACAGGTCAAAAATTTTGGACCCCGACCCGACCCGACCCGGACAAATCTTCTTTTAGCTATAAACTCAAATATATTATGATAATCAAAATTGTCAATCATTATCAATCCACAGCCGGATGAAGGTCACCCCAAGTTTCTTCCACAACGGATTGTCTTGGGCAAGTCTCCTCCATCCACCCATCTCCCACGTGGTCTTCTTTTGTGTCTTTTCCTGCTCCTTGGAATCCAGTCTAAATTTCGGTTGTTCATCGGTGGTCCGTTCTCCTGGCAATATGCCCATTGCCATTTCAGGGATTTTACTCTGATCGTGATGTATTCCACTCTTGTCCTTTTTCTTATTCACGAGATCCTCTTTTTATGCTTCTTCGTTACACCAATCATGCATCTCATCAGTCTTCTTTCAGTTGTATGCAATATTTGCAGTTCTTTTCAGTTAAGGTCTACGTCTCTGCTGCGTACGTAAGCACTGGAAGGATACATTGATTAAACACTTTTCTGTTAAGTCATAATCGCACATTGCTCTTAAAAATTGCACTGTTTCTTCCAAAATCTCTCCAACCAAGTTTTATACGCCAATTAATTTCTTCATCAATTGATATCTGCTCCCCAAGGTAAATATAAGAATTGGTTATCTGCAGCTTTTCTTCACCAATTGATAAATCTTCTTTCCTTGTAAAAGCTTTGTACACCAGTTTTGTGTTCAGAAAGTTCATTTTTAATCCCCATTTCTTTACCCTTCTCAGAAAGTTCCTGGATCATACTTTGCAGCTCTGAAGTATTATTTCGAAGACCTCTAAAGGGTTCTTTGAAATATTTGTTTTCTCTCCAGAAATAAAACGGAAATATAAAACCGGGTTGAAATCGGGTCAAGAGCACCTTGACCGGACCCGTTTGACCCGAAAGAAATTGTCGACTAGATGAGTCGTTGACCCGGTAACACGTGACCCCTTTTTCTTTCAGGTTTAGACTGCTTATAAAAATTAAAATGATGCCTGAAGTGGTAAAGAAATAATGAAATATTCTTAAATAATTTATTCATAACCCGTAAAGAGGTTCTTAAACAGCAGGAGTTCTGGTAAATCTCTCGTTAGTTCAAAATTTCAAGCCTCGTATCATTCAGTGAATGAGAGAGTGATGTTATTGAGTGAAATAGTTGATTGTTTTAATTATTAAGGCACTTAATTATTTTATAAATCCAGTTTTAAACATTTATCCGCATTTAAAATGAACTCGAAAATCGTTCGTAAAGATAATCATATTATTTGTACGACGTGAATTTAGCTTTCTAAAGAGAGTACTTTTTTACCCTCTCACTTCTGAGATCATTTTACGAAAGAATATGTGTCAAAGATTTAGTAAGATTTATTAAACAAAGAGAAAATCTGCATAGCCTTTTGCAAAACTTAGTAGGTCTGATGTATAAGCAGTATCGGCTTTGAACAAAGCAAAACTACCCCAGATAATTAACGAACGCGAGAAGTCCCTATGGGTATCCTTTGTGTCAAGCCTAATCTGTTGTTAAGTATCCAGACTTTCGGGGTGGATTCTGCCTATACGCATTAAGCTTCGAAACTAATTGCGCCGACGAGGTATGGTCGAGAATTCATTTCCATTAGAGATCGCGACGCAGTGCATTTGTTATGAATGGTAGTTTCGAAGACACGCACGGTGCATCCAGTGGTCTCCGAAGAACAGTCCCTGAAGTTCATTAAATCTCCATCTGACATCAGTGCTGCTCAATATTACAATGACCATTTATTTCCATTGTTATCTGACGATTGATATCAGTTTGTTATACCCGGGTTCCCGTTCCCACCCTCTTGAGACGTGTTCCGGCGACATTTAGCGAAAGGTATTTTCCGTCGCTAGTATTCTCGTCACAAACCAGACTGAGTTATTAAGGGAATCCATGCTGAAATTGTTGTTTCGCTAATCGCGGCTCTCTCACTCTCAATTAAGAAGAGCTGCTTCGGAATCGGACAACATCCTTAACAATCGCCCGGTGACTACACGCATTTGCGCAATCGCTTCCTACAATGGACGTTGTCCCAATTAGAACGAAGGGAGATGGATTGAACTCATCATGTCCAGTGATCAAACAGAACGGTCAGACTTTAGCGGGACTGGATCTCCAGTAAATCTGGAGAATACAGGATCAACTGGAATACTACAGAACGAAATGCAATTCGAATTTAACTACAGCCAAAATGGAGTGGCAAATAATAAGATCAGGACCTTATACAGTGAAACTTCCATTAACGGATACTTCTTAATAGCGGACATATCTCTATAACGGACAATATTTGATTCCCCTGCAGACATGCATGACTTCTAATGGGGCATTCACTTTTTGAAAGCGGACATTCTAAATAACGGACGCGGACACACTTAACCCTTTAACGACCATGGTCCAAAAATCATGTATCACTCTAAATCCCATAACGCCCGAAACTGTCTGTTGTTTCACTTCTTTGTTTAATAACAACAATAGTGACTGAGGGTGACTTCTGCTGATCCCTCATAGGTTGAGAAAATTTGAAGAACAAGTAGGGTGGAAAATCTGACTCTCTCTAGACAGGCGTTTAGGGAGGCTATGGTCGTTTGTACGTACGAGCGTTTTGGGCGTTATGGTCGTTAAAGGGTTAAAGTACAATGTAACGAATAATTTGCTTTTGATTCTAAGAATTCCTAGGGGTGTGATTCACCCAAACCCTCATTATTATTTTTCTTTTTGTTATTTTACCCTTCCTCATTCTCTATCTTAACCGTTTTGTTTCCGAAGCCTAATAAATTTTAAGGTGCTTTTTAAATGCTATGTACCCCGGGGAAGATCAGATCAGATCAGATCATATGTAGAGGATTTTAGGAAGGGAGTGTCTGACCCCAGGTCTTAAACAACCCTTAGAAATAGGAAGCTAGGAGATTTGAGCTAGAGTGCCCGATAGGAAACTGGCACGGAAGCGAGGTAGAAAGGGAGAAGAAGACGCCCTTATTTATTACCGGGGAGCCAGTACCCGGGGTCCGACTGCTTAACGTGCCCATCTGACGCACGGCGGATATTTAGTGGTTCGAGCGTTCGTACCTGCCTGGGATCGAACCCGGGGTCTTCTCCGTGGCAGACAGGAACGTTGACCACTAGGCCACCACGGGTAAGTGGCCGAAATCGCTGCGAAAAGGATTAGCGCTCGTGTTCACCAGACAGTCCAGTCCTTTCTTTGCATTCGTACATATGACTAGGAGAAACTGCCTTCTAGCTGTTCAGGTGCTCCCAATAGGGTGAGACCTCAGAAACGTGGGACCAGCACCCAAGGCCGGCTAATTCGGGAACGGTAATCGGATTGAAACATATGCAAATACAATTTAAGTATGGGTGGGAGGGACTCACCTTTTGTTGTTTCTAAGGTCAGTGCACAGATCAATTTCAAGTCCAGATTATTTTTTTTTTATTTTTTTTTTTTTTTTTGTTTGATTGGAGGTTTAACGACTACCGTGAGCAACTCAATGGGCTATAAACAGTCGCCCGTCCCTAATTTAGGGTCACTGGTGCCAGGGAAGGGAGAGAGCCAGTGCCGTAAGACAAACACAACATCCATGCCTCACCGGGATTCGAACCCGGACGAATGATCAGAGGCCAGCGCCTTAGACCACTGCGCCACCGGGGCGGCAGTTCAGATTATTAGAAATCACATTTGTTGGCAATAAACATATAGGTTTTTCTCAACAAGCGAGCTGTGAAGCAAAGATTTTTTAAACATCGATTTTAAAATGTCGCACAAACGTAAGCGCTTGACTCTAAAAGAAAAAGTTGAAATAGTGGAGCTGAGTGAAAAGGAAAGATTAAGTGTGGGTGCTTTAGAAGACAAACTGGGCATTGGAAAAACGCAAGTGAGTGAAATCTTGAAGACTTGGCAAGATTGTAAAGGCAACCAGAAAATTAAGAGAGCTTTACAAATTTTGAAGATGACAATCCGTTTTTTGGCGTAAATGTGACAAAGATGGTAAGTCAGATAATATCCGAAAACTTGAAAATTCTCATCGTCTTGGAGCGGGACTAGAACCCGCGTCTCACAGATAGCGCCCGGGTATGCTAACCACTACACCACCCAGAACAACCAAGTCTCAAGTTTCCGATTAATTTGAATATAACCATCACAAGCTTCGCTAGTCGAAGCCACCGGCATTTATGTTTAGCGAATCTGGAGGTTAAGAATCCTATCCCGTGATTGCCCGGAGAAGCAAGCAATAAATCATGAAAAAAATACGGGATTACGCCATATAATACAAATTTTGAAGATGACAATCTGATTTTTGGCGTAAATGTGACAAGGATGGTAAGTCAGATAATATCCGAAAACTTGAAAATTTTCTTTTATTTTATCTTGAAAAATTTCAAGTTTTCGGATACTATCTGACCTACCATCCTTGTCACATTTACGCCAAAAATCGGATTGTCATTCTCAAAATTTGTATTATATGGCGTAATGCCGTATTTATTTCATGATTTAAGAGAGCTTTCTTTAAAACTGATGGTTTAGCTGTGGACACTCTTACCGATGAATGGTTTTGACGCGTTAAAGCCAACAACATTCCTTTATCAGGGACTTTAAATCGTCAAAAGGCTTTAGAGATCGCAAATGAATTAGGATTCACAGAATTCAAAGCTTCAGGCGGCTGACTAGAAATTAATTCATTTAGAAAACAAAATTTTACAAAAATGTAATAGACAAACAACAATACTTGATTATTTTGCTTCTTAGGTCTTGATGGATATCTTTTAATAAAGGTTAGTACAAGTTATTGCATTTACATTCTTATATTTACTTATCTTTTTTAATTGCTTTTACGTTATAAACATAGTACGTGTATACTGTCATAAAGCATAATTTTCCCAATAGCGGACTTCTAAATCACGGACAGTTTTTCTTTCCATTCGATGTCCACTATGCGGAAGTTTTACTGTAAATGTATTTTCTTTCATTTGGGATTTAACGACCACCATGCGTAATTCTAACAGTCATATGCAATCGCCTGCCTCTAATTTGGAGTCGCTGGTTCTAGAGAAGGGATAGAACTATCAGTTAACCCTTTAACGACAATAACGCCCAAAACGCCCGTGCGTTCAAACGGTCATAGCAGCCCGAAACGCCTGTCTAGAGTGGGTCAGATTTCCTATCTTTACTTGTTCTTCAAATTTTGTCGACCTATGAGGGATCAGCAGGAGTCATCATCAGTCATTATTGTTGTTATTAAACAAAAGAAGTGAAACAAAAGATAGTTTCGGGCGTTATGGTATTCAGAGTGATGCGAGATTTTTGGGTCATGGTCGTTAGAGGTCGCAGATAAATAGTCAGAGCCTCAAGCCAGTCTTCCACAGGGGCAGGTATATGTCTTCAAGTGGAACAATGATTCGTAATGCCACATGCCACTAAATCATTCTGGTGTATTAAGTACGGCATTTTACTTGTGTAATAATGTCTTGCTCTTCTTCTTTCACGAAGCTGCCCTATCCAGCAGTGGTCTAAGCCAGCATTTTTCAACCGGTGGTACGTGAGATGTTGTCCAGTGGTACGTGTGGGAGCCAGAAGAGGAGGGTGAGAAAGATTTTTAAACAGTAATAAAGCTTATAAATTATACTGGACTGATAGCATTTGGAATTTTAGGTATTGGTAGTACTTAAGATAATTTGAACATGAGAAGTGGTACATCAGGACAACAAGCTTCAAAAACACTGGTCTAAGTTATGGCTTCTGAGCATTCGTCCGAGATGCACCAGGGTTTCAGTCACTCGTAAGGCACGGTGGGTGTGTTTGTCCTGCGGAGCTGACTCTCCCTATTACCTGGAAGCAATGTCCATAAATAAGGGATGAGCGACTGCTTGTAGACCTTCGAGTTGCTCACAGTGGTAATTAAACCCTGAATTTATAAAAGAACACACGCCAAACGGCCTGTTTTTATCTCAGTAAATCGTTTCATCTGCCTTCCTCTGTTTGTCTTTCACTTAGATATACAATCCGTTATCTTCCTGGATCCAGTTATTCTTGTAAGTTAGCACTATTTCTATTATTAGTGTCTGATTTAGTTCTTTTAGAATTTTATTTGTTTGTTTGTGAAGTCGTACAGTGCGTCCAGTTCTTCTTATGGATTTCCTCGCTGCTGCGGTAATTGTCTTCCTATTCTTCCCTCTCTCACTGTCCACACTACTGTGCGAGCAGCATCGATGGTTTTGAAAGAGATTATACATTGCACACATTTGCATATGTTTACATAATGGCATTTCATTAATCAATTTCAGAACTGGCGTGTCGTCTTATAGGTAACTAAGAGACGACACGCCATAGAACGAATGTGGTGATTTTTGTTTATCTGCGTTTTAAAAGAAACAAAGTAGCAAATTGTACGTACTACTGCGGTCACACAAGAGCCGAAACGGCAGGTTGAAGCGATAGGCCAATTTCGGCGTAGTTAAGTCGGGAGAATAACTGGCTCCGGAGCGAGGTGACAGGGTTTCTAATTCCCCCACCGGGAAAAAAAGGGCTTATTTACACAAAATAAGTATTACATTTCCCTCCTTATTTTTCATCAGTGATAGTAAACATGCGTACAAAATGTTCGCCATTAAAAAGGCCGGACGTTAAAGGAATTTTGGTAGTCGGACTTTCAAGAGCGGAGATATGGGCGTAGCTGAAAATGTGGATTTATGAACCACACTCACCCAGTTAGAAGTAGAAAATGTAAGTAAGTGCAATCGTAGTGACAAGTGTCCAATTTAATATTTTTTTTATTGGCGTTTTCGAAACGGACATGCCGTTCCTAGAAGAAATGCTCCTCTTGTCCGGGTGGTCACAGTAACGGGCTTCTGGCTAATCGTCCGAGTTGGGATCGGGTACCAGTCCGGGATGCCTCATCCCGGACTGGAACCCATCCCTAAATAAAGAGCAGGAATTGATGATAGCCTTAGATGCGCAAGGTGGTCGTCAACGCGTCCCCCCCCCTATACTCTTTTAATACTGTGAATTATGGGGGAAATAGAATATCTACGTGCAATAGCTCTGGCGCAGTTGGCTAATTGCCCACTTCGTGCTTGTGGGATAGGAGAGTGTTATGGGTTCTAATCCGCTGCCAACCATCCAGTTTCGGGTTTTGCAGGGTAATTTAACGTGGATGGATCCCTAAAATCGTCCCTGGAAGGAGTGCGCGATTTCTGGCAGTTGCCCTTTGACCTTAATGAGGAAGGCAAAAGGAAATCATCTCTTCGTAATCCCCATTCACCAGGATATTCGTGTCTGCGCGACACTTATCGTAATGAATTGTCTATGTTATGGGCGCCGAGAGGGGTCACAGGGGTCACTTCCCCTGTAAAATAACTTTTCCCTTTATTTTATTTTATTTATTACTTTTTTTTTTACACTTACAGAACTGGACTACAAAGAAAGATGGAGTTTAGGGCGTTTAAATTAATATCCCAATTTTATGGGAAATTTTATAATTGGAAACCGATAACGTGAAAGCGGAAAACCTAGCCGCCCCCTGGAGCAGTGGTCTAAGCGATGACATCTGATCATTCGGCCGAAAGGGGTCCGGGTTCGAATCCCGGTGAGGCATGGATGTTGTGTTTGTCTTACGGCACTGGCTCTCTCTCTTCCCTGGAACCAGTGACCCTAAATTAGGGGCGTGCGCAGTGCAGCTTATAGCTCATTGAGTTGCTCACAGTGGTCGTTAAACCTCCAATCAAAAAAAAAAAAAAAAAAAAAAAGAAAGAAAGAAATGAAGAAATTAACTCGAGCACCAAAAGCTATTAAATCGAAAACAAATTCCGTCTCCAGCACGGTACACCTTAATGATAAAAAACTATGTACAATTAAAATAAATATGTTTAAGAACTTTCAACGCCACAACGGCGTCATCCTTAGAAACAGTGCAGTAGTGAGCGCAGAAGTGAGTATACTTTACAAGACACATAGCAGTTAATGCGCATGTGCATTAAACCGCGAAGTTCAAATCAAAGTGTATTTATATATATTTATGTATAGATTTATTTATTTACTGACGCCACGTATTTGGAGGATTTTCACCTTGATTTGGACTTCGCCGATTATTGCACATGCGCATTAACTGCTATGTGTCTTGTAAAGTATACTCACTTCTGCGCTCACTGCGGCACTGTTTCTGAGGATGACGCCGTTGTGGCGTTGAAAGTTCTTAAACATATTTATTTTAATTGTACATAGTTTTTTATCATTAAGGTGTACCGTGCTGGAGACGGAATTTGTTTTCGATTTAATAAAAAAAAGAAAACCTAGCAAAAGTACGCCCAAACAAATTCCGCTCAGGGTGGTGTGTGCTGAACTTAAAAGGCTTGGCGTGGACCTGCTCGACACTGTTCATTGTTCTGAAAACAGTTACCAATGATAATACATGACTATTAGTAGCATACACTTTCTTCAAGAGCAGCATCAATTAATTATAATAATAATAATAATTGTAGTGGTGTTCTAGTGTAGTATGTAGGTAGTAGTAATAGTAATAGTATTAATCTTTCATTTTCACGAATTACTGTTTTCTACATATTAGCCAAACCTTAATTAATTACACTTGACCACCCTTAAAAAATTTCCTGCAGGCGCCCATGGCCTATGTTTCTGTCTGGACACGAAGAAATAGAAGAATATGTACATCAGGTGCCCCTTAAAGTGGGCGCTTTCCGACGAAAGCCAGCGTCGTATGACAAACGCGGCACCTATGCGCGTCTTATCCGGAATTCGAACTCAGGTATAGTTCGAACAACTTGGTGAAAATCCATCACTTCTGGCCACTTAACACCACAGGGAAAGTGAAAATGTATTTCAGCTGCTTATCAGTGCCTTATTTCAAACAGAAAGCGTGCGCAGAGAAAGTGCGTCGTAGTAAAAGCTACCCGACGTAACTTTTTCGATGGCATTTTTACTGGGTCGTTTCATAATTATTGGGCCGCCCCGGTGGCGCAGTGGTCTAAGCGATGGCCTCTGATCATTCGTCCGTACGGGGTCCGGGTTCGGATCCCGGTGAGGCATGGATGTTGTGTTTGTCTTACGGCACTGGCTTTCTCCCTTCCCTGTAACCAGTGACCCTAAATTAGGGACGGGCGACTGCTTATAGCCCATTGAGTTGCTCACGGCGGTCGTTAAACCTCCAATCAAAAAAAAAAGAAAATAATAATAATTATTGGCCGATGCCGACAAGGCGAATTTGCATAGCCGGTTACAGTGGACGCCTCCTAAGAGGAACTACCAAACGCCCATGTATTTTGAATCGGTTCAGTCCACGTGTATAAAACGGTATTTCAGACAGATCTCAGCAGTTGGGGACGTAATGGAGCAACCCGACGTGAGATCAGTGATTTTGCACGAATTCAAACTTGGCCGGAATGTGTCCGAAACTGTCGCAAATGTCAATAGAGCGTAGGTTGTCGGAACGAAGAGTGACAAAGCTGTTCGTAGACTGTTTTCCAAGTTCCATGCCGGTGATATTGCCATCGACCATAAGCAAGGCGCCGGTCGTCCGGTTCTGTGTGGCACTGTACAATTCAGACGGAAAGTGGAAGAAAAACCAACGTCCACAGTACATCAGCTCAGTGCCGAACTTGTCGTATCATCAGCGACAGTTTCCAGACACCTGGCAGCTATGGGCAAGGTTAAAAACTTGAGACCTGGGTTCCACACGAACTCATCGAACAGCAGCAGATACGGAGTCTGGAAACATGAATTGCCCTCCAAAAATGTGAGTCTAGTGCTCCCTTTCTGTATCGGATCCTTACGGTTGATGAAAAAGGGGTGCTTTATGAAAAAAGAAAGCGAACAGCGCCGTGGTTCGATAAAGGGGAACCACCCAAACACATGCCCAAACCCGAGTTGCACCCACAGAATGTTCTGATCTCTGTGTGGTGGACTGCCAAGACTGTGGGTTCATTATGAGTTTTTGCCACGAGGTCGAACAATCACAACAGACGTGTGCTGCCGTCAGTCGAATGAATGTCACCAGAAATTATGCAGCAAACAACCATCGCTCGCCAATCCTTTGGGTCCCATACTGCTTCTGGATGGCGCCGGGCCGCATGCGTCTATTGGAAGCATGCGAAAAATCAACGCCTAGGGGTACGAGGTCCTCTCTCACCCTGTTTATTCACCTGACTTGACCCCCTCAGACTTTCACATGTTTCGCCATTTCGACCACTTCTTGAGGGGCAAACGGTTCGCTAACAAGGATGCTGTGATTTCCGCCGTTAGCGATACTTCGGACCACTGTAATGCCAGTTTCTGCCACCGTGGCATTTTTGCACTGAAAACACGTTGTGCACAGTGTATTGCTGCCGAGGGCAGAAATTTTTCTGAATAAAATGCATTTCGTCGTCTGTTACTTCTGTTTGTTTCTTTGTGTCCGAATCGGCCAATGACTATGAAAGGACCCAACAATACAGTTGTTAAAAATATTTTGGTAGTTTGCACCAAAAAGTAGTACTACACCAGCTGCATCACTTTCTGAGAAAAGATACACAATTGGGGGATGCAAACACAACTCAATAACATGGTGCAACTATGTACCTCGTTATGGTACAAGGTTGCACCACATTATTGTGTAAGGTTGCACCACATTATTGTGTAAGGTTGCGCCGTATTATTGGATTTGTTTACACCACACAATGGTATATCTTTTCTCAGAAAATGGTGCAGCTAGTGTAGTACCACTTTTTTGAGACAACCTTCCACAAAATTTTAACAGTGTAATTATTTGCATTTACGCCTTTTAGCGGCATCCAATCAGAAAATTCCCACAGGCGAAATAACACAAGGAAAACAAAAGTTTTCAAATTCTGCCAATCGTAGCATTACACGTGAAAAGACGGAGGAAGGACATAATGATACTAATGGCACGAAGTTTTGCATAATAATATCAAAATACATGTTGAAACAAGTTAGTAAAATCATGCAGTGCATTGATTATGATACGCTTTCCAACATACTAGAAATCATAAAATGGCTGTGGAATAAATCTCACTCCTACGCCCTGACTTTTGATCCCATTTCGATGATATTCAACAGAACTGGTTCAGTATACCTCCGAAATAACATGATAAAGTTTTGTCGCAATCGAAGCAATTTTATGTAAGTTATGATGTATAAGGGCTATGGAATAGACTCCGCTTCTGTGTCCTAACCTTTGACCCATTTCGCCCATTTTCAATAGGATTCGTCCCCAGGCAGGCCCCTACAACATACCAACATTTCATCCAAATCGAAACATTTTTACGTAAGTTATGACGCATAATGGCGATGGAAGGGATTCGGCTCCTATGTCCTGACCTTTGACCCTCATTTCGCCAATTTTCAATAGGGTTTGTCCCCAGGTGATCCCCTACCACATACTAATATTTAATCGAAATCGAACCCCTTTTTACGTTAGTTATGACGCATAAGAACAGTGGAATGGATCCCGCTCCTATGTCCTCACCTTTGACCCCATTTCGTTCACTTTCAATAGGGTTCCTTCCCAGATGATTCCCTTCCACATACTAAAATTGCATCGAAATCGAATGATTTTTACGCGAATTATCGTGCAGACGAACACACGCACACAACGCGTGACGTAATGAGGCAGATGGGAATCGCGGCCATCTGCTAGCAAAAGTGTGACGTCACAAAACTTTAATAGGATCCGCACATTTGTTTGTCTGCTGACGTCATGAAAATACAGGTCGCGCCATCATTTTTCTTCCCAATTAATGCGTACCCAAGGATGAAAATTTGAACATCGATTAAAATAGCTTCATTTTATAACTTAGAATACCTAATATTTTCTAAAACATAACCATAATTATGCAATCCAACATTTGTTTGTCTTCTGACGTCATCAAAGTACAGGTGGCGCCATTCTTTTCTGGTTTCAACACCACCAAAGGAAAAGTTATTGATTTTTAATATAATTATGGTTATGTTTTAGAAAATATTAAGTATCCCAAGTTATATTAAGAAGTTATTTTAATCGATGTTCAAATTTTCATCCTTGAAAACATATTAATTGTGAAGGAAATGTGTACAAAAGTTTTTCCATTGGAAGTACAGGAAGCAAAATTACTTGACGTCCACCTTAATAATATGGGATAAGGGCGATGGAATGGATCGCAATCCTATGTCCTGACCTTTGACCCCATTTCGTCCATTTTCAATAGGGTTCGTCCCCAGGTGGTCCCCTACCACATACTGAAATTTCATCGAAATCGAACCATTTTTACGCACGTTATGGCGCATAAAGGCAATGGAATGCATCCCGCTCTTATGTCCTGACCTTTAACCCCAATTCACCCATTTTGAATAGGGTTCGTCTCCAGGTGGTCCCCTACCACATTGTAAAATTTCATTGAAATTGAACCATATTTACGCAAGTTATGACGTATAAGTGCAATGGAATGGATCCCGCTCCTACGTCACGACCTTTGACTCCATTTGTCCCATTTTCAACAGGGTTCGTCCCCAGGTGGTCCCCTACCACATACTAAAATTTCTTCGAAATCGAACCATTTTTACGCCAGTTATCGTGCGGACGGATAGACGGACGGATAAAGCTAGAGTATATACGCTTCTTCAACCTACGGTTGGAAAGCGTAAAAAAGCCACTTCGGTCATAATCGCAACTGAGCCCACACAGCCCAAGAACAATATATAATTACCTTCCGTAAAGCTGTATAGAACTCAATACGTTAAATTGATTATGGAGCGTGATAGTCTTTAGGACGATATTTGGAAGTCAGATTTGTTGAAGAATGCCAGACGCGTTTAAAGTCGTTTTATTCTTTCTACGTAAATTCAGCTGTCCTTGAATGAAAGCTTGACGTTATCGTGTTATAATTATGTCATGTTAAAACGGAGCTATTAATTGTGCGTTGTTAGGTTACATTAAAAACATGTGAATAAAAAAAATGTATTGGACATAAATATTGTATCAACTTGATTGGGGTAGCATAAGAGATCGATCGTACAAATGCTAAATGGACACACAATAAATAGCTTAGCTTTTTCTAAAAGTGTATCTTGTATTCTTGCTGTCTTGCTCACAGATAACATCATCGATAAAAAAAAGAAGAGGAAAAAAGCACGCTGTTTCATCCTTTGTGATGACATGGATCAGAACGATGTCTTTCCTATCTCTCTCTTTTTGCAGAGGAAGAGAGAAAGAAGAAAAGAGGGAAGAAGTCTGTTTCTCTTTCTTTGCATACGTCTCTTTCTCTCTCTCTCTCCCTCTCTTTCCCAATCTATATGCTGCTTCACAGATCATTAGGTTAGTTATCTGCATTACTCCGTTATAATTCAAGCATCGTTTTATGCAGTGCCTTTGAGAGTTTAATCGATATTTCGTAATCGAATGGATTTGTTGATGATAAAATTTCTATGCCTTGCCTTATAGCCATGGAGTCTTTTGTTTGCATTGGTGGTTTTTTTAATACTGTTTTACACTGATATCGCTTTCTCCATCGAATGCGATAAATCTATTCAAGTTGCTTTAGGGTTTGGATACCTTACTCGAGCTGATGCAAGCAGTTTTTAAAAAAATGCAATCCGATATGCTCCTTAAGACTACCTTCAGGTTCTACTACTTGTTCGAGTTTTGCATTTTATATTTTTTTCTTGTGCAATTTGTTTTTACTTCGGAAATATTAGAGGTTTTTTTTTTGCAGTCGCCAGTCCCTAATTTAGGACCACTGGTTCTAGGGTAGGGAGGGTTCCAGTGCCGTAAGCCAAACACAACATCCATGCCTCACCGGAATTCCAATCTGGACCCATTTCGGAGGAATTATCAGAAGCCAGCGCTTCGACAACTGCGCCATTGTTGTAGACCTTTTAGAACGCAATCAGTAAGAACGAATTAGTGTCAATCATCGCTCTAAAAGGCCATTTTGAATATAAACAAATAGGGTGGGCTGTATCCGGGACGCACCCGCAGGTTTTATTTACGTGGATACGTGTTTGACAGTAAGGGGTTTGAGGTAGAGGTTTGCACGGGCCTTAATTTTGAAAGACCGGCCCGTTTCAATTTTAACAATTACCAAAAACACGAATTTGACACCTTATTCGACTCCTGAAGGGTTTTCGTTTTCTTAATTGCTACACGTATTCTATAACAATAAACGTTAATTCAGAATATTTCTGAGACTCTGTATAAGTCACGTGACGTCCGAGAAGGGCTTGTATACTCAAAAATATTGTATGAAAAGGACAATTTCCTTGTCTTTCAAATTTTCTGGGTTTTCAAATTTTCATTCCATACCACCGGACCCGGAAATATCCTTGGGGATAAGAAGGGGGAGAGGTAATTCGGAAAGTACAAAATATCCAAAATTATGAGTTCGATCGTTCTACTGGGAGAAGATTCTATGGCTTTATAAACTGCAACTATCTCTACTGGCATATCATATCACTGGAACCCAATATGTCTCTCGTGTGTGGGGGGGGGGGTAAGGGGGGGCACATATGTGCCGCTTAAGATGCGATAT
This sequence comes from Macrothele yani, assembly GCA_039090855.1. Taxonomy (NCBI): domain Eukaryota; kingdom Metazoa; phylum Arthropoda; class Arachnida; order Araneae; family Macrothelidae; genus Macrothele; species Macrothele yani. Next base: position 31,704,423 of record CM076989.1, on the reverse strand, counting down.
TCCAGACTTTGTGCTATCGTAACTCAAAAAGTTTTTTGCATTTAGTGCACTGCACAACGTTCTCCGGCCGACTAGTTTCAGAACGGGACAGTAAATTAAAATATTTCCAAATATCTCTTTCCCCCCTTTATATTGTCTAAAAGCACATATTCTCTGGAAGTGATTTTTTCGCGAAAATCTTCCGCTTTCTTAAACTCCCTAATAAGTACGAAAAAGTATTTATCAGCAACACTGAACTGAGCATACGCTAAGGGAAAACAACGACAGACTGCCCAGCTAACCAGTGTCACAGAAGTTTTGAAAACGGCTGCCTGAGAGTACAAATAGGGAAAATACGGCACAGATTGATACACAGAAGTAAGTTTCTCCCATCCCATTTCTCCCGTGCCATTTAAGACAACTTAAAAGCTTTTCACACATCTAGAGAACAAAGTGCCGCCGACCAGAACAATAAAAAAGATCGTCTGCGAGCGGGTGACTCGGTTTAGAAATGCTGCAGTTAATAGCCTACCCTCAAGCATGAGAGGAGGGTGAACGTTAGAGAGAGAGAGAGAGAGAGAGAGAGAGAGAGAGAGAGAGAGAGAGAAGGGGCCACATTCACATTGAAAAACTAAGGAGGGAGCTGACCCACTCCAATTGTTTTGCAGGATGTCGTAAAACAAAACTTCTATTTTTTTCCATAAGCGGAAATTACTTAATCTTTCCTGCTGCTGTATGTTGCGAGTTTTCCAAACGAGAAAAGCACCGTACAGCGATTAATTTGCTCACAAAAAAAAAAAAAAAAAAAAAAAAAAGCCCTGCTCGGCCCGTGTCCGTTTTACATTAAACATTGAAGGCCAGGCCAGGCCCGTTTTCCCAACTTAGAAATCTTAGAAATGAGCAAAGGCCCGACCCGGCCCGTTTTCCCAACTTAGAAATCTTAGAAATGAGCAAAGGCCCGACCCGGCCCGCGGGCGAGCCCGTGCAGACCTCTAGTTTATTTACGGTAATTTTTTGCGTGGTAGTAACGGGCCCGTGCCGACCTATAGTTTTATTCACGGTAATTTTTTACGGGGTAGTAATTATCATAAGTTCTTAACCTTTGTGACGTGTACTCTAATGTAACTTAGTGTCTTTCTCTATGTAAATTTGAGTTCGTTTTCCTTACCATTTTTAGAACTTAACGTGATGTCTTCTCTCTCTCGCAAGAGTATGGTTGGCAACACCTTGAGGTCAGAACGTATGACGTGTCTATGAGTCAGATGAAAACTGAACGATATAAATAATGTTTTGAGAAGCAGTGGAGATATGGGTGCGTGTAGAGATTGATGGTGGAAATGCATGCTAATTGTGGATACGATATTGTTTAATTGCCGTTTGAGTTTGATTTCATGGCCGTTTGAGTTATTTGAAGGCTTCGTGTTCCACTTTAATGTCGGTGTTGTGTTTCTTAGTCAAGTGTTATTGTTGATATTAATCCTTTTACGACCATTACGCTCAAAACGCCCGTACTGGCAAACGACCATAGTCGCCCGAAACGCCTTTCTAGAGTGAGTCAGATTCCCTAGCGTCGCCTGTTCTTTAAATTTTCACGATTTATGAGGGATCAGCAGGAGTTACCGTCAGTCGCCATTGTTGTCACTAAACAAAGAAATGAAACAAAACACAGTTTCGAGCGTTAAGGTTTTTAGAGTGATACCAAATTTTTTTTCGGGGGGGGGGGGTAATCGTCGTTGAAGGGTTAACTCACGTTCGTCGGCTTGTTTAAGTGCTAAAGTGTTTTTAGCTGAATAAATATTAACCGTTAGTAACATTTCCTGAAGTTATTTGAGTGACTCTTGATTCGCTTAAAAGCGAAGTTATCAAGAGCTGATTTGTTTAGTGTTCCGATAGTACTATATTCCACGAACATTACACCTTCACTGCACATTAGTAAATTTGAAAAATTCTTAACCCTAATTGCACAGTGTAAACATTGAATTTTCAGCCGTGACATAACAATAGTAATCATCACAAGTTCTTAACCGTAACTACACAGTAGTAAACATTACAGATTCTTAACCAGTAAATGCATAGTAGTAAACATTATAAAACTGTAACCATGACTCTAAACAAATGTCAGTCTCAATTGTCCGAAAAGCAAACATTGCCGAGTGTCTGAAGAAAATTTCCAAACTCTAGTAAAAACCCATAAAATGCTTTTCCTGTATTTATTGTTTGAGACTCTAGAGAGGCTATGACATCACTAACTATCGCGTTAGACCCAGCGAGCGTTTTGTTGCAAAGCGTTGACTTATCTTTTATTCAATAAGATGTGAAACGATAAAAAAGAAACATGTTAATAATCCAATAAAAATTTCGAAATTCCAAAATAAAACGGAGCAATAAATTGGTAGTCTTTTAGACCCTCATTTCAACGCCTCTTAAAAGATTTCTTCAATTCTATTTCCTTCAAGCAAAGGAAAACCAACGGCGAAAAAGTGGGTGACTGCAGGGAGAAAAAAAAATATATATATATAGCCGCGCGAAAGAGTGGGAAAGATTGAAATGTTTGCGGCGAGACTCTGAAAATGTAATTGCTTCCGCTATGCGGCAGTTTCATCTCTCTTGCCAAAACCCAATCAAAAAACCCAATCCTACATCGAAATGTTCAACGTTCGTCTCAAGCATCGAGGTGGGTGTCGCTTATTTCCTTATTGTCGCTTCCAGTGTTGTGACGACCCCCATTTTCCGAACGAAGTAAAACGGTTCGATCACCCCGCTCGCCTCTGTAACTTGTGAATCATTCCTTCTTTCGTTTTACAGGAACAGCTTGATAGTTCAAGTATTGATAGAGCAAGATGAAGGGGGAAACATTTCCTTTGCTTGTTAAAGAGGCCATTTGCAATTCCGAGCTCTGCTAAGCCCCTTCTATCTTTTTTTATGAGCACATACGTTTCTGCCTACATGGACGCATATATCAGGTATTCCTCTTTCTCACTCGCTTACTCCTTGGATGGTTCAGCTCACACCCTGGGATCTTCTCCCTTTCTGTCTATTCTCTCAGTTACTCTCTTCGTGCTTTCTATCAAATGTATGGGAACATTGGGAGAATGGGGTCGAACGCTTGGGGGAGGGGATGCAAATACGTTCTGTCTCCTTAGCAGGTTGAGGAAAATATCTCTAAAGCGCGATGGGGAGTGTGTATATATATATTCGCCGCTTCCTCGCTATCCTCATTTCATCTCGCCTCCTCTTTCTCCGCATCCATCGAGCTAGTATGCCGTTCTGGCAAAAGAAACACGAAGGAAAAAGAGTAATGTATCGTCCGCTAGCATTGCTGCTGTAACAAGCGTGAGATGTAACATCCGAGGAAGGATTTTAGGAAGCAGATATTTTTTTCTTCTTCTTACAGCTGACTACGATGCAGATGTCTTGGCGGACACGGTGAAACATGCAGGCAATATAAGGGCTGTCTGCCGTATCTCTTCCGTGGTGGAGAATCCGGATTAGGGAAGCAGATGCACTAGCACTGGCAACAGCAGGAGGTTTGCTCTCTCTCTACAGGGGGTGAAGTAAAATAGTATGTGAAGCCTGGAAAATGCGTTATTCTACACGTTTGGTCACTACTCAGCCTTCCGCGAGCTGAATTTATTATTTTTTGAAGGATTCTGTTTTTATTATACTGCCCTTTTCATTCCTACTTTCTGGTTGACATTGCATTTTTTCGCAGCTTATTTTTTTTTTTTTTTATCTTCTCTTCTGACTGGCGCGCAGTGATGTTTAACGGAGCATCTGGCTGTGTTGGAGATATCTGGTCGCATTTAAATCTTATTTCGCGTCGTTCCTAAACATGCTCTGCCGAAACCAGAACTGCTTTTCATATACTTTTCACTTTTTTTACTCAGTCTGTCTTTTGGATACATTCTGTTAGTCTTTCAGGCGAGAAGATTTTTGTGCTCCATCTTTTAAGCTCATGAAAGTCTGAAGAGTTGCATTTCTGAAAAAAAACTTTGGGCAATATATATTTTAAGACATGAAGATGCGTTAGTATGTCTATGTGTCAGTTCGACAATGCTAAAAATATTTCACGTGTGATTCTGATTTCCACAAAAAATTGCAAATCAGGTTTACATTAAAGACTTGCTGAAATATTTCCTTATTTTATATACAATAATTCATTTTTGCTCAAAAGAGAAATAATTCTCGTTTCTTTTCTGTTTTTTCTTTCTGAAAAACGAAATGGGCCAACGTATCATCGAGTCAGACAGAAGCTCGTCAATAGCTTTTATAGCGCATCATTTCTTTCCGAACCTTTCGTCTTCCCTTAAAATAAAAAGTGTTTCAACTTCTTTTGCTTCAACTTATTAGGATTGGTAAAATGCATCCTAGACCTCTGCTGTCACCGGCGTATATAGTGTTTTTTTTGGGTGTGGGGAGAGAAAATTTCAGTTTTTGAAATCCATCGGGATAAAATAAAAGTTAATGAAAAATACAAAAAAAAACTAAAGCACTATTTTCTAATGTAAGTCGTGCATTTGTATTAAAGCATTTTTTTAATGTAAGTAGCATTTCAACAAAAAAAAAAAACTATCGGGGAGGGGGGGGCACGGCCCCTTTGGTTACCTCTAAACACGCCCCTGAGTGCTGTGCAACTTCTGCCGAGGCGCGAGCCAAGTTTATAAAAAAATTGTTGAAAAACCACACAGTTTTTTTAAATCCTCATCATCATTGTTAACTATTATCAATAAACTGCTGAATGAAGGTCTTCACATGTTTCTTCCACAACGGTCTGTCTCCTCCATGTCACTCCGGCACGATTTCAAATTTCATCCACCCATCTCCCACGTGGTCTTATTCTGGGTCTTTTCCTCTCCCTTGGTATCCAGTCTAAAATCTCAGTTGTCCAACGATGGCCCGTTCTACTTACAATATGTGTGAAGCCATTTCCATTGCAGGGATTTTACTCTGATCATGCTTTCTTTCACTCTTGTCATTTCCCTTATCCACGTGTTCTTCTTCTTTCCTAGTTACCCCAAGCATTCATCTCTTCATGCTTCTTTCAGTAGTCTGCAGATTTCGTATGTCTTTTAAGTTACGTTTCATGTCTGCACTCCGTACGTAAGAACTAGTAGGTGCATTGATTAAACATTTTCATTTTAAGACGTAGTGGTAATTTGATCTTGAAAATTCTATTGTTTCTTCCAAAAACTCACCAGAAAGTTTTATACGTCGACTAGCTAAATACCTGTTCTTCGAACGTGATGATATTAAAATACAGTTGAAATACAGATTATACATGTGTATATGATATACAGTTGAAATGGCCATACACTGCATATTTCTTCGCTCTTTTGGGAAACACATGCCTGCCTAACTTATTCTGCCAGACGACACATAAGAAATTTCGTTCATAACTGTAAATTTAAAACTTCAAGCCTATACGAAACACATCAAAATTTCATTTTTAAAATAATAATAGACAGCAGAAAAAAATAATAACAGAAAACATAACAAAATATGTCGTTACTTTCAGCATAAATGTAAAAAGAACCTTGCTTATAAACAATTTCGTAAACAAAATCGTTCGAAACTGTACAGAGCAAAATTGTTTTGCCATCGCTAATATCTCAAGGGGGAAACTTTTTTTTTTTTTAATTACAATTACTATGAAAATCAACCAGCATATTTATATTATTGCAGTCACCTTACCACTTACATGACGTCACCGTTGCTTCGGTGAAAGCCAATGTTAGTAATTTGATTTTGACTCAAAAAACCTTGACATTCGATATGTCAAACGATAATATAAATGTTTAAATGCAAAGCATATTTTCATACAGCGCTTTTTACGTGATATTTTAAAAGTTTTTTTTTTGTTAAATAAATTTAGAACAAATCAAAAACCTTGACATTCGATATGTCAAACGATAATAAATGTTTAAATTCAAAGCATATTGTGATATAGCGCTTTTTACGTGATTTTTAGGGTTTTTTTAAAATAAATTCAGAACAAATAAATTTAAAACAAAATATATACTGAGCAGGTCAACTCAAGGCATTAAAAACTTAGGGCGGGACTTCAGTTGCTGGGCAACAATGGCTCGATCATTGCAAAACATCTTAGCGTTATCAAAGCTGGGTTATTTTAAAAACCCATTTCGACCCACTTAAAGTTATCGTAGAAAAAAATCCTTTCTTAGTGCGCCTCTATGTTGTAAAAGGAACAGTCCTGCCAAATATGAAAGTTCTGAGTTCCGTAGTTTCTGAGATTCGGTGATGAGTCATTGAGTGAGTCAGTGAGGGCTTTCAATTTTATATGTACAGATTAACTTCATCAATGTAATCCTCGCTTGATATCTGTTGCCCTAGGTAAATGTAAGTGTTCGTAATCTCCTGTTTTTTTCCCATCAATTGATAAATCTTCAATTCTTGTAAAACCATTGTACATCAATTTCGTTTTCTGAAAGTTAAATTTTAATCTCACTTCTTTAATCTTGTCAGCAAGTTCCTGAATGCAGGGATAGTTGCAAAATTGACCATGTCATCAGCAAAATTAACGTGAGTTAAGTAATCTCGACAATTTTTATCCCCTTGTTTTCCCAGTTCAATGATTGAAAGACGTTTTGCAACGTGGCCTTGAAGAGTTTGGGGGATATGGTGTCACCTCGGCTCACTCCCTTTCCAATTTTTATTGATGCTGTATCCTCAAATAACCGAACCTTTGCCCTTGCATTTTCATAAATGTTATTAATAATGCTGCTGTATGCATCTTCAGTACTGCAGGATTTCCAACCCATTGTAACTGCCGATGGTTTCATGAAATCAAAGGCCATAATCAATAAAAGTCATGTATAATGCGATTTCAGATTCCTTTGTTCTTTCCATTAGTTCTCTCATTACATGGATATGAGATCTGTAGTGCTGTAGACAATCCTGAATCTTGCTTGTTTTTGTTGGTTGAGTTATGTCCAGTGCTGCATGACGACCGCCATACAGCGGTGTAACTATACCACCGAGATTATTAGACGAAAAGCTGTCCCACAGTCGTCAGCCCGCTTGGCCCGCGTGGCGAGTTATGGCCACTCCCTTCCCCTCAGATATTCCATACCTCAATATCTATCATCATTATCATCAACAACCATTATCAGTCCACTGCTGGATGAAGGTCTCCCCAAGTTTCTTCCACAACGGTCTATCTTGCCCCAGTCTCTTCCGTGTTACTCCCGCATGCTTTCGAATTTCATCCACCCATCTCTCAAGTGGTCTTCTTTTGGATCTATTGCTGTCCCTTGGAATCCAGTTTAGAATTTTTTGTTTTTTGATTGGAGGTTTAACGACCACCGTGAGCAACTCAATGGGCTATAAGCAGTCGTCCGTCCCTAATTTAGAGCCACTGGTTCCATTAAAGGGAGAGAGCCAGTGCCGTAAGACAAACACAACATCCATGCCTAACCGGGATTCGAACCCGGACCCCTTCCGGACGAATGATCAGAAGCCATCGCTTAGACCACTGCTCCATCATTGCTTCAAAACTGCCAGAGGTGCGGGGACTATGTTGAATGTCATTTGTTTTTTCAAATTGGAGCCGAGTGGCCAGAGGCGTGACTTTCTGGCTGATCGTCAAATTTGCGCATCGATTCCTGACCTGCATTATGTATGAGTGGAGTGTTTGTCTTAAGGCTCTGACTTTCTCCCTCCTCTGGATCCAATGGCTCCAAATTAAGGTCGGATTTACGTCCATAAAAGTACACCTGGTTTTAAATGCCCATAGTAAGCACCTAAGATGCTTACGATGTTCGTTAAACCCTGACATAAATGAAAATAGAATCCCTGCTTGTAACTAGTGTTACTTGCATATATATTCTTAAAATTATTATTCCCTGTTGGTTCTTCAGCTTTTCTGATTCACACTTTCACACATATATTGTGAGAGAGATATGCGTTCTGTTGCTTTATTACTATGTGGAGACACCATCTTGATTTTACTTTACGATTCCTACAATTTTCTGCTTTGTGGAAATATTTTTAACATTTGTTCTTATATGTATCAGCTTTGGAGACACTAATGTTCTAATCTTTTCATCTAGGTAAAGGAGTAACCGTTCCGAACAAAGGAAGTAAAAGGAAAAAAGATCTAAAAACGAACTCTGTGGTGGACGGAAACAACAACAACAAGAGTCCACCTTTCGTGAGCAACAACGTTGTGAGTGAAGCTCCACCTGGTTCAGGATCGGCTACACTGCAAAGCTCAGGTAACAACAGCACCTCGCCGAACAGCATCGGTGCGAACAGCAATGGTTGCAGCAGCACTGTGAACAATAGCAGTAGTCTCAGTGACACGAATAAAGGATCGGGTAGCGACCAAGAAGGGGGAGACAAGAGCAAGAGAAAAAAGGCCAGGACCACGTTCACGGGAAGGCAGATTTTTGAGTTAGAAAAACAGTTCGAAATCAAGAAATATCTGTCCTCCAGTGAAAGAGCAGAAATGGCGAAGCTACTCAATGTTACGGAAACTCAGGTGAGTGTTTCATATTAATTACTTTAAACTTTAAAATGAATATTAATGTTAAGCTTTTAACCCTGTGTTTCTAACGACAAAACTTTTCAGGATGCACTCAGTGTGTAAAGGCTCTGGCATTTTGACAGAATTGTAAGAATATGTTGTTTACGCAAAGTAAATGCATTAATCGTATTCGTTTTTGAGATGATCCCGATCAAGAAAGAATCATTCATCCCGATCAAAAAAATTTCACAGATCCCGATCAAGAAAAATATAATCCGGATCAAGTGAGATAAACATTTCTGTACCAAATTAACAGCATCTGCTTTTCAGAAGCCCTGAACTTTGCCAGTGTAAACGTACGCTAATTCTTCAGTCTGTGCAAACAGCCCTACTCCTCCACTATTATTAGGTGCTTGAATTAATTCCCGCTCTTGCCCAATAGAACGCAGCAGTGGCACGCTGTGACCCGGGCCACACGCGACCTCCCTGGGCGAAGCAGTGTGTGACACGCCATCGGAGGGCACAGAACACGAGTTTGTATCGCATTCACGATGTCGAGTTTCGTACCAAAAAAAAAAGGAGCATTTGCGGGAAGCCTTACTCTTCTGCTTTCATCTCAAGAAATCTGCAGTGGAAAGTCATCGATTGCTAGTGCAGGCCTATGGGAAACATGCCCTATCGGAAACAACATGCAGAGAGTGGTTCCGACGCTTCAAAGCCAACGAACATGACGTGAAAGTTCGAAGATAGCGCATTGGAGGCCTTATTGGAAGATAATTCATGTCAGACGCTCCACGAATTGTATGAAACACTACGGGTCGATGAGTCAACGGTTAACAAACGTTTAAAGGCAATGAGAATGATCCAGAAGCTCGGAAACTGAATCCTACATGACAAGGTTATTCTTCTCCACAACAACGCTAGGCCTCATGTTGCCAAATCCGTGAAAGAACTCTTGGAGGCACTTGGCTGGGACTTCTTACCCCACACGCCTTATTCCTCGGACATTGCTCCCTCGGACTTCCATTTGTTCCGGTCGCTACAACATGGCCTGTCAGAGCAGCACTTCCTTTCTGTCGCGGATATCCAAAAATGGCTCGATGAATGGTTCGCCTGGAAAGAACCTGCATTTTTCTACCGCAGAATCCATTTATTACCCCAACGGTGGGAAAGGGTCGTAGCTGCCAACGGGCACTACTTTGAATGGACTATCCTGTACCGTTCTGTGACAACACACAGATGTTTTTGTGGAACAAAAACAGCTGGAATTAATTCAAGCACCTAATATATCGGTTCATTGCTAAACAACAGTACTTCCATTTTCAGCAATATCGCTGGATCTTTGGATTTTTCTTTATTGTTTCCGAGTTTAGCGAATACCATGAAGAACCTTTAGTGCTATAAGCATTCGTCCGTCACTAATTTAGAGCCATAGGTTCCAGGGAAGAGACAGAGCCAGAAAACATGTTCACCACCCATATCTCATTCGACACCAAACTCGGGCCCATTTCAAATGAATGGTCAAATGCCAGAGCATCAGATCATTCGAGCACCGGGGCGGGCTGTTTGTTTCGTTGTTGAACGACCACCATGACCTGCTGGGACAACTATAAGCAGTCTCCCAATCTTAATTCAAAGCCACTGGTTCCAGGAAAGAGAAAACGTCCCCTGTGCCAACATCAGGGCTCGAGTCTAGACCAACCCGGAAGACTAATAAGAAATCTGCACGTCTGACCACGGCACTACGCTGGCAGATTTGGCTCCTTTTATCCCTTTCTGCTCCTTGCGTGTCCTTCAGTGCATTTCATCCTTGGTGTTCCCATCTATCTCACTTAGGTTTCACAATGACTAACTTGCACGCACATCTTCAGTAACGCATTTTTTCCTGTTGTAAGAAGAGCAGCAAATATCGATGTTCTGTATCATCTACGCAGTTTATTGCCGCCTCTTATTGCAGCAAAAAACTTTCCAGGATTCACTGGGAAGACTTTATTATAATTTCCGGTGCTCTTGTAATTGCCAAAGTTTCACCTGCCTAATATAAAACAGATGGAATGTATTTATTGTTTGTATTTTTTCGAGATTAACAGACATCGCATTTATCAAGATATATATCTCAACCAGTGATGGGGAAACTACTTTTGAAAAGTAGTTAGCTACAACTACAGTTACAATTTTGAAAAAGTAGTTCGCTACAAATAAAATTACTTTTCCTGAAAAGTCATAAAGTAGTTTAAAAAACTTAAACACTCGTGAATGCATTTGCGAATAGATACCGATGAAGTTTTCATGAAGGAAACATATGAGGTGCAGAAATATTTGGGCAACACTACATTTTACTATGCGCTCTAAATCTATTGAATGATAACCATATGGATAACCGCTAACAAAAATTATTTCATGTTTCTAGTAGATACGAAGAATTGTGATATGAAATTTAATAACACCATTTGTAATAAATGATGCATCAATTTGTAGTGGATGCTGTAATAGTAAATTAAGAACACATAAGTTGGGTTACTAGTGAGTAATGAATGCTCAGACGTGTTTTCAGGAATTCCAAGTAAATTATTGAACAAAGAAATTTTCATGCTTACATGCATGAAAAGTAAATATGCTAAATGAATAATCTGCGCATACAAACTGCTCATAACTATTAGTAAAAATGAACTAGCAAAACACTGGCACGCAAGTGAAGTATTTAAGTTTGAAGTCTAAAGACTTTTGCGTCCTGTACTAGAAGCGTGCATAGTAATATATACTGAAGTGCCAGAAAAACTGGCACAGACGAGCTTATGCAAATTACGTAGCATCTACGTCCCCTATGCGCGTACTCGGTTGCGTCCGCCAGTGCGTATATAAAGCGAGATACATCCTTGCCAGCTGTCAGAGCTGTTTTCGGCATGAGAATGACAAGTAATAACGATTTAAGAGATTTTCAACGGGGATTCATAGTTGGCACTCGTGAGATGGGCCATAGTATTTTGGAGGTAGAAACGAAGTTCGGATTTTCACGGACGACCATTGGAAGGGTGTACCGTGACTACAAGAATTCAGTAAAACCTCCAACCTACGATACCAGTGTGGCCGTAAAAAGACATTGGGTGAACGTGACCATCGTCCGCTGTGAAGAATCGTTTCTCGCGATAGGCGTGCGACACTGTCGCAGGTATAATCGGAATTCAGTGCTGGAGCCTCAACAAGCATCAGCGTCCGGACTGCGCAACGTACTCTGCACGATATGGGCTTTGGGAGCCGACGTCCAACTCGAGTCCCTTTGATGGGTCAACGACACAGAGCTATGCGCCTCGATTGGGCACGGCAACACCGCCACTGGACGCTTGATGACTGAAAACTAGTAGCGTGGTCTGACGAGTGGCATTTCCAACTGTATTGGGCAGATGGAAGGATTCGTGTGTGGCGCAAACCCCATGAAGCCATGGATCCCGCATGTCAACAAGGAACTGTACCGGCTGGTGTGGGGGTCCGTAATGGTATGGGGTGTGTTTAGCTGGACATCACTGAGACCCCTGGTACGTCTACAAAGGTCTGTGACCGGCCAATGCTATGTGCGCGTCCTTTCTGACGAGGTACACCCGTTCATGTCCTGCATTCATGCTGATGGGTTGGGCCTGTTCCAACAGGGCAATGCACCTCCACACAAGTGTCGGGACGCCACATTATGGTTAAAGGAGCATTCATCTGAATTTGGGGTGTTGCCATTCCCACCCAAGTACCCAGATCTGAACGTGATAGAACACATTTGGGATGCCATGAAACGCGCTGTCGAACACAGGAATCCGAGACTTCGGAATACACCCGAATTGTGGAACGCTGTGCTGGAAGTATGGTGTGCATTGCCTACAGCATATTTCCAGAAGCTAGTGGAGTCCATACCCCGTCGCATTTCTACAGTCCTGCGCTCCCGTGGGGGACCTACAATGTATTAGACTGGTGTACCAGTTTTTCTGGCACTTGGGTGTAGTTTCCTTTTGTTGTTTTGCTTTTTAATTTGCAATAATTATTGAAAATTGCCCAAAGAGATCGCGCGAACTTTTAAAACTGATATGCAAATGCAACGCTTACGCGCTGTCTGAAAGAATGGCTTTATAAGAGGGTCGAACTGAAACATTCGCCTCGGTTGCTTACTCAGGGTTCCAAGTTTTATGACTGACCTACTCCTAGGAGATGTATCTTAGTCTCACTAAATCATCCCCCCTTTTATGTTCTACCTACCATCGTGACCTATGACCTACCAAAGTTCTTTGGAAGGTCAAGCTGAATTTGGTAAACGATTACCATCAGGGAGGTTAGAATTCCTTTATTCCTTCTGTGCTTTCATAGTAAAATTCATTCCTAGAATGAATTTTACTATGAGAGCACAAATTTTACTATGAGAGCGCGAAATTTAGTTACACTATTTGAAGTAGTAAAAAGATGTAGCGCGAAATTTAGTTACACTATTTGATTTTTGTACCGCGTCACAAACAAAACTACTTTCTTATTTTTGTAGTTACGCTACATTACAAACTACAACAAAGGTAGAGTGTGCTCTACTGTAACGTCGTTAATAAAAGCGCGCAACTTCCCAGCACTGATCTCAACCTACGAAATACTAGAATTAAATTGAATTCTTCTTGGAATGCCTCTTCCATCTTTCCATATTCCTAAAATCGATAAATATTTGCAAATGAAAACAAAAACAGGCGCCAACTAACGGTAGAAAGGTTAATTCTGAAAAGTCATAAAATATACGCAGAATATTTCTCACACTGGAAAGTATCCGAAATAAATAGAATTTTTCAAATCGAAGAATTAGAAACAGAGATAAAAAAAAATACGTAATGTAACTACACTCTCCGTAGCACGAAAACTGTGTGTTATAAGAGGAAGAAAATGAGACTGCCCCGGCGGCGAGGTGGTCTAAGCGATGTCTTATGCAGAGATGGGCCCGGTTTCAGATCCCGCTGAAAGCATGGATGTTATGTTTGTCTTACAGCACTGGTTCTCTTCCTTCCTGGAACCAGATTAGGGAAGGGCAACTGCTTATAGCTCATGGTAATCGTTAAAGCCCCAATAGAAAAAACTGATTTGATCAGCAGAACTGTGTTCTAAATTACATAAGTACAAATTTATAACATACACTAACTGAAATTATATGGAAAACATATTGCAAATTTAATTGACATACTTCAGCTTGCATATATATATATATGTACATTGTTAAATATTTTGTGGTAGGTTGCACCAAAAAGTGGTGCTACACCAGCTGCACCATTTTCTTGGAAAAGAGACACCATTGTGCGGTGCAAAGAAAACCTAACAACATGGTGCAACCTTACACCATGATGTAGTGCAACCTTGCACCATAACGTGATGCAAAGTTGCACTATGCCGTTTGGGAGTTGTTGTTTTTTTTTTTTTTTTTTTTTTTTTTGCACCACACAACAATGGTGTATATTTTCCTAGAAAGGGGTGCAGCTGGTGTAGCACCACTTTTTGGTACAACCTTCCACACAATTTTTAACAGTGTATATACAGGTGGATTGTAAACTCCTTCAACAAAACAAGAGGAGTGATAGTACACATCAAGGGAACAATATTTGCAATGAAACCTAGGGCCGCATTCCACTCCTAGTGCCAGAAAAGAGCACGTTCGAAAAACTTCCAGGAGGCACACGGGGTTCCAACCAGTGCATGAGAAGCACGAGATGCAAATCAGGTGCGCTGAACATGTGCGTAGACGACGAGGAGCAAACATTTAAAAACGCAGCCGAACCCGTTCAGCGATATTACCGTGCGAACATCACATGAGAATTGACGTATACGTCTGACCGGCGCAGTGTACCGTGTGTTCCTGGAGCAAGTGCTTCCTGGTCTGGTGCAGGATGATCCGCTCACCACATGGAGGGGCATGTGTTTTATGCATGATGGGGCCCCAGCACACTTTGCCACCGAGGTCCGATATTTCTTAAATGCGACATATCTCGGGTGGTGGATTGGGCGCGGTGGACCTGTGGCTTGGCCTCCACGCTCCCCGGATCTAAATCCACTGGATTTCTTCTTCTGGGGGCACATGAAAACATTGGTGCACAAGACACCTGTGGATTCCCTGCGAGATCTCGTCGCGCGAATCGCTGTTGCTGCGGACAAGATCAATACCACACCGGGAGCCTACGAGAGGGTGCGACAGTACTTCATTCGGCGGTTTGGGCAACGACTCCCTTGGACGCCAGTTTGAGCAGCTCCTTTGAGTCTTTCTCTGATGAGATTGGAATTGTGCAACTCATAAATTAGGTATGTCTCTTTGTTTTCGCTGTTAAAGTCTGAACGTGGATATGTAAATTTACTCTTTTCTGGCACTAGGAGTGGAATGCGGCCCTAGGTTCCATTGCAAATGTTGTTCATCTTAATGTGTACTATCCCCCTCTTGTTTTGTTGAAAGAGTTTACAATCATCCTGTGTTTATATATTGAGTCATATGCAGAGGTATTTGTGCATGTGTTGTGGTTAAGTATGCAGTTGGTAAGGTCCTTAAGAAATTGTGAGAGGATGGTTAAAAGTCCTCATTTCTTTCCTTGCGTTTCATCGAGGGGTAACATCGGAAGAACGGATGCAACGAAAACATGTCACACTTTAGAACCCTTAAATCTTCTAAACTAATAATCGTAGAGTAATAAATATTACATCATTAGATGGTTTTTAGAGTCCCATTTATAACAAAATAAGTTTCAACCCTCCACCTTATAACCCTTTGCCTCAGTGGCGTTAGAAAGCTAAGCTAAATTTCGCGTGATTTTGTTTCGTCGCATGGCGTTTTAAGGTTGATAACTAGTGAATAGTTAATGATAGTGGTGACCTCAGCTCCGCATTCCGTAGCTGACGGTCACAGCTAACGGACGTATGTGATAAAGCGAAATAAAATGGATTTTAAATTTGTTTAATCTTTTAGATTAAAAAAATTTTGTTACGGAAATTTAGAAATGTCGCGAAATTTGTTTTGTACAATGGTGTAATGAAATGTTCAGCAATGTGTCCAGGGAAAATTACTATAAGAACGGACAAAAGGTGAAGAAACAGCTAAAGGAGAACGAGAGGAATCCGAAAAAGCCCGTTAAGTCTTCAACCGGAAGGTCACGGGAATGTAGGTAGCGTCCAAATTCCGCTCCCCAGGATGCAGTTCACCCGAATTTGACCCTAGAGCCACAACCTTCCACTTCAACTGCACAAATTGAGCCTGAAAAGCAAAAACAGATGGAGATTGATATCATCGATCCAAATTTTGGAATTTCCACACCCAGTGCGAAAAACCAATGTACATCGCTAGTCTTCACAACTTCGCTGGATAATGAATGTGTTACGTCTCAAACCTTTACACAGCCGATGCATTCTGAATCTAGACAAGAACAACAGCAACAACAAGAAGAGTTCATCACTAGTCTTCACAACTTTGCTGGATAATGAATGTATTACGTCTCAAACGTTTACACCGCCGATGCATTCTGAATCTAGACAAGAACAAGAGCAACAACAAAAAGAGTTCATCACTAGTCTTCACAACTTCGCTGGATAATGAATGTATTACGTCTCACACCTTTACACCGCCGATGCATTCTGAATCCAGACAAGAACAAGAGCAAACAACAAGAAGAGTTCATCACTAGTCTTCACAACTTCGCTGGATAATGAATGTATTACGTCTCAAACCTTTACACCGCCGATGCATTCTGAATCTAGACAAGAAAAAGAGCAACAACAAGAAGAGTTCATCACTAGTCTTCACAACTTCGCTGGATAATGAATGTATTACGTCTCACACCTTTACACAGCCAATGCATTCTGAATCCAGACAAGAACAAGAGCAAACAACAAGAAGAGTTCATCACTAGTCTTCACAACTTTGCTGGATAATGAATGTATTACGCCTCTGATCATTCGTCCGAACGGGGTCCGGGTTCGAATCCCGGTCAGGCATGGATGTTGTGTTTGTCTTACGGCACTGGCTCTCTCCCTTCCCTGGAACCAGTGACCCTAAATTAGGGACGGGCGACTGCTTATAGCCCATTGAGTTGCTCACGGTGGTCGTTAAACCTCCAATCAAAAAAAAAAAAAAAAAAAAAAAAAAAAAAGATTGTATTACGTCTCACCCGCCGATGCATTCTGAATCTAGACAAGAACAACAGCAACAAGAAGAGTACATTCGACCTAAGACGTATCGCCAAATTTATAACAAGGCAACTAAGGAGTTTGAAAAATTGTTTCTGAAGAACGATTTCTTCCGAAACAATTTTAGCAATAACTACTGACAACCATGATACCACGCCTTCTACTTCTACTAGCATTAATTTATAATCAGCATAAGTTATTACATTGAGAAAAACGTTTTGTTAATTCAACAAAACATTTTGTCGATATACAGTCAACAAAACAGTTTGTTGAATTTGCAAAATTATTTTGTTGAAAATCATTGTTGATATAACAAAATTTATTGTTATCACGACAAAACGTTTTGTTCATTTAACAAACTGACTTGTCGATTTTTGGGAATTCGTTTGATCGTACAAAACATATTGTTATCATGATAAAATGTTTTGCTGCTGAAGCAAACATATTGTGTCACGATAATAATATATCTACAACATAGGGATACGTCAACTGCCCTTCGCTGAATACTTTAAGGACATAGAACTAGTGAGATAGTGCCATGAAATAGTGACAACTGACGTAGTTCTACTGCAATACGTTGTAGGTTGCAGCACAGTTGTTACTGTTCCCTTTTGATTTTTTGTGCGAGAAAAGTGGTGGTAATCCCCTTAGTTAGGGGAAAATGTTCCGCATATATTCATATTCGCGATTGGAAAGAATCGATAAACTCTTTTTAACGTTGTCTGTGAAAATATGATGTGTCCTTTGAAAAGGGTTTATGTACTCAACATGCGTACTCTATTGTACTCAAGATCTTGACTTTCTGAAAATTCCTGGCACTATTACTTCAATCCTGGATAATTTTGATCAAGCAGACTACCTTTTTGACGTAGGACAACGTCTAACTCCGCGGATAGTATGGGGCGACTTACGGCCGACTGCCTGTGACAAAAATAGGTCCCAATTGAAATCATTATAGTGTTCAAAATACGTGCCGCACTCTAATCGTGTTAGCATATTCGTAAACAGCATGGAGTCCAATTTGCGTACTGCGTAATACATCGTTCTCGCGACTCTCCCCTCGCTTCCTATGTGTAGGGGAGATGATGCAATATTTCTGGGTGTGCCACTGCGTTTGACTAAATCTATCTCGGCAACCGTGAGCGCAACATGGCTGTGCGTGTTATTGTTTTAAAGCTCCCGACGAGATCTATTCAAATATACGAAGAACATATCGCAGTGGTTTGAAATGAATATTTTAAAAATTGTTTTCTTGTGAACCGGTTGAACTGTTACAGGGCTTGGTGCTGAGTTCTATTACAGCGCCCTGTGTGGAGGGTTCGTTTGATGCTTCCTTTGCAGTAAGTTCTGTATCGGGGGTTTAACCCGTAATTTCTCCCGCCCGGAGCAGATAAATAACATACCAAGTACATAAAAGAGAATCGACTGAAGCTAAATTTTTGCAGTGAGGAAGACTTTTATTCAGACTTGCGGGGAATGTCTTCAAGCCTTGTTCCGATTCCTTTTGTCTATTATCATGAACCTCATTGCTTACTCCTTCTCTCCGTCAGTTTCATTCTTTCGTCATTATATTAACACGTCGGTGTCCTTCTCGCTCTGATCGGTGTCCTTCTCGCTCTGATCGGTGTCCTTCTCGCTCTGATCGGTGTCCTTCTCGCTCTGATCGGTGTCCTTCTCGCTCTGATCGGTGTCCTTCTCGCTCTGATCGTCAGCCCGCCGAATTTCGCTTATCTTTTCCCGGCCGGTATCATTGCTCCTACTTCATCCGTTTCGACGAACCCGCGAGGTATTCGCACCTCGCTAAAAATCTTCATTCTTCCTCCACTTTCTGCCACCGAGTCTGTTCTGCTCTCTCTCTTGCTCTGATGACCGACCCTCAACAAAAACTCTCCCCTGCCGAAGAAGTCCGAAGGATTCCTAGAAAACATGGCTACACCTTAGAAATGCCTTCTCTCTGAAAACGCAAGATTCTTTAATTGGCTCGCGGCCCCCCTCTTCTCGCTTCGCCGCTTTGCTTGGGACAGCTGAAAAGCAATAATGTCCAGTTTCATTCTTCTCACATCGACGAAACTATAAATCTAACACCCCCTCTGCTGCGACGCGTGAAAAAAAAAAGTACATTGACGTTTGATTCCCTGTTCATAAAAATGGCGGGAAATGAAGGAAAGTGATTACAATTCACTACCTCTAAAAATGACTACTGAACTTCACTTCTGATAAATATGGAAGCCCCGGTTACAGAACACTTCTGACAGTATCACGGTTTATCTGGGCAACCGTGAGTGCAAAACGACTGTGCGTGGTATCGTTTTAAAGCTCTCGACGAGGTCTATTCAAATATATGAAGAACATATCGCAGTGGTTTAAACTAAATTACAAAAAATATGGTTTCGTGTGAACAGGTTAACATTTTCGACAATGCCGCGGAATTCGCAGAATGAACGCAAGCAGAAGTGGATAAAATCAAAACGAGAGGCAAGTGAAAGTGATGAGAAATGTAAGAAGCCAGATCACCGCTTTGGGAAATTCGTGTATCGATCTGCTTTGTATTCGCAATGTATCTAGCATTATTTAAAAAAAATATGTAAGCTACTTTTCATATCATATAGACCTGTGCCGCCTATAACAAATTAAATAAACGCTTTGAAACCATACTCGACTAGCTCATTTCAACTCTCCGATCTGCAAGTTGTAGTCCTACGTTCCAAACTGACGGCTCAATCAGAACTGAGCCTACCTGTATTTTTTTTAATGTCATATTTAAAAGTGATTTGCATAAATTCATTATGCGATTTATTTATGCATTTGAAACAAAGTCACCAGACTAATTCGTTGCAATTAGCTACCAACGGTATTACAGTCTTCGCAGTACATAAAGTCACACGTTGTAATTAAAATGCAGTGATGAAATGCGTCATGTATAATAATTTAATAATTACTTCATCAAACACTCGGCTATCCACGTTTATTCTTTCTCACAACAGGTTCCTCCAGAGAGAAAATTAGATGGTACGCGCTCGTCATTTTGATTAAACTTCGAATAAATGTCCGAAGCTTCTATTTTAAATTTTTGTCTTGGCTTGCTGATTTTGAGTAAACATAGACTTGCGCCTTGGTTGCCACTCTGGGGTTGTTGTTTTTTTTTTTTCTCTTTCTGTCGGCAAATCAATTATTTAGATACGCTGTTGTCTTCTTTCAGAATCAGCGTTCTCGTGAGCTCGTAATTGCTACCTCTTGTTCTCCTGCACCTATTCAGACAACGTAAACCTAGAGGCATTTGTACAACACAGAATATTTGAGCTTACTTATCCAGGGTTTTAATCAAATCCATTGTTGAGATCGTGCGCGTAAGTCTGAATTAAAATTGAAAATCTTAGATCTCACCCTCCGGAGAAAGAAGCTCATTTTGCGCCTGAGTTGCTTTAATGGGGTGTATTTCCAGTTTCTCTTCTTAAACATTAAACGGAATCGGAGGCTTTTATTTTCCGTTTAAACGCCGATCCTACCATTTCAAATTGGGCTACGTATTATGACAATCATTTTGCTCTTAACAATGCTTGTCGCTTTGTTCAGTCTCCATTTCTCCATTGTTTTCTTTTTAAATGCGCTGTTAAGGACGATGAAAACAGCAGAAATCCTATTTAAGTTCGCCCTTAACTTACTCGAAATCACTCACTCCAATTTTTACGAATGCGTTAACAACATTGTTATCGTTCGCTTCGTTGCCAGATTTGCCGTTTTATTTCCATCATCTCACTTTCGAAAGCGGACTGCATTCGAAATGAAAGCTCCAATGCAAACACCATTACTGTTTCGCTCCCAAATCACGTGCCCGCTGTCGTCTTTTTCATTGGCCTTCGAGGAATAGATCTTAGCCAATTACAAGAAGGAGTGATCTCTTTCGCGGATGAATGCTAAATAAACGGAAGGGACTAATGTTTTGCATTATTATTATTTTCAGAATTCCTTTGCAAATAAATCTGAATGTCAGAATGGATTGGTGCGGCAATTCCCTTTCGCGTTTTGTAATCGGAAGCTGATCATATGCGGTTTTCCAACTTCCCCCTCTATCGTCGTTTCTGCATATTAATTCGTTGTTTCTGCTAAAGAAAATTCGCCGAGGCTATTTGATAAATGAATTAGCCTTTTTTCAAAAACTCGCTACTCGCGATTCTTAGTCTTTCTCTTTCTTCTACTCTTTCTCATTTGATAGTCCCCAAGTCCACACCAATGGTGTAGTGGGGCCGGAATTTTATTTTTTCTAGCTGGCACGCGTTCCAGTAAACTCTATAGAGCATAATTTCTTTGCTTTTTAAAATGCGAATGTCTTATAATTCTTTCTAATAAAAAAAAAGGAACAGCACAACTGCGCAGTTAATGAAATGTATGTCCCATGTTTGTTTGAAGGTAGAGTTGGTCTCTAAATCCACTCTCACTTGGCAGTCCCTTAAAACTTCCTTTTCTACTGCTGTTAAGAACGTTGAGGTGAGGATATTGCAGTGGGGAAATTATTGTAATGGGAATTTAATTAATCTAGTCATTATTGAGCGGAGCTCTCTTTACGAGACTCGAGACAATTAGTTGTTCGGGCATAGGTACGAAATGACCCATCCGATCACCGTGATTTTTGACATTGCCCATGATCAGGTTTTGACGCCTTTCCATTCCCGAAATTTCGTGTCATTGAGGAATAATCGTCCAGAAACTTGCATTTTAGGGTTTTTCCGGGTTTTGAGAAGGGGTCGTTAGTTACCTAGCTCTTCCAATGATCTTCAGTCGATCGCGATGGCAGTTTCCACAGAGAAAGGGAAAGACAGGGTGAATGACATGGGGTTGGTATCATGGTGATTAGTCGTGTCGTATAAAAATAATGACCATTAAAAAACTGACCAATTTTAATAATAATCAAAAAATCCGCTCTCTATACGAGACTCGGAACAGTTAGTTGTTTGGGCATAGCTATGAGATGACACATACGATCACCGTGATTTTGGCATGCGATTGGACATCGTCCATGATCAGGTTTCGACGCCTTTCGATTCCCGAAATTCCATGTCATTGAGGAATTTCAATTAAAACTAGATGGCCTTTTACCTGAACCGTTTCACAAAAATCGCCTCACTAACATTAATTTAAAAAAACCGGTTGAATTGAAAAACGAAGAAATGGAAAGACTCCGTCTGTTAGCTCAACACTTGCTTAATGTATAATAATAAAAGGAAGTTTGTGTATGTGTGTGTGTGTGTCTGTCTTTCGCAATACAAAATAAAAAACCTGGTTCCCGATCTGAGAGTGTTTTTCCGCTTTGTTTACATGCAGCCAGATCACAACCAACGTGAAGGCGTGAAGGAAAGTAGTTCATGATAAATTTTAGGCATTTCTTTTCTAGAATGTTTCGTACTTTTGTTCTGGAAGTCATACATTTTACGCGTTCGTTTTTTTAGAATTTGTTATAATAGACGCCTTAATGAGCTTAGATTTTGCAATAGCTTCGCTCAAAATTTGCCAACTGTACCCGAGTTATCGTTTATCGTTGGCGGCTTGTCCTTGTTAAGGAGTCTAGTTGTGAATCCCAGTTGATGTAGTCCAGTTACATAATTACGCTGGAAGCAGAGGAGATTATTTTTTCTTCTGGAGCTTTAGGCCCGTTTCACACAGGCGGGAAAAATCAGCCGAAGCAATAGATCTCCAGGCGGTTCCACCGCTCGCTTTCAGGCAGACTACAGAATTTTCCGTGCTGTACCCAAACTGCCCCAATCCAAATATCTCGAGAACTACGACTCCCAGTAATAAATGGCTTGCACCCAGAGCCGTAGTTGCAGGGAGGGCTGTTGACCTCCCAGAATGGTCATTCCATGAGCGTAAATTCATGCTCGGTGTTATGTAAAAATATAAATTGTAACTAAAAAAAGGAAAGTTACATCCTTCAGTATTTTCTTTTTATAGACTTTAGTTAGTCTCATACAGTATTCCATAGTTAACAAGGGTACAGAGTAACACACACTATGAGGTGTGAACATCTCATATCCATGGCGGGAATTTTCCAAAACAGTGAATGGAGGCATAGAAAACAATATGCTGATGTGCGTAACCTCCATGATATTTCGGAACCATGTCATTGGGACGAAGAGATAATTAATCATTTGTGCCCTGTCGCAGAAAGTCCCTCTGAGCATTTAACCTTGAACTAATTTTTTTCAAGCCCTACCCCTAAAACTTCTTCCTATTGTTACGTTTAGTGTCCAATACTCATTCGTTCTGCGCTGGATTGTTTTTCGTTCTTCAGCTCTGTGGAGCGTCGTGTTCTCGGCGTTCACATAACTCTTACCCTTTACTTGTTATTTACAACCCGTGCATGGTTCTTGGGTATTTACCTAGTTTTTACACTTTTAAGATTATGTGAAAAACCGGAACTGTGATTTTGAACGATCATAATACATTCTTATAACGCCGGTGTGTGAGAAAGTAGAAACCATGTATCACTTGAGTGGAAGTCGAAAGGGCGTAATTTTGAACTCGAAGAAGTGCAGTTTTGAACTCGAAGTGGCGTAATTTTAAGTCTCGCCCTTCCAGATAAGAAAAGCTTGCTACGCTCCTGCTTTCACCATTGCACTCTACATTAGTTTCCACTTCCAACGACATCTTACTCGATAATATGTGTCTGATTTTAATTTTTGCTCCCCAAAACGGCCCCCAATTCGGGCCCCAACATTTCAGTGTTTTCTTACCAAAATGGTGAACTCTTGAATGCCAAAACGTGTAAATCCGAAAGTGTGATTCCGACCAATCACTGAACTTTCTGATACTATAAGTATATGAAAGTGAAAAAAAGGAGAGAGTCGAAATGTGTGTGTGTGTGGGGGGGGGGGGGGGTATTAAGAATGGAAAGGTACTGAAGACGTAAATGAACTGCGCGTTCCTGTACTTTTTCAATTAGCTCTACACCTCTGCTCCCCCACCCTTTTACGCAAAAATGGCTTCAAATTTTATGCCCTTTTCTGTTTTACTTCTAATTTGGGAATTTTCCTGTTTCTAAATTATTTACTATGCATTTTTTTCCACGACTGCGTATAACTGCAACAGGGTTGTTAAAAATTGGATTTGCTGCTCCGGTGCCCGAGTGGTCTGTGGCTTAGGCTTCTAACCATTCGTCTAAGATATCTGGTGTTCGATTCCCAGGAAAAGCATGCCTGGCATGCTTGAGCTGTCCCTGTTTTTCCACAGGAATCAATAGCTTTAAACTAGGAGCCGGCGACTGTTCATAGCCCATGGAGTTACACGGAGGTCGTTAAACCCCGAAATAAATTAAAAACAACCGCATACACAATAATAAAAAAATTTGTATTTGGACTCACATTTTTACTACCCAACAATATTTTTTATATTCTTCACACCTACAGGAAACGTTTAGACGCACAACGACCTACTGTATGTCTCATGGAGTTTTTCTGCAGCGTGTCAGAAATGAAACTTTATTAGGTTCGACCTAACACGGCAAGCGGATGGGATTGCTGCGGCAGCCAGATTGGGAACAAGTGACCTTATCTGTAAAGAGGGGTTCAATACCCGGAACCGAATGCTTAACGTGCCTATCGATACGCGGTGATTATTTAAACGCTCAGAGCAACTCGGCCTGCCTGGTCTCGGGGGCAGCTGGATTGAGAACAGATGACCTTATTTTTGATGAGGGCTCAATACCCGGAGCCCATTTCTGAACGTAATTTTAGTGGCTCCGAGAAACACAGTCTACCTGGGATTGATCTCGCGACCATCTGATTGGAAGGCTATTGCCCTAACCACGAGTATACTAGCGGCCTGGACTCTCATTTTCCATCATTATGTTTACAGGTTCCCACCGCTATCTGGAAGTAAAACGTGATCATTAAAACCCCAAATAAAGAAAAAATCTAAAAATTTCTCTCACAAAATTTCTGCTCTTGAGACTATTTCAAAGGTACGGACGAAGAACAAATCGAATTCTTTTTTGTTTGTTTGTTTTCAGGTCTAACGACCCCGATGAGAATATATGGCTATGCTAACTTAGAGCCATTGGCTCCAGGGAAGTGAGAGAATCAGCATAAGGAAGAACAATCACAACATTCATTTGTTGACATAGGATTCGAACACAGACCGAGTAGTTCAATGAGCCAAAAGCCCGCGCTCAGCGGGCTTTTTAAAATGTGCTTTTGTGTTATCCTTTGACGCTAATTTTATCTTTAATGTACCATTCGGTTTTCTGAAACAATGAACAGTCGTCCGAAAAATATCTTATTCCTTGTCTTCAAGATGTTTCAAGGCAAGTAATCATTAACTGGCTAAAAACTCAAGATTCCCTACTCTTAATTACTATTATTATTATTATTATTATTATTTGTACTTCGCTTTAGTGTACCATATACAATATCATGCCACGTAGAAGCATTTCACTATGTCCCTAGCGGAGCGTTTATTCATCAGGAAAATGACAAACTGTAAGATCATTCTTGGTCATCCTTACAGCTATGCGATACAAAAGGAATTTTCCACTCTAACTCCTAGAGCTAGATATCATGTCATATATACCAGGTTGTCCGGAAAATAATGGCCGATTTGGAGGGTAAAGGTGAAAGAAACATACCTCATGATACACGACCTTGTTTTATTCAAAAGAGAAGCCTTCAGCAGATACACACTTCTGCCAGCGGAGCCAGATTTCTTCCCAGGGAGCCAGATTACTTCCCATAGAGCCAGATTTCTTCCCAGGGAGCCAGATTTCTTCCCAGGGAGCCAGATTTCTTCCCAGGGAGCCAGATTTCTTCCCAACTGGCATTGAAGCCAGTTGGGAAGAAATCTGGCTCCTTCGGTGCAAGAAAGTCCCGGAATGCAAGTTCGGCCTCCTCTCGGTTTCTGAAGATTCTGTCCTTGTGGTAATTGTTAAAATGCATGAACAGGTGGAAATCTGTTGGTGGCAAGTAGGCTGTATGTGGGAAGGTTTCGAACATTAATCAGTTCCTGTAGTTTCTGTTTCGTCATTTGGGACACGTGTGGTCTTGCGTTCTCTTAGAGGAGGATAGGAGCTCTCTTTTTCAACAAAGATGGCTGCTTGGAACACAACGTCTGGTGCATTCGGTCAGTTTCTTCACAGTATGTGACTGAGGTAATGCTTTCACCAGCATTCAAGAATCTGTAGTGTATGACACCGTGAACAGTCCAACGCACTGTCAGCAAAATCTTTGGCGTCAGCCTTGCTGTAGGATGTTGTTTCAGTGGTTCAGCCACTGTCTAGATCGCTTACGGTTGTCTTTTAGCACCCACGTTTCATCACACGGTACAATGCGATCAAGTAGGGGCCCCTTTTTTACGCTTTCCAACCGTAGGTTGAAGAAGTGTATATGCTCCAGCTTTGTCTGTCCGTCCGTCCGTCTGTCTGTCGGCACGATAACTCACGCAAAAATGGTTCGATTTCGATGAAATTTTAGTATGTGGTAGGAGACCACTTGGGGACGAACCCTATTGAAAATGGACGAAATGGAGTCAAAGGTCACGACATAGGAGCGGGATCCATTCCATTGCCCTTATGTCGATGAAATGTTTATACAGTATGTGGTAGGGGACCACCTGGGAAGGAACCCTATCCAAAATGGGTGAAGTGGGGTCAAAGGTCAGGGCATAGGAGCGGTATGCATTCCATTGCTCTTATGCTCCATAACTTGCGTAAATATAGTTCGATTTCGATGAAATTGTATTATGTCGTAGGGGACCACCTGGGAACGAACCCTATTGAAAATAGACGAAATGGGATCAAAGGTCAGGACATAGGATCGGGATCCATTCCATCGCCCTTATTCCATACTATTAAAGGAGCACTTCTTGTATGTATGTAAATTTTATTTTGAAAACGGCTCTAAGGATTTTGATGAAAGTCATTAACCTACCGTTTTCTGGTACTAGAGATCAATTTAGCTTGATCTCGACTTTAGGAAAATTCGTTTAGTGGGTTAAATAACCACCCCGAATTATTACGTTTTGGTGTCATGGCGTCGTCTTATTAATGTTACCCATGCTTAGAAATCTTAAGACGTCACAATCTCGCGCTTTAGGTGTTGGCGCGCGGTCACGCCATCTGTTTCATTACGTCACGCGTTGTGTGTGGATCCTATTAAAGTTTTATGACGTCACACTCTTGCGAGCAGATGGTCGCGATTCCCAACTGCCTCATTACGTCACGCATTGTGTGTGTATGTCCTTCCGCACGATAACTCGCGTAACAGTCGTTCGATTTCGATGAAATTTTAGTATGTGGTAGGGGAACACCTGGGAAGGAACCCTAATAAAAGTGAACGAAATGGGCTCAAAGGCCAAGACATAGGAGCGGAATCACTTCCACTGCCATTATGCGCCATAACTTACGTAAAAATGTTTCGATTTGGATGAAATGTTAGTATGTTGTAGGGGCTTGCCTGGGGACGAATCCTATTGAAAATGGGCGAAATGGGGTCAAAGGTTAGGATAGAGGAGCGGGATCAATTCGATAGCCCTTATGCATCATAACTTACGTAAAACTGCTTCGATTGCCACAAAACTATATCATGTTATTTCGGAAATATACCGAACCGGTTCTGTTGAATATAATCGAAATGGGATCAAAGGTCAGGGCACAGGACCGAGATTTATTCCACAGCCATTATCCTCATAACTTGAGTAATGATTTCTGGTATGTTGGAAAGCGTATTATAATCAGTGCATTGCATGATTTTACCAACTTGTTGTTGTGAAGCAGAAGGTTACTGCACATCTCAAACCGTTGTTGTTGTTTTTGATGCTCCGTCAGTTCGTGTGGTCCCACGTAAACCTTACAATTTGACCTTACCAATTTGGTGGAGATGTTCGAAAATGGTTGACAACGACACAGTACTGTTTGGCGAGTTCTCTGACTGTGACGCGAGGATTTGCCACCAGATTTGCCTTCAGAGCGTCGTTTTCAATGAACGAATATCGTCCCCGGCTCTCCTCATCTTGTAGGCTCATTACGGTATAGGTTTGTGCCGCATTACGATCCAATTTGGACTCATGAAGAAGAATCCCCCCCCCCAACTCACTTTTCCTGACTTGTTATATACAGACCACTCTCACACGAGGAGCGACGGCTGAAGCTCAACCGATCATGGAGTGTATGTGGCGTCTGAGTCGCCTTTCAAATCGTACAAATGGCGCTGTGAGTAGGTTGGTCTGCGAGCATTGTGGGTGAGTTGAATTTAGCACCCCAGAAAATCGGCAAATATTTTCCGAATGACCTGATGTAATAAGCATGCATAGCGGAAACGTACGCCTTATATATAAGCGGAAAACTTCCGATCAGGTTAAACGGTTAAAACATTATGGACAGACATATTTCTCCGTAATTTCCTATTTAAAGGGTAATATTATAAAGATAGGATCTTTGACATGGAGTCCCACTCTGTACCAACAGAACTTGTCGCACACCATCTCCAGAATCTCCAGGAAGCTGTGTTCATTGGTTCATTGGGGCTTCCTCCAAGCTGTGTTCATTGGTTCATTGGGGCTCCTTCCAAGCTGTGTTTATTGGTTCATTGGGGCTCCCTCCAAGCTGTGTTCATTGGTTCATTGGGGATCCCTCCAAGCTGTGTTTATTGGTTCATTGGGGCTCCCTCTAAGCTGTGTTCATTGGTTCATTGGGGATCCCTCCAAGCTGTGTTCATTGGTTCATTGGGGCTCCCTACAAGCTGTGTTCATTGGTTCATTGGGGCTCCCTCCAAGCTGTGTTTATTGGTTCATTGGGGCTCCCTCTAAGCTGTGTTCATTGGTTCATTGGGGATCCCTCCAAGCTGTGTTCATTGGTTCATTGGGGCTCCTTCCAAGCTGTGTTCATTAGTTCATTTGGGCTCCCTCCAAGATGTGTTCATTGGGGCTCCCTACAAGCTGTGTTCATTGGTTCATTGGGGCTCCCTCTAAGCTGTGTTCATTGGTTCATTGGGGATCCCTCCAAGCTGTGTTCATTGGTTCATTGGGGCTCCCTACAAGCTGTGTTCATTGGTTCATTGGGGCTTCCTCCAAGCTGTGTTCATTGGTTCATTGGGGCTCCTTCCAAGCTGTGTTTATTGGTTCATTGGGGCTCCCTCCAAGCTGTGTTTATTGGTTAATTGGGGCTCCCTCTAAGCTGTGTTTATTGGTTCATTGGGGATCCCTCCAAGTTGTGTTCATTGGTTCATTGGGGCTCCCTCCAAGCTGTGTTCATTGGTTCATTGGGGTCCTTCCAAGCTGTGTTCATTGGTTCACCCTCCAAGCTGTGTCCATTGGTTCATTAGTGCTCCCTCTAAGCTGTGCTCATTGGTTCACCCTCCAAGCTGTGTTCATTGGTTCATTGGGGCTCTCTTTAAGCTGTGTTCATTGGTTCATTGGTGCTCCCTCCACGTTGTGTTCATTGGTTCATTGGGGCTGCCTCCAAACTTTCTACCTACCGTCGGTACAGAACAAGGTGTAACGTAACATGTGTGTGTGTGTGCGTGACCATTTGACTTTTTTATAGTCTTCCAGTGTCCAGTCACTGTGTTGTGACACCGATGTAGACGAAATTTCAGCTCTTTGGTTTCCTTATAGGCATGCGACTTCCAACGTCGATCCTCTTCAATTCCGTGGCATATGGGTCGGGTAGAACCTTCACTGAATGTTTCGCTCAGTTGCTGCACAGAGGAAGTCTTGTTTTCTTAATCAGGTAAGTACATGGCATTGAAACCTGGCTTTTACAGAAGAAACATAGGAGTCGTTTGTGTGCTAGTGAAATGCGTTACTTACGGGAGATTTGTGGCAAGACACGTTCTGATCGTGTAAGGAATGAAGATATGCTGCAGTTGTGTAATTTAGACTAATATTATTCGATGGTTTGGCAATGTTAAAAGATTGAGTGATGAGATGCTTACTTAGAAATCTTTTTTTAGCCCATGTGGCAGGAAGGAAAGGCAGAGGAAGGTCAAGGAAGTCATGAGAGAATCATATTCAGGAGAGTCTGCATGATAAAAAGATTGAGTAAGCGTGTGATGTATGCCAGTGATCACACGCCGTATGGTGTAAATGGAGAAGTTTGATACGGCAACAGTAAGTAAATAATCAATTAAAAATTTATCTGGTAGTTTGCATTTCTTTGCGGAGCTAACCTCTGCATCTCAGAGAACAGCTTAGTGATATGTATGTATGTAGGAAGTTCTATTTTTCCGTACAGCCCTTCTCAGTCGACGGCGATCTTGTTTCTGGCAGATTGTCGATTGTCGTCGCGACGCAGTTACCCTCTTAAACGTGCACACGCACACACAATGTGAGATATTTTCCCACTAGTTAAAGACCCCGGATATCTCACCTTTTGAGAAACCAGTCAGCTTTGCTTATAGGCGTAGCGTCGGGGGAGCACAGGGGGCACGTACCCCCCCCCAACTTAAAAAAGTCGAAAAAAAGCAATTAGTCATAATAACAGTTTTCGTGGTAATGCGATAAACACATAACCAATTATACTGTTGAAGCATGATTCCAAAAACATTAGATTGTAAATAAATTCATTTTAATTTACTTCTGAAGTAGGGCTGAAATGTTGTTGTTTTTTAATCTTTCTTCAACAGTATAATTAATTGGTTATGTGTTGTAATAAATAGTCGATCGCCTTTTAAATGTCATAAAGTGTGCCATGCATTCAAGCAGTCATTTCATGCGCAATGGTATGCAGTCATCTGATGATGGTTTTTATCTCCAGATAACTGCATGAGGTGCTTTGAAAGGAATATTTTTTTCACCCGCATTAGGGTGAATCAACGCAAACCTGGCATACCTCGCAGTTTTGGATGTACACTGCTGGACAATTGCTAAGGACGGATCATAAACGGCAATATAGCGCATAAAAAAGTAAGTGTGCTTGGATTCCAAGTGAAATAAAATAATGTCAGAATGCCAGGACATTACAAGAAAGACAATTTATTGTGCTCTGAAATCCAGAAGGCTTTGCAACGTGTTCAAACGACAAACAGGCCATTTTGTGCAGAATACGTAAACGTGACAAAAAATGCAATTACCGTCCGCAGGCGTTCCGGCGTAAGATGTCAATACGGGATATGGCCACCATGGAGAGCGATGCAAGATTCCACACGTCGTGTCATGCTTTGCACAACATTATCAAGCAGCTGTTGGGGTAATTTATCCCATTCCTCTGTCAGTGCACGGATGAGGGTGTCCTTGTTTATTGGAGGGCATTGGCGACCAGCAAGACTCCTCGCCAAAGCATCCCACACATTTTCAATGGGATTCAGATCTGGAGAACGTGCTGGCCATACGAGGCGTTGAATATCCTCGTTCTCAAGACACTCCTGGACAGCGACTGTTCGATGACATGTTGCGTTGTCGTCCATGAAAATGAATCTATCCCCGACAGCACCGCGGAACATGCGAACATGAGGTAGCAGAACATCATTAATGTATCGTTGGCCAGTCATAGTCCCAGTTGGAAGCACATAGAGGGACGTACGGCCATTGATCATGATGCCAGCCCATACCATGACACTACATGTCGGATATCGGTCCCTTTCCTGTATGTTTGCTGGACAATATGCAGTACCACTATCACGCCAGATCAGTTGTCGTCGACAATCAGACGATAGACTGTATCTACTCTCATCTGAGAAGAGGACAGCAGACCAGTCGTTATCAGTCCAATTGCGATGTTGATGGCACCATTGCAAACGGGCGGTACGGTGACGTCTGGACAATGGAATGCACAGAACAGGACGGCGGGTGTATAGTTCTCCTTCATGCAAACGGAGCAGCACAGCTACTTCTCACTAGCTGTGCTGCTCCGGTGTCTTTTTGTTGATAACACTATGTACCGATCTTCTGCAGGTGTCGTACTGCGAACACGACCTCCCCCGTGACGTTTGCTCCACTTTCCATTTGTTTGAAATGATTTCCAAAGCCTTGAAACAACACTGTGGCTGACGTCGAACTCCCTGGCAACATCTGTTATTTTTCGCCCTTCTTCAATCTTGCCAATAATACGGCCACGCGTAAAATCATCTAGGTGATGTCGGGAAGACATACTGAAAATTGCAAGTTCGTCAATTGATTCTTTCCCTTTCAACTTTGCGTTTGAACAACAACGGTCAATACGCGTCAAATCCTTTATATCGCACTTATGCTAATTTCCACATTTTCCTGCCTTCCATTTTATGGTTGCTATCGTTGCTATTGTCATCCGTCCTTAGCAATTGTCGGGCAGTGTATTATACATATAAAAAAGTTATGGCACTAAAACAGGAGCATTTTCAGAGAAATAGGGAGGATCTATTTTCGAGAATCCCCCAGAAAAAATTAGCTTTTATTTGTGCCAGCCCCTTCCCCCCAAAAGATTTATCACGCTAAGCCTATGGCCCTGCTGTTTTCAAATTCGTTGCTTTGTGCAGACGGGCACTCACAATGCGCCGTTTATCGAACTCCGAAAAATTCTTTGTTTTTCTCATTGTGACCAACGCTACTTAGATGTCCGAAGAGCAGCGGTCTTAAAAAGTCCCTTAGATTACGTGGTGATACACGTGACCTCGTATTTTGTATATACGCCTGGTAATTGACGTTTACTGACATCTACATCAAGGTTTCTAATTCAGTGGTCGGTGTATGTATGATAACAAAAAAGAATGTGTGTGTGTGTGTGTGTGCCGGCCATAACTCATCTGCAAATCGTGGTAGACGCTTCAATATATGGCACATTTCTAGCACGTATTTTGAAAAAAAAAGATCGTGTTTATGTTATCGGTTTGTCCGTCAGTCCGTCCGTCCGTCTGTACCCACGATATCTCTGCAACTATTCGTCCGATTTGAAAAGTTATTTTTGCATTGGGAAGCTTGAAACATGCGAATGATGATCCTTTATTTCGTTTTTTTTTTACGATGTACAATTTCACCACTAGAGGGCGTAAATGCGGATGATGTCGAATTCAAAAAATTCGTTTTAATTCACATATTTGCTTCTAACCATCCGATTGAAAAAATTATTTTATCTTTCGATTCCATTTATGTCGAAGAGTATACAAGAGGTAGTTACTTTTTCAAATTATGCAAAGATTTTCCGCTAGGGGGCATAAAAGAAAATTACATTTTTCCCGATAACTCGTCTTCTAAAACTCCGATTTGAAAAAAATTCTGCAGCGGATACATCTCCTGATGCAAAATCTTTTACATATAATTTCAAATTTTTGGTAAAGAATACTTTGGCCACCAGGGGGCGCACGAGTTAATTTTTGCTTCTGATATATTTACCATAGAATCTCAGCTTCTAAAATATCAACTGAAAAAGTCTTTCGTAGACTGATGCCACTCACATCGATAAACCTTTTCGGAATATTTTCTTCTTAAAATATTCCCCAGTTTTACGCCAGGGGGCGTAGATGTATATCTTATTTTCGTCAATATATCTGCTTCTAGAAGTCCGATTTGAAAAATTTCTTCATTGTTGGAGAGTGTTTTCAGTGTGACATGTTTTTCATATAATTTCAAAATTTTTCAAGTAATTCATAGACTTTCCGCTAGGGGGCGTAGAGGTATATTGCGTTTTCCCCTATATCTCTGCTTCTAAATCTCTGATTTGAAAAATTCGTTCTGCACCGGATGCAGCTCCTAATGGGAAAATTCCTTCTTTGTTGGATAGTGTTTCCGATGCAAAATGTTTTCCCAAAATTTAAAAATTTTCAAGTAAAACATAGGCTTTCCGCTAGACGGCACAAAGGCAAATTTCGTTTTCTGCGTTATTTCTGCTTCTAAAACTCCTATTTGAAAAATTCATCCTCTATCGCGTACAAGACCGGATGGAAAATATTTTTCACATAATTTCTAATGTTTGGTAAAGAATGGTTTGGTCACCAGGGGACATAAGTGTCAATGTCTGCTTTTGATGCATTTGCAGCAAAATCTGGGCTCCTGAAAACTCGACTAAATTTTATTTTTCTAGCACCGATACCGCTCATATGGAAAATTCTTTTGAGAATACTTTTTTCCTAAAATAATGCATGGTTTTCCTACAAGGGGACGTAAAGTCATATCTCATTTTTGTCGATATGTCTGTTTCTAGGAGTCCGATTTGAAAAATTATTTCTGTGTTGGGAAGCGTTTCCGGTGCGAAATGTTGCTCATATAAATTCATGTTTTTCCTAACACACAAGTCTGCAAACAGAGGGCGTAAGCTCACGTTTGCGTTTACAGCAATATCTGAGGGAGTAAAAATCCGATTGAAAAGCTTCTTTCCTCCGTCAGATGCTATTGTTTTCCATACCGGTTCCATTGACTTTGAATAGCTTTGATAAATTTAATTTGCGTCAGAACGGATTCAAAAGACGTGCTTATTACACCCGAAAATTCGATGTCATCTTTCTTGTTTTTCATTGTTATCCGAATTTCAGTGGCCGGTGACAAGCCGAAATTTCTGGCCCTTTTTGGCGAAGCATGGCCCTTGCGCCATAAAACTCAACCAACCAATTCGAAATTTCGAACTGAAGGGTCCTTCCAGAAGAAAATATTCAACATGCTGTAGCTGAGAAACACGTGTGACAACGAAAGTTCGTGCGCGCATTGGCATTGCGCTTGCATGAGAAAGTTCGCGTCACGTGAGCGTTACAAGAAGCAAAACAACTTCCCTTAGTTTGGCATTTTTGTTCCATCGGTGGTCACAATCTTTGTTCGCGCCGAAGGTACGTCACTACCGTTGTTCAGTTAGGGATATTATTTTATTTTGGATTCTTAAAGGGATTATGCAGGGTGTATTTGTCTAAGTCATTTTCATTGCACTCCTTTTGAAAGAGGAAATTCATGGCTGCAATTAAAGCTATAGATACACAAGAAACGAAAAGGCGGTGGAAAGAAACATTTTGGCACCTGGTATTGAAGTGCCCGGGAAAAATGTCGTTTTTGATACAACCATTTTACTTATCCAGAACAGAAGATACATTTCAAAGTACGTGGCATCATGTTCAATAGTCTGTACCCATCTGCTTGCAATTTCTTCAATTCCTGCACGGTACCAACTTTCGGTTTAGAGGCAAAAAAACTCTTGGAACTCGCGTTCGACAATGTTCAAAGTAGCCAACTGCTTCCCACAAAGAAAATTCGCCATCGCCCGAAACAAGTAGTAGTCTGAAAGAGCAAGGTCGGGGCTGTATACTGAATGCGTCAGCAACGCGATTCCATGCAGTTCTTGAAGTTTAATTTGGATCCGATTAGCGGTTTGAGGTTTTGTATTGTCTTATTGCAGCAGTGCTCGCTTCCGGTTGACTAAGGCAGGATACGTCCTCCGAAATTTGTCATACATCCTATCGAATAGCTGAGAATATGAGATTTCACTTCGGCATTGATAGGCGGGCCATTCGGAATGAGCTCAAAGTGGATTAAATCTTCATAATTCCACCAGACACACAGCATGAACTTTTTCTCAAAACGTCCGCGTTTGGGAGAACGTAAAGCTGATTCACCTCTATTCAACCACTGTTGTAATGATATCGATTACGCAGATATACCCATTTTTCACTCCAAGTAACTATTCGTTTGATAAATCCTGTATCACGTGGATTTCTGAACAGTTCCTTGCACACCTCGACACGTCGTTGAGTTTGAGCTGGGGTGAGATCATGAGGCACCTCACGGCAGCATTTGTAAACATTTTCGATCTCGTGCAGTGCTCAGCGATGGTAGATTTAGGAACTTCCAGTTCTTCTGATCATTTCCGTGTGCTTGTTCGTGGATTGTCCTCCACAGTCGCTTACAGGGCGTACGGATCAAAAAGAGAGGGCAAACCCGAAACTTTCTTCCTTTTCAATCTCAAGTCGCCAGCCGCAAATTTCTTGAACCATATTTGCGCGGTCCGAGTAACCGCCAGACATTCACCTTCAACTTCGTTAATTTTTTCGGACTGCTTCAGAAGCTTTAAACCCCTGTTTCCAGTAATGTCGCAATAGAACCCATATTTGCCGCCACGGCGGCGCAGTGGTCTAAGAGATGGCTTCTGATCATTCGTCCGGAAGAGGTTCGGGTTCGAATCCCGGTGAGGCATGGAAGTTGTGGGTGTCTTACGGTACTGGCTCGCTCTCTCCCTTCCCTGGAACCAGTGGTCCTAAATTAGGGACGGGCGACTGCTTATAGCCCATTGCGTTGCTCACGGTGATCGTTAAACCTCCAATCAACCATTCGGAATGAGCTCAAAGTGGATTACATCTTCATAATTACACCAGACACACAGCATGAACTTTTTCTCAAAACAGTAGCGTTCGGGGGTAGGTAAAGTTGGTTCACCTCTATTCTACCACTGTTGTGAAGAATCTGGATTACGCCGACATACACACTTTTCATTTTATAAATCGAGTATAGCGTGGATTTCTGATCAGTTTCTTGCATTTCTCGACATGTCGTTGAGTTTGTAGTGGTATGAACTTATGATGTACCTCACGGCATCGTCTGTGAACGTTTCCGATCTTGTGCAAGTGCTCAGAGATGGTAGCTTTACAAAATTCCAGTACTTCTGATAATTTGCAAGTGCTTGTTTTGTAGATTGTCTTGCACAGCCGCTTCCATGGCGTCTGAATCAACAGCAGAAGGCCTACCCGAACCTTCCTTTCTTTTCAAGCTCAAATCACTAATTGCAAATTTCTTGAACCATGTTCGCACTGTCCGAGGAGCCGCTAGGCAACCTTCAACTTCGTTAATTTTCGGACTGCTTCAGAAGCTTTAAACCCCTGTTTCCAGTAATGTCGCAATAGAGCCAATGTTACAAACTTTGTAGCCATTGCAATTGGCCGCGGTACAAGTTCAACGCATGGGTCGGAACATCCCAAGTAGCAATTAATGTCGGTCCGATATCGGCTCCATGTCGGTAGCCGATATAACCGATATCGGCCCGATATCAGGGAGGATAATTTTTTGCAATATCGGTCCAATATCTGTAGCCGATATCGGTCCAATATCTGTAGTCGATATCGGTCCCATATCTGTAGCCGATATCGGCTAAATATCAGGGAGGATAACTTTTTGCAATATCGGTCCGATATCTGTAGCCGATATCGGCTCAATGTCGACTGATATTAACGACATTCAGCCGACATAACCGATATCGGCCCGATATCTAGCCGATATTCACTGCTACTTGGGATGTGCTTCACGCCTCGTTTGATTACCCACAGTACGCTCTTTCAGTCGTCTGCAGCATAGGGAAAGTGCCTCAAAGAAAACATGCATATTTGCGTAGTGGAACTGTCCTATGCAAAAATGCAATTTTTTTACATATATGCGTAGTTCATAAAGACATCTTGAGAAACTTAAAACGGAGATTTCTTCCTCATTCATGGTTCCAAAGACATTGCACTGAGTTAGTTTTGTGTTAGAAACACCTATCTCCTAACGCGTAAGTCCACCTTTCTGTGCAGTCGCGGCTGGCAGACGCTTAGGAACAGATTCTACGAAGTTTATAACATCCTCCATGCGTAACTGAACCCAAGGGCGCGCCAAGGGCACATTCTGCCCGGGTGCAAGTCCAGATTTGCCGCCCCTTGTACGAGAATATTTCTCAACTTTTATTCATTTTTACATGAAATAAATACCTTTAGCAACATCATTTTCTATTTCCCATAAATTAAGAATTTTTATAAAACACAATTATGTTATGTAAAACTGAAGGAAAAAAAAATCTGTAAAACTCTAGTTCAGATGAGGCTGTGAATAATCTAAGAAGTCAGCTTCTTCTCTGTCAATTTACACAAAAGCCCGCTTTACCGGTAAAAAAAAATTCGTCTTGTACGATGATGAACATATTACACTTTCCTAAAGAATAAAAGTCAAAATGGTGAAAATCTTCCAATACGTGGAGATATTTAAAAAATTAAAAAAAGAATTGCTAGTTATCGAGAGATTTGGGGTTCGATCCCAGCGGTGTCCGAATAACAATTTTTCGGTTGCTGTGTGTTAATTAAAGATAAACGTGGAAAGTGCGAATAAAGATCATTTAAAAATTGAAAATTCTCGTTATGCATGTTCAGGTGTTTGAGCCGTTCTTATCGTTGTATCAAAAAATTGGAAAGTTATTATTATTTTTTTTTTTTTTTTTGGCAGATCAATACTGCATCCGTATTTTGGTACCAAAAACTACTTTTTTCTTTCGCTTTCTTTTTCTTACGTGGTCTAACTATAGTTCAACAGTTGGAAATTTTGTTTCGCAATCTATTTCCTCGGCAACTGTTTTATCTTCAGCTAACATGCGCCTTTAAAATCCCCATGTGTTCTAAATTCTTTTAAATGAACCGCGGGTGGCCTAGTGGGCAACGTTCGTGACTGCCACGGAAAAGGCCTCAGGTTCGATCCCAAATAGGTACGAACGCTCGATCCACTAAATATCCTCGGTGCGTAGGATGGGCACGTTAAGCCGTCGGACCACGGGTACTGGCCCCCCGGTAATAAATAAGGGCGTCTTCCTCCCCATTTCTACTTCGCTT
The DNA here is from genome assembly GCA_039090855.1 of Macrothele yani. NCBI lineage: Eukaryota > Metazoa > Arthropoda > Arachnida > Araneae > Macrothelidae > Macrothele > Macrothele yani. Next base: position 31,666,299 of record CM076989.1, on the reverse strand, counting down.
CCGTGTCACTTTCCTATCGGGCGTTCTAGCCCAAATCTCCTATTTCTAAGGGTTGTTTAAGACCTGGGGTCAGACACTCTTTTCCTAAAAATCCTCTACATATGATCATTTATGATCAATTCTTTTAAACAGCCATTTACTTGTTTTTAACATTTCTACGTATTTTGGCTGGTATAACTAAACAGATTCTGGCACTAATTTGGTACTAACATTAATATTTGAAGAAAGAATGTACCAAATTTTTCTGGAACAAATAAACTTGCATGTTTTTTTTTTTGTTTTGCTTTTAATCTTTCTTCTAAGAAATATTGGTTAAATTTCGTGTATCACTGTCTCTAAAATATTCATTAAAACGCTTATATGAGGCATCGTACATTACATCTAAATTGTATCCCAGTCCTCGTTAACCTTATTGCACCGATCCAATTTTCTCACCTTGTTTCTCAGCATGGTTTCACGGTCAACCCTGGAAGTTGTTTCTGTAAAATTTACCAACGGTAAGGTAATTCAGAAAAGAAAGCATATATTTATAGAACAATGCTGAAAATGTTTATATTTTCTAGAGCAATTTTTTCGTCGTTATTATCGACTAGATTTAAAGTACGAGCCGCGGTTCAAAAATTATGTTTTTTAAAGTCAAATGTGTTTTTTCCTTCATATTGGCGCCATTGTCATACCTCTGGAAACGCCTCATGCGCGCTGAAATCTTCAGGATTTTAAAACAATTTAGAAAAAGAACTGCTGGTCCCTTTCCCGCGGTATCCGTTACTGAACAAAACAATAAAAATTATTCTCTGATTTCAGGTCGTTTCGTATTGAATTATAAAACGAATTTTTTTTACTAAAAAAATAAACGTGCCGGGCATTACGATTTCTCACAGTTAACCGTTTTCTTAATTTCTCCCACGTCATTGATATTAATTTTTCAACCGAAAATTTGATTGAAGCTTCTTGCCGACCCCGAAAGCTGGCGCCTGGGTGCTTCGCACCCTTTGAACCCCGCTTGGCGCGTCCCTGACTGGACCGTATAACGAAGTAAATTTCTCCATCATTTTTGGTCCACGCCGGGAATCGAACCCGTGTCTACTTATTCCGGAAGAAGTCGCTCTACCAACTGACCTACGCACTCGCTGCTATCTGCGTATATGTCGTGTGCGTCCTGCTGGGCAGGCACGTCACATCTTCCCCCACCCCCACCCCCGAAAGAGGGTCGGGGGCATGTCCCACGGGTCAGCCGTGACCATGAATCATTGCAGGCAGCCATCCGCTGTAGAACGTGCTTTTGAGAACTCCCAGTCAATCTGGTGTGTGGAATGCAACGCCACACACATTTATTTTTCGAAGCGCTGGAGAAGGGATGCTCTGATTTTTCCTCTCTCGCGGTGTATAAAGAACATCACACCATTGCGAGATCTTCAACGGCCGGGTCATCCGGGAAGTTCGGGCGTCATTATAACGAAGTAAATTTCTCCGTCATTTTTGGTCCACGCCGATAATTGAACCCGTGTCCACTTATTCCGGAAGAAGTCGCTCTACCAACTGACCTACGCCCAAGTATCTACTCGCTGCTATCTGCGTATATGTCGTGTGCATCCTGCTGGGCAGGCACGTCACATCTTCCCCCACCCCCACCCCCGAAAGAGGGTCGGGGGCATGTCCCACGGGTCAGCCGTGACCATGAATCATTGCAGGCAGCCATCCGCTGTAGAACGTGCACTTCAGAACTCCCAGTCAATCTGATGTGTGGAATGCAACGCCACACACATTTATTTTTCGAAGCGCTGGAGAAGGGATTCTCTGATTTTTCCTCTCTCGCGGTGTGGAAAGAACATCACACCATTGCGAGATCTTAAACGGCCGGGTCATCCGGGAAGTTCGGGCGTCATTATGACGAAGTAAATTACTCCGTCATTTTTGGCCCACGCCAGGAATCGAACCCGAGTCCACTTATTCCGGAAGAAGCCGCTCTACCAACTGAGCTACGCAGACGTTCGTTGTCGCTGCTATCTGCCTTTATGTCGTGTGCGTCCTGCGGGGCAGACACGTCACAACCCATGCCCGCTACAGCAGCTCCTTTAGTTAACGCTCATTCCGTGCAGGAAGATCGGCAGTTACTCACACCCCGTTCCAACATTTTCCACAAATGTTCAGTTGGGTTACAGTCAGGAGAGTTTGGTGGTCAAGCCAATGTGGCGAATTCATTGTCGTGTTCCTGCAACCACTCAGTAGTTAGTAGTTACTTGAGCTCTGTGACACGGTGCGTTGTCCTGTTGAAAGATGGCGCTGGGGTCCGGGTAAACGTCCTGCAGATATGGATGGAGGTGATTGGCTAACAGGTCCCCGTAGAGTCCACCATTCAGTGTTTGTGGGATGATAACCAACGAACCTTGGACTTGACAGGATAAAGCTCCCCAAACCAGAACACCACCTGCACCGGCCTATTGAACCCCAGCTGTGCAACCAGGGTATAAGGCTTCATGCTGTTTACGCCATATGCGAACCCGGCCATCAATATGGTGCAGCAAGAAATGGAACTCATCCCTCCAGATGACCTTCTTCCATCTGTCGAGGGTCTATTGCTGACATTTCTTGGCCCATGCGAGGTGTTGCTTGCGATGACTGGGCGTCATCATGGTTGGTCTCCCCCTGGGCGAAGTAAGGTACTGCGCATGGTGGATGTGGAAATAGGTCGAGCTGCACCGCTGTTGTGCCGGTGGGTGAGCTGGGGGACTGTTGAACGTCATTGCTGAGATACTAGTCGTAACATCCGACGTTCACCTCTAGGATGAACAGCGCGCGGCTGACCAGTGTGCGCCTTTCTGTTGGATGTCTGTGCATGGTTAATCTAGTCTGGTACAACCTTGATACAGTAGTACGGGAGCAGCCAACAAGTGCGGCTGTTTCGGAAATATTGGAGCCTGCCTACCGTGCCCCAACTATCATATCAGACAGCGGTCAAATTGGCCTACGTCGCCAAATCTCACCATTACTGGCAAACATTTATTGATTGCGTACAGATCATATGTAGAGGATTTTAGGAAGGGAGTGTCTGACCCCAGGTCTTGAAACAACCCTTAGAAATAGGAAACTAGGAGATTTGGGCAAGAGCGGCCGATAGGAAAGTGACACGGAAGCTAAGTAGAAAGAGAGAAGGAACACGCCTCTATTTATTACCGAGGGGGATACCCGGGGTCTGACGGCTTAACGTGCCCATCTGACTCACGGCGGATATTTGGTGGATCGAGCGTTCGTACCTGCCTGGGATCGAACCTGAGACCCTTTCCATGGCAGTCACGAACGTTGCCCACTAGGCCACCCGCGGCCCGATTGCGTACAGAGGACAAGTGTGCACAATTTATAGTAGCAGCACGTAACGTTGTCATCACGTTGGTTAGTACTTAGCAATCGCTCAAATATGTAAATCCGAGTGTTCCTTAATGCAAGCTAATTCAGTGTATAACAGTGAAACGCCCGTTATACGTTTTTCTACGGGATGGCCTTAGAAAAGGTATAAATGTGAGAAACGTGTAAAGGAAATTTCAAAATGTTAAATACAGTTTTAAACTTTCTGCTTTAAAGAAGTGTAAGATGTTCCTTGACTTATTTAAAGTCGAATTTCGGCAGGGAAAGAAAAAGGCAAGCGCTTTAAAATTCTGATATCATTCATCGCATTGGAGAAGTCAAACTTCTCTTTGGCAACATCTATAAAAATCTTTGACTAAGTGAAATCTTCACAACTAAGAATCTGAGACCAGTGCGGAACTCAGGAATTAACAGATAATTTTTTTTCTGAGGATCCTTAGTGCATCCATTTGAAACCAGAATGTTGAATATTAATTACACACTTAGGATTCCGTTCTACTGTGACGTACTACAGAGGTAAAGCACGTGTCAAAACAACAAATCTGCAGCGATACATTCCGTCCGTGTAGCTTAGTTGGGAGAGCAACTTACTCCGGAGTGAGGGGGCTGCAGATTCGCTCTTCGTCACGGACAAATATATGTTTTCACACCACTACGATACAAAATTGTAGTTCCGTAAAGTTACGTCGCATATATTTGCCAGTTTTTATCGTGTTGGTGCGAATGAAATGTCCGGCGCGAACGAGCAGTGGAGACAGGCCCCCACCACAGCGGAATGGAACCACCCACAGGTGCTGCGGGTATTACGTCACAGAGTTACACTATAAATAGCTAGCACGTGTGTGAAGAACAAAGTTCAGGCGTGGTTTGTTTGGATGTAATGTGGCTTGCAAAGGAAACATGCAAACACCGGATTTGAGAGTCATCTTCCTGTATGAATATAAAGTAGGCCATTCTGCAGGAATTGCCGCTCGTTACGTTAACAAAGCGTTTGGAGAGAACACAGAAAACGAACGAACCATTCGGCGATGGTTTGTGAAGTTTCGAAGCGGAGATACGGACTTGCAAAACGAAGCACGTGTTCACCGACCTGTTGCTGTTTCTGACGATGTTCTGTTACGTGTGGTTGAAGCGGACCCCTGAGAAACGTATCGTGCGATAGCGGCAGAGGTAGGTGTTCACCACACGACAGTTGTTCGGCGTCTGGCTGAGCTGGGTAAGGTCAAAAAGCTGGACACGTGACTGCCGCATGAGTTGACAACTGCCAACAAGACTAGACGTTTGGAAGTCTGCACATCGCTGCTTGCCAGGGATAAACAGGAACCTCTACTGCATCGAATCGTCACCTGCGACGAGAAGTGGGTCACACAAACACACACACACACACACGTTTTACAACACAAAAGAAACAACAAGAATACAAAAAGTAAAATAAGATGCAGGTAACGACCGGCAAAGCAGCCAACCAATAACCACATCAAATACACTTTCAGCAAAATCCCAGACAAAGAAGAAAACAAAGTACAAGAACTCCAAAAGAAAGCAAGACTCAAGTATGAACTAAAATGACAAAAGTAGGTAGATATAAGAAAAGAGTCTATTATACAAATAGATACATAATGACATTAAGGACAGAAAGCAAGTCTATCGTAGGTCTAACGTTAACAAGTCTGTTGGTGTCTTACTTGTAGGTCTGTGGTCTGTCTGTTGTTTCTTTGTTGTTTTTTCGTGTTTGCTTTCTGTCTTTAATGTCATTATGTACAGGGTGATCCATTTAAACCAGTACCATGCGATTTACTTATAACTTTTTTTATAAATAACAACAAAATCATACAGTAAGTTGAGAATTATACATGTGGTATTGGATAATCATTTTATCAAAGCAAATGTTGGAATTATCCTCCATTTTCTTGTAAACACAGTTGAACACGCCGCACCATATTCAGTGATGTCTCATGTAGAGTACGATCAGTAACATTGCCAATTTTTGTCGTGATTGTTTCACGAAATGCATCCAGTGTTTTTGGATGGGTTTTGTAAATTCTATCCTATAAGTAGCCCCATAAAAAAAAGTCAGGGGAAGTTAAGTCCGGAGATCGGGGAGGCCAAATGTTTTTTGAAATTAATCTCTCATCAAAGAAGCTGGTTATGCGTTCCATTGAGACTTTCGATGTGTGACACGTAGCGCTATCCTGCTGAGAGTAGCCCTCTGTCAATTCAATGTCATCAAGTTGTTCCACAAATTCATTGAATATGCGGCAATAAACGTTAGTGTTGACAGTCTCAGAGAAAAAAATGGGGCCAATAATTTTCGCAGACGAAACCACACACCATACACCAACCTTTTGTGAATGCATCGGTGTTTCACACATAACGTGTGGGTTTTCGGCAGCCCAGTATCTATTGTTTTGCAAATTGATGTAGCCTGATAGATGAAACCAGGCTTCATCCGTAAACCATGTGATGGAGAGAATATCAGACCCCAAATTAAGAAAATTTTGAAACCATTTGCAGTAACTTACTCTCTTTCTCTTTTCCGGTTCCTTCAGATGATGGATTACGTGCACTTTAAATGGTCGAATATTCGCTTTTTTTGCTGCCCTTTGACAAGTTCCGTATGAATATCCTTTCTGTTGGCTTAATCTGCGCAACGATTTCGTCGGAGATTGAAGTAAACGTTGCCGAACATCATCCACACGCGTTTGGGGCATGGGAGGGTGATGTCTACCGCTACCGCTGAGAAGAGAACCGGTTTGCTCCCGTTTTTTTTTGCCATCGACAGAATTGTTGACTTGCTTGGCACTTTTCGAACTCCAAACTCTCTTCGAAATGCTCGTTGCGTTTTGATGACAGAATTAGTTACCCAATACGATTTTACTAAAAAAAAACACGCTCTGGAACAGAGTACTGCATGTTTCCGAATGCACGCAAGTGAATGACAACGCAACAACAAACAAATCACGAGCTGAGTTACAGTTACGTTTAACAATCTTCTTCACGGTGGCGGTTTTCATTCTCCAGGAGTTGCTGCTTCTATTGAAAAAACAAAGAAGTTCCTTGCACGATCCCTTGCAATGTAAGGTTTTTTCAGGGTACTGGTTTAAATGGATTACCCTGTATATATTTGTATGATAGATTATTTTATTATATCTACCTACTTTTGCTATTTTAGTTCATACTTGAGTCTTGCTTTTTTCGGAGTTCTTGTGCTTTGTTTTCTTCTTTGCCTGGGGTTTTATTGAAAGTATATATATATATATATATATTTAGCAGATGCATAAAACTATAAATATATATTCATTAGACACACGACTCTTTGCTTTGGTAGTGTGAATTTTTCGAAAACAAATATAATATACATAAAAAATTGGCATGAATTTCCTGGTAGATGTGACGACGTAGCATCGAACCAGAACAGAAACACATTAAGAGGTATTCCCGCAACAATATATCCAACGCTGTGTTATAATCAATCATCGACAGCATTTAAAAAAACATAAATTATAAGGAAACTCGTTTGATCCTTCCCGCCCTGTAAGAAAAGAAAAGTGTTTCAGCTTAAAAAACGCAAAAACTCTTCCTATTTTTCTTCCTCTAAATATCTAACGAGCCGTGAAATTAAATGTAATTAAGAGCTACATTAACCACAGGTTGAAATCTAAACAATATTGAGAGGCGGCTAAAAAACAAGGTGGGAAGTTTGCCGAAAGGGTTAAAGGGAAACTGGCGAATGATATATGGGCTTGTCCGTGAATGCTGCATTCTTCGAGGGGTTTTCATCAAACCGGATACAAATGCAGTCAACGAGCTGCTTGTGGGTTGAAGAGTGTCCATTGAGAGTTTTTGTACTCCGATGTCGAAACGTAGGCGTTAGGCCGTCGCATTTTCCCTCTAAGCTCTCTCTCTCTCTCTCTCTCTCTCTGCGGCTTTCACAGTAGCCAAAGGAAAAGAAGGGTCTCAGTGTGGAAGTGCGTAAGATGATCCCAGCGGCAGAGATTTGGCGAATCACGGCGCTTCTCTCTTTCTGCAACATTTCGCTCGAGATGGCAGATGTCAGCTCGTCAAGAACCTCCAGAGAAATCCTTGTTTGATTCTCCCCACGCAGAGAGAGAGAGAGAGAGAGTACTCTTGTTTCTGTCTTTCGATATGCTAGGGTTGCTGCTTTTTCTTTCTTTTTTAGCCGAGAAGCTTTTTGCTGACTTGTTAGCAAGCAAATGTGGTAACCACTAAAGGAAAGACGCGATACAGAAAAGCTTCTGTGCTGGATTTATCTCCTCGTCTATAAGAAGTCACCTTGGATTTATATGCAGCATTGTTCGTTTCGCTATGCGCGTATGTGCTTTTTTGTACAATACATATTTGCATATATATATATATATATATATATATATAATCATCATCATTGTCAACCATTATCAATCCACTGCTGGACGAAGGTCTCCCCAAGTTTCCTCCACAACGGTCTGTCTTGTGCCAGTCTCCTCCATGTCACCCCTCCATGCTTTCGAATTATATATATATATATATATATATATATAATCAAATTTGCCAAAATAAGAATGGATACTTAAATTAAAACAACTTAATTAAGAAACTAATTAATTCTGAATTTCAATTTAGTTTCAAAGAGTTTCAAATTAAACACCAACATGCTTTACTAATCCAGGACCTACCAATATTAAGTAAATCAGGCAATACAAAGTGCCACCTAGTGGCTGAAGATTTTCATTTACATACACAGTTTTGCATCTCGTCATCTCACGCACTTTTTTGGCTTGCTAGGATGCTATTTAACCGTGACCACTTCTTTACGATTCAGTATATATTTGTGTTCTTGTTGATCGTCGGTCTAATGGGCAACGTTCGTGACTGCCAGGGAAATGGCCTCAGGTTCGATCCCAGCAGGTACGAACGCTCGAATAACTAAATATCCGCCGTACGTCGGATGGGCACGTTAAGCCGTAGGACCCCGGGTACTGCCCCCTCCCCGGTAATAAATAAGGGCGTCTTCCTCCCCCTTTCTTCTTCGCTTCCGTGTCACTTTCCTATCGGGCACTCTAGCCCAAATCTCCTAGCTTCCTATTTCTAAGGGTTGTTTAAGACCTGGGGTCAGACACTCCCTTCCTAAAATCCTCTACATATGATCATTTGATCGTCGGTCTAGTGTTTAGTTTTCATTCGTGGCGTTGACCTCTTTGGTCTGCCGGTAAGCTTTTTTTTATCATTGTTTACATTATTGCATTATGAGATCTTAGGTCTGCTTTGTGCTTGGTCTAGTGGCCTTGGGAGCATGCCCAACCGAAATTTTTGGTTCTCCTTGTTGTTGGTACTAGAAAGGCCACTCCCGCAGGTTGATGCTCTCCTGACAACGGCAACCTGTTTTTTTTTTTTTTTTTTTTATATATTTTTTTCGTTTTCAATTCCGAACTTCTATTATGAATCCAATTTTGTATTTTCTAAAAAAAATATTTCTTTGTGTTTTGTTATAATTCTTGGAAATTCACTCTCTCTCTCTCTCTATATATATATATAGGGTATTTCATGATTGCCCCGATTACAAATGGCAATACCTGGCTTATGAACATCGATATAGAGATCACATTTTTGCACAATAAAGAAGGAAGTTCAGAATTTTGTTTCGCCGCCCCGGTGGCGCAGTGGTCTAAGGCGCTGCCCTCTGATCATTCGTCCGTAAGGGGTCCGGGTTCGAATCCCGGTCAGGCATGGATGTTGTGTTTGTCTTACGGCACTGGCTCTCTCCCTTCCCTGGAACCAGTGACTCTAAATTAGGGACGGGCGACTGTTTATAGCCCATTGAGTTGCTCACGGTGGTCGTTAAACCTCCAATCAAAAAAAAAAAAAAAAAAAAAAAAATTTGTTTCCGTACCTTACAAATGTTCTATGTGACTCCCCTGGGTCACGCGGACAACATTTAAACGGTTATCCATTTCACGCTATACGTTATGAAGCATGTCCGTAGTCACTGATGCCAGTTCAAGCTGAATGCGCATCTTTAGTTCTTGCAGTGTTATCGGCAAAGGTGGTACATACACATGGTCTTTGACATACCCCCACAAAAAGAAGTCACAAGAAGTAAGATCTGGAGACCTGGAGGGCAACTTGCAGAAAGCCCTGTCGTCCTGTCCACAGCGACCAATCCAACGGTTTGGAAGAATTATCAAGACCATACCATTTCGGGAGAATTTTCGGAAGACGCAGCAGTGGATTCCAATAAAATTCTAAACTTCCTCCTTTCTTGTGTAAGGATATCAAGCTGCCTATTTATCTTCATAAACCGCTATTGTCATTTGTAATTGGGACAATCATTTTGAATTACCCTATACTAGACAGGGGCGTACTGATAAACACACGCAGTGCGGGGGCCTCGTGATTAAAAGGGCCTCTAGCTTCAGAAGAAAGAGTTTACAAATTTTTTGCGGAAACTTCGTATGAAACTGGTTAAAGAAATAGCCAAGAATTAAGATAGCTGTGAATAAAGTATTAGAAAGAAAAGCAACGTCTTTTCAGTAAATAAGTACAATCTTTAGAAATATTTTCATTTCTTTAGTTCATAAAAGCTGAATGACAGGAAAGCAGCTATTCAATACAACTTGAGGTCCCTTTTCACAGCCCTTGAAATAGTTTCTATACATGTATGTTAAAAAGAGAATGTGAGAGAAATGTCAGTTCAATGAGTGGAATTTTTATACCAATGAGGGTAAAGTGTTATGTATTACAATTGTTTGCACATAACTACGCATCCTTCGGAATATGATAAACTAAGCTAGGCTGATGACTGTACCTGCACCGTCTAAACGCAGACTTCGCAGGGCAGAGGCGTAACTAGGGTGGGGCTGGAGGGGCAGCTGCCCCGGGCGCAGCTCTGGAGAGGGCGCACAAACTATTGCTTGCAATCTGATTAAAGCTTAAATTGAAATTTTGTAACATTTTTCAAAGCCATATTTTGTCAGTCGTCCATTTACAGAATTTGCTTATAACATGTTGCGTCAGTTTATAAGAAACGGCAGATTTAAAATTTGCAGTTCTTCCTCAAAATGTTAAGGGGATGGTTTTTGATCACATTCAGAAATGAGGTCGCTACTGTCCGTCCAACTAAAGAACAACCACTGCCTTCGTCCACAACAATTGGGACAGCGGTTTTCTTTCAGTCGGGAAAACTATAGGAAAGTTACAAGGTAAGGATGTCGTTCACATTGTTGGAGATTCTCTGGTGAATATTTGATAGTTACTGTGGCTGCCAATGACCACGGTCAACTGTATTTGGTCCGTTTAATGGGGTACTGTAGGAGTCCGAACTCTGAAGCAGTTAGAAAATATATATATGTAGAATGAAAATATTACAGAACAAAAATACAAAAATTTCAAAACAAGTGAAAACTGGAACAGGTTGCCGTCATCAGGAGAGCATCAACCTGTGGGAGTGGCCTTTTTAGTACCAATAAAACGACAAGGCAAGCCAAAATTATCGGTTGGTCATGCTCCCTAGGCCACAAAACCAAATTCTAATAAGTACAAAAATTCCAAGAATCAAATTTATAAAACTAAAAAAAGAATTAAAAGCTTACCCGCAGAACAAAACCCGCCATGACAAAAGGTCAAACAAGACTGAACAGAGAACCCACAAGAACCCAAATATATACACTAATGAAAAAGGTCACGGTTAATCAACTACCTGGTAAGCCAAAAAATGTGTGAATTGACAAGATGCAAAACTGTGTGTGTAGATAAGATCTTCAGCTATGGATGACTGCGGTGGGTGCAAGCGTTGTGGAGCATATAAGTTCTCCTAAAATTGCCGGGTGGAAAGTGAAGCATGGTATGGCGATTGTCGTGGTAGAACCATGCGTTTCTCCAGTTCTGAAGTCTTTTCCGTTTTACTTTTTGACGTAGACGTTTAAAAACACTCTCATAGAAAGTTACGTTAACAGTAAAACTTTTGGAAGGAATCCTGTGGAAACAAGACCTTGCTTGTCTGTCTCTGTTCCTGGTGTGAATATTTCCTCCAAATGTCCTCATTTGGTAGTATTTCTTCCGTAACTAAATCTGTTTCAAAAAGCAGGTATCTTTATCTTTTGATGTATAAAATAGCTTTCTAAACAACTTTTCTCATTACGTAAATCAATAGTTTGTTCAGCATCTGCAGGAGTGCACACATCTACTTTAAAACTTATTGATGCTGTGTAGCTAAAAGCTGTTAACTTCAGTAATAAACCTGAATCGTCTGTAACCAAACTTCATTCATTTGTATTACATCGAAACTTGGCAATTCCATTCAGCTTACTGTTGAAGATGGAATTCTGACTAATTACAGACAATGTGATGAAGAAACATCACGCATTTTTCGAAGCGAAGAAGGAATAATTATTAATTCCAACCGATGTCTGGAAGGAACATCACACATTTTTCGAAGAACCTAATGACCAGTAGATGAATTTTTACGTTCGGGCGCCAATGTGAAAATATCCAAATTCGCCGGTGGCAGGGATCGAACTACATTCTTTTGCTCCGGAGCCGAATATTTTCCCAATCAAGCTACACAGATGAAATTTGTCACTGCAACCTTGCCATCTTGAACTCGTCAGCTCTGTAATATTGTACGTCACAGAGGGAGACATGGGCTTTGTGTTCCTTGTATCTGGGTACGGAGAGAGTTGGTGCCGCGGCAATGTAGATGTATATCTTATTTTTGTAAATATCGCTATTTCTAAGAGTCCGATTTAAAAAATTCCTTCTTTGTTGGATAGCGTTTCCGGTGCGAATGTTTTTCATATAATTTCAAAACTTTCAAGTAATTCATAGACTTTCCATTAGGGGGCGTTAGGTAAATTGCGTTTTACCCGATATTTCTGCTTTTAAAACTCCGATTTGAAAACTTCTCCCTGTATCGCATGCAGCTTCTGATGGGAAATGTTTTTCATAAAATTCATAATATTTTGTAAAGAATGGTTTAGCCACCTGGGATTTCTGCTTCTGATGCATTTGAAGCAAAATCTGAGCTCCTGAAAACTCGACTGAAAAAATTATTTCCTGGGTCAATACCGCTCACATCGGAAAACCTTTTGGGAATACTTTCTTTATTAAAATAATGCATGTTTTTCCCTCTAGGGAGCGTAGATGCATATATTTTATTTTTCGATATCTCTGCTGCTAAGAGTCCGATTTGAAAAATTCTTTCTTTGCTGGAGGGAGTTTCAGCTGCGAAATGTTTCTCATATAAATTCAAATTTTTCTTAACGCACAAGTCTGCAACCAGGGTGCGTAAGTTGACTATACCGTTTACAGAAATATCTGCGGGATTGAAAAAAAAAATTCTTTCTGTGGTCAGATACTATTGTTTTCCATACCGGTTCCATTGACTTTGAACAGCTTTGATAGATGTCGGTAAACACTATAATTCGTGCATAAATACTAGTATATTTTGGCTTATAATACACGTTGCTGTAATGACTATTATCCTTGTGTTTTACCTGAACCCTGGAGCAATCAGATTAGGGAGGACAGCACAATCGCTACTGTTTCTATTGAGTAATTTTCGTTGGCTAATTATGCTTTTTCGACTGTCTTGTTATCTGGTATATCATGTGACACTGACATTACCTTTCCCATGATGCATCTGCTCCACGTATTTAAGACCAGCATGTAACCACATGGTGGAAATTAGATCTGATGAAGGGGTCGCTGTGACACCGAAAGTGCTATGTTTTTTAACCTGTACATAGATTTCGTTTTTTAGCTGAATAAATATCATCGTGCAACAAGACGAATTCGGATTCAAAAGAAGTGCTCGTTACACCCGAAAATTCGGTGCCATCTTTCTTGTTTACAGTTTACTTGTATTCGGTGCCATCTTTCTTTTTTACAGTTTACTTGTATTCGGTGTCATCTTTCTTGTTTACAGTTTACTTGTATTCGGTGTCATCTTTCTTGTTTACAGTTTACTTGTATTCGGTGTCATCTTTCTTGTTTACAGTTTACTTGTATTCGGTGTCATCTTTTTTGTTTACAGTTTACTTGTATTCGGTGTCATCTTTCTTGTTTACAGTTTACTTGTATTCGGTGTCACCTTTCTTGTTTACAGTTTACTTGTATTCGGTGTCATCTTTCTTGTTTACAGTTTACTTGTATTCGGTGTCATCTTTCTTGTTTACTCCAAATTTGGTATAGATGACTGCTTAAAGCTCCATTGAGTTGCTCACAGTGGTTGCTAAACCCCCAAATAGAAACGAAGTTGAGTAAAATGCATATCTATATAGTTATCTCTTTACCATCAATTCTTCACAGAGAAAAAAAAATGCATAAAAACAAAATATACTTTTCCTTATTTGCAGTAATGGGGAAAAGGGTGCGTATTAGTTCAGATTATCTCTGTAGAATTCTAAACCATAACAGATGTGAACCGTTTATTTTTGTCTCGTTTGTCTTCCACTCGTTCGTTCGCGGTTTCGAACAATAAAAGCAAAAAATAAATAGACTTCTCGTTATTTACATTTTAATTTGCACATTTTGGAGGAGGACGTTTATTAGTTCAGATAACCATCTCAGAATTCGTAAACGAACCACGACACGCTTTCGGTTTTGTATCTTTTGTCTTCCTTTCTTACCTGTTCGTCGTCACAGACCGTAAATATTTCATCCTTTGACCCGCAAACGCCGTGTTTTCCTACATTTCAATAAGGAAGACTCATCTTATTCTGGGTAATATCCATCATTTATATTAATGTTTTACCGCTCACTTGGTCTCATTGTCTCTTCAACAGTGCTCTGTTTCCTGGAATTATGCTGCTCCACGGTTGCGGTCATGCATCGATTTCCTCAACTACTGCGCTCTCTTGTTGAGTGATGAGCCTCACAATCTCATTAAAACATTTGAATGACGCAGCTGTATCTTTTACCTGGCAGTTTGACCGAACACGCAGTGCTGCATTTGCAATAAAATATAGCTTCTCTCGGATTCCAAAATTCCGTTGATTATGCGCTTATTATTCTTGTCCTCGTCTCTCATCGTCCGAGAATCACGCGGAGTTCCTCATAATGCACGTATTCCAAAATGGAAATTAATTACGCAAATTTCTAGCGGGATTTAAGAACAAATTTTCGCCTAACAGCAAAATTGCAAGCTATTTCTTTAAACAGGAAGAATTTGCAAAACTGGCGGAGTGGTCTAAATTACGATTGCGCAACCTTTGGGACGGAACCAGTGATGTATTCGGGCATCTTCTCGGGGGAGCTTAGCCCACCCTGAAAATCCACGAACCCCCCACACGTTTTCGTCTATAGCGGAATAACTGAGAAATTAATTAAAAAAACTTAAAGAAATTAGGGAAAATACTATAATAATAAAAAAACAACAACACATGGACTTCAATTTGAAATTTGTATCATCCTTCAATGAAATATTAAACATTAGTCACGGGAGGGGCAATTTTTCAAGCACTGACAACTCGGTCTACTTCTGTAATGAAAATCTAATCCCACAGAATAAATACAGTATGTTTGTACTGCAATACATCATAATATTTTGAAAGCTGGCATTCAGCTTTATTTCAGTCCTTTGGATGCCGATTTTTTATGTATACGGTTAATCCTCTGGATAGCTAACGTGACATTAGTACTTCCAATACAACAAAATATTTGCTACTAATTTTTAACAATAGCAAATTATTAGAAATTGTTTCAATACAAAGGTTTTTTCCCTGGCCGTGGGTGGTTCACACTCTCTAACAACAACAACATCAAAAATCGAGGCATCTCAAACTGGCATCTAAACAGTTACTTAGTTTTTGATTTTTCTTACTACCATGTGGTAATCTAAATAATCTAGAGCGGCTGAAACCAAATGGTAGGGGAATGGTTTGCACCATACGTTTTCAGGTAACACTGTGATGATTTCTTAATAATCAGAAAGAGGCTTATAGTTAGGCAAAACCATTTTTACCACTCCTAAAGTCTTAGGGGGAAGGGGGATTTTCTCCGGCACAGCGTTATCTTACTAGCATCTTCAATATTTTACACCACTCCATGGTGAAATCCGTGGTGCATTACTAATTAATGCAAAAATATAACATTTTTATATTTTTAATCACTTATGCATGTAGATTACTTGGAATTTGCATTTGCGATATATGAACATAAGAAAATATTTATACTCTATTTAAAATTTATGTATATATATATATATATATATATATTAATGTATATACAGTGAGGTAAGGAGAAAAGGAGATGATCTCATTGAACTGAAAAGTGGACATCTCTTCTACTATCGTGGGACAGATACTGGCAGAACTAGTGGTGTTGGATTTATAATAAACAAGAAACTGAAGGATAAAGTTGTAAAAGTTGAAAGTTCCTCTCACAGAGCTGCACGACTCGTTATCCAACTCTCGAGAAGATACCAGGCTCAGATTATTCAAACTTATGCACCCACCACAGGTCATCCTGAAGAAGAAATTGAAGAATTTTATGAGGAAATTCGTGATCTAAATAATAAAGGTAAGCAGCACTTGAAGATAATTATGGGAGATTTCAATGCAAAAATAGGGCAACGGCAACAGAATGAAACTTCAGTAGGTAAATTCGGTCACGGCAACAGAAACCAGCGTGGAAATACTCTCGTAGAGTTTGCAGAGGCAGAAGGGTTTTTCATCTTGAACTCCTTTTTCAAGAAAAAGCCACACAGGAAATGGACATGGAGACATCCAAATGGGACGACAAGTGAAATTGATTTTATTATGTGTAACAAAAAATTCGTCATAGAAGACTGCAGTGTGCTAAACAAGTTCAACACAGGTAGTGACCATAGATTGGTGAGATGTAAGATGCGCCTCAACACTAAACTCGAACGTAGCAAGCTCATAAGACAAACAAAATGTATTGACATAACCAACCTTAAAAAACACCATAATACCTTCAAATTGGAACTGAAGAACAGATTCTCTGCTTTAGAAGGCCTAACATCGGAAGAAGTGGATATTTATGAAGTTAACAGAAAAGTAACCAAAGCTCTTATGGAAACAGCAACAAAAATTAGCTGGGTCTAAGAACAAATTGCATGTGAACAAATTATCAGGAAAAACCAAAATGTTGATGCAAAAAAGAAGAGTGATGAGGACAACTAAAGAAGATGTGACTTCCAAAGTGGAATATATAGAGCTATGCAAGACAGTACGAAAAAGTATCACTGAAGACGTAAGGAAAATTCAACTGTGAACTAGTAAGGAAAGCAATTGAAAACAACCAAAGCCTAAAGATAGCAAAGGGACATCTCAGTAAGGGGAAAAAACAGATTATGGCACTGAGAAAAGAAGATGGTTCTGTAACAAGAAATAGAGGCGAAATTTTGACAAGAGTGAAAGATTTCTACTCCAAATTATATGAAAGGGATGATACATGTACTCCAGACATCATGAAAGGTACCAGTACCAGAGTTCCTCCAGTCCTTCCAGCAGAAGTTACACATGCAATCAAGAACATGAGAACATGAAGCGGGGAAAAGCTCCAGGAGAAGATGGAATTACTGTAGACATCATACAAGAAGCAAGTGAAGAAATCGAAACAGTACTCGCCCAAATTTTCACTCGATGTCTTAATGAAGGGAAAATTCCTGAGGATTGGAACAACGCTACAATGATCTTGCTACATAAAAAAGGTGACATTGAGGATCTCAGGAACTACAGACCTATCAGCCTCCTATCAGTGGTTTATAAAATCTTCACTAAAGTTCTTTCACACCGCTTGAAGGTGACACTGGACATGGCTCAACCGAGAGAACAAGCTGGATTCAGGAGTGGCTACAGCACAATAGATCATATCCACGTACTGAGAGAACTAATTGAAAGAGCGAGGGAATATGAACTTCCATTGTGCATGGCTTTTATCGATTATGAAAAAGCCTTTGATTCGGTGAAACCATCAGCAGTTGCAATTGCTCTGAAATCCTGCGGTATTGAAGATGCATGCATTAATATTATTAATAACATCTATGAAAATGCAAGTGCAGAGATTCGGCTGTTTGAAAATACAACACACATAAAAATTGGAAAAGGAGTGAGACAAGGTGACACTATATCTCCGAAGCTCTTTAATGCCACATTGGAAAATGTCTTTCAATCACTGAACTGGGAAAACAAAGGGATAAAGATTAATGGAGATTATCTAACCCACCTTCGTTTTGCTGATGACATAGTCATTTTTGCAACTACCCCATCAGAGCTACAGAGTATGATCCAGGAACTTGCTGACAAGAGTAAAGAAGTGGGATTAAAAATGAACTTTCAGAAGACAAAAGTGATGTACAATGCTTTTACAAGAAATGAAGATTTGTCGATTGATGGAGAAAAGCTGGAGATAACAGACACGTACGTTTATCTTGGACAGCAGATATCAAGTGAGGGTCACATTGGTGAAGAAATTAATCGGCGTACAAAACTTGCCTGGAGAGCTTTTGGAAGAAACAGCATAATTTTCAAGAGCAATATGCCATTATGTCTTAAAAGAAAAGTGTTTGATCAATGCATCCTTCCAGTGCTTACGTATGGTGCAGAGACGTGGACCTTAGCTAAAAGAGACATACAAAGGCTGCAGAGAACTCAAAGAAGCATGGAGAGGTGCATGCTTGGTGTAACCAGGAGAGATAAGAAGAGGAACACGTGGATCCGAAAAATGACAGGAGTGGAAGACATCATCATCAGAGTTAAATCCCTGAAATGGCAATGGGCTGGACATACTGCCAGAAGAACAGACCATCGATGGACAGCCGAAATTTTAGATTGGATTCCAAGGGACAGGAAAAGACCCAGAAGAAGACCACATGGGAGATGGGTGGATGAAATTCGAAAGTATGCGGGAGTGACATGGAGGAGACTGGCACAAGACAGACCGTTGTGGATGAAACTTGGGGAGACCTTCGTCCAGCAGTGGATTGATAATGGTTGACAATGATGATGATGATGATGATGATATACAGTATATATACAAATAAGAAAATTGTGATTATATGTATGTAATCATTCAACAAGTTTCAGCCCCTCAAAATTTGTAATTGCCCCCCCCCCCCCCCCGGAAAAAACTCTTTGAATGCAACACTGGTCGGGACCCTTTTTGGGCTTGCGAGAGTTTATTAACGGGTCGCCCTTTCTCTCACTTTTTTCTCTTTTTTTATATAAAATAGAGTGGATACCGAAAGAATACGATTAGGATTAGATAATATGCCAGCTTTGTAATCCTGAGCTGTCTCAAATACTCTCGCGGACTGTCTCGGTGGAGAGGTGACGTGCGCGTGCATCAGCAAAAAAGTTGCTACTAGAAGAAGTAGCAACTTTCTATGAGTAGTTGCTACTTCTTCTAGTAGTAACTTCTATTGAAGTAGCAACTTCTATGAGAAGTTGCTACTTCTTCTAGTAGTAACTTTTACTCTCACCGCATGCTTTCCATGTTTGTCGCAGTTTCTTCAAGAGAATGACAGTGAAGTTGGACCAATTAAAACTATTGTTGCTGAACATTTGTTAAAGCTGAAGTTCAACATCAAAACCCAGTTTCTTCTGCTTCCTGATGAAGATATTTGCTGGGTTCGAGATCCATTTTCATTTTACATTGATTCGTCCCCAAGACTAACTCCGAAAGAAAAGGAGGGCTTAATTGAGCTATCTACAAATGAAACTCTACGAATCAAGTTTAGAACATCGACATTGACTGAATTTTGGCTATCCATGCAGAATGAACATCCATAAAAAATAGAATGGAAAACTGAGTGTGAAATAGAGTGGAACTCTTAGAGTTTCACAAATAATAAGTGAAAAGAGCTTTGCAATATTTACTTCCTTTTGCGTCAACATACTTATCAGAAACTGCTTTTTCTGCACTCACCACCATCAAGATCAAACACCGATCTAAAAAAGAAGTTGAAGATGATCTCAGAGTGGCGATCTCAAATATAAAACCAAGAATAAGAAGCGGAATTCCCAAGGTTCAAGCTCAAATTTCATATTAGAACTGTCAAATAAAGGTTGTGTAGTTTTTTTCCTCCCACTAATTGTGTTTATTTTTCGTTTCAATATTTCCTACATATTATTTCTAGTTAGATGAAATATTTTGAAATATTTAATTAATAAATGCTGCTCATATTGGTGAATATAAAAGAAATGTCTTTTAAAAATGCACATATAATTATAATTTTTTACCCCTTGTTTTCTTTACATGGTGACATAGGGTCTCCATAATAAAATAATTCTTCAGTGGGGTCGCAACCATAAAAAGGTTCCGCATCACTGGTTTAGGCGATGGCTTAACACCACTCGTCCGAGAAGGGTCCGGTTTTGAATCCCGATGAGGCATGGATGTTGTGTTTGTCTTACAACACTGGTTCTCTCCCTTCTTTGGAACCAGTGGCCCTAAATTAGGGATAGGCGACTGCTTATAGCCCATTGAGTTGCTCACGGAGGTCATTAAACCTACCAATAAAAAAATATTTGTAGCAACTTATGCATGAGTCTAAAAGAATTACTAGCAGCGTATGCATGAATCTAAAAAAATTCGTAGAAGCTTATGCATGAGTCTAAAAAAATTAGTAGCACCTTATGCATGAGTACCGTATTTTTCGGTATTATGAGACTTTCTTCTTCTGAAGTCCGGGCATCGACTTATTCGCAACATAGACTTCATTATACATATACGGATTGTGCCTTAAATTCAGTTGTGATCCGAACACATGAAACGTAAAACTACGTTTGTTTCGAAAGCGTACGAAATGTAATATTCCGACACTATAAACTGAGATACCAGAGATGTCACCCAACGCTCGCCTCTAGGATCAACTGCTCATGACCGAGGGCCGCGGGTGGCCGAGTGGGCAACGTTCGGGACTGCCACGGGAAGGGCCTCAGGTTCTATCCCAGGCAGGTACGAACGCTCGATCCACTAAATACCCGCCGTGCGTTGGATGGGCACGTTAAGCCGTCGGACCCCGGGTACTGGCCCCCAGGTAATAAATAAGGGCGTCTTCCTCCCCTTTTCTACTTCGCTTCTGTGTCACTTTCCTATCGGGCGCTCTAGCCCTAGTTTCCTATTTCTAAGGGTTGTTTAAGACCTGGGGTCAAACACTCCCTTCCTAAAATCCTCTACACATGACCGATCAATGAGAGCCCATCTGCTTGATGTTTGTACATGATTAATCGCACGTGATGTTGATAACACGTGGTACTTCGTTATCGCTCCGGAAATGTAGAACGGTTAGTGTTCTTTTTTTTTGGTTGGAGGTTTAACGACCACCGTGAACAACTCAATGGGCTATAAGCAGTCGCCCGTCCCTAATTTAGGGTCACTGGTTCCAGGGAAGGGAGAGAGCCAGTGCCGTAAGACAAGCACAACATCCATGCCTCACCGGGATTCGAACCTAGACCCCTTTCGGACGAATAACCAGAGGCCATCGCTTAGACCACTGCGCCACCGGGGCGGCGGTTTGTGTTAATAAAACAGAATTAATTCAGTGTACTTTTAGAATAACTTCCAAGGTATGAAATGAATCACCTTGACTTTTTTTGTTTTTGTTTTGACGTAGAACTACGTCTAACTCCGCGGATAGTATGGGGCGACTTACGGCCGAGCGACTGTGAAAAAAAAATAGGTCCCAATTGAAATCATTATAGCGTTAAAAATACGTGCCGCACTCTAATCGTGTTGGCATATTCGTGAACAGCATGCAGTCAAATTCGCGTACTACGCAATGCACTGTGCGCGCGATGCTCCCCTAGCTGTGCGAGGGAAGATGATGCAATATTTCTGGGTGTGCCGCCGCGTTTGACTCAGTCTATCTCGGCAAATGTGAGCGGAACACGACTGCGCATGGTATCGTTTTAAAGCGCTCGACGAGATCTATTCAAATATACGAAGAACATTTCGCAGTGGTTTGAACTGAACATCTAAAAAATTGTTTTCTTGTGAACCGGTGAGCACTTTTGACAATATCGCGGCTTATCTGGACAACCGTGAGTGCAAAACGACTGTGCGTGATATCGTTTTAAAGCTCTCGACGAAATCTATTCGAATATATAAAGAACGTATCGCAGTGGTTTAAACTTTAGTATTTTAAAAATTGTTTTCGTGTGAACGGGTTAACATTTTCGACAATGCCGCGGAATTCGTAGAATGAACGCAAGCAAAAGTGGAGAAAATCAAAATGTGAGGCAAAAGCAAGTGCTATGGAATATAAGAAGCCCAAGAAGACAGAGCACCACGTTGGGTAATTCGTGTATCGATCTGCTTTGTGTTCGCACAGTATCCAGCGCTATTTGTTAAAATTATGTAAGCTACTTTTTGTATCATAGACCTGTGTTGGCTATAACAAATTAAATAAACGCTGTGAAACCATATTCGACTAGCTCATTTCAACTCTCCGGTCTGCAAGTCGTAGTCCTACGTTCCAAACTGACGGCTCAACTACCAGTATTTTTTTCTATTGTTTAGGGATTTAGCGACCACTGTGAGAAACTCGATGGGCTATCAGCCGTCGATCATCCCTAATTTAGGGTCAGTGGTTCCAGGAAAGGGTGATAGCCTCAGTGCTTTAAGAAAAACACGACATCCATGCTTCAGCGCGATTCGAACACATACCCTTCTCGGTCAAATGGTCAGAAGCCAGCGTTTATACCACTGCGCCACTGGGCGATCACCTTGACTTACGTGTATCCCACTTAATTTTCTTTTATGGCACGTTATCCAGGGAAAACACATCTTCGGCCCTGACACTTAGCCTGAAAACACATCTTAGGCTCTGCTGACACTTAGCCTGAAAACACATCTTGGCTTCTAATGAAATCAAATAATATGTTGTTCAATCCAACATACAGTCTATAAGTTCAATCCAACATACAGCCCATACAATCCAACATATCTCCCTATGCTTTTAACTTATCTTGAACATACAAAATTTCTCTCACTATTTAATCACTCGTGAATTCATTTACAAATACTAGCATAAAGAATCAACTAAGAAAGACTGCCTAAGATTCGTATATGAAAACATAAAAACATTGCCTTAAAATCGTCTGCGAAAACACAGAAGCGTTGCCCCCTTTCACTTAGAGGTAGCTTTCCTTGATATGCTGTCAGATGTTGCCAACTTCAAATTCATCGAGAGGAAATCTGTCGCGTTAAGTCAGAAAAATATTTAACGAGAAGAAGCCAAATTTACATAAAAACCCAGCAACTCAAAAGTAAGGTAAATTTATACGTTACAATGTACACTGGTCACAAAAGATTAGGGATACTGCATGTAATAAAGGATAAATGCTCCTGACTCAAGTAAACGCACTGAAAGAGCATCAGTGAGGCGACGTAAGACAAACGATGAAGAGTGCGTGCACAAAAATAATTTATCATGAGATTTCTGCACACAACAAAGTAGCACTGCAGTAGAGACAAAATGGTAAATTCGGAGAATGTCCATTTTCTGGATTTCAGTATCCGGTAATACTATCTCTGTGTCGAAGAATGTCTTGACACCTACGACGTATACTTGCAATGACAGTATTAATGAGTGTAGCTACCCACACTGATAACCGATCTCTAGCAGTCGCTAAATTTGCATATCACAGCGTTTTCTTTCGAAACAGCAAGGTCCTAAACTTTTTGTGACCAATATATGTGTATTGTCTCTTCAAATTATTTGTGGAGGATACTATATCTCATTGTATATTTTCACAACATAGTTTAAATTAATTATGAGTAACGGATTAAATTCTTTATCAGTTTGAAATTTTTTCCCGCGTTGCTATTGTAGAAGGTAGTTTAACATTGACTTTGCATGTTTAGAATTTACCATGACTTTTGCTACATCAATTTAAAGAAACTGGCTCTTTTGTATTACATTTTGTGCAAGAATAACATCTTCGTATACCTTTAACAGTTCATTAGTAACGTGAGCAGGCGTTTTTTGGAACCATCTTTGCTTAATTAAAACTTCCTTGGTTCTTTCAACGAATTAAGAGCTTTTTTAACGGTGTTTGAGAGGAACGCCTTGAAAGCCCTGTTCATCAGAGCATTTCAGTAGGTCTTTGTACTCGCTTCCTGTTCAGGAAAGCGCATCTTTTTTGTCTAATTTAAGTTCCAAAGCAGTCCAAAATGCCACTTAATAAAAGGGATACAAATTAGGACGCGGAAGGCGTAAGACTGAAAGAGAAAAAAAAAAAAACAGGCTAATTACTACCGGAAACGCATTTGATCTCTGTCGACATCACTGCGACTGTTGTAGTTCGTAGGGTTGAATTCGAGAGGAGGAGAAGAGATTAAAAAAAACGCATAAATGAGAATAAAAACTTCGCCATTAATCTTTAATTAAGCAAAACACTGCAAACACAGGCATTCTGCTTCGAGGTAAGCCTGTGCTTGTTTATGCATGGAAATTTTTAAACGGTACCAAACAAACAAACAACACGTGTGTAATTTCTGCAAAGAAAAAAAAATTATAATAATACATCAAAGAAAAGGCATAAAGAAAGTATTATGTGAGCGATGTTCTACTGATTAATATTAGATACAATAATGCTGACAGTAAAAAGGCTCAATGTTGTACTTTTACTTCCACAGAACATTAGTGTTTTACTGTCTGAAAAAATTTTTCATCTTCCTTTAGCTGTTGACATTCATTTGGAGAATTCAAGAATATTAACACACTTTTTGTTGATCACTGCTTTACAGGTGTTCAGCTTCAAAAGGACAATCCAGAAACAGATTTTATTACCGTTCATTTGATGAATTCAGCAGAAGTCTGATGAAAGATTTACCCAGAAATTTGTTGATTGTTACTGTTCAACTGTAGAAAGACTTTCCTCAGAAACTAAGTGCCTTCTTTCCAGCAATAGTTATCTGCTTTTGAAGATGACAATCCGATTTTTGGAGTAAATGTGACTAGGATGGTAAGTCAAATAATATCCGAAAACTTGAAAATTTTGATCGTCCTGAAGCGGGACTCGAACTTACGTCACCCAGATAGCGTCCGGGTATGCTAACCACTACACCACCCAGAACGACCAAGTCTAAAGTTTCCGATTAATTCGAATATAACCATCACAGGATCAAGTTTTCGGCTATTATCTGACTTACCATCCTTGTCACATTTACACCAAAAATCGAATTGTCATCTTCAAAATTTGTATTACATGGTGCAATTCCGTACTTCTTTCATGATTTATCTGCTTCTCCGGGCAAACACGGGATAAGATTCTTAACCTCCAGATTCGCTAAACATGAATGCCGGTTGCTTCGACTAGCGAATTCTGTGATGGTTATATTCAAATTAATCGGAAGCTTGAGACTTGGTCGTTCTAGGTGGTGTAGTGGTTAGCATACCCGGGCGCTATCTGAGAGACGCGGATTCGAGTCCCGCTCCAGGACGATGAAAATTTTTAAGTTTTCGAATATTATCTGACTTTTCAAGTTTTAAAATTTTCAAGTTTTCGAATATTATCTGACATCCTTCTCACATTTACACCAAAAATCGGATTGTCGTCTTCAAAATTTGTATTATATGGTGTAATCCTGTATTTCTTTCATGAGTTATTTGCTTTGTTGAAATTCAAACATTGAATCATGGAAGATGTGCAGAATTCTTGTTAATTATTCGTTCACAGTATGTTCATCTTCAAACAAACAGTTCGCAGATATGTCTTTCGGAACGATTTTTTTTATGCTATGCATCTTTCCCGATTGTATAAAGGTAAATGCCAAGTATTTCGATGTAACAAAAATGGACAACGGCGTGTCATTGTCAAAACCATTCCTGAAATGTGATTGTGCCGGCCGCATATTGCCTCATGAAGTGACGCAAGAATAGTGGCAGCTCGTTGGGTAAAATTATGATGGGGCGAAGACCCAGCTCGTAACATATAGCCTACATGTGTTATCAGAGACAAGAACGTATAGAAGAGATAAAAAAAAAACAAAATTTTGTAATGAAGCGATTTGATGTTTATACACTATATTGCCAAAAGTCACCTGACAACCCTTCAAAAGCAAATGAACGGATCCGCTGTGTTGTTAAGATGCGTTATACAGCTGCAAACGGTATAAAAGCAAGCCTGCAGCTGACCGCGATCATATCGCACTGTGAGGTTGGTGAAAATGTCACAGCGGGAAAGAACCGACTTTGAGAAAGGAAAGATTGTTGGGTGTTATATTAGTGGGTTGTCCATAAGAGAAAACCAGAGGCGTTTAAAAATACCCATGTCAACTGTTTTGGATGTACTGAATAAGTGGAAGACACATGGCGTGCCTGAAGATAGCAAAACGTAACGACAGACCAAAGAAAATCAGTGATAGAGGACGTCGAAGCCTCAGGAGAGTCGTTACAAGCTAATAGACGGGGTACTTCACAAGACATCAGTGTACAGGTGAGTAAAAATGCTGGAACCTCGGTATGTACACGTACCATTCGCAGGGAACTACATTTCATGGGTTACCGTGGTCGTGCTGATGCTCATAAGGCTTTCATCTCCACTTGGAATGCTACTCGTCGTTTAACATGGTGTAAAGAACATTTATCGTGGACCGTAGATCAGTGGAAACGGGTCCTATGGACTCATGAATCCAGATACACGATCCATCAGTCTGATGGCCGTGTGTGGGTATGGCGGCAGGCGGGGAAACGCTATTTACCACAGTGTACTGTTCCTAAGGTCAAATTCGGACCTGACAGTGTACTCGTGTGGGGGTGTTTTTCGTGCTATGGTCCCGACTCATTGGTTATCGTGGACAAACATGTTAACCACCACGTCTACCTCGGTATTCTGGACAATTATGCCCTACCAACTCTGCGGCAATAATATGAAACCGAGCCTTGTTGGTTCCAGCAGGATAATGCACCGAGCCTTGTTGGTTCCAGCAGGATAATGCACCGAGCCTTGTTGGTTCCAGCAGGATAATGCACCGAGCCTTGTTGGTTCCAGCAGGATAATGCACCGAGCCTTGTTGGTTCCAGCAGGATAATGCACCGAGCCTTGTTGGTTCCAGCAGGATAATGCACCGAGCCATTAAGCAAGGACTGTTAAGGTATGGTTTGACGATAATTCCGTATGGTGTGTGGACTGGCCTGCACAGAGCCCTGATTTTAATCCCATAGAGCACCTATGAATTAGAGCTCCGCATAAGAAGTTTGGAACCAAGGCCTACTACTGAGCAACAGTTAGCGGCAGCATTATGTACTGAATGGAAACGCACACCTATCGCTGTGTTCCAAAAATTTGTCGAAAGCATGACTCGAAGGGTCAGTGCATGCATTAAGACCACAAGTGGACCAACACCGTACTAATGTATGTCAATAAATGCTATGTTGTGTTTCTCTTCTAGGTGTCCGGTGACTTTTGTCAAAATAGTGTATATACTAAAGAATCTTTATATATTATACGACTGCAATTGAACAAAATTATAGGAAGACATGAAGCATGGTGGAGGGGAAGACTTGAATAATTTCAAACGATTTCAGAGGGGGAAACGCATATTTCATAAAAAAAAACAGTAGGGGGGGGGATGGTTCACCTGTTTTCTATTATGTTGTCCCTTCGGGTCGGAAACGCACATTTTGTGCTCAATTTCGTCACCTAGCGATAGTTAATGAGTGGTCATTGCGTCACGCGCAACACCAATCGAACGTTCGCGTCTCAAAAACTTGAAAGTAAATAATTCTAATAAAAAAGTACTTTCTCACAAAGTGTGTCAGGAGTCCAGAATAAAAATCATAGGTCTGTCGGCGAAGATGCAGCGTGTATGTAACACGGGTGGTCAGAAATTTAAGCTCGGGCCTATGGTAAAGATATGCAGGAGAAGTCAAGCTGGAAGTACATTTCTGTATATCTTGTAAAAAACATATCAAATAACTGAAGCGTGGAAGAAATCAGACCAGATTATCACCGGTGAGAATTTGTTTCTTCCCCTACAGAATGCATTCAGTTTATTTTTTATGATAACGCTCAATTCTAAAAATAACAACTTTTTCTTGTTACATATAAAATCTTAATTTATTAGTAAATTAATAATCAAATGGAAAATTTCAGAGCATTTCTCATTTAACTACTAGCTACTATCGAAGATACACGTTCCATAATGTCAATATAGAAATAGGAAGTACACTGTACTCTTGATGAAAAATCTTTGTGAGCACGTAGTAGCAACGTACGTACTCGCATCGCTCACTGAGGCGAAATGCGTTGTCGCCTCAAAAAGCGACCTCGCCAGAGGCATCAGCTTAGGTCTGTTCACTCCCATTGGATTGCATCCTCCAATAGAAACAAAGATGCCAGCAGATTTTAAACGTCTTGGACTGTCGCCTCAGGGCCTCGCTGGAAGTCATGATCTGGGAACAATCTTAGCTTTTACCATGTACGCCCGGTTTGCTGCGTTCACCTCTCATGCGCTCAAGACATGCTCATTTCAACCTCAGTAAAAGCAGTATTCAAACTTTATAAGATTAATGCTCACAAATCAAGGATTCCTTTTCCGGTTGAATCTTTTTTAAGCAAATTCACGAATCAGAATAAGAATTTCAATGTTTCGTTTAGTTGTACAATTAAAGGCGCAATATGCATTATTTTGAACACCTCCTACTTTTGACGTCAACAGCGCGTAGCCAATGAAAGAAGGCACGTGTCGCTAGCTGGCTTGGAGAGTATATAAGGTGTGCTGTAGGCATACGGAAAACATATCACTCGTTGCTGTCATGGATAAAAGAAGTGATTTATCAGATTTGCAAAAAGGGATGCTTATCGGCTTTCGGGCCAAGGGTGGCAGTATTTCTGAAACAGTGCAGTTTGTGAACTTTTCGCGTACTGCTGTGGTTAAAGTGTATCGGGATTGGAGAAATGGCACCGTTGCGAATAAGCGACGTGGAAACAGCGGAGCACCACGTGGCACTGATGTGAGAGGTGAACGTCGGCTACGAAGGTGCGTGACAGCCGGTTGACACGCTACAGTGGAGCAACTTACTGCCCAAATGAAGCAGGGGCTACCGGAAGTGTGTCTAAAATGACAATTCAGCGAACCCTGCTGCGTATGACTCTCCGATGCAGGCGGATTGTCACTGCACCTATGCTAACGAAGGTGCATAGGCAGAAAAAGGCTTACATTTGCACGGCAGTATCGGAATTGGATCTCCGCTGATTGGCAAAGGATTGCCTTCTCCGATGAGTCACGTTTTCTGCTTCATCGAACGGATGGACGTTGGCGTATAAGACGAGAAACATCGGAGAACAAACACTCTTCAACCACTGCTGAAAGAGCACAAGCCTGTGGGGGCAGCGTTATGGTCTGGAGAATGATTCTGTGGTAATCCCTGGGTCCACTCATACCTGTGGAAGGCACTATGGACCGAATTAGTTATGAATCCATCCTTGCAGACCACGTACAGCCATACATGCTGTTTGTCTTCCTTGGGGCGGATGCGATCTTCCAGAACAACAATGCGATGTGTCACACAGCTAGAAATATCCGAGAGAGGTTGGAAGAGCACGATGAATACTTCAAAGTACTTCCCTGGTCCCCTAATTCCCGAGACTTAAACCCAATTGAGCATCTGTGGGACTACCTCGATCGTGTTGTTCGCTCTATGGATTCTCAATCACGCACCGTCCAGCAGTTGTCAGATGCACTGCAGTCAGCATGGCTCCACATACCTGTGAAAACCTTTCAGCACCTTACTGAGTCACTCCCAGTCCGTTTAGCTGCTGTCCGCGCTGCATACGGTGGTTACTCTGGATATTAGCTGGTGGTCACAAAAATGTGACTCGACCGTGTATGTTACAGATGTAAACTTTTCCTCATATGAGAAAAATTTCTGGCGATGTGGCGCCTGACTTGCCTCATCTCACAAGCCGCCCATGTGCAAGAATAGTTAATTTCATTGTTACTCAATAACATATGTAACTAAACTACTGCCGAACATTATTTCACCATGTTTTACATAAACGTTACAATATCTCTTTGCTATGTGCGTAAATTACCAGGACCTCATGTTAAATATGATAAAAGCCATTACAAAACTGCATTTTGTTGCTATACATCTTTCCCTTTCCCGACAGTAGACGTCGTAGCGAAATTTGTCTTCCTATCGACCCAACAGAGGGGGTATTTCCTATAAAAGAGAGCTTTAAAATAATGTATTACATGACGGGGTGCAATCTGTAGATATCCCAGACCAGAATACCAATCTCCCTCTCTAACACACTTGCGATTCAGCTCTTCCTTCTATCTTGACATCAGATTTCAGCTTCAGAATGCGCAGATAGACTTCCGTAGTTCAGAACTGATCTATAAACAAAATCTACACAAATTAAACACAATTATATACAAACAGAACAAATGCACAAATAATGGAGCTATGCTCACTTGTAAGGAGTCTTCAAGACTGTAGAAAATGAATGGTCTAAGCGATGGCCTCTGATCATTTGTCCGAAAGGGGTCCGGGTTCGAATTCCGGCGAAGCATGGATGTTGTGTTTGTCTTACGGCACTGGCTCTCACCTTTCCCTGGAACCAGTGGCCCTAAATTAGGGACGGGCGACTGCTTGTAGCCCATTGAGTTTCGCACGGTGGTCGTTAAGGTGGACGTCAAGTAACTTTGCTTCCTATACTTCCAATGGAAAAACTTCTGTACACATTTTCTTCACAATTAATGCGTTCCCAAGGATGAACATTTGAAAATCGATTGAAATAGCTTCATTTTATAACTTGGAATACTTAATATTTTCTACAACATAACCATAATTATGCAATCTAACATTTGTTTGTCTACTGAAGTCATCAAAGTACAGGTCGCGCCATCTTTTTTCTGGTTTGAACACCACTAAAGAGAAAGTTATTGATTTTTAATATATTTATGGTTATGTTTTAGAAAATATTAAGTATTCCAAGTTATAATATGCAGTTATTTTAATTGATGTACAAATTTTCATCCTTGGGAACGCATTGATTGTAAAGAAAATGTGTACGGAAGTTTTTGGATTGGAAGTATAGGAAGCAAAATTACTTGACGTACACCTTAAAACTCCAATCAAAAAAAAAAAAAAAAAAGTTCCATAGTAGTACACGGTTTCTCTAATGATTTCATAATAGCAAATGTTGTCCTTAATGTAAGTTTTAAAAAAAGCAAAAATCAGCGGGTAGTGTATGAAGAGTTCCATAGCAGTAGAACGGTTTTGTTTCGTATTTCGAACCATGGAGTACATGGTGCCCATTTGTGAAAAAATTCTTGACTGGTGTGTTTGTTGACAGCATAACTGTATTCCGTTTTCAAAGCTACATCATATTTCAACGGTGTCTAGGTCGCTTCTAACGTTTGTTTAAATCTGAATAATATATAATAATGATAATAATAAATATTACTTTTGAGAAGCTAAACCGTTGAAATCTTACTATTACCGCCGCCATACTTTAGCAAATATTTACTTTTATGACTCACATATTTCCTTTCATTGGTTTTACGAAAATAACATTCATTAATCTACCTAAGTAGTGTCAGGAATTAGTAAACCTTATTGTTTGTTGTTATGATTTAATTCCACTTAGTATGTACCGCACTGTGGCTCGGTGTGATTGTGAGTGACGCAAATAAATGCAACGTGTTGTACGTAAAGAAATGAATACTCTGGAATCACTCGTTTTATTTCGTAACCCGAAAAACCTAGGCATGCGAAAGATGCATAGCATTAATTATCGACGAAGAGTACCAGAGTACTTTCCTAATTTTTTTCTTTCATTCCTGCTTTGTTGCAATTCAGTCTCAGAATCCTGAAATACTTACACAGCATTTTTTTTCGTCTGCTAATTTAAAAAAGTTGAACTTTAAAAGAACTTTCCGTTGGAAAAAATGGCAAAACAATTCTGCACTAACGCATTATAAAAAGAACACGTTGACGAAAGGACATTATTATGTATTTGTTACTTCAATAATGGAAATGAAAATCAGGAAGTGAGTAATATTAATGAAAATATAATATTTGCTTTAGTAAAGGTTCATATACTGTTGAGATTTCTCAAACAGATTATTCGGTCTCTTATTCAGTTATTTTAATTTAACTCAGTTATTTAATAGGTTCACACGATAAAAGTTTACACAAGGCAGCTAACTGCTAAAACAAAGAAATGTGCTTTATTCCACCGAGCTTCACAAAACGGATTTGTTCACTACCGAAAGGCTTTTGTTAAGTGGAAATATATGCTCATGAACGCATACGAGTCACTCAACATTTTTGACTTCGATGTGTTATGTTCACATACACAAAGATGATAACGACGAGTGCGTTCTGCTAGTCTTTCGCACATCTCATTGAGTTCCTCCATGGCATATATGAGAGTTGCCTGAGGTGTGCGCCCTTTTCTGGCTATGTTGTTGAATATAGCTAGGCGCTGAGAATAAAAAAAGTAGATTCCACAAATAGGTAGTTTCTTACTGCTGGAATCACTTTTCATGACTTTTCATCTGTCTTTTATTCAGAGAATCCTGAGGGGTTTACCAAAAATTAGGTTGAATATTGATAAGGCGCCGCCATGGTGGTGCAGTTGTCTAAGGGCTGGCTTATGACCATTCGTTCGAAAAGGGTCGGGGTTCAAATCCCGTTGAAGCACGGATGTTGTGTTTGTCTTACGGCACTGACTCTCTCCCTTCCCTGGAACCAGTGAACCTAAATTAGGGACGGGCGACTGCTTATAGCCCATTGAGTTGCTCCCGGTGGTCGTTAAACCTTCAATCAAAAAAGAAAAAATGATAAGTTTGCCTTTCTTTCAACCTGTTTGTCTTCTTTCTTGCATTATAAGTTTTTTTATAGAAGGTTTAACGACCACCGTAAGCAACTCAATAGTCTATAAGCAGTCGCCCGTCCCTATTGTCAGGTCACTGGTTCCAGGAAAGGGAGAGAGCCAGTGCCGTAAGACAAACACGACATCCATGCCTAACCGGGATTCGAACTCGGACCCCTTCACGGACTAATGATCATAAGCCAGCGCTTAGACAACTGGCCACCGGGGCGACGATTACAAGTTTGCCTTGCTTGTGCTGTATTTCTTCTTAGCGTTAGAAGTTTGCATTTTTTTTCCTTTCTGTTTTACTTATTTCTTGCGTTATGAGATCATTTTAAAAATATCACATTACAGCCTAAGCATCCTCTGGAACGCCGATATACTCTGTTAAAGGAAGAAATACTTTAACAATTACGGTTTCCATTAAAGAGAAAACATATTTCGTACCTTTTTGGCAGCAGTATTTATGCAAAAGTTAGTGCTATCAGCCCTGGTATACCCTTCTGGCCATCCGCAGGCACCGTATCTTTCAAAAAGCACCTCCAGCATGACTTTCCCTTTGCTGCGATCCTGCCTGAATTTCTTTGATTGCGGCGAAGACGGGGATTTCCATGTTGAAGAAGCACGCTTTTGCTGAATATCAAACAGGTAGCACTACGTTTTATCACCTGTGATGATGTTATCCAAAAACGCAGGATCGTTATCGGCTTTGTCGATTATTTCGCCCGATATCCGCATCCGTTCATCCTTTTTCAAAAACCATGTTTCTCACATCGCAGAAGACAGACGAATAATCACAGCAGCAAACGTCTGCGCGCGCATTCCAATCACTTTCCATGGGCCAAACAAACCATTCTGACTACGGAGGTGAGGGATAGCGGGATGTATTTCAGATACCGTAACTTTAACTACATGCTTGCGTTGTCACTGGTAGGCGCTGTCCCCGAACTTTTAGATGCTACTCCGTATATCATCTTCTACAGCAGCTGTTCACTGAGATCTCTCGAAAATTTCCCCAGAAATTTGTCTTACGTGTATTTTTTCATTCTTGGTGACCAACCGAATGATCTCTGGAGTTTCGTGGCAAAAATTACCCAAGTGGGCAATACGATCAAATGAAGGACAAAGAAATTTCCTTATTGTCCTAACATGCTGTCTAATTTCATTTATCCATCTGTTTTATCCAGATTTTGGGTTTTCAGGTTTCTTATTAAATTTATGTGTTGAGAGTGTGTTAAAAACGATTAGAAAACAAGAAGGCAGAGGGTAAATTTGCGTATGGTGTTCGTATATGTTATTCGTAGTTTCAATTTATGTTTGTCCCTCCTGAAACTAAACTATGGGTGCCTATGATCACAGCTGGCGTAATCCTCAAACTTTTCTGTGTTTAAATTCGACCAAATGTCTGCTGATGCGTGTTTTCCAGTTGCGAGGAACCTTCGTTTGAATGGAATCCAGCTGGTATAATTTACTTGATCGAAAGATCATTTGACCGAAAATCACTTGCGGCCCCGGTGGCGCCGTGGTCTAAGGCGATGGCCTCTGATCATTCGTCCGAAAGGGGTCCGGGTGCGAATCCCGGTGAGGCATGGATGTTGTGTTTGTCTTACGGCACTGGTCTCTCCCTTCCCTGGAACCAGTGACCCTAAATTAGGGATGGGCGACTGCTTACATACAGCCCATTGAGTTGCTCACGGTGGTCGTTAAACCTCCAATCAAAAAAAAATCACTTGATCGAAAGGTACATTTCACCGAAGGGCCACTTGACCGAAAAGTTCATTTCATCGAAAGGTCGGTCATTTCACCTAAAAGTTCATTTCCTCG
Organism: Macrothele yani; assembly: GCA_039090855.1. NCBI lineage: Eukaryota > Metazoa > Arthropoda > Arachnida > Araneae > Macrothelidae > Macrothele > Macrothele yani. The sequence goes on along the minus strand of CM076989.1, from coordinate 31,632,316 downwards.
AAAGGACATTTGATCGAAAAGTTCACTTCACCGAAGGATTATTTTACCTAAAAGTTCATTATATCGAAAGATCATTTCACCGAATAGTCAGTTTATCGAAAACTTAGAATTTTTTTCTTTCAGATCTGTTAGTGTGGTGCGGGTTTTTGAAAAACTAGCTACCTAAATATGATGGGATTTTATAAAAAATGCACTTTTAATTTCTATGAAACATCTCTCCATAAGTAAATTTTTCAAAATGTAAGATTAATTATAAGGCCTAGATCTAGGCGTCTTTATTAAATTTTAATCCTCCGAGCTCATATTCATAAGGGTTACATAGCAAATCAAGTAAATAATGTTCCACTTTTACTCGACCATAAAGCATTAATTTTTTGACCGTAGGCCTAGGTACAGGCCATTTTAACAGATTTTAACCCTACTCATATTCATAGGCATTACATAAAATTTAAACTAAAATATGTTGCACTTTTGCTCAAGCCTAAAACATTCATTTTAAGGTCTTATAGGCCTAGATCTGGGAATTTTTAGCAAATTTTAATCCTGACCCTTCGATGAAATGAATTCACAAGGTTTACAAAGCAAGTCAAATTAATGTTGGATTTTTACCCAGACCTCAAACGTTAATTTTAACGCCTTGGCCTAGATTTGGACCGTTTTAGCAAATTTTAAGCTACAGTGCTCATATTCATATAGGTTATATAACAAGCAAAGCTAATAATTTCATACATTTACTCAGACACAAAAATCAACTTTAGGTCCCTAGGCCTCAGCTTAGGCCTTTTTTGGAAATGTGTGCTCATAGTAAATACCCACGCAGTCAGTCAAGTTAGTAACTTTGCGCTTTTAGTCGTGGATGCCCTAGTTTACACACGAAGTCAAGTTAATAATTTTGCACTTTTACACAGGCATAAAACATTTAATCATAAGGCCACAGGCCTGTGTCCTTTTAATAAATGTAAGCTACCGTGCTGATAGTTTTGTAACAAGGCCTAAGCCGAGGCCTAGGGACCTTAAATTGATTCTTTTTGGCCTGATAAAAATGCGCAACATTATTAATTTGACTTTTTATGTAAGCCTTAAGAACATGAGCTCTGAACATTACTTTTATGTAAATCTTATGAACATGATTAAAATTTGCTAAAAAGGCCGAAGCCGAAGCCTAGGTACTTAAAATTAATTATTTTTGTCTTAAAACTAAATCGTTGCGTTCTTTGTGACACGGAGAAATCAAAAGTGCTATTTGAGTATAATCCCCTAACGCTTCGGTGGTCTGTCTGCTGAACTTGCAACATGTTTCAACAGATCCTGTAATGAAATCCAAAGTTTTCGATAAACTGACCCTTCGATGAAATGAACTTTTAGATAAAGAGACCTCTCGGTGAAATGAACTTTTCGATCAAATGACCCTTCGGTGAAATGTACCTTTCGATCAAGTGACCCTTCGGTGAAGTGAACTTTTCGATCAAGTGATCTTTCGGTGAAACAATCATTTTGGTGAAGTGATTTTCGGTCAAGTGACCCTTCGGTGAAGTGAACGTCGGGCAAATGAACCAGATCCGAATCCAACATAAACAATTTACCATCTGCGGTAAAACCTTTAGCCCAGCCATAAACTACAAAGTTCATAACTTTCGAAACGTCAATTTTCATTTTTACCAATTCACCCTGTTCAAAGTATTCCACATCAGATATCTATCTGTTTTTCTTTCTCACTAGATTCCTGTGGCAGTGATTAACGGACAGGAAAAAAAGGGAAGTTTACAGTAAAAAAAGCTGATCTCTTAGTTCGAATGAATCGTCTAAAGATACGTTCCAAAATTTGTCGGATGTTATCGTTTAAAAATATGGAAAGGTAAGCAAAATTGTTGCCTGAAACCATTCTTCAGCACAGAAAGTAACATTTTTCCTTTGCAATACTTACAAACGCGGTATCGGTAGCACTATCGGTAGTTATCGATTGTTTCTTACTAATTAACGGAAACTATCGATGGCCGCAACTATCGATAGTTCTTGTTTTTCACAGGCTGAAAAAAGGGAATTTTTCCTGTTAGATAGAAAATGAAAACGTATGCGCAAAGCTTACAGTCCGACGAATAACGCATAGTAAATAAATTAATATTATAGCATATCGGAGTCTGCGTGGACTGCAGAAATTCAGCGTATAAATGATAAAAACGTATAATAGAAGAAAGCATAATCGGTGCTCTATTGTATTCAGTATACGAGTTTCAATCTCAGATTTAAAAATCCACATGTGCACTAAATTTTTAAATTGGTTACAAAAGTTTGCAATTGATCTGCATGTATTTAAACTTCTTTTCCTATCCAGTTCGTGTAACCAGGACTGGAGTTTTTTTCCGAATACAGCAGATTGTGTTAAGTTCAATTTTCTCTTGTAATGCTGATGATTATTCAATTTAAAATGAAAATTATTAGTGTTATCAATTTTTTCTGAAATTTTTTTAGCTTTGCTAATTTTTTCTGGAAACAGCAGATTGTGTGAAATTCTGTTTTATCTTACAGTGTTATTCAATTTAAAGTGAAAATTACGTCTTATGAACTTTTCGAAATGTTATTAGTTTTATCAATCTTTTTCTGAAAGCGGCAAATTCTGTGAAATTCTACCTTATCTTATAATGCTGCAGATTATTCATTTAAAAATGCTCATTATTAGTCTTTTTAATTTTTCCGAAATATGATTAGTTTTACAATTTTTTTTTCCGGAAGGAACAAACAGATTGTGTGAAATTTTATTATTATTTTTTTTTTATATAATGCTGCTGATTATACAATTTGAAATGAATAAAAAGAAGAAAAACTGAAAATTTAATATGTTTTTAGAGACCTTTGTCACAAAACGTTCTAATTACATCCGGACAGTCTTACATGTTTTATCCTAATTTTCCCACGGATTTTTTTCTATATGGTGCGATAAAAAGAAGAATCCTTCAAATATAGGTTTTAATTGTTTTATCTATCTCCTGTTTTTTTGTTGCTTTTTTTTTCATAATTACTTCACAAAATGGCAGGTACAAGTGGTTGTGGCAAACAAAAATGTTGAAATAATGACTGTCCGTTGAATTTAGCTTGCGTCCAACGACCTTGAAGTAGCTGAGAAACAACGGCATTTGTGTGTTGTTGTCTATGGATTTCTCTTGCTAGGATGACAGGTAAGAACTCTCTCTCTCTCTCTCTCAAAAAAAAAGTCCTTGACATTCAACCTGTAACAAACGTGATTCCTGATTCCTGATCCCTACTTATCTAGTCGAATCACAATAAAACAGTGCTATTATCTGATCGAAAATTCCGACCCCTGGATCGTGATGCGATTGTTTAGTTTTTAACATGACGGCTTAGTTGCTGAAGAGAGACGTTCCATAGGTTTTACTGCGTGTATTAATTTTCAATTCGATAAGCATGACATTTATCGTTTTCTGTATAATTGCGTACAATAATTAAAAACTGGAAACGGCAAAAAAGAAATTCCGAAATAAAAAAACAGAAGAAGCTCTTCGAAGAAAAAAAAACCGGATATCTACATGGGAAGGACTCCACGAGTTAAAGAGCAATTAACTAATGAATGTAAATGATGAAATTTGCCACCATTTTTTATCATTCTTTCTTCTGAACTAAATTATTTTCCCACGCGGTGACAAAATGCTTTTGAATTATGCTGAAGAATGAGGAGGATTAAGTTTATTTCATTACAGAGTACTTTTTCAAGTGTGTTTTTTATCACGAAAATGAAAAATGAAATGTACAGATCTTTGGATGTGAATTTTAGTTTAAAATTGACTTGATATGAAAGATATTTTTATTGTCTCTGGAACGGATTGACTCGTTATTAGTGAAATGAGCCGAAATCAGTTTCAATGAATATATTCGTTGTGTAAGAAGTGAGCCTAAAGCAGCTAAAACGAGTAAACCTGCACATCAGATAGCGCTCTTTCTCCCCTAGCTTAGCTATTCAAAGTGGCCATTTAAGGGGATGATTAACACTAATCCTTCCTGGGCAGGAACGTAGCAAGATTTTCTTATCTGGGAAGGCAATACTTGAAATATCGCCCATTCGAGTTCAAAAATTCCTCACTTCCACTCAAATAGTTACCAGTTTTTACTTTCTCATACCTTCGTTATTGGAAAGTATATTATCATCTTTACAAAAATCTCACTTACAGTATTAGACATAATTTTACTCAAAATTTGTAAATTATGTGAATACCCAAGAGCCAAGGTTGTTTTAAATATCAAACGAAACGTAAAACTTATGTGAACACTTGACGTACTAAAGAGATGAATTACCTGTCAAGACGACAAATCTGCAGCAGTACATTCCGTCAGTGTAGCTTAATTGGGAAAACAACTTGCTCCGGAGTGAGGGGCAGAGATGGAAACGGGTCATCGGGTCGACAATTTCTAGTGGGTCCAGGTGTTCCTTACCCAATTTCGACCCGGTTTTATTTCTGTTTCACTTTTAAAAAGAAAAGAAAATCCAAACTAAAATGCGCAATGTAGAATTTTGTGCTCGATACTGGTGCCCAAGGACGGAAACATAATTTGTCATGCAATATATTAAGGAAGAGTGTCCTCAGAAGGAAAAGTATCCCTTCCTTCTGAGGAAGCAATGATGAAAATAACATCCACATTTTTGGAAACTTTTCAACTCATGATAAACTTGTGAAAATTGGTGCTTCTGTGAAACATATTCTGAAGCTTGATATGTTATCAAGGAAACAGCAAAAATTAAACGTACAACTGGTTGCTCATCTTCAATCACAACTGTGTTTGTTTATGTTGTTGGAATGAGATTCGCGTTGCGAATACTCTTCACCCGTCGGAATCGACAGTTAGTTTTTTTCTTTTTTTTTTTTTTGAAAAGAATAAACTGATATGAAACAACAAATGTAAACTTTATTTGATTGACAAATTCATTCAACCACTTAAGTAAAGACAATATAGTCCAGGTTCGTGATTTTTTTTTTTTTTTTTTGACTGAAGGTTTAACGACCACTTAACAATGGTCAACGGAATGTTTTCTTACATCTTTACATAATGGGAAACGTCTTATCTATGTGAATAAACTGGATCGAATGAACATTAAATTGTATATCTACATCACACAGTCCAACGGCATAACGCAATCAGGTCTTCGAGAATGTTCTCTGTTCCAATGAGAACAACTTTGATGCCAATGTCTGCTAGCATTGCTTGGCGTATATTATAATCTATTAAATGTAATATAAACATAATAATGCTTAGCAAAGCCATCCTCTTTAGTAACAAGTTTATGTACGAAGATTATACCTGTATTAAGCAAAACATTCAAGTCTCCGTTTTCGTATAATGTTGACAACGCAACTGAAGAACTTCAGCTTGAATTAAAAGACTTTTAGTGTGATCCTTTCCCAAAAGAAAAATTCAGCAACTGCAATCTAACAGAGTTTTTCCAGTTAGTTTCAAGGACAAGTACGTAAACATTCATAACTTAGCTGCACGTGTCGTGGCTATGTTCGGAACAACATACTCATGTGGACAGTTGTTTTCAAGAATGAACCAAGTAAAATGTCTTGAAAGGGACAGGTTAAGCCACAATCACTTATGCTCACTTTTAAAAGTAGCATGTTGAAAGGACATTATCCCAGATATCGATAAGTTAGTGACAGAAAAGCGAGCCCAAGTTTCTGGTCAGAACGCGTAATACGTTTTTGTACCGAGTATCGTGGTCAGTTGGTAAAATGTGATTGTTTTAGGATTTAAGTGAAAATAACTGTTACATAAAAGTGATTGCTTTCGGTGATTGATGAAGCATTTGTTTTTAATGTTTACTGATAATTAAAAATAATATTCCACTCTAGTGCCAAGCCATTGGCGTTTTGTAAAGTTGATATCTATTCATAAGACATTTATTAATATTCATGCGGCCCCCTAAGTTTCTTCAAAACTGGAAAGTGGCCCTTCCATGGGTCTGAGTTTGAGACCACTGTTGCAGAGGGATGGCATAAACACCTGCTGCGTTGAAAAGTGGGGGCTTGTCAATTGGAAAGTGGGAATTTATCAACAGTCACTGTGTCCTCATTTTTAACAACATAATCTCCAAGAAGGACGAATTACAATGAAAAGTACTGCCAAATATGGACACAATGACCAGTGGCGTACCTGAAAAACTCAGTTCCCACAACCGGAAAAATTTCTTCGATGCCCTTTTGCGAAAATCTCTTACCTTTCAATTACTAACATTTTTATCGTCCGTATTTTTAACCAGGTTTTATGAACGTTTTAATAATTGAAATTATGTGGAACCTACAAGCATATTTCGTCAAACTAAAACTATGGCGCTTTCTGCGTGTAACGCAAATGTGAAAGTTGTGATTAAAATTATCGCCCTAGTTTTATACAAAGTACTGTTAAACATTTGTGCCAAAGTTAATCTTAAGCAAATTTTATTCTTTTAGGGAACTCAGGCCATCGTCTTTGAAATGTATCACGATCACACACATAAAAATACGTTACTACCATGCAACAGTTCCTAAGGACCTTTTCCGATTTTTACAAAAATATAAACATAAATAAGCAAATAAGTAACAATTGAGAACTGTGGCGCGCGCGCACACACGCACACACACACACACACACACACACACACACACACACACACAAAATAGAACTTCCTTCTTTAGTCATTTATTCTTGAATATAAAAAAATATTTAACATCATGCCGCAATGATTTGCACGAGGTAAAAGTCCCCGCGAAAAATGTCTTTTAGTTCATTATATTCTTAAAGGTGCGTTATCATGTGCGAAAGATTGTAATTCACAGTTCCTTATCCTCATTGGTATAAAAATGACATTCATTGAACTGATGTTTCTTTCATATTACCTTATTAATACCCATGCACTAGCTGAATTTCCCGGCGTTGCTCGGGAGAATTTGATGATAATTCACTATCTAAATTTTATGATAATTCACTATCTAAATTAGGTGATAATTCACTATCTAAATTAGATGATAATTCACTATCTAAATTTTGTACAAATCAAATGAAAAGGATTAATTTTTCACGGCATGAACTGCACCTAATACTGTATTTCATTTCTTCATTGAATTTGAATTTTATTCTCCGTAGAGTCTTTAGGCACACAGTACTTTTGGTTTTTCTGTTTGATTTATGTTGTTTACTTATACATTCCGTTCCGATGCTGAATTGTGTTGCAGTTCTTCCCTGGAAAGCACTTATCACAAAAAAAAAAAATTAATTCTTGCACTTATCAAAACAAAAAAGTATGAAATTCAAAATCAAAAAGTTAAAAATTGAATTTTTTACGAGAATTTTTTATGGCGGCCTCTGGACCGCGGGCTCCGATTCCTTCCAAAAATCATCTACTGTCTAAGTTGGAGTACCATGAGATAATATACCAATTTAAAATAAAAAAATAAAAAATTGAACTTTTTACGAACATTTTGTATGGGGACACCTTGACCCCGGGTTCCGACCCCTTCCAAAAACCGTCTACGGTCTACGTTAGAGTACCATAAGATAGTATACCGCATTTGGTGGTTCTAAATTGAAGACTGTAGAACAACAAAAAGTATTTAATTCAAATTCAAAATAAAAAAGTAAAAAATGGAACTTTTTACGAAAATTTTGTATGAGGGCACCTTGACCCCAGGCTCCGACCCCTTCCAAAAACAGTCTACGGCCTAAGTTGGAGTACCATGGGATAGTATATCGAATTTGGTGGTTCTAAATTGAAAACTGTAGATTTGCATAGCGTACAAACAAACAAACATTCAACTTTATACATTATATTGACAAAAGTCATCGGACACCTAGAAGAGAAACACAACATAGCCTTTATTGACATACATTAGTACGCTGTTGGTCCAGCTTTGGCCTTAATGCATGCATTGACCCTTCGAGAGATGCTTTCGACAAGGTTTCGGGACACAGCGATAGGTATGCGCTTCCATTCAATGCATAATGCTGCCGCTAACTGTTGCTTAGTGATAGGCCTTGGTTCCAAGCTTCTTATGCGGCGCTCTAATTCATCCCATAGGTGCTCTATGGGATTAAGATCAGGGCTCTGTGCTGGCCAGTCCACACACGATACGGAATTATGGTCAAACCACGCAGTAACAGTCCTTGCTTTATCACTCGGTGCATTATCCTGCTGGTACCAACAAGGTTCAGTTCCATAGTATTGTAACAGAGTTGGTAGGGCATAATTGTTCGGAATATCGAGGTAGACGTGCTGGTTAACAGGTTTGTCCACGATGACCAATGGGCCGGGACCATACCACGAAAAACAGCCCCACACGAGTACACTGCCAGCTCCAAACATGACCGTAGGAACCGTACACTGTGATAAATAGCGTCACCCCGGCTGCCGCCATACCCACACACGGCGATCAGACTGATGGATCGTGTATCTGGATTCATCAATCATAGGACCCGTTTCCATTGATCTACGGTCCACGATAAATGTTCTTTACACGATGCTAAACGACGAGTAGCATACCTAGTGGAGACAAAAGGCTTATGAGCAGCCGCACGACCATCGGTAACCCATGAAATGAAGTTCTCTGCGAATGGTATGTGTACATACCGAGGTTCCAGCATTTTTACTCACCTGTACACTGAGGTCTTGTGCAGTACCCCGTCGATTAGCTGTAACGACTCTCCTGAGGCTTCGATGTCCTCTATCACTGATTTTCTTTGGTCTGCCGGTACGTTTTGCTGCTTCAGACACGCCATGTGTCTTCCACTTATTCAGTACATCCAAAACAGTTGACTTGGGTATGTTTAAACGCATCTCGGCTTCTCTTATGGACAACCCACTAATATAACACCCAACAAACTTTCCTTTCTCAAAGTCAGTTCTTTCCCGCCGCGACATTTTCACTCAACCTCACAGTGCGATATGATCACAGTATATATATATATTCAGTCAGACACAGTGAGGATGCAGGATTTGTCATTTTTATGTAGGACTTCCGTCCACAGGGAGTAGAGTTTTAGGTCCCAGCCACCTACAGCGAGATCGCCTTTTGGGCAGGACACAGAAACGGAAGGAATGAGAGCAAGTCTAGCGACTTTGACAGAACAGTTTGTAGTGAGATTAGAGTACAGTAGATGGCGCCACCGTATAAGTACGATATTGCACATAGATGGGTGAGAGAATTTCAGGGGGGACATAGGAAAGGATACCCATTTTACCAGTGGGTCCAGCCTGGGGGCCGTCACTTTACGTGCTCGTCCGATGCACGGCGGATATTCAGTGATTGTTAGTAAATCACACCATCTCTGAAAGATCAGCCCAGGCTTGAACCTGGGGACCCAGCATCGACAGTCTGAAACACTAACCACTTAGCCATCCGCGGCTATATGATCACAGTCAGCTGCAGTCTTGCTTTTATACCGTTTGCAGCTGTATCGCACATCTTAACAACGCAGCCGATTAGCTCATATGCATTTGAAGGAGTGTCATGTGACTTCTGTCAATATAGTGTGTTTTAGATAGGAACTATTGTTATGGTGGTGAAAAGTGTCTTCAAGTTCTCTAAAGTAGCTGCTTTCCCGTCATCTCGTTTGTAAACTAAAACCGCGAAATGATTTCTAAATATTTTACTTATTTATTGAAAAAAGAATTGCTTTTCTTTTTAATACAGCTAAACTCGCTTATAACAAGCTCAGATGTGACGAGCACTCAGCTGTAACAGCCAAGAAACGTTGGTCCTTGCGAAATTATACCTTTAGCTCAATGATAAATGAACTTGGTCATAACGAAGACGGAAATAAAGGCAGACTTGCCTATAACGGACATCTCAAGTCTAAAATGTAGGCTTTAGAATCAATTGCAATTTTACAACAAATTTACGAAAGGAATGATGTAGAAGGTGAAGGTTTTATCTTTCATGTACATTCACCAGAAATAATTGTACGAAAAAATGAAACTAAAAAGTATGAAGCAACTGAGAATTCGCGATTTCCTTAAGTGATTACAGCATGTAGTGTTTAATCTGTTGGATTTAACTAGTAATAATTGGCATGTGTGTTAATCAATACGAACAGTACGTAAGTAAAAATATTTAGAAAATTGTAAAACTATACTAGTAATCCGATTTGTTGGCGTAGGAATATATATATATATATGCGTTTCCAAGCTTCCGCACATCAACAAGATAGCTTTTCCAAAGAAGTTAGACAGCAACTGCCTATAAGTTTACAGTCATTTTCAAAAGTTTAAGACCACCTGTTGGTATTAGGAGATTTCTGCGGATTGCGTCAGCTACTGTCTGTATTACTCAACTTCCTGTCGGTGTTGCATCATACTACAGAGGCAGCTGTTGATGGAGTTGGGGGAAGCCTGAAAGCGTCAGTTTGCTTCTGGTTTTCATGCTGAGAGATTTCGTACGTATTTTCTATATATCTAAAAATGGGTAAAAAAGCATTATTACGTGTTACTCAGAGGGCACAAGTACTGACTTTATATCATGAAAGATACTCCGAACGTGACATAAGCAGACAAATGAATGTGGGCAAGATTGCTATTCATAAAATATATCATGAAATATCGAAATATAGGTGAATTTAGCCACCGAAAGAGAAGTGGACGTCTAAGGAAAACAACCCCAAGTGATGATTATACTATAGGGCGAATAGCTATGCATTCTCCGAGGAGTTCGTCTATAAAAAAATCAAGGCTTTTCTGCTTTCAAAAGGGTCTGACATTAGTATCAGCATTGTTTCCCAGCGTCTTAGCCAAGAATTTGGTCTAAAGTCTTATAAACCTGTACATAAACCTAGACTAACCTCTGTCATGAAAAAGAAGACTCCAGTTTGCGAAGCGTCATCAATCGTGGGCTGCTGAAAATTGGAGCCAAGTTATTTTTTCCGATGAATCAAATGTGCGTCTATTTGAATCACGTGAAGCACATGTTCGACGACCAAAAGGCAAAAGGTTTGATGAAAAATACACCGTTAGCACCGTGAGACATCCGCCTAGTCAGATGATAGGGAGTACTATGTCAGCATCCGGTACTGCTTCATTATTCTTTTTGCAGACAAGCACTACCATGACTGGTCTTTTTGTGTGTGTGCGCGTGTGGAAATGTTACGTGGGAAGCTGCTAACTCATATGCAAGTGCACAGTTGCACAATCTTTATGCATGATGGTGTTCCATGCCACTGATTAAAGACATTAAAGGACTATGACGAAGTAAATTTCTCCGTCATTTCTGTCCACGCCAGGATTCGAACCCGGATCCCCTCATTCCGGAATAAGTCACTCTACCAATTGAGCTACGCGGACGTTTTATTCTGATTCCTATCTGCCTTTATGTCGTGTGCGTCCTTCTGGCAGGTACGTCACATCTCCTGGTACGTTACATCATCTCCCCCTTATTTTTATTTTTCGAAGTGCTGGAGAAGGGATTCTCTTATTTTTCCTATCTCGCGGTGTGGAAATAACATCCCACCATTGCGAGATTTTGAACGGTCGGGTCATCCGGATAGTTCGGGCGCCATTATAACGAAGTAAATTTCTCCGTCATTTCTGCCCACGCCAGGATTCAAACCCGGGTCCCCTCATTCCGGAATAAGTCACTCTACCAATTGAGCTACGCGGACGTTTTATTCTGATTCCTATCTGCCTTTATGTCGTGTGCGTCCTTCTGGCAGGTACGTCACATCTCCTGGTACGTTACAAGACTGGATGCATGGAGGAAGAAACATTACTGTGCTTTACTGGCCCGGTAATAGTCCCGACCTTAACCCCATCGAAAATTTGTGGACCGTTTTAAAATACAAGGTAGCAAAATAGAGCCATCCAATTCCCGAGCTTTTATTGACGCGATAAAGTACGTATGGTGCAAAGACATTTCAAATGACTACTGCAAATCCCTCATTGAGAGTATACCACATCGTATTCTGTTCGTTATAAAAAACAAAGGTGACCACACAAAGTACTGATTTCGGTCTTTTTGTGTTCTAAAGAATGTAAGTATTCATCTGTGGTGTCATTTTTCAAATATCTCTGACTAGTTATTATTTGGTTCTTTGAAAATCTTAATTTTCAGATGGTCTTAAACTTTTCCAAATGACTGTAAAAATATTTATCTACACTGTACAATTATTGGATTAATTAATACCTTATTAAAGCTCTATAAGAAGTTAGTAAGTTATTTTTATAAGGTATAAAAATATTAAAGTATAAATTCTGTTTTTCAGTGTTATTTCTGATTGTTTATGACAGCCGCGTTGGCTATAACGGCTATTATTTTTTTAAGTCCCCTGATGAACGTTATAACAGAGTTTCACTATACTTTATTCAAAACTGCCGTCGAAATTCCAGGCTATTTTATTGATAAGCTTCATACAAAATGTCCGCTAAAAATGTTGTAAAATCTTTCTGGCGAGTCTAGAGCCCCCCCCCTCTCCACGCAATTTTGGGAGGCGGGGGCTGTCAGTGCGCCCCTGACAGTGACCGTTGAGCCGTTTCCGTCTCTGATCACTCCAAACTTTGTAATCACATTAGTATTCCGGAAAACTTTTAAAAGATTATCGCTGGGATTCGCAGAATACGAATTAGAATTGTTTTCAAAAACGAGAGCTTTATTTACTGATGATTTTCTAGAGATAAAACATTAAGAAGCTTTATTTTATATACAAAGCCTTAGGGTTGTCTTCAAAACGAAGTATAAAACACCGTATTTTCTTACTCCATAGGCTCCATTTCGCTATAGCAACAAATTAGACAATATGCAGCTCTTTGATTAAATTAATGAGTCCTAACTCTCTTTTATTCTTTCAGACGGGAGCATTAGTAATAAAAAATGCCAGCGTGTGACAACGAAATTACCACGAGGTATGCACTGATGTCCTTTGTGAATTTAAAATTTATAAGCGGAAACAAGGTGTTTGCCTTAATTCTAAAGTGCTGTTAATCCGGTTTATTAATAAATAATTCCTACAGAATAAGTTTCAGACGTGTACCACACAGATGAACATCAAATAAAAACACTTTCTTTCAGAACCGAAGATCAAGAAACGAGTATTAACGCGATTAATAAATTTATTCGTTGCCAAGCAAAGCAAACAGCAGTAGCTGAGAAAAATCGCTTCGTATTTACCAACTGTGTTGTACAGAAAGAAGTAAGTGCCCTCTATCTTCTATGCAGTGAGAACACTTCTGGGAAAAGTAAATACGTCTCTTTACACAACCAAATGAAACGCAAACAAATATGTCCCCCATGTTATGTTGCTCGGCACAATTTTATTTTATTCCTTGCGATTTTTCTTCATTTGTTCCTAATAGAGCCCTAATTACATTTGTCATCGTTCGGCTTTCCCCTTGTGAGAGGATTTATTAACGACATTAGGATAGCTCTCACCAAAATAACGTGCTTAATGTAATAAAGTCAATTAATATCTTAATTTCTTTCACAAATCATACGCGTAAAAAATAGAATCCCACAAAGCTCCTTTCTTTCCTGTAGAACAACTTACTCTCTTTACTGTTGCTTTGCCTCTTGACTGAAAATAAATGCCGCAAAATCTGTTCTAAAACCTTTAAGCGTGAAAGTAAAAGCAGAACTTTTGCCTTTGAAAACTCTTTTCTGCCGAAGCGAACTTATCGTTAAAATGAAACATGTTGAACAAAGTTAAAAACAAAACAACAAGAATGTTGTTTGATGCGTGCACATACTCAGCTGAAAAATTGCGACATATTTTTGCACTAGCGAAAGAGTTCTTTCTCAACATTTCTGAAAATATTACGACACGAAATTGAAGGCAATAAATTCGTGGGCATGAGTTTTCCAGATTACAATTATTCAGTCCATGTGTTCGTGGAAGTCACTTCAGTTTCCCCCTTCCCCAATTTCTTAAAAGCGAAATTTAAATAGATCATGGTTTTACACCCATTGTACACCGTGTAGCACCTCAGATCCGAAAACACCGTGAGCGTTTAAATTGGGGGGGGTAAACGCTCGCAGTGTTTTCTGATTTGAGGTGCACAACGCCGTACTTGGGAGCACAACGGTGCAAAATGGGCGCAAAACGATGGTGTATTTCAATTTCGATTTTACCCAGCAAAAACCAAAAGCACAACTGTTGGGAAACTGCTGGCCACCAGCTGGCAGTGATGGCTCACTGATGGCTGAAATCTGCCGCTCACGGCCCGGTACCGGTCCGTTGGTGGCAGCGCCATCAGTTGGCAGCCATTGATGGCCCTGCAGCATCGTCTTGAACTGCTGGCCACCAAGCAAGTGCCACTAGTGGCCCATAACTGGCAATCGATGAAACCCCCATACCAGGTGGAAACAACGGATCTGCGCATGAGCAGAAGCAACACGTGCTGTGTCTCTCGTGGTACCAGTTAGTTGAAGACGACGCTGTCGCCATCGTGTTATTTTAGTGGATGTTAAAAAAAAAAAAAAAGCATTGTATAGAAGAGGCGAATTAATTTCCTAATGAAATGCCACGTCGACGAAGATATCAGATTAAGCCATGAAATACACCCACTCCATTCCCATGAATAACTAGAACTAAGTTCTGTGTAATCTTTCGTTTTAACATTCACTAAACTGCTTGGAACAAAAGTCCTGGAAAAACATTGAAAAAGCATTATGTTGAAAAAAAAAAAATACATGCCTACAAAATTTTTCAATTATTTGAAAAGACAAAAAAAGCAACGCTATGTGGATATAATGTACTCATCTATGGGTTGAATACACAAGACTGGAGGAATTCACTTCTAAAAATATCGAGAAGTAAAATAAAATATCATTCCTCTTTAAGACAAATGTAGCTTCGAACAGCTGAAAGGAAAGATACCACGTTAAAAATGTAACAGAATGTGACATGAACGGGTAATATATTAATTCAACAATCGCCTCTCAAAACGAGAAGGCCTGTTTGAAACTTTGGTAAGCGCTTTTAAGTTGGTACACTCGTTGAAAACGTGAAATTCCATTAAGATAAAAAAAAAAAAAAGCAATCGTACGTTGAAAGAATAAATTTATGAATTATATGAAACTGGCATTTACAAAAAATACCTCGCAATATTGTAAAATGAAATAGAGAACCATTCGTTACAAATTCCGCAGAAAAGAGGGTCGGCTTCAAGCCACGCTGGTACGTGCCAAATTAGTCCAGTTGATAGGGTGCCCGCTTACCACACCGACAGCCCGTGGTTTGTTTCCAAGTAGATCCAAACGGGTGTTTTTCCTGACCTGTTGCGAAAATTTCCCCGGCGCAGTGCTGTAATGAAGAAGTTTCGTAAGGAGAAAAAAGTAGTTGTAGCATTGGGGAACTTTTATTTTTGTATGGCTTCAACTGGAAAATTGGCAGACAAGATTCGGCAAGCCATCAGTTACGTCACGTGATTGCCGGCTGCCACTGCCGGGAAACTAGCGGAACACATTAGGCTAGCCATTATTTATGTCACGTGCTTGCAGGGCCGCTGAAGGTCCACTTGTGGCAGCTACTGCTTGTGATGGATAACTGATGGCCCTGTTGTGGCATCTGACAACTGATGGAGGTGCCAGCTGTTGGCCTGAACTGCTGGCCCTTGTGTTGGCCGCCCGGACATTTTATTGACGGTTCGGCAGCGGCAACATAGTGCTGGGCCATTGCTGGGAGTGCTGGCCCAGCAGGACTGTTTTTGCTGGGTAAAAAAGAGGGAGGGCCAACTTAAGTAACCTATTTGTGCGCATAGTGTTCTACACTGAGTGGCCACATTATTATGACCACCCTCTCAGTACTTCGTTGGGCCATATTTTGCCTTTAATACTGCGTCGATTCTTCGTGGCATTTTTTTTTTTTTTTGATTGCAGGTTTAACGACCACCGTGAGCAACTCAATGGGCTATAAGCAGTCGCCCGTCCCTAATTTAGGGTCACTGGTTCCAGGGAAGGGAGAGAGCCAGCGCCGTAAGACAAACACAACATCCATGCTAGACCGGGATTCGAACCCGGACCCCTTACGGACGAATGATCAGAGGCCAGCGCCTTAGACCACTGCGCCACCGGGGCGGCCTTCGTGGCATGGACTCCACGAAATGTTGATAAGTGGTTTGTGGAATCTGAGACCATGCTTGATGAATAGCAGTTTCCAGGAGTGTGAGATTGCACGGTTGTGGATCCATCTGTCTGATGGCTCGTTTAACTTCATCCCACAAATTCTCAATGGGGTTGAGTTCTGGAGATTGTGAAGGCCACCTAAGCAAAGTAAACTCACCGGCATCTTCCTGAAACCAATCCTTACAATACGAGCACTATAGCAGGACGCATTATCTTGTTGAAAGTAGCCATCGCCATTGGGATAAACCATCCACATGACAGGATGCACTTGGTCCGCAACGATGTTTAGATATGATGTGCCAATCAGACGTTGATCAACACAAATTAAAGGGCCCAAAGCATGCCAGGAAAACATTCCCCAAACCATAACGTTTTTTGTTTTTTTTAATTGGAGGTTTAACGACCACCGTGAGCAACTCAATGGGCGATAAGCAGTCGCCCGTCCCTAATTTAGGTTCACTGGTTCCAGGGAAGGGAGAGAGCCAGTGCCGTAAGACAAACACATCATCCATGCCTGACCGGGATTCGAACCGGGACTCCGTTCGGACGAATGATCAGACGCTATCGCTTAGACCACTGCGCCACCGGGGCAGCAACCATAACGTTGCCTTCACCAGCTTGAAGGGTTGTAGCGATGAATTTGGGGTCCACGCTTTCCTGCTGTTTCCGCCAAATTCTCACTTGGCCATCGCCATGGTGCAACTGAAAACGTGATTCATCGGACCACATAATTTGTTTCCAATTATCGACTGTCCAATCCTTGTGCTCCTGGGCGAACTGGAGACGTTTTCTCCTGTTAACTGCAGACAGCAAAGGTGTTCGAACAGGCCTTCGGCTGCCATATCCCATCCGATGCAGTGTACGGCGAACAGTGCGTGCAGAGATCATTTGAGGGGATCCTTGATTAAGATGGTCTGTAATTTGCTGCACTGTTGCCCTTCTGTTGTCTGTTACCAGTCTGGACACTCTCCGTTCCGTCCGAGCAATCACTTGTCGATGACGACCACACGTTGCACGTAGAGACCCAGTTTTTTGGCTGACTGTCCAGTCTTTTAACATTTTAACAGCAACTGCTCTGAAGCATTTCACGAAAGCGGCGGTTTCGGTGGTACTTGCTCCATGGCTCCCAGCTCCTACAATCATCCCACGTTAAAAGTCCGTCAAATCGTATTTTTTACCCATCTCGTCACCCAAAATTCACTCCTACTACTGTCGCAAGCCCTATGCTTTCCCTTTTTATACTAGCCTCGCCCTCTGTCGGCAACAGCGTGCAGCCAAAGCTCATTTGCTTAAAACTGTCAGGTGGTCATACTAAAGTGGCCACTCAGTGTATAAAAACAGTGCTACCGAAATGATGTCGAAACAAGCAAACAAAACTCTCTCTCTCTCAAAACAACCGAGTTGAGCATTTAATGTAAAATTAGTCGCCCTTCCCTAATTTAGGGCAACAGATTCCAGCGAAATGACAACTCTAAACCAAAAAAAAAAAAAAAAAATCGTGGTATATATCATCTGCTGTCACATTGGTCGTCGGGTTTTCAGCATTAGTGTGAAATGTTCATTTTCGTACAAAATTACGCACTCTTTTCTGCTAGAGCCAAAATGTCAGGTGTGATCGTATCGAAACATTAGTGCTGCCATTCATCGAGTTCTTATTGTTTCTGCACCAAAATGGTACAATTCGTTTTAAGAATGTCTGATGTGATCATGTTGAAGCATTATGGATGCACACGCTGTTTTCTGCCTTCGAATTCTTATTTCTCATGCACCAAAATGGTGCAATCAGATTTAAGCTTTATGGCCATTATCTTAACCATGTACTGTATATTAGGAGATTGTTGCACAAGATCAATAACGTGAACGCAATTAATGTTGCGGATATATTACTGCCAAGGACATATCACGTTTTGAGCCTTTTTTCATGTAATGCCAAGACCCAGAAATGTCTGTTCTACTATTCTTTTTCATTTTTTTTTCTTTTTCATCTGATGAATATTTTATGTAATTTATAGAGGAAAATGTAAAAGTCGTGATTCCTGCTTGTCGCAATCGTCACATCCATGTCCATTAACATTGAGAATGTTTCTAGATTCTGAGAAGGTTTAGTATACTCGTAGAAAAATTCATGCGGTCGATAGCTGTTTCCTTACGGGATAATAATAACGCAACTTTTGAATCACGACGGGAGTGTGTCTCACGAATACAGATTTGGATCAGAAATACGTGTTGTCAAACGAGCTAACAACTCGTTTGACAACACATAGCACTTCTCTGACAGGCAGTTAAGTTGCCTGCTATACTTGCGCTCAAACTATCTGAACTTTTTAATTTGGTCTGGTAATACTTTTACGTCTGTCTCTCAGTGTGGCAGATGGTTTTATGCGATTAATCTACCACACTCCAAGCCTGTTTCGCAGGGTGTGTCTCGTCATCACGGGGTAGAACATCTGTCAAAGGATACCGTTTTCCTATCTGTCATACGTACTCTAAGCATTGGAAGATGCGTCGGTTACTCTTGTTACATATAAATGATGAGCCCAATACAAGATCTTCCTTGACACTAACTCTACTGTCTTTACAGCAACATTATATTTAATGTTGACGTGTAAGAGATTAATATAAGGTTGTAATGGCGTTTACGAAGTCACAATTATAAATATTCCAGTGGAGTTCCGCGTTTAATATACGTGGCTGCGTAAAACGGGTCAGGTTATGGCTAGCTATTTGACACTCGCGTCATTTGGCGTCAAATCCAGCGAATCCAATTATGTTTTTGATGATTTTATTTTTTTTAATCTCTCATTTAAAACTTGTATGAACTAAGCTCATTAAATCATGCAATTTACGGTTGCAACTGCCTATCTTGTTCTAATGCTACTGACTGAATAAAACGCAATTTTTCCTTCCGTTTTGGGGTTCAGCTACCAGAGTGAGAAGCTGAGAGGGCTATGTTTTGTCGTTTGTCCTTAATTTGGTTTTAGAGAGGCTGCAGTGCTGTCGGATAGTTGTACCAGCCGTGCGACATCGAGAGCTGGAAACGGGTTAAACTTTTTGGACTCAACCCGGACAAATTTGCTTTGAGCTATAAATTCGAAATTCAATTTGTAAATACACATTATATATATATATATATATATATATATATATATATATATATATCATCATCATCATCATCATCATCATCATTGTCAACCATTATCAATCCACTGCTGGACGAAGGTCTCCCCAAGTTTCCTCCACAACGGTCTGTCTTGTGCCAGTCTCCTCCATGTCACCCCTGCATACTTTCGAATTTCATCCACCCATCTCCCATGTGGTCTTCTTCTGGGAAGACCACATATACTGTATATATAGGTAACTCAAGAGGTAAGCTCTCTTCCTTGTTTTTGGGTTCTAGGTTTTATAAGTTCAGCTGTCCATCGATGGTCTGTTCTTCTGGCAGTATGTCCAGCCCATTGCCATTTCAGGGATTTAAGCATTGGTTTGTCTGTTAACATTTATGCGGGTTTTAACTCTTACTTTTCTTTGTAACTTTGAGCGCCTTTTGGGGTACCTAGGAACAGAAGATGGCTAAGCTTGTTCCTTTTCTATGCGCTGTCTATGCGCTGTTTTTCAAAGTAGTTAAGTTCTTAATAACTAATTAATTATGCACTTAAAGCACTGCTGAAATACTTTGTACATATTGCAACTAACTGGAAGGATATAACTTGATCAAAAGTTTTCTTTTAAGACATAATGGCATATTGCTCTTGAAAATTATGCTCGTTTTCGTGCTGTCCAAAAGCTCTCCAGAGTAGGGGGTTTTGTAGACTCAAGTTTCTTTCAAAAATCTGTTCGTTACCCTAAATTAACATTTCCTTTTTTAATTGCAATGTAAAATACGTATCTGTTTTTCCAGGTTTAAATTCTCCATCAAACGAACTTGGAATTTCATTATAGCTGAAAATCATTGTACTATTTCTTTTGTCTTCTGAAAGTTCATTTTTAACCCCACTTCTTCTCTCTGTTTAATAGTAACAGATGAAGAGCATGGGTCGGGCCATGAAGGTTAATGGATGCAAGCGAAATTGTTAACTAGTGCTAGGTCATGCTACTCTACGGAGGACATAACTTATATATATATTTTTTAAACTATTTTAGGTGGGAATGTTACTTGCATCTATGGCCTTGCAGAAACCCATTTCCAACTAGGTCTTTGTGGAAGTGAGAAAATGCAGAGTTTTTGCTGGTCCTTGATAAAGCCAAGGCTCAGTATTCTCGACACCTTCTACATTCAGTTGTTTTATTTTATTTTTTTTTTCTTTTCTCCTTTTACTCACACAGGTAGATACATAACCTTTTCTATGTTGTACTAGGTGTGAGTCAAAATTATATATGTATTTTTTTGCTTAGGTATCTTTATAGTATGTGAATTCTGAATTTTCAAAACTGCTGCGTTGCGCGTTTTGATTTTCAGGTTATTTTGCACCCTTCATTTTAAATTCTAAAATTTTTTCCTTAGTCTTCAGTTTTGCTCTTAAGTAACTAATTTCAATATATATATATATATGATTATGTATAATTCTATACGCCGATGAGGCATTACATTATGACTCCCTTTAACCTGCAAAACAGCCGCCACTCGGCGAGCCATCGATTCGGTGAAATGGCGATAGGTATCCTGGGGTATCTGGTAATCTGGTACCAAAATGTCAACAGCTGGTGCTCCAGTTCCCATACATTTCGGGATGGTGCTGATTTAGCGCGAATCCGCTTTCCCAAGTCGAACCGCAAATGTTCAATTGGGTTCATGTCAGGTGAATTTTGAAGGCCAGGGAATTAACAGAAAGTCACCAGCATGTTCCTCGAACCACTCCTTGGCGGTTCTTGCAGTGTGACATGGTGAATTATACTGTGCGTAATGAGCATCACCAGCAGGGAACACAGTTGTCATGTATGGGTAAACATGGTCCGCAACGATGTTCAGATATCTGGCAGCTGTCAGGGATTGTGCTATCGTGACAATGGGGGCCTAAAGTGTCTCCAGAAAACATCGCCCACAGCATATCACCGCCACCGCCAGCCTGTTTCCGCCCAACAGTGCATCCAGGTGACATAGCCTCCGCTGGTAATCGGCGTATCCGCGCTTTGCCATCTATTTGAGGCACCAGGAATCATGTTTTGTCACACCAGGCTACTTTCTTTCAATCATGCACTGTCCAATCTCGATGATCTTGGGCCCGTTGTTGGCAATGACGTGCAGTTAGCATTGGGGACCCGGCTGGGTTTTCGACTATGAAGACCCCATGCGCTGAAGGCTGCGATGAACTGTGTGCTGTGACAAATTGCCCTGATCACCACTGCGGGTGATTTTCTTTCACTGTGGCCCTGCGGTAGCTGTGAACAATGCGCGACAGTCTCCGCTCCCCTCTGGCATCAATGACCTGCGGACGACACACGACTGGACGACGGTTCGTCGTTTGGCCATCTGTGCACCACTTTTCATACGTGATCACAGCAATGGCACGTGAACAACTAACAAGCCGCGCCGTTTCCGAAATCGTAGTTCCGAGGAGCCGTGTCATCACAACTTGTCCTTTATCAAACTCCGATAAATCGGTAGCTTTTCCCATTTTGACTCCGAACACTCTACTAACCGAAAGCCGGTCCTGGGGTTGTATATATACTGCTCTGTGAACTTCACCTGCGCCACCGTTTGGTCTCCAGGCGCGCTCATTTCTCTAGGCTGGGGGTGGTCATAATGCTATGGATCATCGTGTATATAGTGTATAATTCTATATATATTATGTATGATTTATATACAAAGGCCGTTCCATAAAAATGGAGAGTACTTTTTTGATTTGTCAACACTGCGAAGGGAAAAAATAACCAGGCAGACGACTAACTGAATTAATGAAGTATCTACGGCAACAGGTTTCAGCCGTCACAGACGATTCTGGTTTTGTGTTTGCGCAGTTGTTTAAGATACGTCTGCATTTCGCAATACAGCTATGGATATGAGTGATTCAGAGTTTACAAGTGAAATGCATTGAGCGATGAAATTTTGCTATCGTTTGGGTAAAACGGCTCCAGAAACAGTAGATGTAGTGAAAAAAGCTTACAAAGATGAATGTTTTGGGTGAGTCAACGATTTTTAGATGGCATCATGATTTCAAAAAAGGGCGTTTGTCTGCAGAACTCGCTCCTAGGCTTGGTCGACCTGAAAATGTTGTTACGGAGCTTGAGCAATACTGCAAGAAGAACTACGAATGACGCATGAAGACATAGCGGCGTCAACTAATACTTCAAAAACGTCGGCATTTCGAATTCTACGCGACAAATTACTGCTGCATCAGGTGTGTTCCAGATGCGTACCTCATCACCTGACGAGAGAAGAATTGCTAGCCAGAGTTCGGGTGTGTCATGAGTGGAAACAAATGATTGCAAAGGATCCAAACTTTCTAAACACAGTAATACCTGCCGATGAAGCATGGATCCACTGTTACGACCCCATGACGAAGCGCGAAACGAGTGTCTGGAAACACAAATGCTCGCCTCCTAAGAAGAAAGTCCGCCAAACCGAATCAGCTGGGAAGGTGATGATGATAATTTTCTTTGATCATAAAGGTGTAGTCTACCAGTATGCCATTAATCCACAAATTACTGAGTATTGCATGTCAGTCTTGAAGCGTCTGCGACGACACATATCTATTAAAGGACCGGAATTGGAGAGCAAGTGGACCCTAAACCATGATAACGCCCGCTAATGTGTGGCTGCTTGTGTTCAACAGTTTCTTACGAAATGCAGTATTGAAATCATGTCACAGCCTGCCAACAGTCCTGATCTCTAACCGTGCGATTTCAGGTTGTTTCCAACAATGAAGGAGACGTTCCGTGGCGCAACATTCAATACAGATGCTGACGTCATTCAAGCTCTAGAGGGATCGCTAAAGCATCTTCAACAAAATGCCTTCGCCAAATGTTTTGAAAAGTTGCCTGAACTATGGGGCCGTTGCATATCATTCGAGGAAAGATACTTTGAGAAAGAATAACTTATAGTTTGCTGTAGCTATACTTCCTCATTTTGTGTGTTCTTCTCTCGTTTTTTATAGGACGGTCGTTGTATATGCTAATATATGATTATGTATACTTATATATATGCACACACACACACACACACACACACACACACACACACACACACACACACACACACACACACACACACACACACACAGGGCGTTCAAATGTCTCTTCCCGCGGTTGGTATCGCAGTTATATAGAAATCATACAAATGTATCACGGGAACGTACATATAATTTATATAATTTACACGCTTACTTACAGAAAGTTTTGAAACTGTTGTTCTTCACATAACGTGACAGTTTTACACATGTTTTCAAACACAACCGCGAGAATAAAAAAGTCCCTCCGCAGTGATATTAAGGTAGTTTCACTTACTTTTGATTGTGCTACAGTCAAAATTTTGGAATTAAATAACTTGTTGTGTGTTTAATTTCAGTTTTTGCTATTTTCTTGATAACATATCAAGCTTCGGAATATGTTTCATAGCAACACTAATTTTCACCAGCTTCTGATGAGTTGAAAGTTTCCAAAATGTGGATATTGATTTCATGACTGCCTCTCAGAAGGAAGGAACACTCATGAAATCAACATTCGCAGTTTCGAAACTCTCAACGCATCACAATCTTGTGAAAATTGGCGTTGTGAAGCATATTCTGGTTGCTCGATTAGACGAAACAACTTCCAGCATTCACTGTTTCCCTTTTTGTTTTCAACAAGCACGTATTTGTTGTGGTCTCGACGCCTTCTTTAATCTCCCTAATATTAAATTCATTCATATTAACAAATAAGGCATTAATTCCGACACGACATGCAATGGGAACGAGATGTTGGCACGTCAAATTAAAGCATCTGAATGCAAAAGATGCGATGTGAAAAGTAATTCTCAGTCTTACAGTGTACACGTGGGGTGTGAGAGAGTGAATCACCAGAGAAGCAGGCGACATGCGTTTGTCTGTATCTAGTTCCGGACAATCACACTGAAAACAAACGCAAAGGAAGTATCATTTTTCGATATGGTGACGGTGAATCTAGCGCCTGCGTAGTATCGTCGGTCGGTGGAAATCTTCTTTGCTTTAAGAAAGTAACTCTCAGTCTTACAATGTGACACGCGGGGTGTGAGAGAGTGTATCACCAGAGAAGCAGGTAACAAGCGTTTGTCTGTATCTTGTTCCGGACAATCGCACTGAAAACAAACGCAAAGGAAGTATCATTTTACGATATGGTAACGGTAAATCTAGCGCCAGCGCAGTATCGTCGGTCGGTGGAAATCTTCGTTGCTTTAACAAAGAGCTGGTAATATTTTTGTATGGCAACCTCCCGGTAGTAAAGAAGGGTGTCTTCTACCTCGCTTCCGTATCACTTTTCTATCGGGCACTCTAGCCCAAATCTCCTAGCTTCCTATTTCTAAGGGTTGTTTAAGACCTGGGGTCAGACACTCCCTTCCTAAAATCATCTACATATGATCATATGATCTGTTCTGATCTGTTTGTATGGCAAATCTTTTTTACTCCGCTGGCACCAGCATCGAGCACAGTTATTAAAGCCCGGGTCGAAATCGGGTCAGGAACTCCTTGACCCCACCTGTTGGATCCACAAGGAATTGTCAACCCGTTGACCCGCTGACCCGTTTCTATCTCTGGCCCCATTCAGGAGTCGTACTCATGTCCACCTCGGATAAATGGTGTGAAGCGGGAGCTTATGTCTCTCGGCCAACGTCGTGGCATGAAACGTTATGACAAATAAAAAGCGATAAAGACATCAAGGGGTGGTTGATCATACATTTAGCTCAGGAAACATAGGAACTACACACACCCAACTTATCGTGATTCTGAGAGAAAGCGAGATTTTGACTTTGCATATTTTACGGGGGGGGGTGTCAACACATCGTCCCACGCATGCTTACTGAAGATCAGTTGGGGCCCTACGGATGGAAATGGCGTTCGATCCCGTTACCGCCGCCAACAATGATCTATAAATCCTTAGAAGAATCATAACGGGGTATGAGAAATGGTGCTTCCTTTTCGAACCACATACTAAGCGGGCATCAACTACGTGGAGATCGCCATATTCTCCATGCAAGCAGAAATTCAGCCGAGATCGCAGCAAAGGTAAGATCATGTTGGAGGTCTTCTTCAACATCCTGGGTATTGTCCATCTTGAATTCATCCCTGGAGAACGCACTCTTAACAAGAAGTTCTAACTTGACATTATGCGACGTCTATGTGGGTTGATTTTCTAGAAGAGGCCTCAACTGTGGGGCGAGCAATCGCGAGTACTGTTGCACGACAATGTATCGGCATATAGGTCACTCATCGTTCAGGAGTTTATCAGGTCACTCCTCGTTCAAGAGTTTATTAGGTCACTCCACATTCAGGAGTTTATCAGGTCACTCCTCGTTCAGGAGTTTATCAGGTCACTCTTCGTTCAAGAGTTTATCAGGTCACTCCTCGTTCAGGAGTTTATCAGGTCACTCCTCGTTCAAGAGTTTATCAGGTGACTCCACATTCATGAGTTTATCAGGTCACTTCACATTCAGGAGTTTATCAGGTCACTCCTCGTTCAGGAGTTTATCAGGTCACTCCTCGTTCAAGAGTTTATCAGGTCACTCCACATTCAGGAGTTTATCAGGTCACTCCTCATTCAAGAGTTTATTAGGTCACTCTACATTCAGGAGTTTATCAGGTCACTCCTCGTTCAGGAGTTTATCAGGTCACTCCTCGTTCAAGAGTTTATCAGGTGAATCCACATTCAGGAGTTTATCAGGTCACTTCACATTCAGGAGTTTATCAAGTCACTCCTCGTTCAGGAGTTTATCAGGTCACTCCTCGTTCAAGAGTTTATCAGGTCACTCCACATTCAGGAGTTTATGAGGTCACTCCTCGTTCAGGAGTTTATCAGGTCACTCCTCGTTCAAGAGTTTATCAGGTCACTCCACATTCAGGAGTTTATCAGGTCACTTCTCGTTCAGGAGTTTATCAGGTCACTCCTCATTCAAGAGTTTATCAGGTCATTCCACATTCAGGAGTTTATCAGGTCACTCCTCGTTCAGGAGCTTATCAGGTCACTCCTCGTTCAGGAGCTTATCAGGTCACTCCACACAGGTCACTTCTCGTTCAGGAGTTTATCAGGTCACTCCTCATTCAAGAGTTTATCAGGTCATTCCACATTCAGGAGTTTATCAGGTCACTCCTCGTTCAGGAGCTTATCAGGTCACTCCACACAGGTCATAGGTGACTCCTTCCTGTCACACAGGTCACTCCTCGTTCAGGAGTTTATCAGGTCACTGCACGCAGGCCACACAGGTTACTCCTCGTTACAGGTCACATGTCACTCCTCAGGAGTTTATCAGGTCACCCCCACAGGTCACTCCTCGTTCAGGAGTTTATCAGGTTACTCCACACATGTCACAGGTCACTCCACGTTCGTGAGTTTATCGCCAAAATAAGAACTGTTGTCTCCCCACGCCCACTGTTCTCACCTTGTGACTTCCACCTCTACCCTGATCCAACACGTCGACTTCTTTTTTTTTTTTTTTTTTTTTTAATTGAAGGTTTAACGACCACCGTCAGCAACTCGATGGACTATAAGCAGTCGCCATTCCCTAATTTAGGGTCACTGGTTCCAGGGAAGGGAGAGAGCCAGTGCCGTAAGACAAGCACAACATCCATGCCTCACCGGGATTCGAACCCGGACGCTTCTCGGACAAATGGGCATAAGCCAGCGCCTAGACCACTGTGCCACCGGGGCGGCCACGTCGACTTGAGCGTCGTCGGTTTTCGAGCACAGAAGAAGTGAAAAACGCATTACTGATTGCACTGAAGGACATGGCAAAGAATGGGTTCCAGAAGTAGAGATGTGTCGTTCGCGAACGATTCGTTTGAAAAGAACGAATCAGCAAACTCAATCATTATCGAAAGAATCTTTCCTGAGAAGACCTAATTCCCTAAATGAGTCAGTCGGAATTACTTCTCACTAGAGTGAAAAATGTCACCCAGGGGTTTTGGTGAGTTTCGTGCTTTAGTCAGAAAATCTTACCTTAGAAGCTTACAAATACAATAAATTGCGTGAATGTTTCGATACGAACTTAGGAAAACAAAGGGACAAATTTTCCGTAACATTAAAAAACAAATTTAAACTTACAAATTGGCCACTAAACCGGTAACTATTAACGAACGAAAGGATCAGACTCAGAGTCGTTTCCCTAGACACAAATCGTTCTATGTCAGGAGAATCACTGGACGAAACGAAAAAAATCATCCTACTCGGAATCGATTCTTTAGACACAAGTCCTTCTCTATACCGGAAGAATTAAACAACAGATACGAACGAATCTTTTTACTGAGTTGAATCGAAAGCATCGATTCTTTCGAAAGTATCGTTTTGCCCGTCTCTATCCAGAAGTGTTTTGTTGCAAGAGGGTCTAATTTTGAAGGAAGATGCGCTTCAGGTTTGTAACTAACTATCTATGGAATTACGGACCCAGTCCGAGAACTTTTGGATCCTACCTCGTATTATCCTTTCTTCGGAAAAATTTGAACCCAGTGATGTTTTCAGGCATTTTCTCTGGGGTGCTTAGCCCCCTCCCCTCGTAGGTTTTTGGGCGATCTCCCATTATATTTAGTCTAATCTCTTTCGAGGGAAAACATTTTAATAATAAAGAAGAAAAAATGACCGTGGACTTCAATCTGAAATTTCTATCATCTTATATATGAAACGCAAAACGTCTGTTTGTCTGAAGCAGCAAAAACTCTCGAATGCCGAACTGTGGCATCGTGAAATTTGCATAGCCTTATTAATAATGGAATTTCTAGGTCAACGCAACTATTTTAAGATATCTACGTTGTTCCGTTCGCGTGTTATGAATTAATTAATAAGCTAATCAATAAAATCAGCGTCGTTTGCTACGTCATCGTTATCTGTTCCAAATCTAAAAGCACGTGACTGCATTCATCGCAGCGGCGCATCCACAGGCGTTTCTATTCTTTGAGAACTGTGCATGAAAAAATGCAAAAACGAACTTTGCGAAATCTTAACGAAACGGGCTGACATTTTTAACAACACCATGAATTGGTAATGAGAGGAGTCCCTCAAAAGTTCCCCGGAATCTGGTCAAAACTTTTTAAATGTTCATGGAATTTTTAATTCATCGGTAAACAGAAATATATGCGCAGAAACGGTTAATAAAATTTTGACGGCTAATTTAAAAAGTTATTTACCGATTCAGGCGAAAATTGGAGGTCATGTTCCTATTAACGATTTATGGTGTTCATTAAAATTTCAGCCAGTTTCATAAAATGTTCGCAAAGATACATTTTTTATTTTTTTAACCAAAGACGTCTGAAACTGAAAGCAGGTGATGCATTAGATCGTCGATAACAAATTGTTAACGAATTTTGTTCAGTCAGTGTTCCAATGCTGTGTCTCCTGGACGCGTGTTAAATAATTCGCAACGCTTTTGGTCCGTTTGATTCTACAGCTGTATGTTGGAATGTCAAGAGCAAAGGATCCAACAAAATTATATATTGTCGCCGATGAAGGAGAAACCAAAAATGTTGTGTACGGCCAAGTGCTGAAATAGTCACACTATGAAGAAATAATTTGTAATGACCGAATTTGTGAAATCAGCTTTTTTCTTTCTTGCAAGCATCAATTTTTTTCCCGATTTTTTCAGTGACATATAAGAGGGATATGAAATTAATAAACCTAAATCCCGGGCAAAGCCGGTTAGTAAAGCTAGTTCTTTAATAAAACATTAAACAGTCCTCGCTGAAGAGGAATTTTTCAAGCAGTGACAGCTCGGACTACTTGCGCAAAAAGAAAAACCTAATTCCACACAGTAGAGATGTTTGCACATTATAATTTGGAAGCTACCTGATTTTTTGCAATAGCAAATTATTAGAAATTATTCCCATAAAAAGGGTTTTCTTTCTGGTGGTAGGTGGTTTTCACTCTATTACGAAAAAAATATAAAAAATGAGGCAGCTCAAACTGGCATCCAAACAGTTAGTTAGTTTTTTGTTTTGTTTTTTGTACTATGTGCTAATCTAAATAATCTAAAAGGGCTGAAACCAAATGGCAGGGGAATGATTTACAACATACGTTTTCAGGTAACACTGTAATGATTCTTTAATAGTCAGAAACACACTTATAGTAAGGGGAGGACATTTTTACCACTGCTAATGTTGTTGTTGGTATTGGGGGGGGGGGGGAATTTTCTGCAACACAGCGTTGCCCTACTGGCATCCTCAATATTTTACACCACCCCATGGTGAAATCCGTGGTGTATTACAGGATTTTTAAAGCAAAGGTTAACATATTTCACATGTATGTATAGATTTCTTGGAATTTGCATTTGCAACATACGAGCATAAAATTTTTTTATACTCTATTTAAAATTTATATATATAATAATGTATATATATAGTATTTTTTTTATTTTTTTTTTTTACAAGAGTAAAGAAGTGGGATTAAAAATGAACTTCCAGAAGACAAAAGTGATTTTCAATGCTTTTACACGAAATGAAGATTTATCGATTGATGGAGAAAAGCTGGAGATAACAGACACGTACGTTTATCTTGGACAGCAGATATCAAGTGATTGTCACATTGATGAAGAAATTTATCGGCGTACAAAACTTGCCTGAAGAGCCTTTGGAAGAAACAGCATAATTTTCAAGAGCAATATGCCATTATGTCTTAAAAGAAAAGCGTTTGATCAATGCATCCTTCCAGTGCTTACGTATGGTGCAGAGACGTGGACCTTAACTAAAAGAGACATACAAAGGCTGCAGACATCTCAAAGAACCATGGAGAGGTGCATGCTTGGTGTAACCAGGAGAGATAAGAAGAGGAACTCATGGATTCGAAAAATGACAAGAGTGGAAGACATCATGACCAGAGTTAAATCCCTGAAATGGCAATGGGCTGGACATGTTGCCAGAAGGACAGACCATCGACGGACAGCCGAAATTTTAGATTGGATTCCAAGGGACAGGAAAAGACCCAGAAGAAGACCACATGGGAGATGGGTGGATGAAATTCGAAAGTATGCGGGAGTGACATGGAGGAGACTGGCACAAGACAGACCGTTGTGGAGGAAACTTGGTGAGACCTTCGTCCAGCTGTGGATTGATAATGGTTGACAATGATGATGATGATATATAGTATGCCATTATGTCTTAAAAGAAAAGTGTTTAATCAATGCATCCTACTAGTGCTTACGTATGGAGCAGACATGGACCTTAACTAAAAAGGACACACAAAGACTGCAGCCAACTCAAAGAAGCGTGGAGAGGTGCATGCTTCGTGTAACCAATAGAGATAAGAAGAGGAACTTGAGGACAAGGAAAATGACAGGAGTGTATGGACGACATCCTCACCAGAGTGAAATCACTGAAATGGCAATGGGCTGGACATGTTGCCAGAGAAACGGACCACCGATGGACAACCGAAATTTTAGACTGGATTCCGAGGGACAGGAAAAGACCCAGAAGAAGACCCCATGAGAGATGGATGGATGAAATTCGAAAGTTTGCTGGAGTGACATGGAGGAGACAGGCTCAAGACAGACAATTGTGGAAGAAACTTGGGGAGACCTTCATCCAGCAGTGGATTGATGATGATGGTTATGACGATGATGATGTTATATAAATAACAAAATTGTGATTATATGTATATAATCAGTCAACAAGTTTCAGCTCCCTCAAAATTTGTAATCCCCCCCCCCCAAAAAAAACCTCTCTGAATGCAATACTAATTGAACTGCCTGCCAATGAGGCAAACAAAGTTGAAAGCATTTCTTTTGTCACACCTGTAAGTGAACAGTAGCTCCACCCACGTCTCTACATATGAGTAAATGTTGATTTTATCTGTTTCCCGTGGTTTTCGGTGTTTCATAATCCTCTACCGTATTACGTTTCTTGACACCGATCGTGTAAATATTTCCAGAGATTCGTGGTTAAAAGATGAAACCCTAAACCATAAAGAGATGGGCCATTAAAATACAATTGTTACGGGGGTAAATAATGAGCACATCAAGCCTGTCGTTGGAGGGGTGGGGGAGGGGGAGGGGGAGACGGCAGAGGCAAAAACGCATAAACAGAAAAACAACTTTGCAGCTTCCCCGACCAAGCAAGCAGCTGTCCTCCTTGATAAGCAGCCAGCCACTTGGCCCGTATTTATAGTTGTTGGAAAAACGATATCCATCCCAGCACTCACCGTGTTTCGCACTTTTATTTTTCCCCCCGCTTTCGTCGTCTGTTGTCTCGCGCTCAAGCTGACATTTTGATTAATGTCCTATCCTCTGGTAAGCCCCAGGCTTCTTGAAAATGAGAAATCTTGGTCTCTTGTACCGTCAGGCCACGAATGCGATCCTCTCGTCAGGACATATGAGGCAGATACTACAAGCAAGAGGGAAATAACATGGCTATCTCCAAGAAGTGATAAACGCGACATACATGAAATCGCCACCTTGTTACTGGAAACAACTTTTGTGTTTCGGGCTGTAGTATCACAGAGAAAAAAATCCCGAGAAATTCTGATGGATCCCGCTGTCTTGTGATATTGATGGAAGTTACTGTAATTAAAGGGATCTCTTTTATTTGCCTTTCTATTCTAAATATCGTTTTAAA
The DNA here is from genome assembly GCA_039090855.1 of Macrothele yani. Taxonomy (NCBI): domain Eukaryota; kingdom Metazoa; phylum Arthropoda; class Arachnida; order Araneae; family Macrothelidae; genus Macrothele; species Macrothele yani. The sequence goes on along the minus strand of CM076989.1, from coordinate 31,600,536 downwards.
GTGATATGATACTTTTGAAGTGCCCTTTGTAATTTTTCACACTATGGGTTTTACCCAGGAGGTACTCCAGGTCAGGGCCGGCTGTACCATAGGTGAAACCGGGGCAGTCGCCCCGGGCCTCGCGCCTTTGAGGGGCCCCGCAGTTTAAGAAAAAAAAGAAAAATTAGTTAGAATTTTTTACAATTATTATTTTTTGTGTGTGGGTGCGAGGCCCTTAAAAAGATATTTCTTTTTTTTTTTTAAGTTTTTTTGTTTGTTTGTTTCCAAACCCTCGGTTTTCGAACAGGTTATCGCCCTTCGCCGCACAAATACGGAGATCTGTAGATTTCAAGTGATTATTGTAACGACCTTGATATTTTCCGAATTCATGAAATCGCAAATTTAATTTCATCATTTTGTGGACCTTACTTTTATGTATTTAACAATTTGCGTGTAAACCAGATACTTAAATTTAAATAAAATAAAAAAGAACAATATCAAAGTTGGTTTCGGGTTACACGCGGAGGCCATTTATTCAGTGACTTTAAAAACATTACTGGAATCTTTCTAAAAAAATCACATATGAGCTCTTATAAAAGTTTAAAAAGTCACTAATTTGTCAGTTACTCCATTTTGCATTAAAAGTCAATCGCTAAAACATGTGTCAGGAGAAAAAAACTATTTATACGAATTTGTTATTTATTATTTCAACACTAAAATATTCGCAATCCAAAATTTTCTCATTTTATGAAGCAGTTTTTTTACAATAAGTGAAATTACAACCTCAACCCCATCTCCTCGGAAAGAAAAACGTACATTTTAACAGTTTTTACTCTCTCTCTCTTTCTGAACTTTCAATGCATATTCTGGTCCTTTTTCTTGAGCTTAAAGTAAATGCTTCTTTGAGATAATCATTTTGTCTTTACGATAGTTTTTGTTTTGAAGTATTACAGAGGTGAAACACATATCAAAAAGGAAAAGTTACAGAGATAAATTCCGTCGGTGTACCTTAATCGGTAAAGCATTCAGCTCCGGAGCGCAGAGGGATGCGAATTCGTCGCCGTCACAGGCAAATTTGTGGGTTTCACATCCTGGTTATTCTTTAGGGACATCTTTCACGTAACGACTTTATTAAAATATGAGATTTATTTCCTAGTGCAAGCAATGAAATTTTGCTCCGCGGCCTTGCAATGAAATTTCGCCCCGGGCCCCGCAAAAGCTCCATCCGGCCCTGCTCCAGGGCCGGATGTAGAATTTTTCTTGGAGGGGACGAAACATGACAGTTTTTGAAATCCGTCACGAACAGTAAAATTAAGGAAAAATAAAATATTAAAGCAATTTTTTTCTAATATAAGTTGATGTATTTTTAGAGACTCCAACTGCTACGGATTTTACGTAGTCGCTACGGAAATCGTGGGTCTGCTACTGATTACGCAAAGTATCGTATTCATTACGGCAATCAAATATCTCGGTGAAATGACCTTTTTAATTATGTGTGTCAAGTTTATTATCACGTTTTATGCATTCTAACATTCATTAAATATTTTGGAGAGTGTTGCCTGCCATGTTTCACCCCGGCTTGAACATGGGTTTATTTTGGACGCCTGGTTCCTGGAAAGCGACAGAGTGAGCACCATCCGCCAGTTCTGCCTCACTTGGGGCTTGAATATGGATCCATTTTGGACGCCTGGTTCACGGTAAGCGACAGAGCCAGCATCATCCGCTATTCATACCTCACCCGGGAACGACGGCCCATTTTGGACTACTGCCCAGCAAAAACACAAGTGTTGGGAAACTGCTGGTCACCAGCTGGCAGTGATGGGTCACTGCTGGCTGAAATCTGACGCTCACGGCCCGGTAGCGGTCCGTTGGTGGCAGCGCCATCAGTTGGCAGCCATTGATGGCTCTGCAGCATCTCCGTGAATTGCGGGCTTTCGAGCAAGTGCCACTAACCGATGCAACCCCAACACCAAATGGAAGCAACGGGACTGCGCATGCGCAGAAGTAGCACGTGCTGTGTCTCTCTTGGTACCAGATAGTTGAAGACGACGCTATCGCCATCGTGTTATTTTAGTGGATGTTAAGAAAAAAAGCCATATGTAGAGATGCGAATTAATTTCCTAATGAAATGCCACGTCGACGAATATATCAGATTAAACCATGAAATATTAGATTACAACCATGAAATATACCCACTCCATTTTCATGAATAACAAGATATAATTTCTGTATAGCCTTTTATTTTAACATGCACTAAACCGCTTGAAAAAAAAGTCCTGGAAAAACATTAAAAAAAACGTTATGTTAAAAAAAAAAAAAATGGTATGCGTACAAAATTTATCATTTATTTGAAAAAAAAAGAAAAAGGTAACGCTATGTAGATATAATGTACTCATCCATGTGTTGAATACACAAGACTGGAGGAATTCACTTCTAAAAGTAACAAGAAGTAAAATAAAATATATTTTCTCTTTAAACCAAATGTAGCTTCGGACAGCGGAAAAAAAAAGATACTACGTTAAAAATGCAACAGAATGTGATATGAACAGGTAAATGTATTAATTCAACAATCGCCTTTCAAGACGAGAAGGACAGCACGGAACTTTGGAAAGCGGCTTTAACTTGGTACACTCGTTGAAAATGAATGAGGTTCCCTTGAGGTAAAAAAAAAATCAAAAAACAATCGTTACGTTGAAAAAATAAATTAATGAATTATATGAAACTGACATTTAAGAAAAATACCTCGCAATATTGTAAAATTAAAGAGAGAACCATTCGTTACACATTCCGCAGAAAAGAGGCTCAGCTTCAAGCAAACGCTCGTGCGTGGTATATCAATCCCGTTGGTAGAACGCCCGTTTTCCACGCAGACAGTCCTTCCTTCGTTTCCAGCCAGATCCAAACGGGCGTTTTTCAGGACATGTTAAGAAAATTTTCGCAGTGCTGTGTTGTGATGCAGAAATTTTGTAAGGCGAAAAAAAATACTTGTAGCTTTTGTAGCTGCGGTTATCCTCTATTTTTTTTTTTTATTATTATTACTACTAGGAAATTGGCCGACAAGATTCGGCAAGCTATCAGTTACGTCACGTTGTTGCCGGCTGCCACTGCCGGGAAACTAGCGGACCACATTAAGCTAGCCATCATTTATGGCACGTGCTTGCAGGGCCGCTGAAGGGCCACTTGTGGCAGCTACTGCCTTTGATGGATAACTGATGGCCCTGTTGTGGCATATGACAACAGATGAGGGTGGCAACTGTTGGCCAACTGTTGGCCTGTACTGCTGGCCCTTCTGTTGGCCGCCCGGACATTTTATTGACGGTTCGGTAGCGGCAACATAGTGCTGGGCCAGCAAGACTGGTTTTGCTGGGTGGTTCCTGGAACGGGACAGAGCCAGCACCATCCGCCAGTCATACCTCACCCGGGGCTTGAATATGGTTCCATTTTGAACGATTGGTTCTTGGAAAGGGGCAGAGTTAGCACCATCCGCCAGTCATGCCTCACCCGGAGCTTGAATATGGTTCCATTTTGAACGATTGGTTCTTGGAAAGGGACAGAGTCAGCAGCACCCTTCGCCAGTCATGCCTCGCCCGGGTGATTGAATATGGGTCCATTTTGAACGACTGATCCTCATCCCCAGACCACTGGGGCAGCAACATCGTTTTCCCTTAGCTCAGAAACATTTTTCACAAAGATGCGTCTTCAAATTTCAAAACACGGAAACATTTTTTCGGGGAAAAAATCTGAAGAATGAGAGGTGAGGAAGCAGGTTTAACATGACAGAAACTTATGCCTGTAATGATCCACGCTGTTTTCCTTCATTTCTGGCTGAAAACATAGACGTACCTACCTCAGAGGTGGCGCACGTGTCAAAATGGCAAGTTACAGCGATAAGTCTTCGTCGGTGTAGTTCAAGAGGTAGAGTATTCGACTCTCATCACCGGCCAATTTGGGCTTTTACGCTATAAACCTTCCATTATGGTTTAAAATACCTCTCTCAACAAACGCCACAAGCAGATTTTCCATAGTAAATTCCTGTTCTCTATGATTATGTTTAATTCAACTGTACGATTCGTCCGAACAGGGTCCGGGTTCGAATCCCGGAGAGGCATGGATGTTGTGTTTGTCTTACGGCACTGGCTCTCTCCCTTCCCTGGAACCAGTGACCCTAAATTAGGGACGGCTGACTGCTTATAGCCCATTGAGTTGCTCACGGTGGTCGTTAAACCTTCAATCAAAAAAAAAAAAAAATTCAACTGTACGATCGGATTGGAACCACTTCCAAGTTCGGCCTAATTTAAACACGCCAATGAAGTAGGCTGTTTCAGGACTATTACTTAGTTTCTTTCCGCGCTCTTTCGCGTTGGCACTGTTAGGAAAGAGTCAAAAATTTTAGATCTGGACCCGGACGTCACATAATTGAACCCGACCCGTATCTGTAACTGACTCGGACAAATCTGCTTTGAATTATAATATATATATATATATATATATATACTTAAGAGCAAAACTGAAGACTAAGGAAAAACTTTAGAATTTAAAACGAAGGTTGCAAAAAACCTGAAAATCAAAACGCGCAACGCAGCAGTTTTGAAAATTCAGAATTCACATTCTAAAAAGAAGATACCTAAGCAAAAACATACATATACTCACACAGGTAGATACATAACCTTTTCTATGTTGTACTAGGTGTGAGTCAAAATTATATATGTATGTTTTTGCTTAGGTATCTTCTTTTTTAGAATATATATATATATATATATATATATGCAGGAAGTTCAAAAAGTCTCTCTACAGTGGGTATCTTAGGTTATATGGGAATCCAACAAATGTATATACTGTATTATGGGACATATAATTTACTCACTTTCTTACAAAAAGTACTGAAACGGTCGTCCTTCATTTGCCAGACATAACCTAACTGTTTTACACATGTCTGAAACATCTACGAGAGTCAAAACGACCCTTCGCGGTAATGTTAAGGCTATCCCACTTAATTCTGGTAGCGCTGCAGCCAAAATTAAGTAACTTATTGTATGTTTAATTTCAGTTTTTGCTGTTTTTTTTTTTTTTTTGACAACATATCAAACTTTAGAATATGTTTCACAGAAACACCATTTTTTACAACCTTATGATAAGTTGAAAGTTTACAAAATGTGGATGTTGTTTTCATCATTGCCCTCTCAGGTGGAAGATACATTCTTCCTTCATATTGCGTGACAAATCATTTTTCAGTCAGCGAGCACCGGTATGAAACACAAAATTCCAGAGTGCGCATTTTTCCCTGAAATTTTTTTTTTATTTTTATTTTTTTTTTTTTTTTTTTTTTTTTGCTTTTCAAAATTAAAACCGGATCAAAATTGGAACAGGAACACCTTGACCCGAGCCGTTTGACACGCCAAAAATTGTCGACCCGTTGACCCCCTGACACTTTTCCATCTGTGCGCCTGGGTTCTGCGGGACCTAGCTTGTAAGGAAATTTAGAAGTTTTGAGGTTTTAACTATATATTGTAAGGAAATTTAGAAGTTTTGAGGTTTTAACTATATATTTCCCAGATGAAGAGAATCAGTTACTAGCAAATTGAAAACCCGCTTTCCTCTCAAGTTCTTCTTTGTTCAATGCTGTAGGCCTATATGGGGAATGCCATTTTGAAGCTTTCTCCTTATTCTTTATGCTTGTTTATATTATTTACATGTTGATTGTATCCTGCTAATTTATAATGCTTCTTCCTAGGTTAACTCGGCTGTTAAGTTTTTCTTAACCTTTGATAAGTGTCTACATATATGAGTCGGTTGGTCATTTAATAATTGCCCCTATGAATAAGTATGACTTAAAATCACCAAATTTATGAGCAGAATGTTTTCATTGTCTTAATTAGTTCGTTGGGTATCTATATGTCGGCGTAGTATACAGCATGGGCGCACCCAACGGAGGTAGGGGTCGGGACTTAAGCGCCCCAAAAGCCCCGTACATCAACTCTTTTATCTATCTACCTAATGTATATCTGTCTGTCTTATGCGCTATATACACTGGCGAAAAGTGAAAAAAGAACACCAAGAAGGAGATGTCTGATACCAACGAAATTTATACAGCATAATAACGGAATACAGAGGATAACGTGATAAAAACATTATGGCAAAATACAGCTGTATTTGCTGGTAAACTGAAAAATAACATTTCCATGTAACATGGTTAGTACGAGGTTGAACCGCCATGAACTGCGTCACACTGTGCAATTCTGGCATGGAGCCTATCGTACAGATGTTGGATGTAAGTTTGGGGTATTGAGTTCCAAGCATCCTCAACCTGGACGCGTAAATCGGGGATGGTCGTGGCTGGCCGTGGAGACCGGATAAGTCGTTGTCCCATAAAATTCCACACGTGCTCAATGGGGGACAAATCCGGTGAACGTGCAGGCCATAGAAGTTGTCTCACACCCTGAAGTGCATGTTGCGTTGCACGTGCAGTGTGTGGGCATGCGTTATCTTGCTGGAAAACACCACGATGGACCGACCTTACAAATGGCACAACAATGGGCTGAATGATGTTGTTGATGTAGGATGTGCTGTTTAACGTACCCGGTACAAACACTAGTTGTGTACGGGAGTGATAGCTGATCGCTCCCCACACCAGGAGACCAGGTGTAGGCTCTGTGTGTCGCTGGTCGATGCAAGAAGGGTGGAGACGCTCCCCTGTGCGCCTGCGAATACGCATACGGCCATCGGAGGCTCTCAAGCAGAATCTGCTTTCATCGCTGAACACGACAGATCGCCATAGCGTTCTCCAGTGCAGACGTTGGCGACACCACTGCAGTCGTTCCTGACGGTGGGCTGGAGTCAGAGGTACACATGCCAGAGGCACACGTGCACGTAGTCCTGCATCCAGTAGACGGTTGCGGATAGTTCGCACAGTCACCTCAGGTGCAACGGCAGCTCGGATTTGCGTCGCAGTGGATGTTCTGCTTGACAACGCCGCTCTTCTTATGCGTCGATCGGTCCGCTCATCAGTCCGTCTGTGACTCCCGGTTCCACGTCTTCTCGTGTGGGAATGTTCCTCGGACCATCTACGCCACCATCGTACCACCACCGATACTTCCCGTTCAATTCGCTCCGCAATACGACGATACGACCACCCGGCTTCGCGAAGTTCGACTAGACGACCTCGCTCAAAGTCCGATAACTGCTGAAATAGTACACGTCTTCCATGTCCAGGCATTGCAGTTTCTTCCGGGTCTTCGCACGGGTCTGTAAGCCGACGACTGATTACATTCACTTCGCCGTACTCCTTAAATACCACCGACGCTAATTTGCATATTATGCCGTGCTGTGGCGTAAGCGCTCACCGGTTGGTCCCGAGATTAAAATCACACCTACGTAATCTCGACTCAATTAACATATGTAAATATCATGATCGTCCGCCAATTCCTTCTTGGTGTTCTTTTTTCACTTTCAGCCAGTGTATATATATATATATACATATTGTATATTAATTCACACACACACACATATACGTGTATATGTATATAGAATTTCTTCGAAAATCGTCAACAATTACACTTTTCAGACATTATTAATATAAGCCCTACAAATTTAATAACTTAAATAGCTAAATGCCACTTGGTGGGCTGCTTGTAGCTAATTATTTACTAATCTACTTTATAGGTATCTTACACAGCTTACACCTAATTGTATACTGTCATGATTGGACCACGTGATCGGGTTTCTTCGCTTTCTGTCAAATGGTCTTCGTATATAAGATTGGTCTTTATCTGTTGTTTCCCATGACATCGGAAGCACCTCAGCGGGTCGTGGGTTATTCCGGCTTTTGCTGAGTTTCGAAAGGTCATGATCCACGAGCCGGTGATCCTCTGATGGGATCGGCTTGAGAGGTCTGTTTTTGGTTATAATGCTTTTTTGAGTCTCTTCGCATTAATTTTTTTTTTAGTTTTTTTTTTTTTTTTTTTAAATTGTGGTTTATAGTGCTATGTTTTTATCGATAGTATAAGGTGATTCGTTCTGGATTGCTGCTTTAGCGCTTCTTTGAGAATTTTAGTTTGTACATTGTATCATAACTAATTCAGCTTGCATCAATTTTATTAATATATATATCATCATCATCATCATTGTCAACCATTATCAATCCACTGCTGGACGAAGGTCTCCCCAAGTTTCCTCCACAACGGTCTGTCTTGTGCCAGTCTCCTCCATGTCACCCCTGCATACTTTCGAATTTCATCCACCCATCTCCCATGTGGTCTTCTTCTGGGTCTTTTCCTGTCCCTTGGAATCCAATCTAAAATTTCGGCTGTCCATCGATGATCTGTCCTTCTGGCAGTATGTCCAGCCCATTGCCATTTCAGGGATTTAACTCTGATCATGATGTCTTCCACTCTTGTCATTTTTCGGATCCACGAGTTCCTCTTCTTATCTCTCCTGGTTACACCAAGCATGCACCTCTCCATGCTACTTTGAGTTGTCTGCAGCCTTTGTATGTCTCTTTTAGTTAAGGTCCACGTCTCTGCACCATACGTAAGCACTGGAAGGATGCATTGATCAAACACTTTTCTTTTAAGACATAATGGCATATTGCTCTTGAAAATTATGCTGTTTCTTCCAAAAGCTCTCCAGGCAAGTTTTGTACGCCGATTAATTTCTTCATCAATGTGACCCTCATTTGATATCTGCTGTCCAAGATAAACATACGTGTCTGTTATCTCCAGCTTTTCTCCATCAATCGATAAATCTTCATTTCTTGTAAAAGCATTGTACATCACTTTTGTCTTCTGAAAGTTCATTTTTAATCCCACTTCTTTACTCTTGTCAGCAAGTTCCTGGATCATACTCTGCAGCTCTGATGGGGTAGTTGCAAAAATGACTACGTCATCAGCAAAACGAAGGTGGGTTAGATAATCTCCATTAATCTTTATCCCCTTGTTTTCCCAGCTCAGCGACTGAAAAACACCCTCCAATGTGGCATTAAAGAGCTTCGGAGATATGGTGTCACCTTGTCTCACTCCCTTTCCAATTTTTACGTGGGTTGTATTTTCAAACAGCCTAATCTTTGCACTTGCATTTTCATAGATGTTATTAATAATATTAATGTATGCATCTTCAATACCGCAGGTTTTCAGAGCCATTGCAACTGCTGATGGTTTCACCGAATCAAAGGCTTTTTCATAATCGATAAAAGCCATGCACAATGGAAGCTCATATTCCCTCGCTCTTTCAATTAGTTCTCTCAGCACGTGGATATGATCTATTGTGCTGTAGCCACTCCTGAATCCAGCTTGTTCTCTCGGTTGAGCCATGTCCAGTGTTACCTTCAAGCGGTGTGAAAGAACTTTAGTGAAGATTTTATAAACTACTGATAGGAGGCTGATAGGTCTGTAGTTTCCGAGATCCTCAATGTCACCTTTCTTATGTAGCAGGATCATTGTAGCGGTGTTCCAATCCTCAGGAATCTTTCCTTCATTAAGGCATCGAGTGAAAATTTGTGCGAGTACTGTTTCGATTTCTCCACTTGCTTCTTGTATGATGTCTACAGTAATTCCATCTTCTCCTGGAGCTTTTCCTCGCTTCATGTTCTTGATTGCATGTGCAACTTCTGCTGGAAGGACTGGAGGAACTCTGGTACTGGTATCTTTCATGATGTCTGGAGTGCACATATCATCCCTTTCATATAATTTGGAGTAGAAATCTTTCACTCTTGTCAAAATTTCGCCTCTATTTCTTGTTACAGAACCATCTTCTTTTCTCAGTGCCATAATCTGTTTTCTTCAATTACTGAGATGTCCCTTTGCTATCTTTAGGCTTTGGTTGTTTTCAATTGCTTTCCTCACTAGTTCACAGTTGAATTTTCTTACGTCTTCAGTGATACTTTTTCTTACTGTCTTGCATAGCTCTATATATTCCACTTTGGAAGTCACATCTTCTTTAGTTGTCATCATCTCTCTTCTTTTTTGCATCAACATTTTGGTTTTTCCTGATAATTTGTTCACATGCAACTTGTTCTTAGACCCAGCTAATTTTGTTGCTGTTTCCATAAGAGCTTTGGTTACTTTTCTGTTAACTTCAGAGATGTCCACTTCTTCCGATGTTAGGCCTTCTAAAGCAGAGAACCTGTTCTTCAGTTCTAACTTGAAGGTATTATGGTGTTTTTTAAGGTTGGTTATGTCAATAGATTTTGTTTGTCTTATGAGCTTGCTACGTTCAAGTTTAGTGTTGAGGTGCATCTTACATCTCACCAATCTATGGTCACTACCTGTGTTGAACTTGTTCAGCACACTGCAGTCTTCTATGACGAATTTTTTGTTACACATAATAAAATCAATTTCACTTGTCGTCCCATTTGGATGTCTCCATGTCCATTTCCTGTGTGGCTTTTTCTTGAAAAAGGAGTTCAAGATGAAAAACCCTTCTGCCTCTGCAAACTCAACGAGAGTATTTCCACGCTGGTTTCTGTTGCCGTGACCGAATTTACCTACTGAAGTTTCATTCTGTTGCCGTTGCCCTATTTTTGCATTGAAATCTCCCATAATTATTTTCAAGTGCTGCTTACCTTTATTATTTAGATGACAAATTTCCTCATAAAATTCTTCAATTTCTTCTTCAGGATGACTTGTGGTGGGTGCATAAGTTTGAATAATCTGAGCCTGGTATCTTTTCGAGAGTTGGATAACAAGTCGTGCAGCTCTGTCAGAGGAACTTTCAACTTCTACAACTTTATCCTTCAGTTTCTTGTTTATTATAAATCCAACACCACTAGTTCTGCCAGTATCTGTCCCACGATAGTAGAAGAGATGTCCACTTTTCAGTTCGATGAGATCTTCTCCTTTTCTCCTTACCTCACTTAGCCCCACGATGTCCCACTTGATCCTTTGTAGTTCCTCTTCCAATTCAAGAAGCCTTGAATCAGAAGATAGGGAGCGTCCATTGTAAGTAGCCAAGGTCAGCATGTTTGACCTTACATGACCTTACATCCCCAATATATATATATATATATATATATATATATATATATATATATATATATATATTTATATACATTGTATATTGTATGCATACATACATATACAGGGTTCAAAGGAAATTTCTTATTCAGGGCAATAACTGCGGAAGAAAGGGTCCGAGTGCTACACAAGTTAGGTCTATATGTAGAAAAAGGACGATGGCCGATCGAATGAAAGCGATTGGAGCGCCCCTAGCGGCAAAGGTAAGAGGTTAGGAAACCTAACTCGCGAACAGCGCGAGATAGAAACAAAATTCCAAATACAAAGTTTTAGCGCATCGTCTAATTAGTAGGAAACGATATATGGTGTGCACGATTTATGTACATGGACAGGTCAAAAAGCTGATAAGGTGCACGCGGTCGCTGGATGGTTAGGCAATGCAAAATACCGGCCCACGATGGAGAACGATTCATATGCGTATTTAAATATCGATAGCGACGTAGAAGCCGGTCGGTGAGATAAAATACCGAGGCTGGGGATTTGAACGTCAGTCAACGTACACGTTGAAAGCACTGATGGAGGGCTACTCGAACGCTGAGTACTGTGAAATGGTCGTGCTTTATGGCGAATGCCATCGCAATGCCCATGTAGCTGCAACTCAGTATGTCGAGCGTTTTCTGACTGGCCAACATCCAACTGCAGCGACTATTAACAACTGTGTTCGCCGCCTCCGAGAGACTGGAAGCATACTGGTACGTCCGCGATCGGGCAGACCTACTAGTTCGGGTGTAACAGTGCATCCTGAGGCTATCCTAGGATATGTCCTTGCCAATCCCAATATTAGTACCACAGCAGTCGCCGAAGCATGCGGATTAACAGCACAACGTGTTTGGTAAATCCTGAACGAGCATGGAGCTCACCCGTACCACGTTCAGCTACTGAAAGGTTTCATGGATGGAGACCAGGGAAGGCGTTTCGGTTTCTGCAACTCTGTACATAACACATTGGAAGTTAATCCAGACTTCTTGGCCGATATCTTCTGTACAAATGAGTCCCGTTTTACACGGGACGGAATAGTCAATCGGCATAACACCCATTACTGGGCTCTGAGCAACCCATCTATGGGACGAGCTAATCGACATCAACAACGTTGGGCAACTAATGTTTGGTGCGGTATTTGGCGAAACACACTAGTTGTACCCATTTTATATGATGGTGCATTAATAGGTCAGCGGTACTTTAAGCTCTTACAGGGCCCGATATCTGACTTTCTAGATAATCTTCTCCTCAGAGATCTGCTGCGCATGTGGTACCAACATGATGGTGCACCACTTCACATGGCAGCCAACGTACGGAGTTTCCTGGCGGAAACATTCAGATACCAGATAATTGGTTATGGCGGTACGGTGAAAAGGCCTCCGCGGTCACCGGACTTAACACCTTTGGACTTCTTCCTGTGGGGTTACTTGAAGGAACATATGTATGTTACAGAACCTACGAGACTGGAAGACTTACGACCCTGCATTGGGTGCGCCTGTAACACAGCGACACCGGCCATGCTAGATAGTGTACGAGAAGCTGTTCTTACACACCTTGGAATGTGCATTGTAGCCGATGGTGGCCACTTCGAACCGGCTGTACATTAACTTCGCGCAGATGTGCGTTGTGCCTGTAAGTAGGCATATCTCCTGTAAACATTTTTTAGTATTATAAATAAGCCTGCACATCTTCTGTTTCGTGTCATTATTTTTGTGTCTGTTTCAGCAACTTTACCGATTTCGAATTAACAGCATTTTGACCCGTCCATGTACATAATTCGTGCGCCCCATCTGTCGTTTCCTACTAATTAGACGATGCGATACAACTTTGTAATTGGAATTTTGTTTCTATCTCGCGTTGTTCGTGAGTTAGGTTTCCTAACTTCTTACCTTTGCCACTAGGGGCGCTACAATCGCTTTCATTCGATCGGCCATCGTCCCTTTCCTGTACATAGACCTAACTTGTGTAGCACTCGGTCCCTTTCTTCTTCAGTTATTGCCCTGAATAAGGACTTTCATTTGAACCCTGTATATATATATCATCATCATCATCATCATTGTCAACCATTATCAATCCACTGCTGGACGAAGGTCTCCCCAAGTTTCCTCCACAACGGTCTGTCTTGTGCCAGTCTCCTCCATGTCACCCCTGCATACTTTCGAATTTCATCCACCCATCTCCCATGTGGTCTTCTTCTGGGTCTTTTCCTGTCCCTTGGAATCCAATCTAAAATTTCGGCTGTCCATCGATGATCTGTCCTTCTGGCAGTATGTCCAGCCCATTGCCATTTCAGGGATTTAACTCTGATCATGATGTCTTCCACTCTTGTCATTTTTCGGATCCACGAGTTCCTCTTCTTATCTCTCCTGGTTACACCAAGCATGCACCTCTCCATGCTACTTTGAGTTGTCTGCAGCCTTTGTATGTCTCTTTTAGTTAAGGTCCACGTCTCTGCACCATACGTAAGCACTGGAAGGATGCATTGATCAAACACTTTTCTTTTAAGACATAATGGCATATTGCTCTTGAAAATTATGCTGTTTCTTCCAAAATCTCTCCAGGCAAGTTTTGTACGCCGATTAATTTCTTCATCAATGTGACCCTCACTTGATATCTGTTGTCCAAGATAAACGTATGTGTCTGTTATCTCCAGCTTTTCTCCATCAATCGATAAATCTTCATTTCTTGTAAAAGCATTGAACATCACTTTTGTCTTCTGAAAGTTCATTTTTAATCCCACTTCTTTACTCTTGTCAGCAAGTTCCTGGATCATACTCTGCAGCTCTGATGGGGTAGTTGCAAAAATGACTACGTCATCAGCAAAACGAAGGTGGGTTAGATAATCTCCATTAATCTTTATCCCCTTGTTTTCCCAGCTCAGCGACTGAAAAACACCCTCCAATGTGGCATTAAAGAGCTTCGGAGATATGGTGTCACCTTGTCTCACTCCCTTTCCAATTTTTACGTGTGTTGTATTTTCAAACAGCCTAATCTTTGCACTTGCATTTTCATAGATGTTATTAATAATATTAATGTATGCATCTTCAATACCGCAGGTTTTCAGAGCCATTGTAACTGCTGACGGTTTCACCGAATCAAAGGCTTTTTCATAATCGATAAAAGCCATGCACAATGGAAGTTCATATTCCCTCGCTCTTTCAATTAGTTCTCTCAGCACGTGGATATGATCTATTGTGCTGTAGCTACTCCTGAATCCAGCTTGTTCTCTCGGTTGAGCCATGTCTAGTGCTACCTTCAAGCGGTGTGAAAGAACTTTAGTGAAGATTTTATAAACTACTGATAGGAGGCTGATAGGTCTGTAGTTTCCGAGATCCTCAATGTCACCTTTCTTATGTAGCAGGATCATTGTAGCGGTGTTCCAATCCTCAGGAATCTTTCCTTCATTAAGGCATCGAGTGAAAATTTGGGCGAGTACTGTTTCGATTTCTATACTTGCTTCTTGTATGATGTCTACAGTAATTCCATCTTCTCCTGGAGCTTTTCCTCGCTTCATGTTCTTGATTGCATGTGCAACTTCTGCTGGAAGGACTGGAGGAACTCTGGTACTGGTATCTTTCATGATGTCTGGAGTGCATATATCATCCCTTTCATATAATTTGGAGTAGAAATCTTTCACTCTTGTCAAGATTTCGCCTCTATTTCTTGTTACAGAACCATCTTCTTTTCTCAGTGCCATAATCTGTTTTCTTCCCTTACTGAGATGTCCCTTTGCTATCTTTAGGCTTTGGTTGTTTTCAATTGCTTTCCTCACTAGTTCACAGTTGAATTTTCTTACGTCTTCAGTGATACTTTTTCTTACTGTCTTGCATAGCTCTATATATTCCACTTTGGAAGTCACATCTTCTTTATTTGTCCTCATCTCTCTTCTTTTTTGCATCAACATTTTGGTTTTTCCTGATAATTTGTTCACATGCAACTTGTTCTTAGACCCAGCTAATTTTGTTGCTGTTTCCATAAGAGCTTTGGTTATTTTTCTGTTAACTTCAGAGATGTCCACTTCTTCCGATGTTAGGCCTTCTAAAGCAGAGAACCTGTTCTTCAGTTCTAACTTGAAGGTATTATGGTGTTTTAAGGTTGGTTATGTCAATAGATTTTGTTTGTCTTATGAGCTTGCCACGTTCAAGTTTGGTGTTGAGGTGCATCTTACATCTCACCAATCTATGGTCACTACCTGTGTTGAACTTGTTTAGCACACTGCAGTCTTCTATGACGAATTTTTTGTTACACATAATAAAATCAATTTCACTTGTCGTCCCATTTGGATGTCTCCATGTCCATTTCCTGTGTGGCTTTTTCTTGAAGAAGGAGTTCAAGATGAAAAACCCTTCTGCCTCTGCAAACTCTACGAGAGTATTTCCACGCTGGTTTCTGTTGCCGTGACCGAATTTACCTACTGAAGTTTCATTCTGTTGCCGTTGCCCTATTTTTGCATTGAAATCTCCCATAATTATTTTCAAGTGCTGCTTACCTTTATTATTTAGATGACAAATATATATATATATATATACTACGTGCGTATACACACGCATACCTTACCTGGGTTTCGAACCCAGACCCCTCCCTGGGCGAATGATCAGAAGCCATCGCTTAGACAACTACGCCACCAGATGGCGTTGATATCACTGCGTTATACATCATTTTAAAGCTCCATAAATTCAACAATCGGATTCCAACAATGATTTTGATTACTTCTGTTACCCATTTTCGTTGCGTCGAAATTTTATGCATGGGATTTACTTTACTGCTGTCGGGAAAGATGCATAAACTGCTACTTTCCGCAATCACAGACATGAAACTCTTTGGCAGCCCAATGTCGACCAATGGCTTGCGTCGTGTATTTGAGACGACCACACAATTGGTTATCACCTGGCGCCCAATTAGTTACGAATTAGGCAGATCCCTTGCCTTTCACGAGACACTAATACATCCGTTACCCATTTCCGTTACATCTAAATCTTTTGCGGGGGATTTATTTTACTGCTGTCGGGAAAGCTGCATGGGGTCAAAATATCGAGCCTTTAATTAGGCATCTTTATATGGGATCCAGAAATTGAAACGGGAAAAGCTCCAGGAGAAGACGGAATTACCGTAGACATCATACAAGAAGCAAGTGGAGAAATTGAAACAGAACTCGCCCAAGTTTTCACTCGATGCCTTAATGAAGGGAAGATTCCTGAGGATTGGAACAATGCTACAATGATCCTGCTACATAACAAAGGTGGCATTGAGGATCTCAGGAACTACAGACCTATCAGCCTCCTATCAGATGTTTATAAAATCTTCACTAAATTTTTTTCACACCGCTTGAAGGTAACACTGGACATGGCTCAACCAAGAGAGCAAGCTGGATTCAGGAGTGGCTACAGCTATAAATCATATCCACGTACTGAGAGAACTAATTGAAAGAGCGAGGGAATATAAACTTCCATAGTGCATGGCTTTTATCGATTATGAAAAAGCCTTTGATTCGGTGAAACCATCAGCAGTTACAATGGCTCTGAAATCCTGCGGTATTGAAGATGCATACATTAATATTATTCATAACATCTATGAAAATGCAAGGGCAAAGATTCGACTATTTAAGAATACAGCCCACATAAAAATTAGAAAGGGAGTGAGGCAAGAGGACACCATATCTCCCAATCTCTTTAATGCCACATTTGAAAATGTCTTTCAATAACTGAACTGGGAAAACAAAGAGATAAAGATTAATGGAGATTATCCAACCCACCTTCGTTTTGCTGATGACGTAGTCATTTTTGCAACTACCCCATCAGAGCTGCAGAGTATGATCCAGGAACTTGCTGACAAGAGTAAAGAAGTGGAATTGAAAATGAACTTTCAGAAGACAAAAGTGATGTACAATGCTTTTACAAGAAATCCATCGATTGATGGGGAAAAGCTGGAGATAACCAATACCTACATTTATCTTGGACAGCAGATATCAAGTGTGGGTCACATTGATGAAGAAATTAATCGGCATATAAAACTTGCCTGGAGAGATTTTGGAAGAAACAGTATAATTTTCAAGAGCAATATGCCATTATGTCTTAAAAGAAAAGATTTTGATCAATGCATCCTTCCAGTGATTATTTTTTGTGCAGAGACGTGGACCGTAACTAAAAGAGACATACAAAAACTGAAGACAACTCAAAGAAGCATAGAAGCATGGAAAGATGCATGCTTGGTGTAACCAGGAGAGATAAGAAGAGGAACTCGTGGATCAGAAAAACGACAAGAGTGGAAGACATCATGATCAAAGTTAAATCCCTGAAATGGCAATGGGCTGGACATATTGCCAGAAGGACAGACCATCGACGGACAGCCGAAATTTTAGACTGGATTCCAAGGGACAGGAAAAGACCCAGAAGACCACATGGGAGATGGGTGGATGAAATTTGAAAGTATGCGGGAGTAACATGTAGGAGACTGGCAGAAGACAGACCGTTGTGAAAGAAACTTGGGGAGTCCTTCGTCCAGCGTTGGATTGATAATGGTTGACAATAATGATGATGATGTGGGCTTCGTCAATACCCGGTCGCAGAACATTTTGCGTTATCGACCTTATCTGAATTTTGTCCTTACAATTTTTTTTAAAAAGAATCTGTTTCTTTGCTTTCATCAGCAACGAAAGCAGTAATGCGCAGCATTTTCATTAAGTCTTTACCATTCGATTGGAATTCATTTTGCAATGTAAGATAAAGAAAGTTTCAACTGCCGTCTGTAATGCGTGACTGTGTATAATAGGATCTCGAGGCAGCACAACACTCACTCGCAATATACGTTCTTCTTTTGTCATGGAAGGCTAAAGACGCCCTAGGACATTACCTCCGGTGAATTTTGCTTGTCTGTTACAAACCCCACCAGTAAAAACAGCGATCTGCCGTGATGTACATGTGACGTGCTATTTTCCCTGTGGTATTCATCCTGCACAAGCCTTATAGTGTATTCCTTTGTCGAACTCACTAGGTGGTCTTTGTTTTTCGACGTCAACGTAAACAAAGCGTATCTGGAAACTTAATGCACGATCTACCTTGGAGAAAGGCCAAACCCTGACTGGCGGTAAAACACAGAAACACAGGTGTACAGCTAAGAAAAAGTAAAACAGGCAGAAAGGTATAACTGTCTCTTTTATAAATAATGATTGAAGTTAGCGCTAAAATATCAAGCCGCAAACTTCATATGAGAATATTAATTTAGCATTTATAAATTTTTATTAAATTTTTTTTCGCGTTTTGGGGTTTGTGACGTGCCTGCCCTGCAGGACGCACACGACATAAAGACAGATAGCAGCGAGAGCGAACGTCTGCGTAGCTCAGTTGGTAGAGCGACGTGTTCCGGAATAAGTGGACTCGGGTTCGATCCCCGGCGTGGACGAAAAATGACGGAAAAATTTTCTTCGTTATAGGTTTCACTACTGCCGTGAGCATGGTGATAGTTAAAGTAGTTAAAGCTCGTCCTTATTAAGGACGATGGAAGCAGTCTCCCGTCCTTAATTTGTAGCTGCTGGTTCCTCAGCGCGCTTGGATGTTTATCGTTCCCGGACGATCGGCCAAAAATCAGCACCGCCTCTGACAACTCGGCCACATGACTGGTATTTAAATTTTAATCATTAATCCACGGGTGCAAGGAGGTGCGAAGGTGGGCTCTAGCCCTCCCTGAAAATTGTCTTGCCCACCCTACCGCCCACCAGGTTCAAGATGTGCTACATTTTAATTTTTTTAACTTTAAAATTTGTCAAGGAATAATGACGCCCGTGTTTTTCGTCGTGTAGCCGTACGTATTTCCTCATAGAAAGTGCGTATTACCTTTTTCCGTAGGAAGGTTATCAACATAGCACCCGCCGGGCCATGAAAACTCAGTTGTTCTCCTCTTGTCCAAATACACAACTTAAGCTTTTTTTTTCAAGTTAGTATGACGAGGGGAAAATGAAGAGGGTGAATAGGAATTCACCGATGTCACTAGCAATTCATCTACTGTTTGTTTGTGCTACTAAGCAGGGGATTCCAACACGGAAAGTGGAGACTAAAGCTATACCAGCGCTCTTGAGCCAGCCCTATGGTAATGAGGGAGCAGGTCGTAGCTGACGACTACTTTGGAAAAGATGAGTGCAAGACATGGTTGCTGACTTGAAGGAAATGAGTTAAGGGGGGGGGAAGGTGTTGTCTGCGTGTTGGAATCATACTTACTTGAACTGTTGAGGGGAAATGTGCAAGTTATTCACACTAACACGAACTTTTCCCCTCAATCCTAATCCACAAAGATATTTGCTTTAAGACCTTTCTCCTAGGCATGAAATGTTTAAAGTGTGTCATGTTTGTTATGTGGGTACGTAGCTCATTAGATTTTATTAATTTTGTTGAAAATGGATGGACGAACCTTAGTAAACAAGTTAGTAAAATCATGCAATGCATTGATTTTGATACTCTTTCCAACATACGAGAAGTGATTACTCAAGTTATGAGGATAATGGCTGTGGAATAAATCTGACTCCTGTGCCCTGATCTTTGACCCCGTTTCGATGATATTAAACAGGATTGGTTCAGTATACTTCCGGAACAACATACTAAAGCCGTGTCGCAATAGAAGCATTTTTAGTCAAGTTATGAGGATAATGGCTGTAGAATAAATCTCACTCCTGTGCCCTGACCTTTGACCCCATTTCGATGATATTCAACAGAACCGGTTCGGTATACCTACGGAACCACATGATAAAGTGTTGTCGCAATCGAAGCATTTTTACCTAAGTTATGGCGCACAAGGGCGATGGAATGGAATCTGCTCCTGACCTTTGACCCCATTTCACCCATTTTCAATAGGGTCCGTCCCAGGTTGTCCCCTACCACATACTAAAATTTCATCGAAATCGAACCATTTTAGGCGAGTTATCGTGCGGACAGACAGACAGACAGACAGACGGACGCACAATGTTGGAGCATATACGCTTCTTCAACCTACGGTTGGAAAACGTAAAAAATGATTTCAGATCCTTTTGTATTTCAAAAAATGCAAAACCTTCAAGGCAGTTCCAAAATTAATGAATGTGTATTCAGGAAGGGGGATGGGGTATTGCGAATGCCTTTGCAGCGTGTAGAGAAAGGGAAAACAAAGTCTTTCTTTCGGTGTTTTGAAAATAAAGTTGCTACCAAACTTGCCCCAGCAAAAATACTGCTCGCCTACCCGTCGCCCACCTTGATTATAAAAGTCCCTGCATGGGTGGACGACATAGGTCTCTAGAACCCTCCAGCAGGACCCTCAAACCCCCTCGAGTCAACCATCAAACCCCGAGGGGAGGGCTATGGGCGTGTCTAACTTGTCATTCAGATCCACCTTTATCGCTCCTTCCCTCTCCTAGAGTTTGTTTGCCTTATGGTATGAATCAAGGTACGTTCTATAAAATACAAATTTTCTACGAAATTTCTATTTAAAAGGGTACAAGATAGCTAGGCCCTTTACCCTATAAAGCTCTTATGCACTGATAAGCCCCTCAACTTTGAACGCTGGGGTCGCCACCCGAGGAGCACACCGACATTGGGCCAACGTAATAGGAGTAATTCGTTGGCTCATTGTAAGCGTGGCTTTTTCTTAAGCTAACATCTACCCAACAATTTCCCAATTACAATTTTTCTCAATTTATTGTTGTACGTATATTTCTGGTAAGTAAACTGTGGTAAAGTCACAAAAATGCCGAAGAACATCTAGGAAGTTGAGGACAAAGCCACACGCAATAATTGGAGGAATAATTTAGAGTCAGTGATAAATTTACACAGCAAATAAGGTTGAAAATCTACGAAGGCATATAATATCCAATGGGCTACATATCTAATACTAAAATGAGGTTTTATTTCAGTACGTAGGGTTCAAGTTATTCTTTTTTTTTAGCACGTCTATTGTAAAAAAAGATCATGCTTATGTTATCGGTTTGTCCGTCCGTCGGTCTGTACTCACGATATCTCTGCAACTATTAGTTCAATTTAAAAAATTATTTTTGTATTGGGAAGCTTGAAATATGCGAATGATGATCCTTCATTTCGTTTTTTTTTTTTTTTTACGATGTACAATTTTGCCTCTAGAGAGCGTAAATGCAGATGATATCGAATTCAAAAATACGTTTTTATCCACATATTTGCTTCTAAACATCCGATTGAGAAAATCCTTTTATCTTTCGATTCCATTTATGTCGTAGAGTATTTTAGATATAGTTACTTTTTCTAATTACGCATTGATTTTCCGCTAGGGGGCAAAAAAGTAAATTACATTTTGCCCGATAACTCTTCTTCTAGAACTCCGATTTGAAAGACATTTTCTTCAGCGGATACACCTCCTGATGGAAAATCTTTTGCATATAATTTCAAATTTTTGGTAAAGAATACTTTGGCCACCAGGGGGCGTAAGCGTTAATTTTTGCTTCTGATATATTTACCATAAAATCTGAGCTTCTAAAATATCGATTGAAAAAATTATTTCGTGGACTGATGCCACTCACATCGCTAAACCTTCTCGGAATATTTTCTTCTTAAAATATTCAACAGTTTCTGCGCCAGGGGGCGTAGATGTATATCTTATTTTCGTCAATATCTCTACTTCTAAAACTCCGATTTGAAAAATTTCTTCTTTGTTGGATAGTGTTTTCAGTGCGACATGTTTATCATATAATTCTAAAATTTTCAAGTAATTCATAGACTCGCTAAGGGGCGTAGAGGTAAATTGCGTTTCCCCCTATATATCTGCTTCTAAATCTCCGATTTGAAAAATTCTTTCTGCACCGGATACAGCTCCTAATGGGAAATCCTTTGCACATAATTTCAAATTTTTTTAAAAATAGTTTGTCCACCAGGTGGCGTAAGTTATAATTTCCGTTTCTGATGTATTTCCAGCAAAATATGAGCTTCTAAAATCTCGATTGATTGACCGATACTACTCATGTCGACAAACCTTTTAGGAACATTTTCTTCTTGAAATAATGCATGGTTTCTACGCCAGGGGCGTAGATGCATATCTTATTTTTGTCAATATCTCTACTTCTAGGAGTCCGATTTGGAAAATTCCTTCTTTGTTGGATAGTGTTTCCGATACGAAATGTTATTCCTAAAAATTCGAAATTTTCAAGTAAATCATAGACATACCGCTTAGGGGACACAAAGGCAAATTGCGTTTCCTGCGTTATTTCTGCTTCTAAAACTCTGATTTGAAAAATTCTTCCTGTATCGCATACCAGACCTGATGGAAAATAATTTTCACATAATTTCTAATGTTTGGTAAAGAATGGTTTGGCCACCAGGGGGCATAAGTGGTAATTTCTGCTTCTGATGTATTTGTAGCAAAATCTGGGCTCCTGAAAACTCGACTAAATTTTTTTTTTTCTAGGACCGATACCTCTCATATGGAAAATCCTTTTGAGAATACTTTCTTCCTAAAATAATGCATGGTTTTCCCACCAGGGGAAATAAAGTCACGTCTTATTTTCGTCGATATTTCTGTTTCTAAGAGTGCGATTTGAAAAATTCTTTCCGTGTTGGAGAGCGTTTCCGGTGCGAAATTTTCTCATATAAATTCATGTTTTTCCTAACACACAAGTCTGCAACCAGAGGGCGTAAGCTCACGATTCCGTTTACAGCAATATCTGAGGGAGTACAAATCCGATTGAAAAACTTCTTTCTTCCGTCAGATACTATTGTTTTCCATACCGGTTCCATTGACTTTGAATAGCTTTGATAAATTTAATTTGCGTCAGAACGGATTCGAAAGACGTGCTTATTATACCCGAAAATTCGGTGTCATCTTTCTTGTTTTCAATTGAAGCAGTGTATCTATGATATCTACTTTTTAAATATTTTAAACTTTATAAATCGTGAATTTTCAAGAATAATGAAAAACGTCATGAGATATAATGTTCGTGAAGATATGGCTACCTGAACACTACATAAATCGGTTCTCAAAAACTTCACCTACAGTGAAGTCTTCCAAGAAAACGTCAAGAAAAGTTTACTTACAGATTGATTCCTTTATTCTGTCAACAGTTCCTTAAACACTAACATTCAACTTAAATAGTATAACTATACTGGTGATCCGAAATTTCTTGGTGTAGAATAGAAATCAAAGT
Source organism: Macrothele yani (assembly GCA_039090855.1). Taxonomy (NCBI): domain Eukaryota; kingdom Metazoa; phylum Arthropoda; class Arachnida; order Araneae; family Macrothelidae; genus Macrothele; species Macrothele yani. The sequence goes on along the minus strand of CM076989.1, from coordinate 31,577,448 downwards.
TTCCAAGCTTTCGCACATCAATCAGATGGCTTTTTCAAGGAAGGTAGACAGCTAACTGCAAAATGAATAATAGAACGCTTCAACAATTTGAACGGGTGACTTGACTTGACAATAACGAAGAGATGCTAACGTAATCAGGTATTCAAAGACATGAGGGCGGCTACGGTGGCACACTGGTCTAAGCCCTGGCTTTTGATCATTCGACCGTGAAGGGTCCGGGTTCGAATCCCGTGAGGCATGGATGTTGTGTTAGTCTTACGGCACTGGCTCTCTCCCTTTTCTGGAGCCAGTGACCCTAAATTAGGGACGGGCGACTGCTTATAGCCCATTGAGTTTATAACGAAGTGAATTTCTCCGTCATTTTTATCCGCGCCGGGGTTCGAACCCGGGTCCACTCATTCCGGAATAAGTTGCTCTACCAATTAAGCTACGCGGACATTGATTCTAATTGCTATCTGCCTTTATGTCGTGTGCGTCTTTCTGGCAGGTACGTCACATCTCCTGGTACGTTACATCATCTCCCCCTTATTTTTCTTTTTTCTTTCGAAGTGCTGCTCATATTTTTCCTATCTCGCGGTGTGGAAATAACATCACACCAATGCGAGATTTTGAACGGTCGGGTCATCCGGATAGTTCGGGCGCCATTATAACGAAGTGAATTTCTCCGTCATTTTTATCCGCGCCGGGGTTCGAACCCGGGTCCACTCATTCCGGAATAAGTTGCTCTACCAATTAAGCTACGCGGACATTGATTCTAATTGCTATCTGTCTTTATGTCGTGTGCGTCCTTCTGGCAGGTACGTCACATCTCCTGGTACGTTACAAGTTGCTCACGGTGGTCGTGAAACTTTCAATCAAAAAAAAAAAAAAAAAAAAAAAAAAGATACCAGGCGTTAAGCTCGTTTTTGCACGCAGAATCACGGAAGGAATACCAAGAGGCAATCACTATTTGAAAAACTGGTTCCAAATCCGTGGCAACTCCAGTGAGAAGACGCTATCATTGCACAAGGACTTGACTTGACAATCTCCGTTATGCTGTACGTAAATCTTCGTTATTGTCAAGTCAAGTCACTGCGTTCAATTTGTTGAAGCGTTCTATTATTCAGTTTGCAGTTTGCTGTCTACCTTTGTTGAAAAAGCCATCTGGTTGATGTGCGAAAGCTTGGAAAATTTGATTTGTATTCTACATCAAGAAATTTCGGATCACTAGTATACTTATACTATTTAAGTACAGTTAGTGTATAGTTCCTTGTTATTTAATTAGAAACATTCCAACAGAACAATACTCTAACTCGAACGTTAAACGTATCAGATTACTAGTAAACTTCTGAACTAAATAACAGTTTTTTTTTTGTTTTTTTTTTTATTGGAGGTTTAACGAACACCGCGAGCAACTCAATGGGCAATAAGCAGTCGCCCGTCCCTAATTTAGTGTCACTGGTTTCAGGAAAGGGAGAGTCCCAGTAACGTAAGTCAAACACAACATCCATGCCTCACCGGGATTCGAACCCGGACCCCTTTCGGACGACTGATCAGAGGCCATCGCTTAGACCACTGCGCTGGCCTAAATAACATTAATTGGTAGAACTCTTAACATTAAATATATATACATCAGCACAACACACAGCCTTTAAATAGACACAACTTTAACTAAACAACGTCTTTTTCCCCAATTAGTATTATAAAAGTCCGCAAAGGTATCACGGAACAAACAGTGAGTAGCGCTAAAAATTGGGCCTTCAATTATACGAGCGCTTTTCGTTGCGTATCGCTTTCTCCTTGGTCTGTCGTTTTTTTTTTTTTTTAATTTCAATGTTCTTTTTATCTGTAAATATTTTTTGATGTGCAGTGTGAACGCTTATTTCAGCTGCTGCAACAACGTCACTTCCACGGCTGCTTTAGCTTCTCTTCCGTGAGAAATATTCACTAGCTCTTGTCCATTGTCCAATTTTCCCCACAAATCACGCAAAATTCAGAGATCTTCATTCTTAAAGGCAAATTTTAATCTGAAACAAAATAAAAACATATAAGTATTTATACAGAATATGTTAAAAATTATTCAATGATAAATACAAAATGTTACGAAATTCACAACAGTCCTGTCCGCCACTTTGAAATAAGTTTTTAGCGGTGTTCCCGTGGTACGATTCTGTCTGATTTTGGATATTTTATTTAGCAATGGTTCCTGAGTCAGAAACTGTTTAAAAAGCTTCTGAAGCAATTTTGCCCAAGCTAGGCGGATAATTGCCTGGACTATCCACCATCTCCACATACTGCTGTTGTTCAGACATTAAATAACGATACACGTCATACGTTCTGACCTCAAAGTATTGCCAACCATACTCTTGCGAGAGAGAAAATATAATATCAAGTTTAAAAAACGCGAAGTAACTCAAATTTACATAGAGAAAGAAACTAAAAGGGAAAGTTTAATTAGAGCATACGTCACAGAGAAAACAAATATGTATATCTTTTGTAGATACAGAGAAAAAAATACTCAATGAGCGGAGTCACAATCTGGAATATATTCACCAAAAGAAGATTATGTGCTGTGCAGAAACTCAGTTATTTTATCTAACTTATGAGCCAAAAAAGAACATAACAGGAGAAATGATCTGTAACTGAAAATTTTTAATTGCATCTTCATTGTGCAGTATTTTCATCATACCTGCAAAGAGCCACAAATCAGAATTTCGACTTTTTTGAAGGCGTAATGACCATAGTGTAGAGTAAGTGGAACATTTAGTAGCATTGCAATAAGCCTAGACTATCAAAATTAAGATTCGGTTCTGTTAAAAGCAGAAATTAAATCAATAGGGGTGAGTGGAAAATCAAAAATAGTTATTTAACATCAAAATAATTAAAAGAGAAGCTCAACTGTACACCAAATTGACACAAGCTATGATAAAACTCCGTTTATTATTGACGTATATTGGTCAAGATTTCAAATGTCTAAGGGGGATGTAATCGAGGTAGATTAAGTTTGTAGTATTAGTCTACTTTGATAAAGTCAGCCGTATAGCGGTGTGAAAGCTTGACACACACTGGTTCCAATAAAAAAACCGGATTTTTACGAAAGCTTGTAACAATTAACATCGCTAAACTTTGTTCGTATTTACTTAAAATATTTAGGAAAATTCTTTATAAAGAAAGAGCTTTGCTCCTTATTTATGGAACGTTCTTTAAAAATGCATCTCTCACAAAAGGCAATCTGGGCATCCTCTTCCGTTTTGATATATGGAAAAGATATGTCTTTAAGGGCAGTAAAAGTTAAACGACAGGAAAATAAAAACAAATGGGGCATGTCTGGAATCTGCCGGAGGTTTTGCTCCTGCCTATCAGTTTGCATTAGAAGCAGATGCCAGTCATTAGGAAAAGAGAAAGAGAGACCAAAGTGGCGGCGGAAACAACAATTTAGAGGTCTCAGAGTTGCACCGTTAGAGTGGCTGTGTGCCTTGATGTGTCAGTAGAGAACGTGCGCCAGGAGACACCTCACTGCTTTGAGAAGGATATTTTGGTGGAAGATGGAAGCGGCGAAAAAAAAAAAATTGAAAGTGGGCTACAAGTTGGCAAAACACTCACACTTAAACTGGGAATCTCCGCACTATGACGCTCTATCAGGAGTTAAGATCTCATAGTGATGTTAATAGTGGCGCCTCAATTTGCACTTTTGACTGCACGCACCTCCGGAAAATGCAGAAAGATCGCGATAAAAATGCTTCAGGCAATAAAGAAACGAAACAGTGTCTGTTGATGCGCATGTTCTTCCCATCATGAAAGATGTTCGCGCTCGTTGAAAGACAGCCAGGAGATACCAGCAAAGAAAATCGCAAGAAAGAGAGAGAGAGAGACAAGCAAGGCGTATTATATTTATAGTTGCTGCGTGAGTTGCAGGAAGAGCATGGGGTAAAGACTTCAATAAAACCGAAATCACCCCCAAAATTTAGGTTTGTCAAAAGCTCATGCCGTGAAGCACAGTGTGACTACTGTGGATGAAGACATGGGTTGCTACGCTGCTGCTAGCTGGCTTGCGGCTCTTATCTTGCAGGTTATAATTTTCATTTCAAAAGAACCACATAATGGATTTTAAAGTTTCAGTGTACGATTGGCAAGAAAGAATGCACCAACAAAGAGAATATTTTTTCAATATAATAAGATTCTTAACCTCCAGATTCGCTAAACATGAATGCCGGTTTCTTCGACTAGCGAATCCTGTGATGGTTATATTCAAATTGATCGGAAACTTGAAACTTGGTCGTTCTGGGTGGTGTAGTGGTTAGCATACCCGGGCGTTTTCTGGGAGACGCGGATTCGAGTCCCGCTCTAGGACGATGAAAATTTTCAAATTTTCGGATATTATCTGACTTACCATCCTTGTCACATTTACGCCAAAAATCGGATTGCCATCTTCAAAATTTGTAGAATATTTTTCAGTTGCGTGGATGAAAACTTCAGGAAATGGGCTGACAACTCTTGAGAAAGATACTCATGATAGTCTGTTGAAAATTGTGTGGTTGGTTGCACCACAAAGTGGTGCACCACTTTTGTGAGAAGTTATACCTTTTTGTGGTGCATACAAAAGCAACTTGTTGCAACCTTGCACCACAATGTGGTATAACCTTGTACCATATTGTGGTGCAAAGTTGCGCCATGTTGTAAGGTTTTGTTTCGACCACACAACGGTGCGTCTTTCCTCAGAAAGTGGTGCAGCTGGTGTAGCACCACTTTTGGTGCAACCTACCACAAAATGTTTAACAGTGTACGGGGATAAATTACACAGACCATTGATTTCCTGATTAATAGGGAATGGATAAGACACAACCAGTGATTGCACAGTTGTTGAAGATGGGCTCTTTTTTGCAATGAAAAAATTCATTCAGATTGATTTGGGTGAATTATCCCAATGTAAGAACTAGCGATGGATCATTCGTGAACGATTCGTTCATAACGAATGACTACCGTGAATGGTTCGCTCTCACTGATCTCAATGATCATTTAATCCGCGATTACTGCGATACACACTGAAGTCGAAGCATATGTAATTTTATTCCTCCCCCTGCAAGTTCGGAAACGAATTCCTAATAATTAAAGTAATGCAGAGAGTAAAAAAAAAAGTGTCAACCGTTATGAGAGTAAGCTACAGCCGTCGGCTAGGAAATAATGGTAAAACTTAAGAATGGGAATTGTACCTGAATACTATTGATATGAATGGTTGCAGGAATCGTTCGCCATGGGCCGGCTCGTGGCAAATCATTCATCGTGAACGGTGAAGAGCTCGCGCTTCTTTTGGCAGTTTGCCAGAAAGAGCTATGACACTGAAGATTACTGTGAAGCGGAGCAATTTTGAGATTAATCAAATTTTTGGGAACCCATCCGCGGATGGGTTATTATTTAACAATGGGAAACCGCCATTTAATGCTGTATTGATCACATTGCGCACCAGCAAAAAAATTTTTTCGAGAGTTCCGAAGGTTTGTGGATAGCGTCGTCGGAAAAGAGATAGCCGAATGGTTTACTCAATGAGCGCAGTCACAATCTGGAAATTGAATGATCATTCGTGAATGACTTTTACGTGAATGTTGAATAAACTGTTAAGAAGGAATGAGATCTTTGTGTGTATATGTGTATTGAAGGGGGAAAGGGGTTAACGATCACCGTGAGCAACTCAGTGGGCTATAAGTACTCGCCCGTTCCTAAGTTAAAGCCGTTCGAGGTCGGGGAGTGATGCAGTTCCGTAAGACAAGTATAACAGCCATGCCTAACCGGGATTCAAACACGGACCTATTTCGGACAAAAGGTCAGAAGCCAGCGCTTAGACCACTGAGCTACCGGGGCAGCAAGGAATGATATATATAATCACTAGTGAGACACTATTTCAGAGTTTGATAAATTTTCGAGCTTCATATGGTCTCAAAGATACTCAGATTTTTTTTTCTTCTTTTCATGATTTAACGACACCATGAGCAAGTACGAGGGCTATAAGTAGTCCCCCGTCCGCTATTTAGGATCACTGGTTCATGGCAGGGGAGAGAGTCAGCCCCCTCAGACAAACGCATCACTCATGTCTGATTCGGGATTTGAACCCCGTCCCTGATGGAACAACTACTCAAAACTCGCGCCTCTTGGCATGAGAGTGGCAAAATTGTTTAAAAGGAAAGTGTGGCTGCTGCCTCGGTAGCCGAGAAGTCGGAGGCACGTGCATCCGCCTAAACATTCGAGTTTCGGACGAGGCATGGGTGAAGATTTTTTTTTTTTTTTTATTGGAGGTTTAACGACCACCGTGAACAACTCAATGGGCTATAAGCAGTCCTCGTCCCTAATTTAGGGCCAGTGGTTCCAGGGAAGGGAGAAAGATAGTGCCGTAAGACAAACACAACATCCATATCTCACCGGGATTCGAACCCGAACCCTTCTCGGGCGAATGGTTATAAGCCAGCGCTTAGACCACTGCGCCATCGGGGCGGCGTGAAGGATTTGTCCTTAGGGCGTTAGTTATATGGAAATATAGAATGGTTGCATTGGTTTTGTTTTATAATTTTGCAATGACAAATTGCATTACGGTGGTTTCACATTTCACCATTGTAAACCACGCAAGGCCGGGAAGACAATACATCTGAGAGAGAAGTTTTCACATCACCTGCGCAATGGATGTTTTACCTCCCAACACAGAACTCCTTCACCTCTTTTTATTTGTTTAAGAAGTTATAAACTATGGCACGTCACCCTGATGACCGAGTGGTCTGAGGCGCTGGCTTCTGATCGTTTGTCGGAGTTGAGCACGAGTTCAAGTCCCGGACGAAGAGTGAATAGTTGTTTAATTCGATGGCGCATGCTCTGTCCGCTCCCTGGAACCAGTGGCCCCAAATTAGGGACGGGCGATTGCTTACATACCTCGGAGTTACTCACGGAAGTACTTAAGCCCCTGCCTTCCAAAAAAAAAAAAAATTCTATGACGCACAGCAAATATTTTTAATTGGAACACGTAGATAATGAAATTCTAAATAATCGTTTCACGCATCTGCTAAACAAATGAGGTTGTTCATAGCGTCAAATATGTCGCACGAAGTGTACACTCACACCAAACATTTTTGGTCCAACGTAAAATTTGAAATTTACACTATGTGACTAACTTCCATAAGGACAGTGTTCATTAAATCGTTCGGGTGGCACGGTCAGAGGCAAGGGTTTCTGTGTAATCGCCGGAGCCGGTGCGCGGCCCTATTCCCGAAAGGGCATGAATGATGCGCTTACCTCTCTCCATTCCATGGAACCAGGATCTCTACATTAGGGACTGGCTACTCTTAACAGGTCTCTCCCGTGACCGAGTGGTCTCAGCTGCGTACTTCCGATTAGTCGCCCGCGATGGCCCCAGGTTCGAGTCCCGGATGAGACATAAGTAGCGCGCTTTTTTAATTACCGCTGGCTCTGCTCACTCCCTGAAACCAGTGATCCAGATTTTAGAGACAGGCGGCTATTCGAAACCAAATAAAAATAAAACATCATAGTTCAAGGGTCTCGTTAAACAACAAGAAAAGAGATAAATGATGTTTGTCTATGCTTTTATCCCATCTACTTTACTTCTAAGTGAAAAAGTTTAGCTTTGCTTTTTCTTGTTCGTTTGATCAAAATGTTTGTGAAGGGCGAAAGAGGTTTCTCCTTTTCTTCAAGCCAGAAGCAGAAAGAGCTCAGTGATATTTTTTCCATCCTTTGGGCATTGTGTTCGTGTGCTGAACATGTGATCAAGCAGCAACTCCGCAGCGACTATTATTGCCCCCCCCCGAAAGCCCCTTTTGTGCCAGTTCTTTATTTTTTTTGTCTAGGTGTCTTTCTTGTGGCACGTGAGAAACAAAGTGCTCTGTTTTTCCCGTAAAAGTATTATTTGTATACTTTGAATATTATTCTGTATACTTTGCTCTTCAAACACACTTTTTTCTGCTGTTCGTGTAGAATAAATTAGAAGTATTGCAGTTAGCCATCATACGAAGATGTGTCGATCAAATATTTCTGAAGACTAAACTTTTATTGAACACTATTTTCTGTTGTACTTACATGAAAAAGAAGTATCTTTCTTTACTCTTTTAATTTCCATTGGTGATATATTCACCCATACACATAAAACTGTTTGCATACTGCCAGGGATACTGAGAATTAATTGGTGACCAACGTTAAAGTGATCCTCTTGATTTTTTTATTGGAGGTTTAACGACCACCGCTCCGCCCCGGTGGCGCTGTGGTCTAAACGCTGGCTTACGACCATTCGTCCGTGAAGGATCCGGGTTCAAATCCCGATGAGGCATGGATGTTGTGTTTGTCTTACAACGCTGTCTCTCTCTCTCTCTCTCTCTCTCTCTTCCCTTGAACCGGTAGCCGTAAATTAGGGGCGGGCGACTGCTTATAGCCCACTGAATTGCTCACGGTGGTCGCTTTTTTTATTGCTCGTTAAAGGATCACCGTGAGAAACTCAGCGGGCTACAAGCAGTCGCCCGTCCCTAATTTACGGCCATTTGTTCCAGGGAAGGGAGAGAGCCAGTGCCATAAGACAAACACAGCATCCATGCCTCACCGGGATTCGAACCCACACCCCTTTCGGACGAATGATCAGAAGTCATTGCTTAGACCAGTGTGACACCGAGCCGGCTCTTTTTGAATGAAACTTGATATTAACTGTTTGTTATTTCTGAAGCCATTTAAGTATATTAATTACATTTTTATTTATTTTCTAGGTGAAAATATGGTTCCAAAACAGACGGACGAAGTGGAAGAAGCAAGATGGCATTACAAACGCCGAAGCCGCCGAACACAAGCACACTTTGGAAAAGACCAGCAATCCAAACACCAAGAGTAAGAGCAGCAAATCTTCAAAGAGCAACAGCAAATCCGCTTCCAACAATACAACGACAGCAGCCGTTCCGGTGGACCCTACCAGCTCGAACAACAGCAGCAGTAACCATGTACCTGCCATGCCTTTAGTCTTAAACGGTAAGGTGCCCACACCCACGGAACTCAGCAACGGAGTGTCGTCCGTGGACAATAACACCATGGATTCCGCGACCGTAGACGAGGCTTCAGCTGTTGCTGCTAACAATGCTGGAAACGAGAGTTCTAAAACCGATCCCGCCGCAGATGCCGAAATGGATGTCACGAATGCTGCCCTGCAAGAAGATGTTCGCTATTTTCCAACGTCTGGGACTTCATTAAGTTCCACGATCTCCCCGTCCTCAACCCCCAGTAGTCCGTGTTTTCAGCTTTCCACTAGGGACGATGCCACCACTTTGAGCTCATCCCCGCAGGAGGACAGGCATCAAGAACTGGAGCAACAGGCTTTCCGATTGTCTCCTGGGAATAACATGGACTTCGGGTCTAATTCAGGTTTCCGAATGCAAAGCTGTTCTGCTGAGAAAGTGGAAGAAGCTTCAAATAATCATCACGGATGACAGTTTCGCTTGTGGTCCGACGCGCACAAACTTAGATAAGCTGGTGTAGTAGACTGACTCATCTGCACTTAACAACAAAAGCTACGGAATCATACAGGGTTGTTTAATCTTTCTAGTTTTCACTATCATCAAGTATTTGTACATAGATGGAGACATCAGATCGCGGTGTTCGAAATATTCATTATTGAAGAAAGAAATATGTACAAAGTTAATTAAAAATAGTAATAAGTAAAAACGAAACTTGAAAGCTATTCTTCGGAGCAAAAAACAAAAAACGAAACAATACAGAAATGGGCATTTAGTCATCACACATGCGTGTGGTGCAAAACAACTGGAAAGAGATAATACTGATTGGTGCAAAAAAAAAAATGAGATTTCATAAACTGTATAAGGTACTTCAGAAATTTAGTAACAAATGGTGCAGTGTATATCAAATGTAAGAACTTTTTGAAGAATAATTCCCATCGGTAAGGTAATAACTGCTTGCCAAATGCAATGAGGAATTTGAATGTTTTAGAGTTTTACATTTCTTTTGTCGAACTAAAATTAGCACATGCTTTCTAATTTAGTACTTAATGATCGTTGGTCTTTGAAATCATAATTTAATCGAGATAAGGAGAATTGAATTCGTGAAAATTTTCAGCTTTTAAAGAAACAACGTGTGATAGCAGAATGTCTAACATGTGTTTTTATATTTTGCTGTCAATAAATGATTGCTATGATTTGAAGTCGACGGAAAATTAATGCATATTATTAAAAGTAAGGGTTTTTCTTGAAGATTCTACTGCACTGCTTCTGGACCAGACAGGGTACAAAAGCAGTGTTTCAACAACTTTCGCGTTGCATAAAAATAAATAGCAATATGTGAACAAAAAAAATTCATACCTTAACACATGAACGACATAAGCACAATTAAAATTATCATTATAACTGTTTTCATTTCTCCTTCTTAAAATCGTGTTTTCTATGTATTCCTCATATTCTTCCCATTGTGAAATGCAAAGTGTAGCTGCATTCGTAGAAATAATATTTGCATATATTTAAAATGCTTTTTAGGGAGTAATTTGAATATCTTTTCATTTTGTGAACATCATCTACAATTGCGCAGTGGCCGTTCTCCTAATTTTCGCTCCCCACAAAATACAAATTCAAACCCTTAAAATTAAAACAAGTATTTCTATGTAATAATATTTTGATATGTAATATTTTATGACATCACCATGTTAGTCATTTAAAAAGTCAGTAACCACAACAATATGAAAACATAAAACATGATACTATTTCTACAATATCTAGATTAAAAATCGTGCAAGTTTGTTGATTGATTCCAGGATACTAAGATTTCTAAAAGCAAAAACTGAAATTTCATTTCACTTGTTTTTCATTAAACTAGGTGAATAAATTTAGTGTTAGTTGAAATGAAATACCGCTTGCCTATTCCAATTTTTTATCCAAGTCCTTTAGTCTAAACAGTAAGCCTAATATAATTTTACTATTCACACTGTTAATTCGTGTTCAGCAAAATGAAACGTGCTTTAATGAGATCATTCTATTTCCAGAAATGAGCCTTCTTTTTAACTCTCGTAACATTCCACAGATTGTTTTCTTACTTCTCTCTGTCATTTTCTGGATAACATTCAATACCAGCTCCAAAATCATTAAAAAACTTATCATACCTTTTAATTTATATATCTCTATTCTCATTTTATTTTCACCGGTAAAGAAAAGTAACATAAATTTTTAATGTTAGATTTTCGTGAAAATAACCTAAGAATGTTAGGAGTATTAAAAAGATAAGAATATAATCTTTTTTCAGCATACATTAAAACAGAGTTCAATCTAGGATTTCAAAAGGGTACTGAGAATACCTTTTTTCATTAAATCGCAAAAGTTCACAGACGTTTGGAAAAGGAGGGGGGGGGGGTAACACATTTTAAACAAAAGCGACATGGGTTTGAGAACTGATAGTGCTCGATCTTCGAAGAAATGCACCTTTTATTCAATAGTGGTATTCATTTTATATTTTGATCTTTGAGTAATCTAAATTGAACAAAGTTCCACATAAAAACCTGCAGAAATCAGAACGGATTCTTTAAAACCTAAATGCCTTAATTCGGAGCATAATATTAGAATGAGAAAAGAGCTCTGAATTTAATATTCCAGATAATTACAATTGTATTAATGTCAACACTAGGGCTAAGATTTTTATGATCTTGCATTTTTTTTTTTTTTTTTGACAATACTAAAACTTTGTTCAAGTGTATACAAATGTATTTTATACAAAACTAAGCTGATTTAAGTACCTTTGTTGAGGCATTTTCCTGTATTTTTAATTTTTTTCGTGATTTTTTACGTGATATGCCCTTTTTTTTTTCAAGTTTTCCGGTCATTCTAAAACATTTTTTGTTTTGTTATTTTTGAGTCATATTTTTTTGCATATTTCGGTATTTTCAACAAAAAGGGCATTTTTGGATAACTATCCCTGGAACTCCAATTTTTGTCTAAAAACAGAAAAAAAAAAAAAAAATAAGACAGAGGAAATGCGGGGGGGGGGGGGGGGGTGCTCATGTTCAGAACAGTACGGCCGTGGCCATTATGTCGGAGAGTGAAGTTTGGTGCAGGGAAGGGTAAATTTTTATGTCTTTTTTTTGTTTTCATTTATAAGGTATATTTTTGGTTAACAAAAAAAAAAAAAAAAAAAAAGACTCAGTTTGGCACAGAAGCTGTAAAAAGCTAAATTACATTTTTAAGGGCTTTTTTTTTTTTTTTTTTTTGTCTTGCATGTTTCTGGGCAATAAATTTTTTAGTTTCACAGAGAAATTGTAAAACAATTAAATTGTATTTCTCGTTTATTATTATTATTATTATTTTGTTCTGCAGGTCATGTGCTAGTTAGTAAAATAAAGTATTTCAGTTGACACTGCAACAATCAACAGATTAAACTGCGAAGGTTGTACCTAAAGTAATGCAAATGTGGGCATACCTTTTTCATTAACTGACTGAGGTCATTCAAATTTCACGTGTTGGTAGAATAACTCTTTCTCTATACAAAGGTACTACTCAGCATGGCCTCCATCATAAGCGATGCATTTGCGGCATTGTCGAAACCAACTCTCGAACGCTCTTTAAAAATTCAGGTGTGGACTGTTGTAGCCACTTCTTCACAGCCACTTTCACCGCGTCTGTGTCAACAAATCTTTGTTTCCGGAGACTGTCCTTCATTGGGCCGAAGATAAGGAAGTCAGAGGGCGCCAGATCTGGGCTATACGGTGGATGAGGGACCAGCCTTATCTGTTGCCAAAGATGTGTGTGTTCTCGCATTCCTATGGAGAATGTGGATCCTTTTCAGATTCTTGTTCGGTCTTTTCCTCCTTATGGCTTCTCTAAGCTTCTTGAGTGTCTCAATGTACTGCTCGCTGGTCATGGTACGGCCGCGTTCCAAAAAAATCAAGGAGATGACACCCCTGTCATCCCCCAAAAAAAAACAGTCACCATGACTTTCTGTGCTGATAGCTAGCTCTTGAACTTCTTGTGTCTTGGTAAAGAGGTGTGACGCCATTTCATGGATTGATTCTTCATTTCCGGATCGTAAAGATACGCCCACGTTTCATCCCCTGTCACTGTATCGGATAAAACTGTATCTTCATTGGCTTCAAACGCTTCTAGCAGATCGGAGCAGACTTCCAACTTTCTCTCCCTCAAATCGGGTGTCAACTGCCGAGGTACCCGTTTTGCACACACTTTCCGATACATTAAGTCTCCCACCATCTTCTGTATGGCATTGTGACCACAATCCAGTTTTGCAGCAAGCTCGCGGATTGTGACTCGTCTCTCCGCGCGAATCAATTCATTCACTCGCTGGCGATTCGTGTCAGTGGTCGCAGATGATGGTCTCCCACTGCGTGGTTTGTTTTCAACGCTGTTCCTCCTTCTTTAAACTTTTTCATCCATCTGTGCACATTGCTGCTGTCAATGGTATCATCACCGTAAACATTCTGTAGCCTTCTGTGGATGTCGGACGACCTGCACCCTTCCTTCGTCAAGAACTCGGTGACGACACGTTGCTTCTGCTTGCAATCCATTATTTACCTGCAATGAAGAAGAAGGGTTACTATAGAGAAAGAGGTACTCTACCAACATGCGCAATTTGAACGACTTCTGTCAGTTGATAAAAAAGTTATGCCCACTTTTGCATTACTTTCGGTACAACCCGCGTATATTTTTTACTCTTTTTGTTTTGTTTCATGCACCACTTCTTTTTTTTTTTTAATTAATTAGTTTTGCAAGGAAATAAAAAAAGGAAATGTACATTTGTTAGGTAATTTTTTTGTTCTATACGGCATTTTTTTTCTAATCATAAATGCATTTTTGTAGGGCATTTTCTAACAAGTTTTAGGTCATAAAACTCGTAGTCCTAGATATCACTGATTTCATTGTTTTGAAATCTTAGAGCATCCATTTGGTTTTTTAAATATTTCGCAACTCTGCTTACATTATTAGCATTTACTAACTCCTACTCCCTTTATTTTTTCTAATAACGAAAAACTATCAAGTGAAAAAAATAAATATTTTCGCAGTAATGTTGTTTGGAGAACTTGAACATACTTTCCTAAAACATTTTCTTTGGCTTATCTCATCGCAAACTCGATGTATTTCGTAGAAATACACAGAAATATTTCGTAGAAATACACACAGAGAACAAATAACATATTTCTGTGGTCCTTCGCGATCTTACTTGTAGGAAATAAGGAAAAGAGCATGTTGCTAGTCAAATTGCTTAAGCAATATTATTTTAATTCTTTGTATTCTGGAGGTTTTACAAAAATATTAGGAAGAAATTCAAACTGATCGTGCTACGTAATGTAGGGAAAGAGTTTCAGAAATGATTCAGGTGTACAATAAATTACTAATTTCATTTTACATTTCTTCACAACTTATCTTTTTGACTACCTCCTGACAGAGTGCTTTTCCAAACATTTCTAGAATCTATCTAGCGGATTATCTGTAAAATGCTTCTGATGAGTCTCATAAAATAAATATTTGTTCTTCCAAGAACAACGCTTAGAAAGAAAAAAAAAAAAACAAGTTAGTAAAATCATGCAACGCATTGATTATGATACGCTTTCTAACATACCAAAAATCACGAGCAGATAAACCCGTCTCCCTACCATGACTATTGATTCGTTCAATATACCTCCGGAACAACATAATAAAGTTTTGTCGCAATAGAAGCATTTTTAGTCACGTTATGAGGATAATGGCTGTGGAATAAATCTCGATCCTGTGCCCTGATCCCGTTTCGATTATATTCAACAGAACAACATACTAAAGTTTTGTCGCAATAGAAGTATTTTTACATAAGTTATGACGCATAAGGGCGACGGAATGGATCCCGCTCCTATGTCCTGACCTTTGACCGCACTTCGTCCATTTTCAATAGGGTTCGTCCCCAGGTGGTTGTCCCCTACCACATACTAAAATTTCATTGAAATCGAACCATTTTTACGCGAGTTATCGTGCGGGCAGACAGGCGAACAAAGCTGGAGCATATACACTTCTTCAATCTACGGTTGGAAAGCGAAAAAAAAAAAAATTTGTCAACTTGAAAATCAACAACTCTAAAGCAAAAATGTGTTAGTTTGCCAATCACAGTTCTCTGATGGAAGTGCTCCGAAACCTATGGAGTAGTTGTGCCACCCTGACGAACCCATTCCTATGGCGGAAATATGTCTACCGGCGAGTAGTCACACTACTCTACAAAGGATGTGTGACCCTATTGAAGAAATCTGTGTCAACCTTAGAGCTCATTTTTTATATCGTAAAGTAAACGAGGTGCTAAATATTCTCAGTAGTGCGATTAGCATGTCACAAAGAAGCACCTGTTTCGTAACCAGAATAAACTGTTATTTAACATACAGTCATCCGAATATATCTGTTTTACAGAACAAGAAGCTTTTATAAGCCCAATAACTCGCAGGGTGAAATTTTATCTGGTAAAATAAAGCACACAGCATTTCTTTTTTATTTCTTAAGGTTAGGGTTTGGCAATATCATATGAATTAGGCCTAAATTACCATGTCCAATGTAAAATTAAGCATTGTATAACAAAAAGTTGAAATACGATGCTGTATTTCAACTTTCTACACGTTATACTTGGAGTACCTGTGATAAGTAACACATTTAAAAAACCATTGCAAATCCAGAATAGAAAAATTAAAAGAGTATATCGGAGATAAACAGTTGCTAGGTCTCATCCATTGCTGTTAACAGTTCTTCCAAACGAGTAAAAATGCTTAAAGTTTAATAATTGATAAAACATAAGGCGAACACGTTCAACTGATGCTGTAGAGGTTCCGATCCACGAAAGAAACGTCGGATTCATGAAACGTCCACGGAGTTTATTCAAACGGATAATGTCATGTGTAAAAAAATCACGAGTCTGCACCAGAGTTGGAAACGGATCAAAAATTTTCGACCCGGACCCGGCTTCACATAATTGGACTCGACGCAAACAAATTTGCTATGAACTGTAAATTCGAAATACATCATCATCATCATCATTATCAATCCACTGCTGGATGAAGGTCTCCCCATGTTTCTTCAACAACGGGCTGTCTTGGACCAGTCTCTTCCATCCACCCATCCCACGTGGTTTGTTTTTAGGGTCTTTCCTCTCTTTGGAATCCAGTCTAAAATTTCGGTTGTTCATCGGTGGCCAGTTCTCTTGGAAATATGTCCAGCCCTTTGCCATTTCAGAGATTTTACTCAGATCATGATGTCTTCCATTCTTGTCATTTTCCTTATCCACTAGTTCCTCTTCTTTCTTTCTTGATTGTACCAAGCGTGCATCTCTCCATGCTGCTTTCAGCTGTCTGCAATCTTTACGTGTCTTTTTTAGGTAAGGTCCACTTCTCTGCTCCGTACGTAAGCACTGGAAGGATGCACTTTTCTTTTAAGACATAATGACAGATTGCTCTTAAAAATTGTACTGTTTTTTCCAAAGGCTCTTCAACCAAGTTTTATGCGCCAGTTAATTTCTTCATCAATATGACCCTTGCTTGATATCTGCTGCCCAAGGCAAATGTAGAAATTGGTTATCTCCAGCTTTTCCCCATCAACTGATAAATCATTTTTTATTTTTTTTTTTATTTTAAAGCATTGTACTTCAGTTTTGTCTTTTAAAAGGTAATTTTTAATCCCATTTCTTTACGGTTCTCAACAAGTTCTCTGCAGCGCTGAAGTATTATTTCAAAGATAGATCATAGATCATATATAGAGGATTTTAGGAAGGGAGAGTCTGACCCCAGGTCTTAAACAACCCTTAGAAATAGGAAGCTAGGAGATTTGGGCTAGAGTGCCCGATAGGAAAGTGACACGGAAGTGAGGTAGGAAAGGGGAGAAAGACGCCCTTATTTATTACCGGGATGCCAGTACCCGAGGTCCGACGGCTTAACGTGCCCATCCGACGCACGGCGGATATTTAGTGGTTCGAGCGTTCGTACTTGCCTGGGGTCGAACCAGAGGTCTTCTCCGTGGCAGCCACGAACGTTGACCACTAGGCCACCCGCAGCCCATTATTTCAAAGACCTCTGATGGGTTATTGGAAATACTTTTTCTTTTCAAAGATAAAACGGTAATAAAAGTAATAAAACGGTAATAATATCAGGAACACCATGGCCCGACCCGTTTGACCCGCAGGAAATTGTCGACCCACTGACACGTGACCCGTTTCCATCTCTGGTCTGCACCAGTAATGGTGTTTCCACCGAAACAGAAAGTACCCCTTGAAAAAAATTCAAAGGAGAAAGCAAAGGAAACAAAACATAAAATCCGTGAAAGCTAAGAACTGTTGAAATCTACCGCCAAGAACTTCACGAAAACCCGCACTTAGAGGACATTTTTCCTTAGCGATTCATTTCAGAGGCAACTAGGTCCGTCCTCAGGTTATTTGATCTTAGTGTGTGAGCACTCAATCTTACTAGTGAGTTACACATCAGTGACTGGCTTGCTGTAGACTACATCTGAGGTGTTTACGGTTTTATGTTTTGCTTAGTTTGGCTTTCTACATCTGGGGCTTTTACTGTTTTTATGTTTCGCTTCGTTTTTCTTTCTTCTTTGAATGTTTTTAAAGTGATACTTTCTGCCTCTGTGGTAACCGTAACACTGGTGCAGACTCATGATTTTATCTACACATGACGTCATCCGTTTGAATAAACTCCTTGGACGTTTGGTGAATCCGACTTTTCTTTCGTGAAGCGGAACCTCTACAGCTGCAATTGAACGTCTTTGTGTTGTGTTCCATCAATTATTAAACTTTTAGCACTTTTCACTGTTTGGAAGAACTGTTACGAAGAATATATGAGACTGTTTTGCAATTTCTTTATCTCCGAGGTCATTATATACTTTAAAAGTTTTTCTATTCTGGATTTGCAATGGTTTTTCAAATGTGCCACCTATCCCAGGTAGTCCAAGCACACTGAAGTGGTAAACGTCATGGGATACGTACCTAGTATCGTGTAGGACCTCCTGTAGCCCGGCGAAGTGCAGCAACTCTACGTGGCATCGATTCTACAAGTGGCCGAAAGACTTATATGGAGAGATGTTGAGCTATGTCATCTGAATAGCCACTCATAGTTCCCTGGTATTCGTAAGTGCATCATCTTGGGTGCGAATGGACCCTTCCACTACCTCCCACAAGGGATCTAGTGGGTTCATGTCGGGCGAACATGGTGGCCACACCATCCATCAGAACTGTCCAGAATCCTCCTCGAACCAATTTTGGATAACTTGGGTCCGATTACATGGTGCATTGTCCGCCTTAAAAATGCCATCGTTGTTGGGTTACATGAAATCAATGAAGGGCTGCAAATGATCACCTAGCAAAGCAACAAAGCGATTACCGGTTAATGGCGTGTTTACGAGGACCAGAGGACTAAAACCGTGCCACGAAAAGACACCCCAGCCGCTCAGATGGTGCAGTGATCAAAACGATGGCCTCTGATCATTCGTCCGAAAGGAGTCCGGGTTCGACTCCCGGTGAGGCATGGATGTTGTGTTTGTCTTAAAGCACTGGCCCTCTCCCTTCCCTGGAACCAGTGACCCTAAATTAGGAACGGGCGACTGCTTATTGCCTATTTAGTTGCTCACAGTGGTTATTAAATCTCCAATAAAAAAAAAGGCACCCTATACGTGTAAGGAACCACCACCAGCTTTCACAGTGCCTTGTTGACAGCTTGGGTCTATGACCTGATGGGGTTTGCGCCACATCCGAACCCTACGATCAGGTGGTAGCGTGACTCATCGGACCACGCCACATGTTGCCAATCTTCTGGGGGTCCAATTATCGCGTTCACGAGCCCAGGTGAGGCGCTGTGTACAATGTCGTGGTGTTAACAAAGGCACTCTAGTTGTTCTTCTGCTCCTATACCACGTTGATGCTAAATTACACTGCACTAACATTTGGTATCTCTTGCATTAAATGTGGATACTATTTGCGCCAATGTCGCTTGTTTGATATCATGGACAATCCTGGTCAGATGCCGCTAGTCACAATCATTCAACACACGTGGTCGACTAC
Organism: Macrothele yani; assembly: GCA_039090855.1. Lineage (NCBI taxonomy): Eukaryota > Metazoa > Arthropoda > Arachnida > Araneae > Macrothelidae > Macrothele > Macrothele yani. Next base: position 31,558,437 of record CM076989.1, on the reverse strand, counting down.
TGCGCTGTCCACGGTGGGTGGTAATGCCTTCGATGAGGTATTCTCGGTACACACGTGACTCAGTGGATCGAGGAATGTTGAATGTTCGCACAACTTCGGAAACTGAATGTCCCATCCGTCTGGCCTCCCACGACCATGCCTCGCTCAAACTCCGATAATTCACGTCGGCTTGCCATGATCCTACTGGCGGTTGTTCAACCTGACTCACGAGATGACACCTCGCAACTGATAAAATTCATGGCGTGCGTCGAAGCTTTTGTACGACGGCAGCGCCATTTAAAAATTTGCATACTGCTATCCTGTGACTTTTCGCACTTCAGCGTATAGAAAGTTGAAATGCAGCACTGTGGAAATGAGTGTTGTAAAATGCTTAATTTTTTTTTTTTAATTTGGGGGTTTAACGACCACAGTGTGCAACTAAAGTAGACGGATTATAAGTAGCTAACCATCCCTTTTCTACGATCACTCTAGGATCACTGATTCCAGGGAAGGAGAGCAACACCGTTAGAGAAACACAATAGCCATGCCTTACAGGGATTCGAACCCGGTCCCATCTCAGACGAAAGGTCGGAAGCTAGCAAGCTCTTAGACCGCTGGGCCAACGGGGTGGACATTCAGCACCTTAAAAATATTCACCAAGTTATCGAAATATCTGTTGAATCAGTGAATTACCAACTTCACGAAAAAATGCTCAATGAAGCCTACCCATTTCAAGTTCTCCTTGATTAAAAATAAACAAAATTCCATTATTTAAAATTACGCAGAAATCCCTACCAATATTTTCGGAAAACAAAAATAGATAAGGTGATCATAAATTCCTATATCTCCAGCAAATTCTTATAGTTCACTACTTTTAGTTCTCCATGCAAAACAAAACAGATTATTTCCATTTTACACTGCTAAATAAAGAATTCGAAACACTGGTACTTCGAACGGTATTTCCACAATCTGGGGGATTCGATTTTTTACTAGTCAGTACTGATGTATTTGAATGCTTAACCTATCAGATTAAATTCGTTATACTTTCCTCCGTAACTCTACGAATGAATGTGATGAAGTATCGGATATTTGGTACGATTTAAGCACATATTGAAAATAGAAATTACAACATTTATTTTTGACATGATAACGTTCGTTTCTGGAAGTGCATCGCTAATATAGTACGAAACCATCACGTGCAAGATGTGTAATTAAATGTAATATGATTTTTTCTCATGCTAACTACGTATACCGGTATGTTGTGTCAAAGGCAAAGAAATGTAACAAGAACATTGTTACAATGTGCAAGGGTACTAGTCTGTTTTCGAAAGATGCTGAAAGTCAAAGACAACTTGTTTGAAAGTCAGCAACGCTTTGTCTGCACTGTTTGAATTGTGACTCAGAAAAGGAATATCGATATAATCTATATTTCTATCTTTCTACGAACATTAAGGGAAAAAAATGACTCTGACAGACAAAAATGATGAATCCTTTATTTTAGCTTTGGTCTGTAAAACCCCTCTGCCTTATGAAATAGACTTTTGCTGTATTGTACTAATATATCGAGGACTGCTAAAAATAGTACCTCCAAATGATTTTCTCTGTGTTTGTATGTTTCGTCGTCAACAGAATAAAATTATTGTAGACACTGTTTATTCTTGTTCTTCTTACTGTTGTTTTTATTGAATAAAATGGTGATCACTGAACACTTCAAATCCCATTATCAAGTGAAGATGAACTGCGTCATTAAAATTTGTACACATAGAATTATATGCTGTTCAGTTGTCCTCGCTAAAATGTCTGTAGATTGTTCTAGAACATTCTGTGCAGTTTTGCCTGCTATAAAATTAACGGAAGTATCTTGAGTACTTTCAAGTACAGTGGCAGCCCTTGTTACCGTTCACTGGCAGCCCTTGTTACCGTTCACTGGCTAATCGTGTCCTAAGAAATATACATATACACTACTTCCACGATGTGCTTATCATTTCTCTTGTGCGTAGCAAGTTTAGTTTTAGCTCTGCATTCAGGCGCTAGTTTCCGATAAGTATTTCCACCACAATCTTTCGATAGTCGCATTTGAAGGCATTAATGACACTTAGTCTAAACACGTTCGGCCAAAGATGGCGTATTTAGCGGCTGAAACTTTACTTCGAAATTTCTCATTCTCAAACAGCACAATGTGCAAAACAGTTACCTAAAAGTAAGCAAATTTTGAATCCTTGTGTAGTTTTTTTAGTAAGGAAAGTTTGAGCCCTTGTGTAGCTTTTTAGTAAGCAAAGTTTGAGCAATTGTGTAGTTTTTTGTAGTGAGCAAAGTTTGAGCCCCAGTGCAGTTCTTTTAGTGAGCAAAGTTTGAGCCCTTGTGTAGTTTTTTTTAGAAAGAAAAGTTTGACCCCTTGTGTAGTTTTTTTAGTAAACAAAGTTTGAGCCCTTGTGTAGTTTTTTCAATAGTGTAGTTTTTTAGTAAGAAAAGTTCGACTCCTTGTGTAGTTTTTTTAGTCAACAAAGTTTGAGACGTTGTGCAGTTTTTTTAATAAACAAAGTTTGAGACCTTGTGTAATTTTTTTAGTAAACAATGTTTGAGCCCTTGTGTAGTTTTTTTAGTAAACAAAGTTTGAGCCCTTGTTTAGTTTTTTTTAGTAAGCAAAGTTTGAGCCCTTGTGTAGTTTTTTTAATAAACAAAGTTTGAGACCTTGTGTAGTTTTTTTAGTAAACAATGTTTGAGCCTTTGTGTAGTTTTTTTAGTAAACAAAGTTTGAGCCGTTGTGCAGTTTTTTTAATAAACAAAGTTTGAGACCTTGTGTAGTTTTTTTAGTAAACAATGTTTGAGCCCTTGTGTAGTTTTTTTAGTAAACAAAGTTTGAGCCCTTGTTTAGTTTTTTTTAGTAAGCAAAGTTTGAGCCCTTGTGTAGTTTTTTTAATAAACAAAGTTTGAGACCTTGTGTAGTTTTTTTAGTAAACAATGTTTGAGCCCTTGTTTAGTTTTTTAGTAAGCAAAGTTTGCGCCCATGTGTGTTTTTTAGTAAGCAAAGTTTGAGCCCTTGTGTAGTTTTTTTAGTAAGCAAAGTTTGAGCACTTGTGTAGGTTTTTTAGTAAGAAAGGTTTGAGCCCTTGTGTAGTTTTTAGTAAGCAAAGTTTGAGCCCTTGTGTAGTTTTTTAGTAAGCAAAGTTTGAGCCCTTGTGTAGTTTTTTTAGTAAGCAAAGTTTGAGCCCTTGTGCAGTTTTTTTAGTAAGCAAAGTTTGAGCACTTGTGTAGTTTTTTTTAGTAAGCAAAGTTTGAGCCCTTGTGTAGTTTTTTTAGTAAGCAAAGTTTGAGCCCTTGTGTAGTTTTTTTCAGTAAGCAAAGTTTGAGCCCTTGTGTAGTTTTTTTAGTAAGCAAAGTTTGAGCCCTTGTGTAGTTTTTTTCAGTAAGCAAAGTTTGAGCCCTTGTGTAGTTTTTTTAGTAAGCAAAGTTTGAGCCCTTGTGTAGTTTTTTTCAGTAAGCAAAGTTTGAGCCCTTGTGTAGTTTTTTTAGTAAGCAAAGTTTGAGCACGTGTGTAGTTTTTTAGTAAGCAAAGTTTGAGCCCTTGTGTAGTTTTTTTAGTAAGCAAAGTTTGAGCCCTTGTGTAGTTTTTTTTCAGTAAGCAAAGTTTGAGCCCTTGTGTAGTTTTTTAGTAAGCAAAGTTTGAGCCCTTGTGTAGTTTTTTTCAGTAAGCAAAGTTTGAGCCCTTGTGTAGTTTTTTTAGTAAGCAAAGTTTGAGCCCTTGTGTAGTTTTTTTCAGTAAGCAAAGTTTGAGCCCTTGTGTAGTTTTTTAGGAAGCAAAGTTTGAACCCTTGTGTAGTTTTTTTAGTAAGCAAAGTTTGAGCACTTGTGTAGTTTTTTTAGTAAGAAACGTTTGAGCCCCTGTGTAGTTTTTTTTAGTAAACAAAGTTAGAGCCCTTGTTTAGTTTTTTCCAGTAAGCAAAGTTTAAGCCCTTGTGTAGTTTTTTTAGTAAGGAAAGTTTGAGCCCTTGTGTAGTTTTTTTTAATAAGCAAAGTTTGAGCCGTTGTGCAAAACAGTCACCTAAAAGTAAACAAAGTTTGAGCCCTTTATCCAGTTCCGCAGCCGATTCGAAAACAATTGGGTAGTCATCCAGGTCTTGTTAACCTTCGAACCGGCTGGAAGGAATTAACTTCGGTAATGGGCTGAAATCAGCTCGAACGAATTATTCGTTGTGTAAGAAGTGGGCAGGACGTGGATGCAACGAGTGAACCTGCGCCTCAGAAAACGCTTTCCTCTTCAGCGCTAATACTCGAAGTGGCCATTTTCGAGGGATGACTGACCCTAATCCATTCTGACTGATTACCTGCTAAAAGGGTTATAGCAATGCTGACAAACCTAAGAAAGGAGAGATATGTTTGAATCACTTGTGGCACGATGTCTGTATCAAGAGGAATAGCAATACTTAGTGTCGTGGAGCAGAGGATGAAGGACTAGAAACGAGCGCTTACTACCTGTGACAGGTATATGGTCGGTACTGTTGAGATGATAGGGAGACATGAATTGCTTTGCCGTAGCTTTCGTGAAAGTCGGACGCTATGTGAACATTTCTATTCGGTGAGCACAGAAAATTGTAGGCACCATTCGTTTTAAGTACATCGACCGCTTAAAAGGTTAAAACCACAAGTCACTGGTAGATTAGGACAACTCTTAAGCCATTATACTGCAGATATATGTAAACTAAATGCTGCTTAATGTCAGTCTGAACTTGAGGAAGCGTTGAGCCTAATTTTTCTGCTCTCCAAATAATGGGATTAAAATACCTTCTAGGTACGTTAAAAATTTATCCACATAAATACACAAGCGCTTTCAAAATCATCAAGAGATTTCATCTCAGGTGTAATACTTAAAAAAGTAAAAAGGCACTTCACTTCACATAGCTCCATGGTGGCTGGGTAACCAGCGAGACACACGCTTGACGTAGATATTAAATGAGGTCTTGAGTTCAGATATGCTACATCGTAGATGACACAGATCAGCTGTTGCTGCAGAACAAGTCACGAAAAGTAACTAACTAAATGCAGTTACAAATAAGTTAAAGATGCTCTTGTAGGCGACTTCGAGGGTAATGCCGAGGGTGGTTGATGAAAGTTAGTTTCTGCCTTGATGAGAAACGCCCAAGGGTGAGGTAGCGCAATGGACTATTCGTCGTTACAACAGGTATTCAGGTGCTTATACACTGAAGAGCAATTGAATTAGAGATACCTGTATAGTAACGTAGCATCACCTTTCGCCCTGATGACGGCGGCGATTCGTCTCGGCATGGACTCGACAAGACACCGGAAGCGTTGGGAAGCCATACGAATCCACGGCCCCTGAACAAGCTCCCACAGTTCACGAAGATTTGATGGAGGAGGTCATCTCTCTCGATGGCATCCCAGATGTGCTCGATGGGATTGAGGTCAGGTGACCTAGCTGGCCAAGGAAGCAAGGTCACGTCGGTGGAGTGTTCATCCAACCATTAGGATACAATTGCGGAGCGATGGCACGTGCATTGTCTTGTTGCAGGAAGAGGTCCCCAGTTGGATGTTGAAGACGCACAAACGGGAGCTAATAGTCGTCCAGGATATCCCGGTAACGCTGACCTGTGAGGGATGATGTCACACTTACCAGGAGTCCCATTTCAATCCACGTAAACAATCCCCAGACGAGAATGCCACCCCCACCAGCTTGAAGAGTACCCTGCTGGCAAGAAGGATCCATGGCTTCATGTGGTTTCCGCCGTACTCGTATCCTGCCATCCGCATGTACCAACGTGAATCTCGACTCATCAGTCCAGGCAGCATTTTTCCACATGTCTAGGCTCCAGTGGCGATGTTCTCGCGCCCATGCTAATCTTTGCACCCTGTGATGTGCGGTCAGCAGCGGTACCCTCGTGGGACGATGGCTTCTGTACCCCATAGCGAGCAAATGGTTCTGGATGATGTGGCTGCTTACACGTTTTTGTGCACCAGCGTTAAATTGCCGAGCGATTTCTTGCACTGTGGCTCGTCTGTCAGCTGTTACAATGCGAGTTAGCCGGCGATGACCCCGCTGATCCACACGCTGTTGTCCACGGCGGTTGGCCCTTGCAGGGATGGTTTTACCGGATTCGATTTACTCACGGTGCACCCGTGACTCGTGAAAATACCAGTGCATGCACGACTTACGAGATGCAGTGACCCATTCGTCGGGCCCCGACAATTTGTCCACGATCAAATGCGTTAGACCCTTTGTTTTACCCATACTGCGTCCGACTCTTACTGATTCCCGTCGCATCACTCCTTATATTGTCGGATCGCTGCATACGTCATGTCGTTTCCGTTTACAGGGCCGCCCACAGCGCCACATTTGCATAACGCCAGCTGTCTCTAATTCAATTGCTCTTCAGTGTATATAACAATTACTTTAATATATATCAGGGGAAATTCACTAGGATAACATGTTGTTAGAGTGGTGTGAATTGATCACTCAAGCAGGTTCTGGTTAAAGCTGTTGAGCTGCTTCCGGTTTTAAGAGTTCTTTGGTGTTCAATAATTCTGCAACGTAATCCTTTTGTACTCTCCCCAAACGCAAATTACCACATTGTCTTTTGCTCTCCCCAAACACAAATGACCACATAGCGGCTGAGTTTTACGAAAGGTAGTTGTTTTCGCGACAAAACAATTCCTATCCACCTTTCATCATAGCAATACCTATCGTAAACTAGGATAACATGTTATTAGAGTGGTGTGAATTGATCACTCAAGCAGGTTCTTGTTAAAGCAGTTGAGCTGTTTCCGTTTTTAAGAGTTCTTTGGTGTTCAATAATTCTGCAACGTAATCTTTTTGTACTCTCCCCAAACGCAAATTACCACATTGTCTTTTGCTCTCCCCAAACACAAATGACCACATTGCCTTCTACTCTCCCCAAACACAACCGACCACATGGCGGCTGAGTTTTACGAAAGGTAGTTGTTTTCGCGGCAAAACAATTCCTATCCACCTTTCATCATAGCAATACCTATCGTAAACCAGTAAAGGGTCATAAGTACTTCCTCCACGTCATTTATTCACTGACCCAAGGCATGATACGAGGAAACCGTCATGACATTCTAACATCTTCTTTTTCTACTCTCTAAGGTAAATCCCCATTGTTATACACTATCTACCAACAAGTAATTGGCAGCCCTTGCAATCGACGATATCTGCGGTCCTGATACACGTCACGGCCACCGCCGTTAAATATCCTGTCGGAAACAACAACGCAACCAGTCGCATGCAAGATGCCACGCAGTTCGGAGCTCTCTGATTTCGAGAAAGGTGTAATCGTCGGGTATCACAGAAATGGCTGATCCATACGTGACATATCCAGCGAGTTGAAGTACCCAAAATCGACAGTGGCCTACGTGATTGGCAAGTGGAAGATGAGAGGTGACTGTCGGAATGTGCCCCGACCCGGCAGACCCACAAAACTGGGAGTTAGAGACCGACGGGTGTTGGCCAAAGAAATTCGGAAGAACCACCCCAAATTGATGGGCCACATCCGCGAGGAGTTTCAACAGGCATCCGGGAGTGTTCTTTCGAGGAATGCCATCCGTAAGGAAGCCCATCTGCCTGGTTATCATGGACGTGCTGCCGCCCACAAGCTTTTGATCACCAAGTCCAATAGCGCTGCTCGGCTAACTAACGTGGACCATTGAACAGTGAAAACAGGTTCTCTGGAGCGACGAATCAAGGTTCACCCTCTACCGTTCGGATGGCAGGTTCTGGGTTTGGCCTCTGCATCGGGAACGCCTCCTGCCGGAATGTATTGTGCAAACTGTGAAGTTCGGCGGCGGTGGAATCATGCTATGGAGGTGTTTCTCCTGGTATGGCACGGGACCCTTGGTCGCAATTCCTGGTAGACTCAACGCCGAGACCTACTGCACCATTTTCCCCTACGTTGTGGCAGTTTTACGGGGTGGACCCATGTTACCTTCAGGATGACAATGCCACCTGTCATTTTGCGAGGTCCACCATGGCTTGTATGGTGACTTAACCTAATCGAGCACCTCTGGGACGAGTTGGAGCGTCGACTAAAGGGGTGCCCCCACCGTCCGAAATCGGTGAAGGAACTGACCAGTCTTCTCCCAGCCGAGTGGAAGAAAATACTGCTAGCCGTCGTACAAGGCCTGGTTGAGGGAATGCCCCGAAGGATCGCAGCTGTAATCGCCGCTCGTGGAGGCTCCAGGTGAATAAACTTCGTTTTCCTTTGCTGTCACAGGTGTTCAATTACTTGTTGGTAGATAGTGTAGCTATTTTAGCAGATAATCAGTCAGAACGGATTAATATCTACCATCCTTCCAAAAGTAACCCCCTTGAATAGCAAACCGAAAGGGTGAACTAACGTTTTCTGATGCCCAAGCCTTGCAGGTCACTCGTTCGGGTGGCGTTGGGCTTTAAAACCGTTTTCGTTCTACTTCTGAGACATCTAATGTGTTCGTTCGAGGTGATTTCAGCCCATTTTGCTAACCCCGAGTTAATTCGTTCGGACAAGTCCAAGGACTGAAACATCTTGAAGGTTTGTTCTTTTCAATGACCGAAAGCTTCATTTTCGCAGAGACATCCGGATCGATAGCCAGTAGCGCTGTAATTCGAACATCACTGAGATTCCTTCCGTGACACGTATCGTTACAAAAAGATACAGTTTTGCTTGGAAGTATCTCCTGAAGCGAGTCGATCTCACCAGCGTTATAAATGCTATAGCCTTTCTTTTCCGGTGGTACAACAATTCCACATCTTCCTACTTCGCAGCGGCTCTTCTCCCAACTTAACTACAGTGGCAGGCCCTTACTGATGCTTCATGGTCGTCTTGACTCATGCGTCACCTCAGTAGTACGTCATGTCACGTGGTACGTTATGATGTCGCGAGTTTGATACAGCGACTATACGTTGAAGGTTTGAGGACCCCCGTGAGCAACTCAATGGGCTATAAGCAGTCGCCCGTACTTAATTTAGGGCCACTAGTGGGTTCCAGGGATGGGAGAGAGCCAGTGCCGTAAGAAAAATACAACAACCATGCCTCACCGGAATTCGAACCCGAACCCATCTCAGACGAATGATCATAAGCCATCGTTTAGACCACTTTTTTTAATCAACTTTTGAACAGCTTTGAGCATTTCCAGTTTGACTTTCCCCTCACGCTACTTTACCGACGATACCATAACGATCTCTGAAAAGACTTGCAAGTGTCATGCAGTATTTCAATGAAATCCTTCTTGCAAAATCCTTTGCTTTCTGATGCAACACTAGGCCGGTGACTGGAATGTTACGAGCATTGAGGCCAGGGCTGGTTGGACTATAGGGGCAATCGCGGCGGTCGTCCTGTGCCCCGCGCCTTCACAGAGCCTCGCAGTTTAGGAAAAAAAAAACGAAATCACTTTGCCGCCCCGGTGGCGCAGTGGTCTAAGGCGTTGGCCTCTGATCATTCGTCCGAAGGGGTCCGGGTTCGAATCCCGGTGAGGCATGGATGTTGTGTTTGTCTTACGGCACTGGCTCTCTCCCTTCCCTGGAACCAGTGACCCTAACTTAGGGACGGGCGACTGCTTATAGCCCATTGAGTTGCTCACGGTGGTCGTTAAACCTCCAATAAAAAAAAATCACTTTGGGTAGAGATTTTTTATATTTATTATTATTATTATTATTATCAGATAACCACAAAAGTATTTGCCGTTTTTCGTGGGGATCAAAAGAAACGCCTTGTAATGATTGATTTTGTAGAGAGATTGAGTTCAAGATTTTTTTTTTTTTTGATTGGAGTTTTAACGACCACCGTGAGCAACTCAGTGGGCTATAAGCAGTTGCCCGTCCCTAATTTTAGGGTCACTGGTTCCAGGAAAGGGAGAGAGTCAGTGCCATAAGACAAACACAACATCCATGCCTCACCGGGATTCGAACCCGGACCCCTTACAGACGAATGATCAGAGGCCATCGCTTAGACCACTGCGCCACCGGGGCGGCGCGTTCGAGATTACACCTCGCAACTGATAAAAATCGCGGCGTGCTTCGAAGCCTTTATACGACGGCAGCGCCAGTTAAAAATTTGCATACTGCTATCCCATGACGTTTGGCAGTTCAGCGTGTAACGTATAGAAAGTTGAAATACAGCACTATGGAACTGAGTGTTGTAAAATGCTTAATGTTTTTTATTTGGGGGTTTAACGACCACAAATAAAAAACATTAAGCATTTTACTATTTATACAAAAACACGTTAGCTACTTATAATCCGCGGTATGTCGTCAGCTGAAATCTCAAGATGCCCTGTGCGTATTAATCAGATGAGTAAGCAGTTTGGAAGTGGAAACACGTGCGATTACAGTTGCGGTGGAGATTATTCGTGGGTTTTTGCTACATGAATTTTAAAATCTTTTCATCTGCTGCAGAAACAATTCGTCGCATTTGCTTATCATTTGGAGCAGACGCTCCGAAGAAACGCACAATTCGGAACTGGTTGGAAAGTTCAAGGACGGAGATGAATTCCTTCAAGGCAGAACGACCGGTCTGGTCGCTCTGCCAGCCTTGATACAGAGTCCCTGAAAATTGATATTGAGCAGGACAGTTGCCAAACATGCCAGAAACTACCCCAGTCATTTGGTACTAGGGATAAAATCGTCCAAAAACATCTGCATGTAATATGTAAGGTATTCAAATTGTCTAAGCAGGTCCTCCAAATAATGTCTGCAGTCAACAAACAGCAAAGTGTCTCATCTTGTGCATTGCTGTCTCGCTATGACAAGGCAGCGGTTTTGGATGGGGTACTCACCTGTGATGATAATTGGGTCCAGTTCAGCACCCCAAAACGTTCCACGCATTGGTTGCCCACCAGTGACTCAATACCTTACATATCGAAGCCAGCACTGCATCCACGTAAAGTAATGCTGTATGTATGGTTGACAGCATGTAATGTTCATTATGAACTCTTGCAACGCTGCCAAACGATCACCGCTGTACTGTACTGAGAACAACTGAAACGTGAGCATGAGGACCTGAGAAAGAAGGAAGCAGCACTGGTCGACAGAAAGGGAGTTCTGCTCCTTCACGAAAAAGCTCGTGCCCACTCTGCTTCACTGATCAGAAACACTATCGAAGAACATGGGTTGGGGTTTTTATGTCATCCAGAGTACTCACCAGATATCTCTCCCTGAGACTATCAATATCACGTAATAAACTGTGTTTCGTAAGAAAGGAACATGTAAGTCATAAAAGCTGTCTACGTACGATTAAAAAATTACCCCCGCTGATACTATAGACAAGTTTAAAAAACTTTATTTACTAGTAAAAGCAAAGTTAAAAGCGAGATCTTTCAGGATCCCTAGATCCCATCTTCAGGCTTAAGGCCATGAAGAATAACAAGTGGCACACTTATATACACTGCCGGACAATTGCTAAGGACGGATGACAATAGCAACGATAGCAACCATAAAATGGAAGGCAGGAAAATGTGGAAATTAGAATAAGTGCGGGATACAGTAAGACGTGTTGTGCGTATGCAAATTTTGGATTGCCGAACTTGTTCGTGACGTCTAGAGATATAAAGGATTTGACGCGTATTGACCGTTGTTGTTCAAACGCAAAGTTGAAAGGGAAAGAATCAATTGACGAACTTGCAATACCTAGATGATTTTACGCGTGGCCGTATTATTGGCAAGATTGAAGAAGGGCGAAAAATAACAGATGTTGCCAGGGAGTTCGACGTCAGCCACAGTGTTGTTTCAAGGCTTTGGAAATCATTTCAAACAAATGGAGAGTGTAGCAAACGTTACGGGAGAGGTCGTGTTCGCAGTACGACACCTGCAGAAGATCGGTACATAGTGCTATCAACAAAAAGACACCGGCACAGCACAGCTAGTGAGGTAGCAAATCAGTTTATGGCTGCTACTGGCAAGCGGATCTCCCGAAAAACTGTCGCCAGACGTTTGCATGAAGGAGGACTATACGCCGACCGTATTGTTGTGTGCATCCCATTGTCCAGACGTCACCGTACCGCCCGTTTGCAATGGTGCCATCAACATCGCAATTGGACTGATAACGACTGGTCTGCTGTCCTCTTCTCAGATGAGAGTAGATACATACAGTCTATCGTCTGATTGTCGACGACAACTGATCTGGCGTGATAGTGGTACTGCATATTGTCCAGCAAACATACAAGAAAGGGACCGATATCCGACATGTAGTGTCATGGTACGGGCTGGCATCATGATCAATGGCCGTACGTCCCTCTATGTGCTTCCAACTGGGACTATGACTGGCCAACGATACATTAATGATGTTCTGCTACCTCATGTTCTCATGTTCCGTGTGCTGTCGGTGATAGATTCATTTTCATGGACGACAACGCAACATGTCATCGAACAGTCGCTGTCCAGGAGTGTCTTGAGAGCGAGGATATTTAACACCTCGTATGGCCAGCACGTTCTCCAGATCTGAATCCCATTGAAAATGTGTGGGATGCTTTGGGAAGGAGTCTTGCTGGTCGCCAATGCCCTCCAATAAACAAGGACACCGTCATCCGTGCACTGACAGAGGAATGGGATAAATTACCCCAACAGCTGCTTGATAATGTTGTGCAAAGCATGACACGACGTGTGGAGTCTTGCATCGCCCTCCATGGTGACCATATCTCGTATTGCAATCTTACGCCGGAACGCCTGCGGACGGTAAATGCATTTTTTTCATGTTTACGTATTCTGCACAAAATGGCCTGTTTGTCCCTTGAACATGTTCCAAAGCCTTCTGGATTTCAGAGCACAATAAATTGTCTTTCTTGTAATGTCCTGGCATTCTGACATTATTTTATTTCACTTGGCATCTAACCACACTTACTTTTTTATGCGCTATATAGCCGTTTATGATCCGTCCTTAGCAATTGTCCAGCATTGTACAATCAGGTTTGACCCATGATGCAACGCAATGGGCGTTGACTTCGGTCAACATAGCAAATCAAAACGATCAAAAGTTCGAAGATGTTAAAAGTTATACAATATTGTCCATACTGGTGCTCGGCATGTCGATGGGGATTAGTTTTTTCCATATATGAGGAATGAATGATGGAAGTTCTGAGTTACAGCATAAAGGCCCGTATGAATGGATATATAGGCTCTCAGAGAGGAAAACATTTCCCCTTTGTTACGTTAGAGTTCAAAACCAGTTAATGCTGTGTTAGTGGAGCCTGACCTCAAGTAATATTGGTTATATATTTCAAGTAATAAACCAGTATTACTTGAGGTCAGGTTCCACTAACACAGCATTAACTGAAAATTGTGGACCGAGAGCAAAAAATACCCGACTGGAAGAACGCCGTGGTTTTGAACTCTAACGTAACAAGGGGAAATGTTTCCCTCTCTGAGAGCCTATATATTAATTCATACGAGCCTTTAAGCTGTAACTCAGAACTTCCATCATTCATTCCTCTCATACGGAAAAAACTAATCCCCATCGATATCCGGAGAACCACTGTGGACAATATTGTATAACTTTTCACATCTTCGAACTTTTGATCGTTTTGATTTGCTATGTTGACAGAAGTCAACGCCCATTGCGTTGCATCATGGGTCAAACCTGATTGTATATAAGTGGGCCACTTGTTATTCTTCATGGCCTTAAGCCTGAAGATGGGATCTAGGGATCCCGAAAGATCTCGCTTTTAACTTTGCTTTTACTTGTAAATAAAGTTTTTTAAACTTGTCTATAGTATCAGCGGGGATAATTTTTTAATCGTACGTAGACAGCTTTTATGACTTACACCATCAATATCAATTGCATCCGAAAACTTGAAAATTTCATCGAGTAATCGAACCCGCATCTCCCGATTACCGCTGAAGCACACTAACCGTTACACCACCCAGGCCGACAAAGTCCCAAGTATCTGAGTGTTAAGAGCATTGGAATATTCTCCAACCGCATTCTTAATCGAAGCGAATTGTGCTGCCATCCAGCATTGTTAAGCAAATCTCAGCATGCTCGAACGGTAATCGGGAGATGCCGGTTCGATTCCCGCTCCAGAACGATGTAATTTTAAAGTTTTCTAATGCGATTGATATTACGTGAGAAACAGTAATTATAATTAATTCAGCGATGTCCGATTTTCATCGACTGATCACGTAAGCAATGGACTAAGACTCGAATGCCGTTCTTAAGCGCCACAGGTCTGAGGTAGTGGTTCCAGTCCATCCTCTGAGATGGATATCAAGGTGTTGGCACTCCCCACGCACAACATTTGAGCCTTGGGCAAGTTCTGAGGTGAGCATTATCACCTGGATCAGTAGACGGTGAGTACTGAACGGTCGTACACGCAGCCAGAGCCGGAGCGAGCGTTTTTTATTATCTGGGAGGGCAGGAATTCAAATTACGCACCTTCGAGTTCGAAAGTTCCCAACTTCCACTCAAAAGTCATACCTCCGTTACAGAAAAATACACTCCCGGACAATGAAATTCGTTCCCTAAGATCGGATTGAACTGACATTTTATGGACGTAATGACACAGATGAATAATACACATGATGGCAAAACACAGCTGCAGGACAATTACAGAGAGATCTGTGGCACGTAGTCCGGTCATCTTCAATAGAGCGTTGCAATGCTGCAATACGGTCCGGCATGGAGGCGAACAGACGCCTGATGCCGTCCTGCGGCAGACTGGCCCACACGTGTTGGACGGTGTGCTCCAAATCCCGGATAGTGCAACACGGTGGCAGCCGGCGTTTCAACTGGTCCCACACGTGCTGAATAGGGGACATGTTCGGGGAGCGAGCAGGTCATGGAAGTGTCTGGACATGGCGTAAGCAGTCATGGGCATCCCGAGTCATGTGCGGACGGACATTATCCTGCTGGTATAGCACACCTAAAATCTCGCCCAGGAATGGGACCACATGGGGCCGTAGGATCTCATCCACATACCGCTGGTCACTCAATGATCCACGTACCACTGCTAACGGTGACCGGCTATCGTAGGCAATGGCTCCCCAGACCATAATGCCTGCAGTGGGGAAGGCGTGGCGCTCGATAGCGAAGTTTGGATTGGGCCGTTGACCCGGGGACATTCACACCCGGACACGATGATCATCTATCCTAAAAACGAAGCGGCACTCATCGCTAAACACCAGGCGTCGCCAGTCTGTGGCGTTCTACGTCGCTCTGACCTGGCACCATTGCACACGGAGCCAGCGATGTTCCAGTGTTAATGGCAGCACACGTAAGGTGCGCTGGGATCGCAGATCCGCTTCCGCGATTGCGTCGGGTAATGGTTCGTGGGCACACAGGAGTCGCTACATCTACCTGTATAGTGGACCGGGTCCCCGTGGAATTCGTTCGTGCCTGGCGCACGATCCGTCGATTCCCTCTACCGGTGGTCCTCCTGGGCCGTCCGGAGCCGCTCCATCTTGTGGCCCAGGCTCTAGCTGTCTAGGCGATCCGAACATTAACGCAATTCGTCAGATTTGGCTGTTTTTAGAATCTTTCCTCTTCAGAAAGGTGAAGTGTGCCTTGGAGGGGAGCGCTTCGGCGACAATGAGGCCACAAAACGAACTGTGACCAACAGACTAAAGGAGGTTCCGGTTCAGGATTTCCAACGTACCTTCGAACACCTGTACGGAAGTTGTTGTTGGAGGGAGATTGTTTTGAATCTGTGTAAGTGAGAATTCAAAATGTGGTTTGTTGTTTGATATAGTAATTTTGTCTCGTTACTTAACAGACACTGTATATGCTAAGTCTTTTTTTCTTTTGACGTAGCACAGCGTCTAACTCCGCGGATACTATGGGGCGACTTAGGGCCGACCTCCTGTGACAAAAATAGGTCCCGATTGAAATCATTATAGCGTTCAAAATACGTGCCGCACACTAATCGCGTTAGCATATTCGCAAACAGCATGGAGTCCAATTCGCGTACTGCGCAATACATCGTGCGCGCGATGCTCCCCTCGCTCCCTGTGCGCGAGGGAGATGATGCAATATTTCTGGGTGTGCCGCAGCGTTTGGACTCAGTCTATTAGTCTGAGCTCAAAAAGATTGAGCGTGGTATCGTTTTAAAGCTCTCGACGAGATCTATTCAAATATACGAAGAACATTTCTCATTGGTTTGAACTGAACATTTTAAAAATTGTTTTCTTCGGTGAACATTTTTGATAATATCGTGGTTCATCTGGACAAACCGTGAGTGCAAAACGACAGTGCGTGGTATCGTTTTAAAGCTCTCGACGAGATCTATTCAAATATACGAAGAACATTTCTCATTGGATTGAACTGAACTTTTGAAAAATTGTTTTCTTCGGTAAACACTTATGATCAGTGTTTCTTTCAGGCATACATTCAGGGGGAAGAAGCCCTCCCGGAAACAACCGTCTCTCCCCCCCCGAGACATTTTAGGTTATCGAGCCAAATTTTAATAAATTCAGACCATCTGGAACAAAATGAAAGTTAATCAAAAACTGAAGAAAAATTAAAGCATTTTTTCTAATGTAAGTTGATACATTTTTATTAAATTAAGACTTTTTTTTCTAATGTAAGTCGCATTTTAACCAAAAACAAAAAAAATGAAGCATTTTCAGGAGGGGGGGTTGCTCTAAATGCGCCCCTGTGCTAGATATATAGTAATTACTTCTATATATATAGATATAGTAGTTAAAATTATATATATATAGCAAATGGAAAACTTGCCCCCTCTAAGACTCCATTTGCCTGCCCCCCTCCCCCGGCCAAAAAGTCCTGAAAGAAACACTGCTTTTGACAATATCGAGGTTCATCTGGACAACCGTGAGTGCAAAACGACTGTGCCGCCCCGGTGGCGCAGTGGTCTAAGGCGCTGGCCTCTGATCATTCGTCCGTAAGGGGTCCGGGTTCGAATCCCGGTCGGGCATGGATGTTGTGTTTGTCTTACGGCGCTGGCTCTCTCCCTTCCCTGGAACCAGTGACCCTAAATTAGGGACGGGCGACTGCTTATAGCCCATTGAGTTGCTCACGGTGGTCGTTAAACCTCCAAAAAAAAAAAAAAAAAAAAAAAAACGACTGTACGTGGTATCGTTTAAAGCTCTCGACGAGATCTATTCAGATATATAAAGAACATATCGCAGTGGTTTAAACTAAATTTTTAAAATTGTTTTCGTTTGAAAGGGTTAACATCTTCGACAATGCCGCGGAATTCGCAGAATGAACGCTAGCAAAAGTGGAGAAAGTCAACAGGAGAGGCAAGAGGAATGTAAGAAGCCCAAGAAGACAGAGCACCACGTTGGGTAATTCATGTATCGATCTGCTTTTTGTTCGCAATGCATCCAGCGTTATTTGTAAAAGTTATGTGAGCTACTTTTCATATCATATGCCTGTGTTGGCTATTACAAATTAAATAAACGCTTTGAAACCATACTCGACTAGCTCATTTCAACTCTCCGATCTGCAAGTCTTAGTGCTACGTTGCAAACTGAGGGCTCAATCAGAACTCAGCCTACCTGTATTAATTTTTTTTAACCCATTTGCGGGAAGCGCCGAAATAATTATAATTCTTTGTAAAATTGCGATAAATATAACCTTCATCGGAGTAGATGGTGTTGAATGTTCATTTCGGAGGACTACGTTTTTTGTTTTCTCCTATAAAATATAAATGCCGTTCAGAGTCATAGCAAACTGCGATGAGCTGATTCTAAACACTTGAAACGAATGAAAATGTCGAAATAATTATTAAACACTAATATTTAAATACTATCCTAACTCAAACCGACTGTAAATATGTTATCTCCAAAATATTAAATTATTGATTTCTGCACATTCCTGCACATTCTTTTTGTTAATATTAAGCAAAAAAACTCCGATTTTGGAAAAGCCTTTCTCAGCTGCATAGTATCATAGACCAGAGCTTATGGGAATGAAAACGACTTCGTACAAGGTGCTTGTTTTGGGCGTTCGCCTGAAAATGTTATACATTAAAATTTCCAACCGGAATCTGAAAAGCATTAGTACACTTTTCTTTTCTGCTTCAAAATACGGTTCCATATTCACTGTTAAAAATTTTGTGGTTGGTTGCACCAAAAAATGGTTCTACATAAGCCGCACGACTTTCTGAGGAAAAGTACATTATTGTGTGGTGCAAACAAAGCCCAAAAATATGGTGGAACTTTGCAACACATTATGATACAAAGTTGCGCCACATCATGGTGAAAGGTTGCAACATATTGTTTTGTTTGTTTGCACCACAAAATGGTGTGTCTTTCCTCAGAAAGTGGTCCAGCTGTCGTAGCACCACTTTTTGGAGCAACCTACCTCAGAATTTTTTACAGCGTTCCAAGGGAGTTTTCATACACTCTTTAAAAAAAAAATCATACAATGCATGATTATGATACGCTTTCCAACATACCAGAAATCACTACTCAAGTTATGAGGATAATGGCTGTGGAATAAACCTCGCTCCTGTGCCCTGACCTTTGACACCATTTCGATTATAGTAAACACAATTGGTTCAGTATACTTCCGGAACAACACCAAAGTTTTGTCGCAATAGAAGCATTTTTAGTCAAGTTATGAGAATAATGACAGTGGAATAGATCTGGGTTCTGTGCCATGACCTTTGACCTCATTCCGATTATATTATACAGAATTGGTTCAGTATACGTCCGGAACAACATACTAACATTTTGTCACAATAGAAGCATTTTTAGTCAAGTGATGAGGATAAGGGCTGTGGAATAAATCTCGCTCCTTGACCTTTGACACCATTTCGATGCTATTAAACAGAATTGGTTCAGTATAAATCCGGAACATCATGATAAAGTTTTGTCGCAATCAAAACATTTTTACGTAAGTTATGACGCATAAGCGCGATGGAATTGATTCCGCTCCTATGTGCTGAGCTTTGACCACATTTCGTCGATTTTCAATGGGATTCGTACCCATGTTGTTCCCTACCACATACTAAAATTTCATCGAAACCGCACCATTTTTACGGGAGTTATCTTGCACACAGACAGACAGACGGACAAGCTGGAGCATAAACGCTTCTTCAACCAACGGTTGGAAAGCGTAAAAAAACGAAGCACCGAGAAGGAATCATCTAATCACGAAGAAATTGGTATGTGCAATGTGCATGTATAAGAAAGGCTTGCAATTCTAGAGCAGCTGAGCCATTTATTCGGATAAATTAGCTACACGCGTGGAACAAGTCAGTACGTTGTAGCGCCACCTCTGACTCAATACAAGCGGTTACCCGGTGTGGCATAGACGCATGCAGTTAACGGATACTGTCCTTTAGTATATATAGCATGTCAAATGTTGTCCAAATTGCGGGCCAGTTCACCGACATTTCCGTGGTGTCCCGTCATGTCCCAAACATGTTTCTATCGGGAAGAGGTCGGACGATCGGGCTGGCCATGGAAGGATGTCAACACTACGACAGCAGGCCTGGGAGAGCCGTGCCATGCGTGACCGCGGCCATTATCCCGCTGGAAAATTTCTCGGAGATATTGAGACAAGAACGGCAGCACAACTGGTTGTATAATGTCGTCAACGTACCGTTGAAGACATTCTACAACCAGTAGGCATTGTTGCAGTGAGGGTGGTACAGAGGACAACCAAGGATAACCGGGCTATGGCAGGAAGTGGCTCCTCAGACAGCTAGTCAGTGTGCGAGTCGTATGTCGTTTCTCGGTAAAGGCAGAATCCGTGCGCTAGCACTCATCTCCAGATACGTATGCGCTGCTAATGGGTGCCAAGCGTAAATCGTGACTCATCACTGAAGACTGAACACTATTCCTCGTTCCTCGGGCCCTACACTACTGCAGACGTCTATCAACGCTCCCAAAGGCCACTTCCATACTTATAGACGACGCAACATGCTCACGTATGTCTGAGAGCGATGAAAATTCGGTTCTGTTCGTGCAGGTCTCACAATCGCTCGATCCTCGCGTTTTGTCGTTACCCTCGGCCGTCCACTTCTCGCGTGCAGCTGGGTTGTGTCCTCCTCGACCCACTGGCACCAATATCGTGCGATTGACGAGTCACTCCGACCCAAATCTCTGGCGGCAGGGCGACTTGACCAACCGGCCCCTCTCAGCCCTATTATACGTCCTCTCTCAAATTCGCTCAACTGCTCGTATTGTGGGCGGATTCGACGTCGAGACATCCTCAAAGTCCATGGAGGTTAATGCAACTGCAATCCGCTGTCACAATGATTCCTGCTTGAGAGCTTTGCTCTTGATATACACTTCCCGAAGATTGGTCCCCATGGGGTCCACTATTTCATCATTGGTGGTTATTTTTTAATCATTTGCGTATTCACCTTTAAGATACTTGCATGCGGAGTTTCATGAGAATCGAACGACTTTCTCGGAATGGTTCGTTTGTTTTGGCAAAGACCGTATTTGAGAAAAAGAACGATGTCTGTTTTCACCAACCATATTGTTTTCATGTATTATGTTGTGAATGTGAATTGGCTACATAATAATTATGGGCAGTGGCGTATATTGAGGCTAGCTACGCTAGCTGCGAAGCCCAGAGATTGCAAAAGTAAAAGTTAATTAAATATACACAAATAAAAGTTAATTAAATATACACACAAAAAAGTCAATTATCAACGGTATTAAGATATGTCGATGCTTTCGGTGCGAAAAAAAACGCGAGCGGATTCGCTTCTTTCGATTATGAGAATCAGTCTGGCGAGCGATGATCAACGTAACGCAAATAGGTCTTCGAGAGACTTCGCTGTTCTGATACGAAGAGCTTCAATACTATCCCCTGCTAGCGTTTCCATGACAACATGAATGAGCTACGAAGCTCGTGAGTGGCCATTACTTTGGCCAAGGGTTCGCTCCGAAAAAACGAAGACTGGACTATGGAAGAATTTAATTTTATTTAATTATTCAATTAAATTAAAATTATTAAATTATTGGGAATTTAATTATTAGGAGTCATTATTAAGGAGTCTAGTTGTGAATTTCAGCAAATTTAGTCTAGCTACGAGGGCCCCTTAATGACGCTGGCAGCAAAGGAGACACTTTTTGTCTCTAGAGACCGTTTCACACAGGCAGAAAAATCCGTCGAAGCACAAAAACCGTCCCGCCGTGCATTTCTTGGCGAGCTTTCACACAGACGGTTTTATAGCTAGAACTGAGAAAAAAAAAAAAAAAAAAAAAATACGCCCGACGGATAAGCGGTAACCTAAGCAAGCATTCTGGGCTCCACCCTCTCTCAGGGGAATGATTAATTGTTTCATACCTTCTTACACAAAAGAATATAAGGAAGCAAAACGGGAAGAGGCGTAATAGGGAGGTAGGTAAGAAGGAAAAAGTATTGGAGGCGTAAAGGCACCGTGCGTTCCTATACTTTTTCAATTGCACTGTGAAAAAATAGGTGGCGTGAATTCACGGAACATTTCTGAAAGTCCCTCCATGCTTCCAGCGCGTGTTTCGTTTGAGCTGTTTTCAGTTTGTGTGAAGTGTCAATGAATTAAAATCGGTGATATTATACCTTAAATTAGGATTTGAACTGTTTTGATAAATTTTGTGAAAGCTTCCCTGAACATCTACTATCCGAACTTAAAGAGCTCCATGCTTCAAATTTTGATACAGCTCGATTAAAAAATGAACTGAAGGTGTTTAATTCTCCTCATGAATACAAGACAAATCAGTAAGAAACATTAGTTGTTGCATAAAGTTGAATAATTGGACATAGTGTTTATTGAGGTCTACAAATTAGCAGATCAATATTAAACTGTTCATCAACAACTGCAACTGCCGAAAGAAGTTTTTCCGTATTAAAAAGAATCAAGATATATCTTAGAGTCATGCAAGGACATGCACATTTGAGCGACTTGGCTGATTTGGCAATAGAGAAAAACATTCTTTTTAAATATGAAAAAGTACTCGGAAGAAACATTTTACGAAAACGTAACACTCAAGTTCACACAAAAGGAAAGAAGAATGGAGTTCATATACAAATCCTAATTCGCATAATTATTTGGTATCATGTTAGCAAAAGCATGTACCTAAAATTTAGAAGAAAATGTTACTTCTATTACTTAACAATTAAAAAAAAACTTCGCAATTTAAAAAAAAAACAGTACTGTCGGGGGAATGAGATAGCCCAAGTCTCGAACCAAAGATACGCCACTGATCATGGGGTTATTGCTCCAGAAATCAAAATCCCTGAATTTTTTATTTTTTTTTTTGATTGGAGGTTTAACGACCACCGTGAGCAACTCAGTGGGCTGCAAGCAGTCGCCCGTCACTAATTTTGGGCCACTGGTCCCAGGGAAAGGAGAGAGCCAGCGCCGTAAGACAAACACAACATCCATACCTCACCGGGATTCGAACCCGGACACATCTTAGACGAATGATCAGAAGCCATCGCTTAAACCACTGCGCCATCGGGGCTGCAATCCCCGAATTGCTTAGTTTTACTGTTATACGTACAATATCCATCATACCAGAAAACTTGAAAACTGCATCACCCTGAGGCGGGAATTGAACCTGCACCTAACGATTTCAGAAAGGGCAGTTCTCATACGCCACAAGAAAGCATAACTGTCTTCGACTGGCGAAAATCCAAAGTTGTTCAGATTCCTTAACTGTCGTGAGTGGTGTAACGAGTAGCATACTCAAAAGGAAATCGAGAGGTGCTGGTTCAATTCCAGCTCCAGGGCGATATAGTTTTGAAGGATGTAACATGTAAAATGAGAGTACTCAGTTGTTCTGATTTATGGGTACATTATTCTGCAGTTATTTCACGTATTAGTAAAAAATATTTCTTCAATAACTTTCACGTTCACATAATCCTGAAACAGAACTTTTAAAATTCAAATTTTGGTTCTGCCTCCAGAATAAAAATATAGGTTCGTAACACACGGAAGATTCAGTTATGCCAAATGCATTCCTTTTTACGCTCCAGCTTTGTCCGTCTGCACGATAACTCGCGTAAAAATGGTTCGATTGCGATGAAATTTTATTATGTGGTAGGGGACCACCTATGCACGAACCCTATTGGAAATGGGCGAAATGGGATCAAAGGCCAGGACGTAGGAGCGGGATCCATTCCATTACCCTTATGCGTCATAACTTGCGTAAAAATGGTTCGATTTCGATGAAATTTTAGTATGCCGTAGGAAACAACTGGGGACAAACCCTAATGAAAATGGGCGCCAAATGGTGCGAAAGGTGAGTACGTACGAGCGGGATCAATTCCATTGACGTTATGCATCATAACTTATGTATAAATGCTTCGATTGCGACAAAACTTTATCATGTTGCTCCGGAAGTATACTGAACTGGTTCTGTTGAATATCATCGAAGTGGGGTCAAAGGTAAGGACACAAGGAGCGAGATGCATTCTACAGCCATTATTCTCATAACTTGAGTAATGATTTCTGGTATGTTGGAAAGCGTATCATAATCAATGCATTGCATGATTTTACTAACTTGTTTTCCAGTGCCGAATGCTTTGATTTATATGGATAGCGATAAATAAATATGGAAATCTATCCACATCGATGGATATTTTTCTTTTTAGGGTGGCAAACGCAAATAAGTTGCAAAATATTTGACTGGAGACGTATACATTTAGAATTTTACAAGACGAAGGAAAAGAAAACAGCTACAGATTACTTAGAATATAGTGAATATGATTTTATCTTCATTGGACGTGAAAGAGGATTGTGACAAAGTGAGAAGCATAAAAAAAACAAGGCGTTAGAGAAGAATTGTTCGAAGTCTTTGTAATGAGTTGTCAATTTCCCATGCGCTTCAATCGAATACTTTTTTCTGCAAACGTGATCGCTGCGTCTGTTCCATCACTGACTCAAGTGGTTGAAAGAACTTCATTTCCATCGTGTAATGTAATTTACAAAAGGTAACGAACACCTTGTCTTTTGTTTAGTAACTGTTTCCCAATTAAGCGGCGATTTAAATGAAACTCGTGACTTCGAGGCCGACCAGATGCAGTGAAAGTCACTTTATATACGCCTGCCATGCGCCATTCTTTAGTGACACATTCGGATTCCGCTAACTTTTAAGGTAAAGTGTTTGTTTTTGAACACGAGAGAGAAAGAGAGGTCTTAAACACAAAGGAATTCAGACCAAAGCGCAGCGCACCCGACGAGTCACTTATTATTGTGCTGAATAATAATTACCGGCCCAACATTTCGAGTTCAGCTTTAAAACAAAACAGCTGTGTCAGCACATTTTTAAGTACAGGAATTCATGTCATCCTGCATTAAAGGAGAAATTTTAAGAATATTCGAATACTTTGTTTTCATATACGCGATGTTATTAGTTATCAAATCTGAAAAATAAAGACTATTCCGAACGGATTTATTTACGGATCTTTATTGTTGCAGAATAACAACACAGAAATCGTCGAATTTCTAATTCAAAGTATTGAGTGCGAGGATAAGTTCTGCCGGTTTTGTAGGCTACAAAGAAAGGAGGAAAACACAAGAAATAACGTGCCTAGGATTTCACATAATTGCCATCATTATGTATGACCTCTTGCCATCTGTCTATGAGTGGCTGAACCCCACGCCGGAAAAACTCCTGTGTTTGAGAGTCAAAAAAGTCATGTAATGCCATTTTCACATCGTCCACATCATCGAAGGTTTGGAGAGCGAAGGTGTTCTGTAACGATCGGAAAAGGTGATAGTCCGTAGGTGCCAGGTCAGGAGAATACATCGGGTGAGGTAACACGTAACACTTCCCAACCAAAATCCAGTAATTTTTGCCGAGTGATTAAAGCAGCATGAAGTCTGGCGTTGTCAAGATGAATGATAACGCCTTCGCGATTGACGAGTGCCGGCCGCTTCGATGTCAGTTGCTCTCGCAATCTGTCCAACTGTTGGCAGTAGAGGTCAGCATTTATCGTTCGGTTAGGTGCCAACATCTCCCATTGGATTATTCCCTGGACATCCCACCAAACACTCAACAAAACCTTTTTGGGATGCAGTCCTCCTTTTGAGGTCCATGGAGAAAGCTACGTAACTCGGCACACAGTCCGTCGACGCTTTACAATACGGTACAGTACCCATTTCTCATCACCTGTTACAATTAATCCCCCAAACGGTTCATTTCTGTGACGAGAAAGCGAAGAAACAAAGGTACGGATTCTCTCCTCTCGTTGCTTTGCAGAAAGTTGGTGCGGAACCCTGTTATCGAACTTGATGATGAGCCCAAGCGCTTGCATCCGTCTTTCGACTGTTATTCTGTGTACCGTCAACGTTTCCACTAATTTCTGAACGGTTGGAGTGGGTCATTTGTTATGGCTTGTTCCACATCCTAATCAGAAACGCCGGATAGACGTCCAGGACGTGGTTGATATTTGCAGATTCTGCCTCCGTCCCGGAATTTCCGAAACCAACTGCGACATGTGCTATCATCAACTGCATCCTCCCCATACACTTGACAGATGTTGCTGCAAGCCGCGGCTGCATTACTGCCTTTATCGAACTCGTACAGTAAACAATGCCTAATGTGCTCCTTATCGCATGCCATGTTACACCGTCCGTGATTTCCGTTACGAATGACTTACTCGGACAAACTTAGTGCCTCTATATGCTCTACTGCTCCACGCTTTATTGACCGAAAATTCGGCATCGCAGCGTCATCTGTGACGTAACTACTTAGATCGCAATTTGCATCTACTACAAAAACGGGTAGCACTTTTGCACACACCCAATATATGTTTAATATGAACTTGTGTGCTCCCAGTAACACATGAGCTGACCGGTTACTTCCGTTCAAGTTCTGGAAGCAAATTAGAACCCATGTATGGAATGGACAATTTACCTGGACCACCTGTTTATTAGTCTGTTCGGCCATCTTGTGGCCTTCAGAAAAGCAATTATTTGTCGCAATATTGATTCCACCAAATGTTGGTTTCGATGAAATAATGACTCACAAATGCAGTATAGCAGCTTCCAAATTGGTGCGGATTGCATGGTGTTGTATCCAGAGGTCTGATTTCCGTTCGACTTCATCCCACAAATGCTCCATGGGATTAACGTCCAGGAACTGAGGTGTTGGCGCGGTCCTGAAGATCCTCTTTTTCTTTCTCGTGCTTGCATTCTATAAATATCGATTATCCTCTTGTATATCCCCAAATTAACAAATTAACCCCCTGTTCTGGCCGCTCCTCCGACGCAGTGGTTTAAGCGCTTGCTTCTGATCATTCTTCCGAGAGGGTCCGGGTTCGAATCCCGTAAGGCACGGATGTTGGGTTTTTCTTATGACACTGGCTCTCTCCCTTCCCTGGAACCAGTGGCTCAAAATTAGGGACAGGTGACTGTTTATATCCCATTGAGTTGCTCATGGTGGTCGTTAAACAGCCCCCCCCCCCAAAAAAAAAAAAAATCCCTGTTTCTCTTTCTCGCTCTCTCTCGGAATGCGTATTTTTGTATGATCTCCGGTGCGAGGCGTCTTTCAAATGACAGATTTAACGTAGAAAGTGGTCATCCTTAAAAAAGAAGTGTTTCCTAATGCCATCTTTTGCCTAGATCGCCATTAAGGAGGCGTAACTGACTGCCTATGATTTATGTTTGCTGTCTAGAAAGGTGTGAGCTGGTATTCCTACTTTAGTAGAAAAGTGAGTTCCTTTCGTGAATGTTGGACAGCATGAAAGCATCCGGAATGGTGCTGAGATCTTCGAGAGATATATTTCACCGATAAAGCAGATTCTTCTTAATTGCTTAGTTCAAGTCCGAATGCTTTACTTGTCGTGAGTTCATAATGTTAATGTATGTGAAGATATCAGAAGATATCTGTGTAACAGTTGTAGAATCTGCAATTTTCTAGTGAATACACAATGAGCCTGGGACAATCTCATTTCATCACAAAGGCGGACAATCTATTCCTAGCAGTGGTGGCCATTGAAACAGGAGAAAATATCCACAATGTCTCTAAAAGCATTCCGAGACAATGTTGTTACTGCGGTACGATGCTGGATGTATTAATTTTCACAAAGTAACACTGACGGGATAAACTTGATGAGTAATAATGTTTAAATTCTCTTCAGCCAGCCAATGCGGGCACTGGTGCACGGTGCACTGTTCTGTTGGACATATCCGTCATCGCAGGGCTACAGAGTGACCATTGTTGGACGAACGTAATCACCAACGATGTTCAAACACTCTTGAGCCTGACACTTTGGGTATTGTGGCACGATACATTGACCTTCTGGAAGTATCCATCACCACAAGGCTACAGAGTGACCATGGTCGAACGAACTTAATCAGCAATGATGTTTGAACACTCTTCACCCGAACGACCTGAGTATTGTGGCACGATACATTGTCCTCCTAGAAGTATCCATCACCACGGGTCTACAGAGTGACCATGCTTAGACGAATTTGGTCAGAATTGATGTTTAAATACTTTTACCCAGACATTGTGGGAATTGTGGAGTGGTGCATTTTTCTGGTGGAAGCATCCATCCCCTTGGGTCTACAAAGTGACCATGCGTGGATGAACTTGACCAATGATATTTAAACACTCTTGAGCCAGACAATGTAGGCATTGTGGCATGGCGCATTATCCGGCAGGAATTATTCATCACCAAGGAACTGCAGAGACCATGCGTAAATATATTTTCAGTGGTCTAAGCGATGGCCTCTGATCATTTGTCCGAAAGGGGTCCGGGTTCGAATCCCGATGAGGCATGGATGTTGTGTTTTTCTTACGGCACTGGCTCTCTCCCTTCTGTGGAACCAGTGACCCTAAGTTAGGGACGGGAGACTGCTTACATCCCGTTGAGTTGCTCACGGTGGTTGCTAAACCTCCAATCAAAATATATATATATATATATATATATATATTTGATTAGAAGTGATGTTTAAATACTTTTGAGCCAGATAATGTGAACCTTGTAGCAGGGTGATTTGTTAGACTGGAAGTCTCAATCGACACGAGGCTACAGAGTTGCCGTACGTGGATGAACTGGATCAGCAGTGATGTTTAGTCATGAGAGGGTATTTTGGCACAGGTATGCTAAAATCTGAGCGTAAAGTCTCCCATGAAACTTGACGACCCACGCCGCTACACTGCGCTCATCAGAATGATCAGTCGTGAGCGTGCTAAATGGATCTATACTGGTATGCTATTTTCTTTTAAATTGTGCTTGTCCTATCGGCAAGATATACTCCAAGTCGTGATTCATCAGACCACATGAACCATTTATAATACATGTACTTTGCGCTCTGTCTTAGGTGCTTTGGAGCCTACTTGAGACATTTCGTCTTCTTCGCTGCAGGAAACAATGGTTTACAAACAAATGTGTTTGTTTTTTCTTACGCTGAATGGTGCACACTGAAATGCTCTTCAGCACAGTGTTCCTGATTCACATACTCTGTAATTTGGTGCACTGTTGTGCGTCTATTGGCCCAATTAAATCCGACTGCCCTCTTCTCAGCTCTGGCGTTGACCAGCCGTTTCTTGCTTTCCGTATACTCTTACATCCCCCTGTCGTCAGCATTCCAAGACTGCAGAACGTTTCCTGATACACTCAGTACTCCTTTGGCCATGTGTTATCACTCCACGTTCGCTAAAGCATATGTTTTCCCCATTCTACCTTCAATACCGAATTTCGAACTATTACTGGGAGCATTTCCGCTCACTTGATTGAAATACTAAGGTAGCATGAATGGATGGGATATGTTTCTTTTTGCTTCGGGGTTTAACTTCTACCATAAGCAACTCTAAAGATAATAAGTAGTTCTCTGTTCTTAACTTAGGTCCTACGTCGAACTAAAGATCCAAAGCCAGCCCCTCAGACATTTGAATGACTGGGGAAGCTGTTCCCGTTCACTTGAGCTCTAGTAAGTAATGACAACGTGTACAATATTTTATTTGTGGGGTTTAACAACCAGCATGAGCACATCTGAGGGCTATGAACGGTGTAAAGTCCCTAATATAGGACCATTGTTTCCAAGGAAGTTAAGATCCAGAGCTGAAAGCCAGGCACACCACCTATTCTCATCCTGAATTTGATTCTCGCCCAGTCCGAACAACTAGCCAGTTACCTACGCTTTCTACCGATTGTACACTGGGACTGCAACAGAGAATAACGTATCGATCTATCTGCGTAAAATAATGGCCCACTGGTCATAATAAATTCTGCTATCGTCCTCGTCGCGAAATCAGATCTCGTTCTAAGATCCGAGGCTATGAGTCCGTCCTGCTAATTCTTCGTTTCCAAATCTTAGTCAAACACAGATCGGAGATAAACGTCAAAGGGGCACTGTATCAAATGTGCCGCAACCTACAAAGTAGAACTACGTCAACTGTTACTATTTCATGGCAATATCTCACTAGTTCTACGTCTTTAAAGTATTCAGCGAAGGGCAGTTGACGTAGCCCTACGTTGTAGGTTGCGGCGTAGTTGCTACTGCGCCCCTTTGATTTTTTCAGATATAAAAGTTTCAAGAAATAAAACGAAAGAATTTTTTTACTTTATTTACTTAAAAGCAACCTAAGCTATATACACTTCATAGTAACTTATAATGATTATAAATTAATGTTAGTAGAAGTAGAAGGCGTAGTATCATCGTTGCCAGTAGTTATTGCAAAATTGTTTCTGAGGAAATTGTTCTTCAGAAACAATTTTTCAAACTCATTAGTTGCCTTGCCATAAATTTGGAGTTACGTCACGAGCCTAGTGTACTCTTCTTATTGTTGCTCTTGTTCTTGTCTAGATTCAGAATGCATCGACGGTGTAAAGGTTTGAGACGTAATACATTCATTATCCAGCGAAGTTGTGAAGACTGGCGATGCACATTGGTATTCCATGCTCGGTGTGAAAATTTGAAAATTTGGATCGATGACATCAATCTCCATCTGTTCTTGCTGTTCAGGCTCAATTTGTGCAGTTGAAGTGGAAGGTTGTGGCTCTAGAGTCGAACTCAGGTGAAACACATCCTGGAATGCGGACGTTTGACGCTCCCTACATTCCCGTAACCTTTAGGTTGATGACTTAGCAGGCCTTTCGTAATTTCTCTCGTTCTCCTCTAGCTGTTTCTTCAAATTTCGTCGATTCTTATAGTAATTTACTTGGATTTTTGTGGCATTTCTAAATTTTCGTCACCAATCTTTTTTTGTTTAAAAAATAGATAAATTTTATAGCCCCTTTTATTTCGGTTTATCACATTCGTCCGTTAGCTCTGACCGTCAGCTACGGAATGCGGGACTGAGGACATCGCTATCATTATCTATTCACTAGTTATCAACCTTAAAACGGCGCGCGGCGAAACAAAATCACGCGGAATTTAGCCTAATTTTCTAACTGTAATGTATCGAAGAGTTAAGAGGTGGAGGGTTTATACTTGTTTTGTTATAAATGGGACTATATAAATCATCTAATGATGTATTATGTATTACTCTACGATTATTAGTTTCGAAGATATAAGCGTTCAAAGTGTGACATGTTTTCGTTGTATCCGTGCTCTCTATATGTTACCCCTTACCCAACGTGAAGAAAGACGTAGTTGTGCGTCAAAAAGTATGTGATTCTTTTCATGTTTATTCCCATTGTTGTGCGCAGAAGCAATATCCAATGCTTCAGAGTATCGGATTATAAATATTCTTTGTTTGCTATAAGGAAACCATGACCGGGACACGTATCCCCGTTCGTTCATTCCTTTGTCATTCGGTGCAGTAATATACTTGCAATTGTGAAACTCGGGCTAGTATTATTCCTGAGTCTGACAGGAAAGTAGACAGATCGACTAACGAATAAATGGCAACACAGATACGTCTCGACTATTGCGCACACCGTTTCCCCCAACGGACACGCGAAGAATTTATTCAGTGCAACCTTCAAAAGCTAAAGTATTGCTTTTGCAAAGAGATAGATAGAATATGCTATACGATTTTTTCTGTGTGTAATCATGAGCTGAAAATACAAAATCACATAGGAGGTAAAATATAACCGTTCGGCTACTAGGCGAGGGCTCCCCCTAGTCATTACTGCGCATGTGTGTCACTTTTTTTTTTTGATTGGAGGTTTAACGACCACCGTAAGCAACTCAGTGGGCTATAAGCAGTCACCCGTCCCTAATTTAGGGCCACTGGCTCCAGGGAAGGGAAAGAGCCAGCTCCGTAAGACAAACACAACATCCGTGCCTCACTGGAATTCGAACCCGGACACATCTCGGACGAATGATCAGAAACCATAGCTTAGACCACTCCGCCACGAAAAGTCTATAATAAAAAATTATTTGACTCTCATCTTACTTTTCAAATTCCACCATTCATCTCTTTGCTTTTAATTTAAGAAAATGTACAGTGCTCGACATATATAATACCACACCTTGAAGGAATGCACGAAATAGAAAAAAATGAAGGAAGTAATCGACGGGGTTATAAAAGTTTTGCACACTGTTCATTTTTGAGAAAAATATGAAGTGACGGAGAAAACTTACCTTATTGCTGTTCAATTTACTCCTCTCCGCTGCTAATTACAGCTTACCAGCGGTGAGGTAGGTCCTGGATGAACAGTAGTACACCATCTTTGTTCACCTGTCGTATTACTATGGTCACGTCCAATGACAGTTCGTTCAGCGACTCGTAACAGATGCCACGGAGCCGATGTTTTAACTTTGGGAAAAGATCAAAGTCGGGTGGACTGAGATCAGGGCTGTATGGTGGGTGCGATAAAGTTTCCCAGTCATATTTCAACAAAATCTACGAACGCTGCACCATGACACGATGCGTTGCCATGCAGCAAGATCGCTCTCGCTTCCAACAAGTTGGTGCGATTTCGACGAATTTTCGGTCTCAACGTTGTCCTCAAAAAGAAACGGTGCTTCGATCAGAGGTTCCTTCCAAACAAACTTCTTGCAAGGCAGTGTGGATCTGTATCGGAGTTTTCCCCTGCAGAGTTTCTATTTTCACGTACGAGCGCTGGTCTAACGCAGTGACTCGACCTGAGGAGCTGCACGCTTCCATTTCCAAACACTTCCACGTCCACACAGCAAA
Source organism: Macrothele yani (assembly GCA_039090855.1). Classification (NCBI taxonomy): domain Eukaryota; kingdom Metazoa; phylum Arthropoda; class Arachnida; order Araneae; family Macrothelidae; genus Macrothele; species Macrothele yani. The sequence goes on along the minus strand of CM076989.1, from coordinate 31,526,513 downwards.
TGATAGCGCGTCGTTCTGACACCACTCCGTTGCTGAAAGTCTGACCTTGACACGACGCAATCACTTTACCGATTGCATCATCAGCTTCCAGTTTTAGATTAACGTGTGCAGAACTTATTTGTTATGACTAGAGCGCGGATTTTTATGACCTAAAACTGTCAAAAATATTCAAGCATGTATGACCTTAAAGTTGTTTAAATATGACTAATTAAACCGAAAATATGACTTCATAAATTTTATGAGATTATCACCCAATTTTTAAAGCTCAGTGCTTATATACATATAGATAGATTATAGTTATTAACTAAAAGATTTATTCCTCATCACTTCTACATACTTAGAACTTGATGACTTCTATTTTTAATTAAACAATTAGCACTAATCAGTGCAAAAGTGCTAGAGTTGAAGGAATCAAATGAACATTTTGAGAGTAAAATCGTCGATCATAGAATTGCACTGGATGATTATGTGTATCTTCAGGTTATCAAACTCAAAACTCCTTCTCTTGCTCGTCAGTATGTTCTTGTACCTAGAGAAACTCCGCTCGACATCACAAGAGGTTACAGGGGCAAATTTGAATAACGCCAACTCATCTAGAGAACATTCTGTCTCGAAGTCATCAAATTTTGCTTTACTTCCAAAAAGAATGTCACTTATTTTACGAAGTGTTGAATAATCTGGATTAGATTGCAACACTCTTTGCAGTTTGCCACTTTTCCAGCTATACTTTCACCTTTGCTTGCTTTAAATCACCCACAGTTTGTTTCACAATTTCTAGTTCATAGCTAAGTTTTATTCCTACAGTTTCAAAGGGAGTGATTGCACTAGATATTCCACTGAAGTTACATTTTATATATATGCCAAGTTTACAGCCAAGGTAACAGAAAAAAAAATCTTGCACAATTTTGATGGAAGAAAAATCACAACAATCAAATTCTTTAACTGTCCTGTCTAAAGAATCATAATTTGCGCAATAATACAAAGCCGCATCCAGTTAGGTCCCTTACTGCGTTAGGACAGGTTGGGAAGGAAGTGCTAAAGTAGAAGCAATTTCTTTGTACTTCTGCACGCGAAGCGCAGCTTCTATGGACATTTTTTCACCATTTGAAATTAGCTTATCTACATCGGGATAGCTGCCTTGAATCTCTACGGCCACTCTGTGTAAACCATATGCAAGGCATGAGATATGGACCACTTTCGGGTAAAGTAGTTTAAGTCCCTTTGCTTCTTTAGTCATGTATGGAGCGGCATCTGTTAAAAAAAGAGGATGCTTTCTCTTTGTACACAATCTGGCCTAAGTAATTTCATTGAATCGTCGAAGAGTATAGCAATAATGGAATTGCTTACTTTTCGCACGTTAGAAGAAGTACTTCATCAGGCTTGTCACATTTCAGAGTGCCGATAATAACATTAGCTATGTATCTTCCATCTACATCACTTGTTTCACTTATTGAAACCCATATCTTACTGTTGGCAACAGCAGATCTAGTCTTAACTAAACCATCTTCACAGCAAGCGGAGATATAGTTTTTCCTAAAAGTTGATTCATTTGGAATCGGATGACTGGTGTACTTCTCCAAAATATCTCTGGCGCAACCGCTACCTAAGGGAATATTCGAAGTAAATATCATTTTACAGAGGTCCTTACGATATTCTGACGGTGTATTTGATGAACCTGCATTTGAAGAAGATATCTCGAAAAGGAGACGCTCAGCGGAACACCTCTGATGCTTCGCGGTAGCGCAGTGCTGCTGTTGAACCTTAAAACGCTTTTGATCCGGTACCCTGACTTCACACAATTTACAAGAGAAAATATCACCATCGCTACTGAAAATCCGCTCCCCAAACTCTTAAACAAAACACCATAATTTCACACTCATCGAACACCCGCTTTTAGACATGTTGAGATCAAACTGAAGTTGAGACGGGAGTTTTACTTTTAGCTTGGGTACAGTAAACCAAAAATAAAAGATAATTAAGCTCTGGTATACAAGTACTCTAGATTATGAAAAAGCCTTTGATTCGGTGAAACCATCAGCAGTTACAATGGCTCTGAAAACCTGCGGTATTGAAGATGCATACATTAATATTATTAATAACATCTATGAAAATGCAAGTGCAAAGATTAGGCTGTTTGAAAATACAACACACATAAAAATTGGAAAGGGAGTGAGACAAGGTGACACCATATCTCCGAAGCTCTTTAATGCCACATTGGAGGGTGTTTTTCAGTCGCTGAGCTGGGAAAACAAAGGGATAAAGATTAATGGAGATTATCTAACCCACCTTCGTTTTGCTGATGACGTAGTCATTTTTGCAACTACCCCATCAGAGCTGCAGAGTATGATCCAGGAACTTGCTGACAAGAGTAAAGAAGTGGGATTAAAAATGAACTTTCAGAAGACAAAAGTGATGTTCAATGCTTTTACAAGAAATGAAGATTTATTGATTGATGGAGAAAAGCTGGAGATAACAGACACGTACGTTTATCTTGGACAGCAGATATCAAGTGAGGGTCACATTGATGAAGAAATTAATCGGCGTACAAAACTTGCCTGGAGAGCTTTTGGAAGAAACAGCATAATTTTCAAGAGCAATATGCCATTATGTCTTAAAAGAAAAGTGTTTGATCAATGCATCCTTCCAGTGCTTACGTATGGTGCAGAGACGTGGACCTTAACTAAAAGAGATATACAAAGACTGCAGACAACTCAAAGTAGCATGGAGAGGTGCATGCTTCGTGTAACCAGGAGAGATAAGAAGAGGAACTCGTGGATCCGAAAAATGACAAGAGTGGAAGACATCATGATCAGAGTTAAATCCCTGAAATGGCAATGGGCTGGACATACTGCCAGAAGGACAGATCATCGATGGACAGCCGAAATTTTAGATTGGATTCCAAGGGACAGGAAAAGACCCAGAAGAAGACCACATGGGAGATGGGTGGATGAAATTCGAAAGTATGCAGGGGTGACATGGAGGAGACTGGCACAAGACAGACCGTTGTGGAGGAAACTTGGGGAGACCTTCGTCCAGCAGTGGATTGATAATGGTTGACAATGATGATGATGATGATACAAGTACTCGTGAAGAAACCACCGCGGTAGGCTCGTTTCAGTGGTTGCCAAGATGCCAATAATAATAATCCAAACGAGGCTAAGTAAAACAATACACTGCCGGACAATTGCTAAGGACGGATGACAATAGCAACGATAGCAACCATAAAATGGAAGGCAGGAAAATGTGGAAATTAGCATAAGTGCGGGATACAGTAAGACGTGTTGTGCGTATGCAAGTTTTGGATTGCCGAACTTGTTCGTGACGTCATAGCGCTGATAAGAGATATAAAGGATTTGACGCGTATTGACCGTTGTTGTTCAAACGCAAAGTTGAAAGGGAAAGAATCAATTGACGAACTTGCAATTTTCAGTATGTCTTCCCGACATCACCTAGATGATTTTACGCGTAGCCGTATTATTGGCAAGATTGAAGAAGGGCGAAAAATAACAGATGTTGCCAGGGAGTTCGACGTCAGCCACAGTGTTGTTTCAAGGCTTTGGAAATCATTTCAAACAAATGGAGAGTGTAGCAAACGTCACGGGAGAGGTCGTGTTCGCAGTACGACACCTGCAGAAGATCGGTACATAGTGCTATCAACAAAAAGACACCGGCGCAGCACAGCTAGTGAGGTAGCAAATCAGTTTATGGCTGCTAGTGGCTAGCGGATCTCCCGAAAAACTGTCGCCAGACGTTTGCACGAAGGAGGACTATATGCCCGCCGTCCTGTTGTGTGCATCCCATTGTCCAGACGTCACCGTACCGCCCGTTTGCAATGGTGCCATCAACATCGCAATTGGACTGATAACGACTGGTCTGCTGTCCTCTTCTCAGATGAGAGTAGATACAGTCTATCGTCTGATTGTCGACGACAACTGATCTGGCGTGACAGTGGTACTGCATATTGTCCAGCAAACATACAGGAAAGGGACCGATATCCGACATGTAGTGTCATGGTATGGGCTGACATCATGATCAATGGCCGTACATCCCTCTATGTGCTTCCAACTGGGACTATGACTGGCCAACGATACATTAACGATGTTCTGCTACCTCATGTTCGCATGTTCCGTGGTGCTGTCGGTGATAGATTCATTTTCATGGACGACAACGCAACATGTCATCGAACAGTCGCTGTCCAGGAGTGTCTTGAGAACGAGGATATTCAACGCCTCGTATAGCCAGCACGTTCTCCAGATCTGAATCCCATTGAAAATGTGCGGGATGCTTTGCGGAGGAGTCTTGCTGGTCGCCAATGCCCTCCAATAAACAAGGACACCCTCATCCGTGCACTGACAGAGGAATGGGATAAATTACCCCAACAGCTGCTTGATAATGTTGTGCAAAGCATGACACGACGTGTGGAATCTTGCATCGCCCTCCATGGTGGCCATATCCCGTATTGACATCTTACGCCGGAACGCCTGCGGACGGTAATGGCATTTTTTTCACGTTTACGTATTCTGCACAAAATGGCCTGTTTGTCCCTTGAACACGTTCCAAAGCCTTCTGGATTTCAGAGCACAATAAATTGTCTTTCTTGTAATGTCCTGGCATTCTGACATTATTTTATTTCACTTGGCATCCAACCACACTTACTTTTTTATGCGCTATATAGCCGTTTATGATCCGTCCTTTGCAATTGTCCAGCAGCTTATTCAGGAACATTTTCCCACGGGAAAGTCAGGCCGTTCGAAATGCTTCGGTTACGAGTCGTGGAGTTCTTATGACGTCATTTCGCATTCGCATAGCCAACGATTGGCTAAAATATGACCAAATATGCCATTTATTACGAAATTAGTCAAACATATGACCTAACATTTTCAAAAGATCAAAATATGACTTTCTAGGATAAAATATGACATGTCATAGAAATCCGCACCCTAGTTATGACCCTCTTACTTTCTGAGGAATTATATGAATGTGATCACAAACAAACGACTTCTCCAGCACACAAACGACTACTATGTTTCTTCTGTAATACCCAGGTTTCACTGCCATACATCAGAGCAGGAAAAATTACACTTCCATACACAGCCATGCGGGACTCTCTTGAGAGCCCATCATTCCTGTGAAAAACCTCCCATAGCAGCCATGACTTTCAATGAAGAATTCATTTGCCTACTAATTTCCCCATCCAATTTGTTCTCTCTGTCAAACATGCTTGCTAAATACATAAAGTCACTCACCTGGTCAATCACTTACATTACATTCAATGCTACCGGTTCCTCTCTCAAAAGCCATCATTTTGGTTTTTCCCTCATTTATACTCAGTTTGAATTTCATGCAAACTTCGTACATCCGGTGTCATTAAAAAATACTAAAAGAAAAACACGTTTAGTCAATAAATAAATAAATACATCGCTCTTTCCACGTTCCAGAAACACACAGCAACCGAAAAATTGTTTTTCGGTTGCTGTGTGTTTCTGGAACGTGGAAAGAGCGATGTATTTATTTATTAACTGTCGCCACGTATTTAGAATATTTTCACGCTTAGTCAATTTTTGAAAAAAAATATCAATTGATCAATATTTGAAAAAAAATAAAAAAATATGAGGAAGAATTTTAAAGACAAACATTTCTGTGGGAGGATGAAGCATTTAGCTGCCACGTGATATCCCCGAAAAAATGTAACAGACTTCGTCGCTTCAACCAAACTGATCCAAGCCCATATGCGAAGCACTATGCATACATATAAGAGTCAAAATGTTATGGCCACGTGCCTAATATGATGTTGGTGCTCTACGTGTTTCCAAAACAGCATCAAACAGAAGTCATCGCTCTTTCCACCTTTATAAGTGAGTCACGGGAAAATTGTCATGGGCCGCCACCGAGAATCGAACCTAGGGTCTTCCAGTTACGCGCCGGACATGCTACCACTGTACCACAGCGGCCTCGAATTCCTCCTGACTCACATACGACTAACTGCCGAACCACATGGCAGGTTGCTTTCTTTGGAGCCCCGCACAATGCTGGGGATTTAGCAAAGATGGAAAGCAGCAACTGAACAAATAACTAGGAAGCGAAAGAGTAATTAAAACACACAAACTCACTTATAAACGTGGAAAGAGTGATGCCTTCTGTTTGATGTTCCTTGTCCACGTCAATTGCGTGTATTAATTATTAATTACTAATTAATTCCAAAACAGTACTTACCCATAGAGTAATGGGCGCCACAAGATCGTTGAGATATGGGTCGAGAACAGGATCCGGAAAAGTGGCCCCTCGCACTTCGCCTCCGGCACATTTCGCCCCAGGCACATTTCGCCCCCAGTAGATAATGAGTAGGCTACAAAAATGTAAATAATACACCTAATTTTTTAATAATTCTAATTTATTTTGTTTTAATAGAATAAATGCACATTATTATTGTTTAAAACTCGGAGTTGTGTGCAATGCCTCTAAGGTAATCAATCACATTACGATTTTGAAAATCTTGAACTATTATTTTGATTCTAGCGGAAATTGCTGCATACTTCCTGTTTCCTTGATTGCCTGAATTACCGCCATTTAGTTGTGTAATTTGAAAATTGTGCAGCCCTTGTTGTTTCTTTAAAGAATCAATGAATCGATAAATATTTGGGAATAAAGTAGCACAAGTTTCCTGAAGTCTCCTGTGCCACCCCTCCACGCCGTTGGTGGTACGTTCCTCATTATTCAGTGTTCGTGTGTAAACATTCCACAATTTGATGGCAAAAATGCGTAATTGCCGGCATATCCGTTGTCTTCTCCCAATATACAAGGAGTGTTCAAATGAAAAGGTACGAAACGACACTGTGGGTATAAATGAAGACTTTATTCAAAGTATACACCATAGGCCGTAGCACAACGATCCCATTGATTACCGAGCCGAAGGATTCCTTGTTCCCAGAATTCCTGTGGCCGTGACGAGACCCAGTCCTGCACAGCGTCCTTGAGTTCGTCGTCCGAGTGTAAGCGCTTCCTTTTCAGATGTTTTTTCAGGGGACCAAATACATGGAAATCGCAGGGCGACATGTTAGGGCTGTAGGGCGGTTGGTCAAGCTGCTCCCACTGGAACTTGGCCAGTTCCGCGTGTGTGACCCTGGAGACGTGGTGATGCGCGTTATCATGGAGCAGAACCACACCCTCCGCGATGAATAGCGGCCGGTTTAATACCTTCCGCTGTCAGAAATCGGATAACGCCTCGCTGCTCCTCAATCGTCGAATTTTGCAATGTGAACGCCATCCTGTCCTCACACGCACTGCCGCGTCAATTGGACGGCGCTCTTTATAAGAGCCTCTGCTCTCTCCTGCGCATGCGGCCGCCTGCGCATGCTCGATCCACGCCGGTGACTCCAATTCCATCCCTAGATGTGTCGCTACGTTCTCCCATAGAGGCATAGGCAAATATGTTAACGGTTACGTTCTTATGACGTTTCGTACCTTTTCATTTGAACACCCCTAGTATGTATCTTCTAAGTAGTTTTCAATCCCCATAGCTTCAATGGGAAGTCATCAGCTTCAAGTAAATCTTCAAATGCTTGAATAACGTTAGCAGGAAGAATAAATGCCAATGCTGGAATCATTCAGATCCAAGGAGCAAATTCATGGTCTTGTTCGTATCGGGCTTTTAAACCTTCATTCTGTATCTTTCGCCAAACGCTTTGGGAAAGATGAAAAACACAACCGGTATTTACAATACCAGGAAATTCTTGTTGGAAGGCGCTGGGGTTGGAGACTCGGTTGTAGATTTTTAACTTCTTGAAGCAACTTGACTTATGTGGCACGAGTTTTGTTTGGCAGAAGCACGTAGACCACTGGAATAACTGCATTGAAATGTCCACATGAATTGTATAAAACTGTTGGAAATGCGTGGGTACTGTGCTAAAAGTTCCATCAGCAAACCACTCCTTGCTACGCGCCAATAACTGAAGATGGTTACTAGTGAAAAAAATAAGCATGCGGTCCGGGAGCTGTTCGTCCTGTGAACAGTATTGCGAGATGGTGCTGCTATATGGAGAAGGTGCTGCTATATGGAGAAGGTGCTGCTATATGAACAATATTGTGAGATGGTGCTGCTATATGGAGAAAGTGCTGCTATATGAACAGTATTGTGAGATGGTGCTGCTATATGGAGAAGGTGATGCTATATGAACAGTATTGTGAGATGGTGCTGCTATATGGAGAAGGTGCTGCTATATGAACAGTATTGTGAGATGGTGCTGCTATATGGAGAAGGTGCTGCTATATGAACAGTATTGTGAGATGGTGCTGCTATATGGAGAAGGTGATGCTGTATGAACAGTATTGTGAGATGGTGCTGCTATATGGAGAAGGTGCTGCTATATGAACAGTATTGTGAGATGGTGCTGCTATATGGAGAAGGTGCTGCTATATGAACAGTATTGTGAGATGGTGCTGCTATATGGAGAAGGTGATGCTATATGAACAGTATTGTGAGATGGTGCTGCTATATGGAGAAGGTGCTGCTATATGAACAGTATTGTGAGATGGTGCTGCTATATGGAGAAGGTGCTGCTATATGAACAGTATTGTGAGATGGTGCTGCTATATGGAGAAGGTGCTGCTATATGAACAGTATTGTGAGATGGTGCTGCTATATGAACAGTATTGTGAGATGGTGCTGCTATATGGAGAAGGTGCTGCTATATGAACAGTATTGTGAGATGGTGCTGCTATATGGAGAAGGTGATGCTATATGAACAGTATTGTGAGATGGTGCTGCTATATGGAGAAGGTGCTGCTATATGAACAGTATTGTGAGATGGTGCTGCTATATGGAGAAGGTGCTGCTATATGAACAGTATTGTGAGATGGTGCTGCTTTATGGAGAAGGTGCTGCTATATGAACAGTATTGTGAGATGGTGCTGCTATATGGAGAAGGTGATGCTATATGAACAGTATTGTGAGATGGTGCTGCTATATGGAGAAGGTGCTGCTATATGAACAGTATTGTGAGATGGTGCTGCTATATGGAGAAGGTGCTGCTATATGAAAAACTGTTGTACATTGCCATCGATAATAATTTCTTGATAATTTTGTGGAATTACTAGGTCCTAGAGATTGCTCGGTAAAGCAGAAGTACCTTTGTTGCATCGAACATGACGAATGGTTCGTTTAAGTTAATCCTTTTTAGGAAGCAATGCCGTGACATTGGCATGAGGCTCTACAATTACTGATGCAACAATTTGCTGTGGCCGTTTGTTCGTGATTGTTCCATGTTGTCGTATTTGACCAAACAATTGCAATGCTTTCGACCTTGCAGCCTGAGCTGCATGGTTATGTTTAGTTACGACTTTCACAACTGGGCCTTCCAAACACGCCCTTTGCAGGTGGAATGTTTTTCACAAACCCAGATTCCATGATGTTCATCTACAGTTCTCTTTGGAAACACGTAAATGTGGTTGTCATCGCCTACCAAATTTCTTTTGCCTCCTATTGACGGAACACTTTTTGCTATTGGACACACAGGATCAATCAATCAAGGTGCAAAAATAATATGCAGATATTGCACTGCCTGCGACGTTCAGCTTGTTCACGCAATGCACCGCCGATAATGAAGCGGCGAAAACACGTGTTTAGTTAATAAATAGAGAGAGAAAGCTGTTCACTGCGCCAGGAAATGTGAGGAGAGCCAGATGCAGGAACTTTTATTGTTTGAATTTAGACAAATCAGAACAAGATTCACTTGTTACAGAAAAGACTCCTATAAGATTAGTCACTGTCCCTCCCCCCATGTCCGTCACTAAGCACGTGACTATCGCCCTCGTGGTCGAGTATGTATTCTTTCCATTGTGAAAGGATTAATAGTTCCAATTAATTCTTTCACAATGGAAATAGAACCCTGAAACATACAAAAGGGGAGAAATTAGTTTAAAAGCTACGTGAGAGCCGCGGATGGCTTAGTGGTTAGCGAGTCAGACTATCAATGCAAGGTCCTCAGGTTCGAGCCTGGTCTAATCTTTCGGAGATGGTGCGATTTACTAACAATCGCTGAATATCCGCCGTGCATCGGACGAGCACGTTTAGTGACGGCCCCCAGGCTGGACCCACTGGTTAAATGGGTATCCTTTCCTATGATTCCCCCCCCTGAAATTCTCTCACCCCTCTATGTGCAACATCGTACTTGTACAGTGGCGCCATCTAATGTACTCTAATATCACTACAAACTGTTCTGTCAAAGTCGCTAGACTTGCTCTCATTCCTTCCGTTTCTGTGTCCTGCCCAAACGGCGATCTCGCTGTAGGTGGCTGGGACCTAAACTCTACTCACTGTGGACGGAAGTCCTACAAGATAATGACAAATACTTCTCCCTAAAAGCTACGTGACAATTTGTACACGAATGTAATTTTGAAAAAATGTTCGGAAAAGTTAAAGTTATCGGAAGTTCAGTTCGAGTAATCGATAGAGTTTAGCATTGAATATCCACTAAACGGGCTGGGACTTCAATAAAAATTCGAGGTATCGAGAGTTGACTGTATATACATTTTTGTAACCTACTCATTATCTACAGGGGCGAGATGTGCTGGGGGTGAAATGTGGGAGACGAAATGTCGGGGGCGAAATGCGAATGGCCACTTTTCCGTAAACTGTCGAGAACAGCCTTCATTTAATGCTTCTGTTAATCGCTACACACAGGAAGTCCTGTTTCTCCGTAAAAACCTTCTCAGGTGACGGCGATCTTGTTTCTGACAAATTTTTGGCGTGCCACAGTTACGCCTCTTAGACAAGCAATGTTGGTTATCTTTACACTGATTGAAGACTTCAGATATCTCACATTTTTGGAAACAAATCAGCTTAGCTGTTTCCAAAGTCGTCGATGCAGACAGACGATTGCCTACAACAAGTTCTTTATCGAACTCCGAAAGATCCTTTGTTTTTCCCATTGTGATCACTACTACTGTCGAGCAGCAGTCTTAAATACCGTACTTACCTAGATCATGTGGTGACGCACGTTACGACGTATTATCCATATACACTGCGTAAGCGACGTTCACGTACATTTGCATAAAGTTTTCTAATTCACTGAAAGGCAGGACCGTGGCAAGCTTTTCTTATCTGGGAGGGTGAGACTTGAAATTACGCCCCCTTCGAGTTCAAAATTAAGCCCCATTCGAGTTACACTCAAGTAAAACGTGGTTTTTACTTTCTCGCACACCGCTGTTATAGGAAAGTATTATGATCGTTCGCGCAGTGGTCTAAGCGATCGCTTATGACCATTCGTCTGGGAGGCGTTCGGGTTCGAATCTCGGTGAGGCATGGATGTTGTGTTTGTTTTACGGCACTGGCTCTCTCTCTCTCTCTCTTCCCTGGAACCAGTGTCCCTAAATCGGGGACGGACGACTACTTTATAGCCCAATGAGTTGCTCACGATGGTCGTTAAACCTTCAATAAAAAATAAAAAATATGATCGTTCAAAAATCGCGTTTCAAGTTTTTGATATAATTTTATTAAAAATGTTAAAACTGGATAAATGCCCAAGAACCACAGATTGTAAATAGCAAGTAAAGCGTAAACGTTATGTGAACACCGACAACAGAACACTACACAGAAATGCAGAACGAAAAACAAACTACCGCAGAACGAATGAGTATCGGATAGTGAATGTAAAAATAGGAAGGAGCTTTAAGGGTAAGACTGTGAAAACACCAATTTGTCCGCGACGGACATCGGAGCCGTGTCTCCTCACTCTGGAGTAAGTCGCTCTCCCAACTGAACTACGCGGACAGATTGTCTCGCTGCAGATTTGTCGTCTTGAGACATGTTTTCAGTGATAAGGACAGTCAGGATGGACGGGCAAAAGGAAGCAGCAGATATTGTGGAAGACAATATTTTGCGCTTTCCAACCTACGGTTGGAAAGCGCAAAATATTATATATATGCTCCAGCTTATATGCTCCAGCTTTGTCCGTCTGTCTGTCTTCCCATCTGTCCGCACGATAACTCTAAAAATGGTTCGATTTCGATAAAATTTTAGTATGTGGTAGGGGACCACCTGGGGAGAAATCCTATTGAAAATGAGAGAAATGAGGTCAAAGGTCGGGACATAGCAGCGGAATCCATTCCATTGCTCTTATGCATCGTAACGTACGTAAACATGGTTCGATTTTGATGGCATTTTTGTATGTGGTAGGAGACCACCTATTGGAAATGGGGTCAAAGGTCAGGACAATATACCATTCCATTGCCCATATTGGCCATAACTTCCCTAAAAATGCTTGAGTGCGACAAAACTTTAGCATGTTATTCCTGTTCCGGAGGTATACTGAACCAATTCTGTTTAATATCATCGAAATGGGGTCAAAGGTCAGGACACAGGAGCGAGATTTATTCCACAGCCATTATCCTCATAACTTGACTAAAATGCTTCGATTGCGACAAAACTTTAGTATGTTGTTCCGGAGGTATACTGAACTGGTTCTGTTTAATACAGTATAATCGAAATGGGGTCAAAGGTCAGGACACAAGAGCAAGATTTATTCTGCAGCCATTATCCTCATAGTTTGAGTAATAACTTGAGTAATGATTTCTGGTATGTTGGAAAGCGTATCATAATCAATGCATTGCATGATTTTACTATCTTGTTTACGCTTTCCAACCGTAGGTTGAAAAGGGCATATGCTCCAGCTTTGTTAGCCTGTCTGTCTGTCGGTCCGCATGATAACTCACATAATTCGATGAAACTTTAGTATGTGGTAGGAGACAACCTTGGGACGAACCCTATTGAAAATGGACAAAATGGGGTCAAAGAAGCGGGATCCATTCCATCGCCGTTATGAGTCATAACTTATGTAAAAATGCTTCGATTGCGACAAAACGTTAGCATGTTGTTCTGGAGATATACTGAACCGGTTCTGTTGAATATCATAGAAATAGGGTCAAAGGTCAGGGCACAAGGGCGAGATTTATTCCACAGCCATTATTCTCATAACTTGACTAAAAATGCTTCTATTGCGACAAAACTTTAGTATGTTGTTCCGGAGGTATAGTGAACGAATCAATAGTCAAGGTAGGGAGCAGGGTTTGTCTGCGCGTGATTTCTGCTATGTTAGAAAGCGTATCATAATCAATGCATTGCATGATTTTACTAAATTGCTTTTTTGATTTGGGGGTTTGACGACTACCGTGAGTAACTCGATGGGCTATAAGTAGTGGTCTATCCCTGATTTAGGGTCACTGGTTCCAGGGAAGGGAGAGAGCCAGTGCCGTAAGATAAACACAACATCCATGCTTCTTGGGATTCGAAACTGGACTAAGGAAGTTCCCTGTTGAGTGAGCGGTTGCTGGCATTACTGTCGTCCGCTTTTGCTGTCGGAAGTGTACTTTCTATTTGTAAAAGCGAACAGGAGTAATGCTATATGCTGACACAGCAAAGAAAATCATGCCTCTCTTCTCACTAACTATAACGCGTACTTATTTAATTTTGTTTGAACGACCACTGTAGTATTGGGAACCATTGATATTAACCTCCATGGCCATGAACAAGTTACTATTTATTTTTAATTTCATCATACTAACGTCATTTTTTTTTATCTTTCTTTAATATTTGCTACCCATAAGGCTGTTCATGAATTTTAATTTGTTAGCTGACAAAGAGGGAATTTCTCTCTCTCTCTCTCATCATTTTACTGTAATTACTAAAATGGTGTTTTCCTACTACTCTCTTAGATACTCACTCTAAGGACTCCCTCCATTTCACAGAATAATAGAACATTAAATTTAACAAGAAATTCATTTTACGCAACAAAATTTCTGCAAATTCGAAAACGTTTATCCAAGTTGCCTAAAACCTTAGATGGTTGCATTCACCATATAACCTAACTGCTTAAAGATTTTTTTTTGGTAGGGGTTGGCGATGGGGGTGGGGGTGGGGGGAGGCGGCTAAAATGTAGGCTTGAAGAAAAGTACGGTGGGTTAAAGCCCACCGAAGCTCACCCTATAACGTAGCGCCTGCTGATAATGCTTCGAAGTCTCAGGGTTGTCTTTAAACACCGAAACGAAACAACAAAATAAGCTGTTCAATATGGTGTTGCACACGGATCAGTTCTTGGTCCCCAACTTTTTAGCACGTCTTTTGTAAGAAAAGATCGTGCTTATGTTACCGGTTTGTCCGTCCGTCTGTACCCACGATATCTCTATTAGTCCGATTTGAAAAATTCATTTGCATTGGGAAGCTTGAAATATGCGAATGATGATCCTTCATTTCGTTTTTTTTTTTTTTTACGATGTACAATTTCGCCGCTAGAGGACGTAAAGGCAGATGATGTCGAATTCAAAAATATGTTTTATTCCACATATTTGCTTCTAAACATCCGATAGAAAACATTATTTTATCTTTCGATTCCATTTATGTCGAAGAATATTTTAGATGTAGTTACTTTTTCAAATTACGCATAGATTTTCCGCTAGGGGACGTTAAAGTAAATTCCATTTTCTCCGATACTTCTTCTTCTAAAATTCCGATTTGAAAATTTTTTTCTTCAGCGGATACACCTCCTGATGGAAAATCTTTTGCATATAATTTCAAATTTTTGGTAAAGAATACTTTGGCCACCAGGGGCCGTAAGCGTCAATTTTTGCTTCGAATGTATTTGCCATAAAATCTGAGCTTCTAAAATATCGATTGAAAAAATTCTTTCGTTAACTGATGCCACTCACATAGATAAACCTTTTTGGAATATTTTCTTCTTAAAATATTCCACAGTTTCTCCGCCAGTGGGCGTAGATGTATATCTTATTTTCGTCAATATCTCTACTTCTAGGAGTCCGATTTGAAAAATTTCTTCTTTGTTGGATAGTGTTTTAAGTGTGACATGTTTTTCATATAATTTCAAAATTTTCAAATAATTCATAGACTTTTTGCTAGAGGGCGTAGAGGTAAATTGCGTTTCCTCCTATATCTCTGCTCCTAAATCTCCGATTTGAAAAATTATTTCTGCACCGGATACAGCTCCTGATGGGAAATCGTTTGTACATATATTCTATTTTTTGTAAGAAAATGGTTTGGCCACCAGGGGGCGTAAACCTTAATTTCTGCTTCTGATGTATTCGCTGCAAAATATGAGCTTCTAAATTCTCGATTGAAAAAAAACGTCCTTTGTAGACCGATAGTACTCATGTCGGTAAACCTTTTAGAAACATTTTCTTCTAAAAATAATGCATAGTTTCCACGCCAGGGGGCGTAGATGTATATCTTATTTTTGTCAATATCTCAACTTCTGAGAGTCCGATTCGAAATATTCCTTCTTTGTTGGATAGTGTCTCCAGTGGGACATGTTTTTCCTATAATGCAAAATTTTGAAGTAAATCATAGACGTCCTTGTAGACTAGGGGGCGCAAAGGTAAAATGCTTCCCCCCTATATCTCTGCTTCTCAATCTCCGATTTGAAAAAATCTTTCTGCACCGGATACAGCTCCTGATGGGAAATCCTTTGCACATAATTTCAAATTATTGAAAAAAATGGTTTGACCACTAGGTGGCGTAAGTCTTAATTTTCGCTTCTGATGTATTTGCAGCAAAATATGAGCTTCTAAAATCTCGATTGCAAAAAAAGTAGTTTTTTGACCGATACTACTCATGTCGACAAACCTTTAGAAACATTTTCTTCTTGAAATAATGCATGGTTTCTACGCCAGGGGCGTAGATGTACATCGTATTTTTGTCAATATCTCTACTTCAAGGAGTCCGATTTGAAACATTCCTTCTTTTTTGGATAGTGTTTCCGATGCGAAATGTTTTTTCTTATAAATTCAAAATTTTCTAGTAAATCATAGACTTTCCGCTAGGGGACACAAAGGTAAATTGCGTTTTCTGCGTAATTTCTGCTTCTAAAATTCCGATTTGAAAAATTCTTCCTGTATAGCATACAAGTCCTGATGGAAAATATTTTTCACATAATTTCTAATGTTTGGTAAAGAATGGTTTGGCCACCACGGGGCATAAGTGTTAATTCTGTTTCTGACGCATTTGTAGCAAAATCTGGGCTCCTGAAAACTCGATTAAATTTTTGTTTTCTTGGACCGATACTGCGCTTTTGGAAAAACCTTTTGAGAATACTTTCTTCCTAAATTAATGCATGGTTTTCCCACCAGGGGACGTAAAGTCACATCGTATTCTTTTCGACATTTCTGTTTCTAAGAGTCCGATTTGAAATATTCTTTCGGTGTTGGAAAGCGTTTCCGGTGCGAAATGTTTCTCATATAAATTCATGTTTTTCTTATAATATCAATGCCACTTGCCCTCATCTCTGGGACGGGTTGCCGATTTATATTAGATCAATTGTTAACTATGCTTTATTTAAAACAGAGTTAAGGGAATACTTGATATACAGTTAATATGTTTCTGGTTTGATTATTACCTACAATTGTGATTATGTAAATTGCAATTCTATAGGAGGATAATTTCTGGACTTGGCACTTTTTTTTTTCATTAGGTGACCAATGGCTACACTAGCCGTTTTCCCTGGCTCCCTGCTATGTTGCACTACAGTTGATTGTATAAGTGTTTGTAATATACGTGGTACTATTCGTATTGTCATACGTGTTTTTCTATTACTATTACTTCATTTGTACTTTGTATTATATGTATATTATTATTGTATAATATTTGTACTTGCATGTTTGATGGTTCATGTGTTTGTAGTAGTTGTATTATTATTCATATTTTTGCATTTATGTGTTGCATTTCTTACATATATACACACTGCGGCAAAGAATGTTTAAGACTGGGTCTGTAAAATGAAATAGAAACAAGAAATTATCATTTGTTTTGGTTTGTTATTCAAAATAAGTCCCTCCGGCGTCAATACACTTGTTACAGCGATTTAATAATGATTCGAATGCCTGTTCCAGTTCACTTTTCGGAATTGCCTCCAAAGCACGCGTCGAAGCTGTTTGTATGGTCGAAATATCATCAAAATAACACCCTTTTAGCGTCATTTTATGTTTTGGGAACAAAGAAAAGTGGCAGGGTGCTAAATCAGGCGAATACGGTGGACGATTCAACACACAGCCGTTATTTTTCGCTAAAAATCTACGAACAAGAAGTGAGGTGTGACTGGGTGCATTATCGTGCAACAAACACCAACTGTTTTCATCCCGATATTCTGGACGAATGCGACGAATTCTGCCCATCAAAGGCCTCAAAACATTTAAATAAAACTCACCAGTAATTGTTTGTCCACTTGAAACAAATTCTTTGTGGATAATACCCTTATTATCGAAGAATGTAATGAGCATTGTTTTGATTTTCGATGGAAGTTTTCTTGTTTTTTTGGCTTGTGGCGAGTTTTTTGACTTCCATTCCGCACTTTGTCGCTTTGTTTTTGTATCATATTGAAAACACCATGTTTCATCACCTGTAACAATCGATTTTAAAAAGTTTGGATCATTTTCAGCGGCTAAAATGATGTCTCTGCAATGTGCACTTCTTCTTGATTTTTGTTCATTGGTTAACGTGTGTGGAACAAATTTAGCACAGACTTTTGTTTTGCCCAAATCTTCATGCTGGATGGTTCGAATCGTTTCTTTCTTGATGTTTAAAGACTCTTCCATCATTCTTAGTGACGCACATCGACTGTTTGCCACGAAATCACGCACTTTTTCAATAATCTCAGGTGTCCTAGATGAACTTGGTCTTCCGGTATGCTTATCATCTTCTATCGTCTCTCTTCCGTCCAAAAAAGGTTAGGTCACAGGAAAACATTTGATCTACTTAAACAAAACTCACCGTAAAGTTGTTTTATCATTTGGTGCGTTTCCGAGGCACTTTTACCAAGTTTTGCGTTAAATTTAATAACAGCCCTTTGTTCAATCTTAATAATTCAACATGAAAAAACTTTTACTTCTCTAATGAACGGCCGTTTCGTTTGAGTTACTTTAACAACTGCGCAGTACTTTTGGCAGAAAGCAAGCAGATGGTCACGGTTTATAACGCATTCGCGATTACACTGGTGGCGCCACCGTAGGCTGAAATCTAGCGCCAGTCTTAAAAATTTTTTGACGCACTGTGTATATATATTGTATTTCTTTTGTGTCTACATATGGTGCGATTTGTATTTGGTTAATCTTTTTTTTTTTTGTTGTTACGGAAATTGTATGTGCGATTTGATTGTATGCTGGATAGTGTAACGTGACAAAATTAAATTCATATTCAAATTCAAGAAAAAAGAGTTTGAAGTTTCGTTGGCTTATTAGTAAGGGTGCTACTTCATGTATTTGAAGTTATTTCATTGTATTTGGTCGGTATTTCATGAACTATAAGAGTAAAAAAAAGCATCTTCTCTGGAGACATTACAGAACTTCCACCAAAGCGAAGAACAGATTGAGAAAAGAAGTTTCAAACACGCAATAGTTATCAAGAATTCGTTAACGACACGTTTCGGTTTAACCTCACTGGATATACTTTCACGACAAATGGCTTTGCAATCCGCATTCTAGTAAGGAAGTTCTCAGTTGAGTGAGCAGCTGCTAACATTACTTCCGTCAGCTTTTGTAACCGGAAGTGTACTCTCTGTTTGTAAAAGCGAACAGGAGTAACGCTAGCTGCTCACTCAGCAAAGAAAGTCATGCTTCACTTCAGTCGTACTAGCTATGACCAGGCGCGGACTGGCCCGCTGGGATACCGGGGAAATTCCCGGTGGGCCGCCGTATACTGGCCGGTAGGCCTTATGCTAACTCAAGGAAAAAAAAAGTAAATAAAGACACTGTACTTCAATACTCTAGTAGAAGAGAAACCAGTTATGCTAAAACGGCTACGCTTGTTTGCACTTCGACGGCTTCAAAAAAATAAAAAAAAAAAAAAGGAAGAAAGAAAAATATTCTGCGTAGCAAATGTTCTGTTGATCCAAATACTGTTTTAGATACACCCCGTTTCTCTTTTTCGACTGTGAAATTGACACTGCGTCCCTTTCGGTTTGTATCTTCAACTTCTGATCCACGTTTGCCAGTTGTAGGTGAATAATCAACACAACATAACCAGATCAGCTATGGACAGTCCAGAATAGAAACGTTTGCCAGTTGTAGGTGAATGATCAACACAACATAACCAGATCAGCTATGGACAGTCCAGGATAGAAACTTGAAAGCTAATGTGTACTCTAACGCATTGAGGATTATAACGAAGTAAATTTCTGCGTAATTTTTGTCCACGCCGGGACTCGAACCCGGGTCCCCTCATTCCGGAATAAGTCGCTCTACCAATTGAGCTACGCGGACGTTCGTTATCGCTGCTATCTGCCTTTATGTCGTGTGCGTCTTGCTGGGCAGGCACGTCAGAGGATACAAGGTTCACTACGGTAACAATTTTTTTGGTTGCTGCTAATTATATGCAGATGCCCTTTTTTTTTTTCTTTGAACGTGACCTGGATCTGATTTGCTATTTCCGGCTTTTTCGGCCTTACATGAATTCTTGAACCGCAGTTGTGGAAAATCAGTTTCAGCTACAACGATATTCATAATATGATTCATAATTATTGTCGGGGTTTCCGTGACGTATTATGATCAAACCGTAACCGACTAAATAAAACTGCCTACAGTATGAACAAGTTCACCGCGAAAACTTTTATTTAGCAACACGGTACCCGATAAATTGACGTCATACTTCAAAATGGCGCCTGTTCAAGAAAAAGCAATGTGCGTACTCTGGTTCTTCAAAATAAAGTCGGTAACCGCAACGGAACGTCGTTACAGAACGCAGTATGACTGTGCTCCGCTTTCCGATAATGGTGACTTATTTGGACATGCTACAGCTGTATCTGTTGTCTCAGTTGGGAGATAGGCAGCCCAATGTGGTGTTCCAGCACGATGGCGCACCACCGCATGGGGCTGTTATTATCCGAGATTTTCTTGACCTGCATTTTCCTGGGCAATGGGTTGTGCGTGTTGGACCCATTCCGTGGCCTCTGTGCTCAACCGATATTACGCCACTGGATTTCTTCCTGTGGGGATACATGAAAAACATCGTTTATCAGACCCCTATAACCTCTCTTAATGACGTGAAGACCAGAATTGGTGCTGTGATAGCAACAGTAAATCCGCAAACACTTAGCGGGAAATTGATTTTCGCTTGGATATCTTACATGCCACGAAAGGCACGCAATTCAAAGTGGTTAGCAATGTGATGTATCGATTCTACAGGTAATAAAACTTTTAGTTGTCATCTGTCATATTCTGTTTGCGGTTTTAGTTTGTTGTTCCACGTTTTTCGATTATAAATCACCGAAACCCCGACAATAATTATGAATCACTTGAACTTTTTCAATTTAAAAGTAATTAAGTAAATGTTAATTTTCACTTCATAAATTTGAACTGCAACTCTGAACATTTTAAATTTTTTCAAAAGGGTCTTTCGTAATATTAATCGTAAGTAACTCTTGAAAAAGAATTTAATTTTTGACACAATTGGATTTCTGTTTTCACCACAAAAGCAAAGAAACTATTGCAAATTCTGAATTCATCTGTCGCAATAAAATCCATAAGCATTTAATAAAATCTTCGACAGCCTTTCTCAGAGAATGCACTATATCTGCGCCACAACGGAAGTAATTTGGTTCTGACATTAAAATTTACTTGGGATCTGCAGTCCACGAATATGGGTAAAATGTTCTTAATTATTGCTTCACTACAAAACGCACCAGTAATTAAATTTTACTAGGGACCTGCCGTCCTGGAAAATGGATAAAATGGTGTCAATTATTGCCTCAGCACAAAAAGGTGCAGTGATTAAATTGTATTAGTGATCTGCCGTCCTGGAAAATTGATAAAATGTTGTTAATTATTGCCTAGCTATAAAAAGCTGCAGTGATTAACTTGTGCTAGGGATCTGCCGTCTTGTAAAATGGATAAAATGTTGTTAATTATTGCCTAGCTATAAAAAGCTGCAGTGATTAACTTGTGCTAGGGATCTGCCGTCTTGTAAAATGGATAAAATGTTGTTAATTATTGCCTAGCTATAAAAAGCTGCAGTGATTAAATTGTACTAGGGATCTGCGGTCCAGGAAAATGGATAAAATGTTGTTAATTATTGCCTCACTACAAAAAGCTGCAGTGATTAACTTGTGCTAGGGATCTGCCGTCTTGTAAAATGGATAAAATGTTGTTAATTATTGCCTCACTACAAAAAGCTGCAGTGGTTAACTTGTGCTAGGGATCTGCCGTCTTGGAAAATGGATAAAATATTGTTAATTATTGCCTCACTACAAAACGCTGCAGTGATTAAATTGTACTAAAGATCTGCGGTCCAGGAAAATGGATAAAATGTTGTTAATTATTGCCTCACTACAAAACGCTGCATTGATTAAATTGCACTAGGGATCTGCGGTCCAGGAAAATGGATAAAATGTTCATAATTATTGCCTCACTACAAAAAGTTGTAGTGATTAAATTGTAGTAGAGATCTGCGGTCCAGGAAAATGGATAAAATGTTGTTAACTATTGCATCACTACAAAAAGCGGCATTAATTAAATTGTACTAGGGATCTGCGGTCCAGGAAAATGGATAAAATGTTGTTAATTATTGCCTCACTACAAAAAGCTGCAGTGATTAAATTGTACTAGCGATCTGCGGTCCACGAAAATGGATAAAATGTTGTTAATTATTGCCTCAGTACAAAAAGCTGCAGCGATTAAATTGTACTAGGGATCTGCGGTCCAGGAAAATGGATAAAATGTTCTTAGTTATTGCCTCACTACAAAAAGCTGTAGTGATTAAATTGTACTAGGGATTTGGCGTCCAGGAAAATGGATAAAATGTTGTTAATTATTGCCTCACTACAAAAAACTGCAGAGATTAAATTGAACTAGGGATGTGCGGTCCACGAAAATGGATAAAATGTTGTTAATTATTGCCTCACTACAAAAAGCTGCAGGGATTAACTTGTGCTAGGGATCTCCCGTCTTGTAAAATGGATAAAATGTTGTTAATTATTGCCTAGCTATAAAAAGCTGCAGTGATTAAATTGTACTAGGGATCTGCGGTCCAGGAAAATGGATAAAATGTTGTTAATTATTGCCTCACTACAAAAAGCTGCAGTGGTTAACTTGTGCTAGGGATCTGCCGTCTTGGAAAATGGATAAAATGTTGTTAATTATTGCCTCACTACAAAACGCTGCATTGATTAAATTGCACTAGGGATCTGCGGTCCAGGAAAATGGATAAAATGTTGTTAATTATTGCCTCACTACAAAACGCTGCAGTGATTAAATTGTACTAGGGATCTGCGGTCCAGGAAAATGGATAAAATGTTCATAATTATTGCCTCACTACAAAAAGTTGTAGTGATTAAATTGTAGTAGAGATCTGCGGTCCAGGAAAATGGATAAAATATTGTTAACTATTGCATCACTACAAACAGCGGCATTAATTAAATTGTACTAGGGATCTGCGGTCCAGGAAAATGGATAAAATGTTGTTAATTATTGCCTCACCACAAAAAGCTGCAGTGATTAAATTGTACTAGGGATCTGCGTTCCAGGAAAACGGATAAAATGTTCTTAATTATTGCCTCACTACAAAAGGTTGTAGTGATTAAATTGTAGTAGAGATCTGCGGTCCAGGAAAATGGATAAAATGTTGTTAACTATTGCCTCACTACAAAAAGCGGCATTAATTAAATTGTACTAGGGATCTGCGGTCCAGGAAAATGGATAAAATGTTCATAATTATTGCCTCACTACAAAAAGTTGTAGTGATTAAATTGTAGTAGAGATCTGCGGTCCAGGAAAATGGATAAAATATTGTTAACTATTGCATCACTACAAACAGCGGCATTAATTAAATTGTACTAGGGATCTGCGGTCCACGAAAATGGATAAAATGTTGTTAATTATTGCCTCACTACAAAACGCTGCAGTGATTAAATTGTACTAGGGATCTGCGGTCCAGGAAAACGGATAAAATGTTCTTAATTATTGCCTCACTACAAAAGGTTGTAGTGATTAAATTGTAGTAGAGATCTGCGGTCCAGGAAAATGGATAAAATGTTGTTAACTATTGCCTCACTACAAAAAGCGGCATTAATTAAATTGTACTAGGGATCTGCGGTCCAGGAAAACGGATAAAATGTTGTTAATTATTGCCTCACTACAAAACGCTGCAGTGATTAAATTGTACTAGCGATCTGCGGTCCACGAAAACGGATAAAATGTTCTTAATTATTGCCTCACTACAAAAGGTTGTAGTGATTAAATTGTAGTAGAGATCTGCGGTCCAGGAAAATGGATAAAATGTTGTTAACTATTGCCTCACTACAAAAAGCGGCATTAATTAAATTGTACTAGGGATCTGCGGTCCAGGAAAATGGATAAAATGTTGTTAATTATTGCCTCACTACAAAAAGCTGCAGTGATTAAATTGTACTAGGGATCTGCGTTCCACGAAAATGGATAAAATGTTCTTAATTATTGCCTCACTACAAAAAACTGCAGAGATTAAATTGAACTAGGGATCTACGGTCCACGAAAATGGATAAAATGTTGTTAATTATTGACTCACTACAAAAAGCTGCAGCGATTAAATTGTACTAAGGATCAGCGGTCAAGGAAAATGGATAAAATGTTGTTAATTATTGACTCACTACAAAAAGCTGCAGAGATTAAATTGTACTAGGGATCAGCGGTCCAGGAAAATGGATAAAATGTTGTTAATTATTGCCTCACTACAAAAAGCTGCAGCGATTAAATTGTACTAGGGATCAGCGGTCAAGGAAAATGGATAAAATGTTGTTAATTATTGCCTCAGTACAAAAAGCTGCAGTGATTAAATTGTACTAGGGATCTGCGTTCCAGGAAAACGGATAAAATGTTCTTAATTATTGCCTCCTACAAAAGGTTGTAGTGATTAAATTGTAGTAGAGATCTGCGGTCCAGGAAAATGGATAAAATGTTGTTAACTATTGCCTCACTACAAAAAGCGTTATTAATTAAATTGTACTAGGGATCTGCGGTCCAGGAAAATGGATAAAATGTTGTTAATTATTGCCTCAGTACAAAAAGCTGCAGTGATTAAATTGTACTAGGGATCTACGGTCCACGAAAATGGATAAAATGTTGTTAATTATTGCCTCACTACAAAAAGCTGCAGCGATTAAATTGTACTAAGGGATCAGCGGTCAAGGAAAATGGATAAAATGTTGTTAATTATTGCTCCAATGCGAAAAACTGCGAAGATTCCTAAGCTTGTGTTGATTTGATGTTTAACCCTTTAAGCGGCTAGTGTACCGGAGCCAAGTGGTGCCCAAAATTTTCTGCGCATCCCAAGCAAAAATTGTTCACATGGCGGCCGGGTTTTTCGAAAGCTACGACAAAACAATTAATTTCCCCCTTTATCTCAGCAGTACAGACCATAAACCTCTCACGGATTGTAGGCGCTTCTTTCCAGTCTTTTATTCTCTTCTCCTCGACCCAAGGCATTTAGTTCCCCTGACACGGATGTCATGCAACTGGGTAGAAACAAATAACTCAAACATTTTCTCTCTTCTTTCTTAGGTTGGTCACTATTTTTATAGCACCTTTAGTAGGTAATCAGTCAAAAAGTGTTAATGTCAGTCATCCCCCTAAATAATTTCTCTGAATAACAAAGCTAAGACGAAAGCAAATCTTTCTGAAGGTCAGGTTTACTCGTTCCAGCAGTGTTCGGCCTATTTCTTAGATAGCGATTATATTCGTTCCAGCTGATTTCAGCCGTTTTGTTTGCCCCGAGTTAATTCGTCCCCGGCGGTAAAAGGGTTAAATAATAAACGGTGGTGCTGAGACATATCTTTTTTTTTTTTTTTTTACGGATGGTGTACCTTTGTAATTTTTGTTTCAAAAGTGGGCCTTACAAAATAGCTTCCAGGGCCGTTTATAGATCGTTAGTCCGCAACTGGCTATTATTTATTCATTTTTGTTTGAACGACCACCGGGTGCAACTCGATGGCCTATATGCTCTCGCGCGTCCCTAATTTAGGGCCACTGGTTCCAGGGAATTGAGAGAGCCAGTGCCGTAAGACAAACACAACATCCATGACCCACCTGGGATGAATAGTCAGTATAGCCATCGCTTTAGAACACTGCGCCACCAAGAAGGCTATGGAAGATAAAGATTTGGTGAACCTATGAAACGCAAAACCTATATAAAAAAAGTAAAAGATATATTGGTAGTTGGGTTGGAGAGAAGTGGAGATGGAGGCGAACAGAAAGGAGAGAGAGAGAGAGAGAGAGAGAAGAATCGAAACGTAGACAGAGTTAGGGCGATCAATGGGAGTTAGACGACGAAAACAATATATTATTGTTTTAAGGTATTACTCTTCCTTTCTTTTAAGGTATTACTTTTCTTTTCTTTTAAGGTATTAATTACTCTTCTTTTCTTTTAATGTATTATTATTTTTTTCCTTTTAAGGTATTACTCTTCTTTTCTTTAATGGTATTACTCTATTTTGGGCTCGTCGTTTTATTTATTTAACAGATAAATAAATAAAAAGACGAGCCCAAAGAAGAGTAATACTGCATAAAATATGTACTAGTGTAAAATAAAGGACAAAACACCCTTTTAAAGTACAAAATGGATCCAAGATGATTTAAGTGAACTTGTAAACTCTGTACAGTTGGTGGTGCGTCTTACTGGCATGTTCTTGCATACAGAAGACAAAAACTTGACGATTTTTTCAATTAAATGGTAGACCACCAAGTTATCATTCTAAGTCGAGTCAATCTGATCTTTCTATCAAAATTATAAGAATAAATTACGAGGATGAGTCACGCGGTGGAATTATCTGTGGCTGCATATTCTCTGCACATTCCCCAATGTTTAACAAAACCTGCTTTTCAGAAATTTTTCATTTAACTAAAGTGAAGGAAAACTTATTTATTTACTGTACACTATAGGTCCCAATTTTCATTGTCAATTAAAAGAATTTCTTACATAATTCAAGTACGTCTCTAAAACCTAAATATCCCAACTTCCGTTTATTTCTATCTCATCTCCCGAAAATTGATTTTTCAATTGCTAAAAACAGTATACTAAACATCTGCAAATTCCTTTATTACTTACTACACGGACAGGATTCCTGCAATTTTTTTCATTTATTTTTTTATATTTTATATTCAATTGCTTGAATCCATTGTTTTCAGTTATGTATTTCAGCAAGCGTTAAGTTTTACTTTCATTGCGATAGGATTTTTTTATTAACGAAAGTCTTGAAGGACTTTTTTCTGTAAAATATTTGATACTGATTTTGAATTAAAGTGTCGACTGCGACACAAAAAAATCATTAAATTTGCTAAGAGAAAAGAGATCTGTTGTTTTCAAAATATTCTCGCTCAGCGTTCCCCACATCTTTTCGAAAAATGTTGTCTAAAAGATTAAGCCAAATAATATCATTTTTTATTTACTGGAATAATCTAATTAGAATGGATAAAAGTGCGTTTTCTTTTTCTGCAAGAAATTTTAAATCGTTTTATTAAACTGATGTGAGGTATTAGTTTACATTAGAGGCTTCATATAATTTGCATATATATTTCTTCACAAAACGAAATTTTCTGGTTCCATTTTATCACAAGAACTATTAGTCGACAGAGCACACACACACACACACACACACAAAAGCGTGCTCACAAAAAGCGTTTAAATTTGTCAAAATGAAATTTGAAAATTGTTACCTACCTGCTTCAATGTTTCACAAGCTGGAACAACTTTTACAAAAAAACTGGTGGAAAATATTCCACGAAGACTCGAGGCCGAAGGTTTCAGCAAACAATATTAAAAGTTCTGCAAAATAATATTATTTGTAGAAAAAGAAGTGCGAAAAACTGCATTTTCCTCTGTGCAAAGTAGAAAAAAGAAAAACGTGGAAATTTTTGTTCACAGTTTCTGACGACGTACGTAGTTTTCCCATCGGGGTTTTAGATGTGTAAGCATCGGGACAAACATGAATGTGCATTTACGCTATCTGGAGAAAAAACGGTGATTTAAAAAAATTTGAAAATTCAAGAATAAACATTCCACTGATTAGAGTTATCCGGTGGGAAGAGATTAAATCGGATCTACAAATGTCAATATATTGTTTTTAACAGACGGTCAGAGGAACAGTCCGTAAATGTGATGCTATACACACGTTCTTTCGACAATCATTTCGCATTTTGAGTTTGCAAGCAAATATTTCACATTCAGTAACATCGATAAGAAAAAAAAAAAAAAAAAAAAAAGAAAAGAAAGGAAAGAAAGAAGGAAGCAAAAAATTTCGGCATACTACTGTTTCCTTCAGAGTACGTAATCAAAATATTTTCCCTCTGTCCGAAATTGTGAAGTTTTGTGTCCGATAAATCCTCACACTGATTGCAACTGTCATAAGGTTTCATAGCGCAAGAAGTAGAATCTGTTATCGTAACATTTGGCCTCGGGCCATTGCGTCCATTCTTTTCCTCTCCACCATCAAATCAACCCACAAACTAGATCACTGAGAAACAGTGAAAGTAAAAAAAATTTCGTCCATTAAATGAAGTGTCTCTAAGTTTATTTTGTAATGTTTTAAACCTATTTCGTGGTAGTTTTTACATAGTCATTTGAACATTAACTAACAAGGGAACGGACCGGACCGTTGTCGCTTGATGCACAGTGCTTGTTATTTCATTCGACAGTACTAAAGGAATAATGTATAATGACAAACTTTTAGATGCTATGGAATATAAATGATGAAGTTATAGGACATCAAAGAACACTGGCAGAGACAATATTCATGAAATGTCCATCACTCTTGCGGCCCGTATCGGAATTGTTTTTGTTGTTGTAAGCAATTGTTATACATTACAAAGTATTCATTGCTTTACATTAGAAAGCATATACTCTGTACCCTCAGCAATGTTGCACTTTTTCCGAAATGGCGACAGTGTCTTCCAAGATCACAATGAGCCGAGCCAAAGGTCCAATGTTGTGCAAGAATGGTTTGAGGAATGTATACTATATTGACAAAAGTCACCGGACACCCCTTCAAAAGCAAAAGAACGGATCCGCTGCGTTGTTGAGATGCGCGTTATGGCTGCAAACGGCATAAAAACAAGCCTGCAGCTGACCGCGTTCATATCCCACTGCGAGGTTGAGTGAAAATGTCGCTGCGGGACAGAACTGACTTTGAGAAAGGAAACATTGTTGGGTGTTATATTAGTGGGTGTTCTATAAGAGAAACCGAGAGGCGTTTAAACATACCCAAGTCAACTGTTTTGGATGTACTGAATAAGTGGAAGACAAATGGCGTGCCTGAAGCAGCAAAACGTACCGGCAGACCAAAGAAAATCAGTGATAGAGGAGGTCGAAGTCTCAGGAGAGTCGTTACAACTAATCGACGGAGTACTGCACAAGACCTCAGTGTACAGGTGAGTAAAAATGCCTGAACCTTGGTATGCACACGTACCATTCGCTGAGAACTTCATTCTATGGGTTACCGTGGTCGTGCGGCTGCTCGTAAGCCTTTCATCTCCACTCGGAATGCTACTCGTCGTTTAACATGGTGTAAAGAACATTTATCTTGGACCGTAGATCAATGGAAACCGGTCCATTGATCGAAACCGGTCCTATGGACTGATGAATCCTGTTCCTACGGTCAAGTTTAAAGCTGGCAGTATGCTCGTGTGTGAGGGGTCCACGATATCCGGCCCATGGTTATCGTGGACAAACCTGTCAACCAGAACGTCTACCTCGATATTCTGAGCAATTATGCCCTCCCAACTCTGTGGCAATATTAATGAACCAAGCCTTGTTGGTACGAGCAGCATAATGCACCGAGACATAAAGCAAGGACTGTTACTGCGTGGTTTGACGATAATTCCGTATTGTGTGTACACTGGCCAGCACAGATCCCTGATCTTAATCCCATGGAGCACTATGTGATGAGTTAGAGCGCCGCATAAGAAGTTTGGAACCAAGCCCTACCACCAAGTAACAGCTAGCGGCAGCATTAGGTACTGAATGGAAGCAGATACCTATCGCTGTGTTCTAAAACCTCGTAGAAAGTATGTCTCGAAGGGTCAATGCATGCATTAAGGCCAAAGGTGGATCGACAGCGTAACAATGTATGTCAATAAATGCTATGGTGTGTTTCTCTTCTAGGTGTAAGGCGACTTTTGTCAATATAGTACAGTTCAGACTTCCAGCATATCGACTGGGCTCCGAATTCCCATGATATCAATCCCATTGAGCACTTGTGGGCACTATGGAACAGCATCAAGTATCTGGATACACAACTCACCTCCATGCCTGCATTTAATGCTGCATTACACACAGCTTTGTTGGCCTTACTTGCCAAATTCTCTCGGCATTTTACTGAGTCGATGCCACCTCGGATAGATGCTGTACTGAGAGCGAAAGAAGGACCTACGAAGTATCAGGTAGGTGCTCATAATTCTGCGATCACTCAGTGTACACCTGTAAAGACGATATATATATATATATATATACTGAAGAGCAAAACAGAAGACTAAGGAAAAAATTTTAGAATTTAAAACGAAGGGTGCAAAATAACCTGAAAATCAAAACGCGCAACGCAGCAGTTTTGAAAATTCAGAATTCACATTCTATAAAGAAGATACCTAAGCAAAAAAACGATACCTAAGCAAAAAAATACATATATAATTTTGACTCACACCTAGTACAACATAGAAAAGGTTATGTATCTACCTGTGTGAGTAAAAGGAGAAAAGACATAAAAATAAAATAAAACAACTGAATGTAGAAGGTGTCGAGAATATTGAGCCTTGGCAAAACTGAAAACTAAGGAAAAACTTTAGAATTTAAAACGAAAGTTGCAAAATAACCTGAAGATCAAAACGCGCAACGCAGCAGTTTTGAAAATTCAGAATACACATCCTATTAAGAAGAGACCTAAGCAAAAAAAAATACATATATATTTTTGACTCATACCAAGTACAACATAGAAAAGGTTATGTATCTACCGGTATGAGTAAAAGGAGAAAAAGATAAAAAAATAAAATAAAACAACTGAATGTAGAAGGTGTCGAGAATACTGAGCCTTGGCTTTATCAAGGACCAGCAAAAACTCTGCATTTTCTCACTTCCACAAAGACCTAGTTGGAAATGGGTTTCTGCAAGGCCATAGATGCAAGTAACATGCCCACTGAAAATTGTTTTAAAAATATATATATATGTCATGTCCTCCGCAGAGTTGTATGACCTAGCACTAGTTAACTATTTCGCTTGCATCCATAGCCCTCCTGGCCCGACCCATGCTCTTCATCTGTTACTATTAAACAGAGAGAAGAAGATTAAAGAGAACTCAAGCTGTGAGAGTGACATAATAATTAGAAATAATTTTCAGCTATAACGAAACGCCAAGTTCGCCTGATAGAGAATTTAAACCTGAAAAACAATGCAAAATAAATCCAAATTTTTACATTGCAATTAAAAAAGGAAATATTAATTTAAAAAAAAATATATATATATATATATATATATATATATATGTATATATTTACAGGGAATTGTCGTAAGAAGATACAGTGCTCGAAATAGGATCATATATTAACTTGATAGTGCAAAAATCAAAGATTTTCTGTAAGTCGGTTGCATTGAGTTTTGTTTATAGCCTGTATATCGACAAGTGACAATTAAGTAACAATTACTAGCATCTTAAGTAAGCGTTATTTATCTAACGAACTTTCGCTGTATCGATTACGTTCTTTTGTTTAAGTGACTTGTTTCAACACACAAATGCGGAAAAACACCCTGAGGGCTTGGAAAGTAAAAATACTCCAGTACTCCAGGTATTAATCAAAGATGAAGGCTTAGAAGATTCCCACGGCCAGTGTGAGATCGCTGGAAGTTAATCAGAGACAAATAAAGGCTTGCAGGGCGCACACTACTAGTATTGTCTCAGGGAGATATTTAAAAATGAAGGCTTGGAAGGCGTCTTATTCCGGTGTTATGATACAGAAGGCTTTTCAAACACAAAGGCCTCGGAGGCGCACTTTCTGGTGTATTGGAAAGACAAATACTATCGTTACAGTGCAATGGGGGAAGCAATTCAAAAACTAAGGCTTATAAGGCGTGCACCTACGATACGTAGCCAATAGGAGGCTATTGAAGAAGGACTGGCATGTGCACATTTTCGGTATTAGACCACAGGGAGCTATTCAAAGATTAAGGCTTGGAAAGTGAATGCCATCAGTATTGGGCCACATGGGGGAAATGTTCAGAGATGAAGGCTTCAACTTCTGATATTTAGAACATAGAAGGCTATTCAAAGATAATGCTAAGAAGGCGTGCACCTCCAAAATTTAGGCACATCAGGGTATTCAAAGAGAAGGCTTGGTACATGAACACCTTCAGAATCAGGACAGAAGAAGCTATTCAAAGATGACGGCTTGAAAAGCGAGTATTCCAATTATTAGGCGGCAAGGAGTTTATTCAAAGATGAAGGCTTGGAAAGCGAGTATTCCAGATATTAGGCCGCGAGGAGTTTATTCAAAGATGAAGGCTTCGAAAGCGAGTATTCCAGATATCAAGCCGCAAGGAGTTTATTTAAAGACTAGCTGTAAAGCCCGTTGAGATAAGAATACACCGGGTTCTAGAAATCACTTATTGCTATTCAAGCGTTTATTAACGACGGTGGGAAATATCTTTGTACACGACATTTTTTGTAAATATCTTTTCGAAATCTGTAAGTAGTTTTCCTTGTTTCTTGCCCATGGAATACTTTAACTGTGACATCAAACCGTCGAACTCCTGACAATGCAACATAAAGATGTCCATGGCTAAATACTGGTTCAGGAAGGTAGATACCTACTTTCTCCAGTGTTTGACCTCGAGACTTATTAATAGTCATAGCAAAGGCGAGTTTTACAGAAAATTGTCGAAGTCTTAATGTGAATGGGATGTCTATATCAGCAGGTGCGAGGTCAATTCGCGGAATAAAAACAGTAGTACAACAAGCTGAGCCTGTGAGTACTTCTGCAATGATCAAATTGGGTTTTAGTTCTTTAATTCCACTGCATAAACCAATGCCTTGTTCCATTGCACAAACCTCGTTGTGTATTGAGGTTTCTCAGAAGAATGATAATAGCTTCAATCTTCAACTTGAGTCTGAGAAGTGGCATTCCTGATGGAGTTTGCTCATTTAAAAATTCTATAGGATAACACTGTTCAGTATTTCCTTCGCCATCGGCATCAATTGAATCAGAGCTTATTAAGTATGTGCTTGCTATCCCCTCTAAGAGATCATGGACATTCTCATTTAATTTGTAAACATCAGAGTTTTTGGGACACAGAATGGCTTTCTCTGGAAATGTTTTAAAATCAGGAATTTTCAAGTTCTCACCAAATATTTCTTTGGCTATATCACCGTCATATAAAATATGTGTAGGCAGCTCTATCATTTCTTCTGGTAGGCCATCAGCTGTTTCATGGGCACCATCACCAAGTCGTAAAAGCTATTCACTGAATGATGGATCAACAGATCGAACATTACTTTTGAGTCGCAAGATCTCAAACTTCTCCCAAAATTGGTTGAATTTAATGCTTGCTTCGAGTATTTTTGTTCTGTCACCATGTTTGACAACTGGGAGAGTTTTTCTAAAGTCTCCTTCAAGTAAAATGACTTTTCCACCAAAACGTTTCTGATTTCTCATAATATCTTTCAGTATTCGGTCAACTGCAAGTAAAGCAGTACCGGGGGCCATTGTAGCTTCGTTCCAAATGATGGCTTTCGCAGACTGAATGATTTCAGGGTCGGTGGAATTAATCTTTATATTCTATGTAGACGTTTCATTTAAAGGTGGCTCTAACTTAAATTGGTTAAAGTATGTTTTGCCATATTCTAACAGATTAGCAGCGATTCCTGTGGATGCAACAAGCAAAGCTATGTTTCCTTCTCCGCGGTTAGTGCTGAGGAGGGTTTTATACAAATAAGTTTCTCCTGCGCCCCCCGAGCCATCAAGAAAAAAAATCTATGAGGAAGATGATCATTAGTGGTTGCTGACATAATACTGTCATAAGCTGCTTTTTGCTCTGCATTTAAATTACTTGCCATTTCTGTAGCTTTTTGTTGTACTGCAGCACTGTTGAAATAAACATCCGGATTTTGAGGAATGTTACTTGATGGAATTGGAAGATTATGTTTATCGCATGAGCTGTTGTTAGCTTTGAAAGTATTGCTTATCTCTTGAAGGGTCAAATTCAAGCAATGTTTACAATCCGTAGTATGTCCAAGGTTATGTCTGTGCGCAAATTCTTCCCAAAGATGGGATTTATATTTTTCAAACAATTCTTGTGCATTGGGTGGTGAAACAAAGATAAGAATGTATGCAAATAAATCTCGTAGTTGTCGAGGCATGTTGAAAACTGATGCTTCATCTAAGGTTTTCTCCCATATTTCATCATTCTTAAATAAACCATTCTGCAATGCAGCTTCTTGGAAGTTATCATATGGAATTCCATTGACTGTTCTTAAATCTGTAAAGCTTTACGCTCCAGACACATAAAGTAGCAGAAGTCTCAAACAATATCTTTGTGGATCAGAGCCAAGGTTGACCGAATACAGTCTTCCAATCACATTATCTCCACCACGTTTTCGTTAAACCCACTGTCTTTCTTTTTGATTGAACACATAATGTCTCGGCATGTCACTATATGAAATGGATTGCGCATCTTCATTGCCCTTATTTAGTTTGAACTATGCTGTCAGCATTGTATCTCTGTGAGCATTATGAACATCTGCATTTCAATCATTGTTTAAACTCTCCGGATTAAAGGTAATGTTCTGTTCTTCAGGAAGGTGAACAGGTAATCTAATAGGTAATCTGTTCTTCAGGAAGGTGAACAGGTAATCTAATAGGTAATCTGTTCTTCAAGAAGGTGAACAGGTAAATCTATGAGATTCCTGCTGCATATAATAACCAAGTATCCGCCACATTGCCTCAGGTGCGCTAACGTATCTGGAATCAACATGACTTTTTACTTCGTCGTATTTGGTGCTGTGCTCTGTTATATGCACATTTGCACAGTCATGGCCTTTGTATACGTACTTGAAAAGGTTTTTCACGCTTTTCACAGTAGGGCACACCTCGACATTAATGTGGCAATTGTACTTTAACAAAAGATACGGATTATAAGGGACAATCCAGCTGTTATCAATAATTTTACCACGTACAGTTGTGCTTGCACCATTCTTTCTACGGCAATATAAAGGATACCCGCCTTTGTTATCTGTTTCATTTTGGAAAGACTTCGAAAATTTCTTGGTACATTTGCCATGTTCCATATAGAGTGAATTGTGATTATTTCACCACACGGGCCATGAACCATGTGTTTCGCAACAGTAGCATGTAAAACTGGAAACTGCTCTTTATCTGGTAGGTCTGACGATATAATTTCGTCAGTTTTCTCAGGCAATGTTGGTTTGTCCTTTGCTTTCAAAATCAAGAGAATATAAGCATGCGGAAGCCCTCTTTTTGGAATTTAATTACATGATCTTTGGCCGTCAGAATTCCAAAAATATGCCTTTTGATTGTATCACCATTAATTCTTTCAGCTTTAATTGGAAGACTCTTGCAACTAAATCTGGACGGTTTTCGACAGATTGATCGTTCAAGTGTTCAGTAATTTCTTCCAATTTCGGATTGCAAGTCATAGTAAGGAAAAGATCAAGCTTGACATAGTTTCTGACTATTGCCATTGCATCCTGATAATTTTGCACCATATTTCGTGGACTAACTTGAAATGAAGATGGCAAAATAAGAGCTTTTCCAGGAAGAAACTTATTATCTCCAGCATTCTGCATTTGGTTAATCAGACCTTTATACTTTTCGACACTTAACTGAGACTGATTTTGTCGTATATAATTCAGTGTATTAGCTTCCATTTTTACATACGCATCAAAATTGTATTGCTGCGTAAGCTTCCCTTCGCTTAATAATGGATTAAATTCGTCACGGATCGAAAGACGATGTTGATATTATTGCATTTGTGTAACCCTTAACCGTGGCTTTGTACATTGGTTAACAACACTTAGTAAAGACGTTGGTCTATGTTGTAATGTAATTTCAGTTGACCTTGTGATGTAACGCATCTCTAACGTCATGTGAGAATGATTTGGATCAGATGACGTCACACCAGCAGCTGTGTTCTTTGTTGATATGACAACAAAACAAAGTGATGTACGCGTGAACTGTGCGCGTGTAGGTCAGGACGTCACCTGCACGAAAACACGAAAAGCTAATCGTGACGTCACAAACATTTGTTTCTTGGTTGTTGCTATGGTGACTTAAAAAGTGACCCAGGTCGTCGGTAACTTAGCCTTTTATATATAAGGATGACGGCGTGGAAAGCGAGTATTCTAGATATAAAGCAGCAAGGAGTTTATTCAAAGATGAAGGCTTGGAAAGCGAGTATTCCAGATATCACGCCGCAAGGATTTTATCTAAAGATGACGACTTGGAAAGCGAGTATTCCAGATATCAGGCCTCAAGGAGTTTATTCAAAGATGAAGGCTTGGAAAGCGAGTTTTCTAGATATTAGGGCGCAAGGAGTGTGTTCAAAGACGCAAGCGTAGAATACTTACACTTCCGGTATTTAAACAGTAAAAATCTATTCAACGAGAAGATTTAGAAGGTGCGCATTACCAAAATTTGGCAACACGAGAGTATTCAAACAGAAGGCTTGGTATGTGAAAACTTCCAGCATTAGGAAACAGGAAGCGGTTGAAAGATGAAAGCTTGGAAAGCGAATGCCACCCGTTTTGGGTCACATGGGAAAGATATTCAAAGATTAAGGCTTAGAGGGCTTACACTTCTGGTATTTAGACCATGGAAGGCTATTCAAAGAGATGACTTAGAAGGCATGCACTACCAAAATACGGCCACAAGAAGGTATTCAAAGAAAAAGTTTGGTATGTGAGAGAAACCTGTGCAGTAGGACACCGGAGGCTAAGCAAAAGTGAAGGCTTAGAAGGAGCACATTGCGGTATTTTGGAAATAAAAGGCTGTTCTAAAAGAAGTCATGGAGGGTGCACGACCGGCATTAGATCCCGGGAACTTATTCAGAGAGAAATAAAGTCTTGCAAAGCGCACAGCACTAGTAAAGGTCACAGGAAGTTAATTGAAAGTGAAGTCTTGTAAGGCGCACAGCACTGGTAAAGGTCACAGGAAGTTAACTGAAAGTGAAGTCTTGTAAGGCGCAAAGTATTAGGTCACAGGAAGTTAATTGAAAGTGAAGTCTTGTAAGGCGCAAAGTATTAGGTCACAGGAAGTTAATTGAAAGTGAAGTCTTGTAAGGCGCAAAGTATTAGGTCACAGGAAGTTAATTGAAAGTGAAGTCTTGAAAGGCGCAAAATATTAGGTCACAGGAAGTTAATTGAAAGTGAAAATAAATGTAAGACGCAAATTAGCTATATTCGGCAAGCGAAAGTTCTTTGGAGATTAAATCTTGGAAGACGCACAGTAGAGGTGTTGCCTGATGGAAAGTTAATATTTAGAAACCAAAAGTTGGAAAGCGCACTACCAGTAGCTGGCCATAAGGTGTTATTTAGAAAAGAAGGCTTGGAATGCGCAAACTAGCATTAGCGATTTTAGGTCACAGGAAATTATTCGGATAGGAAGGTTTGGAAGGTGTCCAATATAAGTCTTTATCTCTAATAACTTAAGGAAGTTATTTAGAGGTTAAGGCATTCCCTGACATATTTATTAAAGAACGTACATTACAAAGAAATCGTTTTCCAATGGTAAATTTCAATACGTGAAGTTTGCAACTTCTTTGATCTTTCAATTTAATTTTAAAGACTTGTTTCGCCTTGACCTAAATTCATCGATTGATTACCTCTTTGCAAGTCGGTGATACCAGCTTACGCACATGGGATGAACGATGTGAGCTATTCATAATCCGCTTCAACTTTAAAAGAGACATTACTTTGATAAAAGCACTTGAAAGAAGAACTTGTTTATAAAGGCAGAACATAAAAAAAGAACTATTTCTCTGATACTTAAAACATTTAGAATAGCAAACTCCGTAACTGCTTCTTGTAATTTTTAATTCGGGAATTGACAGGTCGTAACGAACTCTGATTTTCATTTAGTTGGGTTTTCCTGGAAAGAAATCTGTTAAAACACAGCTACGTAAAAAAAAAAATCTTAAAAAAAGCGAGAATTGCAAGAGCGATTTTCAGGTATTTAAGGAGAACATTGTCCATATTATGAATCAAATTCATTCCTAGCATTCGAATATATGACATCATTAGCAGCCATAGCATGACTTCTGCACATAATTTTCCTCGTAAAAAAATGAACACTGAACCGCTTTTTCTTTTATTAGCGCTTTTAAAGAAGCGTCATATAATGAGAAAGATTTTGATTTTTTAATGCACGATTCATCGCCACCTGAAACAAAAAAGATCGTTGGAGAAGCTGAATAATCTTGCTTCGCTGCTTATTCGCAGTAGAACCGATAAAATGTATAAAAAAGAGAGATAAAAACACCGTAAATTAGTAATTTAAGGTCCTCCTTTAGAAATGCGGATGCTGGATTTTAAATAAGAAATAAAAAAAAATCATGTTAAACGAAATAAACGCGGGCGATTCACCCCGACACAAGTCCTTCTAATCAGGGAATACTTCACTTATTTGCGCCAATCCTTTAGCTGAGGTAATATTTCATCTCGCATTCAAGTTTCTCTTTATTTTCACGTAATTTCTCTTTTTTTCCTCACTTCATTTCCTCTTCATGTAAATGCCTGCTATCCGCAAATCCTCCCGGCTTTGCAAACGTTTATTTCCATCACTAACTTTTTATTTCTCTTTCTCTTCATCTCCTCCTCCTCTCGCTCTTCTGCATTTTTTTCTAGAGCAAGATGTTCCTTACAGAGATTCTTCTTGTTATTTAAACACTCTTCAATTACTTCACTTATCTTTTACTGCGAAGAACAGGAGCAAGTAAAAAAAAAAAAAAAGATGAGGAAGAAGAAGAAGAGAGGCAAAAGAAAATTGGAGACGAATTCAAATTAAAGAAATAAATCGCTTCAATCTCTGGTGGAAGTACTATTGAGGCTACAAAGCAAATAAAACTCACCAGCTTTTTCTTCCTCGAGGTGATTTTTTTCCCCTCTTTATCGTTTTCTCCGCTGAGAGGGATCATTATCAGTCAATTACATTCGGTCTGAGCTTCACTTGCTCTTCCTCTCCTTTCTCCATTCATGCTTCTCTCTATCCCCTTACAGTCGATGGCAGCGAGAAAACAAGAACTCCGTAGTCCCCAAACGTGTATTTTAAACGCAAATGTCTAAGCAAAATTGATGAAACTACCATCTAGTGGCATGCTAGTTATACCTATCTGCATATTTAATTCTTTAATTAACGCAATCTGCTCATGCACGCTCCACAAATATTCCTGAGTTTTAATACATCGTGGGCATGAGCGTTCATAGCAATGGGAATATTTCGCACAATGTAGCAAAAATGTGCTACACTGGTGCTCAAAATTAAAACATAATTTAAAAACTTGAGGAAATTCAGTAAAATTTGACAAAGAAGTTCATTATTACATTACTTATGTAACTTAAACAGAATAAAGTCATAATCTTAAAAATTCCATGTGTCAGTATCATAATCTTTTAGTTTGCATGTGTGGAACAGTTTTTAAAGTCTCGTGCTTAAAACATGTGGTATATTATTACGTAGTATGCTCACTCCTGGCTGATACGCAGCTCAAGCAACAACTCTCCATACTGTTTACGAGGGTATTAATAAAGTCTTGAGGAATTAATGACCACTCCTCAGCAATATTGCGCATTATCGTTCATAAGAATAAACTGGATTGACAGTTTCCATGAATGGTCCGACATACACTCTATTGACAAAAGTCACCGGACAGCTAGAAGAGAAACACAACATAGCATTTATTGGCATACATTAGTATGGTGTTGGTCCACCTCTGGCCTTAATGCATGCACTGACCCTTCGAGACATACTTTCGACAAGGTTTTGGAACACAGCGAAAGGCATGCGCTTCCATTCAATAAATAATGCTGCCGCTAACTGTTGCTTAGTAGTAGGCTTTGGTTCCAAACTTCTTATGCGGCGCTCTAATTCACCCCATAGGTACTCTATGGGATTAAGATCAGGGCTCTGTGCTGGCCAGTCTACACACGATACGAAATTATCGTCAAATCACGCCGTAACAGTCCTTGCTTTATATCTGCTGGACACGTCCTTCTGAGATCTGCATTTTGTGCTCTGTTTGCTTATTTTTAATGCTCGGTACCTCTTTATTTTGTGTTTTTCCTGTGCATGAAGATGTGCGCTTTCTTCCAAGTCACTGTTCCGAGCTGATGAGTGCATATTTTCATGATCATCATCATCAACATTGTCAACCATTTTCAATCCACTGTTGGACGAAGGTCTCCCCAAGTTTCCTCCACAACGATCTGTCTTGTGCCAGTCTCCTCCATGTCACTCCCGCGTACTTTCGAATTCCATCCACCCAACTCCCATGTGGTCTTCTTCTGGGTTTTTTCCTGTTCCTTGGAATCCAATCTAAAATTTCGGCTGTCCATCGATAGTCTGTCCTTCTGGCAGTATGTCCAGCCCATTAACATTTCAGGGATTTAACACTGATCATGATGTCTTCCACTCTTGTCATTTTTTTGTTCCACGAGTTCCTCTTCTTATCTCTCCTGGTTACACCAGGCATGCACCTCTCCATGCTACTTTGAGTTGTCTGCAGCCTTTGTATGTCTCTTTTAGTTAAGGTCCACACCTCTGCACCATACGTAAGCACTGGAAGGATGCATTGATCAAACACCTTTCTTTTTAAGACATAATGGCATATTGCTCTTGAAAATTATGCTATTTCTTCCAAAAGCTCTCCAGGCAAGTTTTATACGCCGATTAATTTCTTCATCAATGTGACCCTCACTTGATATCTGCTGTCCAAGATAAACGTACTTCTCTGTTATCTCCAGCTTTTCTCCATCAATCGATAAATTTTCATTTCTTGTAAAAGCATTGAACATCACTTTTGTCTTCTGAAAGTTCATTTTTAATCCCACTTCTTTACTTTTGTCAGCAAGTTAGTTCCTGTATCATACTCAGCAGCTCTGATGGGATATGTTGCAAAAATGACTACGTCATCAGCAAAACGAAGGTGAGTTAGATAATCCCATTAATCTTTATCTCTTTGTTTTCCCAGTTCAGTGATTGAAAGACATTTTCCAATGTGGCATTAAAGAGATTGGGAGATATGGTGTCACCTTGTCTCACTCCCTTTCCAATTTTTATGTGTGTTGTATTTTCAAACAGCCGAATCTTTGCACTTGCATTTTCATAGATGTTATGAATAATATTAATGTATGCATCTTCAATACCGCAGGATTTCAAAGCCATTGTAACTGCTGTTGGTTTTCATGATATTCCATCATATTTTCGCTTGCTGACCACGCCCTTCGGAGATCTTCAGTGATATGCAGTGTGCATCCTGTGTGCCAGTTCATAATGCCTGTTGCTTCTTGAATTTGTGCTCCGCTCGTGTAAAATGGTGTTTGATATCTTCCGTGTCACTTTTCCGAGCATGTAAGCAGATATTTTACCGATATTCTTTCATATTTCATCTCGCTGAGTCTGTTTACAACCTGCCCATCGTGACTCGCCTTGACGTTTTGCTCTTAACCTACCTGATGCGTTCTGAAGCCTTCCTGATGCCTGTTGCTGCGTTTCGTCTCTTGTGTTTGTGTTCCACCCGGCGCTAGTGGTTCTCTACGCTGCCTTCCCCGGCGTGCCGCTTGCCTTTCTAGAGCTCTACTCGTCGTCAGCGATTCACTGCGCTGCCTTCCCCAGTGTGCCGCTGACCTTCCAGGTGCTCCTTCTTGCTCTCGTGGTTCTACGTGCTATCTGCTGCTGGATTGCTATACATTCTTCATGGCCTGTGCTTTCTGATTCTTGATCTGCTTTCCCTCTCACGTCACCGTGTGCTGACTCCACGTCCTGCCCCCCCGCCCCCAGATGTGTTGGACACCTCTCTGGATTACTCTGCTACTCATCCTGCTACAGCTGTGAGTTCACCTTCTCTGACTTTTCTCCCGTCGTCAATAAACTCATATGTTTCTCGGCAAGGTTGTACGCTCCTTGCGCGCGTATCCGAATCTTCAACTCTTGGCAAGTCGAGGCTCTCTTCTCTTCGGTTAGGTGTCAAGTTTGATGCCTTACCCAACGTTAAGCTACACGCCTATATGTTTGCATTCTCGTTCCTTCCTCCTGATGCAATAACTCATTTCGCCAGAAAGCCCAAGTCCGTTCTTGTGTATTTTTCTTCCTCTGATTATGTTTCTCAAGTCTTATCGACCAGTATTTCTGTATGTGATCACAGCTTGGTCCCCGTGCCCTTATCACATTGTCCCGTTCTTCTTACTTTATATCCTGTAGCGTAAAAGTATCTTCTACTTCTACGCTGTTTTAACACATCAATATACTAAGAAATAGTTCCTAAATGAAAGAAACCTTAACGGCCAGACAAAACATGTAAATAACAGAAGTCAACTTACGGGAAAAGATGCTTTATTCAGGATGTAGCACACACATCGTAATATAGCATATTGTAGTGAACGCTCCACACACCACACATTATC
This sequence comes from Macrothele yani, assembly GCA_039090855.1. Lineage (NCBI taxonomy): Eukaryota > Metazoa > Arthropoda > Arachnida > Araneae > Macrothelidae > Macrothele > Macrothele yani. The sequence continues at coordinate 31,484,886 of CM076989.1, read as the reverse complement.
ACAACACTCCTATCAATAATCAGTTTACAACCCAACGCTCTCTCTTACAACACTCTCAAGCAATAGATAGTCGTCGTTTTTATCTCTTGTTCTTATCCAAAACTCAGGCATACGTCACGTGCATTTCAACCTCAATTGTGTTGCCAAACGTATTCGTTTGAGAGAAAGACATCACGTTACGAGTGAAGAATAACAGAATAAACTCAAGATTTACATAGGGAAAGAAACTAAAAGGAAAGGTAATTTAGAATATACGTCACAATCCCGTACCTCCAGAAGTTTCCGATGAGTTTTTACATGCTTTTCTTTCTCGGAGTGGGCGCGTTGTTGGTGAAATCCGCATGCTCTCTGCTGCTCCAACCGATCAAGGTGATCGACCTTTTTTAGACTTCCATCGCCAAGCCTTACTTCTTTTTCCCAATACCGATTTAATTTCTTCCTGCCCCACCACTTTTCAGGTCAATATCACATCTTTTTGCTAGTGTGAAACACAAAGTGGTACACGTACTTTCACCAAGAGCTCACCGTTGCAAAATAATACATTTTAATTAAAGTGTGACCAAGTTTTTGGTGGTCCCATCTACTTCACTCAAAAAGCCCTATGCTTTTTCAGTTCACATATTATAGACAATACGCTTGTATTTATTCCTATCTCACAGTTTACACCATGTACTTCCAAAGATATCTAAAATCCTTTCAATGATACAATTATTTACGTCTTATTTTTCTGTTAAACTGCACATATTTTAATACACTGGCACGAATTAATTGGGGGTTTTTTTGGTAACACTTTGTCTATGGTATGTTACCAAGTACAGTAAAAAGTCACATACTCTACTGTAATGATATCTATTGCTGAAAAATAGTTGAAATTCAGTTATGTACATACAGTTTCCTTGTAAAGTCCTTAGGAAATCTCACACTCATATCACGGACTTGTCCTTCGTTAGTCAGTTTCTATTTACACATGCAGCTGGAAAAAACCCCGCACAATTCTATGTTCACTTACATCATGTGTATCCATATAATCCTTGAGTGAGACAAATGAGCACTGTCCAAATTACACACATAACTTCCTATATTACTGTCGATTTAAAGTTTATGTATAGCACAAAATCTCCCGAGCAAAGTAGTCGAAACACTCCAACAATATATGTATTCACATGCCAAGTCAGGAGGCTTCGTGCGTTTTGTCAAAATACAGCACCGGTTCAATGGGCTATTAGCACCGATAAGTGTGCGTCAGAAGATGAACATGGTTATGTTCGAAAACGTTAACGAATACATACATTGTTGGAGTGTTTCGACTACTTTGCTCGGGAGATTTTGTGCTATACATAAATTTTAAATCGACAGTGATATAGGAAGTTATATGTGTAATTTGGACAATGCTCATTTGTCTCACTCAAGAATTACATGGATACACATGGTGTGAGTGAACATAGAATTGTGCGGGTTTTTTTCAGCTGCATGTGTAAATAGAAACTGACTAACGAAGGACAAGTCCGTGAAAAGAGTGTCAGATTTCCTAAGGACTTTGCAAGGAAACTGTTTGTATATAACTAAATTTTAACTATTTTTCAGCAATGGATGTCATTACAGTGAATTTTTACTGTACTTGGTAACATAACATAAACAAAGTGTTACCAACAAAACGAATTAATTCGTAAGTGTTTGTCAGTGTATTAAAATATGTGCAGTTTAACAGAAAAATAAGACATTCTAAAAAATTGTATCATTAAAAGGATTTTAGATATCTTTGGAAGTACATGGTGTAAACTGTGAGATAGGAATAAATGCAAACTTATAGTCTATAATATGTGAACTGAAAAAGCATAGGATTTTTTGAGTGAAGTGGATGGAACCTCCAAAAAGTTGGTCACACTTTAATTAAAATGTGTTATTTTGCAACGGTGAGCTCTTGGTGAAAATACATGAATCACTTTGTGTTTCACACTAGCAAAAACATGCGATATTGATCATATGCAAAGTGTGTGTTTTTATGAGAGATTATAATTTCAGACATTTACTTTTCAGGTGTATAACGAAGTAAATTTCTCCGTCATTTTTGTCCACGCCGGGGCTCGAACCCGGGTCCGCTCATTCCGGAATAAGTCGCTCTACCAATTGAGTTACGCGAACGTTTGTTAGCGCTGCTATCTGCCTTTATGTCGTGTGCGCCCTGCTGGACAGGCACGTCACAGGTGATATGCGGTCATCACAACGTTGTGATCAACGCACAGTATTTACTGCCTTTCATTGTTTCTCATGTAAACAGCCTGGTCATCATCGTTCACCGTGCCAGCTCATTTTTTCCAGTTCTTCTTCTGCGGCAGCTCAAGCTCTCGTCACAGACTCTTCCCCATTGCCTTCGTGCATTATGACTTCGCCAGTTTCGTTCCCATCGTTTGCATCTTTATCTCGGTTGCCTGTCTCCATTGGTCTCTTTCCTTCTCCGCCAGCGTCGCCGTGTCGTGCTACATCTGTATCTCGTACTTCTGCACCTTCAGCCGTCTTGTGTTCTTCATCGTCTATTGTTTGCGCCTCGTCACTTCCAGATGAAGCACGTCCTCTGCCTCTACAGGAGCCACCTTCTTCGTCTCTGCTCGTCATCTCATCCATCCTGACTTCAGGATTATCTCTTCCACCTTCTTCGCTGCATGTTTAAGCTTTGCCGCCTTCGGACGCTCGTCCTTCTTCCACCAGTTCCAGTACTCCGGTGTGCTCTCCGCCTGTCTCACTTTCTCGGTGCTCTTCTGACGTCTCTCGTTCCGTCGCCTTTGTTTCATCTTCTCGTCCCCGAGATCGGTCCCCACTCTCTAGTACATTTTCTCAACTTGACTTGGGTCTGATTTCCCCTTCAACAGCTTCTGCTACCCCTTTCATACCGTCTTCTGATCTTGCTTCCGGTCCTCTTTGTCGGACCTCTCCTTCATTGTCGGCTGTTGCTTCTTCCGCGTCCGTTCGTTCCCTTACTGGAATTGCTCCTCATACGAAGCGTCGTTAACGTTTTCGCGTCAAGCCTCGCACAAAGCGCGTCGTTGTGATGACATTTCCTCTACGTGACTCTTCGCATACATCTGCGCTTAATCCTCTCGCTGCTGCATTTTCTCGCCTCCGGGCTGATCCTCCCATCTCTGCAGCTATTACTGCTGAACTCCAGTCTAACTTTGTGTATACGAGGAGTTTTACTTTACGAGATGTCTACCCTTTGTTTTTTGCCTCTTCTCATGCTGTTGCCATTGATTCTCTCCTAGCTTCACGTGATCCAACCGATAACCATAAGTTGTGCGACGATCTCGCCTGATTTTTTACTGCGTCCTCCGAACTTGCCATCACTCAACCTAACATCTCCCGATATTTTGATGATATCGATTACTTCATTGGCGATGCGCAAAGTTACCTTTCATTTGCTCTGGATCACTGTCCCCGTTTTTGATCGCTGATTGTTTCCGTCTGACTCAGCTTAGCCCATCTGTATGACTCGCTACGCCTGCATTGTGTATCTCCGTTGTCCTGCTCACTACCTGCTCCTGTGAGCTTTGCCTTGTGCTGCATTTGTCTCCACCTGCCTTTCACAATTGTCGAAAACTTTTATTGTGCTGCATGTTATGTTTTGTTACTTTGGTGATGCCCTGATTGACTTTGCATGATTACCTTTTGCTGACTGTATATTTCCTGCGCATTGATTTTGCTTTAACTATGTTTTGCATTCTCCCGTTGCTTTGTATTTTGTCCCAGATAACTATTAAAGTAACGTTGAAACCTTGCTTTATGGCTCTGTGCAATATCCTGCTGGTACCAACAAGGCTCGGTTCCATAGTATTTGTAGGGCATAATTGTCCAGAATATCGAGGCAGTTTAACCGGGGCTTATATATTTATCAGAAGCGAGATTCCGTAGCCATTTTCCGAAATGTTGAATTAAAATCATTTCCTTTCAATTCCCGCCATTTGGACGAAAGGCAAATAGAGTATTTCCTTTCCCAAGCGGCGCAGCAGATGGCAATTAGGGAATCTTGCGATTTTCGGAGAAGAGACATCTTAGGGTGTAGCCGGAGGGAACGCGGTGGCAGGGGTCGAGGAAGCAAGATGGTTTTAGCAGAAGGGCAGTATGCTTGGGAACGAAAGGGACGGAGGAGGATAAAGTTTTGAGTGGCCGGAAAGAGAGAGAAGGATTTTCGGCGGTGTAGAACACTGAGGGAGAACGGAAAGAATGAAAGCACGAAAAGGACAGAAGCTTGGTGACATTCCCCGTATGATCTGAATAAACGTTTTCCTCACTGCAAAATTTAGCCTCAGTCGATTCACTTTTCTACGCTTTGTATTGTTTTTAGCTGCTCCAGTTGGAAGAATTACGGATTAAACCACCGATACCGAACTTACTGCTGAGCAAAATCAAAGGAACCCTCCACGCAGGGTGCTGTAATAGAATTCAGCTCCAAGCCCTGTAACAGTAGACGTGCTGGCTAACAACAGGTTTCTCCACGATAACCTATGGGCTGGGACCATACCAGGAAAAACACCCCCACACGAGTACACTGCCAGCTCGAAACTTGACCGTAGGAAGAGTACACCCTGGTAAATAGCGTTCCCCCGGCTGCCGCCATACCTACACACGGCCATCAGACTGATGGATCGTGTACCTGGATTCATCAGTTCGTAGGACCCATTTCCATTGAAATCAGTCCACAATAAAAGTTCTTTACACCATGCTAAACAACAAGTAGCATTCCAAATGGAGATGAAAGACTTATGAGCAGCCGCACGACCACGGAAAACACACGGAATGAAGTTATCTGCGAATGGTACGTGTACATACCGAGGTTCCAGCGTTTTTGCTCACCTGTACTCTGAGGTCTTGCGCAGTACTCCGTCGATTAGCTGTAACGACTTCCTGAAGCTTTGACTTCCTCTATCACTGATTTTCTTTGGTCTGTCGGTACGTTTTATTGCTTCAGGCACTCCAAGTTTCCTCCACTTATTCAGTACATCCAAAACAGTTGACTTAGGTATGTTTAAACGTCTCTCGGTTTGTCTTATGGACAACCCACTAATATAACACCCAGCGATCTTTTCTTTGTCAAACAGTTCTCTCCCGCCGCGACATTTTTACTCAACCTCACAGTGCGATATGATAGCGATCAGCAGCAGGCTTTTTTTTGTACGGTTTGCATCTTAACAACGCAGATAATTCCTTTATTTGCTATTGAAGGGGTGTCCGGTGATTTTTTCAATATAGTGTACATACTGAATGGGATTGATATTTAGGGTATTTGGATGACCACGAATGTCTTCCTCTTCGAGAATATCGTCGGCCAAATGACGAGTTCAGGATCTCGTATTTGTATCTCATTGCTACTCCGGAAGAAGTGTAAGTCTGTGCGCCCGTTCTTCATGATTCGTGCGCAGAGCATCACACCAGACTAGACCCTTTCTTGCATAACTGTATTTTTATGCAAGAAAGGGTCTGGTCTGATTAGTGGAATATAACACCCAGCGATCTTTTCTTTGTCAAACAGTTCTCTCCCGCCGCGACATTTTTACTCAACCTCACAGTGCGATATGATAGCGATCAGCAGCAGGCTTTTTTTTTGTACGGTTTGCATCTTAACAACGCAGATAATTCCTTTATTTGCTATTGAAGGGGTGTCCGGTGATTTTTTCAATATAGTGTACATACTGAATGGGATTGATATTTAGGGTATTTGGATGACCACGAATGTCTTCCTCTTCGAGAATATCGTCGGCCAAATGACGAGTTCAGGATCTCGTATTTGTATCTCATTGCTACTCCGGAAGAAGTGTAAGTCTGTGCGCCCGTTCTTCATGATTCGTGCGCAGAGCATCACACCAGACTAGACCCTTTCTTGCATAACTGTATTTTTATGCAAGAAAGGGTCTGGTCTGATTAGTGCACGCAGATTAGACGTTTCTTGCGTAACAATGCAGTTATTATGCAAGAAATTTATTATCCACAAGACTAGTCCCCCTTCTCTGCTGTTAAAGGGAGCGCTGCGGGCGTCTGGTCTTCTTCAGATGAGAATAAGTCGCGAATCCCTACTTTAGCCAAATCGCGATTTATAAGAACACTCGCCCACTGGTCGAGGCCGCAACTGTGATGTTCGAGACTTCTCATTAAACGAGCTTGCCAGGAAGGGGGAGTTAAAGTGACGAAAATGACTCGTTTCCTTGCATGAATGCGTTGCTCACGAACTCTAAAAATAGTATGCCTTGAAATCCTAGTTGTTCGCACCTGTTCTAAACGCTGGCTCCTGGCCATTTGTCTGAGATGGGTCTAGGACCAAATCCCGGTGAGGCATGGGTGTCTTGTTTGTCTTACGACAGCTCTCCCTTCCCTGGAACTAGTGAACCGAAATCAGGAACGGGTGGTTGTTTATAGAGCATTGAGTTGCTCACAATGGTTTTCAAACCTCCAATCTGAAAAAAACAACAACACGTCCTTGTTGCTGTAGCTACTGCAAGCTCCAAGGAGAGTTGCCCAGCGACATCTCTCTGTTCGGTTCGATCTGGCTGTCAAAGTCATATGGCGACCAGGAGAAGGGTCAACTTCGAGATTTAGGAAATTTCTCCAATCTTGACACAACATTCTGTATAACATTCAGTTTGCAGGAGCAGTAGGTGGTAACATTCCGAGAGTGATGGGTAAGGATTTTTAGGAATTTGAGAAATGACAAATTATTGGAGCTCGGAAAGCGGGTGTCTCAACTTCCCAAACGGCTGAACTGGTGGGTCGTTAAAGTGACTCAAGTCGCCGTAGTTAAAATGTATCAGGACTGGTGTGATAATGCTCAAACAACGACCCGGAGGAAAGCACCGGGTCCGATGACAGCACCGGGTCGGAGAAAGCACCGGGTCCGATGACTCGTACAGTTCAACAGACGCTGCATTTTTCAACAGTTGACAACCAATACAACAGCGATTAACCCGGAACAGTATCTGTCATGACCATGTGTCGTATGCTCGCACGCATGGGATATGATAGCAAACAACCATCTTTGTTAACAACCATGATATTGAAAACCATCAAGATAACAACCATGATATTGACAACCATCAAGATAACAACCATGATATTGACAACCATCAAGATAACAACATGATCTTGACAACCATCTTTGTTAAGATGTCTTGACAACCATCTTTGTTAGCATGTCTTGACAACCATCTTTGTTAACAACCATGATCTGGACAACCATGTCATGTGTTGACAACCATTTCATGTCTTGAGAACCATTTTTGTCTTGACAACCGTCTTTGTTAACAACCATGATTCTGACAACCATCTTTCTTAACAATCATGATCTTGACAACTATCTTTGTTAACAACCATGATATTAACAACCATCAAGATAACCATAATCTTGACAACAATCTTTGTTAACAATCATTATTTTGACAACCATCTTTGTTAACAACCATGATTTTGACAACCATCTTTGTTAATAACCATGATCTTGACAACCAACTTTTTCTTGACAACCATCTTTGTCTTGACAACCATCATATCTTGACAAACATGATCTTGACAACCATCTTTTTTAACAACCATGATTTTGGCAACCATCAAAATAACAACCATGATATTGACAACCATCAAGATAACAACCATGATATTGACAACCATCAAAATAACTACCATGATATTGACAACCATCAAGATAACCAAAATCTTGACAACCATCAAGATAACAACCATGATATTGACAACCATCAAAATAACAACCATGATATTGACAACCATCAAGATAACCACAATCTTGACAACCATCTTTGTTAACATGTCTTGACAACCATGTCATATCTTGACAACCATCATGTCTTCACAGCCATCTTTTTCTTGACAACCATCTTTGTCTTGACAAACATGTCATGTCTTGATAACCATCATATCTTGACAACCATCTTTGTTAACAACCATGATCTTGACAACCATCTTTTTTAACAACCATGATTTTGGCAACCATCAAAATAACAACCATGATATTGACAACCATCAAGATAACAACCATGATATTGACAACCATCAAAATAACTACCATGATATTGACAATAATCAAGATAACCAAAATCTTGACAACCATCAAGATAACAACCATGATATTGACAACCATCAAAATAACAACCATGATATTGACAACCATCAAGATAACCATAATCTTGACAACCATCTTTGTTAACATGTCTTGACAACCATGTCATATCTTGACAACCATCATGTCTTGACAGCCATCTTTTTCTTGACAACCATCTTTGTCTTGACAACCATGTCATGTCTTGATAACCATCATATCTTGACAACCATCTTTGTTAACAACCATGATCTTGACAACCATCTTTGTTAACAACCATGATCTTGACAACCATCATTGTTAACAACCATGAACAACCATCTTTGTTAACAACCATGATCTTTGCACCAGGCGAGTCTTGTTGATCGGCACAAAAGGCTCGCCTGGTGCAAAGATCATGCAAGTTAGACGTCGGATGACTGGGAAAAAGAATGTGCTGGTTTGACGAGTTACATTTGTTGCTGCACTCCGTGGATGGTCGTGTACGTATTTGGAGCACACAAGATGAGCATGCTTTCCATAGTGCAATGCTGTTGAGGTGGTTGTATTGTGTGGGACATGTTTTCCTGCCCTGGCAGGTATTTGGATCCCTGGTGCAGGTGGAACAAAGTATGACTGGTGTTCACTATCGCGAATTGCATGTTGACTCTGTACATCCAACAATGTTGGACTTTTTCCCGAATGGCGACGGTGTCTTCCAAGATAGCAATGCGTCAACAAGCCACAGATCCAACGTTGCGCATCTGGTTTGAGGAACACAGTTCTGACTTTCAACATGTCGATTCGGCTCCGAATTCCCCGATATCAATCCCATAAAGCACTTGAGGGACATTATGAAACGGCATATCAGGCGTCGGGATACGCAAATCAGTTCCATACCTGCAATGAAGGCCGCATTATACACAACTTCGTTGGCCATATCTCCCAACTGCTTCTGGCATCTTATTGAATCGATGCCAAGTCTCTGATAGTTGTTGTACTCATGGCGAAAGGAGGGCGTACGAAGTATTAGGTAGGTGGTTATTATGCAGTGCAAATCGGGCCCATATCTCGAAGCTAGCCAAATTTCAGATAATTTCAGAACACTCTGCCACCGTATGTTCACATCATAAAAATCATACAGCAGTGTAACTGTTACAGTTTGGTTGGATTTCTAGGATTTGTAGTTCTTGTGACCTCTAAAAAGCATTTTGATATTTTATTGATAAAAAGAAACAAACTTCCTGCATTTTAATTTTGAATTTTCTTGTGAATATTTTTTTTTAGGGTATCTCTGAATATTCGATTGCATCATACGGTATGATCATTGTGCTACTGTATACGGTCAAACTTTTGTAGTCATTAAGTGCTATAATTCATATATAAAAATCACCAAAAAATGTATAAAATGATGTTAACATATCCTCATTTTTTCCATTCTGACGTTAAGCCAATGCATATCTAAAGGTTGCCTTGATTTTACTAACACATTTATAGGCAATTTTTTAAATAAAATATCCTCCAACAGGCAAAAGATAAAAATTAAGCAGTAGTCTTTTTCCAGCACATTTTTCTTGATAACAAATGTTTCATATGCAGCATTTTTCGTGAGTTGTTTTGTTTTTCTTTTTTTATCCCTGGTTTCAGCCTTTTCTTTGACTTCTTTCTGTGTGAAAAAAAAATTGTTGTTCACGCGGTATGATATACCACAGCTATGTTCCCTCCCAATAGATTGATGTGGTAATAGAGAATTTTTTTTATCCGGCGTACACGTTTTGATTATATTTAAATTTAACCAATAAACAGACTTAAAAATCGTCTTTGTGATTTACAATTTAAGCAGTTAAATCTACTTACCAGGAGAACGAATACCACACCACCTGTTTCAGTTTTCCAAAAGGAATTACAAAAAAAAAAAAAATCCTTAAACTTTTAGGAACTTGTACTTTATGAAAAAGTGCTTCTAGATGCACACGTTCAGGTGCTTCTGGGATTTTACGCTTAACTTCAGATCCCTGCGTTCTTTTGAGCCATTGCTGATCAGTAAGGAAAGGTTTTTTGAGCCATTGGCTCTAAATTAGGGACGGGCGACTGCTTATATATAGCCATTGAGTTGCTCATGGTTTTTTGAGCCATTACGCATTTTTTGAGCCATTGGCTCTAAATTAGGGACGGACGACTGCTTATAGCCATTGAGTTGCTCATGGTTTTCTGAGCAATTGTTTTTTGAGCCATTATTGTTTTTTGAGCCATTGGCTCTAAATTAGGGACGGGTGACTGCTTACAGCCATTGAGTTGCTCATGGTTTTCTGAGCCATTACGCCTAACTTCAGATCCCTGCGTTCAGTAGTTTTTCTGGTAGACGACCGACAGATGGAGAGAGAGATGCTGTACAGGCAATTTTATTGTATTAAATAAGTGCTTGTAATTTCAGTGGGAACAAGCAAAACAGGCAGCGGCATGAATGACATTTTGTATTGTTCTCTTGAACCAGTACGATCACTTGAGTAAAATGTTGGCTCTTTAACAATTCATAGTGCTTTAGACTGAACTATATAACGAAGTAAATTTCTCCGTCATTTTTATCCGCGCCAGGATTCGAACCCGGGCCCACTCATTCCGGAATAAGTTGCTCTACCAATTAAGCTACGCGGACTCTTATTCTGATTCCTATCTGCCTTTATGTCGTGTGCGTCCTTCTGGCAGGTACGTCACATCTCCTGGTACGTTACAACTAAAACAGTCTCTTCAGGAGTAAGTATTTTACGGACATCTTTTGCTATTGTTTTTTTATGAGATAAAGTACGCAGCGGTCAAGTTTTTCTTCAGGTGGATTTTCATGTAGCATTTTTGACAGTTCCCGTAAGTATCAGTGCTTCGCGAGGAGAGCAATAGTGATAGTTCTTCTATGAAAGGTGATTGTTATATACAACGGCCGTTCCATAAATACTGAGAGTAAAATCACACAAAATGAAGAAATATTGGTACAGCAAAATATATGTTATTCTTTCTCAAAGTATCTTCCCTCGGATGATAGGCAACGGCCCACTTTTCAAAGCATGTGGCGAAAGCATTTTGTAGAAGCTGCTTTAGCGACCCCTGTACAGCTTCCATAACGTCAGCATTTGTGTTGAATGTTGCGCCACGGAACTTCTACTTCATTGTTGGAAACAACCAGAAATCGCACGGGGCGAGGTCAGGACTATAGGCAGGCTGTATGATGACTTCAATAGCGCATTTCGTACGAAACTGTTGAACACAAGCAGCCACATGTGGGCGGGCGGTATCATGGTGCAGGGTCCACTTGCCCACCAGTTCTGGTCGATTAATCGACAGTAATTTGTGGAGGAACGGCATGCTGGTAGACTAAACCTTTATGATCAAAGAAAATTATCATCATCACCTTCCCAGCTGATTTGGTTTGGCGGACTTTCTTCTTAGAAGGCGAGCCTGTTTGTTGCCAGACACTCGTTGCGCGCTTCGTGAGGGGGGGGGGGGGTGTCAGAACAGTGGACCCATGTTTCATCGGCAGTTATTACTGTGTTTAGAAATCTTGGATCCTTTGCAGTCATTTGTTTCCATTCATGACACACCTGAACTCTGGCTAACAATTGTTCTCTCATCAGGTGATGAGGAACCCATTTGGGAAACACACGATGCAGAAGAAATTTGTCGCGTAGAATGCGGAATGCCGACGTTTTTGAAATATTATTTGACGCCGCTATATCTTCATACTTCATTCGTAGATCTTCTTACAGTATTGCTTAAAAAACCCAGTGTTAACAACACGCTCCATAACAACACTTTTAGGTCGATCTGGCCTAGGAGTCAGTAGTGCCGACAAACAAAGCATGGTGCGATCTAAAAATCGTTGACTCACCCGAACCTTCATTTTCTTATGCTTTTTTCATTAAATCAACTGTTTTTGGAGCCGTTTTACCCAAACGATAGCAAAATTTTATCGCACAATGCATTTCACTTCTTAACTCTGAATCATTCACCTCCATAGCTTTGCTGACGTACCTTAAACAACTAAATGGAGACGTACCTTAAACAACTGCGCAATAAAACCAGAATTGTCTGCCATAGATAATGATTTTTGCCATAAATACTTCTTTAATTCAGTTAGTCTTCTATATTCAGTTAGATACAGTATTCCAAATGATCAAGTAACACAGACATAGCGAATATGGTATACAGTATGCCAAATGATCAAGCCGAAAGACAAACACAAACACCCAAGACTTACCCGGTATTCGAACCCTTCCCTCGAGGAATAAGCAAAAGCCATTGCTTAAGCCACTGCGCTACCTAGCCTGCAAAGATTTCTTGAAACCTTATAATAACACAGCTAGGGAGCTGAATGTACATCTACATTACTGCACAGCAAAATACGACCTAGCTCAAAAATCATTCGTTAGTAATAAGCACTTCTATGAACGAGAAACGTATGTGCAGAGACATGGACGTGTTATCGATGTAAGAAGTGTCGTTGATCAAGTACGGCAAGAAAAGTCTGAAGCTCCGTTCTGATGTTGCTGAGCAGCCGAGACGTATTTATTGTGGGTCTATTCTCCTCCTTCATTTTATGGAATATGTTAATGTCTGCTAAGGGGTCTTTCTTCTCTGGGGACTTGAGGCGGAGAACACAAACATAACACACACCGAGCACGCGCGGAGGGAAGTTTCAGCGAATTCCTGCAGGAGGTGTTACACGCTCCTCCGCTGAGATGTTTGATGACTTTGTTGCTGTGAATGATGCGCTATCTTCCGTTCCGTAATTACACTGGTGTCCAAAAGTTAAGCGTAGTTAAAAGAAAGACACTTTAGAACAAACAGTAGGTAGAAGAAGAGTAATAAAGTGAAATACACAGAGGACTTGGGAGTTATGCACATGGGGAAACCATGATGCAATATCATGTGACGAACGATAATCGGCATAAAAGGCGAAGCAGAATATTTGTGGAGTTGAGAAGGAGCTGCAAAAATGCGAAGTGGGATATTTCTTGTCATCGCGGCTAGCTAGTAGTAGAATTTATTTTTTTATTTAACGATTACAAAAGGGCTCGCGACAAAAGGGCTAACGACGAAAGAACACATGACAAAAGGGCTCGCGACAAAAGGGCTAACGACGAAAGAACACATGACAAAAGGGCTAACGACGAAAGAACACATGACAAAAGGGCTAACGACGAAAGAACACATGACAAAAGGGCTAACAACAAAAGAACACATGACAAAAGGGCTAACGACGAAAGAACACATGACAAAAGGGCTCGCGACAAAAGGGCTAACGACGAAAGAACACATGACAAAAGGGCTAACGACGAAAGAACACATGACAAAAGGGCTAACGACAAAAGAACACATGACAAAAGGGCTAACGACGAAAGAACACACGACAAAAGGGCGAATGTCAACAGGGCTAACGACGAAAGAACACATGACAAAAGGGCTCGCGACAAAAGGGCTAACGACGAAAGAACACATGACAAAAGGGCTAACGACGAAAGAACACATGACAAAAGGGCTAACGACGAAAGAACACATGACAAAAGGGCTAACGACGAAAGAACACATGACAAAAGGGCTAACGACGAAAGAACACATGACAAAAGAGCTAAAGACGAAAGAACACATGACAAAAGGGCTAACGACGAAAGAACACACGACAAAAGGGCGAATGTCAACAGGGCTAACGACGAAAGAGCACATGACAAAAGGGCTAACGACGAAAGAGTGCATGACAAAAGGGCGAATGTCAAAAGGGCTAACGACGAAAGAGCACATGACAAAAGGGGTGAATGTCAAAAGGGTTAACGACGAAAGAGCACATGACAAAAGGGCGAATATCAAAAGGGCTAACGACGAAAGAGTACATGACAAAAGGGCGAATGTCAAAAGGGCTAACGACGAAAGAGCACATGACAAAAGGGCGAATGTCAAAAGGGCTAACGACGAAACAGCACATGACAAAAGGGCTAACGACGAAAGATCACATGACAAAAGGGCTAACGACGGAAGAGCACATGACAAAAGGGCTAACGACGAAAGAGCACATGACAAAAGGGCGAATGTCAAAAGGGCGAATGACAAAAAGGTGACACGACAAAATGGCGATACGAGGGCGCACCACTACCAGACTAACGATTCACTCAACTCGAAGAACTATTTAACCAATTTACAAGAAACGTTAAGAAGATATAAATTTCCAAATTGTTTTGTTATTGAATATTCAAATCCCAACTAAAAGCAAACGTTATTGTTTCTGAACTTCAATAACCTACGGAGTGCTTTCAAAAATATATTATTTCCAAAATGGCCCGTGAGGACTTCGAGCAGGACTTCATTCACTTAGAGTACAAAAGATGGCACGTCTGATTTCAGTTGAGATAATTTGAACACACAAAGAAACACTTAATTTACTGAAAAGGCCCTGGGGTTTTTTTGGAACTAACATCGTTTAGAAAGCCTTCTATATAGCATGAAACGTCTGGTTTCAGTTGGGATTTGAATACAAAAAATATGTAAATTTCTCAAAGGGACCCCTGTGGTTGAAACATATCGCGTCCGTGGGTTCGCGCTTTTGTCGCTTCGCCCTTTTGTCGTATCCCCCCTTTATTTGGGGGGGGGACCAAGAAGTTTTAATACAAATTAAAATGAAATCAAACGGGTCTGATGAAGCTAAATGATATCTCCACATGAACTCAGCTAAGTACGAATCGATATGCTGTCCAGCAGTTCCGCGATGACATTTGTTTCTCCATTTAGCTGATCCGTATAATCTTTTGTCTTGCGCCCTTTAGTTGTGACGCCTTCTTGACGTTCGCCCTTTTGTCGTTCTCTCTTTTGACGTTCGCACTTTTGTTGTTCTCCCTTTTGACGTTCGCTCTTTTGTCGCTCTCCCTTTTGACGTTCGCCCTTTTGTCGTACTCCTTTTTGACGTTCGCTCTTTTGTCGTGTGCACATTTGTCGTGATACGTTATTTAAACAGAATGTCAGAAAGACGGCAAGTGGATATGTTTACATGTGATCAGATTATCGGAATGTTTGGACTCCGGCCAGACGCTGAGAAATATCGCCAGATCCACTCGCGTGAATCAATTCATTGTATCCAGAATTTGGACGGCAATGTTACGATTGGACTTTGGTTGAGTACCCTGTCACCCGCGCGAAATGAAGATGAACTGTAGACTCCGATCAACACCACATGGTCCACGATACACCAGGACTCTATTGGAATTGTCATTGCCTCGATTGCACGCCAGATTCAATGCTGTATCACATAAAATGGGAGCCACACTCCTTATTGATCATCCTGCGTATTCGTCCACAGGATTATAGTCTGTATGTGACAATTAAATCATTTTTTCAGGACCAACTTGGCTATCTGTGTGTGCAGTTTGGTCTGTTTTCGAGCATTGCTTCATGGTGTGGCATTTTCTGTGTCAGGCAGTGTATGTATAGTAAGCAGCCTATTCCATTGGATTTTCTTGTTTTTGTAATTCAACAATCTCTGTTGATTATGCTTAATTTCTGGGTGCCATTGTAGTTTCAAAACTAAACAGCAGAATATGGCTTGAGTAAGTCAACGTATGGCATTGATCTTGATCAATAAATAACGTTTCAATCCCAGCAAATTCCTATAGAAACCGGTAATACTGTTGCAATGAATGATTGACCAATTTTCATTAGATGCCTAGAGCTGAAGTCAAAATAATCCTCATTATGGAGAGTTCTTTCATGAATTATTGCACATTACGAAAGTCGTAGTCATCATCATCAGAAAGGGTTTCTTTTTTTTTTTTTTTTTTTTTTTTGATTGGAGGTTTAACGACCACCGTGAGCAACTCAATGGGCTATAAGCAGTCGCCCGTCCCTAATTTAGGGTCACTGGTTCCAGGGAAGGGAGAGAGCCAGTGCCGTAAGACAAACACAACATCCATGCCTGACCGGGATTCGAACCCGGACCCCTTACGGACGAATGATCAGAGGCCAGCGCCTTAGACCACTGCGCCACCGGGGCGGCAGAAAGGGTTTCTCTGAGAGTTATTGCGGTTTTAATTAAAACGTATACACTAGTGTGCGCTTATAACAAAGTTCAAGATATCGGATGAAAACTTCGCTGTACCATAACTTCATTATACAAAAATCTATTGATTAAATACAGCTGTAGTACGTATATATCAACAGTGCATATACTATATTATCAAAGGTATTCGGATACTATCAAATATTTGCTTGAGTGCAAAGAACGGTTGCGCAGGAAGGTGCGCTGTGAGTGGGAATGTACGTATATAAAGCTGATATGTTCTGTCGTGTTATCAGTGAGCCGCGGATGGCTTAGTGGTTAGCGAGTCAGACTATCGATGCAAGGTCTTCAGGTTCGAAACTGGGCTGATCTTTCAGAGATGGTGTGATTTTCTAACAATCGCTGAATATCCGCCGTGCATCGGACGAGCACGTTAAGTGACGGCCCTCAGGTAGGACCCACTGGTTAAATGGGTATCCTTTTCTATGCCCCCCTGAAATTCTCTCACCCCTCTGTGTGCAACATCGTATTTGTACGGCGGCGCCATCTACTGTACTCTAATCTAACTACAAACTGTTCTGTCAAAGTCGCTGGACTTGCTCTCATTCCTTCCGTTTCTGTGTCCTGCCCAAAAGGCGATCAACCTGTAAGTGGCTGGGACCTAAACTCTACTCACTGTGGACGGAAGTCCTACAAAAAAATGACAAATACTGTGGCAAATCGTGTTATCAGTAACTCTGAAAGCAGATATGCCACGCGGACGTGAACTTTACGAGTTCCAGCGTGGGATGGTGAGAGAATGACATTTAATTAACGTTTCCGTATGGAGTATTGCATCTCAACTATACATACCAAAAATCGACTGCAAGCGATGTCGTGAAGAGATGGAAGCAGGGCGGTGCAACTTCAGAAAACAGAAAAAAGAAAAAAACGTTCAGGAAGGCCGCACAAACTGACGGAACGTGACAGAAGAGCCATGGTAAGAAATGTTAAGACATCCCATTCTTCCTGTGCCATTTCCATCGCTGCTGTAATAGGAAATGCTGGTAGGGCTCGGTTAGTACCATAACTATCCGCGAAGAGTTGCGCACTGATGGTAGAGCAGCGGCACACAGGCCACACATCACTACCGTGAATGCAAATCGTCCTTTGAGGTAGTGTGTCACCCATCATTCGTGGACTGTGGGCGACTGGAAAGCTGTACTCTGGAGTGATGAGTCACACTTTTCACTCTTCCAATCTGATGGGCAGGTTTGGAATTAGCGACAGCCCAGCAAACGATTTTAGTCGGACTGTGTTCTTCCAAATGTGAAGCTCGGCGGAGGCTCCATCACGGTGTGGAGTTGTTCTTCGTGGATGGACTCGGCCCGTTGGTTATTATACCACAAACCATGAACTTTGAAGTGTGCGTCGACGTTCTGGATAATTCTGCTCTACCAACGATGTGGCAGTGTTATGGAAATGACCGTTGTCTCTTCCAATACAATCAGGCTCCGTGCAGGACTGGTTTCATGAAAATGAGGTGGAATTGTTAGACTGGCCTGTTCAGAGTCCTGATCATAATCCCATAGAATACTCCTTGGGTGAACTGGAGCAACGGATAGGATATCCACCAGAACGACCGTCTTCGCTTTCCACTCAGGCATCAGCTTTCCAGGACGAATGGAGAGCCATTCCTGTCGAGACCTACCGCAGGTTGGTTGATAGTATGCCTCGACGTGTCGCCGCTGGCATACCAGCAAAAGGTGGAGCGACTAACTACTAATTGCAAAAATAAAGCCATTTGTCCCAAAATATTGTGGTGTCCGAATACGTTTTATAATATATTGTACTTCTGTACGCAGCAGAGATGAAAACGAGTCACGGGAGGGTCGACAACTTCTAGCTGGGTCAAACGGGTCGGGTCAAGGTGTTCCTGACCCGATTTCGACCCGGTTTTATTGCCGTTTTATTTTTGAAAAGGAAAAAAAAACATTTAAAACAGAAACAAAAAAACAGGATCACTGTTTAATTTTGTGCTCGATACTGGTGCCCACGGACTGAAATATGATTTAAAGAATTTGTCATCCAATATGAAGGAAGAGTGTCCTCATAAGGAAACGTGTCTCTTCCTTCTGAGGGGCAATGATGAAAACAACATCCTCATTTTGGAAACTTTCCACTCATTATAAGCTTGTGAAAATTGTTGTTACCGTGAAACATTCTGAAGCTTGACATGTTACCAAGAAAACAGCAGAACCTCAAATTAAACATACGATAGTTTGCTTAATTCAAAAAATTTGACTGCATAGCCAACAAGAAAGATGACACCGAATTTTCGGGTGCAATAAGCACGTCTTTTGAATTCGTTCTGACGCAAATTAAATTTATCAAATCTGTTCATAGTCAATGGAACCGCTATGGAAAACAATAATATCTGACGGAAACAAGAAGTTTTTCAATCGGGTTGTTAATCCCTCAGATACTGCTGTAAACGGAATCGTGAGCTTACGCCCTCTGGTTGCAGACTTGTGCGTTAAGAAAAAACATGAATTTATATGAGAAACATTACGCACCGGAAACGCTCTCCAACATAGAAAGAATTTTTCAGATCGGACGCTTAGAAACAGCGATATCCACAAAACTAAGATGCGACTTTACGTCCCCTGGTGGAAAAACCATGCATTATTTTAGGAGAAAGTGTTCTCAAAAGATTTTTCCATATGAGCGGTATCGGTCCAAGAAAAAAAAATTAGTCGAGTTCTCAGAAGCCCAGATTTTGCTACAAATACATCAGAAGCAGAAATTAACACGTTATGCCCCGTGGTGGCCAAACCATTCTTTACCAAACATTAGAAATTATGTGAAAAATGTTTTCCACCAGGTCTTGTATACGATACAGGAAGAATTTTTCAAATCGAGTTTTAGAAGCAGAAATAACGCAGAAAACGCAATTTACCTTTGTGCCCCCTAGCGGAAAATCTATGATTTACTTGAAAATTTTGAATTTATAGGGAAGCATTTTGCATCGGAAACACTATCCAACAAAGAAGGAATTTTTCAAATCGGACTCCTAGAAGCCAAGATATTGACAAAAATAAGATATACATCTACGCCCCCATGGAGTAGAAACCATGCATTATTTTATTTTAAAGAAGAAAATGTTTCTAAAAGGTTTGTCGACATGAGTAGTGTCGGTCAACAAAGGACTTTTTTTGCAATCGAGATTTTAGAAGCTCATATTTTGCTGCAAATACATCAGAAGCGGAAATTAAGACTTACGCCCCCTGGTGGCCAAACCATTTTTTTACAAAAATTAGAAACTACGTGCAAAGGATTTCCCATCAGGAGCTGTATCCGGTGCAGAAAGGATTTTTTAAATCGGAGATTTTTTTTTTTTTTTTTTTTTGATTGGAGGTTTAACGACCACCGTGAGCAACTCAATGGACTATAAGCAGTCGCCCGTCCCTAATTTAGAGTCACTGGTTCCAGGGAAGGGAGAGAACTAATGCCGTAAGACAAACACAACATCCATGCCTCACCGGGATTCGAACCCGGACCCCTTACGGACGAATGATCAGAGGGCAGCGCCTTGAGACCACTGCGCCACCGATGCGGCATCGGAGATTTAGAAACAGAGATATACGGGGAAACGCAATTTACCCCTACGCCTGCTAGCGGAAATCTATGAATAACTTGAAAATTTTAAAATTATATGGAAAAACATGTCACACTGAAAACGTTATCCAACAAAGAAGGAATTTTTCAAATCGGACTCCTAGAAGTAGAGATATTGACAAAAAGAAGATATACATCTACTCCCCCTGGCGGATAAACTGTGGAATATTTTAAAAGAAAATATTCCGAAGAGGTTTATCGATGTTATTTGCATCCGTCCAAGAAAGAATTTTTTCGATCGATATTTTAGAAGCTCAGATTTTATGCCAAAGTATTATCTACCAAAAATTTGAAATTATATGCAAAAGATTTTCCATCAGGAGGTGTATCCGCTGAAGAAAAAAATTTCAAATCGGAGTTTTATAAGAAGAGTTATCGGGGAAAATATAATTTATTTTTACGCCCGCTAGCGGGAAATCTATGAGTAATTTGAAAAAAGTTACTATATCTAAAATACTATTCGATATAAATGGAATCGAATGATAAAAGATTTTTTTCAATCGGATGTTTAGAAGCGAAGATGTGGAATAAAACGTATTTTTCAATTCGACATAATCTGCATTTACGCCCTCTAGCGGCGAAATTGCACATCGTAAAAAAAAAAAAGAAATAAAGGATCATCATTCGAATATTTCAGGCTTCCCAATGCAAAAAGAATTTTTAAATTGGACTAATATTTGCAGAGATATCGTGGGTACAAACGGACGGACGGACAAACCGGCAACATTAGCACGATCTTTTTTTTTTTTTTTTTTTGGAGGTTTAACGACCACCGTGAGCAACTCATTGGGCTATAAGCAGTCGCCCGTCCCTAATTTAGGGTCACTGGTTCCAGGGAAGGGAGAAAGCCAGTGCCGTAAGACAAACACAACATCCATGCCACACCGGGATTCGAACCCGGACCCCGTTCTGACGAATGATCAGAGGCCATCGCTTAGACCACTGCGCCACCGGGGCGGCCGGCAACATTAGCACGATCTTTTTTACAAAAGACGTTTCGCAAAAGATGTTTCGCAAATAAAGTACGGCAGTTTCAATACTTCCTTTAAGTGAGTAAATTATATGTTCCTATAATGCATTTGTTTGATTTCCATATAACCTAAGATACACACTGCAGAGAGACTTTTTGAACGCTCTGTATATACACGGTCGAGTCACATTATGAGTAACCGCAGTGTGCAGTACAGACAGCAGCGAGACGGGCTGGGAGTGACTCAGTAAGGTGCTGAAAGGTGTTCGCAGGTATGAGGAGCCATGATGACTGCAGCGCATCTGACAGCTGCTGGAGGATGCGCGGTGGGGGGTCCATAGAAATAACAACACGAACGAGGTGGTCCCACAAATGCTCAATTGGGTTTAAGTCTGGGGAATCAGGGGGCCTTAGAAGTACTTTGAAGTCTTCATCGTGCTCTTCCAACCACTCTTGGACATTTTTAGCTGAGTGACATGTCTTATTGTCGTGCTGGGAGATCCCATCCGCGCAAGGAAAGACAATCAGCATGTATGTGTGTTCGTGGTTTGCAAAGATGGATTCAGAACGAATTCGGTCCATAGTGCCTTCCACAGGTATGAGTAGACCCAGAGAATGACACGAAAGCTTTCCCCAGACCATAACGTTGTCCGTACTAGCTTGTATTCTTCCAGAAATGGTTGAAGAGCGTTTGTTCTCCGATGTTTCTCGTCTTACACGCCAACGTCCATCCATTCTATGAAGCAGAAAACGTGACTCATCGGGGAAGGCAATTCTTTGCCGATCAGCCGAGATCCAATTCCCATATTGCCGTGCAAATGTAAGCCTTTTCTGCCGATGCACCTTCGTTAGTATGGGTGCAGTGACCATCCGTCTGCATCGGAGCCCCATACACAGCACGGTTCGCTGAACTGTCGTTTTAGACACACTTCCGGTAGCCCCCTGGTTCATTCGACCAGTCACTTTAGAGTGTCGATCGGCCTTCAAACACCTACGAAGCCAACGTTCATATCTCACATCAATGGTACGTGGTGCTCCGCAGTTTCCACTTCGCTTATTCGCAATGGTGCCATTTCTCCAATCACTATACACTTTAACCACAGCAGCACGCGAACAGTTCACAAACTGCGCTCTTTCAGAAATACTGCCACCCTTAGCCCGAAAGCCGATAATCATCCCGTTTAGCAAATCTGAAAAATGGCTCCTTTTATCCATGACAGAAACGAGTGATATGTTTTCAGATCAGATCAGATCATATGTAGAGGATTTTAGGAAGGGAGTGTCTGACCCCAGGTCTTAAACAACCCTTAGAAATAGGAAACTAGGAGATTTGGGCTAGATTGCCCGATGGGAAAGGGACAGGGAAGTGAAGTAGAAAGGGGGAGGAAGACGCCCTTATTTATTACCGGGGGACAAGTACCCGGGGTCCGACGGCTTAACGTGCCCATCCGACGCACGGCGGATATTTAGTGGTTCGAGCGTTAATACCTACCTGGGATCGAACCCGAGGTTTTCTCCGTAGCAGGCACGAACGTTGACCACTAGGCCACCCGCGGCCCATATATGTTTTTAGAATGCCTTCAGCGCACATTATATACCCTCCAAGCCAGCTCACGACAAGTGCCTTCTTTCATTGGCTACACGCTGTTGACGTCAAAAGTAGGTAACAATCTTAACAATATAAGCACACCGGACAAAAAATTAGTCACCCCTGTCAGAACTTACCTAATAACGGGCGACGGAGCTTCTTGCCTTGATAACAGCATGAATCTTGCGTGGTAGAGACTCCACAAGGTTGTGGATGTATTGAACACCGATTTGCAACCTCTCGTGCGTCAATTTGTCCCGAAGTTCCTCCAGAGCACGTGGGTGTCTATTCCGGTGATTCACCGTCTGTTCCAAATGATTCCACAGATTTTCAATAGGATTTAAATCTGGGGATTTGGCTGGCTATTCGAGGTGAGACAGTGTTGCTGATTGTTCGCCGTTCCACTCAGACACAGTTTTAGACCTGTGCACACGGCAATTGTCGTCTTGCAAGACAGGAGTGGCAGTGTGGTGCTGCTCCTGGAAATATAGGACTCTTCGTCATTCAGAATGTGGAGGTGCGCATGCTGGTTCAAATTCATCGTCACTGCAACGAGGGGGCCCAATTTGTGGTGGTACGAAAGACATCCCCAGAACATCACAGAACCCGCTCCAGCTTGAACAACAACTTCGATACAATCAGGATTAAATGCTTCATTGGGACTGCGATGCTCTCGTCACCTCCCATCATTGGAGTACAAACGAAAACGAAACTCATCAGACCAAATTACTCTTTTCCAATCCTCCACAGTAAAGTTTTGGTGCTTTTCAGCCCATTGATAATGTGCGACTTTGTGACTTGCTGTTAAAAGAGGCCTCTTCCGTTTTGCTCTGCTCCAGATGTCCTTCGTATGCAGTTCTCGTCGCAATGTCCTTTCGGAAATTAGTTGGAGTGGATTTTTCATTGACTGTCTGGAGCAATTGTTGACTGTATAACGAAGTAAATTTCTCCGTCATTTTTGGTCTACGCCGGGATTCGTACCAGAGGCCGCTTATTCCGGAACAAGTCGCTCTACCAACTGAGCTACGCAGACGATTATTCTGATTCCTATCTGCCTTTATGTCGTGTGCGTCCTGCTGGCAGGTACGTCACATCTCTCCCCCCCCGAAAGAGGGCCGGGGGCATGGCCCACGGGTCAGCCGTGACCATGAATCGTTTCAGGCAGCCATCCACTGTAGAACGTGCACTTGAGAACTCCCAGTCAATCTGCTGTGTGGAATGCAACATCACACATTTTTATTTTTCGAAGCGCTGGAGAAGGAATTCTCTGATTTTTCCTGTCTCGCGGTGTGGAAATAACATCACACCAAAGCGAGATTTTGAACGGCCGGGTCATCCGGATAGTTCGGGCGCCATTATAACGAAGTAAATTTCTCCGTCATTTTTGGTCTACGCCGGGATTCGAACCCGAGGCCGCTTATTCCGGAACAAGTCGCTCTACCAACTGAGCTACGCAGACGATTATTCTGATTCCTATTTGCCTTTATGTCGTGTGCGTCCTGCTGGCAGGTACGTCACAACTGGTTTGAAACTGATTTGCAGTTACTAGGCGTGAAACATGGCGGCGGCCTCTGTTAGTGAGAATCGTTTTTCCGCCACAGTTACGTCGCCGATTTTCAGTTGAGTTTGAACTACCCCACTGTTTGCAGACCCGCTGGACAGTAAGCTGCGACACACCAACGAACTGGGCGACTTTATTCACTTTGTATCAGTGCGCATGGCCAAACACGATAGCTCCTTTTTGGCCACTCGGTAACGTCCGTCTCACGACCCATATTGCAGATTAAATTCAACGCACACACGAGACAGAAAGGATCCTGTAGACCACGTGACAGAAAGGATCCTGTAGACCACGTCAGTGCTACTTATCTCTCAACAATGCTATCACAGCGCCCTCTATGGAACCGGTAACTTCCTACTGTCACTTCTGTTAAGCGTGACTGATTTTTTGTTTGGTGTGAACTTATCTCCTGGGCTGAAGTATAGTTAGTCTTCCTGGTATTTTCAATTTATAGACTCTCGTTAATTTAAGTCTACTCTTCGTGAATTCAGCTACCTTTTGAAATTTTATGGAATAGTAGTTACAGATCGTGTTCCATTCAACGTAAATGAACAAAACACCTTGTTTGAGGAGAGTTTTCTCACTGTACAAAAGTTAGAAAATTATACTCTGGACTGGCAATGTCGCGTATGGACTGCTACTATTAGCTCAAAAATATTTTCGTTTTTTTAGTACATATTTTGAAAAAAAAAGTACTATGTCCCTTGGCCATGGACAACTAGTAGTCCAATTAAATAGTTGTCTATGTAGTAGTCCGATAAAAAAAAATCGTTCTGAAATGAAAGCCCGAACTCTGAGAACTATAATCTATTCATTACGGTCTTTCTCCGATACTTTACCTCGCCTCTAGAGAGCACAAATGAACATGCTATTAAATCAAAATATATTTTACTAGATATAATTGCTTCAAAAAGTTCCCTTTTACCACCAGTGGAGACCGTTTTACATACACTTTTCTGATTGGAACAATACATGGTATCACAGCTAGGGGGCGCAACCACATTTTGTATTTTGCTCGAAATCCCTGCTTCTGAAATTCAGGTTTTAAAGTAATTATTTTTGCGTTAGATAGAGGTCGCAACAATGAATATTTTGCGTTCATTTTACGATAATTTGTCACAAGACGCTTTGCCACTTGAGCATTATTCTGTTTTTAACATGTTTGCAAATTCGCATAAAAAAAAATATCTGCTTCATTCAGACGCCACTCATCACGAAATACTTTCTCCCGGCGAGTTTGCAAAAGTTGGCATCCTGGCAGTGGGTGAAAATGCAGACACACGTAAATAAAATATATTGAGTGCTCTCAGCCGCTAGTGGGCATTGTTGGAGTTGGAAGAGCAGATGTAAAGAGCGACATCCAACAGGCGAATTGAAAGAGGAAATTGTGCAAGTAGATTGTACTCAGAGTTGAGAGCGATATTCAGCGAATGGTGATTGAGTTATGACCACTCCTATGAAAAGCAGCTATTTCCAAGAGGGCGCGATTAGTCGACCGACGGGGCATATATAAGGTGTGAGTGGAGCACTAGGTAGTAAAATTCGGAGCGTGCTGCGTAAACGGAAGGATTTATCGGACGATGAATATTGGACAAAAGCCGAGATTGAACGAGAGGGACCTTCGAACACTAACAAGGATTGTGTCTAAACAACATGGAACTACTGCAGCAAAAGGGGACACCAGAACTCGGTATCCACCTGGAAGACCTTTTTTCCACAAAAACAGTTCGTAGGGAATTTTACAAAGCCAACATCCACGGAAGAGCTGCCATTGCTAAACCTTTAATCACGGAAGAAAACGCTACAATGCAAAAATGCGGTGTCGTGACATAAAATCTGGGCAGTTGACTGGAAACGTGCGATATGGTCCGACGAGTCTTCATTTACATTAGTCCCAAAAGTTATATATGGAGAACCCCCAAAGTAGGGTACAATTCGGAATGTCTGGTTACAACTGTCAACCACGGGGTGGATATGCGATGATTTGAGCGGCCATATCTTCGTTTTCGTCTGGCCCCTACATGGTCGAGTTATGGCCAGCGAGTACTTGGACATTCTAGGTGGTCAGGTGCATCCTATATTCCAAATGTTGTTTCCCAACAATGCTGCCATTTTTCAAGATGACAATGCGCCCATACACATAACCAGAACAGTTCAGTCTTGATTTGAAGAGCACCAAGATGAACTTCAACATCTTCTGTAGCCCAGTTACCTGACTTCAATATCCTTGAACCACTGTGTGCAGGTTTGGAGTGCAGACTAAAAACCAGATTCTCCCCTCCAACAACTCTGAAGCAAATAGCTGATTTTTTGGTCGGCGAATGGTTCAACATTCCACTGGATACTACTATCTGACGTACTTCAGAGGTGAAAACATGTGTCAAGACGACAAATATGCAGCGAGACATTCTGCCAGCGTAGCTCAGTTGGGAGAGGGACTTACTCCGGAGTGAGGAGACGCGTATTCGATATCCGTCGTGGACAAACTTGTGTTTTGACATTGGCCCCCGATTGTGGAAAATAGATCCACTGGCCGTTAGGTTCTTCGAAAAATGTGTGATGTTTGTTCCACACATTGTTTAGAATGAATGAAAAATTCCTACTTCTCTTCAAAGACGTAAAAACAAATTAAGAGGGAGCTGATGTGACGTACTACAGAGGTGAAAACATGTATCAAGACGACAAATCTGCTGCCAGACATTTTGCCCGCGTAGCTCAGTTGTGAGAGCGACTTACTCCGGAGTGAGAGGACACAGTTTCGATGCCGTCGTGGACAAACTTGTGTTTTCACAACTACACTAACGGAAAAAAATTCCCAACACCAAGAAGGGGTTGTGTTAGATAAACGACAGTTGGTAGGCGGTGAGAGTACATCTGTAAGATGACGTCTATGCAAATTTCGCGCTCGGCGAATACGTGTGGCGCTAGTAGCGCCCCTCGGAACATGCAAAGCAGGTTTGCTGTAAATGCGCGCTGTAGCGTTCGTGAGCGTTAGTTATCGTTGCGATTCGACGTAGGGTGTTGATGTAAGTCAAGAATGCCTTTAAGAAGACGAAGAAGCCATTATCAACAGCTCACGGAGTTTGAACGAGGTCGTGTAATAGGGCTACGAGAAGGTGAATTTTCGTTCCGCAATATTGCAGAACGACTTGGCAGGAATGTAGCCACTGTGCATGATTGTTGGCAGCGGTGGTCAAGGGAAGGTGCTGCCTCAAGAAGACCGGGTTCCGGCCGGCCACGTGGCACTACTGAGAGGGAAGACCGCCGTGTACGGCGTATGGCCATGGCGCATCGTACCGCGTCTGCGGCAGCAATTCGAGAGGCAGTTGCCACCACAGGGACACAACGAACTGTTACAAATCGGTTACTTGAAGGACAGCTCCGAGCCAGACGCCCTGTAGCGTGTATTGCACTTACTCCAAACCACTGCCGTTTGCGACGTCAGTGGTGTCAAGCTAGAGCTCCTTAGAGGACGGAGTGGAGATCTGTTGTGTTTTCTGATGAAAGCCGGTTCTGCCTGGGTACCAGTGATGGCCGTGTGTTGGTTAGAAGGAGGCCAGGTGAGCGCCTGCAACCAACCTGTCTGCGGCCGAGACACACTTGACCTACACCTGGAGTTATGGTCTGGGGAGCAATTTCCTATGACAGCAGGAGCATTCCCGTGGTTATCCCACGCACCCTGACGGCACAGTTGTACGTCGGTCTAGTGATTCAACCTGTTGTGCTGCCATTCATGAACAGTATTCCAGGGGGTGTTTTCCAACAGGATAACGCTCGCCCGCATACCACTGTTGTAACCCAACATTCTCTACAGAGTGTCGACATGTTGCCGTGGCCTGCTAGATCACCAGATCTTTCACCAATCGAGCACGTATGGGACATCATTGGACGACAACTCCAGCGTCACCCCCAACCAGCATTAACCGTCCCTGTATTGACCGACCAAGTGCAACAGGCATGGAACTCCATCCCACAAACTGACATCCAGCACCTGTACGACACAATGCATGAACGTTTGCGTGCTTGCATTCAACATTCTGGCGGTTACACCGGTTATTAATGTACCAGCATTTTACATTTAAAATGGCTCTTCTTGCGCTTACATTAAGCTGTGATCTTGAAACCTTAATCGATTAAATATGTTACCTATACAAATGTATTGCCGCCATTTCATTCCTCTACAACTATTTTTTCGTGGTGTTGGGATTTTTTTTTCCGTCAGTATATTCAAAAGCTGTAGGAATCTATTACAAGAAGGTTTGAAGCTGTATTAAAAGCAAATGGTATAACAAAACGTTATATAAAAAAACATAACGCCTATTTCCCAGCTATTCATATTATTTTGTCCAACCCCTGCATATGTTAATTAAGAATTTCAGCTGCGACGACTGCGAAGAGATCCGAGATTTCATAATGAAGCAGATTCAAGCTTAGTTGAAACATACTGACAAGGAAACGGACATGTGGCTGTCGCTGATTGCAAAACCAAGGTATGTTGTTTAGATAGAGGATCATAAGATATGTTTATATCCAAACTTTGAGCTGCTGTGGACAACAAGGGGAGCCACTCGAGTCTTGTTCATGAGCATTATATTATGTAATGTATGTATATATTGAAAGAGCGAGGGAATATGAACTTCCATTGTGCATGGCTTTTATCGATTATGAAAAAGCCTTTGATTCGGTGAAACCATCAGCAGTTGCAATGGCTCTGAAATCCTGCGGTAATGAAGATGCATACATTAATATTATTAGTAACATCTATGAAAATGCAATTGCAAAGATTCGGCTGTTTGAAAATACAACACACATAAAAATTGGAAAAGGAGTGAGACAAGGTGACACCATATCTCCGAAGCTCTTTAATGCTACATTGGAAAATGTCTTTCAATCACTGAACTGGGAAAACAAAGGGATAAAGATTAATGGAGATTATCTAACCCACCTTCGTTTTGCTGATGACATAGTCATTTTTGCAACTACCCCATCGGAGCTACAAAGTATGATGCAGGAACTTGCTGACAAAAGTAAAGAAGTGGGATTAAAAATGAACTTTCAGAAGACAAAAGTGATGTTCAATGCTTTTACAAGGAAATGAAGATTTATCGATTGATGGAGAAAAGCTGGAGATAACAGACACGTACGTTTATCTTGGACAGCAGATATCAAGTGAGGGTCACATTAGTGAAGAAATCAATCGGCGTACAAAACTTGCCTGGAGAGCTTTTGGAAGAAACAGCATAATTTTCAAGAGCAATATGCCATTATGTCTTAAAAGAAAAGTGTTTGATCAATGCATCCTTCCAGTGCTTACATATGGTGCAGAGACGTGGACCTTAGCTAAAAGAGACATACAAAGGCTGCAGACAACTCAAAGTAGCATGGAGAGGTGCATGCTTGGTGTAACCAGGAGAGATAAGAAGAGGAACACGTGGATCCGAAAAATGACAAGAGTGGAAGACATCATGATCAGAGTTAAATCCCTGAAATGGCAATGGGCTGGACATACTGCCAGAAGAACAGACCATCGATGGACAGCCGAAATTTTAGATTGGATTCCAAGGGACAGGAAAAGACCCAGAAGAAGACCACATGGAAGATGGGTGGATGAAATTCGAAAGTATACGGGAGTGACATGGAGGAGACTTGCACAAGACAGACCGTTGTGGAGGAAACTTGGGGAGACCTTCGTCCAGCAGTGGATTGATAATGGTTGACAATGATGATGATGATGATGTATACTATGAATATTATATGAGAATTCTTACAATTATTTTCTATAAAAATAAGTGCAAGAAATAAAAATGCGGTTAAATTTATAACGGGCACTGTGTTGGTAGCATCAGACATCTTTTGGCACAGAGGGCACTTTCTCCGTCTGCAGTCTTTTGTTCACTATCCGTTTTCAGCGCATCGATTTCAAAACCTAATCCGCTTTGCATTTTATAAGTCTGGTTATGTCACTACTCACCCTGAATACTTCCAAACACCTCTCCAGTATTGTTTTGAATCAGGCCTAATCGAGGAATATGGTAGAGAAGATTGCGAGGAAACAGCATTCATGAAATGTGCTCACTGTGAGAACTACTTTTGTTTGAATCATTCCATAATCAAAGATCTTCATATTTTTTGTCGTTCATGAAAGGTAAGTGCAATGTATATCCATTACTGAACACGCTATACTGTATATCCATTCATGAATACTTTGTAATGCATACCTATTGCTTAAAACAACAAAAACTATTCCGATATGAGCCGCAAGAGTAATGGAGAATCCGTGAATATTGTCTCTGCCAGTGTTCTTTGATGTCCTATAACTTCATCATTTATATTCCATAGCACCTAAAAGTTTGTCATCATACATTACCCTTTCAGTACTGTCGAATGATAGAACACGCACTGTGCATCCAGCGAGAACGGTCCGGACTGTTCCCTTGTGAGCTGAACTTTTAGAGTTCTACAGAAAAGTAAACTCGACAAATCACTGTAAACGACTAATATTACGCTTGTCGCTGGCCAGTTCTCTAAGCTTTATGGCATTGTTGGTCTAACTAAAGCCTCGAAAGCCTGACTTTTCGGCTTCACTGCCGTCCTACTGTGACGCAATACGCCTGTTGTTTTCCTCCAGTTATTCTATCCATCTCGCAATCGGCTGTTCTCTTCTGCCTTCAGATATATCCATCTACCCCAACTTTAAAAAGTTTCCTATCAAGTACAAAATTATTTTCATTGGCAAATCATCTAAAGTCACTGTATACAATACGGTATCTAGACATACACACTTTTTCAGCAAAGAGAGTTGTCTGCGAAGTAAATGCCTCTCTACGAAGTTAGAAGCTGCGGATATGTGAGCGGTAGAGAAAGTATCAACGGAAAGAAGTAGGTGGATTCAACGGCAAAACAGAATCACCAATGCAGACAATGGAATTCAGCTGAGAACTTCTGTTGGAGAAAATATCAGTAAGATTCTGTTGATGTAGTTATTGACACCTGTGCCCGGGTCAAGCATGGAAAATTAAAGTTTTCCTAAACAAATGACTTCTGTTGGAGGAAATATCAGTAAGATTCTGTTGATGTAGTTATTGACACCTGTGCCCGGGTCAGGCATGGAAAATTAAAGTTTTCCTAAACAAATGTATAATTTCTATGGTACGTATAATTTCTGTGGAATGTCCTTATGATGAAATACTTATTTTTATCATACTCACGTTCCAAACTCTATACACTTCGTCTGCTTTGACACATTCGATCAACACACCATCATTAACTTTCTTCACGTTTTTAACTCCTATTTCCAGGACGCCTGGGTCAAGTTCTACCTGAACTGTGCTTTTAAGCTCTTCCGAAATCTGGCTTTTGTCCCTCGAAATTATTATGCAAGTCTGCCCTTCAGATAGCTTATTTCTAGTAATTGTTTTGTGTAGCATATGGTTCAGAGAGAACAGACCGTATCATACCCTTTACAATATTGGTCACTCTATAAGTTGGACTATCCAGAATTTCATCTAATTCAGGCACTCTAAGAAGACCTGTTTAGAGCGCCATTAATTGTCTCTGTTCCTGTATTGAATGAGGATTCTCCGTCGTCTCTTATCTTTGACAGTCTTTTTTCTTTTATTTTTCATAGTTCTTTTCTGCCTCTGGGCTCAAATTTGGTATCCATTTTAACGGATGTGCTCCCTTTTAAATAACCAGCACTCCTCAGAGCTTCTGTCTTTCTTCCTTTCTCAGGGAGAAGAACTGACCTAGCGAAATCGCTCTTATTTGGCTCCGGTGTCGGACCTTCCACAAGGAAGGAGCAAACCTTCCGCAACATGGTCACCGGAACGCGCAATACGAGATTGTTTTGAATGAAGAGCACAATCAAAGCCCTGAAAAAAAGCTGTTATCTTTAGAGCTCCTGTTGCTTTCCCTCCTTATATGCGAAGTATCTCCGGTCAGCTGTCGGGGTACCTGTGGAAGTTGAGCGATGGACGACTACCTGGTTATTGGTTCTTGTTAGCTTAGCTCACAATAAAAAATGTCAAAAAATCTCGCTGTCCTCCGGGGAGACAATATACAGTACATCGAATCCTTCTGAAAATGTAGATGCGTACGCGTAGAAAGCTCCAAGTGACCACGCTAACCTCGTTTTACCGAATCGTCTACAATGGACATGCGAGCATCAAAGCTTGACCTTAATTGGAAGAAGGTCATCTGGTTTGATGAATCTCTTTTCCTGTTGCACCTTGTGGACGGCCGGATACGTGTGCGTCGTTTATCTGGAAAAGTGTTGGTCACCGTCATGCGCAATGGAGTACAAACAAGCCGGTGGAGGAAGTGTAATGCTTTGGGCAATGTTCTGCAAGGAAACTCCGAGTCCAGTCATTCATGTGCAGGAAGCTATGAATTTTACCACCTACCTAAACAACATTGCAGACCAGGAATACCTTTCATGGCATTGATGTTCTCTACTAGTAATGCTTTCTTTCAGCAGATAATTTGACATGTTATACTGGCTGGATTGCGTCGGAACAGCAATGCGGCGCGGCGTCTAAACTACATAACTCACAAGAGTTAAGGGATATGCTGATAACGTTTTGGTACCTATTATTACATGACACCTTTAGATATCTTGTTGTGTTCATGCCTCTCCAACTAAAAGATGTTTTAGCAAAATGTAGAGGACCAACATCTTATTACACACGTGTTCATAATATTTGGACTCAAAATACGTATATAGTGTACATAGAGACTTCATTTTAACCTTTGCGATATGGTTTCTTGTTCAGTTTGTATTTCGCATCAAGAATCCTTATGTTTTGTTGATTGACAACTTAAACCCCACCCCTCTGGAACTGAATTTGTAAACTTGCACTGCTTCTGACTTAATGATACAAGTTTTAACCCTCAAGAATTATATTTGTTACCATAGAAGGACATAATAACTCATATTAAGGAACATGACTTCACAGTGCCCTATAAGTTACAGTTGGATTTGACACAAGACTGGAAATGATAGGCCTATAAACGAACTTACATTGGATTATTGCTAGACCAGATACACCACGAGATATGGGTATATGGTGTACATAGACTTTATGTTTAACGTATTATCAGGGCCGATGCTGGGGTGTTTGGCGTCCTAGGCAGTCCATCCAGCCTTGCGCCTCCAAAAATTCATTATTCTTTGTGTGGCCAAAGATATTGCATTTATTCGGTAATTAATTCAAGATGCAAAAATACAATGTAAGCCAAAAAGGAAGAAACTAGAGGGAAACTACATGTAAGTGAAAATGTACAGGAACGCTTTCCAACCTCATTCCGCCTCTTCCCATTTTACTTTCTTATATTTATAGTATAAGAAAGTATAGTGATCGGTCGAAATCAAACTTCCTGATTTACGCATTTTGACATTCAAAAAACAAGATTGGGGAGTTGGGGGTGACGCCCATTGTGAGCAACTCAGTGGGCTATAAGCAGTCGCCCGTCCCTAATTTAGGGTCACTGGTTCCAGGGAATGAAGCGAACCAGTACCGTAAGACAAACACAACATAAATACCTCGCGGGATTCGAACCCGGACCCACCTCGGACGAAAAATCATTAGCCAGCACTTAGACCACCGGGGCTGCAAACAAGGTTTTACCATTTGGGACTGTCATGGGAGAATGGATTTAGAGACTTCCTTCAAACAAACATGGGACGTTAATTTAAATAACTGCACAGTTTTCCTGTTGCATTTTTTTACTTGAAAAGAATTATAGGACATTCGCATTTTAAATTAAAATAAATTATGTTGTATAGGCATTACCGGAACGCGTGCCGGCTAGAAAAAAAAAGTACCGGAACGCCGTTCGGACCTATATCCATTTACTTACTGGTCCAATAAAAATGAAAATTAAATTAAAATTTCATTTTGCGTGCTCTATATTTCGCAAAATTACCATCAAATCTATGTCACGGGTAATTTTTTGTACGATTGATAACGCATATAACCCAACAAGGTTTTTTCCTGCATCCCCCTATACAGTAAAAAAAAATAATAAATAAAATAGAATTCAATTCTAGCGGAATGGATATAGTATAACTATACTAGTGATCCGAATTTCTTAGCGTAGAATACT
Source organism: Macrothele yani (assembly GCA_039090855.1). NCBI lineage: Eukaryota > Metazoa > Arthropoda > Arachnida > Araneae > Macrothelidae > Macrothele > Macrothele yani. The sequence goes on along the minus strand of CM076989.1, from coordinate 31,450,903 downwards.
TACTGTTTGTAGTCGCAGTTTGCTGTGTACCTTTCTGTGAGAAAGCCATCTGGTTGATGTGCGAAAGCTTGGAAACTTTTATTTTCTATTCTACAACAAGAAATTCGGATCACTAGTATAGTTATACAATTTGCAGTACAGTTGGTGTACAGTTCCTGTTTATTAATTATATTTTGACTGTTTGGTGTATATGCGTTTCTACTTCAAAGTCAAAATTTAGCGTGAGCCGTTAATTTTTAAAGTCGTTGCCGAACTTTATAATTACCCTGCACTTCTCTTTTTTAATTTTAGTTTGAAGCACTCTAGAAAATGCCCTTTCATTTAAATCATGTTGCAAGATAGCGAATTATTTATATTTCTTCCCATTTTTTCTCTCTCTTCGTTGTGCTTATTCTCTTATTCTTCCGACGCACTCAGCACATCTTTCAGTTTTTTGTTTTTGTGTTCATCCAAGCAAACAAATGCAGATATTAGAAGTCTTTTTATCATTAAACTCACGACTATTCAATTCCATTCATATTTATCTGACTCTCTAAAGTAATACGCCTTTCGAATGCTTTTGTTCGACAAGTGTTTCGACTGAATGAATATTAATGATGTGTTTCACCATAACCTGTTGTTCCTTTAAAGGAAAGTAAATGCAGTATCGTTCATTTCATGGAACAGGTGGCTATCAAAATACAAATTACTTTTATTCACAGACGTTGTATTATGAGGGAAGTCATCATTTCGCTTGATAAATCACAACGCGAAAGAAATTGATTACACATGACGTTTCGTGACGGCACAACTCGCTAAGCAAACCTTTGCTTTCTTTTAAATACAAAATTTGAAGTTCTTTGACAGATAAATTTTGAGATAACAGATGGAGGATGAACATTTCGGCGCCGAAACTGGAACGTCGTTCCAAGAAAGTGGCCACGCAGGGTTCGAAATGCAGGTTTCTGTTTATGCCTGTGAGAGAAGCACTTAAAAACAACAAAATCCTCACGCATTAGGAGTAATATCTTCAAAAGTTTTGTAAGAAGAAACAGCACAATGTTCTTTTAGTGAAACAGCTGAAATTCGTTAGATGAATGAACTGCGTCGTAACCACATTGGGGTTTAGTGGAGTCAGAAGCCCCTCCTGTTTTCACACCTGGTCTGCGACTCGACGTTTTTAATTAAAAAAAAGTTTTGATATAAAAAAAAATGAATTTTAAATTTCAAAAAAAGTTTCGGAAGAAAATGCGAAATTCAACACAAACTTTCACCAATTTAAACTAATGTGAAAAATAAGCTACTGTTTGTGAAAATTTCAGCTCCATGAAGGAATGATGGTGATCACGTGAAACTTACAGGATATGCATAGCAGGGTATGACATGCAAATAATTAGAAGTGCAGAGTCATTGCGCATGTCTGGACCCGGCAGCGTCTTCTGAACGGTCGAGTGAGGGCTGTTTATGATACGCACCAGTAGAGCATCGCGGACAGCGAGTTGTAAAAGGGTCTCCAGGATTCAATAATGCCTCGGCGACGAGGAAGGGCGCAATATCACCGTGCGACAGAGTTTGAACGGGGAGGAATGATTGGTCTGCGTGAAGGTGCATTTTCGTACCGCGATAATGCGGCTCGGAGGGGGACATAACTCCACGACAGTGATGCGTTTGCGGCGGCAGTGGACCGAGGAGAACCAGGTGCATCGACAATCCGGCAGTGGACCCAGAAATGTGACAACACCACGGGATGACCGACACTTCATCCGCATGGCAGTGACGAACCGTTCCGCATTTTCGCAAGTGTTAGCATAACAGTGGAGCACTGCTGCAGGTGTGGCATTGTCTGCCTCCACAGTTTGTCGTCTGCTGCACAGAGGACTGGTTGCACGCATACCTTTGCGGCAGATTCTTTGGACCTTGAACCATGGACGCCTCAGGCTGGAATGGGGTTTTCAATACAGACAATGGCGTGCTGGCAACATGTCGTGTTTTCGGACGAGTCCCGATTTAACTTGGACTACCATGCTGGCCGGATAAGCATTAGACGGTACTGTGGTGAGCGCCTTCTCCCAGCATGCATTGTCGATCCTTATACGGGCCGAACACCAAGTGTGATGGTGTAGGGTGCCATCGGGTACCATTCGCGATCTCAGTTGCTCGTACTTGAGGGCAATCTCAACATCGACCGCTACATCAGAGAGGTTGTACAGGCAAGAGTCATACCCTTCCTTTAGAACACTCCAGGCGCTATATTCCAGCAGGACGATTCCTGACCATATGTTGACAGAAATGTTCAAGTCCTCTTCGCAGCACAGCTGATACCTCTTCTTTCATGGCTTGCACATTCGCCAGATATGTCGCCAACTGATCATGCCTAGGAAATGGTCACTCGGCAACTGGCCCATCAAAGTCCTCTAGCGGTCAGTACCAATGATCTATGGACTCGCATGCATGCCACCTGGCAAGCCATCCAACCCTAGGACACCATCAAACGCCTTTTCGATTCAATGCCACGTCGTCTGAGAGCTCTTATTGCAGCTCGCGGAGGCTTCACAAGATACTGATTTTTGCAGGTAAAAATTGTTGTATTGTTCTGGAAATTAAATTACTTATGTACAGTCGTATCAGTAACGTGTGGTATGAATTTCATTTGAATCGCATGGTTCCTTCTTGGTTTTGCAATTTTAACAAACAATAGTGTATAAAAAAGGATTTATTTTGATGTTTTTTAATTGGTGGATTACCGGGAGACTCACCACGAGGCAGAAGTATGCATTCCACGTCGAACTTGAAGCCAAATCCATCGTTGTAATAATATGAAGGACTCCCTAGAAGAATATTACCGTATCTCAAATTTCATACCTTTTCTTGATTCTGTCTCAAACCAAATTCACGGCCGACTACTCAAGCGCAAAAACGATTTTGTAAAGTTTTATGTGTCTTTCGCTAAATAACACAGGTTTTACTATAAAGCAGGAAAGCGGTGTCAAAAAGCTTATAAAAAAATTCGAACGTATTTTTAATGGTAGTATAGAGGAAGCTATCGAAAAACTAAAACTGTCGTGGCTGCATATCGTCAATATTGAAAATATTCCGAGAAATGGTCACGATGCATTTCTCACATGCGATGAAAATTTATTTCAGACAGTAAGAAAACTTCTATAAATTCTTGCAACGTTACCAGTAACTACTCCAGTAAGGGAACGATCGTTCTAAACGCTACGACGACTCGAAACGTTTTTGTTTTTTTGTTTTTTTTATTGAAGGTTTAACGACAACCGTGACTTAATGCGCTATCAGCAGTCTCCCGTCCCTAATTTGAGGCCACTGGTTTCAGGTAGCGAAAAGAGCCGGGGAGTAAGTCAAACACAACATCCATGCCTCCCTGGGATTCGAATCCGGACACATCTCGGACGAATGGTCAGAAACCATCGCTTAGAGCACTGCGCCACTGGGATGGCCAAACCTATCTTCGAAACACAAACAGTGAAAATAAATTAAATGGATTAGCACTATCAAATATACACAGGAATATCACGATTCTAACTGATGCAGTAATTGGTAAACTATCTACACTGCTGGCTACCCAAAATGCAACACCAAGAAGGACATGAGATAGCAAAGCCAGATTTACTAGACACATAACAACAGATACAGAGATGAAACGATTGAGCTTACAGGCCCGTGCGACTTGCGGAACACGCAGACATTAATAGTTCGTGTGGCCCTCATGGCTGGCAATAACTGCCGCTACACACCGCGGTATCGAACGAAAGAGGCTTTGGATCTGGGCTTGGAGTATGTCGGTCAAGGCTGCTTCCACACGTTGCTACAGTTCATCAGGCGTAGCAGCGGGTGGTGCTTGCCGGGCCACTCCGTTGCCGATCAGCGACCAGACATGTTCAATGGGCGACATATCGGGAGAACAGGCAAGCCACGGCAGCAATGACACCTGGTGGGCCGTGAAGAATTGTTGCACGATGCGTGCCACGTGCGGGCGCGCATTGTCCTATTAAAACGTGGCTGCTGGCAGGTCCTGCAGGTAAGGGAGGACTACAGGCTACAAAACGTCGGAGATGGTGCGGTGGTTGTTGAATGTACCGGCGATGCGTACCAGAGGGGTGCGGGTGTCTTATCCAATTGCGCACGAAACCATAACGACAGGCGACGGACCGGTATGGCGATGCATAATGGAGGCGTCATACAGTCTCTCGCCGCGGTGCCTCCACACGCACATCCGGCCATCGCGGTGTTGCAGGCAGAAGCGGGATTCGTCGGAGAAGACAATGTGGTGCCGTTCCGTGGTCCAGGTGCGGCGTTCAACGGCCCACTGCCGCCGCACTCGCCGGTGGTGTAACGCCAATGGTAATCGGAGCAATGGGTGCCGTGCGACAAGTCCCCGTTCCTGTAGACGACGTCGAACGGTACGTGCTGACACAGGTTGTTGCGCAACACACCTTAATTCCTGCGCTAACGTTCGGTGGTGTGCCGCAGCTGCGGCAATCGCTCACGTCGGTCCGTCCGTCCCTCCTGCACCCACCGAATCCATACTCGTCTCACTGTGGCTGGATGTCGTCCCACACAGGCGCCGATGTCTCGGTACGATAAACCTCTGTCGCGATAAGCCACTATTCGTCCTCTGTCGAACTCCGAAACGTGCTGGAATGACTGCCGTATTCTGCGACGTGGCATCAGGAAGCTTCCCACGCACAGGTCCGGCAGCACAACACACTTCCACTACTTACACCCCGCCTTCTGTGCGCCCTTCTTATAGTGCTTCTCGGTGGCGTGCCGGGCGCACATGATTTGCACATACCCTGCAATGCTAATCGTTTGCATGTCCTCTCGCGGGCGACGCATGCTGCGAATTTCAGGCCAATCGGATGCTTCCTTCTTTGTGTTGCATTTTGGGTGGCCAGCAGTGTATTTAAAACAGCAAGTCGAATTGAGTTACATTTGAGGTAAGTCAGGAAATAAACATGTCATACTATAATGGAGGCATTGTGTATTTTTAACATTTAAAATTGAGTATACCGTGCGTTGTTGGGGTATGACTCGACTAAAAATTTGAACTGAATAATTGAAATTCGTTATTCGATTAATCGGTTTATTAATCGTCCGTTTAAAAAATCGTCTGCAGCACTATTTCTGGGAATACTTTTTTTTTTTCACTAAACCCTCCCCATGACATCATCCTGTATACGCCACTGATTATGACGCATAGAACTCGCAGCAGAAATCTACGCCGGAAAAACACTAAGTATATAAATATAGGTTTGCACAAACCTGGACGTGCCCCGTAAAAAAAAAAAAAAAAAAAAACATCGGTGAAATTCAGGGCCCGAGCCCTGAATTTTACCCTTTTTTTCCTGGCCTGCTCTGGAAAGCTCAGCATTTTGCTAATGGATTAAAGAAAAACTTTTCGTTTCGCAAAACGAAGATCGATTTGTTAAATAATCAGATGACGAAGATCATTGAGTTATGCAAAGGACCTCATCCACCACCGGATGCGTTGTTTGTTTACAGCTGAAATCCTTAATCCGGACTGTAAAATGTGTGTCTGAAACGGGACTGTTTGTTGTTTTAACTCTATAACCGGTTGGAACGAATTTGCACGAGGTTAGAAGAATGGGATGAAACCATCTCGATCGAATTTAATCGCTGTCTAAGAAGTGTGCCTAACTCGGCTACACCGAGAGTACCAACCAATCAGGAAGCGTTGCTTTCCTTTTAGCTTTGTTATTCAAAGTGGAAATTTTACGGGATTATTGGCACTAATATTTTCTAACTGATATCTGGCTAAAAGGGATATAACAATGGCGACAAACTGAAGAAAGGAGAGAGAAGATTTTGAGATGACATTCCAGTGGCATGATTTCCGTGTCAGGGGTACTAACTTTTTCCCGTTATGCCTTGGTTCATGAAGCAGAGAAAGAAGGACTAGGAAGAAGCGTTCTTTACATTTCACAGGTTGGTACTGCTCAGATGAGATGGAAAAACTAACTGTTGTACCGTAACTTTCGTAAAACCTATTTATTTCTCTTTAGGTATCGCATAAATTTGGAGCTCCGTTTGGTTCAGATAGATCCGTTAAAGGTTGAAATCAAATTTGGCTTTCACTTCGTTGGCTTTAGAAAGCTGACTTTTTTTTCATCTTCCGAAGAATGTTTACATAAACAAACTTTCAGTTCCACACAACCGAAACCAAAACGAACTTCTGGCGCGATTCGTTGTTTCAACGAAAATGAGGAAGTTCGAAGTATGTGTTCACACATTTGGGAATGACGGCTACCTTGTTTATACTTAAGCGTAAAAGAGGATATGCGTTTACATTTGTAACAGAAGTACGTAGTGAAGTCTAAACTTCATCTGTGGGAGGAATTCCTATAAAAATGGCACGTCTCTGTGCGTTGCATTTCCCTTACTACTGAGGAAGTTCGGTTCAGTAGAACTGCTTGGTTTCTTTAGGGCAGGAGGTAATCAATTTTTTCGGGCCACATGAAGAAGAAAGGTAACATGTGTGTATTTATTAAGAAGAGAGATTCCCGCGAGTGGAACATGGGGGAAATCGTACCACTAATGGAACTGAGGAAGATTACAGTTACAAGAGACGACATCGAACAAATGATATCATTGACAGATGGCACAAAAAATTGACCACTGTTTTGAATAAAAGTCACCCGAATACCTTAGAGCAGATCAAGCGCTTTAAAAAGTAGGGCGAAAACAGCGACTTTGTATACCGAAGCACTTTCTTGAATTTAGAAACTAAGAAGAGGAAAGAAGCAACTGTCAAGTTGAACTAAAGAGTTTTTTTTTTTTTGATTGGAGGTTTAACGACCGCCGTGAGCAACTCAATGGGCTATAAGCAGTCGTCCGTCCCTAATTTAGGGTCACTGGTTCCAGGGAAGGGAGAGAGCCAGTGCCGTAAGACAAACACAACATCCATGCCTCACCGGGATTCGAACTCGGACCCCTGAATGATCAGAGGCCAGCGCCTTAGACCACTGCGCCACCGGGGCGGCGAACAAAAGAGTTAACAGATGTCTTAATGAACTGGAAGCCACTGGCGATATTAGAAAGTGTTTACACACGTTTTCTTGCATTCATGAATTGGAGTAACAGGATTGAATTCCATACATGTGATACTGTTCCATACATAAAATACTGCACATAAATATTGTTTAGAACAAAATATAAAATATGAATTATATAAATTTGATGCTTCAAAAGCTACTCACGAGTGTGTTATTAAAATTCGCAGATCTACCTCAGGGTATTTGCACTGAGATAGATCTGTGAAATGCTACTTTTCCACGTAACTTAGGTAGCCGCTGCCACCGACTGTTCTACTGAGTTCCACTAGTGCAGTAGTTCCGAACCTTTTCGCATTCACGGACAAGCAGAACGCTGGGAAAACTTTTGCTGACCGGCAATGCCGAAACAAAACCTTTAAGCCATTCTCGAACATTTAATGTTATATGAGGAATCGCACTGGTTTTGCATAGTGTAGTTAAGTGGAAATCACCCTGGCTGTACCGTAGTTTGCTGTTCAATGAGAAATCACTCTACTTTCAAATGCGGAATCGCCCTGGTTGTAGTTCGCTGTTAAATGTGAAATCTGGTTGAATTCAGCTGCTGAACGAGGACCTGTGCTGGTAGTAGTCTGCTGTTGAATCAGAAATCGTCCTGGTTGTTGTATGTTCTTAAACGTGGAATTCCACTGGTTTTATTGTAGTCTGATATTAAATGAAAAATCGCACTTATCGTATTATAGTCTGCTATTAAATGAGAAATGTCTTAGGTTGTGGTCTGCTGTTAAATGAGGAATTCCGTTAGTTGTAGTTTATTATTAAACGTGAAATAGCCTTGGTTATAATCTGCTGTAAAATGGAATCGTCCTGGTTATAGTCTGCTGTTAAATGGAATCGTCCTGGCATAGTCTGCTGTTAAATGGAATCGTCCTGGTTATAGTCTGCTGTTAAATGGAATCGTCCTGGTTATAGTCAGCTGTTAAATGGAATCGTCCTGGTTATAGTATGCTGTAAAATGGAATCGTCCTGGTTATAGTTTGCTGTTAAATGGAATCGTCCTGGTTATAGTCTGCTGTAAAATGGAATCGTCCTGGTTATAGTATGCTGTAAAATGGAATCGTCCTGGTCATAATCTGCTGTTAAATGGGATCGTCCTGGTTGTAGTCTGCTGTTAAATGGAATCGTCCTGGTTATAGTCAGCTGTTAAATGGAATCGTCCTGGTTATAGTATGCTGTAAAATGGAATCGTCCTGGTTATAGTTTGCTGTTAAATGGAATCGTCCTGGTTATAGTCTGCTGTAAAATGGAATCGTCCTGGTTATAGTATGCTGTAAAATGGAATCGTCCTGGTCATAATCTGCTGTTAAATGGGATCGTCCTGGTTGTAGTCCGCTGTTAAATGGAATCGTCCTGGTTATAGTCTGCTGTTAAATTGAATCGTCCTGGTTATAGTATGCTGTAAAATGGAATCGCCCTGGTTATAGTATGCTGTAAAATGGAATCGCCCTGGTTATAGTATGCTGTAAAATGGAATCGCCCTGGTTATAGTCTGCTGTAAAATGGAATAGTCCTGGTTATAGTCTGCTGTTAAATGGAATCGTCCTGGCATAGTCTGCTGTTAAATGGAATCGTCCTGGTTATAGTCTGCTGTTAAATGGAATCGTCCTGGTTGTAGTCTTCTGTAAAATGGAATCGTCCTGGTTATAGTCTGCTGTTAAACGGAATCGTCCTGGTTGTAGTCTGCGGTCAAGTATGGAACCATCTTGATTTCAATCTGATGTTAAATGAGGAAAGCTGTTGTCGCAGACAGCACTTCCCAAGAGGCGTTTAGTTTGACCGTCAACTCTGTTCTTTCCATTATGAGAACAATGGTTAGATTCCTGTCTCTCTCCGGATGATCCTCGCCACATCACTACGGTGGCCTTGAACAGCCAACAATGCTTGCGTTGCTGAGATTTTGACCGCCATCCTCGGGGCGGGTCAAAATCTCAGCCATTACCCATTCAAACTTCGATAACTGTAAAAAAACTCATTCATTAAGCATTCATGCTTTGTTAACTTATACCCATTTTTATACTGCGCAGGCTATGCAATAGCGAACTAACACGCCCTGCCAATCCCATGTATACGTATATACAGTATCATCATCATCATCATCATCATCATCATCATTGTCAACCATTATCAATCCACTGCTGAACGAAGGTCTCTCCAAGCCTCTTCCACAACGGTCTGTCTTGTGCCAGTCGCCTCCATGTTACTCCCGCATACTTTCGAATTTCATCCACCCATCTCCTATGTGGTCTTCTTCTGGGCCTATTCCTGTCCCTTGGAATCCAATCTAAAATTTTGACTGTCCATCGATGGTCTGTCCTTCTGGCAGTATGTCCAGCCCATTGCCATTTTAGGGATTTTACTCTGATCATAATGTCTTCCACTCTTGTCATTTTTCGGATCCACGAGATCTTCTTCTGATCTCTCCTGGTTACACCAAGCATGCACCTCTCCATGCTACTTTGAGCTGTCTGCAGCCTTTGTATGGCTCCTTCAGTTAAGGTCCACGTCTCTGCACCATACGTAAGCACTGGAAGGATGCATTGATCAAATACTTTTCTTTTAAGACATAATGGCTCTCCAGGCAAGTTTTATACGCTGATTAATTTCTTCATCAATGTGATAATCACTTGATACCTGCTGTCCAAGATAAACGTACGTATCTGTTATCTCCAGCTTTTCTCCATCAATCGACAAATCTTCATTTCTTGTAAAAACATTGTACATCACTGACGTTTCTTCGCTGTCCGAAGCTGAGAGCGTTGGCCTGTATGTCGCAAATCACTTCAACAAGTGACAGCTCTACATTGCACACGTGTGCATTTTTTAAAAGAATTGTCTAACTCGCTCCACCATCGCCTGTTCAGAAGAAAGCATGCAGTCTACAGATTGCTCTTCCCTCCTAAAGAAGTAACATACAGTATTTACAGCCATTCCTTGTCAGTCATACAAAATCGGCAACATTCCTCGTTTAAGTATTTGTTCTGTTCAAAATAACATGCTTTTGTGCTACATGTCTTGTGCTTATTAAATCATTAAAGGATTACGTTGGATACTTCTCCTGTGCAATCAAGGTTCGTTAAGTTTTGTTTCTTTTTCCTTTTGCATGCTGAAGAACAACATAAAAATTACATCTTTCTTCCATTGAGAAATATACAGGCGTTGGACAGAATAATGTGAACCCCTAGGAAAAGAAGGTTTTACGTAACTAATAGAGTGTGGGACCACCTTTGGCCTTCAAAACTGCCTGAATCCTCCTTGAAATTGACGCATACAAATCCTGGATGGTGGTTAGTAGCATGTTACACCATTCTTCACGCAGACACTGCTCCAGGTCCTTGAGAGATGTAGGAGGAGAATAACGGGATCTTACTCTGTCTTCCAACACAGACCACAGTGGCTCGATAATGCTTAAGTCTGGTGAATGAGGAGGCCAAGCAAAATGTGAAAGTTCGTCCTCATGTTCCTCAAATCATGATTGGACATTTCGAGTTTTGTGAATTGGGGAGTTACCACCTTGAATGATTGCATCCCCTGTAGGAAACAATGCCTGAGCCATTGGATGGACTTGGCCTGCCAAAATGGTTTCATACGCCCTGGCAATAGAGATCTGTCGTTTCAAGGTGATCAGTGGATCTACTGAAAACCACGACATGGCCACCCAGAGCATGACAGAGCCACCACCATGCTGCATTATTGGGAGCAGACAGTCTGGGTTGTATGCTTCTGAAGGTATTATCCACATGTAAATACGTCCTGCGGTGGGGAATAGTGTGAATGTGGATTCCTCCGACCCCATTAAACGCTTCCATGAATCAGCAGTCCACGTTGTATGCTCTTGGTACCACTGCCGTTGCCGTTGTTCGTTCACCCGGGTCACCAGAGGTTTTTTAATAGCAACTCTTCCACGAATATCTTGTTTATGCAGTTCCCTGCGCATTGTTTTCATATACTAGGATATGGAGATTCAGATTGGGCTCCGCACTAATTTTCGGCGCCGTGGTCTTCTTATTACGGGTAACAATCCTATTTAATGCCCTCGTTTCTCTGTCAGTCAGGATAGTTTCCCGGCCGCTGTTGTGTTTCGCTGATGAGGTTTTGCCACGAAAACGGTACGCTCTCACGACGTTAGACACATTAGATCTCGGTACCCCCGCTACCCGGGCGATTGGTGTCATGGGGTACCAACTAGCCGGCCACCAACAATTAGCTCTCTTTCGAAGTCCGTTAGGTCGCTCATTTCGTCATCACTCGGAAAGAAATTTTGTAACAAGACACTATGACGTGCCTGCGCCGCAGGACGCATATGAGATAAAGGCAGATAGCAATCAGAGCACATGTCCACGTAGCTCTGTTGGGAGAGCGACTTACTCCGAAGTGAGGGGACCCGGATTCAGTATCCGGAGTGGACAAACTTGTGTTTTCACAACACTTTAAAATCACTTAAGCAGGACCTTCAGTTTCTAAGCATAGCTATTACAACCAAAAAGTGTATATACCTTTGCTTATTGCGACCTTATGCATCTGCATTAAAAGTCACGTTTCGAAGCGTGGTGTTCCCATTATTCTGTCTAACCCCTGTATATGTGCACAATGAGAGCTGTGACGTATATTATAAATTAACTTTCCTGTTTAGTTTCTTTCCCTATGTAAATCTTGAGTTTGTTCTCTGTTATACTTCACACTTAACGTGATATCTTTTCTCTCAAACGAATTCTGTTGGCAACATAATTTAAGTTGAATGAACATGACGTATGCCTGTTATGATAGGAACCAGAGATATAAACTACGATACAACTGTTGCTTGTGGAGTGTTGTGGAGCGATTAATGTAGAGCGTTGTGGAACGTAGCGTTGTGGGTGTGTGGTGTGTTTAATGTGGAGTGTTGATACCGATATGTTATGTTACGATGTGTTGGAGAAAACATCTTGAATAAAACATCATTTCCGTAAGTTTGACTTCTGTTTTTAAATGTTTCGTCTGGCAGTTAAGATTTAATTTAGGAAGTCTTTCATCGTATGGTGATGTTTTAAAATAACGTAGCAGTACGAAAAGACGTTTACGTTATAGAGCATAAAGTAAGTAATAAATAAGGAGTAACGATATGACGAAATGAAACGTAGGTGACTTTCATGTTTAGTTCTCTTAGAAAAGGAGCATCTACTATTTTCAATGCGATTTTTCATCGACGAGTTATCCATGAACGGTGGTTGCACCTTAAAAGCAATAAATATAGAGATGGTTTTGAATATTTCCTGATAAACACAGAAGGACGTAGTCTTTGTATTTGAATGCACTTGGAGATAGAAAATGCTCAGTCAAAACCCTAGTCAGATATTTTGTCTAGTTTACGGAATGAAAGATTGTTGGGCAGCGGTAATTTTTTTTTTATTGGAGGTTTAACGACCACCGTGAGCAACTCAATGGGCTATAAGCAGTCGCCCGTCCCTAATTTAGGGTCACTGGTTCCAGGGAAGGGAGAGAGCCAGTGCGGTAAGACAAACACAACATCCATGGTTTACCGGGATTCGAACCCGTACCTCTTTCGGACGAATAATCAGAGTCCATCGCCTTAGACCACTGCGCCACCGGGGCGGCGCAGCGGTAATGATCGTCATTAAAATAGAATGTGATTTAGATGTTATTAGTAAATGGTAGTTCTACTTAGTGATTATGTGCATTTATTGAAACAGCGCGATTGAACGCCGCAAATAAGAGGAAACAACAACGTATGCTATTTGATTTGCGCAGTTCAATAGCATAGTGTTACACGTCGTTTAATGAATGGGGAAACGGCAAGATTTTGACGCATTTATTGTTGTTCAGTATTACGCCTGTTTGGAGAATACATAGACACATGGTGTCGTTTTAAAATTTGGCACTCTGCTCGTTTTTGTTATTCCATCTATGATCACAAGCAGACTCAAAGAGTCTAATGAACCCTAATGAACCACGGACCCTAATGCAAGGTCTTTCTACAGACTAGAACACTAAAACGTCCAGTAGGATATCACAGTACTAAACTCTGCAAAAAAAAGTTACAAATCGTACATGTCCATCCTAGCCGCCCCGGTGACGCAGTGGTCTAAGCGTTGGCTTCTGATCGGGCGGTCACGTTTACTTGTGCTCCTGCACTTTGAGTGATATTAGTTGTTTTTGGGAGTTTTCCTGTTAGGTTTTTTATGTTATTTAGTTTTGTGAATGTTGTATGCTTAAGTTGAACCTACAAATTCGTTGGGACAGCCTTTATTATTTTTATTTTTTTGGTGTATTTTCCACCGACGTGGGTGACTAGGTCAGTTACTCACTTCAGTGTTACAAGGTTACTCAAGGAGAGTACCTATGCCTTCAAGCATACTGTTGAAGGTGGGTTCTTTTGTTTTTAGTGTTGCAAGCCGCAACACTAGGTTTTAGTTTAAGTTCTGTGTTAGTAGTCAAGATGATTACGACCTCAGCGTCTAAGTCGACGTCTGATGCTTCTGTGCCTATTCTACTCGAATCTTCTATATCAACGACCAGTGTGTCTGCTTCCCAGGATATATCAGTAATGGATACCTCCACTGTGATCTGTCATTCTTCGGAAAGTGTGTTAAGTGTTGTGGAACAAATTGTGCATGAAGGGGTCGGAGCCGAGGGCCCACCCCCACCCCCTCTCAGCACCTATGCGACTGCTGTCCGTCCTGCGAATGTACCTTCTGCAGCTTCAATAGACTCTCAATATACGATTACACGTGTGGATAAAGTTTTACGACTGAAAGTTCCGGATGACTCTGTTCTAGGTAAGCGTTTCTCAGAAAATTTATCTTTCACTGTTTATGTTCCTGCCCTAAAGGACACCCCAATCCCTCGGTACCTGGATGCAATTTCAATGGTTGTTTCCAGAGAATCCATCAAATCAGCCATCCGTTTGGGTGGGGGAATCGAAGTGCGCTTTACCCTAAAATCTGCTGTTGAAAAAATTCTTCAATGTGGTGTAGACATTGGTACTGTGCATCTGCAACCGACACCTTCTATTCAGCGCCCTGTTACCGTCACTCTGACACCCGTTCCCTCGGGACTTCCTGATGAACTATTAGTAGATGCGCTTAGTTCCATCGGCAGAGTAGTAGGTACAACAAAATTTCTCTCTGCTGCAGGCTTAAACACCCCCTATGCCTATGTGCAAGGAGGACGTCGTCAGTATAGGGTGATTTTCCCTACGGAACAGGCTCTGAAGGACAGGCCTACCTCCGTTGAGGTTATTACAGACTCAAGAAAATACACGTTTGACTTATTTGCAGGAATGCAGTGCTTTTATTGTAAAGGGGAAGGGCATCGGGTGACCTCGTGTCCTCACAGAAATGTGCAGAATAATTCTACTTCAAATCCTGGAGCCGTTGAGTCATCATTCTGTTCTGAGCCGTCAGTTGCCCGGACACCAAACCTGGAATCAGTAGATGATGCTATGTTGAGTACAGACAGCACATTTCAGAGTCTTATTATTCATAACTCTGCAGCTCAGCGATCCCCTTCTGTGGAAGTACCTGATAGTGGTTATCAATTAGAAGATTACCCTGCCTTGCCACCGTCGGGGGGAACACGAGTTTCTACAACTACGTGTAAGAGACCTTTGACCCCGACATCTCCTAAGAAAAAGAGAGGTCGACCACAAACCAGGTCCAGCTCGAAAGCGACACGTTCTGGTGGACCCTCTCAGTCGCCGAGTCTTGAACGAAGCAACTCTTCCACTTCAACCCTAAAACAGCCTGAAACCAGTGTGAGCTATCAGGAGGTTGACATGGAAATACCTGATAATCTGAGTGACACCACGTCGACACATTCTGATATTGAACCATATCCAGAGTGTGCGGAAGACTTTGATAGATATCTTAAAGATATAGAAGTGCCAGTTACGCCATTATCTTACTTCGAACTAGTCTCTCTGTATGCGGTTCCTAAGAGAACTAGCATCATGAAAATTCCTTGCATTCAGAAAAATCTGTCTAAAGTGCCGGAATTGGTTTCACAGTTATCTTTTTTACATGAACTCTTCCACAAGCACTCGACTACCACACCAAAAGTGCACTTATTTTGTCGACGTATTCGTTATTTATTAACAATGCTTGATAAACGAGTTGAGGGGTTTTGCAGCCACCAAAATGAACTCTAAGGTACTATTTGTTTCTTTTAACTGCCGAGGTTTAGCGGCGTCAGCAGCAAACGCATTGGTTTTTGAAGATGTCCGACCTTTAAAGGCGGATGTTCTAATGTTGCAAGAGACTAACTGTTCGGCAGGAATCAATTTTGCTCGCTGGCCTTATGTTTTTTATCATAATTACAGGACACATGTTGGGT
This sequence comes from Macrothele yani, assembly GCA_039090855.1. NCBI lineage: Eukaryota > Metazoa > Arthropoda > Arachnida > Araneae > Macrothelidae > Macrothele > Macrothele yani. The sequence goes on along the minus strand of CM076989.1, from coordinate 31,435,502 downwards.
CCGGAACTGCAATAGCATTTCATTCCCGATTTCACTCTATATTACAGAATATTGTCGAGTCCCAGAGCCGCCTGGGAGTTTTTCAATGTATTTCGTTTTGCCTTCAGTCCAGTCGAATTCATCTATTAAATATTCATGTACCTCAAAATAATAATGAAGCTACTGATCTCCTGGTTCATGTTGCTGCCGTTCTTGCGAATATTCCTCCCTCAGACCTTATTCTTTTTGCTGGTGATTTTAATTGTACACTTCAACCTTACGTTGATAGAGATAATTCACATGAAAGCCGTCATTCTTTAGTTTCTCAGCTCTCTCAGATTGTCTTCAACTTTGACCTCCAAGATGCCTTCAGATATCTACACCCAACTGAACGAGAGTTTTCTTGGTTCCCCCTATTCATTTAAATTGTGCTGCAGCCAGACTTGATCGATTTTATGTCTCCCGTTTTATTCGTCCGTCTATTATTTCAGTCAATCACGCACCTTCTGTTTCTTCAGACCATAAGCCAGTTATTCTTTCCCTCTGTTTTCAGTCTATTGGTATTCCACGGCCGAGTGTTTGGTCTTTAGATGATTCATGTCTTCAAGATCCTGATTTTAATACTGAAGTTGTTCTTATTATCACTCAAGCTGTTACTCAATTGTCTTTTGTTTCCGACCCAGCGGCTCTGTGGATCTCGACAAAACAATCTGTTGTAGCTTTTGCGAAGAAATATTCTTTTACTATCAGAACCCGGCGTAATATGACTGTGGACAGTCTCCGGCGCGCGCTTCAGCGAATCCCACGAACCTCATCGGATTATGATCTCCTTGAAACGAAATTACGAGAATGTCTTCAAGCCTCTGTTTCAAATGTACTGACCCGTCTGAAATACTCATTTCTCAGATTCGAAGAAGATCCTTTTCGCAGTCTCCGTTCCCTCGAGGTACGAAGGAAAAAAAAATACCATTGTACAACTCACCCTCTCTAATGGCTCAGTAACTACTGACCCATATGTTATATGTAATCAAACTCATGCGTATTATAGCCAACGTTTTCAACGTACATTAACACAGCCAGCCTCTTCTGCACCACTTTTGCAAGACCTTCCACAAGTTCCTGAATGCTATGTGTCCTCTCTAAATGCTCAGATCACCCCTCAAGAAATCCGCAATTCGATTTACAGTTTAAATGATCGTTCCTCACCAGGAGAGGATGGGCTTTCCTTAAAATTCTACAAAACATTCCTTCCTTATCTCATGCCACTTCTCCTCAGTTGTTATACTTTCCTTTTTTCGTCTTCAAGTTCTTCTTCCAATGCTTTCAGCTTTGCTCTGCTTCGCCTTATTCCTAAATCTGGCTATCTTGGTATTTTATCTAACTGGCGACCCATCTCTATACTTAATACCGACTATAAAATCTTTGCTAAACTACTCGCACTCCGTCTGAATCCTGTTCTATCCTATTTAATTCATCCTGACCAAACTTACACTGTTCCCACCCGCTCTATCGCTTCTAATATTACCACGATCCGCGATCTTAACACTCTCGCATCCCAGCTAGCAGAACCCCTTGCTATTTTTAATATTGATCAACGACAGGCTTTTGATTCCATTAACCATACTTATATCTTTACTGTCCTTCAACGCTTTGGATTCCCTCCCTTCTTCTGCCAGGCTCTTTCTAATCTGTATTCAAACTCTTTTTTCGGGTTCGTACTTCGACTTTTATTACTTCTGCTATCCCTTATTCTAACGGTATCCGGCAGGGCTGTCCCCTGTCGGGTCAACTTTTTGCACTCTGTTTTGAACCTCTTCTAATCTGTCTCCGTTTCCGACTTCTTTCTTCTGTCCCCCGTGGAGTTGTGTGCACCCGGCACCATCATACTGTCTTGACTGCATATGCCGATGACTTGACGTTATTTTTACGAACAGAATCTTCGTTTGGAATCTTATTATCAACATATAACGAATATGCCGTAATTTCTGGATCAGCCTTAAACACTGAAAAATGCTCAGGTTTATGGACGGGAGCGTGGGCGACCCGTGGTGACCGTCCGTGGGGTGCCCGTTGGTCTTCCAACGTAGTCAAATTTCTTGGTGTGCACTTCGGAAAACCGGAGGCGGTTGCTGCTGCAGCATGGAACCCCTCGTTCATCGAATTAATCGAAGACTTGCGCCTCTCCGTCAGCTCAAACCCTTTCTTTCATTTTTTAGTCGGGCAATGCTACTAAATGTGTTTGTGCAACCGAAATTGTTTCACAGCTGGATTGCTCACCTTCCGCCACCTTTCTTGCTGAATCATCTGCAGAGAACTTTTGTGGACTTCATTTGGAATATTATTCATTGGGTGCATCGCTCCACGCTTTCTCTTCCGATTTCGTATGGTGGTCTCTCTCTTGCTGATATCACTCGAAAATTTCAAGCCTTTCATCTTCATAACTTTCTTAAGATTTTTTCAACGCCTCTTTTTTCAACGCAAACCATTATCGATACTCTGTTCTTCCCCCGGAGTCCCCACCTTACAGTTCAAACTTTTCTGCGAATGGACCTGTTCCCATTCATTCCCACTCATTCCCCTGACACTTACAAGTCTGCACTTACCCTTTGGCGCTCCCTGAATCCTGTCCGACTCCCCCTTCCACTACTAATGACCTCCTTGCAGAACCCCTCTTCTTCTCCTCTGCTATCTACTCTTCTACCTCTTCGTACCTTCACTACTCCTCATGGTTTGCCAGTGGAGTTGTGAAGGTCTCTCAACTCGTTGACATTGATCTCCTTTGGAAACCTCTTTCTCGCATTTCTCCCCTGTTTGCAGATACCCCTGTTCATCGTGCTCAACTTCGGCATATCCAGATTTGCATTCAGAGACTCTACCCACAACTTGCCAATCAGAATGGCCTTATTCAGAACTCATCAGCCTCACTCAGTCTCCCGTTCCTTATTTATCTAGATGACCAGCCGTTTCTTCCACATCAAGTATCTGCTAAACTCATTTATAGGCATTTCATTACATATTTTACCGATCCAATGCAGATTCCCTCCGTGCCAGAGGCAGAAGTACCAGCAGCATGGAGTGATCCACTAACCGCCTTGGCTTCTCCAAAGGCAAGGGATATCCATTGGTTACATCTACATAGTCGCTTATTAACCCCACGCACCCTTCATCGTTTTCGGCATCTTACATCGTCACTATGTTATTTTTGCAATACAGAGGGAGATGTATTTCACTCTTACTCGATGTGCTTGTTTTTACAGCCTTTGTTTTCATTGATGTTTCTTTTGCTTCAGAATGTTTGTGCTTCTTTACATACCATGTTTCATTATAATGTTCTTCGCTCACATCACCCATCTGCTTCATCACACAATTCTGTATGCATTTTTCTCATATTGCAAGCAAAATATACAATTTATCAGTACTATCATATTAGTGTCGATTGTCCTACCCTTAGACGTTATAACGTGGCAAGACGTTTTCTTTGTCGCAGATACCGTCAGTCTGTGACTGCGACATTGCAGGTCGAGTATGATACTGCAGAGACGAGTAACAGTCTTGACAGTTTTCATGCTAAGTGGTCCCCAAGTCATATCTGGTTTAATACGAATAATGGTATTGTAACACTAACCGTGTAACGTCCACGACATTTTGTTGTGGTCCGATCTCTGCCTTCGTATTGTACTGGAGCGTTTTTTGGTTTTTTGGGGTTTTTTTGCACTATGTTGTGAGTATTTTTGTATATTTACGCATGTTAGTTGCCCGACGAAGTGTTCGGCATAACCTCTTTTTCCATAAATTACTGTTGGGTAATATGTCGTTTTATTTGACTACCTAGTTACGTTTCTCTGTTCAATTTCATAAAGTTAGTGTCTTATGAATTGTTCTGCTTCCTTGAGTGTCACGTGAGAGTATTTTATGTTATTACGTTGCACCGTCATGTGCTGTTAAGGTTTTTCCTAATCATTCGCGTTTATAACTGAATTTTGTATTTATTGTTGGGGAAAATTGAATGCTTGAAGTTGCTTGCACTGTCTAGCGATAACATAATGGTCTTTTTTTCTGCATTATCGAACCCATAGTGGTTAATAAGAATTTTACTATGTCTGAAGTTTTTTCAGTTGTAGTATTTGTCTTTGCAAGCCTATTGTTAAAGTGACAGACTAATTTAGCTATTTAGTTTTTGTCTAGCAATAAGTACTTTCTCTGTATGAAAATGACGGTTTCTTTAAGATAATGTAATGCTCATTTGTTGTAATGTCATGCAGTTTTCTGTACTTCTAATTTACGATTCCTCCCATTGAATTTAGCAACATTTGCAATATATCCTGTACATTGAATTTTTGTATTTATCACATCTGAATGATGAGTCCTTTTTGTTTGTTTGTTGCATCTAATGCTACGAGATTTTTACTCACCTACTTTTTCCGCAACTTGTTGATGAAAAACGTCTGTGTTTATAGATTGAGAAGTAGATGATTTTTGTTTTCAAGTGAAACTGATTCGTATGTATAATGTTTTTTTTTGTTGCGAATTATGTTGCTCATAGTCTCACTTAGCGATATTTTTCTTTTATGTAATATTGAGGTACTTACAGACAGACAGAAGAGCCTATTTTTGTATTAGAAGCAGCGTACCCGCTTTAAGCAGGTTTTTTAGAGTTAAGGTTTACGCTTATTTTGGTTCATGATTCTTAATGAATTAATATGTCTGTCGTAAAATATAGTTTTACAGCCTGGCAGAAAAAAAAACAGTATATCATGTTGTTAGTGGTAGCGTACATGTTACGAGCAAGGTTTTTTTTTTCCTGGCTTGATGTTTTTTTTTTCATGAATGACATGCTTAAATATTTTTAACTTTGTGCGGCCTTTGACAATGTTCAGTTTTACAGATTTTGTGTTTTGTTTAATTTTAATGTTCATTATTGTGAATTACCTGGTGCTTTCTTTTTTTTTGGCTTTCTGTGGTAGACGGAGAATGTTAAATTGATCTCGTTTCTGTGTTCTGTCATTGTAATTTCGCAATACTGTATGTTTGTTGAGTCTTTTTGTCTTCCGTGTAAAATATGCCAAAATGGCAAGTGTTCCCGGTGAACTTACTGTAAATATTGTTTATATGGTTTTATGGCAATAAAGATATTTTGAAGTTCTGACCATTCGTCCGAGATGTGCCCGAGATCGAATCCCTGGAAGGCATGGGTCTTGTGCTTGGCTTACGGCACTGGCTCTCTCTCTTCCCTGGAACCAGTGCCCTTAAAGTAGGGACGAGCGACTGCTTATTGCCCCTCTAGTTGCTCATGGTGGTCATTAAGCCCCCAAACAAACAGTTCCAACCTGGAACTTTGTAAAGAATGATTAGGTAGAATAAAGAACACGATGAAAAGTCATTCCATTCGGCATGAAACAATTGGAAATGGGAACTTATCATATGTTTATGCTGACGTCATTGCATTTCAGGAAGGCTTCTCTGCCCGATCGTTTAGAAAAGAGATCAAGCAATGATCATCACGCGATTACTCTGGTGAAATCACTGTTTATTTCAGTCCAAGAGACGACCTTGAATAGTAAAATTCCTTTCCATTGCATCAAAGATCAACTCTATAAAGTAAAATTAATGTTCCGAGAGGACTTGTTAGTAATCAAATCCTTTTCCAAATATTCCGTAACTTTGAGATAGCGCTAAAAGATTCTTTATGATCGTACAGCTAATTGAGAACGATAAACAAATTTTATGCTGCAGGCATCACGTTGAAAAATATATTTTGCTTCACATTTTCTCTTTTCGTGGAGGAAACCGAATTTCAATAACTACTACGTATTGCATTAGGGAAGAAACTTGCTGGAGACAACAGAACATACACTGAAGTAGCAAATTATTAGGAACACCCGATAGCAATCAGACACATGCCATCCTCACTGGCGCACAAACTATGACATAAACGGCTTTATAAGTAGCTCACTACAAAAAATTCAGACATGTGCGAAACGTGGATATTGGAGAAACTCGTGATGTAACGTATTTGCTGACATGAGGTAGATGACGTACCACTGAGGTGGCGCATGAGTCAAATAGACAGCGGAGCAGCTATAAGCCTGCCGGCGTAGTTCAGTTGGCAGAACAGCCTCTCCGGAGTAGAAAAACGTGGGTTCGAAATCTTGCAACCTGAAAAAGTTTTGTATTGGCGCCCGAACGAAAATGAATCTGGAAAATGAGCCATGATACAAGGCTCAGAACGCAGAAGAAGGTATCTTAACATCACTGCAAACCAGGTGCACCCCTGTGTGATCCTTGATGAGAGAGACACTTCCAGCAGGATAATGAGCCAAGGCTTAGATCGCAACACGAGATATCTTAACATCACTGCGGACCAGGAACGCCAGTGTGTGTTCCCTGATGAGAGGGGAACTTCCAGTAGGATAATGAGCCGTGCCATAAGGCTCAGATCGCAACTCAAAGTTCCAGGAGCACGACAGTAACTTAAAAGTGCTTGAACACTGAACACCCGTCGAGTGAGATTATTAGAACTACTTGTAACAGAGATTCCCATACACAGTGCGTCAAAGAATTTTTAAGACTGGAGCTAGATTTCAGCCTACGGTGGCACCACCAGTGTAATCGCGAATGCGTTATAAACCATGACCATCTGTTTGCTTTCTGCCAAAAGTACTGCGCAGTTGTTAAAGTAACTCAAACGAAACGGCCGTTCATTAGGGAAGTAAATTTTTTCATGTTGAATTATTAAGATGGAACAAATAGCTGTTATAAAATTTAACGCAAAACTTGGTAAAAGTGCCTTGGAAACGTACCAAATGATGAAACAAGTTTACTGTGAGTTTTTTTTAAGTAGATCAAATGTTTTCCTGTGGCACAAACGTTTTTTGGATGGAAGAGAGATGCTAAAAGATGATAAGCATACCGGAAGACCAAGTTCATCTCGGGAACCTGAGATTATTGAAAAAGTGCGTGATTTCGTGGCAAACAATCGACGTGCGTCACTAAGAATGATGGAAGAGTCTTTAAACATCAACAAAGAAATTATTCGAACCATCCTGCATGAAAATTTGGGCAAAACAAAAGTCTGTGCTAAAATTGTTCCACACACGTTAAACAATGAACAAAAATCAAGGAGAAGTGCACATTGCAAAGACATCATTTCAGCCGCTGAAAATGATCAAAACTTCTTAAAATCGATTGTTACTGGTAATGAAACATCGTGTTTTCAATATGATCCTGAAACAAAGCGACAAAGTGCGGAATGGAAGTCAAAAAACTCGCCACAAGCCAAAATAACAAGAAAAGTTCCATCGAAAATCAAAACAATGCTCATTACATTCTTCGATAGTAAGGGTATATATTTATTATCCACAAAGAATTTGTTCCAAGTGGACAAACAATTACTGGTGAGTTGTATTTAATGTTTTGAGGAGTGTGATGGGCAGAATTCTTCGCATTCGTCCAGAATATCGGGATGAAAACAGTTGGTGTTTGTTGCACGATAATGCACCCAGTCACACCTCACTTCTTGTGCGTAGATTTTTGGCGAAAAATAACGTCTGTGTGTTGAAGCATCCACCATATTCGTCTGATTTAGCACCCTGCGACTTTTCTTCGTTCCCAAAACTTAAAATGACGTTAAGAGGATGTTTTTTTATGATATTTCGACCATACAAACAGCTTCGACACGTGCTTTGGAGGCAATTCCGCAAAGTGAACTGGAACTGGCATTCGAATCATTATGAAATCGCTGTAACAAGTGTATTGAAGCCGGAGGGACTTATTTTGAATAACAAACCAAAACAAATTATAATTTCTTGTTTCTATTTCGTTTTACAGACCCAGTCTTAAAAATTCTTTGATGCACTGTGTACATCGTACATTCGACAACTGGTGGACGCCAACATATCCGCTTGTCTGATCATACCTGAAGAACGATATTAGCACATCTCTGAATCCATGCCACGTCGGATCGAGGGTATTTTCAAGGTCAAGGTGTATCGAATACGTTTTCCGAATATTTCCTCCTACATAGTGTACTCATGATGCTGACATCTTGGTAAGTGATCCGAGAAACGTAAAGTCTTTCAGAAATCTAAAAACTGAATCTGAAGAATTGAGCTTTCAGGTTAATCAAACAAAAACAAGAGCATTTGAAAGCTGCCAAGGGAATTTAATCACGGTCTAGGGTGTTTTTCCATTGAGAATCGAATTTTTAAACGTATTTTCTCTGTTTAACATCTTGAAACACTGATAACAGTAAATAAAATAAATACAGAAATTCAGGAAAGGATTCAAGCAGACAATGGAGCAAACTTTTATCACGTAAATCAGATTTTATATTTATGAAATTATCATTCGGCCTGTTATTTTATACAGTACCGAAACTTGGAACATTTAATAGAGAGATGCAAGATCGTTTCAATGATTTAAAAAAAAAAACAGGTTGTAAATGTAAATTGGATCCATTAAAGATGGAGAAACAGAACAATGGAGAAGACGACACGACTAAAAATTTTGTGTCACCTTTGCAGCTCCCCAAAGAGTTAACGAAGTCAAGACCTGATAGATGGTTTTACCACATATTCAAAAAATGGGAGAAAAGCGAAAAGCAGAGTAGTTATTTCAAAAGGTCCATCTTATTCATGACCAAGAGGATTGCCTCGAAGAAGATTAAGAGGTAATGTGAAAAGGGATCTAACAGAACTGAAAATCGAAGATTTGCCTACGATGGTTCTGAATAGAAGAAATGGATCAAGATTCTGCCAAGAGAGAAACGGAGAAAAATTGTGCTAGGCACAAAGAAATGCAGGAAGCTTTTGCCAGTCAGGGGGAATGAGGAAAGATTGTGTTCACTGTTCAAAACCTTTAGGACATCGTGTTAAAGGAGAAGAATGCTATCCACGCCACATTACAAAAATATTTAAACTTACTTGAGGAGCTCAGAAAGTAATAACGTACTGTGACTTATATTTTGGAATCGTTGTGCCATTACATCTCAGTTTTAGCAGTATTGTTCCGTGCTCGTTCTAGAATTGGGAATTAAGGTCACTCTTGGGTCCTTTAAACTTTGCCTCCATTGCTTTCTCGAGATGTTCACAGAACCAATGAAAAGCTCCAGGAGTGCATACAATGGTCTTGAAAATTGGTCATCGCAATTCTTCCCTGAAAAATTTTCCCTCATCGAAAATTATTTCCTCCAGTCACTTTACAGTGCTTCTTCATTACTAACGGACGTATTGCATTGATTTGCCGAATTCCAGTTATCGAGTGTTTTTTGTGTATTTGTTACTTTTGTTCAGGAATTTAACAACCGCCCGATAGTCTAATTTCCATATCATTAATTTAGGGTCATTGGCTCTTAGGATACAGCCAGTGCCTTGGGGTGCAAAACCGCCTTTCATCCGGAAATCGAGCTGGGCTTGGATGAATAGCTAGGAATCCCGCGCCTCAGACCACTACGCTAGCGAGTTTGCGTGTGGCGGATGCGTTTTATGATTCAGTACTGACAAGTAATGTCTCGCAGGTTTGGAGCGTACTCTTTGAGAATGTTTCCTGCACAGCAATCAGGTAACACTCCATAGTAACATTTGATGTAAATTCATGTATTTATCACACCATGTTTGTGCCAGACAAATCGAAAGTCTTTTGTTAGCTCTTCACCTGTACATAAGAGGTGAAAAAAAAATGAAGGCATGAACACGTTTCTCGGATATTTTTTAACGTTTTTTTTTCTTCTGCCAGGTCTCTCCCTACACGATCTTTATCTATGCTTGTTGTAATTGAGCTCACTTCCTAAATAAACAGCCAGTCCAAAAAAGGACAAGAAAAACCAAGACTTGATAGTGAAGTCCAGGATGACGCCTTCATCACCGTCTTCTAAGGCGCCTGTTTCCTCTATTTGTACAATTACCACTGGAGGGGGTTGCATCGGAATCCACGTAATGCTCAACATGGCGTAAAAGAGTCTCGATACTTCTAATCTCCCAGCTCACTGCAAATTGCTACGTTTTAGACTGACAGAAGCAAACCTTGAACGACATTACCTTCCAAGTGATTATATGAGTGCCAACAGTTCTTCCATTTATTGGCTTGCGTCCTTTCTCTTCCCATCTCCCTCCCGACAGCGCGCCGACCCCCCACGTTACCCCATCGTACCCGAAGCAATCTACTTCTCTTAGGGTTTCTCCTCCCCCACCCGTTCATCCTCTCTACTCTTCGTACTCCCAATCATCCTCCATCAGTGCAGATGCTACTCTCTCATCCAACTAGCTTTCAAGGCTTCCCCCCCCCACTCCCGTGGCCCGACCCTCCTTCCCCTCTAGTCGCAATTTCTCTTTGGCGAAAAGCTGGCTAGGAATAGGAGGAGGATGCGACTAAGGTGACAGCTAAGCTGGCGGCTTGTCAGCAACAGAAATCCGGTTATTGAGCTTGTCTCCGCTCGGATGAAGAATTCTCTTTTACCACAGAAGTTGGGGATAAAGCAATAGAAAGACACTATGAACAACATCCCTGGGGAATTCTTTCGGACGCGATGAGAGGGGGTTTTATCCATGATAGGAACATTAAACATACAGCGTTCAAAGCCATGAATAAGACACTTTGCCAAGGATTTTGTATTTTTGTCTTTGTTCTGGCAGAAAAGACGGTGAAAGAAAACATTTTTATTGGCACTGAAGTACTTTCAAGTTTACTGTACTCTGAATAAATGGAAACGGGTGTTTAAGAAAGGAGCTTCACAAACATACCGCAGTCCAGCCAGCAAAATGTAAGGAATATAATAACACAATTTAATATTGCCACGGTTTTGTTTTTCTTACTTCTGCCTTTTAGGAAAAGGCATTTTTATTTCTTGATTTTAAAAGACCTTATGATTAGATCCCGCCTCTAAGAGGAAATAATGATGGAAAGTATTTAACGGGTTTTTTTTTATTTCGCTTTATTGTGAACCGTTTAAACAAGAACTTAATCGTCACATGGATGTTCAGCGGGAACGTCTCTAGACTTCGAAATAAGGACGGGCGGCGGGTTGTTTTTATTTTATTTTTATTTATTTTTTTGATTCGAGGTTTAACGACCACCGTGAGCAACTCAATGGACTACCTATAAGCAGTCTCCCGTCCATAATTTAGGTCCACTGGTTCCAGAGAAGGGAGAGAGCCAGTGCCGTAAGACAAACACAACATCCATGCCTCACGGGATTCGAACCCGGACCCCTTTTTTCGGACGAATGATCAGAAGCCATCGCTTAGACCACTGCAATACCGGAGCAGACGGTGGGTTGCCGAGCACTGTTCTTTTTTTTTTGTGGAGGCAAGCTTTAGAAATTAAAAAAAAAAAAAAAAATTCGCGAAGCGCTGGAAGAACTAATTTTTAATGCATTTCACTACCGGCTACAATGGAATTCGTGCAATCCCCCCCCCCCCCCACACACACACCTGCACACACATGCACGGGTCCCACTAATTACGCCACTGGTGTAAGATACAAGTGTTGGTGGATTGTCGCCTTCGACTTTTTGCTTGCTCTGAATGCAATGTCTTGAATTACTTTTCAAAATTTTGCATTTTTACTTACGATAATAGTACTGTACTTGAACAATTTAAAGAAAACGCCGTTTTTGTTTATCTAAATCAAATTTTGAGCGTGCCACTCAGACACAATACCTCGCCCCCCCTTCTTAACACTTCCTTCCTTCAAGCCAGCATTTCAAAAATTGCCTTTATTCTTCAGTAAAATAACATTTCTATGTACATGACAATGGAATTCTGCCAATAAATACAGTGGTATATACATCAGCTGGAAACTTCCAGTGAAACGTAAAACAAAATATTGTTAAAATCATAAAAAAAATGATTTCGCCACGTGGGGCGAAGGAGAGGCAGACAATAAAGCACGAGCGAAACAAACGAAAATGTTTACCTACAGTATTGTATACAGGGCAAGACATGATTCTATACTATGCACAAATTCCAATTAAGCATTACTACCATACTAAAGATTAAACATGCACAAGGTACTAATTCACAGAAATGCAACAGTGATGCTACATTAAAAATTTACAACATATGTACAGAAGTATTCAGTGAAAAGGGGAAATAACGCTAAATGTACTCAGAAGGGCATCTTGTTACATTATATTATACACACATATTTTAAAAATATATTCAACATAATGAAGGGGACATTACGTGGGCAGTAAACTGTGCAGAAGGAAGAATTATATACAACAACATAAAACCCAACATTATCGAAGAGAACATGGGAAACATGGTGAGCTATCTTCAATGGCACATTAAAACAGAATAATCACAAATAGCGAAGCACCAAAATTAATACGTAAAAACATGATTTGTTACAGTGAACGTGGGCGACAACAAAAATCCCACTTATAGGTTGAGATGTAACTGCAAATTGTGGATATGGAACCACCCAGCCGATTGGGCCCAAGTGGATTGAAAAACGCTATCGGTGTTTGTTGAGGCAGACGTCAGCCACTTCCTGCGCTTTCACTGTCTTAAGAGCGCTAGTGTAGCTTTAGACTCCACTTTCCGTGAGGGAATCCCCTATTTTGTAAAGAAAACAAACAGCAGAGCAATTAGTAGTGACCCCCTCAGTTAATTCCTGTGCATCCTCCTCATCACCCCCCCAAATACAAACATAAAAAAGAGGATTAATTAATTAAGGAATTGTAAGAGTGGAGAACAACTGAATTTTCATGACCCTAGGGAGGCCATTTTGATAGCCTTTCTATTGAGAAGCAAACGTCCACTTCCGATGGGAAAATACGTAGGGTTACAGAAATAAAGCACAAGACTTATCACTTGGCGAAGTCCAGATTATATCTTAAAGTTAAATATACTGAAAAATCGCAGGGCCTCGGATCATTCGTCCGAAAGGGGTCCGCATTCGAATCCCGGTGAGGCATGGATGTTGTGTTTGTCTTACGGCACTGGCTCTCTTCCTTCCCTGGAACCAGTGACCCTAAATTAGGGACGGGTGACTGCTTTTAGCCCATGAGTTGCTCACGGTAGTCGTTAAACCTAAAAAAAAATGGCCTATTTTGAAATGGGTGGGTGGCAGGGTGGGCAAGACAAATTTCAGGGTGGGCTCAACCCCCTTGGCGACGTCCCTTGTGTTCAGAAAGATGATGGGTAAATGTTTTTTTCCGGACAAGTCCTGCGCTAGGCGCTTTTTAGTTATTTCACGACGTTGTGTCTTCATACACTACATCTCGTTCATTTACAGAAAAACGCTGAAAGCAAATACATGTTTTTTTTCATACAAAACAACAACAGTTGCACGGTTGCTTTTTTTTTTACAGAAAATCATGCGTCAGAGATTATTTTATGATTTAGCTGCAAATACAGTAAAGTTCTTCCACAAAGCCGTATATGCACTAGGATGACTTAAAAACTATGGCTCTCAAATTTTTATAAAACAAAAACAACCCAAACATATCAAGTATTATGGTGAGGTAATAATCTTATAATAGCTTTACGTAAGTAAATTGAAAAATTCCAGGCTTCCCCGGTGTCTCAGTGGTCTAAGCGATGACCTCTGATATCATTCGTCCGAAAGGGGTTCGGGTTCGAATCCTGGAGAGGCATGGATGTTGTGTTTGTCTTACGGCACTGGCTCTCTCCCTTCAATGAAACCAGCGACCCTGAATTAGAGACGGACGACTACTTATAGCACATTGAGTTGCTCACGGTGGTCGTTGAACCTCTAATAAAAAAAAACAAAAAAAAACTGGGTAACGCAGCGGATAAAAGCTCACGCAATCAGAGTTCGAAAGGGGCAGGAATTTTGGAACCGGACGTGCTTTCAACTATGAATTCGAAACTCAATTTAAAAATTTTAAAGTATACATAATCACATACATGCACTGCTGGCCACCCAAAATGCAACACCAAGAAAGAAACATCCGATTGTCCTGAAATTCGCAGCATGCGTCGCCCGCGAGAGGACATGCAAACGATTAGCATTGCAGGGCATATGCAAATCATGTGCGCCCGGCACGCCAACGAGAAGCACCATAAGAAGGGTGCACAGAAGACGGGGTGTAAGTAGTGGAAGTGTGTTGTGCTGCCGGACCTATGCGTGGGAAGCTTCCTTATGTCTCGTCGCAGAATACGGCAGTCATTCCAGCACGTTTCGGAGTTCGACAGAGGACGAATAGTGGCTTATCGCGACAGCGGTTTATCGTACCGAGACATCGGTGCCCGTGTGGGACGACATCCAGCCACAGTGAGGCGAGTATGGATTCGGTGGGTGCAGGAGTGACGGACGAACCGACGCGAGCGATTGCCGCAGCCGCGGCACACCACCGAACGAGAGGACCGGCATGTTGTGCGGCGGGCATTGACGGCTCGCACCGCCACATCACGGACGTTAGCGCAGGAATTAGGGTGTGTTGCGCAACAACCTGTGTCAGCACGTACCATTCGACGTTGTCTGCAGGAGCAGGGTCTTGTCGCACGGCGCCCATTGCTCCGATTACCATTGACGTTACACCACCGGCGAGTGTTGCTGCAGTGGGCCGTTGAACGCCACACCTGGACTACGGAATGGCACGACATTGTCTTCTCCGACGAATCCCGCTTCTGCGTGTAACACCACGATGGTCGGATTCGCGTGTGGCGGCACCGCGGCGAGAGACTGTATGACGCCTGCATTATGCATCGCCATACCGGTCCGTCGCCTGGCGTTATGGTTTGGTGCGCATTCGATATGACACCCGCACCTCTCTGGTACGCATCGCCGGTACATTCAACAGCCACTGCTACATCTCCGACATTTTGGAGTCTGTAGTCCTCCCTTACCTGCAGGTCCTTCCAGCGGCCACGTTTCAACAGGACAATGCGCGCCCGCACGTGGCACGCATCGTGCAACATATCTTCACGGCCCACCAGGTGTCACTGCTGCCGTGGCCCACCTGTTCTCCCGATATGTCGCCCATCTAGCACGTCTGATCGCTGATCGGCGAGCACCACCCGCGACTACGCCTGATGAACTGTGGCAACGTGTGGAAGCAGCCTGGAGCGGCATACCCCAAGCCCACATCCAAAGCCTCTTTCGTTCGATGCCGCGGAGTGTAGCGGCTGTTATTGCCAGCAATGGGGGCTACACTTACTATTGATGTCTGCGTGTTCCGCAAGTCGCACGGGCCTGTAAGCTCAAGCGTTTCATCTTTGTATCTGTTGTTATGTGTCAAAGTCAATGAAACCGGTATGGAAAGCAATAGTATCTGACCGAAGAAGGAAGTTTATCAATCGGGTTTTTAATCCCGCAGATATTGCTGTAAACGGAATAGTGTACTTACGCCTCTCTGGTTGCAGACATGTTCGTTTAGAAAAATTTGAACTTATATGAGAAACATTTCGCAGCTGAAGAGCTCTCCAACAAAGAAAGAATTTTTCAAAGCGGACTCTTCGAAGCAGAAATATGGACAAATATAAGATATGCCTCTACGCCCCCTGGCGGGAAAACCATGAATTATTTTAGGAAGAAAGTATTCTCAACAGGCTTTCCGATGTGAGCAGTATCGGTCCAAGAAAAAAATATTTTAGTTTCAGGAGCTCAGATTTTGCAGCAAGTATCATCAGAAGCAGAAATTAACACTTATGCCCCCTGATGGCCAAACAATTTTGTACCGAAAATTAGAAATTATATGCAAAGGATTTCTCATCCGGAGCTGCATACGGTGCAGAAAGAATTTTTCAAATCGGAGTTTTAGAAGCAGAGATATAGGGGGTAACGCAATTTACCTTTACGCCCCCTAGCGCAAAGTCTATGAATTACTTCAAAATTTTGAAATTATATGAAAAACATATCACACCGGAAATTCTATTCAATAAAGAAAGAATTTTTCAAATAGGACCATTAGAAGCAGAGATATTATCAAAAAATAAGATATACATCTACCCCCCTGGCGGCGAAACCATGCAATATTTTAAGTAGAATATATTCCGACAGGTTTATCGACGCCAGTGGCATCAGTCAACGAACGAATTTTTTCAAATGAGATTTTAGAAGCTCAGATTTTATGGCAAATACATCAAAAGGAAAAATTAACACTTACGCCCCCTGGTGGCCAAGGTATTCTTTACCAAAAATTAGGAATTATTTTCAAAATATTTTCCTTTGCGAGCTGTATCCGCTAAAGAAAAAAAAATTCAAATCGAAGTTTTAGAAGAAGAGATATCGAAGAAAACGTGATTTGGTTTTACGCCCCTAGCGGGAAATCTATGCGTAACTTGGAAAAGTAATTATACCTAAAATACTCTTCGAAATAAATGGAATCGAAAGATGAAATATTTTTTTCAGTCGGATGTTTAGAAGCAAATATATGAAAAAAAATATATTTAAATCTGCTTAAATCTGCTTAAATTCACCAAAGGATGTTCGCTCAGTATGGAAGTGAAAACAATGTGACTGAACGAAAAGTTTATGAATGGTTAGAAAGGTTTAAAGCGGGAAGAAGAAGTTTAACCAACTCGAAGCTCTACCTGATCGGCGAATGGTTTGATCAGAAAAGACAGACGAATTACATTGTCCGCTGTTGCTGTTCATTTAGATGTGATCTACGGAATTGCACATGACTTGGTGTACCGTAAAGTTTGCGTAAGATGAGTACCTAAACATCTTACTGATCTGCACAAGCTACAGCTCGTAGAGATTGCGACCCAATTCCTGATATTTTATGAAGAAGATCCGAGTGCATTGGAGCGGTTTATCAGCTGCGACGAGACATGAGTTCGTCACTGTGAACCGGAAAGTAAGAGACAAAGCATGCAATGGAAACACCCGACTTCTCCAGTAAAGAAGGAATTTAAAGTACAGCCCTCCGCCAAGAAAACCAGGCTGATTTTTTTTGGGACATGAATGGTCCTATTCTGGTGCGCTATCAAGAACATGGAGAAACAGTGAGTGAACAGTGCAACGTACTGTGCTGTGCTCAGAGAGAAACTGAAGTCTGCAATTCGCAGCAAAAGAAGAGGAATGCTTACAAAAACAGCCTTGATACACCATGACAATGCACGTACGTCTCCATGTAGAAGCTGCAACGGTGAAGGCAATGTAATAACTACGGTTTGAACGTCTTCAACATCTCCCTTAAAACCCTGAGCTGGCGCTATCTGATTATCACGTCTTCAGTCCACTTAAAGAGGCTCTACACGGTAGCAGATTAACCTCTGATGATGAGTGTTGGGTGAAGCGGTGCAGATCTGGATTCCAGAGCAGTCGAAAAAGCTTCTTCTCTCAAGGAATGAAGAAGCTAGTGAAAGGATACAAGACGTGCATCGACTTCCACTAAGACTATGTGGAGAAGTAAAATAACTGTTACGTACAAATTTTGAAAATGACAATCCGATTTTTGACGTAAATGTGACAAGGATGGTAAGTCAGATAATATCCGAAAACTTGAAAATTTTCAACGTCCTGGAGCGGGACTCGAATCCGCGTCTCCCAGAAAACGCCCGTGTATGCTTTCTTAAAGTTACCGGTATTAAAGGGTATGTTGCTTTTACCTTTTTATTCCTACCCGTACATTTCCTCGTAGTTACCAAGTGTGTTTATTTTTATTTTATTTTTTGAGGAGGGGGCGGGGGGTTGCACGGTTAACGAATACAGTGAGCAACTTAATGGGCTATAAGGAGCAGATCAACCCTAATTTAGGTACACCGGTTCCAGCGAACTGAAAAAAGCCAGTGCCGTAAGACAAACACAATATCTATGTCTCACCAGGATTCGAACCTTTACTCATCTCAGAAGAATGATCAAAAACCAGCGCTCAGACCAGTGCGCCACAGGTCAAAGCGCTGGTTTTTGACCATTCTTCTGAGATGACTGCGCGAGAGAGTTGCATGCCAGGAATAATGAAACATGTAAGCACTTTCTTAGCACTGAGACAGTTGCCCACTAGGAACACTGAAACATAAAAGCACTTTATTAGCACTGAGGGACTTGCATGCCAGGAATTAAAAACATAAAAGCACTTTCGCAGCACTGAGGAAGTTTCACGTCAAGAATAATGAAATACAAGCCATTTCTTAGCACTGAGGGAATTACATACCAGTAATAATGAAATGTAAAAGCACTTTCTCAGCACCGATAGAGTTCCGCTGTAGGAGCAATGAAACATATGAGCACTTTCTTAGCACTGTGATAGTTGTATGCCAGGACTAATGAAATCTAAAAGCACTTTTTTAGCATTGAGGGGTTGCACGCCAGGAATTATGTAACATGTAGCCTAAGCACTGTCTTAGCACTGAGGGGTTGCACGCCAGGAATTATGTAACATGTAGCCTAAGCACTGTCTTAGCACTCAGGCAGTTGCATGCCAGGACCAATGAAATATAAAAGCACTTTCTTAGCACTGAGGGGTTGCACGCCAAAAATTATGAAACATATAGCCTAAGCACTGTCTTAGCACTCAGGCAGTTGCATGCCAGGAATAATGAAATATAAAAGCACTTTATTAGCCCTGAGGGGTTGCATGTGGGAATATTAGCCCTGAGAGGTTGCATGTTAGAATATTAGCCCTGAGGGGTTGCATGTGGGAATATTAGCCCTGAGGGGTTGCATGTGGGAATATTAGCCCTGAGGGGTTGCATGTGGGAATAATTATTAGACCTGAGGGGTTGCACGTGGAAACAATGAAACATACTGTATAAGTATTGTCTTACCACAATGAAAATTGTATTCCAGTAATAATTAAATATAAAAGCACTTTATTAGCACCCAGGGAGTTGCTTGCCTGGAACTATGAGACATATCAGCACTTTCTCAGCACTGAGAGTTGCATGCAAGGAATCATGAAATATATAAAAGCACTTTTCAGCACTGATGGAGTTGCATGCCAAGAATTATGAAACATATAAGCACTTTCTTAGCACTGTGGTAGTTGCATGCTAGGGATAATGAAACATATTAGCACATTGTTAGTACGTACTTAGGGAGTCGCACGTCATAAATTGTCACTCGTATCAGGATTTTCATCGGATAGACATGCATATCGTATATTATCACGGAAAAATTGCAGTTCGCAGTATTTGTAGAATTAAATAGTAATCAGTTGCAGTAATATTAATAGGTATTCATGAAATGTTATGGCTAAGTACGTTAAGTCAAATCGTATCGCTATTATTTTATTTCAACTGTACAGTATATTAAAACATGAGATTCTTACAGGATTATTAGTTTGTAAGACATCGGAGTCTTCGGTTTTGCGGTGAAAATGGCGGCAAAAAGACTTTCTGTGAAAGTTTTTGTCCTTTCTGATCACATGCAGCTGGATGTATCCTTTTTGTTTATGTTGGTATTTAAGGTAAGGAAGAAGACATCGAATTCTTGGGTGCATGTCTTTAAGAAAAGGCCTGCAATCTATATGTATTTGAAAATCGTTTTTTCGATTTTAAATAATGCAGTGACCAGTATTATAGCAGAACATCAAATTCTAAGTTCCCTAGAGAGAAAACATTGCGCCTGAAGAGTTTGAAACTGCATGGACGTATGTACTCGTAGAGACGGCCATCTCACGCAAAAATAATTTTACAGATCAGACTTTTAGAAATGTATGTGTAGTTCAATACAAATATGCCAACATGCACAAGAAATAATGCATCTGGAAGATCAGATAGAACAAAGGACATCCTACAAGTAATGCCCCGTCCCTCAAAAGATTTTTATTTGTAGCAGCAAAAATGTGAAACTTGCTGGCAAAATCCTCGGACATATTCTTAATAATGCTAGCCTATTCAAAAGTATTGTCCATTACTTTCTATACATTTCCGCCATCTTTGAACTCATTGGTAAAATCCATTTTGGAAAAATTCCTGAGGCTTTCGTTTCACCCATGAGTTTACAGACAGTTTAACGTCTGTCACATCGTCGAAACGTTCCCCACGAAGGGTGTTTTTCAAAGGGGCAAACAGAAAAAAGTCTGAGGGAGCCAAATCAGGACTGTAGGGGAGTTGGGAAATCACCGTCCACCCCAGTTTGTCAATAGCCTGTGAAGTCTCCATTGAGGAGTGGGGACGTGCGTTATGATTATGTAAAACAACACTATGAAGTGGAATGTCACGTCTTTCTTTTCTGATAGCTTCCTCTAGCTTCTTCATTGTCTGCACATAGTGAGCACAGTTTATTGTTGCACCCCTTTCAAGTAAATCAGTCAAAATGACACCACGTTTGTCCCAGAAAATTGTCACCATCACGTTTTCAGCGGAACGAGTTGTTTTCACATTTTTCTGTCGAGGTGAAGATGTGCGGTGCATTCCATTGACGCACGTTTTTTTTTTCTGGGTCATGAAAGAACACCTAGGTTTCATCCCCGTCACAAAATTAGAGAAAAACCACCTCTACCTTCCTCTTATAACAGTCCAAGAGGTTCTGGCTCATGTCCACCCTTTGCTCACATTGTTCACGGTTTAGGTGTCTTGGGATGCACTTTCAAGAAATTTTTTCTGTATCCCAGATCCCTAATTAATGTTTCCATAGCACAATGACCACAATGAGTTTCATCACACAATTCATGGATGGTGAAACGCAGATCAGCTGGGAAGAGGTACTTCACTCGTTGCCTGTTGGCATCTGTTACTGCAGTTGCGGGTCTTCCACTCCGTTGTTTGTTCGACACTGAACTTTCTCCCTCTCGAAACCTTTTCGTCCATCTTTGGACATTACTGATATCGATTGTGGTAGCTACATACACCTCCAGGAGTCTTCTGTGGATTTCTGGAGCCTCACATCACTCTTTCTCTATGAATTCAATTACGGCTCACTGCTTTTCACTGATATGATCTTTATTTCCGATTCTGAAAAAATATTTGTTCCCACATTGGTAACATATCATAATACATGACAGTGCAGTTTCATTAAAATCTCTTCAACATTTCAAAAGTTCTTAAGGAGGAGGCATTGCTTTCAGGATGCTCCTTGTATAAAATGATTTATTGATGCAGGCAGAGCAAGCACATACTATGAGTTTTTTCCAATCAGACTTTTCAAAGAGTTTATAGTGCATCAAACATCATGAAAATAAGTGGTCGTTACTTAGTCATAAATCCGTTCATTCAATAAATCTGAAATTGTATAAATCCTCATCCTCACAATTTTCTTTACCCGATCCAAGTGGAACATACTCGATTGCGACTTTTAGATCCAAAGATATAGAGTCAATAAATTTTTTTTTAACTTTAAAAATGTGTTGAAAAGATGTACATATACCGGGCTTCCCTTGTCGATATTGATATTACAATTCGCTCGACAGCAGCCGTTATTCTTCTACAGAATTATGAAAGTAGCCCTCTTTGCTCCCGATAAACGAGCAAAGACTTGTGCTGCAGCATCTTCATGAATTCAACCAAATATCTATGAATAATTCTTTCTAGTTTAGCCTTAATCTAGTCAACTTAAACAAGAGTATAAATCAATCATAAAAACCTAAGGTAGCAGCAATCTTAAAAGCGCGATAATTAAAACACTACGCAGGCTTCCGATGAAGTGAAGAACTTATGGAATGTATAAGTTAAAAGATTAAAAAATAAAGCCATAAGAACTTACGGTCTTCTTAAAGACCATCATCAGATGGAAGTACTAAAGGAGTTTTTTGGGTGGTGAGACATATTAGTAACTTATAGTAACAGGGGATCATGTCGTCAATCCAGATATGATGATTTTAAATCGATATATGAATACATACAATCAAATGGTCAAATTATCAAAAAAATTAACATACAAGACAAGTAAGACGTAGAAAAAGGGTAAATGAATGAAGTAAGGCAAATACAGAAAGTAAGCAGGCAATCTTACGCAACTTACCTACAATAACCGGATAATATGCTTACTTAAGTCTAATAACAATGACTTTTTTTATATATGTATATAAAATATTTTCATTCTCCACAACTGGAGGGGAAAGTTTTAATAGTTGTGTTAAAAAAAAAATTACGACAAAGTTTTAAGCATATTATCCGGTTATGTAGGTAAGTTACGTAAGATTGTCTCCTTATTTGCCTTACTTCATACATTTACCCTTTTTCTACGTCTTACTTGCCTTTTATGTTAATTTTTGATAATTTGACCATTTGATTGTATGTATTCAGGTGATGCGTAACATCACAGCCTCTCCTTGACAAATGTCAACCCCGCCTTCTCGTGGTGCATCCTGTTCCCACTAAAGGGGCTCTGACGACCGCCCATAGCGGTATAACTATACCATCGGGATTAGAGGAAATTCTATCCCACACTCACCAACCCGCTTGGCCAGCGTGGTGAGTTATGGCCAAACCCCTCCAAAATGATTCCACAACTTAAATCTTGGCCCTCAGTCTCCGGCAGCTGGAATGTACCTGGCCAAGGCAGCGGCCAGTGCGACATGAAGGCAGAGGGTGCTAAGAATCCCCGGAGGACCGGACTAGGCTGCCATCTGATGCTGACCTTGGCTACTTACAATGGACGCTCCCTATCTTCTGATTCAAGGCTTCTTGAATTGGAAGAGGAACTACAAAGGATCAAGTGGGACATCGTGGGGCTAAGTGAGGTAAGGAGAAAAGGAGAAGATCTCATCGAACTGAAAAGTGGACATCTCTTCTACTATCGTGGGACAGATACTGACAGAACAAGTGGTGTTGGATTTATAATAAACAAGAAACTGAAGGATAAAGTTGTAGAAGTTGAAAGTTCCTCTGACAGAGCTGCACGACTTGTTATCCAACTCTCGAAAAGATACCAGGCTCAGATTATTCAAACTTATGCACCCACCGCAAGTCATCCTGAAGAAGAAATTGAAGAATTTTATGAGGAAATTTGTCATCTAAATAATAAAGGTAAGCAGCACTTGAAAATAATTATGGGAGATTTCAATGCAAAAATAGGGCAACGGCAACAGAATGAAACTTCAGTAGGTAAATTCGGTCACGGCAACAGAAACCAGCGTGGAAATACTCTCTTTGAGTTTGCAGAGGCAGAAGGGTTTTTCATCTTGAACTCCTTCTTCAAGAAAAAGCCACACAGGAAATGGACATGGAGACATCCAAATGGGACGACAAGTGAAATTGATTTTATTATGTGTAACAAAAAATTCGTCATAGAAAACTGCAGTGTGCTAAACAAGTTCAACACAGGTAGTGACCATAGATTGGTGAGATGTAAGATGCACCTCAACACTAAACTTGAACGTGGCAAGCTCATAAGACAAACAAAATGTATTGACATAACCAACCTTAAAAAACACCATAATACCTTCAAGTTGGAACTGAAGAACAGGTTCTCTGCTTTAGAAGGCCTAACATCGGAAGAAGTGGACATCTCTGAAGTTAACAGAAAAGTAACCAAAGCTCTTATGGAAACAGCAACAAAATTAGCTGGGTCTAAGAACAAGTTGCATGACAAAGCTCATAAGACAAACAAAATGTATTGACATAACCAACCTTAAAAAACACCATAATACCTTCAAGTTGGAACTGAAGAACAGGTTCTCTGCTTTAGAAGGCCTAACATCGGAAGAAGTGGACATCTCTGAAGTTAACAGAAAAGTAACCAAAGCTCTTATGGAAACAGCAACAAAATTAGCTGGGTCTAAGAACAAGTTGCATGTGAACAAATTATCAGGAAAAACCAAAATGTTGATGCAAAAAGAAGAGAGATGAGGACAACTAAAGAAGATGTGACTTCCAAAGTGGAATATATAGGGCAACGGCAACAGAATGAAACTTCAGTAGGTAAATTCGGTCATGGCAACAGAAACCAGCGTGGAAATACTCTCGTTGAGTTTGCAGAGGCAGAAGGGTTTTTCATCTTGAACTCCTTCTTCAAGAAAAAGCCACACAGGAAATGGACATGGAGACATCCAAATGGGACGACAAGTGAAATTGATTTTATTATGTGTAACAAAAAATTCGTCATAGAAGACTGCAGTGTGCTAAACAAGTTCAACACAGGTAGTGACCATAGATTGGTGAGATGTAAGATGCACCTCAACACTAAACTTGAACGTGGCAAGCTCATAAGACAAACAAAATGTATTGACATAACCAACCTTAAAAAACACCATAATACCTTCAAGTTGGAACTGAAGAACAGGTTCTCTGCTTTAGAAGGCCTAACATCGGAAGAAGTGGACATCTCTGAAGTTAACAGAAAAGTAACCAAAGCTCTTATGGAAACAGCAACAAAATTAGCTGGGTCTAAGAACAAGTTGCATGTGAACAAATTATCAGGAAAAACCAAAATGTTGATGCAAAAAAGAAGAGAGATGAGGACAACTAAAGAAGATGTGACTTCCAAAGTGGAATATATAGAGCTATGCAAGACAGTAAGAAAAAGTATCACTGAAGACGTAAGGAAATTCAACTGTGAACTAGTGAGGAAAGCAATTGAATTGAAAACAACCAAAGCCTAAAGATAGCAAAGGGACATCTCAGTAAGGGAAGAAAACAGATTATGGCACTGAGAAAAGAAGATGGTTCTGTAACAAGAAATAGAGGCGAAATTTTGACAAGAGTGAAAGATTTCTACTCCAAATTATACACTGCCGGACAATTGCTAAGGACGGATGACAATAGCAACGATAGCAACCATAAAATGGAAGGCAGGAAAATGTGGAAATTAGCATAAGTGCGGATACAGTAAGACGTGTTGTGCGTATGCAAATTTTGGATTGCCGAACTTGTTCGTGACGTCATAGCGCTGATAAGAGATATACAGTATTTGACGCGTATTGACCGTTGTTGTTCAAACGCAAAGTTGAAAGGGAAAGAATCAATTGACGAACTTGCAATTTTCAGTATGTCTTCCCGACATCACCTAGATGATTTTAAGCGTGGCCGTATTATTGGCAAGATTGAAGAAAGGCGAAAAAGAACAGATGTTGCCAGGGAGTTCGACGTCAGCCACAGTGTTGTTTCAAGGCTTTGGAAATCATTTCAAACAAATCGGGAGTGTAGCAAACGTCACGGCGGAGGTCGTGTTCGCAGTACGACACCTGCAGAAGATCGGTACATAGTGCTATCAACAAAAAGACACCGGCGCAGCACAGCTAGTGAGGTAGCAAATCTGTTTATGGCTGGTACTGGCAAGCGGATCTCCCGAAAAACTGTCGCCAGATGTTTGCATGAAGGAGGACTATACGCCCGCCGTCCTGTTGTGGGCATCCCATTGTCCAAACGTCACCCTACCGCCCGTTTGCAATGGTGCCATCAACATCGCAATTGGACTGATAACGACTGGTCCGCTGTCCTCTTCTCAGATGAGAGTAGATACAGCCTATCGTCTGATTGTCGACGACAACTGATCTGGCGTGATAGTGGTACTGCATATTGTCCAGGAAACATACAGGAAAGGGACCGATATCCGACATGTAGTGTCATGGTATGGGCTGGTATCATGATCAATGGCCGTACGTCCCTCTATGTGCTTCTAACTGGGACTATGACTGGCCAACGATAGATTAATGATGTTCTGCTACCTCATGTTCATATGTTCCGTGGTGCTGTCGGTGGTAGATTCATTTTGATGGACGACAACGCAACATGTCGTCGAACAGTCGCTGTCCAGGAGTGTCTTGAGAGCGAGGATATTCAACGCCTCGTATGGCCAGCACGTTCTCCAGATCTGAATCCCATTGGAAATGTGTGGGATGCTTTGGGGAGGAGTCTTGCTGGTCACC
This sequence comes from Macrothele yani, assembly GCA_039090855.1. Lineage (NCBI taxonomy): Eukaryota > Metazoa > Arthropoda > Arachnida > Araneae > Macrothelidae > Macrothele > Macrothele yani. The sequence continues at coordinate 31,409,860 of CM076989.1, read as the reverse complement.
AATGCCCTCCAATAAACAAGGACGCCCTCGTCCGTGCACTGACAGAGGAATGGGATAAATTACCCCAACGGCTGCTTGATAATGTTGTGCAAAGCATGACACGACGTGTGGAATCTTGCATCGCCCTCCATGGTGGCCATATCCCGTATTGACATCTTACGCTGGAACACCTGCGGACGGTAATTGCATTTTTTTTCACGTTTACGTATTCTGCACAAAATGGCCTGTTTGTCCCTTGAACACGTTCCAAAGCCTTCTGGATTTCAGAGCACAATAAATTGTCTTTCTTGTGATGTCCTGGCATTCTGACATTATTTTATTTCCCTTGGCATCCAACCACACTTACTTTTTTATGCGCTATATAGCCGTTTATGATCCGTCCTTAGCAATTGTCCAGCAGTGTATGAAAGGGATGATATATGCACTCCAGACATCATGAAAGATACCAGTACCAGAGTTCCTCCAGTCCTTCCAGCAGAAGTTGCACATGCAATCAAGAACATGAAGCGAGGAAAAGCTCCAGGAGAAGATGGAATTACTGTAGACATCATACAAGAAGCAAGTGGAGAAATCGAAACAGTACTCGCCCAAATTTTCACTCGATGCCTTAATGAAGGAAAGATTCCTGAGGATTGGAACACCGCTACAATGATCCTGCTACATAAGAAAGGTGACATTGAGGATCTCGGAAACTACAGACCTATCAGCCTCCTATCAGTAGTTTATAAAATCTTCACTAAAGTTCTTTCACACCGCTTGAAGGTAACACTGGACATGGCTCAACCGAGAGAACAAGCTGGATTCAGGAGTGGCTACAGCACAATAGATCATATCCACGTGCTGAGAGAACTAATTGAAAGAGCGAGGGAATATGAACTTCCATTGTGTATGGCTTTTATCGATTATGAAAAAGCCTTTGATTCGGTGAAACCATCAGCAGTTACAATGGCTCTGAAAACCTGCGGTATTGAAGATGCATACATTAATATTATTAATAACATCTATGAAAATGCAAGTGCAAAGATTAGGCTGTTTGAAAATACAACACACGTAAAAATTGGAAAGGGAGTGAGACAAGGTGACACCATATCTCCGAAGCTCTTTAATGCCACATTGGAGGGTGTTTTTCAGTCGCTGAGCTGGGAAAACAAGGGGATAAAGATTAATGGAGATTATCTAACCCACCTTCGTTTTGCTGATGACGTAGTCATTTTTGCAACTAGCCCATCAGAGCTGCAGAGTATGATCCAGGAACTTGCTGACAAGAGTAAAGAAGTGGGATTAAAAATGAACTTTCAGAAGACAAAAGTGATGTTCAATGCTTTTACAAGAAATGAAGATTTATCGATTGATGGAGAAAAGCTGGAGATAACAGACATGTACGTTTATCTTGGACAGCAGATATCAAGTGAGGGTCACATTGGTGAAGAAATTAATCGGCGTACAAAACTTGCCTGGAGAGCTTTTGGAAGAAACAGCATAATTTTCAAGAGCAATATGCCATTATGTCTTAAAAGAAAAGTGTTTGATCAATGCATCCTTCCAGTGCTTACGTATGGTGCAGAGACGTGGACCTTAACTAAAAGAGACATATAAATGCTGCAGACAACTCAAAGCAGCATGGAGAGGTGCATGCTTGGTGTAACCAGGAGAGATAAGAAGAGGAACTCGTGGATCCGAAAAATGACAAGAGTGGAAGACATCATGATCAGAGTTAAATCCCTGAAATGGCAATGGGCTGGACATACTGCCAGAAGGACAGATCATCGATGGACAGCCGAAATTTTAGATTGCATTCCAAGGGACAGGAAAAGACCCAGAAGAAGACCACATGGGAGATGGGTGGATGAAATTCGAAAGTATGCAGGGGTGACATGGAGGAGACTGGCACAAGACAGACCGTTGTGGAGGAAACTTGGGGAGACCTTCGTCCAGCAGTGGATTGATAATGGTTGACAATGATGATGATGATGATTCATATATTGATTTAAAATCATCATATCTGGATTGACGACATGATCACCTGTTCTGTACGTCTGTAAGTTACTTATATGTCTCCCCACCCAAAAATGTTCCTTCAGTACTTCCAACTGATGATGGTCTTTAGGAAGACCAAAAGTTCTTATGGCTTTATTTTTAATCTTTGAACTTATACACTAAATAAGTTCTTCATTTCATCGGAAGCCTGCGTAGTGTTTTAATTATCGTGCTTTTAAGATTGCTAATTTTATGATTGACTCATTCCGCACGAGAACCTGATATCTTGAAGAGCATAAATGCTTCAGAAATCGTTAATTTTGTTCTGAAACCCATCCTACACCGCCACAATAATACGGACAGTCGAAAGCGCCTATCACGAGGGTGCCCCGAATCCATAAGAAAGCTGACGCGGCGGCGCACATTAATACTCAGGAAAATGGGTGACTAAGTATAAATTGGTGAGATACCTGCTTGCTGCATAGCGTGCTAGCGACTGTGATCATAGGTAAACACAGTGGCGTAAGAGACAGTCAGTACAAGGAAGATGGGGTGCTCTATGTCCGCTACTGCAGAATGTCTTATGTTTCCTCGTGAGACAGTCACATGTGCTTACCAGAACTATATCCAACGGGAAAAACCGGCAGCCACAGGGGGAAATGTGGCCGCAAACGGGCCGTTGATGTTAGATGTTAAAAACTTTGTCGTTTCATGACGGAACAGTCGCGATGGTTTGTGCAAAGACAGTTCGACGTTCGACGGCACGACTGGGTTATAGCAGACGACATCCACATCGGTTGCCCTTGTCAATAGCACGTCACCGGGCTATGACGTTGCAGTGTGCGAAGGAACAAGGAACATCTATAATGAATTAGTTTTTACTGGTTTGTTGTGTGGTAATTATTATATCATGAATAAAGTTTTAATGGTAGTTAATGAAGACACTTAATGAAAAGAGACCCAACGGCCTGACAGAGGTCTGACAGAACTATGAACTGAGAAAAACGTACTTACTTAAAAAACCTTTTATTTGAAAACTCCTGGTATCATCCAACACACACACTACTAGTCACACTAATCGTATCACAATAATGAAGAAGAACCTAATCACATAGAACGAAGCTCTCGGTACAAAATAACGTAGCTCTTTTCACATCAAACAAAACCTCTCCACATATGAACAAAAGCTCTCCTCGCACATAAACAAAAGCTCTCCTCGCACATAAACAAAAGCTCTCCTCGCACATAAACAAAAGCTCTCCTAGGTATCGTTGAACGCGCCTATTTATACTGCCTACCACCACGTCATGACTACACTCGTTGCCACATATCATTCAGCGGGAGAAATAACATCTCGTTAAGTAAGAAAATAATTTACATAGGAAAATAAAATAACAAGAGATAGAAAAATCAAAAGGAAACTGAATCTTAGAGTATACGTTACACATCGTCACTGGATTATAGAAGACTGAAAAAGGGTAGCATGGTCAGAAGAATCGAGGTTCGAACTACAATATGACATTCGAAGGAAGTCTGTGTGTGTGTGTGTGTGTGTGTGTGTGTGTGTGTGTGTGTGTGTGTGTGTGTGTGTGTGCGCGCGTGCGTGTGTGCGTGCGTGAGTGAGTGAGGAGTGTGTGCGGCATGGAAGTCAACTGTCAAATCGGGATGTTACGGGCTGGCGGAGGTGGGGAGATGTTCTGGTTCATATTTACTTGAGCCTTGTACCTATTGAGACCACTATCACTGCATAAGGCTATGTTGACTTTCTTGCCAACCCCCATACACCTGTTCATGGCTATAATATAATCGACGAGTCCTCATCATGAGGGAACCACTTCCCACAGGAAAAGACGTTTTCTTTCAACGAGAAAACTCCCACCTCATCGCTCCATTTTGACGAAGGACTAGTCGTAGGAGTATTTAAGTGAGTTGGCAACTCTCGACTGGCCCTCTCACTCTCCGGATCTGGACCCCAATTGAGCACGAAATACTAACTGTATGAGTATTTAAGTGAATGAGAGTGAGGCGACCAACTCTCAACTGTCCCCTTCACTCTCCGAATCTGAATTCAGAAGAAGACAAATCGTAGAAGAATTCCAGTGGGCTGGCAACTGACCCTCTCATTCTCCCAATCTGAACCCAGTTGAGCATGAACGACTAGTCGTAGGAACATTCCATTCAGTTAGAAGCTGTCATCTAGCCCTCTGACTCTCCGAATGTATAAAAACTTGAGCACGAAGGACTAGCTGCAGGATAATTTCAATGAGTTGGCAACTCTCCGCTGCTCCTCTCAATATCTGGATCTCAACCCAATTCAGTAGGGGCTTCTCGTGTCAACAGGACGCAGGTTGTTAACTCCAACTATTTGCAATCACCTTCACCAAGGTGGCCTTCATGTACGTAGACCAATGGCGTGTATCTCTTTAATCGTACTGCCCGTAAAAACTGGGCTGAGGAACATTGTAGTCACGACGAGTGGAGTCAAGTTCTCTTTTCTGACGAACCGGAATTCAGGCTAGAGTTGGATAATCGACGAGTTCTTATCTGGAGGGAACTGGGCACACGAAATAACCTAGCCTTTTTGCAGAAAACATCACACTGAGGCGAACATGGTTTGATGGTCTGGGCAGGCATTTAATATCGGTGGACGTACTGGCCTGTACGCCATCCGAAACGACAGTTTGACAGCTCAGAGATATAAAGACGAGATTCTCATCATACCTATTGTCATGACGTGTGCTGCAGCATTTGGTGATTCGATCCTTTTCATGGACGACAACGCTTCACCTCATAGAGTTCGGCTAGTGGACAACATCCTTCAAGAGCAGGGAATCAAACTTACGGAGAGGCCAGCATCCTCTCCTGACGTAAATCCAATTGAATATGCCAGGATCGCATTTGGCAGATGCATTGCGCTCGGCGGGCACTCAGTTAACGCTTCGTGAGATAGAGACAGCCCTCACTGAGAAGTGGCGAAGATATCCTTGATAACCTCAATTTTATGCCACGCAGGTGGGCAGAGATCTTAGCCGTTCGAGATCACGTACTCTACTATAGAGGTCAATTACCACCTTCAAAAAGTCATTTTTCCTTGTTGTACAGATATGCATGTTGTTGTATAGCATAGTGCGTCAAATGATAGTATTGCATAAAAGTTCGCTAATGTGTTTTTTCTTACCCATATTACTAAACTAGCGTATAGCTCGTCCTAGGACTGCTGTTTTAAAGCTTTAAATAAATAATAATACAGTCGAGCCACTTTATTTTGCCCTTCTCCTACTTTTGACTTCAACAGCGCGTAGCCAATGAAAGAAGGCACGTGTCGTGAGCTGGCTCGATTGTATATAAGGTGTGCTTTAGGCAACGTGAAAACATATCACTCACTGCTGTCATGGATAAAAGGAGCAATTTATCACATTTGCAAAAAATGATGATTAGCGGCTGTCGGGCCAAGGGTAGCAGTATTTCTGAAACAGCGAAGTCTGTGAACTGTTCGCGTGCTGCTGTGGTTAACGTGTATGGTGTCGAAAGTACGTGAGGGCCGATCGCACGCTACAGTGAAGCAACGCACTGGCCGAAAGAACTAGGGGACTACCGGAAGTGCGTCCAAAACGACAGTTCAGGGAACCCTGCTGCGTATGGGGCTACGATGTAGACGGATGGTCACTGCACCTATGTTAACGAAATTTCATCGGTAGAAAAGGCCTAGATTTGCATGGCAGAATTGGAATTGGACCTCCGCTGATTGGCAAAGGATTACCTTCTCCGATGAGTCACGTTTTCTGCTTCATCAAACGGATTGACGTTGGCGTATGAGGCGAGCAACATCGGAGAGCAAACGCTCTTCAATCATTGCTGGAAAAACACAAGCTGGTGAGGGCAGCGTTATGGTCTGGGGAATGTTTTCGTGGCATTCTCTGAGTCTACTCATACTTGTGGAAGGCACTATGGACCGAATTCGTTATGAATCCATCCTTGCAGACTATGTACACCCACACATGCTGATTGTCTTCCCTGGGGTGGATGGGATCTTCCAGCACGACACGTGTCACACAGATAGAAATATCCGAGAGTGGTTGGAAGACCACAATGAAGACTTCAAAGTATTACCCTGACTCCCTAATTCCCAAGATTTAAACCCAATTGAGCATCTGTAGGACCACCTCGATCGTGTTGTTCGCTCTATGGATCTTCCACCACGCACCCTCCAGCAGCTGTCAGATGCACTGTAGTCAGCATGGCTCCACATACCTGTGAACACTTTCCATCACCTTGTTGAGTCACTCCCAGCGCATCTAGCTGCTGTCCGCGCTGCACACGGCGGTTACTTGGTATATTAGCTGGTGGTCACAATAAAGTGTCTCGACCCTGTATATAGGGGATGTTGCCCGTCCTATGGCGGAGTGAAATTTTTAATAGAAGCAGACTGAACACAAATCAAGTAGAAACCGGGTTTCTGTAAGGAAATATAGAAAAAAATTATATGGGAAGAACTCATTCATGTTAGAAATGTGTACTACAGTCAGCACTAAACTCGGAAAGTTGTTTTTGTGTAAACTTACCTTAATAACTTTTACTTTGATTTTTCGCGTTAAATTATTTTTTCATCAGCACACTTGCTATTCTGTTCACAGCTTGTTTTAGACTATCCTATTCGACGGTTAGTTGGAAACTTCATACCGAACCTTTTTCTACAAAATAATGCAACATCTGCTATTACAGATCGGAACTATGTAAAATCTCGACAATGTGCTGTTGGGTCGACATCGGCTTTTAGATGCAATCTTGCTCACTTTGGCATCCCGAGATTTCAGTTTTTATTGTATGTTAGAGGGTTTAGATAGATCCCTATTTTGCAAAATGTTTAGTATAATCAGCACTAAACTCGGAAAGTTAGTTAAATTAAAAAAGTAAAAAATAATTAAAGCGCACAAATTAATATTCGAATTGTGCTAAATTAAATTAATGTACAAATGTAACTTACTGTGATATTAAGAATTCAATTCGAATTTTGTAGATCCGAAAAACAGAACTCGAGCCTTTAATAATCCAATGTTTTTAAATCAGCACGCGATCACTTTGACATCTACAAGTGATCGCGTGCTATTATGTAGCAAGCAATCATTTTGACGTCGCAAGAGCACACAGGAATCCATCAATAAGTGATGGCGCACAATGCAGACGTTAGTGTGAAGTAAACGTTCCAGAGAGACAGGCGCACCTGGGTGTTTATATTATTAGTATTCTACTGTATCTTACATAATAGTTTGAATGATTTTGAATGATATTCCTTTGATTTTTCAAGATAGGGTTAAGTTTTTAAGTGTTTTGTTTCAGGTGAATTTAAACTGGGATACCCGTGTTGAAGTTATTTTCGTTATTCAAATAGGAGTTTTATCTAGAGTCTTCAATCTATTGTCATTAAATATTAAATTAATACTCAATTATTCTTTTATTTATCCCTACCTGTCTTATTGTCTGCTTGCATTGGGTAGAGCAACTAAATGTAATATTAATAGAATTTCTTCTTTACAAAAAAAAAATTCGTTCGTTTGTTGAATCCACTGGAAAATGTGGAAATCCTGTTCAGTCGTTATAAATTATGCATTAACAACATTATAGACGGATGTTGTTAATGCATGAGCGTGTTTATGCCAACAAACAACTCAGTTTAATAAATTTATGTTATCCTGCACATAGATATCAAACTCGTTGGTATGATAACTTTTTAATTCGAAGTGCTCGTACTAATGCGTTGTATTTCAATATTAACTAGACAAAACCCGTCGGAATCGACGGTTAGTTTTTTTTTTTTTTTTTTGTTTTTTTTTTTATAAGAATAAACTCATATGAAACAACAAATGTACACTTTATTTGATTGACAAATTCATTCAACCACATCAGTAAAGACAATAGTCCAGGTTCGTGTTTTTTTCAATTTTTTGACTAAAGGTTTAAAGACCACTGTGAGCAGATCAATGGGCTATGAGCTGCCGCCCGTCCCTAATTTAGGGCCACTGGTTCCAGGGAAGGGAGACAGCCAGGGCCGTAAGAAAAACACAACCTCCATGCCTCACGGGATTCGAACCCGGACCCTTCACGAACGAATCATCATAAGCCAGTGCTTAGACCATTGCGCCACCGGGGCGGCCAGGTTCATGATGAGCATCACGACTGCACCCTTTTTCAGTCGTAAAACGTGAGGCGGAAGTCCACTCGTGTCTATCGTGTGCAAAAATTCAACTGAATAGCGCACTCTTTCACTCTCATCTTCAGTCACAACTGCGTTTGTAAATGTTGTTGGAATGAGATTCGCGTTGCGAATACCCTTCACCCATCGGAATCGATGGTTAGTTTGTTTTTTTTTGGGGGGGGGGGTAAACTCGTGTGAAATAACAAATGTAAACTTTATTTGATTGACAGATTCATTCAACCACTTCAGTAAAGATAATAGTACAGGTTCGCGATTTTTTTTTTTTTTTTTTTTTTTTTTGACTAAAGGTTTAACGACCACCGTGGGAGCAACTCAATGGGCTATAAGCAGTCATCCGTAATATTTTCACTAACAATGGTGAACGGAATGCTTATTTACATCTTTACATAATGGGAAACGTCTTACCTACGTGAATAAACTGGATCGAATGAATATTAAATTGTATATATACATCACACAGTCCAACGGCATAACGCAACCTGGTTTTCGAGAGTGTTCTCTGCTCCGATGAGAACTTTGATACGAATGCCTGCTACCGTTACTTTGCGCAACGGTTCGCTCAGAAAAGAGAAGACTTTTGACTTTGGACTCTCGCAGTCCCTCCAAGCCTTCAACAGCGCGTGAGTCAACCGCATTCCATCGAATGTCAATCGCACGCTTCTCCCATAGACTTTCCATGGGAAATTTGCCGCCCCACAACGCCCGAACCGTTGCCCCAATCTCATTTTTCTCTTCGACTGGCACATCTACATGGTAAGACCTTTATTTTGATAGATCAACCATATCTTTACGTTCAGCCGTTCTCTCAAAATAGGACTCACAGTAAAAAACCTTATAGAATTAATATATAGATTCTCATTGCCCCCGGCTTGGAACGGGTTACCGATTCATATAAAATCCCTTATCAGTTTTGTATCGTTTAAAGAAACACTAAAGGAATAATATGTTAATGCTTAAATTTGATTAATTTTAGTTATATTGTATTGCAAATGTGTGTATAAATTGAAAAACATGTAATTACTTGACTTGACATTTTTCCTATTTTAGGGGCTAGAAGCTAGTCAGGCAAATATTTAGCCTTTACCCCTGGTCCACTGCTATGTTGTTACGTAGTAAACTGCGTGTAAGATGGCAAATAAATAAATAAATAAATAAAAATAATATTTTACGTTCAACGACGTCAATCGAACATGAGTTTCCTTATAATATCTCTTGCTCCCCAAATCTTTCGAGCAGTGTTTGTTGCTATCTTGTTTTCTGTTTCTAATGGTTGAAGACTTGTTGATCTGTCAACGGCATAATTATAATTCATGTGGAGGGGGAGGGGGTGAAATCTCATTCGTTTTGCGCAATCTATTGGAAATGCTCAAATGCTGATGCTTTAAGGGGTAAACTCGGAGTTTTAAGAGTAATACTCGAAGTGGAAATATGTGAGTTTGTTACTGTGGAATTTCAGCCAGACGTTGTCAGTCTGCATTATTGCATAGGGATGTTAAGGGGGCAAATCGGCGTCTGGAAAGCGAGAAAAAGAAATTCAATGTGACGTCAAGAGATTTCGCAGAAGTAATCGAAAACACAGCTCAGCAGCATTCAGTTGAAAAGAAAAATAGGCTAAAAACAAACTCCGGAAGCCAGGGAACATGGGCATGAAACCACACAATATTCGAACGAAATATTTTGAGAAGAATTATTTTTCAAAAGGAAGCGGTTTCTGTTTGGTTCCAGAAATTTATGATATTCTCCTGTGTGAAACAATCACCTCATTTATTTCCGCGAAACAGCAGTCCAGACTTCCTTTAACATACATTAGAAATATATTTCCTTCGGAAAATAATATATCGTAAATATATTGAAAAAATATATTACGCACATGCGTTTCAAAAAATAATTTCTCCATCACATGATGGAATAAAAATATATCTTTAAGAAAATCCAAGGGATTTCTTATACATAGATTCAGGGGTAAAATTCATACACATAAATTTTAAAAGAAAAATTGTTATATCTTGAAAATAAAAGGTAGTTTCTTGTATGTAGTTAACTGCGAGAATTCCTTTCATACATTTGGAAAATATTTTCTTATACAGTAGAAATTCGTTTGCCTGTTTCTCACTTATACCTTTTTCTTATTTATACGTGAAATGTCGCGATTCAAAAACTGAATCGCGCTTAATGTTAAATTCAACCTTTTTCGTTTACACGTTTTTCTTAGTTATACGTTAATTTCACTTGATGTCTTGAAAACATTATAAAAAGGGGGTTCACTATGTTTTGTAAAATAACTTATTTTTAGGAAAAATAGTTTTATACATATGTTTCCTAAAAGTTGTTCTTAAATCTGCATATCAGAAAACAATTTCTTATTATGTCTAATAAAGAAATTTTAATAAGCAAATTTTAAGAAAAGATGTTCTTCTACATACATATTTAAACATAATTTCCTTAAACAGAGTATCCGAATAATGACTGTGAACTAAATGTACAAATTGCAGTAATGTAATAATAAATAAGTTTTGAATGGAATTACAGTAGAAGTGACCAGGCCTCGTGGAAGTGATCTGTGTCTAGTTATCTTCATTTCTCCCCACCACGATGCGCGCGCAGCTGTCATTCCGAGCGAAGGTCATTCCCAAGCGCTTGGTCGACGGAGGCAGACGTGCCGGTTAATCACTCGTCTCTGTACACTGACGAAGTATGGTTCCAGCAAGACAGTGCAACTGCTCACACCGCTGGCGCATCAGTATAGCTGCTACTGGAGGAATTCTTCGGAAATCGCAAAAATTACCCGGGGGTCTGTGGCCTGTCTGGTCACCGGATCTGACACCACCTGACTTTTTTCTGTGGAGAGCACTGACGGGGAAGGTGTACGAAGGTAATCCGCATGCACTTCAAGAGCTGCAGGCTGCAATACCAACCAACATCCAGCAAATCACACCACATACCTTGAGAAAGGTCTTCACCAACATGCAGAAGAATGTGCAGACATGACTGGTAGTCGGTGGGGCCCATTTCCAACACCTCCTGTAGGAACCAGTTCGTCATGGTAAGTGATACTTTCAGTGCACAGTTATCTTTCGGACACCCTGTATATTATGGAAACACTAGGTGAAAGCCCATCAGTAATCACGGGGAAAATAAGATATGTAGACTAATTCTTTTAATAAACAGGTGTTATTAGCACGTCTTTTGTAAAAAAAGATCGTGCTTCTGTTATCGGTGTGTCCGTCCGTCCGTCCGTCTGTCCGTCCATCTGTACCCACAGTATCTCTGCAACTATTAGTCCGATTTGAAAAATTCTTTTTGCATTGGAAAGCTTGAAATATGCAAATCATGATCTTTCATTTCGTTTTTTTTAAGATGTACAATTTCGCCGGTAGAGGGCGCAAATGCAGATGATGTCGAATTCAAAAATTCGTATTATTCCACATATTTGCTTCTAAACATCCGATTGAAAAAATGTTTTTATCTTTTGATTCCATTTATGTCGAAGAGTATTTTAGATATAGTTACTTTTTCAAATTACACATAGATTTTCCGCTAGGGGGCGTAAAAGTAAATTAAATTTTCCCGAATTACTCTTCTTCTAAAGTTCCGATTTGAAAAAAAAATTTCTTCAGCGGATATATCTCCTGATGGAAAATCTCTTGCATATAATTTCAATTTTTTGGTAAAGAATACTTCGGCCACCAGGGGGCGTAAGTGTTAATTTTTGTTTCTGTTGTATTTACCATAAAATCTGAGCTTCTAAAATATCGATTGAAAAAATTATTTCGTGGACTGATGCCACTCATATCGATAAACCTTTTCGGAATATTTTTTTCCTAAAATATTCCACAGTTTCTCTGCCAGGGGGCGTAGATATACATCTTATTTTTGTCAATATCTCTACTTCTAGGAGTCCGATTTGAGAAATTCCTTCTTTGTTGGATAGCGTTTTCCGTGTGACATGTTTTTCATATAATTTCAAAATTTTCACATAATTCATGGACTTTCCGCTCCCCGCTAGGGGGCGTAGCTGTAAATTGCGTTTCCCCCTATATCTCTGCTTCTAAATCTCCGATTTGAAAAATCCCTTCTGCACCTTATACAGCTACTGATGGGAAATCGTTTGCACATAATTTCGAATTTTTGTAAAAAAATTGTTTGGCCAAGAGTAAATCTTAATTCTACCAGTAAATCTTAATTTCCCCTTCTGTTGATTTGCAGCAAAATATGAACTTCGAAATTCTCGATTGAAAAAAGTCGTTTGTTGACCGATACTATTCATGTCGACAAACCTTTTAGAAACATTTTCTTCTTAAAATAGTGTATGGTTTCTACGCCAGGGGGCGTAGATGTATATCTTAATTTTGTCAATATCTCTACTTCTAGGAGTACGATTTGAAAAATTCCTTCTTTGTTGGATACTGTTTCTAGTGTGACATGTGGTTCATATAATTTCAAAATTTTCAAGTAATTCATAGACTTTCCGCTAGCGGGCGTAAATGTAAATTGCGTTTCCCTCTATATCTCTGCTTCTAAATCTCCGATTTCAAAAATTTTATCTGCACCGCATAGAGCTCCTGATGGGAAATCGTTTGCACATATTTTCTAATTTTTGTAAGAAATGGTTTGGCGACCTGGTGGTGTAAGTCTTAATTTCCGCTTCTGCTGTATTTGCAGCAAAATATGAGCTTCTAAAATCTCGATTGAAAAAAGTCGTTTGTTGACCGATACTACTCATATCGACAAACCTTTTAGGAAACTTTTCTTCTTGAAAAAATGCATAGCTTCTACGCCAGTAGGCGTAGACGTATTTCTTATTTTTGTGAATATCTCTACTTCTAAGAGTATGATTTGAAAAATTCCTTCTTTGTTGGATAGTGTTTCCGATGCGAAATGTTTTCCCTATAAATTCAAAATTTTCAAGTAAGTCATAGACTTTCCGCTAGGGCGCACAAAGGTAAATTGCGTTTTCGGCGTTATTTCTGCTCCGAAAGCTCTGATTTGAAAAATTCTTCCTGTATCGCATTCGAGACCTGAAGGTAAATATTTTTCACATTATTTCTTATGTTTGGTAAAGAATGGTTTAGCCACCAGGGGTCATAAGTGTTAATTTCTGCTTGTTAAGTATTTGTTGCAAAATCTGGGCTCCTGAAAACTCGACTAATTTTTTTTTTCTTCGACCGATACCGCGTATATGGATAAACCTTTTCAGAATACTTTCTTCTTTGAAATGATGCATGGTTTTCCCACCAGGGGACGTAAAGTCATATCTTATTTTTGTCGATATCTCTGTTTCTAAGAGTTCGTAAGCTCCGATTGAAAATCTTCTTTCTTTCGTCAGATCTATTGTGTTCTATACCGGTTCCATTGACTTTGAATAGCTTTGATAAATTTAATTTGCGTCAGAACGGATTCAAAAGACGTGCTTATTACAGCCGAAAATTCGGTGTAATCTTTCTTGTTTCATCTGCTACTGATGTTCAAATGTGAGAGTACGTTTCATGAACATTACAACAATGAGCCTTACAACAATAAAAAAAAAGTTTTTCGTCATACTGTTGTAACGTCACATGCTGATAAAATTCACAGTTTCTATTCACAGAACACCTTCCTGGAAACACGAAAATCTAAGCGGAATATTAGAAATATTTCTTACTCAGTTGGTTCTATGCTGATGACGTCATTTATATCCGGGAAGCAGTTTCCATTCACTGAACACCTGCATGAAAATACGAAACGCTATGCGTGACGTCATGAATATTTATTCTCGGTTGTCGCTATGGTGATGACTCTTATCACTGCGCCATCAAAGTGGGGCAAACGTTGTGACAATGCAAACCATATTTTTTTGTGATTTCCTTTGAATATTATGAACAAGTACTTCTTACGCACCTATTTTGTAAAAAAAGAAAAATCGTGTAGGAATACAAGGTTTTGCACGCATGTTTTGGAAAAACTTTCTTAAACATACATTTCAAAAAGGAAATTTTTATGCATATGTGTTACAAAAAATATTTTCCTTAAATACATAGCTTGTCACAAAACAACTGAGATAGATTTTATAAAAAATGCGCAATACTGCGTACGACTTTGGCAGGAGTCTGGAAAAACGATAGTCGTTGTAGTAGCCATAGCAACCGGCAACATCTTGTATGCCTCTTCGGTTGTACGCTGTTTAATAAGCGCTCTTTCATGACCCCCTAATAAGTGTTTTCGTGCTGTGAATTTTTGAAAAAGTGGATGTGAAAGGGGAACAGCGATGCGCCATTAAATTTTGCTGTCGATTTAAGATGTCTGTCGAAAAAACTTTCCATCTTATGCAAGAGGCTTATGAAGATGAATGTCTAGGAAAATCAACAATTTACAGATGGCATAAATAAGTTATGGATGGTCATGAGTCGGCGGCTTTCATCGCGTATGGAGGAAGCCCTTTTTTTTTTTTTTTTTTTTTTTTTGATTGGAGGTTTAACGACCACCGTGAGCAACTCAATGGGCTATAAGCAGTCGCCCGTCCCCAATTTAGGGCCACTGGTTCCAGGGAAAGGACAGAGCCAGTGCCGTAAGACAAACACAACATCCATGCTTCACCGGGATTCGAACCCGGGCCCCCTTTCGGACGAATGATCAGAATCTATCGTTTAGACTACTGCGCCACCGGGGCGGCAAAGAGGAAGACCTTCAGCAAGTATTATAGAAGTAAACATCAATGCAGCAGTTGTCATTATATACGGGAAGACAGACACTTATCAATTAGAGGTATCGAAGATCTGGTTCTCATTTCAAAATCAACAATTCACAGAATTTTAACCGAGCAATTGGGCATGAAACGAGTTTGTTCAAGTTCGTTTCCTCATTTCTTGTAATGTGCGGCCCAATGCAACGCAGCACATGACCAGTTCGGTCGTTTCTTATTTGGCGAAAATGAATATTAAGTTGATACCCCAACCTGCGTATAGTCCAGATTTGTCACCATGTGACTTCTGGTTGTTCCCCATTTCAAAAAAGACATTACGGGGATGACAATTTGAGACTGATCAACAACTTGTTACAGCTGCGCAAGGGTGCTTTAACATCATTTCAGAAGAATTCCAGAAGTCACTCAACAAGTGAAAGCACTGGACACCTGTACTCGATGCAATGGACAGAATGTCGAAAAAGATGAACACTTCCTTGATAATCAAGGTAAGCATACATAATTTTTAAAAGCATTCTCAGTTGTTTTGGGACAACTTTTGTACATATACGTACATCTAATTTATACAATATATTTTCAAAAGTTAGCGATACGCATTTAATGAAGTAAGGTTTTTCTGGCATTCGATATTACTACCTTTCCGTATACGCCATAACGTCCTGATATATTGACATGTGAATACGACAGCCTTTCCAAATTACAGGAGACTTAACATGGTGATTTATGAATTAAATGTCAGTGTGTGTAGTAGACGCTATCAAGATCTGTATTCGGAGCACGGTACAACATTTTCTCGTAATGCCAAAATAAACCATCTTATCTCTCGCGGATGTGTTTCAGATCTTGGATGAATGTGTAGTAAAAAAAGAAACAGAAAGCATACAATCAAACAAAGGCCATTTTTGATGTTTTATTTCAGTGTTTCCAGTATCAAGTTACGTATGTGGAAGCATTGTGTTTTAGTCATCCTGGAGACCAAATATTAGTACCGCCTGCATAATATGATGCTCGTCCTCCACGTGCCGCCAAAACAGCTCTTACCCGGATACACACGGAAGAGCCAAAACATTCTGATCACCTGCCTAATATGATGTTGGTCCTCTACATGCCGTTAAAACAGCTCTTAACCGGATATACACCGAAGAGCCAAAACATTATGACCACCTGCCTGATATGATGTAGGTCCTCCACGGGCCGCTAAAACAGCTCTTACCCGGATATACACCGAAGAGCCAAAACATTATGACCACCTGCCTAATATGATGTTGGTCCTCCATGTGCCGCCAAAACAGCTCTTACCCGGATACACACGGAAGAGCCAAACATTCTGATCACGTGCCTAATATGATGTTGGTCCTCTACATGCCGTTAAAACAGCTTTTAACCGGATATACACCGAAGAGCCAAAACATTATGACCACCTGCCTGATATGATGTAGGTCCTCCACGTGCCGCTAAAACAGCTCTTAACCGGATATACACCGAAGAGCCAAAACATTATGACCACCTGCCTAATATGATGTTGGTCCTCCATGTGCCGCCAAAACAGCTCTTACCCGGATACACACGGAAGAGCCAAAACATTCTGATCACCTGCCTAATATGATGTTGGTCCTCTACATGCCGTTAAAACAGCTCTTAACCGGATATACACCGAAGAGCCAAAACATTATGACCACCTGCCTGATATGATGTTGGTCCTCCACGTGCCGCTAAAACAGCTCTTACCCGGATATACAACAAAGAGCCAAAACATTCTGACCACCTGCCTAATATGATTTTGTTCCTCTACATGCCGTTAAAACAGCTCTTAACCGCATATACACCGAAGAGCCAACACATTATGACCACCTGCCTGATATGATGTTGGTCCTCCACGTGCCGCTAAAACAGCTCTTACCCGGATATGCCCCGAAGAGCCAAAACATTGTGACCACCTGCCTAATACGATGTTGGTCCTCCACGTGCCGCCAGAACAGCTCTTACCCGCATACACACTGTAGTGCCAAAGTATTATGACCACATGCCTAATATGATGTTGGTCCTCCAAGTGCCTCCAAAACAGCTCTTACCCGGATACACACCGAAGAGCCAAAACGTTATGACCACCTGCATAATATAATGCTGGTCCTCCACGTGCCGCCAAAACAACTCTTACCGAGATACACACCAAGGAACCAAAACATTATGACCACCTGCCTAATATGATGTTGGTCCTCCACGTGCCGCCAAAACAGCTCTTACCCGGACATACAACAAAGAGCCAAAACATTGTGACCACCTGCCTAATATGATGTTGGTTCTCCACGTGCCGCCACAACAGATCTTACTCGGATATACACCGAAGAGCCAAAATATTATGACCACCTGCCTGATATGATGTTGGTCCTCCACGTGCCGCTAAAACAGCTCTTACCCGGATATGCCCCGAAGAGCCAAAACATTGTGACCACCTGCCTAATATGATGTTGGTCCTCCACGTGCCGCCAAAACAGCTCTTACCCGCATACACACCGTAGTGCCAAAGTATTATGACCACATGCCTAATATGATGTTAGTCCTCCAATTGCCTCCAAAACAGCTCTTACCCGGATACACACCGAATAGCCAAATCGTTATGACCACCTGCATAATATGATGCTGGTCCTCCACGTGCCGCCAAAACAACTCTTACCCAGATACACACCAAGGAACCAAAACATTACGACCACCTGCCTAATATGATGTTGGTCCTCTACATGCCGTTAAAACAGCTCTTAACCGGATATACACCGAAGAGCCAAAACATTATGACCACCTGCCTAATATGATGTTGGTCCTCTTCATGCCGTTAAAACAGCTCTTAACCGGATATACACCGAAGAGCCAAAACATTATGACCACCTGCCTAATATGATGTTGGTCCTCTTCATGCCGTTAAAACAGCTCTTAACCGGATATACACCGAAGAGCCAAAACATTATGACCACCTGCATAATATGATGTTGGTCCTCCAGGTGCCACCAAAACAGCTCCTACCCGGATATACACCGAATAGCCAAAACATTATGACAAAACAGCTGTTACCCGGATATACACCTAGGAGCCAAAACATTACGAGCGCCTACCTAATATGATGTTGGTATTTCACATGCCGCCAAAACAGCTCTTACCCGACGAGGCGTGGATGCTACAAGATTTCTAAGGGTGTCTTGTGGTATCTGGTACCAACACATTACCAGCAGATCCTTTAACTATTGTACAAGGAGTGTTCAAATGAAAAGGTACGAAACGACACTGTGGGTATAAATAAATACTTTATTCAAAATATACACCATAGCCCGTAGCACAACGATCCCATTGATTAACGAGCCGAAGGATTCCTTGTTCCCAGAATTCCTGTGGCCGTGACGAGACCCAGTCCTGCACAGCGTCCTTGAGTTCGTCGTCCGAGTGGAAGCGCTTCCCTTTCAGATGCTTTTTCAGGGGACCAAACACATGGAAATCGCAGGGCGACATGTCCGGGCTGTAGGGCGGATGGTCAAGCTGCTCCCACTGGAACTTGGCCAGTTCCGCGTGTGTGACCCTGGAGACGTGTAGACGCGCGTTATCATGGAGCAGAACCACACCCTCCGCGATGAATAGCGGCCGGTTTAACACCTTCCGCTGTCAGAAATCGGATAACGCCTCGCTGCTCCTCAATCGTCGAATTTTGCAATGTGAACGCCATCCTGTCCTCACACGCACTGCCGCGTCAATTGGACGGCGCTCTTTATAAGAGCCTCTGCTCTCTCCTGCGCATGCAAGCCGCGGATGGCTTAGTGGTTCGTGTTTCAGACTATCGATGCTGGGTCCCCAGGTTCAAGCCTGGGCTGATCTTTCAGAGATGGTGTGATTTACTAACAATCGCTGAATATCCGCCGTGCATCGGACGAGCACGTAAAGTGACGGCCCTAAGGCTGGACCCACTGGTTAAATGGGTATCCTTTCCTATACCCCACCTGAAATTCTCTCACCCCTCTATGTGCAATATCGTACTTGTACGGTGGCGCCATCTACTGTACTCTAATCTCACTACAAACTGTTCTGTCAAAGTCGCTAGACTTGCTCTCATTCCTTCCGTTTCTGTGTCCTGCCCAAAAGGCGATCTCGCTGTAGGTGGCTGGGACCTAAACTCTACTACCTGTGGACGGAAGTCCTACAAGAAAATGACGCTAACCCCCCCTCCTGCGCATGCGGGCGCCCGCGCATGCTCCGATCCACGCCGGCGACTCCAATCACATCCCTAGATGTGTCGCTACGTTCTCCCATAGCGGCATAGGCAAATATGTTAACGGTTACTTTCTTATGACGTTTCGTACCTTTTCATTTGAACACCCCTAGTAAGTTGCGTGGTTGAGCCACTGCAGATCAAATTTGCTGTTTTAACGCAAACCTCAGATGCTCGAATGGATTGATGCCTGGGGAATTTGAGGGCCAGGACAATACCTGGAAGTCTTCCTAATATTCCGAGAACCATCAGGGCAGTGTGTTACATGGCCATTGTGAAAGAAGGCACTACCTGAGGGAAATATCGTTGCCATGAAAGGAAATACCTTGTCTGCAATGATATTTAGATAGGTGGTAGACATTATAGTTTCTTGCACATGAACCACTTAATGCATGAATCAAGAGCAAAATTTACATGAACCACTTAATGCACGATACCTAATATGATGTTGATCGAATCATCTATGACGATTCGATGGGGTGGCGATAGGTATTCTGGGCTATCTGGTACCTGAATATCAACAGCCGGTCCTCTAGTTCCCGTACATTTCAAAGTGGTGGGGATTTAGCGCGAACCCGCTTTTCCATGTCGAACCACAAATGTTCGATTGGGTTCATATCAGGTGAACTTGAAGGTCGCAGGACGTTAACAGAAAGTCACCAGCATGTTCCTCGAACCACTTCTTGACGATTCTGGCAGTGTTGTATGGCGCACTATACCTGTTGGTAATGGCCATCACTAGCAGGGAACACATTTGCCATGAATGGGTGAACTTGGTTCGCAACAATATTCAGATACCTGACAGCTGTCAGGGATTGTGCTATTGGGATAATGGAGCCTAACGTGTCCCAAGAAAACATCGCCCACAGCATAACAACACCGCCGCTGGCCTGTTTCCGCCCAACAGCGCTTCTAGGTGCCACAGCCTTCGTTGGTAATCGACGTATCTGCGCTCCGCCGTCTACGTGATGCACCAGGAATCTTGATTCGTCAGAGCAGGCCGCTTTCTTCCAATCATCCACGATCCAATCTCGATTTTGGGCCCATTTCATGCGTTGTTGGCGATGACAGTGAGCAAGGGGACACGGCTGAGTCTTCAGCTACGTAGGCCCATGCGCGTAAGGCTTCGATGAACTGTGTGCTGTAACACATTGCCCTGATCACCACTGTTGTAGCTGTGGGTGATATGTCCCAGTGTTACACTAGGAATTTAACAGGGGGTAACACTGTTTTACATCGACATCCAGGTTCCTCTCATTTTTTATCTACATAGAATTTCCAAACTAAATTTACAGAACAATGCTACCTGCTTTGATACCTACGTTTTCCTTGATATTGGCGTAATGTGACCCATTCTGAATTCACTTGAAACTTGCTCTGTGAAATACTTTCACGCCTCAGTTTGAATGCATCCGGATCCTACACTGTAAATAAAACACTTTACCGTTTTGGTCATCCAATTTCAATGTTTGGAAGTACTTCCATATGCGAGAGGGAATTTCCCGACATGAAATAAGTTACATATAGTCAAAACTCAGAAACAATACACTACTCAAACAATTACTTAGACTTTCAAAGACAAGCATCGAAGCAGACATGCAACATTTTTTAATGGTTGATAACATGAAACAGTACACCAATTATGCAGAAAATAGTAACTATACTAGTGATCCGATTTATTGGCGTAGGAAAATACACTATATTGACAAACGTCACCGATCACCCTTTCAAAAGCAAATGAACGGATCCGCTGCGTTGTTAAGACGCACGGAACAACTGCAAATGGTATAAAAACAAGCCTGCAGCTGGACGCGATCAAATCGCACTGTGAAGGTGAGTAAAAATGTCGCGGCGGGAGAGAACTGACTTTGAGAAAGGAAAGATTGTTGGGTGTTATATTAGTGGGCTGTCCATAAGAGAAACCGAGAGGCGTTTAAACATACCCAATTCAACTGTTTTAGATGTACTGAATAAGTGGAAGACACATGGCGTGCCTGAAGCAGCAAAACGTTTCGGCACACCTAAGAAAATCAGTGATAGAGGACGTCGAAGCCTCAGGAAAGTCGTTACAGCTAATTGAAGGAGTACTGCACAAGACCTCAGTGTACAGGTGAGTAAAAATGCTGGAACCTCGGTATGTACACCTACCTCTTGCAGAGAACTTCATTCCATGGGTTACCGTAATCGTGCGGCTGCTCATAAGGCTTTCATCTCCACTCGGAATGCTACTCATCGTTTAGCATGGTGTAAAGAACATTTATCGTGGACCGTAGATCAATGGAAACGGGTCATATGGACTGATGAATCCAGATACACGATCTATCAGTCCGATGGCCGTGTGTGGGTATGGTGGCAGCCGGGGGAACGCTATTTACCACAGTGTACTGTTCCAACGGTTAAGTTTGGAGCTGGCAGTTTACTCGTGCGTGAGGGGGGAGGAGGTCGTGGTATGGTCCCGTCCCATTGGTTATCGTGGACAAATCTGTAAACCAGCACGTCTACCTCGATATTCTGGACAATTATGCCCTACCAACTCTGTGGCAATACAATGGAACCGAGCCTTGTTGGTACCAGCAGGATAATGCTCTGAGCCATAAAGCAATAACTGTTACGGAGTGATCCCGTATCGTGTGTGGACTGGCCAGCACATAACCCTGATCTTAATTCCATAGAGTACCTATTGGATAAATTAGAGTGCCACATAGGAAGTTTAGAACAAAGGCCTACTACTAAGCAGCAGTTAGCAGCAGCATTATGTACTGAATCGAAGCGCATACCTATCGTTGTGTTCCAAAACCTTGTCGAAAGCATGTCAAAGGGTCAGTGAATGCATTAAGGACAAAGGTGGATCGACACTGTACTAATGTATGTCAATAAATGCTATGTTGTGTTTCTCTTCTAGGTGTCCGGTGACTTATGTCAACATAGTGTATACATAAGCGTTACCAAGCTTTCCCAGATTAACCAGATGGCTTTCTCAAGGAAGTTAGACAGAAACTGCCTAACTGTCTTGAGAAAGTTTCTGTCTAACTTTCTTGATAAAGCCATCTGGTTGATGTGCGAAAGGTTGGAAACGTTTATGCATATATTCCTAAGCCAATAAATCGGATCACTAGTATAGTTACTAACTTTTAATGGTGTTTAATCGTACACATGCTTGCAAAGCAAGTTTGTTTTTCTCAAATTTCAGCTGCTGTAATATTGATTAAAAGAGCTCAAAGGTTTAATAAATTAAGAGGAACATCTTTATATTCCATCACCTTGCATCTATGTAAAACAATGAGTCCCATTATTGTTATTTTTTTAAAAAAAACCTTGGCTCTCGGTGAAATAGAAGATGAACAGCATTGGTCTATTCCTACAACTAGAACTTAAACCAAACTATTCTCCAAGACAAGTAACGCCTTTCTTGCAGCGAGGAATTAGGCCGAGTTTATATAAAGACTTCTGGAGCTAATTCTTCCGAAAAACCAACAATTTTTCCCACAGTTATTTTTTTTGTACGCCCATTTATTTGCATTCATGAACTCTCATTCACAAAAGAATGAATTTATCTTTTCTTCAACAACTACAAGGAAGGATCAACTCATCCGCCAGTTTTTGCTTTTGTTACGAAGTTTCCAGCGAGTGTTTACCACAGTGTATAATAAGTTATAGTAAACTTATGGAAGAAGAATAAAAACCCCATTTCATTCCCAGCGAATATTTTATTCCGACAGCGGGCATGTTACTTTCTATCCTCAACACCGCGAAAAAAGAGATAAAAGCCCAAGAGCAAGAAATGGCAGAAAAGGCAATAAAGAACACCAGCAGAGAAAGAGGATGAGGGGGAGAATGAAGATTGTGGTCAATTTTCGGTGTCTGCTCAATCGGGCCAAAGAGAGCGAAAATTATTTGATCAGGGATGCTGAGATGTAGAGCTAGAGTCAAGGAAGATGCGGGGAGGGGAGAAGAGAGTAAGAGAGGGAGAGAAAGGATAATATCCTCTCCGCGGAGTCGGAGAAGGCGTCGGAGACGGAAGCGCAGGCTTCATTAATGGATGATGCAAGAGCTGAGCGGTGTTTTGCTCACTACAGGGAAAGGGCGTGTCACGCTTGGAAGCAAGGAGTCCCGACCAAATAGGCCATGCTGTCAATAGCAGGCTGATTCGGAGTGATTGCTTCGCCTGATATGTTCCCGACCCTTCTGTCTCTTTTGCTTTTCTATATTCTTTCTATTCTGTTGATGCACAGACTGTCTTTTACCTTCCCACCCGATCTTTCTCAACTCACTTCACTTCTTTTCTTTCTTTCTTTTCTCTTATTTTTCCGCTGCTTGCCATAACGTTCCTGGAAGGGCAATTTCATAGCGATTCTCGGTTTAGCCTTTATATCCATTTCCTTTCTGATATCTTTCGGCTCAAAAGTAACACATAAAGAAAAGAGTAAAAGAAAATCTTTCTCGCATTTTACGAGCATTATGCTTTATGTTCTGAATTTCCTACACTTAAACGTAACAAAGTAGTGTTTTTAATTTTTAATGCATCGCAAGAGCGATCTTATCTGAAAGAAGAGGTTCGCGAAATAAAGATTTTTCTAACTTGTGATCCTTAATTAACAAAACTGCATTTAATTAGTTACCTTTAGTGATGGCTACTAATAAGTCAGCTCAGTGGCTGTTTGAGCTGTTGGGGAAAAAGCTGTTTCACAAAAGCGTTTTAACCTTTTAATTCCACGACTCATAGACCTGGTCCACCTGTTTGGATGAAGACTTCGCCCTTAGTTAGTACAGAAGTCCTTGCCATTTGCATACATGAAGAAAAAGATTTTTTTTCACTTACACAGTGTTTTACTTCGATCTATTGAATAAGCTCACGATGACATATTAAGCATAATACCACGTTTTTAATACTGTTTGTTTGATTGTCTTGTGTCTGGCGCTCTTTGGCCAAACATATCCCTTGCGCCATAAAAAATCCATTTGATTTCTCCCAAAGCAGCGCCTTTGGAATAAAATAAAACCCTACGATTTTCTGTGTTACATAGAGATGGAAATTATTCTTTACCGAGAATATATACTATATTGACAAAATTCACCTGACACCCCTTCAAAAGCAAATGAACGGATCCGCTGCGTTGTTAAGATGCGCGGTACAGCTGCAAACACTATAAAAACAAGCCTGCAGCTGACCGTAATCATATCGCACTAGTTGAGTGAAAATGTCGCGGTGGAAGAGAACTGACTTTGAGAAAGGAAAGATTGTTGGGTGTTATATTAGTGGGTTGTCCATAAGAGAAACCGAGAGGCGTTTAAACATACCCAAGTCAACTGTTTTGGATGTACTGAATAAGTGGAAGACACATCGTGTGCCTGAAGCAGCAAAACGTACTAGCAGACGAAAGAAAAACAGTGATAGAGGACGTCGAAGCCTCAGGAGAATCGTTACAGCTAATCGACGGAGTACTGCACAAGACCTCAGTGTACAGGTGAGTAAAAATGCTGGAACCTCAGTATGAACACGTACCATTCGCAGAAAACTTCATTCCATGAGTTACCAAGGTCGTGCGCCCATAAGCCTTTATTCTCCACTCGGAATGCTGCTCGTTGTTTAGCATGGTGTCAAGAACATTTATCTTGGACCGTAGATCAATGGAAACGGGTCCTATGGTCTGATGAATCCAGATACACGATCCATCAGTCTGATGGCCGTTTGTGGGTATAGCGGCAGCCGGGGGTACGCTGTTTACCACAGTGTACTGTGCCTTCGGTCAAGTTTGGAGCTGGCAGTGTACTCGTGTATGGGTGTTTTTCCTGGTATGCCCCCGGCCTATTGGTTATCGTGGGCAAACCTGTTAACCAGCACGTCTACTTCGATGTTCAGGACAATTATGCTATACCAGCTATGTGGTAATACTATGGAACCTATCCTTGTTGGTACCAGCAGGATAATGCGACGGGCCATAAAGCAATGGACTGTTAGGGCGTGGTTTTACGATAATTCCTTATCGTGTGTGGACTGGCCAGCACAGAGCCCTGATCTTAATCCCATAGAACACCTATGGGATGAGTTAGAGCGCCGCATACGAAGTTTGTAACCAAGGGCTACTACTAAACAATAGTTAACGGTAGTATTATGTACTGAATGGAAGCGCATACCTATCGTTGTGTTTTTTTTTTTTTTTTTTTTGATTGGAGGTTTAACGACCACCGTGAGCAACTCAATGGGCTATAAGCAGTCGGCCGTCCCTAATTTAGGGTCACTAGTTCCAGGGAAGGGAGAGAACCAGTGCCGTAAGACAAACACAACATCCATCCCTCACCGGGATTCGAACCCGGACCCCTTACGGACGAATGATCAGAGGCCAGCGCCTTAGACCACTGCGCCACTGGGGCGGCTATCGTTGTGTTCCAAAACCTGGACGAAAGCGTGTCTCGATGGATCAGTGCATGTATTAAGGCCAAAGATGGACCGACACTGTATTGATGTATGTCAATAAATGCTGTGTTCTGTTTCTCTTCTAGGTGTCCGGTGACTTTTGTCAATATAGTGTAAATCAGAATAGTAAAAGTCATTTTGTCATCATGCAATCAACGCAGGGAAATTTCATGACGCCATTCAAGATCAGCCAGGCAATAATCATTAGCACATGTAGGTATCACCATTTCCCATAACAATTTAACTTTGTACGTTGGCTAAGTGTTTTTCACCAAAGAGGCAGTCGACAGGTGTTCGCCTGTATCTTCATCCGGACAATCGCACTGAAAACCAGCACAAAGGAAGTATCGTTTTACGATATGGTATCGGTAAATCTAGCGCCTGCGCAGTATCGTCGGTCGGTGGAAATCTTCTTTGCTTTAAGAAAGAGACGGCAATATTTTTTGTATGACAATCATTTTTTACTCCGCCAGCACCAGTGTCGAGCACAAAGTACGCATTTTTTTTTTATGTTTTTTTTTTCTTTTCAGAAATGAAACGGAAATAAAACCGGTCCGAATTCGGTTTAGGAACACCTTGACCCAACCCGTTTAACCCGGAAGAAATTGTCGACCCGTTGAATCCCCTGACCAGCTTCCATCTGTGCCTCAGGCTCAGAAGTCGCTGAACATTTCCGGTTCTTCAACCAATTGTTCAAATACAGTGATTTATGAACTCACATTTACATTTCAGGAACTCCCCGGCAAAATTTATGAACTCGGACACTTGCTTTTTAGGCGCGAAAGTGAATCATATCGATAACACACACGCATAAAGGAACTTTTACATTTACTCATCGTTGTTTTGATTCTATTGGTCAACATCTGTGAATGTAGCGTTTATTATTTCCGCTTTTAAAAGTATCCGTAGAGAGCCTGTGAAATGGCGGTGTCCTTCCAAATGCTCTACGATTAAGTAAGCTCGTCCGCTACAGAAGAGCGAAGAAGTGACTTTTACAAAAGTTTGCGTTTCTTTGGAATCTTTATTAAGTCCAAGGAAGAAATTTTGCCTCCACCTCTCATTAGGCCAAAAGGAGCAATTTTGTCAACGTAAGTGCGCTTTTCTATTTAAAATATGCACTAACAAATCAAAAGTATTTTTTTTTATTGGAGGTTTAACGACCACCGTGAGCAACTCAATGGGCTATAAGCAGTCGCCCGTCCCTAATTTAGGGTCACTGGTTCCAGGGAAGGGAGAGAACCAGTGCCGTAAGACACACACAACATCCATGCCTCACCGGGATTCGAACCCGGACCCCTTACGGACGAATGATCAGAGGCCAGCGCCTTAGACCACTGCGCCACCGGGGTGGCCAAATCAAAAGTATCTTGACACTTACATATTCCCAAACACCCTGTAATAAGAAGGCAATTAATGTGGAGTTGGTCCACCCATTGCTGCTATCAGTCTCCACTCACCTGGGTAGACTTTCCACTAGATTTTGATTTATTGAGGGAATTGCCTCCCATTCTGCTACAAGAGTATTAGTCGGGTCTGCCACCGATGTCGGGTGACTCGGCTTGGCTTTCGATTCCTCCCAGAGGTGTTCCATAGTGCTATGTGTTGGCTACTGAAGCTCTTCCACACAATCTCATCAAACCATTGCTACACGGATCTCGCTTTTTTTACGGGAGCATTATATGCTTTTGTTAAGAGTCTTCACTGAGCAGGTGCCATAATATTGGGAGCTCAGAATCGTCGAGGATGTCATTGTAAGCAGCAACGTTAAGATTCTGGAGCATTGGAACTAGGAGTCCCAGTTCAAATATTAAAAGCAGCTCCCAGAGCATGACGCCTCCTCCACCAAACTTCACAGCTGGAACAACACAGTCGGTCAGGTAGCGTTTACCTGGAATACTCAACACCCAGACTCGTCAATTGAACTGCCAGATGAGGAAGCGTGATTCATCACTCCAGGGAACGCGCTTTCCTTCCACCGGCGCCGAACTTGCACTAATCCAACAGACGCTTGGAATTGATCTTGCTGATGTTAGGCTTGTGTACGATTGCTAAGTCATGGAAACCCATTCCTTCTGGTTCTCGACGAGTCGTTACGATGCTGACATTACTTCCAGAGGCATTTTGTGACTCGGTGCTGAGTGTTGCAATCGGGTACAGGCGATTTAGCCGCACCACCCGCTTCAGCAGTCAGCTGTTCCGCTTTGTCATTTTACGAGGACTACTAGGTTGCGAGTGCGCTGTTGTGGATTCCAGGCGTCTCCACTTACAAGAACATCACTTACAGATGATCGGGGCAGCTGCTGGAGGGCAGGAACTTACCGAACTGTCTTGTTGCTAAGATGGAATCCTAGTTTCCCTATCACTTTGTCCGTGTTCATTTCGTCCACCGTTCAGTTTGTCCTCTGTTCATTTAGTCCACTGTTTACTTTGTCCACATTCATGTCGTCCTCAGAATAGATGGAACACCGTGGAAATCTTCTGTTTTGATGGAATTTTTTGTTACTTGGCAGAAAAGAAAAAGCTTAGCGGACGTAGCTTACATGCGATTTTTTTTTCCTGTTTTAAGTTTTTTGGTTAAAATATAACGATTTTAAATGTTACTTAACACAAAACAAGGAATTGAACTTTGATGAGCTGTTTTACACTTCTGATACGGTGTCAATCACTATGACATTAATCAACATTTATTCCAATGTCCATAAATGTGTTGGATTGAAGAGGGAAATTTCTAGCTTATGCAAAAGGTCTCTCTATTTTCCTTCTCTCACACCGCAAATATCAATCTAAACTTTTTTTCACCATTATAGTTTTATGGAATTTTTTCTTACTTTAAATAGTTATGACACATAGCGAGCATTACCGTCATTTGCTAAAGTTTAAGACCACCTGTCAATTTATTGAAAATTAAGATTTTCAAAGAAAGAACTAATTACTAGTCGGAGATATTTGAAAAATGACACCACAGATGAATACTTACATTCTTTAGAACACAAAAAGACCGAAAATAGGAGTTTGTGTGGCCACCTTTGTTTTTTATAACGGAAAGAATACGATGTGGCATACTCTCGATGAGGGATTTGCAGTTGTCACTTGAAATATCTTTGCACAGCACGTAGTTTATCGCGTCAATCAAAGCTTCGGACTTTGTTTTCCGTTTTTCTGCTACCTTGTCTTTTAAAATGGTCCACAAATTTTCTATTGGCCGGGACTATTGCCGATGCAGTCAAGCACAGTTATGTTTTTCCTCTGCAGGTAGTCCTTTACTGTCTTTGATCTGCACCTTGGAGCACAATCATGCATAAATATTGTGCATCTGTGCACTTGCATATGTATGGGTTAACAGCTTCTCAAGTAACATTTCCACATAAAAAGGACCAGTCATGGTAGTTGTCTGTCGGCAAAAAGGATAATGAAGCAGTACCGGATGTTCACATAGCACCCTATATCATCTGACTAGAAGGATGTCTCACGGGGCTAACGGTGTATTTTTCACAAAACCTTTTGCCTTTTGGTCATCGAACATGTGCTTCACGTGATTCAAATTGACACAGAGTTAATTCATCGGAAAAATGAACCTGGCTCCAATTTTCAGCAATCCACGATTGATGACGCTTCGCAAACTGGAATCTTCTTTTTCATGAGAGGTTAGTCTAGGTAGATGTGCAGGTTTATACGACTTTAATCCAAAATCTTTGCTAAGACGTCGGGAAACAGTGCTGATACTAATATCAGACCCTTTTGAATGTAGAAAGGCCTTGATTTTCTTGCACGAACTCCTCGGAGAATGCATAACTATTCGCCTTATGGTATTCTCATCACGTGATGTTGTTTCCCTTGGACGTCCACTTCTGTTTCGTTCGCTAAATTCACCTGTATCTCG
Source organism: Macrothele yani (assembly GCA_039090855.1). NCBI lineage: Eukaryota > Metazoa > Arthropoda > Arachnida > Araneae > Macrothelidae > Macrothele > Macrothele yani. The sequence continues at coordinate 31,380,446 of CM076989.1, read as the reverse complement.
ATATTTCATGATCGTATTATGAATAGCAGTCTTGCTCACATTCACCTTTCTGCTTATGTTACGTTCGCAGTATCCTTCATGATATAAAGACACTATTTGTACCCTCTGAGTACCACTTAAGGATGCTTTCTTGCCCATTTTTCGCTGTGTAGAAAATACGTACAACACCTCTCAGCATGAAAACCAGAAACAAACTGATGCTTGCCCCCTTCCCCCAAATCTATCAACAGTTTCCACTGTAGTAAGATGCAACACCGACAGGAAGTTGAGTAATACAGACAGTAGCTGAAGCAGTCGGCAGAAATTTAGTACTACCATCAAGTGGTCTTAAACTTTAGCAAATGACTGTATTATAATTCATTCGTATAAGAATTAGTAACGCGGAAATTATAAGCAATTAATAATCAGAATAAAAAATTAGTGTACTGAATAGCTAAAAACTATACAAAAACAATATACAAGACGTATTTCAAAACATCAAGATTTTTGTAAAACTTTGATTTATGACATAGTGGTTGACATCGTGCCACACGAAAGGGTTAAAAAAGCTCTTCAAAGTGTCGTTTTACTTTAAATAACGTTTAAAATCGTTGTATTTAAGTCCAAAAACTTAAACAGAAAAAAAAATCGCATGTAAGCAATACCCACTGACCTTTTTTTTTTTCTGCCGAGTAACAAAAGTCCCATCAAAACAGAAAATGTTCACGGTATTCCATCCATTCTGAGGACGAAATGAATGTGGACAAAGTGAACAGTAGACTAAATGAACAACGGACAGCCCGGTGGCGCAGTGGTCTAAGCGATGGCCTCTGATCATTCGTCCGAAAGGTGTCCGGGTTCGAATCCCGTGAGGCATGGATGTTGTGTTTGTCTTACGGCACTTGCTCTCTCCCTTACCTGGAACCAGTGACCCTAAATTAGGGACGGACGACTGCTTATAGCCCATTGAGTTGCCCACGGTGGTCGTTAAACCTACAATAAAAAAAAATAACGGACAAAGTAAACAGTGGTCTAAATGAACAACGAGCAAAGTAAACAGTGGACTAAATGAACATTGGACTAAAAGAACAACGGACAAAGTGAACAGTGTGCTAAATGAACAACGGACAAAGTAAACAGTGGACTAAATGAACAACGGACAAAGTAAACAGTGGACTAAATGAGCAACGGACAAAGTGAACAGTGGACTAAATGAACAACGGACAAAGTGAACGGGGGACTAAACGCACAAAGTGAACAGTGGACTAAATGAACAACGGACAAAGTGAACGGGGGACTAAACGCACAAAGTAAACAGTGGACTAAATGAACAACGGACAAAGTGAACAGGGGACTAAACGCACAAAGTAAACAGTGGACTAACTGAACAACGGACAAAGGGAACCGTGGACTAAACGAACAAAGTACAAAGTAAACAGTGGACTAAATGAGCAACGGACAAAGTGAACAGTGGACTAAATGAACAACGGACAAAGTGAACGGGGGACTAAACGCACAAAGTGAACAGTGGACTAAATGAACAACGGACAAAGTGAACGGGGGACTAAACGCACAAAGTAAACAGTGGACTAAATGAACAACGGACAAAGTGAACAGGGGACTAAACGCACAAAGTAAACAGTGGACTAACTGAACAACGGACAAAGGGAACCGTGGACTAAACGAACAAAGTACAAAGTAAACAGTGGTATAAATGAACAACGGACAAAGTAAACAGTGGACTAAATGAACAACGGACAAAGTAAACAGTGGACTAAATGAGCAACGGACAAAGTAAACAGTGGACTAAATGAGCAACGGACAAAGTGAACAGTGGACTAAATGAACAACGGACAAAGTGAACGGGGGACTAAACGCACAAAGTGAACAGTGGACTAAATGAACAACGGACAAAGTGAACGGGGGACTAAACGCACAAAGTAAACAGTGGACTAAATGAACAACGGACAAAGTGAACAGGGGACTAAACGCACAAAGTAAACAGTGGACTAACTGAACAACGGACAAAGGGAACCGTGGACTAAACGAACAAAGTACAAAGTAAACAGTGGTATAAATGAACAACGGACAAAGTAAACAGTGGACTAAATGAACAACGCACAAAGTAAACAGTGGTCTAAGTGAACAACGGACAAAGTAAACAGTGGGCTAAATGGACAAAGTGAACAGTAGACTAAACAAATAACGCACGAAGTAAACAGTGGTTTAAATGAACAACGAAGAAAGTAAACAGTGGACTAAATGAACATTGGACTAAAAGAACAACGGACAAAGTGAACAGTGTGCTAAATGAACAACAGACAAAGTAAACAGTGGACTAAATGAACAACGGACAAAGTAAACAGTGCACTAACTGAACAACGGACAAAGGGAACCGTGGACTAAACGAACAAAGTAAACAGTGGTCTAAATGAACAACGGACAAAGTAAACGGTAGACCAAATGAACAACGGACAAAGTAAACAGTGGACTAAATGAACAACGCACAAAGTAAACAGTGGTCTAAATGAACAACGGACAAAGTAAACAGTGGGCTAAATGGACAAAGTGAACAGTAGACTAAACAAATAACGCACGAAGTAAACAGTGGTCTAAATGAACAACGAAGAAAGTAAACAGTGGACTAAATGAACAACGGACCAAGTGATCCGTCACCGGCATCCTATGACCGTGCCAGGCTGAGTCACTGAACTCTGCCGTACGGCCCATTCTACTGTCCATGCTTGTCTATGACATTTGCCAGGCCACACGTGCGTCTTTTTATATCTGCATGGGCAATGACTGTGACCATTACTCAAAAGGGGTGCCCGAATACTTTTGATCACGTGATGTCTTTGCAGGTGCGTCCACTCGACCCAGAGCCTCACTGAAAAATAATTTTTTCGTCAGTTACTGCTGAAGAAGAAAGAAGTTCATTTTTCCTACTCAAATTAAGGCACGATTTATCCGCTAGGGAGCGTAAACTTAAATTACTGTTTTCTCAAATCGCTGCTTTTAAAAGTCTGATTTGAAAAATACAAACATTTTTTGCTTTCTATTAAGGTTATCGTGGAGAATATTTTTCATGTAATTTCTCATTTTTCGTAAAAATCAGTATTGTCACTACGACGCGTTAAGTCATATTTCTGTTTACAACACATTCGTAGCCGTACGCGCGAGTCCAAAAACCCGATTGAAAAAATTATTTTTCGGTCAGGTAGGGAAAATGTACATAGTTTCTATACAAAATAATGCAAAATAATTCCCTCCAGAATTATTTTGCATTATTTTTTACAGAAAATATGTAAAAAATAATTCCCTATGTGCAAAATAATTCCCTCCAGGCTGCGTAAATAGGTGTTTTACTTCCCCACTATAACTGTTCTTCTAAAATTCTAATTTATTTTTCTTTACTTTGGATATCATTCATTGTGCAAAACATTTTGTATATAATTTTAATTTTCCAAAACATACAGAGTGTCCACAAAATAACTGTGCATTCACAGTAACACTTACCATGTCGAACTGGTTCCTGCAGAAGGTGTTGGAAATGTGCCCCACCGACATCCAGACATGTCTACACACACTTCTGCATGTTGGTGAAGACCTTTCTTAGGATATGTGGTGTGATTTGTTGAATGCGGGTTGTTATTGCAGCCTGTAGCTCCTGAATACCTGCGTACACCTTCGCCTTCAGTGCTCCCCAGAGAAATACGTCAGGCGGTGTCAGATTCGTTCGTGTACTTGTCGTCATGGCGAATGACATGTTTCACCAAAAATATACTCTCTGTTCAACAGTCAACACTATTGTCCTTATGCCGAGAAGAGTGATCAATCGACACGTCTCCACCTGCTGTCCGCGCTACACACGGCGGTAACTCTGGATATTAGCTGGTGGTTACAATAATGTGAGCCGCCCCGATGTTGCAGTGGTCTAAGCGTTGGCTCATGGCCATTCGTCTGAGAAGGGTCCGGGTTCGAATCCCAGTAAGGCATGGATGGGTGTTTGTCTTACGGCACTATGTCCCTTCGTTGGAATCAGTGGCCCTAAATTAGGAACTGGCGACTGATTGTATCCCATTGAGTTGCTCACGGTGGTCGTTAAAACAACAGCTTTTTTCCCCGTGTTTTTTTTATTTTCGTTATTTCGTTCTTGTTTTAAAAGAAAGCTTTCACTTTAACAAGTAGGAACTAATTCAGCTTTTATTCAGATTTGGTTAGGGCATAAAGGATTATAAAGAAATAACAAAATAAAATAAGAACTGCATAAAAATTATAACTGCGTTTTAATGCTCAATCTGTACTTAGTACTAAAGATAAAACTAAAATTCAATGAGATGTCCGAGTAAAAAGTTAAATCCCTGAATGACGACACGCCTCGAGCTATAAAGATGATATTAATGAAGCACGGTGACATGAAATGCAACGTCGTGCATGCGACAGTCTTCCAAGTACTTGTGACAGCAATCATAGTCGTTAGAATAAAAGCAATAAAACAAGCGTTAATGATCGCCGGTTAAATCGAAGACGGCAAGGAATAAAACGGAAACGATCAACCAAGTGGTCTGGTAATTGTGTGTTGGCAGTTTCGCCATTACATTTCTGAGTCGGTGGCTATTGGATATCTGTAAGCACGGAGATCAATGACAGTCTGGAAGATCTCAAAGCAGGAGATGTTCCGATTGCTCTTGGCTCCTTATCTCCTGGCTCTTGGCTTGTATACGACTCTCTTTTTCCTGAAAAAGATAAGAAGACCGACCATGTGAGAGGTTCTTTCTTTGATTTGTAATTGCACGCCACTTTTCGTCCTTCTTTTTTTTAACTGTCACATTTTGTATCAAGTGTCTTGATAAGTTAAACGTGCAGCAAATCCAATCACCAAATGGACTGTTGCGTGACCTTAAATGAGCGGAATATACGGTTTTGTGTTTCAGTTATTACAGTTTCCAAATAGCCGGGTCCAACGAAGTGTTATGATTAGATGCTCTTCCCTATTTCATGCAACCATAAATTTATATTTATATATTGTATAAAAAGATAAGCGAATAATGATAATATTTTGTCAGTTAATTTCCGATAATGATGTTCTTGACAATAACATAGTGGCGTTCGACATTTCATATTTGCATTTGAAATTAGTTTGACGGCTTCCAAGAACTCTTAATTATTATGCATGTTTTTATTGACAGCCCAGCACTTGTACAGAGTTTTGTTGGCCTGATAAAAATACACTGGCAAACTGGTTACCGTAAATTAAGGAACAAACAGAAAAATCGAGATTATTTGTGAAAGAAGAGTTAGAATTTGTTTTTTCATTTTATTTCATTTATTGCATTTTAGTTGTTACAGACATGGTATTACATAATCATAAATATATAACACAAATAATATATTTTTGTAACAACAGGGAATAAGGAGGGAAAAGGCCTGATAGGCCTGACGTGCCCTCTTATCCCACAGCATCAAAATTTTCATGAAAATAAAAAAAAATTCAAAAAAACATAAACAAGTCAAGTCCACATAATATCAAACACAGCTAGGGTGGTGCTATCAATTAATAAAGATAATAGGACGTTATGAGCTTTTGGTCAGTAAGAAATGCCTGAGTTTTCCTTTAAATATATTAATATTATTAAGTGATATAATATCAGTAGGAAATGTATTTCATAATGCAGGACCAATATAATTAATAAATGATCTAAATCGTTCTATTAGTGGAAACATGGGGATTAATGTTGCTTTATGTCTCGTAGAATAACCATGACTGTGCGTACTTATTGTAATTAAATCTTGGTAATAACCATTTTTAATTCTCAAAAACATTAGTTTACCTATACTATAGATATGCAATTGTTGAATAGTTAGTATATTAAAATCGTTTGGACTGAATCTAGCCTGAAAGACTGTATTTGAAAATTGAGTATTTGGTAGTTTAAATTGTAGTAATCTTATGAATCTATTTTGTAACGACTTATTTTTTTTTATATTGTATAAAGTAGTCGATCCCCAAACAGATATACAATGGATTAGATGAGACTGAATTAAAGTGTAGTATAATAAAATCCTTAATTTTTGGGTTAAATTGGCCACTGCACTACTAATAACCCCTATATTTCTTGAAATCTTATTAGAAAGGTAGTCAACATGTGAATTCGATTTTAAATCGTGCTGAATAATGATAGCAAGATAGTTATGACTTTGAACCACTTCTATAGATGATCCAAGTAAATTAATATTCTGAATTAAGGAGGTGGATGTTGACGTACTTGAAAAAATCATTACTTTTGTTTTGTTAATATTAATAGCCAGATCATTTTTAGTTAACCAATTAGTGATAGATGTAAAATGGACTTGATGCACGAAACTCGGGTATATGTATACGTGAAATACAGTGTGTTTTACTAGGTAGTCCCCCAAAGAACCAACTACAGTTTTGTTCTCACTTTACATAGAAAAACAACGTTTACCCATCGAGCATAAAACATTTCAAGTATGTACCAATAATGTTACAATCTCTCATTTTCGTTACACTCTCAGAGATATCTTACTATTACATTTCAGCAACATCTATTTTGGAACATAACTCTTTGTACATTACGGTTACGTTAAAAATAGCATTCACCGATAGTACTATTTTATAATTTCCATTGTACATGATTGCTACCTTGATGTTACATTCCGGCGATATTTAAGATTTTTGGTTTGGCAACGGCGTGAATACGCATGCGCATTTATACCATTTCACCGAAGCACTCTTGTAGTCATATTTTCCCGTGCTACTGGGATATTCTTTGGTGATACTGTCGTACTCGAGTTAGCTAGTTAGTTGATTTAATACTTCATCTGTTTTTTTTTTTTTTTTTTTTTGTGATTCAAGATCATTTGAAAGCAATTGTTTTGATTATTATAATTTTTAAATTCTAAAAAGCATTTTACAAAATCTAAGTAGATGGCTGTGTTGTTGTATTAGTATACTATACCAGCATGCTTTTTTTATTTACTTGAAGCTGAGAAATTTGATATTGGTAGATATTTTGAGAAATGACTAATTTGATTTTTTCTTTTTTTGGCTGAAATATAGTCTATTCCTCATGTATAATAGAAATTCGACACCCTCATTTGGGATCGATTTTTATTTCTTTTGTTATCAACATATAAACGCCGCCACTGTTCCCAATGGACAGCGGACTGCGTCGAACCTGTAAAAACGTAAACAACTCGTAATACGACTGTTGTTGCTTTTGAAACAGCTACCGAGTGTAATATTTTTTATTGTGATTTTACAAAGTTTATTAAAACCATAATGTTCAACGTAGTAAATACGTAACAGTAATATGATGATGTCTCAAAAATCTTTCAAATACGTAACAGTAATGTAACGAAGTTATAAATATCTTTAAAATACGTAACAGTAACATAAAGTTGGTATGTTGAAATTACGAAGACCTTTCACTGTAACGTATCGGTTATGTTTCAAAGTTATATAACGTTTGAGGACGTTTTGACGTAACGGTAAAGTTTCTGAAACATTACCGTTACATTGCGCAACGTACCTGAAAAGTCTCCATGTTTCAGTGCTACGTACTTGTAACATATACGAAATATTTTGTGCTGTGAGGGTTAGTTTATAAGTGACCTTGATCCTAGAGAAATGCGGGGGGAGTGGTTTCCTGATACGGCGATGACTCTTTGTGACGTCACCATAACAGATGTCCGGGCGCGCAAATCTGTCAGGAAACACTCTGCGTGTTTTGCTGTGTCGTTGAACGCCGTTCAGGATGGCTGTGTATACCGTTGCGGAGCGGGTGTTTATTGTGAAATGTTAGGATATAATAAAATATATAAAGGTAACACAGCGTGAATTCCTGGAGAAGTTTGGTTGGGGGGGAAGAAAAGCACCACACAAACGTTACATTGCCAGGTTAGTGGAGAAATTAGAAACCACGGGCAGTGTTTTGAACCAATACAATGGTGAACGTCCTCCTTCAGCGGAAGAAATAATAGAAGAGGTGAAGCACTAGCTGCTGGTACCACCGAAGTCACTACGATGTTTGTCACAAGAAACTGGGTATTCCCTTTCTACCTGCCAAAGAACCGCGAAGAAAGCGTTGTTTCATCCGTACCGTGCCAGATGTGCAGGAGTTTCCAGAACCGGATCTTGAGAAGCGTGTGTCATATTGTCATTGTTTCCTGACGGTTTTGCTCGCAATTCCGAACATTTTGGATCTAACATGGTTCACTGACGAAGCATGGTTTCATTTGTGCGGGTATGACAATTCCCAAAACTCCCGCATCTGGGCTACGGATAATCTACATGAATTACACGACATCCTGCAACAGTCGGTGTTTGATGTGCTGTGTCGCGAACCAGATGAATTGGACCCATTTCCTCCAAGAGCGTAGTAAACTCGGCGTCACATGTGAACATTTTCAGACAATTTGTGGACCAATTAACCAACATCAATTTGTACTTTCAACAGGATGGAGCTACACTGGCGGAAAAAGAAAAAAGAACACAAAGAAGGAGACGTCTGATACCAACGAAATTTATACAGCATAATAACGGAATACAGAGGATAACGTGACCAAAACATTATGGCAAAATACAGCTGTATTTGCTGGTAAACTGAAAAATAACATTTCCATGTAACATGGTTAGTACGGAGTTGAACCGCCATGAACTGCGTCACACTGTGCAATTCTGGCATGGAGTTTGTCGTACAGATGTTGGATGTAAGTTTGGGGTATTGAGTTCCAAGCATCCTCAACCTAGAAGCATTAATCGGGGATAGTCGTGGCTGGCCGTGGAGACCGGATAAGTCGTTGTCCTATAAAATCCAACACGTGCTCAATGGGGGACAAATCCGGTGAACGTGCAGGCCATGAAAGTTGTCTCACACCCTGAGGTGCATGTTGCGTTGCACGTGCCGTGTGTGGGCGTGCGTTACCTTGCTGGAAAACACCACGATGGACCGACCTTACAAATGGCTCAACAACGGGCTGAATGATGTTGTTGATGTAGGAGGTGCTGTTTAACGTACCCAGTATAAACACTAGTTGTGTACGGGAGTCACAGGGCCCACACCAGGAGACCAGGTGTAGGCCCTGTGTGTCGCTGGCGGATGCAAGAAGGGTGGAGACGCTCTCCTGTGCGTCTGCGAACACGCATACGGCCACCGGAGGCTCCCAAGCAGAATCTGCTTTCATCGCTGAACACGACAGATCGCCATTGCCTTCTCTAGTGCAGACGCTGGCGGCACCACTTCAGCCGTTCCTGGCGGTGGGCTGGTGTCAGAGGTACACGTGCACGTAGTCCTGCATCCAGTAGACGGTTGCGGATTGTTCGCACAGTCACCTCAGGTGCAACGGCAGCTCGGATTTGCGTCACAGTAGATGTTCTGCTTGACAACGCCGCTCTTCTTATGCGTCAATCGGTCCCCTCATCACTCCGTCTGCTACTCCCGGTTCCGCGTCATCTTGTGTGGGAATGTTCCTCGGACCATCTACGCCGCCATCGTACCACTACCGATATTTCCCGTCCAATTCGCTCCGCAATACGACGATACGACCACCCGGCCTCGCGGAGTCCGACTAAACGACCTCGCTCAAAGTCCGATAACTGCTGAAATCGCACACGTCTTCCATGTGCAGGCATTGCTGCTTTTTCAGGGTCTTCGCACGTGTCCGTACGCCGACGACTGATTGCATTCCCTTCGCCGTACTCCTTAAATACCACTGACGATAATTTTCATATTGTGCCGTGCTGTGGCGTAAGCGCTCACCGGTTGGTCCCGAAATTAACATCACACCTACGTAAACTCGACCCCATTAACATATGTAAATTTCATGATCGTCCGCCAATTCCTTCTTGGTGTTCTTTTTCACTTTCCGGCAGTGTACATGCAATGCTTCTCGTGTAAGCGTGAGTGAAATTTCCTCTTTCGTAGGTGACCAAGTGATCTCCGAAGGATTGTGGCTACCTCGTTCACCCGATTTGACTGCTCCCGATTTTCTTAAGGGGATATTTGAATTGTCGTGATTACAGCCTCGCAAGTTAAAGACTAGAAAGCAACATCAGTGCAGCAATCCGGACTATTGATGAGGACATTCTGCAGAGAACGTTCTGTTGGCTTGGTTAATTTTAAGCATTGTGGTGGACGCCACCTTATCAGAAAAATCGTTGCAGGTGCTTGTCATTGGAGCAGGGAAGCAAATAAATAAGTAATTAAACAAACTGAATGTAATGAGAGTTGATTTCGTTCGCACGTATCTTTATTCATCAGATTGGGGGAAATACCAGTTAGTCCGAATAAATGGTATACACTTCCAGCTGATTGATAGATATTTCGGGTGGCTTCCTCTATGTGATTCCCACCAAATATGTTCTTAACCTTACGTGGCTACATGCCCGCGTGAAATCTTTCGTCGTTCTACCCTGAAAGCTCCAAGACCTTCCGTTTATGACTGCCACGTCCGTATCATTTTTACTCTCTGTGTTATTGGCGTAAGAAGTTGAATGCCCTTAATTGCTTACCGACGAATTATCCCTGGCGGGCTCTCTCTGAGGGAGAGTAGTGTCGAACAACGGGGGGAAGGGGGTGCCATTTTGTTCGTGGGAGGTCCCACATTCGACAAGAGAATGACTTTCTCCGAAATGAATCTGTGCTAAGCGCCATTTTAACTGAGTGTGAATTTCTCTAGCTGTCGTTCGCACACAGAATAAGGAAAGTTACAATTTAATTATATTTTAAGTATTTCCATATAACATTTGGAAAATATGTGGTGTCGCGTTCCAGTGTGTTTGGATGACGGTGGAGGACATTTTCAGCATTTCTTGTGAATGATGCCACATTCCCATCAACCAAGATACGTTGTAAGCCACATGTCATGTTTCTAAATAGAGTGTGATGCAAATATGACAAATTCTTTAGAGGCGCTACACAGTGAAACACCCCGCATAATGAGGAGTCAGGGTATCATTTAGCAGGTGAAGAGCGATCGGAAAACAAGATGCAGGCCAAAGTCAGATGGAAGTTTCCAGCTGTATGCAAGTCTTTCTGTGGTCCACACGCTGTAAAACCAATTTAAAAATACGCATTCAGCTTCTCGAAGGTACAGCCAAGGAAGTCCTAGGGCTACAACATCCATGGATCACCGATATCACCGTTTATCTGCGCAGAGGAACAAGACGGCTACCTGTGATCTACCATGAGGCTACAAGAACGGTGGTAGCTACTTCCACTGTGCGCAGAAGGATTCATGAAGGAGGCCTTTAAGCCAGGTTGCCATATAAAAATTTTGATTTAAAGCCAAACAGTGCTAGAAAAAAGACAGGAAAAAGCCAGACATTAATAAAACATATTTTTCATACTCACATGACATGAAAAATTCTACATACAGTTTATTACTGTCATCCTCACTGAAACAAATAGAACCTACAGCACAAACATTGTCAAGTCTTTCAGAGTTTTGCAGATGGAGAGAAGTAAGCATTTGTTTGAAAGCAATAGTTCTGCTCAGATTGATTTTTACAATAGCATTAAGAAAACCGAGTTATATTTTGTTTCTTACTTTTGTTTTAGCTGAAGTAATAGGACAGAATACCCTTTCAACTACGGCATTAGTAATTGGGGTTATCAGACAAGTAAGGGCAAAACTGGCGAGCTCTTTAAATGCCTGATGTTGAAGCACGCCAGTCCAAAACTATTCACTATCTGTAGGGAGTCCATCTTTCTTAAATGGAGCTTCTTCTTTCAAATCGACAAAAATAATTTTCTGTATTGTTTATACACTGCTGACCACCGAAAATGCAACACCAAGAAGGACACGAGATAGGTAAGCCAGATGTACTGGACACATAACAACAGATACAAAGATTAAACGATTGAGCTTACAGGCCCGTGCGACTTGCGGAACAAGCAGACATCAATAGCTCGTGTGGCCCACATGGCTGGCAATAACGGCCGCTACACGCCGCGGCATCGAACGAAAGAGGCTTTGGATGTGGGCTTGGGGTATGTCGGTCCAGGCTGCTTCCACACGTTGCCACAGTTCATCAGGCGTAGCCGCGGGTGGTGCTTGCTGGGCCACTCGGCTGCCGATCAGCGACCAGACGTGTTCGATGGGCGACATATCGGGAGAACAGGCGGGCCGCGGCAGCAGTGATACCTGGTGGGCCTTGAAGAATTGTTTCACGATGCGTGTCATGTGCGGGCGCGCATTGTCTTGTTGAAACGTTGCCTCTGGCAGGTGAGGAAGGACTACAGGCTCCAAAACGTAGGAGATGTAGCGGTGGCTGTTAAGTGTACCGGCGATGCGTACCAGAGGGGTCCGGAGTGTCATATCCAATTGCACCCCAAACCATAACGCCAGGCGACTGACCGGTATGGCGATGCATAATGCAGGCGTCATACAGTCTCTCGCCGCGGTGCCGCCACACACGGATGCGACCATTGTGGTGTTGCAGGCAGAAGCGGAATTCGTCGGAGAAGACAATGTCGTGCCATTCCGTAGTCCAGGTGCGGCGTTCAACGGACCACTGCCGCCGCACTCGCCGGGGCTGTAACGTCAATGGTAATCGGAGCAATGGGCGCCATGCGACAAGTCCCCGCTCCTACAGACGACGTCGAACGGTACGTGTTGACACAGGTTGTTGCGCAACACCCCCTAATTTCTACGCTAACGTTCGTGATGTGGCGGTGCGAGCCGTCAATGCCCGCCGCACAGCATGCCGGTCCTCTCGTTCGGTGGTGTGCCGCGGCTGCGGCAATCTCTCACGTCGTTCCATCCGTCTCTCCTGCACCCACCGAATCCATACTCGTCTCACTGTGGCTGGATGTCGTCCCACACGGGCGCCGATGTCTCGGTACGATAAACCGCTGTTGCGATACGCCACTATTCGTCCTCCGTCGAACTCCGAAACGTGCTGGAATGACTGCCGTATTCTGCGACGAGGCATCAGGAAGCTTCTCGCGCACAGGTCCGGCAGCACAACACATTTCCACTACTTACACCCCGCCTTCTGTGCACCCTTCTTATAGTGCTTCTCGGTGGCGTGCCGGGCGCACATGATTTGCATATACCCTGCAATGCTAATCGCTTGCATGTCCTCTCGTGGGCGACGCTTGCTGCGAATTTCATTCCAATCGGATGCTTCCTTCTCGGTGTTGCATTTTGGGTTGCCAGCAGTGTATAATAAAGTTTATACTGTCCAGGCATGTTAGAAATATTTTATTTTTCGCCATAGCACACTAGCGCTTTCGAAACTATTTTATCGTTTCATCATCAGGTGTACGGAATGAGATATAGATCCTTTAAAGTACACACTATTCAAAATACTCCTTGATATTATAACGGTAGGTAATGTATTTACGTGATGGTTATGATCAGGAACACTAAGGCGCGTGTTTGATTTAAATATCAAATTGTTGTGGAAGTTAGCTATAAAGAGCAGTTGCGGTTTTTGATGATGAGATATTTAACATCGCGATATGTTATAGTTTTTGTTAAGATTTCTTCGTCAGTTCACGAAAAATAGTCTCTTCGTTAATAAGGTGTCTCCAAGGATGGATTAGAATAATAGGGATTCTTGGAGATACCATATTTACGAAGAGACTATTTTCCGTGAACTGACGAAGAAATCTTAACAAAAACTATAACATATTGCTATGTTAAATACCTCATCTTAATCAAAAATCGCAACTGCTCTTTATAGCTAACTTCCACAACAATTTGATATTTAAATCAAACACGCGCCTTAGTGTTCCTGATCATAACCATCACGTAAATATATTACTTACCGTTATAACATCAAGAAGTATTTTGAATAGTGCGTATTTGAAAGGATCTATATCTTATTTTGTACACCTGAAGATGAAACGATAAAATAGTTTCAAAAGCGCTAGTGTGTTATGGCGAAAAATAAAATATTTCTAACGTGCCTAGACGGTATAAACTTTACTTTATAGACGTAATCCGGTGCGTAATCAATCTCGCCGAGTGTAGGACGTCGTAAAAAAACCAGATGTTACAGAGTGCATCACTTGGGGATATTTAATACTTCTATAGCGCTGATGGTGTTTTTTGCATGGTGTTATACTCTGAAAAAACAGTCTTGGAGACTTGATTTAAGATTTCCTTAAAGCTCAATTTTGATGGATTTTCAAATATATCTTTCGCCGAAGGAAGTCAAATGTAACTTGACTAAGAGCTTCTTCAAGCATGCCCATAAACCTTTTTTTGACATATTTAATTTCTATATGAGCCTCAGTCAGCGGCGGTTGCAGATATTAAAAAAAAGGGGGGGGGCTTAATACCACTATCAGTTCGATCGAATGCCAGAATATCTTACCTTAGTGTCGTAGGATGGGGGCGGGGGGGGTGATGTTCGATATATGTATTATTGATTTTACTTTTTTTTTTTTTCGGAGAATGAAATGCGTGATTGTATGAGTATTTTAATACGGTATAGCGATTGAAGAGTCATTTTAAGTGCACGAATTTATTGAATAACGCTTTTAAATAAAGAATGGAATGTATGTTACTTAAAAGTGAGTCTCCTTGGGTGCATTCGGATAAATCTGTCCAAAATCTCATCAATATTTTTAGGGCAATATTTTGGTGAATATGTGTTAATCCTAGTCTTGTAAGACGCTGCTGTTCCATTGTGGTTCTTAGATATGTTTTCAGCCCTTTTATAGCTGAGAAAGATCATTCTGGCGTTGCTGTTGTAACGGAAATAAGAGCTAATTCTGTTAGCAGACATTTAATGTTGTTCAAGCAAATTAGATCTTCACTGGCCTGAACTGCTGTATTGCATTCAATGGCAGATTCTGGAAAATAATCTACTTTTCTTCCTGCTTCGCATTGGCTTGACGCTTGATGGGTGATTGATTCTTTTCTGAAAAAGGCGACATCAAGAGTTTCAAGAACTACCTCGATTATTTTACGAGCTTTAAGGTGGTTCCACCTAAAATCCCTGACTTATGTTTCCAATGCTAAAACTTCTTTACATATGTTCTTTGCAATTAATGTATTCTCAAGGATAAAAATTTGCACAGCGATAAAACAATATAGCATGGAGTACTTAAAACATAACCATAATTACATTGAAAATCAATCATTCTTCTTTGAGTAATGTTCAGACCTGTTAATAGGTGGCGCGACCTGTACATGGCTGACGTCAGTAGACAAACAAATGTTGGATTGCTTAATTATGGTTATGTTTCAGCAAGCATTAAGTATCCTATGCTATAACTTAAAGTTCGTTTTATGGGTGTGCAAATTTCCATCCTTGGGAATACATTAGTTGTGAAGAAAATATGTAAAGAAATTTTACCGTTAGAAACATAAGGCAGAGATTTTAGGTGGAACAACCTTAACAGTACAAACAAGAAAGATGACACCAAATTTTCGGGTGTAATAAGCACGTCTTTTTAATCCGTTCTGACGCAAATTAAATTTGTCAAAGCTCTTCAATGTCAATGGAACCGGTATGGAAAACAATAGCATCTGACGGAAGAAAGAAGTTTTTCAATCGGGTTTTGAATCCCTCAGATATTGCAGTAAACGGAATCGTGAGCTTGCGCTCTCTGGTTGCATACTTGTGCGTTAATAAAAACATGAATTTATATGAGAAACGTTTCGCACCGGAAACGCTCTCCAACACCGAAAGAATTTTTCAAATCGTACTGTTAGAAACAGAGATATCGACAAAAAAAAAAAAAAAAAAAGATGACTTTACGGCCCCTGGTGGGAAAAAAATGCATTATTTTAGGAAGAAAGTATTCTCAAAAGGTTTATCCATATAAGCGGTATCGATCCAGGAAAAAAATAGTCGAGTTTTCAGGAGCGCAGATTTTGCTACAAATACATCAGAAGCAGAAATTAACGCTTATGCCCCCAGGTGGCCAAATCATTCTTTACCAAACATTAGAAATTAGGTAAAAAATATTTTCCATCAGGTCTTGTATGCGATACAGGAAGAATTTTTCAAATCGGAATTTTAGAAGCAGAAATAACGCAGAAAACGCACTTTACCTTTGTGCATCTAGTAGAAAGTGTATGATTTACTTGAAAATTTTGAATTTATAGCAAAAAATTTCGCATCGGAAACACTATCCAACAAAGAAGGAATTTTTCAAATCGGACTCCTAGAAGTAGAGATATTGACAAAAATAAGATATACATCTACGCCCCCTGGCGTAGAAACCATGCATTATTTCAAGAAGAAAATGTTCCTAAAAGGTTTATCGACATGAGTAGTATCAGTCAACAAACGATTCTTTTGCAATCGAGATTTTAGAAGCTCATATTTTGCTGCCAATACACCAGAAGCGAAAATTAAGACTTACGCCCCCTAGTGCCCAAACCGTTTTTTACAAATATTAGAAATTACGTGCAAAGGATTTCCCATCAGGAGCTGTATCCGGTGCAGAAAGAATTTTTCAAATCGGAGATTTCGAAGTAGAGATATAGGGGAAAAAGCAATTAAACTTTACGTCCCCTAGCGGAAAGTCTACGAATTCCTTGAAAATTTTGAAATTATATGAAAAACATGCCACACTGGAAACACTATCTAGCAAAGAAGGAATATTTCAAATCTGACCCCTAGAAGTACAGATATTGACAAAAATAAGATGTATATCTACGCCCCCTGACGTAGAAACTATGCATTATTTTAAGAAGAAAATGTTTCTAAAAGGTTTGTCGACATGAGTAGTATCGGTCTACAAACGACGTTGTTTTCAATCGAGAATTTAGAAGCTGACATTTTGCTGCAAATGCATCAGAATCGGAAATTAAGATTTACCCCCACTGGTGGCCAAACCATTTTTTTACAAAAATTAGAAATTATGTGCAAACGATTTCCCATCAGGAGCTGTATCCGGTGCAGAAAGAATATTTCAAATCCGAGATTTAGAAGCAGAGATATAGAGGGAAACGCAATTTACCTTTACGCCTCCTTGCAGAAAGTCTATGAATTACTTGAAAATTTTAAAATTATATGAAAAACATGTCACACTGAAAACACTATCCACCGAAGAAAGAATTTTTGAAATCGGACTTCTAGAAGTAGAGATATTGACAAAAAAAGATGTACATGTACGCCCGCTGGCGGAGAAACTGTGGAATATTTTAAGAAGAAAATATTCCGAAAAGGTTTATCGATGTGAGTGGCGTCAGTCCGCGAATGAATTTTTTCAATCGATATTTAGAAGCTCAGATTTTATGGCAAAAAACATAAGAAGCAAAAATTAACACTTACGCCCCCTGGGGACCAAAGTATTCTATACCAAAACTTTGAAATTATATGCAATAGATTTTCCATCAGGAGGTGTATCCGCTGAAGAAAACATTTTTCAAATCGGAGGTTTAGAAGAAAAGTTATCGGGAAAAAATATAATTTACTTTTACGCCTCCTAGCGGAAAATCTATGCGTAATTTGAATAAGTAACAATATCTAAATTACTCTTCGACATAAATAGAATCGAGAGATAAAAGATTTTTTTCAATCGGATGTTTAGAAGCAAATATGTGGAATAAAACGTATTTTTGAATTCGACATCATCTGCATTTATGCCCTCTAGCGGCGAAATTGCACATCGTAAAAAAAAAACGAAATAAAGGATCATCATTCGCATATTTCAAGCTTTCCAATGCAAAAGGAATTTTTTAAATCGGACAAATAGTTGCAGAGATATTGTGGGTACAGACGGACGGACAAACCGGTAACATAAGCACGATCTTTTTTTACAAAAGACGTGCTAAAAATAAATAGGTAGATGTGAGTTTTAGCAAGGTGTAAAAAGACAGAAAAATAAAGATTTCTTCCTTGGGGGGGGGGGGGTGCTCCTTCCCCCTGCAACCGCCCTTGGCCTCAGTATACCGTTGTTCTTCTGTAGGAACACCCTACATTGCGTTAAAAATTTAATACCAAAATTAACTTGAGGAATACTTTTTTCTGTCCATTTACATCATGCAGTCTGCTCTGAATACCTTTCTGGTGGAAAAATAATTCTTTGTACAGTTCATAAGGATCAGCTATTGTTTGCTGAAAAAGGCTCTTTAGTCCTTCAAATTCCTGTTCGACATGTGTCGCAAACGTAAAGAACAGGTAAGTCTTGTAGACTAACTCATTTGTTTTAACAGTCTTGCTTTGAATTTTGTGTCCAACTTTGATTGGACTAATTCAGCACTACTGATGTTAAGCCTTTAGCTCTTCCCAGTTCATCAAAATATTAAACATAACCTGAAACTTTGAGTCAACTGTCAATCAAAATTTAAACCTCGGAGATTCCGATTTCCGGCCATTCTATGGTTAAGGTGTTGCCATTTTTCAGCAAAACTAAATTTTTTTAAAAGGAAAATTATTTTAAAAGAGAATGGTACGTAGTTTCCCTGCAACTTATGTAAAATGCCAGGAAAAAGCCAAATCAATTTTTTGAGACCCATTAAACTGAAAAAAAAAAAAAAAAAAAAAAAAAAAAAGCCAGATTTCGGGGATTTATAGTAACTAACATATTCGAAATCTGCCGTATTTGCACAATCTATACACAAGATGACGACACTAAGTGATTTTAGATGAGATAGAGTTTAAGTGACGTAAATACAAGTGTGAGGCATAGATAATTCTGCGCAGAACATATGTGCGTGAGTAAAACCAGGAATTTCTTACCAGCCACGTTTCTCCCCAAGAAACTTCCTACAAAATATAGTCCTAAACAGTAAAAACAAACCAAGTATTACATCCCCCCCCTCTTTCTACACCCTCACCCCCTCCTTCATATAGAGGGGATGTAATACTTGGTTTGTTTTTACTTTTTAGGACTATATTTTGTAGGGAGTTTCTTGGGAGGAGGGTGGGTGGTAAGAAATTCCTGGTTTTACTCACACACATGTGTTCTGCGCAGAATTATCTACGCCTCGCACTTGTATTTACGTCACTTAAACTCTTATCTAAACAGTATTTATAACGAAGTTCCTTGTAACTATCTTTTAATGGTGCCTCCATCTGAAGATGACCTTAACGTAAGGTTGAAAGATCTCATGGATTTAATTGTAAATATGTTTTTAACCTATCATTTTTACAAAATAAACATCTCATCTAAGATCACTCAGTGTCATCATCTTGAGTAGAGATCGTGCAAATACGGCAGATTTCAAATATATTAGCTAAATTATGCCAAAATTTCAGAGAATGCACATATTCTTGTTCTGATGTAGATTAATGCCCGAACTGGGACTGCACGCTTCAGAATGTATCCTGTAACCAGTTCTCTCTCTTCTCTCGTGTCCCCGACATTATCCGGGAGGGGAGAGGAGGGGGGTCTTAATCTTTTAGAAATCTGCTGCATTGAAGGACACATTTTGATTTCCGGCTTCTGACTGTCACCGTAAAGTTTGCTAAAATTCCTTGTAAAAACGTATTCGCTCAATCAAGCCATCGAGTTTTTCCACGCATTCCTCACTGTCAGCGATTCCGCTCTTTCTCTCTATATTGAGTTTGACCTTGACGAAGACAAGTAACTTCGCTGGCTCACTGAACTCAACATATCCCATGCCGCCATGTCAGTCGTCCATGTTTCAAAATAAGTTGATACGTACTTATTTTAATAATTAAATAAACTGAACTAATGCAAATATAACATTAAGTATGCACTGTATTTCACAGGAAATGTTCAAACATTTTTAGAACGTTTTTGACAAGACATTACAGAAAATGAAAGAAGTTCAAAGAATTGAAACTGGCGACAGCATGTTACAGAAACACAAAAGAAACACCTACTGCAGTTAAATATTGTCTGCTAAGAAAATGGCGCACGCAAACAAGATGTGGATAGGCAGTTATGTTTTTGCTGTTAACGAAGAGAAACTGTAATTAACAAAAGGCTGTGAAAATCATAGAATGGACATTTCGAAATGTAAAATAAGCAATATTATTGATGATAGATAGAAAAACGTCAAGCATGGCTTTTCACAGGAAAAAGAACACTAAAGGAATATCCAAAGAATTTAGATTATTTCAAAACTCTGGTCTTTAAAGAAAATCAGCCAATCCAAAGAGCAATCGCTAAGTCGTTAAACATATCTTTAACAAACAATGTAATAAACAAAGATTTGAATCTAAAAAAAAAAACATAATGTTCAGCTCCTTTGCTCTAGGCACGTTGCTCAGCTCAGAACTGTAAGAAATTCTAAAAGGTTCACGCGTTTATCTCAAATGACGGATTTAACAAACGAAAGAGAATTCTTAAACTCACTGAACGAATGGTTGAAAGCATAAAGAGTACTTACCACCTTTAAATAGGTAATCCTTTGTCTTTAATCAAACGAATATATTCACACCACACCACACTGAATATTAAAACATCTAAAACACTGTAGATTGAAATCATACGCTATCTAATTTTATATTGATTTTGGAACAACAACACAAACGCAGTACGTACACGCATAACTCCATCTTTTGGTTTTGGTTCTCACGGGAAGAGAGAGTTTTTCTCAGGTCGAAGGTCAGCGCACCACTACTCCTTGCCTTGGAGTGAGATGAGAGTTTTTTTATTTCCGAATAAGTTCGCTTAGCGCAGCAACGCCATCTATTCCCAGCAAAAACACAAGTGCTGGGAAACTGCTGGCCACCAGCTGGCAGTGATGGGTCACTGCTGGCGGAAATCTGCCGCTCACGGCCCGGCAGTGGTCCGTTGGTGGCAGCGCCATCAGTTGGAGAGCCATTGATGGCCCTGCAGCATCGCCGTGAATTGTGGGCCTCCAAGCAAGTGCCACTAATGGCCCGTTGCTGCCAACCAATGCAACCCCCCAACAGCAGGTGGAAGCAACGGGACTGCGCATGCGCAGAAGCAACACTTGATGTGTCTCTCATTGTACAAGTTAGTTGAAGACGACGCTATCGCCATCGTGTTATTTTAGTGGATGTTAAGAACAAAAATCCATATGTGGAGAGGCGAATAAATTTCCTAATGAAATTTTACGTCGACGAAGATATCAGATTAAGCCGTGAAATACTATATTACAGCCATGAAATACACCCACTCCATTCCCATGAATAACAATTCATGGAATGGAGTGGATGAATAACAAGAAAAAATTTGAAACCGCTTGAAACAAATATCCTGGAAAACCATTAAAACAACGTTTGTTGGAAAAAAAAAAAAAGAATTATACGCGTACAAAATTTATTAATTATTTGAAAGAAAAAAAAAGCGACGCTATGTGGTGTATTCATCCATGGGTTGAATACACAAGACTGGGAGGAATTCGCTTCTAAAATTAACGAGAAGTAAAATAAAATATCTTTTACTCTTTAAAACAAATGTAGCTACCGACAACGGAAAGGAAAGACACAACGTTAAAAATGTAACAGAATGTGACATGAACCCGGGTAAATATATATTACTTCAACAATCTCTTTTTCAAGACGGCAAGGACAGTACAAAACTTTGGAAAGCGACTCTAAGTATGTACACGCCTTGAAAATGAGTGAAGTTCCCTTAAAGTAAAAAAACAACTATCGTTACGTTGAAAAAATAAATTTATGAATTATATGAAACTGACTTTTATGAAAAATACCTCGCAATATTGTAAAATGAAAGAGGGAGGCATTCGGTTACACATTATGTACGAAAGAGACAGTTCAAGCATGCGCTCAAGCGAGGCAAATCAGTCCGGTAGGTAGAGAGCTCAGCTACCAGGCGTACGGCCCAGGTTCAAATCTACGCAGATGCGTGCGGGTGATTTTCCGGTCTGTTGAGAAAATTTCCCCAGCGCAGTGCGTTATTTCACAACCTTCGTAACGGTAGGAAAAAAGAATTGTGGGTTTGGGAAACTGCGGTTATCCTTGCTTTTTTTTTTTTTATTATTATTATGGCTACTACTGGGAAATTGGCGGACAAGATTCGGCAAGCCACCAGTTACGTCACCTTGTTGCTGGCTGCCACTAATGGCACACTACCGGACCACATTAGGCTAGCCATAATTTCTGGCACGTGCTTGCAGGGCCACTGAAGGGCCACTTGTGGCAGCTATTGCCTGTGATGGACCACTGGTGGCCCTGTTGTGGCATATGACAACTGATGTGATGCCAACAGTTGGCCAGCTGTTGGCCGCCCGGACATTTTATTGACGGTTCGGCAGCGGCAACATAGTGCTGGGCCAGCAAGACTGTTTTTGCTGGGTTGTTCGGTGGAACTTGAGCGGACACGTCGCCGTCTTTCTAACAAGAACATAGTGTAGAATTTTCTTTAGGAAAATCATTAGCCGGCGACAGATGGAAATTTATTATGACTACTGATGAAGCATGGATCTACCTAAAAGACCGTAACAAAAAAGGTCGATTTAGTATAGCAAAAGAACAGAAAAAGACTTACAAACTTGGTTCCAAGAATCAACGACAATTTCAGTAAAGGTTTCATGGTTATTGCTGGTTTCTCGTACAATGGGAAATTAAAGTTAAAAAAAGTTGAAAAGAATGTTGAAATCAATTCTGCATATTACCAAAATAATGTTTTAACTCCTATATTTAAAGAGGAAATATCATTCTTCTATCCACAAAGCCTTCAAGGAGTAGGATTCCATCAGGATAAGTCATACATCCAAATCTACCACTTGAAAAAATATAAAAAGAGACGGGTATTAAGTCTATACCTTTTACTCATATTCCTTCAAAGTCCCCTGATGTGTCACTAATGGGCTATTGTGTCATCGGACTGTTCAAAAAAGCGTTTTCTAAACGCAGACCTAAAACAATAATTGCACTATGGAAAGCAGTGGAAAACGAGTGGAATAAAGTACCACTACCAATTTTAAAAAATGCCCTGTTATCTTGGAAATTTAGATGTAGGTTCATATCCACAGAAAGGGTTATCTGATAGAACATTTAAGAAAGAATAATTTTATTTTAAGCATTAATTATATTACATCGTTCTAAAAATTTGTGAACATCTTCTGCACTACGCACTTTTATTTGTAGAAATGCAAAATGGTTTTTCATTGCCAATTGATTTAAATAGACGATGTCATCGCTCTGTCTACGTTATTTTATAAACAACGCATAGCAACTGAAAAATTGTTCTACCGACACCGCTGGGATCGAATCCCAGAACTCTCGGTAACAAGCCGAGTGCGTTCACTTTACGCTATGGTGCCAACAATTCACAATGCTATGTGTGGTTTATCAGTCAGCATCTGACTACACAAATCCTTATTGATGGGCTCTGCAACTGATGTGTCGCCATCTGGTGGCATTCCACAGAGCACGCTATTTAATTACAGCTGATAAATCTAAAGGGCGATAGAAATGGTGAATATATGTCAAATACGTGGAGATAAAATAGACGATGTCATCGCTCGACATCGTCTATTTGCATTGTCTCCACGTATTTGAAATACATTCGCCAATTGATTTCATTTTTGTGATAAGACAGAACGACTTTTGTCACTTGTTTTCCGAAAGTCAATATGCAATTCGTTGTGCCATAGCTCTGGTTGACCCAGAGGTAAATTCCCAGTTGCGTTGCTTACAAAGAAGTGTTGTATTCCAATTTTATCTTATATTTCCTGCTTATTCATGCATTCGAAAAACGCTACTACTATACTTGGAATAAAAGTTACGTACGTTGAGTGAATAAAAAACGAAACTTTTTTTGGGTTCTGAAGGTTTAGGTGGTAGCTTAAACGAATTATTCACTGCAGTAAAAATATGAATATCTGATCAAAACGAGTCCGACCTCATTGTTATTCTCCTAAACAAAGCCGAGCACGGCGCCGTAATTCAGTGGCGCTCGACCTTGGATTTCAGTGCGTATGCGTGAATTTTTCCCATCCCGTCAGCTGGCTCATTCGGTGCCTTGCATTAAAGGTTTCAACTTGTGAACTTCGTGCCCGTCCCATTCTTGTGTTGTGCTACAGATGACTGAGCTAATTGAGAAGAGAATCTGCATCAAATGTTGCCACGAACTACCTAGTCTTAGCATAAATACTGTTACAAACTTTCAACAGATGACCCGCAACCAGTGTGCAACGTCAGTGACCAGCCAGGAGGCGTGAAGCAGCTAGTGAATCATTGTGCCTTTAGTCACAGAGAAGATAACATGTTTCGTGAAGTACTTGCCATGAAGTGGGGTGATTGTGAGAATCGTGTTGCTGTAATAGCGCTGCACATAGTTGGAAAATCAGCTTTAGAGATTTTCAACTTGATGAAGAAGCTGAAAATCAGCCGAATTTTTGTCTACCGGACTATAAAAAGGTTCCTTGAAACTGGGACCGTCGCTGGCCGCCCCCGAAAGAGTCGACCGCATACCGTGAGGACTGCTCACCTGGTGAAACCATTGGCAGCCCATATTTGACGAAATCCTGTCAGAAAACAAGCAGTGATGGCACGCGAGCTGAACATTTCAAGAATGTCGATGTCACGGGAGCTGCGGAGTGGCCTAAAGGTGAAAGCTTACCGACGGCGTACAGGGCACTTCCTCACCCTACAACTGAAGCAGCAGATAACGCTAAAAGTGAAACTTTTGCTACATCGCTACACAGACAATCGCCACACACAGATCATTTTCTCTGATGAAAACATTTTCAGTATTGAAGAGGCTTTCAACCGCCAAAATGACAGGGTGTGTGCGTCAACCTAACGATCAGCTCAGGAGAAAGCTGCAAGGATCATCGGGCGCCATCATGCTGCTTCTCCAGTGGTTTTGTGGGGAGTCTCCAACGAGGGTACCGCGGAGATCCATTTCTGTGAGAAAAGAGTGAAAACATCAGCCAAAGTCCACCAGGACAGGGTTTTGGAGCCAGTGGTCAAAACTTTGAGTCACACCCTCTTCCATAACCGACAGTGGAGCTTTCAGAAGGATTCCGCACCTGCCTACAAGGCCAAGTCAACCCAGCAGTGGCTTCAGGAGAATTTGTCAAACTTCATTTCTCAAGCTGATTGGCCTTCAAGTAGCCCAGTCCTCAACCCATTGGACAACAAGTTTTGGGCCAGACTGGAGTATTGACATGGCCTGCAGAAAGTGGCACCCCAGTATTAAGAGTCTCAAACGCTCTTTGGTGTGGGAAGTGGCAGCTTTCCCTGTGGAGACCCTGCGTATTGATGAGCAGCCACAGAGACTGAAGGACATGTTTTTAAATTTCTTTGTTATTTCATTGAATACTTTGTAACAGTATTTATGGTAAGACTAGGTAGACCACACACCATCTGAAACAATTGGAATGACTAGAAAGGCTTTTCGTGGAAAAGCTATGGGTGTAACCACAGCCTAACTAGGACGGGGCAAGCGGGACAGTTGCCCCGTGTGCAGCTGAAGAGAGGGCACAAAACTCAGAACTTACAATCTGATTAAAATTGGAATTGAAACTTTGCACCAGTTTCTGCTACAATTTTTATCGTTTTTCCTCAAAACCTTCAGGGGGTATTAATTGCTCACATTCAAAAATGAAGGCGCAGTTGTACGTGTGGTGCAAGAAAAGGATGTCGTTCACGTTGTTGAACATTCTCTGGGGACTGTTTAATGATTCCTGAGACTTTGAACCTCGACTTCCATTTGATGTAGTACCGAACATCGTTAAGTCCTAAGCCGTACAAACACGCACAGTCCGAGTTTCTTTTTGTTTGGGGGGATTAATGACCACCGTGAATAACTCGATGGGCTATAAACAGTCGTCCGGCCCTAATTTTGCGCCACTGGTTCCAGAAAAGGGAGGATTCGTCCCTAATTTAAGGTCACAATTTCTAGGGAAGCGCCATCTATGCCGCACCGGTATTTGAACCCGACCCATCTCGAACGAATGGTCAGAAGCCATTGCTTTGACAGCTGCACCATTGGAACGGCAGTTCGATTATGCCTCCCCTATAGATAGATACATGGGGATGAGACGTTTCGTTTTGCCGAGCAATGTACATTTATGTGTGGGCATGTGTGTACGCGATTAAATAAAAAGTGTATATAACTAATTTATAAGATAGATGTGGGACGCAATATTTTGTGCTTTGCCCCGGGCGCAGAAAAGCTTACTTACGCCTTCTGGTACAACCGAAATCAAGGAGTGATATCGGGGGTTTAAAGATGGGTGAACGTTTGTTGAGAGTGACGAGCGTTCGAGAAGTCCCTCAACCAGCAGGAACTCCGATATCATCGTGGAAGTGCGAGCTGTAAACAAACTGTAAAGTGTAACATCAGGGTGGCTGGAAGCTGCGCCATGACCATGCCCCCGCCCATTTATGTTACTTCATTCAGGCCGTTTTGGCCAAACACCGGATCTCACAAGTGGGGTAAGCCAAGGCCGTCTAGAAAACGCAAGGCCGTGACATTACAGAGATGAGTTTTCTCTGCTGGTGACGTCACGCGGAAATCAACACTTCCGACTGGTTTCCAACGATGTCGTGTGTGACATCAAACTCGACACCAACGTATCAGTCGTTGTAACATGAGAGTGACGTCACAAACACAGGAAACTCGTCTCTCTTATGTCTTGGCCTTGGGTAAGCCCAGTATTTTCCAGACATGGCTCCTTGCAAATTCTGGCTGCTCCCTATGTTTAAAATGCCTTTGAAGAGGAGAAGATTTGAAGACAAAGAGAATCAAGAAGAACGTGACGCAGCACTTATTAGCAATCCTTAAAGTTAACTTTAAAGAATGATATCATCGGTGGAGAGACCGCTAGAACAAGTATGTAGTGTCAGAAGGTATCTACTTTGAAGAGAATTAAGACAGTAATGCAATGGGCTAATGATATAGTGGCTTTACTACCCGGCTTTGCCCGGTACAGAATGTATGGAATCTGTAGAATCAAACGGACCAAAAGCGTTACGAATTATTTAACACGCGTCCAAGAGACACAGCATTAGAACACTAACTGAACTAAATTCGTTAACAATTTCTTATCGACGATCAAATGCATCACGTGCTTTCAGTTTCAGACGCCTTTGAGGGGCTGATCTTTGGGATAAAAAAGTTAAAAACGTATCTTTGCGAATATTTTATGAAACTGGTGAAATTTTAATGAACACCATAAATCGTTAATGGGAACATGACCTCCAAATTTTGCTTGAATCGGTAAAGAACTTTTTAAAATAGTCTTCAAAATTTTATTAACCGTTTCTGCGTATAGATTTCTGTTTACCGATTAATTAAAAATGACATGCCTATTTTAAAAAGTTTTGACCGCATCCTGGTGAAATTTTGTGGGACTCCTCTTATTACCAATTCATGGTGTTGATAAAAATTTCAGCCCGTTTGGTTAAGATTTCGCAAAGTTCCTTTTTGCATTTTTTTTATGCACAGTTCTCAAAGAATAGAAACACCTGCGGATGTGTCGCGGCGATGAATGCAGTCACGTGTTTACCGATTTGGAGCAGCATAACGATGACGTAGCAAACGACGCTGACTTTATTGATTAGCTTATTAATTAATTCATAACTCGCGAACGTAACAACGTAGATATCTTAAAATAGTTGCGTTGACCTAGAAATTCCCGTATAAATAAGCTATGCAAATTTCATGATGGCACAGTTCGGCGTTCGAGAGTTTTTTCTGCTTCAGACAAACAGACGTCTTGTGTTGTAAATATAAAATCAAGTTTTATTCAGGTACTTGTGATTTTCTTGTCCTGGGTGGTGTAACGGTTAGCATACTCGAATGGTAATCGGGAGATGCGGGTTTGATTCTCGCTCCAGGGCGATGAAATTTTCAAATTTTCTGATGTGATTGATGTTACGTGAAGAACAGTAAATACAGTCAATCTAGAGATGTCTGAATGCTGTGTTAATTATCACAATCTGTTTTGTTTACCTGCCCCTAGGTCGGACACTGTTTAATCTTGTACAGTTAGTATATCCTAAACGTTTGTACCCCGGCAGCGTGGAATACAATTTAACTAGATTGAGATAAAATACTGCTTACAAACATACAAGACCTTTCACGAAAATCGCACGCTATGGAAACAACACCCTTTGCATTTGTAATTTAATAAACATGAGAACTTAACGTAGTGTACGCCGCGTCTCAATCAAGTTTCATGACGATGAGTAGAGCTGTCAATCTTATTCCCTTCCAAGTTTTACTCCTCCTTTTCAAAGACTTGTTTGTACTCATGAATATTTAGACAAAGGTTCGTGGGATTGGAATGTTTTCCTGCCTTTGGTGTATAATGATGATACTTATTGGCACTTAACCAACTGAAATAAATACATAAGTGACTTGAAAGACCCTTAAGTGGCTTTTTAAACGCTCATCGAGAACAATTTAGTGAATAAATCTTTTATTTTAAGACGCTAAAAAATCCTTCCAGTGAGCATTTTGTAAAATGTCCCTGAACATTTTTCTCTACCCATAAAACGAGTGTCTCCTTGTGAAGAAGCGAATTTCTTCATCTGCCCTTTAAATTGATGTCGGCAGTTAGATAACTTGCCCCGAAGTAAAAGATAAATCTTTGAGATAGGGAAGTACAAATGATCACTCAAGAAAACAGGGGACATCGGAAAAAGGATGTAAGGGGGAGCATTGTCGAGGAAATATACGATAGTGATGAGGAAAGGGGGCGCGAGGGGATATAAAAGGCACGGCAAAGCGAAAAATTCAAAGGGACAAGACAACTATGCGAGGCAATGAGCTTACTTTTCTGCCGGCGAAGGGATATAAAAATAATGCTTCGATAAGTAGAGTCATCTGTCTTGATATATGTCCGCCGGAAAAACGAGACCCCCAAGTCGTCCGCCATTGTACAAGCAAAGGAAGAGTGATGATGCTGGCTTCGATTCTTCAGGTTGAACTGACTGAAAAATCATTCGAGAGAGAGAGAGCGTGATTAAGATATCAGCTTTTGCCTGATTGTAAATCGAGATCTGAACTTTCTATAGGCGTCTAATTTCCTGTGCTTTCGTCATCGTTCATGTACGAGTGTCCCGGATATGATTCTTCTCTACCCCCTCCCCCCCATATAAAAATGGACGCCTTACGAAGAGCAAACTGAATATAAGTCCGAAATCAGCAGCTGCAGCTTGAAATAACAAGAAAGATGACACCGAAATCTTGGATGAAATGAGAGCGTCTTTGGAACACATTTCAACAAAAGAAAAAGAAAAGAAAGAAGGAATTCAACGAAAAGGAGAATGCACTTACGCCCCCTAGCGGATAAACGACGCATTATTTAAAATACGCAATGTGATATAAAACCATTAAAAACAAGAAAGATGACACCGAATTTTCGGGTGTAATAAGCACGTCTTTTGAATCCGTTCTGACGCAAATTAAATTTATCAAAGCTATTCAAAGTCAATGGAACTGGTATGGAAAACAATAGATCTGACGAAAGAAAGTTTTTCAATCGGGTTTTTCATCATTCAGATATTGCTGTAAAGGGAATCGTGAGCTTACAAACTCTTAGAAACAGAGATATCGACAAAAATAAGATGTCACTTTACGTCCCCTGGTGGGAAAACCATGCATTATTTTAGGAAGAAAGTATTCTCAAAAGGTTTATCCATATAGGCGGTATCGGTCCAAGAAAAAAAAATTAGTCGAGCTTTCGGGAGCCCTGATTTTGCTACAAATACATCAGAAGCAGAAATTAACACTTATGACCACTGGTGGCCAAACCATTCTTTACCAAACATTAGAAATTATGTGAAAAATATTTTCCATCAGGTCTTGTATGCGATACGGGAAGAATTTTTCAAATCGGAGCTTCAGGAGCAGAAATAACGCAGAAAACGCAATTTACCTTTGTGCCCCTTAGCGGAAAATCTATGATTTACATGCAAATTTTGAATTTATAGAAAAAAGTTTCGCATCAGAAACACTATCCAATAAAGAAGGAATTTTTCAAACCGGACTCCTAGAAGTAGAGATATTGACAAAAAAAAAAAAAGATACACATTTATGCCCCCTGGCGTAGAAACCATGCATTATTTTAAGAAGAAAATGTTTCTAAAAAGATTGTCGACATGAGTAGTATCGGTCAACAAACGACTTTTTTTTTTCAATCGAGATTTTAGAAGCTCACATTTTGCTGCAAATACATCAGAATTGGAAATTAAAATTTACGCCCGCTGGTGGCCAAACCGCCTTTTACAAAAATTAGAAATTATGTGCAAACAATTTTCCATCAGGAGCTCTATGTGGTGCAGAAAGAATTTTTGAAATCGGAGACTTAGAAGCAGATATATAAGGGGGAAATGCAATTTACATTTACGTCCCCTAGCGGAAAGTCTATGAATCACTTGAACATTTTGAAATCATATGAACCGCATGTCACACTAGAACCACTATCCAACAAAGAAGGAATTTTTCAAATCGGACTCCTAGAAGTAGAGATATTTACAAAAATAAGATATACATCTACGCCCCATGGTGTAGAAACCATGCACTATTTTAGGAAGAAAATGTTTCTAAAAGGTTTGTCGACATGAGTAGTATAGGTCAACAAACGACGTTTTTTTTTCAATCGAGAATTTAGGAGCTCATATTTTGCTGCAAATACATCGAAGCGGAAATTAAGATTTACGCTCATTGGTGGCTAAACCATTTTTTTTTACAAAAATTAGAAATTGTGTGCAAACGATTTCCCACAAGGAGCTGTATCCGGCGCAGAAATTTTTTTTTTCAAATCGGGGATTTAGAAGCAGAGATATAGGGGGAAACGCAATTTACCTTTTCGCCCCCTAGCGGAAAGTCTATGAATTACTTGCAAACTTTGAAATTACATGAAAAACACGTCAGATGGAAAACACTATCCAACAAAGAAGGGATCTTTCAAATCGGACTCCTAGAAGTAGAGATATTGACAAAAATAAGATGTACATTTACGCCCCCTGGCGGAGAAACTGTAGAATATCTTAGGAAAAAAATATTCCAAAACAATTTATCGATGTAAGTGGCATCAGTGCACGAAAGAATTTTTCAATAGATATTTTAGAAGCTCAGATTTTATGGCAAATACATCAGAAGCAAAAATTAACACTTACGCCCCCTGGTGGCCAAAGTATTCTTTACCAAAAATTTGAAATTGTATGCAAAAGATTTTCCATCAGGAGGTGTATCCGCTGAAGAAAACATTTTCCAAATCGGAGTTTTAGAAGAAGAGTTATCGGAGAAAATGTAATTTACATTTACGCCCCTAGCGGAAAATCTAGGAGTAATTTGAAAAAAGTAACTATATCTAAACTACTCTTCGACATAAATGGAATCGAATGATAAAATAATTTTTTCGATCGGATGTTTAGAAGCAAATATGTGGAATAAAACGTATTTTGGAATTCGACATTATCTGCATTTACGCCCTCTAGCAGCGAAATTGTACATCGTAAAAAAACGAAATGAATGATCATCATTCGCATTCAAGCTTCCCAATGCGAAAAGAGTTTTTCAAATCGGAACAATAGTTACAGAGATATCGTGGGTACAGACGGACGGACGGACAAACCGATAACATAAGCACGATCTTTTTTACAAAAGACGTGCTAAAAATTAGCAGAACTTCAACGATCGGTTGAACAACGATAAATAGAAATTGCAACTTAGCGGGAGAAATGATTGGACTAACAATCCTTAATTACGCTAAAAAATTTCCTCATAGTGGAAGATATCAGGAGCCATAGGAGCACAGTTTTTTAAGTTTCAGGATATGCTCGACAAAAACAAACAATGGCGTATGCGCACAAACTAGCTCGTCAATAATGATGAGTTTGAATAAGATATGTAAAGTAATTTTTTAATAACCAGGTATTCTTTTTGTTTGTTTTTCGCTTTTCATTTCATTCTGCCTTTTCTGTTTACCATGTTACTAGGTGTTTCATTTGGTGCTTCTTCATGAGAGTTATTACAGATAATAACAGATAATTTTCGAAATAGTATTAAGTGTAGAGAGCAGCCTACTGTAAACAAGTTAGTAAAATCATGCAATGCATTGATTATGATACGCTTTCCAACATACCAGAAATCATTACTCAAGTTGTCCCTCAAGTTATGAGAATAATGGCAGAGTGGAATAAATCTCGGTCCTGTGCCCTGACCTTTGATCCCATTTCGATGATATTCAACAGAACCGGTTCAGTATACCTCCGAAAGAACATGATAAAGTTTTGTTGCAATCAAAGCATTTTTACGTTAGTAATAATGCATAAGGGCTATGGAATAGATCACGCTCCTGTGTCCTAACCTTTGACCTCATTTCGCCCATTTTCAATAGAATCCGTCCCCAGGCAGGCCCCTGCAACATACAAACATTTTATCCAAATCGAAGCATTTTTACGTAAGTAATGGCGATGAAAGTGATTCCGCTCTTATGTCCTAACCTTTGACCCCATTTCACCCATTTTAATAGGGTTTGTCCTCAGGCAGGCCGCTACAACATACTAACATTTCATCCAAATTGAACATTTTTTACGTTAGTTATGACGCATAAGAGCAGTGGAATGGATCCCGCTCCTATGTCCTGACCTTTGACACCATTTCGTTCGCTTTCAATATGTTTCCTTCCCAGGTGGTTCCACACCACATACTAAAATTTCATCGAAATCGAACGATTGTTACGCGAGTTATCGTGCGGACGGTCATACGCACACACGCGTGACGTAATGAAGCAGATGGGAATCGCGACCATCTGCTCGAAAGAGTGTGACGTCATAAAACTTTAATAGGATTCACACACAACGCGTGACGTAATGAGACAGATGGCGTGACCGCGCGTCATGATCTCAATCGCGAGCTTGTGACGTCATAAGGTTTTTAAGCATGGGTAACATTAATGGAATGACGCCATGACACTGAAAACGTGGTAATTTGGGGTGGTTATTTAACCCACTAAAGAAATTTTCCTGAAGTCGAGATAATCGAGATCAAGCTAAATAGATTTCTAGTACCTGAAAACGGTACGTTAACGACTTTCATCAAAATCCTTAGAGCCTTTTTCAAAATAAAATTTTCATAGATACAAGAATTGCTCCATTAAAGTGGACGTCAAGTAATTTTACTTCTTATACTTCCAATGGAAAAACTTCTGTACACATTTTCTTTACAATTAATGCGTTCCCAAGGATGAAATTTTGAACATCAATTAAAATAGCTTTATTTTATAACTTGGAATACTTAATATTTTCTAAAACATAACCACAATTATGCAATCCAACATTTATTTGTCTACTGACGTCATCAAAGTAGAGGTCGCGCTATCTTTTTTCTGGTTTCAACACCACCAAAGGAAACGTTATTGCTTTTTAATATAATTATGGTTATATTTTAGAAAATGTTAAGTATTCCAAGTTATAATATGAAGTTGTTTTAATCGATGTTCAAATTTCCGGCCTTGGGAGCACACTAATTGTAAAGGAAATGTGTACAAAACTTTTTCCATTGGAAATATAGGAAGCAAAATTACTTAACGTCCACCTTAATAGTATGGGATAAGGGCGATGGGATGGATCCCGATCCTATGTCCTGACCTTTGACCCCATTTATCCCATTTTCAATAGGGTTCCTCTCCAGGTGGTTCCCTACCAGATACCAAAATTTCATTGAAATCGAACCATTTTAACGCACGTTTTGACGCATAAGGGCAATGGGATGCATCCCGCTCCTATGCCCTGACCTTTGACCCCACTTCACCCATTTTCAATAGGGTTCGTTCCCAGGCCGTCCCTTACCACATACTAAAATTTTATAGAAATCGAACCATATTTACGCAAGGTATGAGGCATAAGGGCAATGGAATGGATCCCGCTCCTATGTCCTGACCTTTAACCTCATTTGTCCCATTTTCAATAGGGATCGTCCCCATGTGGCCCCCTACCACATACTAAAATTTCATCAAAATCGAACCATTTTTACGTGAGTTATCGTGCCGACAGGCGGACGGGAAAAGTTGGAGCATATACGCTTCTTCAACCTACGGTTCGAAAGCGTAAAAAAAGACAACGATTGCAGACAACTGAAAAAAGAATAGAGAGATGCATGCTTGGTGTAAACAAGAAAAATAAGAAGAGGAACTCGTGGAAAAGGAAAATGACAAGAGTGGAAGATATCGTGATCAGAGTAAAATCCCTGAAATGGCAATGGGCTGGACATATTTCCTGGAAAACGGTTCACCAATGAACAACCGAAATTTTAGACTGGGTTCCAAGGGACAGGAAAAGACCCAGAAGAAGACCATGTGGGAGATGGGTGGATGGAGAAGACTGACCCAAGACAGTCCATTGTTGAAAAAACTTGGAGAGGCCTTCATCCAGTAGTGGATTGATAATGATTGAAAATGATGATGATGATGATGATGATATATTAGAATTTACAGTTCAAAGCAGATTTCTCCGGGTCAGGTCCGGGTCGGGTCCAATTATGTGACGGTCTGGTCAGGGTCCAAAATGTTTCACCCTTTTCTAGCTCTGCCCATGACCCGGCATTATATCTCAGGGGTATGTATATATACAAGTTGTTAACATGTTGGCAGATATAGTTTGTCTCAGTCGCTGAAAACGGCAAATGCTTTTGTGGTTACCTGATATTTAAAAAATGTATTGTTTATTTTGGTATTTTATTAGCCAGTAGTGTTTTAGGCCCATGAGCCTTTATTGGGACGTTTACTCGAAATAAAAATTTCTGGCAGTAGCACAAAGAAGAAGCGTATATGCTCCAGCTTTGTCCGTCCGTCCGTCAGTCTGTCCGCACGATAACTGGCGTAAAAATGGTTCGATTTCAATGAAATTTTAGTATTTGGTAGGGGACCGCCCGGGGACGAACCATTGAAAATGGGACAAATGGGGTCAAAGGTCACGACGTAGGAGCGGGATCATTCCATTACCCTTATGCGTCATAACTTGCGTAAATATGGTTCGATTTCAATGAAAGTTTACTATGTGGTAGGAGACCGCCCGGGGACAAACCCTATTAAAAATGGGTGAAGTGGGGTCAAAGGTCAGGACATAAGATCGGGATGCATTCCATTGCCCTTATGCGTCATAACGTGCGTAAAAATGGTTCGATTTCGATGAAATTTCAGTATGTAGTAGGGGACCACCTAGGGACAAACCCTATTGAAAATGGACGAAATGTGGTCCAAGGTCAGGACATAGGATTGCGATCCATTCCATTGTCCTTATCCCATATTATTAAGGTGGACGTCAAGTAATTTTGCTTCCTATACTTCCAATGGAAAAACTTTTGTACACATTTCCTTTACAATTAATGTGTTCCCAAGGATGAAAATTTGAACATCGATTAAAACAACTTCATATTATAACTTGGAATACTTAATATTTTCTAAAACATAACAATAATTATATTAAAAATCAATAATTTTTCCTTTGGTGGTGTTGAAACCAGAGAAAAGATGGCGCGACCTGTACTTTGATGACGTCAGTGGACAAAATAATGTTGGATTGCATAACTACGGTTATGTTTTGGAAATTATTAAGTATTCCAAGTTATGAAATGAAGCTATTTTAATCGATGTTCAAATTTTCATCCTTGGGAACGCAGTAATTGTGCAGAAAAGGATGGCGCGACCTGTATTTTCATGACGTCAGTAGACAAACAAATGTTGAATTGCATAATTATGGTTATGTTTTAAAAAATATTAAGTATTGCAAGTTATAAAATGAATATATTTTAATCGATGTTCAAATTTTCATCCTTGGGAACGCATTAATTGTGAAGAAAATGTGTACAAAATTTTTTCCATTGGAAGTATAGGAAGCAAAGTTACTTGACGTCCACCTTAAAGTAGAAATTCTTGTATGTATGTATGTACATTTTATTTTGAAAACGGCTCTAAGAATTTTGATGAAAGTCGTTAACCTACCGTTTTCTGGCACTAGAAATCAATTTAGCTTGATCTCGACTTTAGAAGAATTCGTTTAGTGTGTTAAATAACCACCCCAAATTATAACGTTTTTAGTGATGGCGTTGTTCCATTAATGTTACCAATGCTTAGAAAACTTATGACGTCACAACTCGCGTTTGAGAATGTTGGCGCGCGGTCACGCCATCTGTCTCTTTACGTCACGCGTTGTGTGTGGATCCTATTAAAGATTTATGACGTCACACTCTTGCAGCTGGTAGATAGTCGCGATTCCCATCTGCCTCATTACGTCACGCGTTGTGTGCGTATGTCCGTCAGCACGATAACTCGCGTAACTACCGTTGGATTTTGATGAAATTTTAGTATCTGGTAGGGGATCACCTGGGAAGGAATCCTATTTAAAGCGAACGAAATGGGGTCAAAGGTCAGTACATAGGAGAGGGATTCATTCCACTGCTGTTATGCGCCATAACTAACGTAAAAAAGGTTCGATTTCGAAGAAATGTTAGTATGTGGTAGGGGACCACCTGTCGACAAACCTTATTGAAAATGGGCGAAATGGGGTCAAAGGTTAGGACACAGGAGCGGGATCTATTCCATAGCCCTTATGCATCATAACTTACGTAAAAATGCTTCGATTGCGACAAAATTTTATCATGTTATTTCGGAGGTATACCAAGCCGGTTCTGTTGAATATAATCGAAATGGGATCAAAAGTCAGGGCACTGGACTGAGATTTATGCCACAGCCATTATTCTCATAACTTGAGTAATGATTTCTGTAATGTTGGAAAGCGTATTATAATCAATGCATTGCATGATTTTACTAACTTGTTTTTAACTTTATTTTACCCCTTTTTTATGTGAACGTCTTGAAACTGCCAGCTTTACTTACACACACTTTAGCACCTTGAACAAAATATGGCGGTTTAACGAGGTTCCATTACTTTTTTCAAAAAGCGTGCTAAAAGTACGTCTGAGGACAACTTCCGGGGTCAAGTGGGGGTCGATGCGTTGCTAAGTGTAAGCGATTGCAGATAGTCATAATGCCATGACAAATGAGCTTACTTTTCCCTGGTAATCACCTTACCACTTTCGAGATGGTAGTTTCTAACCTCCAAAACAGACTTATACTAGAGGTCTACAAGGGCCTAGCCCGGCCCGAGTGCTGGGCTTTAATTTCCGTGCTCGGGACTGTACTGGTGGGTTTAACATTTTGCTCCAGCATTAAAAAAAACTATTCGTCTCACGAAACGAAGACTGACTTGTTAAATAATCAGATGGCTAAGTTCAAGGTGTAAATCGACCAGCGATGACACTAAGGGGTGGCACTGGGTGGTGGTCCTCTCTACCAAAATTTCCAGCGCCACCCTTTCACGCGTCAGTGCCGTAACTGGACTGATAATTAACACTTCTTAAACTAAAACTATGGTCTTCTCCAGACAGAGATCTATATGGGGTCATACTATAAACTTATTATTAGAAAATAAAGTAATTGATATAGTTCCACGTTTCTATTATTTAAGAGTGAATTTTACCCCTGACTTACGATGGACTAAACATATAGAAGTACTTTCGAATAAATTATCTAGAAATATTGGTCTAATTAGTAGAATATTAACAACTCTTTCAGTTAAAACATTAATCGTCTTTTATTACTCATTAATTCAGACTCACATTAACTACTGCTTTTTGCCTTGGGGTCAAAAACTAAAACAAATTTAAATAAATAACAGGTATTACAAAATAGACATATTAGATTAACATACCTACATTCAAATCGAAGTACTACTATGACTACTCATATACATATACATCTACAACCCGAATGATTTCGGAATGCTAACAATACATTAACTTTCTATTATAACCTTGGCAAAATCATGTTTCAGAGACTTAAGAATAAATTGTATATAGATTTAATTGAAATGAACTGCAATATACAAAACTACCAAACAATAAATACATTACCGCTTCGCCCAATACAGCCTAAAACTCAGCTATTAAAGCAAAGCTTAAACTATGTTGGCCCAAATTATTGGAATTGATTGCCTTTGGATTTAACAAATATTGATAACCAAAGTCTCTTTAAAAAACACTTTAAAATACCCACTGAGTTAAAAAATAAAGCATACCTTCTTTAATTAAATCTAAATAATAATGCTAATTATTTACTAAAAATAATTAGGGATAAGGTCAAACTCACTTGTCTTATACTTTTGAGGGAACTAAGGGCTATGTCCGGACTCCTAAGAGGCCTTTTCTCTCGTTCCCTTTGCTGTTTTATAGCCTTTGTATGCGAGTCTGCAGTAACTTTGTATGCGAGTTTACTGTAATATTCTTATGTTATGTAACAGCATAAATAAATAAATAAATAAATAACTGGGCAGGTGCAACTGATGTACAGGCACAGGGCCCACAACGAAGGGCACACTTACAAAATATTTTCCGGTACAGGCAAATTCAATAAAGTCGCTATGTTTACAATTATCCGAAATAAACAAAGGATTGGAAATGATTGCAAATGATTAATCAAATGTGAAAACTGTGCAAAAGTTTATTTTACAAATTTACCAAATGCAAAAACTTGCTTTTACAACATAAAGATTTATCAGTACTCTTTCTGTGTGAAATATAATTCTATAACGCATTGAACGAACAAATAAAGTATTACAACGAAAAGATGTATCGATAGACCATGCAACAAAATTAATCGATGGACTACGAGAAACATGTTTTGGACAAAGTTTCCTGGAAGCAAGAAATTTGGCTGACACAATGGATATAGAGATTGGATTTCCTAATAAATGGAAGAGAAGAGTTAAGAAAATGGGAACAGATGAAGCACTGGATGAACAAAGAAGTATTACACCTGAATAATTATTTAAAATTCAAATTTACAGCTTTTTTTTAAATATTCTATTGTCTCAAACAGGTTGGCGTTATGAGCAACTGAGAACTCTCTGTAACGATTTTTGCTTTCTCTATGGCTCGACTTTAGAATCGATGAGCGTTGCTGATTTACAAAAATCGGCTGCAGACTCGCTATTAAGTATAGCTAAGAATTAAATATGTACGAGCTCACATGTGAAATTCAAAGCTTTAAGTTTGAAACCTCGACACTAATACAAAGCATTAAAACTGCAACTCCACTTGATATTTCTACATGCTTTTCATGACTTCGGTTTAATTGAGTCATATCCGAATAACAATATTGCTCTCCGAATATTTCTCGCTCTTCCCGTTTCTACTGCTTCGCGTGAGAGAAGTTTTAGCAAGTTGAAATCAATTAAGAAATATTTAAATTCTGCTATCAGAGAAAAATGGCTACCCAATCTTTCCATAACTTCAGTTGAATATAGTATCGTTGAAAATATTAATTATGATGATGTAATAAATCAATTTGCTGAATGAAAGACAGAAAAGTGCAATCAAAATAATTATTTTCATTTATAAATACATGTAAATGATTTTGTATATTTCTTGTGTACACAAAACTTATTTACACTGCTGGCCACTCAAAATGCAACACCAAGAAGGACACGAGACAGCAAAGCCAGATTTACTGGACACATAAAAACAGATACAAAGATGAGACGATTGAGCTTACAGGCCCGTGCGACATGTGGAACACGCAGACATCAATAGTTCGTGTGGTCCCCATGGCTGGCAATAACGGCTGCTACACGCCGCGGCATCGAACGAAAGAGGCTTTGGATGTGGGCTTGGGGTATGTCGGTCCAGGATGCTTCCACACGTTGCCACAGTTCATCAGGCGTAACCGCGGTTGGTTCATGCCGGGCCACTCGGTTGCCGATCAGCGACCAGACGTGTTCGATGGGCGACATATCGCTAGAACAGGCGGGCCAAGGCAGCAGTGACACCAGGTGGGCGGTGAAGAATTGTTGCATAATGCGTTCCACCTGCGGACCCGCATTGTCCTGTTTGTGGCCGCTGGCAGGGCCTGCAGGAAAGGGAGGATTACAGGCTCCAAAACGTCGGAGATGTAGCGGTGGCTGTTGAGCGTACCGGCGATGCGTACCAGAGGGGTGCGGGTGACATATCCAATTGCACCACAAACCATAACGCTAGGCGACGGACCGGTATGGCGATACATAATGCAGGCGTCATACAGTCTCTCGCCGCGGTGTCGCCACACACGGATGCGACCATCTTGGTGTTGCAGGCAGAAGCGGAATTCGTCGGAGAAGAAAATGTCGTGCCATTCCGTAGTCCAGGTGCGGCGTTCAATGGACCACTGCCGCCGCACTCGCCGGTGGTGTAACGTCAATGGTAATCGGAGCAATGGGCGCCGTGGGACAAGTCTCCGCTCCTTCAGACGACATCGAACGGTACGTGCTGACACAGATTGTTGTGCAACACACCTTAATTCCTGCGCTAACTTTCGTGATGTGGCGGTGCGAGCCGTCAATGCCCGCCGCACAACATGCCGGTTCTCTCGTTCGGTGGTGTGCCGCGGCTACGGCAATCGCTCACGTCGGTCCGTCAGTCCCTCCTGCACCCACCGAATCCATACTCGTCTCACTGTGGCTGGATGTCGTCCCACACGGGCACCGATGTCTCGGTACGATAAACCGCTGTCGCGATAAGCTACTATTCGTCCTCTGTCGAACTCCGAAACGTGATGGAATGACTGTCGTATTCTGCGACGAGGCATCAGGAGGATTCCCACGCACAGGTCCGGTAGCACAACACACTTCCACTACTTACACCTCGCCTTCTGTGCACCCTTCTTATAGTGCTTGTCGGTGGCGTGCCGGGCGCGCATGATTTGCATATGCCCTGCAATGCTAATCTTTTGCATGTCCTCTCGCGGGCGACGCATGCTGCGAATTTCAGGCCAATGGGATGCTTCCTTCGTGGTGTTGCATTTTGGGTGGCCAGCAGTGTATAAACATTTGTTATATCGTATATTTTATCCCCCCTTCCAATTAAGGGGCCCAAAAATGAAACTTTGCACAGGGCACATGAAAATTCTAGTTACGTCACTGTCTGTCACACCCCAAATATCTGAACTTCATTTTGAATTAAAAAAATTTATGAAGGCATTTTGCTTTTTTTTTCTTTTCTTTTCTGTTTTTTTTTTTTTTGTAGCTTCCGTAGTTGAGTTTTGGGAAGTAAAATGGAGCTTAAACTTACAAAAATTGTATCGGCTGTTCTAGGCTTTCCTAACGCGAATGTTGTTGAAGATACCCTGCCCCCTAACTTTCTTCTCCTCCACCCTCCTGTCACCAGTAGTCTAGCTACGTCACGGAAAACGGTCCCATCCGCCACCAGATGAGTGGATTATTTACAGTTGACACCGATAAGACGGGCTGGGCTGTAAGCAGTAGCGTGGCTTAGCCCCCAAAGGGGACGCAAGAGCGGTGGGAGACACTTCCATTTTTGGGGCACTTGAGTATTTACATGGGTTTTTTCGTCGAAAATTTTAAATATTTCCTCCCAATTTTAACATGAAAATAACAATTTTGCTTGAATACAAATCGCATGAAAAAAGAAATATTTTAAATTTTGTATCTGCAACTAGGAAGTGAGGCTATCTGTAGAGATAGTCCCTGTGTTTCATTGCTTCCCTGATTTAGCTGTGTATTCAAGTTCATTGCTTCCCTGATTTATCTGTGCATTCAAGTTCATTGCTTCCCTGATTTAGCTGTGCATTCAAGTTCATTGCTTCCCTGATTTAACTGTGCATTCAAGTTCATTGCTTACCTGATTTAGCTGTGCATTCAAGTTCATTGCTTCCCTGATTTAGCTGTGCATTCAAGTTCATTGCTTCCCTGATTTAGCTGTGTATCCAGGTTCATTGCTTCCCTGATTTAGCTGTGTATTCAAGTTCATTGCTTACCTGATTTAGCTGTGTATTCAAGTTCATTGCTTCCCAGATTTAGCTGTGCATTCAAGTTCATTGCTTCCTTGATTTAGCTGTGTATTCAAGTTCATTGCTTCCCTGATTTAGCTGTGTATTCAAGTTCATTGATTCCCTGATTTAGCTGTGAAGGTAGGATTTGTTATCACAATAATTAATGACTTGGCATGCAGAAAACGCTTTATTTAGAAAAAAACATATTAAACGTTCTAGAGATTATATTTGAGACTTGATTTCTTTTTTACATTTTCTTCTCATGCATGAAACGTATTGGGTATCAGTTATTATTTTGGAAAAGAAAATCACGTGAATGTTAAAAGGATTCATACACCTGGAACCAGAGGCGTATATACAGGGTGCACACAAAAGTCCTTTCTCAGCCCCGTAACTTTCGAACGCCGACAGCTATAGCCATAAAAACGGTGTCTAGGTATAGTAAAGTGGCTATGCGCTTTTCGATGAGACCGCATACAGCGCCTCTTAGCGGCAAAGTCAGGAGTTATCTTGCCGATCTCAAAAACTATAAGATATGCGGAAAAATAGTCAATCACAAAGTTGTAGAGCAACATTGATTTAGTACAAAAAGACACCTTGCGCACATGAATGCTATAAATAGAACGCGCACAACGCTCGTTCGTTTGTTCACTATGTCGAACACTGTTACGTCACAAAACGCGTCAGAAAGGAGCAATTAGTTGTCACTAGGCACACTTACCGTCGGTGCTCAATGTGCTATCCGTCAGCCAGAATACACATTTGGACTCTAGATTGAATCTCACGCTGCACATTTTGCAGCATGTCAGGTGACACGCTCGAACAAGCATCAGTTATACGGCGTCGAAGGTCCTGCA
Source organism: Macrothele yani (assembly GCA_039090855.1). Taxonomy (NCBI): domain Eukaryota; kingdom Metazoa; phylum Arthropoda; class Arachnida; order Araneae; family Macrothelidae; genus Macrothele; species Macrothele yani. Next base: position 31,337,925 of record CM076989.1, on the reverse strand, counting down.
ACGTTGTCGGAGGGGTCTGATACACCTACTCTTTGAGGAAGCCCCACAGGAAGAAGTCCAATGGAGTGAGGTCCTGTGAGCGTGCAAGCCACCCTACGTAACCACCATAGCCGATGATTTGTTGCTCGAATGTCTCGACCAGGTACCTTCTTACGTTTCCTGGCTGGTGCGGAGGGACGCCGTCATGTTGGAACCAAACATTCCGCAGTTGAGTCGGGCTAATGCTTTGCGGAAGGCGATATTATCTCTTTTCTGACGAGTTTCGTGACGTAACAGTGTTCAATATCGCGAACAAACAAACTAGCATGACTTGCTTCGACTAGCGAATCCTGTGATGGTTATATTCAAATTAATCGGAAACTTGAGACTTGGTCGTTCTGGGTGGTGCAGTGGTTAGCATACCCGGGCGTTTTCTGGGAGACGCGGGTTCGAGTCCCGCTTCAGGACGATGAAAATTTTCAAGTTTTCGGATATTATCTGACTTACCATCCTTGTCACATTTACGCCAAAAATCGGATTGTCATCTTCAAAATTTGTAAACAAACTAGCATTTTACGCGTTCTATTCTTAGCATTCATGTGTGAAAGATGTCTTTTCTTACTAAATCGATGCTGCTCTACAACTTTGTAGTTGGCTATTTTCCCGTATCTTGAATAGTTTTTGAGACCAGCACTCTAACTCCTGACTTTGCAGCTAGGAGGCGCTGTAAGCGGTTTCATCGAATAGCGCATAGCCACTTTACTATACCTAGACACCGTTTTTATGGATATAGCTGTCGGCGTTGGAAAGTTACGGGGCTGAGAAAGGACGTTAGTGGGCACTCTGTATATCATCATCATCATCATCATAATCATTGTCAACCATTATCAATCCACTGCTGGACGAACGCCTCCCCAAGTTTCCTCCACAACGGTCTGTCTTGTGCCAGTCTCCTCCATGTCACTCCTGCATACTTTCGAATTTCATCCACCCATCTTCCATGTGGTCTTCTTCTGGGTCTTTTCCTGTCCCTTGGAACCCAATCTAAAATTTCGGCTGTCCATCAATGATCTGTCCTTCTGGCAGTATGTCCAGCCCATTGCCATTTCAGGGATTTTACTCTGATCATGATGTCTTCCACTCTTGTCATTTTTGGGATCCACGAGTTCCTCTTCTTATCTCTCCTGGTTACACCAAGCATGCACCTCTCCATGCTACTTTGAGTTGTCTGCAGCCTTTGCATGTCTCTTTTAGTGAAGGTCCACGTCTCTGCACCATACGTAAGCACTGGAAGGATGCATTGATCAAACCCTTTTTCTTTTAAGACATAATGGCACATTGCTCTTGAAAATTATGCTGTTTCTTCCAAAAGCTCTCCAGGCAAGTTTTGTATGCCGATTAATTTCTTCATCAATGTGACCCTCACTTGATATCTGCTGTCCAAGATAAACGTACGTGCCTGTTATCTCCAGCTTTTCTCCATCAATCGATAAATCTTCATTTCTTGTAAAAGCATTGAACATCACTTTTGTCTTCTGAAAGTTCATTTTTAATCCCACTTCTTTACTCTTGTCAGCAAGTTCCTGGATCATACTCTGCAGCTCTGATGCGGTAGTTGCAAAAATGACTACGTCATCAGCAAAACGAAGGTGGGTTAGATAATCTCCATTAATCTTTATCCTCTTGTTTTCCCAGCTCAGCGACTGAAAGACGCCCTCCAATGTAGCATTAAAGAGCTTCGGAGATATGGTGTCACCTTGACTCAATCCCTTTCCAATTTTTATGTGTGTTGTATTTTCAAACAGCCGAATCTTTGCACTTGCATTTTCATAGATGTTATTAATAATATTAATGTATGCATCTGTACATATATATATATATTTTTTCTGGGAGGAGGGCAGCAGAAATTGGAAGTTTTTGAAATGCATCAGGACAAAATAAAAGTTAATCAAAAATAGAAGAAAAAATTAAAATGTTATTTTCTGTTGCAAGTTGATGCATTTTTATTAAATTATAGCATTTTCCTTAATGTAAGTCGCATTTTAACAAAGAAATTAAATACTCCTAAGCAACTGCAAAGCTGCCTTGCCTCCTCTCCCCTCTGAATACGACTCTGCTTGGAACACAGCCATCTAGTATCCGGTAGCGAGCAGACACTTCAGTTTCTTCGGAATGGGTACCATTTTGTTCTTTTTTTTACGTAGAGGCCTTAAAGATATTTTGCCGAGGGCCCTAAAATTTACGCTACGCCTCTGGCCCCAAGATGAGAGTCTGAAATGGGGCTGTGCATTTCTTTAATGGTTGAAATCAGATTTCCTTTTCACTTCGTCGGTATTTTCCAAAAAAGCTTACATGAATAGTGTTTTCTGCTACTCGTAACCAAAATCAACTTCTGGCGCCATTGGTCGCTCAAGGGAGATGAGGAAGTCAGAAGGATTTGTTTACGTATTTGGAAAACAAAGGCTAGCCTGTTTATACTTAAGTGTCGAAGAGGAAAAGAAACTTTTGCATGAACAGTTATCAACTACACGAAACCAAAACCAACTTCAGGCGCCATTAGTTGTTACAACGGAGATGAGGAAGTCATACGTATTTGTTTACATATTTGGAGAACGAAGGCTAGCTTGTTTATACTTAAGTATCGAAGAGGAAAATAAATGTTTGCGTAGACAGAGTTTTCAGCTACACGAAATCGAAACCAACTTCTGGCGTCATTGGTTGTTACAACGGAGATGAGGAAGTCAGAAGGATTTGTTTACGTATTTGGAAAACAAAGGCTAGCCTGTTTATACTTAAGTGTCGAAGAGGAAAAGAAACTTTTGCATGAACAGTTATCAACTACACGAAACCAAAACCAACTTCAGGCGCCATTAGTTGTTACAACGGAGATGAGGAAGTCATACGAATTTGTTTACATATTTGGAGAACGAAGGCTAGCTTGTTTATACTTAAGTATCGAAGAGGAAAATAAATGTTTGCGTAGACAGAGTTTTCAGCTACACGAAATCGAAACCAACTTCTGGCGTCATTGGTTGTTACAACGGAGATGAGGAAGTCAGAAGGATTTGTTTACGTATTTGGAAAACAAAGGCTAGCTTGTTTATACTTAAGTGTCGAAGAGGAAAAGAAACTTTTGCATGAACAGTTATCAGCTACAGGAAACCAAAACCATCTTCAGGCGCCATTAGTTGTTACAACGGAGATGAGGAAGTCACTAGTATTTGTTTACTTATTTGGAGAACGAAGGCTAGCTTGTTTATACTTAAGTATCGAAGAGGAAAATAAATGTTTGCGTAGACAGAGTTTTCAGCTACACGAAATCGAAACCAACTGCAGGCGCCATTAGTTGTTACAACGGAGATGAGGAAGTCAGAAGGATTTGTTTACATATTTGGGCAACGAAGGCTAGGTTGTTTATACTTAAGTATTAAAGAGAATAAGAAATGTTTGCGTGAACAGAGTTTTCAGCTACACGAAACCAAAACCACCTTTCTGGCGCCATTCGTTGTTACAACGAAGATGAGGAAGTTCGAAGTATTTGTTAACATATTTGGGGGATCAAGGATAACCGTGTTTATATACTTAAGTGTAGAAGAAGAAAACCGTTCACAAATATACACTGGCGGAAAGTGAAAAAAGAACACCAAAAAGGAGACGTCTGATACCAAAGAAATTTATACAGCAGAATAACGGAATACAGAGGATAACGTGATCAAAACATTATGGCAAAATACAGCTGTATTTGCTGGTAAACTGAAAAATAACATTTCCATGTAACATGGTTAGTACGATGTTGAACCGCTATGAACTGCGTCACATTGTGTAATTCTGGCATGGAGTGTGTCGTACAGATGTTGGATGTAAGTTTGGGGTATTGTGTTCCAAGCATCCTCAACCTGGACGCGTAAATCGGGGATGGTCGTGGCTGGCCGTGGATACCGGATAAATCGTTGCACCATAAAATCCCACATGTGCTCAATGGGGGACAAATCCGGTGAACGTGAAGACCATGGAAGTTGTCTCACACCTTGAAGTGCATGTTGCGTTTCACGTGCCGTGTGTGAGCGTGCGTTACCTTGCTGGAAAACACCACGATGGACCGACCTTACAAATGGCAAAACAACGGGCTAAATGATGTTGTTGATGTAGGAGGTGCTGTTTAACGTTCCCGGTACAAACACTAGTTGTGTACGGGAGTGATAGCCGATCGCTCCCCACACCAGGAGACCAGGTGTAGGCCCTGTGTGTCGCTGGCGGATGCAAGAAGGGTGGAGGCGCTCCGCTGTGCGTCTGCGAACACGCATACGGCAATCGGAGGCTCCCAAGCAGAATCTGCTTTCATCGCTGAACACGAGAGATCGTCACTGCGTTCTCCAGTGCAGACGTTGGCGACACCATTGCAGCCGTTCCTGACGGTGGGCTGGAGTCAGAGGTACACATGCCAGAGGCACACGTGCACATAGTCCTGCATCCAGTAGACGGTTGCGGATTGTTCGCACAGTCACCTCAGGTGCAACGGCAGTTCGGATTTGCGTCGCAGTGGATGATCTGCTTGACAACGTCGCTCTTCTTATGCGTCGATCGGTCCGCTCATTAGTCCGTCTGTGACTCCCGGTTCCACGTCTTCTTATGTGGGAATGTTCCTGGGACCATCTACGCCACCATCGTACCACCAACGATACGTCCCGTCCAATTCGCTCCGCAATACGACGATAGGACCACCCGGCCTCGCGGAGTCCGACTAGACGACCTTGCTCAAAGTCCGATAACTGCTGAAATCGTACACGCCTTCCATGTCCAGGCATTGCAGCTTCTTCAGGGTTTTCGCACATGTCCGTACGCCGACGACTGATTACATTCACTTCGCCGTACTCCTTAAATACCACCGACGATAATTTGCATAGTATGCCGTGCTGTGGCGTAAGCTCTCACCAGTTGGTCCCGAAATTAACATCCCACCTACGTAAACTCGACCCCATTAACATATGTAAATTTCATGAGCGTCCGCCAATTCCTTCTTGGTGTTCTTTTATTACTTTCCGCCAGTGTATTTAACAGGAAGTATGTAAACTGGTGGTGCGTTACATTCCTTTTACTGCTAAGGTACGTTAGTTCAATACAGAAGCTTGATTTCTTAAAAGCGAGAGTCTTCAGCAATTTCTGAATCACGGACAACATGACAAAATAGAAGAGCACTCACAGACCGCATGGCAAAAGAAGAGTGAAAATTCATGTTTGTTTTGAATATCGATTATTTCAAAACGACTTTGAATTCCTGAAACACTTAACTTTCGTAAAAAGAAACGACGCAGTCAACATGATGTATCTACGTCACAAAGAATTTGAAGTCGGTTCCCGAAATGCCTAGACAGTAGTTCTTCTTTATCCACCGTTTCAGTTGCTTGCGGTCCGAACATATTAAATGAAAAATTCCAGAAATTAGAGATTCATAATTTTTCATTTGCGCGCCGTTCTGAGTATCGTTATGAAATCTCGCGCCGTCTCGTTCTGTCCTGCCCGTAACGCGATTCATCTATTTGTCCAGCGTATCCTCACTGTATACCCTACCCTCCCGTTAGCCTTTAGTAGTCGCCTCGTTTATAAGATCAACTATCGCCGAATCGTGGTACTTGTGTTCAAGTAACCAGGGCCAGATTAAGAGGAGGGGAGATATGGTACTTGTGTTCAAGTAACCAGGGCCAGATTAAGAGGAGGGGAGATATGGTACTTGTGTTCAAGTAACCAGGGCCAGATTAAGGGGAGGGTAGATATGGTACTTGTGTTCAAGTAACCAGGGCCAGATTAAGGGGAGGGTAGATATGGTACTTGCCTTCAAGTAACCAAGGCCAGATTAAGGGGAGGGGAGATATGGTACTTGTGTTCAAGTAACCAGGGCCAGATTAAGGGGAGGGGAGATATGGTACTTGTGTTCAGGTAACCAGGGTCAGATTAAGGGGAGGGGAGATATGTTACTTGTGTTCAAGTAAACAGGGCCAGATTAAGGCGAGGGGAGATACGGTACTTGTGTTCAAGTAACCAGGGCCAGATTAAGGGGAGGGGAGATATGGTACTTGTGTTCAAGTAACCAGGGCCAGATTAAGGGGAGGGGAGATATGGTACTTGTGTTCAAGTAACCAGGGCCAGATTAAGGGGAGGGGAGATATGGTATTTGTGTTCAGGTAACCAGGGCCAGATTAAGGGGAGGGAGATATGGTACTTGTGTTCAGGTAACCAGGGCCAGATTAAGGGGAGGGGAGATATGGTACTTGTGCTCAAGTAACCAGGGCGAGATTAAGGGCAGGGGAGATATGGTACTTGTGTTCAAGTAACCAGGGCCAGATTAAGGGGAGGGTGGATATGGTACTTGCCTTCAAGTAACCAGGGCCAGATTTAGGGGAGGGGAGATATGGTACTTGTGCTCAAGTAACCAGGGCCAGATTAAGGGGAGGGTGGATATGGTACTTGTGTTCAAGTAACCAGGGCCAGATTAAGGGGAGGGGAGATATGGTACTTGTGTTCAAGTAACCAGGGCCAGATTAAGGGGAGGGGAGATATGGTACTTGTGGTCAAGTAACCAAGGCAAGATTAAGGGGAGGGGAGATATGGTACTTGTGTTCAAGTAACCAGGGCCAGATTAAGGGGAGGGTGGATATGGTACTTGTGTTCAAGTAACCAGGGCCAGATTAAGGGGAGGGTAGATATGGTACTTCCGTTCAAGTAACCAAGGCCAGATTAAGTGGAGGGGAGATATGGTACTTGTGTTCAAGTAACCAGGGCCAGATTAAGGGGAGGGGAGATATGGTACTTGTGTTCAGGTAACCAGGGTCAGATTAAGAGGAGGGGGAGATATGGTACTTGTGTTCAAGTAACCAGGGCCAGATTAAGGGGAGGGTAGATATGGTACTTGTGTTCAAGTAACCAGGGCCAGATTAAGGGGAGGGAAGATATGGTACTTGTGTTCAGGTAACAATGGTCAGATTAAGGGGAGGGGAGATATGTTACTTGTGTTCAAGTAACCAGGGCCAGATTAAGGCGAGGGGAGATACGGTACTTGTGTTCAAGTAACCAGGGCCAGATTAAGGGGAGGGGAGATATGGTACTTGTGTTCAAGTAACCAGGGCCAGATTAAGGGGAGGGGAGATATGGTACTTGTGTTCAGGTAACCAGGGCCAGATTAAGGGGAGGGGAGATATGTTACTTGTGTTCAAGTAACCAGGGCCAGATTAAGGGGAGGGAAGATATGGTACATGTGTTCAGGTAACAATGGTCAGATTAAGGGGAGGGGAGATATGTTACTTGTGTTCAAGTAACCAGGGCCAGATTAAGGCGAGGGGAGATACGGTACTTGTGTTCATGTAACCAGGGCCAGATTTAGGGGAGGGGAGATATGGTACTTGTGCTCAAGTAACCAGGGCCAGATTAAGGGGAGGGGAGATATGGTACTTGTGCTCAAGTAACCAGGGCCAGATTAAGGGCAGGGGAGATATGGTACTTGTGTTCAAGTAACCAGGGCCAGATTAAGGGGAGGGTGGATATGGTACTTGTGTTCAAGTAACCAGGGCCAGATTAAAGGGAGGGGAGATATGGTACTTGTGTTCAAGTAACCAGGGCCAGATTAAGGGGAGGGGAGATATGGTACTTGTGGTCAAGTAACCAAGGCCAGATTAAGGGGAGGGGAGATATGGTACTTGTGTTCAAGTAACCAGGGCCAGATTAAGGGGAGGGTGGATATGGTACTTGTGTTCAAGTAACCAGGGCCAGATTAAGGGGAGGGGAGATATGGTATTTGTGTTCAAGTAACCAGGGCCAGATTAAGGGGAGGGGAGATATGGTACTTGTGTTCAAGTAACCAGGGCCAGATTAAGGGGAGGGGAGATATGGTACTTGTGGTCAAGTAACCAAGGCCAGATTAAGGGGAGGGGAGATATGGTACTTGTGTTCAAGTAACCAGGGCCAGATTAAGTGGAGCCTAGGGGAAGCCTTATGGTCTACTATTTCCAAGGGCCCAGAAGGCAAGACTGGGCAAATGAGAAAGAGAGCTTTATAAAATTGTTTTACCTTTGTTTCGCACGATTTCCACAGAGCCTGGAAGACGAACAGATTTCAAGACAGTGACTCGCCAAGGGTAAAGGTTTCAGTCGCTGTGTGTAGTGGAGTCGGAGAGGCACATACGCACACAATTTCAGCTTTTTCACTACAATCCACCCACACCTCCCGATTTGCACTTGGAACCGTTATGGTCGAAGTCCCCTGTGACTTCTCGTTGCATAACAAAAAAGATGTACTAAGAAAAGCATGCAATGCTAAATCATTAGAAAATTCAAGTCGAAATCCAGGAATCTTAGGGTTTAGCTGATGTTATTGCGAGAACAATGGGAAATATAGTGACTTATTATGAAAGCTCAGCAGATAATTTTTTGCATTTTGAAGAATGCATTACGTATTAACCCTTTAACGGGCTGGAACAAATTAACTCGGGGTTAGCGAAATGGGCTAAAATGAGCTCCTATTCCCTGTCTAAAAAGAGAATGCAACATATGAACCGGCGCATCAGAAATCGCTGCTCGCCTCTTTGGTTTGTTGTTCAAAGAAAGTGATCATTTAGCGGGATGATTGAAAGTGATCATTTACCTTTCTGACTGATTACCTTCTAAAAGGGCTGCAACGATGGCGACGCACCTACGAAAGGAGAGAGAAGATGCTTAAGTCATTTGTTTCTGCCCATTGGCATGATGTGCGTATCAGAGGAACTACTACCCCTTCCCCATCATTCCTTGGATCATATAGCACAGAATATAGGACTAGACGGGGTATCTTCTCACGGATGATAGGTTTATGGCCCGTACCGCTGAGATGGGTGGGAAGAGGAAACGCTTTGCCGTAATTTTCATAAAACTCGGCTCTTTGTGAACATTTCTGTTTGAAAGTGCAGAAAATTCTGGGCACTATATGGTTCAGGTGCTTCGGCTACTTAAAGGGTTAATTATCACAAGCATATTGCAACAGTTTTGCGTTTTAACGGACTTCGCAATGACTCCCAGTCATAAGTTTTTTTGAGGGGGGGGGTCCGCCCTTTAAGCCTAAGGGTCCACTAAGGCCTTAATGCGGCCCTGCAAGTAACCCTTATTTTACTTAGTAGTGGCCCCAAAACGCAAGAGTAGTGATGTTTGCAATTTGGATATGCCAAAGAGAAGCCCTAAATTCCGTTAAGTGAAAATGTGAAAGTTCACGACTTAATAAGAATAGAAAAAAATCTAATATTGAGGTTGCTAAGATCTACTGTAAGAACAAATCTTCCCTTCATGAAATTATGAAGAGGAAAAATAAATTTGTACTAGTTTCACATTCACATAACTTTTATTATAGTGTATTGCTATAATTGTCGCATTTTATTAATATGCACTTATTGTTGTTTGTCTCTTATTGCATCTAGTTCATAAATGAAATTTTATCATACCTATGTACACAGTCGTGTCAGAATAATATGAAAACCGCAGAAACCATAATGTACCCACCCAGGCGCGTAACAGAGTGCACGTGACAAGGTCGGCCACACGGAGATATAAGATACCGGCCTGGACAGATAAGCCATAGTGCGTGACGTGAACGCAACGGGCAGAGGTACTAATTTGACGGACGTTGGAAAAGGAATGGTCATTGGCTATCCAGTCAAGAGTGGAAGCATCTCAGAAACAGCAGACTTCGTGGGCTGTTCGCGAGGTGCTGTAGCAAGAATGGACCGCCGGAACACCGAGTACCCCGTGACGTCATAACTGTGGAGCCTCAAACGCCATCGACCCAAGAGGAGAACGTCGTCCCCGTCGACTGGTAAAGGGCAATCGACTCGCAACAGTGCAGCGACCGACCACGCAAATGAAAGCTGGGGCACACATGTATGTTTCCCCGATAACAGTAGAGCGAAACCTGTTACACCTGGGTCTTCAGAGTCCACGCTGCGTCAAGGTGCCCATGTTAACCCAGGTCCATCGGTAACGACGCCTGCAGTGACTACCGTCTTTGGACAGTGAAAGAGTGCAAAGTGGTTGCCTTCTCCGACGAATCGAGGTTTCTACTCCACAGAAGTGACGGGCGGTGGCGGATATGAAGTCAGACACACGAGAGCCAACCCGCGTGTCGGACAAGTACAGGCCGACGATGGGAGTGTGCATGTCTTGAGGATGTTTTCCTATTATGACGTGGGACCCCAGGTATCACTGGATGGGTCCCTGAGCACCAATGGCTACCTATCAATCCTCGCTGACCACATGCATCCCTTCTTGTTGGACGTTTACCCTGGTGGTGATGGTGTCTACCAACAGGACAATACACCCTGCCATGTCGCTGAGAATATGAGTGACTGGTTCTAGGAACACGACAGCAACGTCCTTGGCCGGCGAAATCGCCCGACCTCAATAACATACAGCACTTGTGAGACTATTTGGGTCGACAGGTTCGACATGCCGACACACAACCACTTCATCTCCGGGACCTCCGTGCTCTTATGCAGTCCGAATGGGCACGTGTGCCTTGGGCAACCTTCCAGGACCTCGTTGCGTCCATGACATGCCGTCTCGCCGTTGTTATTTGGGCCAAGGGTAGTTATTCCCATTATTAGATAGCTGGTCATATTATTCTGATACGATCGTGTACATGCAGGAAGAAACATAGTATATATAGAGTTCTGTACTATCCGCGGTTTCAGGAATCTGCTGAGTGTCTTGGAACGTATCCTTCGCGGATATTCAGTTATATAATTTATCGCAGAATATCTCGTAGCAGATGTGGAAATTCAAAGTCCATGCACCCAAGGTATCTGGATATTCATTTCGAAAATGTATTTTATTCCATTTTAGAATTTTCTTTGCGTACGTCTCGTGGCCCATTAAAGAAGTGATGCCCGGGTCATCGGTTGCAGGCCCCTACTCTAGAGGAAGCCTTACGTTATTAACAATAAGTGGTAGAGAACGCTTGATGAAAGTCTGAAATGTGCAGGGCTGTTTCAGACTTTCATCTTCGGACCAGACTTTACAACTTAAAGCCCGTACAGACCTCTAACTTATACTTTGCACGCAGATTTTACTGCCATGAAAAGGATGTCTAAATGCTGAATTTTATACAGCCTGTTTAGTTCTCTGGACAACCTCTTTCTAAGGGGGGGGGCGAGAGAGATAATTTTATTCAGGTAAATGGCGAACTTTCCTTGCTCTGCTGATTCTATTACCCAATTCCTTATCAAGAATCCGGATCTAATCTTTGGATGTGAAATAAAATGTCTCAAATAAATTACCCTAAATCTTCTACCCTAATCTGCGAGTTAAAAATTGTTACGACCTAAACTGCGTCTTGAGTGCGAACTCATATTCAGAGTGCAAAGTTTTACTGCACGGAAAAACTTTGCTGTGCGTTAAAGACTTCTTCTTTCGCTCTCCTAAATGAACGTAAGGGGGTGTTTACTGCGCGATAATCATGCAAATGTTTAAAAATTTCCAGGAACGTGTTTAACTCAAGATTTGGAGCGTCCTTTGAAGCGAGTTAAAAGGCGTCGTCTTGTTTTTCGGAAGACTGTGTCCACAACGGGGAATCACACTTCCGCGTCCCACTGGAAAAAACGTGAGATAAAAAGGGGGCCTGCAAAGGCGATAATCTTCAACCTTCTGGATCATCAACCAGTAATGTAATTCCTTCATCTGTATACTGATCGTCCAACATGGCCGTTATCCCACAGAAAATTTCCCATCTCGGTGCTCTACCCGTGGTCATGTCAACATCTCGTGCTTCGAGAGTCGTTAATCGCGACTTTAAAACTCCAGATGTCCGGTCGTGAAAATGTTGACGGCGCCGTTGAAGGGAACAGCAACTCTCGCCGCATTTGAGACTTGGCTATAAAATGACGACCAAACCCGTAAAATTGCCCCGCTAAAAGAGGCCATTTTAAGGTATCTTTTGATTCGTTAATTAGATAGGCGCCATGTTCGTGTGCGAAGTGAAGCTCTGTGAACTAAGAGAGAGGCTCAGTTGGTTTTTAATTTAATGGTGGTGTTTTACGATCTTTTAGAATAAGATACTTCATTGTGGCAGGCTTTAGCCTGGGGCGCACGCAGAGATTTTTATCGCTTTATGAAGTCATCGTTGTTCTCCCGTTTAACTGATAGAGAAAGGCTTTCATGATCCGGTCATGCAAACATTTAAGAAAGTTTGCAACATCTCAGTATTTTTGTCTTGAGAAACAATCTCCAGAAACGCGCGAGGGCTTTTCGAGGAACTCCGTTTTAGAATTGAATTTGATTGTTTTGCGATTTGGTATACTCCGTGCGTTCTATCATGGCTCAAAGTAATATTCTGTATGTGACCTGTGGCGTAACTACCACCCCCGCAGCTGGGGGGGAGGGGGCGCAGGTACCTAATGGGCGTACTGCAGCTGACAGTTATATTTTTATGAAATAATCCGAACACGAACAAAACCGAAAGTTTCATATTCTCCTTTAAGATATACATTATTCTGACCACCAGCTAATATCCAGAGTAACCGTGCAGCGCGGACAGCAGCTAGACGGGCTGGGAGTGACTCAATAAGGTACTGGAATGTGTTCACAAGTATGTGGAGCCATGCTGACTGCAGTGCATCTGACAGCTGCTGGAGGATGCGTTGTTGAGGATCCATAGAGCTAACAACACGATCGCGGTGGTCCCACAGATGCTCAATTTGGTTTAAGTCTGGGAAATTAGGAGGCCAAGGAAGTACTTTGAAGTCTTCATCGTGCTCTTCCAACCACTCTAGGACATTTCTAGCTATGTGACACGTCGCACTGTCGTGCTGGAAGACCCCTTCCGTCCAAAAGAGGACAGTCAGCATGTATGTATGTACGTGGTCTGCAAGGATAGATTCATAACAAATTCTGTCCATAGTGCCATCCACAAGTATGAGTGGACCCAGGGAATGCCACGAAAACATTCCCCAGCAGACCATAACGGTGGGCCCACCAGCTTGTGTTTTGCTAGCTAGGTTGAAGAGTGTTTGTTCTCCGATGTTTCTGGCTTTATACGCCAACGTCCATCCGTTCGATGAAGCAGAAAACATAAGTCATCGGAGAAGGAAATCCTTTGCTAATCAACGGAGGTCCAATTCCGAACTGCCATTCAAATGTAAGTCTTTCCTGCAAATGCACCTTCGCTAACTTAGGTTCAGTGACCAGGGGCGGATCGGCGGTCACAAAAGGGCCCGAGAAAATGTTTGCAAATGGGCCCGGGAAAATTTTTGCTAATGGGCCCGTTCAGTTGTTGTAGTTATGCGGTACTATTGCATCACAACTGAAAATCACTTTTTTATTTGAGAAACAAAACAAAAAGTACAGTTGCTCGGGAAACAGTGGCAAGCATAGTACTGGGGGGGGGGGGTACACCCGTCATCCTTAAATTGAAGTGGGTTTTCCGGAAAATTTTTTATCGGCCCATGCCAAGATTTTACTATAGAAAAATTGTAGTGCAATTTTTCTGTTGTGGACAATCACAATTAGAAATTTCAAGATATTTAAATATCGTTGCAAACTCACTTAATCGACGGGGAAAAAGCTAATAACAAGGATTAAATCACTAGTTTAGTTACTTATGTGTGTAATTGCGCTAGAGAAGCTTCTAATTTTGGACACACTGAATATTTATTTTTGTTTAAAATTTTTTCTTAAGAACGCTGAAGTAAGAACATTAAAAAAATTAACAAAAAATTGCTTATATAGCCTTTTCATGTTTGACAGATCGTAAAATAATCTTGATTTTCATACCTTTGAGCTTCCAGTTCTGAAATTTTCAACGAAGTGGCCTGAAATTCCAGCATATATTTGAGAGAGAGAGAGAACAGCTACTACCAAAATTATGTTGGAGTTGTACCAAAACTCCTTTCGCATAAGACATGATTTTTAAATTTAAATAAATGAAAAAAATACAGAAGTTTTACACTGTAAAATTTTCTATTTGTTCTGCAATTTTTGTAAATTTTGTGTTGTGGACAATCACAGTTAGAAATTTAAAGATTTTTAAATATCGTGGCGAAGAGATTCTTCATTTAATGATCATATATTCGTATGTGTTTCAATTATGAAACGTGCTTTTATGCTGCGGTTATGTATTGTAAAGACACCTTACTAAATAAAGCGAACGAAACATTTTGCAACTTCGTGTTGAAATGGTATCTCCGTAAATGTCTTCATCTTGGGCATTTGTCAGTTATCACAAGGAGCGTAGGCTGCGTAGGTAGAACATTTCGGGGGAAAGGGATCACATATGTGAACACCCCCGCAATCTTACAGTTATTTCAAAATAAGTTCTTGATATTATTAGCTTTTTCACATGGCCCATCTATTGTAGTTGGAATTCTAGCAGTTGCATGGTGAGGGGATTTTTTTCCCTAATTCAAAATAGAAGTTTTTTCACCCCGCTTGTTATAATTACATTACGTGTATTTCGTTTATAAAGACAGTGTTGTGGTTAAGCTGTGTGTTTAAAACAACTGAACTGATAACATTTTTAAGAAAGTAAGAAAGAAAGAGACAAAATATACGGAAGGAGCCCACCGGGAAATGTCCCGTTGGGCCAATCCACCGCTGTCAGTGACCATCCGTCTGTATCGGAGCCCCATACGCAGCAGGGTTTGCTGAACTGTCGTTTTAGACACACTTCCGGTAGCTCCTGGTTCATTCGTCCAGTGAGTTGGTCCACTGTAGCGTGCCGATCGGCCTTCACGTACCTTCGAAGCAGATGTTCACTTCTCACATCAATGGCACGTGGTGCTCCGTAGTTTCCACATCGCATATTCGCAATGGTGCCATTTCTCCAATCACGATGCACTTGAACCACAGCAGCACGCAAACAGTTCACAAAGTGCGATGTTTCAGAAATACTGCCACGATTAGCCCGAAAGCCGATAATCATCCTTTTTTGCAAATATGATAAATCGTTTCTTTTATCTATGACAGCAACGAGTGATATGCTTTCAGAAGATCAGATCAGATCATATGTAGAGGATTTTACGAAGGGAGTGTCTGACCCCAGGTCTTAAACAACCCTTAGAAATAGGAAACTAGGAGATTTCGGCTAGAGCGCCCGATAGGAATGTGACACGGAAGCAAAGTAGAAAGGGGGAGGAAGACGCCTTATTTATTACTGGGGGAACCTTGCTTTATGGCTGGGGGAGGAAGACGCCCTTATTTATTACACTAACAGTCCTTGCTTTATGGCTTGGTGCATTATCCTGTTGGTACCAACAAGGCTCTGTTCCACAGTATTGCCACAGAGTTGGTAGAGCATAATTGTCCAGAATATCGAGGTAGGCGTGCTGGTAACAGGTTTGTCCGCGATAACCAATAGGCCGGGACCATACAACGAAAAACACCCCCACACGAGTACACTGGTAGCTCCAAACATGACCGTAGGAAGTGGTAAATAGCGTTTCCCCGGCTGCCACCATACTCACACACCGCCATCAGACTGATGGATCGCGTATCTGGATTCATCAGTCCATAGGACCCGTTTCCATTGATCTACGGTCTACGATAAATGTTCTTTACACAATGGTAAACGAAGAGTAACATTCCGAGTGGAGATGAAAGACTTATGAACAGCCGCACGAGCACGGTAACGTATGGAATGAAGTTCTCTGCGAATGGTACGCGTACATACCGATGCTCCTGCATTTTTACACGCCTGTAGACTCAGGTCTTGTACAGTAGTACTCCGTCGATTAGCTGTAACGATTCTCATGAGGCTTCGACGTCCTCTATCACTGATTTTCTTTGGCAGGTCCGTTTTGCTGCTTCTGGCACGCCATGTGTCTTCCACTTATTCAGTACATCCAAAAACGTTAACTTGGGTATGTTTAAACGCCTCTCGGTTTCTCTTATGCACAACCCACTAATATAACACCCAACAATCTTTCTTTTCTCAAAGTCAATTCTCTCCCGCCGCGACATTTTCACTCAAACTCACAGTGCGATAGGATCGCGGTTATCTGCGGGCTTTTTTTATACCGTTTGCAGCTGCACCACGCATCTTAACAACGCAGCGGAACCGTTAATTTGCTTTTTGAAGGGTTGTCCTGTGACTTTTGTCAATATAGTGTATTTGGCTGCTTTTTTCTAGCATACTATTTAATTTTGAGTTCCATCCTTCGACGGCGTTCTTAGTTCTATGGCACTGGCCATGTACATTCCACATTTGAACAGGAACATTAGGATTATCCATCCAATGGTTAAGAAAATAGTCAAGAAATAAATTTAACCTTTCATTCTGTGGAGCATCCTCCACAATAAGCAGCCATGTGTCTTAAACATTTTCCACAGGTAGGTGGTCCAAAGCAGCGCACATTTTACATATTCTTCTTACTCCATCGGTGGTTTTGTATTGGTGAGCAAGTGCCAGATCTTGAAAATTCTGCCATAGACTTTGACTGAAGTGAAAACTGCAACCGGATACATTTGCATCAGGGACTACTTCCTTAGTTGCTTTTATAAGCGCTGCTTCGAAGTCCGTCTTGATCAACTTTGAGACCCAATGTGAACACCAAAGTCCTTAGTTCCTTAAACAATGAGCGGTATGTTCTTTCTCGTTTATCTGGTAATAAACAGAACACTGCTGAATATACTTGATTTTCAAATGCAGTGCTCCGTAAATCAGCATGAACACTTTAAAGTTGATAGAACGGTCTTGGGCAACTTTTGAAAGTCCCATAAAGAAGAAATCGTTATTAGTTAAGAAATCTTGGTAACCCTCGTCGGCAAACACTAGAATTGTTTTGCCAACATCATTAACAAAATCTAAGGGAAGAAAATTTTCTTTATTCGATAAGAGGAGAAGATCACTTGGAACTCTATTTCTGAACAGGAACAATTCTGCGTTGTTCCTAATGTTATTCTTCTTTCTTTTCATAATGTAGTTTTTGCGTTTTCGTATGATGGGGTTGCAGCTGCTGTACTAAATCATACCCTTTATCAAAAACTTTCCTCCTTAAAAGTTTTATTTACAGGAACAGAAACCTCCACCCTGACTTTTTTTCACAGGCTCTCACTTCTACTTCTACTATATTCGGAACACAAATGTGATCTGTTTTACCTATTGTACATCATTATACTGAAAATCCGTTTTAACACTTCCTTTACAATTTTCCTTTTTCTCTTTCGGTCTTTTTGTGTCATAGTTGGCGCTCGTGAGACTCGCCATAGTATTTTGGAGGTAGAAACGAAGTTCGGATTTCCACGGACGACCATTGTAAGGGTGTACCGTGACTACAAGAATTCAGGCAAAACCTCCAACCTACGATACCAGTGTGGCCGTAAAAAGACAATGGGTGAACGTGACCGTCGTCGGCTGTTAAGAATCGTTTCACGCTTATCGCGTGAAACGATTCCTAACAGTATGAGGTGTGTTTAGCTGGACTTCAGCGTGACTCCTGGTACGTCTACAAACGTCTGTGACCGGCCAACGCTATGTGCGCATCCTTTCTGACAAGGTACACCCGTTCATGTACTGCATTCATGCTGATGGGTTGGGCCTGTTCCAACAGGACAATGCACCTCCACACAAGTATCGGGACGCCACATTATGGTTAGAGGAGCATTCATCTGAGTTTGGGATGTTGCCATTCCCACCCAAGTCCCCAGATCTGAACGTGATAGAACACATTTGGGATGTCATGCAACGAGCTATCGAACACAGGAATCCGAGATCTCGGAATACACCCGAATTGCGGAACGTTCTGCAGGAAGTATGGTGTGCATTGCCTACAGCATATTTCCAGAAGCTAGTGGAGTCCATGCCCCGTCGTATTTCTGTAGCACTGCGCTCCCGTGGGGGACCTACCAAGTATTAGACTGGTGTACGAGTTTTTCTGCCACTTCAGTGTACATACATCCTTCATTTCAAGCAGTATCCCTAACTTTTTGTGACCAGTGTAATACTTTGCCCATTCAGTGTAAATGTTACGTAACAGCAGTCATGCATGTTACGTTACGAAATAGCTGAAACCGCTTGAAGAAATGTGAAATGCGCTTTTTCCGTAATATTGACACACTTTTATTGAGTGCAGATATCGTTTTGTTCTGTCGGGTAGAACACTTACAAAGTGCGCTTCAAAAGTTTCTAAAGTAGAAATATATTGAAAATCCAAATTTTTTCGCTCTACTCACCCAAGCGATCACCATGCATCCTCCAAAATAGTTTCATTAGGCACTGAAACTAAAAGATCCGTGATTCTTCTAGGGTTGGAAGCAAACTGGAAACCTGTCTTTTCTCAAAGTGGGAAGCACCTTCGGTGATTTTTTGTTGAATTTCCGAGATGCAGACAGGAAATTTGGTTTCTCGTTTGTTTTGAAAAGGTTTCAGCGCAATACAGAAAATCGTAAAAATAAAGCAATGTAGAAAAGTATGTGCCGTTTTAAACTACTTCTGGCATTTTGCGGAGATGCCTTTTGGGTTTTTGCAGGAAAACTAAATTACTGAAGCTTTATGTCTTCCACACAAATTTAGTTTTCTTTTACAGAAAGAAGACTCTGCTCTCATTTTTTTCCAAGAGCGGTTTTTCAACTTGATGTGTGCAGCTTCGCACTGTTTTATTTTCTTTTTGATGTGTAAAGATCTCTCTGAGAATCTAATGCTATAAAGGGTGTCCCATTCCTAATTTAGGGTATTTAGTTCCAATGAAAAGACATGCCCACAGTCATAGCATAAATACACTCTGCAAAAACTAAATAAATAAATAACAACGAAGTATCCAGCAGGAATCATCCAATGGAGATGAAAATTGGTATGAGAAGTGTACAGGGTGCCCACAATATCTTGCTACCCCCCCCCTCCGTAATAAGAAATGTAAGTGAGCTATGTATCTGTTGTATGATGTATATCTTGAGGCACCCTGAAACATCCAGTGGATCCGTTTGGGGTTTGGGCTCCGTCATTCTCGTGACAGAGAATAATTTTACTCCATGTTCTGTGGGACATTTTCCGAAGCAGTTGCGGGGTGATACGAGAGAAAGCACGTCTCCCTGCTTGTTTAAGTTCATCAGTGGTTTGGTAGCGCTGCTGTGCTATTCAAGTGGAGCGAGCAGCAGTGCCGAACCTCGGCCGATCCAACGATCCCGAAAAACCTCACCAATGTATTCCCGAACAGCGATTGCGTAATGGGAGGGGGCCCCATCCTGTTGGAACCATACGTCATTCAGAATGCCAAGATTTCCAAGTTGTGGCACAAAGCAGGTTTGTAGAATGTCCAGATAAGTTGTCTGATTCACTGGACCATCAAAGAAATACATTCCAAACAGATGTGGACTATTCATTGCAGCCTATATCATGACATGCGGAGGATGATGTTCCAATTCTTCGACATAATGTGGGTTTTTCTTGGACCAGACCGTGATCGACTGCTGCGGTATATCGCACATTCATCACTAAAAATGACCTTTTCCACGTTTTGGGATTGTGGCAAATGTCTGAAGCATCATTGCACATGAATCCCGTCTGAGGTTTAAATCGATGTCTGATAACTCCTGAACGAACATAGGGCGATATGCGTGCAAATTCAGGTCATTCTTCGTGTGCTTACGCAATGCCATTCGTGGTATTCCAAGCTCCGCTGATCGTTTGTGGAGAGACTTCGTCGGTGACCTGATAACTGATTCCTTGACCGCTTGACATTGTTGCACTCTGGTTGATGGTCTTTCCGTTCGTGGTTTATCCTTGATGTTGCCTGCTTCGAAGAGTTTATGTTCCCACCGCAGAAGAGTCTGTTTTGGAGGGTCCTCTTTGTCGAATCGTTGTTGAAAATCGGCACGCACGTTACGCATGGCCTTCCCTGTGTGTGGACGTTCGTGTACCCAGACACTGATAATAATCCGCTGTTCCAGGGTGTATTCGCTGGTATCACAAATGGTTCCGGTACCTAATCTATAAATAAACTCAATATAGACCATACCTCAACATATACATCATACAACAGATACATAGGTCACTTACATTTCTTATTACAGGGGGGGGGGTAACAAGAAATTGTGGACACCCTGTACATAAAATAAAAAGGAAAGGAAAAGATTGTAATTCCAGTGCAGTTCAGCCATTTATTCGGACAAACCAGCTACACGAGTGGAACAAATGTGATGTGCCTGCGCCGCAGGACGCACATGAGATAAAGGCAGATAGCCGTGAGAGCACATGTCCACGTAGCTCAGTTGGGAGAGCGACTTACTCCGGGGTGAGGGGAAACGAATTCGATGCCCGTTTCGGATAAACTTGCACATTATACAAGTCACACGTTATAGCGCCACCTCTGGCTCGGACACAAGCGTTTACCCGGCGTGGCATAGACGCATGCAGTTCAAGGATACTGTCCTGAGGCATTGCATGCCAGATGGTGTCCAAATTGTGAGCCAGTTCGCCGACATTACAAGATGGGCGTATGTGGCGTCATATTATGTCCCAAACATATTCAACGGGTGAGAGGTCTGGCGATCGGGCTGGCCATGGAAGAGTGCCGACATTACGGAGGCAGGCCTGGAGGACCATGTGTGGCCGGGCATTATCCTGTAAAAAAATTTGCTCGGTGATACAGGAACAGCAGCACAACAGGTCCTAGAATGACATCGAAGTACTGTTGATCTTCACGGCTCAAAGCTACTTCGACGGCATTCTACGACTACCAAGGGTGTCCGGCTATCATTGGAAATGGCTTCACAGACAGTTACCCCCGGTTTGCAAGTCGTATGCAGTTCCACTGTAGAGGCGGGATCCATGCGCTGGCCGACTCGTCTTCAGGCAGACACGCTTCGGTTATCAACGCAAAGTACAAACCCTGACTCATTACTGAAGACAACAGGACGCCACTGGATACTATCCCACGTTGATGGGGCCCGATACCACTGCAACCGGAGCCGGTGATGCTCGCTCGTCAGTGGTAGGCGGCGGAGTGGTATTCTCGAATGTAGTCCCTGTGCAGCAAGTCATCTGGCAACTGTTGGGATGGTCCCTTCCGCACCAGTAGACGACGCAACATGGCTACAAATGGTTGAAAGCTACTAATTCCGTTCTGTACGTGCGGCTCTCCCAATCGCTCAATCTTCGCGTTCGTTTTGTCGTTGCCCTCGGCCGTCCACTAGCCGCATGCAGCTGAGTTGTGCCCTCCTCGACCGATTAGTACCGACATTGTCCGTTTGCTGCGCAGCTCAAATGCCTGGCGATACGTCGACTTGACCAACCTGCCTCTCTCAGCCCAATTATTCGTCCTCTCTCAAACTTGCTCAATTGCTCGTATTGTACACGGATCCGACGTCGAGGCATCCTCACAGTCAGTGGAAGTTACTGCAACTGCAATGCGCTGTTACAATTGTCCCTGCGTTCATGCTTGTCTCTTGAAATACCCTGCTCGATGAGCGGTTCCCATGTTCTGTATTGGGCCACTATTTCGTCGTTATTTCCTAACAATTTACATATTCGGCCCTGAGATACCTGCATGCAGCGCTTCATCAGGATCGAACGACTTTCTCGCGATGGTTCCTTTTTTTTTTTTTTTTTTTTTTTTTTTGCATAGAGTGCACATCATCAGTCAGCTTCATCTCACACTCGAACCCGGTCTCAACGCGAACCACGACCCATAAACTTTCAGGGCGACAAAGATGTTTAATCAAACTTAAAATGCCTCTTATTCATTTTTGTCCTTCAATGAAATGATAGTACAGCAATCTCAAAAACATATTTTAAATTATTTACAGCGTTTTGAAATGATTCCGTTTGAGTATTGCACAAAAACTGAACTGCCAAAGTTCTAAAGATATTTTGGAATGTTTGTGAACTTTGTCCTACGCATTTGAACTCCATAATATCTCAGAAAAGCACTGAGGCAATATGAAACGGTAGTCATTGCGACAATTAAGTTCTCTTGGAGTACTTTTTAAAATCATTTAGCGAGAAAGACATGCCAAGACTAATAACACTACAGTAGCTGCATTCTCTTTATTTGTGAAAAGTGACTGACGCAACATAAAACGGGGAGAGATACGGCAATTTCTTAATGAAACTGCATTTGCGTCTCTGTAACAGGAGAAAGGTATACTTTGATTATAAACTTATTACGCGAGCCTTCTAACTGCTTTTGGCATGTGACTCATGAAGCATACAGAGGCGAACGATTGGGAAATTTGTCATAAAAATGCGCTTGGAGGCTGTGCGTGGGATGGAAAGAATGTACCATACTTATTGCGCCGTTACACAGATTTTCTGAATAATCCCGTAATCTGACTGATGCAAGGTTTTCTCAAAAGTACACTCGAACACCAACTATTAGGTTCGGTAAGTATTCGAACACTTTAATCGGCGTACATTACGAAAACCTCAAATGGCAACGCAGGCAGTGTCTGAAGACTACTTAGTACGTACCTTGGGCTCAATGCGTGCCTACCGATTGGCTACTGAAAGTTCTAGTGACGATGGAGAAGCTGTGATCATCAATGACAGTGAAAGAATAATAGCTCGTGAATGTTTAGGTTTTGTGTCTTACTGTAGTGGTCACAGAACGTGGCATGAAGTCATCTACAGATAGCAGTAGAACAAAATGGCCTAACGAAAACGGCGGTTCACAATTGCATGAAAAGATATGAGGAAGGCAGGACATCACCCAAAGATGTTCCAAGATGCTCTTCCAGACAAAAAGCCAAACGACGCATCCAAGAGGCCTTACAGAAGTTTTGTAAGGTTGGCATCTATGACCTTTCGACACAGTTGGGTATTCCGCACCCAACAGTTTATACCGTGCTAGCAGAAGATTTAGGCCTGATGAGCAAATTAGCGACGGGTACCGCACACACACCAACCACGACACAGAAGAAACTCTGACACGGAATCTCAAGCAGTAACTTTGCGTGATATCGTCACAATAGTAGGATGTTCGCAAAGTATCTCGGCTTAGATGAAAGTTGATTGGAATTAAACGCATCTAGGCAGCAACGTTAGTCACGGTTCTGGGTTTAACCCGGTACTTCCGGTGTGTCTTTACCCTGTGCAGAATCGTATCAGCGAAAAATTTGACTGGTCGTTGGCAGAGGTGACTTTAGTTCTTTTGGGCGCTAAAAGTCCTCCCCTTCTTACAGCCTCAGAAATTTTCAAGAAAAAGGTTGTTACGCATTTTAAAATGCCATTCTATTTTTAGAGCGTGTGTTCTGTAAGAAACAGTGCAAGTGTGATTTATCATTTGTCGGTCCGTGCATATCGAACTTTTTTGCTTTTAGAGATATATCAAAACTTTTTTTTTTTTTTTTTTTGCGGCTAATAAGAAATTAATGGGTATTAGTTTAGCACTTTAAATATCTCATTTATACTGCAGTTATCAGAAACAGAAGCATAAGAATTAAATGCAAAATATCCGATTTGAAAATGGAAAAGTAGGAACGTTTTTGAGTAATCATTGAAAATTGCTGTTTCAAAAGTTAGTTTATGTCGATTTAAGAAATAGAAAAGGTGAGAATACTTGATAATTATCATTATTAAACCAGGGGAGCAGAAAGTAATGCGAAAATGTTGTTGCAATACAATGTGAATTAGTTTTAACACTATTAAATAAGGAAAAGATAGATAGTGTAATATTCTCAAATTTCCTTACTTTTTCATACTATTAATAACTCTTTTGGTTTAGGATGGTTTAGAGGGATTAGTGTCGAGAAAGAACTTGATTCTCCTACCACGAAGGAAAAAATACTTAACAGCAAACACCCTCGATCATCAGGAAATTTTTTACCAAGCACTCCTCATCGCAACTCGGAGGTAAGGGTTCGTGAAAGGTTCCAATGCAGATGAGTTCCCTTGGCTGTAAGTAACATGAAAGCAATTATTCCACAGCAGGCCAGATAAGAATTCGTCTTAAACAGTGAAATGTGTGGGAAGCGTGAATACTTCCTTTACCTACCACTAAAAGGAAGGCAACATTATTTTAACCATTCCTTTCAAAATATGTACGTCGATAAGAACCCGAAAATTCGGAGTATCAGCAACAGCAAGAAGAAATACACTACCTACCAACAAGTAATTGGACACCTGTGATAGCAAAGGAAAACGAAGTTTATTCACCTTCAATAGTTGGTGGAGCCTCCACGAGCTGCGATTACAGCTGCGATCCTCCGGGGCATACTCTCAACCAGGCGTTGTACGACGGCTAGCGGTATTTTCTTCCACTCGGCTTGGAGAAGACAGGCCAGTTCCTTTACCGATTTCGGACGGTGGGGGCACCCTTAAGTCGATGCTCCAACTCGTCCCAGAGGTGCTCGATAGGGTTAAGGTTCGGGCTCTGCGCAGGCCAGTCTATTCGATTAACCTCATTGTCACCATACCAAGCCATGGTGGACCTCACAACATGACAGGTGGCATTGTCATCCTGAAAGTAACATGGGTTCACCCCGTTAAACTGCCACAACGTAGGAAGCGCATGGTCATCCAAAATGGTGTAGTAGGTCTCGGCATTGAGTCTACCAAGAATTGCGACCAAGGGTCTCGTGCCATACCAGGAGAAACACCCCCATAGCATGATTCCACCGCCGCCGAACTTCACAGTTGGCAAAATACATTCCGGCATGCGGCGTTCTCCAGGCAGACGCCAAACCCAGACCCTGCCATCCGAACGGTAGAGGGTGAACCTTGATTCGTCGCTCCAGAGAACCTGTTTCCACTGTTCAACGGTCCACTGTCGACGTTCTTTGCACCACGTTAGCCGAGTAGCGCTATTGGACTTGGTGATCAAAGGCTTGTGGGCGGCATCACGTCCATGATAACCGAGCAGATGGGCTTCCTTACGAATGGTATTCATCGAAAGTACACTCCCGGATGCCTGTTGAAACTCCTCGCGGATGTAGCCCATCGATTTGGTGCGGTTCTTCCGAATTTCTCTGGCCAGCACCCGTCGGTCTCTAACTCCCAGTTTTGTGGGTCTGCCGGGTCAGGGCACATTCCGACAGTCACCTCTCATCTTCTACTTGCCAATCACGTAGGCCACTGTCGAATATGAGTACTTCAACTCGCTGGATATGTCACGTATGGATCGGCCATTTCTGTGAAACCCGACCATTACACCTTTCTCGAAATCAGAGAGCTCCGAACTGCGTGGCATCTTACATGCGACTGGCTGCGTTGTTGTTTCCCTCACGAAATTTAACGGCGGTGGCCGTGACGTGTATCAGGACCGCAAATATCGTCGATTGCAGGGGTGTCCAATTACTTATTGGTAGATCGTGTATATGTTACTAATATCAGAAAGTAAAATATCAATTAAAAATACAAACAAAGTGGTCGCTTTAAGGATGGATTTGTTTCGGTCTGCGAAAACCAAAATAAAACTGGCAATTCAAAATTACACGTTTTCGGGGCCCCTCAAACTCTGGGGCCCGAAATCCGCCCTTTGTCGTTGGCATTGATGTTCGTGGCATGTTGTTTTATGTGACGAATGACATTTTTTTTTTTTTTTGATTGGAGGTTTAACGACCACCGTGAGCAACTCAATGGGCTATAAGCAGTCGCCCGTCCCTAATTTAGGGTCACTGGTTCCAGGGAAGGGAGAGAGCCAGTGCCGTAAGACAAACACAACATCCATGCCTGACCGGGATTCGAACCCAGACCCCTTACGGACGAATGATCAGAGGCCAGCGCCTTAGACCACTGCGCCACCGGGGTGGCTACGAATGACATAGGAGGGGTATAAGTTATTTCTAGAGCAGTATATCCCGGCATGGGCTCTGCGACTTGTCCTCGTGCACGGCTATGCACAGCCAACCACATATGGACTGCGCTGTTCTGCTGTTCATTGAAAAGAACGGTCGGGTGGAACTTCCCCACCCACCGTACTCACCGGATGTGAATCTCTGTGATTTCAACTGTTTCGGCCATTTGAAATGGGGGATTTTTTTATTTTTTTTTATGAGGTTTAACGACCACCGTGAGCAACTCAATGGGCTATAAGCAGTCGCCCGTCCCTAATTTAGGGTCACTGGTTCCAGGGAAGGGAGAGAGCCAGTGCCGTAAGACAAACACAACATCCATGCCTGACCGGGATTCTAACCCGGACCCCTTACGGACGAATGATCAGAGGCTTGCGCCTTAGACCACTGCGCCACCGTGGCGGCAAAATTAGGGATGTCTGCTACTCGCTACAAGAACAAACGGGATTTCAATCTTTGAATCACATACATTTTCCACAGACTTAATGACACTGGTACTTTTAATGGTGTTCCTGAAATGCCCGTAGTTTGGGAACGAATTGTTGAAACGGTATGGAAGTACTAATAATCACCCTGAAAAATTTTTAAACATTGTTTTGCTGGTGTGATTCTGATTTGAGAGTGTTCACTTACTTCTCGAAAGATCTAATAGCACAATATAGTCTTTCATTATTAACTTATAGCACTGTTTCAAAACAGATACTTCCGGAATATGACTGATGGAACACGAAATTGCTGGCAATACCCATTATGTTCATAAACGTACGTACTTCCCAAAAGATCTAATAGTAGAAGATAGTCATACACTATTACGTAAAGCGCTGTTTCAGAAGAGATACTTCAGGAATGTGATTGATGAAGCACTAAACCGCTGGCAATACCCATCACGTTCATAAGCGTACGTATTTCCCGGAAGATCTAATACACTGCCGGACAATTGCTAAGGACGGATGACAATAGCAACGATAGCAACCATAAAATGGAAGGCAGGAAAATGTGGAAATTAGCATAAGTGCGGGATACAGTAAGACGTGTTGTGCGTATGCAAATTTTGGATTGCCGAACTTGTTCGTGACGTCATAGCGCTGATAAGAGATATAAAGGATTTGACGCGTATTGACCGTTGCTGTTCAAACGCAAAGTTGAAAAGGAAAGAATCAATTGACGAACTTGTAATTTTCAGCATGTCTTCCCGACATCACTTAGATAATTTTACGTGGGGCCGTATTATTGGCAAGATTGAAGAAGGGCGAAAAATAACAGATGTTGCCAGGGAGTTCGACGTCAGCCACAGTGTTGTTTCAAGGCTTTGGAAATCATTTTAAACAAATGGAGAGTGTAGCAAACGTCACGGGGGAGGTCGTGTTTGCAGTACGACACCTGCAGAAAATCGGTACATAGTGCTATCAACAAAAAGACACTGGCGCAGCACAGCTAGTGAGGTAGAAAATCAGTTTATGGCTGCTACTGGCAAGCGGATCTCCCGAAAAACTGTCGCCAGACGTTTGCATGAAGGAGGACTATACGCCCGCCGTCCTGTTGTGAGCATCCCATTGTCCAGACGTCACCGTACCGCCCGTTTGTAATGGTACCATCAACATCGCAATTGGACTGATAATTACTGGTCTGCTGTCCTCTTCTCAGATGAGAGTAGATACAGTCTATCGTCTGATTGTCGACGACAACTGATCTGGCGTGATAGTGGTACTGCATATTGTCCAGCAAACATACAGGAAAGGGCCCGATATCCGACATGTAGTGTCATGGTATGGGCTGGCATCATGATCAATGGCCGTACGTCCCTCTATGTGCTTTCAACTGGGACCATGACCGGCCAATGATACATTAATGATGTTCTGCTACCTCATGCTCGCATGTTCCGTGGTGCTGTTGGGGATAGATTCATTTTCATGGACGACAACGCAACATGTCATCGAACAGTCGTTGTCCAGGAGTGTCTTGAGAGCGAGGATATTCAACGCCTCGTATGGCCAGCAGGTTCTCCAGATCTGAACCCCATTGAAAATGTGTGGGATGCTTCGGGGAGGAGTCTTGCTGGTCGCCAATGCCCTCCAATAAACAAGGACACCCTCATCCGCGCACTTACAGAATAATGGGATAAATTACCCCAACAGCTGCTTGATAATGTTGTGCAAAGCATGACACGACGTGTGGAATCTTGCATCGCCCTGCATGGTGGCCATATCCCCTATTGACATCTTACGCCGGAACGCCTGCGGACGGTAATTGCATTTTTTTCACGTTTACGTATTCTGCACAAAATGGCCTGTTTGTCCCTTGAACACGTTCCAAAGCCTTCTGGATTTCAGAGCACAATAAATTGTCTTTCTTGTAATGTCCTGGCATTCTGACATTATTTTATTTCACTTGGCATCCAACCACACTTACTTTTTTATGCGCTATATAGCCGTTTATGATCCGTCCTTAGCAATTGTCCAGCAGTGTAGTAGAAGATAGCCATACACTATTACGTAAAGCGCTGTTTCAGAAGACATATTTCAGGAATGTGATTGATGCAGCACGAAACCGCTGGCAATACCCATCACGTTCACAAGCGTACGTACTTTCCGGAAGATCTAATAGTAGAAGATAGTCATACACTATTAGTACAGCGCAGTTTCAGAAGAGATACTTCAGGAATGTGATTGATGAAGCACTAAACCGCTGGCAATACCCATCACGTTCATAAGCGTAGGTACTTCCCGGAAAATCTAATAGTAGAAGATAGTCATACACTATTACGTAAAGCGCTGTTTCAGAAGAGATACTTCAGGAATGTGATTGATGAAGCACTAAACCGCTGGCAATACCCATCACGTTCATAAGCGTACGTATTTCCCGGAAGATCTAATAGTAGAAGATAGTCATACACTATTACGTAAAGCGCTGTTTCAGAAGACATATTTCAGGAATGTGATTGATGCAGCACGAAACCGCTGGCAATACCCATCACGTTCACAAGCGTACGTACTTTCCGGAAGATCTAATAGTAGAAGATAGTCATACACTATTACGTACAGCGCTGTTTCAGAAGAGATACTTCAGGAATGTGATTGATGAAGCACTAAACCGCTGGCAATACCCATCACGTTCATAAGCGTAGGTACTTCCCGGAAAATCTAAGAAGATAGTCATACACTATTACGTAAAGCGCTGTTTCAGAAGACATATTTAAGGAATGTGATTGATGCAGCACGAAACCGCTGGCAATACCCATCACGTTCACAAGCGTACGTACTTTCCGGAAGATCTAATAGTAGAAGATAGTCATACACTATTACATAAAGCGCTGTTTCAGAAGAGATACTTCAGGAATGTGATTGATAAAGCACTAAACCGCTGGCAATACCCATCACGTTCATAAGCGTACGTACTTCCCGGAAGATCTAATAGTAGAAGATAGTCATACACTATTACGTAAAGCGCTGTTTCAGAAGAGATACTTCAGGAATGTGATTGATGAAGCACTAAACCGCTGGCAATACCCATCACGTTCATAAGCGTACGTATTTCCCGGAAGATCTAATAGTAGAAGATAGTCATACACTATTACGTAAAGCGCTGTTTCAGAAGAGATATTTCAGGAATGTGATTGATGCAGCACGAAACCGCTGGCAGTACCCATCACGTTCACAAGCGTACGTACTTTCCGGAAGATCTAATAGTAGAAGATAGTCATACACTATTACGTACAGCGCTGTTTCAGAAGAGATACTTCAGGAATGTGATTAATGCAGCACGAAACCACTGGCAACACCCATCGCGTTCATAAACGTACTGTGACGTATTACAGAAGTGAAAACATGTGTCAAAACGACAAATCT
Source organism: Macrothele yani (assembly GCA_039090855.1). Lineage (NCBI taxonomy): Eukaryota > Metazoa > Arthropoda > Arachnida > Araneae > Macrothelidae > Macrothele > Macrothele yani. The sequence goes on along the minus strand of CM076989.1, from coordinate 31,308,374 downwards.
GCAGAGAGACATTCTGTCCGCGTAGCTCAGTTGAGAGGGCGACTTACTCCGGAGTCAGGGGACACGGACAAACTTCCGTTTTCACAGTACTTACTTCCCGAAAGATCTAATAGTAAAAGGTAGTCATGCCCTATTACTTATAGCGATGTTTCAAAAGAGATACGTCCGGAATGTGACTGAGGTAACACGAAACCCCTGTCAATGCCTCATCATGTTAATAAGCGTTCACTGTAATACCCTTAATCCTTACAACTGCCAATAACGTGCTTTCATGAGCACCATGCCGTCTCGGTGTTGCAGTGGATTATGACAATTCGTATGAAATGGATCCCGGATCGAATCCCGGTTAAGCATGTATGTTGTGTTTTTCTTAGGGCACTGGTTCTCTCCCTTTCCTTCAACCAGTGATCCTAAATTATTATTTTTTTTTGATTGGAGGTTTAACGACCACCGTGAGCAACTCAATGGGCTATAAGCAGTCGCCCGTCCCTTAATTTAGGGTCACTGGTTCCAGGAAAGGGAGAGAGCCAGTGCCGTAAGACAAACACAACATCCATGCCTTACCGGGATTTGAACCCGGACCCCTTACGGACGAATGATCAGAGGCCATCGCTTAGACCACTGCGCTGCCGGGGCGGCAAACCTACCTTGCATACAGCGTTATAATATGAGGATTGTCACTGCTACTGGGACGTGACTTAAGGAACACAAAACAGAGGCTGAAAAGGCAATTTGTTCACAAAACTCCAATTAGTAGTAGATAAGTGTTCTAATCACTTTAACGCCAACTCGAATTTTGTTATTCAATCATCCTCGAGATTTTTGAATCTCACCTTGCAATGAGTTCTGTTGGAGATTAACATTGCATTAAAAGTCTGCCAGGCCGTCCGTCAAAAGTTGAAGTGTCCAAAGGTTTCTTTGTTGTTGGTTCGCTTATTTTGGCTCCCAGCCTAAAGTTTTCTCAAAACTGAACGTCGGAAGAACACGTGTTCCCTTAACATGGAGGCACTGAATGATACATTTAGCATTTTTTTCTTCTTCAGTTTTATTAAAGTTCTGCAGAGGACACAGATATAGCTAATTGAAATTCTCTTGCGAATTAAGATTGCTGTTTGTATAACTCGGCGTTAATGGTGCCATAAATTTCCCCCTAGATTTCGCGCTGTAAGGGTATTTATAATCTGGCATGTGTGCTGTTCGTCACTCAGATATCAGGGATATTTTTAGTGCCGCTAAAAGACCGGAGGCCCGAAGTCCGTCAACGGGAGAAGTGAAGCGTTTAAGCTCGCTAAAAATACAAAAAAAAAAAAAAAAAGGTGATCAGCTCGAGGTCTTTAGCTCGATCCGCCTGTCGCAACAGTTACAAAAGTGATCCGGTTGCAGTCAGTAGCTACCCCTGGAAAAATAATTTCTTCTTTCTCTTCGGTCGGGGCTCTAAAGTCACTGCTTAGTCTGACATTCTTAAGGACGATTGATTCACTTGCCAAGTGTCAGCTTCTCAGATACAAACCTTGTTTGTAACACTTGATGTCTCTGAAATGATAGGAATGCGGCCCGAGTCTTCCTCACAGAGATGGAGGGAGGAAGAAAAAGAGGACTCTGTAATAAAACAAAGAAGATCATAGGCAGGAATTTTAAAGCTGAGAACATTTTCTCTTGCAAGCGAGAATCGTTTTACCCAGACTGATCAGAAAGTCCCCAGAGTGAATTCATACACTCTCCTACCAGAAGTCGTGAAACACCCTCGTGATTGAAAGAAAGGTACATAACGACAAAACGTTTTGATCTGTAAAAATAGAAGCAATTAGGTTGATGCATTTCGTGCCGTTTTATTTCAGGAGTGTTTCCCAGGTCAGTAGCGACGGTGCAGATGACCGTTTGTATATCAAAATGTAGCAAGTAATATCCTGAATCTAAATCATATTGCGTTGTGTGATTGTGGCTAATGGTTTTTTTGGTTTTCAGGTCCGGAAATATGGAGTGTCAAGTAGAGAGGAATGAAGAGTTCTGACATCTCCTCCTCTACGAGTTTAACAAGGGATTCACAGCCGCTGAGGCAACTCGACAAATTTGTGCTGTGTATGGGGAGGATGCTATTGCTTCGAGGACAGCCCGCAAATGGTTTAAACAATTTCGAGGTGGCAATTTTGACCTCAACGACTCTCCACGCTCAGGTCGTCCATCTGACTTTGATGAGGATCGTTTGAACCATCTCATCCACTTGGATCCGCGTCAAACCACACGCGAATCGGCCACTGAGATGGACTGTGATCATGCCACAGTGGTACGACATCTGGGACGTATGGGAAATGTCCAGAAATAGTGGTTTGGGTGTCTCACACTTTCACCGAGGACAACAAGAATCAGCGTGTTGCCATATGTGGTTCCTTGCTCGCCCGTTATCGCGAATGTTCTCAGCAACACAGACCCTTTCTGTCAAGTATTGTTACTGGAGATGAAAAGTGGTGCCTATTCGTGAATTTTATGAATCATAGGGTATGGTTAAGTCCAAACAAGGCGCCCACACCACGTACAAAACATGACCTTCATCCTACGAAGATCATGTTGCGTGTCTGGTGGGACATGGAAGGCATGATTCACTGGGACATGCTGCTAAGGAATCGGAGCATCAACGCTGCATTCTATTGCGAGCAACTCCGCCGTGTGGAGGGAGAAATTCAGCAGAAACGGCCACATAGGCGCCATGGTGTCTTTCTCCAACATGATAACGCACGCCCTCACAGTGCAAACATGACCAAAATGGCCATTCAGGACATAAAATGGAAGATCTTTCCACATCCGGCCTATTCCCCAAATGTCGCCCTTTCAGACTATCATCTGTTCCGATCTCTGTCGAATGCACTCCGTGGCAGAACGTTCTACAATGATGTTGATCTCCAGAATTCCCTATTTCTTCGCAGCAAAACCTGCACGTTTTCTCAAGTATGGCATTGCAGACCTACCCAGACGTTGGGACACCATCGTAAACAATGGGGAGGAATACATATTTATTGATTGAGTTTTCCCTTCTGATGTAAAACATTCCTGTAGTGCAGTGAAAAAAATGGAATGAACTTATGCATCAACCCAATAGATACTCGGAGATCAGCCTCACGGCAGGAGCAGTGGTCTAAGCGCTGGCTTCTGTCCATTGGTCTGAGATCGTTCTGGATTCGAATCCCATGCGAAGATATCGAATCCAGAACGATTTGTTTGTCGTATGGCATTGGATCTATTGCTTTTCTGGAAGCAGTGGCCCTAAGTTTGGATGGAAGACAGCTTATAGCTTATTGAGTTGCTCACGATGATCGTTAAACCTCCAAACAAACAATCCAACATAAAACTAGTACATTTTATACATATGTACACCGAGCCTTAAATGTCTGTTCCACAAAGGAGGGTCTTGAAAGGGAACTAAATTACATCAGACATACTGCTATCAAAAGAAACCTCAAACATTCATTAGTAGACTCAGCTATCAAAAAATTTGTTAAACCTCAGTATCAATCTACCTTTACCCAGATCTCTCTATATTCTTAACGAAACTTGGCGGTTCTTCCATTCATCAGTAAAATGTGTTTCCAAACTTCAATAATCCTTAAGTCATCAAACTTTAAAGTTATCTTCACTCCTGCACCTAAGATGATTTACTCTCCAAAAAAGGACCTTATTCCTGACATAAATTCTTGGGGAATCTATCGTATTCAATGTCAGTGTGGTTTGTCATACATAGGTCAGACAGGGAGATCGCTTAAATGCAGATTAAAAGAACAGCAATCATATACTGAATTAAAAAGTGTGAAATCAAAAAATCTTCCATAGCCCATCACTGTTGGGAAAATAACCACCAATTTCTGTTTAATGACGCCAAACTGTTAGATAGACCTAAATCAATATTTGGCCTAGACGTTTTGGAAGCCCTTCGTCTGTTTCAGGACCGCAATAACGTGGTAAAAGATTTATCTTCATCTCCATACCTATCAATCGCATGGAAAGCACTCATCAATCTGCAATCTGATTGACGCACGAGGCGTGACGTATGAAATCGGAAACATCGTCAGAAGCAAGAAATGAAAACGCTTGGTCCTGACGAAACTGAGCCATAGCTTTCAGCGAAATTAGAATAGACTTTAAATTATGAAAATAGCATTCATAAACATTGTATTCTGAATTAAATGAAAAACAAAAAATGTGTCGGTGTAACTACCCTAAAAGTTGGTTAGCTTTATTCGTCTCCCTCTTCCGCTCAGGGCGGGTTGAGTTCCTCAAAGTACGAACATTCCATCTATGAGGATGTCGGTGAATAAATGCAGCTGACTCGCCACTCCTCTGCTGCAAATCGGGACAAGGGACAAAGTGCGTCCGGGGCTGGCTTCTCAGGGAATCATCTACGCATTCGCGTCCCCAGACAGAGTGAGTCTGCTATACACTCCTGAAAAACCGCAGACTATATTGCCGGCAGGGCCGGGATTCGAACACTCGACAGAAACGTCCGCCTCCCACAAAGCGACTTAACCAACTGAGCTATGCCGGTGGTGGTTAACTCTGTTACTCTGACGTAAATCAAACAGTTAATGAGGATAAATCCAATAGCTTGATGTAATGGTTTCGAAAAAAAAATCATTCCAACAGGAGAACATTTTTGGCGGTTCCATCTTCGATTGCCCGCTGAGTGCAAATTCTTAGGGTGTCATTCTTCAGCCTCACATACACTATATTGACAGAATTCACCGGACACTTCTTCAAAAGCAAATGAACCGATCCGCTGCGTTGTCAAGATGCGCGTTACATCAGCAAACGGTATAGAAACAAGACTGCAGCTGACCGCGATCATATCGCACTGTGGGGTTGAGTGAAAATGCCGCGGCAGGAGACAACTGACTTTGAGAAAGGAAATATTGTTGGGTGTTGTACACTACCGGACAATTGCTAAGGACGGATGACAACAGCAACGATAGCAACCATAAAATGGAAGGCAGGAAAATGTGGAAATTAGCATAAGTGCGGGATACAGTAAGACGTATTGTGCGTATGCAAATTTTGGATTGCCGAACTTGTTCGTGACGTCATAGCGCTGATAAGAGATATAAAGGATTTGACGCGTATTGACCGTTGTTGTTCAAACGCAAAGTTGAAAGGGAAAGAATCAATTGACGAACTTGCAATTTTCATTTTGTCTTCCCGACATCACCTAGATGATTTTACGCGTGGCCCTATTAGTGGCAAGATTGAAGAAGGGCGAAAAATAACAGATGTTGCCAGGGAGTTCGACGCCAGCCACAGTGTTGTTTCAAGGCTTTGGAAATCATTTCAAACAAATGGAGAGTGTAGCAAACGTCACGGGGGAGGTCGTGTTCGCAGTACGACACCTGCAGAAGATCGGTACATAGTGCTATCAACAAAAAGACACCGGCGCAGCACAGCTAGTGATATAGCAAATCAGTTTATGGCTGCTACTGGCAAGCGGATCTCCCGAAAAACTATCGCCAGACGTTTGCATAAAGGAGGACTATACGCCCGCCGTCCTATTGTGTGCATCCCATTGTCCAGACGTAGCCGTACCGCCCGTTTGCAATGGTGCCATCAACATCGCAATTGGACTGATAACGACTGGTCTGCTGTCCTCTCCTCAGATGAGAGTAGATACAGTCTATCGTCTGATTGCCGACAACTGATCTGGCGTGATAGTGGTACTGCATATTGTCCAGCAAACATACAGGAAAGGGACCGATATCTGACATGTAGTGTCATGGTATGGGCTGGCATCATGATCAATGGCAGTACGTCCCTCTATGTGCTTCCAACTGGGACTATGACTGGCCAACGATACATTAATGATGTTCTGCTACCTCATGTTCGCATGTTCACTGGTGCTGTCGGTGATAGATTCATTTTCATGGACGACAACGCAACATGTCATCGAACAGTCGCTGTCCAGGAGTGTCTTGAGAGCGAGGACATTCAACGCCTCGTATGGCCAGCACGTTCTAAACATCTGAATCCCATTGAAAATGTGTGGGATGCTTTGGGGAGGAGTCTTGCTGGTCGCCAATGCCCTCCAATAAACAAGGACACCCTCATCCTTGCACTGACAGAGGAATGGGATAAATTACCCCACCCCAACAGCTGTTTGATAATGTTGTTCAAAGCATGACACGACGTGTGGAATCTTGCATCGCCCTCCATGGTGGCCATATCCCGTATTGACATCTTACGCCGGAACGCCTGCTGACGGTAATTGCATTTTTTTCACTTTTACGTATTCTGCACAAAATGGCCTGTTTGTCCCTTGAACACGTTCCAAAGCCTTCTGGATTTCAGAGCACAATAAATTGTCTTTCTTGTAATGTCCTGGCATTCTGACATTATTTTATTTCACTTGGCATCCAACCACACTTACTTTTTTATGCGCTATATAGCTGTTTATGATCCGTCCTTAGCCATTGTCCAGCAGTGTATTAGTGGGTTGTCCATAAGAGAAACCGAGAGGCGTTTAAACATATCCAGGTCAACTGTTTCGGATATACTGAATGAGTGGAAGACACATGGCTTGCCTCAAGCAGCAAAACATACCGGCAGACCAAATAAAATCAGCGATAGAGGACGTCGAAGCCTCAGGCTCAGCGGTCGCGTTCATGCGAGTTCCGTATATATTGGTTTGTGTTGTGTGATATCAAGTGTTTCTTCCATACCTGTTTATCGTCGTCGATTCCTGAAAATCCAGTGATTATTTTAAGTCTACTCCCGAGCGGGTGAGTTTTTTTCTTTTGCTATTATCAGTTTGTTTACGTTCGACCTTGCAGGTCGGCTATGCACACTTCATCAAATATGCAAATGGCGACTTCCGGCGGAGAGAGGCGGAGCCCAGCCCTCGCTTCCCGTGGTCCATCATCATCATCATCATCATCATCATCATCATCATCATCATTTTCGACTTATGCCAGCGTCCCTGCGCTGTCTTTCCTAGCTAGCACTGATGCACTACCCTCTCCGAGTGGTGCGTTTGGTAGCCTTTCGGGTGTCAATCCGTTGACTTCCCCAACTACGTCAAACCTTTCAGCTTCTGCTCCAGTTGATGAAGCCATGGACATTACTGGTGGTGAAGCCTCTTCCAGTTCTTCTGTGCCCGTTCAGTCGCCTGCCACGTATTCTAAGGTTGCAGCCTCTTCTACTCCTCGACAGCTTTCCAAGGATCTGTATGCAAGCGCTCAAGCTTTGCACACTTATATTTATCGTACTGGAAACAACATTCTTCTTGAAATTCCAGTTGGCTCGCCAGCCGCGACTGCTTTCTTTGAAAACCTGGCTAAGGGAGTTAGTTTTGAGGCTCTCCCAGATACACCGATGCGGATCCATGCCGATGCCCTTCAAAGCCTGTTTCCCCAGATGCCATTTCTCATATGTTCCGGCGGGGCCGCACGGTTGTCGTTTATTCTGCCAAAGTTGAATATGCCAAGTCTGTCCTAACGACAGGCCTAACCATAGGAGATCGCCAATTTACTCCAGAACCAGTGGCCCAACGACCAGTAAATGTTTGCTTTTACCCTGTACCCCCAGAGGTCACTGACGTCATGTTATATGCTGTGCTTTCATCTCTGAGGCGAGTCGTTGGAGGGATTCAAACACACTTAGCTGCAAAGAACGACCCGATGCATGATACCATCCGTGGAGCCCGTCGAGTTGCACGTGTCGTTTTTCCTTCTCAAGAAGCTATTGCTCAGCTCCCAACTCACTTCACAGTTAAGTGTGATGGTCAGACTCGCCAAATTGATCTATTGACAGAATTCCATTGCAGTCAGTGCAAGGAAGTTGGACATTTCTACAAAGAGTGTCCTATTGCACGGTCATCAACTGGTTCTTCTGCACCACGGATGGATACTCACTACACCCCTGTTGGTGCCTCATCACTATCTTCGGCACCTGCTGATCCTCTTCACATGGAGATCTCTCCTAAGTCGACTGCCTTACCACCTCCTGCTTCTGTAGAGCATTATCCTGAATTACCACCGACATCGCCTTTCCTTGCTCCTGCACCACCTGGCGACATTACTGATGCTGATGGAGGGGTGTTGTCTGATACTGAAACTTCCAATGCGGACACCGACACCACTTACCAGATCGTCAGTTACCACACCTTAAGTGATGGGTCGGACGCGACCTCTAGGTCTCGCACTGACAAAAGAGAAGCCCCAAAGGCCCCCCACGATTCCTACAAGCGGCGGAAGCCTCAAGGGAAATCGCCACTTTCTACTCGTTCCCGTACGTCGGCTTCTCGCCTGAAAGACTGTGATTTGTCTTCGAACCCTGAAGACTTTATCTTACCTTATGAGGATTTTCTTGCTAGACTGCAACAACATGTATTTCCGTCGACTCATTTATCATATCCGAGTTATAAGACGTTTTCTGTCGGAAATCGTTACCTGGGGGATTCCCTCTTTTTGTCCAGGCACATACGGCTCAGCTTCCGGCGGTGACTGCGCAGTTGACGGAGTTGGACTGCATCTATCAAGCCCTTCGTAGTCCGTCTTCTAATGATGCTGCTGCTGTGAAAATGATGCATCGTCGATACACTAATCTTCGAGACCACTTGCGTAAAGTGCTCACTCCACCTTCTGATTTGGCGCTTTCACGGTGATGACCTTCAACTGTCGCGGATTTGCGACCCCTGATGTGAATGCCCTTGTCTATGAGGACTTCGCGGCGGATGCCAGTGATGTCCTCCTCCTTCAAGAGACTCGATGTTCAACTGATACGCCGACACACAGATGGCGGTCGTGGCCTTACACATTCTACCATGCGTACCGCCAATCTAGGTCTGGTGGCATTGCCGTCGGTGTACACCGTCGTTTAATGAACCGTATATCTTCTATTTCTGTCAATAACTTATATTCAGAAATATTGCAATGCCTTACTTTCTGTGTTGATACTGTAACTTTTCATGTGTTTAATGTGTATATACCAATTGTAGAATCATTTGTTGATCCACTTTTTCGGAGTCTACGTGCAGCGATTGCTGCGATTCCCTCCGGGGATTTTTTCATCATTGGAGGGGATTTCAACTGCACGGTGCAGCCCTCTGTAGACCGCTATTTGTCGCACGGAGAACACCGTGCGAATCTTGTCTCCAAGTTAACACAGTTTATTGCTGATTTTCAGCTTGTTGACTCTTTTCGCCAGCTAAATCCTCAAACCATTTCATTTACTTGGTGCAATTCCCCGACACAGTTTTCTACTGCCGCTCGATTGGACCGTATTTATGTTGCCTCTTCTTTGATTCCCACTATTACTTCAGCACGGCACCTCCCTACAGTGTCCTCCGATCATAGCGCCGTGTCTCTATCTGTTTGTGTCTCCCCATCACCACCTTCGGGTCGCCGTGGATGGAGTTGATACAATATTACAAGATCGGTCTTTCTGTGATACAGTTGAGCAGTTCTTTGCTGCTAGGAAACCTCTGCTAGCTACTACTCCGAGTGCCCTGCGCCTGTGGCTCGACATTAAACAAGACCTTCTATTATTGGTACGACGCCTTTAATTTTCCATCACTACCACTCGTGCGATGGCGATCAGCAATCTTCGGGGTTTGCTTTCTTCGTTACAAATGTCGGATCCACAGTATTCAGTAGTTCACGATGAACTACACGCTCACCTACAACCGCTTGCCCAACAAGCTATGCGTCGACTTCGACTTCTGCATCTATCTCCATCGACACAAGCCTTTGAAGTTCTTTCCAAGATGGAATCTTCGAGACGAACGTCGACCTCACTTCGACATCTTCGCCTTCCTAACGGCTCCACCACGTTCGACACATCTCTTATTTGTTCCCAAGTCCGTCACTTCTTTCAGGAGAAGTTCCGAGCGGTCGCGCAGGTTACTGATCTTTCTTCTTCTCCCCTTCTCTCTTCTCTCCCTCAGGTCCCGCCTTCTCTCTGTGCTACCTTCACTGCTGAGTTTTCTTTGCCTGAACTTCGAGAGGAGTTTTCCTCCCTGAACTCCCATGCCTCCCCGGGACCTGATGGTCTTCCGCTGTCCTTCTACCGTGCTTTTCTTCCGTCCCTTCTACCTTTTCTTTCTGCTGGTTTTTCTTGTGCTCTTTCTTCTTCTGTGCTTCCGCCGGAATTTACAGTTGCTCATGTCATCCTCCTGCCAAAGAAGAGGGACCTCCTGAATCTGACAAATTGGCGCCCTATCTCCATCCTTAATATTGATTATAAATTTTTCACGAAACTCCTTTCTCGACGTCTTAACTCTGTCCTTTCGTTTCTTGTTTCTCCCGACCAGTCATACACTGTGCCTGGTCGGTCTGTCGCTAACAACATTTCTTTTCTTCTTAATCTCAATTTTCTTGCTAGCAAACATTCAGAACCCCTAGCCCTATTTAAACATTGATCAACAGTCTGCTTTTGATAGCGTTTCCCATGACTATCTCTCTGCTGTTCTAACCCATTTTGGCTTTCCTTCTCCTTTTGTCACTCTCCTTCTCAGTCTTTATCGGGGCGCTCATTTTCATGTTCGGGCGGCCTCATTTTTGACGGCACCCATCCCTTTCCAACGAGGAATCCGGCAGGGTTGCCCCCTCTCAGGGCAGCTCTGTGCCCTCGCATTCGAACCTTTCTTGATTGCCAGCCGTTCATCTCTTCTTTCTGCATTGCCGTTGACCGTTTCTAGCACCAGGCATCACCGTTTCGTTGTTTCAGCCTATGCAGATGACGCCACTTTCTGTCTCCAACGAGATGAACAGTTTGATATTCTACACTCCACGTATCAACAGTATGCAGCTCTCTCTGGTGCGTCCTTGAATGTGCTCAAGAGCCTCGGGTTGTGGTGTGGGCCTTGGATGGGTCGCACCGATGCCCCATGGGGTGCGGTGTGGTCCTCCTCGACCCAGAAAATTCTTGGCGCCCAGATTGGACATCCATTCACTTCTGGAATTATTACCTGGAATGGATTCCTTCCTCGATTACAACGCTCAGCTGCGTTTTGGCGATTCACGCATTCTTTCGCATCTCACATTCAGAGAACGCAAATTGTCCAGCGATACCTTCTATCTCAATGCTTGTTTTCTTGGAACTCATCGGTGTTTACCTCGGCTCGTCTCTCTACTATCAACAGCATCTTTACTTCTGTGATTTGGTCAGCAAAGCATTGGGTTGCTGCTACGACTCTCACACTTCCAGCTTCTTTGGGAGGAATTCGCCTACCGGATGTACGTCTTTACTACCGAGCCTTTCGCATCGTTTCATTCCTTCGCCTTCTTCTCACTCCTTGTCCATCACTCTGCTCTACTTTTGATATTCTTATCTCTCTCCGAGATCCATCCTTTTCTTTTCTCTTATATCTTCGGATGGACTCTTATCCTTCTTATTTTAATCAATTTCCACCCTTCACAACTCAAGCTCTATCGTTCTTCCGCTCACTTCCACTTCTTCGCACAACTCCCTCTACTACTCGTGATCTTCTTGCCGAACCACTTTTCTTTTCGACTCTGATTCACCCTCCTGATCAACCCTACTTCATCTTCCTTCCTTGGGTCCGCTCTGGAATCTTAACTGTTCAAGCTTTAGTTACTGCTGACCTCTCCTGGAAGCCCCTTTCCTCTCTCTTCCTCGCTTCTACTCCCTACTGGAGGAAGATTATGATTTACTTCGTTCTACTCTCTGTTCTCTCTTCCCTTCCCTTGTTTCTGATTCTGGTCTCATCTCTGTTTCTGGTCCTAGCCTCTCTATTCCTTTCTTCCTTCCTCTTCGTGCCTCTGTTGCCCCCATTTCTTCTTTTTCCACCGGTTCGATCTATACTCTTCTTAACGCACCCCTCGCTATTCCCCACCCACTCCCGGATGTTTCTTCTTCGCTTTCTGTGACAATCTGGTCTGCATCTTCTTCGCCGCTCTCCTCCCCGCTGGAGCTTAACCTTCAATGGCGGTTTCTCCACCGTCGCCTTCCCGTTCCTTCCTCTCTCTTTCGTATGTCTATTTCTTCTACTTCACTCTGTATTTTTTGTGGTTCTGAAGGCGATGTTCCACACGTTTATTGTCAATGTCCTATTCTGCTACCGCTGCTTCATACTGCTTTTCGTCTTGCTGGCATTATTTGTTCCAGGGATCTTCCTTTCCAATCATATCCATGGCTACTTCTAACTAAGCATCTTCCAACTAAACTTCCGGATGCTTCTGCCTACCTATTCGTCCTTGTGGAGCATGTTATTCATCTTTACCGCCTTTATATACGATCACGTTCTGCCACACCTAGCATCCTTTCTGCAGGTGCAGCTCTGCGGAAGATTTTTCGGAATCGCATCGTGGCTCGTCTCCGGCTGGAGTACTTTGCAGCGTCCACCCCCAAATCTCTGGTTTCCTTCCGGTCTGCCTGGGCGCAGGAAACCGGGTGGTTCCGAGTTGACGGGTCGACGCTGTATCTTTCGTGTTAATTACGTTGTGCTTTCACCTCTTACTTTTCCATGTGCCTTTTGAGACACAGTGTATATTTGTAATTATATTTTGTTATTTTGTTGGATCTGCATTTCTTTGTGTCTGTTCTCTCAAATGGCAGGCTATGTAGTTGTCCACCGTGGCGTGCCTTTCTTGGCATAGGTTTTGCGAATTGTTAACTAATGTGACTTGTTTTCTTTTGTTTGGGTACAGGTTTGTACCCGAGTCTAAGCTGCATGTACCACTTTTTTTTTTTCATTTTCTTCCTGGTGTTTTATGATATATATGTACCATATCTTATGGTCACCTTATTGCTGTCAATTGGCGTGGTATTGTTGGTTGCCTGTAATTGTATGCTGTTGTAACCTATCTTCATTGTACATAATTTCTGATATTGTCACTTTTTTTCGTACCTTGGATTGCCATGTACCCTGTTTATTGTAAATTTTTCGTCCATTGCTTCTTCTTCCCTACTGTTATCTGAGACAGTGAAATTCTGTTTTCTATGCTTGTAATTTATATAGCACGCACTTTGTGTATACTGAACTTTTACATCGTTCCTGTTCACTGGACCACTGTACTGTGTATTGTGTATTGTTATGCAACGGGGAACAGCGCTTGCTTGTTCGTACCTCTCACTCGAATGTTCTGTTTCCCTGTGTACCCAGTGTGCTTATTCCTTGTTTTTCTTTCCAGTCATGTAATGTTTGGCTTATCACAGGGTTTATGTTCGAGTCCGAAGTTCCCGGACTCTCGTTCCCCTGTTGTATTTGTGTTATGTGAACGTGACCTCGCTGCACACTTTTCACGCTCTTCGTTCTGTTTGAGTTGGTGAAAGTTCATTGACCTGTAAATACTGTATCATTTTATACGATTTTCTTTTTCATGCTTTCGCCGGTTAACGCGAGCGTTGTGCTTCTTTTTCGCACTCGCTTGCGGTGTTCATCTCGGATAAGCTGATAATGTGTACCGTGTTGTTCATGCCTTGTTCTTGTTATTGTGTTTCTTGAATTTGTGCAATTTTTTCTGTTTTCTTGTATGTATACAGTGTACTTTTCTTCTGCATTTCTGTTGGTACTAGTTCCTTTGTGATTCTTTGATCCTTGGTTCAGTCCAGGGTCACTATAAATTTTGTATCAATGTTGATTTCTGTGAATTGAGCTTACCATCAAGTGTGAGTTGTAATTTTTATTGTTCTGTTTTTGTTTAGTTGGCGCTTGCCATTCACCTATAGTGCGTATTATGTAACTTACCGTAATCTGCATTATTTTTCTGGTACTGTGCTTGCTGTCATTATCAACTATCTCTCACGCGTATTTTTCCTGTTCACAGTGCACCGTGCTATTTGTAATTCTTGTTTGTTTTGTATCCCCGATGTGCCCCGGGGGTTTTGCACTTGCGTTTTTGGCGTTTTGTATTGTATCTTCAAACCTCGTGCGATTTCTGTTCGAGTCGGTGTCATTGGGCTCACATTTATTTGTACCGTTTTTCGAATTTTGCATGATGCTATGTTGTTCCTTTATGTTTTCCCTTCTATGTTCTTGAATGGTGATGCCCGTTCACTTGTAGATCTGTTTCCTCATTGTTTAGCGTCCCTCAGTGTGGCACGCCTTAATCTTGTCTTCAGAATCACTCACTTGAGTGGTATTCGTGTGAATTTTACAGGGTTTGTTGCGCAATGTTGGTGTATAGTGCTTACTGTATTTATTGTTTCTATTTCCGGGTTTCCTGATTGTTAATAGAGTGCCGTGTTGGATGTCCTTTTCTGTTGTTAAGCGATCCTCCGATTACATCCTGGCTATTGCCAGTGCCAATTGTAATTGCTTTCGTGTACTTTGCTGCCTCTGTGTATCGTGTATTTTACCACCTTGTTGTGGTTTTTAGCATTTTTCATATTAACTTGACCGGCGTAGCCGTATTCATCTGTTGATAACGTCATTACTTTCATTCATTGTTTAATTAGTGTTTTTCCCACTTTGTGGTGCGCCTGTATTATTTTATGCCTAAGAGTTCAATAAAATTTGTTAATATTCAGGAGAGTCGTTACAGCTAATCGACGGAGTACTGCACAAGATCTCAGCCCACAGGTGATTAAAAATGCCGGAATCTCGGCATGTACACGTACCATTCGCAAATAACTTCATTCCATGGGTTACCGTGGTCGTGGGGCTGCTCATAAGGCTTTTATTTCCACTCGGAATGCTACTCGTCGTTTAGTATGGTGTAAAGAACATTTGTTGTGGACCGTAGATCAATGGAAACGGGTCCTATGAACTGATGATTCCAGATACACGATCCATCAGTCTGATGAGTTGGGGGAGGGGGGACGCTATTTACCATAGTGTACTGTTCCTACGGTCATGTTTGGAGCTTGCAGTGTACTCGTGTGGGGATGTTTTTCGTGGTATGGTACCGTCCCATTGGTTATCGTGGACAAACCTGTTAACCAGCACGTCTACCGCGATATTCTGGAGAATTATGCTCAACTGTTACAGGGGTTGGAGCAGAATTCTGTAACAGCACCCTGTGTGGAGGATTCGTTTTTGCTTCCTTTGCCGTAAGTTCGGTATCGGTGGTTTAATCCGTAATTATTCCATCTGGAGCAGATAAAAACATTACAAACCGTAGAAAAGTGAATCGACTGAAGCTAAATTTTGCAGTGAGGAAAACGTTTATTCAGATCAAACAGGGAATGTCACCAAGCTTCTGTCCTTTTCGTGCTTTCATTCTTTCCGTTCTCCCTCAGTATTCTACACCGCCGAAAATCCTTCTCTCTCTCTTTCCGGCCACTCAAAAACTATTCCTTCCTCCGTCCCTTTCGACCCGAAGCATACTGCATCCCCGCTAAAACTATCTTCCTTCGTCGACCCCTGCCACCGCGTTCCCTCCGGCTACACCCTAAGATGTCTCTTCTCCGAAAAACGGAAGATTCCCTAATTGCCATCTGCTGCGTCGCGTGGGAAAGGAAATACTCATTTGCCTTTCGTCCAAATGGCGGGAATTGAAAGGAAATGATTCCAATTCAGTATCACAAAAATGGCTACAGAATCTCGCTTCTGATAAATATGTAAGCCCCGGTTACAAAATCTCCCCAGCCAAAATAAAAATGAGGGTGGCGTTAGACAGCCTAATTTTTTTTGCCTACATTAACCAACGCGATTGATTCGAATCAGGACAAGCTTGTGACAATACAATATTGGGCGGGCAATTTTACATGATTTTGAAGAGGTACCTGCATGCTAAGGTTTACATTCAGCTATTCTCCTTGATTTCTTTGGTAAACATATATCCATACACTTCACGACGATGACCTAATGGCAAAATAATTTAAAACATAGCTGACGATAAAATTGACGAAAGATTTCCAGCAAGCACATTGAAATATAACTAGCATGACGGGTTCCAGAACATTTTCTGATATTACATATATATACAAACATGGTTACTAATCACACTTCTCCTGAAAAATACATGTACAGATACCTACCACAAATAATACTTTACACTTGATATTTTCATCGCTATCTCCATTCCACTTCATTCCTACATTACAATTTTACTATTGATCTCTACAAGAATTTAACTTCACGGTGCAATTAATTCTCCAAAATTTACCTCTGTACAACCATTCTTGTCCAGTTTGTATTAACCCCTCATTTAAGTTTATAATGCTGATCTACGCTGAAAATTTCCGAAAACTGTACGACAAAATATGCATAAATTTTCTTTCAGTTGAAACATGAAATGCAGAAAAATTTAAGTTTTGACAATGCTGATAAATTACCTATTAAACACTTGAATAATTTTCTCAAACCTTATATACACTTACACTGCAATTTTCTACCGATTGAACTCTTGAATAATTTTCGCAAAATCTTATATACACTTACACTGCAATTTTCTATATACTAAAATTACTTACGCTAATATTATATACAATAAAACGAGTTGAGATAAATAACACTGCAAAAAATCAATGCATTTCTTCAGTCTTTGAATGACTCCGCTTAAAGTTCAATAAGATCATAGATGATCATTGTCCATCTAACCACTTAAAAGGAGTAGCGTAAATTAATGTCCGTGACAGCATATAAAAAAATCACTTTAGTGCAAATTATCAATTTGATGCACAAAAACTTAAATTGTCTTTTGGGAAATGTTCATGTAAACACAAAATGTTCGTATGTACACGATTCACAAATTGCAAATTATTTTTATCCCTGAAATACAAATGGAAAAAAAAAATGCGTTTGGTGTGAATAGTTCATCACAAAATATGAATGATTACGCAACATATTGCAGGCACGTTCTTTGCAGTCGATGACACAACATGTCGAAAAGTTTCAACAGCACTGAAGAATCACACTCGTTGCCTGTTTGTGTGTCGCACCTTGCCAAAGATATCGCGTACCCTAAGATTGTAACCCGGATCTGCTGGTTCCATATCAATGACGACATGGTCCTGACGATTATCACTCCTGGCTTGTGAGAGTGAATAATCAGCACCTGTGTAAGTCGCTTCGCTTGCTTTTGCAGTGAGGAAAACGTTTATTCAGATCAAACAGGGAATGTCACCAAGCTTCTGTCCTTTTCGTGCTTTCATTCTTTCCGTTCTCCCTCAGTATTCTACACCGCCGAAAATCCTTCTCTCTCTCTTTCCGGCCACTCAAAAACTATTCCTTCCTCCGTCCCTTTCGACCCGAAGCATACTGCACCCCCGCTAAAACTATCTTCCTTCGTCGACCCCTGCCACCGCGTTCCCTCCGGCTACACCCTAAGATGTCTCTTCTCCGAAAAACGGAAGATTCCCTAATTGCCATCTGCTGCGTCGCGTGGGAAAGGAAATACTCATTTGCCTTTCGTCCAAATGGCGGGAATTGAAAGGAAATGATTCCAATTCAGTATCACAAAAATGGCTACAGAATCTCGCTTCTGATAAATATGTAAGCCCCGGTTACACTACCAACTCTGTGGAAATACAATGGAACCAAGCCTTGTTGGTACCTGAAGGATTTTTTTTTATTGGAGGTTTAACGACCACCGTGAGCAACTCAATGGGCTATAAGCAGTCGCCCGTCCCTAATTTAGGATCACTGGTTCCAGGGAAGCGAGAGAGCCAGTGCCGTAAGACAAACACAACATCCATGCCTCACCGGGATTCGAACCCGGACCCCGTTCGAACGAATGATCAGAGGCCATCGCTTAGACCACTGCGCCACCGGGGCGACCCAAAAGGATAATGCACCGAGCCATAAAGCAAGGAATGTTACGGCGTGGTTTGACGATAATTCCGCATCGTGTGTGTGGACTGGCCAACACAGATCCCTGATCTTAATCCCATAAATCACCTATGGGATGAATTAGACCGCAGCATAAGAAGTTTGGAATCAAGGCCTACTACTAAGCAACAGTTAGCTGCTGCATTATATACTGAATGGAAGCGCATACCTATCGCTGTGTTCCAAAACTTTGTCGGAAACATGTCTCGAATGGTCACTGCATTCATTAAGGCCAAAAGTGGACCGACACCGTACTAATATATGTCAATAAATGCTCTGTTGTGTTTCTCTTCTAGGTTTCCGGTGATTTTTGTCAGTATAGTGTATGTACTGAGATGTTAGATATGAAAATCTGCTCATTCACTGTCCTCTGGTGGCAAGTAGGTTAGTTACTGCTGCATTATGACGAAGATTAGGCCTACAAGATAAGAGTAGGTGTAACACGCGCTTGACTGGTAGGAGTACTTTTTGCCATGTGAAAAAGTCACAATAACGTATGCATTTTAAGTATTACATATAACACACGTTATGCGTATTGTAACTGAACAAAATTGTAGAGTTCCATTATCTAGCTAAAATGTTCTTGGAAACCAAATACTTCAATGGCTGAGGTGTTTTCCATGAAAAAGAGTCATTACAATATATTAATTATAACATAAGCTCTTGTCCATTAACAATACTGACATATCAGAATGAGTAACAGGAATATGTACCTGATCCCATTCTGGATAATGAGTCCCACTATTGGTTAGTCGAGTCAATGCCGTATTCGTTGCTGCATTACGTACCCCATATTTGTGTTCAGATAAGCGAATGTGTACAGAACTTTGGGCGGATCCTATATACAGTCTAGAAGACACGGTATCGTCCACGGCTCGTAAAGGAACATTTTAAACGCCATGCCTCTTTTGATGGTCGATGGTAACTCTATCTTTTCTAATAGTTGCGAGAATATTAGATGTTTTAACACCAACTCCTAAACCGTACCGTTTACATACACTCTGATTCATAAAGAAGTATACAGTTTCCAGATGCTGTAAAACAGTGACAGTTGAAGACACGGACCACAACTGCAAACTTTTAGGTAGATGTACTCATGAAGTTTGTGTCTCGCTACTGAGGGAAGTGACGTAAGCGATAGCGCGCGTGTCACGTGATTAGTCAGTCAAAATGGCAGCGTATGCAGTGAAAAGGCGTTTTGTTCTTGAATTGAGCAAAACGGGAGCTGTAACTGTTGTGTAACGGCATTTTCGATCACGATTCGGAATAAAAGCCTCCAATCAGAAAATCTATCTACGATTGGCATAAAAAATTTGAAACTACGGGCTGTTTGTGCAAACTTAAAAGTCCTGGACGACCGCGTGTATCGGAAGAAGTCGTCGATAGTGTTTGCACCGCCATTCAACGATTTTCCCGGGCTTTAATGAATGGCGGTGTGTTTGCACTGCCATTTATTAAAGCCCGGGAAAATCAACGAGGATTGTGAGTCGTGAAGTGCAGATTTCACAGCTGGAGAATTTTTTGAAAGAAGCTGAAAATGACTCTATACAAAGTGCAGATGTTGCAAAATCTCACTGACCTTGACAAGACAAAGCGCTTTAAATTTTGTGCTGAAATGCAGCACTGTTTTGAAAATGACGATTTTGCCGATCACTTAGTTTTCACCGATGAAGCTACATTTAACGTGAGTGGTCAGGTAAACAAGCACAATGTTCGCTTTTGCAGAACGGAGAATCCCATATTTACACTGCAACACGTGCGAGATTCCCCTAAGGTAAATGTGTTCTGTGCTGTGTCCAAAAAGAAAGTGTACGGCTCCTTCTTTTTTTACGAGAAGACTGTCACGGAAGGCTCTTTTCTGGATACGTTAAGTCTTTGGTTGATGCCACAGTTGCAGGACGACACTGACAACTTTATTCTCCAATTGGATGGTGCACCACCGCACTTGTTAGGCGACATGCGAGATTATCTCGATGAACATCTTCCTCACCGATGGATTGGACGAGCCGCGGACTACAACATGCCACTGACCCAATGGCCACCCAGAAGTCCTGACTTAACACCTTGTGACTTTTTCCTGTGGGGGTACGTAAATGACAAGGTATTCGCCTCTCCCTTTCTGTTGATCTAGCAGAGCTGAGACAGCGTATCACAGCCACTATCACTGCACTTGATTCAGATGTCTTACTTCGCGTTTGGGAGGAAATGGATCTCGATGTGTGTCGTGCGACTAAGGGTGCACACATAGAACATCTGTGACTGTCTCTAAAAAAACTTGAAACATTCCCCTACAATTCTGCTACAGGTAACATAAAATATCTTACATTGTTCTTGTTTTATAGTGCGTTGAAACTGTATACTTCTTTATGAATCACCCTGTATATTTTTCAAAATGGCCAAGGAAGCCGGATGGTAATCAACGGATCCAACATATTTGAGGTTGCACCTGTTTCGTTGTATAGTAGAATGGGAGGCAACCAGGTTCAAAAGTACTGTTTGCCGTCAACAATTCCAACTTCATATCCTTGATGTTTCACAATTTCCTTAATTTTATTAAGGATTATGTGTTTTCCGAATAATCTTACTTTTATTTGTACATAATGTTTTAGCCTTTAGTGACTTGAAGGTGGTTTACATGTACTTTGAGTTAGTAGACAGTTTATCAACGTGGTGTAAGAAACTAGTTCCTCGTGAGCAAATAACTTTCCCTCGACATTGTAATGACAGGGAAAAAGTTCCACAGAAAGTTTTCTAATCTGGATACGTTATAACTATTTCTGGCTTAACTGTCGAAAATCATTAGAGTGAATAGCAAGATGTTTTAATCGCTTTACCCCAATGTCGAATTGGATTCCAAAGTTCATGCAACAAACCATTAGCATGTAAGAAAAAGAAAAATTGAATATTATAAAAAAAATGTCCATATGTAGATGTATATCTGGGCGATATATTTTATCTGTCACTACAATGGCATTACGCAAATTTCCGTATTTTAAATTCGCAGAAGAATCACTTATACGATCTCATAAACCAGGGTCGGCAAACATTTTTTATAAAGGGCCAACAGTAAATGTTTTAGGCTCTGCGGGCCAAGAGGCAAACTTTTTTCTTGTTATTTAAGTAGGTAGGCCTACTTAAATAACAAAAAAAAATTGCACGTTTGCAAAGTTCATCTGTTAATGCAGAGCTGTATTGAGGTTTTAAATATTTCATCTTTGAAAATGTCATGATAGTTATGCAAGGGTAATCAAACGAGAAGAAAATGTCATAAACAGCGGTACACATGACAGTAGAAACGCTGCCGAATTACACTATCTACCAACAAGTAATTGGACACCCCTGCAATCGACGATATCTGCGGTCCTGATACACGTCACTGCCGCCGCCGTTAAATATCGTGTGGGAAACAACAACGCAACCAGTCGCATGCAAGATGCCACGCAGTTCGGAGCTCTCTGATTTCGAGAAAGGCGTAATCGTCGGGTATCACAGAAATGGCTGATCCATACGTGACATATCCAGCGAGTTGAAGTACCCAAAATCGACAGTGGCCTACGTGATTGGCAAGTGGAAGATGAGAGGTGACTGTCGGAATGTGCACCGACACGGCAGACCCGCAAAACTCGGAGTTAGAGACCGACGTGTGCTGGCCAGATAAATTCGGAAGAACCGCACCAAATCGATGGGCCACATCCGCGAGGAGTTTCAACAGGCATCCGGAAGTGTTCTTTCGATAAATACCATTCGTAAGGAAGCCCATCTGCTCGGTTATCGTGGACATGCTGCCGCCCACAAGCCTTTAATCACCAAGTCCAATAGCGCTGCTCGGCTAACGTTTTGCAAAGAACGACGAGAGTGGGCCGTTGAACAGTGAAAACAAGTTCTCTGGAGCGACGAATCAAGGTTCACCCTCTACCGTTCAGATGGCAGGGTCTGGGTTTGGCGTCTGCCTGGAGAACGCCTCCTGCCGAAATGTATTGTCCCAACTGGGAAGTTATGTTATGGGGGTGTCTCTCCTGGTATGGCACGGGACCCTTGGTCGCAATTCCTGGTAGACTCAACGCCGAGACCTACTGCACCGTTTTGGATGACCATGCGCTTCCTACGTTGTAGCAGTTTTACGGGGTGGACCCATGTTACTTTCAGGATGACAATGCCACTGCCATGTTGCGAGATCCACCATGGCTTGTTATGGTGACAATGGGGTTAATCGAATGGACTGGCCTGCGCAGATCCCGGACCTTAATCCTATCGAGCACCTCTGGGACGAGTTGGAGCATCGACTTAAGGGGTGCCCCACCGTCCGAAATAGATGAAGTAACTGACCTGTCTTCTCCAAGTCGAGTGGAAGAAGATGCCGCTAGCCGTCGTACAACGCCTGGTTGAGAGTATGGCCCGGAGGGTCGCAGCTGTAATCGCCGCTCGTGGAGACTCCACCAACTACTGAAGGTGAATAAACTTCGTTTTCCTTTGCTATCACATGTGTCCAATTACTTGTTGGTAGATAGTGTAGCTTATAGCGCGCACTTTGACACTGTAAAGACTTTGAAATTTCAAAGAATTTGAAAATGAAAAAGCCATTCTTCGAGCTCGCGGGCCGTACAAAAAAAGCTGCGGCCCGGATTCAGCACGGGGGCCGTAGTTTGCCGACCCCTGTTATAAACGATTTTCAACAGCTTTTTACATCACCTCATACCTTTAAAAATTTCTTTGCTGTTCTCGATCACTTATTGGGAACTCACAGATCTCATCGGATACTACTCAACATGGTCGGCAATATGACCATAATGCAACGCCAAACGACGGATAAAAGTTAACTCTGACAGTGCCCACATTGCAAGAGCTACACTATCGTCTTTAAAGCTCTTTCAGGTGCATTCCTAAAACTTAAATATATCATCTCGTAGTCAATTGTCAGCTCATTTTAAATTCAGTTTGAAGATCAGCCATATTAACTCGCTTCACATCTTAAAATTCTTGCTTTTAATTTCTTTTAAGAAAACTTAATTGAAAATATTTAAGCAGTGTAACAGTTTTCTTTCCCCTTTCCTTGCGCTTCAAACAGAATGTGTAATTCGAAATGATTAGTGTCAAGTTGAGGTAGAAGAAAGCTGCAAATAGTGCAGCATAATTTAATTAATTTAGGAAAAGACGAGGTTTTCTTTTATTGTATGTTGTAGTCGTCTTAAAGGAAAGCATTAAAACTGCGCTAAGTTTCAGAATCGTATTATCTGAAATTTAAACCTTAATTCGCATCCATTGCTTTAGCAAATTATTACAAATGACACGTGTTCATAAACACAAGGTATAAATGCAAAAGTATATCGCTGAACTTTCCCGATAGAGATTTCAGAAAAAGCGAATAAGCAAAACTCCGATGTAATCATTAATGTTTAGTTAAATTCCTTTGAAGAGAAATAAAGTGCACTTTCATTCTAACCCTATCTTCAGGGACTTTTGTTGGCATTTATGAATATTTCTTAGTATGCTGAAAGAATGTTCTTAATTTGTTTTATAGAAATGAAGAAAATTATTTAACATGCAGCAAGCAAAGGTTTAATGCAAAGTGCTATTTTTTTCAGAATAAATTACTTGATTGTTGGTAATTGATAAATTAATTATTAAATAATTTTTGCAGGAAAATTGGGATTTCATTCATACAGGTTAGAAAATCTAATTCAGCGCTTTCCATGTAAGAATTCGAAAATAAATGGCTGAAATCATCGACTCAAGTAGAAATTAACATAATTTGCACTTATTTATGCAATAAGCTTGGCAACCAATTTCTACTTTATAAGTATCATACGAACTATTTGTGAAAAATTTACATTGTGATTTAAGATAAGTAACAGTATTTAAAATTTACATCCAATAAAGCAAGCATGGCATTAAAACAGATATCATTGCGATTTCTGAAGTTTTTGATTTTTTTCTTTTGCGCTCATCGTCCCAATATTTCAAAGAACAGCAAAGAAAATGCATAAGATGCGTAATAACATAAGCTTTGTTGCTACACTGAGTGGCCACTATATTATGACCACCCCATCAGTACTTCGTTGGGCCACCTTTTGCATACTGCGTCGATTCTTCGTGGCATGGACTCCACGAGATGTTGATAGGTGATTTGTGGAATCTGAGACCATGCTAGATGAATAGCACTTTCCAGGAGTGTGAGATTGAAGGGTTGTGGATCCAGCTGTCTGATGGCTCGTTCAATTTCATCCCACAAATTCTCAATGGGGTTGAGATATGGAGATCGTGGGGGCCACCTAAGCAAAGTAAGCTCACCGGCATGTTCCTAAAACCAATCCTGTACAATCCGAGCACTATGTCAGGACGCATTATCTTGTTGAAAGTAGCCATCGCCATTGGGATAAACCATCCACATGACAGGATGCACTTGGTCCGCAACGATGTTTAGATATGATGTGCCAGTCAGGCGTTGATCAACACGAATTAAAAGGCCCAAAGCATGCCAGGAAAACATTCCCCAATCCATAACGTTGCCTCCACCAGCTTGAAGGGTTGTAGCAATGCATTTGGGGTCCATGCTTTCGTGGTGCTTCCGCCAAATTCTCACTCGACCATAGGCATGGGGCAACTGAAAACGTGATTCATCGGCCCACATAATTTGTTTCCAATTATCGACTGTCCAATCCTTGTGCTCCTGTGAGAACAGGAGACGTTTTCTCTTGTCAACTGCAGACAGCAAGGGTGTTCGAACAGTCCTTCGGCTTCCATATCCCATCCGATGCAGTGTACGGCGAACAGTGCGTGCAGAGATCATTTGAGGGGATCCTTCATTAAGATGATCTGTAATTTGCTGCACTGTTTTTTACCAGTCTGGACAATCTCCTTTCCGCCCGAGCAGTCACTAGTTGATGACGACCACACGTTGCACGTAGAGACCCAGTTTTTTGGCTGACACTCCAGTCTTTAAACACTTTAACAGCAGCTGCTCTGGAACATTTCACAAATGCGACGGTTTTGGGGATACTCGCTCCATGGCTCCGAGCTCCTACAATCATCCCACGTTTGAAAGTCCGTCAAATCGCATTTTTTATCCATCTCGTCAACCAAAAATCACTTTTACTGCTGTCGCAAGCACTAAGCTTTCCTTTTTTATACTACTACCTCACCCTCTGGCGGCAACAGCGTGCAGCCATAGCTCATTTGCTTAAAACTGTCAGGTGGTCATAATAAAGTGGCCACTCAGTGTATAAACTCTAAGTAAATAGCTTTGTTGCTATAAGCTCTAAGTAAATACATAATTAAATACGTAAGCGTTTTTACTCTGCGGCATTTCTCGATAAGCAAATTTTAAGGACAACTCTTTTTTAAAAAAAGGATGTCTTCATTCGTTATTGAAAATTGAAAATGAATTCTCAGAAAGCAATTTAATATGCACTGTTGTCCAGAACTTAAGGGAGAATAAGAAATATGAAGATTACAGATCTCATGGGAATAAAAGAGATTAACTAATACACTGAAATACGAAAAGTCATCGGATAGGAATACGTAAATTTTTAACTTTTTTTTTATTTGCCCGCTATGTAAAGTTCATTTTATAATTTTCACATTACCTTTAATAAATCTTAAAATAAAAATGTTTTTATCAGTATCAGTATAGCAACTTACATTTACCGAATTAAGTTTTCACACCCTCTGGCCCGGTTCCATGTAAAGAAAAAAATGGTAAAAAGTAATTAGGAACCATGTGAAAACACAAGTTAGTCGGCGCCCCTTCACCCCGGAGTAAGTTGCTCTCCCATCTAAGCTACACGGACGGAATGTACCGCTGAATATTTGTCGTCTTGACACGTGATTCACCTCTGTAGTACGTCACAACCACTAACGTATGCATGCCATGAAGTTTCGAGTTACAGCAGGTAACAAAGATTTCGTATCTTCAGGATTACCCATATCACAGTTACAGAGTTTTATAAATCTCTGGGCATGCTCGAAAAAAACATGGCGTATTTATGCACTAATTTCATTTAAAGAAAATAAATGAAAATGTGTTATTATTAACCGTTATCCAGTAGTAAGCTTTTGAACATAGTTGCGATAATATACCAGTGTTTTAGCACGTCTTTTGTAAAAAAAGATCGTGCTTTTGTTATCAGTTTGTCCGTTCATCCGTCTGTAGATACCATATCTCTGCACTATTAGTCCGAATCGAAAAATATATTCTTTTTGCATTGGGAAGCTTGAAATATGCGAATGATGATCCTTTATTTCGTTTTTCTTTCACGATGTACAATTTCGCCGCTAGAGGTCGTAAATACAGACGATGCCGAATTGAAATTACATTTTATTCCATATATTTGCTTCTAAAACATTTAATTCAAAAAATTATTTTGCCTTTCGATTGAATTTATGTCGAAGAGTATTTTAGGTATAGGTACTTTCAAAGTTACGCATAGATTTTCCGCTAGGAGGCGTAAGAGTAAATCGTTATCTCTGCTTCTAAAACTCCGATTTGAAAACTTCTTTTTGCACAGGATACAGCTCATGATGGGAAATCCTTTCCATATCATTTCTAATTTTTGGTAAAAATGATTTGGCTACTAGGGACGTAAGGCTTACTTTCCACTTCTGATGTATTTCCAGCTAAATCTGAGCTTCTAAAATCTGGATTGAAAAAAATTCGCTTGTGGACCGATACTACTCCCGTCGATAAATCTTTTAGGAATACTTTCTTCTTAAAATAATGCATGGTTTCTACGCCAGGGGTGCATAGATGCATATCTTATTTTTGTCAATATCATTACTTCTAAGAGTCCGATTTGAAAAATTCCTACTTTGTTAGCACGTCTGTTTTAAAAAAAGATCGTGCTTCTGTTATCGGTTTGTCCGTCCGTCCGTATGTCTGTACCCACGATATCTCTGCAACTATTAATCCGATTTGAAAAATTCTTTTTGCATTGGGAAGCTTGAAATATACAAATGATGATCCTTCATTTCGTTTTTTTTTTACGATGTACAATTTCGCCGGTAGAGGGCGTAAATGCAGATGATGTCGAATTCAAAAATACGTTTTATTCCACATATTTGCTTCTAAACATCCGATTGAAAAAAAATTTATCTTTCGATTCCATTTAAGTCGAAGAGTATTTTAGATATAGTTACTTTTTCAAATAACGCATAGATTTCCCGCTAGGGGGCGTAAAGGTAAATTACATTTTTCCCGGTAACTCTTCTTCTAAAACTCCGATTTGAAAACTTTTTCCTTCAGCGGATACACCTGAAATTCTTTTGCATATAATTTCAAATTTTGGTAAAGAATACTTTGGCCATCAGGGGGTGTAAGTGTTAATTTTTGTGTCTGTTGTATTTGCCACAAAATCTGAGCTTCTGAAATATCGATTGAAAAGATTTCTTCGTGGATTGATACCAATAGCATCGATAAACCTTTTCAGAATATTTTCTTCTTAAAATATTCCACAGTTTCTCCGCCAGAGGGCGTAGATGTATATCTTCTTTTTTCAGTATATCTACTTCTAGGTTTCAAAATCGCTTTATTCTAATTTATCATAAGAAAACATAAGAGGGAGACGTACAGTATTGGGCATCTCACTGGGAAATAATACAAAACTGTTAAAAACATGATGGTATATACACTGCAATGACAATGGGGATGAATAACAAAATGCTGCAAGCAAAGCTTATTGAATAAAAAAATTGCAGAAGTGACAAAGAGAAACACATCGTGTCACATGACATTGGCTGGGCATGATTTACAGGATAACACAGGCGAAACAATAGTACACAATTAGAAAAAGAACAGCACAAACACCGCCGTGAAGGTAAAACATTACATACATGAGATAAAAACACAGCGTGCACAATTGTGCAAGTTATTTAACGAGGGCACCAAAGCAACATAATACAGGCGGGGTGAAAGTAAGTAATGTACACGAGTAAGCATGAAAATACACTGAGATGGCATTAGCATTCACAATTCAACGGTAGTGTGGATTGCACGAGTCGTAGAGTGGAGGAGGGCCACCAGGGTGCCACGGAACTCAGCAAAGGAGGTGTAGAATGTCCTAGGGTTCTGATAGGTGTAGCAGTCCAGAATCAATCGCAAACCATGGAGCGGCCGGCGCCCAGGTAGCATAGAAGGTGGCTTCTCGACGACTGGAAGAAGCCGACTGGTACTCCAGGCGGAGTCGAGAAAGCAATCGATCTTGAAAATGGCACAAAAGTGCTGCGCTGGCCTGGTGTAAAGAGACCGGCGAGGAAATGCTGCGGAGTTGTTGAAGGTATACGTAAATAACGTGTTTAACCAGCACGAAAAGATAGGCACATACTGAAGGAAGAGTTGTAGGTGGATGAGCCCGCAGAAGAAGATGTCTGTAGGCAGTGAACGGAAGATCTTGAGAACAAGAGCGACTGGCAATCCGGAAAGCCTGGTGGAGGAGAGGCATCAGGATGGGACAGTAAAGGTAGACGTGAGAAACGTCTGCCTCCTGTGCGCAAAAGGAGCAGAGAGGGGAGGAGAGGAGAGACATGCGAAAGAGAAAATACGGAACAGGGAGGCGATTATGCAAAAAGAGCCAGTGGGTATTAATTTCAAGAGGGGCAGATAAGGGTGAGCGGGCAGCGGCCCAGACAAGAGGAAGAGAAGCAGGGGGAACCTCCAGAATAGAAAGCGGTGAAGGGGTGGCAAGGTGCACTAGAAAACGATAAAGAGATTTAGAGGAGAGAGAGGAGAGAGGAAGAACCGAGTTTGTGAGTCGGAGGAAAAACGGCAGCGGAAGAGGGGCAGAAAAGACAGAGACGAGACCGGTGGGGGAGACAAGATCAGGGAAAAGCGAAAGAAGTGCAGTTAGCAGAGAGTCATAGACCAAATGGGCGGATGGGGACGAGAGAATAGCAGGGGGAGGCCAGAAAGAGGGCGCCAGGATAGATCCGAGTTAGTGAGGTCTTGTACAGTTACTACACCTGCTCGGAGCCAAGAGGGGAATGAAAAACAGGGGAGATGGGGGGATGAACAAGGGAGTTGAAGAAGAGGGGTTCAGAAAGAAGCTCTAGAGTTGAAGAGGGAGGGGAGCGAATGAGGGGGAGAGAGCGAAGGTGAGTGAGGGCTTCAGAATATGCAGGTGGGAGTTTGGAGGGGGGAAAGGACAGCAATCCATGAGAACTAAAGAAAGAAAAGAAAAATGTGGGTTACGCAAGGAGGCAAGAACGTCACGTACCTGAACTGCGGAAGCCACTGGAGCCGTGAAAAGGTGAATGAAGTTGATCACTCGGCTTGCTTTGTAGCACAGCGGGACATCAGGTAGGCCAGCACCACCATAGGAGGGAGGAGCACAGAGCTTGTGGACGTTAATCCAGTGATGACCCGCCCACATTACTCGAGTAAGGCAGCGTGTAACCTCCTGGAGACAGAAAAGCGGGGTCGTAGATGCAATCCAAGAATGCTTGCAGATGGACAGAAGGTATGTCCTGGTGAGATTTGCACGCTGGTAGTAGGACGTACAGAACTGCGCACGACACCAGAATGCAGCTGTGCGGAGGAGGCGAGGATGGAGTTCCGAGCGAGTTGCACTGGATGTAGCTTGTGGTGCGCCTAAGTGCACACCCAGGAAGCGTTGGGTAGTGGATGACCATGTGGCCCCCCATGGAGCATCCAAGCGATTGGACCACGACCCGCACCACAATCCAGTGCTCTTAGAAGTATTCAGTTCAGCTGCAGAACATGAAGCATATGCGGAGAACAAACGACGAAGCAGTTGGAACTGTGAGTCGCTACGAATGCAGACGGTGATGTCATCTGCATAAGCAGAGTAAATGACTGAGTGATGCCGTGAGCTGGCAACTGGTGGTGGAAGTTGTGCTAGAAGAGATGTTTGCAGAGAGCGTAGAAAAGGCTCGACGGCAATCGCAAACAGTTGACCAGAAAGCGGGCAGCCCTGACGAACTCCCCGCTTGAAGGGAACATGTGCTGTGAGAAAAGATGCCGTCTTGACATGGAAAACGGCGTCCCGGTAGAGGGAGAGAAGAACGGAGACAAATTGTGGAGGAAAGCCAAAGTGTAGCAGGGTTTGTGTTAAATAGGCGTGTGAGATATTATCGAAAGCGGAACGGAGGTCTAAGGAAAGGAGAGCAAGAGGTTCAGAATGAGTCTTGGCAAGATGAATGAGATCGCGAAGAAGTTGAACATTGGAGGAAAGAGAACGGCCAGGAACAGTATAGGTTTGAGAGTCAGCAAGGATGTGAGGGAGGATAGAGTTTAGTCGACGGGAAAGAAGCTTAGTATAGAGTTTATAATCTTGATTGAGAAGAGAAATGGGGCGCCAATTTCCCAAGTCAAGAGGGTCACCCTTCTTGGGAAATAGGACCACATGTGCGTCCGTGAAACTCCTCGGGAGGGGGAGCAGTTAAATGCAGCAGAAAAAGCGGAGAGGAGAAAAGGCAACAAAAGAGGCAAGAACGCACGGTAAAAAGGAAAAGAGAGGCCGTCCGGACCCGGAGCGGCATGGGGGTTAAGGGAAGAGAAGGTGTCTGACACCTCCGTGGATGTGGGTGCAAGAGACAGGGTGTGAGCAAGATGAGACGGAACTTGTGGTAGGTTATTGAGAAGATGGGGGAGAGCAGAGGGAGAAGGGGGAGGAGTTTCACTGAACTTGGTGGTATAGAACTGACGAACGTGAGAGCAAATCGCTGCCGAATCGGATGTGATTTCGCCAGAGGGGAGGCGAAGATGACGAAGCGAGGTAGAAGACTTACGTGCAGATTCCATTGATGTTAGAAAATCATAAGTGCATTCCTCCGGATTGAGATGTTTAATGCGCAGACGTAAAAGTGCTTGCTGCGCAAGAGGTTTCAGCAAAGCCTGGAGCTCCGCCTGATATGCTGGAAAAAGCGGATCTGATAACCCAATCAGTGTGAGCATCTGCCTGGCGTGATCGAGGCGCATATGACTAGAAGTCTTCATGGTGAAGGAAAGTTGCTTGATATGTAAGAGGAGCTGATGCTTGACACGAAGCCAATACGTCAAGGTACAGGGTGCGGAATGCAACCCTGCGCGACGAGCAGCGAGAAAAGAACGGACAGAGGCACAAAATTCAGGATCAGTGAGGAGATTGGAGTCAAATGTCCACGGACGAACAGTCCGAGGGAGTGACGCCGCAACAAACACTGTGAGGGTGACCGTGCAGTGGTCTGAGGAAGCAGTAGGTTGATGTTGCAACTCGGTAATAGACGCAAGAAGCGGTGTGGAAACGTAAACCCGATCCAAGCGTGCAGTTGATGGAAACTGACTCCCAGACGAGCGCCACGTGTGTGAGGTCTCTTGTGGATGAAGGCGCCTATAAGCATCGGTGAAGGAGAAATCAGCAACAAGGTCATGGAGTAGTGCGACGAGATCCGTCCGACGCTCTCGTGACGAAGGAGAGCGATCCAGAGCCGGGTCAAGGGTGCAATTGAAGTCTCCACCCAAGAGCACACGATCCGAAGGTGAGACTTTCGAGAGAGCTTTACGGAGTTTGGTGAACAAGATGGATAAATGAATAGAGGTGCATGGAATATACACATTAAAGATGTGAAATCGAGCTCCGCCAACTGTGAAGGAGACTTGCTGGAGTAAATCTCGGCATAAGTTCTGCACTGAGAGTGCAGTGAGGGTGGATCGGAAATGTTGATGTATTCCGATAGCAAGTCCACCATGAGATGAGTAGCGGAAAGCATGATGGAACACATAATCGCTAGCACGCCAGCGAGTAAACAGAGTGGAGGAATGGCAGTTTGTTTCTTGTAGTAGTAACAGATCGGCCCCGAGGGGCGAGAGGTCTTCCATAACAAGAGCATTCGCTAGGGGGCTAGCGAACCCTCTGCAATTAAGGGTCGTGACCTTGAATGGACTGGTCAGTCGTTGGTTGGAGGAGTCGCGGAGCAACTTTCAGGAGTTGTTGTAATCGGTTTACGCAGCCAAGGGTCCATGAGTGGTGCATGGGGTCATGAACAAACCCACGAAGGTACTTAGCAATGCATCCGGCTTGCAGGAGCAGCGCGGGAAGAATGTCTTCGCGCTCTCGGAGGTAGTCATACGTCGACTCCAGGTTCGTGGTGTGGGTGCAAAACTGATAGTAATCTCCAAGATTGAGAGGTTCTGAAGGAGCACCACATTTGGAGAGAACACTTGAAAGGAGTCCGATTTGAAAAATACCTTCTTTGTGGGATAAAGTTTTCAGTTTGACATGTTTTTCTTATAATTTCAAAATTTTCAAGTAATTCATAGACTTTACGCTAGGGGGCGTAGGTGTAAATTACGTTCCCCCTATATCTCTGCTTCTAAATCTCCGATTTCAAAAATTCTTTCTGCACCGCATACAGCTCCTGATGGGAAATTCTTTGCACATATTTTCTCATTTTTGTAAGAAATGGTTTGGCCACCAGGTGGCGTAAGTCTTAATTTCCGCTTCTGTTGTATTTGCAGCAAAATATGAGCTTCTAAAATCTCGACTGAAAAAAGTCGTTTGTTGACCGATACTACTCATGTCGACAAACCTTTCAGGAAAATTTTCTTCTTGAAAAAATGCATGGTTTCTACGCCAGGAGGCGTAGATGTATACCTTATTTTTGTCAATATCTCTACCTAAAGAGTACGATTTGAAAAATTCCTTCTTTGTTGGATAGTGTTTCCGATGCGAAATGTTTTTCCTATAAATTCAAAATTTTCAAGTAAATCATAGACTTTCCTCTACGGGGCATAAAGGTAAATTGCGTTTTCTGCGTTATTTCTGCTCGTAAAGCTCTGATTTGAAAAATTCTTCCTGTATCGCATACGAAACCTGATGGAAAATATTTTTCACATAATTTCTAATGTTTGGTAAAGAATGGTTTAGCCACCAGGGGTCATAAGTGTTAATTTCTGCTTCTGAAGTATTTGTTGCAAAATCTGGGCTCCTGAAACCTCGACTAAATTTTTTTTCTTCGACCGATACCGCTTATATGGGTAAAACCTTTGAGAATACTTTCTTCCTAAAATAATGCATGATTTTCCCACCAGGGGACGTAAAGTCACGTCTTATTTTTGTCGATATCTCTGTTTCTAAAAGTTCGTAAGCTCACGATTCCGTTTACAACAATATCTGAGGGATTAAAGACCCGATTGAAAAACTTCTTTCTTCCGTCAGATACTATTGTTTTCGATACCGGTTCCATTGCCTTTGAATAGCTTTGATAAATTTAATTTGCGCCAGAACGGATTCAAAAGACGTGCTTATTACACCCGTGTTTCCGATGGGAAATGTTTATCATATAAATTCAAAATTTTCTTAACGCACGAGTCCGCAACCAGAGGGCGCATGCTCACAATTCCGTTTATAGCAATACCTGCGGAATTAAAAACCCTATTGAAACACTCTTTTCTTCCGTCAGATACAACTGTTTAACATACCGGTTCCATTGACTTTGAATAGCTTTGTAAAATTTAATTTGTGTCAGAAGGGATTCAAAGGACGTGCACATTACACCCGAAAATTCGGTGTCATCTTTCTTGTTATTCAGTTATCATGGCGTTTAAGTAAATTTGAATATACAGCGTTATACGTTTCTCAGTTACACGTTTTTCACTTTTATACGTAATTATGCGTCAGTCCCGATATTCTAATATAGTTTCTATCGCTTTTTAAACTCGGTTACACGTAATTCATATATACGCCTTATACGATCACACGTTAAAATCTGAATTTCAGAGTATTAAAAACACACGGTTCTTCGATTCTGTTATAAGCAACACGGTTCTTGCAACTCTAGGAGAATTCAGACATTGTGTTCCTTCTTGATGCAGCCAATGTTGAATCTTGATCCCTTTAGAGAAGGTCAGTTTAGATGAAAAAAAAAATTGTTTCGGGTTTCATGACCCATATACGCTATTTAAAAATTTATTAATTTCTCTGACGTAACTTTGTGGATCCACTATTTTGGAGCGAGGAGGAATAGAATTCTAAATGTATCTTCTGTATTCAACACTCCTGGTTTCAAATGGGTGCACTCCTCAGAAAAGGAAAGATGTTAACTCCTAAGTTCCATACGTCTCAGACTCTTAGTCGCGGGAATTTCACGTAATCTAGAATCAAGGTTAATAGACCAGTTTGCTCATCCTAGATCAGATCAGATCAGATCACATGTAGAGGATTTTACGAAGGGAGTGTCCGACCCCAGGTCTTAAACAACCCTTAGAAATAGGAAGCTAGGAGATTTGGGCTAGAGTGCCCGGTAGAAAAGTGACACGGAAGAGAGTTAGAAAGGGGGTGGAAGAGGCCCTTATTTATTACCGAGGGCCAGCACCCGAGGTCCGACGGCAAGTTCGAGCGTTCCTACTTGCCTGGGATCGAACCTGGGGTTTCTTCGCGGCAGTCAGGAAGGTTGCCATCCGCAGTCCAAGGTTTGCTCATCCCGCCTGACGAATAATCGTGACGTCACTGAATGACATCACCATCCTAACATGTGAATCGCAGTTCCGAACTGTAGTTATGAATGAAGATGTCTTGTCAACAATTTGTATAACTCAAACACAGAACAAAAAGCTTAAGAAAAAAGCACATTTACATTAAATACAGAAGAAATTCACAATCATGTGAATATTTTAGTAACGGAGATTTCAAAAATACCTCCTGCACATTTTTTGTTACGGAAAGGGCGGGAAAACTGTTTAATGTTTATTTCGGTACATCTTTGCTGCTTTTATGTAAATTTAGAAAGGAAAACGCCCAGTAGGACATATTGATGTCATAAAATAAAAAATTTATTTTTGAGGAATAGGAAAAACATCTCTGCAACATTCCCCAAGTTTGTGTACTAAAAATTGAAAACAAAAAATCAGGTAGAATTTATGAAGATTATTCCAGTTGGTTTACGAATAATAATTCCGACACGCTGCTGTGGTGCAGATGTACAAAGAAACGTGGCGATTTCGACAGTGACGTCACAAAGCGATCACCGGAAGCGCAGGATGAGCACTGTCATCTACTAACCTTCATCTAGAATCAGGATTTTAATACACAGATGGTGTCGACAAAAGAGAAGTTTGATTTTCATAGGCTTGATGAGTTTTGCAATGCGATAAAATATATTAAAATTAGTAATGCTTTATGTTTGCTTCCCCGCCGATTCGACTTCTAAAAAAATCATTATTAAGGAACGTCTTATATCATTTACAGCACAAACTTTACAATAGTATTTAACATTTGGAAATTTCATTTATACGTTTTATAAGGCCATCTCCCAGAAAAACGTATAACCGAGGTTTCATTGTATTACGGGTAAAAGATGCTTTTTTTTTTTTTTTTTTTTTTTTGTATGTGTGCGTTTGCATGGCTCCACTCAAACCTTAGTTAAGCTACGACGGTCGATAAATCGCGCCCTCTCGGAATTCACGGGCTTAACGGGCCGCATTCACTTTTTATAGGAGTGGTCATGATTCAGTGATCACTCGCTGTATAAGCAGTCGCCTGTCCCTAATTTTAGGCTACTGGTTCCAGGGAAGGAAGAGAGCCAGGGCAATAAAACCCGGACCTATCTCGGGCGAACGATTGGTGGCCAGCGTCTCTTACCACTCGATCATCGGGCCAACTTTTTGTTTTCCTTCATATTTCTCTTAATAACTGTTTCATTGCTGCTTAGTCAACCAGAAAAATGTTTGTTGTACTGAATTCAACATAAAATTATAACTACGTAGGTCGTTCAAAAAGTAACAACAAATTGACAGTATTTCATGAAACGAATACACCAGGCATTTCAAACTTCCGCGCAGGGAAGATACTTTCTTAGAGAAGGTGCTGACACTGCCCAATAGATGGCGTGCCGCACTTAAGCGGAAGGGCAGCATAAATGACATGGCGGCGCCCTTAGCTGTTTGCACCGTAGAGGATAAAAGGGCAATCATCAGATTTTTGTGGTCCGAGGGTGTGAAACCCTGTGAAATTCATAGAAGATTGCTGCGACAGTATGGAGATGCTTGCATTGGCGAAAGAAGGTCAACGAGTGGGTAGATGCGTTTAAAAATATGCATACATCCATTCGTGATTAGCAACTTTTCGGCCATCCCAGCATGGCCGTCACTGATGAGAAGGTGAGTTGCGCTGATGCTATTATTCGTGAAAACTGGCGCATTTCTTTAGAAGTTCTGGCCAGGGAATTGGATGTCAGTATCGGATCCGCTCATACCACCGTCATTAAAGTTCTCAAATATCGCAAGTTAGGTGCACGGTGGGTGCCTAGGATGTTGACTTCGACAACCTTTTTGCCGGTATGGGTGCCTAGTATGCAGACTTCGACAACCTTTTTGCCGCGTAATAACGACGAAGGAGACGACTTCTTGGCACGTTTTGTCACCGGGGACGAAACCTGGGTGCATCACTATAAACTCGAAAGTCTTCAGAATGGCGGCACACAACTTCTCCAGTCAAGAAGTTCAAGTCCTAACCCTCCGCTGGAAAGGTCCTGTTCACACTCTTCTAGGATATGAATGGACCAAATTTGGAGCACTTTCAGAAAAAGGGGGAAACAGTGAATAGTGCCCGATACAGCACAATGCTGGAGCTGAAGACGGAGCCGTCGCAGAGGACTTTTGTCTAAAGGCGTTCTTGTCCTTCATGATAATGACTCCCCTCACACGGCCGCTGCAACTCTTCATACCATTCGGAGATTGAGATTATAGATCTTGCAGCATCCCCCATACGGCCCTGAGCTTACTCCCTCTGATTATCGTGTGTTTGGGCCCCTGAAGGACGCTTTGAGAGAACGAAGATTTGGGAGTGATGAAGAGATCAAAGAAGCTGTGCATTCCTGGCTGAAGGCACAACCACAGACATTTTTTTCTGATAGACTAAAGAAGTTGGTGCAACTGTGTGAGAAATGTATTAATTGGAAAGGTGAGCGATTATGTAGAAAATTTAAATACCTCTCATTGAATTATGTATCTCAAAATATTCAGTTTGCTGTTACCTTTTGAACTGCCCTCATAATATATTACAGAGTTTCTTTATACTAAAATAGTATTTCAAAAGTGTGTCTTGAATATACCAATTTTGATTTTTAGTAATCTGTGAGGGATGTTAATTGACAGAAACATTCTATTCCATAAATTTTAATTACAGTATATATGTTACCGCTAAAGCTCGAAAGCCGTTAATGTGCACATTACCTAGCTAATCTGCAGATTAACTGATTTGCTCGGTTAACGTGTGGAATCAAGAGTTTTCCGCATTTTACCTAGGTAATGTGCACATTAACGGCTTCCGTATCGTTATAGTTCAAAAGTTTGTTTCTCTCATTTCCTTTCCCTACATCTTCCCCTTCTCCCCCCACTTTTAATTTGGTTCCGTGTGATATGTTTGTTCACGTAATTTGTGGTGAAATAGATCCTAAAGAGAAAGGGTATGGTAATAATGTGTTGTGCAACATCTGTAAAACGAATATGGATCAGAAAATACAGCGTGATGAAGCCAAGAAAGGTTTAGAAAAGCAAGCAAAGAAAATGTTAGCAGTTTCTAATGCAAAGCGCCCAAATGTTGATGAAGGTGTCACTGTGAGAATTAAAGTACCCGAAGTAGACAGAGCAAAAGCTGATGCCCGCTCGATTTTAGCTGTGGTTCTTAGTAAAACAGAGGATGGCTTTTATAAACTTGGTCACTAAAACGGGTATTTTAAAACAATTGTATGCAAAATCTGAATTCAGTGTTTGCAAAGAGAGATTTTTAACGAAAGAAGATGTCCCTGCTGTAGAAATATCTTTACGTCAAACAGCAATAAAACAATCCCTTGGTACCGGGCAAGATTTCAGAAAATGTGACTGCAAATCTAAATGTACCACAAATAAGCGTGCTTGTCGCAAAAACCAATTGCTATGTAATTCAAAGTGTCACCAATCTTTAGATTGCACTAATAAGAAAGCATAATTTTATCATATGTTTTGCAAATTCATTTCCTTAATTATAATAATATTTTAAACCGTGTAATTCTTTCTATTATAGTTTTTTAATTGATTGATGATTGATTCTATCAACTAATTTGTTGATTGTTTGCTTGTATTAAATTGATTCTTTATATATCGAAAAATAAATAAATAACATTATGTTAATTTAAGCGTACAGAAACGTTGCTGTTGTTCCAGCAAAGATCTTATTTTCACTTTAACGAGTGCCTAGTAGGTAATGTGTAGATTATCTAGGTAATTTGCAGATTACCTAGATAATTTGAGAAATGAAACAATTTTCGGCACTTTAACGGATCACCCTAGTTAATCTGCACATTACCTAGATAATCTGTAGAATAACTGATTTCTGTACTTTAGCGGTAACATACGTATAAACTATTACAAAAGGTAGTTTTGGTTGCATCCGCAGGAACCAGGTGATGCCTCTGCGAAAGCATACTTAAGAAACTGAGAATGCGCGTACTCGGCGCCTCTGTCCCATACCATATTATAGAAACAGCGTCTTTAAAGCTAATCACCTGTTTTATGAAAAAAAAAATGGTTAATAAAAAAAAGGACGATGGAAGGACAAGGGAACAAGAAAGAAAAACGCTTTGTTAACAAACGACATCTGAGTGCCGACGTAAATAATCCAAACAGTGAATTGGAATTTCGGGAGTCTGTACTATTCATCGGTTTAAGTGATTCTTACCGCAAGCGAAGTGGGAAGAAAAGACTGTCAACATCCGTGTCTCGCCATCACGCGGTGAAGCGGATTGAGTTGGATGTTAGCTGAGTTTCGCACATGACGATAATTACAGAGAACTTATATGGGGAGGAAAGTCCTGGCGGGGAGGAAATGAAGAGACATCTAACGCGAGATGAATTGCACAGCAAGGACTACTGGCTGCCACACAGAGCTTCTCGTAAAGGCATATTGCTCAGTGCCACGGAAAGAGCGCTCCAGGAGTCTCTGGTCCGTCAGGCGAAGTTTCTCCTTTTCAATCTATTCCACGTCCACCGCTATAGTTTTAATGACTTCTTTGCTGTACTAGCTTGTCTAATTTTCTCTGAGCAATTCCCACTGCATCTCCTTCCCGTCGTTTCTCAGTCTTTAAACGTTTAGCCCGGAGTTTTCGGTTTTTCTTAATTGTTTCAGCGTCACTTCATTAGCATTGCTGTCACAGACTTAACCGGCGTTTAAATGTACAGGGATTCCTAAAGGAATTCGGAAATTTAAAGCCCGCATTTTCCTGTTAAATAGCGGATCAATGGTTCTTGGATCATTTACGGTTCTTCTGGAATAATCATGAAGAACGACGCCTGCTACCTTAATAATCAATAGCCGCTATTGAATTGTGAGTGCAGAACAGAAATGAAAAGACGTCGTGTACTTTGACTTCTCGCTCTAGATGACTAGCAACCGAAGCTTGACCAAAATCGAAATGCGATCAACGTATGCATTTTAATTCCTTATAAACAGAACGCAAGTTATCTTTTTGACCTAATTGTTTTGAATGTTTAATAGAAAAAATATCTTTCATTGGAGGACCTATAAGATAATTTTCACTAAGATGGTATTCAATTTTACTTTTGCCATAATTTTAATAGCCATATTTTTTTGGGTTGGGAGTTTAACGACCACGATGAGCAATTCGATGGATTATAAACCGTCACCCGTCCTTAATTTAGGGCCACTGGTTCCAGGGAAGGGAGAAGAACTAGTGTCGTCAGACAAACACAACATCCATACCTCACCGGGACTCGAACTCGGACCCATCACGGACGCATGGTCACAAGCCAGCGCTTAGACCACTGCGCCACCAGCTTTTCCTATTTTAAAGCACTGTACTTATAACTTGGGATGTAAGGTCAGGTGATGCGTAACATCACAGCCTCTCCTTGACAAATGTCAACCCCGCCTTCTCGTGGTGCATCCTGTTCCCACTAAAGGGGCTCTGACGACCGCCAATAGCGGTATAACTATACCATCGGGATCAGAGGAAATGCTATCCCACACTCACCAACCCGCTTGGCCAGCGTGGTGAGTTATGGCCAAACACCTCCAAAATGACTCCACAACTTAAATCTTGGCCCTCAGTCTCCGGCAGCTGGAATGTACCTGGCCAAGGCAGCGGCCAGTGCGACATGAAGGCAGAGGGTGCTAAGAATCCCCGGAGGACCGGACTAGGCTGCCATTTGATGCTGACCTTGGCTACCTATAACGGACGCTCCCTATCTTCTGATTCAAGGCTTCTTGAATTGGAAGAGGAACTACAAAGGATCAAGTGGGACATCGTCGGGCTAAGTGAGGTAAGGAGAAAAGGAGAAGATCTCATTGAACTGAAAAGTGGACATCTCTTCTATTATCGTGGGACAGATACTGGCAGAACTAGTGGTGTTGGATTTATAATAAACAAGAAACTGAAGGATAAAGTGGTAGAAGTTGAAAGTTCCTCTGACAGAGCTGCACGACTCGTTATCCAACTATCGAGAAGATACCAGGCTCAGATTATTCAAACTTATGCACCCACCACAAGTCATCCTGAAGAAGAAATTGAAGAATTTTATGAGGAAATTCGTCATCTAAATAATAAAGGTAAGCAGCACTTGAAGATAATTATGGGAGATTTCAATGCAAAAATAGGGCAACGGCAACAGAATGAAACTTCAGTAGGTAAATTCGGTCACGGCAACAGAAACCAGCGTGGAAATACTCTCGTTGAGTTTGCAGAGGCAGAAGGATTTTTCATCTTGAACTCCTTTTTCAAGAAAAAGCCACACAGGAAATGGACATGGAGACATCCAATTGGGACGACAAGTGAAATTGATTTTATTATGTGTAACAAAAAATTCGTCATCGAAGACTGCAGTGTGCTGAACAAGTTCAACACAGGTAGTGACCATAGATTGGTGAGATGTAAGATGCACCTCAACACTAAACTGGAACGTGGCAAGCTCATAAGACAAACAAAATGTATTGACATAACCAACCTTAAAAAACACCATAATACTTTCAAGTTGGAACTGAAGAACAGATTCTCTGCTTTAGAAGGCCTAACATCGGAAGAAGTGGATATTTCGGAAGTTAACAGAAAAGTAACCAAAGCTCTAATGGAAACAGCAACAAAATTAGCTGGGTCTAAGAACAAGTTGCATGTGAACAAATTATCAGGAAAAACCAAAATGTTGATGCAAAAAGAAGAGAGATGAGGACAACTAAAGAAGATGTGACTTCCAAAGTGGAATATATAGAGCTATGCAAGACAACACGAAAAAGTATCACTGAAGATGTAAGGAAATTCAACTGTGAGCTAGTGAGGAAAGCAATTGAAAACAACCAAAGCCTTAAGATAGCAAAGGGACATCTCAGTAAGGGAAGAAAACAAATTATGGCTCTGAGAAAAGAAGATGGTTCTATAACAAGAAATAGAGGCGAAATTTTGACAAGAGTGAAAGATTTCTACTCCAAATTATATGAAAGGGATGATACATGTACTCCAGACATCATGAAAGGTACCAGAGTTCTTCCAGTCCTCCCAGCAGAAGTTGCTCATGCAATCAAGAACATGAAGCGGGGGAAAGCTCCAGGAGAAGATGGAATTACTATAGACATCATACAAGAAGCAAGTGGAGAAATTGAAACAGTACTCGCCCAAATTTTCACTCGATGCCTTAATGAAGGGAAGATTCCTGAGGATTGGAACAATGCTACAATGATCCTGCTACATAAAAAAGGTGACATTGAGGATCTCAGGAACTACAGACCTATCAGCCTCCTATCAGTGGTTTATAAAATCTTCACTAAAGTTCTTTCACACCGCTTGAAGGTAACACTGGACATGGCTCAACCGAGAGAACAAGCTGGATTCAGGAGTGGCTACAGCACAATAGATCATATCCACGTACTGAGAGAACTAATTGAAAGAGCGAGGGAATATGAACTTCCATTGTGCATGGCTTTTATCGATTATGAAAAAGCCTTTGATTCGG
This sequence comes from Macrothele yani, assembly GCA_039090855.1. Lineage (NCBI taxonomy): Eukaryota > Metazoa > Arthropoda > Arachnida > Araneae > Macrothelidae > Macrothele > Macrothele yani. Next base: position 31,266,744 of record CM076989.1, on the reverse strand, counting down.
TGAAACCATCAGCAGTTACCACGGCTCTGAAATCCTGCGGTATTGAAGATGCATACATTAATATTATTAATAACATCTATGAAAATGCAAGTGCAAAGATTCGGCTGTTTGAAAATACAACACACATAAAAATTGGAAAGGGAGTGAGACAAGGTGACACCATATCTCCGAAGCTCTTTAATGCCACATTGGAAAATGTCTTTCAATCACTGAACTGGGAAAACAAGGGGATAAAGATTAATGGAGATTATCTAACCCACCTTCGTTTTGCTGATGACGTAGTCATTTTTGCAACTACCCCATCAGAGCTACAGAGTATGATCCAGGAACTTGCTGACAAGAGTAAAGAAGTGGGATTAAAAATGAACTTTCAGAAGACAAAAGTGATGTTCAATGCTTTTACAAGAAATGAAGATTTATCGATAGATGGAGAAAAACTGGAGATAACAGATACGTATGTTTATCTTGGACAGCAGATATCAAGTGAGGGTCACATTGATGAAGAAATTAATCGGCGTACAAAACTTGCCTGGAGAGCTTTTGGAAGAAACAGCATAATTTTCAAGAGCAATATGCCATTATGTCTTAAAAGAAAAGTGTTTGATCAATGCATCCTTCCAGTGCTTACGTATGGTGCAGAGACGTGGACCTTAACTAAAAGAGACATACAAAGGCTGCAGACAACTCAAAGATGCATGGAGAGGTGCATGCTTGGTATAACCAGGAGAGATAAGAAGAGGAACTCGTGGATCCGAAAAATGACGAGAGTGGAAGACATCATGATCAGAGTTAAATCCCTGAAATGGCAATGGGCTGGACATACTGCCAGAGGGACAGACCATAGATGGACAGCCGAAATTTTAGATTGGATTCCAAGGGACAGGAAAAGACCCAGAAAAAGACCACATGGGAGATGGGTGGATGAAATTCGTAAATATGCGGGAGTGACATGGAGGAGACTGGCACAAGACAGACCGTTGTGGAGGAAACTTGGGGAGACCTTCGTCCAGCAGTGGATTGATAATGGTTGACAATGATGATGATGATGATGACTTATAACTTACAATTTGATTTAGTTAAGAAAAATGTAAAGTAATAGTAAAATATGGAACCATCGCAAAAATTGTGATAAACGCAGTCGAACGTTGATAAACCGTTACACCCACTTTCCGCCTACTGCTGATGTGTTACAAAACTTATCCTATACACACTGCTGCGCCAAAGTTAAGGACGAGCCAGGGTTTGACCTGCATCGTCGCACAGCAGCGGCCTGGAAATGTGAAGTTCAAACCATAGGAAATCCATTACTTACCGAAATGATAACGCAAACAACAACGACATAATTGCAGGTACTAAAGGATATAGTGTAACTTTATTTAGAACTGGCTACAGAGCACTGGCTGCCGTGATACAGATGAATCACTGCTAAAGACAACTGTAGATGCGAAAGGATATAGTGGAACTTTATTCAGAATTGGCTACATAGCACTGGGTGCCGTGATACAGATGCATCACTGCCAAAGACAACTGCAGATGCTATAGGATATAGTGGAATTTTATTCAGAGTTGGCTAAAGAGCACTGGGTGTCGTGATACAACAGATGAATAACTGCCAGAGACAACTGCAGATAGATACTAAAGGATGTAGTGGAACTTTATTCAGAATTAGATACAATAGCAGTGGGTGCCATGATACAGATGCATCACTGCCAAAGACAACTGTAGATGCGAAAGGATATAGTGGAACTTTATTCAGAATTGGCTACATAGCACTGGGTGCCGTGATACAGATGCATCACTGCCAAAGACAACTGCAGATGCTATAGGATATAGTGGAATTTTATTCAGAGTTGGCTAAAGAGCACTGGGTGTCGTGATACAACAGATGAATAACTGCCAGAGACAACTGCAGATAGATACTAAAGGATGTAGTGGAACTTTATTCAGAATTAGATACAATAGCAGTGGGTGCCATGATACAGATGCATCACTGCCAAAGACAACTGTAGATGCGAAAGGATATAGTGGAACTTTATTCAGAATTGGCTACATAGCACTGGGTGCCGTGATACAGATGCATCACTGCCAAAGACAACTGCAGATGCTATAGGATATAGTGGAATTTTATTCAGAGTTGGCTAAAGAGCACTGGGTGTCGTGATACAACAGATGAATAACTGCCAGAGACAACTGCAGATAGATACTAAAGGATGTAGTGGAACTTTATTCAGAATTAGATACAATAGCAGTGGGTGCCATGATACAGATGCATCACTGCCAAAGACAACTGTAGATGCGAAAGGATATAGTGGAACTTTATTCAGAATTGGCTACATAGCACTGGGTGCCGTGATACAGATGCATCACTGCCAAAGACAACTGCAGATGCTATAGGATATAGTGGAATTTTATTCAGAGTTGGCTAAAGAGCACTGGGTGTCGTGATACAACAGATGAATAACTGCCAGAGACAACTGCAGATAGATACTAAAGGATGTAGTGGAACTTTATTCAGAATTAGATACAATAGCAGTGGGTGCCATGATACAGATGCATCACTGCCAAAGACAACTGTAGATGCGAAAGGATATAGTGGAACTTTATTCAGAATTGGCTACATAGCACTGGGTGCCGTGATACAGATGCATCACTGCCAAAGACAACTGCAGATGCTATAGGATATAGTGGAATTTTATTCAGAGTTGGCTAAAGAGCACTGGGTGTCGTGATACAACAGATGAATAACTGCCAGAGACAACTGCAGATAGATACTAAAGGATGTAGTGGAACTTTATTCAGAATTAGATACAATAGCAGTGGGTGCCATGATACAGATGCATCACTGCCAAAGACAACTGTAGATGCGAAAGGATATAGTGGAACTTTATTCAGAATTGGCTACATAGCACTGGATGCCGTGATACAGATGCATCACTGCCAAAGACAACTGCAGATGCTATAGGATATAGTGGAATTTTATTCAGAGTTGGCTAAAGAGCACTGGGTGTCGTGATACAACAGATGAATAACTGCCAGAGACAACTGCAGATAGATACTAAAGGATGTAGTGGAACTTTATTCAGAATTAGATACAATAGCAGTGGGTGCCATGCTACAGATGCATCACTGCCAAAGACGGAAGTCCTCAGTAGGGAAATGATCACCACCTAACGCCGGTGCATGATTTACACCCTCTGTCGATACTTCGCACTAGAGGGTTATTGAGTTCTTGCGGTAACGTCGCCTATTCTTACGTTAGCGCCGACTTGGGCACCAATCAGACAGATTCCTGAAGCTTGTGCACAACTGGATCTATTTTCAAAACAGCTAAAATCTTACGCGAAAAATACCGCATTGTACAAAAAGTGATCTGGTGTTGACTATTGGGTCCAAAACTATTGTGTCCAAGTTAAATAATAATAATGATAACAAACTAAAAATTCGCTGCATTCAGATTCTTTTCATCAAACTGAAAAATCGCGATTGCGACACACAAATTTCACATGTGAAAACCTAAATGAACGGTTATCAGTCCGTCAGTGATAACCCGCTGAGCAGGAAGTGCAAGATCACGTGTGTGACGTGGAAAAATGCGCGGCAGACGTACAGTAGCGAACAAAAGTATTTGGCAAAACACTTTTTCGACCATAATTTTTTTCTGCTGGACCAAATCGGGTCGTTTTGGGATATGATATGTGTTATTCAGTTGTAAACATGACCCATATGCAGATGGATCGGAAACCTTAACACAGATCAGGTTCCGAGCTTAATCGCAAAGATCATACAAATTGACCAACAAAGTAGGTGTGTATCACATTCATTTAATGCAACGATAACAGAAAACAAGTACGAGAAAACGACAAAGCAATAACTAATACTTAGTGGGATAACCACGAGACTTAATAACAGCTGCACAACGGGCCAGCATCGAGTCCACTAGCTTCTCGACTGTGACCTGTGGAATTCGCGCCCATTCTGCAGACAGCTGGTCGAACTTCTGGGCCCTATTCCGGCAGGTTTTCTTCGCACATCATCTCTCCAGCTCCTCCCACATGTGATCGATGGGGTTGAGGTCTGAAGATTGGCTTAGCTAGTCTAGAAGTGTGACTTGTTGCTGCAGGAAGGCTGCCTTCGCTACTTGTTGCTGGAGGAAGGCTGCCTTCGCTACTCTGAACCGTTTTTGGGACGAATTGTAAAGCGTGATGAGAAATGGGTACTGTACCGTAATGTAAAGCATCAACGGACTATGTGTTAAGGTGCGAAGCCTGCTCCATCCACCTTAAAAGGAGGATTGCATTCCAAAACGGTTTTGTTGAGTGCTTGCTGGGATGTCCACGGGATAATCCTCTGGGAGTCATTGGCACCTAACCGAACGATAAATGCTGACCTCTACTGCCAACAGTTGAACAGATTTCGAGAACAACTGACATCGAAGCGGCCAGTACTCCTAAATCGCAAAGGCATGATCCTTCATCATGATAACGCCAGACCTGATGCTGCTTTAATCAGCCGGCAAAAAATTACTAGACTTTGGTTGGGAAGTGTTACCTCGCCCGGCGTATTCCCCTGACCTGACACCTCCGAACTATCACCTTTTCCGATCATCAATAACAAGTTTGAAGCTGTCAGTGCATGATATTACGCATGTTAAAGAACCAACTCTTCACAAGGATTAAAAGATTTAATATGATAAACAATACAAGTTAAAAACTGTACTAGATCTTTCGTGTAGGCTACCTACACATCATCAGGTACAAACTAAAGGGTGAACACAGGCCAGCAATCCAATATAAAGTTCACTGCGTCGTGAGGTAACTAGTAGTTCACGACGCAGTGAGGTAATTTAGTAATATCGTCGTGGACTGTAATATAAGTTCACGACGCAGAAGTATAACTGTAATATAAGTTCACGATGCAGAAATATAACTGTAATATAAGTTCACAACCCAGAAATATAACTGTAATATAAGTTCACAACGCAGAAATATAACTGTAATATAAGTTCACGACGCAGAAATATAACTGTAATATAAGTTCACAACGCAGAAATATAACTGTAATATAAGTTCACGACGCAGAAATATAACTGTAATATAAGTTCACGAAGCAGAAATATAACTGTAATATAAGTTCACGACGCAGAAATATAACTGTAATATAATATCACGACGCAGAAATATAACTGTAATATAAGTTCACGAAGCAGAAATATAACTGTAATATAAGTTCACGACGCAGAAATATAACTGTAATATAAGTTCACGACGCAGAAATATAACTGTAATATAAGTTCACGACGCAGAAATATAACTGTAATATAAGTTCACGACGCAGAAATATAACTGTAATATAATTTGACGACGCGGAAATATAACTGTAATATAAGTTCACGATGCAGAAATATAACTGTAATATAAGTTCACAATGCAGAAATATAACTGTAATATAAGTTCACGACGCAGAAATATAACTGTAATATAAGTTCACGACGCAGAAATATAACTGTAATATAAGTTCACGAAGCAGAAATATAACTGTAATATAAGTTCACGACGCAGAAATATAACTGTAATATAATATCACGACGCAGAAATATAACTGTAATATAAGTTCACGACGCAGAAATATAACTGTAATATAAGTTCACAACGCAGAAATATAACTGTAATATAAGTTCACGACGCAGAAATATAACTGTAATATAAGTTCACGACGCAGAAATATAACTGTAATATAAGTTCACGACGCAGAAATATAACTGTAATATAAGTTCACGACGCAGAAATATAACTGTAATATAAGTTCACGACGCAGAAATATAACTGTAATATAAGTTCACAACGCAGAAATATACCTGTAATATAAGTTCACGACGCAGAAATATAACTGTAATATAAGTTCACGACGCAAAAATATAACTGTAATATAAGTTCACAACGCAGAAATATAACTGTAATATAAGTTCACAACGCAGAAATATAACTGTAATATAAGTTCACGACGCAGAAATATAACTGTAATATAAGTTCACGACGCAGAAATATAACTGTAATATAAGTTCACGACGCAGAAATATAACTGTAATATAAGTTCACAACGCAGAAATATAACTGTAATATAAGTTCACGACGCAGAAATATGACTGTAATATAAGTTCACAACGCAGAAATATAACTGTAATATAAGTTCACGACGCAGAAATATAACTGTAATATAAGTTCACGACGCAGAAATATAACTGTAATATAAGTTCACGACGCAGAAATATAACTGTAATATAAGTTCACGACGCAGAAATATAACTGTAATATAAGTTCACGACGCAGAAATATAACTGTAATATAAGTTCACAACGCAGAAATATAACTGTAATATAAGTTCACGACGCAGAAATATGACTGTAATATAAGTTCGCAACGCAGAAATATAACTGTAATATAAGTTCACGACGCAGAAATATAACTGTAATATAAGTTCACGACGCAGAAATATAACTGTAATATAAGTTCACGACGCAGAAATATAACTGTAATATAATATCACAACGCAGAAATATAACTGTAATATAAGTTCACGACGCAGAAATATAACTGTAATATAAGTTCACGACGCAGAAATATAACTGTAATATAAGTTCACGACGCAGAAATATAACTGTAATATAAGTTCACGACGCAGAAATATAACTGTAATATAAGTTTACGACGCAGAAATATAACTGTAATATAATTTCACGACGCGGAAATATAACTGTAATATAAGTTCACGATGCAGAAATATAACTGTAATATAAGTTCACAACCCAGAAATATAACTGTAATATAAGTTCACGACGCAGAAATATAACTGTAATATAAGTTCACGACGCAGAAATATAACTGTAATATAAGTTCACAACGCAGAAATATAACTGTAATATAAGTACACGACGCAGAAATATAACTGTAATATAAGTTCACGACGCAGAAATATAACTGTAATATAAGTTCACAACGCAGAAATATAACTGTAATATAAGTTCACGACGCAGAAATATAACTGTAATATAAGTTCACAACGCAGAAATATAACTGTAATATAAGTTCACAACGCAGAAATATAACTGTAATATAAGTTCACAACGCAGAAATATAACTGTAATATAAGTTCACGACGCAGAAATATAACTGTAATATAAGTTCACGACGCAGAAATATAACTGTAATATAAGTTCACGACGCAGAAATATAACTGTAATATAATATCACGACGCAGAAATGTAACTGTAATATAAGTTCACGAAGCAGAAATATAACTGTAATATAAGTTCACGAGGCAGAAATATAACTGTAATATAAGTTCACGACGCAGAAATATAACTGTAATATAAGTTCACGACGCAGAAATATAACTGTAATATAAGTTCACGACGCAGAAATATAACTGTAATATAATTTCACGACGCAGAAATATAACTGTAATATAAGTTCACAATGCAGAAATATAACTGTAATATAAGTTCACAACCCAGAAATATAACTGTAATATAAGTTCACGAAGCAGAAATATAACTGTAATTTAAGTTCACGACGCAGAAATATAACTGTAATATAAGTTCACGACGCAGAAATATAACTGTAATATAAGTTCACAACCCAGAAATATAACTGTAATATAAGTTCACAACCCAGAAATATAACTGTAATATAAGTTCACGACGCAGAAATATAACTGTAATATAAGTTCACGACGCAGAAATATAACTGTAATATAAGTTTACGACGCAGAAATATAACTGTAATATAATTTCACGACGCGGAAATATAACTGTAATATAAGTTCACGATGCAGAAATATAACTGTAATATAAGTTCACAATGCAGAAATATAACTGTAATATAAGTTCACGACGCAGAAATATAACTGTAATATAAGTTCACGACGCAGAAATATAACTGTAATATAAGTTCACAACGCAGAAATATAACTGTAATATAAGTTCACGACGCAGAAATATAACTGTAATATAAGTTCACAACGCAGAAATATAACTGTAATATAAGTTCACGACGCAGAAATGTAACTGTAATATAAGTTCACGACGCAGAAATATAACTGTAATATAAGTTCACGACGCAGAAATATAACTGTAATATAATATCACGACGCAGAAATATAACTGTAATATAAGTTCACGATGCAGAAATATAACTGTAATATAAGTTCACAACAGAGAAATATAACTGTAATATAAGTTCACGACGCAGAAATATAACTGTAATATAAGTTCACGATGCAGAAATATAACTGTAATATAAGATCACAACCCAGAAATATAACTGTAATATAAGTTCACGACGCAGAAATATAACTGTAATATAAGTTCACGACGCAGAAATATAACTGTAATATAAGTTCACAACGCAGAAATATAACTGTAAAATAAGTTCACGACGCAGAAATATAACTGTAATATAAGTTCACGACGCAGAAATATAACTGTAATATAAGTTCACGATGCAGAAATATAACTGTAATATAAGATCACAACCCAGAAATATAACTGTAATATAAGTTCACGACGCAGAAATATAACTGTAATATAAGTTCACGACGCAGAAATATAACTGTAATATAAGTTCACAACGCAGAAATATAACTGTAATATAAGTTCACGACGCAGAAATATAACTGTAATATAAGTTCACAACGCAGAAATATAACTGTAATATAAGTTCACGACGCAGAAATATAACTGTCATATAAGTTCACGACGCAGAAATATAACTGTAATATAAGTTCACGACGCAGAAATATAACTGTAATATAAGTTCACGACGCAGAAATATAACTGTAATATAATATCACGACGCAGAAATATAACTGTAATATAAGTTCACGACGCAGAAATATAACTGTAATATAAGTTCACGACGCAGAAATATAACTGTAATATAAGTTCACGACGCAGAAATATAACTGTAATATAAGTTCACGACGCAGAAATATAACTGTAATATAAGTTCACGACGCAGAAATATAACTGTAATATAATTTCACGACGCAGAAATATAACTGTAATATAAGTTCACGACGCAGAAATATAACTGTAATATAAGTTCACGACGCAGAAATATAACTGTAATATAAGTTCACAACCCAGAAATATAACTGTAATATAAGTTCACGACGCAGAAATATAACTGTAATATAAGTTCACGACGCAGAAATATAACTGTAATATAAGTTCACAATGCAGAAATATAACTGTAATATAAGTTCACAATGCAGAAATATAACTGTAATATAAGTTCACGACGCAGAAATATAACTGTAATATAAGTTCTCAACGCAGAAATATAACTGTAATATAAGTTCACGACGCAGAAATATAACGGTAATATAAGTTCACAACGCAGAAATATAACTGTAATATAAGTTCACGACGCAGAAATGTAACTGTAATATAAGTTCACGACGCAGAAATGTAACTGTAATATAAGTTCACGACGCAGAAATATAACTGTAATATAAGTTCACGACGCAGAAATATAACTGTAATATAATATCACGACGCAGAAATATAACTGTAATATAAGTTCACGACGCAGAAATATAACTGTAATATAAGTTCACGACGCAGAAATATAACTGTAATATAAGTTCACGACGCAGAAATATAACTGTAATATAAGTTCACGACGCAGAAATATAACTGTAATATAAGTTCACGACGCAGAAATATAACTGTAATATAATTTCACGACGCAGAAATATAACTGTAATATAAGTTCACGACGCAGAAATATAACTGTAATATAAGTTCACAACCCAGAAATATAACTGTAATATAAGTTCACGAAGCAGAAATATAACTGTAATATAAGTTCACGACGCAGAAATATAACTGTAATATAAGTTCACGACGCAGAAATATAACTGTAATATAAGTTCACAACCCAGAAATATAACTGTAATATAAGTTCACAACCCAGAAATATAACTGTAATATAAGTTCACGACGCAGAAATATAACTGTAATATAAGTTCACGACGCAGAAATATAACTGTAATATAATTTCACGACGCGGAAATATAACTGTAATAGAAGTTAACGATGCAGAAATATAACTGTAATATAAGTTCACAATGCAGAAATATAACTGTAATATAAGTTCACGACGCAGAAATATAACTGTAATATAAGTTCACGACGCAGAAATATAACTGTAATATAATTTCATGACGCGGAAATATAACTGTAATATAAGTTCACGACGCAGAAATATAACTGTAATATAAGTTCACAACGCAGAAATATAACTGTAATATAAGTTCACGACGCAGAAATATAACTGTAATATAAGTTCACAACGCAGAAATATAACTGTAATATAAGTTCACGACGCAGAAATATAACTGTAATATAAGTTCACGACGCAGAAATATAACTGTAATATAAGTTCACGACGCAGAAATATAACTGTAATATAATATCACGACGCAGAAATATAACTGTAATATAAGTTCACGAAGCAGAAATATAACTGTAATATAAGTTCACGACGCAGAAATATAACTGTAATATAAGTTCACGACGCAGAAATATAACTGTAATATAAGTTCACGACGCAGAAATATAACTGTAATATAAGTTCACGACGCAGAAATATAACTGTAATATAATTTCACGACGCAGAAATATAACTGTAATATAAGTTCACGATGCAGAAATATAACTGTAATATAAGTTCACAACCCAGAAATATAACTGTAATATAAGTTCACGAAGCAGAAATATAACTGTAATATAAGTTCACGAAGCAGAAATATAACTGTAATATAAGTTCACGACGCAGAAATATAACTGTAATATAAGTTCACAACCCAGAAATATAACTGTAATATAAGTTCACAACCCAGAAATATAACTGTAATATAAGTTCACGACGCAGAAATATAACTGTAATATAAGTTCACGACGCAGAAATATAACTGTAATATAAGTTTACGACGCAGAAATATAACTGTAATATAATTTCACGACGCGGAAATATAACTGTAATATAAGTTAACGATGCAGAAATATAACTGTAATATAAGTTCACAATGCAGAAATATAACTGTAATATAAGTTCACGACGCAGAAATATAACTGTAATATAAGTTCACGACGCAGAAATATAACTGTAATATAATTTCACGACGCGGAAATATAACTGTAATATAAGTTCACGATGCAGAAATATAACTGTAATATAAGTTCACGACGCAGAAATATAACTGTAATATAAGTTCACAACCCAGAAATATAACTGTAATATAAGTTCACAACCCAGAAATATAACTGTAATATAAGTTCACGACGCAGAAATATAACTGTAATATAATTTCACGACGCGGAAATATAACTGTAATAGAAGTTAACGATGCAGAAATATAACTGTAATAGAAGTTAACGATGCAGAAATATAACTGTAATATAAGTTCACAATGCAGAAATATAACTGTAATATAAGTTCACGAAGCAGAAATATAACTGTAATATAAGTTCACGACGCAGAAATATAACTGTAATATAAGTTCACGACGCAGAAATATAACTGTAATATAAGTTCACAACCCAGAAATATAACTGTAATATAAGTTCACAACCCAGAAATATAACTGTAATATAAGTTCACGACGCAGAAATATAACTGTAATATAAGTTCACGACGCAGAAATATAACTGTAATATAATTTCACGACGCGGAAATATAACTGTAATAGAAGTTAACGATGCAGAAATATAACTGTAATATAAGTTCACAATGCAGAAATATAACTGTAATATAAGTTCACGACGCAGAAATATAACTGTAATATAATTTCATGACGCGGAAATATAACTGTAATATAAGTTCACGACGCAGAAATATAACTGTAATATAAGTTCACAACGCAGAAATATAACTGTAATATAAGTTCACGACGCAGAAATATAACTGTAATATAAGTTCACGACGCAGAAATATAACTGTAATATAAGTTCACGACGCCGAAATATAACTGTAATATAAGTTCACGACGCAGAAATATAACTGTAATATAAGTTCACAACGCAGAAATATAACTGTAATATAAGTTCACGACGCAGAAATGTAACTGTAATATAAGTTCACGACGCAGAAATATAACTGTAATATAAGTTCACGACGCAGAAATATAACTGTAATATAATATCACGACGCAGAAATATAACTGTAATATAACATCACGACGCAGAAATATAACTGTAATATAAGTTCACGACGCAGAAATATAACTGTAATATAAGTTCACGACGCAGAAATATAACTGTAATATAAGTTCACAACGCAGAAATATAACTGTAATATAATATCACGACGCAGAAATATAACTGTAATATAAGTTCACGAAGCAGAAATATAACTGTAATATAAGTTCACGACGCAGAAATATAACTGTAATATAAGTTCACGACGCAGAAATATAACTGTAATATAAGTTCACGACGCAGAAATATAACTGTAATATAAGTTCACGACGCAGAAATATAACTGTAATATAATTTCACGACGCAGAAATATAACTGTAATATAAGTTCACGATGCAGAAATATAACTGTAATATAAGTTCACAACCCAGAAATATAACTGTAATATAAGTTCACGAAGCAGAAATATAACTGTAATATAAGTTCACGAAGCAGAAATATAACTGTAATATAAGTTCACGACGCAGAAATATAACTGTAATATAAGTTCACAACCCAGAAATATAACTGTAATATAAGTTCACAACCCAGAAATATAACTGTAATATAAGTTCACGACGCAGAAATATAACTGTAATATAAGTTCACGACGCAGAAATATAACTGTAATATAAGTTTACGACGCAGAAATATAACTGTAATATAATTTCACGACGCGGAAATATAACTGTAATATAAGTTAACGATGCAGAAATATAACTGTAATATAAGTTCACAATGCAGAAATATAACTGTAATATAAGTTCACGACGCAGAAATATAACTGTAATATAAGTTCACGACGCAGAAATATAACTGTAATATAATTTCACGACGCGGAAATATAACTGTAATATAAGTTCACGATGCAGAAATATAACTGTAATATAAGTTCACGACGCAGAAATATAACTGTAATATAAGTTCACAACCCAGAAATATAACTGTAATATAAGTTCACAACCCAGAAATATAACTGTAATATAAGTTCACGACGCAGAAATATAACTGTAATATAATTTCACGACGCGGAAATATAACTGTAATAGAAGTTAACGATGCAGAAATATAACTGTAATAGAAGTTAACGATGCAGAAATATAACTGTAATATAAGTTCACAATGCAGAAATATAACTGTAATATAAGTTCACGAAGCAGAAATATAACTGTAATATAAGTTCACGACGCAGAAATATAACTGTAATATAAGTTCACGACGCAGAAATATAACTGTAATATAAGTTCACAACCCAGAAATATAACTGTAATATAAGTTCACGACGCAGAAATATAACTGTAATATAATTTCACGACGCGGAAATATAACTGTAATAGAAGTTAACGATGCAGAAATATAACTGTAATATAAGTTCACAATGCAGAAATATAACTGTAATATAAGTTCACGACGCAGAAATATAACTGTAATATAATTTCATGACGCGGAAATATAACTGTAATATAAGTTCACGACGCAGAAATATAACTGTAATATAAGTTCACAACGCAGAAATATAACTGTAATATAAGTTCACGACGCAGAAATATAACTGTAATATAAGTTCACGACGCAGAAATATAACTGTAATATAAGTTCACGACGCCGAAATATAACTGTAATATAAGTTCACGACGCAGAAATATAACTGTAATATAAGTTCACAACGCAGAAATATAACTGTAATATAAGTTCACGACGCAGAAATGTAACTGTAATATAAGTTCACGACGCAGAAATATAACTGTAATATAAGTTCACGACGCAGAAATATAACTGTAATATAATATCACGACGCAGAAATATAACTGTAATATAACATCACGACGCAGAAATATAACTGTAATATAAGTTCACGACGCAGAAATATAACTGTAATATAAGTTCACGACGCAGAAATATAACTGTAATATAAGTTCACAACGCAGAAATATAACTGTAATATAAGTTCACGACGCAGAAATATAACTGTAATATAAGTTCACAACGCAGAAATATAAATGTAATATAAGTTCACGACGCAGAAATATAACTGTAATATAAGTTCACGACGCAGAAATATAACTGTAATATAAGTTCACGACGCAGAAATATAACTGTAATATAATATCACGACGCAGAAATATAACTGTAATATAAGTTCACGAAGCAGAAATATAACTGTAATATAAGTTCACGACGCAGAAATATAACTGTAATATAAGTTCACGACGCAGAAATATAACTGTAATATAAGTTCACGACGCAGAAATATAACTGTAATATAAGTTCACGACGCAGAAATATAACTGTAATATAAGTTCACGACGCAGAAATATAACTGTAATATAAGTTCACGACGCAGAAATATAACTGTAATATAATTTCACGACGCAGAAATATAACTGTAATATAAGTTCACGACGCAGAAATATAACTGTAATATAAGTTCACAACCCAGAAATATAACTGTAATATAAGTTCACGAAGCAGAAATATAACTGTAATATAAGTTCACGACGCAGAAATATAACTGTAATATAAGTTCACGACGCAGAAATATAACTGTAATATAAGTTCACAACCCAGAAATATAACTGTAATATAAGTTCACAACCCAGAAATATAACTGTAATATAAGTTCACGACGCAGAAATATAACTGTAATATAAGTTCACGACGCAGAAATATAACTGTAATATAATTTCACGACGCGGAAATATAACTGTAATAGAAGTTAACGATGCAGAAATATAACTGTAATATAAGTTCACAATGCAGAAATATAACTGTAATATAAGTTCACGACGCAGAAATATAACTGTAATATAAGTTCACGACGCAGAAATATAACTGTAATATAATTTCATGACGCGGAAATATAACTGTAATATAAGTTCACGACGCAGAAATATAACTGTAATATAAGTTCACAACGCAGAAATATAACTGTAATATAAGTTCACGACGCAGAAATATAACTGTAATATAAGTTCACAACGCAGAAATATAACTGTAATATAAGTTCACGACGCAGAAATATAACTGTAATATAAGTTCACGACGCAGAAATATAACTGTAATATAAGTTCACGACGCAGAAATATAACTGTAATATAATATCACGACGCAGAAATATAACTGTAATATAAGTTCACGAAGCAGAAATATAACTGTAATATAAGTTCACGACGCAGAAATATAACTGTAATATAAGTTCACGACGCAGAAATATAACTGTAATATAAGTTCACGACGCAGAAATATAACTGTAATATAAGTTCACGACGCAGAAATATAACTGTAATATAATTTCACGACGCAGAAATATAACTGTAATATAAGTTCACGATGCAGAAATATAACTGTAATATAAGTTCACAACCCAGAAATATAACTGTAATATAAGTTCACGAAGCAGAAATATAACTGTAATATAAGTTCACGAAGCAGAAATATAACTGTAATATAAGTTCACGACGCAGAAATATAACTGTAATATAAGTTCACAACCCAGAAATATAACTGTAATATAAGTTCACAACCCAGAAATATAACTGTAATATAAGTTCACGACGCAGAAATATAACTGTAATATAAGTTCACGACGCAGAAATATAACTGTAATATAAGTTTACGACGCAGAAATATAACTGTAATATAATTTCACGACGCGGAAATATAACTGTAATATAAGTTAACGATGCAGAAATATAACTGTAATATAAGTTCACAATGCAGAAATATAACTGTAATATAAGTTCACGACGCAGAAATATAACTGTAATATAAGTTCACGACGCAGAAATATAACTGTAATATAATTTCACGACGCGGAAATATAACTGTAATATAAGTTCACGATGCAGAAATATAACTGTAATATAAGTTCACGACGCAGAAATATAACTGTAATATAAGTTCACAACCCAGAAATATAACTGTAATATAAGTTCACAACCCAGAAATATAACTGTAATATAAGTTCACGACGCAGAAATATAACTGTAATATAATTTCACGACGCGGAAATATAACTGTAATAGAAGTTAACGATGCAGAAATATAACTGTAATAGAAGTTAACGATGCAGAAATATAACTGTAATATAAGTTCACAATGCAGAAATATAACTGTAATATAAGTTCACGACGCCGAAATATAACTGTAATATAAGTTCACGACGCAAAAATATAACTGTAATATAAGTTCACAACGCAGAAATATAACTGTAATATAAGTTCACGACGCAGAAATGTAACTGTAATATAAGTTCACGACGCAGAAATATAACTGTAATATAAGTTCACGACGCAGAAATATAACTGTAATATAATATCACGACGCAGAAATATAACTGTAATATAACATCACGACGCAGAAATATAACTGTAATATAAGTTCACGACGCAGAAATATAACTGTAATATAAGTTCACGACGCAGAAATATAACTGTAATATAAGTTCACAACGCAGAAATATAACTGTAATATAAGTTCACGACGCAGAAATATAAGTGTAATATAAGTTCACAACGCAGAAATATAAATGTAATATAAGTTCACGACGCAGAAATATAACTGTAATATAAGTTCACGACGCAGAAATATAACTGTAATATAAGTTCACGACGCAGAAATATAACTGTAATATAATATCACGACGCAGAAATATAACTGTAATATAAGTTCACGAAGCAGAAATATAACTGTAATATAAGTTCACGACGCAGAAATATAACTGTAATATAAGTTCACGACGCAGAAATATAACTGTAATATAAGTTCACGACGCAGAAATATAACTGTAATATAAGTTCACGACGCAGAAATATAACTGTAATATAATTTCACGACGCAGAAATATAACTGTAATATAAGTTCACGATGCAGAAATATAACTGTAATATAAGTTCACAACCCAGAAATATAACTGTAATATAAGTTCACGAAGCAGAAATATAACTGTAATATAAGTTCACGAAGCAGAAATATAACTGTAATATAAGTTCACGACGCAGAAATATAACTGTAATATAAATTCACAACCCAGAAATATAACTGTAATATAAGTTCACAACCCAGAAATATAACTGTAATATAAGTTCACGACGCAGAAATATAACTGTAATATAAGTTCACGACGCAGAAATATAACTGTAATATAAGTTTACGACGCAGAAATATAACTGTAATATAATTTCACGACGCGGAAATATAACTGTAATATAAGTTAACGATGCAGAAATATACCTGTAATATAAGTTCACAATGCAGAAATATAACTGTAATATAAGTTCACGACGCAGAAATATAACTGTAATATAAGTTCACGACGCAGAAATATAACTGTAATATAATTTCACGACGCGGAAATATAACTGTAATATAAGTTCACGATGCAGAAATATAACTGTAATATAAGTTCACAACCCAGAAATATAACTGTAATATAAGTTCACGACGCAGAAATATAACTGTAATATAAGTTCACGACGCAGAAATATAACTGTAATATAAGTTCACAACGCAGAAATATAACTGTAATATAAGTTCACGACGCAGAAATATAACTGTAATATAAGTTCACAACGCAGAAATATAACTGTAATATAAGTTCACGACGCGGAAATATAACTGTAATATAAGTTCACGACGCAGAAATATAACTGTAATATAAGTTCACGACGCAGAAATATAACTGTAATATAAGTTCACGACGCAGAAATATAACTGTAATATAATATCACGACGCAGAAATATAACTGTAATATAATATTACGAAGCAGAAATATAACTGTAATATAAGTTCACGACGCAGAAATATAACTGTAATATAAGTTCACGACGCAGAAATATAACTGTAATATAAGTTCACGACGCAGAAATATAACTGTAATATAAGTTCACGACGCAGAAATATAACTGTAATATAATTTCACGACGCAGAAATATAACTGTAATATAAGTTCACGACGCAGAAATATAACTGTAATATAAGTTCACAACCCAGAAATATAACTGTAATATAAGTTCACGAAGCAGAAATATAACTGTAATATAAGTTCACGACGCAGAAATATAACTGTAATATAAGTTCACGACGCAGAAATATAACTGTAATATAAGTTCACGACGCAGAAATATAACTGTAATATAAGTTCACAACCCAGAAATATAACTGTAATATAAGTTCACGACGCAGAAATATAACTGTAATATAAGTTCACGACGCAGAAATATAACTGTAATATAAGTTTACGACGCAGAAATATAACTGTAATATAATTTCACGACGCGGAAATATAACTGTAATATAAGTTCACGATGCAGAAATATAACTGTAATATAAGTTCACAATGCAGAAATATAACTGTAATATAAGTTCACGACGCAGAAATATAACTGTAATATAAGTTCACGACGCAGAAATATAACTGTAATATAAGTTCACAACGCAGAAATATAACTGTAATATAAGTTCACGACGCAGAAATATAACTGTAATATAAGTTCACAACGCAGAAATATAACTGTAATATAAGTTCACGACGCAGAAATGTAACTGTAATATAAGTTCACGACGCAGAAATATAACTGTAATATAAGTTCACGACGCAGAAATATAACTGTAATATAATATCACGACGCAGAAATATAACTGTAATATAAGTTCACAACCCAGAAATATAACTGTATTATAAGTTCACGACGCAGAAATATAACTGTAATATAAGTTCACGACGCAGAAATATAACTGTAATATAAGTTCACGACGCAGAAATATAACTGTAATATAAGTTCACGACGCAGAAATATAACTGTAATATAAGTTCACGACGCAGAAATATAACTGTAATATAAGTTCACGACGCAGAAATATAACTGTAATATAATTTCACGACGCAGAAATATAACTGTAATATAAGTTCACGATGCAGAAATATAACTGTAATATAAGTTCACAACCCAGAAATATAACTGTAATATAAGTTCACAACCCAGAAATATAACTGTAATATAAGTTCACGACGCAGAAATATAACTGTAATATAAGTTCACGACGCAGAAATATAACTGTAATATAAGTTCACAACCCAGAAATATAACTGTAATATAAGTTCACAACCCAGAAATATAACTGTAATATAAGTTCACGACGCAGAAATATAACTGTAATATAAGTTCACGACGCAGAAATATAACTGTAATATAAGTTCACGACGCAGAAATATAACTGTAATATAAGTTCACAACCCAGAAATATAACTGTAATATAAGTTCACAACGCAGAAATATAACTGTAATATAAGTTCACGACGCAGAAATGTAACTGTAATAAAAGTTCACGACGCAGAAATATAACTGTAATATAAGTTCACGACGCAGAAATATAACTGTAATATAATATCACGACGCAGAAATATAACTGTAATATAAGTTCACGACGCAGAAATATAACTGTAATATAAGTTCACAACGCAGAAATATAATTGTAATATAAGTTCACGACGCAGAAATGTAACTGTAATATAAGTTCACGACGCAGAAATATAACTGTAATATAAGTTCACGACGCAGAAATATAATTGTAATATAATATCACGACGCAGAAATATAACTGTAATATAAGTTCACAACCCAGAAATATAACTGTAATATAAGTTCACGACGCAGAAATATAACTGTAATATAAGTTCACGACGCAGAAATATAACTGTAATATAAGTTCACAACGCAGAAATATAACTGTAATATAAGTTCACGACGCAGAAATATAACTGTAATATAATTTCACGACGCGGAAATATAACTGTAATAGAAGTTAACGATGCAGAAATATAACTGTAATATAAGTTCACAATGCAGAAATATAACTGTAATATAAGTTCACGACGCAGAAATATAACTGTAATATAAGTTCACGACGCAGAAATATAACTGTAATATAATTTCATGACGCGGAAATATAACTGTAATATAAGTTCACGACGCAGAAATATAACTGTAATATAAGTTCACAACGCAGAAATATAACTGTAATATAAGTTCACGACGCAGAAATATAACTGTAATATAAGTTCACAACGCAGAAATATAACTGTAATATAAGTTCACGACGCAGAAATATAACTGTAATATAAGTTCACGACGCAGAAATATAACTGTAATATAAGTTCACGACGCAGAAATATAACTGTAATATAATATCACGACGCAGAAATATAACTGTAATATAAGTTCACGAAGCAGAAATATAACTGTAATATAAGTTCACGACGCAGAAATATAACTGTAATATAAGTTCACGACGCAGAAATATAACTGTAATATAAGTTCACGACGCAGAAATATAACTGTAATATAAGTTCACGACGCAGAAATATAACTGTAATATAATTTCACGACGCAGAAATATAACTGTAATATAAGTTCACGATGCAGAAATATAACTGTAATATAAGTTCACAACCCAGAAATATAACTGTAATATAAGTTCACGAAGCAGAAATATAACTGTAATATAAGTTCACGAAGCAGAAATATAACTGTAATATAAGTTCACGACGCAGAAATATAACTGTAATATAAGTTCACAACCCAGAAATATAACTGTAATATAAGTTCACAACCCAGAAATATAACTGTAATATAAGTTCACGACGCAGAAATATAACTGTAATATAAGTTCACGACGCAGAAATATAACTGTAATATAAGTTTACGACGCAGAAATATAACTGTAATATAATTTCACGACGCGGAAATATAACTGTAATATAAGTTAACGATGCAGAAATATAACTGTAATATAAGTTCACAATGCAGAAATATAACTGTAATATAAGTTCACGACGCAGAAATATAACTGTAATATAAGTTCACGACGCAGAAATATAACTGTAATATAATTTCACGACGCGGAAATATAACTGTAATATAAGTTCACGATGCAGAAATATAACTGTAATATAAGTTCACGACGCAGAAATATAACTGTAATATAAGTTCACAACCCAGAAATATAACTGTAATATAAGTTCACAACCCAGAAATATAACTGTAATATAAGTTCACGACGCAGAAATATAACTGTAATATAATTTCACGACGCGGAAATATAACTGTAATAGAAGTTAACGATGCAGAAATATAACTGTAATATAAGTTCACAATGCAGAAATATAACTGTAATATAAGTTCACGACGCCGAAATATAACTGTAATATAAGTTCACGACGCAGAAATATAACTGTAATATAAGTTCACAACGCAGAAATATAACTGTAATATAAGTTCACGACGCAGAAATGTAACTGTAATATAAGTTCACGACGCAGAAATATAACTGTAATATAAGTTCACGACGCAGAAATATAACTGTAATATAATATCACGACGCAGAAATATAACTGTAATATAACATCACGACGCAGAAATATAACTGTAATATAAGTTCACGACGCAGAAATATAACTGTAATATAAGTTCACGTCGCAGAAATATAACTGTAATATAAGTTCACAACGCAGAAATATAACTGTAATATAAGTTCACGACGCAGAAATATAACTGTAATATAAGTTCACAACGCAGAAATATAAATGTAATATAAGTTCACGACGCAGAAATATAACTGTAATATAAGTTCACGACGCAGAAATATAACTGTAATATAAGTTCACGACGCAGAAATATAACTGTAATATAATATCACGACGCAGAAATATAACTGTAATATAAGTTCACGAAGCAGAAATATAACTGTAATATAAGTTCACGACGCAGAAATATAACTGTAATATAAGTTCACGACGCAGAAATATAACTGTAATATAAGTTCACGACGCAGAAATATAACTGTAATATAAGTTCACGACGCAGAAATATAACTGTAATATAATTTCACGACGCAGAAATATAACTGTAATATAAGTTCACGATGCAGAAATATAACTGTAATATAAGTTCACAACCCAGAAATATAACTGTAATATAAGTTCACGAAGCAGAAATATAACTGTAATATAAGTTCACGAAGCAGAAATATAACTGTAATATAAGTTCACGACGCAGAAATATAACTGTAATATAAGTTCACAACCCAGAAATATAACTGTAATATAAGTTCACAACCCAGAAATATAACTGTAATATAAGTTCACGACGCAGAAATATAACTGTAATATAAGTTCACGACGCAGAAATATAACTGTAATATAAGTTTACGACGCAGAAATATAACTGTAATATAATTTCACGACGCGGAAATATAACTGTAATATAAGTTAACGATGCAGAAATATAACTGTAATATAAGTTCACAATGCAGAAATATAACTGTAATATAAGTTCACGACGCAGAAATATAACTGTAATATAAGTTCACGACGCAGAAATATAACTGTAATATAATTTCACGACGCGGAAATATAACTGTAATATAAGTTCACGATGCAGAAATATAACTGTAATATAAGTTCACAACCCAGAAATATAACTGTAATATAAGTTCACGACGCAGAAATATAACTGTAATATAAGTTCACGACGCAGAAATATAACTGTAATATAAGTTCACAACGCAGAAATATAACTGTAATATAAGTTCACGACGCAGAAATATAACTGTAATATAAGTTCACAACGCAGAAATATAACTGTAATATAAGTTCACGACGCGGAAATATAACTGTAATATAAGTTCACGACGCAGAAATATAACTGTAATATAAGTTCACGACGCAGAAATATAACTGTAATATAAGTTCACGACGCAGAAATATAACTGTAATATAATATCACGACGCAGAAATATAACTGTAATATAATATTACGAAGCAGAAATATAACTGTAATATAAGTTCACGACGCAGAAATATAACTGTAATATAAGTTCACGACGCAGAAATATAACTGTAATATAAGTTCACGACGCAGAAATATAACTGTAATATAAGTTCACGACGCAGAAATATAACTGTAATATAAGTTCACGACGCAGAAATATAACTGTAATATAAGTTCACGACGCAGAAATATAACTGTAATATAAGTTCACGACGCAGAAATATAACTGTAATATAAGTTCACGACGCAGAAATATAACTGTAATATAAGTTCACGACGCAGAAATATAACTGTAATATAAGTTCACGACGCAGAAATATAACTGTAATATAAGTTCACGACGCAGAAATATAACTGTAATATAAGTTCACAACGCAGAAATATAACTGTAATATAAGTTCACGACGCAGAAATATAACTGTAATATAAGTTCACGACGCAGAAATATAACTGTAATATAAGTTCACGACGCAGAAATATAACTGTAATATAAGTTCACGACGCAGAAATATAACTGTAATATAAGTTCACGACGCAGAAATATAACTGTAATATAAGTTCACGACGCAGAAATATAACTGTAATATAAGTTCACGACGCAGAAATATAACTGTAATATAAGTTCACGACGCAGAAATATAACTGTAATATAAGTTCACGACGCAGAAATATAACTGTAATATAAGTTCACAACGCAGAAATATAACTGTAATATAAGTTCACGACGCAGAAATATAACTGTAATATAAGTTCACGACGCAGAAATATAACTGTAATATAAGTTCACGACGCAGAAATATAACTGTAATATAAGTTCACGACGCAGAAATATAACTGTAATATAAGTTCACGACGCAGAAATATAACTGTAATATAAGTTCACGACGCAGAAATATAACTGTAATATAAGTTCACGACGCAGAAATATAACTGTAATATAAGTTCACGACGCAGAAATATAACTGTAATATAAGTTCACGACGCAGAAATATAACTGTAATATAAGTTCACGACGCAGAAATATAACTGTAATATAAGTTCACGACGCAGAAATATAACTGTAATATAAGTTCACGACGCAGAAATATAACTGTAATATAAGTTCACGACGCAGAAATATAACTGTAATATAAGTTCACGACGCAGAAATATAACTGTAATATAAGTTCACGACGCAGAAATATAACTGTAATATAAGTTCACGACGCAGAAATATAACTGTAATATAAGTTCACGACGCAGAAATATAACTGTAATATAAGTTCACGACGCAGAAATATAACTGTAATATAAGTTCACAACCCAGAAATATAACTGTAATATAAGTTCACAACGCAGAAATATAACTGTAATATAAGTTCACGACGCAGAAATATAACTGTAATATAAGTTCACGACGCAGAAATATAACTGTAATATAAGTTCACGACGCAGAAATATAACTGTAATATAAGTTCACAACGCAGAAATATAACTGTAATATAAGTTCACGACGCAGAAATATAACTGTAATATAAGTTCACGACGCAGAAATATAACTGTAATATAAGTTCACGACGCAGAAATATAACTGTAATATAAGTTCACAACGCAGAAATATAACTGTAATATAAGTTCACGACGCAGAAATATAACTGTAATATAAGTTCACGACGCAGAAATATAACTGTAATATAAGTTCACGACGCAGAAATATAACTGTAATATAAGTTCACGACGCAGAAATATAACTGTAATATAAGTTCACGACGCAGTATCAACTGTAATATAAGTTCACGACGCAGAAATATAACTGTAATATAAGTTCACGACGCAGAAATATAACTGTAATATAAGTTCACGACGCAGAAATATAACTGTAATATAAGTTCACGACGCAGAAATATAACTGTAATATAAGTTCACGACGCAGAAATATAACTGTAATATAAGTTCACGACGCAGAAATATAACTGTAATATAAGTTCACGACGCAGAAATATAACTGTAATATAAGTTCACGACGCAGAAATATAACTGTAATATAAGTTCACGACGCAGAAATATAACTGTAATATAAGTTCACGACGCAGAAATATAACTGTAATATAAGTTCACGACGCAGAAATATAACTGTAATATAAGTTCACAACGCAGAAATATAACTGTAATATAAGTTCACGACGCAGAAATATAACTGTAATATAAGTTCACGACGCAGAAATATAACTGTAATATAAGTTCACGACGCAGAAATATAACTGTAATATAAGTTCACGACGCAGAAATATAACTGTAATATAAGTTCACGACGCAGAAATATAACTGTAATATAAGTTCACGACGCAGAAATATAACTGTAATATAAGTTCACGACGCAGAAATATAACTGTAATATAAGTTCACGACGCAGAAAAATATAACTGTAATATAAGTTCACGACGCAGAAATATAACTGTAATATAAGTTCACGACGCAGAAATATAACTGTAATATAAGTTCACGACGCAGAAATATAACTGTAATATAATTTCACGACGCAGAAATATAACTGTAATATAAGTTCACGACGCAGAAATATAACTGTAATATAAGTTCACAACCCAGAAATATAACTGTAATATAAGTTCACGACGCAGAAATATAACTGTAATATAAGTTCACGACGCAGAAATATAACTGTAATATAAGTTCACGACGCAGAAATATAACTGTAATATAAGTTCACAACCCAGAAATATAACTGTAATATAAGTTCACAACCCAGAAATATAACTGTAATATAAGTTCACGACGCAGAAATATAACTGTAATATAAGTTTACGACGCAGAAATATAACTGTAATATAATTTCACGACGCGGAAATATAACTGTAATATAAGTTCACGATGCAGAAATATAACTGTAATATAAGTTCACAATGCAGAAATATAACTGTAATATAAGTTCACAATGCAGAAATATAACTGTAATATAAGTTCACGACGCAGAAATATAACTGTAATATAAGTTCACAACGCAGAAATATAACTGTAATATAAGTTCACGACGCAGAAATATAACGGTAATATAAGTTCACAACGCAGAAATATAACTGTAATATAAGTTCACGACGCAGAAATGTAACTGTAATATAAGTTCACGACGCAGAAATATAACTGTAATATAAGTTCACGACGCAGAAATATAACTGTAATATAATATCACGACGCAGAAATATAACTGTAATATAAGTTCACAACCCAGAAATATAACTGTAATATAAGTTCACGACGCAGAAATATAACTGTAATATAAGTTCACGACGCAGAAATATAACTGTAATATAAGTTCACAACGCAGAAATATAACTGTAATATAAGTTCACGACGCAGAAATATAACTGTAATATAAGTTCACAACGCAGAAATATAACTGTAATATAAGTTCACGACGCAGAAATATAACTGTAATATAAGTTCACGACGCAGAAATATAACTGTAATATAAGTTCACGACGCAGAAATATAACTGTAATATAAGATCACGACGCAGAAATATAACTGTAATATAAGTTCACGAAGCAGAAATATAACTGTAATATAAGTTCACGACGCAGAAATATAATTGTAATATAAGTTCACGACGCAGAAATATAACTGTAATATAAGTTCACGACGCAGAAATATAACTGTAATATAATTTCACGACGCAGAAATATAACTGTAATATAAGTTCACGACGCAGAAATATAACTGTAATATAAGTTCACAACCCAGAAATATAACTGTAATATAAGTTCACGAAGCAGAAATATAACTGTAATATAAGTTCACGACGCAGAAATATAACTGTAATATAAGTTCACGACGCAGAAATATAACTGTAATATAAGTTCACAACCCAGAAATATAACTGTAATATAAGTTCACAACCCAGAAATATAACTGTAATATAAGTTCACGACGCAGAAATATAACTGTAATATAAGTTCACGACGCAGAAATATAACTGTAATATAATTTCACGACGCGGAAATATAACTGTAATATAAGTTAACGATGCAGAAATATAACTGTAATATAATTTCACGACGCGGAAATATAACTGTAATATAAGTTAACGATGCAGAAATATAACTGTAATATAAGTTCACAATGCAGAAATATAACTGTAATATAAGTTCACGACGCAGAAATATAACTGTAATATAAGTTCACGACGCAGAAATATAACTGTAATATAATTTCATGACGCGGAAATATAACTGTAATATAAGTTCACGATGCAGAAATATAACTGTAATATAAGTTCACAACCCAGAAATATAACTGTAATATAAGTTCACGACGCAGAAATATAACTGTAATATAAGTTCACGACGCAGAAATATAACTGTAATATAAGTTCACAACGCAGAAATATAACTGTAATATAAGTTCACGACGCAGAAATATAACTGTAATATAAGTTCACAACGCAGAAATATAACTGTAATATAAGTTCACGACGCAGAAATATAACTGTAATATAAGTTAACGACGCAGAAATATAACTGTAATATAAGTTCACGACGCCGAAATATAACTGTAATATAAGTTCACGACGCAGAAATATAACTGTAATATAAGTTCACAACGCAGAAATATAACTGTAATATAAGTTCACGACGCAGAAATGTAACTGTAATATAAGTTCACGACGCAGAAATATAACTGTAATATAAGTTCACGACGCAGAAATATTTCTGTAATATAATATCACGACGTAGAAATATAACTGTAATATAACATCACGACGCAGAAATATAACTGTAATATAAGTTCACGACGCAGAAATATAACTGTAATATAAGTTCACGACGCAGAAATATAACTGTAATATAAGTTCACAACGCAGAAATATAACTGTAATATAAGTTCACGACGCAGAAATATAACTGTAATATAAGTTCACAACGCAGAAATATAACTGTAATATAAGTTCACAACGCAGAAATATAACTGTAATATAAGTTCACGACGCAGAAATATAACTGTAATATAAGTTCACGACGCAGAAATATAACTGTAATATAAGTTCACGACGCAGAAATATAACTGTAATATAATATCACGACGCAGAAATATAACTGTAATATAAGTTCACGAAGCAGAAATATAACTGTAATATAAGTTCACGACGCAGAAATATAACTGTAATATAAGTTCACGACGCAGAAATATAACTGTAATATAAGTTCACGACGCAGAAATATAACGGTAATATAAGTTCACGACGCAGAAATATAACTGTAATATAATTTCACGACGCAGAAATATAACTGTAATATAAGTTCACGATGCAGAAATATAACTGTAATATAAGTTCACGAAGCAGAAATATAACTGTAATATAAGTTCACGAAGCAGAAATATAACTGTAATATAAGTTCACGACGCAGAAATATAACTGTAATATAAGTTCACGACGCAGAAATATAACTGTAATATAAGTTCACAACATAGAAATATAACTGTAATATAAGTTCACAACCCAGAAATATAACTGTAATATAAGTTCACGACGCAGAAATATAACTGTAATATAAGTTCACGACGCAGAAATATAACTGTAATATAAGTTTACGACGCAGAAATATAACTGTAATATAATTTCACGACGCGGAAATATAACTGTAATATAAGTTAACGATGCAGAAATATAACTGTAATATAAGTTCACAATGCAGAAATATAACTGTAATATAAGTTCACGACGCAGAAATATAACTGTAATATAAGTTCACGACGCAGAAATATAACTGTAATATAATTTCACGACGCGGAAATATAACTGTAATATAAGTTCACGATGCAGAAATATAACTGTAATATAAGTTCACAACCCAGAAATATAACTGTAATATAAGTTCACGACGCAGAAATATAACTGTAATATAAGTTCACGACGCAGAAATATAACTGTAATATAAGTTCACAACGCAGAAATATAACTGTAATATAAGTTCACGACGCAGAAATATAACTGTAATATAAGTTCACAACGCAGAAATATAACTGTAATATAAGTTCACGACGCAGAAATATAACTGTAATATAAGTTCACGACGCAGAAATATAACTGTAATATAAGTTCACGACGCAGAAATATAACTGTAATATAAGTTCACGACGCCGAAATATAACTGTAATATAAGTTCACGACGCAGAAATATAACTGTAATATAAGTTCACAACGCAGAAATATAACTGTAATATAAGTTCACGACGCAGAAATGTAACTGTAATATAAGTTCACGACGCAGAAATATAACTGTAATATAAGTTCACGACGCAGAAATATAACTGTAATATAATATCACGACGCAGAAATATAACTGTAATATAACATCACGACGCAGAAATATAACTGTAATATAAGTTCACGACGCAGAAATATAACTGTAATATAAGTTCACGACGCAGAAATATAACTGTAATATAAGTTCACAACGCAGAAATATAACTGTAATATAAGTTCACGACGCAGAAATATAACTGTAATATAAGTTCACAACGCAGAAATATAACTGTAATATAAGTTCACGACGCAGAAATATAACTGTAATATAAGTTCACGACGCAGAAATATAACTGTAATATAAGTTCACGACGCAGAAATATAACTGTAATATAATATCACGACGCAGAAATATAACTGTAATATAAGTTCACGAAGCAGAAATATAACTGTAATATAAGTTCACGACGCAGAAATATAACTGTAATATAAGTTCACGACGCAGAAATATAACTGTAATATAAGTTCACGACGCAGAAATATAACTGTAATATAAGTTCACGACGCAGAAATATAACTGTAATATAATTTCACGACGCAGAAATATAACTGTAATATAAGTTCACGATGCAGAAATATAACTGTAATATAAGTTCACAACCCAGAAATATAACTGTAATATAAGTTCACGAAGCAGAAATATAACTGTAATATAAGTTCACGAAGCAGAAATATAACTGTAATATAAGTTCACGACGCAGAAATATAACTGTAATATAAGTTCACAACCCAGAAATATAACTGTAATATAAGTTCACAACCCAGAAATATAACTGTAATATAAGTTCACGACGCAGAAATATAACTGTAATATAAGTTCACGACGCAGAAATATAACTGTAATATAAGTTTACGACGCAGAAATATAACTGTAATATAATTTCACGACGCGGAAATATAACTGTAATATAAGTTAACGATGCAGAAATATAACTGTAATATAAGTTCACAATGCAGAAATATAACTGTAATATAAGTTCACGACGCAGAAATATAACTGTAATATAAGTTCACGACGCAGAAATATAACTGTAATATAATTTCACGACGCGGAAATATAACTGTAATATAAGTTCACGATGCAGAAATATAACTGTAATATAAGTTCACAACCCAGAAATATAACTGTAATATAAGTTCACGACGCAGAAATATAACTGTAATATAAGTTCACGACGCAGAAATATAACTGTAATATAAGTTCACCACGCAGAAATATAACTGTAATATAAGTTCACGACGCAGAAATATAACTGTAATATAAGTTCACGACGCAGAAATATAACTGTAATATAAGTTCACGACTCAGAAATATAACTGTAATATAAGTTCACAACGCAGAAATATAACTGTAATATAAGTTCACGACGCAGAAATATAACTGTAATATAAGTTCACGACGCAGAAATATAACTGTAATATAAGTTCACGACGCAGAAATATAACTGTAATATAAGTTCACGACGCAGAAATATAACTGTAATATAAGTTCACGACGCAGAAATATAACTGTAATATAATATCACGACGCAGAAATATAACTGTAATATAAGTTCACGAAGCAGAAATATAACTGTAATATAAGTTCACGACGCAGAAATATAACTGTAATATAAGTTCACAACCCAGAAATATAACTGTAATATAAGTTCACGAAGCAGAAATATAACTGTAATATAAGTTCACGACGCAGAAATATAACTGTAATATAAGTTCACGACGCGGAAATATAACTGTAATATAAGTTCACGGTGCAGAAATATAACTGTAATATAAGTTCACAACGCAGAAATATAACTGTAATATAAGTTCACGACGCAGAAATATAACTGTAATATAAGTTCACGACGCAGAAATATAACTGTAATATAAGTTCACAACGCAGAAATATAACTGTAATATAAGTTCACAACGCAGATATATAACTGTAATATAACTTCACAACGCTGAAATATAACTGTAATATAAGTTCACAACCCAGAAATATAACTGTAATATAAGTTCACGACGCAGAAATATAACTGTAATATAAGTTCACGACGCAGAAATATAACTGTAATATAAGTTCACGACGCAGAAATATAACTGTAATATAAGTTCACGACCCAGAAATATAACTGTAATATAAGTTCACGAAGCAGAAATATAACTGTAATATAAGTTCACGACGCAGAAATATAACTGTAATATAAGTTCACGACGCAGAAATATAACTGTAATATAAGTTCACGACGCAGAAATATAACTGTAATATAAATTCACAACCCAGAAATATAACTGCAATATAAGTTCACGACGCAGAAATATAACTGTAATATAAGTTTACGACGCGGAAATATAACTGTAATATAAGTTCACGATGCAGAAATATAACTGTAATATAAGTTCACAATGCAGAAATATAACTGTAATATAAGTTCACGACGCAGAAATATAACTGTAATATAAGTTCACGACGCAGAAATATAACTGTAATATAAGTTCACAACGCAGAAATATAACTGTAATATAAGTTCACGACGCAGAAATATAACTGTAATATAAGTTCACAACGCAGAAATATAACTGTAATATAAGTTCACGACGCAGAAATATAACTGTAATATAAGTTCACGACGCAGAAATATAACTGTAATATAAGTTCACGACGCAGAAATATAACTGTAATATAATATCACGACGCAGAAATATAACTGTAATATAAGTTCACGACGCAGAAATATAACTGTAATATAAGTTCACAACCCAGAAATATAACTGTAATATAAGTTCACGACGCAGAAATATAACTGTAATATAAGTTTACGACGCAGAAATATAACTGTAATATAATTTCACGACGCGGAAATATAACTGTAATATAAGTTCACGATGCAGAAATATAACTGTAATATAAGTTCACAACCCAGAAATATAACTGTAATATAAGTTCACGACGCAGAAATATAACTGTAATATAAGTTCACGACGCAGAAATATAACTGTAATATAAGTTCACAACGCAGAAATATAACTGTAATATAAGTTCACGACGCAGAAATATAACTGTAATATAAGTTCACAACGCAGAAATATAACTGTAATATAAGTTCACGACGCATAAATATAACTGTAATATAAGTTCACGACGCAGAAATATAACTGTAATATAAGTTCACAACGCAGAAATATAACTGTAATATAAGTTCACGATGCAGAAATATAACTGTAATATAAGTTCACGACCCAGAAATATAACTGTAATATAAGTTCACGAAGCAGAAATATAACTGTAATATAAGTTCACGACGCAGAAATATAACTGTAATATAAGTTCACGACGCAGAAATATAACTGTAATATAAGTTCACGACGCAGAAATATAACTGTAATATAATTTCACGACGCAGAAATATAACTGTAATATAAGTTCACAACGCGGAAATATAACTGTAATATAAGTTCACGATGCAGAAATATAACTGTAATATAAGTTCACAATGCAGAAATATAACTGTAATATAAGTTCACGACGCAGAAATATAACTGTAATATAAGTTCACGACGCAGAAATATAACTGTAATATAAGTTCACAACGCAGAAATATAACTGTAATATAAGTTCACGACGCAGAAATATAACTGTAATATAAGTTCACAACGCAGAAATATAACTGTAATATAAGTTCACGACGCAGAAATATAACTGTAATATAAGTTCACGACGCAGAAATATAACTGTAATATAAGTTCACGACGCAGAAATATAACTGTAATATAATATCACGACGCAGAAATATAACTGTAATATAAGTTCACGAAGCAGAAATATAACTGTAATATAAGTTCACGACGCAGAAATATAACTGTAATATAAGTTCACAACCCAGAAATATAACTGTAATATAAGTTCACGAAGCAGAAATATAACTGTAATATAAGTTCACGACGCAGAAATATAACTGTAATATAAGTTCACGACGCGGAAATATAACTGTAATATAAGTTCACGGTGCAGAAATATAACTGTAATATAAGTTCACAACGCAGAAATATTACTGTAATATAAGTTCACGACGCAGAAATATAACTGTAATATAAGTTCACGACGCAGAAATATAACTGTAATATAAGTTCACAACGCAGAAATATAACTGTAATATAAGTTCACAACGCAGATATATAACTGTAATATAACTTCACAACGCAGAAATATAACTGTAATATAAGTTCACAACCCAGAAATATAACTGTAATATAAGTTCACGACGCAGAAATATAACTGTAATATAAGTTCACGACGCAGAAATATAACTGTAATATAAGTTCACGACGCAGAAATATAACTGTAATATAAGTTCACGACCCAGAAATATAACTGTAATATAAGTTCACGAAGCAGAAATATAACTGTAATATAAGTTCACGACGCAGAAATATAACTGTAATATAAGTTCACGACGCAGAAATATAACTGTAATATAAGTTCACGACGCAGAAATATAACTGTAATATAAATTCACAACCCAGAAATATAACTGCAATATAAGTTCACGACGCAGAAATATAACTGTAATATAAGTTCACGACGCGGAAATATAACTGTAATATAAGTTCACGATGCAGAAATATAACTGTAATATAAGTTCACAATGCAGAAATATAACTGTAATATAAGTTCACGACGCAGAAATATAACTGTAATATAAGTTCACGACGCAGAAATATAACTGTAATATAAGTTCACAACGCAGAAATATAACTGTAATATAAGTTCACGACGCAGAAATATAACTGTAATATAAGTTCACAACGCAGAAATATAACTGTAATATAAGTTCACGACGCAGAAATATAACTGTAATATAAGTTCACGACGCAGAAATATAACTGTAATATAAGTTTACGACGCAGAAATATAACTGTAATATAATATCACGACGCAGAAATATAACTGTAATATAAGTTCACGACGCAGAAATATAACTGTAATATAAGTTCACAACCCAGAAATATAACTGTAATATAAGTTTACGACGCAGAAATATAACTGTAATATAATTTCACGACGCGGAAATATAACTGTAATATAAGTTCACGATGCAGAAATATAACTGTAATATAAGTTCACAACCCAGAAATATAACTGTAATATAAGTTCACGACGCAGAAATATAACTGTAATATAAGTTCACGACGCAGAAATATAACTGTAATATAAGTTCACAACGCAGAAATATAACTGTAATATAAGTTCACGACGCAGAAATATAACTGTAATATAAGTTCACAACGCAGAAATATAACTGTAATATAAGTTCACGACGCATAAATATAACTGTAATATAAGTTCACGACGCAGAAATATAACTGTAATATAAGTTCACAACGCAGAAATATAACTGTAATATAAGTTCACGATGCAGAAATATAACTGTAATATAAGTTCACGACCCAGAAATATAACTGTAATATAAGTTCACGAAGCAGAAATATAACTGTAATATAAGTTCACGACGCAGAAATATAACTGTAATATAAGTTCACGACGCAGAAATATAACTGTAATATAAGTTCACGACGCAGAAATATAACTGTAATATAATTTCACGACGCAGAAATATAACTGTAATATAAGTTCACAACGCAGAAATATAACTGTAATATAAGTTCACGACGCAGAAATATAACTGTAATATAAGTTCACAACGCAGAAATATAACTGTAATATAAGTTCACAACGCAGAAATATAACTGTAATATAAGTTCACGACGCGGAAATATAACTGTAATATAAGTTCACGGTGCAGAAATATAACTGAAATATAAGTTCACGACGCAGAAATATAACTGTAATATAAGTTCACGACGCAGAAATATAACTGTAATATAAGTTCACGACGCAGAAATATAACTGTAATATAAGTTCACAACGCAGAAATATAACGGTAATATAAGTTCACAACGCAGATATATAACTGTAATATAACTTCACAACGCAGAAATATAACTGTAATATAAGTTCACAACCCAGAAATATAACTGTAATATAAGTTCACGACGCAGAAATCATCATCATCATCATCATTGTCAACCATTATCAATCCACTGCTGGACGAAGGTCTCCCCAAGTTTCCTCCACAACGGTCTGTCTTGTGCCAGTCTCCTCCATGTCACTCCCGCATATTTACGAATTTCATCCACCCATCTCCCATGTGGTCTTTTTCTGGGTCTTTTCCTGTCCCTTGGAATCCAATCTAAAATTTCGGCTGTCCATCTATGGTCTGTCCTTCTGGCAGTATGTCCAGCCCATTGCCATTTCAGGGATTTAACTCTGATCATGATGTCTTCCACTCTCGTCATTTTTCGGATCCACGAGTTCCTCTTCTTATCTCTCCTGGTTATACCAAGCATGCACCTCTCCATGCATCTTTGAGTTGTCTGCAGCCTTTGTATGTCTCTTTTAGTTAAGGTCCACGTCTCTGCACCATACGTAAGCACTGGAAGGATGCATTGATCAAACACTTTTCTTTTAAGACATAATCGCATATTGCTCTTGAAAATTATGCTGTTTCTTCCAAAAGCTCTCCAGGCAAGTTTTGTACGCCGATTAATTTCTTCATCAATGTGACCCTCACTTGATATCTGCTGTCCAAGATAAACATACGTATCTGTTATCTCCAGTTTTTCTCCATCAATCGATAAATCTTCATTTCTTGTAAAAGCATTGAACATCACTTTTGTCTTCTGAAAGTTCATTTTTAATCCCACTTCTTTACTCTTGTCAGCAAGTTCCTGGATCATACTCTGCAGCTCTGATGGGGTAGTTGCAAAAATGACTACGTCATCAGCAAAACGAAGGTGGGTTAGATAATCTCCATTAATCTTTATCCCTTTGTTTTCCCAGTTCAGTGATTGAAAGACATTTTCCAATGTGGCATTAAAGAGCTTCGGAGATATGGTGTCACCTTGTCTCACTCCCTTTCCAATTTTTATGTGTGTTGTATTTTCAAACAGCCGAATCTTTGCACTTGCATTTTCATAGATGTTATTAATAATATTAATGTATGCATCTTCAATACCGCAGGATTTCAGAGCCGTGGTAACTGCTGATGGTTTCACCGAATCAAAGGCTTTTTCATAATCGATAAAAGCCATGCACAATGGAAGTTCATATTCCCTCGCTCTTTCAATTAGTTCTCTCAGTACGTGGATATGATCTATTGTGCTGTAGCCACTCCTGAATCCAGCTTGTTCTCTCGGTTGAGCCATGTCCAGTGTTACCTTCAAGCGGTGTGAAAGAACTTTAGTGAAGATTTTATAAACCACTGATAGGAGGCTGATAGGTCTGTAGTTCCTGAGATCCTCAATGTCACCTTTTTTATGTAGCAGGATCATTGTAGCATTGTTCCAATCCTCAGGAATCTTCCCTTCATTAAGGCATCGAGTGAAAATTTGGGCGAGTACTGTTTCAATTTCTCCACTTGCTTCTTGTATGATGTCTATAGTAATTCCATCTTCTCCTGGAGCTTTCCCCCGCTTCATGTTCTTGATTGCATGAGCAACTTCTGCTGGGAGGACTGGAAGAACTCTGGTACCTTTCATGATGTCTGGAGTACATGTATCATCCCTTTCATATAATTTGGAGTAGAAATCTTTCACTCTTGTCAAAATTTCGCCCCTATTTCTTGTTATAGAACCATCTTCTTTTCTCAGAGCCATAATCTGTTTTCTTCCCTTACTGAGATGTCCCTTTGCTATCTTTAGGCTTTGGTTGTTTTCAATTGCTTTCCTCACTAGCTCACAGTTGAATTTCCTTACGTCTTCAGTGATACTTTTTCGTGCTGTCTTGCATAGCTCTATATATTCCACTTTGGAAGTCACATCTTCTTTAGTTGTCCTCATCTCTCTTCTTTTTTGCATCAACATTTTGGTTTTTCCTGATAATTTGTTTACATGCAACTTGTTCTTAGACCCAGCTAATTTTGTTGCTGTTTCCATAAGAGCTTTGGTTACTTTTCTGTTAACTTCCGAAATATCCACTTCTTCTGATGTTAGGCCTTCTAAAGCAGAGAATCTGTTCTTCAGTTCCAACTTGAAAGTATTATGGTGTTTTTTAAGGTTGGTTATGTCAATACATTTTGTTTGTCTTATGAGCTTGCCACGTTCCAGTTTAGTGTTGAGGTGCATCTTACATCTCACCAATCTATGGTCACTACCTGTGTTGAACTTGTTTAGCACACTGCAGTCTTCGATGACGAATTTTTTGTTACACATAATAAAATCAATTTCACTTGTCGTCCCAATTGGATGTCTCCATGTCCATTTCCTGTGTGGCTTTTTCTTGAAAAAGGAATTCAAGATGAAAAATCCTTCTGCCTCTGCAAACTCAACGAGAGTATTTCCACGCTGGTTTCTGTTGCCGTGACCGAATTTACCTACTGAAGTTTCATTCTGTTGCCGGTGCCCTATTTTTGCATTGAAATCTCCCATAATTATCTTCAAGTGCTGCTTACCTTTATTATTTAGATGACGAATTTCCTCATAAAATTCTTCAATTTCTTCTTCAGGATGACTTGTGGTGGGTGCATAAGTTTGAATAATCTGAGCCTGGTATCTTCTCGATAGTTGGATAACGAGTCGTGCAGCTCTGTCAGAGGAACTTTCAACTTCTACCACTTTATCCTTCAGTTTCTTGTTTATTATAAATCCAACACCACTAGTTCTGCCAGTATCTGTCCCACGATAATAGAAGAGATGTCCACTTTTCAGTTCAATGAGATCTTCTCCTTTTCTCCTTACCTCACTCAGCCCGACGATGTCCCACTTGATCCTTTGTAGTTCCTCTTCCAATTCAAGAAGCCTTGAATCAGAAGATAGGGAGCGTCCGTTGTAGGTAGCCAAGGTCAGCATCAAATGGCAGCCTAGTCCGGTCCTCCGGGGATTCTTAGCACCCTCTGCCTTCATGTCGCACTGGCCGCTGCCTTGGCCAGGTACATTCCAGCTGCCGGAGACTGAGGGCCAAGATTTAAGTTGTAGAGTCATTTTGGAGGTGTTTGGCCATAACTCACCACGCTGGCCAAGCGGGTTGGTGAGTGTGGGATAGCATTTCCTCTGATCCCGATGGTATAGTTATACCGCTATTTGCGGTCGTCAGAGCCCCTTTAGTGGGAACAGGATGCACCACGAGAAGGCGGGGTTGACATTTGTCAAGGAGAGGCTGTGATGTTACGCATCACCAGAAATATAACTGTAATATAAGTTCACGACGCAGAAATATAACTGTAATATAAGTTTACAAAGCGCCGCCCCGGTGGCGCAGTGGTCTAAGGCGCTGGCCTCTGATCATTCGTCCGTAAGGGGTCCGGGTTCGAGTCCCGGTCAGGCATGGATGTTGTGTTTGTCTTACGGCACTGGCTCTCTCCCTTCCCTGGAACCAGTGACCCTAAATTAGGGACGGGCGACTGCTTATAGCCCATTGAGTTGCTCACGGTGGTCGTTAAACCTCCAATCCAAAAAAAATAAGTTTACAAAGCTGAAATATAACTGTAATATAATTTCACGACGCAGAAATATAACTGTAATATAAATTCACAACGCAGAAATATAACTGTAATATAAGTTCACGACGCAGAAATATAACTGTAATATAAGTTCACGACGCAGAAATATAACTGTAATATAAGTTCACGACGCAGAAATATAACTGTAATATAAGTTCACAACGCAGAAATATAACTGTAATAAAAGTTCACAACGCAGAAATATAACTGTAATATAAGTTCACGACGCAGAAATA
Source organism: Macrothele yani (assembly GCA_039090855.1). NCBI lineage: Eukaryota > Metazoa > Arthropoda > Arachnida > Araneae > Macrothelidae > Macrothele > Macrothele yani. The sequence goes on along the minus strand of CM076989.1, from coordinate 31,227,597 downwards.
TCACTGTAATATAAGTTCACGACGCAATTACCTCACCGTGTCGTGAATTTATATTACTAGTTACCTCACTGCGTTGTAAACTTACATATTGGATTGCTGGACTGTGTTCACTCTTTAGTTTGTACCCAATGTTCTGTAGGCAGCCTACACGAAAGGTCTAGTACAATTTTTAACTTGCATTTTCCATCATATTAAATATTTTAATCCTTGTCAAGAGTTGAATCTCTAACATGTGTAATATCGTGCTGTACAACGTAGATGTCTTGTCGTACTGCTACGTTATGTTAAAACATCCCCATACTATGAAATAGTTCCTAAATTAAACCTTAACGGCCAGACGAAACATGTAAACAAGAGAAGTCAAACTTACGGAAAAGATGCTTTATTCAAGGTTTTCTCCAACACATCGTAACATAACATATCGGTAACAACATTAAACACACCACACACCAACAACGCTGCGTTCCACATTAATCTCTCTAACACAACGCTCTTTAAGCAACAGTTTACTCGTAGTTTATATCTCTCGTTCTTATCAAAACAGGCATACGTCGCGTTCATTCAACCTCAATTATGTTGCCAACCGTATTCGTTTGAGAGAAAAGATATCACGTTAAGAGTGAAGTATAACTGAGAATAAACTCAAGATTTACATAGGGAAAGAAACTAACAAGGAAAGTTAATTTAGAATATACGTCACAGCAGTTACAGCTTCAAGCTTCTTATTGATTCACTTTGGCACGAAGTATATTCTAGTTTTTCGATCATTACAGAACGCCTTTACTCTCCAAACCTTTGATGATGTGGACTATGTAAAAACGGCATTACATGACTTTTTTTACTCTAAAACGCAGGAGGTTTTCCAGCTTGGGATTCACCTACTCATAGGCAGACGGCAACAGGTCATCATACATAATAATGATGGCTATTATGTGAAATCTTAGGTACGTTATTTGTTGTGTTCTTCTCATTTCTATGTAGCCGCCTACAAAAACGAGTAGAACTTATGCACACATCCAATATATAACTATGTTTTCCCTTCGAAACTGCAATATCCTTAACTTTTTGTGACCAGTGTAATTGTTTTTTGTTTGTTTTTATTAAAATTAATCAAATAAGTAAATCTATGAAAGCATGTCGGCTCAAAACTGTCCATGAGGATGAAGTAATTAATGAATGTCTTGTGACGTACCTGCCCGAAGGATGCACACGACATAAAGGCAGATAGGAATCAGAATAAAACGTCCGCGTAGCTCAATTGGTAGAGCAACTTATTCCGGAATGAGGGGATCCGGGTTCGAATCCTGGCGCGGACAAAAATGACGAAGAAATTCACTTCGTTATAATGGCGCCCGAACTATCCGGATGACCCTACCGTTCAAAATCTCGCAATGGTGTGATGTTATTTCCACACCGCGAGATAGGAAAAATAAGAAAATCCTTTCTCCAGCACTTCGAAAAAAAAAAAAATATATATATATAAATAAGGGGAGATGATGTGACGTACCAGGTGATGTGACGTACCTGCCCGAAGGATGCACACGACATAAAGGCAGATAGGAATCAGAATAAAACGTCCGCGTAGCTCAATTGGTAGAGCAACTTATTCCGGAATGAGGGGATCCGAGTTCGAATCCTGGCGCGGACAAAAATGACGGAGAAATTCACTTCGTTATAGTCTACCTTATTAAGCAATATTAAACAAAACCCGAGAAGAACAAAAATAATCAACTGGTCAAAATAAATTTCGAATTATCATAGCATGTGTCTAAACCAAGGCTATTAAACTAAGCTTGATAGCATTAAGTGGTTTCCTTAAGTGCTGCAATAATGGCTTGACGGAGGAAAATTTCTGCATAAAAGTTTTTCGCGTTCACTGTCAAAAGCTGTTTTTCGAAACCCATTACCAATATAATATTATTATCCATAAATTAAAAAATAGATGTTATAGCATACATTACAGGGCTTATTTAGCTCAAAAAATTTTCAGCTTTGGAATAAAAACTGAGTAGTCTTATAAAGCACGTTTTTAAAAGATAAATCCATTTAACTCAGATGATTCTAATCATTTTAATTTTTTTTATTCATCTCCACTTAATAGCAATTTAAGTAAACACTATTCTCCCCGGCAGCAAAGCTCTAAACTGAGTTAAATTTGCTATTTTTGCAGTGCCTAGTGGTTAAAAGTTTTACATTTCACTGCATGAGACTTCACTTACATGGGAAAAAACCTCTGGGAAATAAAGCAGCTAATGAATAGAAGAAGAGTAAACAAATTGTTTGAGTAAGTGTTTTCCTGTCATTCGCGTGATAAAAACACGCAATGCAAATGCTGTTGAAAGTGTATTTTAAAGGCTATTTTTAAAAATAAATGACTTAATATGAAAAACGTTGGATGCATTAACGACTCTTGTTAGTAATATGTGGACAAAAGATGTATTTACGCAATTCTAAATGGCAGGAAAATACGAAAAGTGGTGGTATGTCGATCGAAAGAAAAACGGATTGAGATCTTTCTTTTTTATACGCGTGGATAAAAGTAAAATAAATGCTAAAATTAAGGATTCCAGGGTCTGATCGAATAACGAGCAGAGTAAAGTAAGACGGAATAAATTCATTGCTCATAATGGGCTTATAGAAAGTGTGATGTGATCCTTTACAGGGTGTAATTTCTCTTCCCCTGTCTTTCGCTTCAGAAGCGAACACACCTATGATCTACCGTTGATATAAGCCTCCTCCATTTTTTCTGCCTTTTTTGACCATTTGCTTACCTTCAATAACATTTTTACTCTACCAATTTTTCCTGGTGTTCCTAATTCCCCGTTTCCTAACATCTCCATCTCAGATGTTTTCCGAATGAAGTTTTTTTTTCATTTTTTTTTCATTTTATTTTTCGATTTGGTATTTAACGACTACCGTGTGCATCTCAGTGGGTTATAAGCAGTCGCCCATCCCTAATTTAGGACCACAAGTTTCAGGGAGGGGAGAGAGCCAATGCGGTAATACAAACACAAAACCCATGCTTCAACAGGATCCGAACTCGGACCCATCTCGAAGGAATGATCAGTAGCCATCGCTTAGACCACCGCTCCACCGGTACGGCACGAATAAGGTTTACTTTCCCTCTTCTTCAGACATATATGGCCCACCTTAAATAGCTCTCTCCTGGTTTTTCGCTACTTTTTAGCATATCTTTTGTAAAGAAGATCGTGCTTATGTTACCGGTTTGTCCGTCCGTCCGTCTGTAGAAAACATATTTCTTCAACTACTAGTCCTATTAGAAAAATTATTTTTGCATTAGGAAGCAGCTAGAAATGTGCGAATGTTTAGCCTTTGTTTCGTAAATTTTTATGATGCACGGCTTCGCCGCTAGAGGGCGTAAACGCAGATGATATCGAACTCAAAATACATTTTATTCTATACATTTGCTTCTAAACATCCGATTGAAAAATATCTTTTAGCTTTCGATTCCATTTATGTCGAATACTATTTTTAGGTATAGTCACTTTTCAAGTTACGCATAGACTCTCTTCTAGGGGGTGTAAAAGTAAACTGCGTTTTTCCCGATATCTTTGTTTCCAAAACTCCGATCTGAAAAATTCTTTCTGAAGCGCATACAGCTGCTGATGGGATATCTAATTTCTCATTTTTGGTAAAAAATGGTTTGGCCACCAGGAGGCGTAAGTTTTAATTTCTGCTTCGGACGTATTTGCAGAAAATCTGAGCTTCTAAAATCTCGATTTAAAAAATAATCGACCATGAACCCATACCACTAACGTCGATAAACGTTTTATGATATTTTGTTCATAAAATAATGCATGGCTTCCCTGCCAGGGGGCGTAGATGAATATCTTATTTTTGTCAATATCGCTGCTTCTAAAAGTCCGATTTGAAAAATTCCTTCTTTCTCCGATAGTTTCCGGTGCAAAATGTTTCTTATATAATTTTTAAATTTGCATATCATTCATAGACTTTCCTCTAGGGGTTGTAAAGGCAAATTGCGTTTTCCCTGATATCTCTGCTTCTAAAACTCCAATTTGGAAAATTATTTCTGCAACGGATGCAGCTTCTGAAGGAAATGTTTTGCATATAATTTCTTATATTTGGTACAGAATCGTTTGGCCATCAGGAGGCGTAAGTGTGAATTTCTGCTTGTGATGTATTTGCAGTAAAATATCAGTTTCTAAAATATCGATTGAAAAATTCTTTCGTGGACCGATACCACTCACGTCGATAAACCTTTTAGGAATATTTTCTTCTTAAAGTATTTTTTTCTTAAAGAATATTTTCGTCTTAAAGTTTCTCCGCCAGGGGACGTAGATGCACATCATATATTTGTCGATATCTCTGCTTCTAAGAGTCGGATTTGAAAAATTCTTTCTTAGTGGGAAAGCGTTTCCGCTGCAAAATGTTTTCCAAATAATTCCACATTTCCTTAACGCACAAGTCTGCTACCAGAGGGTATATGCTCACGTTTCCGTTTACATCAATTTCTGCAGGACTAAGCACCCGACTGAAAAACGTCTTCCTTCGGTTAGATACTACTCACTAAGCAAGCTCTATACTTATATTCTTCCCAAAATAATGCACAACTTTGCCGCTAGGGGGCGAAAATGCTTAATCTGTTTTTTCGAATATCTCTGCTTCGACATGTACGATTTAAAAAATCTTTCAGCATCGGATGCCTTTACCTTGTCGAACAATTTAGGCTAGCATATGAGGAATTTTATAGTTCACAGTCCTGTCGGTAGGTGGTGTTTGTGTACTTCAGTTTGCAGATCATCTCTGCTTCTAAAAAGACTACCGAGAAATTTATTTTTTACTCTATGCCATTAGCTGCAATATAGAAGTGGAGCATTATCCTTTTTAAATACTGTAATGCAAATACACTGAGGAGCAATTGAATTAGAGATACCTGTCTAGTAACGTGTAGCACCACCTTTCGCCCTGATAGCCGCGGCGATTCGTCTCGGCATGGTTTCGACAAGACACCGGAAGCGTTCGGAAGCCATACGGATTCACGACCCCTGAACAAGCTCCCACAGTTCACGAAGATTTGATGGAGGGGGTCAGAGCCTCGACCATCTCTCTCGATGGCATCCCAGACATGCTCGATGGGATTGAGGTCAGCTGACCTAGCTGGCCAAGGAAGCGAGGTCACGTCGGTGGAGTGTTCATCCAACCATTCGGATACAATTCGGGAGCTGCATTGTTTTGTTGCAGGATGAGGTCCCCAGTGGGATGTTGAAGACGCACAAACGTGATCTAATGGTCGTCCAGGATATCCCATTAACGTTGACCTGTGAGGGACGATGTCACACGTATCAGGGGTCTCATTTCAGTCCACGTAAACAGTCCCCAGACGAGAACGCTATCCCACCAGCTTGAAGAGTAGCCTGCTGGCAAGGTGGATCTATCGCTTCATGTAGTTTGCTCCGTACTCGTATCCTGCCATCCGCGTGTACCAACATGAATCTCGACTCATCAGTCCAAGCAACATTCTTTCACATGTCAAGGGTCCAGTGGCAATGTTCCCGCGCCCATGCTCATCTTTGCACCCTGTGATGTGCGGTCAGCAGTGGTATCCTCGTGGGACGATGATTTCTGCACACCATAGCGAGGAGATAGTTCTTGATGGTATAACTGTAATATAACACCAGCGTTAAATTGCCGAGTGATTTCTTGCACTGTGGCCCGTCTATCCGCTGTTACAATGCAAGCTAGCCGACGATTACCCCGCTCATCCACACGCTGTTGTCCATGGCAGTTGGCCCTTGCAGGTATGGTTTTACCGGATTCGATGTAATCACGGTGCACCCGTGACACAGTGGCTCGTGAAAATCCCAGTGCCTGCACGACTTCCGAGATGGAATGACCCATTCGTTGGGCCCCGACAGTTTGCCCACTATCAAATGCGCTTAGATCCTTTGTCTTACCCATACCGCGTCCGACTCTTACTGATTCCCGTCGCATCACTCCTTATATTGTCGGATCGCTGCATACGTCATTTCGTTTCCGTTTACAGGGCCGCCCACAGTGCCACATTTGCATAACGCCAGCTGTCTCGAATTCAAATGCTCTTCAGTGTAAAATATATTGACATAAGTCACCGGACACCTAGAAAAGAAACACAACATAGCATTTATTGACATACATTAGTACTGTGTCGGTCCATCTCTGGCCTTGATGTATGCACTGACCCTTCGAGACATGCTTTCGACAACGTTTTTGAACACAGCGATAGGTATGCGCTTCCATTCAGTACATAAATATACTACTAACTGTTGCTTAGTAGTAGGACTTGGTTCCAAACTTCTTATGCGGCGCTCTAATTCATCCCATAGGTGCTCTATGGGATTAAGATCAGGGCTCTGTGCTGGCCAGTCTACACACGGTACGGAATTATTGTTAAACCACGCCGTAGCAGTCCTTGCTTTATGGCTCGGTGCATCATCCTGCTGGTACCAACAAGCCTCGGTTCCATAGCATTGCCACATAGTTGGTAGGGCGTAATTGTCCAGAATATCGAGGTAGATGTGCTGGTTAAGAGGTTTGTCCACGATAACCAATGAGCAGGGACCATACCACGAAAAACACCTCCACACAAATGCAGTGCCAGGTCCAAACTTGACCGTAGGAACAGTACACTGTCGTAAACAGCGTTCCCTCAGCTGTTGGCATACCCACACACGGCCATCAGACTGATTGATCGTGTATCTGGACTCATCAGTCCATGGAACCCGTTTCCATTGATCTACGGTCCACGATAAATGTTCTTTACACCATGCTAAACGATAAGTAGCATTCCGAGTGGAGATGAGAGGCTTGTGAGCAGCCGCACGACCACGGTAACCCATGGAATGAAGCTCTCTGCGAATGGCACTAGTATATACCGAGGTTCCAACATTTTTAATCACCTGTAGACTGAGGTTTTGTGCAGTACTCCGTTGATTAGCTGTAACGACTCTCCTGAGGCTTCGACGTCCTCTATCACTGATTTTCTGTGGTCTGCTGGTACGTTTTGCTGCTTCAGGCACGCTATGTGTCTTCCACTTATTCAGTATGCCGGAACCAGTTGACCTGGGTATGTTTAAACGCCTCTCGGTTTCTCTTATGGATAACCCACTAATATAACACCCAGCAATCTTTCCTTTCTCACAGTCAGTTTTCTCCCGCCGCGACAGTTTCATTTAACCTCACAGTGTGATATGATCGCGGTCAGTTCAGATCAGATCATATGTAGAGGATTTCAGGAAGGGAGTGTCTGACCCCAGGCCTTAAACAACCCTTAGAAATAGGAAGCTAGGATATTTGTGCTAGAGTGTCCGATAGGAAAGTGACACGGAAGCGCGGTAGAAAGGGGGAGGAAGACGCCCTTATTTATTACCGGGGGGCCAGTACGCGGGGCCCTACGGCTTAACGTGCCCATCTGACGCACGGCAGGTATTTAGTGGGTCGAGCGTTCGTACCTGCCTAGGATCGAACCCGTGGTCTTCTCCGTGTCAGTCACGAAAGTTGACCACTAGACCTCCCGCGGCCCATGGCTGGTACGAACGCTCGAACCACTAAACATCCGCCGTGCGTCGGATGGGCATGTTAAGCCGTCGTGCTCTGCGGTCAGCTGCAGGGGCTTGTTTCTATCCGCTTGCAGCTGTACTGCGCATCTTAACAATGCGGCGGATCCGTTCATTTGCTTTTTAAGGGGTGTTCGGTGACTTTTCTCAGTATAGTGTATTTCCCTCTAGGTGGGTAGAAGCCTTTTTCCTTTCCGTTTTTTTTCTTTTTCTTTTCGCTATATCTGCTTCCGTGAGAGACGTATTTGAAAAGTTCGTTTTCCTCAGCATAGCTTTTTCCATTAAGAATATTTTTAGATTATTTTCACTTTTCCGTCATGCAAAATTCTTCCTCTAGTAGACGTAGAATTATATCACGATTCCTTATTGATTTCTTCTCTTAACTGTTTGATTTGAAAATCTTTTTGTCTCGGATAGCTTCCTTGTGTCATGCGAAACTTTTTGTGCGCCATTTGTTAAATTTCGTAACATGCTTTTTAGCCACTTGTCGAACTAAGTAGATGTTTCTTTTTATGGATGTTTTATCGGTTGCAGAAACCGGTTGATTGCTTTCCTAACCGGTTCCATTGACTTTGAATAGCAATGATAAATTTAATTCGCGTCAGTACGGGCTCATTACAGCCGAAAATTCGGTGTCCTATTTCTTGTCACAATTCTGATTTGTTTCCTTATGAAAACAGTAGATTCGGGTTAATTAGGCCAGTTGGTATTTAGGATAGTTCTTCAAGAAAATCCCAAATTAGCTCTTTTGGATCGGATATTTGTTTTTGGATTTTTTTTTCATCCAAATGAGCTCTTTTCTCTTTTGCGCATCATTGGGGCAGCCATTTAATTGGGCCAAAATGTACTGGCCCCGATGTATGCCAATTAACCGGAATCTACTGTGTCTTATTCGACGTTCTTCATTTGATATCCCTTTCATTCATCTAACAAGGGAAGCCTTTCAATTGCCACTCTCCAAAATTGAAGAAACGTGGCCATGATATACCTACTAAGGGCAAAAACTAATGGGTGTGTTTCCGTTTTGGTCCAAAGGAACTGACAAAGGTGAACGAGTGGTCTGAAAATGGCCTTAGAGCACAGGAAGGAAAACCATCTAACATGTGTTGTGGTGCGTGATATGTAACCCCCAATATCAGCTATGTCCCTATGATTCAAAATAAGCTCATGTCATACAAAAAGCAACAAAAACCTTCCTTTATTACAGGTGTAAATGGACATTTGTGGCGTTGAACACATGACCGAAGCAGAGTAATTTGAAACAATGAGAACAACGCAAGATCCCAAAGTTATCACAGTACTGAAAATTGTCATTGATATCTGAAAAACAAATACGTTGAACATTATCAAAAGAAGCGTCATCGCTTTCACAGTATTCAAATTTTATCCACGGATATAACTACATGTTGTTGAATTTTTCTGATTGCCATTGATTGTTCATTTATACGTTCAATGATTTTCTCCACTTGTGCTCTAAGGCCATTTTCAGACCACTCGTTCACCTTTGTCAGTTCATTTGGGCCAAAACGGAAATACACCCATTGGGTTTTGCGCTTAGTATTATCTCCTGGCCACGTTTCTTCAATTTTAGAGAGTAACAGTTGAAAGGTTTCCCTTGTAAGTATCCTCCTTTCTGTACTTTTTCCAGTCTAGTTCTTTTTTTTTTTTTTTTACTTGGTTGCCCAAGTTTTTCTCTACATCTTTGCTCAACTTTTGTTAAGACTCTTTTCTCACAAATTACACGTTACATATCTTCCCATTTTTCCTACTTGCTCTCAGTATCGATATATGATCAAATCTGGTGAAACGTAGGAAGCAGTTTCCTTTGGGTATGTTAGAAACTGATTTGAGTATGACAGTGGGTATGTCGGATTATCGTAGGAGAATTTCAACTTTCATTAAATGAGGGAAAGGTTATAAATATTCCACAAAATAGAGAATCAACATTTGACTCTGGATCATCTTGAAAGTCTCCATATACTTTCTACTTTTTGAAATTTCTTCGATTTTGTTTCCTTTTAATATTTTGGAATTGTTCGTATTTGTGGGATAAGGGTGGTTTCATTAGTTTTATTGTATCGTGTTCGTAATTACTCTTCTTTGTCTTTGCAATTTAGATAATTGTAAATAATTGAAGTTTTTAAATTTTAAGATGTTATTTTACTGTGTTAAATATTGCTAGTACTCCTGATGCGTGATTCCTTTTTTTTTCTTGAATAATTGTTAGTGCTGTTGGGTTTATCTAAGCATGTATTTTCAACGTATTAAATATATTTCTTTGTTGGTTTGGCTTTGGAGGTTTGTATTTCGGAAATGTTACTTTGCAAATTGTAAGATTTTGAGGCTTGGCTAGAGGACTTCGGCTCTTGAGTTTACGATTATTTGATACGTATAAATGTTAGTCACCATTATTTCTTCGTATTCTGAATAATTAGTGTTTTAATTTTAATGAAATCTGTTCTAAAGTGTTTAATTAATTTGTAAATTAATTGCTGTCTCACCTTTGATCAATTGATTTGTCATTCGTACGGATAAAGTTAATGTAACCATAGTATTTAAATGTGTACAGATATTTCATTGTACGTGCATGGTGAATTTTGGGTGGTAATTATACTAATTGCTCTGCATTTTGGAATTTCATTGAACATTTTGTTCGATTTTTGGAGTTAAATCAACATTTGTTAAAATTTAAACCTATTTGTTTATATTAAATTCGGTAACAAACTTTTCGTTGTAATAAAGGATCTGGTTGGCCCCATGTTGGCGTTGCAGGTGGGTTTTCCATGTTGATAAGGATTGGTCTCGGGTTGGGGGGGGGGGGGGCGCTCTCGACCTTCCCGGCCTGTGGCTCAGTGTTTGGGTGGGATTGCTGTCACAATTCTCCTTTTCCTTTCTAAGTGAGTTCGATTAATTCCTGTTATGCCTTTGACGGTACAACCGATTTTCATCAGGACCTTACTTATTCTCAGTCGTTCCCTCATTGCCTTCTTGAAGGTGCAATTCTTTTTCATGACAAGGCTTTCGTTTGTTTGTTTGTTTCAGGGTTCGGGGTTTAATGTTCACCATGAGCATCAAGGGCAATATATACTCACCCGTCCCTTATTAAGGGTGCTGATTATAAAGAAGAGACGGAAGTAGAACAAAAAGACAATCACAAAGCCAAATTGTATGCCTGGCTATTAGCAAGAAGCCAGTTATTAGGGTAGCTACTCTTTTATTAAGGTAGGGTTTTGAGTTCCTTTCCGTGCAGGGTCTTTAATTTCCCTGCAACCAGTGGCTCTAAATTAGAGACTGGCGACCACTTGCAGGTCCAGATGCTCACGTGGTCGTTAAACACCGAGATTAAATAAACATAAAAGAAATTCACCCGTTCCTAATTAGGTTCTAACTTTAATGAGCAGGAGGAGACCCTTGCCCTAACTACCTGGCCGCCGAGGAGACGTGGTTAGCTGAACACTAAGTATTTAAGCTGTTATGGTTGTATTTTTTTAGCTAAGAGCATGCAAGATAGCTACAAAAATATCATGACCTAACAAATACTTTTGTTCGCCTTTTGAACTAGCCATCCATCAACTGTATTTCCACAACATTTTTCTTTAGACTAACATTTAGATGGATCATTAGGCATTGTATAAAACTTTATTGGGCGTCTTCAGCTGTTTCAGATGTACCGACTAAATCTGCAGCTTGCAAAATGTCCCAAAGCGCGCTTTTGATCGTACTTTCACTAAAAGCATCGAAGATCGTGAGGAAAATAAAACGGCTTGATCTCGGTTTAGCACAACATTTATGTCAAGACATTGTCTTACCGCTTCTAGTTTTAGCTAAGTGCATCCGTGATAGCTACCAAAATAAAATGACTCAGTGATCATTCCTGTTTAAGTCCAAACTTCGTGCCAAAATACTGTCCTACCACTTCTGGTTTTCACTCGGTTCATCCAAGATATTTGCGAAAATAAAAACACTCAGTGCTCACCTCTGCTGAAGTCCAAACTTTATGTTAAAATACTCTGTCTTACCACTTCTAGTTTTCACACGTGCATCCAAGACAGTTACGAAAATAGAAGGACCTAGAACTGATCTCAGGTTGAATCCAATATTTATGTCAAGACATTCTGTCTTGCCCCTTATAGTTTTCACTCAGTGTATCCCAGATCTATTCGAAGATAAAAGAATTCAATGCGGATCCCTTTGAAGTTCAACCAATATGTCTAAATCCTCTATCTTACCGCTTATAGCGTTCACTTAGTGAATCCTAGAATCTATTAGAACATAAAAAAGAATTATGAGCTTATCCCTGGTCAGAACGAACATTTATGTCAAAAAATTATTTCTTCCCACTTCTAGTTTTTGCTCAGTTCGTCCCAGGCAGTTACGAAAGTAAAAGTGTTCAGAGCTGATCCTTGGTGAAGTTTAACCTTTATGTCAAAATACCCTGTCTTAGCACTTACAGTTTTCATTCAGTGCGTCCAAGATCTACAAGAAAATATAAGGATTTGGTGGTGATTCCTTATCTCAATATATTCTGTCTTACCACTTTTAGCTTTCCCTCAGTGTATCCAAGGCAGTTACGAAAATGAAAGGGTCCAGAGCTTGTCTGTAGTAAAATCAAACCTTTATACCGAAAGACTGTGCCGTACCTCTTCTAACATTAGCGTTTTTTTTTTTTTTTTTTGTGCATTGCTTGCACACTACTGCTTGTGGGGTGGTGCAACATCAAGAAATCGTCGGGGTATTCAAATTAAATTTATATCACAGATTTTTCATGTTGCAGAAGATGACTGATTATACTTATGGAGCTATTCAAGATTTTTTCGCTTCAAAACTCATTATCGTGCGAAGCCACATCGAGCAACAATAACAGCCTCTACACGACGAGGCATTGAATGGAAGAGGTTTTTGACAGCGTTCCTGGGGAATAGCCTTCCAGGCTGCTTCTATGAAAGACCAGAGTCCCTTTGTGGTGACTGGCGGAGGCGCTTGACGGGCCAGTAACTTATTATCATGAGACAGACATGTTGGATCCGGGGCATATACAGAGAACGTGTAGGCCAGGGAAGAAGCGATATATCTGCCATGCATGGAAAAAGCCTTGGACATTCCGGGTCACATAAGGACCCAGCATTCTCCTGCTGGAATATAGCGCCACGACAACCCTGGAAGAAAAGTATTGTGACGTATATTCTAGATGAACTTTCCTTTTTTGGTTTCTTTCCCTATGTAAATCTTGAGTTTATTCTCAGTATTCTTCACTCTTAACGTGAGATATTTTCTCTCAAACAAATACGTTTGGCAACACTATTGAGGTTGAATGAACGTGACGTATGCCTGACCTTGATAAGAACAAGAGATAAAAAGGACGACTGATCTGTTGCTTGAGAGCGTTGTACCGTCGAGAGGGTTGCTTGAGAGCGTTGTACCGTCGAGAGGGTTGCTTGAGAGCGTTGTACTGTCGAGAGGGTTGCTTGAGAGCGTTGTAAGAGAGCGATTATTACGAACGTTGGACTGTAAACTGATTATTATTAGGAGGAGTGTTGTGATAATGTGTGGTGTGTGGAGTACATTGTGATGTTATCGTTCAGTTATGGAAGTTCTACTACAGCCTGAATAAAGCTATGAATTCCGTAAGTTGACTTCTGTTATTTACATGTTTCGTCTGGCCGTTAAGGTTTCTTTCATTTAAGAACTATTTCTTAGTATGTTGATGTGTTAAAACAGCGTAGAAGTAGAAAATACTTTTACGCTACAGTATCACTTCTGCCTCTAAAACATCCCTGTTGTATAGCTGGCTGTTGAGGGTTCCCTCAATTCGTATCTGGCGAATCGAACTTTTTGTGGAAAAGTTCATGCTCTGTTTCTGATGGCATTAGAATGGTGTAATGCACTTTGAGATCAGCCCATTCCGAATGGTAAGTCTATCAATGCTGAACTGTATTCTCAGCACTTGGACAGAATGTATGACAACCTTCAGCAGAAGTATCCTGCATTAGTCAACCGAAAGCAGGCACTGCTTCATCAAGAGAATGCAAAATCTCATACCGCTAATCGGGCCCAATTTAAACTTAAAGAACTGCACGGAATCAAGTTACTGCCTCATCCGTCTACAGCCAAGACCTTGCCCCCTCATACTATCACTTCTTTTGGGCGATGACCTATTTTCTCCGGGGCAAGCAGTTGACCCCTTTGGACGACGAGTTCTTTGCCTCTAAACCGAAAGCTTGGTACCGTGCAAGAATTTAACAACTGACAAACAGATGGGTTTAAACTATTGAACATGATGGCATGTATTTCGAAATTTAGTTTGGATTCTTCTGAGGTTCTGGGTAAATGAAACTGTTGTATAAAAAGCGCCATTCTTTTCCCCGTACACCCCCAATACAAGACGTCTGAAACCTGCCAGATTAAAGAACAAAATATAAGAATAAATATTTTGAATATGGTGGATACATATTGAATTTGTGAAATTGCTTTTTTTCTACAGTTTTTCAATTGATAGCCTAATATTTTACGTATACTAGGCCATGACCTACATCATTTTGCGAAAAGAAACCTTACGTGGTAACGTAAAAGTAAAATCTCATTTGCAATCAATACCACAGATATGTGCAGCACATGGAAAAATTACTCAAACAACTTTCAATATGCGACATTTTGTTTATCTATGTTATTAGTCATCTAGAATCACAACAATGAAACCTATACAAAAAAAAACCCATGTCTATATTTTGCCTCGTCGTGATCAGAAATAATTACATACATGACAGGGTCAGAAAACCTTCTGCTGTGCTCTCCCCAAATTAACATAATTTGCTGTCTTCAAGAAGGAAAAACTGACTGGACTACATTGTGAACTAAATTTGAGAACAGAATTCAGTGCTGTGTTGCCCGATGCATTTTGGGTTTCATTAAGATCAAAGTATCCTGTGATTTCAAGAAGAAACAGTTAATATCTTACCCTAGTTTTAAAGCAAAGGAGGAGAGAGAGAGAGAGAGAGAGAGAGAGAGAGAGACAAAGCGCGAGAGAGAGGGGGGGGGGGAGTTAGTCGACTGCGGTCTATCAAAAAATTGCGAGTGTGGTTTTCAAAAATGTGTCCAAGAATTCAATTTTTGTGCCAAATGAAATAAGTTCTCAAGCATCACAATGAAAGTAAATGTGAAGTTTCATCAATTACTTTCATATAAATTCGACTTAACGTGTTGCTTTTTCAGTTGTGGACATAATGTACAGTTGAAAAAAACCCCCAAAGAATGCTTCGTGATTATCTTTGAAGCTTCGAAAAGAAGGTACGTTAAAAATGTGTGAAACTTTTCAATGTGGTTTACAGTGAAGTGTGACCTTTTCAACAGTGCTAACAGAATGTTGATTTTAATCCACATATTGTAAACCTCCTTACCAACATATGTTCTCGTCATAAAATACAATTTGGAATACGATCATGCAATCTATATACCATTATCCGCAATGATCCTGACAAAATTGACAAAGGGAAAAAATGGGGTGTGTATGTTATTCCTATGCTCGACACTATCTCTGGTGAACTAAATAATCATTATGTGGGTTCTACCAAAAGAAATTTGGATTTGAGATTAAATGAACACAGATATGATCTAAAAATGAATCACCAAAGCACATCTTTTGCAAGAACCATAAGTGCTGGAAATTCCATCTCAGACTGGGACAACGCTAAAATCATAAACACACCTAACTCTGTTTATTCCTTGTTATTTGCAGAAAGCCTCTATATTTCGGCTTATAATACACGTTGCTGTAATGACTATTATCCTTATGTTTTACCTGAACCTTGGAGCAATCTTGTTGGGAAGGACAGCACAATAGCAATTGCTTCTGTTAAGTGATCATTGGCTAACTATGCCTTTTTTTGACTGTCTTGTTATCTGGTATATCATGTGACATTGACATTACCTTTCCCATGATGCATCTACTCCACGTACTTAAGACCAGCATGTAGCCACATGGTGAAATTACATCTGATGAAGGTGTCAATGTGACACCGAAAGTGCTCATGTGTTTTTAAACTGTATATAGATTTCATTTTTTAGCTGAATAAATATCATCGTGCAACAAGACGGATTTCTTTTAATACTAGCTAACAGAATTTATCATCATGTTAAGGATTTTTTTATGACTACAGCTGAGAGTTCTTTTTGTCTGGAATATGTTTTATGTAGCTTCTCTCCCCAGGTGTTTATTTTTTGAAGGGCTGGGGTATTTATAAGCACAAAAATATCTGTTTTTATTTTCGGAACCTTGATTTGTCTCTAGGAAAGTAGAAAATGCGGATATGTATTTTTGACACCAGAACGACTGTGACCATTCCCCAGTAAAAGAATTGAAAGTGGTCTCGGAAATTAAATGGAGAGAGAGGGAGGGAATGAGAGAAGGGGGAGAGAGGGGAGAGAGAGACGAGTGAGAGGAAAGAGAGAGAGAGAGAGAGACGAGTGAAAGGAGAGAGAGAGTGAGAGAGAGAGAGATGAGAAAGAGAGAGAGAGAGAAAGATAAGAAAGGAGAGAGAGAGAGAGATGAGAAAGAGGATATATATGTAGATATATATATATAGAGAGAGAGAGAGAGAGAGAGAGACAGAGAGTGAGCTCAAACAAATTTCTATTGAGATTTTTTAAAACTGAATCACCACATCTAGAAAGCCTAGCCGTCCGGATTGTATTTCATGATGTCTTTTCAAAACACTGAAACTGTCCAAGTCATGCACTCATGCACAAGTATGTTTCAGGCAAAAAAAAAAAAAAAAAAAACGATACGGCCAATAGTAAAAAGCCTGCTGTTTTTTCTTTTTCTGAGCCACACCTCTAGAAATAATTAGCATTTCGAGAATCATCAAAGTGGTGGCTGAAGTTTAAGACTGATTTCTCAATGTTTTTAGCAGAACAGTGTGTGTGCCTTTCTCAATCATTTCCTTTTTTTTTTTAATCACAACTTCAGGCAAAAAACGATAAAAATTCAGCTAACTTGTAACCACACAAGAACATCTATTCACAGTATTAATATTCGAAGGATCCTAAGTAAGCGAAGCCCTGTCATTCTTTCTGATTGTTCAAAACACACCTTAACATAGAAATAAGTAAAAATAACTCGCTAAGTAATAATGAAACAGCTTCCCGCATGCATCAGGTAGCTCGTAAATTAAGCGCACGACAAACACTTAAATGAGCGTAGAAAATATTATTAACCACATAAGAACTCGTGTGTATCCAGATATAGCGGTGGTGACAGCAAAAATATGCTCTGTGGATTGCAGTGACTTAGAATTCCTGTTGCCTTTCGGATTCTCGCACAAACGCAGTCCGCAGAACTCGCAGTGTTTTGTAGCCATTATTGGAAGTAAAAAACGCTTCAGCTTGCCTCTATCGAATGGCTTCACTACTTCACAAAGCAGACTAGAACGCAATGTCTTTCGACGACGATAGATATGGAAATGAACTGCGTAATTTGCACTGCATTACAGTTTGATATTTGACTTAAATATCCCTATTTGCTTTAAACTGTATCCAATTGTGGCATTACCTGATAACACGTTTAGCCCCTGGTAGTGTGTTAAAAATGACACAACTTGTTTTCCAGTATCATGAAAATTTTACGAGAACAACTAGTGCTTTTTAAGCACCCCGTACTTTATATGCAAAGATTCTTAGCATTGCTTTCTTAGGTAGCACAACCTTGCAATTTAACGTGCGCCCAACACTGAGTCACCGTCTTCCAGTCCTAAAAGACGGTGGCTCAGTGTTGGACCTACATTAAATTGCAAGGCTATGCAACCTGGGCTATGTGTTTGTGGAGTTTCATCATTATAAATCACAGCCCCTATGACACCCGAATTTCGAGCTACTGACCAATTACCAAGTTTAAACCGTAGCATATAACATACATTTCGATGCATATTTAATTCGTGACACACAGACACGACAGCTGCCTCGTTTCTTCTCGTGCACTTGTCAAAAAAATTAGGGTTATTGCGGTTTACAAGTTAGCGACTACTGGAGATCAGTTATCACGTGAGTAGCTACGACATATGTAAATTAGCATCACGAGAACACAGCATGTGATGTATGAGCTCCAATAAGAGTACCCTGCGAAAAGTGGAATACGGGTCTTTCACCGCTGGATCTAGAAGTTTGCTGAATGCATTGCCTTCAGGATGGGATTAACCTGAAATGATGTCCAGACATTTAAGCCTTGACAACAGAAACAGGGCTGCTGGTATCTTACATGCAGGTGTACAGCAGACCGATATGGCTCCTACTTTAAGAGTTTCGCAAAGTGTAGTAAGTCGGCGGCACACAATATTTCTACGGCATGGAAATGTTGCAGATCGACCTAGGATTGAGCTCCCAAGGATAACCACCAGGAATCAAGATCGCTACCAGACAGTAAGTGCTAGGAGAAAGCCTAATATCACCAGTAGCCAACTCCGGAAATCACTTCGTGCTGCTTCTGGTGTCACAATATGTACTCAAACTGTAAGAAACCGATTTCACGAGTACGGACACAGATCAAGGAGGCCGCTGGGATGTATAGTCCTGACATCAGCTCACTGTCGTCAAAGTTGTAATTGGGTTCAATAGCTGATATTATGGAATACTGAGTGGCACCATGTACTTTTCACAGACGAATCCCGTTTCGCTCTTTTTCCTAATAACCGACGAGGACACGTGTGGAGGAGATCCGGCACACGAATGCAACAACACTATGTACAGTCCGTTAGAGGTCTGCACGGACCTGGCTGGCCAGCCAATCCCAAGCTCAGACGGCCCGCTGGCAGGGTAGGGTCATTTTTAGTTTAGAGAAGGAAGCAATGGGCCGGGCATTTCTCTAGACACTTATGACCGATCCGGGCAGGGCCAAGTCACGCATTATTTTTATCGGAGTGGTAAAGAAAGAAAAAGCCGTGTTTCTAGATCTCCTGGTTTGCTGGCTTTACTTACACTGGTGTGCAAAAATTAAGGACGAAACGGTTTTTCGAATGTAACGTCGTGCAGAAGTGCTCCACATCGACTCAAATCATACCATAAGATCCCCAAGATGTAACAATATGGGACAAGTGAGCAAAAACGGCCAAACAAGGAATCCAAGGGATACAAAGGCACTTTATTGAAAAGGAAGCTTCGAGGACAACTGGACAGAACACAGAAACGTCCATGTGACAGGGGGCTGCCAAGAAAAATCCAGTCTTTAGTAGGGGATATGATCACCCCTGACTGCGTTGCAGGATTTACAACGTCTGTCCATGCTGAGGACGAGGTTGTCAAGGAGCTGTTGAGGCATCGTGGCCCACTCCTCTTGTAGCGCCAATCACACGTGCGGAATCGTTGCTGGCGGGTGGCGACGTGCTGCCAAGCGTTTCCCAAGTAGGTCCCACACGTGTTCGATTGGATTTAGGTCCGGGGATCTTGCGGGCCAATCCATGCGTTGAATATCTTCACTCTCCAACACCTCTGCAACAGTCACTGAACGATGATGTGCAGCGTTGTCGTCCATGAAGAGGAACTCAGGACCCACACCACCTCTAAACAGACGCACGTGAGGCAGGAGAACCTCGGTACAATAGCGAACACCAGTGACTGAACCTCCTTGGAAGATGTGGAGGTCAGTACGTCTGCCAAGCATGATACCGTCCCAAATGAGAACTCCGCCACCTCCAAACCAGTCCCTTTCGATGATGTTGGAGGTGTGATTGTGTGTTCCCTGCTCTCTCCAGATGTGTATACGACCAGAATCGCTCGCAGACTAAATCGGCTCTCATCCGTAAAGAGAACTCAACCCCATTGCTGATGTGTCCAGTTCTTGTGTTCCTTGCACCACAGAAACCGCCGTTTCCGATGAGCAGGCGTTAATGGCACACACCGTACTGGTCGTCGTGCAAATAGACCACCTTTGTGCAGCCTCCTGGCCACGGTAACACGCGATAACGGACGTCCAGTTGTATGTTGCATGTGCCTTGCGATTTCTCTCGCTGTCTTCCGTCTGTCTCTTCTCGCCTGTAGGACAATATACCAGTCGTCCGCCACCGTGGTTGCTCGTGGACGACCACTGCTAAACTCTCAGACAGCTGTTCCTGTCGTTTGAAATGCTCTTCAAGCTCGTGAAACGATGCTGTGAGCGATCCCGAACTCCTCGGCTACACTAGTCACACTTCGACCTTCTTCCAACTTTCTAATGACGCAACCTCGGGTAAAGTCATCCAGATGTCGTCTACTGGATTGCCTGTTGGCCATATCACACGATGGCAGCAACTCGACGTCGTTCAAACCGATGTACACCGTGCAATAACTTTCACCGAATTGCTGAGCGTACACCGCCCGTGTGCTTTATACCCTTCCGACACTTCCCCTACCCCTACGTCATGCTGCATATATTCGCATGCCCCACCGTACCGGACCCTAGTCTATCTCCTGAGTGGTCTTTCGGTCCGTTCTGCCTGCTCGTTCCGCTGTTATGCTAATTTCTCCTCTTCGTACTTAATTTTTTGTACACAAGTGTACTTCCATGACATAACCCAGGGTGTAATCACAAAATCAAGGAGAGGCATTCAGTATTTTTACCATCATTAGTCATTAAGATAGAAAAAATATTTTGGGCCTTGTAAAATTTCCAACCCCGAGCGATAGTGTGTGTGTGTGTGTGTTGTATGTAGTGAGGAACGGGGGGGGGGGCTGTCTGCAGTCTAGGTGAGGCCGTGTTTGTTCGTATAAGAGAGTAGGACGATATCGATTGTTTATCCTATCCCTAATCTGTACAGGGATTGACTTTTTTGAGAAGTTACCTCTTGCTAGTTCAGAGAAAGGGAGATTGTGAAAGCGTTTAATTTTCTTTTCTCTCTCTCTTTAAAGATTATATTCTTCGCTAATTGTCAAAGTTTAGTTAATATTTTTAGGCTTATACTCAACTAAATATTTTCAATAATATCTCATTTCATTTTTACATTTTCACAATTTAACGTAATGAAACACAGTAGAAAGACAAAATAATACCAAATGACACCTCACGGGTCGGGTTGGGCCTAGCCCAAATCAGAGCTGCAGTTGACGGTCCCCAGCCGGACCGGACCGAGTGTCTAATATTTGAAACGGCCAGGGCAGGGCCTTAAACGCAAGAGCTTGGGCCAGGGCGGGCTCACCAAATAAAGCCCGTGCAGACTTCTACAGTCCGTCAACCCTTACCAGCGGCGGCAATCAGTTCTGGTCTGGGCAGCTGTGTGTTTAATGGCAGTACTTCCTTGTATGTTTGTCAAGGAAACGTGAATGCCGAGTGTACCAAAATGAGATCACTATGCCCATTGTGACGCTGTTTCACGCTGCTATTGGGCATACATTCCGTATTCTCGATGACAATGTAATCACCCATGGTGCCTAAAGCGTGCTTCAAGAGCTGGAAATCATGAAATGGAATCGTTACAGCTGCCTCCGAGGTATACTGATTTTAATCCCATTGAGAACATATGGGACGATATACAGCGAAGCTTGGGTAACCTCGTTCCATACACAAGTACTCTGGAAGACTTCCGTAACGTTTTGCCTGTAATGTGGGACGATCTTCCCCATACATGCATCAATAATGTCATTGCAAGTACGCCTTGTAGGTGTCAAGACGTTTTTCGACACTGGAGTAGACACTGGAGTACTGAATTCCATAGGTATGGACATTCTCCGAATTTACCATTTTGTCTATATTGTAGTGCTACCTTGTTGTGTGCGGAAATTGCGCGAATAAATTGTTTTTGTAGACCCACTCTCTATCGTTTGTGTTACGTAGCCTCACTGATGTTATTTCAATGCGTGTTACTTAAGTCAGGTACATACACTATATTGAAAAAGGCACCGGACACCCCTTCAAAAGCAAATGAACGGATGCGCTGCGTTGTTAAGATGCGCGGCACACCTGCAAACGGTATGAAAACAAGCCTGCAGCTGACCGCGATCATATTGCACTGTGAGGTTGAATGAAAATGTTGCGGCGGGAGAGAACTGACTTTGAGAAAGGAAGGATTCTTGGGTATTATATTAGTCGTTTGTCCATAACAGAAACCGAGAGGCGTTGAAACATACCCAAGTCAACTCTTTTGGATGTACTGAATAAGTGGAATACACATGGCGTGACTGAAGTAGCAAAACGTACCGGCAGACCAAAGAAAATCAGTGATATAGAACGTTGAAGCCTCAGGAGAGTCGTTACAGCTAATCGACGGAGTACTGCACAAGACCTCAGTGTACAAGTGAGTACAAATGCTGGAACCTCGGTATGTACACGTACCATTCGCAGAAAACTTCATTCCTTGGGTTACCGTGGTCGTAAGCCTTTCATCTTCACTCGGAATGCTACTTGTCGTTTAGTATGGTGTAAAGAATATTTATCGTGGACCGTAGATCAATGGAAACGGTCTTATGGGATGATGAGTCCAGATACACGATACATCAGAATGATGGCCGTGTGTGGGTATGGCGGCAGTCGTGGGAACGCTATTTACCATAGTGTACTGTTCCTACGGTCAAGTTTGGAGCTAGCACTGTACTCGTGCAGGGGTGTTTTTCGTGGTGTGATTTCGGCCCATTGGTTATCGTGGACATACCTGTTAACCAGCACGTCTACCTGCATATTCTAGGCAATTATGCCCTACCAACTCTGTGGTAATACTATGGAATCGAGCCTTGTTGGTGTCAGCAGGATACTCCACCGAGCCATAAAGCAAGGACTGTTTCGGCTTGGTTTGACGATAATTCCGTATCGTGTGTGGGCTGGCCAACACAGAACCCTGATCTTAATCTCATAGAGCACATATGGGATGAATTAGAGCGCCTCATAAGAAGTTTGGAACCAAGGCCAACTATGAAGCAACAGTTAGAGGCAGCATTATGTACTGAATGGAAGCGCATAGCTTTCGCTGTGTTCCATAGCCTTGTCGAAAGCGTGTCTCGAAGGGTCAGTGCATTAATTAAGACCAAAGGTGGACCGACACCGTACTAATGTATGTCAATAAATGCTATGTTGTGTTTCTCTTCTAGGTTTCCGGTAACTTTTGTCAATATAGTGTACATGTATGCATGAACAAAAAGTTAGTAATATGCATTTCATGCAATATCTCTAATTTTTTGTGACCACTGTATGTAAGAGGTGCATATTTATTGAAACTCCTCCTTGGAACCAATTTTCCTAAATTAGGGACAGGAGACTGCATATAGCTCTCATAGCTGCCCATAGTGGTCGTACATTGCTCACAAAAGTTAGGGATATTGGATGGCAAACGGGACGTAACAAATAAAATATTTAGCGTTTTCATATACTAAAGTGCTGCTGTGCTTTCTGTAAGAGTATTTATTCCCTCTATCTCTATCTCGTCCGCCCATATCGGGTTGAGTCCCGCAAAGACGACAATGCACCCTTGAGGATTACTGGCAAATTAATGCAGCCGGCTTGCAATTCCGAGTACGGGACAAACTGCGTTCGCGACCGACTTCCCAAGGAACCATCTACGCATTCGCGTCCCAAAACACAGAGAGCTCGCGCAAAATCCCAGAAAAACCGCAGACTAGATGGCCGGCAGGTCCCGGGATGCGAACATCCGTCAGAAAAGTCCCCTTCCCACACAGCGCATGACGACTTAACCAACTGCGGCATGCCGGTGGTTGTAACAATATTCGATGATTTAATTTTTTTCACTTAATAAATCGTTCGCAGGATGCTTCTTTCCACTCAACGCTTCAGCTTGGGGTAAAAATGTGAAGTACCGTGCATGTTAAATAGAAAAAAAAAACTTTTTTAAGCCTATATTTCTTGATATGAGCACTGACATCTAGAACATCTAGACTCCTGTTTGAGAGTAAAGCCACTTGTACCTAAATGACGTCAGAGTAACTCAAGACTCCAGTTGCATCTAAAATATTTTATGACCATGTATCGCTCTCACCGCTCTCTCATAGGAAAAGCTGGTCTGTGAAATATTTCAAGATGTTATCTCAGGGCTGCGGAGAACAAAATTCTGTGAGTGTAGAAGGACGGAACGCTGCGATCGTCCAGCAGCAAAAGAAAGAAACAAATAAGGGGGTGGTGTATGTGTGTGGGGGGGGGCGCCCTGAGTCGGAGCATCTAAATTATTCCACGGAATATCGGCATAAAGTCGAGTAAGCCAACCTGGTTTATGCAATTGCTAAAATGCTGCTCTGCCCTGTCGTGCATTTTTCAGGAGCCAACATTTTTGCTTCAGTGCTTCTGGCCTTTCATCCGTCTCAGAAAATATAAAAAAGAAGAACTTACAGGTCTCGCAGTTGACAGAAGCAGAAGGTTTCACTTCTGTTCTTTTGCTTGGACGAGCGAATGACATATTTCGCTTAGTTCTCTATATCCACTGAGATTCCTTTGTGAGCTAAATTTTACCCAAACGAAAAATATTTCCCAGCTCTTGATTAACAAATCGGTGTGCCATATTTTTTATTCTGTAACCGATTTGTAGAATTCTTTTACAATATGGAGAAGCTCGACATAAAGTGTGACATTTTAAGTTTCAATTCAGCAAAATAAAAATGTGTTAAGACGTTTGTTAAGTTGTGACGTTCCTACCTCACAGGACGCACATTAGATAAAGGGAGGTAACAGTGAGAGCACATGCTTGTGTAGTGTAGTGGATAGACTGCGTAGCCGGGGGTTGTGGATTCGAATCCCGCCACTGGCATGAAAATGGTGGAGGTTTACTTCCTCATGAAGTTCCATTTTGTATAATATCTTAAGAGTTAACACTTTTTCCATGTTATTTTCTCTTTGGCGACCAATACACTTGTCAACTTTTAAATGTCAAAAATATTTACAAAATTTTAAACATGAAATTGCAACGCACCTTTATGCTGCAACGCAAATCGAACTTGGACACTGACGAGATAATTTCACTTTGTTCACAAAGACAAAAGTATCAGCATTAATGGAATTATAAATGTCACACTATTAAATATTATACTAGAAGGATTACAGAAATCATACAACGACAACGAAATCATTACCAAGCCATTCGTCGGTGGGCATGATTATTTCTCACCAGCGGCGTAGCGATTCAAAAATAATGGGGGTCGGGAGGTCAAGTAGTTTCATACCCGAACACCGGAACTGATGGCTAATATAGGATAATCTATTAACAATTAAGCGTTAATTATCAATAATTCATTATTTAGAATAATTATACACTAGTGGTCACTTTATTATGACCACCTGACAGTTTTAAGCAAATGAGCTATGGCTGCACGCTGTTACCACCAGAGGGCGAGGCTAGTATAAAAAGGGAAAGCTTTGTGCTTGCGACAGTAGTAGAGGTGGTTTTGGGGTGACGAGATGGGTAAAAAATGCGATTTGACGGACTTTCAGCGTGGGATGTTTGTAGGAGCTGAAACCGCCGCATTCGTGAAATGTTCTAGAGCAGCTGTTGTTAAAGTGTTTAAAGACTGGACTGTCATCCAAAAAACTGGGTCTCTACTTGCAACGTGGGGTCGTCGTCGACTAGTGACTGCTTGGGCGGAAGGAACGGAGAGTGTCCAGACTGGTAACAGACAACAGAAGGGCAACAGTGCAGCAAATTACAGACCATCTTAATCAAGGATTCCCTCAAATGATCTCTGCACGCACTGTTCGGCGTACACTGCTTCGGATGAGATATGGCAGCCGAGGGCCTGTTCGAACACCTTTGCTGTCTGCAGTTAACAAGAGAAAACGTCTCCAGTTCGCACAGGGCACAAGGATTGGACAGTCGATAATTGGAAACAAATTATGTGGTCCGATGAATCACGTTTTCATTTTCACCATGCCGATGGCCGAGTGAGAATTTGGCGGAAACAGCACGAAAGCATGGACCCCAAATGCACTGCTACAACCCTTCAAGCTGGTGGAGGCAAGTTATGGTTTGGGGAATGTTTTCCTGGCATGCTTTGTTGCCCTTTAATTCGTGTTGATCAACGTCTGACTGGCACATCATATCTAAACATCGTTGCGGACCAAGTGCATCCTGTCATGTGGATGGTTTATTCCAATGGCGATGGCTACTTTCAACAAGATAATGCGTCCTGCCATAGTGCTCGTATTGCACAGGATTGGTTTCAGGAACATGCCGGTGAGTTTACTTTGCTTAGGTGGCCCCCACAATCTCCAGATCTCAATCCCATTGATAATTTGTGGGATGAAGTTGAACGAGCCATCAGACAGCTGGATTCACAACCCTGCAATCTCACACTCCTGCAAAGTGCTATTCATCAAGCATGGTCTCAGATTCCACAAATCACCTATCAACATCTCGTGGAGTCCATGCCACGAAGAATCGACGCAGTATTAAAGGCAAAAGGTGGCCCAACGAAGTACTAAGGGGGTGGTCAAAATAAAGTGGCCACTCAGTGTGTAACCTTGCTTTTGCGTTTCTGTATTTTTCTGTAAATTTGGTTTCTACTAGTTAAATAATTTCTAACACCACAAAATTTCTCCCGATGAATTTGAAGTTGGTGATCCTGATAGCGGGTCAAAGGACAGGCAACGTAGATAGAGGCTTCTGAGATAAGAGCTCGGTGTGCAATGTCATTTTAGCTTTCCATGAACGCATCTGAAGCATGCGCTGGAAAGTGCAGCACCATATTTAAAATTTATTGATATTTACAAATGAACTGAGGATATTACTACAACCACAACCACAAATGAATAACGTATTTCAGTGTGGTAAGTCTTAAATTGAAAGATTTAAAGAACTGAGCTAACTGAGTTTTGCATAGATAATCATGCGTATTTTGTTCGGTCGTCGAACATTTAAATATGCTAAGTAGACACGACTTTTGAGAATTTTAAGCTGAAAATTTTGACAAACACTCAACAATAAATAAATAAATAAATCATAAAAGTAAAGAAAAAATCATCGTTATTTTTATTTAAAAAAAATAAAAATTATTAGATAGATAAGTAAAGATAGCTGGAATCGAACCCGCTATCCCGCTCCAAGACAACGAAGATTTCTAGTTTTGGAATATTATCTGACTTACCATCCGTGTCCTATTTACACCAAAAACGGATTGTCAACGTCAAAATTTGTAAAGAAAAATTCTTGATCATCCAAAGCATTTGATTTGGGTATGTTTAAACGCCTCTCGGTTTCTCTTATGGAAACCCCACCAATATAACACCCAACAATCTTTCCTTTCTCAAAGTCAATTCTCTCCCGCCGTTACATTTTCACTCAACCTCACAGTGTGATATGATCGCTGTCAGCTGCAGACTTGGTTTTATACCGTTTGCAGCTGTACTGAGCGTCTTAACAATACAGCGGATCCGTTCATTTGCTTTTGAAGGGGTGTCCGGTGACTTTTGTCAATATAGTGCATAAAGAACATGTCGCAGTGGTTTAAACTGAAATTTTGAAAAATTGTTTTCGTGTGAACGTGTTAACATTTTTGACAATGCCGCCGAATTCGCAGAATGAACGCAACCAAAAGTGGAGAAAATCAAAACGAGAGGCAAGAGCAAGTGGCGAGGAATGTAAGAAGCCTAAGAAGACTGCAGCCCAACGAACCAGAGAGTATCGAGAACGCCTGGAAGCAGTTTGTATCATGCACACTAAAGATTTCAGAAGTCTTCCCGTAACTGGCCAGAAAGGGATACGGCAACATACCGATCATTATGTTGGACGATTTCAACTTGAACATCAAAGACAGAGTCACTTCCGAGAGATTCAAAGAGTTTATATCCCGAGATCTCGGCATGTATGTTGTAACCATTCCCACGCACAGCAACCACTTTGGGTAATTAAACCAACAGCAAACGCGTTTGGTAATTTGAACGATACACAATTACCCAACAGCAAACGCGTTGGGTAATTTGTGTATCGATCTGCCTTGTGTTCGTAATTTGTCCAGCATTATTTCTAAAAATTATGTAAGCTACTTTTCATACCTTAGACCTGTGTTGGCTATAACAAATTAAATAAACGCTTTAAAACCATACTCGACTAGCTCATTTCAACTCTCCGATCTGCAAGTCCTACGTTCCAAACTGACGGCTCAATCAGAACTGAGCTTATCTGTATTTTCTTTTAATTACGAAATTTTTGTAACCTCCTGTGGATATAATTAAATTTTGAGATTTTTTCGCTACGTTATACTACTAACTTCAGCAAAAGTTGCATATTACTTTTCTTCAACGCAAAAGAAATACTTTTTTGGAATACAAATGTTGTCATTACTATTTACTCGTGAGACTAACTTTTCAAAAATCTTCTTTGTCGTGAAAAGGGAATAAAGCCAGTATATCTACATCAACATGATGTATCTCTACTACGGATCTGGCTCTTGATACATCCTTAAGTTGTTTTGATTTCTATTGTGGTTGGTGTAATTGTGATATACTGAGCTTGGGTTCGAATCCCGCTGTAACAGTTTCTATGTTTTTTCTGCAGAAAAAAAGGGAATATATCAGATAGATTTGAAAAGCTCACGGTACATTCGCATCGAAACTCTAACCGTTTGAATCACCAGATCATGCTAATCTAATTATCCTTCCATTATTTCATTCTTTTGTCACTCACGCAAATATTCAAAAATTCATAAACACCATTACAAATACTGTAACTAATATTTTCCCGTGAAACAGAAAAGCTGTGTGTATCGGCAAATGATTTTTACATATGCGATTTCACTTTTCTTCGCAGGCATGTATTTCATGTTTGACAAAACCCAAAAAAATATGAGATAAGTACGCAGTGTTTTGACATTTTAAGAGTGAAAAACAAACGTTATTATTGAGTTATTAGCAGTTAGTATTCATAAACTCATTTGCTGCTAAATGAATCAGGAAACTTAGTGATCTAATTATATTTCACACTACAAAAGCAGAACGCAAAGAATCGTGATAAATGGCATTTTGAGCAGCTTTATTGATGAATTAAGCAAATTAGTCGCGTGAATAATGACATTAAGCTGGCAAAGCGATGTTTGAAGAAACGAGACAACCCAAAGAGTGAAGAGAGAGAGAGAGAGAGAGAGAGAGAGAGAGAGAGAGAGATGGCGAGTAAAAGAGAGGGAGAGACTGAAGGAAGGAAAAAAAACCCGTTGCAGTGCAGTTCATCAAGCATTCGAGTTTCGTACGCCAACTTAGCCAAAAGAAACTCAAGTGCCAAAAGCACGGATGAATTATTTAACCTGGCAATCGAGTTTCCAAGACACGTTCGTGTTGTGTTTTTGTGTGTGACCGGGCATTTCTGCTTAACACTTCTCTGTCACGCAGATGTTTAAGTTGGCTAGATTAAGACGCGTGTTCTTGGGCGTTGAACTGACACATGGAATTTCTGCTGCTCGGGCACATATACTACAAGCGCATCGCTAAATTTCAAATGGTTTCGAAAAAAAAATGGAAGTCGGAAGAGGGTTGGTTGGCTCTTATTCTTCTAATGAAAGCAGCGGCAAATAAACAGCGAATGGGTGGAAGGTAAAGGTTACTGTGAAGTGTTCTTTTTATGATTTGTAGATTTTTCTGTTTTTATTTTTCTGCTATAATTGCACCACAGATAAAGTGTCTTAAACGAAGCTAAAGTAATCAAAATGTTAACGAAAGATAAAAATGGAGTTCAACCATAATACCTAAATGAAAAGAAGCTAAAGAGTTGTTATTTGTTAAAGAAACACTGGTCTACAAATTTTAAGTTGTTGTTTGGTACGGAGACCAATTTTTTATTTGTAATATTGCTGTCCTGAATTTGGAAAGAGACACAAAATTGCTGAGTTAGCTACGGATGTCAAAATAATTTTATCACTATGTCATCAACATTATCATCATCCTCATCGTCAACCATTATCAATCCACAGCTGGATGAAGGTTTCCCCAAGTTTCCACCATATTAACTGTCTGTCTTGAGCCAATCTTCACCTGTTACTCCAGCATGTTTTCGAATTCCATCCATTAATCTCCCATGTGCTCTTCTTCTGGGTCTTTTACTGTCCCTTGGTATCTACCTGTTATATTCGAATTCCATCCATCCATCTCTCATGTGGTCTTCTTCTAGGTCTTTTTCTGTTCCTTGGTATCTATCTATTACATGGGGTTTTCGAATTTCATTCATCCATCTTCCATGTTGTCTTCTTCTGGGTCTTTTTCTGTCCCTTGGTATCTATCTATTACATGGGTTTTCGAATTTCATTCATCCATCTTCCATGTTGTCTTCTTCTGGGTCTTTTTCTGTCCCTTGGTATCTATCTATTACATGGGTTTTCGAATTTCATTCATCCATCTTCCATGTTGTCTTCTTCTGGGTCTTTTTCTGTCCCTTGGTATCTATCTATTACATGGGTTTTCGAATTTCATTCATCCATCTTCCATGTTGTCTTCTTCTGGGTCTTTTTCTGTCCCTTGGTATCTATCTATTACATGGGGTTTTCGAATTTCATCCATCCATCTCCCATGTGCTCTTCTTCTGGGTATTTTTCTGTCCCTTGGTATCTACCTATTATATGGGTTTTCGAATTTCATCCATCTATCTCCCATGTGGTCTTCTTCTAGGTCTTTTTCTGTTCCTTGGTATCTATCTATTATATGGGTTTTCGAATTTCATCCATTCATCTCTTAAATGGTCTTCTGGGTTTTTTTCTGTCCCTTGGTGTCAACCTATTATATGGGTTTCCGAATTTCATCCAACCATCTCTTATGTGAACTTTATCTGTCTTTTTCTGTCCCTTGGTATATATCTATTATATTGGTTTTCGAATTTCATTCATCCATCTCCCATGTGGTATTCTTCTGGGTCTTTTTCTCTCCCTTGGTATCTATCTATTTATGTGGGATGCAAGCAGGGCCGCAGCCAGAAAGAATTTTCGGGAAAGGTTAATGAATTTGAAAATTACTTTTCACCGTGCGTTATACATATGTAGAGTTTTTTCTCTGTCACATTTTATTTGCACACGAAATTCTCCTATTCAACAGTCCCCATTTTTCAAATACTGACTTACATGCTGTGCTAGTTACAAAAATTTATAAAACAATTATTTTAATTTTGAGAT
The DNA here is from genome assembly GCA_039090855.1 of Macrothele yani. Classification (NCBI taxonomy): domain Eukaryota; kingdom Metazoa; phylum Arthropoda; class Arachnida; order Araneae; family Macrothelidae; genus Macrothele; species Macrothele yani. Next base: position 31,196,992 of record CM076989.1, on the reverse strand, counting down.
ATTTTAAACATTTCCCGAAAGTTTCAAACCCCCCAAAACCCATCCCGGGCTACTGCCCTGGATGCAAGGGCAGGTGATTCGAAAACATCTACAGTATGCGTCTCCTTGACAACTGTCAACCCCGCCTTCTCGTGGTGCATCCTGTTCCACTAAAGAAACTCTGACGACCGCTAATACCGGTATAACTACTATCCAACCCGCTTGACCAGCGTGGTGAGTTATGGCCAAACAACCCCCTCCCGCCACATGACTTCAAAGTATTACTATGCATGAAAATCCTATTAATCTTAAAAGTTATAGAAGAAAACACATTATGGCACCGAGAAAGGAAGATGGTTCTGTAACAAGAAATAGAGGCGAAATTTTGACACGAGTGAAAGATTTCTACTCCAAATTATATGAAAGGGATGATACATGTACTCCAGACATCATGAAAGGTACCAGTACCAGAGTTCTTCCAGTCCTCCCAGCAGAAGTTGCACATGCAAGCAAGAACATGAAGCGGAGAAAAGCTCCAGGAGAAGATGGAATTACTGTAGACATCATACAAGAAGCAAGTGGAGAAATTGAAACAGTACTCGCCCAAGTTTTCACTCGATGCCTTAATGAAGGGAAGATTCCTGAGGATTGGAACACCGCTACAATGATCCTGCTACATAAAAAAAGGACATTGAGGATCTCAGGAACTACAGACCTATCAGCCTCCTATCAGTGGTTTATAAAATCTTCACTAAAGTTCTTTCACACCGCTTGAAGGTAACACTGGACATGGCTCAACCGAGAGAACAAGCTGGATTCAGGAGTGGCTACAGCACAATAGATCATATCCACGTACTGAGAGAACTAATTGAAAGAGCGAAGGAATATGAACTTCCATTGTGCATGGCTTTTATCGATTATGAAAAAGCCTTTGATTCGGTGAAATCATCAGCAGTTACAATGGCTTTGAAATTCTGCGGTATTGAAGATGCATACATTAATATTATTAATAACATCTATGAAAATGCAAGTGCAAAGATTCTGCTGTTTGAAAATACAACACACATAAAAATTGGAAAGGGAGTGAGACAAGGTGACACCATATCTCCGACGCTCTTTAATGCCACAATGGAAAATGTCTTTCAATCACTGAACTGGGAAAATAAAGGGATAAAGATTAATGGAGATTATCTAGCCTACTTTCGTTTTGCTGATGACGTAGTAATTTTTGCAACTACCCCATCAGAGCTGCAGAGTGTGATCCAGGAACTTGCTGACAAGAGTAAAGAAGTGGGGTTAAAAATGAACTTTCAGAAGACAAAAGTGATGTTCAATGCTTTTACAAGAAATGAAGATTTATCGATTGATGGAGAAAAGCTGGAGATAACAGACACGTACGTTTATCTTGAGCAGCAGATATCAAGTGAGGGTCACATTGATGAAGAAATTAATGGGCGTACAAAACTTGCCTGGAGAGCTTTTGGAAGAAACAGCATAATTTTCAAGAGCAATATGCCATTATGTCTTAAAAGAAAAGTGTTTGATCAATGCATCCTTCCAGTGCTTACGTATGGTGCAGAGACGTGGACCTTAACTAAAAGAGACATACAAAGGCTGCAGGCAACTCAAAGCAGCATGGAGAGGTGCATGCTTGGTGTAACCAGGAGAGATAAGAAGAGGAACACGTGGATCCGAAAAATGACAAGAGTGGAAGACATCATGATCAGAGTTAAATCCCTGAAATGGCAATGGGCTGGACATACTGCCAGAAGGACAGACCATCGATGGACAGCCGAAATTTTAGATTGGATTCCAAGGGACAGGAAAAGACCCAGAAGAAGACCACATGGGAGATGGGTGGATGAAATTCGAAAGTATGCGGGATTAACATGGAGGAAACTGGCACAAGGCAGACCGTTGTGGAAGAAACTTGGGTAGACCTTCCTCCAGCAGTGAATTGATAATGGTTGACAGTGATGATGATGATGATATACACTACTTTGGCAAAAGTGACCGGACACTTAGAAGAGAAACACAGCATATCATTAATTGACATAAAGTAGTACGGTGTCTGTCCACCTTTGGCCTACACGTGTCTTCACGAGCTCCGTGTTTGAATGCTTCACGTACGTGTTTTGTGTGTCCCATCATTGTTCTTCTGTGTGTGTGCCGAAGTTAAAGGTCTGTGCTTTCGTTTAAGATCCCTCACGAGTGTGTGAGTGCTCATTTTTTTTCATTATCACTGTTTTAATTTACACACCGAGCTGGTCGTTTTTCTTCGTTAACCCTTGCCGTTCATTATGGCATCTGCCGATGAGGGCGCTGTTCCCGCCCAAATTGCTGCAGCTCCTCGCGTCGCCTCTTCAACGACAGAAGCAGCCGATCAATCATTTTTACTTGCTAGTGTGGAGCCTCTTAATTTTCCTTCTGTCATTTGCACGTCTTCTCCTGCTCTGGTCTCCGACTCTGCCATTGAGAACGTGGATGTGACGTCCCAGGCCTTTGCTGACGATGATGAATTCATGGATGTCTCTTATGGTGTAGCTAATCTTCCCTCTACAGTTTCTACTGCCCCTGCTTCCAGTACATTGTCTCATGCTGCGTCAATGCCTTCCAGAGGAGGCGCTTTTGCACGCACGCATTCTGCGGCTGCCTCTGGTATTCTACCGGTTTTCTCCTCGTCTCGTCTGCCTCCTATGGATTCTTACGTTACTCTCAACGGTGACACCATCTTACTAGACATTCCCGAGAACTCTCCTGCTGGTTAACGTCTTCATTCGACCCTCGAGTTGGGGGTTTGTTTTGATGCGCTGCCCAACACTCCTTTGAAACAGTACAGTTCCGCTCTCAAGAAGATGCTTCCTTCTGGTGCCATCACCCACCTCACCCGAAAGCCGCGAACTGTGATTGTTTATTTTTCGAAGAAAGAATATGCCGAGCTTGTCTTCTCTCAGGGCCTATCAATTGGCGATCGTCACCTCTTGGCCGAAATCATCGCTCAGCGTCCTGTTCTGGTCTCTCTACATCCGGTGCCCCCGGAGATATCTGATGATATGCTGTGTGCTGCACTTAGCTGATGCGGCAGAGTAGTCGGCCCAGCGAATACTCTCTCATCTTCCCGCTCTGACCACGATGATAAACATATCTGTGGCTTCCGTAGAACTTCTCGCATAATCTTCCCATCGGAAGAGCATCTCATAAAGTTTCCATGGTTCCTCGATGTTCGTTGCGGTAACGAGCGCCGCCGGATTGAGCTCCTCACCTCTGCTCATTGCTCACACTGCAAAGCTTACGGCCATCAGCAGGCTCAATGCCCCCATGCAGAGCCACTAACTCCTGCAGCTCCAAAGCAGCATTCTACCTCTTCCTCCGTTTCTGCTGCCATGCCTCCTCCTGCTTCTGCACCTACTGGACCCCGTTCTTCGGAAATCTGATTAAAGCCTTCGATCAACACGCGTCTTCGATATTTCTTTCTCCATTCTGTCGGATTTTCCTCCGCTTGACTCCTTCTTGCCTTCTCGTGCTCTCATTCCATCAGAGGGCATCACTACTGATCTTCAAGCTTCATTCACCGTCGGCAGTTTTGCTCCCGGTGATGAGGTGGACCTTTCCTCTGATTCCACATCTCGTGTGTCTACGATCCACGGCAAACGTCGCTCTACTACCAGTACCAAGGCCCGGAGGAAAACGAAGAAGTCACCTTCTCCGACTGGCCGCCCACATCGTTCCACCCGTCCAGCAGGCTAAAAGTCTGCCCTGTCACGTTCTAGCTCTTCCTGTTCAAAGTCCAAGGATCCTCTGCTGACATTTGAAGATTTCTCGACTCTGCTTACCAATGCTTCTCTTCCTCCAGAACCTGTCTCCTTTGAAGATCTTTACGAGTTTCTCACTCATAAAACAAATCGGGGGCTTCTCTCATCTTTTTACAGCAGTTTGAAGCAGTTCTTCCCGAGGTGTTCGACCAAGCAACCTCCATCCTCATATTCCTCCGGCATAATGCCAATCAACCCGACTACGTCTTGTGGTGTCGTGGTATCATCAATCGCCTCGACACATTCCAGAAAGCTGCCATAGCTGCCCTTCATCCGACGTCGGACTTACTCATTCAAGGTCGACCCTCTGAATTGTAGGGGGTTTGCTAACCCCATCAGTAACGTTCTCGTTCTGGAAGATCTCTCGCCACTTGGGGCCGACTTACTCCTTCTGCAAGAGAAGAACTGCCACTCCTCGACACTTTTTCATAGACGGCGCACTTGGGACTTCACCTTTCACCATGCTTTCCGTTACTCTGTGCACGGTGGTGCAGCAGGAGTATCAGTCTGTCATCTCCGCATGCCGTGAAGGCTCCTTCTATCCTACGTGGTCACCAGTTACCCGTGGTTCGCTGTTACACCAAGTCCATTACATCTCACGGTGAGTTAAGACTCTGCATTAACTTCTTGTTGTTCTTTCACACTGCGGTGACCCGCATGTGATCATTTTGTTTTTCCTCAAGCATTGCTCTGTTTGCATCACGTTGTAAATTGGTCATTACTCATTCAATGTACATATCATCGCTTTTATCAGTTTGTATCATTCCTGTTCTTTTTTGTTTTCTTTGAGACGATTCCATGTTGCTCGTCTCCTCTGTTTTATTACATTAAAGCGATTCTGAAACCACCTTTGGCCTTAATGCATTCACCGACCATTCGAGACAGGCTTTCGACAAGGTTTTGGAACACAGTGATAGGTATGCGCTTCCATTCAGTACATAATGCTACCGCTAACTGCTGCTTAGTAGTAGGACTTGGTTCCAAATTTCTTCTGCGGCGTTCTAATTCATCCCATAGGTGCTCTATGGGATTAAGACCAGGGCTCTGTGCTGTCCTTGCTTTATGGTTCGGTGCATTACCCTGGTGGCACCAACAACGCTCTATTCCACAGTATTGCCACAGGGTTTGTAGGGCATAGTTGTCCAGTTTATCGAGGTAGACGTGCTGGTTAACAGGTTTGTCCATGATAACTAATAGGCTAGCATCATAACACGAAAAACAGCCCCACACGAGTACACTGCCAGCTACAAACTTGACCGTAGGAACAGTACAGTATGGTAAATAGCTTTCTCCCGGCTGACACCATACCCACACACGGCCATCAGACTGATGGATCGTGTATCTCGATTCATCAGTCCATAGGATCCATTGCCACTGATCTACGGTCCACGATAAATGTTCTTTACACCATGCTAAACGACGAGTAGCATTCCGAGTAGAGATGAGTGGCTTATGAGAAGCCGAACGACCACGGTAACCCATGGAATGAAGTTCTGTGCGAATGGTACGTGTACATGCCGAGGTTCTGAAATTTTTATTCACCTGTACACTGAGATCATGTGCTGTACTCCGTCGATTAGGTTTAACGACTCTCCTGAGGCGTCGACGTCCTCTATCACTGATTTTCTTTGGTCAGCAGGTACGTTTTGCTGCTTCAGGCACGCCATGTGTCTTCCACTTATTCGATGCATCCAAACCAGTTGAGTTGGGTATGTTTAAACGCCTCTCGGTTTCTCTTATGGACAACCCACTAATACATGTAAAACATCTAACAATCTTTCCTTTCTCAAAGTCAGTTCTCTCCCGCCGCGACATTTTCACTAAACCTCACAGTGCGATATAATCGCAGTCAGCTGCAGGCTTGTTTTCATACCGTTTGCAGCTGAGCCGCGCATCTTAACAACGCGGCGGATCCGTTCATTTGCCTTTGAACAGTTGTACTGTGACTTTTGTCAATATAGTGTTTATCAGGGGCAAATATTCGGGTGTGCTAGATGTGCTGCGCGCATCCACACAGAGTCGCAATTTAACCTATATTGTCGATATTACTTTTTCGGATTTATTTCTAATAAACTCGCCAGAGTTCGTCCTAAGGCTTCGAGTGGTGGTTAAAATTAATTTTCCAATATAATATTTTCATTAAGAATAAAAGGTTCGTTCAGTAAGCATATCGTATTCGCGTTAAAATCGTTGGGTGTGCGGTTTCGTGGTGGCACATCCGACGATCTTAAAGCAGTTGTGGTACAAGCGCACCCCAGATGCCGCTGCAGGTCACGTTCTTATTTCCCTGTGGTTTCAAAAGTAACAGCGGAACTCTCAGGATGTGTTGGCCAAAATGAGCACCCCTTGAGTCCCACGGAGCAGTGCAATTCAACGTTGTGATACGAGTTGCTGTGATATATATATTCGTACATATTTTTTCTATGTATTTTTAATAAGACTCGCTGATGTTTCTAAGGCTTTGCGCGTGTGACTAAACTTAATTCCCTTGTGCAATATTTTCGTGAAGAGGAGAAAGTTTGTTGCTTCGAGCAGTAAACAAACTTAGTAAGTAATATTTGCAGCGGCAGGAGTGCTATTTTACCAGCGGTCACATCAAGTCGTTAAAGCAACTGTAATTCACAGCTCTCCAGATGGCTTTACAGGTGACGGTTTTATTTCCTTGTGATCATATCATATCATATGTAGAGGATTTTAAGAAAGGGGAGTCTGACCCCAGATCTTAAACAACCCTTAGAAATAGGAAGCTAGGAGATTTGGGCTAAAGTGCCGATAGGAAAGTGACACGGAAGCGAGGTAGAAAGGAGGAGTAAGACGCCCTTATTTAATACTGGGGGCCAGTACCCGGGGTCCGACGGCTTCACGTGCCCATCCGACGCACGGCGGGTATTTAGTGGTTCGAACGTTCGTACGTGCTCAGGATCGAACCTGAGGTTATCTCCATGGCAGTTACGATCGTGATTTCAACGCAGAGGTTTAAATTCCAAGGGTACGCGCGCTTAAAAAAGCACGACTGGCCATACTTGTTTGCATTTGAAATAGCATGGAGTCATAAACAAATTCAACGTTCTGCTACGAGTACCTGCTTTTCTTTCTTTCCATCGCTGTGTGAATCGGTGTGTTCATGAGCACAAATTTAAATATACAATTTGAATTTTGACATACTATAGCGAAGTGAATTTCTACGTCATTTTTGGCCCACGCCGGGGATCGAACCCGAGTCCACTTATTCCAGAACAAGTCGCTCTGCCAACTGAGCTACGCGGACGTTTGCTATCGCTGCTATCTGCCTTTATGTCGTGTGCGTCCTGCGGGGCAGGCACGTCACATCTTCCCCCATCCCCGAAAGAGGGCCGGGAGCATGGCCCACGGGTCAGCCGTGACCATGAATCGTCGCAGGCAGCCATCCGCTGTACAACGTGCACTTGAGAACTCCTAGCCAATCTGGTGTGTGAAATGCAACATCACACACATTTATTTTTCGAAGCGCTGAAGAAGGGATTCTCTTATTTTTCCTAACTCGCGGTGTGGAAAGAACATCACACCATTGCGAGATCTTGAACGGCCGGGTCATCCGGGAAGTTCGGGCGCCATTATAACAAAGTAAATTTCTCCGTCATTTTTTGTCCACACTGAGGATCAAACCCGAGTCCACTTATTCCGGAACAAGTCGCTCTACCAACTGAGCTACGCAGACGTTCGTATCGCTGCTATCTGACTTTATGTCGTGTGCGTCGTGCGGGGCAAGCACGTCACAATACATTTCAGTTGACGATGAACTGAGTGTCCCATATTCTGCCACAGCCTTTGCAGATTGTGTAAAGCGGGTTAAAGAAGGTTAAGCCTCGTGCTGTATTTAAAATTCATAAATATATATACCAAAAATTCGTTCCTCACCCTAGTATTTTCTCAGAAAATTTCGATTTCCTTTACAATGGAGTATATGTATAGCTCGTCACCATAAGTTATTAGACGACAGCTAACTAGAAGAAATGCTTTCGTATGTTTAAAATCAATGCATGGATTTTGCAGCTCGGTATATGTAATTGCAGCTCGGTATATGTATTTTCCTATATGAGCGCACACCCGACCTAAATGGGCACGCATCGCAACTGATATATATAGAGTATATATACACTGAAGTGCCAGAAAAACTGGTACAAACGAGCGTATGCAAAATACATAGGAAGCTAGGAGATTTGGGCTAGAGTGCCCGATAGGAAAGTGACACGGAAGCGAGGTAAAAAGGGGGAGGAAGACGCCCTTATTTATTACCGGGAGAGGGGGGCACCCGGAGTTCGACGGCTTAACGTGCCCATTCGACGCACGGCGGATATTTAGTGGTTAGAACCTGAGGTTATCTCCATGGCAGTCATGAACGCTGACCACTAGGCCACCAGCGGCCCGATAATTGGTGTAAAGAAAATTTATCATAGATCGCAGATCAATGGAAACGGGTCCTATGGACTGATGAATCCAGATATACGATCCATCAGTCTGATGACCGTGTTTGGGTATGGCGGCAGCTGGGGAAATCCTATTTACCACAGTGTACTGTTCCTACGGTCAAGTTTGGAGCTGGCAGTGTACTCGTGTGGGGGTGTTTTTTGCGGTATTGTCCCGGCCCATTGGTTATCGTGGACAAACCTGCTGACCAGCACGTCTACCTCGATATTCTGGACAATTAAGCCCTACCAACACTGTAGCAATACTATTGAACAGATGGTACCAGCAGGATTATGCACCGAGCCATAGAGCAAGGATTGTTACGGTGTGATATCACGATAATTTCGTATCGTGTGTGGGCTGGACAGCACAGATCCCTGATATTAATCTCATACAGCACCTATGGGATGAATTAGAGTGACGCATAAAAAGTTTGGAACCAAGGGCTACTACTAAGCAACAATTAGCGGCAGCATTGTATACTGAATGGAAGCACATACCTATCGCTGTGTTCTAAAACCCTGTCGAAATCATGTCTCGAACGGTGAGTGAATGCATTAATGCCAAAGGTGGGCCGACACCGTACTAATGTATACCAATAAATGCTATGTTGTGTTTCTCTTCTAGGTGCCCGGTGACTTTTGTAAATATAGTGTATATATACGAGAGTTGTACCGAAAGGAATGCAAAAGTGGGCAAAACGTTTTTTTATTAACTGACAGAGGTCGCTCAAATTGCACATGTTGGTGGAGTAACTCTTCCTCTATAGTAACCCTTCTTCTTCATTGCAGGTAAATAATGGGCTCCAAGCAGAAGCAATGTGCCGTCATTGAGTTCTTGACGAAGAAAGGGTGCAGACTGTCCGATATCCACAGAAGGCTACCGAATGTTTACGGAGATGACACCGTTGACAACAGCAATGGGCACAGATGGATGAAGAAGTTTAAAGAAAGAGAAACCAGCATTGAATACAAACCACGCAGTGGGAGACCATCATCTGCGACAACTGAGACGAATCGATAGCAAGTGGATGAATTGATTTTCGCGGAGTGACGAGTCACAATCCTTGAGCTTGTTGCACAACTGGACTGGGATCACAATGCCATACAGAAGATGGTGGAACACTTAGAATATCGGAAAGTGTATGCAAAGTGTGTACCTCGGCAGTTGACACCCGATTTGAAGGACAGAAGGATGGAAGTCTGCTCTGATCTGCTGGAAGCGTTTGAAGCCAATGAGAACACGTTTTTTTCGATCTAGCGACAAGGGATCGAACGTGGGCGTATCTTTATGATACGGTAAAGAAGAATCAATCCATGGAATGACGTCACACCTCTTCACCGAGGCCTAAGAAGTTTAAGAGCCAGCGATCAGCGCAGAAAGTCATGGCGACTGTTTTTTGGGATAGCATGTGTGTCCTTCTTCTTCATTTTCTGGAACGTGGCCGTACCGTGACCAGCTAGCAGTACATTGAGACACTCAAGAAGCTTAGAGACGCTATAAGGAGAAAGAGACCGAACAAGAATCTGAAAAGGATCCACATTCTCCATAGGAATGCGAGAACACACACACATCTTTGACAACAAATCAGGTGATCAACAAATTAGTAGGGTAGGTGGTCCTACATCCACCGTACAGACCAGATCTGGCGCCCTCCGACTATTACCTTTTCGGTCCAATGAAGGACAGTCTCTGGAGTCAACGATTTGATTGGCCAGATCAATCACCTGGCCTGGTTCGATGATATTCAGGTCAGATAATTGATCTGGCCAGGACAGATGTTGCAGTTTTTCTTGGAGCTGCATAAACCAAGGCTGAACTGTTCTGGCTGTGTTTATGAGCGCATTATGATCTTGAAAAATGGCATCATTGTTGGGAAATAACATTTCCACCATAGGATGCACCTGATCGCCTGGAATGTCCAAGTACTCGGTGGCTGTAACGCGACAATGTAGGATAATGATGAGGCCAGCCGAATTGCAAGATATGGCCATTCAAATTATGAGATCCACCCGAATGTTTGGCAGTTGGGACCTGGTATTCCAAATTGTACTCTTCCTTACGGGATTTATATACATAAACGCGACCTATTTGTTGGGAATAATGTAAGTGAGAACCCATCGCCCGTATCACACGTTTCCAGTCATGAGATGTCCAGGTTTTATGCTCGCGATGCCATCTTTTTTCATTCTAGCGTTGGTTTGTATAATAAATTTATAGCAATTGCAGCTGTTCCATGGATGTTGACTTTATAAAGTTCTCTACGGTTTGTTTCTGTGGAAACTTCCAGGTGGACATTGAGTTTTGCTGTCCTTTCTTTGCAGCAGTTGTCGTGTTTGGGACACAATCCTTGTGTTCGACAGTTCCTCTCATTTAATCTTGGTTTTAGCCCAGTATTCTTATTCGCCGATGACGTCTTGCCATGTTTTGTGCACGCAGACATAACCGCGGAGACTGTTGCTCTTGAAATACCAAATAATTTGGCTCTTATGGTAGCAGACGCTCCTACTAAATGGGTTCCCACGATTTGTCCTTTTTTACGCTTTTCAAAGCTGGAGCGTATATGCTCCAGCTTTGTCCGTCTGTCTGTCCGCACGATAACTCGCGTAAAAATGGCTCGATTTCGATGAAAGTTTAGTATGTGGTAGGGGACAACCTGGGGACGAACCCTATTAAAAATGGACGAAATAGGGTCAAAGGTCAGGACATACGAGTGGGATCCATTCCATGGCCCTTATGCATCATAACTTACGTAAAAATTTTTCGATTACGACAAAACTTTAGTATGTTGTTCCGGAAGTATACTGAACCGGTTTTGTTGAATATAATAGAAATGGGGTCAAAGGCCAGGTTATAGGAGCAAAATTTATTCCACAGCCATTATCCACATAACTTGAGTAATAACTTGAGTAATGATTTCTGGTATGTTGGAAAGCGTACCATAATCAATGCATTGCATGATTTTACTAACTTGTTTGGAAGTCTAACAGGTGACCATTTCACCGCCACTAACCTCTGAATACAATTTGTACTGCACTGACATACAACCCAGAGAATATTTAAAACAAAAAACTAAAAAATACTTAGAAGATAATCACAGCATTTGCTTTTCTTATTGTAGCTTGCATGAATCACATTAATTCCAAAAATCATTTTATTCACACTTGGTCCAACCCCTGATAAATTGAGTTGCTCACGGTGGTCGTTAAAGCTTAAAACAAACAAAAAAATGCGCAAATTGGTCTTTGTGATCGGATGTGTCCGATGGCCAAAAGAAATTTCGCAATTGGAATTAAAGAAGTTTATAAAATGAAACATATTTCCAGGTCAATATAATTTCTATTTACGCCGCTAGTAAAATTATTATGATACACTGGTGTGCAAAAATTAAGGACGAAAAGGAGAAATTAGCATAACAGCGGAAAGAGCAGGCAGAACGGACGGAAAGACCACTCAGGAGATAGACTAGGGTCCGGTACGGCAGCATGCGCATATATGCAGCATGACGTGGGGGAAGGAGAGTGTCGGAAGGGTATAAAGCACACCGGCGGTGTACGCTCAGTAATTCTGTGAAAGCTATTGCACGGTGTACATTGCTTTGAACGACGTCGAGTTACTGCCATCGTGTGATATGGCCAACAGGCAATCCAGTAGACGACATCTGGATGACTTCACCCGAGGTCGCGTCATTGGGAAGTTGGAAGAAGGTCGAATTGTGACTAGTGTGGCCGAGGAGTTCGGGATCGCTCACAGCATCGTTTCACGAGCTTGGTGCGCAAAAACTGGAACAGCTGTCCGAGAGTTCCAGTCGTTTGAAAACGAGCAACCACGGCGACGGACAACCAGTATATTGTCCTACAGGCGAGAAGACGCAGACGGCAGACAGCGGGAGAAATCGCGAGGCACATGCAACTGACAACTGGACGTCCGTTATCACGTTTTACCGTGGCCAGGAGGCTGCACAAAGTGGTTTATTCGCACGACGACCAGTACGGTGTGTGCCATCAACGCCGGCTCATCGGAGACGACGATTTTTGTGGTGCCAGGAACACAAGAACTGGACACATCAGCAATGGGGTCGAGTTCTCTTTACGGATGAGAGCCGATTTAGTCTGACGAGCGATTCTGGACGTATACACATCTGGAGACAGCAGGGAACATGCAATCACACCTCCAACATCATCGAAAGGGACCGGTTTGGAGGTGGCGGAGTTCTCGTTTGGGGCGGTATCATGCTTGGTAGCCATAATGACCTCCACATCTTCCAAGGAGGTTCAGTCACTGGTGTCCGCTATTGTACCGAGGTTCTCCTGCCTCACGTGCGTCTGTTTAGAGGTGCTGTGGGTCCTGAGTTCCTCTTCATGGACGACAACGCTACACCTACAGTGGCTGTCGCAGAGCTGTTGGAGAGTGAAGATATTTCACGCATGGATTGGCCCGCAAGGTCCCCGGACCTAAATCCAATCGAAGACGTGTGGGACCTTCTCGGGAGACGCTTGGCAACACGTCACCAGCCGCCAGCAACGATTCCGTAGCTGCAAATGCTGCTACAAGAGGAATGAGCCGCGATGCCTTAACACCTCCTTGACAACCTCGTCCTCAGCATGGGCAGACGTTGTAAATCCTGCAACGCAGTCAGGGGTGATCCTATCCCCTACTAAAGACTGAAGTTTTCTTGGCAGCCGCCTTTCACATGGACGTTTCTGTCCAGTTGTGCTCGAAGCTACCATTTCAATAAAGTGACTTTGTATCCTTTGGATTCCTTGATTGGATAGTTTTATTCCCTTGTCCCATATTCTTACATCTTGGGGATCTTATAGTATGATTTGAGTCGATGTGGAGCACTTCTGCACGACGTTACATTCGAAAAACCGTCTCGTCCTTAATTTTTGCACGCCAGTGTAAACCAGATTTCATAGCTCTTCGTCCTCACAGCTCAAAATTTCCAATATAAAAAAACAAAAAACTAAAATCTGAGTAATAGGTGCAGAGGCATGGAGCTCCTACAGATGGATGAATACAGTATGGAGTACCAATGTACATCGCCAATCTTCACAATTTCGCTCGATAATGAATGTATTACGTCTCAAACCTTTGGACGCCGACGCATTCTGAATCTAGGCAAGAACAAGAGCAACAATAAGAAGAGCACATTAGGCCCGAGACATAACGCCAAATTTATAATAACACTACTAAGCAGTTTGAAAAATTGTTTCTGAAGAACGAATTGCCGCCTCGGTGGCGCAGTGGTCTAAGGCGTTGGCCTCTGATCATTCGTCCGTAAGGGGCCCGGGTTCAAATCCCGGTCAGGCATGGATGTTGTGTTTGTCTTACGGCACTGGCTCTCTCCCTTCCCTGGAACCAGTGACCCTAAATTAGGGACGGGCGACTGCTTATAGCCCATTGAGTTGCTCACGGTGGTCGTTAAACCTCCAATAAAAAAAAAAAAAAAAAAAAAAAAAAAAAAAAAAGAAAGAATTCTACCGTAACAGTTTTAGCAATAACTACTGACAACGCTGATACTACGGCTTTTACTTCTACTAACATCTTGCTATATAAAACGCAAGACTTGCGACGACGTGGATCACTTTTTAATCATAAACAAACAACTACGTACGCTGTTTAACAGAAGAAAACGATGATTTATATTCCGATGTTCACACCGTGTTATCCGTAACCGTTCCTGTTTAATGTTTTGTTTACATCTCTTTCCTTTCGTTCGAAGTTAGAGGTTTTTTTCCGGCTGCGATGGAAGTGGAAGCACACAGTTGTAGGTTGTAAGATGTTTTACTTTTACTGTCGCTGAGTAAGGCAAGGACAAAAGTTAGTGTTCTTCGCGAACTTGACTGTTGTCTTATACCTCGCCTATACAGCGTCAAAAAAGAAAGTTACCTCTTTCATGAGATGAAGAGAGTGAAGCTAAACGCCGCAAAGCATTTTACGATCGAACAAGACTGCAACGACGCACTGCAGTCGAAAGACAAGAAGTTAACCGCCGCAATGCCGAATATGCCAGAAAAAAAGACACAAAAGTGTAGTGCAGTTGAAAGAAATGCTGATATTCGACGTTCGCGTGATCGTCGAAGTAATATGACGCCGCAACATATTGAAGCTGATTCTCAGTGTATGAGAAATGTTCATATTGTAAAGGCACAGAATATGTATTTAGAAAAAAATATCGTGTACAAAATATTTTCCAGCGTCGTTGATTTAATTGATAAATGCTAAGAAAATCACACAAAAAAAACAAGTAGTAAAAAAAAAACAAAAAAAACATGGGGTAGCACGCGAAAGGGAGTCCAAGTCCCTTACCAAAGGAGGATTATCATCCGGCAAATGCTTCCGCATTTTGTATTTCTATGCATGAACAATGAAGTGCCTCAAGGGTATGTTTCACTGCACACTCATTATTTACGATGACTCCCCAAAAAATAATAAACGCTTGAATAGCAATAAGTGATTTTTTAGAATCCGTTGTATTCTTATCTGAACTGGCTTGACAGATAGTTAATTTATAATCAGCATAAGTTACTATGAATTGTATAAACTGAGTGGCCACTTTATTATGACCACCCCCTCAGTACTTCGTTGGGCTACCTTTTGCCTTTAATACTGCGTCGATTCTTCATGGCATCGACTCCACGAGATGTTGATAGGTGGTTTGTGGAATCTGAGACCATGCTTAATGAATAGCACTTTCCAGGAGTGTGAGATTGCAGGGTTGTGGATCCAGCTGTCTGATGGCTCGTTCAACTTCATCGCATAAATTCTCAATGGGGTTGAGATCTGGAGATTGTGGGGGCCACCTAAGCAAAGTAAACTCACCGGCATGTTCCTAAAACCAATCCTGTACAATACGAGCACTATGGCAGGGCGCATTATCTTGGTGAAAGTAGCCATCGCCATTGGGATAAACCATCCACATGACACGATGCACTTGGTCCCGAACGATGTTTAGATATGATGTGCCAGTCAGACACGAATTAGAGGGCCCAAAACGTGCCAGGAAAACATTCCCCAAACCATAACGTTACCTCCACCAGTTTGAAGGGTTATAGCAATGCATTTGGGGTCCATGCTTTCGTGCTGTTTCCGCCAAATTCTCACTCGGCCATCGGCATGGTGCAACTGAAAACGTGATTCATCGGACCACATAATTTGTTTCCAATTATCGACTGTCCAATCCTTGTGCGAACTGGCGACGTTTTCTCTTGTTAACTGCAGACAGCAAAGGTGTTCGAACAGATCTTCGGCTGCCATATCCCATCCGATGCAGTGTGCGGCGAATAGTGCGTGCAGAGATCATTTGAGGGGATCTTGATTAAGATGGTCTGTAATTTGCTGCACTGTTGCCCTTCTGTTGTCTGTTACCAGTCAGGACACTCTCCGTTCCGCCCGAGCAGTCACTAGTCGATGACGACCACACGTTGCACGTAGAGACACAGTTTTTTGGCTGACAGTCCAGTCTTTAAACACTTTAACAACAGCTGCTCTGGAACATTTCACGAATGCGGCGGTTTCGGTGATAATCGCTCTATGGCTCCGAGCTCGTACAATCATCCCACGTTAAAAGTCAGTCAAATCGCATTTTTTCCCCATCTCGTCACCCAAAAATCAATTCTACTACTGTCGCAACCACTAAGCTTTCCTTTTTTATACTAGCCTCACCCCCTGGCGGCAACAGCGTGCAGCCATAGCTCATTTGCTTAAAACTGTCAGTTGGTCATAATAAAGTGGCCACTCAGTGTATAAGTCGTTTTTAAGTAAATAACATATTTCTTTCGTTTTATTTCTTAATTTTATATCCGAAAAAAAAATCAAAGGGGCACAGTTGCTACTGTTCCCCTTTTGATTTTTTTTTCAACGTGTAGCGACCAACGACGGATTAACTTCTGAATATATTTCCAAATTATGGTATGGATGGAAAAAGAGTTCCAAGAGCCTGACTTGCAAGACAATTAATATTTTTCTTTTTCCATCCTCAGATTAAAGTTTTTGCTATTGCGATGATTCCAGTTGAGGAAATTACCGTAATATTTGATGCAAAGCTGATCCTGTTGGATACCAGGAAGGGAAATAAGCAATTTGTACTAAACAAGTGTGAAAACTTTGAGAACAGAAAGAGGAAATCGCTGAAAACAAATCTTTTATGCTTCTCACGCGATGCAAACTGTGGAATTCTTTTTTAAACAAAACAAAACGAAAAAGAAACAGACAACAAATTCATGAGTGGAATTCAACAGATAATTCAATATTGCGAGATGCTAATTCAGACCTTCCAGGGTTATATTTCAAAGAGCATTATGTAATTTTAACTAGAGTGAGAACTCATTTGCTTCTATTGAATTCATCCCAATCTGACAATGGAAATAAAAGAATCGCTAATTGATTTGGCTTTTCATGGAGAACTGAAGTTTGAGTTGGAAAACTTTTGTGAACGTCATGAGCCTTGGCTAAAGAGCTAAATATATATCGCTGTCTCCAACGAAGCACTGAGATCCTCACTTCCATTCTGAACCACTTCACTGGCTAGATCCCATTGTTATTGACGATGAAAAAGAAATATTATTTAAAACTGTGTAATGCCTTTGATATTTGCAGGAAGCTAATCCAAACGTAGTGTTTTAAACGCTTTGTTCGAAAAGCCAAATCCATCTATCACACGAAGGAAGTAATATTTTTGCCGCATTGTTTCCCTTATCTTGCGAATAACCATGTGTTTATGTAGAAAACATTAAAAAACTAAAGAAATATCGTAACGCTCAATATTTTTTCAGGTTTGTTCAAAATGACATTCATTTTTTTTGTTCAGGGGTTTAAAAATGACTATGAGTCACTCTAAGGGCGATTAGAAGCCCTCCATCCCCACCAGTTTAAGAAAAGGGAGATACCCAGCCCCGTAAGACGAACACATCAACCTTCCTCATCCGGGACTCGAGCTTAGAACCATCTCGCACGAATGATCAGAAGCCAAGTATGATCAGAAAAAAGACCGACCACGGTGGCCGGGTCGGTCTTTTTTAGTTTAGAAAACAAAGCAACGGGCCTGGCCAAGTCGACCCATTTTTTTTATCGCAATAATAAAGAAAGAAAATAGAAGTTTAACTATTTTGCTATCTTTACTTACTTCTGTGACAAAGTCCCGGACGTAATAACAGAGGCGAGGGGAGGCACTCAAAGTGTTTTTACCATCTGTGCGTATTAAGACGGTAAAAACACTTTGGGGCTTGTTGACAACAAAAAGATTCCACCTGAGCGTGTGTGTGTATGTGTGCTTTGTTGAGTGGGGGAAGGGAGTGCCCGCAGTCGGGTGGTGTATGCATGAGAGAAAGAGTGGGACGACATCGATTGTTTCTCCTATCTCTAATCCTTATCAGAGTTGGGTAGGGATGCATTGCAAAGAAATAG
Source organism: Macrothele yani (assembly GCA_039090855.1). NCBI lineage: Eukaryota > Metazoa > Arthropoda > Arachnida > Araneae > Macrothelidae > Macrothele > Macrothele yani. The sequence goes on along the minus strand of CM076989.1, from coordinate 31,179,347 downwards.
AAGTAGAGATTACAATTAAAGTGTAATGCAGTAACAGGTATGCATTACAAGGTAATCCCAAATATGGTTTGCACAAATTAATGGAATTAATCTGTAATGCATTACAATGAAGAGGATACAATTCATTTATTTAATATGGCCATTTCAACGCAATGGAATTTTTTGGTAATGAAATTACACAATTCGCAAATAATAATTACATCAATATATTAATTCTGTAAGGTTTTTTACTGTGAGTCCTATTTTGAGAGTACGGCTGAACGTAAAAATATGGTTCAGGTATCAAAATAAAAGTCTTACCATGTAGATGTGCCAGTCGAAGAGAAAAATGAGATTGGGGCAACGATTCGGGCGTTGTGGGGCGGCAAAGTTCCCATGTAAAGTCTATGGGAGAAGCGTGTGGTTGACATTCGATGGAATGCGGTTGACTCACGCGCTGTTGAAGGCGGAAGCATGGAGGGACTGAGATAGTCCAAAGTCCGAAGTCTCTTTTCTGAGCGAACAGTTGCGCAAATCAATGCAAGCAGGCATTGGTATCAAAGTTCTTGGTATTTAGAATGATACATGATTTTTGGGTCATGGTCGTTAAAGGGTTAAAGCATTCAGAGAAGGACAGTTAACGTAGCCCTATGTTGTAGGTTGCAGCACAGTTGCTACTGTTACTATTTCATAGCGATATCTCGCTAGTTCTACGTCCTTAAAGTATGAACACTCTTGAACACCTGATTGCTTTATGCCGTTGGAGTGTGTTTTGTATACATACAATTTAATATTCATTTGATCCAGTTTATTCACTTAGGTAAGACGTTTCCCAATATGTAAAGATGTAAATAAACATTCCGTTAACCATTGTTAGTGAAAATATTACGGGCGACTGCTTATAGCCCATTGAGTTGCTTACGGTGGTCGTTAAACCTTCAGTCAAAAAAAAAAAAAAATCACGAACCTGGATTATTTTTTTATTTTTTTTTTTTTGACTGAAGGTTTAACTGAAGTGGTTGAATGAATTTGTCAATCAAATAAAATTTACATTTGTTATTTCATGTGAGTTTATCCTTTTCAAAAAAAAAAAAAATAACCGTTGATTCCGACGGGTGAAGAGCATACGCAACGCGAATCTCATTCCAACAACAAAAAATGAGAGTGAAAAAGTACGTTGAATTTTTGCACACGATCGAGATGAGTGGACTTCCGCCTCACATTTTACGACTGAAAAAAGGTGCAGTCCGGATGATCAGCATGAACCTGATCATCAGTCCGGATGATCATCATCGCAGTGGTCTAAGCGCTGGCTTATGATGATTCGTTCGGGAAGTGTCCGGGTTCGAATCCCGGTGAGACATTGATGTTGTGTTTGTCTTACGGCACTGGCTCTCTTCCTTCCCTGGAACCAGTGACCCAAAATTAGGGACGGGCGACTGCGTGTAGCTCATTGAGTTGCTCACGGTGGTCGTTAAACCTTCAATAAAAAAAAAACAAAAAAAAAAAAAACACGAACCTGGACTATTTGTCTTTATTGAAGTGGTTGAATGAATTTGTCAATCAAATAAAGTGTACATTTGTTGTTTCATGTGAGTTTATTCTTTTCAAAAAAAAAAAAAAAAAAAAATCTTCGATTCCGACGGTTTTTGTCTAGTACTAATAGTTTATATAAATGTTCGTATGCCAAAAGCAAACCATACTTGGAATTACCTTGTAACATGCATTACAAGGTAATCCCAAGTATGGTTTTCACAAGGTAATGGAATTAATCTGTAATGCATTACAATGAAGAGGATATAATTCAATTATTAAATAATGCCATTCAAACGCAATGGAATTATTTGGTAATGAAATTACACAATTTGCAAATAATAATTACATACTAATGGTTTATAGACATGTACGTGTGCCAAAAGCTATGTCTAGAAAAGTCGGCCATGTAACATAGCAGACAGAGACCGAAGTGTCGTGTAGAATGTTCTAGAAGCGGCAAGAATGGATTAGACGTTTATAGAATGTTCCAAAATGATCGCGCACTGGGAAATTGGAGAGCTTTATGTAAATCAAGAATATTCCGAAAGGGTCAGGTCCTGTCGTGAAGTATATACGTATAAAGGAGTCAGCCACTCGCTAGTCCAGTGTTTTTTTCGGACAAGTGATGGACAACAGCACTTGAGAGTACGACAAAAATGTCACGAGTTCGCAAATTTCTGTAATATTCGGCAGTGTAACCTGAGTTGCTAAACTGTGAGTGTATGTGCTCGTTATTATAGTGGGGTAATTATTTTGGACAGTGAAACGTATGTAATGTACGAGAATATTGTACTGGAGATGGACGAATGAGTATTTCGGCAACGGATTGTAGCAATCTGTCAACCAAAGTCAGCCACACGGGATCAATAGCTGATATGACAGAAGCTGTGAGTAAGTATCCTAGTTGTATATTAGATGGTCATTGTTTTGAAATAGTGGAGAATAAGTGTAGTGGAGACAAAGTTGTAGCAAAGTGCACCAAATGTAGCATTGAAGTAAACGGATCAAGAAGGTGTACTTCAAATTTTACGACGCATTTGAAGAAGAAACACGGAGCCGGTTATGTAGAAGAGTACCATGAGCATTTGAAAGAAGTGAAGAAAACAAGAAGAACCACTAGCTTATCAGGGGAATGATGTCATAAAGTATTCGAAAGAAAATATTATTCGCAGGAAGAGTTCGACAGGGATGTACTTACATATTTTGTGGTTTCCATGATATTCCTCAGATGCATTGACAACGAGCATTCGCTGAATGGTGTTTCCAAACATCTGAAAATAATGAGTCGCAAATCACTTGGCCGCAAACTTTCTGATTATTATAAGGAATAAGTGGCAAACATAAAGCAAGAGTTAGAATACACCGAATTCGTTTGCACAACAGTACATATCTGGTCAGGACGACACAAAAGTTGTTTGGGTGTGACGGTACAATGGATTGAGTCACAGACATTACAAAGAGTTTCCAGAGCTTTAACTCGTCAAAGATTTAAAACAACGCATAATAATGATAGAATATATGCAATGCTTCTGCAGATATACAAAAAGTTTGGATTGGATTCTTGTAAAGTAGTGGCTACAATTACTGACAATAGAAGCAATTTCGTTAAGACATTTCAAATATTTGGGATTCAAGCGGCAAGCATTGTTAAGAATGATGTCGATTTTGACTTGGAAAACAGTTCAGGTAGTTCCGATTATGATACGGACGCTGCCTCGACCTCACCTATGTGATGATGATCAAGAGCATTTGTCGACTACAAGTAAACATTTTGCAGAATGGTTACCCTTGCATTTCAAACGTGGGTCACATACACTCAGTTTATGTGCAACTACAGATACTCATAAAGTACTAGAAGACCGCAATACCGATCTTTCCAAAATGTATCAACAAGGGAAGAAAAGGTGTAATACCTTGTGGAGAGCTGCAAATTGCCCGAAAACTGCAGAAGTTATCCAAGTTATTTTAGGTCACACACTTAGCAGGCCTGGTGTAGCACGGTGGAATAGTTTATATGATGCTATGAAACAAATTCTACGCATAAAAGACAAGTCAGCTACGTTGCATAAAGCATTGGACTTAAAGAGCGTAATGAGAGATCAAGACTTCAGTTATATGGAAGAATATGTTAAATGTATTAAACACACCGCGGAGGCCCTAAACATCCTCCAAGGTGAAATTGACATGCATTTTGGCAGCCTACTTTCAACTTTGTTATCATTAAGGTGCAAATTACAAACGTTATTGACTGGAGACCTTACGTATTGCCGACCACTAGCCGAAGCTTATTTGGAAGGTCTAGAACGAAGGTTTAAGGAATACTTCACCCTGTCATCTCCTAAGGCGGAAAAGGCTGTAATAGCAGCTTTATGTCACCCTAAGTTCAGCCAATTTAAATGGCAACTTGTATTCCTAATTCTTGTTGTATCAAAATGAAAACATTGCTCATAAATAAATTGTCAAAATAAATTAAATCGCAACGACATCTCATGAATGCACCTTCTACCATTCGCCAAGTCAAAGATGATTTTTCCTATATTGAATCCAATTCTGAAGATGACAGTGAAAACAAACATCCAACAAGGAAAGCTGAATTCATTAATGCACATTTCAACCTCGAAGAATCAGGACATTTACGTGTGTTACATCAGTGGCGGCGGAACCGCCCGGGCCGCAGGGCCCGGGCCTGGTCAATAATTTTAGCCAAGATTTTTATTTTCATTTCTTTTTCACTTGGCATATGTGCGATTGTTGTGGTGTGCCTTAGAAGTTCCTCTAGGTAAGATTTCGGGTGATCCAAATCCCCAACAAAGCTCCTTAGCATTGTTTTATTTTTCTGTTTGTTTCTGGGAGGGAGGGGTTGTACACAAGATTCCCCTTGAGCGAGAGGCTGAGTCGGGTGAGTCCTGTATGGAATGGTGACCACCTTATCAGTTGGGAACCCTATTGTCTAGGATAACTGCAATTCTCGTTAGCGGGGAGATAAGGGGGGCTGAATAGCAGAGGAAATACTTTGAACCTGTGGTCTCAGTCAGGAGTAGGAAGCGATAGCCAGAGCCCTGGAAGTCCAACGTCTTCCAAGAAAGCACGATCACACCTTAATATGCCTTCTCTCAATTACCCCTCTTACAGCGACCCCTTCCAACATCTTCAGCTTGCGTTTTTCCCTCGGCTTGGACTGCTGAAGTGCAATAATGTCCTGTTCCCTTTTTCTCACATCCACGAAACTATAAATCTAACACCCCCTCTTTTGAAGGGACGTGTGAGAAAAAGCGCACTTTGACTGTTCGTTGCCCAGCTCTCCAAAATGGCTACTGAATTTTACTTCTGATAAATATGAATGCCCAGGTTACAAAGAAATTAGGAATGAATCAATGAAAGCATGCATTGTTTTGTTGCACTCCTATACTGCAATTCACCCTAAAAGTGTAATACTGGTAAAGGCGGGAGAGCCTTATCACATCTCGTCGTGGAACGCAAGAACGGTATCCATCCGCGTTAATGTGCTCTTCTGTTTCCTTTCTGATCTCCCCACCCACCCACCCACACATCTAACAAGCAGTGGGGGTCTGGTGGAGGCCGAACTGCCTGTTTAAGTAAAGCACCATTCGAGTTTCCTCGATTGTCAATTTATTGTAGACTTTTACTAAAAAGTAAAAAGTACTGGGCTGTGTATGATTTCCACGCATTCTCAGGCTTAAATAAAGTTTTATAAAAATGAGTAAACGACTGAAAATCACTTCGTATTTTAAAGTGTCTTCTCCACGAATTGACTTCGAGCATATCCCAGTTCGAACTGTAGGGAACAACATTGTGGTTGCTGACTGTGTTTCCACTTCTGCTGACGGACAGGGAACGGGAAACCAACCTCCGATATTGAATGAAGGTACGAACTCTGATTACGATTTTCAGTTATGCATGTGTTCACTGTGTTCCAAGCAAGAAAAATAAATCGGCCCGAAATAAGGTCTATCAGCCGCTAGAATTTGATTACCTATCAAGAGTCAAAAAGGATTCACATCATTCGAGATCTTTTCAAAAAACGTGGTTCAAAGAATTCAAATGGTTGTCTTTCTGCACAAATAGAAAAGCTGCGTTTTGCAATATCTGTCAGTGGGGTGATGCTCATACTTCTTCAAAAGGTCTAAAAATGATTTAGCATTTGTTTCAACGGGATTCACAGCTTGGGAAAGAGCCATGGAAACTTTTCGAAACCACGAGAAGTCAAAATCACATTTACAGTGCATAATGGATATGAATGCTTTCCAACAACCGATAAACGTATGTTCTATGATAAGTGACCGGCACCGTGAAGAGCAGATTGCCAGAAAGAAAGTATTTCTAAAAGGGATTACATCTGTAGGATACTTGGCAAGACAAGGTCTGGCTCTAAGAGGTCACGATGAGCAAGAAAGTAACTTAATGCAGTTGTTAAAAGTTAGGTGTGAAGATGATCCCGGAATACTACAGTGGATAGATGATTAATACAGACATTGGACGTGGACTAGGAACATCAATGACTGTATTAATTATTATTCATTCGCCTTCTAATTATTTGTTCAGTTGGTGTTTACCATCTTTGGTGAATCCCCAGCATTGTGCGGGGCTCCAAGAAGCAAATCTGCCAATTGGCTTGGCATTTAGTGTATGTGAGTCTGGAGGAAATCGAGGCCGCTGTTGTGCAACGGAAGCATATCCGGCGCGTAACTGGAAGACCCTGGGTTCGATTCCCGGTGGCGGCCGATGAGAATTTGTCCGTGACTCACTTATTAACGTGGACAGAGCGATGACTTCTGTTTGATGGATAGATGATAAAAAAAATATTTATCGCACGATATAGTAAATGAATTATTGCAACATCTTTACATCAGACTTATTAGGAAAGTTATTTGCTCTGTACAGCAATCAAAATGGTTCTCTTTGGTAGCAAATGAAACGACTGACTGTTCTCATCACGAACAGTTTTGCATTGCAATCAGATGAGTAAGTCCGGAATATGAAATACACGGAGATATAATCGGAATTGTTGATGTTCCCAACACTACGGCTGCAACATTAACATCCATGATTTTTGACCTACTTATCCGGTGTGGGCTGGACATAAAAAATTGCAGGGGGCAAGCATATGACGGCGCTTCAAACATGACTGGTCGTCTAAATGGTGTTGCCTCTCGCGTAAAAAGTATAGTCCCTGCTGCAGTTTCCATTCACTGTGTTGCTCATAGTTTACAATTGTGTCTTCAGGATGTTACTTCTGCAAGTATCCCCGTAAGAAATGCTTTAAACATTGCTTCCGATCTCCATAATTTAATTAAAATCTCCCCGAAACGGTCAGCTTTTTTTGAGGAAATTACTAACACAACAAGTTTAAAACCTATCTGTGTCACTAGGTGGACTGTCAGAAATAAAGCTCTGCAGTCGATAATTCACAATTATGAAATTCTATATGAAGTACTAGCACCCATTTCTGAAGAAAGAAGTGAGTAAGGACGTAGAACAAATGGTCTACAAGCTCTTATGCAGCAATTTTCCTCTTATTTCGGACTACAACTTTCACTGGATATATTTTTAGTAACCGAACGATGTTCTAAAGAATTGCAGAAAACCACAATAACGGCCAGCGAGGCAAATCAAATCATTACACTACTCAAAGAAACACTGCAGAAGAAAAGAGACAATTTCGATGCAATTTATGAAGAAACATGTGAAACTGCAAAAAAAAATTGCATAGTCTGAAACCCACGCTTCCACGACAAAGAAAAATTCCAAAACGCCTCGATCACACAGGAAAGGAAACTAACCATGTATTTAGCCCAGTCTATATTTCCCAACGTTCACAACCTTATAAGACTTTATTTGGTGATTCCAATGACTTCTGTCACAGCAGAAAGATCCTTTTCGGCGCTTAAGAGACTTACATTCGCCCCACAATGGCACAATCCAGACTGAATCATCTGCTGCTCTTGTACTGCCATAGAAATAGCCTGGACAAAATTAACAAAAAATTCCGTCAGAGACAGCGGAAGACTATTTCTTCAAATAGCAAAAGAAGGGATTTCTTCCGTAAATAGCGAAATACGTAGAAATGGTTATGTACATTAGCAACTTACTTTTTTTATATCTGATTTAGTGTAAGACGTTTTGTTTGTTTAGTTCTAGTGTCTTTACCACTGATTGCTCTCATTTGACATTTACCAACACCCCGTCGTCTTTAGAAAGGTTATACGCCAAAAACGTGAAAAATGAAAAATCTTCCTAAAAATGTTGAAAAGGTTCGAAATATTAAAATAATATATCCATTGAGCCGTGACAACTAGAACTATTTTTTATTTATTCCTTAAACATTTCCTTCAGTTTGTATATATAGCGTTGCTGTTTAAATATTCTAACAGAATATTTACATAGCAATTAATCATTTTATATTTCGAATCGAAATTTCGGGCCCGGTCAACGAACTTCACTTTCCGCCACCCCTGTGTTACATAATTCTAAAGATGTAAAACATCTGTTTGTGCAGTGTAATACACCTTTGCCCTCCTCAGCACCCGTCGAACGGTTTTTCTCATACGCTACTATTACCAATTACTGCAAAGCTAATAGACTTTCGGATGAAATATTTGAAAAGAGGGTTGATTTTAAAAACAAACCTTACGTATGAAGAAAAAGACCACAAACTAATTAGGGATTAGGGAATAGGAAAATCCTACCTTGTTTTGCCACAAGATATTCTACTTCTACTTTACAATGACGATTTCTCATTTCTTTACTTTGCGATGCTCTAGTTGCTAATTCTTCCTGTTGTACTCGTAGTTCACTTTGTGGTTGCTATACACTGAAGAGCAGTTGAATTAGAGACAGCTGGCGTTATGCAATTATGGCGCTGTGGGCGGCCCTGTAAACGAAAACGACATGACGTATGCAGCGATCCGACAATATAAGGAGTGATGCGACGACAATTAGTAAGAGACGAACGCAGTATGGGTAAGACGAAGGATCTAAGCACATTTGATCGTGGGCAAATTGTCGGGGCTCGACGAATGGGTCACTCCATCTCAGAAGTCGTACAGGCACTGGGATTTTCACGAGCCACTGTGTCACGGGTGCACCGTGAGTACATCGAATCCGGTGAAACCATCCATCCAAGGGCCAACTGCCGTGGACAACAGCGTGGGTATGAGCGGAGTCATCGTCGGCTAGCTCGCATTGTAACAGCGGATAGACGGGCCACAGTGCAAGAAATCACTCGGCAATTCAACGCTGGTGCACAAAAACGTGTAAGCTGCCACACCATCGAGAACCATCTCCTCGCTATGGGGTACAGAAGCCATCGTCCCACGAGGGTACCGATGCTGACCGCACATCACAGGGTGCAAAAATTAGCATGGGCGCGGGAACATCGCCACTGGACACTAGACATGGGGGGAAATGTTGCCTGGACTGATGAGTCGAGATTCACGTTGGTACATGCGGATGGCAGGATATGAGTACGGCGCAAACCACATGAAGCGATGGATCCTTCTTGCCAGCAGGGTACTCTTTAAGCTGGTGGGGGTGGCATTCTCGTCTGGGGACTGTTTACGTGGATTGAAATGGGACCCTGGTACGTGTGATATCGTCCTTCATAGGTCAACGTTACCGGGATATCCTGGACGACCATTTGCTCCCGTTTGTGCGTCTTCAACATCCCACTGGGGACCTCATCCTGCAACAAGACAATGCACCGTGCCATCGCTCCCGAATTGTATCCGAATAGTTGGATGAACACTCCACCGGCGTGACCTCGCTTCCTTGGCCAGTCAGGGCACCTGACCTCAATGTCATCGAGCACATCTGGGATGCCATCGAGAGAGATGTTCGAGGCTCTGACCCCCCTCCATCAAATGTTTGTGAACTGTGGGAGCTTGTTCAGGAGTCGTGGATCCGTCTGGCTTCCCAATGCTTCCGGTGTCTTGTCGAGTCCATGCCGAGACGAATCGCCGCCGTCATCAGAACGAAAGGTGGTGCTACACGTTACTAGACAGGTATCTCTAATTAAATTGCACTTCAGTGTATTTTGTAGCAATCAGACCTTTCATTCCTTCCATTTCAAGGGATGTAGTGTATAAGAGTGGTTTTCATTGGCGTTTAACGAGCAATTTGTTATTCCCTGAAGGTTTTTTGTGTGCTTCAGCGAATTTTTCTTTGTTGAATACTAAGATCACATGCAACGGCATTGATCTTTCTTTCATTTTTGTACTATTCTCTAACCGAAATATGTATTATTTTGCTCAAATCACTTTACTTGCGACGAAGACGGGGCAACGCAACGACTCATATCATACACGTACAATCTCCAATACCTACATACACGCATTTGAGGTTCGAGGGGTGAAACAATTGTCAAATAACCTACACAACGTGTAAGGGTGTGCTGGTTGTTGCTTTATTCACGTTGTATTGTTACTCATAAGTGATTGGTTAATTACCAACATATAGTTAACCATTAACCATTACAATGGGTAACTGCTACATGCCATTACAATTACCATGTAATTCTAATGACCAGTTCACCATTGCCATATAATGGTAAAGCTAAATTCTTGTTCCCATTACTATTACGCTGTTATACATTACCGATTAATTCAGTTACGATTTTTCCCAACTCTGATCACTATAGGGATTCACGTTTGCAATGTTACCGCCTGCTAGTTCGGAGACCCTCCTGCTCCATTCAAATCGGAAAACTTATCGGCAGCAGAACCCTGTCGATGTCTTCATGTGCTCATATTTGCAAAAGTAACTTCTTTTAACATGGAATTTAACAAATCAAATGCGAAAAAATTGCCGCAGGTGAATAAATCCTAATAGATAATGTAATCGGCTGGAGCATTTCAAGAGACATAAACGCGTTTCTGCTGCTACAAGTTGTTCGTCCAAATTTTCTGTTTATTATATATTACTTAAGAAGAAATGTTTTCTGTTGAAATCAGGTATGTTATTGTACTTATGTTTATTCGGAGTTCGTATAAAAATTAAATCGTTTAATTTTATTAAAACTTTAAGTTTATAAATTAATTAGTGTTTAGACTAGGAATTGCAAGCATTTCAAAGAAGATACTTTTTTTTTCTCTCGTTGTGCACGCAAAGTAAACTGCAGGATTTTCTTTTTTCTTTTCTAAGTGCGCTATACTCTGAAAATTTATTTTGAACAAGCTCTGTCTTTTTTCTTTCCTTTGAGGTAATATTCTTCGATAATTTCCCAAGTTAAGTTAATATTTTTAGGCTTACAGTTAACTAAATATTGTCAATGTCTCATTTCATTAATTTAATTTCACAATTAAATGAAATTCAATAGGAAGAAAAAAATAAATAAATAAAAAGAAGCCGCCCTGCTCGGTGGCGCAGTAATCTAAACAATGGCTTCTGATCATTCTTCCGAGATAGGACAGGGTTAGAATCCCGGTGTGGCATGGATATTGTATTTGTCTTACGGCACTAGCTCACTTCCTAACTTGGAGTCAGTAGCCTTAAATTAGGGACGGGCGACTGCTTATATACCATTAAATGGCTCAAGGTGGTCATTAAACACTCAATCAAGAAACAAAAAAACAAAAAAAAAAAAAGACAAAATTATACAAAATTGGCACATTACGGGCCGGGTCTAAATACAGTAATAGTTAAAATTGACGGGCCGAGCCGAGTGCCTAATATCTGAAACAGGCCCAGCTCACCAAATAAGGCCCGTGCAGACCTCTAAGCCCGGGCTCGGAGATCACTGGGCCTCCGGACTGGTATAATCACATTTTTATTTATTATAATTAAAATTGCTTTCTTTTAGATTCACTGCCATAAGAATATGTTATTGAATTATCATCATGTAACATGTCACAGAAAATTAAAAAAATTCATCAGCCATGGAGCGAGAACGAACCCGCATCTTCCGATTTCCGTTCGGGTATGCTATTCATCAGTCGATTGGAAATCGGGAGATGCTGGTTCATTTCCTGCTCCAGGGCGATGTACCGTATTATTATCCTTATAATCCGCAGATATTCAGGAAAGTAAAAAAAATTCAACTTTATCATCCGCGGCTGCGCATATTCCCTCGGCCACGGAATTCCAGGGAAAAAAAAAACACCGCGTACATCCATACCTGCGATGTTGAACCCGAACTCCATTTTCGTACAGAAAAGTTGCGACTCACGAGATGACTCGGCATTCCAAGAAAAACCTGATGTTCTTATTGAAAAAAAAGTTACTGCCATTTTAAAATGCTTTTCTGCTTACTTTCAAGTGAATAGAGTGCAAAATTATCAGTTTTTTCAGCACTACCGGAGTTCGATACATTCCGTAGTATGCAGTTCCGTAGTTCGACTTGCAATACTCATGAACGAGTGTGATGCGAAGATGTCCACAGCACGTGATAGTCCGCGAGAGCAAATAATATCGCCTTTGTGCATCGTACTTTCTGTCAAAATGTTCGTTAATAAATAATAGAAAAAAAAACAGACTCATTTCCTACTGTTTAAGGACCTCTATCTTCATGTTGCGTAACGTTTTCCTGTTATGAAAGCTTTTTTGTTAATTTTAGAGCTGTACGTTCTCTCTTGACAAATACGACGCGGATTTTTTTAAAAATCGAAGTACCACAAATTGTTACTTTTTTTTAAAACCGGGCGTATAATCCGCACGGACTAAATTTATAACAGATAATCCGCGGATTATATGACGAAAAATAAGGGGATTTTACCAACAAATGTAAAATAGTGACCAGTAAACTACAAGTGAATAAGTAACATATTGTGCTTGTTGTGAATAATCTAGTGAATTTCCCATGTATTTTTGAAGGATATTTTTTCCTTCGTATCGATATTTATAGGAATATTCCTTCTTTAATTTCTATATACGATTTTCTTTGCAAATAACTTCAAGCTTCAACGAATGCTCACTAGCATTTATTACCTGCATCACTGATTTTCTGTTTTCATTTGTTCCGGAGTTTAACGACCACCTCTTCGGGGGCGCGCGTTCCGAGTTGGGACAACTTGTTTCTGGGAGAGGTGGTGGACAATGTCGTAGGACTGCCGCACCAATCATGCCTCATCTGATACTAGACCCCAGATCCAGCTAGAAGCCTACACCTCTGACCACTCGGCCACCGGCGGGTGACTCATTATTGTTATTCTCGTGATCCATGAAAGCATTTTGGTTTTTTTTTTTTTTATTTGAGGGGTTTAACGACCATTGTGAGCAACTAGATGGGCTATAAGCTATCGCCCGTCCCTAAATTAGGGCCAGCGTTCCCACGGAAGGGAGAGGGCCGGTATCGTAAGACAAACACAACATCCATGTCTCAGGGCCGGATTAAGGAGGGGTCTACAGGGGCTATAGACTTGTGGCCCACCCTGACTAAGAGCCCAGTGGACATGCCTGGGCAAGTAATAAATAGATAGATAGAGCGAGAGTGAGAGAGAGAGAGAGAGAGAGAGAGAGAGAGAGAGAGAGAGAGAGAGAGAGAGAGAGAGAGAGAAGGGGGGGGGGGTTATGAGAGAGTTTTACTTCCGTCTCGAATGATTTCAACTTGGTCAGAAACAGAGGATGGAAGACGAACAGATTTCAAGGCAGTGACTCACCAAGGGTCATGGTTTCATCTCACTGAGTACACCGATCAGCCGTTCCATTATGACCACCCCCAGCCTAGAGAAATCAGCGCGCCTGGAGACCGAACGGTAGCGCAGGTGAAGTTCACTGAGCATTATGTATACAACCCGAGGACCGGCTTTCGGTTAGTAAAGGGTTCGGAGTCGGAATGGGAAAAGATGCCGATTCGTCGGAGTTTGATAAAGGACAAATTGTGATAGCACGGAGCCTCGGAACTACGATCTCGGCAATGGCGCGGCTTGTGGGTTGTTGACGTGCCACTGTAGTGACTGCGTATCAAAAGTGGTGCACAGATGGCTAACGCACAAGACGTCGTCGAGCCGTGTGTCGTCCGCAGCTTATTGATGCCAGAGGGGAGCGGACACTATCGCGTATTGTTCACAGCGACCGCGGTGCCAAGGTGCAATAAATCAGAAGAGATACAACAGTGGTGATCAGGACAATGTGTCACAGCACACAGTTCATCGCAGCTTTCTGCGCATGGGCCTGTTTAGCGGAAGACCCATGTCCCCATGCTCACTGCGCGTCATCGCCAACAAAGCATGAAACAGGCCCAAGTTCATCCAGATTAGACTGTGGATGGTTGGAAGAAAGTCCCTGGTCTGACGAACCAAGATTCCTGGTGCATCACGTAGACGACCAAGCGCGGATACGCCAATTACCAACGGAGGCAATGGAACCTGGATTCATGGTTGGGCGGAAATAGGCCGCCGGGGGAGGTGTTATGCGGTGGGCGATGTTTTTTTTTTTTGGCACTTTAGGCTCCATTCTCCCAATAGCCCAATCTCTGACAGCTGTCAGGTATCTGAACATCGTTGCGGACCAAGTTCACCCATTCATGGCAACTGTGTTCCCTGCTGGTGATGGCTATTACCAACAGAATAATGTGCTATGCCACACTGCCAGAATCGTCAAGGAGTGGTTCGAGGAACATGCTAGTGACTTTCTGTTAATGTCCTGGCCTCCAAATTCACCTGACATGAACCCAATCGAACATTTGTGGTTCGACTCGGAAAAGCGTGTTTGCGCTAAATTACCACCATCCCGAAATGCACGGGAACTAGAGGACCTGCTGACCAGGTTAATTGTAGTAAGTTCGTCTGCTTTAACTAATTTTTCAGCTCTTCCTATGTTGCTGTTTTGTTGTTTCTCTAGCTTTTGGCATGCCCTTATATTTTGCTCTGAGTGTAGTTTGGCATCGTACTTTGTTTCTTTGGTATGTGATTGGTACGCTTTTATTCCTGTTATATTACCTTCTATTGCACCTTCTATAGTACATTGCATTACCTTCTCTAGTACATTGTATTACCTTCTATAGGACATTGTATCACCTTCTATAGTACCTTCTACATTACACTATAGTGCGCTTTTCTTCCTGTTGTGATGCCTCTATACTCGTTATTACGAAGCTGCTGTAAGTTTTTTGTGCACGAACTCCATAAAAGCTTTGATTTTGGAAGAAATTTCTTTAATGGATTTATCCAGTTAATACCCTCACTCTCTTTTGACGGTAACTCACATCCCTTCCCAGTAATCGCGGCGAATAATCAGGGTGGAATTGTGACTCGATTAGACAAGAACTGGCCAATTATCAATTAGTGAGCAACCTCGCTTCATACAAATGTAGATGCAGTACGTCGTTCTCCCAGCTACGAATGCATTGTCGTTAATACCAGAGGAAGACGGGGTGGGGAGGCTTTACTGTGGTGGTCTCGAAGGGAGGGCTGAACGGGGAAGTATTAAGTAAATCCATAAAGCCCTCATAAAGAGAGCATCATGACCGCCATATTAAAGGAGTAGTTGGCACAAGCCCACATGCCCGGATATAGAACGCCAACGTCGCGTGCAATCGGTCACGAGAAGCATTGCTCATTAAGTGTAGAATGGGGGCTAGCCAATGTGTGTGCGTGAGTGCCGGGAGATCCGTAGGGGTTCTAATTACCTCAGTGGTCTAAAACTACCACCGGGAACGAGCGACGTTAATTTAGAAACGATGGTAAAATGTCCTCCCTCTCGCTTGTTCTGATGGACGAATATTTATGCGGAAATCAGTCATGTCGGGATTTACACGGTTGCAATTCATTCGCAGCGCCGTAGCTTCCCAAATTAACGCGCTTTTCTGCTAATGCTGTCCTTTTGCCCTTTGATAAAGACACGACATTGCGAAATCATATTTTCCTTCCAGAAGGTGGTTTTTCTTGTTGGTGGACAGAATTCCCTTCTGTTTGTTCGAAAGCGCTTGCGTTATTGCGAAACTGAAATGTTTCTGTATTTGCCAGTCCGCAAAACGCAATCGCTCGCCCACTTTGAGGGTAATTTACTCTGCAGAGCTTTCAGTGTGCTTAAACCAAATGAGAAATTCTGTTATTGAAGATAATTAGTTACTTGTCTCATTTTTCGTTAAATATCAATAACAAGAAGAGGTCTTTTCATTTTTGAATTGACTGTATTTACTGTTTTCACGTAATATCAATCACATCAGAAAACTTGAAAATTTAATCGCCCTAGAGTAAGAATCGAACCCGCATCTCTCGATTACCGTTCGAGCAACATTCCGATGCTCTTAACACTCAGGTACTTGGGGCTTTGTCGTCTTGGGTGGTGTAACAGTTAACATGATCGAACGGTAATCGGGAGATGCGGGTTCGATTCCCGCTCCAGGGAGATAAAATTATAAAGTTTCCTGATGTGATTGATATTACATGAAAAACAGTAAATACAGTCATTTCAGAGATGTCTGATTGCTATGTTAATTATAATGGCGTATTCTCCATGTTGTGACGTACCTGCCAGCAGGACGCACACGACATAAAGGCACATAGCAATCAGAACAAACGTCTGCGTAGCTCAGTTGGTAGAGTGACTTGTTCCGGAATAAGCGGACTCGGGTTCGAATCCCGGCGTAGACTAAAAATGACGGAGAAATTTACTTCGTTATAATGGCGCCCGAACTATCCGGATGACCCGACCGTTCAAATTCTCGCAATGGTGTGATGTTATTTCCACACCGCGAGATGGGAAAAATCAGAGAATCCCATCTCCAGCGCTTCGAAAAATAAAAATTTGTGATGTTGCATTCGACACACCAGATTGACTGGGAGTTCTCAAGTACACGTTCTACAGTGGATGGCTGCCTGCAACGATTCATGGTCACGGCTGACCCGTGGGCTATGCCCACGGCCCTCTTTCGGGGGGGTGGGAGGAGATGTGACGTACCTGCCAGCAGGACGCACACGACATAAAGGCACATAGCAATCAGAACAAACGTCTGCGTAGCTCAGTTGGTAGAGTGACTTGTTCCGGAATAAGCGGACTCGGGTTCGAATCCCGGCGTAGACTAAAAATGACGGAGAAATTTACTTCGTTATAATGTATTATAAGAAAAGTATTTATTCCGCACTATATATGATATCTTTAGTTCTAACTTTAAAGATACTTCAAGATCACGTAACATTCTCAGGGAACTTAAAATTTGGGACTTAAAAACTAATAGTTTTTGGTTAGCTTTACCGTAAACTTAGTGCTCACTTGAGGAGCGTTCAGTGCAATCCTTTTTGTTTTCAGGAGAGTATCAGCAAAAGGGCATACGTTTTTCCGGATATTAGCTCTCGACTTCTACACTGGCGTGCAAAAATCAAGGACGAGACGGCTTTTCGAATGTAACGTCGTGCAGAAGTGCTCCACATCGACTCAAATCATACCATAAGATCCCCAAGATGTAATAATATGGGACAAGTGAGCAAAGCTTTCCAAACAGGGAATCCAAAGGATACAAAGGCACTTTATTGAAAAGGTAGCTTCGAGCACAACTGGACAGAAGACAGAAACGTCCATGTGACAGGCGGCTGCCAAGAAAAATCCAGTCTTTAGTAGGGGATATGATCACCCCTGACTGCGTTGCAGGATTTAAAACGTCTGTCCATGCTGAGGACGAGGTTGTCAAGGAGCTGTTGAGGCATCGCCGAGAGTTGTGGGTCCGGATCCTTCCCCTGGCATAAAAGTGATGAAGAAATTGTTATTATGGCCCCCGAACTTCAGGGATGGCCTGGCTGATAGGTTTCACGCAATGGTGTGATGTTCTGTCCACACCGCGAGATAGGATTTTTTTCTTTGTTTTTGGTTGGAGGTTTAACGACCACCGTGAGCAACTCAGTGGGTTATAAGCAGTCGCCCGTCCCTAATTTAGGGTCACTGGTTCTAGGGAAGCGAGTGAGCTAGTGCATTAAGACAAACACAACATCCATGACTCACCGGGATTCGAACCCGAACCCATCTAGGACGAATGTTCAGAAGCCATCCCTTAGACCACTGCGCCACAGGGGCGGCGATTGCAAAAATGAGAATCCCTTCTTCAGTGCTTCTAAAAAATACCACCAGTGTGATGTTACGTTCCACACATCAAATTGTCTGGGATTTCTTAAATGGACGTTCTTCCTTGGATGACTGCCTACAGCGACACATGGTCCCGGCTGACCCGTAGACCATGCCCCCGGCCCTCTTTCTCGAGGGGTGACGTGAGATAAAAGCAGATAGCAGTGAGATCCCATGCCAGTGTATTATAGTGGATAGTACTCGGAGCTCCGGAGCCGAGAGTTGGGGGTTCGAATCCCTACTCTGGCATAAAAATGATGGAGAAATTTACTTTGCCATAGTTGTACCATTGGCTGAAATTCATCGAAGGCACCTATCACAGTATTTTGCCACAGCGGAGTGTCTGTTAATGGATTTTTATCTTCAAAAATTGCCGCACTGATGTTGAAGTTGTGTATCTCAGTAACAACGCAATTAGCTAGTAACAATGCATTCATCTTGTAACTCAGTAACAACGCCCATCTTTATCCAGTGCTGAAGATAACGCAGAACAAGTCCGTGCCACGACAATGACAAACAGAGAGGTGACATTTGATAGATCTAAGAAATCATCTTAACTACACTATCTACCAACAAGTAATTGGACACCTGTGATAGCAAAGGAAAACGAAGTTTATTCATCTTCAATAGTTGGTGGAGCCTCCACGAGCGGCGATTACAGCTGCGACCCATCCGAAGCATACTCTCAACCAGACGTTGTACGACGGCTAACGGTATTTTCTTCCACTCAGCTTGGAGAAGACAGGTCAGTTTCTTTACCGATTTCGGACGGTGGGGGCACCCCTTAAGTCGACGCTCCAACTCGTCCCAGAGGTGCTCGTTAGGATTAAGGTCCGGGCTCTGCGCAGGCCATTCCATTCGATTAACCCCATTGTCTCCATACCAAGCCATGGTGGACCTCGCAACATGACAGGTGGCATTGTCATCCTGAAAGTAACATGGGTCCACCCCGTAAAACTGCCACAACGTAGGAAGCGCATGGTCATCCAAATTGGTGCAGTAGGTCTCGTCGTTGAGTCTACCAGGAATTGCGACCAAGTTTCCCGTGCCATACCAGGAGAAACATCTCCATAGCAGAATTCCACCGCCGCCGAACTTCACAGTTGGCACAATACATTCCGGCAGGAGGCGTTCTCCAAACAGACGCCAAACCCAGACCCTGCAATCCGAACGGAAGAGGGTGAACCTTGATTCGTCGCTCCAGAGAACCTGTTTCCACTGTTCAACGATCCACTGTCGACGTTCTTTGCACCACGTTAGCCGACCAGCGCTATCGGACTTTGTGGTCAAAGGCTTGTGGGCGTCAGCACGTCCATGATAACCGAGCAGATGGGCTTCCTTACGGATGGTATTCATCGAAAGAACACTCCCGGATGCCTGTTGAAACTCCTCGCTGGTGTGGCCCATCGATTTGGTGCGGTTCTTCCGAATTTCTCTGGCCAGCACCCGTCGGTCTCTAACTCCCAGTTTTGTGGGTCTCCCGGGTCGGGACACATTCCGACAGTCACCTCTCATCTTCCACTTGCCAATCACGTAGGTCACTGTCGATTTTGGGTACTTCAACTCGTTGGATATGTCACGTATGGATCGGCCATTTCTGCGATACCCGACTATTATACCTTTCTCGAAATCAGAGAGCTCCGAACTGCGGGGTATCTTGCGTGCGACTGGTTGCGTTGTTGTTTCTCACACGATATTTAACGGCGGCGGCCGTGACGTGTATCAGGACCGCAGATATCGTCGATTGCAGGGGTGTCCAATTACTTGTTGGTAGATAGTGTGTTTTAAGGCCTGTACAATGTAGGTCCCAAAACTTCGCACAAAAGTGGACTAACGCAACCGTTTGAAACCGTCGAGGTGACCGAATAGTCTCACGTTTTTGTTTCAGACCATTCGTCCGAAATGTACTCGAGTCCCGGATGAAGAAGCATGGATAGTGAAATTGTCTTATGGCGCTTTTCTAGCCCTTTATTATCTACTCCATAACCACAGGAATGACAAAAAGGGCTATTCCCTGTGACACGAACATCGTGCCACTAGGTAGAAACAAATAACTCAAGCATCTTTCTCCTTACTTAGGTTCATCGCCTTTGCTATAACCATTTTAGGAGATAATCAGCTAGGAAGGATAAGTGTCAATCATTCCCCTAAATGTTCACTTTGCTTAACAAAGCTCAGGAGAAAAATAATGCATTCTGATGCGCAGGGTCGCTCGTTTCAGCCGCGTTCAGATCCCTTATTATACAGCGAATATATTCGTTCGAGCTGATTTCAGCTCATTTTGCTAACCCAGCAAGGAGAAGTGACCACCTTCTCGCCTTTGCAGCATCACAGAGCAACATGACCTCCCGGTTCCTCGTTCTGCACGTACGTCACCTTCTCAGTTTGCATGATGCGCAAAACTCCTCAGACATTTTTGGTCACCCAATTACGAGGCAAGCTGAAGACCGCAATTGGAAGTAAACGCCGAGGACTCCTTTCCTAAAGCGTTTCGACAATGCTCGTCCACATTCTGCCAAAACACACTGTTGAATAACTCCAGCAGCTAAACCTTGAGATATTAGAGTATCCACTATATTAGCCCGAACTTGTCCCTTTGGACTATCCCAATTTAGTCTAAACCGTGACACGCCGCCCCGGTGGCGCAGTGGTCTAAGCGATGGCTTCGGATCATTCGTCGGAGGTACGGGGCTCAAATCCCGGTGAGACATGGATGCTGTATTTGTCTTACGGCACTGGCTCTCTCCCTTCCCTTGGAGTCAGTGGCCCTAAATTAGGGACGGGAGACTGCTTGAAGCCCCCAGAGTTGCTCACGGTGGTCGTTAAACCAGTAAAAAAAAAAAAAAAAAAAAAAAGAACAACGACGCCTTATGGAGCAGTCTATGTGCTATCTGCTACGGATGAAGGACGGATAGTAGCTGCGCATGCGTGGCACGTCACTCAGCAAATTAATTTTTTTTGTGACTTCATATGCACTAGTGGCCACTTTATTATGACCACCTTACAGTTTTAAGCAAATGAGCTATGGTTGCATCGCTGTTGCCGCCACAGGGCGAGACTAGTAGAAAAAGGGAAAGCTTAGTGCTTGCGACAGTAGTAGAAGTGATTCTTGGGTGACGAGATGGGTAAAAACTGCGATTTGACGGACTTTCAACGTGAGATGATTGTAGGAGCTCGGAGCCATGGAGCGAGTATCACCGAAACCGCCGCATTCGTGAAATGTTCCAGAGCAGCTGTTGTTAAAGTGTTTAAAGACTGGACTGTCAGCCAAAAAACTGGGTCTCTACGTGCAACGTGTGGTTGTCATCGACTAGTGACTGCTCGGGCGGAACGGAGTGTGTCCCGACTGGAAACAGACAACAGAAGGGCAACAGTGCAGGAAATTACAGACCATCTTAATCAAGGATCCCCTCAAATGATATCTGCACGCCCTGTTCGCCGCACACTGCATCGGATGGGATATGGCAGCCGAAGGCCTGTTCGAACACATTTGCTGTCTGCAGTTAACAAGAGAAAACGTCTCCAGTTCGCGCAGGAGCACAAGGATTAGACCACTGCGCCACCTTAGACCACTGCGCCACCTGTCATGCGGATGGTTTATCCCAATGGCGATGGCTACTTTCAACAAGATAATGCGCTCTGCCATAGAGCTCGTATTGTACAGGATTGGTTTCAGGAACATGCCGGTGAGTTTACTTTGCTTAGATGGCCCCACAGTCTCCAGATCTGAACCCCATTGAGAATTTGTGGGATGAAGTTGAACAAGCCATCAGATAGCTGGATCCTCAACCCTGCAGTCTGACACTCCTGGAAAGTGCTATTCATCAAGCATGGTTTCATATTCCACAAACCACCTATCAACATCTCGTGGAGTCCATGCCACGAAGAATCGACGCAGTATTAAAGGCAAAAGGTGGCCCAACGAAGTACTGAGGAGGTGGTCATAATAAAGTGGTCACTCAGTTTATAAGCTCGTCCAGGTGCATTGAAATGCTGGAGGACTATGTTGAACAATGATGTGCTCGTATATTTTCAATTATTGTTGTAATGTTTTTTAAATACTTTGTGAATAATTATTGTCTCACCCTTATATGTAGGTAGTTAGGTATGAGTGCATGCAAGTTCTGCAAGTCGGTAAGTGTCAATATTCACGCAACACTCACACGCATAGACTCACGCTGCTACTCTTATGAATATTTATGAGTTCAAGCCACCCTACAAAATTACAGTACGAAATAACAAATGTGAAAACAAATTTCACAGTTTTCTTTTTTCATTTTTTTTTTCAAATAAATCTGGGAAAACCACTTTGCAAAATTGAGATGACATGCGACATATATAATTTATGAATATTTCTGAGTATTTATGAATATTTTTTAACATTCATAGAAATATTCATAATATTCTTAATTGTATTTATGAATGTTTGTGAATATTCATAAATATTATGAAAATATTCGTAATATTTATGATAGTATTCATGAATTTCATATATAATATATAAAAATATACATAATATATGTGATAGTATTTATGAATATTTGTGAATATTCATAAATATTATGAAAAATGCGTAATATTTATGATAGTATTTATGAATATTTATAAATTCATAAATATTATATAAAATATTCATAACATTTATGAATTTCATAAATAATATATGCAAAAATATTCATAATATTTATGATAGTATTTATGAATGTTTGTGAAGATTCATAAATATTATGAAAATATTCGTAATATTTATTATGGTATTTTTGAATTTCATAAATAATATATAAAAATATTCATAATATTTATGATAGTATTTATGAATATTTGTGAATATTCATAAACATCATGAAAATATTCGTATTATTTATGATAGTATTTATGAATATTTATGAATTTTATAAATAATATATAAAAATATTCATAATATTTATGATAGTATTTATGAATATTTATGAATTTTATAAATAATATATAAAATATTCATAATATTTAAGATAGTATTTATGAACATTTATGATCAAGCCACCCTACAAAATTACAGTACGAAATAACAAATGGGAGAATAAATTTCATAGTTTTCTTTTTTTCATTTTTTTTTTTTCAAATAAATCTGGGAAAGCCACGTTGCAAAATTGAGATGATGTGCAACCTATATAATTTCCTGTGCATAGAAACAACGTCCGGGGGGGGAAGGTCACGTGTCCCTTCAACTTTGGAAAAATTTAAATGCGAGGGTAAGCCAACAATGTGGCAGCAGATATGAATGGGAAGTTTGATGGAGCTGCTGTAAAGTTCAAAGAGTAAGAACCAAAAGCTTTGTACACGCACTGCAACGTTCAGCCTTTTGATTTGGCTATGATTCGTTTCTTGTCAGGAAGCGAAAAAAGTCAAAATGCTACCAATGTAGAGAACTCATTACACAGTACAACAGAGAAAAAACTTTGTTTAGTTGCCAAGAATGTTTGAACGAACATTCTTGGCAACTAACTTTTTTTACCAAGTTTTTTTTTTTTTTTTTTGAGATAATGGATACCCCTCAAATTATGATTTTACCCCAAACCACCTATGGCTGCTAACACATGCAGCAGGGTTTGGTCTGACTTTTTATTCTTTAATATTCTTTTTATCTTACGTAGTCTTTAATCTAATCTTATTTTTAACATTGCTTTGCAAGTTTATCCGTTTCATATAATGTCGCATTGATATTTTTTGGCGTAGAAATATTTTCTTCACGAAGAGGCTGCTTAAACAATCCTAGTGCATTCTGCTACATTTGTGGTGAGTACACTCTGCAAAAACAAAGGAAAAAATATCACTTACTTCGTAACACAAGCATATCTTGCTTGTTTTGGAGTGAAGCTTTCAGACCAAGATAAGTATTGGGCTCCCCCAAAAGGTTTGAAAAACCTATGTAGAGTGCCTACGACAGTGCAAAAATGGAGAATGGAAAATTTCAACTTTGGGGTGCCTACTGAGCGAAGAGAGCCGCAAAACCACCACGACGATTGTTATTTTTGTGTTGTGAATATGAAAGGCTTCAATCGCTACAAGAATCATAAGTGGGAGTATCCTGATTTGGAATCAGCAAGGCGACTTGTGCCACACTGGGAAGACGTTTCCCTACCAGTGTTTACCTCACTGTCTCACCTTCCATTGTCAAATGTTGAAGAAATGCAGGACTTCGAATGCACCATAGGTGGTTGCAGTGGAAGTGATTATGAAGGAAGCTCTATAACACCTCAGCAGTTCTCCCAAAAAGGATTTCATTGATCTGATACGACGCCTAAATCTTCAAAGTAAGCATCTCAGCTTTTAGCATGCAGGCTAAAGGAAAAGAACTATCTAAAGCCGGAACTTAAAATAACAGCTTATCGGACAAGAGAGGAGAAAATTCTTCTATGCCTCTGCCATGATGAAGAACTTGTGTACTGCAATAACATTCCTTTACTCCTTCTCCAAATGGAACTACCGGATAAATGACCAGAAGTTGATGGCCTTTTATACACAGTTCCACCAAAAGCTTGAAATGTGTTTTATTGCACAATGGTAACCGCTATACATCTCTTCCAATTGCTCACTCAACAAAATTTAAAGAAGGATATGAAAATATCAAAGTGTTCTTGCAGGAGATCTGCTATAATGAGCACCAGTGGTTTATTTGTGTTGATCTAAAGATGGCAAACTTCTTGCTTGGGCAGCAAAATGAGTACACGAAGTATTCTTGCTTCATGTGCTTATGGAATAGAAAAGGTCCTTGGAAAAACGTCACATGACCTTCAAGGTAAAATATGACTGTAGACGCAGCTAACATCATTAGCGAGCCATTGGTTGACAGAGAAGAAAACATTCTCCCATCACTCCATATCAAGCTTGGTTTGATGAAGCAATTTGTTAAGGCCTTAGACAGAGATGGCGATTGCTTCAATTACATTTGTATATTGTTCCTTGGACTGAGTTTTGAAAAACTGAAAGCAGGGATCTTTGATGGTCCTCAAATTCGTAAACTCGTCAACGATTCGAATTTCACAATATTTGGGAATGTGGTTGAAGCTTCTTTCTGGTGCAATCATGTCTTATTTGTCAAGAATTTCCCGGGTAACCACAAAACAGACAATTTTGAAGACTTGGTGCAACACATGCTTGTTAACTTTAAAACTTTTAGTACTAATATGAGCACAAAGGTTACACTTTCTCTATGGCCACTTCGACAGATTTCCCGATAATCTTGGCGATTTTAGAGAGAAACAAAGACAGAGATTACATCAGGATATAATTGTGATAGAGGAATGTTATCAAGGCAGATGGGACAGACACATGATGGTAGACTACTGCTGAAGCCTCGGACGTCATTGCCCTGGTGACCCACATAAACGAAAATCGTACAAACAGTGTTTTTCTGTCCATTAATTGCGATCATCAAATCAGTTTACTTTGTTTTTACGCTTTCCAACAGTAGGTTGAAGAAGCGCATATGCTTCAGCTTTGTCCGTCAGTCTGTCTGTCCGCACGGTAACTCGCGCAAAAATGGTTCGATTTCGATTAAATTTTAGTATGTGGTAGGGGACAACTGGGAACAATCCTATTGAAAATGGGCGAAATAGGGTCAAAGGAGCGGGATCCATCGCCCTTATGCTCATAACTTGACTAAAAATTCTTCCATTGCGACAAAAGTTTAATATGTTATTCCGGAGGTATACTGAAACAATTCTGTTTAATATCATCGAAATGGGGTCAGAGGTCAGGTCACAGGAGCGAGATTTATTCCACAGTCATTATCCTCATAACTTGAGTAATAACTTGAGTAAGGATTTCTGGTATGTTGGAAAGCGTATCATAATCAATGCATTGCATGATTTTACTAACTTGTAGTACTTTAAATTTATGTTATTACGAAAACATGGAACTGTCTTGAAATTTTTAGACTAGTTTTCGAATCTCAAAACTGCAATATATTATATTTCATTGAGACCAACTTTTCCCAGGACTCAGCATGTTAAACTGTCTCTAAATTATACTGGACCTCAATTTTGGAATTCTGTACCTCGTAATCTTACAGTAGTAAATAATTTCAATCTATTTAAAACATATATAACTTTACATCCTGAGACAACTGAGAATATACAAAAAGGAAAACAAAAAGGAATAAGGAGAAATGAAATGGAATTTGTAAAAAAAAAAAAAAAGGGGGGGGGGGAAAGACGGGACGAAAAAATGATAAAGTGGATACATATAGGGTGAAGCAGTGGGGAAGTGGGTATAAGGTTGAGAGCAGGGTGGAGAAGAAGGGGGAGAGGGAACTACTTTACTAACACTAATTTCTACTACTTTCTTTGAATGTTGTGCACCATGCATCCAAGTGTAACTCTGACTTGCCTATATTTATGCAGGGAGATCAAGGCCTTGTTAGGACTTTTGTGGCTTTTTCCAACATCTCCCTTACTTTTACAATTACCTACACTTTTGTTATACACAGTCGAGTCACATTATTGTGACCACCTCCTACTTTTGATATCAACAGCGCGTAGCCAATGAAAGAAGACACGTGTCGTAAGCTGGCTTGGAGGGTATATAAAGTGTGCTGCAGGCATTCTGAAAGCATGTCACTCGTTAGTTTCATGGATAAAAAGAGCGATTTATCAGATTTGTAAAAAGGGATGATTATCGGCTTTCGGGCCAAGGGTGGCAGTATTTCTGAAACAGCGCAGTTTGTGAACTGTTCGCGTGCTGCTGTGGTTAAAGTGTATCGTGATTGGAAAAATGCCATTATTGCTAATAAGCGACGTGAAAACTGCGGAGCACCACGTGCCATTGATGTGAGAGGTGAACGTCGGCTTCGAAGGTGCGTGAGGGCCGATCGACACGCTACACTGGAGCAGCTCACTGGCCGAATGAACCGGGGCTAACGGAAGTGTGCCCAAAACGTCAGTTCAGCGAACCCTGCTGCGTATGGGGCTCCGATGGAGACGCATGGTCACTGCACTTATGCCAGCGAATGTGCATCGGCAGAAAAGGCTTACATTTGTACCGCAGTATCGGAATTGGACCTTCGCTGATTGGCAAAGGATTGCCTTCTCCCATGAGTCACGTTTTCTGCTTCATCGAATGGATGGACGTTGGGGTATAAGGCGAGAAACATCGGAGAACAAACGCTCTTTAACCATTTCTGGAAGAACAGTAGCTGGTGGGGTTAGCGTTATGGTCTGGGGAATGTTTTTGTGACATTCCCTGGGTCCACTCATACCTGTGGAAGGCACTATGGACCGAATTCGTTATGAATCCATCCTTGAAGACCACGTAAACCCATACATGTTGATTGTCTTCTCTGAGGCAGATGGGATCTTCCAGCAGGACTATGCGACAGATCACACCGATAGAAATGTCCGAAAGTGGTTGGAAGAGCACGATGAAGATTTCAAATTACTTCCCTGATTCTCGAGACTTAAACCCAATCGAGCATCTGTGGGACCACCTCGATCGTGTTGTTCACTCTATGGATCCTCCAGCACTCACTCTTCAGCAGCTGTCAGATGCACTGCAGTCAGCATCGCTCCACATACGTGTGAACACCTTCCAGCATCTTTTTGAGTCACTACCAGCCCGTCTTGCTGCTGTCCGCGCTGCACACGGCGGTCGATCGTGTATTACTTTGCATTTTTGGTTTTAATGTAACAAACAAATAAACTGAATTGAATTGAAAAAAAAATAATTAACTTGTCAATTTTCATGTGCAGTCACAGAAGTTTCACGGTAGTTCAAAAAATATTTACCTGCGTTTATACAGTAAACAGTATGTAGCACTGTATTCCTATGTTTCACAAACTTTCAAAGAGTAGAATTTTTCTGAAAAATACGGGAGGTGATCTGCTCTGCTAAATATATATTACTACACTAATGCATTTTCGTATTCCCGAAAAGAAAATACATACACTGCACTTTGCAAGCCTTGCACAATGACCGTGAAAAGTTCCTTCTCAATCGATTACAATTTTCGAATCACCATCGTCATCATTTTTAGAGTTATAAAGACATAGTTTCAAAGAAGTGGGGGAAGAAATGACAGGGGCAGAAAAAAATAAAAAAGAAAAGACTGGCAGCCTGCCACGGCTCTACTTACACCATTGTGTCGATCTCCTAGCAATAAGGTAATCCCAACCATAATTGGCCTCCGTTAAGCCATAAAAAAAGGCGCATCACGCTACCACGGTATAAGAGCTATAAAGCAGGTGTCCGTCGAGCAGCGCTCTAGACGATAATATGCAGGCAACGGCCAAAATCTTCTCATTCAATCCATTCTCCAGAGGTTTCCTTTTGTTTTACTTTAAATCGACCAGGTTTCTTTTATCTTCATTTCTGTCTTTCTCCCTTTTTCTTTTTTTAATTCTTTTTCGGTGTACGTTCATTTGAGTGGAATTAGTGGGCACACCAGCACATCAAAAGACAAAGAAAAACAGACCGAAAAATATTCGTTGAAATACTGTGTTGCTTTCGTGTTACTTCCGTTGGCCGAGAAACACTTTTTGAACCCCCCCCCCTCTCTCGTCGCTCTGCACAAATTGTTATTACCAATTTCAGTGTTGCTAAGGTATTTGTTGATCTTTGTTCTGTCATCTATATACACTGCTAGTCACCCAAAATGCGACACCAAGAAGGACACGAGATAGCAAAGCCAGATTTACTGGACACATAACAACAGATACAAAGATGAAAGGATTGAGCTTACAGGCCCGTGCGACTTGCGGAACACGAAGACATCAATAGTTCGTGTGGCCCCCATGGTTGGCAATAACGGCCGCTACACGCCGCGGCATCGAAGGAAAGAGGCTTTCGATGTGGGCTTGGGGTATGTCGGTTCAGGCTGCTTCCACACCTTGCCACAGTTCATCGGACGTAGCCGCGGGTGGTGCGTGCCGGGCCACTCGGTTGCCGATCAGCGACCAGACGTGTTCGATGGGCGACATATCGGGAGAACAGGCGGGCCACGGCAGCAGTGACACCTGGTGGGCCGCGAACAATTGTTGCACGATGCGTGCCACGTGCGGGCTTGCATTGTCCTGTTGAAACGTGGCCGCTGGCAGGTCCTGCAGGTAAGGGAGGACTTAAGGGCTCCAAAAAGTGGGAGATGTAGCGGTGGCTGTTGAGTGTACCGGCGATGCGTACCAGAGGGGCGCGGGTGTCATATCCAATTGCGCCCCAAACCATAACGCCAGGCGACGGACCGGTATGGCGAGGCATAATGCAGGCGTCACACAGTCTCTCGCCCATTGTGCCACCACACGCCGAACCGACCATCGTGGTGTTTCAGGCAGAAGCGGAATTTGTCGGAGAAGACAATGTCGTGCCATTCCGTAGTCCAGGTGCGGCGTTCAACGGCCCACTGCCGCCGCACTCGCCGGTGGTGTAACGTCAATGGTAATCGGAGCAATGGGCATCGTGCGACAAGTCCCCGCTTCTGCAGACGACGTCGAACGGTACGTGCTGACACAGGTTGTTGCGCAACACACCCTAATTCCTGCGCTAACGTTCGTGATGTGGCGGTGCGAGCCGTTAATGCCCGCCCCACAACATGCGGATCCTCTCGTTCGGTGGTGTGCCGCGGTTGCAGCAATCACTCACGTCGGTTCGTCCGTCCCTCCTGCACCCACCGAATCCATACTCGCCTCACTGTGGCTGGATGTCGTCCCACACGGGCGCTGATGTCTCGGTACGATAAACCGCTGTCGCGATAAGCCACTGTTTGTCCTCTGTCGAACTCCGAAACGTGCTGGAATGACTGCCGTATTTTGCGACGAGGCATCAGGAAGCTTCCCACGCACAGGTCCGGCAGCACAACACACTTCCACTACTTACATCCCGCCTTCTGTGCACCCTTCTTATAGTGCTTCTCGGTGGCGTGCCGGGCGCACATGATTTGCATATGCCCTGCAATGCTAATCGTTTACATGTTCTCTGGCGGGCGACGCATGCTGCGAATTTCAGGCCAATCGGATGCTTTTTTCTTGGTGTTGCATTTTGGGTGGCCAGCAGTGTATATAAAAGTTTGTTTGTATATGTGCTTGTTTGTATGTTTGTTTGTCCGCTATACAAATCTACAGTTTTCAACTTTGAACCACCAAATTAGGTATACTATCTCATGGCACTCTAACTTACAGTGTAGAAGGGTTTTGGAAGGGATCGGACCCGGGGGAATGTCAAGGGGTCCCCCATACAAAATGTTCGCTATTTTAGTTAAAATTTCTACAGTTTTCAATTTAGAACCACCAAATTTGGTATACTATCTCACGTTACTCTGACTTAGACCGTAGATGGTTTTGGAAAGGGGTCGGAGCTTGGGGGTCAAAGGGCTGGGGATCAAAGTGCCCCCATACAAAATTTTTGTAAAAAGTTCTACAGTTTTCAATTTACAACCACCAAATTTGATATATTTTCTCATGATACTCTGACTTAGACCGTAGACAGTTTTTGAAAGTGGTCGGAGCCGAGAAGTCAAGGGGGCCCCCATACAAAATTTTCGTTATATTAGTTAAAATTTCTACAGTTTTCAATTTAGAACCACCAAATTCGGTATACTATCTTATGGTATTCTGATTTAGACCATAGACGGTTTTGGGAAAGGGTTGGGGCCCGTCAAGGGCCCTCCCATACAAAATGTTCGAAAAAAGTTCTACAGTTTTCAGTTTAGAACCACCAAAGTTCGTATTAAAAAAAAAAAGTTCTACAGTCTTCAGTTTAGAACCACCAAATTTGGTATTTACTGGAAAATTACAGGAATATTTTTTTCATTCATAAAATTTCACCCGCTAAACTTTGTGATTCCACGAATATTTACCCGGGAAATACCGGGTACCCATGCTAGTATGTAATACAACCATGACCTGAAACTCAATTCACTGCCGCTATCAAATACACTCCTTGCCAAAATAAATAAATAAGTTAATAAAAAAGCACCTAGAAGGAATAATCCAATCTAGATGAAAATTGATATATGCAATATACATGTATAGGAAAAGAAATAATTGTAATTCCAAAGAAGTTGGGCCATTTATTCGGATAAAACAGCCCAACACAAGTGGAACAAGTCAGTATGTTGCAGCGCCTCTTCTGGCTCGGATACCAGCCGTTACCCGGGGTGGTATAACCGCGTACAGTTCACGGATACAGTCCTGAGGTATATCATGCCAGATGGTGTAAAAAATGTTGGCCAGTTCGCCGACATTCCGGGATGGGCGTAGGTGGCGTTCCATCATGTCCCAAACATGTTCGATCGATCGGTGAGAGATCGGGCGATCTGGCTGTCCATGGAAGTGTGTTGACATTACGGAGGCTGGCAGGCCTGGGAGATATTTGAGGGCAAATTATTCGAATCTATTTATATCTGTCAACTTATGCACGTTATGAATAAACGACATGAGTGCGAGTGATTCGAAATGCCGTTTTGCTCCATCAGATCTTGTACGATGTAAATATTCAATATCAGTAAAAATTATTTGAAATCGTTTCCTACTTTCCCAAATCACGAACTTTTACGAATTTTCGATTAGAATTTATATGATTTGCGGATGTCGTAGAAAATCGTTCTACTCCTTCGCGACATGAAAAACCCAAATATTCGAAACGATATAGGAATGAAGTATCGTTCTCTGTTTCTATTGTGCACCGGGATTCACGAAATGCGCTCACACACGTAATCGAACGCCATGGGAAAATAAGAGGTCTGTACCATAGTAGCTAAATAAACTTGAGGAAGAGGTATGGAGTATGAGTCATGCCAATGAAAGATACAGAAGAAATGCATTGTTTCTGATCTCATTAGTTTTGAAAAGTGTGGTGTGCTACAGAGGTGAGGCACGCTGTCCAGACGACAAATCTACAGCAATACATTCCGTCGGTGTAGTATACTCAGTTAGGACAACTTGCTCCGGAGCGAGGAGGACAAATTTGTGTTTGCACATTGGCGCCCGATTGTGGAAAATGGATCTGCTGTCCGTGGTTCTTAAAAAACTGCATTATGTTTGTTCCACACATTTTTTGAAATTAAAGAAACAATTCCTTCTTCCCTTCAAAAGAAAAAAAAAAGAAAAGGAGGGAGATGATATGACGTATTACAGAGGTGAATGACGTGTCAAGGCGACAAATCTGCAGCGACACATTTCTGTCGATGTAATTTAGTAGGTTAGAACAACTGGTTTCGGAGCGAGGAGGCGCAGTTTCGAATCGTCACCGACATATCTGTGTTTTTACAAAAGTCGTCTTATTAATAAAGTCGAAGACGGAATCCAAGATTCTCTGCCATATGTTTGACACTCACACTCTTTTTTTCTTTCTTTTTTTTTTTTTCTTTTTTTTTTTTTTTGCGTTCAGTTTAACAACTTTTGTATCCAAATGCAGAACGTCTTTCTTTGGCGCCATGGTAAGAAACAAACGAACGAATGCAACTCACAGCAAGCAAAACCTATGAATGATTATTTCGATGAATAAATGCTAGAGAATTAAATCGGAGCGTCTCGTTGAAATCCACACGAAACATTCAGCTTCGAAGATTTCGCATCCGGCAAAGAGAGCAACGCTGGTCACATGACCTAAACCTCAGTCGTGCTTAAGAGAAGCCAAACCGTGGATGTGCTGCACGCGTGTTTGTGAAAGCAACTCAAAAGCAGTCACTCTCTGTTTAATAACGTTATCTCAATCTCAAGCAAATTTGCACTGTGTGAATTCATCATTATCATTTATCGTGTAATGTTTGGTAGTCAATTAAAATACTTAACGACACGGAAACACCTGGGAAATTTCCGTTGTTACTAGGTTCATTTACCCTCTTGCAATTTCCGTTTCCTCGTTAAGCAGGTTCTGTTATAGACAAGTTAAATAGAGGAGGTGGACAACGAAACCGAAACATCTGCGCAAATAGCACCCCATGTGTCACGCAGCTCTAAGCGCTACCTGGTGGCCATCCTGCATGTATTTCGCAGTCGATCAACAAGAGCGGAGTGTGAAGGTTGCATTAGCAGGGCAGTGTCACAGCTGGACGTCAAAAAGTGCGATCCTCACAACATAATGAGAGACACATCCGAGTTTCAAAGAGGACAGATTGTTGGTGGGCGTCTCGCCAGTGCATCTATCCAAGACAGCAAGTCTTTGTGGCGTATATTGCTACCCACGGTATCCAGGGTCATGTCGGCTTACCAACAAGAGGGAGGAACCACATCCAATAGGAGCAACTGTCAAAGTAAGAGGAAGCTGTCTGACAGGGACGTCCAGGTGCTAACACAGATGGTAGCCAAAAAACATAAAACCACAGCTGCCCCAGCTCACTGCAGCGTTGAACACGCACCGCGACTCACCTGTTTCTATCAAAACTGTTCGTCTATAGCTTCACCGGGTCAACATTCACTGCCGTGTTGCTATCACCAAACCCTGGATCACCAATGTGAATGCCAAACTTCGGTTGAAATGGTGCTAGCAGCGTAAATCGTGGACGTTGGAAAACGTGAAATGTGCGTCGTTCTCCGATTAATCGTCCTTCACTGTGGCCGCAATATCAAAGCAGTCCGTAGGCCCGCTGATTGTTCTTGAGGGACGCACCACTTCCAGGGACTATAAAACAATTCTGGAGGACCAGGTGCACCCAATGTCTCATAGAGACACAATACCAACTCTATCCCATTTTGGTGTTTACAGTATCGCACTGTTGGACATTAATGGACAAACTGCAAATCTCTGCTATGTGGGTTCGACCTACAAAAGCCTGTGGGAATCAGATGGGCTGAACATAAATATGCAATTCGTAAAGGAGTAGTTACTTCGACTTTGTCAAGAACTGTCATTAAGGGAGACCTAAAACCGGATTGGGACAATGCAAACTTGCTATCAACAGCCTCGACAAAAAGTTCTATGTTGTTTGCTGAGAGTCTTCACATTATAAAACTGGGACCTAAGTGCTGCAATGAGGATATACCTGCTTATGTTCCTAGTGCCTGGAGAGATCTCATATTGGAATATCCAAGCGAGGAACTTTCAAAATAATTTAGGTAATTTTGTGAATAGTATGTAGTGATTGACATTTAATATATTTTACTCATCTCATTTACATATTTGTAATCTTGTGCTTATCTCTGTTACTATATAAGTCATGTACCACTTCATAGTGATTTCACTCCTTAGCCTGACGAGAGTGGTTCGCGAAAGTGCTCGCTAGAGCTTTTAAACTCACCCTTTTAATTGTAGATAAAGACGTTTTTTAACCTACGTTTTTAGATAGTGATTGGGAGGTGTAGTGTTTGTGCTATATATTAAAACGAATCTGATCGTGCATTGACAACCTTAATTACCCTTTGACTTGTTGCACGAAAGTACAACCTCTGGTTTTTAAAGTCTCAAACATTAAACCCTGACGGTTGTGCCGTGTATCAGGATGATAACGCAGCGATACACAGAACCAAACTGCTGAAAGAGTGGTTTGCTGAGCATGAAAGTGAGATTGAACAGCTGTCATGGCCTGCACAGTCACCCGACTTGAACATTGATGAGCCACTCTGGGGTGTTCTGGAGGAGCGAGTTAGGAAACTTTTTCCTCCACCAGCATCACGTAGTGAACTAGCCACTTTTCTGCAAAAGAAATGTCTTCAAATCTCTCTGGTTACTGTGCATGACTTGTATCGGTCCTTCCCACGATGAATTGCAGCTGCGTTGGCCTCCAAAGGAGACCCTAAACCGTACTAATAAATTTTTGTTTCCTAAACCCATGCGTTTCAGTTTGGTTGTCCACCTGCTGCAGTATGTTATTTCCTATCTTTCATTTCGGAACGGCAAAAAGTGTTTCGTTTTGAGTAGGTTCCTGTTTTATGCGGATTCCAGCTCAAAAACGTTTTACTGTATGTTGATTTTCCCATTTTGTTTCAGAGATCCGTTTATAAGGTTAGGTCCCATACTCTTATTTTGGGGGGAAGGGGATTAACGGCCTCCGTTAGCAGCTCAACAGCCTGTCACACGTCCCTGATTGGGTAGTACGGTTTCCAAGGTAAGATCCCAGCAAAACAGTCTTGCTGGCCCAGCACTATGTTGCCGCTGCCGAACCGCCAATAAAATGTCCGGGCGGCCAACAGAAGGGCCAGTAGTTCAGACCAACAGCTGGCCAACAGTTGGCACCCCATCAGTTGTCATATGCCAGAACAGGGCCATCAGTTGTCCATCACAGGCATTAGCTGCCACAAGTGGCCCTTCAGCGGCCCTGCAAGCACGTGCCAGCAATGATGGCTAGCCTAATGTGGTCCGCTAGTTTGCCGGTAGTGGCAGCCGGCAACCACGTGACGTAACTGGTGTCTTGCCGAATCTTGTCCGCCAATCTCCCAGTAGTAGCCACAAAAAACAAAACAAAAAAAGCATTAAGGATAACTGCAGTTCCCCAAAGCTACAACTTTTTTTTTTTTTATATCCTTACGAAACCTATGAATTTTAGCACTGCGCTGAGGAAATTCTCTCAACAGATCGGAAAAACAAACGCCCGTGTGAATCTGAGTGGATACGAACCAGGACCGTTTGCCTGGGAGCTGAGCTCTCTACCGACCGCATTAATTTGCCGCGCACGCGAGTGTGCTTGAAGCTGTCTGTTTCGTGCGGAATATGTAATCGAATGGTTCCTTCCCTCTTTCATTTTACAATATTGAGAGGTATTTTTCGTAAAAGTCAGTTTCATATAATTCATAAATTTATTTTTTCAACGTAACGATAGTTTTTTTCATTTTTTTCTTTACCTTAAGAGAACTTCACTCATTTTCAAGAAGTGTACATACTTAGAGTCGCTTTCCAAAGTTTTGCACTGTCCTTGTAGGTCCGAAGCTACATTTGTTTTAAAGAGGAAAGCTATTTTATTTTACTTCTCGTTATTTTTAGAAGCGAATTCTTCCTAGCCTTGTGTATTCAACCCATGCATGAGTATTGAGTACATTATATCCACATACCGTTTTTTTCTCTTTCGAATAATTAATAAATTTTGTACGGGTACAATCCTTTTTTTTTTTTTTTTAATGGTTTTCCAGGACATTTGCTTCAAGCGGTTTCAAATTTCTTCTTGTTATTCACCCACTCCATTCCATGAATTGTTATTCATGGGTATGGAGAGGGTGTATTTCATGGCTGTAATCTAGAATTTCACGGCTTAATCTGATATCTTCGCCGACGTAAAATTTCATTAGGAAATTAATTCGCTTCTCCACATATGGATTTTTTCTTAACATCCACTAAAATAACACGATGGCGATAGCGTCGTCTTCAACTAACTGGTACCATGAGAGACACAACAAGTGTTGCTTGCAACTGATGTTAGGGTTGAATTAGTTGCCAGCAACGGGCCACTAGTGGCACTTGCTTAGAGGCCCACAATTCACGGCGGTGCTGCAGGGCCATCAATGGCTTGCCAACTGATAGCGCTGCCACCAACGGACCGCTACCGGGCCGTGAGCGTCAGATTTCAGCCAGCAGTGACCCAGCACTGCCAGCTGGTGGCCAGCAGTTTCCCAGCAAATACTTCGAACCACTCGGCACTGGGGAGACAAATTAATATTACGCTGAGCGCTTTCAAATTATTTGCGTGTCGAATGAGTTGGTTTAAGTGAAACTCTCCGCAAATTTCTCTCGGAGAAGTCAGTTTCAAGGAACGTAAATCATTCCAAAATCTGATTCTGCTTCAGTTTTGACGAATTTTCTTTGTGTAAGAAGACGAGTTCTGTCGTAATAACAAAATCACGCTGGGAATTATTACGCAAACGTGAATCACAAAATGAAAAAAAAAAAAGGCAAAATGGAGAAAAGGGAACTCGCTTATGAAACATGTCGCTCTGGCTCTTAATAATTGTGTTCTGTTCTGTAGCGTCTCCAAAACTAAATAGCTGTTGCCAGGCGAGGGACGGTTTAAGAGAATTGAGCGTGGAGGGTAGTCATTGGAGCAGCATGTTCCCAGAGGGCTGTGGGATAAAAGTTCTGGCAATATCTCGGCGCGGTTTAATGGTCTTCTGTCGTTATGAGTCGCACGCAGGCTGGCTATCGCCTGCCAAGAGCGTGGTATTTACGGCGGGAGTCACGCACGAGACACTGCCTCAGTGGGATATGGCACACTGTGACGCCATCAACGGCCAGTTAATGGTCAGCCTAAAACGTGACAAACACTTCCAACCTCTCCTTCTTTGTAGGCGTCTTGTCTTCCACTTTCCTTGCTTTTCGCGGCTCCTATATCAGCCTTGTCTTTCCCTCAGTCTTTTTACTTACCTTTCTTTTCGTGAGACTGTTTGCCTTCATTTGTTCTGTCCGTGATTTATCGTCTTTCCTGGAAACAGGACTAAGGAAGCACTTAGTGTCCCTCCGCACTTGGAAAGAAACAAAAAAACAAAACAAAAAACTGTGTCGTTTAAAAAAGAAGAAGCATAAAAACATGACTCGGTCAATGAGTACAAAAAGCTTAGAGCTAAGGCCGCTATGTAAATAGACGTTTCGAGTTTGTCTTTCATATTAAGAAAATAATTTAAAGTCAAATTAGATAATTAGTGGCGTACCGGAAAAACTCGAGCCCCCGTCCAAAAAATGTTTTCGAGGCACTTTTGCGAAAATCTATTAGCTTTCAATTGCTCAAAATTTTAGCTTCCGTATTTAGTAACTGAGCTTTACGGCTATTTTAAGGTGGACGTCAAGTAATTTTGCTTCCTATACTTCCAATGGAAAAACTTTTGTACACATTTCCTTCACAATAAGTGTGCTCCGAAGGATGAAAATTTGAACAACAATTAATATAACTTCACATTATAATACAAATTTTGAAGATGACAATCCGATTTTTGGCGTAAATGTGACAAGGATGGTAAGTCAGATAATATCCGAAAACTTGAAAATTTTCATCGTCCTGGAGCGGGACCCGAACCCGCGTCTCCCAGAAAACGCACGGGTATGCTAACCACTACACCACCCAGAACGACCAAGTTTCAAATTTCCGATCAATTTGAATATAACCATCACAGGATTCGCTAGTCGAAGCAACCGGCGTTCATATTTAGCGAATCTGGAGGTTAAGAATCTTATTCCGTGTTTGCCCGGAGAAGCAGATAAATACGAAATGTCACAACATAAGTAATTAAGTTATATTCAAATTGATCGTAAACTTGAAATTTGGTCGTTCTGGGTGGTGTAGTGGTTAGCATACCCGAGCGTTTTCTGGGAGACGCGGGTTCGGGTCCCGCTCCAGGAAGATGAAAATTTTCAAGTTTTCGGATATTATCTGACTTACCATCCTTGTCACATTTACGCCAAAAATCGGATTGTCATCTTCAAAATTTGTATTATCTGATTCATATTATAATTTGGAATACTTAATATTTTCTAAAACATAATCATTATTATATTAAAAATCAATAACTTTTCCTTTGGTGGTGTTGAAACCAGAAAAAAGATGGCGCGACCTGTACTTTGATGACGTCAGTAGACAAACAAATGTTGGATTGCATAATTACGGTTATGTTTTAGAAAATATTAAGTATTTCAAGTTATAAAATGAAGCTATTTTAATCGATGTTCCAATTTTCATCCTTGGGAACGCATTGATTGTGAAGAAAATGTGTACAGAAGTTTTTCCATTGGAAGTATAGGAAGCAAAATTACTTGTCGTCCACCTTAATAAATCAAATTGAATGATGGAAGAAGTATTCATCATAATACATGGAAAATTCACAGAATATTCAAGCAAAGCAAACTGAATTTGCTTGTACCACTTACTGGACACCCATGTAACACTTCTCAGAAAATTTAAAAATTTCATCGTCCTGGAGCGGGAATCGAACCCCGCATCTCCCTATTGAGTATGCTAACAATTACACCACTCAGGACAGTGAAGTTCCAAGCAACTGAGACATAAGTTGGGGCTTGGACTAGCGAAAATCTGAGGACTTTCAGATTCTTATGTCTCAGTTGCTTGCAACTGCACTCTTCTGGGTGGTGTAATGGTTAGCATACTCAATCGGGAGATGCGGGATTCGATTCCTACTCCAGCATGATGGAATTCTCCAGTTTTATGAGAAGTGTTACATGGGTGACCAATAAGTAGCACAAGTAAATTTTGTTTGCTTTGCTTGAATATTCTCTAAATCAAATTCGTTGGAACCTACGAGTATTTTTCGTAAAATCAAAATTATTTCACTGTGTTGCGTGAAACACAAATGTGTACGTTATAATTAAACTGAGTGCCCTGGTTACCGATACAAAATACTTGCGTCAAAGTTAATCATATCATGCAAAATTTATTATTTTAGAGAATTAAGGCCTGCTTTTTGAAATGCCTCACGATTGCACACACAAAACATGAAACTGCCGTGTGGCAGTGTCAGATGACCTTTCCCATTTATACGAAATGTCACAACATAAGTAACTAAGTAACGTTTAGGAACAGCGACACAAAAAACGCAAAAACGTAAAACTACTTAAATTATTTGCTCTGGAATATAAAAAGCACACTTAATGCCACAGGCGTAAGCTCGCGATTCCGTTTACATATATAGTAAAATAAAAATCTTTGGCTCTTTTGTAAAAAAAAAAAAATGACACAGAAAAGTTATATAGTGAAATAAAATCTTTGGCTCTTTTGTGAAAAAAAAAATGACACAGATCTCTAATATTTCGCTCCCGCGAAGAACACCTTTTAGTTCATTATATTCGGAAGAATGCATAGTTATGCGCAAACAACTGTAATACCTTACCCTCATTGGAATAAAAATTCCGCTCAATGAACTGATATTTTTTTTCACATTCTCTTGTTAACATACCTGCGTTGAAACAATTGCAAGGGCTGTGAACTTGCTGCCCCTTGTAACAGCAAGGGCTATTACAAGTGGGCCTCGAGTTCTTTTGAATAGCTGCTTTCCCGCTTTCCAGTTTTTAGCACTTCTGTTGTAAAAAAAGATCATGCTTATGTTACCGGTTTGTCCGTCCGTCTGTACCCACGATATCTCTTCAACTATTTTTCATATTTGAAAAATTATTTTTGTATTGGGAAGCTTGAAATATACAAATGATGATCCTTCATTTCGTTTTTTTTTTTTACGATGTACAATTTAGCCGCTAGAGGGCGTAAATGCAGATGATGCCGAGTTCAAAATTACGTTTTATTCCACATATTTGCTTCTTAAACATCCGATTGAAAAATTATTTTATCTTTCGATTCCACTTATGGCGAAGAGTATTTTGGATATAGTTACTTTTTCAAATCACGCATAGATTTTCCGCCTGGGGGCGTAAAAGTAAATTACATTTTTCCCGATAACTCTTCTTCTAAAACTCCGATTTGAAAAATGTTTTCTTCAGCGGATTCACCTCCTGATGGAAAACCTTTTGCATATAATTTCTAATATTTGGTAAAGAATACTTTGGTCACCAGGGGGCGTAAGTGTTAATTTTTGCTTCTGATGTATTTGCCATAAAATCTGAGCTTCTAAAATTTCGATTGAAAAAATTATTTCGTGCACTGATGCCACTCACATCGATAAACCTTTTCGGAATATTTTCTTCTTAACATATTCCACAGTTTCTCCGCCAGAGGGCGCAGATATATATCCTGCTTTTGTCAATATCTCTACTTCTAGTAGACCGATTTCAAAAATTCCTTCTTTGTAGGATAGTGTTTTCAGTGTGACATGTTTTTCATATAATTTCAAAATTTCCAAGTAGTTCATAGGCTTTTCGTTAGGGGGCATACAGGTAAATTGCGTTTCTTCCTATATCTCTGCTTCTAAATCTCCGATTTGAAAAATTCTTTCTGCACTGGATACAGCTCCTGATGGGAAATCGTTTGCACATAATTTCTAATTATTGTTAAAAAATGGTTTGGCCACCAGGGGGCGTAAATCTTAATTTCCACTTCTGATGTATTT
Organism: Macrothele yani; assembly: GCA_039090855.1. Classification (NCBI taxonomy): domain Eukaryota; kingdom Metazoa; phylum Arthropoda; class Arachnida; order Araneae; family Macrothelidae; genus Macrothele; species Macrothele yani. Next base: position 31,138,926 of record CM076989.1, on the reverse strand, counting down.
GCAGCAAAATAGGAGCTTCTAAATTCTCGATTGAAAAAAACGTCGTTTGTAGACCGATACTACTCATGTCGACAAACCTTTTAGAAATATTTTCTTCTTAAAATAGTGCATGCTTTCTATGTCCCCTGGCGTAGATGTATATCTTATTTTTGTCAATATCTCTACTTCTAGGAGTCCCATTTGAAAAATTCCTTCTTTGACAGATAGTGTTTCCAATGCAAAATGTTTTTCCTATACATTCAAAATTTTCAAGTAAATCATAGACTTTCCGCCTAGGGGGCACAAAGGTAAATTGCGTTTTCTGCGTTATTTCTTCTTCTAAAACTCCGATTTGAAAAATTCTTCCTGTATCGCATACAAGACCTGATGAAAAATATTTTTCACATAATTTCTAATGTTTGGTAAAGAATGGTTTGGCTACCAGGGGGCATAAGTGTTAATTTCTGCTTCTGATGTATTTGTATCCAAAATCAGGGCTCCTGAAAACTCGACTAAATTTTTTTCTTGGACCGATACCGCTCATATGGAAAAACCTTTTGAGAACACTTTCTTCCTAAAATAATGCATGGTTTTCCCACCAGGGGACGTAAAGTCACATTTTATTTTTGTCGATATTTCTGTTTCTAAGAGTCCGATTTGAAAAATTACTGCGGTGGTGGAGAGCGTTTCTTGTGCTAAATGTTTCTCATATAAATTCATGTTTTTCTTAACGTACAAGTCTGCAACCAGAGGGCGTAAGCTCACGATTCCGTTTACAGCAATATCTGAGTGATTAAAAACCCGATTCGAAAACTTCTTTCTTCCGTCAGATACTATTGTTTTCAATACTGGTTCCATTGACTTTGAATAGCTTTGATAAATTTAATTTGCATCAGAACGGATTCAAAAGACTTGCATAATACACCCGAAAATTCGGTGTCATCTTTCTTGTTATGAACTAAAGCAACGAAAATTATTTCAAAAGGCTTTACGTATTTACTGAGGAAAAAATGATTTTCTTTTAGTACTTCATTCAAAGCTGCCTTAACTTCTGGCTATTTCTTTAAACAGTTTCATACGAAGTTTCAGCAAAAAATTTTTTAAATATTTTTGCTCAGGCTGGAGGCTCTTTTAACCATGTGACCCCCCCGCACTGCGGGTGTGGCGGGGGCTATCAGTACGCCCCTGTAGGTAATTATATATTTTAACAAAGATTCTACTTCACATTTTTTGTTTTTTTGATTGAAGGTTTGACGACCACCGTGAGCAACTCAGTGAGCTATAAGCAGGCGTAGACAATATTCGAAAGCATGTTAGAGCGTTATGGAAAAGAATTGTTCAAGTCTGAGAGCTGTGGAAGGTCTTGGGGTGACCTTCATCCAGCAGTGGATTGAGAATGGGTGATGATAATGATGTATAGGAGTTTATGACCAGTAATATAACTATAAATCAGAGAGTCGCATTACAGACTTATTTTCTTTTATTTCTTCTGCAACTAGGTATTATACGTACTTTATTGGTAGTAGTCTGGCTCTGATTTTATAAATACATTATTTTGGACTTTGGATAAAATCTCTTGAAGAATTAAGAATTCATCTGTAGTTGAACAGTGCCCTTTTTCAATGAAAAAAAATATATATAAAATACATATTATTTAAATATATATATATAAATGTCTTACTTGTTATAACATATTTTTATAATTAATATAAAAATATTAATTGTTTTAAGTTTTTAAAATATAATTTATTTACAAAATAAAGACGCACAAAAATGTTTTGTGAATAACATTATTGCTATTGATAAAATCGTAATAAAATATTAGAGATCCGTTCACAAAATTGCTTGACTGAAGTGAACTTTCCTAGGTTCTTTTTTTTTTTTTTTTTTTATGAAATTGTGAAATTCGTTATTGACATCTAAAAAGTCCAAAGTAGAAGGTAGGTCGTGCTCTGTAATTCTGTTTTTAGTTAAAACTGCCGAGATGTTCTAGACATAATGCGGCACATTTGCTTACGAAATTTATTTTGAAACACCAGCAGTCGATTGTTGATTTTGAGCAAACGCAGTTCTAAGATACTCATTTCGCTGAATTATTTTTCAATTTTCATTGAACCGGGTTTTTGATAAGTGTATAGTTGAAAATAAAAATAAAACAGTCAGAAAACATGGAATGATAATGCTGCAATACGAAAATTTAAAATATTTTTCGGCCTTCTTCCTTTTCCTTTTTGCAAGCAAAGATAGTTTTCTCACTCCTTCCGAGCATATGGGGCCTGGGTAACATGGTACCCCAGCTTCCATCAGTAGCGGTCCTGATCGCTACCGATTTAAGGTGGATATACACCCGGAAAAAAAGTGCTTAAAGAAATGAATTGTGGGGTTTTTTTTTCTGTATCTCTTATCTATTTGCGTTCCAAATATATTAAATTTACGCAAAACGACCTGGTAGATCGTAAGATTTGATTTTTTGAAAGTTGTGTTTCAATATTTTCACCAGAAGTGGTCTTCCATTTTTGCCGGTAGTTGTGTAGTTTTATCAAATTCAATTAGGATTTGGATTTTAACTGTAATTTCTTTTAGTTAATATCAATTAAGCAATATTATTTTGTTCCTAAAGTAGAAACATGGCATTTCTAACCGCAACTGAATTTCATATACAGAAAAAAGTTGGGATACGTCTTCGCAACCAAAAGTAAAAAAGCGAAAGCCTTAAGTTGAAAAGGCAGGTTTAATGCTATGGCTGACGTAATTCAAAATTTTTATGATATTGCGATTTTTGATAATGTGGAAATTTAGAAAATATGAGGCGAAAAACTATAGCCCCCCCCCCCCCGCCAGAGGCGTAAGTAGCACAATGTTCCCTTCCGCAAGATTTACTTCAACACCCTTAAGCACAGTAATTTTCCCAGGATTTCGAACTCGAGCGAAGATGCACTTTTCGCGGTGTGTGTGTGTGGTGGTTGGGGGGAGGGGGGGGGTTAGGAAGTCAGGGAGAGTTTCTGCAAAAGTAATGGTGGTACTTATATAGCCCTGTAGTTTTAACTTTTTAAGTAATAGATTTGACAATACGTGTAATTGCTTTGTCCAAAAGTAAAATAAATCACTTGAAGAAATCACCCTCTTACACGTTGCAGATCTGCGGCTGCTGTGAATAAATGTTGACGCCTGTGGTGCACGTAATCCTAGGTAACTGACTGTTTTCCCACATCCTCCACGGGGAATCCCACTGTGGCCTCTCTCATTTCCTCAGCAGCGCAGAGAGAGGGCGATTGGAGAGCGATCGTATTATTTACAACCCATTGCAAAACAATCGTATTAGAACCTGAAGTCAAAGAGCCGAACACTTTCAATCTGCAGGACGTTCATTGTTTGAAAAGTGAAACTAGGCATTTATTTAGGCAAAGCTAAATATATCTTAAAGCAAAATATGAATCTTTGGGAAATTATTGCGCGGGTTCAAATTTTTCACAAAACTAACTGGCAGCTGCAGTACGTCCCTTCGTTACCTGCGCCCCCTCCCCCTGCAGGTGCGGGGGCTGCGGGTGTGGTAGTTGCGCCAACGCCCCCCTTCCTCCTTTTTTCATTCTGCATCATCAAAAGAAAAGCCACGACATAAACAGTGACCAATAGATCAATCGATGCGAACAGTTGGTACAGACACTAAAAATTCCTAGTTACACCAGATGTTCCTTTCAAGGATGGAAAGAGCCGTCCAAAGATGTATTATAAATCAAGTGAAATGTACATACATGGAACTCTGCAGTGAAAATCTTTTACCGTAGTGTCTCCGTGGAGAAACGTGAAAGCATAATGAGTATTTTAGCGGTCATTTATATGATTGATTCGTGAAATCACAAACGGTCTTATATGATTTATTTGTAAAATCACAAATAATATAAGATCATTAAAAATATTGTATAAGACCGTTAAAATATTATTATTAAAAATTTATTTGTGAAATCACAAACAGTCTTATATCAGTTATTTGTGATTTCACAAAACGGTGTTATATAATTTATTTGTGATTTCATAAAACGGTTTTGCATAATTTATTTGTGAAATTAAAAGTAATTTTTAATTTTGCAAATAGATCATACAAGACTGTATGTGATTTCACAAATAAATTCTTAATAATAATATTTTATATGATTTATTTGTGATTTCACAAAACAGTTTTATATAATTTATTAGTGAAATTAAAAATTATTTTTAATATAAAAAATAAAACATATAAGACCCTTTGTGATTTCACAGATACATTTTTACGGTCTTATACGATTTATTTTATATAGAAATCACGATTTACTGTGATTTCACAAATAAATAATATAAAATTGTTTGCGATTTCACAAATAAATCATATAAGACCGTTAAAATACTCATTATCGTTTCACGTTTCTTCATGGAAACACTACGCTAAAAGGTTTTCAATGCACAGTTCCTTGTATATAGATTTCACTTGATTTAGTACATGTTTGGAAGACACTTTCCAATCCTTGACAGGGACTTCTGGTGTAATTTAAGCAGAAGTAAAATTAAGAGCGGAGACATGGACCTTAACTAAAAAAGACATACAAAGACTGCGTGCAAGTGAAAGGAGCAATAGAGAGATGCATGCTTGGTGTAATCAGGAAAGATAAGAAGAGAAACTCGTGGATAAGGAAAATAACAAGAGTGGAAGTTATCATGTCAGAGTAAAATCCCTGAAATGGCAATGGGCTGGACATAGTACCAGAAGGACGGACCACCGATGGAAAACCGAAATTTTAGACTGTATTCCAAGGGATAGGAAAAGACCCAGAAGACCAAATGTGAGATGAATGGATGAAATTCGAAAGCATGCGGGAGCGACAAATGAAGAGACTGGCTCAAGACAGAACGCCGTGGAAGAAACGTGGGGAGACCTTCATCCAGCAGTACATTGATAATAGTTGACAATGATGATGATATGATTTATTGAAGATCTATTTCGTTGGCCTATCTACGCTGTGTTTTAATGTTAGTGCTGCAGTTATCATCTTCAATGAGGATTGTAAAAGACTCCAAAAACCGTTTGCAACATTTGATTTCACACGCGCTGCCTCACTATATAACCATAGTGCTCAGATTCAGTGCGGAGGCAAAAAAAAAAAAAAAAAAAGGCTAGATGAATTGTGTGGGCTAAAAGAAAGGTAAAACTAGACATGCACCAGACAAGTTAAGGGGAGACCAAAAAATATGGTGGTTTTTAAACTCATATATCATCCATTGTTTTTAACGAAAACTACTTTAATTTTATTATTTTCTCAAATTTTGTAATCGTCATGTATTAAAACACGATAGGAGGGATATGTTAACAGAAAAAAATAATAATAAAACCAGATATGTACCAGACAAGTTAAGGGGAGACCTAAAAAATGTGCAACGAAAACTGCTTTTACTTTACCATTTTCTCAAATTTTCGAATAGTCATGTACACGATAGGAAGGATATGTTAATAACTAATCATTCAATTAGTTATTAACATATCCTTCCTAGCAGACGCCCAAAGACGTCTGCCCATCAAAATGAAAAAAAAAAAAAAAAAAAAAAAAAATCATGTGTTTCCCCATAACCAAAAAAAATAATGTCTGCCCTCCTCTCGTCCGAGGAACTTTCTAATCTCCTCCTTACTAATTGTCCACAGGTTTTAATACTTACTCGCTTTTCTGCATGTAAATTGCTCTTAGCTGCGCATCTCTCATTCACACACCTTTAAACGACAATCCCTTGTTCAACAGCAGCAGCACAAAACATTCAAAACACCTTGGTTATATTCTCAGCCGAATCTAATGAGGCTAATCTCTTGTTATTGAACGTCAGCAGATTCAAGACATGCGTATGTCGTCAGCTCTGACCAAAAGTGGCGCGAAGAAAGGAATTCTCAGTAGGAGCGAGCATATTAATCCATATGAACACAGATCTTTTCTGAACTGGAGTTAGGGAGTCTTACTACAGCACAATAGATCATATCCATGTGCTGAGAGAACTAATTGAAAGAGCGAGGGAATATGAACTTCCATTGTGCATGGCTTTTATCGATTATGAAAAAGCCTTTGATTCGGTGAAACCATCAGCAGTTGCAATGGCTCTGAAATCCTGCGGTATTGAAGATGCATACATTAATATTATTAATAACATCTATGAAAATGCAAGTGCAAAGATTCGGCTGTTTGAAAATACAACACACATAAAAATTGGAAAAGGAGTGAGACAAGGTGACACCATATCTCCGAAGCTCTTTAATGCCACATTGGAAAATGTCTTTCAATCACTGAACTGGGAAAACAAAGGGATAAAGATTAATGGAGATTATCTAACCCACCTTCGTTTTGCTGATGACATAGTCATTTTTGCAACTACCCCATCAGAGCTACAGAGTATGATCCAGGAACTTGCTCACAAGAGTAAAGAAGTGGGATTAAAAATGAACTTTCAGAAGACAAAAGTGATGTTCAATGCTTTTACAAGAAATGAAGATTTATCGATTGATGGAGAAAAGCTGGAGATAACAGACACGTACGTTTATCTTGGACAGCAGATATCAAGTGAGGGTCACATTGGTGAAGAAATTAATCGGCGTACAAAACTTGCCTGGAGAGCTTTTGGAAGAAACAGCATAATTTTTAAGAGCAATATGCCAGTATGTCTTAAAAGAAAAGTGTTTGATCAATGCATCCTTCCAGTGCTTACGTATGGTGCAGAGACGTGGACCTTAGCTAAAAGAGACATACAAAGGCTGCAGACAACTCAGAGTAGCATGGAGAGGTGCATGCTTGGTGTAACCAGGAGAGATAAGAAGAGGAACTCGTGGATCCGAAAAATGACAAGAGTGGAAGACATCATGATCAGAGTTAAATCCCTGAAATGGCAATGGGCTGGACATACTGCCAGAAGAACAGACCATCGATGGACAGCCGAAATTTTAGATTGGATTCCAAGGGACAGGAAAAGACCCAGAAGAAGACCACATGGAAGATGGGTGGATGAAATTCGAAAGTATGCGGGAGTGACATGGAGGAGACTGGCACAAGAGAGACCGTTGTGGAGGAAACTTGGGGAGACCTTCGTCCAGCAGTGGATTGATAATGGTTGACAATGATGATGATGATGATGACATATACAAAAAAAAATGAACTGCACATTCTCTCACTATTTCACTATTTTTGGCAAATATCGCTCATTAAAAAAATTAAGAAAGTAGATATCTGTCCACCTCCAAAAAAGAAACAGAAAACTTGATATATTGAACCTCCACTGAAAAGCACAATAATCTTTTTCTCTTTCTTTTTTCTTTTATGAGACGAAGTTATTTTTATTTCACTATACACACACCTAAATTAAATAAAAATATTCCTAGGCTGAACATTTGAACCGGACGGAAAACGTAAACCTGTAATCAGGAAAGACGTAAAAGAAGTTTCAGTACAATTTCCTTTTTTTCTTCGCCGAATGAATAAGTTATGGAAAGAATAAAACAATATCTATGTGTCTTTTAAGAAGCTTTAAAGACGATCTATTAAACTGCTACTGCGTGCTTCTTCCTTTATTCACTTCATGTTGGATAATACTATGCAGGGATTTGATTAGTGTGATCATGGTCTTTATGCAGACGTTTACCGAAAAAAAAATGTCAACAACTTATGCGGCTTTTAAGAGACGCGTGATTTTTTCTTTTTTCTTGCTAGTAGAATAAGGATTTAGTAAACAAAAGTTGTTCTTCCAGAATCATCAATCACTATTTCGTTGCTTCGCATACGACACTGAAACAACTGGATTTAAACACCACGCACACGAGATTAAAAAGATCTTTCGATAATAGAACAAGTTCTACCAGGAAATCGCTATTCTTTTTTTCTATTCTTGGACAATTTAGCTTCAAATATGAGCAGAAATAGTAAAAAATGTGAAGCACAAGAAGTAATAACAAGAATAATGAAAAGGCGACGCTTGCAAAGTGAATAAAACGCGAAAGCAGCATCAAAATGTAACGATCGTCTCTTAAGTGAGAAGAAAAAAATGAATAAGAAAAAAGTTACGTGAGTCCAGATCTACAGGAGAAGTTTATAGTTGACAGGTTGGCGCGCCAAATCTGTTCCCGCCATCAGGACGCTGCCTTATTCGTATTCAGAGCACTCTTGTGCTCGACAGCCTCTCCGCTGTAGAAAAGAGGATTTTATAGGTTTAAATTCCCTCAGTAGTCGTCTGTTTTTCTAACCCACTTGTTTCACAGCGATGCATTTGACACAGAAATCTGGTTTTTCAAGGGAGTCGACAATTTCTGCCAGAGATATTTGAGTACAGAGCACTTTTTAGTTGAAATCGGGTGTATTTATAATGCACTGTGGAGTGCTTGTTTGTGCGTAGCAAAGCAAGTACAAATAATACAAGAAAGATGACACCGAATTTTCGGTTCTACTAAGAACCTCTTTTGAATCCTTTCCTACACGAAAACTATATTTCAAAGTAGATTTTTAGGAAATTTAAAAATTATGCAGAAAAGGAAATACGCTAGAGTTAAATTGCGAATAATTTAAAATACACGGATGAGACGTTTCATTATGACGACTTACCTAATAAGCTGCAGGATTCCCTTTAACACGCGAAACAGCGGCCACTCGGCGAGGCATCGATTCGATGAGGTGGCGATAGGTATCCTGGGGTATATGGTACCATAATGTAAACAGCAAATCGTCCAATCCCCGTACATTTCGAGGTGGTGGTGATTTAGCGCGAACCCGCTTTGCCACGTCGAACCACAAATGTTCGATTGGGTTCATATCAGGTGAATTTGGAGGTAGGGGCATTAACAGAAAGTCACCAGCATGTTCCTCGAGCCACTCCTTCACGATTCTGCCAGTGTGGCATGGCGCATTATCCTGTTGACTAATGGCCATCACTAGCACGGAACACAGTTCCCATGAATGGGTGAAATTGGTCCGCAAATGATGTTCAGATACCTGACAGCTATCAAGTTGGAAACCCATGGAATAATTAATACAGACATAAATCAAGTTATTCTTTCCATGTGCCATAACCACAGAAATTCGAAAATTTAATCGTCGATTTTCGTTCCAGAACGATTAAATTTCCAAATATCTGTGTTATGGTACATGAAAAGAACAGCTTGATTTATGTCTATACACCTGAGAGCTTTCAGGGATTGTGCTATTGGGATAATGGAGCCTAAAGTGTCCCAAGAAAACATCGCCCACATCATAACACCGCCGCCGCCGGCCTGTTTCCTCCCAACAGTGCATCCAGGTGGCATAGCCTCCGTCTACATAATGCTCCAGGAATCTTGATTCGTCCGACCAGGCCACTTTCTTCCAATCATCCACCGTCGAATCTCGATGATATTGGGCCCATTTCATGCCTTCTTGGCGATCACGTTCAGTGATATCACATCAGATAAGATCATATGTAGAGGATTTTAGAAAGGGAGTGTTTGACCCCAGGTCTTAAACCACCCTTAGAAATAGGAAGCTAGAAGATTTGGGCTAGAGTGCCCGATAGGAAAGTGACACGGAAGCGAGGTAGAAAGGGGGAGGAATACGCCTTTGTTTATTACCGGGGGGCCAGTACCCGGGCCCGACGGTTTAACGTGCCCATCCGACGCTCGGCGGATATTTAGTGGTTTGAGCGTTCGTTCCTACCTGGGATCGAACCCGAGGTCTTCTCCGTGGCAGTCAAGAACGTTGACTACTAGGTTACCCGCGGCCCGCGTGCAGTAAGAAGGAGGACCCGGCTGGGTCTTCGGCTATGCAGGCTCATGCGCAGAAGGCTGCGATGAACTTTCTGCTAAGACACATTGCCCATATCACCACACTGTTGTAGCTCCAGGTGATTCGGCGCACTGTGGCCCTGCGGTCGCTGTGAACGATGCGCGACAGTCTCCGCTCCCCTGTGGCATCAATGAGCTGCGGACGACACCCGGCTAAGCGACAGTTCGTCGTTTGGCCATCTGTGCACCACTTTTGATACGTACTCACTACAGCGGTACGTGAACAACTCACAGGCCTCGCCGTTCCCGAGATCGTAGTTCCGAGGCTCCGTGCTATCACAATTTGTCCTTTATCAAACTCCGATAAATCGGCACCTTTTCCAATTCTGACTCAGAACACTCTACTAACCGAAAGCCGGTCCACAGTTTGTATATACACTGAGTGGCCACTATATTATGACCACCTCCTCAGTACTTCGTTGGGCCACCTCTTGCCTTTAATAATGCGTCGATTCTTCGTGGCATGGACTCCACGAGATGTTGATAGGTGGTTTGTGGAATATGAAACCATGCTTGATGAATAGCATTTTCCAGGAGTGTCAGATTGCAGGGTTGTGGATCCAGCTGTCTGATGGCTCGTTCGACTTCATCCCACAAATTCTCAATGGGGTTGAGATCTGGAGATTGTGGGGGCCATCTAAGCAAAGTAAACTCACCAGCATGTTCCTGAAACCAATCCTGTACAATACGAGCACTATGGCAGGACGCATTATCTTGTTGAAAGTAGCCATCGCCATTGCGATAAACCATCCACATGACAGGATGCATTTAGTCCGCAACGATGTTTAGATATGGTGTGCCAGTCAGACGTTGATCAACCCGAATTAAAGGGCCCAAAGCATGCCAGGAAAACATCCCCCAAACCCATAACTTTGCCTCCACCAGCTTGAAGGGTTGTAGCAATGCATTTGGAGTCCATGCTTTCCTGCTGTTTCCGCCAAATTCTCACTCGGCCATCGGCATGCTGCAATTGAAAACGTGATTCATCGCACCACATAATTTGTTTCCAATTATCGACTGTCGAATCCTTGTGCTCCTGCGCGAACTGGAGACGTTTTCTCTTGTTAACTGCAGACAGCACTGGTGTTCGAACTGGCCTTCAGCTGCCATATCGCATCCGATGCAGTGTACGGTTAACAGTGCGTGCAGAGATCATTTGAGGGGATCCTTGATTAAGATGGTCTGTCATTTGCTGCACTGTTGCCCTTCCGTATGTCTGTTAGAAATCTGGGCACTCTCCGTTCCGCCCGAGCAGTCACTAGTCGATGACAATCCACACGTTACACGTAGAGACCCAGTTTTTTGGCTGACAGTCCAGTCTTTAAATACTTTAACAACGGCTGTTCTCCGGAACATTTCACGAATGCGGCGGTTTCGGTTGATACTCGCTTTATGGCTCCGAGCTCCTACAATCATCCCACGTTGAAAGTCCATCAAGTCCCATTTTTTACCCATCTCGTCACCAAAATTCACTTCTACTACTGTCGCAAGCACTAAGCTTTCCCTTTTTATACTAGCCTCTCCCTCTGGCGGTAACAGCGTGCAGCCATAGCTCATTTGCTTAAAACTGTCAGGTGGTCATAATAAAGTGGCCACTCAGTGTATAGTGCTCTGTGAATTTCACGGGAGAGACCACGTTCGTTCTCCAGGTGCGCTTATTTCGTTCTCCAGGCATGGCTCGTTCGTTCTCTAGGCAAGGCTCATCGATGTATGTAATGTGAGAAGGGTTTTTCATATTCAATAGAACCGGTGAAAAAAAATTCAACCGGATTTCTTCAATCTATAAAACATCCGAAAATAAAAATAGCTGTTTACACCCACTCACAGCTGAAAAGGATGTTCCAAAAATTAACAAATAGAGCGCAAAAAGTTTCTCATAGTAGAAGGAAGGTATCAGAGACGAAGGTGTTTTTAAATCGGCCAGTTAGAAGAACAGATAAAGAGAAAAACATGATGTAACTTCATGTCCCCCTAGCGGGAAACCTTTGCGTTGCTTAAAGTAGAAAATGGGTTCAAAATTTTCTTCGTAACAAAGAGTACCCTACAAAAAATTGATTATTTCAAATGGAAATATACGCTGACGCCCCTGGTGGCAAAAATTTGAATAATGGAAACGTAGAAAACATGCTAAAATTATTCTTCGTGGCAGAAGCTATGCCAAAAAAAAAAAAAAAAAAAAAAAAAAGAAGAAAATCGAACATGTCTCTCGGGAATTCTTGAAACCACAGACCAGTCTTGTGACGATCATATATATTTAAGATAATACAACGTTTGTCACAAATATTTTATTTTTTTCAAGTCGATAAAGGTTTCGCTGGGTTCTGACCCAGCTTCATTAGGACGAATGACGCGTAAATATTCAAATTGTACATGCTATCATAAATGTTGTTTACAGTCACGGGTTTTGATTAGTTGTTTCCACGCGCTTGGTAGAAATGGTGTGGATGCCATGTCATTAACACATTAAGTTCTGATAGACATGGGAAGCTTTCAAAATATTAAGTTTGATGGTTGAATCTGGCTTGTCAATTAGTTTACTTTTTTCAAAGAGAAATTTTTGGTCCTTTTAGTAACAGTCTTTATCCATCGGTGACTTCTTTAGGTCACAGTTCCGAATACAGGTCTTGTGCTCCTTCAATTGAAGGAAATATCAAGTTTGATGGTTGCTCCTTCAATTGAAGGAGCTCAAGACCTGTATTCGGAACTGTTATCTAAAGAAGTCACCGATGGATAAAGACTGTTACTAAAAGGACCAAAAATTTCTCTTTGAAAAAAGTAAACTAATTGACAAGCCAGATTCAACCATCAAACTTAATATTTTGAAAGCTTCCCATGTCTATCAGAACTTAATGTGTTAATGACATGGCATCCACACCATTTCTATTAAGCGCGTGGAAACAACTAACCATAACCCGTGACTGTAAACAGAATTCATGATAACATATACAATTTGAATATTTACGTGCCATTCGTCCTGATGAAGCTAGGTCAGAACTCAGCGAAACCTTGGTAGACTTGAAAAATAAAATATTTGTGACAAACGTTGTATTACCTTAATACGTCTCTTGGAAGTTGACACTTCCGCCACATAGCGGGGAAAGTAAGCATTATTTAAAGACGACGATGTTCTGCATTTTTACCGTAAGCAATGGCATGCAGTGAAAAAGAATTTTTTCAATAGGATACTTTGAAGCTGAGATACGGTTCCAAACGCTAATACACGCTTACACCACCTAGCGCCAGATCTGTGAACTAAAAAACCCTAGTACATGCAAAGTATTCTACCAGGGGCATGGTATCCTGTGTTAAAAGATTTTTTTAAATGACACTCGTAGAAGCAGAGATATTGAGAAAAACGGATTAAATACTTGCGCCTCCAGCAGGAAAATTGTGCATTATTGTGGACAGGAAATATACACAAAATCGTTTCGTAGTTGGACCGAAAAGGGTTTTTTTAAATCGAGTGTTTAAAGGTGTAGATAGTGCTGTAAACAGAAACGTGAACTTATGCGCTTTGGTGGCAAATTTGTGCGTTAAAAATGTAAATTATGTTGAAAACATTTTTCACTAAAAACGCTCTCCGACAAAGAAAGAATTTTTCAGATCGAACTATTAGAAGCAGAGATATTGCGAAAAGTATGATCTACAACTGCGCCCCCTGGCGAAAAAATTTGCTTAATGATGATTTGCTTTGTGATTTGTTCAGGTCTGTGTACTTGAGCGACTGGAGATTTGCTTAACAACGCTAGATGGAAGCACAGTTTGCTTCGCTTAAGAATACGGTCGGAGAATAATCGGATGCTCTTAACACTCAGATAAACGCGGGACATAGTCGTCCCGGGTGGTGCAACAGTTAGCATGCTCGAACCGTAATCGAGAGATGCGGGTTCGGTTCCTGCTCCAGGGAGATGAAATTTTCAAGTTTTCTTATGTGATTGATATTACGTGAGAAACAGTAAGTACACACAGTCAATTAAGAGATGTCTGATTGCTGTGTTAGTTATCGTGACGTATATTCTGCATATTATGAGAAGAATATTTCTTCTACACTATATATTCTTATCTCATCTTTTTACACGTGTCACACAATCTCCAGCACCATTTATCGTTGCCAAAAAGACATTCGGGCGAGAGAGAAAATGAAAACGTTAAGTCTGGAAATTGCTTAAGGGGAACAAATCAGAATTTATATAGAAATGGAAACTAAAAAGCAAAGTGATATTAAAGTACACGTTACATGTTCGGAAGCATTCTGGAATGACATGGATCGAACTGGCACTGCAATGAAATGAAAACGAATTACAGTAGGCCGTGCGTTAGTATTCATTACATTAATTTAAACGTAAATTTTTTTCTGGTTTCGTTAGTACTCTTAACAACAGGTACAGTTTTAAAAGGCTTTGGAGTGCTGAATCAATGAAGGAAAAATATTCTTCATAATTTTGGGTTGTCGGAAAAGTCATGACGTGTTTTAGCACCCGATGGCGGTTGGGCGGTATTTGAAGTGCTAGAGGCATGTGCAACTCTCTTATCGCTATGGCATTCGACAGGTGCCAGTTCTAGCTGCAGTTTAAAAGGAATAGTGAGCGATTTGGTTGATTTGCGGAGATTTGACATCAAGTTGAAGATGGAAGACCAAACTGTGCATTTTCGCCTTATTTTACTGTTTTACATCCGTAAAGGGAAGAACGCGAGTCAAGCTGGTGAAAAGTTGCATAAAGTGTACGGTGATATTGCTCTACAAGAACGTCAGTGCCAACGGTGGTTCGCAAAATTCCGTGCTGGTGATTTTGACCTCAACGATGCTCCTAGGTCCGGGAGGCTAACCGAGGTTGAAGACAACCAAATCAAGGCATTGATCGAGTCAAACCCACATTACACGACACGAGAGATTGCAGACCCATTGCACATCCATCATTCAAGCATTCACGACCACCTGAAGAAGCTGAAATACGTAAGCAAGCTGAATGTGTGGGTCCCTCATGAACTCAAAGAAGCACAATTGACGGCGCGTATAAACATCTGCGATATGCTCATTAAACGTGAGGAAAACTATCCTTTTTTGAAGCGACTGATAACTGGTGACGAAAAGTTGATTCTGTACAACAATGTGCTGCGCAAACGGTCTTGGTTCCGACGTGCTGCTTCACCTCAAACGACATCCAAAGCAGACATTCATCAGCGGAAGGTTCTGGTCTCAGTGTGGTGGGATTTCAATGGTCTCGTGTTTTTCGAGCTCCTAGCACGGAACCAAACAATCAATTCGAATGTGTAATGTCGGCAATTGGACGGTTTGAACGAATCTATCATCCAGAAACGTCGAGAGCTCGTTCATCGGAAAGGTGTTGTGTTCCGTCACGACAACGCGAGACCATACACAAGTTTGATCATCCCCCAAAAATTATTGGAGCTTGGGTGGGATGTGTTGCCACACCCAGCATACTCGCCTGACCTTACGTCGTCAGACTTCCCCTTGTTTCGCTCTCTTTAACAGTCCTTGCGTTGTATAACGTTCAATTCAGATGAGGCTGTAAATCAGTACCTTGTATAGTTTTTCGCCACGAAAGACAGGTCCTTCTATGAGCGAGGCGTTCTGCAGCTCACTGAAAGATGGCAAAAGGTTATCGAACAAAACGGGTATTATATGATTGATTGATCTTTGTTCTTTCTATCAATAAATGACCTTTGCAGAACATGGTTAAAATACGTCATGACTTTCCCGACAACCCAATACATGGAAAATTCACAGAATATTCAAGCAAAGCAAACTGACTTTGCTAGTACCACTTACTGGTCATCCATGTAACACTGCTCTGAAAACTTGAAAATTTCTGAGAAGTGTTACATGGATGACACTTCTCAGAAACTTGAAAATTTCAAGTTTTCTGAGAAGTGTTACATGGATGACAAGTAAGTGGTACAAGCAAATTTAGTTTGCTTTGCTTGAATATTCTGTGAGTGCTGAATCATTGGAAGTAGCGTTGCTAATGCAACAACCTGTTTTGCTTGGTTGATTGGAGGTTTAACGACTATCATGAGCAATTCAGTGGGGAATTGGCAGGCGCCAGTCCCTAATAGGCCTTATTCATGCGACGTCAGAAATGGATTTCTGCGGACAAACATGGCTGGTGATTTAATGTTTTTGCTATTTGATTATCCCTTAGTGTTGACCACTTTTTACAATCTTGACGTCATGGAGTCTGCCAACGAATTAACCCTTTAACCAGCTGGAACGAATGAACTCGGGATTAGAAAAATGGTCTGAAATCAGCTCGCACGGATATATGCACTGTCTAAGAAGTGTACCAAAGGCAGTTGGAACGAGTCAACTTGCTCATGAGAAAGATTTGTTCCCCCCTTTAGCTACGTCATTGAAAGTGGTCTTTCATAATGTAAGTCTAGCAGGTTCGTCCTGCTAGACTTACATTATGAAAGTTAACCAAACTGGGAAGTCTTCTCGTCCAGCCTGCGAAGACAGCACGGCCAGACGATCACGCTGGCAGCTTTGTTGGGCGCATTCGAGTCTCACTTTCGAAGAGAATAAAATCCCAGCTTTGTTGGGCGCATTCGAGTCTCATTTTTAAAAAGAATAAAATCCCAGCTTTGTTGGGCGCATTCGAGTCTCACTTTCAAAGAGAATAAAATTCCAGCTTTGTTGGGCGCCTTCGAGTCTCACTTTCAAAGAGAACAAAATCCCAGCTTTGTTGGGCGCATTCGAGTCTCACTTTCAAAGAGAATAAAATCCCAGCTTTGTTGGGCGCATTCGAGTCTCACTTTCAAAGAGAACAAAATCCCAGCTTTGTTGGGCGCATTCGAGTCTCACTTTCAAAGAGAATAAAATCCCAGCTTTGTTGGGCGCATTCGAGTCTCACTTTCAAAGAGAACAAAATCCCAGCTTTGTTGGGCGCATTCGAGTCTCACTTTCAAAGAGAACAAAATCCCAGCTTTGTTGGGCGCATTCGAGTCTCACTTTCAAAGAGAATAAAATCCCAGATTTTTCTTGATGTTGTTTTTATTTGATATTCCTAGTCTTTGTAGCTAAACTAGCTAGCCTAGAAGAAATACTCTGAATGAATCAGCATATTTTACGTAGGATGGCTACAGCTCAAGTAAATACAAAGTGCTGAAGTGGCCTAAGCACCTGTTTCTAACAGATCGTACAAGTGAGCCCGCGTTCCAATCCAGAGTGAATGATGGATGTTGTTTTCGTCTTACGGCACTTGCTCTCTTCCCACCCTGGAATTAGTGGCCTTAAATTGGAGATCATCGACTGTTTATGAGCCCATTGAGTTGGTCACGGTGGTCGTTAAACCCCCAAATAGAAAAATAAAACAGAAAACAACAAATATGCAAGGTGTCCATAAAGTCTTTCCCACATTAAAAAAAATAATATAAAAAATGAATTGCAGGTACAAGAAAGGGATTGCACGACAATGATGGTGCACAAGTAAAGTTTTTTTCCCAGTGCCAGTACACCTCCACATGGGCGCCATTTCTGACCCGGAGGACATCTAAGCGATGCTGTTTGGTGTGGTGTAGCAAAAAAATTACAATAAATTTAAATTCAAATTCATATCCAATTTCACGCCACATTTTGTTTAACATCTCAACAGAGACAGAACCAATGACGTTCGTTATTCTGCTCTTCAACGTCTCGACATCCGGAACACTGCTAGAGTAAACTTGGACTTTCACATAATCCCACTGGAAAAAGTCTAGAGGGGTTATGTCGGGCGATCGAGGTGGCCATGTCATGGGACCGTCGCGTCGTGACCAATCCATCTGTCCGGAAATGTGGTATGCAGGAACTCACGAACTATTATTGACTAATGTGGTGGGTCTTGTTGGAAAATAACCGAAGGTTGGAGTTCACGGAACTGAGCTGCTACAAAAAGTTCTAGCCTGCCCAGGTACACGTTACATGTCACCGCGGGCTCTAAACAAGAAAGGTCCGATGATTTTGTCATGCATCAGGCTGCACCATACGTTTACTTGCGGACTAGCCCTCTGTTCGGTGACTTAATAGGAGTTTTCTGATCCCCAGATTCGCACATTGCGCCTGTTTACTGTGCCAGAGACGTGGAATGTGGCTTCATCTGAGAAACAGACACGGTATCACTATTATGAGCTATGCGCTGCAATATCTCCGTCACAAATGCGGCCCGGCGAGGCCGATCATCAGGCTGAAGAGCTTGAACGATCTGTACCTTATAAGCATATAGATGAAGACGTTTGGGTAAAATTTTGTTAACCGTGGCACGGGGAATCCCAGTTTCCAACGGAGCACGACGAATGGATTTCCTGGGGCTTCGCAGAAATGTCTCCTGAACAGCGGCAGTTGTCTCGTATGTAACCGATGGTCGGCCTGCTCGGAGGAGTTCGACAACACTATCCGTCGCTTTAAACTTTTCATACCGAGCTTTTTTTCCTTTTTTGGTCCGGTGGTGATCGTCTGTACTCTTTTCTGAAATAATGGTGGACAGTAACCGCCGATTTGCTGCTTTTCCTTGCATGGAAGCCATTATCGATGGAATGTTCCTCTTATTCAGCAGTAGCGTTCACCTAAAGAACAGATTTTTTTTTCTGTTCTTTACTTTTTTATTTTATCTTCACTTACATAGATTGTTTTATATTAATTTTTGTAATGTCGAAAGACTCTATGGACACCCTGTATATATGTATACAAAGATCAATTATTTGTGCAATTTACCTTAGTATTTAGCACTGAATGCCATATGCAATAATATTCATACGGGTATAAAGATAATTTTCAGAATTTGCACTTTTAATTTAAGCCTAAACGTAGAAAAGTTGGTACTTTTCAGCAAAAGCAGTTGTAGTCGTAGCAAGCTACTTTTTTCAGAATGTACTTGTAGCTACTATTAATAACGTAATATACACCTATTTTACTTAAAATAATATAATTATACTAGTAATGTAGAACCATACAAAACATAAGCCATAAAATTACACTACCGTTTGTGAAAATTTTAACACCATGAGGGACTGTGAGTATCAGCTTGAAACTTACAGGATATGTACAGCAGATTGTGATGTGCAAAGGATTAAAATGTCAGTGAAAATGCTCATGTGGTTTCGGAGCAGGCCCCTCTGAACTCTCCGCTCTTGGGTATAAAAAGCTGGATCAAACGAGTTGTTGGAAATCAGTGAAGAACCGATATTGAGTTGAAAGGGTCTTACTCGTATCTCACTATGCACCGTTGCCGAAGAAGGTCGCATTATGAACACCTGACGGACTTCGAACGAGGAGAGATTTTTGGGATAGGAGAAACTTGATTTTCTCACCGAAATATTTCCCTTCGTACGAGACGAAATGCTAGTACAATGATACGAACGTGGCGTCAGTGGACAGATGAGACCCGGACGCAGAGAAATCCGGGAAATGGACCGCGAAATTGCACGACTGCATGGGATGACAGGCATCTCTACCGCATGGCAGTGACCGATCGCACAGCGACATCCACGGTGTTAGCGCAGCAGTCGAGCACTCAGGATTTGTCATCCAGAACAGTTCGATGCCGTCTGCTTAAGAGAGGACTAGTAGCCCATTGCTGCGCATTCCTTTGACTCTCAACCACAGACGCCTCAGGCTGTAATGCAGTCTCGAACACAGACACTACTCGCTGATTGACAACAGGTCGTGTTTTCCGACGAGTCACGATTCAGCTTGATGAACCACGATGAACGCATACGTGTTCGAAGACGTCGTGATGAACGGCACCTTGCAGCGTCATACCGGTTCAATGCCAAGCGTCATGATTTCGGGTGGCACTATGTTCACTCTCGCTTGATAGGAATTGAGGGAACTCTCAACAGTCAGCGATACATCAGTGATGTTTTAGATGAAAAGTTGATACCCTTCCTTCAGAGTTATCCCGGCACTATATTCCATCAGGACAATTCTCGGCCACATGTGACCCGGAATGTCGAAGACCTCTTCCATGCACGGCAGATACCGCTTCGTCCCTGCATGTTCGCCAGGTATGTCCTCGAACGAACATGTCTGGGACATGATAGAAAAGCGACTGGCCTATCAAGCGCCTCCAAACTCTGGTCTCGCATAGAAGCAACCTCGCAGGCTCTTTGCCAGGACGATATCAAAAAATTCTTCCATTCAATGCTACATCGTGTAGAGGTGTTTATTTTTGCTCGAGGTGGCTTCACACAGTGCTGAGTTTTGAAGATGAAACTCTTGTACAGCCCTACAAATGTTATCAGTTATCTCCTGTGACATGGGAAATTTGTTACACAAATTTCATTCGAATAGCGCGATTCTTTCTTGGTGTTACAGTTTTCACAAACAGTAGGGTAGTATACCAAAACTAGTCGTGTTAATCTTTCTATGCCTCAACTACCCTACCTGGTCTCTATTGTCTACATACAAAATGTTTCCTATCAGCTCAAGAACGCCCTCAAGAGTATAAACTTTAGTGTCTTCATAAGGTCTCCGGCATCTTTATATACCATTTTAAAGAGAAATGCTGATACGCCCCCTCTTTTTTTTAAACAATGCGGGCGTTTATGCCGTCCCTCTACACTTTCCGTACGGCTCCAAATGTTACCACATCGGAATAACAAAACGTTCGTTTATCGTTAGAATCAGCGAACATAAAAGAGACAGAAGGGATGGAATCGTAAGCACTGCCCTACCCAGAGAAGCCAAGATCAAGTCCACTGATCCTATGCGTGATGATGTAAAGAAATTAGCATCCTACTCCACCCTCAAATCTACTGTCATTTGAGAATCCTTAGCGATTATTACCGACAATTAGGCTTGTAATGATAGCGTCTCTGTAGAATTGCTACGAATTCGGAACCAGTTCTTCAAATAACGCTGATTTTTCTTCCACGTTACGGCGTCGTCAGCCAACATGACGCCTCGTACTAAGTTAAAAACATTGCCGTATTTTGGAACGATGATGAAAATGATATAGTAAAAACTATGATTCGTTAAAATTTAATTCATGAAAATCCCAGTAAAAAATATATCATGCTTAAGAAACATACATTAGACCTTTTCAGTCTTGCTCCAAGACCATCATCTTATGTGGTGAACGCGTGAATATGTTAGTCAGCATAAGACAGTACGATGTGTCAATGTCCTATTTATGGCTAGTTGTTATTTACCATGCGCATCCTCAGTCATTGTGATCATGATAGTTCAAATCGATTAATTTCCTGGTTGTTGATGGATATCCTAGGAATTCAATTGTTATTTAACGATTGTACAATGTGTCAGTGTCCTATTTACGGTTAGTTGTTATTTACCATGCGCATGCTCAGTCAATGAGATGATGATAGTTGAAATCGATTAATTTCCTGGTTGTTGATGGATGTCCTAGGAATTCAATTGATATTTAATGATTGTACGATGAGTCGGTGTCCTATTTATGGTTAGTTGTTATTTACCATGCGCATGCTCAGTCAATGTGATGATGATAGTTGAAATCGATTAATTTCCTGGTTGTTGATGGTTGTCCTAGGAATTCAATTGATATTTAATGTTTGTACGATGAGTCGGTGTCCTATTTATGGTTAGTTGTTATTTACCATGCGCATGCTCAGTCAATGTGATGATGATAGCTGAAATCGATTAATTTCCTGGTTGTTGATGGTTGCCCTAGGAATTCAATTGATATTTAATGATTGTACGATGTGTCAGTGTCCTATTTATAGCTAGTTGTTATTTACCATGCGCATACTCAGTCAATGTGATGATGATAGCTGAAAGCGATAAATTTCATGGATGTCCTAAGAATTCAAGTTGATATTTAATAATTTGCTTCCAAGGCAACAGAATGTGGAGTGGAGTTTCATTGTTGCAGCATGTGTTTGTATTTTTGTGAATATGAGTATATGGAAGCTTATATATTCACAAATATACAAACACATGCTGCAACGATGAAACTGCTCTTCACATTCCGTTGCCTTGGAAACAAATTATTTCGGAATATGACGGAGAGGATCAATAATTAATTGAATTTCTAGGACATCCATCAACAACCAGGAAATCAATTGATTTCAACTATCATCATTACATTGCCTGAGCCTGCACATGGTACATAACAACTAGCCATAAGTAGGACACTGACACATCGTACAATTTTATACTGACTAACATATTCACGCGTTCACCACATCAGATGATGGTCTTGGAGCAAGACCGAAAGGGCCTAATGTATGTTTCTTAAGCATGTTTTTTTTTACTGTGATTTTCATGAATTAAATTTTAACGAATCACAGTTTTTACTATAGCATTTTCATCATCGTTCCAAAATACGGCAATGCTTTTAACTGAGCTGACTAAGTGACAATCTATTCCGTCAAAAGTTCAGTCCAGGCTTTATCTAGGATTCAGTCTTTTACTTGTAACACTACGTCATTTATTATGGCTTCACTCGGTGTTTTCTCCTTGTACACTAACGTTCCCGTTCCCGTTGTACATAATCTTATTGATTCTAAACTCCATGCCATGGGATATTTATCCCCTCATGAAATTTCTTCTGTCCTTAGTACCTTGCGGTTTGTTCATAATAGGTCTTGCTTCCGTTTTAACAAAACTGTTCCATACCTTTTCTGGATTTTTTTTCTTGCAACGGGACAGAGGAGATAACATTATAATTCACTCCGTTTATTCTAAACCTACTTTTACCACTTGCTTAATTCCTTTTGATTCAGTACATCCAATCTCTCTATATATAAAAGTGAAAGTTTGTATGTTTGTTCCGCATACGTTTCTAAAC
The DNA here is from genome assembly GCA_039090855.1 of Macrothele yani. Classification (NCBI taxonomy): domain Eukaryota; kingdom Metazoa; phylum Arthropoda; class Arachnida; order Araneae; family Macrothelidae; genus Macrothele; species Macrothele yani. Next base: position 31,116,378 of record CM076989.1, on the reverse strand, counting down.
GGTTTAATGGATTTGCACCAAAATTGGCATACATACTCTTCATCACCCAGATTAAAATACAGGCGGAATGATTTTTAGAAATTTCATTCCTAAGGAGGTCAAATGCGTTTTTACGGGGTCCTCTATAGACTGAGTGCAAGTCGGCAGCTGCGGTATTACTCCGCGTGTCAGAGCAACGGTCGTCAGGTGACCCTCACTGAACCAAAAGCTTCCGCGGTTCAGGCATACGGGGAAGAATGCGATTTTTGAAAACACAACGCACGGGGGAACATATTGTCATAAGTTTTTGGTTTTTTGTTTTGTTTATGTTACCATGGCATTTTCTTTGTAAGGACTAGGTTTCATTAGACTCCCAACAATTGGCGCAGGAGACTCAAATATGGGTGGAGAACAGATTCCTACCAATAGGCGTGTTCCTCTTAAATAGCATCAAGGTTAAGTTGAAGTTAAAACAGACGGTCTTCTTCATACATCAAGATTAGTATTGGTATTAATATAGATAAAAGAAATAGCCTATGTCCACCGGAAAGAAGTAATCTTCCTACCGGTGAAAGAATTATCCGAGTGTGTTTAGATTTCAAGATTAGTAAAAAAAAAATTCGTATATTATCGTGAACTACTTTCTTTCACGTTGGGTGGGATCAGGTTGTATGTAAACAAAGCGGAACGATACATGAGAAATTGGAAACTACTTGAAAGCGATGTTACTCAGTAGTACAGCCAAAACTAATAAAATATTTAAAAAATAATAATTAATAATAATAAATAAACGAAATAGCCTGTATCCTCCGGAAAGCTTCCCAACGGTGAAAGAATTATCCGAATCGCTTTAGTTTTCGAGATTATTAGAAAAAATATTCTGTATATTATCGTGAACTACTTTCTTTCCCATTGGGTGTGATCAGGTTGTATATCTACACTCTAGAAAGCTGAATGCATGAAGTGCATGTTTGCTATTTCGAGTTTTTAGGGCTCAGAACGGCCATTATAAATTGTGATTTTTATAATAAAATATTCATCAAGTGTGGTGAAATGCCTCCAAAAAACGCAAATCCATCGGACAAGTTCAGCCGAAAGCAAAGAAAGTAAAATTACTTCGAAAGAGTGAGACAACCGAACAACATGATCGAAGACTTATGGATCAGCGGGAAACAGCAAGTGTATCTAGGGCGGCAGAGACCTTGGAACAGCGTGAGATCCTACTTGAGCGTTGTTTATCATGGTAGGACTTTTTTATATTGCGATTTACATTGTTACTTGAAAACAAACTTTATTTCTGCACTGAATTTTTTCTTACACCAGGCTATAACTCATTCACCCAGTATTTGTCTTCGAGATCTGGAAATCTCAAAAATAAAAGATCTAGCCACAACATATGGTTATCCTAACCATAGGTTATTTCGTCGTTCAATTGAATTACCGGCCTCATCCCTAACCCATGACAAAAGCCCAGTTAAATATACAGGGCCTATACAATACATTCCAGCTATTTGCAATATTCTTAAGAACATTTGTAAGAGATATGATTTGAGTTTCAATGCAAAAACTTGTAGTTTAATATCGCAAATGAGAAACGATAGAGATTTAATGAACTTGGAAAACTGTCACGGTGCTTACGCCATTCCGTTAAGGGCTATAGATTCCAATGAAATTTGGAATCTATATAAAATGGGGTTCTATATTTCGTAACCTAAAATGCCAAATTTATGAACACAAATACAATTTGAACAAATTCTTCTGCTATGGCATTATCCAGATTATGCTCGGAAGGTAATCACGGGCCACTATGGAACCTTACTACTATCCTGTCGGCTGCAACAACACGCTTTGCTACTCTGTTTTCTGAAGCTTATGGATTTACAAGTATGAACCCAAGTGTTGCAATGACGACACACCTGTTCACATACCTCTTCCCTGGAAATTTCTTCTAAAACCGGAACCATAACTTCAAGTTGTTCAGAACTTTCATTGGTGTATGTACTTTATGTAAATTTGATTCTTTGACATGCGTAGTGTACTTGTATCATGATATTTTCATTCTGTATTTAAGTCATCCAACTTTTCATTCCCATTGCTCAGTGTGTCGACCTGATGAAGGGACCGACGCGGCCACCGAAAGAGCTCTTCCCTTTTTAATGTTTTTAATGTGTGTTTTTAACATCATTTTTTTAATATTAAAGAGTGTTTTTACCTGAAAATCTTGCAGAGACGGCTTATTCAATGACTTCACTTAGCACGAAAATTTCACGACTTCATCGTTAGTTGACTACAGCAGGAAACTTGTGATTCATATGACGCCCCGTTTCTTTGAATGAATAACCACGTACATCACCATCTATTCATTAATTGTCTAGTCAACTCACTGCGTTCGAATTATAGAAGTTTTCTATTATTCAATTTGCTGTCTATACCTTCCTCGAAAATGCTTGGAAACTTTGTTTTCTACTTTACGCCAAAGAATTCGAATTACTATATACACTGGCGAAAAGTGAAAAAAGAACACCAATAAGGAGACGTCTGATGCCAATGAAATTTATACCGCATAATAACGGAATACAGAGGATAACATGATTAAAACATTATGGCAAAATACAGCTGTATTTGCTGGTAAACTGAAAAAAAAACATTTCCATGTGTACATTGTTAGTACGAGGTTGAACCACCATGAACTGCGTCACACTGTGCAATTCTGGCATAGAGTCTGTCGTACAGATGTTGGTTGTAAGTTTGGGGTATTGAGTTCCAAGCATCCTCAACCTGAACGCGTAAATCGGGGATGGTCGTTGCTGGCCGTGGAGACCGGATAAGTCGTTGTCCCATAAAATCCCACACGTGCTCAATGGAGGACAAATCCGGTGAACGTGCAAACCATGGAAGTTGTCTCACACCCTGAAGTGCATGTTGCGTTTCACGTGCCGTGTGTGGGCGTGCGTTATCTAGCTGGAAAACACCACGATGGACCGACCTTACAAATGGCACAACAACGGGCTGAATGATGTTGTTGATGTAGGAGGTGCTGTTTAACGTACCCGGTACAAATACTAGTTGTGTACGGGAATGATAGCTGATCGCTCCCCACACCAGGAGACCAGGTGTAGGCCCCGTGTGTCACTGGCGGATGCAAGAAGGGTGGAGAAGCTCCCCTGTGCGTCTGCGAACACGCATACGGCCATCGGAGGCTCCCAAGCAGAATCTGCTTTCATCGCTGAACACGACAGATCGCCATTGCGTTCTCCAGTGCAGACGTTGGCAACACCACTGCAGCCGTTCCAGACGGTGGGCTGGAGTCAGAGGTACACATGCCAGAGGCACACGTGCACATAGTCCTGCATTCAGTAGACGGTTGCGGCTTGTTCGCACAGTCACCTCAGGTGCAACGGCAGCTCGGATTTGCGTCACAGTGGATGTTCTGCTTGACAACGCCGCTCTTCTTATGCGTCGATCGGTCCGCTCATCAGTCCGTCTGTGACTCCCGGTTCCACGTCTTCTCGTGTGGGAACGTTCCTCGGACCATCTACGCCACGCCACCATCGTACCACCACCGATACTTCCTGTCCAATTGGCTTCGCAATACGACGATACGACCACCCGGCCTCGCGGAGTCCGACTAGACGACCTCGCTCAAAGTCCGATAACTGCTGAAATCGTACAAGTCTTCCATGTCCAGGAATTGCAGCTTCTTCAGGGTCTTGGCACGTGTCCATACGCCGCCGACTGATTACATTCACTTCGCCGTACTCCTTAAATACCACCGACGATAATTTGCATATTATGCCGTGCTGTGGCGTAAGCGCTCACCGGTTGGTCCCGAAATTAACATCGCATCTACGTAAACTCTACCCCATTAACATATGTAAATTTCACGATCCTCCGCCAATTCCTTCTTGGTGTTCTTTCTTCACTTTCCGGCAGTGTAGTATTTTAGCTACTTTTTAAACTACTTTTTAATAGCTTTTTAATCACTTTGACTGCTTAGTTCTTACAAATACTGTTTTTTTCGTTATTAACTTGGTGATTGTGTCTGATTTGTCTTTGTTAATTTTAGACCAAATTTCGGTTGACGATAATGTATGCACATAATCGCTTACAGAAGCAAAATCAGAGGACCACATTAAAACAATTCTCCGTCATTCGTTAGCTAAAAAGCAGCTTATTCCTTGTCAAAAGCTCCCTCCGCGAAGCTCCTGCTAAGTATAAATAAGAGTAACCTAAAGTCATTGTCAATACCGAGCGAGCATATTTAATTTTCATAATGAGTTCTTATTTATTACTTTGAGGTAAAACTCAGGCTCTCTGCTTCCATTTCCAAGAATTGTTCCGGCATTTCTTTTTAAACAGCTGTATCGAAGCAATTACTTTGCGTTTGGCTGAAAATAAATTGATGTCGATTAACTAGTTCAGCAATATGTTGTCATCACTTACAAATAAATGGTACAACGATAGCAGTTTAATTCCGGGCAAATTTCTATTCCGAGATTCCTTAATTTTCTCCTTCAATGTAATATCGCCCTCGATATTTTAATAAGAACACCGCCGGGTACCTTCTTTTAAAAAGGGGTGGGATGATTTAGGAAGGGGGGGGAGGATTCCGAGGTAAAGGCAACAAGAATTGACAGCTGCAAAGTTTGGCGAAAATTGATTTCCAAATGAACAATCCATTAAATTAAAATCCCCGGCGCTGCGAGAGACGTCGGGAACAATCTTTTACACATCGGCAGTTATTTAAATTGTCTTTCGTTAAATATCGAACCAAACACATAGACTGAGGTGCAGGGCTAAAATGCCTCTTCACGAACGTGAAAGGGAAAACCAGATAAAAAAATGTTGCGGGCAGAATTCGACCGATTTGTTACATTGCTAATAAACAAGCTGCTTGGGCTTAAGTTGGAGTGAGAAATTAAATTACTTTTCGCGCTCCGAATGGGATCGAACTTTCCTTGACAAGATAATTTAATTTCTGGGCTTTTTTGTTCTTTTGGACAGGTAACATATGAAGAAGACCTCAGCTAAATGAAGCATATTGATTGGGATTACTTATCTTTGTTATCGCATAACTGCCAGCTCGTAGCACAGTATTGATTATTCGCTTATGCGCTGTGGAATGTCTTCGTCTCTTCCATATTTTTTCCTCCAGTTCAAAGGATCTCCCTTCTTAATTTCAAGTCTTTTCACGTTTCACTTGTTTTGTTTTTAACGGTTAAGCAAATATTTCAGGCATTCCTAACATTGGTAAAAGTACTTCTGCCTTATATATATATATACATTTTTTTTAATTAGGGTACTAATTACAAAAGGAATTTATGAGGCGAAAAGTACTGATTAATGTTGTCCTAAGACAAAGCCTCAAGTTACATCGTCTTTCTTCTTTGATAACCATTTGTTGTTCTGTTTTATTAGTAAACGATGCTGGAGCTTAAGAAGTGTGAAAGTGACAGAGAGTGGCGCTAGTTATTGGACCCGGAATTTGTCTGGTGAAACTGATTGAAAACTCTGCCGTGAATCAACCAATGCGAAAGAAGTGCATAAGACACTGCCAGAGGTACTTATGCACTTCTTTCTTGTCAATCACGTGTCGAGGGCCACTGGTGGCCTAGTGGTCAACGTTCGTGACTGCACCGGAGAAACCTCAGGTTTGATCCCATGTAGGTACGAACGCTCGAACCACTAAATATCCGCCGTGCGTCGGATGGGCACACTAAGGGTACTGCCCCCCGGTAATAAATAAGAGCGTATTCCTCCTCCTTTCTACCTCGCTTCCGTGTCACTTTCCCATCGGGCACTCGAGCCCAAATCTCCTAGCTTCCTATTTCTAAGGGTCGTTTAAGACCTGGGGTCAGACACACCCTACCTAAAATCCTGTACATATGATCTGAATCTGCTATCGATTTGCGCTCGCATAGCTGGTTTGAGATAGCCCTTACGCAAAAGCAAATACGGTCTGCAAATCCTTCTGTCCCATTATCAGATACAGGCAGCGGCCGTAGCTACGGGAGGGTAGGAAGGGCAGTTGCCCTCCCAGAATGGTCATTTCAGGGAGTTAAATTCATGGTCTGGAGGACGTAAATAACAGAAATTGTAGCTAAAAAAGAAAATTACACCCTTCAGTATTTTTCTTTTAAATACTTTATTTTAGTTAGTCTGATAACATTATTCCATGCAGTTAACCAGGGTACTGATTAACGTTCACTATGAGGTGCAAACATCTCATATCCTTGAAGGGAATTTTCTAAAACAAATAATGGAGGCATAGAAAATAATATGTTGATATGCCTAACCTGGGTCTGGTTCACTTCGTCGACAACTCATTTCGTCGACGCCACTTCGTCGACAGGTACATTTCCTCGATAATCACTTAGCCGACAACTCATTTCGTCGACAGGTACATTTCGTCGACAATCACTTTGCCGACAACTCATTTCGTCGACAAGTACATTTCGTCGATAATCACTTTGCCGACAACTCATTTCGTCGACAAGTACATTTCGTCGATAATCACTTTGCCGACAACTCATTTCGTCGACAGATACATTTCGTCGATAATCACTTTTGCCGACAACTCATTTCGTCGACAGATACATTTCGTCGATAATCACTTTGCCGACAACTCATTTCGTCGACAGATACATTTCGTCGATAATCACTTTGCCGACAACTCATTTCGTCGATAATCACTTTGCCGACAACTCATTTCGTCGACAGATACATTTCGTCGATAATCACTTTGCCGACAACTCATTTCGTCGACAAGTACATTTCGTCGATAATCACTTTGCCGACAACTCATTTCGTCGACAGATACATTTCGTCGACAATCACTTTGCCGACAACTCATTTCGTCGACAAGTACATTTCGTAGATAATCACTTTGCCGACAACTCATTTCGTCGACAGATACATTTCGTCGATAATCACTTTGCCGACAACTCATTTCGTCGACAGGTACATTTCGTTGATAATCACTTTACCGACAACTCATTTCGTCGACAGGTACATTTCGTCGATAATCACTTTGCCGACAACTCATTTCGTAGACAGGTACATTTCGTCGATAATCACTTTGCCGACAACTCATTTCGTCGACAGGTACATTTCGTCGACACTATATATGCAAACAGTCGATTCCTAAAAATCCGAAAAAAAGTTCAGAACCACCAAATGTGGTATACTATCTCATGGAACTCTAACTTAGACCGCAGATTGGGTATTGGAGTGCAGAATAGTGTTGCAGTTCTTAAGTAAAAAATGCAAATTTTTGAGGAAATTTTGTATGGGGCTCTTTTTACCCCGGGCCCTGACCCCTTCCACAAACCGTGTACGGTCTAAAAGATATAGAGATAGTATACAAAATTTGGCGGTTCTAATTTGAACCACCAAACAGTATTTGGAATCGACTGTTTGCATATATCATGATCATCATCATTGTCAACCATTATCAATCCACTGCTGGACGAAGGTCTCCCCAAGTTTCTTCCACAACGATCTGTCTTGTGCCAGTTTCTTCCATGTTACTCCCGCATGCTTTCGAATTTCATCCACCCATCTCCCATGTGGTCTTCTTCTGGGTCTTTTCCTGTCCCTTGGAATACAATCTAAAATTTCGGCTGTCCATCGATGATCTATCCTTCTGGCAGTATGTCCAGCCCATTACCATTTCAGGGATTTAACTCTGATCATGATGTCTTCCACTCTTGTCATTTTTAGGATCCACGAGTTCCTCTTCTTATCTCTCCTGGTTACACCAAGCATGCACCTCTCCATGCTACTTTGAGTTGTCTGCAGCCTTTGTATGTCTCTTTTAGTTAAGGTCCACGTCTCTGCACCATACGTAAGCACTGGAAGGATGCATTGATCAAACACTTTTCTTTTAAGACATAATGGCATATTGCTCTTGAAAATTATGCTGTTTCTTCCAAAAGCTCTCCAGGCAAGTTTTATACGCTGATTAATTTCTTCATCAATGTGACCTTCACTTGATATCTGCTGTCCAAGATAAACGTAGGTATCTGTTATCTCCAGCTTTTCTCCATCAGTCGATAAATCTTCATTTCATGTAAAAGCATTACATCACCTTTGTCTTCTGAAAGTTCATTTTTAATCATACTTCTTTACTCTTGTCAGCAAGTTCCTGGATCATACTCTGCAGCTCTGATGGGGTAGTTACAACAATGACTACGTCATCAGCAAAACGAAGGTGAGTTAGATAATCTGCAATAATCTTTATCACTTTGTTTTCCCAGTTCAGTGATTGAAAGACATTTTTCAATGTGGCATTAAAGAGCTTGGGAATTATAGTGTCGACGAAATGAATTGTCGACGAAGTGGCGCCGACGAGATGAGTTGTCAACAAAGTGATTGTCGACAGAATGAACGAGACCGCCTAATTTGTATTACCTTTTCGAACATGTTATTGAGATGAAGAGCGTCTTCCTATTTTTACGTTCACTACCCGATTCTCATTCGTTCTGCAATGGTTTGTTTTTCTTTCTACCATTCTGTGGAATGTTGTCGGCGTTCACATAACATTTACGCTTTACATGGTATTTACAACCTGTGGTTCTTCGGTTCTTACATTTTTAATAAAATTATGTCAGAAATCCGAAGTGCCATTTTTGAACGATCATACACTGGCGTGCAAAAATTAAAGACAAGACGGTTTTTAGAATGCAACGTCATGAAAAAGTGCTCCACATTGACTCTAATCATACCATAAGATCCCCAAGATGTAAGAATATGGACAAGTGAGCAAAACCTTCCAAACAAGGAATCCAAAGGATACAAAGGTACTTTATTGAAAAGGTAGCTTCAAGCACAACTGGACATAAGACAGAAACGTCCATGTGACAGGCGGCTGGCAAGAAAAATCCAGTCTTCAGTAGGGGATATGATCACCCCTGACTACGTTGCAAGATTTGCAACGTCTGTCCATGCTGAGGACGAGGTTGTCAAGGAGCTGTTGAGGCATCGTAGCCCATTCCTCTTGTAACGCCAATCGCAGCTGCGGTATTCTTGCTGGCGGCCGGTGAGGTGCTGCCAAGTGTCTCCCGAGAAGGTCCCACACGGGTTCGATTGGATTTAAGTCCGGTGACCTTGCGGGCTAATCCATACGTTGAATATCTTCACTCTCCAACAGCTCTGCGACAGCCACTGTACGATGAGGTGTAGCGTTGTCGTCCATGAAGAGGAACTCGGGACCCACAGCACCTCTAAACAGACGCACGTGAGGCAGGAGAGCCTCGGTACAATAGCGGACACCAGTGATTGAACCTCCTTGGAAGATATGGAGGTCAGTACGGCTACCAAGCATGATACCACCCCAAACGAGAACTCCGCCACCTCCAAACCGGTCTCTTTCGACGATGTTGGAAGTGTGATTGCGTGTTTCCTGCTCTCTCCAGATGTGTATACGTCCAGAATCGCTCGTTAGACTAAATCGGCTCTCACCCGTAAAGAAAACTCGACCCCATTGCTGATGTGTCCAGTTATTGTGTACCTGGCACCACAGAAACCCCCGTCTCCGATGAGCAGGCGTTAATTACACCCACCGTATTGGTCGTCGTGCAAATAGACCACCTTTGTGCAGCCTCCTGGCCACGGTAAAACGCGATAACTGACGTCCTGTTGTCTGTTGCATGTGCCTTGCGATTTCTCCCGCTGTCTGCCGTCTGTCTCTACTCGCCTGTAGGACAATATACCGGTCTTCCTCCGCCGTGGTTGCTCGTGGACGACCACTGCTAAACTCTCAGACAGCTGTTCCTGTCGTTTGAAATGCTCTCCAAGCTCGTGAAACGAAGCTGTGAGCGATCCCGGACTCCTCGGCCACACTAGTCACAATTCGACCTTCTTCCAACTTCCCAATGACGCGACCTCGGGTAAAGTTATCCAGATGTCGTCTACTGGATTGCCTGTTGGCCATATCACACGGTGGTAGCAACTCGACGTCGTTCAAACCGATGTACACCTTGCTTTAGCTTTCATCGAATTGCTGAGCGTACACCGCCCGTGTGCTTTATACAATTCCGAATCTCCCCCCACCCCTACGTCATGCTGCATATATGCGCATGCCCTACCGTACCAGACCCTAGTCTACCTCCCGAGTGGTCTTTCGGTCCTTTCTGCCTGCTCGTTCCGCTGTTATGCTTATTTCTCCTCTTTGTCCTTAATTTTTGCACACCAGTGTATTTCCACTAAATTGTGTGAAAACCTGATACTTAAATTTAAGGAAATAAAAAGAACCAATATCGAAGTTACTTGCGGACTACATATGAAGGCCACTTTTCCAATATTACAAGGAATTGAGAAAAAAAAAAGGCAACTTTCATATATAAACGCGTATAAAAGTTAAGAATGTCACTAATTTTTCAATTACTCCACTGTGCATTAAAAATCAATCACTGAACATGTATCAGGGGAAAAAACTGTTTATATCAATTTATTTTATTTTATTTTTTTTTATTTAAGGTTTAACGACCACCGTGAGCAACTCAATGGGCTATAAGCAGTCGCCCGTCCCTAATTTAGGGTAACTGGTTCCAGGGAAGGGAGAGAGCCAGTGCCGTAAGACAAACACAACATCCATGCCTCACCGGGATTCGAACCCGGACCCCTTTCGGACGAACGATCAGAGGCCATCGCTTAGACCACTGCGCCACCGGGGCGGCCAATTTATTTTAGAGGGATCCTTATTATATTTCCTGTACAAAAATATTCGCAATAGGAAAATATTCGCTTAGCAGGTATCTCTTTATCATTTTGTGAATAAGCTGTCATAAGAGTCACAATGCAACCTAAACCTCTTCTCTCGGGAAAGAAAATCGTAGATTTTAACACTTTTTACTTTTTCTCCCTCTCTCTCTCTCTCTCTCTCTTTCTCTCTTTCTCTATGTCTCTCCCTCTCTTTCTCTCTTTCCCTCTCATTTTCTCTCTTCCTCTCTTTCTCCTTCTCCCTCTCTCTTCCTCTCTCTCTATCTTTCTTTCTATCTTTCTCCTTCTCCCTCTCTCTCTATCTTTCTTTCTATCTTTCTCCTTCTCCCTCTCTCTTTCTCTCTCTCTTTCTTTCTATCCTTTCTCTATCTCTTCCCTATCTCTCTCTCTCTCTCTCTCTCTCTCTCTCTCTCTCTCTCTCTCTGTCTGTCTTTCTTTCCTCCTCTCTCTATTTCTCTGTCTCTCTCTCTCTCTCTCTCTGAACTTTCAGTCCGTATTATGGTCTTTTTCTTAAGCTTAAAGCAAATACTTTTTTGAGACAATCATTTGGTCTTTACGGCAGTGTTCGTGTGTCTTCCTCACGAGCGATGATTTTCAGAAACGACTTTATTAAAATACGCCGACGACTGATTACATTCACTTCGCCGTACTCCTTAAATACCACCGACGATAATTTGCATATTATGCCGTGCTGTGGCGTAAGCGCTCACCGGTTGGTCCCGAAATTAACCTCACACCTAAGTAAACTCGACCCCATTAACATATGTAAATTTCATGATCGTCCGCCAATTCCTTCTTGGTGTTCTTTTTTCACTTTCGGCCAGTGTATATTCACATAGAAGCTGGTGGGACGTGCCTGCTCCGCATGACGCACACGACATAAAGGCAGATAGCAGCAAGAAAGAACGTTTGCGTATCTCATTTGGTAGAACGACTTGTTTAGGAATAAGTGGACCCGGGTTCGATCCCCGGCATGGACCAAAAAGTGACGGAGAAATTTACTTCGTTATAATGGCGCCCGAACTTCCCGGATGACCCGGCCGTTAAAGATCTCGCAATGGTGGGATGTTCTTTCCACACCGCGAGATGGGGAAAATCAGAGAACCCCTTCTCCAGCGCTTCGGAAAATAAATGTCTGCGACGTTGCATTCCACACACCAGATTGACTGGGAGTTCTCAAGTGCACGTTCTACAGTGGATGGCTGCCTGCAACGATTCATGGTCACGGCTGACCCGTGGACCATGCCCCCGGCCCTCTTTCAGCGGGAGATGTGACGTGCCTGCCCCGCAGGACGCACGCGACGTAAAGGCAAATAGCAGCAGGAACGAACGTCTGCGTAGCTCAGTTGGTAGAGCGACTTGTTCCGGAATAAGTGGACTCGGGTTCGATCCCCGGCGTGGAACAAAATTGACGGAGAAATTTGCTTCGTTATACTGGGTTTTATGAAAGCTACGGCAAAACTATTATTTCTACCTTCCGTCTCATGAGTGTCTATCATAAACCTGGCAAGGGTGATTAAAGCTTCCATCTAGTCCTTTATTTGCTCCATGAACCAAGGCTTGAAGGAAAAGTGCTAGTCCCCCTGACCTGGATATCATGCCCCTGAGTAGAAACAAGTTAATCAAATATCTTCTCTCGTCTTCCTTAACCCTTTAACGACCATCACCCAAAAATCTTGTATCACTCTAAATAGCATAACGCCCGGAATCCGTTGGTTCATTTCTTTGTTTAGTCACAACAGTAGTGACTGAGGGTGACTGCAGCTGATCCGTCATAGGTCGTGAAAATTTGAAGAACGGGAAAGGGTAGGAAATCTGACTCACTCTTGACAGGCGTTTCGGGAGGCTATGGTCGTTTCTATGTACGGGCGTTTTGGGCGGTACGGTCGTTAAAGGGTTAAGTTCCTCGCATTAGCAGGTAAAAATAGAAAAGATTAATGTCAGTATGAAAGGATAAGCGTTAGACAGCCCCTTTAGCAGGTAATGTAAGAAAGGATTAGCGTCAATCTTCCCCTAAATAGCCACTTTGAATAATAAAATTAGTAACGCTTTATGAAGCGCAGTTCACTCGTCCGAGCCACATTCTGCTGATTTAAACAACAAATATATTCGCTCGAGCTGATTTCAGTGCATTTCGGTAACTCCGAGTTAATTCGTTCCAGCCGGTTAAAGGGTTAAGTCTGCTGCCTTACCCATCTTAAGAACAAGAATAACATTGATTAACAGAGCTCAGTATCAGGTGTTATTTATACCGTTTCATGTCCTTTGCACGTGCCGTCGTTTCGTTTACCTGCAGTTGCTTCTATTTGCATAAAGGCGTCCTTGTCATAAAGTTTTGGCTCTTCGGAATATACACTGCTGGCCACCCAAAATGCAACACAAAGAAGGACACGAGATAGCAAAGCCAGATTTACTGGACACATAACAACAGATACAAAGATGAAACGATTGAGCTTACAGGCCCGTGCGACTTGCGGAACACGTAGACATCGTTAGTTCGTGTGGCCTCCATGGCTGGCAATAACGGCCGCTACACGCCGCGGCATCGAACGAAAGAGGCTTTGGATGTGGGCTTGGGGTATGTCGGTCCAGGCTGCTTCCACACGTTGCCACAGTTCATCAGGCGTAGCCACTGGTGGTGCTTGCCGTGCCACTAGGTTTCCGATGAGCGACCAGAGCTGTTCGATGGGCGACATATCGGGAGAACAGGCAGGCCACGGCAGCAGTGACACCTCGTAACCAGTGAAAAATTGTTGCAAGACGCGTGTCACGTGCGGGCGCGCATTATCCTGTTGAAACGTGGCTGCCCGCAGGTCCTGCGCGTAAGGGAGGACTACAAGCTCCAAAACGTCGGATATGTAGCGCGGTGGCTGTTGAGTGTACCGGCGATGCGTACCAGAGTGGAGCGGGTGTCATATCCAATTGCGCCCCAAACCATAACGCCAGCTGACGGACCGGTATGGCGATGCATAATTCAGGCGTCATACAGTGTCTCGCCGTGGTGCCGCCACACGTGGATCCGACCATCTTGGGGTGTTGCAGGCAGAAGCGGGATTCGTCGGAGAAGACTATGTCGTGCCATTTCGTAGTCCAGGTGCGGCGTTCAACGGCCCACTGCCGCCGCACTCGCCGGTGGTGTAACGTCAATGGTAATCGGAGCAATGGGCGCCGTGCGACAAGTCCCCGCTCCTGCAGATGACATCGAACGGTATGTGCTGACACAGATTGTTGCGCAACACACCCTAATTTCTACGCTAACGTTCGTGATGTGGCGGTGCGAGCCCTCAATGCCCACCGCACAACATGCCGGTTCTCTCGTTTGGATGGTGTGCTGCGACTGCAGCAATCGCTCACGTCGGTCCCTCCGCCTCTCCTGCATCCACCAAATCCATACTAGCCTCACTGTACCTGGATGTCGTTCCACACGGGCGCCGATGTCTCGGTATGATAAACCGCTGTCGCGATAAGCCAGTATTCGTCCTCTGTTGAACTCCGAAACGTGCTGGAATGACTGCCGTATTCTGCGACGAGGCATCAGGGAGCTTCCCACGCACAGGTCCGGCAGCACATCACACTTCCACTACTTACACCTCGCCTTCTGTGCACGCTTCTTATAGTGCTTCTCGGTAGCGTACCGGGCGCACATGATTTGCATATGCCTTGCAATGCTAATCGTTTGCATGTCATCTCGCGGGCGACGCATGCTGTGAATTTCAGGCCAATCGGATGCTTCCTTCTTGGTGTTGCACTTTGGGTGGCCAGCAGTGTAGAATAAATTACTACGTGAGAAAGAAAGAATGATACAGTTCATTTAAAAGCAAAACATTTATAATCCCAATCGTTTGTGTGTGTGCGGTTTCGCATCTTTCTTTGATGACATTCTAATTATCTTATATTGCACACTGCTTTTTCTGAAAAATTAGGTAGGTTTTAAATTTCATAATCCATGTTTAAATTCGCCAACATGACAACAGCTATACCATGCAAGGGGTAGTTATCGGCTATAAAATTTTTCCTCCGATCAAAAGGGCTGGCCAATTTGTTAGCGAAAGAAAAAAATACAGGGTGATTCATAAAGAAGTATACAGTTTCCAGATGCTGTAAAACAGTGACAGTTGAAGACACCTGACCACAACTGCGAACCGTTAGGTAGATGTACTCATAAAGTCTGTGTCCCGCTACTGGGGAAAGTGACGTAGGCGATAGCGCGCGTATCACGTGACTAGTCAGTCAAAATGGCAGCGTCTGCAGCGGAGAAGACGTTTCGTGTTCTTGAATTGAGTGAAACGGAATCTGTAACTGTTGTGCAACGGCATTTTCGATCACGATTCGGAAAAGAACCTCCAACCAGAAAATCTATCTACGACTGGCATAAAAAATTTGAAGCTATGGGCTGTTTGTGCAAACTTAAAAGTCCTGGACGACCACGTGTGTCGGAAGAAGTCGTCGATAGTCCATTTCCGCGTTTTGGGCGGAAATGGATTACCGGCTCGATGTGTGTCGTGTGACTAAGGGTGCACACATAGAACATCTGTGACTATCTCTAAAAAAACTTGAAACATTCCCCTACAATTCTGTTACAGGTAGCATAAAATACCATACATTGTTCATGTTTTACAGTGCGTGGAAACTGTATACTTCCTTATGAATCACCCTGTGTAAAGAAAAAGCTCCTTTCACAAAAACTTTCTTCAGAGCACATCGGAAATTCTCTGACAGTTTCCAAGTGAACGTGTAGGATATTAATTATATTCTAAGAGTAGATCAAAATCTTAATTTAAAAATGGAAAAGATCGTGCTCAAAAAAATAATAATTCAGACAATTTTCAATGCGCTTCACGTATGTTTTTCTCTTTCATTTTTGTTTATTGTTTGTGTGAGTTTAACGACCACCATGAGCAACTCAATGGGCCGTCCCTAATTGGGCCACTGGTTCCAGGTAAGGTAGAGAGCAGGTGCCGTAAGACAAATACAACATCCATGCCTCACGGAAATTCGAACCCGAACTCATCTCCAACGAACGGTCAGAAGCCAGAGTTTAGACCACTGTGCCAGCGGTGCGGTAATCATGTGATTGCTTTTAATATTTCTTAATTTACTTTGTATCGTTATTACAATTATTATTATTATTTGTTTTTTTTTAATTGGAGGTTAAACGACCACCGTGAGCAATTCAGTGGGCTATAAGCAGTCGCCCGTCCCTAATTTAGGGTCACTGGTTCCAGGGAAGGGAGAGACAGTGCCATAAGACAAACACAACATCCATGCCTCACCGGGATTCGAACCCGGACCCCTTTTCGACGAATGAACAGAGGCCATCGGTTAGACCACTATATATTTTATTATTGGCTATTATATTTTATTATTGTTTTAAAATACGTGTTTATCTTGTTAGATGCTTAAATTTCCTAGATTTTTCTGGCCTTCCGTGCGGGGGCTTCAGATGACATTCATCCCACCTTATAGGGGGCTTTCCTGGGCATCTGTTTAACAGGAGTGGCTGCCCTGGGTCGGAGAGGTCATTTAAAGCCAAAATATAATTTTAGGAAAAAGTTCTATTGGAAATGAACTTTCAGAAACACTCTTTCAATGATTTTAGAATTTTTTTAATTGTGCTGAACTCTCTGAAGTGTATTTTAAATGCGTCACCGGAATTTAAGAATTACGTATTAGTTTTCCTTTGTTTCGGGGTGCAACGACCTCCGTAAGCAATTCAGTGGGTTATAAGCAGTCTCCCGTCCCTAATTTTGGGCCACTGGTTCCACGGAACAGATGGAGAGCCAGTGCCATAAGACAAACACAACATCCATTCCTCATCAGGACTCGAAACCGGATCCACCTCGGACGATCGGCCAGAAGCGAGAGCTTAGACCACTGCGCCAGCGTCGTGGCAACCGCGTGACAGCCTTTAATAATCCTTAATTTACTCTGTATCACTGTTACTGTTATTTTTTGTTATTGATTTAAAATACGTTTTATGTCTTGCTAGGTGTTTAAATTTCCTCGAGTTTCTTTTGGTCTTCCATGCAAGGGCTGCATTGACATTTATCCCTTCTTATAGGTGGCTATTCTTTCTTCAGTGTATCTTCGTAACCGGCCCCCGAAACTTGGGCCACGGCCCTGGGTCAGAGCGGTTATTAAACCCAAAAACAGCCGTTCCTGTGTCGTAGCGGTCTAAGCGCTGGCTTCTGACCAATCGTCCAAGATGGGTCAGGGTTCAACTCCCGGTGAGGCATGGATGTTGTATTTGTCTTACGGCACTGTCTCTCTCCTTTTCCTGGAGTCAGTGACCCTAAATTAGTGACGAGCGACTACTTATAGCCTATCGAGGTTGTTAAAGCCCCAATCAAAAAAACAAAAAAACTTTCTGAAACACCGGTTCCAAGATTTTAGAATGTTCTCAATTGTTATGAACTCTATTAAGAGTAGGCCTATTTTAAATGTAGCACCGGAATCCAAAAATTAATGCAGTGGCAGTGATCATTTCATGGCATCTCTCAGTTTCCGTTGCTTTAAGCGCCCACACGGAGGTAGCGAGATTCGACTAGGCCGGAATTAAGTTTTCAAAGCAGAAGCCTAAGATAAAAATAGCAGACTTGAGTTAGGCTGGCTCCACAAAACGATGACGTAGTCATGAATAATTTTATTTATTTCAGCAAAATGAAATAGCAAGGTATACGACGACCAATGCCCTCTGAAGAAGAAATAAAACAAGTTTACTTTACGTTTGATTTAATGCAGTCTATAGAATAATAAAAACCTATCCGGATACCGAGCTCTGAATATAGCCCTTTTTTTTAATTAATGAGGAAAGGGGAAAGAAAGAGATAAGGTAAATAAAAACATTAGGAGAAAGAAGAAAGCCATTATGGAAGATACATGTCTATGAATAATATTCTTTTTCTTTAACCACAATTACCGGTTGCGCTGCAAAATAGCCTGGCCATTGGTTCGACTTACTGGGTTTTGATGAATGACAGAGAACATCGTCGATCGATCTCCCACGTGACAAATGACGTCATCCGAGCGATTTCGGCCTTGCTGGTTGCTGCCAATAAAATCCCTTTCGGTGAAATATGATGGCCGCCATTTATCTAGGGGAGGCAGAACACTTTCTCATCGGTAGATTTGTCACCATGTCACGACGACATCATGGTTTAGTACTTTTGCTGTCAATGCCAGATCGCTCTTTCGTTATTCCCTCTTTTTTCCTAGTTTCCAACAAATACGTTTTTATATAAATATATCTGTTATTTTTATTTCTCGATGAGTGTTTGCGGGAATGTCGGGCGCTCCAGGGAGGTGGGTGGAAACTGTGATGGAGAAAAGATTATTTCAGAATGATACAGCGATCGAGAAGTTTTCTGAACGTATTGATGTTAGCGAGCATGTTTCCCTTCCTTTTTTTAACTCCGGGATTTGTATCGGAATTTCTCAGTAAAAAAAAACGCCACTCTTTGCAAACAATTTATTTTTAGTGCGGCTATATTTCTCCGGTCTATCAATACCAGTGGGATAATAAAAACTCGGTGTAATTGCTTTCCGTGCTCGCTGTGATCCTTCCATCAGTAAACGCACTTCTTAAATAATTAGATAAATTTTGAGGACAAAAATTCTCAGCACTCTGTCATTTTATATCGAAAACAATCTTGAAACAAGCGTAGTTCTTGTTAACGATCTTTTCTACGAAATGCTGAAACATATTACTCCTTCCCCTCAGAGGACTCCATTAACGGATTATTGAAACACATTAGCTGATCTAAATTGAAGAACTTTCCTGAATTATCGCAATAGTTATCAATTTCCTTAGAAAAGGTTCCTGAATTTTCGCAATACCTCACATATTTTGTTAGAAGGTTTTTGAATTTCCGCAATACTTCACACATTTCATTAGAAGTTTCCCAAATTATCTCAACATTTGTCAGATTTCAGTACAAGTGCATTGAATCGTCGCAGTAATCATCACATTTCGTTCAAAAGTTCATGAATTATCTGAATTAAGAATGTTTCCTGATTAATAATAGCTTTCATGTTTCATTAGAATGTTCCTGAATTACCGCATGACTTCGTATATTTCAATAGAAGGACCCTGAATTATTTCATTTAAGGAAGGCTCCTGAATAACAGCAATAGCTATCATACTTCATTTCAAGGTTCCTGAATTTCCGAAGTACGTTGCACATTTGATTTGAAGGTTCCTGAATAACTGCAGTACTTCGCCCATTTCATTAGAAAGTCCTGAATTATCTCGATCATTATCATATTTTATTAGAAGGTCCCTGAATGATCTCAATCATTATCGCATTTCAGCACAAGATTGCTGAATTAATTATTGCAATAATATAATTCAATCTAGGTTTCTGAACTATCTCAATACTCAACGATGTCGCGTTAACGAAGGGCCGTGAATTGCAACTATTTCTGCATTTCATTAGAAGTTTGCTGAATCATTGCAACAATTATTACATTTCCTCAGAAAGTTTCTGAATTATCTCAATAGTTACGGTATTTCACTAGACGTTCGCTGCATTACCGCTTAGTTATTACATTTCATTAGAAGGTTCTGAATAATCTCAACGTGTTGTCACATTTCAGTAAAAGCGTACTGAACTATCGCAGTAGTGATCACATTTCGTTCAAAGGTTCCTGAACTGTCTGAACTAAGAAACGTTTCTGCTTAACGACAATAGCTTTCATGTTTCATTATAAGGTTCCTGAATTACTGTACTACTCCGTAAATTTTATTAGAAGGTCTCTGAATTATCGTTATCATCATAAAATTTCATTAGAAGTTTGCTGAAGCATCGCAGAAATATCATATTTCATTTGAGGGTTCCTGAATTATTTCAGTACTCAGTGGTTTGACATGAAGTAAGGTCGCTGTATTACGGCAATTGCTATATTTCATTAGAAGTTTGCTGGATCATTGCAATAATCACATTTCCTCAGAAATTTTCTGAATTTTCTCAATAGCAACATTACACTACAAGTTTGCTAAATGATTGGTGTAACTATCACATTTCATTAGAAGGTCCCTGAATTACCTCAATTAAGGAAGGCTCCTGAATAACAGCAATAGCTATCATATTTCATTTGAATGCTCCTGAATTTCCTCTGTGCTTTGCACATTTGATTTGAAGGTTCCTGAATTACTGCAAAACTTGGTACAATTCAGTAGAAGGTACATGGATTATCTCAATCATTGTCCCATTTCCAAAGGAGTTTGCTGAATTACCCCAGTAATCATCATATTTAATTCCAGAGTTCCTGAGTTACCTCAATACTCAGTGGTTTCACCATAGTGAAGAGCCCAGAACTACAGCAATTTCTGCATTTCATTAGGAGTTTTCTGAATCATTGTAATCATACCACATTTCCTAAGAAAGTTTCTGAAATATCTATATTTATGAAAGTTTCTGAATTATCTGTAGTTATGAAAGTTTCGGAATTATTTATAGTTATGAAAGTTTCGGAATTATCTATAATTGTGAAACTTTCTGAATTATCTATAGTTATGAAGGTTTCTGAATTATCTATGCTGGTAAAATTTCCTGAATTATCTATTGTTATGACATTTCACTTGAAGTTTGCTGAATTATCTGTAGTTATGACATTTCAGTAGAAGTTTCCTGAATTACCTGTAGTTATGACATTTCAGTAGAAGTTTCCTGAATTATCTATAGTTATGGCATTTCACTAGAAGTTTCCTGAATTATCTATAGTTGTGACATTTCACTAGAAGTTTGCTGAATTATCTGTAGTTATGACATTTCATTAGAAGTTTCCTGAATTATCTGTAGTTATGACATTTCACTAGAAGTTTGCTGAATTATCTATATTTATAACATTTCACTTGAAGTTTCCTGAATTATCTGTAGTTATGACAAAATTTCCTGAATTATCTGTAGTTATAACATTTCACTTAAAGTTTGCTAAATTATCCGTATTTATGAAAGTTTCTGAATTATCTATGGTTGTAAAATTTTCTGAGTTATCTATAGTTATGACATGTCACTAGAAGTTTGCTGAATTATCTATGGTTTTAAAATTTTCTGAGTTATCTGTATAGTTATGACATGTCACTAGAAGTTTGCTGAATTATCTATAGTTATGACATTTTGCTTGAAGTTTGCTGAATTATTGCTGTAACTATCTCATTTCATTAGAAGGTTCCTGAATAATCTCAATTAAAGAAGGATCCTGAATAACAGTACAGTATATTTCATTTCAAGGTTCCTGAATTTTTGCAGTACTTTGAACATTTGATTTGAAGTTTGCTGACTTACTGTAGTACTTCGCATATTTCATCAGAAAATTCCTAAATTATCTGAATTATTGTCACATTTCGACAGAAGTTTGCTGAATTACCGCAGTAATCATCATATTTAATTTTAGAGTTCCTGAATTATTTCAATACTCAGTGGTTTCACGTTTGCGAAGGGCCCAGCACTGCAGTAATTTTCGCGTTTCATTAGAAGTTTTCTGAATCATTGCAATCATTATCACACTTCTGAATTATAGTTATGAAAGTTTCTCAATTATCTACAGTTATAAAAGTTTCTGAATTATCTACGGTTGTAAAATTTCCTGAATTATCTATAGTTATGGCATGTCACTATAATTTTGCTGAATTATCTACAGTTATAAAAGTTTCTGAATTATCTACGGTTGTAAAATTTTCTGAATTATCTATAGTTATGGCATGTCACTATAATTTTGCTGAATTATCTATAGGGATGGCATTGCACTTGAAGTTTGCTGAATTATCTGTAGTTATGATATTTCACTTGAAGTTTGCTGAGTTATCTATAGTTATGGCATTTCACTTGAAGTTTGCTGAATTATCGCTGTAACTATATCATTTCATTAGAAGGCTCTTGAATAATATCAATTAAAGAAGGCTCCTGAATAACAACATATTTCATTTAAAGGTTTCTGAATTTCGGCAGTACATTGCACATTTGATTCGAAGGTTCCTGAATTATTGTAGTACTTCGCACATTTCATTAGCAGGTCTCTGAATTATATCAATTATTGTCAGATTTCATTGAAAAGTCCTTGAATCATCTCAGTCATTGTCACATTTCAGCAAGTTTGCTGAATTCCAGCAGTAATCATATATTTCATTCGAAGGTTCCTGAATTATTTCAATACTCAGTGGTTTCACGTTAACGAAGGGCCCTAAATTACAACAGTTTCTGCATTTCATTAGAAGTTCACTCAATCATAACAATAATTATCACATTTGCTTAGAAAGTTTCTGAATTATCTCAATAGCTATGACTTTTCACTAGAAGTCTGCTGCATTATAGCTTAGTTATCACATTTCTTTACATGGTTCCTGAATTATCTGAATACTGCGCAGATTTAATTTGAAATTTCCTGAATTATCTCAAACCTTGTGGCTATCACTAGAAGCTTGCTGAATTAGCACAGTAATTATCACACTTCATTGGAAGATTCCTGAATTATCTCAATATTTAATGAATTTACTTTAAGGGATTTTTTTAATTACTGAAATAAATTTGCTGAATTATCGCAATAATTATCACATTTCATTAGAAGGTTCATGAATTATCCCTGTGGTGAGATGTAACGGTGGCGACTATAACTCGGTTTATTTTTGATGTAAGGCATTTTTGCCGACATTAGTAAAGTATGCGCAGTGGCGAATAGCTTCCTGCTAGTGTCAAGAGTTTTAAAATGATGTAGAACATGATAAGGTATAAACTGTACACATCCTAGATAAAAAGTTATCAATCCCCTCACTAACACACTTGTGATTCAGCTTTTCTTTTTATCTTGAACTTGGACTTTAGTTTGCGCATGCGCAGATGAATTTTCGTCGATACATCACATTTCATTGGTGTCAGGGTCGTTTGTTGCATTCGCATAAATCTGAATAATGCATAATAATTTGTATAATAATTCCCCACAGTATGTTCAAACTTGCAGTAAAATAAAGTCAAACGTTAATCAAATCGAACAAAGGCAAGAAACTACAGGGCGCCTCAGTCGCTACCGAACCCAGCATTTCTTTAATAATATTAACACCAATGAAGATATTGCAACGACATTTGAAGTGGACTCACCTCATTTCGTGCGAAATGTGATGACATCACAACATGTGCTGGAAGTGGCCACCATTTCCGTCCCTACAGCATTGAACCCAGCGCTGTCCGCCAGCCAGCCGGACGCGCCTCTCTGCTGCTTTGTTATGCCATTTCGCTGAGCGTGTCTACACAATGCGGTTATTGACAGTGAGTGCTCGTGCTCGTGGCTGTTCGCGTACGTGTGAAAATATATCGGTATACTCTGGACGGAGCGAGTGTTTATTACTCGCACTTGTTGGAAAACAGAATCGATAAAGTCTTGTCAACAGCAATTCCTGGAGATGTTTGTAGGCAGACATCCGCCGGGAAAGTCACCATTTGGGCATTGTCGAAGAAATTGGAAACCAAGGGGGACTTTATTAGACGATCATGCAGGAGGTCTCCCACAAATGTCCGAGGAAACGATTCAGAATGTAAAGGGCAGACTACTCGAGTCTCCCAGGATGTCACTTCGCCGACTGTCACAGGAAACAGGGTTGTCCAAAAGCACTTGTCAACGTGCTGTGAAAAAAGCAAAGCTTCACGCGTACCTTATCTCCATGGTCCACGAACTGAAAGAGCCTGTCCGCCCCGGTGGTGCAGTGGTCTAAGGCGCTGGCCTCTAATCATTCGTCCGTAAGGGGTCCGGGTTCGAATCCCGGTCAGGCATGGATATCGTGTTTGTCTTACGGCACTGGCTCTCTCCCTTCCCTGGAGCCAGTGACCCTAAATTAGGGACGGGCGACTGCTTATAGCCCATTGCGTTGCTCATGGTGGTCGTTAAACCTATAATAAAAAAAAAAAAAAAAGAGCCTGACCACGTAAAACGAGTGACATATTATCGATGATTTCAGACATTTCTTCAGGAGAATCCGGGTATTCTGGACTACACATGGTTCTCGGACGAGGCGAGGCGTGCTTTCACGTTTCCGTATACGTCAATTCTCAAAATTCCCGTATTTCGGCCAGTGAAAATCCCAACGCGATACATGAAGAACCCCTTCATTCACAGAAAATTGGTGTTTGGTGTGGGATGACCCGGCACCGCATAATTGGTCCCATCTTCTTCGATACAATCATCACAACAGCTGCAGATATGGAAATCTTCAACACCTTTGTAAATCAATTGGACGACGAAGAACTCTCCATTGGATATTACCAGCATAATGGAGCGACATCACGCACATCACACACCAGTAAGGCCGAAATTCAGTCCTTTGACCGGTCATTTAAAAGGGTCTATGGCCACCGCGCTCGCCCGATCTGACGACTCGTGATTAATTTTTATGGGAATATCTAAAAGGGAGAGTTTATCAAAAGAAACCACGAACCCTAGATGCCTTGAAAACAAACATCACCGAAGAAATTCAGGCAGTGACGGCGGACGTACTGGCAAGAACTTTGCACAATATGGTGCGCCAGGTTCGATGCCGTCTGAACGCAAATGGTGGCCACTTCCAGCACATGTTGTGATGTCATGACATTTCGCACCAAATGAATTATGTCCACTTCAAATTTCGTTGCAATATCTTCATTGGTGTTAATATTATTAAAGAAATGCCGGGTTCGGTAGCTACTGGAACACCCTGTATTAGATCCATATGTGCCGCCCCAGTGGAGCAGTGGTCTAAGCGATGGCTTCTGATCATTCGTCCGAAAATGGTCCGGGTTCGAATCCGGTTGAGGCATGGATGTTGTGTGTGTCTTACGGCACTGGCTCTCTCCCTTCCCTGGAACCAGTGACCCTAAATTAGGGACGGGCGACTGCTTATAGCCCATTGAGTTGCTCACGGTGGTCGTTAAACCTCCAATCAAAAAAAAAAAAAAAAAAAGATCCATATGTATAAGAAAACAGCAGCTTTCTGAATTT
Organism: Macrothele yani; assembly: GCA_039090855.1. Lineage (NCBI taxonomy): Eukaryota > Metazoa > Arthropoda > Arachnida > Araneae > Macrothelidae > Macrothele > Macrothele yani. The sequence goes on along the minus strand of CM076989.1, from coordinate 31,091,715 downwards.
AGAACAAGAAATCTCAAAATAAGCAATACATCTTAATATGGAGATCATGATAAAAAGCTAGTAAATCCAATAAATTAACATTCTAATTAACACTCTAACATTGAAATACCAATCAAAATATTAACAAAACATGCTTATTAAGAAACAAGAAACAATGACTACGTTGTCGACTAAAAATACCATCATTCTTCACGAATTAGTAAACCTTATTGCTTCTTGTTATGATTTGATTCCACTTAGTATGCACCAGACTGTGGCTCGGTGTTGTCGTGAGTAACGCGAATAAATGCAATGTGTTGTGCATAAATAAATGTGTATTCTCGAATCACTCGTTTTGTTTCACATCCACAAAGACCTTGGCATGCGAAAGATGTATGACATGAATTATCTACAAGAGTACCAGGATACTCTGTAGATTTTTAGCACGTCTTTTGTAAAAAAAGATCGTGCTTATGTTATCGGTTTGTCCGTCCGTCCGTCCATCTGTACCCACGGTATCTCTGACACTATTAGTCCGATTTGAAAAATTCTTTTTGCATTCGAAAGCTTGAAATATGCAAATGATGATCCTTTATTTCGTTTTTTTTTTACGATGTACAATTTCGCCGCTAGAGGGCGTAAATGCAGATGATGTCGAATTCAAAAATACGTTTTATTCCACACATTTGCTTCTAAACATTCGATTGAAAAAATATTTCTTTCGATTCCATTTATGTCGAAGAGTATTTTATATATATATATTTTTTCAAATTACGCATACATTTTCCGCTAGGGGGCGTAAAAGTAAATTGCATTTTTGCCGATAACTCTACTTCTAAAACTCCGATTTGAAATTTTTTTTTTCAGCGGATACATCTCCTGATGCACAATCTTTTGCATATAATTTCGAATTTTTGGTAAAGAATACTTTGGCCACCAGAGGGCGTAAGTTTTAATGTTCGCTTCCGATGTATTTGCCATAAAATCTGAGCTCTTAAAATATTGATTGAAAAAATTCTTTCGTGGACTGATGCCACTTACATCGATAAATCTTTTCGGAATATTTTCTTCCTAAAATATTCCACAGTTTCTCCGCCAGGGGGCGTAGATGTATAACTTATTTTTTTCAATATCTCGACTTCTAGGAGTCCGATTTGAAAAATTCCTTCTTTGTTGGATAGTGTTTTCCGTGTGACATGTTTTTCTTATAATTTCAAAATTTTCAAGTAATTCATAGACTTTCCACTAGGGGGCGTAAAGGTGAATTACGTTTTCCTCTATATCTCTGCTTCTAAATCTCCGATCTGAAAAATTCATTTTGCACCAGATACAGCTCCTGATGGGAAATCGTTTGCACATAATTTCTAATTTTTGTAAGAAAATGGTTTGGCCACCAGGGGCGTAAACCTTAATTTTCGCTTCTGATGTAGTTGCAGCAAAATATGAGCTTCTAAATTCTCGATTGAAAATAACGTCGTTTGTAGACTAATACTACTCATGCCGACAAACGTTTTAGAAAATTTTTCTTCTTATAATAGTGCACGGTTTCTACGCCAGGGTGCGTAGATGTATATCTCATTTTTGTCAATATCTCGACTTCTAAGAGTCCGATTTAAAAAATTCCTTCTTCGTTGGATAGTGTTTCCAGTGTGACATGTTTTTCCTATAAATGCAAAATTTTCAAGTAATTCATAGACTTTCCGCTAGGGGGCGTAAAGGTAAATTGCGTTTTCCCTTATATCTCTGCTTCTAAATCTCCGATCTGAAAAATTATTTCTGCACCGGATACAGCTCCTGATGGGAAATCGTTTGCACGTAATTTCAAATTTTTGTAAAAAATTGTTTGGCCACCAGGTGGCGTATGTCTTAAGTTCATCTTCTGATGTATTTGCAGCAAAATATGAGCTTCTAAAATCTGGATTGAAAAAAAGTCTCTTGTGGACCGATACTACTCATGTCGTCAAACATTTTAGGAACATTTTCTTCTTGAAATAATGCATGGTTTCTACGCCAGGAGCGTAGATGTATATCTTATTTTTGTCAATATCTCCACTTCTAAATGTCCGATTTGAAAAATTCCTTCTTTGTTGAATTGTGTTTCCGATGCGAAATGTTTTTCCATTAAATACAAAATTTTCAAGTAAATCATAGACTTTTCGCTAGGGCGCACAATGGTTAATTGCGTTTTCTACTCTTAAAACTCCGATTTGAAAAATTCTTCCTGTATCGCATACAAGACCTGACGGAAAATATTTTTCACGTAATTTCTAATGTTTGATAAAGAATGGTTTGGCCACCAGAAGTCATAAGTGTTAATTTCTGCTTCTGATGTATTTGTAGCAAAATCTAGGCTCCTGAAAACTCGACTAAAAATTTTTTTCTTGGACCGATACCGCTCATATGGATAAACCTTTTGTGAATACTTTCTTCCTAAAATAATGCATGGTTTTCCCACCAAGGGACGTAAAGTCACATCTTATTTTTGTCGATAACTCTGTTTGTAAGAGTTCGTAAGCTCACGATTCCGTTTACAGCAATATCTGAGGGATTAAAGACCCGATTGAAAAACTTCTTTCTTCCGTCAGATACTATTGTTTTCCATACCGGTTCCATTGACTTTGAATAGCTTTGATAAATTCAAAAGACTTGCTTATTACACCCGAAAATTCGGTGTCATCTTTCTTGTTTGTTGTTGTTGTTGAACGCTATGTTTTGAACTTCAAGGTGAGGTCTTGCGTTACCATTATAAGAGAGACTGCGTTTTTGTCTTTGGGTCATAAAGGAATTTTTTATTTATTGTAAGTACATCCTTACAGACGGTAAATCTGGTTACAAGAATTGCTATATTTATACTTACAGTGATAATTACCAAGAGATATTTACAGTCTTGCAAAACATGCTTTATGAAAAAATATTACTTACATTAAAAATATCCGGATATTCTTCAAGTGAGTTGTGAGCGCAATAACATTTTACATAACGAAGATTTTTTTCCAGCATCAGTTCTGCAAAATGGCACTGCAAATAGTTCACATTTTATCCTCGGTAAATATGGGACACGGAAACTTAATTGTTTTATAATTTGAGTATCATCTATCTCTCCATTGATGATGCCGTACAGGAACTTGAGTTGGAGAGCCTTCCTTCTAGATTGCAGAGAGGTCATCTTGAAGAATGTCAGAAGGTCAGCAGTCGGGATGTCCACTATATAAACACCGGTCAATTTATAAAAAAGGTGTCGAAAAAAACTTTTTCTGAACTTTCTCAATTTCATTTACTAGAGTTGCTTGGCTAGGACTCCAAATGATAGCCGCATATTCCAGTGAAGATAAAAAAAGAACTTTTTCTGTAAGATACCACTAACTACGAAAAATACTACTAACTACCAAAACATTTTGTGTGCATTTCCCGACCCAAATAAGGCAGAATTTTGCCGCTAACGGGCGCAAATGTTGAATCTGTTTTTGTCAGTTAAAAGTCCTATTTAAAAAATCATTTTGACACCAGATACGGAATACCTTGTGGAACACTTTGCGTATACTCATGGGTTGTTCGTGGTTCACAGTTCTTGTGCTAGGTGGTGTTCGTGTGCAATTCTGTTTGCAGGTATATCTTCGCTCCTGAAAATCACATTAAACCTTTTCTGCCGATCCGGGGGTGCAGTGGTCTAAGCGGTGGCTTCTAACCATTCATCCAGATGGGTTTGGATTCGAATCCCGGCATGGATTTTGTGTTTATCTCACAGCACTGGTCCTCTTCCCTGGAACCAGTGGCCTTAAATTAGGGACGGGCGACTGCTTATAGCCCATCGGCTTGCTCCCAGTAGTGGCTAAACCGCCAAAGCAAAAAATAATGTTTTACTCCATGCCATGTGCTACAGTAAAGATGGGAAACATTATCTTTTCAAAATAATGCAGTTTTCCGCTTGAGGCGTAAATGTCGAAACCTTTTTCTCGCTATCACTGCTCTTAGGAGATGTATTTGGAAAATAATTTTTCCTTAGCATAGCTTATGCTTTGGAAAATACTTTTATCATATTTTCTGCTTTACCATCATTCAATCCCCCTGGGAGGTGTAAAGTAATACCATGTCTCCCTCTATATCTCTTCTAACTGTTCGATTACAAAATCCGTTTATTTCAGATATCTTCCTTCAGATATGAGAAATGTTTTGTGCACAATTTGTTTATTTTCGTAGCACACTTTTCAGCTATTAGTGGAAGAATGTACTTTAAATATTTCACTTTCCGAATGTTTTATCGATTGTAGAGGTCTGGTCAATTTTGACGTAGGACTACGTCTAACTCCGCGGATAGTATGGGGCGACTTACGGTCTACCACCTGTGACAAAAATAGGTCCCAATTGAAATCAATACTGCGTTAAAAATACGTGACGCACACTAATCATGTTAGCATATTCGTAAACAGCATGGAGTCCAATTCGCGTTCTGCGCAATACATCGTGCGCACGACGCTCCCCTCGCTCCTTGCGCGCGGGGGAGTGATGCAATATTTCCGGATGTGCTGCCGCGTTTGATTCAGTCTATCTCCGCAACCGTGAGCGCAACACGTCTGTGCGTGAAATCGTTTTAAAGCAGCTGTCAACGAGATCTATTCAAATACACGAAGAACATTTCACAGTGGTTTGAACTGAACATTTAAAAAAGTTTTCTTATGAACCGGCAAACACTTTTGACAATATCGGGGTTAATCTGGACAACCGTTTGTACAAAACGACTGTGTGTGGTATCGTTTTAAGCATCTCGACCAGATCTATTTAAATACATAAAGAACACATCGCCGTGGTTTAAACTAAAATTAAAAAAAAAACGCGTGAACGGGTTAACCTTTTCGAAAATGCCGCGGAATTCGTAGAATGAACGCATGCAAAACCGGAGAAAATCAAAACGAGATGCAAGAGGCAAGTGATGAGGAATGTAAGAAGCCCAAGAAGACAGAGCACCCTGTTGGGTAATTCGTGTATCGATCTGCTTTGTGTTCGCGATGTATCAGCATTATTTGTAAAAAATATGTAAGCTACGTTTCATATCATAGACCTGTGTGGTCTATGATATGAAACGTAGCTTATATTTAATAAATAATATACATTTAATAATTCATTTGAACTCTCCGATCTGCGAGTCGTAGTCCTACGTTCCCAACTGACGACTCAATCAGAACTGAGCCTACCTGTATTTTTTTTCTTAACGGGATCAATTGACTAGAAATATCTTTAAGATTTTTTATTCGTGTCGGAAAGAATTCGAAAGACGTGCTCATTAAAACCGAAAACTCGGTTCACCTTTTTTCTTCGTTAAAAATCCAATCCTGTTTTCTGTCGACCACAGAGATTTCTCGTGCTTGAAACTTCTTCCTGGATCTTCTGACATTTTCGATGTCGATTCGAATTTACATAAACCTTTCTCAGCCTCATATGAATAACCGTTGGCTTGCAACCTTCCATTTCCAAAAATTTAATAACAGCTCTGCTTTAGACGGATATCCATCCTTCACATTAACCAATCTAAACTAAAACAAGTTAGTAAACTCATGCAATGCATTGATTATGATACGTTTTCCAACATACCAGAAATCATTACTCAAGTTATGAGGATAATGCCTGTGGAATAAATCTCGCTCCTGTGCCCTGACCTTTAACCCACTTCGATGATATTAAACAGAATTGGTTCAGTGTACCTCAGGAACAAGATACTAAAGTTTTCTCGCGATCGAAGTATTTTCACGTAAGTTATGACGCATAAGGGCAATGGAATGGATCCCATTCCTATGTCCTGACCTTTGACCCCATTTCGCCTATTTTTAATAGGGTTCGTCCCCAGGTTGTCCCCTACCACATACATATTAAAGATAATTGGTTCGGTATAACTCCGGAACAACATACAAAACGTTTTGTCGTAATAGAAGCATTTTTACGCGTTATGATGCATAAGAGCAATGGAATGGATCCCGCTCTTATATCCTGACCTTAGACCCCATTTTGTCCGTTTGCAATAGGGTTCGTTCCCAGGTGGTCCCCTGCCACATACTAAAATTTTATCGAAATCGAACCATTTTTACGCAAGTTATCGTACGGACGGACTGACAGACTGGCAGACAGACGGACGGGCAAAGCTGGAGCATATACGCTTCTTCAACTTACGGTTTGAAAGTGTAAAAAACATGCACTGAACATGTGACCAAGCAGCAGCGCTGCAGAGATTGGACATCTGCTTTTCTCTGGTGACGTCTTTTTTGTGTGTGCGATTCTGTGCCAGCTTTTATTCTCCTCGTGAGACGTCTAAGTGTGATGTTTATGTAAACATCTGACTTTTAAGAAATAAAGCGGCTCTATTCCTCCAAAGCGATAAAAAAAGACATTTTTTTCTTTCGAAACGGGCCATCAACCGTTAACGTTTTGGAATTTCTTTGTTCCTTTTAACTCATGGAACATGCTTTTTTTAGGTGAGTCATTTACGTATTTTACTTTGTTTCTTTTATTTGTTTGCGAAAAATTAATTAGAAGCAATAATTACTCATGCAAAGGTTTGATTACCAAACTTCCATGAAGAATAACTTTACAGTCTTTCCTACTTCATCCGAAGCTGGTGTCTCGCTCTTCAATTCCTTATACATTTGTTGGCGACATGTTTACCGACACCAATTAACTGTACACTTTAGTCTCATTTGCTTTGAAGAAATTGGGAATCTTTATCTCGTATTGTGCCAAAAAAACTAATAAAATGAATTCTTAGTGATTGCAGAAACAGCTGTTCACGAATGTTTCTACAAAATCCCTTTTATTAGCTTTTCGCTCTTCCCTGAAAGAATTCGAAGAATTTTATCCTTAATGTTCACTTAATCCGGGATTGTCATCCTTCGACTTTCACGGAAATAGACACTTTACTCTTCGCCACTATAACCCTCACGGAAGAAATGGAGGGGAGAAAATAGGACGAAAGAGCCGGAGAGGGAACTGGCAGGAGAGAATGAAATATAGATTGAGCAGTGGCAAAGAAAGAAAATTGTTCTTGTCACGAGGAATCAAACTGGCCATGAGTTCTCCCACCGTAGTAATTGTTTGTGGAAATAAAGCTGTAGCCATTAAAACCGAGCAGTTAAATCTATTTTCAACAAACACTTCACTAGTCTCATGCTTAGCAGCTATTTGGATTTCACATAGCGCAGCGTTAACATTAACATTTGCTGTAAGGAGTGTAATATTGCTTGCACCAAGGACACCTTCGAAGAGCCTTCCTGGTGGACGAGCGGGCAGAGAGGATCTGGTTTCTTGCCAGTAAGCCGAAGTGGTCCGGCTTCGAGTACTAGATGAGGCATGAATGTGGAGCTTGCTCCACGGCTCCGACACTCTCCATTTACTGGAACCAGTAGTTGGGGATGGAAGACTACTGGTTCAAGGGTTGTACTAAAAGTAACACATTTTTGCTAATAATTCCCGTACATTTAGATATATTTACCTGAAAGTCTGCATAAATTTAGCTCACACCGAAAGATATTTTCTGAAATTCATGAGCCACTTTACGTATTTCTTTCCTGAATTAACGAAGCATATTTCTGATACAACCTTTTCAGTGAAATCACGAAAAACAAGTTAGTAAAATCGATACCTACTGAAAAACCAAGAAACAAGATTAGACAACCATTGATTTTATTGTACATATATAAAACTCAGGCGAGGGAACTTTGACCTTTATTTTATATTTCTTATATTTATGACAACCATTATGTGTTTTTTTTTTTTACCCTACAGGTTATTTTAAATGTATGTATTTTATGACCTCATACTGTTCCGACTTGTACGCATGCGCGGTCTTTGCCCATAACCACACGTGTATATAACCACTACGTTTCATGTGCCCCTTGCGAGTTTTGGTGCCTGATGATGAACCTATAAGTCGTAGGTTCGAAAGATCTCGCAAGTTTTTAACATTAAACCTTTTTAAACCTCAATGGAATGAGTTATTTGTGTCGTCATGGTTTTAACTGTGTATACTTTTGATACCGGTGATACGTCTTAGCTTCATTTGAGTGTTGTAATTGGTTTGAGCTAAAGTGTTCGTGCTTAGACAGCTATCTTCTTTATTTGTGTATCAATCAGCACGATAGTCTCTTCATCATATCTATCATGCAATGCATTGATCATACTGTACCATCGAAATAGGGTCAAAGGTTCCACGGCCATTATCCTCATAACTTGACGAAAAGTGCTTCTATTGCGACAAAACTTTAGTATGTTGTTTTGGAGGTATACCGAATCCATTTTGTTTAACACCATCGAAATGGGGTGAAAGGTCAGGACACAGGAGCGAGATTTGTGCCACAGCCATGATCCTCATAACTTGAGAAATAACTTGAGTAATGATTTCTGGTATGTTGGAAAGCGTATCATAATCAATGCATTGCATGATTTTACTCAGTTGTATTTTTTTTATGCTTTCTAACCGTAGGATGAAGTAGCGTACATGCTCCAGCGTTTTCCGTCTGTCTGCCTGTCTGTTTGTCTTTCCGTCCGTTTGTCCGTCTTCATGATAACTCGCGTAAAAATGGTTCGATTTCGATAAAATTTTAGTATGTGGTAGGGGACCGCCTGGGCACGAACCCTATTGATGGTCGAAATGCGGTCAAAGTTTAGAACATAGAAGCGGGATCCATTCCATTACTCTTATACGTCATAACTAACGTAAAAATGCTTCGATTGCGACAAAACTTTGTCATGTTGTTCCGGTTCTGTTTAACATAATCGAAATGGGGTCATAGGTCAGGACACAGGAGCGAAATTTATTCCACAGCCATTATCCTCATAACTTGAGTAATGATTTCTGGTATGTTGGAAAGCGTATCATAATCAATGCATTGCATGATTTTACTAACTTTTTTTTTTTTTTTTTTGGTTGAAGGTTTAACGACCACCGTGAGCAACTCAATGGGCTATAAGCAGTCGCCCGTCCCGAATTTAGGGTCACTGGTTCCAGGGAAGGGAGAGAGCCAGTGCCGTAAGACAAACACAATGTCCATGCCTCACCGGGATTCGAACCCGGACCCCTTTCGGACGAATGATCAGAAGCCATCGCTTAGACCACTGAGCCACCGGGGCGGCTTTACTAACTTGTTTAGTTTAGTTTAATTTAGTTGCCATGTTACACGTAGTTAAGAACATACGCTGCAACTCCTTGTTATAGCAAAAACAAACGACCCAAATGAAAATCACATTGTATACCATTAACAAGTTAGTAAAATCGTGCAATGCCTTGATTATGATACGCTTTCCAACATAACAGAAATCATTACTCAAGTTATGAGGATAATGACTGTGGAATAAATCTCGCTCCTATGACATGACCTTTGACCCCATTTCGATGATATTCAACAGAACGGGTAAAGTATACTTCCGGAACAACCTGATGAAGTTTTTCTCAATCGAAGCATTTTTACGTAAGTTATAACGCATAAGGGCAATGGAATGGATCCCGCTGCTATGTCCTGACCTTTGACCCCATTTCACCCATTTTCAATAAGGTTCGTCCCCAGGTGGTCCCCTACCACATACTAAAATTTCATCGAAATCGAACCATTTGTAAAATTTCATCGAAATCGAACCATTTGTAAAATTTCATCGAAATCGAACCATTTGTAAAATTTCATCGAAATCGAACCATATACGCTTCTTCAATCTAAGGTTGGAAAGCGTAAAACAATATATATTAAAATATCCATAGTGCAACATAGTAGGGAACGAAGGGAAAAGGTTAATGTTAACCTGACTATTCCCTGACCCCTAAAGAAAGACAAATGTCAAGTCAAGTAATTACATATTTTTCAACTTATATACACATAATCGCAATACAATATGATCGAAGTGAATGTAATTAGACTGTAAACACAATATTTCTTTAGTGTTTTTTAAACGATGCAAAACTGGCAAGTGATTTTATAATCGGCAACCCGTTCCATAGCCGAGGGCAATGAGCATTAATATTAAAATACTGTACTGTGCATTAGTACGAGACCTATTAATTAAAAAGTTATCAAACCCACGAGTTAGATAACTGTGTGCAGGATTTATTAGATTGAGATTTTTATTGGCATAAACACGTTCATGCATTGACAACATCAGTCGATAATTACATAATTTCTCTAAGATCAATAATTTATAACACTCTACACTCTCAGTCTTATAAATACTCAGCACACTACAGTACGTTGCGTAATAAGTACACTCTATGCCCAGGTGATTGAGGAAAAAATAAAGAATTATTTTGTCTGCTGAGGGGTGCATTGATAGGTGATTCTTTATTTTGATCTCTGAAATCGTGGGGAAGTGATATGAATCGTAAAATCGAGAAACATCTCTTTTGTATTTCCCAAGCTCTTTGTTCAAACAAAATCTGAAAAACAAAATCACTCTCTCATTTAGAAATAAGCTGGGAGAGATAGACCCACAAACTAAAAAATTATTGCTATCGTAGTTGAAATACCTACCAATTAGCATATGTCCAACTATACAATCTATAACGAAGTAAGTTCCTCCGTCATTTTTGGTCTACGCCGGGATTCGAACCCGAGTCTGCTTATTCCGGAACAAGTCGCTCTACCAACTGAGCTACGCAGACGTTCATTCTGATTGCTATCTGCCTTTATGTCGTGTGCGTCCTGCTGGCAGGTACGTCACAAATCTTAAACTGTATTTTGATATCCGTTGATTTTATTGAAGTGCAAGACAAACTGACACAGCCGAGCTTTCGCTCAACAACGGGTGGCCTCTTCAATGCTGAATGATGTTAACCTACGCTGAGAGAACAGAAAACGTTAAATTTCAAAATACGAGGGTGATAACAAAAGTTCTTTACACGTTAATCAAAAACGGAAGCGGATGATGCAATTGGGAAAATGATTGAGTCATGCCAAGGTCAGACTCTCAGCAACGTAGTGGTGTCAGAACGACGCGCTATCATTTGCTGTGTAGACGTGCGATGGTTTGGAAGTGGAAGCGAGCAGCTCCTCTGGTCGAGTCACGGCGTTAGACCAGCGCTCATACGTGAAAATAGAAACTCTGCGGGGGAAAACTCCGACACAGATATCCACTGCCTTGCAAAGAAGTTTGTGGAGAAGGAGCTCTTGATCGAAGAATAATTTCTCCCTGGGCTTTCGGGAGGGCCGAAGAAGCATCGAAGATGATCACCGCTTAGGCTGAACTCAAACGGCGACAGACAAAACATCTATCACAATTGTTGCAACGCAGTTTGACAGTCCAGGAGATTGCTCATCAGGAAAATTTGTCCACCATGTCTGTTCACCGAATTTTGACCAACTCACTGGGAAAAAGAAAAATCGCCCCGCGCGAGAAGATGGCAGATAGAGCGAGCATCGCGCGGGATCACCTGCACAGGTTCGAAATGGAGAGCGACACCTTCCTGGACAGAATTGCCGCCTTTGATAAGACTTGGACCCGTGATTTTGAGGTGGATCTGATTTTGAAGTGTATCAGCGGAATGGAGGCATCCAAGTTCCCCACGCCCATCAAAATGTCTTCGGCAACAATCCAAATAGAAGCAAATGACGATTTTTGCATACGACACCCAGGGTGCTGTGGTCTCTTATCGAGTGCTGGTAGGGCAAAATGTCAACGCACAATATTATCATGACTTTCTGAGGACACAAGTGAGACCGAAAATTCGTCAAAATCTCCCCAACTTGTTGGAAGCAAGAGCGATCTTGCTGCATGGCAATGCATCGTGCCATGCTGCAGCGTCGGTACGGTGACTTTGGTCGAAATATGGCAGGCCGACCCGGTAGCGCAGTGGTCTAAGCGCTGGCTTATGACCTTTCGTCCAAGAAGGGTCCGGGTTCAAATCCCGGTGAAGCATGGATTAGAGGTCTGCATGGGCCTAGGCCGGTCCGTTAGGCACAAACCCGGCCTGGGTCTTTGCTCATTTCTAAGTTCGGAAAACGGGCCGGGTCGGGCCTTTAATATTTAATGTAAAACAGACACGGGCCGAGCAGGGTTGGGTTTTTTTTATTACCAAAACAATCGCTGCACGGTGCCTTTCTCGTTTGGAAGCAGTATGAGATTGAATAATTTCCGCTGATGAAAAAAATTGTAGTCTTACAACATCGTCACCTCCTATAAAACAATTGGAGTGGGTCATTTCCCTTAGTTTTTCAATGTGAATGTGGTCCCTTCTCTCTCTCTCTCTCTCTCTCTAACTTTCATCGTCCTCTCATGCTTCGGGGTAGGCTATTAACTGCAGCATTTCTAAACCGAGCCACCCGCTCGCAGACGATCTTTTTTATTGTCCTGTTCCGCGGTGCTTTTTCTCTAGAGGTGTGAAAAGCTTTTAAGTTGTCTTAAATGGCAAGGCAGAAATGGGCTGGGAGAAACTTACTTCTGTGTATAAATATGTGCCGTGTTTTCCCCATTTGTACTCTCAGGTAGCTATTTTCAAATCTTCTGTGACGGTGGTTAGCTATGCAGTTTCGCCAAAAACTCGCTTCCGGAGAATATGTGCTTGCAGACAATGCAAAGGGGATAACCGATATTTGGAAATATTTTAAATTACTGACCCATTCTGGTATTAGTCGGCTGGAAAACGTTGTGCATTGCATTAAATGAAAAAAACTCTTTGAGTTCCGATAGCACAAAGTCTGGAGCATCGCATCTTAAGCGGCACAAATGTGTTCCCCACACACACACGAGAGACATATTGGGTTCTAGCGATATGATATGCCAGTATAGAGATAGATGCAGGTTATAAAGCCATATAATCTTTTCCCAATAGAACGATCGGACTCATAATTCTGGATATTTCGTACTTTTCAAATTAATCCCCCCCCTCCTTATCCCAAGGATATTTCCGGGTCCGGGGGTAGGGAATGATAATTTGAAAACCCAGAAAATTTGAAAGGCATGGATATTGTCCTTTCCACGCAATATTATTGAGTATACAAGCCCTTCTCGGACGTCACGTGACTTATACAGAGTCTCAGAAATATTCCGAATTAACGTTTATTATAATAGAATACGTGTAGCAATTAAGAAAACGAAAACTCTTCAGGAGTCGAATGACCGAGTGCACTAGGTGTCAAATTCGTGTTTTGGTAATTGTTGAAATTTTACGGGCCCGCCCGGGCCTTGGAAACAGGAGAAATATACGGGACGGGCCGGGCTTTAATTAAAAAATTGAAACGGGCCGGGCCTTGGACGTGCGGGCCTGGTCCGGGACGGGCTTTCTAAATTAAGGCCCGTGCAGACCTCTGGCATGGATGTTGTGTTTGTCTTACGGCACTGGCTCTCTCCCTTCCCTAGAACTAGTGGCCCTAAATTAGAGTCCAATGAGTTGCTCACGCTGGTTGCTAAATCTCCAATAAAAAAAAGTGGCGGGGAAGCTTTATCCCACCCACCATACAGCCCTATTCTCAGTCCACCCGACTTTGATTTTTTCCCAAAGTTAAAAAATTGGCTCCGTGGCATCCGCTATGAATCGTTGGACGAACGGACATTAGACATTTTTTTTTTTTTGATTGGAGGTTTAACGACCACCGTGAGCAACTCAATGGGCTATAAGCAGTCGCCCATCCCTAATTTAGGGTCACTGGTTCCAGGGAAGGGAGAGAGCCAGTGCCTGTAAGACAAACACAACATCCATGCGTGACCGGGATTCGAACCCGGACCCCGTTTGGACGAATGATCAGAAGCCATCGCTTTGACCACTGCGCCACCGGGGCGGCACATTAGACATGACCCAAGTAACACGGCAGCTGAACAAAATGGCGTACTATGGGGCATCCAGGACCTACCTCACCGCTGGCAAGCTGTCATTATCAGCGGAGGGGAGTACATTGAACAGAAAATAAGCTAAATTTTCTCCGTTACTTCACACTTTTCTCAAAAGTGGACAGCGTGTAGAATTTTTGTTAGGATCCCCGTATATACTTTCTTTGAGTTGACTTCAAATTGTGCAAAAATTGGAAACGTGCGCGTGAACAAAAAGCCAACAAAGCAAGACTAAACAAAGTATTAATATTTTAGGAGCTCTACTCATAGGGGATGCAGATCACGCGAGATGGCATCGTTGCATGCATATTTTGTCGAGCGTATTACAATCGTCTCTCTGACGTCGCTTTTAGTTTGCGGTATGGTGCCAGACATTTGTATCCTGCCTATTGCGGTGTCGCATCTTTTAGACGAACTTCACTTACAATGGCAGTGTTAAGGGTTTCATTTTTCTCATTTCTTCTGTGTTCAGCTACCCTGGGGCTAATCGATCTCTTAATCCTTCCTATGTAGCATTTCTGTGTTACGTCAAGGCAATTCAGCGGGATGGGGTAAACACCTGCCTTCTGGTCATTGTCGATCGACACTCATAATTGAGGGAGCTGTCCGAGTGCCAATGCCAAAGCCCAATTTCTTCAAGGCGTTTCTTACAAAAAATGTGAAGCCTGGAATGTATGGCAATAATACGATGAAGTTCAAAATGGGAATTCTAGGTCGGTGCACAACTATCTACGCAGCTCTTGACCCTATCCAGGATTGAGTTAATGAGTTCTCTGCTGAAGCCAGAGGATACTGCTTGATGAAAGATATTTCTGATTTCCGTTTCTTTGGTTTCATTTTTTGAAGAAAACAAGATTGCTCTTTCTAAAACGTGTTTGACACACATGGTTTTATACTCCATAGGGGGAAAAGAGTCAGACGAAGGAAAATTCGGCACGGCATAAGGCTTATACGAGGTCCGATCGAAATGTTACGAGACTAGGCCGATATACAACAAAGTACTTACGTTACTTAGGTCTGGCTTTTGTTAGGATCTTCCTCAAAGTAGTCTCCTTGGGCAGCGATGCACCGCTGTCAGAGTTTTTGGCACTGTTGGAATTCTCCATGGAAGTCCTGTCCGCGTATCGTGTCAAACACCGTCTGCGATTCACGCTGGATCTCGAAACGGCGACCCTTGAGCTTCATCTTCATCTTCGGGAACAGAAAGAAATCGCAGGAGGCCAAATCCGGTGAGGAATGGTTCTCATGCTGTTGCGGCTGCAGAATTGGCGTGTTGCTAACGCTCTGTGAGCTGCTGCATTGTCGTGATGCAGCAGGAAATCGCCCCTGCGCCACATTTCAGGTCATTTGAGGGGAATGTCCTCTCTAAGACGCCGCAGAACATCGCAGTAAAAAAGGGCGGTGACGATGTGGCCCTGGGGCAGGAATTCACGGTGCACAACCCCACGAATGTCGGAAAACACGATGAGCCTGCTTTTGGTTGCGCTCCGGACCTGTCGGGCCTTCTTCGAACGTGGAGAATCCGGCCTCTTCCACTGCGGCGACTGCTGTTTGGTCTCCGGGTCGTAACCGTAGACCCAAGTCTCGTCCCCAGTTATGACCCGCGGTAGGAACGTTGGTTCATTCACCACCTGCTGACGAAGATCTTGACAGAGTTCGACACGGAGCGCCTTCTGTTCGGAGTTCACAATCTTTGGCACAAACTTTGCAGCAATGCGGTTCATGTTCAAAACCGACGTCAGAATATGTTTGCACTGTTTCGTATGACACATTGACGATGGTAGAAATGTCTTGAATGTTTCTCTGACGATCCTCATGCACCCGTTTTCTAATTTTGTCCACATTTTCAGGGGTTTTGCTTGTGGACGGTGGCCCTTACCTCTCGTCGTCTAGTGCCATTCCGCCGCTCTTGAAGTACGAGTGCCACTCAAAACACCTCGCACGACTCATTACTTCATTGCCATAAGTCTGCCGAAACATTTAATGTGTCTCCGTTCCCGATTTGCCGAGTTTGACGCAGAATTTGATTGATGTTCGCTCGCTGCTCTAGTTTGCAGTCCATACCGAAATCGCAGCTGTGTTCTGCACGTGGTCACCAAATATCGTGTAGCACAGCTCCCGATGTTCACATAACTACCCCACTCGGCACAATGACTCATGAAGGTCACTGCCCTCCACCGCTGCTCACGCATCCGCGTACTGCCATCCGTTGGCGCGCTACGTACCTAGTTTCGGAACTTTTTCATCGCACTACATAGTATAACTCCATTGTGCAACTTTCCATTTTTTAATCCGTAGAGGAGCACATAAAGATATGGGAGCTTATCACGAAGGAAATACGGGATTACACCATATAATACACATTTTGAAGATGATAATCCGATTTTTGGTGTAAATGTGGCAAGGATGGTAAATCAGAAAATATCCGAAAACTTGAAAATTTAGAGTAGCATACCTGGGCGCTATCTGGGAGACGCGGGTTCGAGTCCCGCTCCAGGACGATGAAATTTTCAAGTTTTCGGATATCATCTGATTTACCATCCTTGGCCCATTTACACCAAAAATCGGATTGTCATCTTCAAAATATGGGAGCTTATTGTCATTTTCCAATTCCGTGGTGAAATTATTGGACACGTGTGTTCCATTAATCTTTCCCAGGAATTAAGGAGTCTACCGAATCTGTATCATTGTTGTTTATCATACAAGCTTAAGTCATTCAGACAAAGTTAACACTCAAATCCGTTCGGCCGTATTTTCTCGTAGTTGTCTTGGAGGTGCTGTTAACCAGGGAGTGATTTCTGGCAATGCATTCGGCGATTTTATTGGATCCTGCAAGCATTTCTGTAAAGTTCATTACTTTGCCTGGGTAACTTGAATTAAAAATTGGAAATATTACTAAACGTGACTTTTTGAAGGTGGCAACTGACCTCTAGTAAGGTGCGTGGTCCGTTAAACGGCTCAGGCCGCCGAACACCTGTGTAACATGAAATTGGTGAGATTATCAAGGAGGTTTTGGGGATAACTTCGTCACTCCTCAATGACGACAGTCTCCATCTCACGAACAGTCAACGGAGGTGCTGAAATGTGTCTGCCAAGTGCGCTCCAGCCACACCCAATTGAATTTAAGTCAGAAGATCATGCTTGCTATTCCATACACTCTATTCCCTCCTCTTGAAGCATTTTGTCCACTATCCGAGTTCCATGAGATCGAGCGTTATCTTCCATGAAAAAGAGCGAACAACCAACGGCTGCAGCATACGGCACTACATTAGGTCTGATAATCTCGTCTTTATATCTCTGGGCCGTCAGAATGCCGTTTCTGATGGCGTACAGGTCCGTACGCCCAGTGATACTTGTCTTCCAAGACCATCAATCCATGTCCGTCGTAATGTGACGTTTCCTGCACCAAAGCTGGGTTATTTCGTGTGCCGGATTCACTCCAGATAAGAACTCGTCGATTGTCAGATTCAAGAGTGAATCTTGACTTGTCAGAGAAGAAAGCTTGACTCCTCCTCGTGTCCCCAATCACGATGTTCCTCAGCTCTGATTCTACGGTCTATACGTGTTGTGCGGTTAAACAGACACAAACCATTGATCTACGTGTATAAAGGCCACTTTGGTGAAGGCGATTGCAGATAATATCAGTTGACAATCTGCGACACGAGAAGCTCTCGTTGGAACTGAGCAGCATTTTGCCGCCTATTCCGACGGGCTGTTAACAACAGATAATTGTCATCCCTTGCTGCAGTTGCTTATTGACAGTCTTGACCTTGCCGTTTTCGAATACTTGCCCTGTCCTGGAATCGTGTTCACAGTCGGAAAATGACGCTTCGTCATATTCCAATGGCTTCTGCTACCATCCGCAGTGTCTCACCAGTTTCTAGTCTACCAATAGCTCTCCAAGCAGTTGATCCCGGTAAATCATACTGTTGAGACATCATTCAAAGCGATGGCTTCAAGAAAAGAAATGTCACAAGAAACGCGGAAGAATAAGGAAACTCTCTCGAAAAACCTTGGTTTTTACGCCAATCTATGATTTATGCAAATTAGCGTCACGGACACTATTTTGCATAAGGATATACATGATTCGGCTGTCTACGTCACACTCCACCTGCATGCGTTTTCCACCTTTTCGATGAGATACCACACCAGTGGCTTGCATAATGTCGCCAAAGTCATATGCTCCCGTAAGTATTTTGAGCAGTGTGTAAATGTGAAATACCTACCTGTGCTGTCTTCTTAACTAGTTCGGGATCCTCCGTGAACGTGTCCAGTACCCGTTCTTGTAGAACAGATATTCGCGCACGTCTGGCTAGCTCCCTGTTTGCAATAACAGGCGATAAAGATTCTATCTCCTGAAGACACCAGTGGATGTAACTGCTTTAAAGTATTCTTTGCTGGACATTGTCGCTGGAAAAAAAGGCTATCACGTTGACATTCGGAGCTGCACTGCTATTCGCGTTAATTCTTCAATAAATGAAATGAATCTCACATGTACGCTTAAAATAACAAAAAACTTACTGTTTAACTTACAGTCAACTTCCGAGTAACTGATTGGCAGAACAATTTTGATTCATTTTTATATGGCCCTACCTCAAACTGGATTTGTTTTGTTTTGTTTTGTTTTTTTGATTGATGGTTTAACGACCACCATAAGCTACTCAGTGGGGCTATAAGCAGTCGCCCGTCCCTAATTTAGGGGCAGCGACTCCAGGGAAGGGAGAGAACCAGTGCCGTAAGACACACACAACATCCATGCCGCCCCCCCCCCGGTGGCGCAGTGGTCTAAGCGACGGCTTATGACCATTCGTCCGTGAAGGGTCTGGGTCCGAATCCTAGTGTGGCATGGATGTTGTGTTTGTTTTACGGCCCTGGCTCTCTCCTTCCCTGAAACCAGTGGCCCTAAATTAGGGACGGGCGACTGCGTATAGCCCATCGAGTTGCTCACGGTGGTCGTTAAATCTTCAATAAAAATGAAAAATAAAGAAATAAAATGCCTCACCGGGGTTTGAACCCGGTCCCATTTTGGACGAATGATCAGAAGCCGTCGCCTTAGACCACTGCGCCATCGGTGCAGCCCCACTGTTTTCCCCAATATTTGACAGAAACCTTTTTTTTTTTTTTTTGATTGGAGGTTTAACGACCACCGTGAGCAACTCAATGGGCTATAAGCAGTCGCCCGTCCCTAATTTAGGGTCACTGGTTCCAGGGAAGGGAGAGAGCCAGTGCCGTAAGGCAAACACAACATCCATGCCTCACCGGGATTCGAACACGGACCCCTTTCGGCTGACAGAAACCTTCTACTCTTGCGTGAGACAGTGCTACATATACTAAGCCTACCGACAAAGTACGTTTATGCAAAATGTTAGCCGCCCCGGTGGCGCAGTGGTCTAAGGCGCTGGCCTCTGATCATTCGTCCGTAAGGGGTCCGGGTTCGAATCCCGGTCAGGCATGGATGTTGTGTTTGTCTTACGGCACTGGCTCTCTCCCTTCCCTGGAACCAGTGACCCTAAATTAGAGACGGGCGACTGCTTATAGCCCATTGAGTTGCTCAGGGTGGTCGTTAAACCTCCAATAAAAAAAAAATGTTAGTTTCGAACTTTCTTCACTAACAATAATTTTATTTTAGACTTAACGCTTCAATGAGAACCAAACAAGTAATTTCTATCTTTAACTTAGTCCTACATGCATTGACCACTGGGCCATAAATTTCAGTTGAATTTCTCCAATGACGTCATTTTCTTATTAGATCATGTTTATGCCATATGGGTGGTTTAAAATAATGAAACGCGTTTGTCCCTCACGTGCATTACGAAACGTACCCGTAAGGCATCGTATGTAGGTTTTAAATATAATTGCTTCTCCATGATATTCCTCTCACGTACGTGCTTGACCTCAGGCGTGGTATGACATCCGCTGTTGTCGTGGTTAACGAACACTTTCTGTGATAATATAAAAAGTTAAGCAACTAAACTACTAGAAACATTAATAAACTCACCATTTTTTTCGGAATTCGTAATTCGCTTGCACTTACTGGTAGCTATTTTTGAGACAAAATGTTGTTGGCATGCAATGCAAACGGAAAGACGTTTGCGTTTAACTGAAACGCAAGTAAAACACGACTGAATATATTTATATCATTTGACGTATACTGCCTTTCTAACCTTCCGTTTTCGTTGACTTTTCAATTAAGTAAATTTTGGTTGGTTCACATTGTTTCTTTGCGCAAAGTCACGTCTGAACTTTCAGGAGATTTCCATCTGCGAGCGATCCCTGGCAGTTTGTCAAGCCATGATGAATAATATAAATACACCGATTAGCCAAAACATTAAAACCACCTACCTAATATGATGTAGGTCCTCCTATCGCCTCCAAAAGAGCTCTCACGTAATTACGCATAGATTGAACGACATGTCGGTAGGTGTGTTTTGATATTTAGTACCGTGACTGCAACAGAAGATCCCGCAGTTCCCGTAAATTACGTGGTTGGGTGTGATGATGCTGTTCGTACCCGTTTCTCCAACTTGGAGCGCAAATGTTCGATAGGATTCATGTCCGGCGAATTGGGGGAATCATTTTCTTGGAACCATTCCTGAACCTTCTTCGTACTGTGGTATGGTGCAATGTCATGTTGAAACACGCCATCTCCTCCAGGGAATACAGTCGTCATACAGAGTGTATCAAACAAAGGTATTCGCTCTTTCCACGTTTATAAGTGAGTCACGGAAAAATTCTCATTGGCCACCACCGGAAATCGAACCCAGGGTCTTCCCGTTACGCGCCGGATATGCTTCCACTACACAACAGCGGCCTCGAATTTCTCCAGACTCCCACACGCTAACTGCCAAGCCAATTTGGCAGGTTGCTTCTTGGAGCCCTGCACAATGCTAGGGATTCACCAAAGATGGTAAGCAGCAACTGAAGAAATAATTAGAAGGCGAATGAATAATTAATACAGACATCTGACGTGGACCAGGAACATCAAACAACGGTCTTCGCTCTTTCCACGTTTATAAGTGAGTCACGGAAAAATTCTCATTGGCCGCCACCGGAAATCGAACCCAGGGTCTTCCCGTTACGCGCCGGATATGCTTCCACTACACAACAGCGGCCTCGATTTTCTCCAGACTCCCACACGCTAACTGCCAAGCCAATTTGGCAGGTTGCTTCTTGGAGCCCTGCACAATGCTTAGGGATTCACCAAAGATGGTAAGCAGCAACTGAAGAAATAATTAGAAGGCAAATGAATAATTAATACAGACATCTGACGTGGACCAGGAACATCAAACAAAGGTCTTCGCTCTTTCCACGTTTATAAGTGAGTCACGGGAAAATTTTCATTGGCCGCCACCGGGAATCGAACACAGGGTCCTCCAGTTACGCGCCAGATATGCTTCCACTATGCGTAACTGGAAGATCCTGGGTTCGATTCCCGGTGGCGGCCAATGAAAATTTTCCCGTGACTCATTTATAAACGTGGAAAGAGCGAAGACCTTTGTTTGATGTTCCTGGTCCACGTCAGATGTCTATATTAATACAGAGTGTAATTGGTCAGTCACGATATTCAGGTACATGACAGCTGTCAGAGTTCGCTCTACAGGGATAATGGGGTCTAAATGTTCCCCTAGAAAATATTGCCCAGACCATCATACTCCCTCCAGCAGCCTGAATCCGTCCGACAGTGCATCCAGGTGAGACGGCTTCCATGGGTAAACGTTGCACACGAGCTTGTCCATCGACATGGTGTTACAGAAACCCGGATTCATCTGAACATGAGACCCTCTTCCAGTCTTCTGGGGTCCAATTTTGATGATTAGTCCCAAGTGTTGACGACGGTGAATGGCTGTATGAATAGGCACACGAACAATGGTGTAGTTGGGCCGGAACGGCGTTCCGGTACTCCTTTTTCTAGCCGGCACGCATTCCGGTAAACCCTATACTGCATAATTTATTTTCTTTTTAAAATGCAAGTGTCCTAGAATTATTTTCCAATTACAAAATGCAACTGATAAACTACACAGTTAGTGGAATTAACGTCCCATGTTTGTTTAAAGGTACAGTTAGTCTCTAAACCAGTGGTTCGCAACGTGGGGCGCACGCTCCACAGGGGGGGCAATTTGATTTTTAAGGGGAGCAATTCGAGAATGAGCACACTAAATACTTTTTTACTTTCTTCTAAGATCGCCAGAAGAAAGTAAACAAAATTCACAGGCATATCTGTGATTTCGGTTTTCTGAAAACCAGAGCAAGAAGAACCCCCGAAACCTCTAAAATTTCTCCCCGCTTGCAATGTTCTAGCTCATGCACACTTCCGTTCCACTAAGAGAAAAACCCTCCTTCAAACTCCTTTTCAAAGAACATGTGAATAGGAGTTCATTTTTTGGATAATAAGAATTATATGTCACAGAATTATACGTATATGTCATTATACGTGGTGGATAGGAGTTCATTTTTTGAATAATAAGAATTATATGTCACAGGGAGGGGGGGGAGGTCATCACGATTTTTGAGATGCTTAGGAGGGGCATGGCCAAAAAAAGGTTGGGAACCACTGCTCTAAACCCATTCTCACTTGGCAGACCCAAATGGTGAGATCTTGTTACTTGAATGACAAAATGTGTGAATCCGGAAATATATCTTCGACCGATCATTATAGTTTCTTATACTAAAAATATAAGAAAGTAAAAAGGGGAGAGGCGGAATGAGGAGGATAAGAAGGGTAAGGTATTGAAGGCGTAAAGGCACCATTACGTTTTCAATTAGCACTACACCACTGCACACGAATGAGTCTGCTGCCCTGTTTGGCTGAACGCGCGCTGATTTGCATAACGCATAGCTGGTTTTAATATTTCGGCTGAGAAGTGTACATGCACCACGTAAATTGAATGTCTGCATTGATTAGGAACTTCGCTCTCGTTAGTGCTTTTTCCATCTCTGGATGCGTACTAAAGGGTGTCTGTCCACAAAGTCTCTTTACAACTTTGCACATTTATTACGCCTACGCTGTATGAGGTAGACTAATGTATTTGAGCACATAAGTAAGAGCAAAGACTAAAAGTTTTTTCTACCTCATTATAAAAGCTCAATATGCGCACCATTTGTTGCGCGTAGAACATCTAGCCGAAACTCCAGTTCCAACCATGAGCACTGTAGCATGTCCTCAGTAATGGTCGAAATGGCATTGTTGATCCTCGATCTCAGGTCATCGATGTCCTGCATCTTTGTCCTATACACGATATTCTTCACATATCCCCATACAAAAAAGTCCAGAGGTGTGACGTCGGGTATACGGGGTGGCCATGCAATGGACCATCAGGTCCAATCCACCTCCCAGGGAATTTTGTGTTTAAAAAGTCCCGAACGTGCCGTCCCCAATGTGGTGGCGCACCGTCCTGTTGGAATGTCACGCTTGGTTGAAGGTCCTCCCACTGTGGCACAACACAATCACGCAAAACATCCAGGTAAACATCTTCCGTCACTGTTTTCTCACTGAAGAAAAAGGGTCCAAGGACTCGGTTATACATAGCAACGCACCACACGTTCACTGTAGGACTGTCTCTCGCAAGTTCAATAAACGCATGAGGATTTTCGCACCCCCAAATCGTGACATTGTGTCTTTTTAACTCCCCAGAGATATGAAAAGTTGCCCCATCCGTAAACCAAACATGTGTGACAAACGCGGGATCTTCAATCAGTCTATCCAGCAGCGTAACTGCGAATTCTTTTCGACGTGGTTTATCGTTCGCCTCAAGTGTTTGTAACAGTCGCATGTTGTATGCATATAAGCGTAGATGTCTGTGTAGCACCCTGTGTACCGGGGCATTTGTAGTTCTCTGGCAGCGGAACGAATGGATTTCTTCGGGCTTCTTGAAAATGAATCACGGACACGTTCGATGTCTTCATTCGATGTTCGTGGGCGACCATTACGGTCTTGATCCAACACGGACCCAGTCTCCATGAATTTCTGGTGCCATTGGCGTATACACTGAAGAGCAATTGAATGAGAGATACCTGTCTAGTAACGTGTAGCACCACCTTTCGTCCTGATGACGGCGGCGATTCGTCTCGGCATGGACTCGACAAGACACCGGAAGCATTGGGAAGCCATACGGATCCACGACCTCTGAACAAGCTCCCACAGTTCACGAAGATTTGATGGAGGGGGTCAGAGCCTCGAACATCTCTCTCGATGGCATCCCAGATGTGCTCGATAGGATTGAGGTCAGCTGACCTAGCTAGCCAACGAAGCAAGGTCACGTCGGTGGAATGTTCATCCAACCATTCGGATGCAATTCGGGAGCGATGGCACGGTGCATTGTCTTGTTGCAGGATGAGGTCCCCAGTGGGATGTTGAAGACGCACAAACGGGAGCAAATGGCCGTCCAGAATATCCCGGTAACGTTGACCCGTGAGGGACGATGTCACACGTACCAGGGGTCTTATTTCAGTCCACGTAAACAGTCCCCAGATGAGAATGCCACCCCAACCAGCTTGAAGAGTACCCTGCTGGCAAAACGGATCCATCGCTTCATGTGGTTTGCGCCGTACTCGTATCCTGCCATCCGCATGTACCAACGTGAATCTCGATTCATCAGTCCAGGCAACATTTTTCCACATGTCTAGGGTCCAGTGGCGATGTTCACACTCCCATGCTAATCTTTGCACCCTGTGATGTGCGGTGAGCAGCGGTACCCTCGTGGGACGATGGCTTCTGTACCTCATAACGAGGAGATGGTTCGGGACAGTGTGGCTGCCTACACGTTTTTGTGTACCAGCGTTAAATTGCAGAGTGATTTCTAGCACTGTGGTCCGTCTATCCGCTGTTAAAATGCGAGCTAGCCGACGATGACCCCGTTCATCCACACGCTGTTGTCGTCGGCAGTTGGCCCTTGCGAGGATGGTTTTACCGGATTCGATGTACTCACCGTGCACCCATGATACAGTGGCTCGTAAAAATCCCAGTCACTGCACGACTTCCGAGATGGAGTGACCCATTTGTCGTGCCCCGACAATTTGCCCACGGTCAAATACGCTTAGATCCTTCGTCTTACCCATACTGCGTCCGACTCTTACTGATTCCCGTCGCATCACTCCCTATATTGTCGGATAGCTGCATACGTCATGTCGTTTCCGTTTACAGGGCCGCACACAGTGCCACATTTGCATAACGCCAGCTGTCTCTAATTCAATTGCTCTTCAGTGTACTAGGACGAGATGGCAGGGTTTTTCCCATACTTAGTCAGGAAATGTTGCTTTTGGGTATCAGATTTTGTTTCGATGAACCAAGCAACGCACTTCCCTCTCTCTCTCTTGCGGGGGCCACATTTTCATAGAACAGCACTTGCTACGCCAGCGAGGGACCTATTACAGAAAACGATAATGTCAATTAAAAATAATATTTACAGTATGTTATACAACAAATACCATGAATTTACATAGTACAGGATGTCCGTAATAAATGTGCAAAGTTGTAAAAAGACTTTGTGGACACCTTTTTTATTGCAGGGAGTTAAATTTTTATCCGACGTCTTTATAAGGACGTGAAAAAGGTGTCGCGCCGTCTTTCCCCCACATTTTGTTTGTTTACTTCGGGTATAACCATTTTTTACGCTTTCCAACCGTAGGTTGAAGAAGCGTATATGCTCCGACTTTGTCCGTCCGTCCGTCCGCACGATAACTGGCGTAAAAATGGGTCAATTTCGATGAAATTTTAGTATGTAGTAGGGGACCACCCGGGGACGAAACTTATTGAAAATGGGACAAATGGGGTCAAAGGTCACGACGTAGGAGCGGAATCATTCCATTGCCCTTATGCGTCATAACTTGCGTAAAAATGGTTCGATTTCAATGAAAGTTTATTATGTGGTACGGGACTACATAGGGACGAACCCTATTGAAAATGAGACAAATGGGGTCAAAGGTCATGACGTAGGAGTGGGATAACTCCATTACCCTTATGCGTCATAACTTGCGTAAATATGGTTCGATATCAATGAAAGTTTACTATGTGGTAGGAGACCGCCAGAGGAAAATTCTTATTCAAAATGGGTGAAGTGGGGTCAAAGGCCTGGACATAAGATCCGGATGCATTCCATTGCCCTTATGCGTCATAACTTGCGTAAAAATGGTTCGATTTCGATGAAATTTCAGTATGTAGTAGGGGACCACCTGGGGACGAACCCTATTGAAACTGGACGAAATGTGGTCAAAGGTCAGGACATAGGATTGAGATCCTTTCCATTGCCCTTATCCCATATTATTAAGGTGGACGTCAAGTAATTTTGCTTCCTACACTTCCAATGGAAAACGTTTTATATACATTTCCTTCACAATTAATGTGTCCCCAAGGATGAAAATTTGAACATCGATTAAAATAACTTCATATTATAACTTGGAAAACTTAATATGTTCTAAAACATAACAATAATCATATTAAAAATCAATAACTTTTCCTTTGGTTGTGTTGAAACCAGAGAAAAGATGGCGCGACCTGTACTTTGATGACGTCAGTGGGCAAAAAAATGTTGGATTGCATAACTACGGTTATGGTTTAGAAAATATTCAGTATTCCAAGTTATGAAATGAAGCTATTTTAATCGATGTTCAAATTTTCATTCTTGTGAACGCATTAATTGTCCAGAAAAAAGATGGCGCGACCTGTGTTTTCATGACGTCAGTAGACAAACAAATGTTGAATTGTATAATTATGGTTATGTTTTAGAAAATATTAAGTTTTGGAAGTTATAAAATGAAGATATTTTAATCGATGTTCAAATTTTCATTCTTGGGAACGCATTAATTGTGAAGAAAATGTGTACAGAAGTTTCTCCATTGGAAGTATAGGAAGCAAAATTACTTGACGTCCACCTTAAAATAGCAATTCTTCTATGTTTGTATGTACATTTTATTTTGAAAACAGCTCTAAGAATTTTGATGAAAGTCGTTAGCCTACTCTACCGTTTTCTGGTACTAGAAATCGATTTAGCTTGATCTCGACTTTAGAATAATTCGTTCAGTTTGTTAAATAACCACCCCGAATTATAAGGTTTTTAGTGATGGCGTTGTTCCATTATTCAATTAATGTTATGTTACCAATGCTTAGAAATCTTATGACGTCACAATCTCGCCGCGTTTGAGAATGTTGGCGCGCGGTCACGCCATCTGTCTTATTACGTCGCGCGTTGTGTGTGGATCCTATTAAAGTTTTATGACGTCACACTTGCGGCGAGCGATGGTCGCGATTCCCATCTGCCTCATTACGTCACGCGTTGTGTGATTGTGTCCGTCCGCACAATAACTCGCGTAACAATCGTTCGATTTCGATTAAATTTTAGTATCCGGTAGGGGATCACCTGGGAAGGTACCCTATTTAAATTAAACGAAATGGGGTCAAAGGTCAGTACATAGGAGCGGGATCCATTCCACTGCTATTATGCGTCATAACTAACGTAAGAAAAGTTCGATTTAGATGAAATTTTAGTATGTGGTAAGGGATCACCTGGCGACAAACCCTATTGAAAATGGGCGAAATAGGGTCAAAGGTCAGGACATACGAGCGGAATCACTTCCATCGCCATTATGCGTCATAACTTACGTAAAAATGCTTCGATTTGGATGAAATGTTAGTATGTTGTAGGGGCCTGCCTGGGGACGAATTCTATTGAAAATGGGCGACATGGAGTTAAAGGTTAGGACACAGGAGCGGGATCTATTCCATAGCCCTTATGCATCATAACTTGCGTAAAAATGCTTCGATTGCGACAAAACTTTATCATATTATTTCGCAGGTATACCGAACCGGTTCTGTTGAATACAATATCATCGAAATGGGATCAAAGGTCAGCGCACAGGACCGAGATTTATTCTACAGCCATTATTCTCATAACTTGAGTGATAACTTGAGTAATGATTTCTGGTATGTTGGAAAGCGTATTATAATCAATGCATTGCATGATTTTACTAACTTGTTTAAGCTATAAGCGCTCGCGTGACCCTGCTTCGGAGCCATTGGTCCCGAAAAGAGGAGGATGTTAGCAATGTGGATGAGGTCGTGACTCATCATCGACTCGAACCCGGCTACAGTTTGGATGATTTGCTAGAAGCTCGAGCTTCTGACCACTCTCCCACTGGGGTGACTGGTGTATTTTTTGACGACATATTAAAAGTTCTTACCCAAATATACTTTAAATTTTAAGTGATTACCTATTTCTCGCGCAAAGACGCCTAGTTCTGAAAACTGATGACAGGCATGCGCATGATTAAAACCTATTTCATTCCTTCCCATTGGATAATATTCAAATTCCTTAATAATTGCATTGTGGAGTCCGGGTATATCTTTAAAGCTTGCAGAAAATAAATAACTTCTATGTGGTCTTGTGGTATTGACATTTATCACTCTTCCCCTACGTTGATTTATGAAGAAATTTCTCTTCCTCTTTTTTTCGAGCAGGAGAATTTTGTCGTAGAGTGAAAAACGAGCTTACGAACAGTTTCCCGATAAAGCTTGAACTTATTTTATTAAAGCTACTCCTGTCTCTACAAACTTCTCTTCATTGAATTTTTTTTTACCCCGGTGTTCCCGAAGAACACTATTTGAAGTATGACGGATGGATGTTTTGGCCTAAAATGTATAGTTGATGATAGTCGGTTGTTATCTACAAAAAAAGTTTCCGCGTTTTGTGACACGTGAAACCTATAACATAAATTATGATTTCGTAGATGCAAGCATTCAAATACGCAGTCAACACACGTGCTGACAGTTTGACATTTCATAGTTTTCAATGCACGCAAGAAGATGTGGGTTTGTATTCGTTATTGCTGTTGATACGAATGGAATACGTTTGTGATGTATGGGCCATGAAATGCATTTTTTAGTGGCGTTAAAGAAAAATAATTTTTTTCACAAAAATCATTTCGTTTACGGCCGCGAAGTTTTCAAAGATGGAAACAATTTGCTAATTCAGTCAAATATTTTGTGGAGCTTTAGGGTAAATTGTTGTTAAGGAATAGTTATTTACTTATGCTGCAACTAAAACCCTTACACTATATTATCAAAAGTATTTAGATACTACCAAATATTTGCATAAGTGCAAAGAACGGTTGCGCAGGAAGATGCGGTGTGAGTGGGAAGGTATATACACTATATTGACAAAAGTCGCCGGTCACCTAGAAGAGAAATACAACATAGCATTTATTGACATACATTAGTATAGTGTCGGTCCACCTTTGGCCTTAATAAAGGCACTGACCCTTCGAGACATGGTTTCTACAAGGTTTTGGAACACAGTGATAGGTATGCGCTTCCATTCAGTACATAATGCTTCCGCTAACTGTTGCTTAGTAGTAGGCCTTGCTTCCAATCTTCTTATGCGGTGCTCTAATTCATCCCATAGGTGCTCTATGGGATTAAGATCAGAGCTCTGTGCTGGCCAGTCCATACACAATATGGAATTATCGTCAAACCACGCAGTAACAGTCTTTGCTTTATGGCTCGGTGCATTATCCTGCTGGTACCAACAAGGCTCGGTTCCATAGTTTTGCCACAGAGTTGGTAGTGCATAATTGTCCAGAATATCGAGGTAGACGTGCTGGTTAACAGGTTTGTCCACGATAATCAATGGGCCATGACCATTCCACGAAAATCACCCCCACACGAGTAAACTGCCAGCTCCAAACTTGACCGTAGGAACAGTAAACTGTGGTAAATAGCGTTCCCCCGGCTGCCGCCATACCGACACACAGCCATCTGACTGATGGATCGTGTATATGGATGCATCAGTCCATAGGACCCGTTTCCATTGATCTACGCGGTCCACGATAAGTGTTCTTTACACCATGCTAAACGACGATTAGCATTCCGAGGGGAGATGAAAGACTTATCAGCAGCCGCACGACCACGGTAACCCATGAAATGAAGTTCTCTGCGAATGGTACGTATATATACCGAGGTTCCAGCACTTTTACTCGCCTGTACACTGAGGTCTTGTGCAGTGCTCCGTCGATTATCTGTAATAATTCTCCTGAGGCTTCGACGTCCTCTATCATTGTTTTTTTTTTGTTGTTGTTCTGCCGGTACGTTGTGTTGCTTCAGGCACGCCAAGTGTCTTCCACCTATTCAGTACATCCACAACAGTTGACTTGGGTATGTTTAAACGCCTTTCGGTTACTCTTATGGACAACCCACTAATATAACATCCAGCAATCTATCCTTTCTCAAAGTCAGTTCTCTCCCACCGCAACATTTTCACTCAACCTCACAGTGCGATATGATAGAGGTCAGCTGCAGGCTTGTTTTTATACCGTTTGCAGCTGTACCGCGCATTATAACAACGCAGCGGATCCGTTCATATGCTTTGGAAGGGGTGTCCTGTGACTTTTGTTAATATAGTGCATATATAAAGCTGAGATGTCCCGTATGTGTATTTCTTTTCATTCACTGCTCTTCTCGCTTCCTGGTTGACTGATACGTTGGTCCAGGATGTGGGGCAAGTCTCTTCCTGCCCGGACTTACATTATATTACACTATATTATAAAGAAAAAACCTTACACTACACTGAAGAGCAATTGAATTAGAGATACCTGTCTAGTAACGTGTAGCACCACCTTTCGCCCTGATGACGGCGGCGATTCGTCTCGGCATGGACTAGACAAGGCACCGGAAGCGTTGGGAAGTCATACGGATCCACGGCCCCTGAACAAGCTCCCACAGTTCACCACGAAGATTTGATGGAGGGGTGTCAGAGCCTCGAACATTTCTCTCGATGGCGTCCCAGATGTGCTCGATGGTATTGAGGTCAGGTGACCTAGCTTACCAAGGAAGCGAGGTCACGTCGGAGGAGTGTTCATCCAACCATTCGGATACAATTCGGGAGCGATGGCACGGTGCATTGTCTTGTTGCAGGATGAGGTCCGCAGTGGGATGATGTAGACGCACAAACGGGAGCAAATGGTCGTCCAGGATATCCCGGTAACGTTGACCTGTGAGAGACAATGTCACACGTACCAGGGGTCCCATTTCAGTGCACGTAAACAGTCCCCAGACGAGAATGCCACCCCCACCAGCTTGAAGAGTACCCTCCTGGCAAGAAGGATCCATCGCTTCATGTGGTTTGCGCCGTACTCGTATCCTGCCATCCGCATGTACCAACGTGAATCTCGACTCATCAGTCCAGGCAGCATTTTCCCACATATCTAGGGTCCAGTGGCGATGTTTCCGCTCCCATGCTAATCTTTGCACCCTGTGATGTGCGGTCAGCAGCGGTACCCTCGTGAGACGATGACTGCTGTACAGGTTTTTGTGCACCTGCGTTAAATTGCCGAGTGATTTCTTGCACTGTGGCCCGTCTATCCGCTGTTACAATGCAAGCTAAACCACGATGACCCCGCTCATCCCCACGCTGTTGTCCACGGCAGTTGGCCTTTGCAGGGATGGTTTTACCGGATTCGATGTACTCACGGTGTACCCGTGACACAGTGGCTCGTGAAAATTCCAGTGTCTGTACGACTTCCGAGATGGAGTGACCCATTCGTCGAGCCCCGACAATTTGCACACGATCAAATGCGCTTAGATCCTTCGTCTTACCCATACTGCGTCTGACTCTTACTGATTCCCGTCGCATCGCTCCTTATATTGTCGGATCGCCGCATACGTCATGTCGTTTCCGTTTACAGGGCCGCCCACAGCGCCACATTTGCATAACGCCAGCTGTCTCTAATTCAACTGCTCTTCAGTGCATATATATACAGTGGCTTGCAAAAGTTTAAAACCACCTGTCAATTTATTGAAAATTATGATTTTCAAAGAAACAACCAATTACTAGTCAGAGATATTCGGAAAAATGACACCACAGATGAATATTTGCATTCTTTAGAACACAAAAAGATCGAACTCAGTATTTTGTGAGGCCACCTTTATTTTTCATAACGGACAGAATACGATGTGACATACTCTTAATGAGGGATTTGTAGTAGTCACTTGAAATGTCTTTGCACAATACGTACTTTATCCCGTCAATCAAAGCTTGGGAATTTAATGGCTGATTTTCTGGTACCTTGTTTTTTTAAAATGGTCCACAAATTTTCGATGGGGTGAAGGTCGGGACTATTACCGGGCCCGTCAAGCACAGATATGTTTCTTTCTGCAGGTAGTGCTTTACTGCCTTTGATCTGTGGCATGGAGCACCATCCTGCGTAAAGATTGTGCATCCGTGCACTTGCATATGAGTTAACAGCTTCTCACGTGATATTTCAACATAAAAAGGACCAATCATGGTACTGCCTGTTGAAAGAAAAGGATAATGAAGCAGTACTAGGCGTTGACATAGTATCCCATATCATCTGACTAGGCGGATGTCTGACAGAGCTAACGATGTATTTTTCGTCAAACCTTTTGCCTTTTGGTCGTCGAACATGTGCTTCACGTGATACAAATTGACGCATAGTTGATTTATCGGAAAAAAACAACTTGGATCCAATATTCAGCAGTCCACGATTGATGACGCTTCGTAACAGGAGTCTCTGGAAAACAATGCTGATACTAATATCAGACCCTTTTGAATGTGGGAAGGCCTTAATTTTCTTGCACGAACTCCTCGGAGAACGCATAACTATTCGCCTTATGGTATAGGTGGTTTATAACGAAGTAAATTTCTCCGTCATTTTTGGTCTACGCCGGGATTCGAACCCGAGGCCGCGTATTCCGGAACAAGTCGCTCTACCAACTGAGCTACGCAGACATTTGTTCTGATTGCTATGTGCCTTTATGTCGTGTGCGTCCTGCTGGCAGGTACGTCACACACACCCCCCGAAAGAGGGCCGGGGGCATGGCCCACGGGTCAGCCGTGACCATGAATCGTTTCAGGCAGCCATCCACTGTAGAACGTGCACTTGAGAACTCCCAGTCAATCTGCTGTGTGGAATGCAAAATCACACATTTTTATTTTTCGAAGCGCTGGAGAAGGAATTCTCTGATTTTTCCTGTCTCGCGGTGTGGAAATAACATCACACCAATGCGAGATTTTGAACGGCCGGGTCATCCGGATAGTTCGGGCGCCATTATAACGAAGTAAATTTCTCCGTCATTTTTGGTCTACGCCGGGATTCGAACCCGATGCCGCTTATTCCGGAACAAGTAGCTCTACCAACTGAGCTACGCAGACATTTGTTCTGATTGCTATGTGCCTTTATGTCGCTTGCGTCCTGCTGGCAGGTACGTCACAGGTTGTTTTCCTTGGAAGTTCCCTTCTGCTTTGGTCGCTAAATTCACACGTAACTTGATTTTTCATGATCGTATTACGAATAGAAGTCTTGCTCAACATTCACCTTCCAGCTTATGTCACGTTCGGAGTATCCTTCATGATATAAAGTCAGTATTTGTGCTCTCTGAGAACCACTTAATTACGCTTCTTTGCTATGTAGAAAATATGCAAAAAACCTTTGAACATGAAAACCAGAAGCAAACTGACGCTCGCACTCTTCCCCCAACTCTATCAACAGCTGCCGCTGTAGGATGATGCAAAACAGACAGGAAGTTTAGTAATACAGACAGTAGCGGACGCAATCGGCAGAAATCTCCTAATACCAACAGGTGGTAAACTTTTGCAAATGACTGTAAATCTGAGATGTTCTGTCGTATGTGGATTTATTTTCATGCTCTGCTCTTTTTGCCTCCTGGTTGATTGATACGTTTGTCCAGGGGAGGGGGAGGGGTCAAGTCTCTTTTAAGCTGATTGTGGCTTTAAGAGACTCTGCTTCTTAAGCTTTCCCGCTCATTCTGACAATTCCAACGCTTCCTTCTGGTACTCGTCTTTTCTTTTCAGCTGACATTAACGGGTTTCTACTTGCTTTGCAAAGGGCAGGCTTCATGAAATCTCTTAACAGACCCAAGCAAAAGCAATTCTTCAGCTTCCTCTGGGACTTCTTCATGCTTTGCAAGGGACAACTTATAAATCTCTAACAGACCCACCAAAAGCAATTCTACCAGAACAGTAAATAAATAATTAAATGCTAACGAAGTATCATCTTTCCAACACATTGTAAATAAAATTAATTCAGTTAGAACCGCTCCTGATAGTTACTGATCACGTAAATTAATTACTTAAAACACCAAATTAAAAACATACGAAAAGTAACTTAAATCATAGTATGAAACTTAGATTTTCAACTAC
The DNA here is from genome assembly GCA_039090855.1 of Macrothele yani. Lineage (NCBI taxonomy): Eukaryota > Metazoa > Arthropoda > Arachnida > Araneae > Macrothelidae > Macrothele > Macrothele yani. Next base: position 31,057,783 of record CM076989.1, on the reverse strand, counting down.
TTAGCATTTAGCCTATCGCAGTACATACACCCTACCTCTAATTCTTCATCACTTTTACGCTAAAGTTTTCCTATCTGAACATCGGTTTATATCTATTTTCAGGACGGTTGCACCTACAGCGTCACGTCTTTCTCGTCCTTTCTCGTCCTTTCTCGTCTGTTAAGATTCGTAAGAACTGCGTGCGGGCGACTAAATCTTTTGAGGAACCAGTTGACGTGTTTCAAAGGTACCGAAGCTTGGCTTCAGGATTTTGAATATTCCATTCTTGATCTTGAATATTCGATTCATGATCTTGAATCTTCGATTCTTGATCCTGATCGTGTTATCAATTAATTTCTATTTTTAAGATGGTTGGACCTACGGCGTCACGTCTTTTCCGTCTGTTAAGATTCGTAAAAATTGCATGCGAGCGACTAAATATTTTGAGGAACCAGTAATCGAAGACGGGTTTCAAAGGTAGTGAAGCTTCGCTTCAGGATTTTGAATATTCGATTCTTGATCTTGATCGTGTTATCAGCTCATTTCTATTTTCAAAACGGTTGGACCTACGGCGTCTCGTTTTTTCCGTCTGTTAAGATTCGTAAAAATTGCATGCGAGCGACTAAATATTTTGAGGAACCAGTAATCGAAGACGGGTTTCAAAGGTAGTGAAGCTTCGCTTCAGGATTTTGAATATTCGATTCTTGATCTTGATCGTGTTATCAGCTCATTTCTATTTTCAAAACGGTTGGACCTACGGCGTCTCGTTTTTTCCGTCTGTTAAGATTCGTAAAAATTGCATGCGAGCGACTAAATATTTTGAGGAACCAGTAATCGAAGACGGGTTTCAAAGGTACTGAAGCTTCGCTTCAGGACTTTGAATATACGATTCTTGATCGCGTTTTCAGTTCATTTCTATTTTCAAGATGGTTGGACTTACGGCGTCACGTCTTTTCCGTCTGTTAAGATTCGTAAGAAGTGCGTGCGGGCGACTAAATCTTTTGAGGCACCAGTAATCGAAGACGGGTTTCAAAAATTACTGAAGGTTTGCTTCAGAATTTTAAATATCCGATTCTTGATCCTGATCGTGTTATCAGTTCATTTCTATTTTTAAGATGGTTGGACCTACGGCGTCACGTCTTTTCCGTCTGTTAAGATTCGTAAAAATTGCATGCGAGCGACTAAATATTTTGAGGAACCAGTAATCGAAGACGGGTTTCAAAGGTAGTGAAGCTTCGCTTCAGGATTTTGAATATTCGATTCTTGATCCTGATCGTGTTATCAGCTCATTTCTATTTTCAAGATGGTTGGACTTACGGCGTCACGTCTTTTCCGTCTGTTAAGATTCGTAAGAAGTGCGTGCGGGCGACTAAATCTTTTGAGGCACCAGTAATCGAAGACGGGTTTCAAAAATTACTGAAGGTTTGCTTCAGAATTTTAAATATCCGATTCTTGATCCTGATCGTGTTATCAGTTCATTTCTATTTTTAAGATGGTTGGACCTACGGCGTCACGTCTTTTCCGTCTGTTAAGATTCGTAAAAATTGCATGCGAGCGACTAAATATTTTGAGGAACCAGTAATCGAAGACGGGTTTCAAAGGTAGTGAAGCTTCGCTTCAGGATTTTGAATATTCGATTCTTGATCTTGATCGTGTTATCAGCTCATTTCTATTTTCAAGATGGTTGGACTTACGGCGTCACGTCTTTTCCGTCTGTTAAGATTCGTAAGAAGTGCGTGCGGGCGACTAAATCTTTTGAGGCACCAGTAATCGAAGACGGGTTTCAAAAATTACTGAAGGTTTGCTTCAGAATTTTAAATATCCGATTCTTGATCCTGATCGTGTTATCAGTTCATTTCTATTTTTAAGATGGTTGGACCTACGGCGTCACGTCTTTTCCGTCTGTTAAGATTCGTAAAAATTGCATGCGAGCGACTAAATATTTTGAGAAACCAGTAATCGAAGACGGGTTTCAAAGGTACTGAAGCTTCGCTTCAAAATTTTGAATTTTCGATTCCTGATCCTGAACGTGTTATCAGTCCCATCACGAAGTCTGGTACTTTGACGTGGTATGGAGGCCCAGTTGCGTTACAGCTGCAAACGGGTGAGTGGTAGTCTTTAGATATGAGCACGGGCTCCTTTTTTAAGGACTGGATCCAGTTTGGGTCTGGTCCGAGCCCCTTATATATATTTATGACTGAACCGCGCCCAGGTTTGAACATTTGTAAAAAATTTCCCTATGTGAATAAGGAAAAAATTATGTACAGTGTTTTACTCTTAATGTATTCACCTGCACTGATGTGCCACATTTTCATAGTTGCCTATTTAGCCACTCTTTCAAAAAACTTGAAAATTACATTTCCCTGGAGCGGAAATCGAACCCGCACCTCCCGATTACCGGCTGAGCATGCTATCCGTTACACCACATAGGACACGAAAGTTCGAAGCAACTGAAGCTAAGCAGATGTGACTTATAAATCTGAGACACGGATAGCATGCTCGACTGGAAATTGGGAGGTGCGGGTTAGATTCCCGCTCCTGCAAAATGTAACTTTCAAGTTTTCTGAATGTGTGGCTACAAGGACAACGGTGAAAGTGTGGTACATCAGTGCCGGTGAATACATTTGTATTGCCTTCCATGCATTTGAGAAGAATTATTTCTTCGGAGAAATTCGTTTTCTATTTATGTGTGATGTTTAACTCCCATATTTTCATAATCAGATAAGAATGTTCGGACTTTCCGTTAGTGTTGACCCCCTCCCCCACCCCAAAAAGAGAGAGAGAGAGAGAGAGAGAGAGAAAGGGAATAACAATTATGTGCATTACATTCAGGTAACACAATGTCCTTCATTTTGTTTCCCAAGTGTATCAAGTTAATTCGCTTACCTCGGCTCACCATCATGTTTTCAGCGAATGACCGAAAATTCCCATTTTTCATATTGTAGCTAGCAGAACTTTAAAATTTAGTCGCCAGAAAAATTCCCATTTTTTACGTTTTCCAACCGTAGGTTGAAGAAGCGTATATGCTCCAGCTATGTCCGTCCGTCTGTCTGTCGGCACGATAACTCGCGTAAAAATGGTTCGATTTCGATGAAATTTTAATATGTCGTAGGGGACCACCTGGGAACGAACCCTATTGAAAATGGACAAAATGGGGTCAAAGGTCACGGCATAGAAGCGGGATTCATTCCATTGCCCTTATGCGTCATAACTTCCGTAAATATGGTTCGATGTCGACGAAAATTTAGCATACTGTAGTGGACGACGTGGGGATGTACCCTATTGAAAATGGGTGAAGTGGAGTCAAAGGTCACGGCATAGGAGCGGGATCCATTCCATTCCATTGATGCGTCATAACTTTCGTAAATATGGTCCGATGTCGATGAAATTTTAGTATATTGCAGGGGACTACCTGGGAATGAACGCTGTTGAAAATGGGTGAAGTGGGGTCAAAGGTCAGGACGTAGGAGCGGAATGCACTCCATTGCGTTTATGGGTCATAACGTGCGTAAAAATGGTTCGATTTCGATGAAATTTTATTATGTGGTAGGGGACCACCTGGGGACAATCTTATGAGGTCACAATCTCGCGCTTGCGATGTTGGCGCGCGGTCACGCCATCTGTCTCATTACGTCATGCATTGTGTGTGGATCCTATTAAAGTTTTATGACGTCACACCTTTGCGAGCAGATGGTTGCGATTCGCATCTGCCTCACTACGTCACGGGTTGTGCGCGAATATCCGTCCGCACGATAACTCGCGTAACAATCGTTCGATTTCGATGAACTTTTAGTATGTGGAAGGGGATCACCTGTGAACAAAATGGGGTCAAAGGGTAGGACATAGGAGCGGGATCGATTTCACTGCTCTTATATGCGTCATAACTAACGTAAAAAAGGTTCAATTTCGGTTAAATTTTAGTATCTAGTAGGGGATCGCCTGGGGACAAACCCTATTGAAAATGGACGAAATAGGGTCAAAGGTCAGGACATAGGAGCGGAATCACTTCCATCGCCATTATGCGTCATAACTTACGTAAAAATTCTTCGATTTGGATGAAATGTTAGTATGTTGTAGGGGCCTGCCTGGGGACGAATCCTATTGAAAATGGGTGAACTGGGGTCAAAGTTTAGGACACATAAGCGGAATCTATTCCATAGCTCTTATGCATCATAACTTACGTAAAAATGCTTCCATTGCGAAAAAACTTTATCATGTTATTTCGGAGGTATACTGAACCGGTTCTGTTAAATATAATCGAAATGGGATCAAAGGTCAGGGCACAGGACCGAGATTTATTCCACAGCCATTATCCTCATAACTTGAGTAATGATTTCTGGCATGTTGGAAAGCGTATTATAATCAATGCATTGCATGATTTTACTAACTTGTTCATATTGTAGCTAGCAGAACTTTAAATTTTAGTCGCCAGAAAAATTCCCATTTTTCATATTCTAGCTGACAGAACTTTAAATTTTAGTAGCCAGAAAAATTCCCATTTTTGATATTGTAGTTAGCAAAACTTTAAATTTTAGTCACCAGAAAACTTTATACTAGTAGTTTTTATCGTATGTAGGAAATAATACACAGTTGTTATAAAACACTCACAGACGCTTTTGAGTTACTAAACGCACTCGAAATACGCAATAAACAATAATTAAGAATTTAAGGCAAACAACAAAAGAGACAATAGCCTAGTCATTCAGTTGTGTGTTTACCATTGCGTTAGTTAACCTTCATTTCGCAAAAATTGACAAAAATATCGATTTTCTAATTTTTATCCTAAAATATACTTTGGGACCTCTAGTATATTGTGACGAAATTATGAGTCGATCGGAAGCATATAACACGAGTAAAAATATGTTTACTACTGAGATGTCCCTGGAAATGCCACGCCCCTTTTAAATGTTTACGTTTTTATTTTTGTTTTGTTTTTTACACACAGCATGTCTCGCTTGTTTTGCGAAAAAGAAAGATTTTCCACACGTTTGTTGTGCGTCAAAATATGCGTGGTATTACGAAATGGTAGGCATTCATTTTATCAATTTAAAAAAAAACATAATAAGGTAGACCATCATTATTCAAAAATACTATGTGATTTGTGTATCATATAAAAAAATCAATTGTTGAAATGACCCAGGCAAACTTCAGGGATGGTGTTGACAATTGAATCTCACAGAATAAATATGACATTTCAAAAGAAATATGCATCACTACTATATTTAATTTTTCCTCCTGCTCGCAAGCCCCTGACTTTGCCTCGTACATGAACCTTCAGTTTTGCATAACACAATTTCAGGTTTTTGCGGGGTTTTTTTTTTCTCTTACATAAATATCTGAAAATCTATACAACCCTTCCTCATTAATTAATTAATTAATTTAAATGTAGCTGTTTATTTCCCCCACCATTCCTAGTTCTGTGATTTAGGGGACAACTGGTTTTGGACAAAGACGCAAAAATCGTGAAATAGGCAGACACTATAATTATTTTATACATTAGTGTGCCCCTTCAGAATGTTCTTTATGGCGCAAAAAAAGCATGAGCAAAATATTTTTGACAACACTTTTTTCACAATTATTTTAGACTTTATTTTCAATTCTTCAGATTTTGCTCGTCACCGCAAGCTGATGTGATGCTCTAATTAGTAGGCTAAAAACTGAGATTGAGGTGGGTAATGTGATCAAGACTCAATGTAGTAGCTGTACACTTGTAGGTATGTGCATTATCAATGCACAAGAAAATTATAAAGGAAACTCATTGTGGTTATGCAACATTTTTGCAAGAATGAAATCTTTAAATTCATTTATCTCTGTTCGCATTTTCCCAACAAGTCAGTCCGTTAAAAGTACTAAAACTTGAACATCGAATTATCAAACCACTTGAAAAGGTTTTGGTAGTTTTCCTAGCACCCATTTAATAGATTTAGAGATGGAATTTGCAATAAAATAAAAACAAAAAAGAAATTAAAAATTAAAATGTAAAATATACTTATGTTTTTCCTGATTTTGTACATACATATCTGGTTTTTATTTTTTTCTGCTAAACTATTTCGTTTATTTAAAATCAAATCCTTAAAATTGTAGAATATGTACTCGTAAAAAATCTAAAAAAAAATCATTGCAAAATGATTAAAAATAAAGAAGAAAGGTTTTTTAAATAACTTCTACCTTTTTTTTTATTTTAAATTTCAGAAATTGTAAACACAATATGCTTTTTTTTTTTTTTTTTGGTCAAAACCAGTTCATAGTATCGCCCTACTTATAAAAATGTATGAAAAACAGAAATTAACTTCTTAAACAAAAAAAACAAAAAAACCTTTTAAGGGTACCCAGTCCCCTTAATTCGGTTAACACTGTTAAATAAAATTTACTTCAAAAAGTGAAAGGGGAAATTAACTTGAGCCCGGGGCCATGGGGGCCCGGAGTTTAATCAAAGATATGATATAAAAGTCCGTCCGGGCCAGGCCCAGTTCTGTTTCCGGGCTTTTTGTCACAGCCCGGGCCCGTGCTCATCTCTAGTAGTCTATTCTGCATGAGGCAGGTATTCTACTTACCCACATGTGAAGTCATCGTTGCTGGTGGAATTTCTTTTCACAAACTTTGGTATTCGAAGCAACGCCTTTGGTCCCTGTGTTCCAGGGTGTTCGGTCGACTCACGCACTCGCGCGCCTTGAACTACGCAATGAGGTAGGGAGCAACTTCCTGGATTCCTGGAATTTAGTATGTTTGCTTTGCAAAGGGCTGCTCTCAGGCATAAGAAACCCAAGGCAAAGCAAAGGATAGAGTTCTTTTACCTACCTCGGCTTCTAATCATTTGCCCGTGATGAGCCTGGGTAACGGACCACCCCCTCTCCTCCCTTCCCCGCAAAAATATTCTCAAGACCCTTTTGTGAAAATGCATTATCTTTCAATTACTGAAAATTTTAACTTCCATATTATTAACCATGCTTTACGGGTGTTTTAATGAATCAAATTTTATGAGTATTTTTCGTAAAATCAAAATCAATCCACTATATTGCGCGAAACACAAATGCCTACGTTGTAATTCAAATGATTGCCCTGGTTTCATACCGATACAAATTACTACAAAATACTTTGTTCAAACTGAATCATATCATGGAAAATTTATTATTTTAAAGAACTAAGGCCATTTTTTTTAAATGCCACATGGTTACATATACAAAGCATACAACTGTCGTATGACAGTGTCTAATGACTTTTCCGATTTATACGAAATGTCACAGCATAAGTAAGTAAATAACTAAGTAATGATTAAAAACTGTAGCACGAAAAACGTAAGACTACTTAAATGATATTCTCCGGAATGTAAAAAACACACTTGACATAATGCCACCGTGTTTTGCACATAGTAAACAAATTATTTTGACTCTATTATGTAACAAGAAAGATGACACCGAATTTTCGGGTGTAATAAGCACATCTTTTGAATCCGTTCTGACGTAAATTAAATTTATCAAAGCTATTCAAAGTCAATGGAACCGGTATGGAAAACAATAGTATCTGGCGGAAGAAAGAAGTTTTTCAATAGCGTTCTTAATCCCTAAGATATTGCTGTAAACGGAATCGTGAGCTTACGCCCTCTGGTTGCAGACTTGTGCGTTAAGAAAAACATGAATTTATATGAGAAACATTTCTCACCGGAAAAGCTCTCCAACACAGAATTTTTTTTTCAAATCGGACTCTTACAAACAGAGTTATCGACAAAAATAAGATGTGACTTTACGTCCCCTATTGGAAAAACCATGCATTATTTTAGGAAGAAAGTATTCTCAAAAGGTTTATCCATATGAGCAGTATCAGTCAAAGAAAAAAAAAATTGTCGAGTTGTCGGGAACCGAGATTTTGCTACAAATACATCAGAAGCAGAAATTAATACTTTACCAAACATTAGAAATTAGGTTAAAAAAAATTTCCATCAGGTGTTGCATGCGATACAGGAAGAATTTTTCAAATCGAAGTTTTAGAAGCAGAAATAACGCAGAAAACGCAATTTACATTTGTGCCCCTAGCGAAAAATCTATGATTTACTTGAAATTTTTGTATTTATAGGGAAAACATTTCGCATCGGAAACACTATCTAACAAAGAACGAATTTTTCAAATCGGACTTCCTGAAGTATAGATATTGACAAAAATAAGATATACATCTACGCCCTCTGGCGTAGAAAGCATGCATTATTTCAAGGAGAAAATGTTCCTAAAAGGTTTGTTGACATGAGTAGTATCAGTCAACAAACGACTTTTTTTTCAATCGAGATTTTCGAAGCTCATATTTTGCTGCAAATACATCACAAGCGGAAATTAAGACTTACGCCACCTGTTGGCCAAACCATTCATTTCAAAAATTTGAAATTTTGTGCAAAAGATTTCCTATCAGAAGCTGTATCCGGTGCAGAAAGAATTTTTCAAATCGGAGATTTAGAAGCAGAGATATAGGGGGAGGGGTACCTTTACGCCCCCTAGCGGAAAGTCTATGAATTACTTGTAAATTTTGAAATTATATGAAGAGCATATCACACTGGAGACACTAAATAACAAAGAAGGAATTTTTCGAATCGGACTCCTAGAAGTAGAGATATTGACAAAAATAATATATACATCTACGCCCCCTGGCGTAGAAACCATGCATTATTTTAAGAAGAAAATGTTTGTAAAAAGTTTGTCGACATGAGTACTTATCGGTCTACAAACGACGTTTTTTTCAATCGAGAATTTAGAATCTCATATTTTGCTGCAAATACATCTGAAGCGGAAATTAAGATTAATGCTCCCTGGTGGCCAAACCATTTTTTTTACAAAAATTAGAAATTATGTGCAAATGATTTCCCACCAGGAGCTGTATCCGGTGCAGAAAAAATTTTCAAATCGGAGATTTAGAAGCAGAGATATAGGGGGAAACGCAATTTACCTCTACGTCCCCTAGCGGAAAGTGTATGAATTACTTGAAAATTCTGAAAGTATATGAAAAACATGTCACACTAAAAACACTATCCAACAAACAAGGAATTTTTCAAATCGGACTCCTAGAAGTAGAGATATTGACGAAACTAAGTTATACTCCTACGTCCCCTGGCGGAGAAATTGTGGTGCATTTTAAGAAGAAAATATTCCAAAAAGATTTATCTATGTGAGTGGCATCAGTCTACGAAATAATTTTTTCAATAGATATTTTAGAAGCTCAGATTTTATGGGAAATACATCAGAAGCAAAAATTAACACTTACGCCGCCTGATGACCAAAGTATTCTTTACCAAAAATTTGAAATTATATGCAAAATATTTTCCATCAGGAGGTGTATCCGCTGACGAAAAAATGTTTCAAAATGGAGTTTTAGAAGAAGAATTGTCGGGGAAAATGTAATTTACTTTTACGCGCCCTAGCGGAATATCTATTCCTAATTTGAAAAAGTAACTATGTCTAAAATACTCTTCGACATAAATGGAATCGAAAGATAAACGAATTTTTTCAATCGGGTGTTTAGAAGCAAATATGTAGAATAAAACGTATTTTTGAATTCGACATCATCTGCTTTTACGCCCTCAAGCGGCAAAATTGTTCATCGTAAAAAACAAAACAAAATGAAGGATCATCATTCGCATATTTTAAGCTTCCCAATGCAAAAAGAATTTTTCAAATCGGACTAATAGTTGCAGAGATATCGTGGGCACAGACGGACGGACGGACAAAGCGGTAACATAAGCACGATCTTTTTTTACAAAAGACGTGCTAAAATATGATACAGCTCTCTGATGTTTCGTACCAGCGAAGAACACATTTTAGTTTATTATATTCTGAAGGATGCGTAGTTATCTGCTGAGAACTGTAATATGTACATAACACCTTATCCTCCCTGGTATAAAATTCCACTCGTTGAACTGATATTTCTTTCACATTCTCTTGTTAACATAGAAACTATTGCAAGGGCTGCGAAAAGGGACCTGAAGTTTTCTTGAATAGCTGCTTTCTAGTTATTCAGATTTTACGAACTAAAGCACCGACAATAATTTCTAAATATTTTATTTATTTACTGGAACGAAAAGCATACATTCTTTTTTTTTTAATTCTTCATTCAAAGCTGCTTTAATTCTTGGCTATTTGTTTAGGCAGTTTCATACGAAGTTTCCGCAAAAACAATTTGTAAAATGTTTCTGTTGAGGCTAGAGGCAGGGATGAAGTGTCTCTGACGACATGAGCACAGGACAGAGGCGACTTCAAATCTTTTCGGGCCCTAGGCGCAAAAAGATTCAGGGACCCTCACCCCCCCCCCCCCCCCACCCTTCTTATCGCCTCAGAAATATTCATCGCTCAGACAGCAAAAAAAAAAAGAAAAAAAAAGAAAGTCGAGAAAAAAGTTTTCACGCTTTTTAAAATTCCATTCTATCTTCCTGTTATTAGAACGTTTTGCAAGAAAGAGTTGCCTGCCATGCACATCGAACGTTTGTTTTATTTCAAAAATTAATTTTGCGTCTAATGGCACATCTAAGGATATTAAGTTCGGCACTTTAAATAACGTTAAGGGCTGTCAAGTCGAACACTCAAAAAATTAAAGTTCTGCTGTAAAGAAACTATTCAACTTAAAGGAAAATATTATTTTTGTGCCTCTCAAATTAGGCTTAAATGTTCCTTCTCAAATATTTAAATTTTCCAATTAGTTCGTTAATTTCCTGCTAAAGGCCAAAAAATTTGGTTTTCACAGATTTAAAAAAATATTTTTGCAAATAATCGGACATAGAAATTTATCAAAGTTTTCCCATTTTAAATTTCACTACTAGTTCATACATTCCCTCCGTAGGAGTTTTCAAAGGGAAAATTTCGAAAATTTTAGCTTTGCGCTACGAAAAGATTATTTCAGTTACAGCAAACGTTCTTTTTGAGTTTGATACCGTAGGCCAAACTGATTACGTTTAGCATCTTTTTAGTTGCAAGTTTCATGGCAAATTTATCGCTAGGGGCGCTGACAATGAAATTTCGTACAACGCGTGTAAATTGTCATAAAATTCCACAAAATTAGAATGCTTTTCAATTATGAAACCTTCTCTTTCCATTGCTTCAGCTTTGGAAAATTATCCTGTTTTTAAAATTTTGAGCAAATTAATATAGGAAACGAGCATAGTATCAAGGAAAAATAAAATACTTGAAGACACTGGCATCCGGAAAAGTTCTTCACATTAGAAAATACGGGCAATATGCAATTCATCCACAGTGTTTCACTTGGAAAGGATGGATGAACTTCGTGGAGGAGTTTTGGCATAGACGAATACCATGGACCAGGAAAAGTGGATAATAAGAATTTCATCAATCACTGCAGGAAAGCGAGAGTGTGAAGAGTTTCTTGAAAGCATTTTTTCTTATTCATGAGACGCATATAGCTTATTAAATCCGTTTATTTCTCTGGTGTAGTCAGCACAAAGATTCGCCAAGCTTTCGTACTCGACTGGGAGGCTTTTTCAAAGCAATGGTAGACATAATAAGTTAGCAAAATCATGCAATGCATTGATTATGATACGCTTTCCAACATACTAGAAATCATTACTCAAGTTATGAGGAAAATGGCTATAGAATAAATCTCACTCCTGTGCCCTGACTTTTGATCCAATTTCGATAACATTCAACAGAACTGGTTCAGTATACCTCCGAAATAACATGATAAAGTTTTGTCGCAATCGAAGCAATTTTACATAAGTTATGATGCATAAGGTCTATGGAATAGATCCCGCTTCTGTGACTCAACCTTCGACCCCATTTCGCCCATTTTCAATAGGATTCGTCCCCAGGCAGGTCCCTACAACATACTAACATTTCATCCAAATCGAAACATTTTTACGTAAGTTATAATGCATAATGGTGATGGAAGTGATTCTGCTGCTATGTCCTGACCTTTGACCCCCATTTCGCCAATTTTCAATAGAGTTTGTCTCCAGGTGGTCTCCTACCACATACTAAAACCTAATCGAAATCGAACCTTTTTTACGTTAATTATGACGCATAAGAGCAGTGAAATGGATCCCGCCCTATGTCCTGACCTTCGACCCCATTCCAGGTGTTCCCCTACCACATACTAAAATTTCATCGAAATCGAACGATTTTTACGCGAGTTATCTTGCAGACGAACATACGCACAAAACGCGTGACGTAATGAGGCAGATGGAAATAGCGCCATCTGCTCGTAAGAGTGTGACGTCATAAAACTTTAATAGGATCCACACACAACGCGTGACGCAATGAGACAGATGGCGTGACCGCGCGCCAACATCTAATGGCTCGACGCCATGACACTACACTAAAAGACGTGGTAATTCGGGGTGGTTATTTAGCCCACTAAACGAATTTTCCTAAAGTCGAGATCAAGCTAAATCGATTTCTAGCACCAGAAAACGGTGCTACAAAATCGATTTTTTTTTTTGAAAACGGCTCTAAGGATACGGCTTTCATCAAATCCTTAGAGCCGTTTTCAAAATAAATTTACATACATACAAGAATTGCTCCTTTAAAGTGAACGTCAAGTAATTTTGCTTCCTCTACTTCGAATGGAAAAATTTCTGTACACATTTTCTTCCCAATTAATGCGTTCCCAAGAATAAAAATTTGAACATCGATTAAAATGTCTTCATTTTATAACTTGGAATACTTAATATTTTCTAAAACATAACCATAATTATGCAATCCAACATTTGTTTGTCTACTGACGTCATCAAAGTACAGGTCACGCCAGGCTTTTTTTGGTTTCAACACCACCAAAGGAACAGTTATTGATTTTTAATAAAATTATGGTTATGTTTTAGAAAATTTTAAGTATTCTAAGTTATAATATGAAGTAATTTTAATCGATGTTCAAATTTTCATGCTTGGAAACACATTAATTGTGAAGGAAATGTGTACAAAAGTTTTTCCATTCGAAGTATAGGAAGCAAAATTACTTGACGTGCACCTTAATAATATGGGATAAGGGCGATGGAATGGATCGCAATTCTATGTCCTGACCTTTGACCCCAATTCACCTATTTTGAATAGTGTTCGTCCCCAGGCGATCCCCTACCACATAGTAAAATTTCATTGAAATCGAACCATATTTACGCAAGTTATGAAGCATAAGTACAATGGAATGGATCCCACTCCTACGTCGTGACCTTTGACACCATTTGTTCCATTTTCAATAGGGTTCGTCCCCTGGTGGTCCCCTACCACATACTAAAATTTCATCGAAATCGAACCATTTTTACGCTAGTTATCGTGCGGACGGACGGACGGACAAAGCTGCAGCATATACGCTTCTTCAGTTCAACACAATTTTATTAACAAGGTTGGAAAGCGTAAAAAATCCAGGTAATTGGAACACGTAAAGAACAAAAGTGATTTTTGAAAATAAGCTTGGTGACATCACGAGCATATTAAGTGAATTTTTATCAAGCAATCATACGGTGCGCCGTGATGTGTTTCCTTCTTTTAATAACGCATGCCAAACCATTGGTAGTTCACTAGAAACTATATCATTGCATGCCGATTTGCTGGATAGGATTTCCACTTTTCCCCGATGGCAGTCTCTTTAAGATTCCTGTAAGGGGCAATTATTCTAATACTATTCCATACAGGAGCGGCCGAGCAAAGCATAACTTCTCTGTTGAGGGCTGTATTCTGCATGTCGTGGTTGACACTTCGCACGTGTTCTTTACATCTAGTATCCAAGGATCACATCATCATTCCGATATACAGGGTGATTCATAAAGAAGTATGCAGTTTCAACGCACTATAAAACAAGAACAATGTAAGATATTTGATGTTACCTGTAACAGAATTGTAGGGGAATGTTTCAAGTTTTTTTAGAGCCAGTCACAGATGTTCTATGTGTGAACCCTTAGTCACAAGACACACATCGATCCGGTAATCCGTTTCCGCCCAAACGCGAGGTGAAGATATCTGAATCAAGTGCAGTGATAGTGGCTGTGATCATTTTCAGTGATTGTCTTGTATGGAATCATTTTCAGCTTCTTTCACAAAATTTTCCAGACAGTGGGCTGTGAAATCTGCACTTTACGACTCACCCTCCACGTTGATTTTCCTGGGCTAACGTTGAATGGCGGTGGAAACACTCTCGACGACTTCTTACGATACACGCGGTCGTCCAGGATTTTTAAGTTTGCACAAACAGCCAGTAGTCTTAAATTTTTTATGCCAATCGTAGATAGATTTTCTGGTTGGAGGTTCTTTTCCGAATCGTGATCGAAAATGCCGTTGCACAAAAGTTACTGATTCCGTTTTGCTGAATTCAAAAACACAAAACGCCTTCTCCACTGCAGACGCTGCCATTTTGACTGACTAGTCACGTGATACGCGCGCTATCGCCTACGTCACTTCCCTCAGTAGCGGGGCATACACTTTATCAGTACATCTACCTAACGGTTCGCAGTTGTGGTCCGGGTCTTCAACTGTTACTGTTTTACAGCATCTGGAAGCTGTATACTTCTTTATGAATCACCCTGTATATCTTTTCCGTGTTGTCAGGATATACCAACGGTATAGCGTACACTCCCGCCTTTTCTTTCTCACACAGTCTTTCCTTGCAGCTTGGTATTATATGTGACAACGGGGTCTGGGACTTCTTTGCTATTAATATGTTGTATTTGTTTTCATCAAAAATTAAGGTCTGCATTTTTTTTTCGGTCTGTGAAAACCAAAACAATACTGTCAATCCAATTAGCCGACCCGGTGGCGCAGTGGTCTAAGCGATGGCCTCTGACCTTTTGTCCGTAAAGGGTCCGGGTTCGAATCCCGTGAGGCATGGATGTTGTGCTTGTCTTACGGCACGGGATCTTTCCCTTCCATGGAACCAGTGACCCTAAATTAGGGACGGGCGACTGCTTATAGCCCATTGAGTCGCTCACGGTAGTCGTTAAACCTACAATAAAAAAATCAAATTATACGTTTTTATGGGGCCCTAGGCTCGCACCTAGTACTACGCCTCACTGGAAATCCGCCACTGAGTAGAGGAAAAGGGAGAATTCTGGGACAGGGACAGCCCTCCATAGACTTAACATTCGCTATCCACGAGGCTGTCCCAGGCTCTCCCCGGCTGTCACAAGGCTGTCCCAGCTGTCCCCTTGTCAGAATTTTGGTCACGAGATCGTCCCCATGATGTGCTGCCCCCTAGCGGTGCTTCTTGGAACTTTCGATGGATCTTTGATTTTGAGGGATCGCAACGACCGTGTGGGAAAGGGGGCTGATATAGGGGATGTCAACTCGATGTGCTGCCCCATAGCGGTGCTTCTTGGAACTTTCGAAGGATCTTTGTTTTTGAGAGATAGCAATGGTCGAGTGGGAAAGGGGGTGGATTTAGGGGGATTTCAACTCGATGTGCTGCCCCTAGCGGTGCTTCTTGGAACTTTCGATGGATCTTTGATTTTGAGGGATCGCAAAGACCGAGTGGAAAAGTTGGGTGTCAACTCGATGTGCTGCCCCCTAGCGGTGCTTCTTGGAACTTTCGATGGATCTTTGATTTTGAGGGATGGCAACAACCGAGTGGGGTCCGTTGGGATTTTTTGTATTTATTCCTGTGGTTTTCAAGCGGGATTTTCCCCCCTCTTCGATATTATTTTTCCACGGAGGAAATTTTTACGTAACGATGCTGGGGAATTTTCTTTCCAATTAAATAAAAATGCTCTGATGGTCTTAGTGAGGTCCTAACTCACGATGATTTGGTTTCAAAAAATTGGTCAGGTGGTCTCGTGTACTACATATTCACTCTATTTTTCTTAATTACTTTTACGTTATTTCATCATGCATTTTTTATATTTTTTGTATGTTTTGAGGGAGTTTTTTCGTGTAGATGTAATGAATTTTCTGGGAACTTTTCTTTCTCCTTTATTCAATTTTATTACAGATCATGAGACGAGGAAATGCTTCTTTAGAAACGATCTCGTTCCTGTTCGCAGTAATTATTGGACTTTGTCATTTTTTTGTGAAATTACTTCATGTTAATTCTGAGTCTTTCGCCTTTGCAATATTATTTTCTCGTTATTTTTTCGTGTGTTCAAGAACTCTACAGGTCTTTCACAGTTAACATTCTGATGAAACAATATTTTCTTACATTATTTCGCATATCATTATAGCTTCCCAATTTCGCTATTTTACTTCATCTTTTTTTTTTTTTTCTTTTGAAATTTCGTAAAATTTTTCAGTATGTCAGTAATTTTTTTCTTACTTGGTCAAACTTGTGACTCCTTTTATTTAGACTCTTTTTTTTTTTTTTTCATTTCATTTCAACAAAACGATTATTTTAGATGTAGCAAATCATCAGATTTTTGTTTCCTTATATATAGCATATTTTCAAACTTGCTGAAAAATATCCTTCAAAGCTTGCATGTAGTCAAATATGCATTTTTTTATTCTTTCCTAGTTTGCTATACTTTTCGTGGACTGTCCCAACAAGAAAGCATTCATTGTCAAGACATACAATCTAAAACGTTTTTCCTTACGATAAAATTTGTATTCTTTGGGCTGTATATTTTTCTGTCTCGTCCGAAAAAACATTCATTCTAGAGGCAAAGCTAGTGATTCAGTTCTTCCCATAAACATTATTTTTTTTACCGTTTTACTAACTCACCAGAAAAGCAGTTATTCACCACCCCCATAGCGAAAATAAAGAAATTCTTACTTCTTTTCCATACATATCGACTCAATCTATTTCTTTTCGAAATGATGGTCATGACATTTCAACTAAAATTTCATACTTTCACCAAAAATCATATTCTTAAACGAGCTATTTTTTTTACTTTATTTCATGTATAACTAAATTTTTATTGTTTCCTCACCTCATCAAAGTTAATAAGAACTCCCCTAATATCATTCCTTTCCCTCATTTAGTTCGCTTTAAATTGAGATGTTTCAAAACTTCGCGTATATTGTTTTCACTAAATGTCCAGTTCTCCCGTATCTGTCCCATCATTTTTAACTTCTGTGCCTGCTGCATTTTTTCTTTAGACGTTTAGTTTCATTGACCTTTTCTTTCGTTTTAATTAGGTTTTCATTATCGTATTTTTTATTCATTTTCTCAGCAGAAAAAGCTTTCATTCTGGAGACCTAGCGACTAAGTCCGTACTTCCTCTAAACATTTTTATTTTAGGTTTTACTAATTCGTAAGAAAAGCAGGTGTTTCCAAACTCTCATAGTGAAAATATCATATTCCCCTTATTTTACTTATTATATTTTTCCTTCTATTCAGTGTTGTATGATTCTTAAAACTTTGGTTTATTTTTATGAAACTTCTTTTTTTTTTTTTTCTTAGTTTTTTTTTTTTTTTTCTGATTCAACCAATCAATCTTTTCCTATCGATTTAATTGCTCTTATTTTTCCATTCGACTTTACCTTTGAACGGAAATATATCTAAAATCTCCAGATGTATTTTAGTCTCTACGGCCGATTCTTCACTATTTCAAATAAAGTCACTGTAGGAATTTAGTGTAAATGCCCCTAAATCTTTAGAACTTCCTTTTCATAGTTAGATACTAATTCCTTGAGGTTTAAATTAAAACATGAAAGAAGAGTGTTTTTACGCTCTCTCCAGTGAACGAAGAGTTTTTACGCGTTCCCCAAGAAATTAACTTTGGAATCTCCCTTCTTTCTACCGGAAAATGACTATCTTGTGCGACTGTTTTCACGCGTCTACTGCTTGCTGGAAAACCTCATATGACATGAAATCACTTTGCTTGGTAGATTAAACTAAATTCTGGTTTTGAACTTTGAACGCAAACACAAACTTGCAAAAGCATAGTTGTCTGAGCGAACTTAAACTGTCTAAGATGACAAAAATCTAAAACTGGTGACTCAATGGGACAGAGCGTTTGAACTTTGCCGTTCATTCAAGATTTAAGAGATCCGTAGTGAACCACTACAAGGGAAATAAGCAGACCCTGATTTAGTCCACTGTTTCCAAGGAAGGTAGAAAGCTAGTGTCGTAATTCAAAAGCTCATAACTCAAGCCTCCCCGGGATTCAATTTCGGACGGACGATTAGTCAGATGTCAATGCTTAGACATTGAAAAATTACTTCAGACAAATATTTTCTTACTTAAAAGTGCTTCAAGTCAGAATTTGTATTACTTAAGATTTCCCTTAGTCAATATTTTTTCTATCTTAAAAACTTCTAAAGGGTTGATTTTGAAAAAAAAAAAAAAAAGAAAAAAAAACGAGTTCTCCCAAAAACGTAAAATTTCCCCAGAATTGTATGAGGAACCAAAAAATTGACGAAGCTTGAATGTTAAGTTTTTCAACCCATTTCTTTCTCTTCATGTTTCATTCCATGAACTTTCTTCAAATTCCTATATATCCAAGAATTTTGTTAAATGTCTAAGTTCGACTCGCCCAGAAATTTTCTGAAAATGACAGTTTCTCTTTTAAAAAAAATTCCAAAATAAGAATCCCTTCAATGAAACAAGAAATTCCTATTCAAAGCATTCCATCCCTCTTTCTACTTCAAATACTCTCTTTGTAAATCTAAGGAGCTGTTTTTTTGGGGTTTTTTTTTAATATACATATATTTTCCCTCTAACTTTAGAAGATATTTTCCCAAAATGTATGTACATATTACGATAGTAAAACATCATACAACTGCTTGATGTTCAATTCACTTCACGCTGTCTTAAGGAAATTCATTCATTTTCTCATAACACATAGACATGATATTTTTCTTCCCATTCACTTCAAAGACTTGAGATCAACTTAATGGAGTCCTTTGAGAAAAACTTTCATAGAAAAGCATAAATGTACTGAAAATGTCAGTTTTCTTAAAAAAATCAGAAGAATAAGAATTTTTTGTTTTACTGAAACAAGTTTCCCCTGTTCAAAGCATTAAGTGGCTCTTTTCGCATCAAATTCTGTATTTCCTCATGTAAACTTTATTCTTTTTCTACTTCATATCGTCTTTCGTTTCTTGTTTTTCCCTATGTAACTTAAAACTTCTTTTCTTAATCTATTTTTCATAAAGCATCATTCTTTTTGAGTTGATTTTCTCTCTCTCTCTCTCTCTCTCTCTCTCTCTCTCTCTCTCTCTCTCTCTCTCTCTCTCTCTCTCTCTCTTTTTTAAATGCATTCCTAAGTTCATATTGAAAAGGGTTTAAATTTTGATTGAAAGATGTTTGCAAAGATCGTTTTAGGAATAGTTGAAAACAGATAATGTTCGTTTCAGAAAAGTAGATTCTCTTATAGGGTTAAAAATGGAACACTTCATATTTTCTTAGGGGCGGTTTTGATGAAACACGTTTCAGTAAAAACAGTGAAATTCCCATTGAATAACATGGGGAACTATGAAATTAAAGAAGCACGTTTTCGTTCAAGGAAAATATTTTAAAAGGTCTATTTTCGATTCAGTTGAAAACGAATCAGGTAGAAAACAGAATGCAGTAGAAACAGTCGCAGCAAGTTCCTGAAAGTTGAAAACAGATGAGGTTGAAAATGGATGTACTAAAAATGTCTTAGGAAAGAAATTTTTATGAAACACAGACTGTTTAGTTTTCCCAGGCTAGGGGGTCTTCAGTGAGAGCGCTTCATCTTTTCAACTCAAAGAATAAAACGAGTCAGTTTGGAACATTTCAAACTCCCCGAAAATAAGCCGTGTACTCTGGTTTCGTCTCAATACTGTAAAGCATTGCTCTCAGACCAGTCAGAAATCCCCCCCGATTGGTCACCTAATTGAAAACATCAGGACCATTTCCAATAACAATACCCAAATTTCCTTAAGAAAAGTCTAGCAAAAAAGCACTAGTTCCTCATTAAAACAATTGCATTCATCCTGCTAGTGTTTTAAACATTTCGAAAAAGAAATTTCTTTTACTTTTTAAAATTCTTGAAAGCTTAAATTTTTGTCTCATTTCAATAAAAAAATTATTTCACTTAAAGTTTCATTTAAAAAAATTACTCTTTAAATGTATGCCTCAAAACTAAAAAATGTTTACGCTTAATATTTCAATAAATAATAAATATTCCCAAACTCACCTTCTCACTTCCCAATTAAAAAAAAAAACTATTACAATTCTCCAATCCACTTGAATTCCCTAACATGAACTTTGATTACAGAAGAAAATACGGAAACAGTCATAAAAAGATTTCTTCCTAAATGAAAATAATGTTCAGGAATTGATTCCAGCCTGAATCTAATAGGACAGCTTTTCTCAGGTTGAACCTCCAGAACACAAGTGGAGACGAATGAAAACTCATCACAATTTTCAGATGGAATCAAAGCTTTTGAACAGCTGGGGGAACCGACACACTGCTTCTTAGCGAAAGAAACAGAAACGTCTGGAAGATTCATACTGCTTCTTTCCCAATGAATAAATGTGGAAAAACTAAAATAACGTTAGCCAGCTGATGGAAACAGAATTTGAAAGACTTGATGATGTCTTACTTTATTCAAACTTAGAACAGAACTAAAATTCACTCAGCGTTTCCTTTGCATACTGTGACTAATGCATGACCCTTATCACAACACGTGTTGGTGTGTCACCATGCGTTAGCGCTTCACGGTGACTATACCCTTATCTTGTCATTTCGTGACGAAACGCTATCGACTCTAATCAGACAAAGCGGACTACAGCTCAGAGCTTATTTTCAGGTAAATTCTTAGAGAAAAACGGTAGGATTTCATTATAATTAATTTTCATATCTTGAGAGAATAAAACTAAAATATATTCGGTAAGAAATCCTTCCGTTTTTCTCTAAAATGAGAGAGGAATACGGAAAGCGGAATAATTTAATCAGACACTTTAAAAGAATTCATCTCAGATTTAAAGCCGCTTTTGAAAAAAAACCAGTAAACTATGAAATACTTTGTTCTTCATATGAAGAAAACACAGTGTACGATTTCAATATTCCCTTTTTTCTTAACATTTCTCCAACGTAATGACTTAGGTCAACTGAGTCCAGAAATGCTTCGTCTACTTTAGTATTTCGATTCCGAGGGAGTTCTTTCCGATACTGTTAAACTATTTTCTCAAAATCCAGTTGTAAAATAATTTTGGTCATGTTTAATTGATTGTCGTCGTAGGAGAATTCCAATCCGTTCATGTCCACCATGTCATACATTGTGTCCCCGAGAGTTTCTTCACATACATTGTGTCCCCGAGAGTTTCTTCACATACATTGTGTCCCCGAGAGTTTCTTCAAGCAGAAAAAAGCCATCATTCCACAGAAATTCTTCTTTTGGTGTTTGTAATGTTTCCAAAGTCAAATTATTATTTTTCCAAGGCTTTCTTAATTAAAACTGGAAGCGAAATGGAAGGAAGAAACGTCTGTTGCATGACTCTTAACATAGTAGATTTCTTATCAGCCACTTTAGTCCAATGTTCTCCGCACGGAGAAATTTCAGATTGCAAAATTTCACCATTCTGACCCACTTTTTCCTGAGCGAAATCCAATACATGGTGAAAATCTCGACTTATGCATTCCTTTGAGCGGAGAATCGCTCTCATGAAAGGGGTCAACGGTTCCAAACGACATTGATCAAAATTGGAGAGAGGAAAAATATAAGAATTAAATAAAAAATTCATAGGTAGGATTCCCGGAAACATAAAAAATATGTTTTATATATAAAAAAAAATTCCATGAAAAATATTGCAGGGCGAAAGATATCTCACATCGTCTTCCATTCCTCCCAAAATTTGACGAAGTCCATTAAATCTCAGTTGTCAGTACACGTATTTGTTTAATTTTGGGTGGAATGGAAGACGATGTGGGAAATCTTTCGCCCCTTCAATATTTTTCATGGAATTTTTTTTTATATATAAAACTTATATTTTTTATGTTTCCGGGAATCCTACCTATGCATTATTTATTTAATTCTTATATTTTTCCTCTCTCCAATTTTAATCAATGTCATTTGGAACCGTTGACCCCTTTCATGAGAGCGATTCCCCACTCAAAGGAATGCATAAGTCGAGATTTTCACCATGTATTGGATTTCACTCAGGAAAAAGTGGGTCAGGATGGTGAAATTTTGAAATCTGAAATTTCTCCGTGCGGAGAACATTGGACTAAAGTGGCTGATAAGAAATCTACTATGTTAAGAGTCATACAACAGACGTTTCTTCGTTCCATTTCGTTTTCAGCTTTAATTAAGAAAGCCTTGGAAAAAAAAATAATTTGACTTTGGAAACATTACAAACACCAAAAGAAGAATTTCTGTGGAATGGTGGCTCTTTTCTGCTTGAAGAAACTCTCGGGGACACAATGTATGACATGGTGGACATGAACGGATTGGAATTCTCCTACGACGACAATCAATTAAACATGACCAAAATTATTTTACAACTGGATTTTGAGAAAATAGCTTAACAGTATCGGAAAGAACTCCTCGGAATCGAAATACTAAAGTAGACGAAGCATTTCTGGACTCAGTTGACCTAAGTCATTACGTTGGAGAAATTTTAAGAAAAAGGGAATATTGAAATCGTACACTGTGTTTTCTTCATATGAAGAACAAAGAATTTCATAGTTTACTGTTTTTTTTTTTCAAAAGCGGCTTTAAATCTGAGATGAATTCTCTCAAAGTGTCTGATTAAATTATTTCGCTTTCCGTATTCCTCTCTCATTTTAGAGAAAAACGGAAGGATTTCTTACCGAATATATTTTAGTTTTATTCTCTCAAGATATGAAAATTATTTATAATGAAATCCTACCGTTCTTCTCTGAGAATTTACCTGAAAATAAGCTCTGAGCTGTAGTCCGCTTTGTCTGATTAGAGTCGATAGCATTTCGTCACGAAATGACAAGATAAGGGTATAGTCACCGTGAAGCGCTAACGCATGGTGACACACCAACACGTGTTGTGATAAGGGTCATGCATTAGTCACAGTATGCAAAGGAAACGCTGAGTGAATTTTAGTTCTGTTCTAAGTTTGAATAAAGTAAGACATCATCAAGTCTTTCAAATTCTGTTTCCATCAGCTGGCTAACGTTATTTTAGTTTTTCCACATTTATTCATTGGGAAAGAAGCAGTATGAATCTTCCAGACGTATCTGTTTCTTTCGCTAAGAAGCAGTGTGTCGGTTCCCCCAGCTGTTCAAAAGCTTTGATTCCATCTGAAAATTGTGATGAGTTTTCATTCGTCTCCACTTGTGTTCTGGAGGTTCAACCTGAGAAAAGCTGTCCTATTGGATTCAGGCTGGAATCAATTCCTGAACATTTTTTTCATTTAGGAGGAAATCTTTTTATGACTGTTTCCGTATTTTCTTCTGTAATCAAAGTTCATGTTAGGGAATTCAAGTGGACTGGAGAATTGTTATAGTTTTTTTTTTTTAAAATTGGCAAGTCAGAAGGTGAGTTTGGGAATATTTATTATTTATTGAAATATTAAGCGTAAATATTTTTTAGTTTTGAGGCATGCATTTAAAGAGTAATTTTTTTTAAATGAAATTTTAAGTGAAATAATTTTTTTATTGAAATGAGACAAAAATTTAAGCTTTCAAGAATTTTAAAAAGTAAAAGAAATTTCTTTTTCGAAATGTTTAAAACAGTAGCAGGATGAATGCAATTATTTTGATGGGGAACTAGTGCTTTTTTGCTAGACTTTTCTTAAGGAAATTTGGGTATTGTTATTGGAAATGGTCCTGATGTTTTCAATTAGGTGACCAATCGGGGGGATTTCTGACTGGTCTGAGAGCAATGCTTTACAGTATTGAGACGAAACCAGAGTACACGGCTTATTTTCGGGGAGTTTGAAATGTTTCAAACTGACTCGCTTTATTCTTTGAGTTGAAAAGAAGAAGCGCTCTCACTGAAGACCCCTAGCCTGGAAAATTAAACAGTCTGTGTCGAACACATGTGGAAAAGGGAAGATTTCAGAAGAGTTCCTCTCTACAATCATGGGAAAATAACTACTTGGAGAAATAATGATTTCGATTATACAAATTCAGAAATGAATGTAGTTTTTTTTTATTGGCAAGGTAGAAGGTGATTTTGTGAATATTTATTATTTATTGAAATACTAAGCGTAAATATTTTTTAGTTTTAAGGCATAAATTTTAAGAGTAATTATTATTTTTAAATTAAATTTTAAGGGAAATTATTTTTTTTTATGGAAATGAGTCAAAATATTAAGCTTTTCAAGAATTTTAAAGTAAAAGTGAGAATGTAAACTTCTTTTTTGAAATGTGTAAAACAGTAACAGGATGAATGCAAATGATTTAATGGGGAACTAGTGCTTTTTTGCTAGGCTTTTCTTAAGAATATTTGGGTATTTTTATTGGAGATGGGTCTTAGGTTTTCCATTAGGCAACCAATCGGGGCGGAATTCCGACTGGTCTGAGAGCAATGCTTTACTGTATTGAGTCGAAACCAGAGTACGCGGCTTATTTTCGGGGAGTTTGAAATGTATCAAACTGACTCGCTTTATTCTTTGAGTTGAAAAGATGAAGCGCTCTCACTGAAGACCCCCTAGCCTGGGAAAACTAAACAGTCTGTGTTTCATAAAAATTTCTTTTCTAAGACATTTTAGTACATCCATTTTCAACCTCATCTATTTTCAACTTTCAGGAACTTGCTGTGACTGTTTCTACTGCATTCTGTTTTCTACCTGATTCGTTTTCAACTGAATCGAAAATAGACCTTTTAAAATATTTTCCTTGAACGAAAACGTGCTTCTTAAATTTCATAGTTCCCCATGTTATTTAATGGGAATTTCACTGTTTTTACTGAAACGTGTTTCATCAAAACCGCCCCTAAGAAAATATGAAGTGTTCCATTTTTAACCCTATAAGAGAATCTACTTTTCTGAAACGAACATTATCTGTTTTCAATTTTTCCGAAACGAACCTTGCCCGTTTTCAACTTTTCCTAAAACGATCTTTGCAAACATCTTTCAATCAAAATTTAAACCCTTTTCAATATGAACTTAGGAATGCATTTAAAAGAGAGAGAGAGAGAGAGAGAGAGAGAGAGAGAGAGAGAGAGAGAGAGAGAGAGAGAGAGAGAGAGAGAGAGAGAGAGAGAGAGAGAAAATCAACTCAAAAAGAATGATGCTTTATGAAAAATAGATTAAGAAAAGAAGTTTTAAGTTACATAGCGAAAAACAAGAAACGAAAGACGATATGAAGTAGAAAAAGAATAAAGTTTACATGAGGAAATACAGAATTTGATGCGAAAAGAGCCACTTAATGCTTTGAACAGGGGAAACTTGTTTCAGTAAAAAAAAAATTCTTATTCTTATGATTTCTTTAAGAAAACTGACATTTTCAGTACATTTATGCTTTTCTATGTAAGTTTTTCTCAAATGACTCCATTAAGTTGATCTCAAGTCTTTTAAGTGAATGGGAAGAAAAATATCATGTCTATGTGTTATGAGAAAATGAATGAATTTCCTTAAGACAGCGTGAAGTGAATTGAACATCAAGCAGTTGTATGATGTTTTACTATCGTAATATGTACATACATTTTGGGAAAATATCTTCTAAAGTTAAAGGGAAAAATATATGAATATTAAAAAGAAAACCCCAAAAACAAAAACAGCTCCTTAGATTTACAAAGAGAGTATTTGAAGTAGAAAGAGCGATGGAATGCTTTGAATAGGAATTTCTTGTTTCATTGAAGGGATTCTTATTTTGGAATTTTTTTTTAAAAGAGAAACTATCATTTTCAGAAAATTTCTGGGGGAGTCGAACTTAGACATTACATTTAACAAAATTCTTGGATATATAGGAATTTGAAGAAAGTTCATGGAATGAAACATGAAGAGAAAGAAATGGGTTGAAAGACTTAACATTCAGGCTTCGTCAATTTTTTTGGTTCCACATACAATTCTGGGGAAATTTTACGTTTTTGGGAGAACTCGGTTTTTTTTTTTTCAAAATCAACCCTTTAGAAGTTTTTAAGATAGAAAAAATATTGACTAAGGGAAATCTTAAGTAATACAAATTCTGACTTGAAGCACTTTTAAGTAAGAAAATATTTGTCTGAAGTAATTTTTCAATGTCTAAGCATTGACATCTGACTAATCGTCCGTCCGAAATTGAATCCCGGGGAGGCTTGAGTTATGAGCTTTTGAATTACGACACTAGCTTTCTACCTTCCTTGGAAACAGTGGACTAAATCAGGGTCTGCTTATTTCCCTTGTAGTGGTTCACTACGGATCTCTTAAATCTTGAATGAACGGCAAAGTTCAAACGCTCTGTCCCATTGAGTCACCAGTTTTAGATTTTTGTCATCTTAGACAGTTTAAGTTCGCTCAGAAAACTATGCTTTTGCAAGTTTGAGTTTGCGTTCAAAGTTCAAAACCAGAATTTAGTTTAATCTACCAAGCAAAGTGATTTCATGTCATATGAGGTTTTCCAGGAAGCAGTAGACGCGTGAAAACAGTCGCACAAGATAGTCATTTTCCGGTAGAAAGAAGGGAGATTCCAAAGTTAATTTCTTGGGGAACGCGTAAAAACTCTTCGTTCACTGGAGAGAGCGTAAAAACACTCTTCTTTCATGTTTTAATTTAAACCTCCAGGAATTAGTATCTGACTATGAAAAGGAAGTTCTAAAGATTTAGGGGCATTTACACTAAATTAATACAGTGACTTTACTTGAAATAGTGAAGAATCGGCCGTAGAGACTAAAATACATCTGAAGATTTTAGATATATTTCCGTTCAAAGGTAAAGTCGAATGGAAAAATAAGAGCAATTAAATCGATAGGAAAAGATTGATTGGTTGAATCAGAAAAAAAAAAAAAAAAAAAACTAAGAAAAAAAAAAAGAAGTTTCATAAAAATAAACCAAAGTTTTAAGAATCATACAACACTGAATAGAAGGAAAAATATAATAAGTAAAATAAGGGGAATATGATATTTTCACTATGAGAGTTTGGAAACACCTGCTTTTCTTACGAATTAGTAAAACCTGAAATAAAAATGTTTAGAGGAAGTACGGACTTAGTCGCTAGGTCTCCAGAATGAAAGCTTTTTCTGCTGAGACAATGAATAAAAAATACGATAATGAAAACCTAATTAAAACGAAAGAAAAGGTCAATGAAACTAAACATCTAAAGAAAAAATGCAGGAGGCACAGAAGTTAAAAATGATGAGACAGGTACGGGAGAACTGGACATTTAGTGAAAGAAATATACGCGAAGTTTTGAAACATCTCAATTTAAAGCGAACTAAATGAGGGAAAGGAATGATATTAGGGAGTTCTTATTAACTTTGATGAAGTGAGGAAACAATAAAAATTTAGTTATACATGAAATAAAGTAAAAAAAAAATAGCTCGTTTAAGAATATGATTTTTGGTGAAAGTATGAAATTTTAGTTGAAATGTCATGACCAGCATTTCGAAAAGAAATAGATTGAGTCGATATGTATGGAAAAGAAGTAAGAATTTCTTTATTTCCGCTATGGGGGTGGCGAATAACTGCTTTTCTTGTGAGTTAGTAAAACGTTAAAAAAATAATGTTTATGGGAAGAACTGAATCACTAGCTTTGCCTCTAGAATGAATGTTTTTTCGGACGAGACAGAAAAATATACAGCCCAAAGAATACAAATTTTATCGTAAGAAAAAACGTTTTAGATTGTATGTCTTGACAATGAATGCTTTCTTTTTGAGACAGTCCACGAAAAGTATAGCCAACTAGGAAAAAATAAAAAAATGCATATTTGACTACATGCAAGCTTTGAAGGATATTTTTCAGCAAGTTTGAAAATATGCTATATAAGGAAACAAAAATCTGATGATTGCTACATCTAAAATAATCGTTTTGTTGAAATGAAATGAAAAAAAAAAGAGTCTAAATAAAAGGAGTCACAAGTTTGACCAAGTAAGAAAAAAATTACTGATATACTGAAAAATTTTACGAAATTTCAAAACAAAAAAAAAAAAAAAAAAAAAAAAAGAAGTACAATAGCGAATTTGGGAAGCCATAATGATATGCGAAATAAAGTAAGAAAATATTGTTTCATCAGAATTTTAACTGTGAAAGACCTGTAGAGTTCTTGAACACACGAAAAAAATACGAGAAAATAATATTGCAAAGGCTCAGAATTAGCATGAAGTCATTTCACAAAAAAATGACAAAGTCCAATAATTACTGCGAACAGGAACGAGATCGTTTCTAAAGAAGCATTTCCTCGTCTCATGATCTGTAATAAAATTAAATAAAGGAGAAAGAAAAGTTCCCCAGAAAATTCATTACATCTACACGAAAAAACTCCCTCAAAACATACAAAAAATATAAAAAATACATGATGAAATAACGTAAAAGTAATTAAAAAAAATAGAGTGAATATGTAGTACACGAGACCACCTGACCAATTTTTTGAAACCAAATCATCGTGAGTTAGGACCTCACTAAGACCATCAGAGCATTTTTATTTAATTGGAAAGAAAATTCCCTAGCATCGTTACGTAAAAATTTCCTCCGGGGAAAAATAATATCGAAGAGGGGGAAAATCCCGCTTGAAAACCACAGGAATAAATACGAAAAACCCCAACGGACCCCACTCGGTTGTTGCCATCATTCAAAGTCAAAGATCCATCGAAAGTTCCAGGAAGCACCGCTAGGGGAGCAGCACATCATGGGGACGATCACGTGACAAAAATTCTGACAAGGGGACAGCTGGGACAGCCTTGGGACAGCCACGTTGACAGCCTGGGACAGCTTCGTGGACAGCCAATGTTAAGTCTATGGAGGGCTGTCCCTTTCCCAGAACTCTCCCTTTTCCTCTACTCCACTGGCACTGGACAAGCTGGCGCTGCCCTCCCACCACAAGTGTTGCATTCAGAGCGTTTTTACGGGGAGAATAATTACAAATTTTGAGGGGGCTGAAACTTGTTAATTTTGATTATGTGCATGTAAACACAATTGTGTTATATATATATACAATGTATATATAGGGTGATTCCTAAAGTCCTAAGTCCCCTCAATAACTTGGGAACAAAGACAGCTAGAGCTATGAAAGTAAGGTATGGTATAGTAAGTTCAACGCCCTTAGTGGCAAAATGTGGAAGTTAACACTTCTATCTCGGAAACCATGAGAGATACGGGAAAAATATCAAATAGAAACTTGTAGAGCATCAACGAATTAGTAGGAAATAACATATGGTAGAAACGACTGGGGTAAGTAGAAGGCTGGAAACGCGAACTTGTGCGAAGCCGGTTCGTTCGTTGTTGCGGTAACAGTCTAGCAGACTGTTACCGCAACAACGAACGCCTCACCTGCCGTATCAGGCGCGGCGTGGAAATGTATAAATAATCGTCGGTCACGAGCTATGTCATTCGTAACCTGAGTATCGGTTGAAGAACGAGCATGGCAGGCTATTCGAATGAACAGCATTGCGAGATGGTACTGCTATATGGAGAAATCGGACGCAACGCGAGGAAAGCGTCACGCCAGTATGGTTTACGATTTCCGACTCATCCATCGCCGACAGCGTGGACCATCAGTCGCGCGGTTCGACGGCTACGAGAGAAGGCAGTATTGCAGCGCGTCCCCGTTCGGGCCGACCCATCTATCTATCTATAACCTTTCTCGTCATTCACTATAGATATATACCTCACTGCAACCGCTGCGGTATGCGTCATTCTTCCGCTGCATATTTGTCAAATGGTTGGTCATTTGGATTTCTATCACAGGTTGTTGAGTTATCCGGAGGTCTATCTGCTGCTTCTTAGTGTGTTTCTGGATTGCTACCTTTATTTGCTTATTAGTTTTGTATTTTTTGTCTTACCTGGGTTTATCGTTATTTCCATTTATGGCCTAGGGGACCCACACAGCAGGTGTTGACCTTGTCTGCCTTTGCTGTCGTTTTGAAAGGCCATATATTCAGCTGGGGTCTTCCTGATGATGACAGCTGAATCTTCGAGATGATTTGTTATTTTTGATATTTTTGATACTTTTTCTAGGGCTAGTTATTTACTTTGGCTGTTGCGTTTCATTTGATGAGGTAAGTGAGTTGAGTGTTTTCGGATTTGTGATTTTAATGTATTTTATATCGTATATTTGAGCACAGTTCGGTCTGCTGCATCGCGCGTCTGGGCGTGTGCTTGTGTTTCTTTGTAATATTTTTTGCAATTTTTGATGTCATTTTCTTCTGTGTATGGTATACGTAGTCTCTTCGTTTAGAGTTTTAGTGCATATATATATAGTAATGTAGCACTGGTTTCACCATAGGATGATGTAAAATAAATATTGAGGATGCCACAATACAGTGTTACCTGAAAACGTATGGTGTAATCCATTTCTCTGCCATTTGGTTTCAGCCCCTTTAGATTATTTAGATTAGCACATAGTAGTAAAAAAAATACTGACTCTTTGGATACCAGTTAGAGGTGCCTCGATATTTTTTTCTTTTGTTACAGAGTGTATACCTCCCACTGCAAGTAAAAAAACACTTTTTACGGGAACAATTTCTAACAATTTGCTATTGTTAAAAATTAGGTAGCAAACATTTTGTTGTGTTAAAAGCCCTAAAATCTCATTAGCTACACTGAGGCTTAACCGTAAAAATGGAAAGTCGCCATCCAGAAGACTGAAACAAAGCTGAATGCCAGCTTCCAAAATATGTGATGTATTGCAGTGAAAACATCTCTACTTTGTGGGATTAGGTTTTTATTGCGGAAGTAGTCCGTGTTGTCAGTGTTTGGAATATTGCCCCTCCAGTAAGGACTGTTAAATGTTTTACTGAACGATGATAGAAATTTTGAAGTCCATGTGGATGTCTTTTCTTTTTTTTTTTTCTTTTTGTAATATTTTCTCTCATTTTCTTAAGTTTTTTTAATTAATTTATCCCAGTATTCAGCTATAAACAAAAACAATTAGACTAACTATAAGGGAAGATCGCCCCAAAACCTACGAGGGGGGCATTCATGGACTTTCGGGGGCTAAGCACCCCCAAAAATATGCTCGAATACATCACTGCCCACCACCACCAAATTTGGTGTTTTGCTAAACGGTGCGGGCTCATGACGTATATGTGTCTGTTTGTCTGGAGTGTGTTTTCCTGCGTTGTGGTAAGCAATATTGCAATGATATTTATTATTAATGAAAAATATAATAGGTCTACTTCATGGTGTACCAGTGTACGTTTCAAATTATTGACCTTCAGGATTTTGTGAAAAATAAATACATTATGATAATAACATTTATTATGATAAAACAATATAATGCACCAGAAAAGACACAATAATATGGGAAAAGAAGCAAATATTAAAACAATATCAATGAACACTTACAATGCAAATGATAATTTAATTAACAATTACGTAATTTTTCACTTTTCCACCCAATGTCTAACTGCATCATAATTATCCTTTTTTACGGGCCTTTGCATGGGCAAAATTGTTAATTTCTGAAGAGTAGTCTATACCCAGAGTAATGTCCTTTTCTACACACATTATCACGAGTGAGTTAAACTTTTTTTATGAGAGTTAACCATAATTATGGCATGACCATCTGTTTTTGACGGGCCTTTACTTGGGCAAAATTGTCAATTACTGAAGAGTAGTCTATACCCAGAGTTATTGTCCTTTTGTACACACATTATCACGAGTGAGTTAAACTTTTTTATGAGAGTTAACAATAATTATGGCATTACCATCTGTTTCTGACGGGCCTTTACGTGGGCAAAATTGTCAATTACTGAAGAGTAGTCTATACCCAGAGTTATTGTCCTTTTGTACACACATTATCACGAGTGAGTTAAACTTTTTTATGAGAGTTAACCATAATTATGGCATGACCATCTGTTTTTGACGGGCCTTTGATTGGGCAAAATTGTCAATTACTGAAGAGTAGTCTATACCCAGAGTAATGTCCTTTTGTACACACATTATCACGAGTGAGTTAAACTTTTTTATGAGAGTTAACCATAATTATGGCATGACCATCTGTTTTTGACGGGCCTTTGCTTGGGCAAAATTGTCAATTACTGAAGAGTAGTCTATACCCAGAGTAATGTCCTTTTGTACACACATTATCACGAGTGAGTTAAACTTTTTTATGAGAGTTAACAATAATTATGGCATGACCATCTGTTTTTGACGGGCCTTTGCTTGGGCAAAATTGTCAATTACTGAAGAGTAGTCTATACCCAGAGTAATGTCCTTTTCTACACACATTATCACGAGTGAGTTAAACTTTTTTATGAGAGTTAACCATAATTATGGCATGACCATCTGTTTTTGACGGGCCTTTGCTTGGGCAAAATTGTCAATTACTGAAGAGTAGTCTATACCCAGAGTAATGTCCTTTTCTACACACATTATCACGAGTGAGTTAAACTTTTTTATGAGAGTTAACAATAATTATGGCATGACCATCGGTTTTTGACGGACCTTTGCTTGGGCAAAATTGTCAATTACTGAAGAGTAGTCTATACCCAGAGTAATGTCCTTTTGTACACACATTATCACGAGTGAGTTAAACTTTTTTATGAGAGTTAACAATAATTATGGCATGACCATCGGTTTTTGACGGACCTTTGCTTGGGCAAAATTGTCAATTACTGAAGAGTAGTCTATACCCAGAGTAATGTCCTTTTCTACACACATTATCACGAGTGAGTTAAACTTTTTTATGAGAGTTAACCATAATTATGGCCTGACCATCTGTTTTTGACGGGCCTTTGCTTGGGCAAAATTGTCAATTACTGAAGAGTAGTCTATACACAGAGTAATGTCCTTTTGTACACACATTATCACGAGTGAGTTGAACTTTTTTATGAGAGTTAACCATAATTATGGCATGACCATCTGTTTTTGACGGGCCTTTGCTTGGGCAAAATTGTCAATTACTGAAGAGTAGTCTATACCCAGAGTTATTGTCCTTTTGTACACACATTATCACGAGTGAGTTAACCTTTTTTATGAGAGTTAACCGTAATTATGGCATGACCATTTGTTTTTGACGGGCCTTTGCTTGGGCAAAATTGTCAATTACTGAAGAGTAGTCGATACCCAAAGTAATGCCCTTTTCTGCACACGTTATCACGATTGAGGTAAACTTTTTTATGAGAGTTAACTATAGCTATGGCATGGTCATCGGTTTTTAACGGGCCTTTGTATGGGCAAAATCGTCAATTACTGAAGAGTAGTCTATACCCAGGGTTTTGTTCCTTTTCTACACACATTATCACGAGTGAGTTAAACTTCTTTTCTCTCAATAAATTATTTTTCTTCTTTTTTTATCTTTCAGACTGCTGAAAATGACCTTTCAGCAGAACAATTCGTGACCGGTAAAGTTAAAAACATTCTCAAAGCTATTTCTAAGTTTGGAAATGTTCACTGAAGATTTTTATCAATGATGAAAGTGTATATATCCCGTGGTGTGTACAAATCTTCGGCATTCATACACTCATGGACAATGAAATTTGCGCACCAAGCAGGAAGCATCGGATTGAACTGAATATTTTATGGACGTAATCATACAGATGAATGATGCATATGATGACAAAAACAGAGCTGCAGGACATTTACGGAGGGATCTGTGGAACGCAGTCCTGTCATCTTTGATAGCGCTTCGCACCGCCCCGTGCGGCAATACATGCTGCAATACGATCCGGCATGGAGGCGAACAGACGCCTCATGCTGTCCTGCGGCAGACTGGCCCACACGTGTTGGAAAGAATGCTCCAAATCCCGGATAGTGCAGCACGGCGGCAGCTCGCGTTTCAACTGCTTCCACACATCATCGATAGGGGGATATGTCCAGGGAGCGGGCAGGCCATGGAAGTGTCTGGACATGACGTAGGCAGTCCTGGACAACCCGAGCCGTGTGCGGACGAGCATTATCCTGCAGGTATAGCGCACCTGGAATTCTGTCCAGGAATCGGAACACATGGGGCCGTAGGATCTCATCTACATACCGCTGGCCCGTCAATGGTCCACGTACCACTACTAGAGCTGATCGGCTATCGTAGGCAATGGCTCCCTAGACCATAATGCCTGCAGTAGGGAAGGTGTGAGGCTCGATAGCTAAGTCGAGATTGTGCCTTTGACCCGGGGGCCTGCACACCCGGGCACGATGATCATCTATCCCCAAAACGGAGTGGCACTCATCGCTAAACACCACGTCGCCAGTCTGCTGCGTTCCACATTGTTCTGGCCTTGCACCACTGCACACGGAGCCGGCAATGTTTCGGTGTTAATGGCAGCACACGTAAGCGACGCTGGAATCACAGCTTCGCTTCCGCGAAGCGTCGGGAAATGGTTCGTGGGCACACAAGAACCGCTACATAGTGGAACGGGTCCCCGTGGGATCTGTTTCTGCCCAGTGCACGATCCGTCGATTCTCTCTGCAGGTGGTCCTCCTGGTCCGTCTGGAGTCGCTCCGCCGTGTGGCAGTGCCGTCACGTGTCCACTGCTGCTAACACAGTCGGACGGTATGGTAACAACGATCCGCGTGGCGGGCTATATGTCGCACCGACCACCCTGCGGTCTTCATCCCGATGATGCGGCCACTTTCGAAGTCCGTAATTGCGTAAATCGACGTGTCTCGCATCTTCCTGGCATTCTTGTCACTCTGTACTCTTGCTTGCGTCGGCCGGTGCTTTTCGCATTCATGGGGTATCGACTGCACGCCGGTTTAGAAGGCTGCCGTTTCGTGCTTGCAGCGCCACCACATGTTGTGTAGTCATGCGCAATTGCACCAAACGTGGATCATTTGCATACCAGCACGCACTCTAGCTATATTTGAAAAGTTTCGCGGTTGTAGCATGTTTTCTCCGAGGTGCTCAAATTTCATTGTCCGTGAGTGTATATGACTGGAAATGTAGGCATTCGTTGCTTTGAAAGTGTTCACAAATTCGGGTAGCTACTCACTCCATTGTTTATTGTTTCATATTACTGTGGTTACGACTTACTGGTGTTGTAGTTTGGCCTTTATTTTAAAATACCTTGCTTTCTCTTTCTGTTCTCTAACAGCACCCGTTTTTATAAAGAATTACTTTATTGTATTAAATTATAAATGTTACTTTCTAGATAGTATTATAAAATTTAGTTGAAACATCCTTTGGTGAATTATTTTTATATATTTATTTTAAACGCCCTTTGGTGAATTATTTCTATATGATCGAGTTTGTGAAGAACAGGCTGAACAGTCTGATTAATCTTAGAAATAAAAACGGTACGTCAGTCTCAGGTCCGCTGAAGTAGTTTTTGAGAGGAAGAACGCACCTTACGGAAACAATAATTCTAAGTGCTTCCACATATTACTACATATAAACTAGCATATTTTTAGATATCAAGGCATGAGGGACACACCTCGAGCTCTCTCTCCCCCTCCAAACCAGCTCATAAAAAGTTTCAATGCCAGACGGCCCCATAGAGCTATTAACTATCACAGTATTTTGGCTAGCACCAATACAGCCGGCAATCGATGCTCTTGCTCAATTAATGCTCACCATCCACGCATATGGAGTGACGACTACATATAATATGGTTTAAAAATTAATAAATGTTTGTAAAAATTTTTAAGTAAAAATTTTCTTGAGTTGTGGTACTAAAATATTCATAAAAAAACCTTTCAGCTTGGCGCTTCCCTAAATCTGGCGCCCTGGGCCCGTTGGTTAAATCGGCACAGGCTACAGGCCCTTTTAACCACGAGACGCCCCTCCCCGCGCTGCGGGGATTGCGGTGGCTATCAGTACGCCCCTGCCTGGGTTTGAATCCTGCGTGAGGCATGGCTTATGTGTTAGCTCTCTCCCTTCCCTGGAGATACGGGGCCTCATATTTGTGGCAGCAAAATATTTATAGCCTACTGAACTGTTCACAATGAGCGTTAAACCACAGGCGAAAAAAAAAAAAGAAAAAAAGGAGGTTCCTCTTAAGTCCAAATTCTGTCTTTCAGTCTTCTTTTCAGCACCTCGATTAGATTTTTCAGAGATAAAATAAGTATTCAGGAAAGAACGAATGAAAAACAATACAATAAATAATTTTAATGAAACATTTTCCCCACCCCGAAGGTGCAGTGGTTGCTGACTTTTGACCTTTGGCCAGAGGGGCCCTGGTTCGAGTACCGGCTTTCCCTTTTCTGTGACCAGCGGGTCAAAATTTGGGACGAGCGACTTAGCCCTTTGAGTTCCTAATGGTGATCGTTAAATAAACAAATAAATAAATATATCCTGAGGTGCAATTTAGAAAACGTTTGTGCGATTTGTAGTTATTTTCCCTTATTAGTTTCTATATTTTTCACAACAAATAAATCATATTTAATTGGTAGTGAGCAGAGCTTTCTCGTGTTGCTTCAAACTGATAGTGTTCCCTGGTGTAAAAAGAAAATCTTAATGAAATGTGTTGATTCATGGGAAAGGAAACTGTTAATGCTTCGAGGTGTATGAATGAGCAAGTGAACTGAGATGCTTATCTCTCCCTTAGTGGGAAACAATGATGAATAAAAAATGACGTGGCTGCCATGGTTTCTGAGGAAGAATTGATTCCCCACCTAACATGAACTCCATTAACAGGCACGACCATCCGCTTCTGCGAGGCACACTTCGAGGACGGTGACTGAAACCAGCGTTTTCTTCCTTCCGAAGGTGTAACTATGCACTTCCTGTTGTGGTGAACCTTAGCAATACGTCGACGCCAGACTTGCTTTCAGTGTAAACTGGCTGGCTTCCTGCCAAAGCAGTATTTTGCAAAAATAGATCAAAATCTTTAAAGAACTGCACTGCAAACTACGCCGAAAACAAAACAGCAGGGGACACACCTCCGAGCATCACTTTGCATGATGGCATACATTACACGTACACTTTATTGAAACCACCATTGCATTATGCCAAAAGAAAAAAAAACACTATAGTCAGTGTGACATTTTATATATAACTTATTTCGCGAAAGAGCTTGCACTGAAAGCAGTTTGAATGCGAGTCTCACATTCCAAATTTTTGTTGCGCGTTGTTGGGACAATAGAACTTGCCTGTAAATTGCTGTATTATTACAGCAGTACAACTTACCTCTAAAATTTATGTATTATTAGCCCTATAGGACATAAGAAAGAGAGACAGAGAGAGATCGAAAGAGACAAGAGAGATAGAAAGAGACGAGAGAAATAGAGAGGCAGAGAGATAGAAAGAGACGAGAAAGATAGAGATAGAAACAGAGTTTTCTTTTTTGTTTTAATGTACAAACAGACAGAGGGAAAGAAAGAGACGAGAGAGATAGAGAGAGAGGAGAGAGATAGAGAGAGAGACAGATTTTTCTTTTTTTAATGTACAGACAGAAAGATAGATAAAGACGAGAGATATCGGGAAAGACAGAGAGAGACAGAGTTTTCTTTTTTAATGTATAGACAGAGAGATCATACAGCAAGACGAGAGACACAGAGAGAGTTTCCTGTTTTAATGTGCAGACAGAGAGATAGAGAGAGACAGAAAGTGCCACAGAGAGAGGCAGGTAGTTTTCTTTTTTTAACGTACAAAAATAGAGACGAGAGAGATAGATAGAAAGAGAGACGACAGGGATCGACAGAGACAGAGAGAGATACAGAAAGAAACAGATTTTTTTAATGTACTGACAGAGAGATAGAAACAGAGACGAGAGAGACAAAAAGCGATAGATAGTTTTTTTTTTTAATGTGCAGGCAGAGAGATAGAGAGAGACTGGAGAGATGGAGAGAGGAAGAGAAACAGATACAGAGAGAGACAGAGAGTTTTATTTTTTAATGTAGAGACGCAGAGATAGAGAGGGGCGAGAGGGATCGACAGAAACAGAGAGAGACAGAGAGTTTTCTTTTTTTTAAAGACAGAGAGATAGGTACAGAGAGACGAGAAAGAGACGGAGACAGACAGACAGAGAGTTTTCTTTTTGTTTTAATGTATGGTTTTGTATGAATTAGCAAACGAAACTTTTTTCACACTTTCTAGTTGGTAAAGAGAATTCTTCGGCAGCTGGGTTTGTGGTGGGATTGGGGACTCCTAGGGATAGCTATTTATTTCGGGATTGGGGACTCCTAGGGATAGCTATTTATTTCGGGCTTGGGTAGCAAATGCAATAGGCCGCGTATTAGAGGGTTTCTGTGGAGAAAGGAAAGCTTCTTCAAGAACTATAGGTACAAGCAGTTGATAGCACACCGACGAATCATATTTTCTGGGGGGGGGGGGCGGACTACGAAAACTGGAAGTTTTTCAAATCCATCAAAGCAAAATTAAAGTTAATGAAAATGGAAGAAAAGTTTAAAACATTTTTCTAATGTAAGTTGATGCATTTTCATTAAACTGAGACATTTTTTCTAATGTAAGTCTTATTTTTACCAAAAACCTTAAAAAATCAAACACTTTCGGTGAGACAAAGCCTCCTGGATTTCCCTCTAACATCGCCCCTGTGGAGGACTCTTCTCAGTCACCAGTTGACAGAAACATCGGTTAATTTTATGGAACAAAAAAATTTGCTTAAACAGGTTACTCATACTTTTCGGGCTCGTTCGAATCCCGGCTCTTTCTTTCAACATACCATTCGGGCTCGAACTCTTAAAGCAGAGTACGAACTCAGCAGTGGTGGTAGGAAGGTAGACAAGTGGAATGGACAATTGTTTTGCTGGATCCTGGATCCAGCACGCATCCTTGCCACAAGGATGCGTGCTGGACACAAATGGGCGTAAATTGTCGGCAGGGATGTCCACAATTTTGGAATTACTCAGTCGGCGACTGTACACGCACAAAAGCTCCCAAAGCATTCCAGCTGAAGACATCCCAGACCATCACTGATCAACCACCATCCTGTATGTACTCTTCTAACATGCCATGAAGGGTATAACGTAACCCTTTTTTGTGTCCTAGATTGGTGTTACGCTATGTCTAAAACCACGACTAAGGAAATGTTGAACTAAATGAGAATACGATGCAATAGTTTCAGGGGATAGCTCAAATTGCGGCCATACGAAACATATACAGAAGCCAAAAACTTACGATAACCTTTTATTATAATACCTTAACTATCTATCGTATAATCTATCTTAAGAACGATCGAACATATCCACACACACACACACACACACACACTAAGCCACTGCTGTATCGTCATTTTTATGTAACGTTCTTATCACATTCATACGTCACTCTCTCTTACCTCAAAAGTGTTGCCAACCTCATTCATGTGAGAGAAAAGATATCACATTAAGTTCTGAAAGTGCAAAAGAGAACAAACTCAAATTTACATAAGAAAAGGAACTAAAAATGAAAGTTAAATTATAATATACGTCCCCCAAGGGTCCATACCTTCATGGGTTTGACGCCAGATCCGCACTGTCGCATCTGTTCGATGCAGTTTAAATCTGGATTCATCACTCCAGGCTATTCGCTTCGAGTTCTCTGTGGTCCAGTGTCGGTGTTCTTTTGCCCAAGAAAGAGGTGCTCAGGCGGTGTACTTTTGCTCGGGGTCAAGCCATTAATTGAGGAATTCTTGTGGGACTGCAGCTACTAAACCTTAGGCATCGAAAGGTACGTTGCACTGTCCTTTCACTGACATAGCCAATTGATTCACTATTCAAATCGGTAGTGATTTGTGATATTTTCTTGCTCCTATCAGTTCCAGAAGTGCGGCACAAACGGCGCAAACCACGAGCTATTTAGCCTGGTACACTTCTGCAATTCATTTGGGAGCTTGTGCTTTTGCCGATTGAAATGACTAAATAGATTCTGTACATGTGTGGTAATAATTTGTTGATGTCATCATCTTCAAATTTAAGGCCACACTGTTTTTTTTTTCTATGGTGACAGTCACGGGAGCAGTTTTATTGAGCGAAGCGAGGCCGTAGGCCGATCGGAGCTCTCTTTACCAGACTCGAGACAATTAGTTGTTCGGGCATAGGTACGAGATGACATATCCGATCAACGCGATTTTTTGCATGCGATTGGACATCGTCCATGGTCAGGTTTTGACGCCTTCCGATTCCCGAAATTCCGTGTCATTGAGAATCTTCCAAAACCTTGCATCTTTAAGGGTGTTTCCGGGTTTTGAGAAATGTTCGTTTGTTACCTATCTCCTCCAAAGATCTTCAGCCGATCGCGGTGACACTTGCCACAGAGAAAGGGAAGGACATGGTGAGTGATATGGGGTTGGTATCATGGTGATTGGTCGTGTCGTATAAAAATAATGACCATTAAAAAACTGACCAATTTTAATAATGATTGAAAAACATCCGCTCTCTATACGAGACTCGGGACAATTAGTTGTTCGGGCATAGCTACGGCATGACACATCCGATCACCGTGATTTTTGGCATGCGATTGGACATCGTCCATGGTCAGGTTTTGACGCCTTCCGATTCCCGAAATTCCGTGTCATTGAGAATCTTCCAAAAACTTGCATCTTTAAGGGTGTTTCCGGGTTTTGAGAAATGTTCGTTTGTTACCTATCTCCTCCAAAGATCTTCAGCCGATCGCGGTGACACTTGCCACAGAGAAAGGGAAGGACATGGTGAGTGATATGGGGTTGGTATCATGGTGATTGGTCGTGTCGTATAAAAATAATGACCATTAAAAAACTGACCAATTTTAATAATGATTGAAAAACATCCGCTCTCTATACGAGACTCGGGACAATTAGTTGTTCGGGCATAGCTACGGCATGACACATCCGATCACCGTGATTTTTGGCATGCGATTGGACATTGTCCATGGTCAGGTTTTGACGCCTTCCGATTCTCAAAATTCCGTGTCATTGAAAAATTTCAATTAAAAGTTTTAAAATTGGTAAGTTTTTTAATGATCATTATTCCGATAGTACACGACCAATCACCATGACCACCAACCCCATGTCACTAACCATTGCTTTTTTCAATGATATTATGAATTCGCTCTCAGCTTGACATATGTAGGTTTGTCGAGAGTAAAAAAACTATACG
This sequence comes from Macrothele yani, assembly GCA_039090855.1. Classification (NCBI taxonomy): domain Eukaryota; kingdom Metazoa; phylum Arthropoda; class Arachnida; order Araneae; family Macrothelidae; genus Macrothele; species Macrothele yani. The sequence continues at coordinate 31,016,991 of CM076989.1, read as the reverse complement.
GCCTTTTACTTGAACCGTTTCGCGAAAGTTGGCTCACTAACATTAATTCAAAAAATAGTTTGAATTGAAAAACGAAGAAATGGAAAAACTTCGTCTGTTAGCTCAACATTTGCTTAATCTATTAAAATAAAATAAAGTTTGTGTATGTGTGTGTGTGCCCGTCTTTCGTGATACAAAATGAAAAATGTTGTTCCCAATCTGAGTGTGTCTTTCCGCTTTGTTTACATGCAACCTGATCACAACCAACGTGAAGGCGTGAAGAAAAGTAGTTCATGATAAATTTTAGGCACTTCTTTTGTAGAATGTTTTGTACTTTTGTTCTGGAAGTCATAAATTTTACGAGTTCGTTTTTTAGAATTTGTTATAATAGACTCCTAAGATTTTGAAATCGCTCAAAATTTGCCAACTGTACCCGAGTTATCGGTTACTGTTGGCGGCTTGTCCTAGTAGAAATTTACATAGGATGTTCACATATTTTTAGAATGTATTTGATAAGAAATTACAGAAAATAAAAGAAATTAAAAGAATTGAAACTGGCAACAGCATGTTAGGTGAACACGAAAGAAGCATGTGCTGCAGTTAAATATCGTCTGCTAAGAAAATGGCGCACGTAAACAAGCTGGGGATAGAAGGTTATGTTTTTGATAAGAAATTACAGAAAATAAGAGAATTGAAAGTGGCAACAGCATGTTAGGTGAACACGAAAGAAGCATCTGCTACAGTTAAATATCGTCTGCTAAGAAAATGGCGCACGTAAACAAGCTGGGGATAGAAGGTTATGTTTTTGATAATAAATTACAGAAAATAAGAGAATTGAAAGTGGCAACAGCATGTTAGGTGAACACGAAAGAAGCATCTGCTGCAGTTAAATATCGTCTGCTAAGAAAATGGCGCACGTGAACAAGCTGTGGATAGAAGGTTATGTTTTTGATAATAAATTACAGAAAATAAGAGAATTGAAAGTGGCAACAGCATGTTAGGTGAACATGAAAGAAGCATCTGCTGCAGTTAAATATCGTCTGCTAAGAAAATGGCGCACGTAAACATACTGGGGATAGAAGGTTATGTTTTTTATAAGAAATTACAGAAAATAATAGAATAGAAAGTGGCAACAGCATGTTAGGTGAACACGAAAGGAAACATCTGCTGCTGTTAAATATCGTCTGCTAAGAAAATGGCACACGTAAACATGCTGGGGATAGAAGGTTATGTTTTTGATAAGAAATTACAGAAAATAAGAGAATTGAAAGTGGCAACAGCATGTTAGATGAGCACGAAAGGAACATCGTCTGCTAAGAAAATGGCGCACGTAAACAAGCTTTGAAAAGAAGGTTATGTTTTTGCTCTTTCCGAAGAGAAATATCCATATTCTGTAATTAAAATACGCTATGAAAATAATGGAATTAGCATCTCTAAAAGTAAAATCAGCAATACTATTCATAATAGAGGGGGAAAATAGTCAAACATTGCTTTTAACAGGAAAAAGAACAGCAAACAAATGTCCGAAGAAGGTGCATACCTCTACGACTATCTCAAAAGCAAGATTTCTGGTCTTAAAAGAAAATCCACCGACCCAAAGAGCAATTGCCAAGTCGTTATAAAACTCTGTATCAACTGCAGACAGGATAATAAACAAAGATTTGAATTCGAAAAAAAAAAAGAAAACAATGTTCACCGCATTTTGCTTAGGCACGTAGCTGAGCGCACAACACGGTGTAGACTTCTTTATGAAAATCACTTAGCCGAAGACAGATGGAAATTTACTGTGACCATTGATGAAGCATGGGTCTACCTAAACGACTGTAACCAAAAAAAGGTATATTTACTAAACAAAATAGCAGTACTTACAAACTTGGTTTCAAGAATCCAAAGGAAGTTTCAGTAAAAAGTTCATTATTTTTGCTGGTTTCTCGTACAATGGGAAATTAAAGTTAAGAAAAGTTGAAAACATGCTAAAATCAATTCTATTTTTTAACAAAATAATGCTTTAACTCCTATATTTAAAGAAAAAACACCATTCCTTTATCCACAGAGCATTCAAAGAATAGAATTTCTTCAGGATAAGGCTACCAGTCGTACTTCCAAATCTACCACTCTATTTCTTGAAAAAATGAAAATAAAGACGGATATCGGGCCTATACCTTTTGCTAATTTTCTTTAAAATTCTTTTGATGTGTCACCAAAGGACTATTGTGCCTTCGGACTGCTAAAAAGAGTGCTTTCTAAACGAAGACCTAAAACAATGGTTGGAATACGGAGAGCAATGGAAGAGGAGTAGAATAAAATACCACTACCAATTTTAAGAAATGCCCTGTTATCTTGGAAATCAAGAGAAAGGACTATCAGATAGAACATTTAAGAAATAAATTATTTTATTTGAAACATTTATTATACAGTATTTCTGGAAAATCGTTCAAAAAATCTGTGGATATCCTCTTTAGTTTTGATACATTGCTTGCATGATTTTTTGTGTTTTGCTTCCTTATTCCTGTTTTAACAGCTTTCATATAGACGAAGCGAGAAGAAAATTATGTCTCATTGCCTTGAGAAGTAAGGATTATACTCCATTAATGCGGAGATCGCTCTGCTGTTAATGTAAATTATCTAATTCTTTTTATTCTTTCATAACAATTCACACACATATGCTATCTGCGATGGGCCATAAGAACTCTCGACATATCATTTCTGAAAGCTCCTAATATTACATTATGACATTTTATGATATTTCCTGAGATTGGAATTCATTTTGACTATTCAGTTTTATTTTAATGAGAAAACCGACTTACCATTCTCTACTATGATTAAAAATACTTAAAACCTTCCAGAAAATAGTTACTTGGTAGCTTTTAATGATGCTGCCTTTGTACTGTGAGTGTTCTAAATACAAGATGAAAACTATCTAAGCTTCTGAAATTTCTATAAAATAACATAAATGACTGACTATAAACATTTTCATTTATTTCTTTGAAAAAGAAAATGAAAATGTTTAATATCGCAGCTTTCAGCAGCAAATCTTTTTTTGCACTTTTGAATTATATAACATGCTCCTTTAAATTTTGGATAAACATTTAATCACGAAGCCTGTAAATAAATACATGAGAGTACTACCTGCAGAAAGTTTACTTTTTTTATGGTCATCAAAAAACCTTTACGGTTTAGAAATATTATGAAAATTATGTAATATTATTAGTTTGTATCAAACATTGAATGCATAATATTTGGTACCGCATTGCTTTCATTTTCATGTCTTGGATTTATCATATTTTTAATTCATCAGAAGCAAATTTCGATCATCATGGTGAAGCAAACTTGTAGTGTTTCTAATTTTGCATAGATGTTTATTAGAGGTTAGTAAGGGAGACCATTACACCAGAGTGTTCCAAATAATTGTTAGCATGTATGAACAGAAATAATTAATACTAAGGTCATTTCCCAATGTAAAAATTTCAATAACAGTGAATGTTCACACATTTTTAGAACGATTTTCAAGCAATATAATTAATGTTTAAAATATTTTTCTTTCTTAAATGTTCTATCTGATAACTCTTTCTCTGGACTATGAACCTCCATCTAGATTTCCAAGATAACAGGGAATTTGTTAAAATTGGTAGTGGTATTTTATTCTAGTCCTTTTCCACTGCTTTCTGAAGTCCAACCGTTGTTTTAGGTCTGAGCGCTCTTTTATAGCAGTCTTAAGGCACAATAGTCCATTGGTGACACATCAGGAGATTTTGAAAGAATATGAGCGAAAGGTATAAAACTTGACACTCGTGTCTCTTTTTTCATTTTTTCAAGAAATAGAGTGGTAGGTTTGGATGTATGATTGGTAGCCTTATCCTGATGGAGTTCTACTCTTTGAAGGTTCTGTATATAAAGGAATGGTATTTCCTCTTTAAATATAGGAGTTAAAAAAATATTTTGGTAACATGTAGAATTGATTTTAACATTCTTTGCAACATTTTTTAACTTTAATTTCCCATTGTACAAGAAACCAGCAATAATCATGAATCTTTTACTGAAACTGTCGTTGATTCTTGGAACCAAGTTTGTAAGTCTTTTTCTGTTCTTTTGCTATAGTAAATCGACCGTTTTTGTTACAGCAATTTAAGTAGATCCATGCTTCAGCAATAGTCACAACAAATATCCATAAGTCTCCGGTTAAGTGATTTTCATAGAGAAATCTTCACCGTTTCTGCGGTCAGCGAAGAGCCTAAGCAAAATGCGGTGAATATATATATATTTTTTTTTTCAGATTCAAATATTTGTGTATTATTTTATTTACAGTTGAAATAGAGATTTTTAATGACTTAGCGATTGTTCTTTGGGTCGCTGGATTTTTTAGTGACCCTATTTTGGATATAGTCGTAAAGGTACGTAACTCTTTTCAATATTCTTTCAGTGTTCTTTTTCCTGTTAAAACAATGCTTGACGATTTCCCCTCTTTTATTAATAACATTTGCTTGTTCTTATTTTACATTTAGAAATGCTAATTCTATGATTTTCACAGTGTTTTTTAATTACAAAATTTTTCTTCGTAAAAAACGAAATCATAACCTTCTATCCACAGCTTGTTTACGTCCGCCATTTTCTTAGTATAGACAATATTTAACTGTAGCAGGTGTTTCGTTCGTGCTCATTTAACACGCTGTTGCCAATCTCAATTCTTTGAATTTCTTTTATTTCCTGTAATTTCTTATCAAAAACGTTCTAAAAATGTGTGAATATCCTCCGTACGTGCTTTGAACTTGAAGCAAATATTCACCGCGATATTATATATCCCTGCCTGTAAACAACCTGATATGTGTACACACATATCTTATGTAAATTTACTCTAAGTACGGCAAGTCATTGGGGCATATTTTTTAACTGTAGATATCGGGAATTTTTACATTGTACAATACACCGAATTATTTTAAATTATTAATGAGAACACCACTTTACACGAAGTTTCAAGTAATAACACACCCAACCGATTCACACAAGCGCACACACGAACCAAATGACTTCCTTCGATCTAACGGTTCATTCTGTATCTTCAAAAGAAATGCAATTAGATTTTGACAAGTGACAATTTCCTAAAGAATCTATCCGCTTAAGTATATCGTTCCTAAAAATCACGGTTCTAGCTTACAGGATTTACTAAATATTGATTTACACACGGACAATGAAATTTGCGCACCTAGAAAGAAACCTGCTACAACCGCGAAACTTTGCAAATAGCTAGAGTGCGAGCTGGTATGCAAATGATCCACGTTTGGTGCGATTGCGCATGACCGCACACCTTGTGGTGGCGCTGTAAGCACGAACCGGCAGCCTTATAAACCCGCGTGTAGTCGATGCCCCATGAAAGGGTCGCGGGTGGCCTAGTGGGCAACGTCCGTGACTGCCACGGAAAGGACCTCAGGTTCGATCCCAGGCAGGTACGAAGGCTCGGTCCACTAAATATCCGCCGTGCGTGGGATGGGCACGTTATACCGTCGGACCTCGGGTACTGGCCCCCGGTAATAAATAAGGGCGTCTTCCTCCCCATTTCTACCTCGCTTCCCCGTCACTTTCCTATCGGGCACTCTAGCCTAAGTCTCCTAGTTTCCTATTTCTAAGGGAGGGTTGTTTAAAACTTGGGGTCAGACACTCCCTTCCTAAAATCCTGTATATATGATCATTTGATCATGCCCCATGAAAGCGAAAAGCAGCGGCCGACTCAAGCAAGACTATAGAGTGAAAAGATTGCCAGGTAAACGCCAGAGAAGTCGATTTTGCGAGAGGCATGATTATAGGACTGGAAACTGCGGGGTGGTCGGCGCGCGGTATAGCCCGCCACATGGATCGTTCTGATCATACCGTCCGACTGTGTTAAGAGCAGTGGACACGTGCAGTCACTGCCACACTGCGGAGCGGCTCCGGACAAACCAGGATAACCACCTGCAGGGAGAATCGATGGATCGTGCTCCAGGAACAAACGGATCCCAGGAGTCTCGGTCCACTATACAGGCAGATGTAGCTGCTCCTGTGTGCCCACGAACCATTTTCCGACGCCTCGCGGAAGCGAATCTTCGATCCCAGCGCCTCTTACGTGTACTGCCATTAACACCGGAACATCGCCGGCTCCGTGTGCAGTGGTGCAAGGCCAGAGCGACGTGGAACGCCACTCACTGGCGACGTGTGATGTTTAGCGATGAGTGCCACTTTGTTCTGTGGACAGATGATCATCGTGTCCGTGTGTGGAGGTTCGTGGGTCAACGGCACAAACCCAACCTCGCTGTCGAGCGCCACACCTTCCCCACTGCAGCCATTATGATCTGGGAAGCCATTGCCTACGAGAGCCGATCAGCTCTAATAGTGGTATTGTGATCTGCGAAGACATTGCCTACGAGAGCCGATCAGCTCTAGTAGTGGTATTATGATCTGGGAAGACATTATGATCTAGAAAGCCATTGCCTACGAGAGCCGATCAGCTCTAGTAGTGGTATTATGATCTGGGAAGACATTATGATCTAGAAAGCCATTGCCTACGAGAGCCGATCAGCTCTAGTAGTGGTATTATGATCTGGGAAGCCATTGCCTACGAGAGCCGATCAGCTCTAGTAGCGGTATTATGATCAGGGAAGACATTGCCTACGAGAGCCGATCAGCTCTAGTAGCGGTATTATGATCTGGGAAGACATTGCCTACGAGAGCCGATTAGCTCCAGTAGTGGTATTTTGATCTAGGAAGGCATTGCCTACGAGAGCCGATCAGCTCTAGTAGTGGTATTATGATCTGGGAAGACACTTCCATGGCCTGATCGCTTCCGGACATGTCCCCAATCGAGCATGTGTGCGACCAGTTGAAACAGCAGCTGCCGCCGTTCCGCACTATTCGGGATTTGCAGCACACTTTCCAAAACGTGTGGGCCAGTATGCTGAAGGACAACATCAGGCGTCTGTTCGCCTCCATGCCGGACCGTATTGCAGCATGTATCACCGCAAGAGGACGCGCTATTGAAGATGGCCGGACTGCGTTCCACAGATCCCTCTGTAATTGTCCTGCAGCTCTGTTTTTGCCATCATGTGTATCATTACGTCCATAAAATTTCAGTTCAATCTGATGCTTCTTTCTTGGTGCCCAAATTTCTTGTCTCTGAGTGTATTTAAAAGTAGCTTGTCAAGCCATAAGAAAACGTTGTAACTGCAGAGCACGCAATCATTTCTGTCTAATATTACGTGTTCTAACGGCTGTGAAGTTGGAACTTCTGTGCTCAGTTGTAGCATTACAATTCAAGTGTGTGATCTATCCCTATGTGTGGCCGTAAGAAATGATTGAAAAGTAGCAAATTGTCAGGGACTGCTCCTCTTCGTTTCTGCTCAGCTGTCAGAGGCTTTGTGATTCACCGTGCTGACACCTTTCGCATTTGTAGAACTAAAATAATTACGTGACTCATTTTACATGAAATGGTCGCAACCGTTCACTCATCATCCGATCATGCACACTGTTGAGTTCAAGAGTGGTACGTATGGTAATTCTTCCACACTGAGGTCAACTTCCAGGCTCGCTTTACCTCTTTTGAATTCCACTGTCTACTTCCCCATCGAAAAGAAACTTTTCTTCCAGTGTTGCAGTCGTGCCCACATGGACGGTCTTCGGCTTTACCACTTATATGAGGTGTGGCTATTACATAACTGCACTGACTTTATAACTTTACATTGAAGTGCCAAATAAAACATAAACAAGTTAGCAAAATCATGATTATTATACGCTTTCCAATATACAAGAACTCATTACTCAAGTTATTACTCAAGTTATGATTATAATGGTTGTGGAATAAATCTCGTCCTGTGTCCTGGCCTTTAACCCCATTTCGATCATATTCAACAGAACCGGTTCAGTACATCTCCGGAACAACATACTAAAGTTTTGTCGCAATAGACGCATTTTTACTCAAGTTATGAGGATAATGGCTGTGGAATAAATCTCGCTCCTGTGCTCTGACCTTTGACCCCATTTCGATGTTATTCAACAGAAACGGTTTAGTATCCCTGCATAACAACATACTAAAGTTTTGTCGCAATAAAAGCATGTGTAGTCAAGTTATGAGGACAATGGTTGTGGAATAAATCTCTCTCTTGTGCCCTGACCTTCGACCCTATTTCGATGTTATTCACCAGAACCGGTTCAGTATATCTCCCCCGCACGGGGATAACTGGTTTTCCAGTTATTTGGGGAGCGGCGCCCCCACGGCCCGAGCTCATCTTGTGACGGAGTACTTTTCGTTTGCTCTTGAACGATAACATCACCGAAGGGACAGCTATTCGTCCAGCTGATGGGGGATGGCGTCCCCACGGCCCGAGCCGATTTTCTGTTATTGTTTTGCTTTTTTGTCTTAAGTTCATATCTTGACATGTACCCGCCTCAGTTGTAGGCTGCTGAGGTTGTGATGAGGCGCCAGCTCCGGGTTTTTGTTCCTCGTTCACTTCCCTGTCTTTTCTCTTTTATGTTACATTTTCTGTTTTTCCGGAGCTGGTTAGCTTAGACCTACCTGCATGTTTGCCGTGTGCGGTGACCCGTACAGGTGGAAATGAGGATGCTGGAGGCTGAGGTATTTGGGGGCCGGGTTGTAGTGTCTCCAGAAGCCAACACTCCTCTTTGCCCTCTGCTTCACCCTAAACGGGAGGCTGGGAGCTAACCCACTCCTGGTCAGGAAGTCTGTGGCCGAGTTGCGTCCAGACTTCTAGCGGCTTGTCGTTCTGTTCGGCTGGGTGAGTTGGGGGGTAGGGTGGGCATGCCAAAGGGGTGTTCTCCGGGCACGGGAAAGTCTGGGTGCACGCTGAGCGTGTGTCTGCCCTACCAACTTGCTATATCCGCTGACTATCCCTAGAGCCGTGTCCTGCGTCCTCTTGGGCTTGCGGACCTCCGGCTCTCCCTCGTTGGGCTCGGTAGTGGGTGGGGAGGTCGGCGGACGAATCTAATTTTTTCTCATGGCAAACCAAAGTGTTTCCCATGCTGTTCCTTTAAAGCGCAGTGTGGAGGATGGGTCGCCCTCCTCCACTAAGAAACTCCTAACTACGAATTGCAATGCTCTGTTTCTTCTGATTCACTCAATTGATCCGGCTCAGTCTCTCAGTTCGAAGAGTCCTTTCTGGATTAATAAGGCTCTTCAGGCCGTTGCGGGCTCTCCAAAGAGTGTTAAGAAGCTCCCGTCAGGGGATCTTCTTGTGGAGACATCTCATCCACGTCACAGTGCCACCCTGCTGGAGACGACCGTTCTGCTGGACATTCCTGTGCAGATCTCACCCCATGGCTACCTCAATTCCTCTCGCGGTGTGGTCAACTCCCGCGACCTGCTCGAATGCAGTGATGAGGAATTGTTGGTTGAACTTGGGGACCAACATGTCACTGGGGTTCGGCGTATCCTTTTCAGGCGGGATGGGAAGTCTATTCCCTCCCGGAACATCGTCCTGACCTTTGACTCGCCTGCCCTGCCAACTTCCATCAAGGCGGGGTACTTGCGTCTCGATGTTCGGCCCTACATCCCGAACCCCCTGAGATGTTTCAAGTGCCAGCATTACGGTCCTCCCAGCAGTCTTGCCGTAATGTAGCAAAGTGTGGGCGCTGTGGTTCAACTGAACACTCTTTGGCGGACTGCTCCGCTGAGGTGGATCACTGTGTGAATTGTGAGGGTTCCCACTCTGCGTCTTCTAAGCAGTGTCCCAAGTGGATCGAGGAGCAGGCTATCCAGCGCCTGAAGACCACTGAACATCTTTCCTACCCTGAGGCCAGGCGGCGGATAGCTCCTCTTCCATCCGGCCGACGCTCCTATGCCTCGGTTGTGGTGCAGAAGGCTACTGTTGCGGTTCAGACTGAGGTGTCCCTCCCGGCGCGTTGTCCTTATGATTTTAAGGACATCGTCGCTGCTGGAATGGAAGCACTGCAGTCTCGCCGCATTGCATCCAAGGCGACATCTACATCGTCGCCTAAACCTTCTACGCCGAAACCATCTACCAGCACAGGGACCCAGGGCACTGCGAAGAAGAAGCCAGAAAAGGTGAAACCCGGCTCATCATCCCCGAAACGGAGCAAGCAAACACAGCCTCTCAACACAGGGGGTAAACACAGCCCTGTGTTACCTCCAGACACTGCCGATGGGTTGGAGGTGATGGACGACAGTGAGACGTTCTAGTCGTCTGTCTTTTTCCTTCTTTCGTTACATTTTTCATTATGGTCACGCTCATTCAGTGGAATTGCCGAGGTCTGCGATCACGCATTGATGATTTGAAAGGTTTACTGTCTTCGCACACACCTGTGTGCGTGTGTCTCCAAGAGACGAAGCTTCGCACGACGGACACTCCTTCGCTGCGGAGAAATTCTCTTTTCCGTCATGATCACCTGGATGGCGTTATTGCCTGCGGTGGGGTGGCCGTCGTGGTTCCTCATGGTATTTCTGTCACTGCAGTTGCCCTTCGGACGACTTTGCAGGCAGTGGCAGTGCGACTATCTGTGCACACACTGTTCACGGTGTGTTCCCTCTACATACCGCCAGATGAAGCTGTCAGCCTTTCGGATCTGGAAGATTTAGTTGACCAACTGCCGCCTCCTTTCTTCATCTTAGGAGATTTTAATGCTCATAATCCGTTGTGGGGTTCTACAACTCGAGACTCCAGGGGCCGTGTTGTTGAGTCCCTTCTCTCCAACACGTCCCTCTGTCTCCACAACACCGGAGTTACTACTTACTTTCATGAACCCACCCGCTCGTACTCAGCCATTGATCTGTCTCTGAGTTCACCATCTTTATATCCTGACTGGTCCTGGAGCGTGTCTGGTGATCCCCTTGGCAGTGATCACTTTCCCATCTTTCTCCGTCTAGCGGGTGGCGGGTACCGTTACCCTACTCGCCCTGCTAGATGGAATGTTGGTCGTGCCGAGTGGGACACATTCACGGCTTCAGCGATTATTACTCCAGCTATGGTGACCTCGGGAAAGGTCAATGACGCTGTTGCGGCGGTAACGGATTGTATTGTGCATGCGGCAGAACTTACCATCCCCAGGACGTCGACTAAACTTCCACGTTGCCCGAGACCTTGGTGGAATTCCACTTGTATGGCAGCTCGTCGGGCCCAACATCGGGCTTGGGGTAGGTTTCGTCGGTACCCCACCGACGCGAACCTACTTGCTTTCAAGAAAGCCAAGTCCTACGCGCGATTGGTTCGTAGGCGTAGTCAACGGGAGTCCTGGACACAATATGTATCCGGGATTAACACCAATACCAGCCCTAAGATCGTTTGGGACAGGATCCGTAAGATTCGGGGACAGTACCCATCTGGGGAAATCTCCATTCTTGAGAGTGGTGGAGGGACGGTTGCTGACGCTCAGGGTATTGCTGACTGTCTGGGCGCCGCTTTTTCTTCGGTGTCCAGCAGCAGCAATTACCCTGCTTCGTTCCGGCAGTTACAGCCGCGGCTTGAACGGTCCAAGATTTCTTTTGGACCGTTTTCTGCCACAGATTACAACAGCCCGCTGACTGCCGTGGAGCTGAAGACCGCTCTGAATCGGTCCGGCCGGACATCTGTCGGACCGGATATCATCCATTACGAAATGCTGAAGCACCTTTCTCCGTCCTCTCTGGAATGTCTGCTAATCCTGTTTAACAGGATTTGGCAAGAGCATGTCTTTCCCGAATCTTGGCACACTGCCATTGTCGTTCCTGTTCCCAAACCTGGTAAAGATCCCACTAACCCGTTGAACTACCGGCCAATTGCTATGACGAGCTGCCTTTGCAAAGTACTCGAGCGTATCATTAATTTTCGTCTCATTTTTTATCTGGAGTTTCATCACATTTTTTCACCTCATCAGAGTGGATTTCGCAAATCTCGATCCACCACCGATCATCATCTTCGCCTTGAGACATCTGTCAGGGAGGCGTTTGTCCGACGTCAGCACATGGTCTCCGTATTCTTCGACATGGAGAAAGCCTATGACCGTACCTGGAGATACGGCATTCTCCGTGATCTGCACGAGTGCGGATTGGGGGAAACTTACCATCTTTCATCGCCGGATTTCTCCAGGACCGGAGTTTCCGTGTGCGCGTCGGGTCGACCCTCTCTGCGATGTACCCGCAAGAACAGGGTGTGCCTCAAGGCTCCATTTTATCAGTCACTCTGTTCATCCTTCGTGTGAATCACATATTCCAACTGCTTCCTCCGACGGTTCGTGGAACCATGTACGTGGATGATCTGCAGATCTCTTGCGCCTCTGTTTACATGCGCACCATTGAGAGACAGCTCCAGTCTGCCATTACCAAGATCTCTCACTGGGCTTCCCAAAATGGATTTAGCTTCTCGACACAGAAGACCGTTTGCGTGCATTTTTGCCGCAAACGGGGCCTTCACCCTGACCCCAGCCTCCGTCTGGGGTGTTCAACCATCCCTGTGGTGTCAGAAGTCAAGTTCCTTGGGCTAACTTTTGACCGAGCACTCACCTTCCGACCTCACATCCAGTCTTTACAGGTGAAGTGCACGAAGTCATTGAGTATCCTGAAGGTCCTCTCTCGAACATCTTGGGGGCTGACAGGTGCTCAATGCTTCGCATTTACCATTTTCTGATTCGGTCAAAGTTAGACTTCGGTTGCATAACGTACGGTTCGGCACGTCCTTCCGTGTTGCGGCCTCTGGATCCTGTCCATCACCAGGTTCTGCGGCTATGCACTGGTGCTTTCCGTACCTCTCCCGTGCATAGCCTGTATGTCGAGGCCCATGAACCGCCGTTGTGCGTCCGACGTAAGCAGCTGTCTCTTCAATTCTTCACCAAATTGAAGTCTCTTCCTGATCATCCACTGCATGGATCTATTTTCCAACCGCAATGTGTCCGCCTCTTCTCACACCGGCCTTCCTGTGTTCCGACGTTTGGGATTCGGTTGTCGACCTTAGTGCGCGATGCTGGTCTGGACTTGTCAAGGATTGGTTTGACCCGGTTCTACAATGAACCGCCTTGGCGGCCGGTTCAAGCAACGGCTGACCTTTCCCTTTGTGTGTGGCCAAAGTCTTCCACTCCTGCTCTGGTGTACCAGCAGCTCTTTGCCGAGAAGCAGTCTCTCTTCCCGGATTTCGTGCCTGTCTTTACTGACGGGTCGAAATCCGGTGAGGTTGTTGGTTCCGCTTTCGTGTGTGGCGATGCCTCACATGCTGAGAGGCTTCCGCCTGAATCTACTGTCTTTTCGGCAGAGATGCGTGCGGTACACCTCGCTTTGTGTCACATTCGGTCTAGATCTCATCGTCGCGCTTTGATTTGCTCCGATTCCCAGTCCGTCATCCAAGTTTTATCTTCTCCAGAGGACACGGACTCACCTGTCATCCGTGATGCCCGTCGTCTTCTTGGAACTTTGGAGGGTGATGGCTTCCTGGTCCGATTCTGTTGGGTTCCTGGCCATGTTGGGATCCGGGGTAACGAGCTGGCAGATCTCTCTGCCAGGTCTGTTTCCTCCATGTCGCCAGCTCGGCTGCCACTGTCTTTCCGAGATTATCGGCCGTTGATCCGGAAATTTGTTATGGATGAGTGGCAGTCCCTGTGGTCTCAGCAGGGCAGCAATAAACTCTATGCCATCAAACCACAGATCGGTCTATGGAAGTCTAGTTTGCGGACGAACCGTCGTGAGGAAGTTGTTCTTGCACGTCTCCGCATTGGGCACTGTCGTTTTACTCACCGCTTTTTGCTGTGTGGCGAGAGTGTCCCGGTGTGTGAGGCGTGCGACTGTCGTCTCACTGTCCTTCATGTTTTGTGTACTTGTGTTCGGTTTTGTGATCATCGTTTTCGTCATTTTCACTCTCATCTGTTGGACGAAGGAGCAGCTACGCTGCAAACCATTATTGGCGAAGCCTGCGACATGAAAGCAGTGTTTTCGTTTTTACAAGATATTGACTTTTTTAACCTTATCTAGCTTTTAACTTGTTCACTATCATATTTCATTTTTACCACATCAGCCTGTTTTTAACCTTGTGTACGTTTTTTATTGATTTTGTTTTGTTTTGATGTCTTTTGTTTGGCGCTCTTTGGCCAACCATGGCCCTTGCGCCATTAACATCAATTAACCAACCAACCAGTATATCTCCAAAGCAACATACTAAAGTTTTGTTGCAACAGAAGCATTTCTACTCAAGTTATGAGGATAATGGCTGTGGAATATATCTCGCTCCTGTGCTCTGACCTTTCACCCCATTTCGATGATATTAAACAAATTTAGTTTAGTAAACCTCCGGAACAACATACTAAAGTTTTGTCGCAATAGAACCATTTTTAGTCAGGTTATGCGGATAATGGCTGTGCAATAAATCTCGCTGCTGTGCCATGACCTTTGACTCCATTTTGATGATGTTCAACAGAATTGGTTTAGTTTGCCTCTGGAACAACATGATTACGTTTTGTCGCAATCAAAGTGTTTTTACATAAGTTATGACGTATAAGGGCGATGGAATGGATCCCCTCCTATCTCCTGACCTTTGACCCCGTTTCGACCATTTTCAACAGAGTTCGTTCCCAGGTTGTCCCCTACCACATAAATATTTTTTCGAACCATTTTTACGCGAGTTATCGTGCGGACAAATAGACAGACAGACAGGCGGACAAAGCTGGAGCATATACGCTTCTTCAACCTATGATTGGAAAGTGTAAAAACCTGGATACCTCCCTAATACCGCGTTGGTTCTCCTCCCGACCGGATAACGGTAGCAACGCGACGCAACGGGGCTTGAACTCCACGAACTCTCTGTAGTACTGTGAAGACAGTGCACACCATGCTTCTTGAAGAGTGTCCCACAATTCCGTAATATTCGCCGGTGGAAGATTCTTTGCATTGGCTGCACTTTGAACAACGGGGCATGGACTCCACGATCTCTCTGTAGTACTGTGGAGACAGTGCACATCATGCTTCCTGAAGAGTGTCCCACAATTCCATAATATTCACCGGTGGATGATTCTTTGCATTGGCTGCACTTTGAACAACGGGCATGGACTCCACGATCTCTCTGTAGTACTGTGGAGTCAGTGCACATCATGCTTCCTGAAGAGTGTCCCACAATTCCATAATATTCGCAGGTGGAGGATTCTTTGCATTGGCTGCACTTTGAACAACGGGGCATGGACTCCACGATCTCTCTGTAGTACTGTGGAGACAGTGCACACCATGCATCCTGAAGAGTGTCCCACAATTCCATAATATTCGCCGGTGGATGATTCTTTGCATTGGCTGCACTTTGAACAACGGGCATGGACTCCACGAACTCTCTGTAGTACTGTGAAGACAGTGCACACCATGCTTCTTGAAGAGTATCCCACAATTCCGTAATATTCGCCGGTGGAGGATTCTTTGCATTGGCTGCACTTTGAACAACGGGCATGGACTCCACGAACTCTCTGTAGTACTGTGAAGACAGTGCACACCATGCTTCTTGAAGAGTGTCCCACAATTCCGTAATATTCGCCGGTGGAGGATTCTTTGCATTGGCTGCACTTTGAACAACGGGGCATGGACTCCACGATCTCTCTGTAGTACTGTGGAGACAGTGCACACCATGCATCCTGAAGAGTGTCCCACAATTCCGTAATATTCGCCGGTGGATGATTCTTTGCATTGGCTGCACTTTGAACAACGGGCATGGACTCCACGATCTCTCTGTAGTACTGTGGAGACAGTGCACATCATGCTTCCTGAAGAGTGTCCCACAATTCCATAATATTCGCCGGTGGATGATTCTTTGCATTGGCTGCACTTTGAACAACGGGCATGGACTCCACGATCTCTCTGTAGTACTGTGGAGACAGTGCACACCATGCTTCCTGAAGAGTGTCCCACAATTCCGTGACATTCGCCGGTAAAGGATTCTTTGCATTGGCTGCACTTTGAACAACGGGCCATGGACTCCACGAATCTCTCTATAGTACTGTGGAGACAGTGCACACCATGCTTCCTGAAGAGTGTCCCACAATTCCGTAATATTCGCCGGCGGAGAATTCCTGGCATTGACGCCACGTTGAACATCATCCCAAATGTGTTCAATGACGTTTAAATCTAGCAACCGCGTGGGCCAAGTCAGGATGCCAAATTCCGTGGAATGTTCCTCCAGCCAGAATCGGCTTACTGGGGACGTGTGCTGTGGCGTATTGTCGTGTTGAGAGAGGTCGCATACGTCAAAATGGTTGAATGATATAAATGGGTGGAAATGAACCTCAAGGATATTTGCGTAGCATCCACCGGTCAGGGCAGTCTGCAGACGTATGAGGGGTCCTAATGTATGACGTGCCTGCACCGCAGGACGCACATGAGATAAAGGCAGATGGCAGTGAGAGCACATGTCTGCGCAGCTCAGTTGGGAGAGCGACTTACCCGGGAGTGAGGGGGACCCGGATTTGATGTCCGGCGCGGACAAAAACTTGTACGTTATATTAATATAACGCACAAGATTGTCCGAGTCTCCTCACTCCGGAGTATGTCGCTCTCCCAACTGAGCTACGCGGACACGTGCTCTCACTGCTATCTGCTTTTATCTGGGCAGGCACGTCAGAAATGTGTGCCAGCTGAAAACGCTTCATACCATAGCACAGCCACCGACAGCGTGCACTGTTCCTTGTCTGCATGTGGGATCCATTGCCTAGTGGAATTTTCTCCACACCCGAACGCTCGTCGTCTTCAATTTTTGTCCTTTCTTCACTAAACCTGTTATGCTAGGCAAGACCACGCGCACATGACATGCATTCTTTCCAGTACGCTGCACTTAACATATGAAAAAATAATGTATGCCTTGTCTTCAATTTCACCCGAAATTTCTCGTTTATGAGTTGCTCAACTCTTGTACTCGGCATTTTCCCGAAGTCCGAGAAAAACACGTCTACTTTTATTGGCACATCGAACCAAACTAATGAAGCACGTGAAGTTAACTTTGTATTTCTGGCAACAGAAAGTTCAAGGTCAATGATGTGCCACTCACTTTCGAACTGCACTGCGTGTTTCATTCGCCACAACCACGGTGTAACTTTTTCATACCCGTACCTCGTTCACCACGCCCGAACGGGGAATGACTTCATGGCGGCTCATTATAACTTCACGCCAAATGGGGAATGACTTCATGGCGGCTCATTTTCAACATATTCTCTCTTCCATAAACTTCTTAGTCTGGGGACAAAGGCGAAGTTGTTAAAGGATCATTCTGCTCGTAGATAAGTAACTGTACGAAGAATATTGTGCACAGCTCATAGTAAATTGCATCACTTTAACACTCTATCTAAGAGCTTTACGAAACATCCTTACCCATGGCATTTTGGCAAAACGCGTATTTGAGGGCATTCTTACATACGGATTCCTCAAATTCTATTCATTTAGCATGCTCTCGTTCATGTCATCCGAAAATTTCGAAAATCTAATGGCTCCGTCTTAGGTGGCAAATATGGGTACACTTTTGAGTTTCAACAAAACAAATCACATATCAGATTTCTAGGATGGAAGTTTTTCCCAAGGTTTCCCTAAGCTGTGGCACATCATAAACTTCAACATGCATGTCTTCTCTCAGATAATTAGGTCATATGATTGAAACGTGCCAGTCATCCGTGGGACTTAATGAGCTGCGATGCCCAAAAATAAGGACTAATTAGGGAGAAACCCTTCGCAGTTCTCAAAACAAATTGCTTTAACCTCGAAGACTGTAGAGGAATTCACGTATTAAATTTGATGAAACTTCTTTCGAACGTGAATGCAATATCTCCGTAGCGCGAATCAGTGCGGTTATGTTTTCACGCATTTTTTTCCCACGCACGTGCCTTCTAATTCAACCAGGGTTGGGTTCTGACATGGCAAAAATAAAGTACCCTCAAATCTAAACGATGTATTACCGTAAAGCTTAAAAAATAAATTATCTTGTAGCCTAAACTCTAAATTGTTCTGCAAGTATGTTGACTTGCAACCTAAACCATAAATTACTCAGTAACACCTAAACAATAATTTTTACCGAATATTAAAATATAAATAACCATGAAACAAGAAAAATAGCACTCTAAAACTTATATTATAGACTGCAGTGTAACTGAAGATAAATTATCTTGAAACCTTTATAGAGCAAATTACTCTAAAACTAAACGGTTTTGAAACCTAATCACTAAATAATTCTAAAATGTGAAAAGGTTGCCATATAACCAAAATCAGAAATTGCGCTGTAGCACCTAAAACATAATTTTCCTAGAAGATGGAAACATAAATTACCGTGAAACAAGAACAATAAAGTACTCTAAAACCTATATTATAGATTGCAGTGTAACTGAAGATAAATTATCTTGAATCCTCAATAGAGCAAATTACCCAAAAACTATAAACGGTCTTGAAACCTAAACATTAAATTATTCTGAAATGTGAAAAGGTTGCCCTATAACCAAAATCATAAATTGCGCTGTAGCACGTAAACAATAATTTTCCTAGAAGATTGAAACATAAATTACCGTGAAACAAGAACAATAAAGTACTCTAAAACCCATATTATAGATTGCAGTATAACTGAAGATAAATTATCTTGAAACCTCAATAGAGCAAATTACCCTAAAACTAAACGGTCTTGAAACCTAAACACTAAATTATTCTGAAATGTGAAAAGATTGCCCTATAACCAAAATCATAAATTGCGCTGTAGCACCTAAACAATAATTTTCCTAGAAGATTGAAACATAAATTACCGTGAAATAAGAACAATAAAGTACTCTAAAGTCTATACAGTGGATTACGCTGCAAATGAAGTTTCTATTTTTGAGCTTTTCCGATGAGTTTCAGACATCTTTTCTTTTTCCGTGTCGGAAAAGAAAGTACTCGGAACTTTCATAAATTTTTCCTTTACATCCTCTTCAGATTCTGAGAGTTCATATGTCTGAATTTAAAACTATTCTCTCTCTCTCGTTTCGGTTGCCTTCTATTGAAAACTTCTCCGGAAACTTTCAATTTGTTTACTACTACATTACTCGAAACGAAACCGATTGCTTAAAACATGGCCAGATATTCTCGCATTTCTCGCTTGCAAACTTGGCGAAACACCGGAAGATTTCGGCACTGTTGGCAGAAACAGATGTACGCAATTCGTGAAGACATTATTGCTCTTACGGGACCAATATGAGATATTAATACTCGGCATTCGATCTCACTGACATTACAGATGGCAGAACCATCGTCCAAGACAGCCGATTGTTTAAATACAGAGAAAGGAGAATGGTGGTCTAGAGAATGGAAGTGGACGCCAGCTGAAGTACTCATTATTGACGATTACTGCGATGCATCTCAGAAGCAAGCAAGAACAATTATTACAACCTCCGTCAATAAAGGTAACTTTAATCAGTGCAACCTACTCGAACCATCGTAATAAGAAAACCTAGCTCTATAACGTGGCTCCAAATATCAGCAAATGGAAATTAGTTTCTATGACTCTAACAAACGAACCCAAAAATGTCACTCAACAATAAAGAAACATATTAAAAATGCATATGATACAAATGTTTTGAAAGATGATTTAGGTGATCCTAAATCTGCACCACTCTAAAATGTCTTGATCTAAAGATTTTCAGTAAGTTTGCTCTGAGTATTTAATTCAAAAACATAATCTACTATTGGAGAGACATCTGTTACACTCCATTTGAAAAAAGAAAAGCGGTCTGTATTTCTCACCAATACATTATATGCTTTGAATAGAATATGAAAAATAAAATGTCCGTTCATGCGTTATTTTTCATCATGGTCACATAAACTATTCAAGCACTTGTCGCTATGTGTTATATGACGTAGAAGTCTTTTCGTACTTCTACGTTATTTTAAAAACATAACAATAAGATGAAATAGTTCCTAAATTAAACCTTAACAGTCAGACGAAACATGTAAACAACAGAAGTCAAACTTACGGAAAAGATGCTTTATTCAGGATGTAGCACTTTCACAACAAATCATAACATCACGTAGTACTTCGCATTAAACTCTCCACACATCACACAGCTCTTAAAACAACGCTCTCCAGCAACGCTTTCTTTAACAACACTCGCCAAGTAACAGTTTAGCCGTCGTTTTTATCTCTCGTTCTTATTTTATATCAGGCATACGTCACGTTCATTCAACCTCAATTATGTTGCCAACAGTATTCGTTTGAGAGAAAAGATATTACGTTAAGAGTGAAGAATAACTGAGAATAAACTAAAGATTTACATAGGGAAAGAAACTAAAAAGGAAAGTTAATTTAGAATATACGTCACAGTTATGAAGTTGTTTTTATGCCCTCTTTATAAAATTATTTTTCCTAACCCTTCTTGTTGTTAAGTTCCATCGAGTCGCATTCAACTTTTAGTGACAGTGTGAATAAAAGCCCGCCATCTCGATCTATTCTCGGCAAGATCTCACAACTCTTCTACGGTCATTCTACAAGCGTCTGTGATTCCATCCAGCCATTTCATTCTCTGTTTTCCCCCTCCTTCTTCTTCCACCAATATTGCCAGGCATGATCTTCTTACCATTATTGGCACGCTTCCTCCAACCTTGCCAGACATTTCTTCAAACTCATTATTGGCATACATCACATGTCCAAAATATGCGAGTTTCTGCTTGCAAATCATTGCTTCAAAGGAGTAGTTGCGCTTGATTTGGTCAAGTACTGATTGATTAGTTCTTCTTTATCTCCAGGTTCATAATTCAAAAGCATCTATCTTCTTACTCTCACTTTTCTTAATGTCCAGCTTTCACAATCATGCATTACCACAGGAAAGACAATTGCTTTAACAATTCTAATATTTGTTGCTATTGTTAGGCAATGAGAAATTTAAAGAAGATTATCCTTCATAATCTTCTTTAAATTTCTCATTTCCCAACTCCCTAGGGATAATTTCGTCCTTGTTTCTCCAGCACACTGCCCCCCGTTATGTATTCTGGAGCCCAAGAGAATAAAATTGTCTACGACGCCATTCACTTCCGGCATGCCAATTATAAATCTGTAAGGTTTGAAGTTGACATGACCTTTGTCTTCTTTCTTTTTTTCTTTTTTAGATTGGAGGTTTAACGACCACCGCGAGCAATTCCTTTTGTCTTCTTAATACTTAACATTAAACCTGATTTTGCGCTCTCCACTTCTACTATCTTCATGAGATCATCTACGCTTCCTCTACTTTTTGCCAAAACTATTGATAGTTTGCCCTCTACTATGAACACCAGCTGTCATTTCTTCCAAGCCTGTCATTCTAAAAATATACTCGCTGTACAAGTTACATAGATATGGAGAAAGAATGCAACCTTGTCGCTCCCTTTCTTAATAAAACCATTCAGTATCACCAAATTTAGTTCCACAGTGGATTGTTGCTCATCATAAAGTTCCCTCATTAGGTGCTCTGGCAGTCCTAGGAATCTGAAAACATTCCACAATCTTATACGGTCCGCATAGTCAAAAGCTTTGCTATAGTCAATGACACGAAGGTAAAGATCCTTCTGGAATTCTCTTGCTCTCTCTGTTATCCATCTAACGTTACCAGTTTCATTTCGTGTTCTTCTGCCTCCTTCTAAAGCAAATTTGTTGTACTGTCACTCTCTAATGCTGGAGCACAGAAATTTTCGTTTCGTCACCTGTTATGGAACGACAGGGGATCTTTCTACAGTAGAAAGAGGTAAAAATCATCACGTGTGATATTTCATTTCTTCAGTTTTTTCTGGGCTTATTTCTGTTGAGGAATTATTTGAACATCCAATATAATTGTCGTCGGTTAGAGTTTTTGTATGGACATAACGCGTTCAATGAGATGCCACACAAAAAAATGCTGAGCGGCATTACACCATACATTTCTATAAACTTAGTGTGATTGTGGTCGGTTTGAATATCCCTACCAGCCTCACACTATTGTGTGATCGCCATTAAACATTGTCTGTACACTACAGTAAGCTCACTAGGATTATCATCAATTAGACTATCCTACCAGCATCATGCTATTCCGAAAAAAGCTGAGGAACATTACAAGTTCCCCTACAAATTTACACTCAATAGACATAATAGCGTGCTGGTCCTCTTCTAGCGCGAATAACAGACTATACACGCCGAATAATCGATTTCACCAGAATAATCGATTTCACCTTATAGCGTGCTGGTTTTCTACTAGCGCGAATAACAGACTATACACGCCGAATAATCGATTTCACCTAATAGCGTTATTGGTCCTCTTCTAGCACGAATAACACACACTATACACGCCGAATAATCGATTTCACCTAATAGCGTGCTGGTCCTGTTCTAGCGCGAATAACAGACTATACACGCCGAATAATCGATTTCACCTAATAGCGTTATTGGTCCTCTTCTAGCACGAATAACACACTATACACGCCGAATAATCGATTTCACCAGAATAATCGATTTCACCTTATAGCGTGCTGGTTTTCTACTAGCGCGAATAACAGACTATACACGCCGAATAATCGATTTCACCTAATAGCGTTATTGGTCCTCTTCTAGCACGAATAACACACACTATACACGCCGAATAATCGATTTCACCAGAATAATCGATTTCACCTAATAGCGTGCTGGTCCTGTTCTAGCGCGAATAACAGACTATACACGCCGAATAATCGATTTCGCCTAATAGCGTGCTGGTCCTCTTCTAACGCGAATAACAGACTATACACGCCGAATAATCGATTTCACCTAATAGCGTGCTGGTCCTCTTCTAACGCGAATAACAGACTATACACGCCGAATAATCGATTTCACCTAATAGCGTGCTGGTCCTCTTCTACCGCGAATAACAGACTATACACGCCGAATAATCGATTTCACCTAATAGCGTGCTGGTCCTCTTCTACCGCGAATAACAGACTATACACGCCGAATAATCGATTTCACCTAATAGCGTGCTGGTCCTCTTTTAGCGCGAATAACAGACTATACACGCCGAATAATCGATTTCGCCTAATAGCGTGCTGGTCCTCTTCTAGCGCGAATAACAGACTATGCACGCCGAATAATCGATTTCCCCAGATGCTGCAAAGTTTCCGGAGGTAATACCAGCCATGCTTGTTGCAGCATTGTCTACCACTCCGCCCGAGACATCGGTCCAGGATACATGGATCTGATGTTCCGCTTCATGGCATCCAAGAGAGCTACCACAGGGTTTTAATCCGGGAACTTTGGGGGGTTAGTGCATGGTTCCAAAGTCAGATGCGTTCCTCCTCGACCCATGTCTGGGTGGTTGCGTTCTTGTGGGGCGGCGCATTGTCTTTCTGAAACAGACCATCGGTCTGCAGAATGAGCGAAGGACATCAAAGCGTGTAGGTGATCAGCCAGCACATGATGGTAACGCGAAGCGGTTAAGGACCTCTCCAGACCCACTAAGATACCTAATGTGTCACATGAGAAGGCTCCTGAAATCATCACAGAGGCGACCTGGCACGACAGGGCCATGGCCTCATGCTGTTAACGCCACATTACTGTAAAGAAGTGGGCAGGGGAATTCAAGCATGGGAGAACAAGTGTGGAAGATGTCAATCGGTCAGATAGACCATCTGAGGCCATTAATCAAGAAACTGTAGACAAGGCGCATTAAAAATGTTGTAAAATAGACGTTTAATGGTAAGGCAGATTAGTAGGACATTGCACATACCAAAAAACAATAGTTTACAGTGACATAGGTCGATGTCCGTTTGGGTCCCCATACTCCTGAGACCTAAGCAAAAGCTGATCAGACGGAACACGCCACGAGACAATTTTACACTGTTTGAAGCCAGTCCAGAAGAATTTCTGCAACTATTTGTAACAGTGGATGAAATGTGGACACTCCACCATGTTCCAGGATCAAAACAATGGAATAATTGCGGCTCACCGACTCTGAAGAAGACGAAATATTCTGCTGGAAAGATGATGGCAACCGTTTTCTAGGAAGCGAACGGGGTGTTGAAGGTCTTGCGAATAGTTAAACCATCCCCGTAGTGTAAATATGCTAACTTTCTAAGGAAACTTCGACAGCGTTTGAAGGATAAACGTTAAGGTAAGCTGACGATAGGGGCATCGCGTCGTCAGACAGCACTCCAAGCTACAAATCAGCAAGTGTTGAGGCTCCCACACCCTCCCTACTTAACTGATCTTGCCTCCTAAGACTACCATCTGTTCCCGAATCTCAAAAACAGTTTGTCTGATGGTATTTGGCATGAACAAAGACGTTTTTGGTGCTGAGGAAGTCTGTTTTGACTTCCTTGGCAAATTATTTTATTTGGAGGGCATAAAAACCTCGTAGCCCTGCTGGAAAGCATGTATGCACCTTCAAAGGGACGATGTATAAAAATAGGCTTACATATTTTTCCAACGGCCATTCCTTCTGACCGAGAGTTTTTGGAACACCCCTTTCTTGCCTTACAAAACCTAATATTCTTAGAATATAAAAAACAAATGTTTCGAACACTTGGAAAGAAATCTAAAAATAATTTTGACATCTGATCCCAAGATAGGAATAAAATCAGCTTAAATCCGAAAAACAATGACCAATTCCGTTTGCAGAAGAAATATACAAGATCTACAGATTCACTTAATTCACCAAATGAAATTTCACATCTTTGAAGAAACCGACGACGTGACATATATGAATAAGTAATGAACGTGTTCTTAACTATGGCCTTCCCAGTATCGTATTACCCCGATGACAGTTAACAAAACCCCTTTCCATAAAAGTACGTAATATAAGAAAAAGGGCGCCACGAAGAGTAAAAAGCACAAATATTGTTCCATAAAGTTTAATTACGTTTTCTTGAACGTTCGTTAATTATTTGAACATTCCCAATATAATGCTTGGAACGTTTTTATTTCGACTTTATTTAAAAATTCAAGTTTTTACTTTAAGAAGCTTTGACACGCTATCCTTGAGTTCATGTTGATAGGTTTCTGAAGTTCTAAATAAAATCTGCCTAATATACGATCACAAATGGTACAGAATGGATCCATTTTTTGTTTATCGGAAATTCATATTATGTGTCATAAGTTGTATACTCTTTTATTTGCAAGACGGCAGTTAAAAATCTTGTATTACACAATGTAGAAACTAAAGGAAAGTGAAAGGAAAGGAAAATGTGGAATTAGCCAGCGACATCTGTACGGAGATTCCAATTTATTAGGTACGCTTACCCTCGCCACATAATGGCTCCCTTCAACATACATATTCAGGCCGACAGGCCGAGCAGCAGTTAGAATTCCATTGATGGTCAGAATGGGTAAAACGAGGGATCTTTGAGTGTGGTACGAGAGTTGGCTCTCTAAGCTTGGCTGTTCAAGCATCTACCCAATGGCAATTCACCTGACAGGGACACATTGATAGACCCGGCAACTAGAGTTGGAAATGGGTCAATCATTTTGAGCCCGGACATGACCCTGACAAATCTGCTTTCTCCGGGTCAGGTCCGGGACAAAGCAGGTATGTGTGTGTGAGATCATGGTTATATACATAATCACACACACACACACCTGCTTTGTCCGGGACCTGACCAGGACAAGTCATCGTCAGATACATAATCACACACACACAAAGTCTCCCAGCAGCAGATATCGTAGGTTATATAGAAATCGTATAAATGTATAACGATAACGTATAATTTTCCCAATTACTCACCATGAAGTGTTGAAACTGTCGTCCTTCATTTCCAATACATAACCTAACTGTTTTATACATGTTTTGAAACGCATCTTCGAAAGTCAAAAACTCCCTCTGCAGTAATGTTAAAGCTGTTCCACTAAATTTTGATGGTACTACAATCAAAATGTTTGAATTCAGTAACTTGTTGTATGTTTAATTTCAGTTCTTGATGTTTTCTTGATAACATGTCAAGCTTCAGAATATGTTTCACAGCAACACCACTTTTCACCAGATTCTGATGAGTTGAAAGTTTCCAAATGATTCTGATGAGTTGAAAGTTTCCAAATGATTCTCATGAGTTAAAAGTTTCCAAATGATTCTGATGAGTTGAAAGTTTCCAAATGATTCTCATGAGTTAAAAGTTTCCAAAGTTGAAAGATTGATGAGTTAAAAGTTTCCAAATGATTCTGATGAGTTGAAAGTTTCCAAATGATTCTCATGAGTTGAAAGTTTCCAAATGATTCTGATGAGTTGAAAGTTTCCAAAGTTGAAAGATTGATGAGTTAAAAGTTTGCAAATGATTCTGATGAGTTGAAAGTTTGCAAATGATTCTGATGAGTTGAAAGTTTCCAAATGATTCTGATGAGTTGAAAGTTTCCAAAGTTGAAAGATTGATGAGTTAAAAGTTTCCAAATGATTCTGATGAGTTGAAAATTTCCAAATGATTTTGAAAGTTTCCAAATGATTCTGATGAGTTGAAAGTTTCCAAAGTTGAAAGTATCCAAAGTTGAAAGTTTCCAAATGTTGAAAGTTTCCAATTGTTTTCATCATTGCCCCTCAGAAGGAAGGAACACTGTTCCTTCTGATGACACTCTTTTTCTTATTACATGACAAATCATTTTTGAGTCCGCGGGAGCCAGAATCGAGCACAAAATTCCACAGCGAGCATTTTCCACAGCGCGAAAGTTTCTAAATACAAATTAATAAAGTTTCCAAAAACAAGTTAATAAAGTTTCCAAAAAGAAATTAATAAAGTTTCCAGAAACAAATTAATAAAGTTTCCAAAAACAAATTTCCAAAAACAAATTTACTGGACACATAACAACATAAAGTTTCCAAAAACAAATTTTCCACAGCGCGAAAGTTTCCAAAATGAGTTGCAAGTTTCCAAATGATTCTGATCAGTTGAAAGTTTCTAAAGTTGAAAGTTTGATGATTTGAAAGTTTCCAAATGATTCTGATGAGTTGAGAGTTTCCAAATGATTCTGATGAGTTGAAAGTTTCCAAAGTTGAAAGTTTGATGAGTTGAAAGTTGCAAAATGATTCTGATGATTTGAAAGTTTCCAAATGATTCTGATGAGTTGAGAGTTTCCAAATGATTCTGATGAGTTGAAAGTTTCCAAAGTTGAAAGTTTGATGAGTTGAAAGTTGCAAAATGATTCTGATGAGTTGAAAGTTTCCAAAGTTTAAAGTTGGATGAGTTGAAAGTTTCCAAATGATTCTGATCAGTTGAAAGTTTCTAAAGTTGAAAGTTTGATGATTTGAAAGTTTCCAAATGATTCTGATGAGTTGAGAGTTTCCAAATGATTCTGATGAGTTGAAAGTTTCCAAAGTTTAAAGTTTGATGAGTTGAAAGTTGCAAAATGATTCTGATGAGTTGAAAGTTTCCAAATGATTCTGATCAGTTGAAAGTTTCTAAAGTTGAAAGTTTGATGATTTGAAAGTTTCCAAATGATTCTGATGAGTTGAGAGTTTCCAAATGATTCTGATGAGTTGAAAGTTTCCAAAGTTGAAAGTTTGATGAGTTGAAAGTTGCAAAATGATTCTGATGAGTTGAAAGTTCCCAAAGTTGAAAGTTGGATGCGTTGAAAGTTTCCAAATGATTCTGATCAGTTGAAAGTTTCTAAAGTTGAAAGTTTGATGATTTGAAAGTTTCCAAATGATTCTGATGAGTTGAGAGTTTCCAAATGATTCTGATGAGTTGAAAGTTTCCAAAGTTGAAAGTTTGATTAGTTGAAAGTTGCAAAATGATTCTGATGAGTTGAAAGTTTCCAAAGTTGAAAGTTGGATGAGTTAAAAGTTTCCAAAGTTGAAAGTTGGATGAGTTAAAAGTTTCCAAAGTTGAAAGTTGGATGAGTTACAAGTTTCCAAAGTTGAAAGTTGGATGAGTTGAAAGTTTTCAAATGATTCTGATGAGTTGAAAGTTTCCAAAAGTTGAAAGTTGGATGAGTTAAAAGTTTCCAAAGTTGAAAGTTGGATGAGTTGAAAGTTTTCAAATGATTCTGATGAGTTGAAAGTTTCCAAATGTTTCTGATGAGTTGAAAGTTTCCAATTGTTTTCATCATTGCTCTTTAGAAGGAAGGGACACTCTTCCTTCTGATGACACTCTTCTTTCTTATTACATGACAAATCCTTTTTGAGTCCGCGGGAGCCAGTATCGAGCACAAAATTCCACAGCGCGCATTTTTCTTTGAAAAATAGATGTTTTTGCTTTTCAAAAGTAAAACGGAAAGGGAACCGGTTCGAAATCGCGTCAGGAACACCTTGACCCGCTAGAAATTGTCGACCCGTGACCCGTTTCCATCTCTGGATATGTCCTCGACCGAATATATCTGGGACACGGTAGCTAAGTAAGTGGCCCGTCAAGCGCCTACGACAGTCACCACAAATGAACTTTGGTCAGCATAGAAGCAGCCTAGCACGCTACTCCCCATGGCGACATCAAAAATCTCTTCCATTCAATGCCACGCCGTGCAGATCCTAGTACCCACACAGCACAGAATATTTCGTATATGTTACAAGTACGTAGCACTGAAACATTGAGACTTTTTAAATACGTTGCGCAGTGTAACAGTAATGTTTCGGAAACCTTACGGTTACGTCAAAATGTCCTCAAACGTTACATAACTTTGAAACATAGCCGATGCGTTACAAGCAAAGGTCTTTGTAACTTGCGTTACAGGCAAAGGTCTTCGTAACTTGTGTTACAGGCAAAGGTCTTTGTAATGTTACTGTTACGTATTTGAAAGATATTTGTGACATCATCATATTACTGTTACGTATTTACTACGTTGAACATTATAGTTTTAATAAACTTTGTAAAAGCACAATAAAAAATATTACACTCAACAGGTGTTTCAAAATCAATAACAGTCGTATTACGAGTTGTTTACGTTTTCACAGGTTCGACGCAGTCCGCTGTCAATTGGGAACAGTGGAGGCTTTAATACACTGAGTAACCACTTTATTATGACCACCTGGCAGTTTTGAGCAAATGAGCTATGGCAGCATGCTGTTGCCGCCAGAGGGCGAGGCTAGTATAAAAAGGGAAAGCTTAGTGCTTGCGACAGTAGTAGAAGTGATGTTTGGGTGACGAGATGGGTAAAACATGCGATTTGACGGACTTTCAACGTGTGATGATTGTAGGAGCTCGGAGCCATGGAGCGAGTATCACCGAAACAGCCGCATTCGTTAAATGTTACACAGTAGCTGTTGTTAAAGTGTTTAAAGACTGGACTGTCAGCCAAAAAACTGTGTCTCTACGTGCAACGTGTGGTCGTCATTGACTAGTGACTGCTCGGGCGGAACGGAGAGTGTCCAGACTGGTAACAGACAACAGAAGGGCAACAGTGCAGCAAATTACAGACCATCTTAATCAAGGATCCCCTCAAATGATCTCTGCACGCACTGTTCGCCGTACACTACATCGGATGGGATATGGCAGCCGAAGGCCTGTTCGAACACCTTTGCTGTCTGCAGTTAACAAGAGAAAACGTCTCCAGTTCGCACAAGGATTGGACAGTCAATAATTGGAAACAAATTATGTGGTCCGATGAATCACGTTTTCAGTTGCACCATGCCGATGGCCGAGTGAGAATTTGGCGGAAACAGCACGAAAGCATGGACCCCAAATGCATTGCTACAGCCCTTTAAGCTGATGGAGGCAACGTTATGGTTTGGAGAATGTTTTACTGGCATGCTTTAGGCCCTTTAATTCGTGTTGATCAGCGTCTGACTGGCACATCATATCTCAACATCGTTGCGGACCAAGTGCATCCTGTCATGTGGATGGTTTATCCCAATGGCTATGGCTACTTTCAACAAGATAATGCGTCCTGCCATAGTGATCGTATTGTACAGGATTGGTTTCAGGAACATGCCGGTGAGTTTACTTTGCTTAGGTGGCCCCCCACAATCTTCAGATCTCAACCCCATTGAGAATTTGTGGGATGAAGTTGAACGAGCCATCAGACAGCTGGATCCACAACCCTGCAATCTCACACTCCTGGAAAGTGCTATTCATCAAGCATGTTCTCAGATTCCACAAACTACATATCAACATCTCATGGAGTCCATGCCACGAAGAATCGACGCAGTATTAAATGCAAAAGGTGGCCCAACGAAGTACTGAGGGAGTGGTCATAATAAAGTGGCCACTCAGTGTATATTGATAACAAAATAAATAAAAATCGGTCCCAAATGAGGGTGTCGAATTTCCAATAAACATGTGGAATAGACTATATATCAGCGAAAAAAAGAAAGAAACCGAAACTCGTCATTTCTCTAAATACCTACCAATATGAAATTTCTCAGCTTCAAGTAAAAGAAAATAAAACATGCTGGTATAGTATACTAATACAACAACACAGCTATCTACTTAGGTTTTATAGATTGCTTTTTAGAATTTAAAAATTATAATAATCAAAGCAATTACTATCAGATGATCGTGAATCACAAATAAAAAGGATGAAATATTAAATCAACTAACTAGATAACACAAGTACAACAGTATCCCCAAATAATATCCCAGTAGCACATGGAAATACGACTACGAGAGAGCTTCGGTGAAATGGCTTAAATGCGCATGTGCATCCACTCCGTTACCAAACCAAAAATCTTAAATATCTCCGGAATGTAACATCAAGGTTGCAATTATGTACAAGGGAGACTATAAAACAGTAGTATCGGTGAATGCTATTTTTAACGTAACCGTAATGTACAAAGAGTTATGTTCCAAAATAGATGTTGCTGAAACTTAATTGTGAGATGTCTCTGAAAGTGTAACGAAAATGAGAGATTGTAACATTATTGATACATATCAGAAACGTTTTGTGCTGTATGGGTATTGTTGCTCGAGGTGGCTTCATACGGTACTGCGATACTGAGTTTTGTAGTGAAAATATCTTGTGTATACCTTTGCCAATGTAATGAGTTATCTCCTATAACATGATAAATCTGTGAGATAGCTTTCATTTGAATAGCGAGATTCTATCTTGGTGCTGCAATTTTCACAAAGAGTAGTGCTCAGAGGGTGAGTCGAAAGTTTTGCAATATTTGCATAAACGCATGTGCTGCGGCGAGTATGTCACGTGTTTAAACTAATTCAAGTCGCACACTGCAGTCAGTCGTAAGGGATATAAAGTGGTAGTTGTTGCTGTGAACATCATTGCATGTCGTCGTTCTGTCTGTGGTTGGGACGCCTAAAAGATGAACAGCCACAACCGGCTAATTAGGAAACTTTTGCTTTACGAGTTTGAACTCAGCCATAATGCTGCTCAAGCAACACGAAACATTTGTCATGAGAAAGGGGAAGGTCCCGTGGACCACAGTACCGCAACCAGATGGTTCAAGAAATTTCGCTCAGGTAACAGAAACCTCGACGATCAGCCAAGGTGAGGTAGGCCGCGAACCGTGGATTCGGAGTTCGTGAGCCAGCCGTAGAGGCAAATCCGACAACCAGCACTCCGAGATTATCAGGCGAGCTGGGCATATCACAGAACACCGTGGTTCGTCACCTTCAGGACCTCGGCAAGGTCTACAGGAGCTGCCGCTTGTCCCTCACGAACTGACGCCAGCTGAAGCAAAACGCCGGGTGGAAGTGTGCCAGAAACTCCTAGGAAACCCATACGTTTCATCAAGAGAATTGTTACGTGCTATGAAAAGTGGGTCTATTTCCGTAATCCTAAGACACAACTGCAGTGGATGACCCCGGGCCAGCTTCTTGAACCCGTTGTCAAACGTGGGCGCTTCGAGCACAAGGAGATACTCTGCGTCTGGTGAAATTTCGAGGAGATAATCCATTACGAATTTGTTCCAAACGGTCGGACCATCAGCAAAAACCTGCACTCTGAACAGCTGGAGCGTATGTATGCCGTTTTGGAAGAGAAGTGCCCGGCTCTGGTGAACAGAAAGCACGCTCTCTTACAGCAGGACAACGCTCGGCCTCATACCGACCAAACAACCCGGTCTGAGCTCCAGGAACTTGATGGCATCGAACTGATGCGACACCCAGCATATAGTCCGGATCTTGCCCCACCGGATTATTACTTGTTCCGGTCCATGTCCCACTTCCTTTGCGGGCGGTACTTCAAAAACCAGGAGGAGGTGGTAGCTGGGGTGAAGGAGTTCTTCGCCTCAAAGGAAAACAACTGGTACTACCGCAGAATCGAAGAACTGGCAGACAGATGGCTAAAGACGGTGCAACACGATGGCTAAAGACGGTGCAACACGATGGCTTATGCTTGGAATGCTAGTCAGCTTTCGTTGTAAAGGTACGTTTGAAGACATAAAGTGATCCAAATATTGCAAAACGTTCGACTCACCCTCTGTGGAATCGAGGAACTGGCAGACAGATTACTAACGACGGTGCAACACGATGGCCTATACTTTGAATGCTAGTCAGCTTTCGTCGTAGAGGTACGTATGAAGACATAAAGTGATCGAAATATTGCAAAACTTTCGACTCACCCTCTGTAGAATCGAAGAACTGGCATACAGATTACTAAAGACGGTGCAACACGATGGCCTATACTTTGAATGCTAGTCAGCTTTCGTCGTAGAGGTACGTATGAAGACATAAAGTGATCGAAATATTGCAAAACTTTCGACTCACCCTCTGTAGAATCGAAGAACTGGCATACAGATTACTAAAGACGGTGCAACACGATGGCCTATACTTTGAATGCTAGTCAGCTTTCGTCGTAGATATACGTATGAAGACATAAAGTGATCGAAATATTGCAAAACTTTCGACTCACCCTCTGTAGAATCGAAGAACTGGCATACAGATTACTAAAGACGGTGCAACACGATGGCCTATACTTTGAATGCTAGTCAGCTTTCGTCGTAAATGTACGTATGAAGACATAAAGTGATCGAAATATTGCAAAACTTTCGACTCACCCTCTGTAGAATCGAAGAACTGGCAGACAGATTGCTAAAGACGGTGCGACACGATGGCCTATACTTTAAATGCTAGTCAGCTTTCGTCGTAAAGGTACGTATGAAGACATAAAGTGACCCAAATATTGCAAATCTTTCGACTCACCCTCTGTAGAATCGAAGAACTGGCAGACAGATTACTAAAGACGGTGTAACCCGATGGCTTATACTTTGAATGCTAGTCAGCTTTCTTCGTAAAGGCATGTATGAAGGCAAAAAGTGATCCAAATATTGAAAAACTTTCGACTCAACCTCTGTAGGTAGTTCTTTGCGTTGAAAACTTAGTTTTATTTCCAAGATGGCAACTAACAAATCAACAATATCGAGCTTAAAAAAGGTAAAAATACGAACTCGTATTTGCACAGCGTCTAATTACACGTTGAACGCGTTCATGTGAACGTTCACGTACCTAAAAATACCTCGTTTTAAAACTTTTTTTTTGATTTTGGAAAATTAAAAGTTGTGACTTGTTACTTTTGAGCTCATGTTAATAGATTTCCGAAGTCCTAAATTAAAAACTGCCTGACATCCGACCACATATGGCGCGGCAATTATTGACTATTTTGCGTTGAGCACAGGATTCCTTTTTTCACGTCGGAAAAGCTGCAGCAGCTTCTGGAGAAAAAATATTACCTGCAGAGATTACGACGTCGATAATGAGACTGTCCTCCCGACGTGAAAGCATTCCTCATCTGCCTTCGACACTAGGGCTACATTTCTTAAGCTCTCCTAAACATCGCGGCCATTAATCAAACTCTGCCAATGGTGGAAAAGCCAAGAGCATTCATCGTGTAGCCCTCTATCATCCTCCTCCTCCTCCTCTTCATCCTTCCCAGTCTCCATTACCAATAACCAGAGGAAGATCTAAAGCCGGGAACATTGATTGATTAACGAGGGAGATTTTCCCTGGGCGGCTTACGGTGAAAACATCCACTTGCTCCAACACGTTCCCTCTTTCCTCCTGCTGCTCCTGCTGCCGCTTCCTGGCCATGCCATGGGCGTCAGAAGTCTATGCAGCTAGCCCGGTAATTATCTCTCTCGGAAATTAAGAGAGAGACGAAAACTTTTAACATGGCTGTCTGCGTCGACGCCTTAAAAGGTCTTTAATGTATTTAATGACGTTAATAAGGCCTTAGTGAATGGTTCGGTGTTAGAGTGTCAAAGTGATGCATAGGTTGGAGAAAACCGCTTTGTAATATTCTCGACAGGGTGATCAGTTATACAATCAGAAATCGCTGAGAGAGGTTTTGAAAGTCCCGCGACCTTTCCGTTCCATTATTTACCACTATAGTTTTTAATACTGCGAAAGATTTTAATATTTTCACATACATCTGAAATTTGCCTGAAATTAATTATTCATCAGTTAATAAGTTGCAAACAGTCCATGGAAATTCTTACAGATCCTTGGTTCAAGAAAATTTGGTAATTAGTAAACCATTGCTTTATCAGGTAAACTATTATAATATTAAACTCTCCATTACAATATAAACAGAGGTAAAGCGCATGTCAAGACGGCTAAGTTGCCGCGAAGAATTCCGTCGGTGTGTCTTAATTCGGAAATAATTCGAGTCCGGAGCAATACACTGTTAAAAAAAATTGTGATAGGTTGTACCATAAAATGGTTTTAATACCTTCCCATACATCTGAAATGTTCTTAAAATTAATTATTCATCAGTTAATAAGTTGCAAACAATCCATGGAAAATTCTTACACATCCTTGCTTCAAGAATCTTTCTTTGCTTTAAGAAAATTTCGCTTCAAGAAACTTTGGTAGTTGGTAAACCACAACTTTGTCAACTAAACTTTTTTAATAATAAACTCTCCATTACAATAAAAACAGAGGTAAAGCGCATGTCATGAAGGCCAAGTTGCCGCGCGGAATTCCGTCGGTATTTCTTAATTGGGAAATCATTCCGCTCCGGAGCAATACACTGTTTAAAAAAATTGTGGTAGGTTGTACCAAAAAAGTGGTTTTAATATTTTCCCATACATCTGAAATGTTCCTGAAACTAATTATTCATCAGTTAATAAGTTGCAAACAATCCATGGAAATTCTTATAGGCCCTTGCTTCAAGAAACTTTGGTAATTGGTAAACCATTACTTTATCGGGTAAACTATTATAATATTAAACTCTTTATTGCATTATAACTTGTGACGTATTACACAGTCCCGCGACCAAGTTACAGCGAAGAATTCCATCGGCGGAGCTTAATTGGCAAATCATTCGGGTCCGGAGCAACACACTGTTAAACATTTTGTGGTAGGTTGTACCCAAAAGCGGTGCTACACCAGCTGCACCACTTTCTGAAAAACAATGCACCATTGTGTGGTGAAAACAAAACCCCACAACATCGTGCAATCTTGCATCATAATGTGGTGCAAAGTTGCATCATGTTATGAGGTTTGTTTGCAACACACAATGGTGCATCCTTTCTCAGAAAGTGGTGCAGTCGGTGTAGCATCACTTTTTGGTGCAACCTACCAAGAAATGTTTAGCAGTTTGCAAATGATTCTGTCCCAATATATGTGACGCATTTCATAGGTGAAGCACATGTCAAGATGGCGAAGTTACGTTGATAAATTCCGTCGGTGTAGCTGAATTGGAGAAACATTCGGCTCCGGAACAGAAGGATGTGGGTTCGAGCCTTGCCACCGGCGAATTTGTGTTTTCACAAATAATAGTGTACAATATTATGTGGCAGTCTCTGTATAACACGGAATCTGCCTAACTGCGAAATCAGCACTATTTTTTTTCACCGTTAAAGGTCAAATTATCTTCCAAAACGGTAACTCTTAGTATAAAGAGTGTCTTCAAAACATAAAAGATTTATTCGTTTCAAACTTTCCCCAAGGTTCCATGTGTCAAATGATGCTAAAGAGGAAAAATCTTGGTTTCCCCTTACTAAAAAAGAGAAAACACAGCCTGTGCTATCGTAGCTGTTGAGTCAATATGCTGGGGAGCCCACTCTTGCTAACCTCAGCTACCTCAGATGTCAGAGGTAATGGGAAGTTGTACAATTGGCGAATGGGAGGTGCTGAGGAGGAGGAAATTAAAATCTCGCGCGAAATATGCGTTAAACGTTATTTGTGGTAACATAGCAAGATACCGAAGAAGAGTTCATCGTCTGCTGCTCCCCGGACGAAGAAAGTCCGGGTCTCATGTTTTATTTTGCTGCTTTCCTAATGAATGTCTTTTACATATTTTTACGCTGAATTTTAATAGTGTTCGTCAGACAGCAATTTTTACATGTGTTAGGACACCACTTTTTAAAGATGTCTTACAAAAAAAAAACACTTGCTACCTCTCGGAGATAAAAGGAAAGCTATTCAGATGAAGGAATAAAATGTCCCCGTTAAAGAAATCTGCGAATATAAATGTGGAGGGACATAAGTGAATGACACTTTAAAAATGAAAGCAAAGTTACAAACATAATGGCTGTGGTGACATTTATGGGTAACTTGGAAGTAGTCTCTAAATGCAATTTCGAGCAATTTGTTGCTAAGCGAAGCTTTAGTGAAAGAATGGGCAGAAGGTATTGCTTCCCAACTTGGTGATTTCAATGTGTCTAATGGATAGCTATAGTTGGTTCTAAAACGTGTCACATAATCACTATGAAACGAATCTGTCACACGACTATAAAATTTCCTACACTAATCAGAGCTGAAGGATATTTTCAAGTGTGACGAAGTGGTTTATTTTACAAAGCTCTTCCTTCAAGAACATTATTTAGCAAGAAGCGTGAACTTTAAGCATTTCAAGGAATCATTTATTATTTTTTGTGTATTAACATGGAAGGGAGCATCGAAAAGTCTAAAGTTTTTGGTAAGGAGCAGAAACCACGGTGTTTATAAAGAAAAACTGTTGACAACTCATATCCGCCAGTAAGTTGGAAGTTGAACAAGGAGTAGTGGATGGCATCCGCTTATAATGGAAGAATCGTACAAAAATTGTTTTGGAAATTTGGATTCAAAAAGATAACGCTGGTATGCCTTCCGAAAATTGAACTGTCCAACTAACTGATGAATAATTAGTTTCAGGAACATTTCAGATGTATGGGAAAATATTAATATGCATACAATCATATCACCTAAAATTCAACCGTTAAGTCAACGTGTTATCTACAAAGTTAAAAGGTAGTACAGGAAATTTTTGTCTCAGTCACTTTTAGCATTAAAGAATACTGCAGAAAATGCTTCTGAAATAAATAAAAACATAACTCTGCGGGTCGTCAGAAAATGATAAGAATGCAAAAACGTTTCGTTAAAGCGGGTTGCAGGGCATATCTCAGCTATGGTCAGCCTTATTATAACTCCAAGTCTTACGCGTCCTGGGCTGCCACGTTTGCGCAGTGGTCTCCCTAGATGGGTCCTGGTTCGAATCTCGGTCAGATGTTGTGTTTGTCTTAAGGCACTGGATCTCTCCCTGTCCTGGAACCAGTGGCTCTAAATTAGG
This sequence comes from Macrothele yani, assembly GCA_039090855.1. NCBI lineage: Eukaryota > Metazoa > Arthropoda > Arachnida > Araneae > Macrothelidae > Macrothele > Macrothele yani. The sequence goes on along the minus strand of CM076989.1, from coordinate 30,979,750 downwards.
GACGGCCGACTGCTTATTGCCCATCGAGTTGCTCAAGGGGCTTGTTAAACCTCCAATCTCAAAAAAGGTAAGAATAATAAACGTCCTGGTGAATGAAGGTGCAGTGTCGAAAGAGATTTATGAAGTTACAGTGTTTTGCTAGTGACATCACAAAAAGAAGTCAGGAAATAGTTAGGAAATTTCAGTTCCACAATGGAGTGCACACTTTGATAAATATGAACTTCAACTTTCAATGTGATTGTATTTAATGATAGATCTGTGTATTATGCGCCTCATACATTTAGTAACAAATGTTACGCTCACAAACCTTTTAGTAAAGACTGATAAACACTCTTTGAAACTTCTAATACAATAAACGGGAGTTAAAAATTTTAATAAAATCCGTTAAAGATTGTTTTACTCGTTATGTTGAAGTTTAGAAAATTTCAAGTATACGGAACCTATCAATAAATTTTCCGTACAGGAAACTTCAATTGATGTAAAAAAAGAAAAGTAAAAAAAAATCAAAATGCTTGAGCTCGTTGTTTTCGTGTGGTCCATCCACATTTGAAAGTCTGTTAAAATCCTGTTAAAAATCCAGTTTTATCTTTTTTTTCAGTTGTACAAACGCCATCCTGAAAGTAATGTCTCTTCCCTCATAAGATTTTTATTTGTAGCAGCAAAAATGTGAAACTTGGTGGCAAAATACTTGGCGCCGCTCCGGCGGCGCAGTGGTCTAAGCGATGGCCTCTGATCATTCGTCCGAAAGGAGTCCGGGTTCGAATCCCGGTCAGGCATGGGTGTTGTGTATGTCTTACGGCACTGGCTCTCTCCCTTCATTGGAACCAGTGACCCTAAATTAGGGACGGGCGACTGCTTATAGCCCATTGAGTTGCTCACGGTGGTCGTTAAACATCCAATCAAAAAAAAAATACTTGGACATATTGTTAATAATGCTAGCCTATTCAAGATATTGTCCATCACTTTGTATACATTTCAGCCATCTTTGGACCCATTGGTCAAATCCATTTTGGAAAAATTCCTGAGGCTGTCGTTTCACCCATGAATTCACAGCCAGTTTAACGTCTGTAACATCGTCGTAACGTTCTTCACGAAGGGTGTTTTTCAAAGGGGCAAACAGGAAAAAGTCTGAGGGAGCTGAATCAGGACTGTACGGAGATTGTGGCATCACCGTCCTCCCCATTTTGGCAATATCCTATTAAGTCTCCATTGAGGTGTGGGGACGTGCACTATCATGGCGTAAAACAACATTATGAAGAGGAATGTAGCGTCTTCTCCTTCTGATAGCTTCCTTTAGATTCACTGTGTGCTTGTAGTTAGCATTATTTACTGTTGAAAATTCTCGATGGTGACACGACGATCAGCTGTGATGAGGTCTTTCGCTCGTTGCGTGTTGGCATCTGTCATTGCAGTTGCGGGTCTTCCACTCCGTTGTTTGTCCGACACTGAACTTTCTCCCTCTCGAAACCTCTTCATCTATCTTCGGGCATTACTGATATCGATTGTGGCAGCTCCATACACCGCCAGGAGTCCTCTGTGGATTTCTGGAGCCTAACATCCCTCTTTTTCCAGGAATTCAATTACGGCTCGCTGCTTTTCTCTGTCATTCATGATCTTTATTTCCGATTGTGAAAATTTTTTTATCCCGCATTGATAACATTCCATAGTACATGTGAATGTAGTTTTATTAAAATCACTTAAAATTTTAAAAAATTATTAAGGAGGAGCCATTAATTTCAGGATGCTCCTTGTATCATTAGAAAAAAATTCCAAATGCGCATTCTTTCATCAGTGATGCATTTATTCTAAAGTGAAGTTCAGTGCCAATTTGCATAAATCGATTAATTTGAAATTCTTGTGAAAGGTGAATGAAATGTTTCTTCCGTAATTAGGCATATTTTAAGGGGACAAGAGAGTAGCTGAAGCGATATCAGAATGGCCTATTTTACAAATGAGTTGGGAACCATAAAATTCTAGGAAAAACAACTGAGAAAGATATCTGCGGCCAGATACGAAGAAAAAAAAAGGCTTGGTAAAAAAAAAAAAAAGGAGAATTTGATTAAAAACATGGACAGACTGTTTTCATCTGGAAGAATCGATCTTCGATCTCAAAGTCGATCCTTCAGCATTACGTACTTTCTGATTACGGTTATCTCATTCACTGAGCAAAAAGTAGATTTCTTTAAAGCCAACAGAAAGATTGCAAAAAAATATTTCTTTAGATTTATCAAGCAACTTCAGACATTGTGAAAATTTATATTTAAGTTTTAAACCTGCAAAACATAAATATAAGAGCAAATTTTCGTATTTGTCCTTAAATTGTAATGTATAATGCCACTGCATATTATGTCTGCTGAAATATTTTTCTATCCGTGAGAGAAAATGTGGTCAAAAAGCTAAACTGAATGTAAAGTGGACTGGAAAAAATATATCAGATACAGTCATCATGTAGTTCCAATAAGAATTGAACTTATTTTTCAGATTTTTCGAAAAACACAAATCCAAGATTTTGAAATTACACACATCGTTTAATTTTTAAGTGTGCTCAAAACAAAATTACGAGGGTTGTACCGAAAGTAATGCAAAAGTGGGCATAACTTTTTGATTGACTGAGGTCATTCAAATTGCACATGTTGGTAGAGTAACTCTTTCTCTATACAAAGGTACTTCAGGTAAATTTCTCCATCACAAGCAATGCATTTGCGCCATCGTTGAACTCAACTCTCGAATCCTCTTTAAAAAAATTCGGGTGTGGACTGTTGTACCCACTTCTTCACAGCCACTTTCACCTCGTCTGTGTCATCAAGTCATTGTCTCCGGAGACTGTCATCCATTGGCCGGAACAGGTGGAAGTCGGTGGGTGCCAGATCTGGACAGTACGGTGGGTGGGGGGACAACCGACCAGCCTAATTTGCTGATCGCCTGATTTGTTGCGAAAGATGCAAGTGGTCTCGCATTGTTATGCTGAATGTGGATCCTCTTCAGATTCTTGTTCGATCTCTTCCTTCTTACGGCTTCTCTAGGCATCTTGAGAGTATCAATGTACCGCTCGCTGGCCACGGTACAGCCACGTTCCAGAAAATCAAGGAGAATGACACCCCTGCCATCCCAAAAAACAGTCACCATGACTTTCTATGCTGATCGCTGGCTCTTGAACTTCTTAGGCGTTGGTGAAGAGGTGTGACGTCATTCCGTGGATTGATTCTTCGTTTTCGGATCGTCAAGATATGCCCACGTTTCATCCACTGTCACCAGATCGAAAAGAAAGGGTGCATTCATTGGCTTCAAACACTTCCCGCAGATCAGAGCAGAATTACACTCTTCTCTCCTTCGAATCGGGTGTCAACTGCCGAGGTACACACTTTGCCCTCACTTTCCGATACCCTAAGTCTTCCACCATTTTCTGTATGGCATTATTACCACAATCCACTTGTGCAACAAGCTCACGGATTGTGACTCGTTTCTCCGCGCGAATCAATTCATACACTTGCTGCCGATTCATGTCAGTGGTCACAGATGATGATCTCCCACCGAGTGGTTTGTCTTAAGTGCTAGTTTTCCCCTCTTTAAGCTTCTTCATGCATCTGTGCACATTGCTATTGTCCATGGTGTCATCTCCCCAAACGTTCTGGCGCTTTCTGTGGATGTGGAACAGCACTCACACTACCTTCGTCAAGAACTCAATGACGGCACTTTGCTTCTACTTAGAATCCATTATTTAGCTGCAATGAAGAAGAAGGGTTACTATAGAGGAAGAGTTAGTCTACCAACATGTGCAGTTTGAACGACCTCTTTCAGTCAACAAAACATTTAAGCCCACTTTTGTATTACTTTCGGTACAACCCTCGTATATGCAATGTCTGACAGAGTAAATGCCACACCATGAAGTAATGCTCGGAAACAGACCGAACTGCACACACAGATACCCAAGTAGGTCCTACATACAGACTAGGATCCAGTGGCCGAATATACAGCATGATCAATCAGAAGTGTGGCCCCCATTTTGGGCGGTGCAGCGTTGAATTCGACGTGGCATCGAAGGAATAAAAGTCCGAATAGAGTCTTGGGCTATCGTGGACCATGTGGTGTTAATCCGAGTCCACAGTTCGTTTTATAGGGGTGAGAGGGTACTGAACTAACGTCCAATCGTGTCCTACAGATACTCGATGGGAGAGAGGTCGGGGTATCGTGCTGCCCACGGAAACATCCGCACACCGTGTAAAGCATTCAGGCTGAACCGAGCGGTATGCGGCCGGGTGTTCTGCTCTTGAAAAACGGAATTTGGGATGCCCTGCAGATGCGGTAGTGCCACGGGCCGCAGCACCTCGTCAACAAAACGGCGTGACGTCAATGCGTACCAGCTGCGAGTGGCTGTTGATAGCACCCCACACCATGATCCCACGTTGCAGGACAGTGTGGCGCTCCACAATGGCGGAGGAATCCGCCCGTTGGCCCCGTCACCTCCAAACTCTCACACGGGGATCAGAACGGCGATTCGCCGCTGTACACCACACTCTTCCATTCGGCACCCCACGCAGGTCTGGAGTGACACCACGCCAAGAAGTGACGATGATGGCTCGCTGTTAAGGGAAGCCTTCGCAACGGACGGCTGGACAGCAAAGCAGACGCAGCCAATCGGCGCGACACTGTCCGCGTCGATACAGGAGCATCCAAGCCTCCCTGCACACTCCGCAAAATGACGCCCTTTCTGGCCTGTGGGTCCGCCATGGCATGACGTCAGATGCGACGATCGGTGCGCTCGGACGCCTGTCTTCGTGCTCCGGTCCCCTACTACGTTACATAGATCCTTCCACTGCCTCCAAATGCGACCGACGGTTGTGGCATCACGTTCCGTCTCTTCTTCAATATGACGCAAGGACCATCCGGCGGTACGAAGGCCTACAATAACACCTTTCGTAAACTCATCAGTTTGACGAAATCGGGTGGGGCGGCGTCTTAACGGCTTTGGCACCCCTTGTTCGTTCTCCAGACACGGTTACAGCAAAACCACTCACTTCTCGCGGCCGTGACGACGTCTCGACTGATGGCCTCACGGGCTGGTTGTCGACTTATATCCCGCGCGCTGTTCGTGCTATTGGCCTGCAAATGTAATCATTTGCATAATTTGCACGTGTGCACCCATCTTGAAGTTTGTATGGCACTGCGTTCACGTTTTCGTGGTGTGGCTTCTTCTCTGTCAGGCAGTGAATCTGGTGAGTGCGTACGAAATTCGGAGTCTCTCAAATTCCCTTAATGGTGTAACATATAACCTTCTGTCGCCAGTGAGATTCGGACCCACATCTTCCGGCAGGCTTTTCGCTACTTCGTTCTTCATTTGACTCATACGTTACATCATCCCTACTGAGAACGGCCGGGGCGCGAAATTGCTCATATTGTTCCGGGTCGACCGGTAGCACTACTCGCCGACCATTTCATTACAGAAGTGCTTTATTTATTATTCACTTACGTTGTAGGGAAGGACCATCACACAATACTCACGTCCAAAAAATCATTTTTTTTTGTTTTGGAGCCAATATAATCTTATTTTGCCGACAGTGGGATTCAAACACACTCTGCCGTTTTAAAAACTCTCGTGGTTTCTCCTCTTTCCTATAGTTCTTTGTAAATGTTGACGCCATATTTATTGTAAGAATGAGAAATGAACTAGTGCAAGGGAGATTAGGTTAAGCGAAAATATCCCACATCCTGAAATGTTAGTTTGCCTGTACGAAACTGGTATGTATGCAAGAAACGGTTTCGCAGGAAGGTGCGCTGTAAATCGGAAGGTACGTATATAAAGCTGAGATGTTCTGTCGCGTGATCAGTAACTTTGAAGCCGATATGCCGCGTAGACGTAAACTTTCCGAGTTCGAGCCTTTGTTGGTCATAGGATGCCATTTGAGTAACGTTACCCTACGGAGCATTGCAGCTAAACTAAACATACCAACACCGAATTTAAGTAATGTTGTGAAGAGATGGAAGCTGGAGGATGAAACTACAGAAAAAAAGAAAAGAAAAAAAAAACGTTCAGGAAGGCCGCACAAACCGACAAAACATGACAGAAGAGACATGGCAAAATATGTTAAGAAATCTCGTTCTTTCTCTGCCATTTCTATCGCTGCTGAAGTATGAAATGCTTGTAATGGCTCGGTTAGTACCATAACTATCTGCAGAGAGTTGCACAGTGTGGGTTATTATGGTAGAACAGGGGAACACAAGACACACATCACTACCTTGAATGCGAAGTGCCGTTTGGGGTGGAGTGTTTTCCGTCTATCCTAGACTGTGGGCGATTGGAAACCGTTCTTTGGAATGATGAGTAACGCTTTTTCCTCCTCCAATCTGATGGGCGTGTTTGGATTTAGCGACAGCCCAGGGAACGATTTTCGTTGGATTGTGTTCTTCCAACTGCTAAGGTCGGCGGAGGCTCCATCGATGTATGGAGTTGTTTTTCTTAGTTCGGCGGAGGCTCCATCATGGTATGGAGTTGTTTTTCTAAGTTCGGCGGAGGGTTCATTATGGTATGGAGTTGTTTTTCTAAGTTCGGCGGAGGTTCCATCATGGTATGGAGTTGTTTTTTTAAGTTCGGCGGAGGCTCCATCATGGTATGGAGTTGTTTTTCTAAGTTCGGCTGAGGCTCCATCGATGTATGGAGTTGTTTTTATAAGTTCGACGGAGGCTCCATCATGGTATGGAGTTGTTTTTCTAAGTTCGGCGGAGGCATCATCATGGTATGGAGTTGTTTTTTTAAGTTCGACGGAGGCTCCATCATGGTATGGAGTTGTTTTTCTAAGTTCGGCGGAGGCTCCACCATGGTATGGAGTTGTTTTTCTAAGTTCGGCGGAGGTTCCATCATGGTATGGAGTTGTTTTTTTAAGTTCGGTGGAGGCTCCATCATGGTATGGAGTTGTTTTTCTAAGTTCGGCGGAGGCTCCATCGATGTATGGAGTTGTTTTTATAAGTTTGACGGAAGCTCCACCATTGTATGGAGTTGTTTTTCTAATTTCGGCGGAGGCTCCATCATGGTATGGAGTTGTTTTTCATGAATGAGACTCGACCCGTTGGTTATTATACCACAAATCATGAACTCTGAAGTGTACCTCGACGTTCTGGATAATTCTGTCCTGCCAACAACGTGGTAGTATTATGGAAATGATGTCTTCCAACACGATGGAGCTCTTTGCCACACTGCACGGCGTGCACAAAACTTTTTCTTTTTTGAAATTCATGTGAAATTGTTAGACTGGCCTGGTCGGAGTGCTGGGATGAACTGGGAAGAAAGATAAGATCCTTTTTTGTGGAGTATAGCATCTTAGATACCAGAGTGAAAATCCATGTGAAATTTCATGACCTAAGGTTTTTTGATGTTTTGAAGCAAATTTCAGGGATGAATGGAAGAACTGCCAAGTTTTGTTGTGAATTTGGAGTGATCGAAGTCAAGGTGAATTTACGTTGAAGTTTGGCAAATTTTTTGATAGCCGAGTCCAGCAATAAATGTTTGAAGCCTCTGTTGATAGCAACATGTCTGCTGTAATTTTACTACACAAAAAAGTGCTCAGTCTCTGAGAAAAACTCTTGGGGAATCTGTCACATCCAGTGTCAGTGTGACCTGTCATACATATGTCAGACACGGAGATCACTTAAATTTAGATTAAAAGAACAGCAATCATATATTAGGTGTACAAATAAGTTTTAAAGCGTTTTAAGACAACGCAACATGTAATTTGAGAGAAAGCAACAATATCTTTACGAATCAAAATATGCGCCGTCATTATCTATCCCTTTCCGTCATCGGTCGGGCAGCTGACGGATTCCAGCCATGAAGAATACTTCGTCGTGTGACGCGATGAAGTCGTCAAACCATTTTTGCACTTCGTCACATGTCCGAAACCGTACAGCAAACAAACCGTGTTGCATCGATCGTAACACATGATAGTCTGAAGGGGCTATGTCGGGACTATACGCCGGGTGCTCCAAAACTTCCCAACCAAGCGTCAATAACGTTTCCTTGTACAATTTCACGACATGCGGCCTAGCGTTGCCATGCAGTAATTTCACGGGACGCAACCCTTTGTTTGTTAATGGTCGTTTCCGACAGATTTCCTGGTTCAATCGCAGCAATTGTTGCTTGTAGTATCAGCAGTAACAGTTTGACCCTGTTCCAATAGTTCATAATAGAGCATATCCCACCAGATGCACAGCAGAACTTTCTTGGAGTGAATATTGCTTTTCGGTGTCGACGTCGTTGCTTCACCGGAGTCTACCCAGTGTTTTTTTTGCTTTTGAGATTGTCGTATGATATCCACTTTCCATCACCCGTAACTATTTTGCACACGAAAGACTTGCTGTGTTGTTTTTTCAACAGATTCGAACACTTCATGACACGCTCATCTTTGTCCCTCTGGCTCAGATTATGTGGCACCCATTTTCCTTCCTTCTGAATCTTTCCTATTGCGTGTAAACGATTAGAAATGGTTTGTTGAGTTACCCCCAGTTGTTCAGCTAGTTCTTTTTGCGCTTGAGACGAATCTTCATCCAGCAATGCTTGTAGTTCCTCATGTGCAACCTTCTGCGGGGCGCCGCTACGTTCTCGATCGCTAACATCAAAATCAACTGATTTAAACCGTCTAAACCAAAACTCACAGGTGCTTTTCGATACAATATTCTCCCCCAGAACAGAACAGATCTATGCACATGCTTTTGCAGCACTTTTTCCTTGATGAAATTCGTAACGAATGCAGTGTCGAATAAGTGCAGTATCGCTTGCCATCTTTCACGTACCGATGTGCAAGTGCGTTTGACTGTTGGGCAAACTTCTGTATTACATTTTATACTCTGAATCAGTTACGGTCACACGACAACAACGCGGAGGAATGTCGGATACGTAAATTAGCAGTACACGTCACACTAAAAACGCTTGAAAGCTTATTTGTACACCTCATATTAAAAAGTGTGAACTTAAAAAATCGGTAAATTTGTAGGTGATCGTCCTAGATTATTTGGCTGAAAATTTCGAAAAAAAGTTATGTAGATATTTTTATTTGATATGAAATGATGAAAACATTTCAGTTTTACAACGCATTTTAAAGATTTTCACCGTAGAAAAATTTACCTGCAAATACAGCAATGTAAACACACGCTGCAGCGAGCTAAAGTATCCGCCGGAACGTTGTCGGAGGCTGCGGTGAAGCAAAGAACTTCGAGTCGTGCTACTGCGGCCATTTTGTGATTTTGTGGATCTGCCAAAACGAAGATCTATCTATGTCTTTATTTATTTATTTTTTAATTAGTTAAGAACTGAGTTGTAACGGCTTTTCTGCCGCCCGGTGGCGCAGTGGTCTAAGCGATGGCCTCTGATCATTCATCCGAACGGGGTCCGGGTTCGAATCCCGGGGAGGCATGGATGTTGTGTTTGTCTTACGGCACTGGCTCTCTCCCTTCCCTGGAACCAGTGACCCAAAATTAGGGACGGGCGACTGCTTATAGCCCATTGAGTTGCTCATGGTGGTCGCTAAACCTCCAATAAAAAAAAACGCCTTTTCTCCAGTCAATAATGGTAAATTTAGAACTTTTTTTCCAGAGCACGGTAGATTGTTGTAAGATGCAAAAGGCTTGCTCTGTCTCGTTGTTTTCCGCCCATAAAATGGCCGCCGCAGCACGAGCGGAGGATCGTTTCTACGACGCAGAGGTGCTGGGAGTAAGCTGGTCGCAGGGTGTGTTTACATCCCCGAACTTGCAGGTAAATATTAACGCAAAAATCTTTAAAATGCATTGTAAAGCTCATATTTTTTCTCCATTTCACATCAAATTACATTCTTTAAAATATGTATATCCTTTTTTTTTTTTTCGAAACGTCTCGGAATTTTCAGCCAAATAATTTAGGACGCTAAACTGCACATTTACCAAACAATCTTCTATATTCCAGCACTGTTGGTAAAACATCCACCATTTTCTATTTGATGTCGCGAAACTGTTAGACAGACCTTAATTAATATTTGACCTGGACTTTTTAGAAGTCTTTTACACTTATCAAAACTGTAATAGCCTGGTGAATGATCTATCTTCATCTCCAAACCTATCGAGCGCAAGGAAAGTCATCATCAAAACCAATGGGCGCATGAGACTCTTAACACGTGAAACTGGTAACATCGTCACAAGCAAGAAATGAAAACGCTTTGTTCTGATGAAACTGAACCATAGTTTCAATGTTCCCTCTAAGCTGATAGAGGGAACATTGAAACTACGGTCCAGCGACTTAACTTCCTCCTCGCAGCTGAAATATCTTCCGCCCAGTAAGCATTTTAGATTAAAATCCCCAAATCTCTAATTAATTTTCATAAATCGAAAATCAATTACCTGCAAATATAATAATAAATAAAATTCCAGCTCTCAAAATTCAAAACAACACTTTTCTTAAATGCCGTTCGCCTCCTTCTAAGTTCGTCTCGTTGTCCTCTTCATTCTCAAATGCTTCTTGCAAAGTAGCCTCAAGAGAGCAGATAGTGAACGCAAGAATGCGGATTGGTGATTTTCCCACGCCGAGGAAGAGGCAGACACTGAGTCTTTCCTCGAAACAACACATCAGCGCCAGATAATCACAGCAAACCGTAACCAAGTTCATTGTACTAACTAATGCACTCACTCCAGATGGCGGGGAAAAACATTCCGGTCAGTTAAATTGTAGGCCGATGGTCAGTTAAATTGTAAGCATTCCGGAAGTAAGCTTGAGCTCGTCACTTTTTATAAAATAAAAATTTTAATTAATGAAAAGTTTTTTATATATATATTTTTAATTTGAAATCAGTTGCGTAAAGAACGTTGATGAAAATGAGGGGATTAGAAAAAATAAGGGTTCCAATCCAAGTTCCAACTTGTACTGCATTAAGTAGGAGAAGCTGAGAAAATGAAAATTTTTTGCTTGCTCAGCTCATTGGGTTAGGCGCTCGTTTAGAAGAAATATGTTCGTTTAGAGGAAATATTGTATAGTTTCCAGTGAAACTATAGTAGACTTTTAAGTTATAATTATTGCATTCATTAACGTTGTTTTATGAATTAAATGAAATGTAAATATACAATACCTGTAGCTCAACTACTTCAAAGTTTGAAATAGTTCAGTTCACGAGCCAAGAAGGTGATAATCGCGATTGCTTCCGTTAATTGAATTAATCATATGATCTACATTTAAGGAGTAATACAATTTTGAGACATCCTGGTAAAAGATCATTTGATAAATGGTATTCTGATTTCTAACAAAAATTCCAAAGAGTGTCTCTAATAATTCCTTGCACTGTGGGTAGCCTATTTTATGTCCATTTTTGATTATTTTGAAACGCACAGTTTCTTGAGTAATAGACTTCTTATAATCAGACTTTTCGATGATTCCGAAATGTAATCACCTATCTGCCACACAACACGTGTGCCTATAAACAATTGCAATAAATGTAGGTCATATGATTAATTCAATTGCTTCCGTTAATTGAATTAATCATATGACCTACATTTAAGGAGTAATACAATTTTGAGAAATCCTGGTAAAAGATCTTTTGATAAATGATATTCTGATTTCTAACAAGAATTCCAAAGAGTGTCTCTAATAATTCCTTGCACTGTGGGTAGCCTATCTTATGTCCATTTCTGATGATTTTGAAACGCACAGTTTCTTGAGTAATAGACTTCTTATAATCAGACTTTTCGATGATTCCGAAATGTAACCACCTATCTGCCACACAACACGTGCGCCTATAAACAATTGCAATAAATGTAGGTCATATGATTAATTCAATTGCTCCCGTTAATTGATTTAATCATATGACCTACATTTAAGGAGTAATACAATTTTGAGACATCCTGGTAAAAAATCTTTTGATAAATGATATTCTGATTTCTAACAAGAATTCCAAAGAGTGTCTCTAATAATTCCTTGCACTGTATGTAACCTATCTTATGTCCATTTTTGATGATTTTGAAACGCACAGTTTCTTGAGTAATAGACTTCTTATAATCAGACTTTTCGATGATTCCGAAATGTAATCACCTATCTGCCACACAACACGTGCTCCTATAAACAATTGCAATAAATGTGGGTCATATGATTAATTCAATTGCTTCCGTTAATTGAATTAATCATATGACCTACATTTCAGGAGTAATACAATTTTGAAACATCCTGGTAAAAGATCTTTTGATAAATGATATTCTGATTTCTAACAAGAATTCCAAAGAGTGTCTCTAATAATTCCTTGCACTGTGGGTAGCCTAACTTATGTCCATTTTTGATGATTTTGAAACGCACAGTTTCTTGAGTAATAGACTTCTTATAATCAGACTTTTCGATGATTCCGAAATGTAATCACCTATCTGCCACACAACACGTGCTCCTATAAACAATTGCAATAAATGTGGGTCATATGATTAATTCAATTGCTTCCGTTAATTGAATTAATCATATGACCTACATTTAAGGAGTAATACAATTTTGAGACATCCTGGTAAAAGATCTTTTGATAAATGATATTCTGATTTCTAACAAGGATTCCAAAGAGTGTCTCTAATAATTTCTTGCACTGTGGGTAGCCTAACTTATGTCCATTTTTGATGATTTTGAAACGCACAGTTTCTTGAGTAATAGACTTCTTATAATCAGACTTTTCGATGATTCCGAAAAGTAATCACCTATCTGCCACACAACACGTGCGCCTGTAAACAATTGCAAAAATGTAGGTCGTATGATTAATTCAATTGTTCCGTTAATTGAATTAATCATATGACCTACATTTAAGGAGTAATACAATTTTGAGACATCCTGGTAAAAGGTCTTTTGATAAATGATATTCTGATTTCTAACAAAGATTCCAAAGAGTGTCTCTAATAATTCCTTGCACTGTGTGTAGCCTATCTTATGTCCATTGATTATTTTGAAACGCACTGTTTCTTGCGTAGTAGATTTCGTATAATCAGACTTTTCGATGATTCCGAAATGTAATCACCTATCTGTCACACAACACGTACGCCTATAAACAATATAAGTTATATCTGCCCATTTTACCCGCACTTCTTTGTATCATAGTTTTCGCTGAACAGATAATGACGACATCAGCATCGACATCTACTCCCCGCTGAGGCTTTCTGATGAACGACTTGCTGCCAGCGGGAACATTTTCCGACCACTCGCTCCGAGAGCGATATGGCTTCTGTTGTTATGAACAATAACGGACTGTGAAGATGGGAAGACGGGAGTGAGGTTTGCAAGCAGGAAATGAGAGCCGCATGACTTCTGCTGCCGGTGAGGGAAAAAATAAATAAGTAAGTAAAGATAGTGGCACGCTGAAGAAAATTCCACCCAAGTCTCAGGCAAATCGTAGGTAATTTAAAGCCCCCTTCACCGCGCCAGAGAGTTGCAACTATGATTTAACTTTCGCACGATACTTCAGAAAAAAAAGTTCTTATGGCAGGTTTCTCCTAAGTGCTTCTCTTACAGTTTAACGTAAATTGCTCGCAGTTGAATCTTTAGAAAAAGAGCAACAGTACCACTCCTTCTCAGTGTTATTCTTTTTTCATTCCTAGAAAATAAGACAAAATAAAATTCCGCAGCAGAAAACTTTCTTTGTGTTGTAAAGATATTTATCACAATGCAACTAAAATAATACTTTTCATATTCTTAAATAAGCATTGGTTGGTTTGTTGGTTGGTTAAATTTAATGGCGCAAGGGCCATATTTTGCCGAAAAGCGCCAGACACAAGACCATCAAAGAAAGATATTTTTAAAGCGTCGTAGAAGAGTTGAAATTAGGCTGATGTTGTAAAAATGAGAATGAGGAAAACATTATAAGTTTAAAAAAGTCAATGAGTTTTAAAAACGAAAAGACTAAGATAAATAAGTATGAAATACACTAAAATGCATGTACACATGAAAACGGCCAAAAGTTGAATTTTCCGCTGTTCTTTTTCATTAACTCAGTTAGAACAATGTAAGTACATAGCCTAACAACTTCATTTAGATCGTTTTCATTTTATGGTTGCCAAGACGAAAACTGACATATAGAGTGTGGCAAATAATTTTTAAGACTGGGTCTGTAAAATGAAATAGAAACAAGAAATTATAACTTGTTTTGGTTTGTTATTCAAAATAAGTCCCTCCGGCGTCAATACACTTGTTACAGCGATTTATTAATGATTCGAACGCCTGTTCCAGTTTACTTTGCGGAATTGCCTCCAAAGCACGCGTCGAAGCTGTTTGTGCCGCCCCGGTGGCGCAGTGGTCTAAAGCGCTGGCCTCTGATCATTCGTCCGTAAGGGGTCCGGGTTCGAATCCCGGTCAGGCATGGATGTTGTGTTTGTCTTACGGCACTGGCTCTCTCCCTTCCCTGAAACCAGTGACCCCAAATTAGGGACGGGCGACTGCTTATAGCCCATTGAGTTGCTCACGGTGGTTGTTAAACCTCCAATATAAATAATAAATAAAGCTGTTTGTATGGTCGAAATATCATCAAAATAACACCCTTTTAACGTCATTTTAAGTTTTGGTAATAAAGAAAAGTCGCAAAGCGCTAAATCAGGCGAATACAGTGGATGATTCAAATAATAACGTCTGTGTGTTGACACAGACGTTATTTTTCGCCAAAAATCTACGAACAAGAAGTGAGGTGTTGGTTGGTTGGTTGGTTAATAAATTTTAATGGCGCAAGGGCCATGGTCGGCCAAAGAGCGCCAAACAAAAGACATCAAGGAAGTGAGGTGTGACTGGGTGCATTATCGTGCAACAAACACCAACTGTTTTCATCCCGATATTCTGGACGAATGCGACGAATTCTGCCCATCAAACGCCTCAAAACATTTAAATAAAACTCACCAGTAATTGTTTGTCCACTTGGAACAAATTCTTTGTGGATAATACCCTTACTATCGAAGAATGTAATGAGCATTGTTTTGATTTTCGATGGAACTTTTCTTGTTTTTTTGGCTTGTGGTGAGTTTTTTTACTTCCATTCCGCACTTTGTCGCTTTGTTTTAGGATCATATTGAAAACACCATGTTTCATCACCTGTAACAATCGATTTTAAGAAGTTTGGATGATTTTCAGCCGCTGAAATGATATCTCTGCAATGTGCCCTTCTCCTTGATTTTTGTTCAGTGGTTAACGTGTGTGGAACAAATTTTGCACAGACTTTTGTTTTGCCCAAATCTTCATGCAGGATGGTTCGAATTGTTTCTTTGTTGATGTTTAAAGACTCTTCCATCATTCTTAGTGACGCACATCGATTGTTTGTCACGAAATCACGCACTTTTTCAATAATCTCAGGTGTCCTAGATGAACTTGGTCTTCCGGTATGCTTATCATCTTCTAGCGCATCTCTTCCGTCCAAAAAACGTTTGTGCCACAGGAAAATATTTGATCTACTTAAACAAAACTCACCGTATACTTGTTTCATCATTTGGTACGTTTACGAGGCACTTTTACCAAGTTTTGCGTTAAATTTAGTAACAGCCCTTTGTTCCATCTTAATAATTCAACATTAAAAAAATTTTACTTCTCTAATGAACGGCCGTTTCATTTGAGTTACTTTAACAACTGCGCAGTACTTTTGGCAGAAAGCACGCAGATGGTCACGGTTTATAATGCATTCGCGATTACACAGGTGGCGCCACCGTACGCTGAAATCTAGCGCCAGTCTTAAAAATTCTTTGACGCACTGTGTAGAACTGCAGTTGAAGATAAGACTTCGATGTGGAGGTTGGACTTCACCACGGATCAGCTCTGAGTCCTTTTATTTTCCTTACTAACATGGATAGACAAAATGAATACTAGAGTTGGCATGACAGAATATTTTGACCCAGAAATTGTACTTCACTAGGAATCAACTCTGAGTCCTTTTACACTCATCGTCAAAAAAATAGTTGCACCCAAAAGGAAGCAACCGACAGGAATGAAACTTGGTGAGAAGGTTTGACATCGTGAGACATGCAAATGATTCAAGTGCCAAGCCCTGCTGCGCATGTGACGAAAGCAAGGAGGGGTCGTAGCGATGTGCCTGACTGGCTATATAAGGTAGTCCCGTTGTGCGTGCTTGCCATTCTGACTCGCCCTGTTGTGTTGGTTGCATCCTTTGCAAGTGAAGTATGGCTCGGGGAAAAGTTCGGAAGCAATTCGAGCAGTTGGAGGAGTTCGAGAGGGGCCGCATCGTCTGGCTACGGGAAGCGGGATGGTCTTATTGCCGTATTGCGCGCCGTACCGGTGATGCGGGTATCACCATAGCACGCTATTGGCGGCAGTGGACAGAGCAAGGCACGCAGTAGCGACAGGAAGGGTCTGAGCGACCTAACCACGAAGAGAGAGGACCGACGGGTTGTCCAAAACGCACGGAGTGAACAGAAAGCTGTGATTGCGGATATCCAGCGAGCAGTGGTGCCCTAAATTCATCGTCCGATTAGTGCCAGCATCATTGGCAGACGGCTGCACGACGTAGGACCACACGCACGCAGACCGTTGCGACGACTGACCTTAACACCATTGCATCGTCGCCAAAGACTGCAATGCCACCGTGCCAGACTGTCATGGAACCACTCAGAATGGCAGCGGGTGATTTTCAGTGACGAGTCCCGCTTTTATCTTGGAGGAGACGACCACCGAATCCGTGTGAGCGGGGGCACCTTGGTCAGCGCCAAGATGAACGGTTTGTTGTCGAGCGTCGCACGTCCAAAAGGCCTGGTGCCATGGTGTGGGGTGGAATTGTCTACTATGCCAGATCCCCTTTGGTGTTCATTAAAGGCACTTTGACAGCCCAACGTTACGTTAATGAGGTCCCAATGGCCCTACGTTTTCTGACCGCTCACTCCGGTGAGATTTACCAACAGGACAACGCTCGTCCGCATTCTGCTGCTGTATCGAGAGCTTGCCTTCAAGGCACTGACACTCTGCCATGGCCAGTCGCAATGCCAGACCTATCACAGATTGAAAATGTGTGGGATGCTATTAGACGCGCTAACCACACTCCACCCCAACCGCACAATCTGCATGAACTGCATGAGAAGGCTCATCGCAGGACACCATTAGGAGTCTGTACAACTCTATGCCGAGACGTGCGGCAAGCTGTGCGAGCAAAGATGGCAGCCCGATGCTATACTGAAAGACACTACTTACTGTCATGTAGATCAATAAATATTGCCCATATCAGTTTCAGTGTGTAATCATTTGTTGTCCCTGGTCACTTTTACCTTCCTCCCGAATAGCACTACAATCCGACACGTCCTTCTGGGTGCAACTACTTTTTTGACGATAAGTGTATGTTTAAAATTATCTTAGATACACTGGGTGAAAACTGAAAGTGATAAGATAATATTTTGAATAAAGTTTCGACTGCACCAGGAATCAGCTCTGAGTCAGTCCTTTTATTTTCATAAGTACTCCGAAGAGCCAAAACATTATGACTAGCGCGTCTTCACGTAAATTGAAGCAAGCAGGCAAACGACGGCGCGTGTGAAGATAATGGAACAGTGAAAATAACACCTGATACTGATCTCAATTAATCAATGCTATTCTTCTTCTTCAGATGCGAAATGCGGCTGACTTAAGCGAGTTTGACAAAGGCCAAATTGTAATTCCGAGACGAATGGGTCACAGTTTTTCCAAGATGGCGAGGCTTGTGGAGTGTTTAAGATCAGCCGTAGTTAGTACCTTAAAAAAGCGGTCACAGGAAGATACAAGTTAGTAAAATCATGCAATGCATTAATTTATGATACGCTTCCCAACATACCATAAATCATTACTCAAGTTGTGAGTAACTTTCGCTCCTATGCCCCCACCTTTGACCCCATTTCGATTATATTCAACAGAACCGGTTAGGTATACTTCCGGAACAACATGATAAAGTTTTGTCTCAATCGAAGCATTTTTACGTAAGTTATAACGTATAAGGGCGATGGAATGGGTCCCGCTCCTATGCTCTGACCTTTGACCCCATTTCGTCCATTTTCAATAGGGTTTATCCCCAGGTGGTCCCCTACCACGTACTAAAATTTCTTCGAAGTCGAACCATTTTTATGCAAGTTATGACGCATGAGAGCAATGGAATGGATCCCGCTCCTATGTCCTGACCTTTGACCCCATTTCGTCCATTTTAAGTAGGGTTCGTCCCCAGTGGTTCTTTGCCACATACTCAAATTTCATCGAAATCAAACCATTTTTACGCGAGTTATCGTGCGGACAGACAGACGGACAAAGCTGGAGCATATACGCTTCTTCAACCTACGGTTGGAAAGCGTAAAAAACCGGAAGAGCGGCCCGCACCTCCGGGACGGCCACGTACAGCTCATCGATGCCAAGGGTGAGCGAATATATCCCAAAGGTTTACGAGCCGACAGAAGAGTTACTGTGACGCAATTCGTCGGCAATCTGAATGTTGGTGACGAGAGTAATGTGTCCCAACACACAATTCATCAATCCCGGCTGAAAACTTGGCTGCGTCGCTGCAGGCCAAACCGAGTGTCCATGCTAACCTCCCTTCACCATAAAAAAGCCCCTACAATGTGCAGACGAGCATCAAAACTGCACCTTGAATGATTAGAAGAAGGTCGTCTGGTACGATGAATCTCCTTTCCTTTAGCACAATGTGGACTGTCGGATACCTGTGCGTCGTTTACCTGGGGATGTGTTGGCCCCTGGATGCACCGTGGAACAAAAAGAAGCCACTGGAGGAAGTGTCATGTTTTGTCCAATGTTCTGTTGGGAAACCCCTGGATCCAGACATTCATGTGAGGAAAACTATGACGTCTACCACCTACCTACATTAGCATCATTCCAGACTAGGTACATCCTTTCATGGTAGTGGTATTCCCCTTTAGTTGTACCTTCTTTTAGCAGGATAATTCGGCATGCCACCCTGCTCGAATTGTACCAGAACGGTCAGCGGAAAGCAAGGAAGAATTCCAGGTACTCTAGTCTTCATTTGAGCATCTGTGGTTTGTTCTGGAACAGAAAATCCGATCTGCGGCGGCTGAACCACAAACACTTACACGTGTTAAAATATCTGTAGGTACCGTTTTGGTGCCAGATACCACAAGACACATTTAGAAATTTTTTAGTGTCTATGCCTTGCTGGGTAAGACCTATTTTGACGGGTCATATGGGTGTTCATAATATTTTGGCTCATTGGTGCGATAAGACAGCAGATTTTGACACAGAGATGCACTGAGTGAAAACTGAAAGCTATACTACAGAATATCTGGACATAGATGTTGGACTGCACCAGGTATCAGCTCTGAGTTCTTTTACCTTTAACACTATCTTGGATACACTGTGTGAAAACTGAAAGTGATGAGAGAATTTTTGGCATATCGACTGCGCGAGGGATCAGCTCTGGGTCTTTCTAAGTAGTTTCGTAGCTGTCTTCGATAGACTGAGAAAATTTGGTATCAGCTATGAATGCTTTTATATTCGTAACTGTTTTAGATGCAATCGGTGAAAACAGAAGGCTGTAAGACAGCAGATTTTGACACAGAGATGGGACTTCACCAGGGATCAGCTCTGAGTCCTATTTTCGTAACAGACTGAGTGAAATCAGGGATCAATTCTCCACTCCTTTTACTTTTAGTTACTACCTTGGGGTACCTTGAATGAAAGTGCGGAGAGATATGGAACGTTCTTCTTGGTGATGATTAACCATTACATCAGAATTTGCTGAAAAGGTTCAAACACATTTATTCGACTACAAAACGGTTCTTGAAGAACTTAGTCTGAAAAAAAGTATGGAAAGATGAGTTAATATACACCGATGAGTTATTGTATTATGACCACCTACCTAATAAGCTATAGGACCCCCCTTTAGCACGCAAAACAGCGGCCATTCGGAGAGGCATTGATCCGATGAGGTGGCAGTAGGTATCCTAGGGTATCTGGTACCATAATGTCAACATCAGGTCCTCCGGTTCCCGTACATTTCAGGGTAGTGGTGTTTTAACGCGAACCCGCTTTTTCACGTCAAACCACAAATGTTCGATTGGGTTCATGTGAGGGGAATTTGGAGTCCAGGGTATTAACAGAAAGTCACGAGCATGTTCCCCGAACCACTTCTTGACGCCTACGGCAATGTGGCATGGCGCATTATTCTATTGGTAATGGCCATCACCAGCAGGGAACAAAGTTGCCATGAATAGGTGAACTTGGTCCGCAATGATGTTCAGATACCTAACAGCTATCAGGGACTGTGCTATCGGGATAATGGGGCCTAAAGTGTCCTAAGAAAACATCGCCCACAGCACAACACCGCCACCTTTGGCCTTTTTCCGCCCAACAGTGCATCCAGGTGCCATAGCTTTCGTTGGTAATCGGCGTATCCGCGCTCGGCTGTCTACGTGATGTACCAGGAGTCTTGATTCGTCAGACCAGGCCACTTTCTTCATCCACGGTCCAATTTTGATGACCTTGGGCCCATTTCATGCGTTGCTGGCGATGACCTGCCGTGAGCATGGGAACCCGGCTGAGTTTTCGGCTAACCAAGCACAGCGGACTGCGATGAACTGTGTGCTGTGACACATTCCCTGATCACCACTGTTGTACCTGCGGGTAATTTTTTGTACTGTGGCCCTGCGGTTGATGTGAACAATGCGCGACAGTCTCAGCTCCCCTCTGGCATCAGTGAGCTGCGGACCATATACGGCAGGACGACGGTTCGTCATTTGGCCATCTGTGAACCACTTTTGATACGTACTTACTACAGTGGCACGTGAACAATCCACAAGCCGCGCCGTTTCCGAGATCGTAGTTCCGAGGCTCCGTGCCATCGCAATTTGTCCTTTATCAAACTCCGATAAATCGGCAGCTTTTCCTATTCTGACTCCAAACACTCTACTAAGCGAAAGCCGGCTCTTGAGTTGTATATATACTCCTCTGTGAACTTCACCTGCGACACCGTTCAGTCTCCAAGAAAGCTCATTTCTCTAGGCTAGGGGTGGTCATAATGTAATGGCTCGTCGGTGCATAGGTGATCAGAAGTAAAGTGAAGGTGTTCAGAGCTCTTCGGACAAATCTCAACCAAATTTGGTATACATACTTTCCTGAGTGTGCAGTTTTGATTTTTGAAATAAAAGATTTAGATAAAAATGCAGCCGCTATATATTATGTAGGCTATCTAACGAATTTCAGGTGTGGTTTCACGGCATCATTCATTACTGATCCTTATTATTACAGTATTAGAAAAGTCACGAAAGAATCGTCTAAGAGAAGCCGGACAACAGCGGAGCATAGGGGAAGAAAACTTAATTGGAAAAGCAACGGAAATAGGAGAGAAGAAATGCCAAGAAGGAAATGGTACAAGGAAAGTAGTGAAGAACGTGAAAGAAGTCGAACTAAAATGGGAGGATGCACAGGACAGAAAAATTAGAGACCACTTCGAGCGGCAGACCTTTGGATTGTCCAGACTAAGAATTCTGAAAATGAGAAAACGGTAGCAACTATAAGGAATTTTAAAATGACACAACATCCACGTTAAGCACACAGTTTCAGAATCATTTATTTAGCACACTTCAATACGGTAATATGGAAATTTTAAAACCTCTGAACAGCGGGCACCCTGGAACTTCAAGATTTGACCGCTATTGGGAGATGTCCCCTATTCGGGAGGTTGACTTCTGAGCCCAACTAGGCTCACAGTACCTCTGAATGGTGGACACCTTGGTACTTCAAGATTTGTACGCTATTGGAAGGTGTCCGCTATTCGGGAGGTTGACGTCTGAGACCAGCTAGGGTCACAGTACGTCTGAATCGTGGACACCTTGGGATTTCAAGATTTGTACGCTATTGGAAGGTGTCCGCTATTCGGGAGGTTGACGTCTGAGACCAGCTAGGCTCACAGTATACGTCTAAATCGTGGACACCTTGGGACTTCAACATTTGTATGCTATTGGGAGGAGTCCTCTATTCGAGAGGTTGACTTTTAAGCCCAACTAGACTCAAAGTACCTCTGCATGGTGGACACCTTGGTACTTCAAGATTTGTACGCTATTGGAAGATGTCCGCTATTCGGGAGGTTGACGTCTGAGACCAGCTAGGCTCACAGTACGTCTGAATCGTGGACACCTTGGGATTTCAATATTTGTACGCTATTGGAAGGTGTCCGCTATTCGGGAGGTTGACTTCTGAGACCAGCTAGGCTCACAGTACGTCTAAATCGTGGACACCTTAGGACTTCAACATTTGTATGCTATTGGGAGGAGTCCTTCTATTCGGGAGGTTGACTTTTGAGCCCAACTAGACTCAAAGTACCTCTGCATGGTGGACACCTTGGGACTTCAATATTTGTACGCTATTGGAAGGTGTCCGCTATTCGGGAGGTTGACGTCTGAGACCAGCTAGGCTCACAGTACGTCTGAATCGTGGACACCTTGGGATTTCAATATTTGTACGCTATTGGAAGGTGTCCGCTATTCGGGAGGTTGACGTCTGAGACCAGCTAGACTCACAGTACGTCTAAATCGTGGACACCTTGGGACTTCAACATTTGTATGCTATTGGGAGGAGTCCTCTATTCGGGAGGTTGACGTCTGAGACCAGCTAGGCTCACAGTACGTCTGAATCGTGGACACCTTGGGATTTCAAGATTTGTACGCTATTGGAAGGTGCCCGCTATTCGGAAGGTTGACGTCTGAGATCAGCTAGGCTCACAGTATACGTCTAAATCGTGGACACCTTGGGACTTCAACATTTGTATGCTATTGGGAGGAGTCCTCTATTCGGGAGGTTGACTTTTGAGCCCAACTAGACTCAAAGTACCTCTGCATGGTGGACACCTTGGGACTTCAATATTTGTACGCTATTGGAAGGTGTCCGCTATTCGGGAGGTTGACGTCTGAGACCAGCTAGGCTCACAGTATCTCTCAGTGGTGGGAACCTTGAGACTTCAACATTTGTCCTCTTCAATACTTCACTACAATTTACACAGCGTCTTTAAAAATTTGCTCCCATCTTCTCTTCTACAACTGCGTCAGATACTTCCTCAACCAAATCATTTCTTTATGATGTATGCAAAGCAATGACCTCAGGCACATTATTCGTTACTCTTCAATGCACAGACCTTCATAAACCGAAATGAAAACTTTCGTATTTTTTTTTCAATGTTTAGACACTATTTAGTTCAGAAAAGGCCTCTATATCCTTTTATTTTGGATTGACAACGAATACCTCATGTTTTTTAAAAGAAGCTGCTTTGCCTGCTCGTCAAGAAAGCAGAGGTAGAAACGGGCCCACAATTTCTAGTGGGTCAAAACGGGTTAGGTCAAGTTGTTCCTCACCCGATTTCGTCCCGGTTTTATTTCCGTTTGAAAATCAAAAAAGAAAAGTTTCGAAGAAAAATGCACACTTTGTAATTTTGTGCTCGATACTGGTGCCCGTGGAATGAAAAATGATTTGTCATGCAATATGAAGGAAGTTTCTATTTTCACATACACCAGAGTTTCCAACTCTCTTGTGTGTGCTTGTCTCTGTGTGTGTGTGTGTGTGTGTGTGTGTGTGTGTGTAAGCCTTCAAAGAGAAATGGGCCCAAGGGTGGACAACTCGTTAATTCGTGATATAGCGGAGAGTTCCCAGCTCGTTCTTTGGAAGTAACTCTAAACCGTTGGTCATGGAAAAAAGACTCCCGGCTGAATTTTTTTTTTTTTTTGTGCGTTTCGAAATTTAAGGGACTTCTTGAGTACATAAGTATGTATGCTGTCATTCATCCCTTATTTAAGCTACTAATCGGAGGGAAGGAACAGAACATGCGCAGTAAGTCAAACGCATCGCCTGTGATTCCTCAAGGACTCGAACCCGGACCCATCTCAGCTCTCGTCCAGTGGGATGATGTGAAATGGGCCCAAGGGTGGACAACTCGTTAATTCGTGATATAGCGGAGAGTTCCCAGCTCGTTCTTTGGAAGTAACTCTAAACCGTTGGTCATGGAAAAAAGACTCCCGGCTGAATTTTTTTTTTTTTTTTTTTTGTGCGTTTCGAAATTTAAGGGACTTCTTGAGTACATAAGTATGTATGCTGTCATTCATCCCTTATTTAAGCTACTAATCGGAGGGAAGGAACAGAACATGCGCAGTAAGTCAAACGCATCGCCTGTGATTCCTCAAGGACTCGAACCCGGACCCATCTCATACGATTATCTGGAAGCTCTCGTCCAGTGGGATGATGTGAATAATTATGCCAACTTGACTAAACGTCAAAGGGTAGTACAAAGAAACACTGATCCGGTGGTCTGGTGGTCAGAGGTGTAGTTTTCTGGCTAGTCGTCGGAGTTTGGTTCAGATTTCAGTCACAGATGAGGAAGAGATGGTGTGCTTGTTTTATGACTCTGGCTTTTTTTTTACCATTCCCTTAAATCCAGTGCTTCTAAATTTTGGATGAAATACTGCCTGTATCCTTTAGCGCTGCTTATGATGGTTGTTAAAAACCGAAGCACATAAAAAAAGAGAAAGAAAAAGAGAGGGAGAGTGGGGGGAATAGAAGGCAAAGTAAAATTCTTGAGCGTGTATCATCGAAGTAATTAATATATACCGAGGATGTTAAAACATTTTCAGAACTATTTTTCACCAACATAATTAATGTTTAAAATAAAACTAGTAGACGAAACCCGTCGGAATCGACGGTTAGCTTTTTTTTTTTTTTTTTTTTTTGAAAAGAATAAACTCATATGAAACAACAAATGTAAACTTTAATAGATTGACAAATTCATTCAACCACTTCAGTAAACTCAATGGTCCACGTTCTTTTTTTTTTTTTTTTTTTTTGACTGAAGGTTTAACGACCACCGTGAGCAACTCAATGGGCTATAAGAAGTTGCCCGTCCCTAATTTAGGGTCACTGGTTCCAGGGAAGGGAGAGAGCCAGTGCCGTAAGACAAACACAACATCCATGCCTCACCGTGATTCGAACCCGGACCCTTCACGAACGAATCGTCATAAGCCAACGCTTATACGACTGCGCCACCGTGGCGGCCAGGTTCGTGATGAGCATCACGACTGCACCCTTTTTCAGTCGTAAAATGGGAGGCGGAAGTCCACTCATCTCGATCGTGTGCAAAAATTCAACTGGATAGCGCACTCTTTCACTCTCATCTTCAGTCACTGTGTTTGTAAATCTTGTTAGAATGAGATTCGCGTTGCGAGTACTGTTCATCCGTCAGAATCAGCGGTTAGTTTTGTTTTTGTTTTTATTTTTTGAAAAGAATAAACTCATATGAAACAACAAATGTAAACTTTATTTGATTGACAAATTCATTCAACCACTTCAGTAAAGACTTTAAGGTATTTTAAAGGTCCAGATTTTTTTTTTTTGATTGAAGGTTTAACGACCACCGATCCAGTTTATTTACCTACGTGAATAAACTGGATTGAATGAATATTACATTGTATATATACATCACACGCTCTAACGGCATGACGCAATCAGGTCTTCGAGAGTGTTCGCTGTTCTGATGAGAAGAACTTTGATACCAATGCGCAAACGGTTGGCTCAGAAAAGAGACTTCAGACTTTGGACTATCTCAGTCCCTCCATGCTGCCGCGTTCAACAGCGCGTGAGTCAACCGCAGGCGATCGAATATCAATCGCAGGCTTCGTCCATAGACTTTACATGGGAACTTTGCCGCCCCACAACGCCCGAACCGCTGCCCCAATCTTATTTTTCTCTTCGACTAGCACATCTACATATTAAGACCTTTATGTTTAAACCTCAACCATATCTTTACGTTTAGCCGTTCTCCCAAAATAGGAATCACAGTAAAAAACCTTATAGAATTACTATATAGATTACTTCTTTCTTATGTTCTATCTGGTAGCTCTTTCTCTGGACTATGAACCCACATCTAGATTTCCAAGATAACAGGACATTTTTCTAAAATTATAGTGGTATTTTATTCCACCTGCTTTCCATAGTCCAATCATTGTTTCAGGTCTGCGTTTAGAAAGCACTTTTTTCAGCAGTCCGAAGGCACAATAGTCTATTGGGGACACATCAGGGTACTTTGAAGGAATAAGAGCAAAAGGTATAGATCGTCTCGTTTTTCATTTTTCAAGAAATAGAGTGGTAGATTTGAAAGTATGACGGGTAGACTTATCCTGATGGAGTTCTGCTTTTCGAAGGCTCGGTGGTTACAGGAATGGTATTTCCTCTTTAAATATAGGAGTTAAAACATTGTTTTGGAAATTTGTTGAATTGATTTTAACATTCTTTTCACTTTTTCTTAACTTTAGTTTTCCATCGTATGAGAAACTAGCAATAGTCATGAATTCTTTAGTTTTCCATCGTATGAGAAACTAGCAATAGTCATGAATAGATCGTCTCGTTTTTCATTTTTTCAAGAAATAGAGTGGTAGATTTGAAAGTATGACGGGTAGACTTATCCTGATGGAGTTCTGCTTTTCGAAGGCTCGGTGGTTACAGGAATGGTATTTCCTCTTTAAATATAGGAGTTAAAACATTGTTTTGGAAATTTGTTGAATTGATTTTAACATTCTTTTCACTTTTTCTTAACTTTAGTTTTCCATCGTATGAGAAACTAGCAATAGTCATGAATTCTTTAGTTTTCCATCGTATGAGAAACTAGCAATAGTCATGAATAGATCGTCTCGTTTTTCATTTTTTCAAGAAATAGAGTGGTAGATTTGAAAGTATGACGGGTAGACTTATCCTGATGGAGTTCTGCTTTTCGAAGGCTCGGTGGTTACAGGAATGGTATTTCCTCTTTAAATATAGGAGTTAAAACATTGTTTTGGAAATTTGTTGAATTGATTTTAACATTCTTTTCACTTTTACTTAACTTTAGTTTTCCATCGTATGAGAAACTAGCAATAGTCATGAATAGATCGTCTCGTTTTTCATTTTTTCAAGAAATAGAGTGGTAGATTTGAAAGTATGACGGGTAGACTTATCCTGATGGAGTTCTGCTTTTCGAAGGCTCGGTGGTTACAGGAATGGTATTTCCTCTTTAAATATAGGAGTTAAAACATTGTTTTGGAAATTTGTTGAATTGATTTTAACATTCTTTTCACTTTTTCTTAACTTTAGTTTTCCATCGTATGAGAAACTAACAAATTCTTTACTGAAACTATCTTTGGAGTCTTGGAACCAAGTTTTTCTGCTCTTTTGATATAGTAATCCCACCTTTCTTGTTACAGTCGTTTGGGTAGATCCATGCTTCATCAAGAGTCACAATAAATTTCCATTTGTCTCTGGTTAAGTAATGTTCATAAAGAAGTCTACACCATGTAAATAATGTTCATAAAGAAGTCTCAGTCACGTGCCTAGGCAAAACGCGTTGGCCATTATGTTTTCTCCTTTTTTTTTTTTTTTTTTTTTTAAGATTTAAATCTTTGTTTGTTACCTTGTTTACAGTTGCTACAGAGATTTTTAACGACTTAGTGATTTCTCTTTGGATCGATGGATTTTCTTTTAAGGCCAGAGACGTTAATTTTGAAATAGTCGTAAAAGTACGTACCTTCTTTTGATATTCCTTTGGTGTTCGTTTTCCCGTTAAAAGCAATGCTCGGCGATCTTCTCTCTATTATTAATAATATTACTTATTTTACACTTATAAATGCAAATTCCATGATTTTCATAGCGCCTTTTAATTGCAGAATACGAATATTTCTCAAAGCAAAAACATAGCCTTCTATCCATAGCTTGTTTATTTGCGCTATTTCCTTAGAAGACTGTGTTTAACTGCCGCAGATGTTTCTCTCAGGTTCATCTTACACCCTGTTGCCAGTTTCAATTCATTAAACTTCTTTTATTTTCTGTAATTTCTTATCAAGAACGTTCTAAAAATGTGTGGACTAGCTGTCTGCACGGGCCTGATTTGGTGTGTCCGGCCCGGCCCAAGCCCGTGTGTTTAAGGCCCAGACCGGCCCGGCCCAGCTCGTCAACTGCAACTCTTATTTTGGCTCTGCCCGTGATGTGCCATTTGGTATTACTTTGTCTTCGTATTGTATTTTATTAAAATGTAAAAATTAAATAATGAAATGAGATATTATTGGAAATATTTAGTTGAATGTAAGCCTAAATATATTACCTAAACTTTGACGTTAAAATCCTCCAGATACGTGGCTTCAGTGAATAAACAAAGACATCGTTCTTTCAAAGTTTTAGCAACACACAGCAACCGAAAAATTGTTATTCGGTCACCGCCGGGAAATTGAATCCCAGATCTCTCGCTATCTCGCCGAGAGCGTTAGCATTACACCACGGTGGCCAATAATCCACGGCGCTATGTGTGCTTTTCTGTCAGCTTCTGACAAATCCGTAAGATGAGCTGAGCAACTCAGACGTCTCGATCTGGGGGGCATTAACAGCAATTTTTCGGTTGCTGAGTGTTACTAAAACGTGGAAAGAGCGATGTCTTTGTTCATCCTAAAGTTTGACAATTATTGAAAAATATAACCTTTAAAATGAGAGAAAAAGGAAGTCTAAGCGCGTTCAGAATCTTCCTTTCTCTGAACTAGTAAGAATTAACACTACAAAAGTCAATCCCTATACAGATTTGGGATAGGAGAAAAAATCCATGTCGTTCCACTTAATCACACACACACACACACACACACACACACACACACACACACACACACACACATCCTCCGTCACTCACTCTACACAACACAGACACTCGCTAAGGGTTGAATCGTTTTGCTGTCAACAAGCCCCAAAATGGTTTTACCATCTTAATACCTACAGATTGATAAAAACATCTGAGTGCCTTTAGGAACAGTTAGATAAATAGTTAATAGGAACAGTTAAACACACCAGGAAATCGGGGAACACGATTTTTTTCTTTCTTTACCATTGCGAAAAAAAGAATGAGTCGACTTGACCCTGACCGGCCTTGTACGGTCGTAAGTGTCTGGGGCCAAAGCCCGGCCTTGTACGGTCGTAAGTGTCTGGGGCAAAGCCCGGCCTTGTACGGTCGTAAGTGTCTGGGGCAAAGCCCGGCCTTGTACGGTCGTAAGTGTCTGGGAAAAAGCCCGGCCCGGCCTGTTGCTTTGTTCTTTAAACTAAAATAAGGCCAGCCCGGCCCGTGCAGACTTCTTGTGTAGGCATCCTCTGTAGACAGTGGCGGATTTAGAGTTACCGGGACCCTGTGCAGAGCATCGGTTTGCCCCCTCCCCTTCCCAGCATTCCCCCACTTTGCTTGGCATCGTTAAAAGTAATACTTTCTGTTGCCGTATACGCCTCCCTATCAGCTTATTTTTACTCTTCCTCTAATGTAGGAGAGCGTATTGTGATCGCAAAAAACAAATTGACCTGCAGGTTTCAACAGAAATGCACATTTTGGGTTCCCTCGAAGATGATTTACTATTTTCACAGTGGTGTGTGTGTGTGTGTGTGTGTGTGTGGTTTGTCGTGATTATAACTCAAAAACTGCTACAACTATCTAAGACAAAATTTACTGTTTCGGGATTTTGAGATACCCTAATGGGTGGGGGAGGGATGGCTAAAGTTAAAAGTGAAACGCCTTTGTTAAGTAAGAAAAGTCTGAGCTTTTATATGTATGGTCACTGAACAACAATACTTCATCAATATGTTACGTAAGGTGAGTTTATGACACTGCTTTAATTGACATTGCTGCTACATGCGATGTGGGATCTGCTGTCGCATATCATCAGATTCTACCCCACTGACAGTACCCTTAAAAAGAGCCCGAACATGGACAAAATCAATTAGCGTGTCTCGTACAACCAACTTTTCCAGTGCCAATTTATTCGTACGGTAGCAGTCTTGTGATTGTCTCTTAATCTAAACTTAGTGAAGAAAAAATAAATTTTAAAGGTAAGATGAGCACTCATACTAAACATGAAATTAAAGAGCAAAATGTCCATTATATTCTGAAAACATTGGTGAGAAATAACACTCCAATTTCTAAATTCAGTTGCACTGCAGTATTAATTAATACGAGGGCTGTACCGAAAGTAATGCAAAAGTGGGAACAACCTTTTTAGTAACTGACACGTTCAAATTGCACATTTTGGTAGAGTAATTCTTCCTCTATAGCAACCTTTCTTCTTCATTGCAGATTTGATGGAGAGAAGGGTCGAAGTCTGCTCTGATCTGCTGAAAGCGTTTGGAGCTAATGAAGAAACGTTTTGCTTCGATATGGTGACAGGAGATGAAACGTGGGCGTATCATTAGGATCCGGAAACGAAGAATCAATCCTTGATATGGCGTCAACCTCATCGCCAAGGCCTAAGAAGTTCAAGAGCAGCGATCAGTACAGAAAGTCATTATTATGACTGTTTTTTGGAATGACACAGGTTTTATTCTCCTTGGTTTTATGGAACGTTGCAGTACTGTTACCAGCGAGCGGTACATTGAGACACTCAAGAAGCTGAGAGAAGCCATAAGGAGAAAAAGAACGAAAAAGAATCTAAAAGGGATCCACATTCACCCTGACAATGCGAGACCACACACATCTTTGGCAACAAATTAGGCGATCAGCAAGTTAGGCTGGTCGGTGGTCATGTACAGTCCAGATCTAGTACCCTCCGACTTCCACCTGTTCGGTCCAGTGAAGGATAGTCTCCGGAGATGATGACACAGAAAAGGTGAAAGTGAGTGTGAAGAAGTGGGTACAACAGGCCACACCTGAATTTTTTTTCAAAGAGGATTCGATAGTGGAGTTTAACGATGGCGCAAATGTTGGTAGAGTAACTCTTTATGCAAATGCAAAAAGAGTTACTCTACCAACATGTGAAATTTGAACGACCTCTGTCAGTTTATAAAATTGCTATGCCAACTTTTCCTTTACTTTCAGTACAACCCTCGTATTACCCTCAAAACGATTTTTACTAAGCTTGCATTTAAACTAGTAAATTCATACTTGTAGATGACATATTTTGATTTCGGGGGCAATCATACCTCCGAAGCCCAGAATTATAAATTTATCCCTCGCTGTATGACTGCTTTTTTTTAGAAGCAAAATAAAATATAAAATGAAAAATCGTTATTTTTGAGGCCCTCCAGCATTGAGGGGCACAGCGCATGCGCATTGTTGGCTTCCCTGTAAATCCACCTTTCTCTGTACATAATTTAAAACTGCATTCGCGACGAGGTTCCACGGACCGCATGAAAGGCAAAGCCTACTTCACTGCTTCTCAGTTTGTCAACCCGTGGTCTGAAAGACTGAATCTGTATTTCCACGATCATGAGTACATAGAGGGAGTGTCTTAGAATGATTCTTCCATCTGTAAGAAAGAAAATTCTTTGGTTCACTTCCAATGCTCTCCCAGTTATCAACTGCTCAAAATACATGCCTCAGCTGTGCGCAGTTCAAACGCATCTTTCTGAACACAGCACCTATAATTGTTGACGAGAAACGATGTTCATTTTCCGCGTTAGTTCCTGAGCAAAGTTATCTCGCAGTCGCGCTTGTGTTTCACCTAACAATTAGGAATCAACTCAGAGCATCGCTTTCTGCATGAATCGTCTTCTGCTCATACTACGTATTGATGATGACATTCTATTTTCACGTTCTCACGCTTTCGCCATCTTTGACAAGATTCTGTTCAGTGTGCATCAGTAAATGCCTCAGTTGTCTTCATTATAGGCTGGACTCGTTAATCAAGCACCTGTCGAAGTCGCAAAGATCTTCGCTGCCAATTACTGTCACGCATTGAGATTATTCTTGTTGGATACCAGCTTATTCAGCCATGGACTAGAAGAATCCCGAAGCTGAATGTACACACACAGGCCACTGAATTAGAAACCTTTATGTAAACGTTGTAAACGTCACTTACGCTGCGTATATGCAAAATACGTGGTCATATGCGTCACCTCGTGATCTAGAAAACTATTTTAAAAATTGTTATTCAGCATTGTTGATGACAATGGGAACAAGAAAGATGACATCGAATTTTTGGGTGCTATAAGCACGTCTTTTCAGTCCATTCCGACGCAAATAAAATTTATCAAAGCTATTCAAAGTCAATGGAACCGGTATGGAAAACAATAGTATCTCACGGAAGAAAGAAGTTTTTCAATCAGGTTTTTAATCCCTCAGATATTGCTGTAAACGGAATCGTGAGCTTACGCCCTCTGGTTGCAGACTTGTGCGTTAAGAAAAGCATGAATTTATATGAGAAACATTTCGCACCGGAAATGCTCTCCAACACAGAAATAACTTTTCTATTTAAACTCTTCGAAACAGAGATATCGACAAAAATAAGATGTGACTTTACGTCCACTGGTGGGAAAACCATGCATAATTTTAGGAAGAAAGTATTCTCAAAAGGTTTTTCCATATGAGCGGTATTGGTCCAAGAAAAAAAAATTATCGAGTTTTCAGGAGCCCAGATTTTACTACAAATACATCAGAAGCAGAAATTAACACTTATGCCCCCTGGTAGCCAAACCATTCTTTACCAAACATTAGAAATTATGTGAAAAATATTTTCCATCAGGTCTTGTATGCGATACAGGAAGAATTTTTTTCAAATCGGAGATTTAGAAGTAGAAATAACGCAGAAAACACAATTTACCTTTGTGCTCCCTAACGGAAAGTCTATGAATTACTTGAAAATTTTGAAATTATAGGAAAAACATTTCGTATCGGAAGCACTATCCAGCAAAGAAGGAATTTTTCAAACTGGACTCCAAGAAGTAGAGATATTGACTAAAATAAGATATTCATCTACGCCCCCTGGCGTAGAAACCATGCATTATTTCAAGAAGAAAATGTTCCTAAAAGGTTTGTCGACATGAGTAGTATCGGTCTACAAACGACGTTTTTTTCAATCGAGAATTTAGAAGCTCATATTTTGCTGCAAATACATCAGAAGCGGAAATTAAGACTTACGCCACCTAGTGGCCAAACCATTTTTTACAAAAATTAGAAATTATGTGCAAACGATTTCCCATCAGGAGCTGTATCCGGTGCAGAAAGAAGTTTTCAAATCGGAGATTTAGAAGCAGAGTTATAGGGAGAAACGCAATTTACCACTACGCCCCTAGCGGAAAGTCTATAAAGTCTATGATTTACTTGAAAATTTTGAAATCATATGAAAAACATGTCACACTGAAAACACTATCCAACAAAGAAGGAATTTTTCAAATCGGACTCCTAGAAGTAGAGAAATTGACAAAAATATGATATACATCTACGCCCCTTGGCGGAGAAACTGTGTAATATTTTAAGAAGAAAATATTCCGAAAAGGTTAATCGATGTGAGTAGCATCAGTCCACGAAATAATTTTTTCAATCGATATTTTAGAAGCTCAGATTTTATGGCAAATACATTAGAACCAAAAATGAACACTTACGACCCCTGGTGGCCAAAGTATTCTTTCCCAAATATTTGAAAGTATATGCAAAAGATTTTCCATCAGGAGGTGTATCCGATGAAGAAAAAGTTTTTCAAATCGGAGTTTTAGAAGAACAGTTATCGGAAAAATATAATTTACTTTTACGCCCCCTAGCGGAAAATCTATGCGTAATTTGAAAAAGTAACTATATCTAAAATATTCTTCGACATAAATGGAATCGAAAGTTAAAGGAATTTTTTCGATCGGATGTTTAGAAGCAAATATGTGGAATAAAACGTATTTTTTAATTCGACATGATCTGCA
The DNA here is from genome assembly GCA_039090855.1 of Macrothele yani. NCBI lineage: Eukaryota > Metazoa > Arthropoda > Arachnida > Araneae > Macrothelidae > Macrothele > Macrothele yani. Next base: position 30,946,167 of record CM076989.1, on the reverse strand, counting down.
TTTAAGCCCTCTAGCGGCGAAATTGTACATCGCAAAGATTCAAAAGGATCTTTTGGAATACAAATTTTGAAGATGACAATCCGTTTTTTGGTGTCAATGTGACAAGGATGGTAAGTCAGATAATATCCGAAAACTTGAAAAATGCATCGTGCTGGAGCGGGAATTGAACCCGTGTCTCACAGATAGCGCCCGGGTATGCTAATCCTGCACCACCCAGAATGACCAAGTCTCAAGTTTTCGATTAATTTGAATATAACCATCACAGGATTCGCTAGTCGAAGCAATCGGCTTCCATGTTTAGCGAATCTGGAGGTGTTCATGTTTAGCAACCGGCATTCATATTTAGCGAATGTGATGGTTACATTCAAATTATTCGAAAACTTGAGACTTGGTCGTTCTGGGTGGTGTAGTGGTTAGCATACCCGGGCATTAATTGGGAGACACGGATTCGACTCCCGCTCCCGGAAGACGCAAGTTTGAAGTTTTTGGATGTTATCTGACTTACCATCCTTGTGACATTTACACCAAAAAACGGACTGTCATCTTTAAAATTTGTATTATGTGGTGTAATCCCGTATTCCATTCATGATGGATATTTTGGAATTCGATAAAGAGCTTATTCTGGGTGCCAATCTGGCTGGAGCGACAATTTTTGAAAACTAAATGGTTTATATCCCGGGTCTTTAATCTGTGAAAAAATAACCCACATTGTTTGTTCAAGTGGCGTAACTGTGCCGCGACGAAAATCTATCAGGAAAACGAGATTACCGTCGTCTGAGAAATCTTGTATGGAGAAACGGGACTTCCTGTGTGCAGCAATTGACCGAAGCATTCAGTGGTCTATTCCCGACCCATAACTGATCGAACTATGTGCAGGGATTTGAAGATTATCGGTATTGGCACTGGCATGCTGCGGAAATCACTGACTTCTGCAAAGAATCAGAAAGTTCGTCGACAGTGGTGTCAAGAATACCGAGGCTGGACACTGGAAAGACATCATGTGATCCGACGAGTAGCCGTGTACCTTGTTCTGTACCAAAGGTAGGCAGAGAGTTTTGAGGGACTCCCATAAAGCAATGGACCCATCTTGCCTTGTAAACACAACTCAAGGTTCCGGAGGTAGTGTCATAATGTAGAGCACGTTCTACAAAACAGAGGTAACTCGTGCTAAAAAGTCATACTACAAACGACAAACCGTCTTCACACGATATATAAAAGAGTTTTATGATGGAATAAAAACTTTAATGATAGTTAAAAATTTAAAAGCGTGAGACCTTCCTTGAGAAAGCCATCTGGTTGATGTGCGAAAGCTTGGAAACCTTGCTTTTATCTACGCCAATAAATTCAGATAACTAGTATAGTTGTACTATCTTATATATGTATATTTGGTGTACAATTCCTTGCGTTATTATTTAGCAGAGCTAATGTCAACTGTTTACTACTATTATTACCCAAATGCTGATAATAATATGATTACCCAAATACATTGACTGCGTCTGAGAGAATTTTAAAACATGTCATACGATGTTGATAGATTATATTCGTGCCACATAAGTCACTTGATGCAAAGTATTACTGTCTTTTGCACGCACGGTCTGAAATAGCGATGCATAAATACGAATTAAAGACAACTTCAATGATCACTTTAAAAACTATTTACTCCTAAAAAAATCGTTAAAATATCATGAAGTCAAAAACATAAGATCTTTCGGACCTGCAACGGTGTGCATCCCCAGATGCGCCTGTGCACTACAAATGTAGAAGCGTAACTGAGTACGATATATAAACAGGTTGAGCTTAAGAGAGACGTGACGTTTGTCATCCGTCAACCCGCGTGCGCTAAAAAGTTCACATTAGTTGGTAATTATCTACTATATTGCATAAATATCGAATTAATCTTGTTCGTCTTCAACGCTGCACGACCTTAGCATTTTCTACGGTAAAGGAATGTAGCTTGGTTGATCATCGTTACAGCATTTTTGTTTATGGTTGTCAATATATAGACTTTCTGTAAATAACGTTAAAACATTAGCGTTTGCGGTGGCTAAGATGGTAACATTATTCCAATCTGGGGGTGAGTTCCATTAATAGCAGTACGTAATAATGCTGTTGCTCTTGATCCTGTTTTTAAATTCTATTGATGTTCTTGCAGTCGCAGTTTCAGATTCCGAACTGTAGATCCGATGAAGGTCTGATCTATGTTGTCTGGATCCACCGCCTTCAATAGTATGCTATAAATTCTATGTCAGCACAGACGCATCTGTAGTGCACGCAATCGAGGATGGACACCATTGCTGGTCCGAAAGATCTTATGCTTTTGACTTCATTAGATTTTAACTATTTTTTTAAGGAATAAATAGTTTTTAAAATGATCATCAAAGTTGGCTTTAATTGGTATTTTTGCATCGCTATTTCTGATCGTTCAAAAGACGACAATACTTTGCATCAACCGCATACCTGGTGCCAAGCCCGGGCGTGAAACGACTCCTGTGAACACTTTTCACTACTTTCGTCGGCACTCGAAAGGAGCGGGGTAAAACAGCAGGTCCTTTTCCCTCCTGGTCCGGAGAGAAAGGTGACCGGACGAGCTAACATGGTTGTTGAACCTTCACTCTTTGCTTGTTCACTAATGTCTTTTTGAGTTACGGGCAAGGAGAATCCTTTCACGCTCCTTCTTAAACCATCCCAGCGCGCTGCCATTTTCTTGCTGTCGGACTACAGGTTTTCTTTTGTGACAATTTTCTCCGGAGACACATTAAGCTGTAACAAATTCCCTATCCTGAGATTCTCTGAGCTACCATCGATATTCAAAACCAGAAAATATCCCTTAGTCAAAGGGCCAATAATGACATTCATTATATACACTGTATTGACAAAAGCCACCGGACACCCCTTCAAAAGCAAATGAACGGATACGCTGCGTTGTTAAGATGCGCGCTACAACTGCAAACGGTATAAAAGCAAGCCTGCAGCTGACCGCCACCATATCGCACTGTGAGGTTGAGTGAAAATGCCGCAGCGGGAGAGAACAGACTGCGAGAAAGGAAATATTTCTGGGTGTTATGCTAGCGGGTTGTCCATAAAAGAAACCGAGAGGCATTCAAACATACCCAAGTCAACTGTTTTGGATGCACTGAAAAAGTGGAAGACACATGGCGTGCCTGAAGCAGCAAAACGTACCAGCATACCAAAGAAAATCAGTGATAGAGGTCGTCGAAGCCTCAGGAGAGTCGTTAGAGCTAATCGACGGAGTATTGCACAAGACCTCAGTGTACAGGCTAGTAAAAATGCTGGAACCTCGGTATGTACACGTATCATTCGCAGAGAACTTCATTCCATGGGTTACCGGGGTCGTGCGGCTTCTCATAAGTCTTTCATCTCCACTCGGAATGCTACTCGTCATTTAGCATGGTGTAAAGAACATTTAGCGTGGACCGTAGATCAATGGAAACGGGTCCTATTTGCTGATGAATCCAGATGCGCGATCCATCAGTCTGATGGCCGTGTTTGGGTATGTCGGCACCAGGCGGAACGCTATTTACCACAGTGTACTGTTCCTACGGTCAAGTTTGGAGCTGGTAGTGTACTTGTGTGGGGATGTTTTTCGTGTTATGACCCCTGTCCATTGTTTATTGTGGACAAACCTGTTAACCAGCACATCTACCTCGATATTGTGGACAATTATGCCCTACCAACTGTGTGGCAATACTATGGAACCGAGCCTTGTTGGTATCACAGGATAATGCACCCAGCCATAAAGTAAGGACTGTTACGGCGTGGTTTGACGATAATTCCGTATCGTGTGTGGACTGGCCAGCACAGAGCCCTGATCTTAATCCCTTAGAGCACCTATGGGATGAATTAGAGCGCCGAATAAGAAGTTTGGAACCAAGGCCTATTACGAAGCAACAGTGAGTGGCAGCATTATGTACTGAATGGAAGCGCATACCTATCGCTGTGTTCCAAAACTTTGTCGAAAGCATGTCTCGAAGGGTTAGTGCATGCATTAAGGCCAAAGATGGACCGACACCGTACTAATGTATGTCAATAAATGCTATGTTGTGTTTCTCTTCTAGGTGTCCGGTGACTTTTGTCAATACCGTGTATGTACATAAACATACATACACTGCTCAGCCAAAACGTTAAAACCATCTACTTAATATGATGCGAGTCCTCCCCTCGCCGCCAAAAGAGCTATCACCCGATGATGCATAGATTCAACAAGATGTTGGTAGGTGTCTCTTGACATTTGGTACCATAACTGTAACAAAAGATCTCGCAGTTCCTGTAAATTACGTGGTCGGGGCGATGTTGGTCGTATCCTTTTCTCCAACTCAAACCACAAGTGCTCCATTGGATTTGCGTTCGGCGAATTTCAGGGTTATGGCGATAAACGGAATTCCTCTTCATGTTCTTGGAACCACTCCTGAACCTTCTTCGCACTGTGGCATGGAGCAGTGTCTTGTTGAAAAGCGCCATCTCCGCCAGAGAATGCAGTCGCCATAAAGGGGTGTACTTTGTCAGCCACGATGTTCAGGTAGGTAACAACCGTCAGAGTCCGCTCTAGAGCGTAATAATTTGTCCAAGTTTTCCTCAATAAAATATTGCCCAGACCATCGCACTTCCGCCAGCCGCCTAGATTGGTCCCACAGTGCATCCATATGAGAAGGTTTCCTTGGGTGAAGGTCGCACACGAGAAAGTGAGTCGACATGGTGTTACAGAAGACGGGATTGGTCTGATCATGAGATCCTCTTCCAGTCTTCTATGATCCAATTTCGATGATTACGTGTCCACTGCAAACGTTGACGACGGTGAACGGTTGTGAGCATAAGCACACGAATGGTTCTGCTGCAGCGGAGACCCATATCCAAGAGTTTACGATGAATTCTGTGTCTGGATACACTGGGCACTTCACCGCAGTTAAAATTATGGATAATGTCGTATCACTAGTCCGCCTGTTCCTGCAGATAAGCGGAGATAGCTTTCGCTGACCTCTGGCATCAATGAGGAATGGCCTGACCACGCCTAATCGACGGCTCGAAGTGTTACCTGTTTCGGACCATTTTTGATAGGTACTAACTTCCGCATAGCGTGAGCAGTCTACCAGTGCAGCGTCGCTATTTCAGAGATGATCTTACTATGGCATCTTGCCATAACGATATGACCTTTGTCGAAATCAGACAAATTCTTTGTTTTCGCATGTTGAGACGAAACGAAATACTGATTGAGAGGGCTCCGACCCAGATAATATATATTCATCATGATCATCATCGTCAACCATTATCAATCCACTGCTGGATGAAGGTCTCCCCAAGTTTCTTCAACAGCGGATTGTCTTGGGCCAGTTTTCTTCATCCACTCATCTCCCACATGGTCTTCTTCTGGGTCTTTTCCTGTCCCTTGGAATCCAGTTTAAAATGTTGGTTGTCCATCGACGGTCTGTCCTTCTGGCAATATGTCCAGTCCATTGCCATTTCAGGGATTTTACTCTGATCATGATGCCTTCCACTCTTGTCTTTTCTCTGATCCACGAGTTTCTGTTGCGCTGGTAGCATGTCCGGCGCGTAACTGGAAGATCTGGGTTTGATAGCCGGTAGCGGCCAATGAGAATTTTTCCGTGACTGACTTATGAACGTGGAAAGAGCGATGATTTCTGTTTGACAATTAATTACTCATGATGTTAATATTCGAAGGATCGGAAGTAGATAAAGCACTGCCATTCATTCTGGTTATTCGAAACACAACTTGAGGAGGGAAATAAGTAAAAATAATTCGCTAAGCAATAATAACAGTTGTCCACATACAGTAGGTACCTCGTAAAACAAAGAGAAAAAAAGCACTGAAATGAAGAGAAAAAAAGATTCACCACTGAAGATCACGCGTGTATCCAAATGCAGCAGTGGTAACAGCGAACGTATGCTCTGTGGGTTGCAGCAACACAGAGTTCCTGCTGTCTCTTAGGATTCCAGCGTAAGCGCTGTCCACAGAACTCGCAGTGTTTCGTAGCCCTTACTGGAAACGCTTGAGCATGCCTCTTGCCAATGGCTTCACTATCTACTCCTTCACAGAGCAGACCAACGCGCGTTGTCTTTCAACGGCCAACGACGTCATAGGTAATCTGCATCGCATTACTATTTCCTATTTGAAACAATAATTTCTGTCAGGAAATAACAAATTCAGCAGAGTCGTAACCGCGGAATATCGCGTTTGTTTTACGAGCTATCACTGTCCACATTCAGTAGATAGCTCGTAAAACAAACGACAAAAAAGCACTGAAAAGAGGGGGGAGATTAACCAAGAACACGCGTGTATGCAAATGCAGGAGTGCTAACAGCGAATATATGCTATGTGAGTTGCAGCTACTCATAGTTCCTGCTGTCTCTTGGAATGCGAGCACAAGCGCAGTCCACAGAACTCGCAGTGTTTCGTAACCCTTACTGGAAACGCTTGAGCTTCCAATGGCTTCTGTATCTACTCCTTCAGGAACCCGCGTTGTCATTTGACAACCAACGACGTCATGGGTAATTTGCATTGCATTACAGTTTCCTATTTGAAACACTAATTTCTGTTCTGTTTCTAGAGGTAACACTAGATACCAACACGCTTCACCCTGCTGATAAAATAAAAAATTCTGTAAAATACCGGTTTAAATAATCTACCGTTTTAGTAGAAATGTACTTAAATACTTAAATTCACTAGCAATTTTCAAGAAATTTTCACTTTAAAAATTTTAACAGATGTCATGTAAGTCGCGCTTACGATGCAGGGATTTAAAATGAAAAACAACACACTTTCCGCTCGATAATTGTAACCGTAGATCACAATTAAGTGCCCGGTGCTCGTTCATACACGCAAGCCTGTTGCCCTTTTCCTGCAAACAAGGTAAAATTTGAACCATCCTCTGCGAAAGAGCATAATGCCCATTTCAGTTCCCACTTGGGTATTTTAAACTTCTGTTGCTCTCGGAATAAAAGATTCTTTAAGACTCAGACGTCACGGTTGCACGTTATTTGCGGGTTCAAAAGAATTATCCAGCATGAAACGCTGCCACAGTAAGTAATAAGCATAACGATAATGTTCGCCACTGCCACAAACTCATCTGTTTCCAATTAAACTTCCACGGCCAGCATTTTGGGAATAACATTTAGAGACCATTCGGCTAGCAATTTCCGTTGATGAAGAGACTTTCGTCCCTCCGTGTTTTCCCCCTCCCCCCCCACCCTCCTTCATCCGGTTTGTGTCATCGTCGGAATATGTGTTCAACGCTTTTCTCCCAGGCTGAGAGTTATTAAGAACGTTCGCCTCGTGTTCGTCCCATTTGTCTCTTTATTTTAGCTCTTTTGTCGCTTTATGGGATGATATGATAGTATAGATAACAACAAGACTTGGGAAATGAAACCCGATATCACGTTTCTATCACGGGTATAAACTCATCATAAAAATGCTTTAATTAAGCATATATGCGCTCTTCTGTCACTATTGATTAGATAGATAATTTTGAGAAAGTACAGTACCCAAGGCGTGTTTCTGCATGTTCAGAACTCGATGCGCATACAAACGTTAAGAAAAACAAAACTTAGGAAAAGAAACAATAACAGCAACTATTGTAAGAGAGAGTAGGATTGTATTTGGAAGTAATGGTCTCAAAGGCAAAGAGAGATATGAATTGCCTCACAGAGAAAAGGATGCCAGCAAAATATCTACAGTGTATAAAGGAAATGTGTAGGGATTTTTATGAACGTTTCATGAGAAGCGAAAGCCAGGAGCAAAAATTTCATATCAGAGTTGTGATAAACCAAATATTATTTGATGCTGTTTTGCATGTGGTAACGGAAAAGAACGAAGAAAGCTGCTTTTTTTTTTTTTTTTTTTTTTTTTTGCTGCTGATGTAATCCTCCGTGCGAACACTAAACAAGAAAGATGACACAGAATTGTCCGGTATAATGATCATGGCTTTCGAATCATAAGAATGTGTGACAACGTGAAATGTAAAAGAATACCGAATATTTATTAGCATGACACGAAGTTTATCTGTTGCACTGAGAAGCTATTTTGAATCAAAAGAACGTCAAACAGTATAAAATGTAAAACTCATCGAATATTTATTAGCATGGCACCGAGTTATCGGTTCTGATAATAACATCTTTTGAATCAAGAGAATGTGTGACAATACAAAATGCAAATTTGATTGAAAATTTATTGACATAACAACGTGTCATCGTTTTATAATGAATAGAATTCTCCGGCTGGACGTGTAGTGCAGGAAAGCTTACGTTAAGTCCCGTTAGGGTTATTGAAAGGTTACTTGATGTAGCTAAAGTGTGCTTAATCTTCAAAGTGCTAGAGTTTGTTTAGGTAAGACACGCACGTGCAATAAATTCCAAGAATATGGAATTTATTTTTTACCCAGCGTTCCTCATTATCTTGAATATCAGTAATATAACTTCGGTTTTAGTACATTGGTACCTTGAAGGCTCCTTATTAGAGCGGAAAACACAATATTCCCTGAACTTAACGTAAACACTCAATGAAATAGACTTAACGGCCAGACAGAGGTCTGACAATAAAATGAACTAAGTAAACGTACTCACTTTTAACCTTTTATTGGGGAGCTCCTGGTATTACTCAAATACACACTCCAAAATAACACAACTGCTGATAGCCCGAACTTTCGTACTATCGTAATATCGTAGAAAAGTAGGTAAATCGCATATCAATAATCAGGAAGAACCTATCACATATAAAACGAAGCTCTCTCCTCTCTTGAGCGCGCCTATATATATATATATATATATATATATATATATATATATACTGCATACCACCACGTCATGACTTACACTCGTTGCCACATATAATTCAGCGGGAGAAACAATATCTCGTTAAGTGAGAAGATAATTTGCATAGGAAAATAAACTAACAAGAGATAGTAAAATCAAAAAGAAACTGAATCTAGAGTATACGTTACAGATCCTAATAAGAACGTCTTTGAATCAAAGCAATGCATGACAATATAAAGTGCAAAAAGTATCGAACGTATATTAACATAATACCGAGTTATCGGTTGTGGTGAGAATGTCTTTTGAATCAACAGAATGTCACACAGACAATATAAAATGAATTATCCAGCATTTATAAAAAATGACTCCGAGTTATCGAGAATAATGAGAACGTCTTTTGAATCAAAAGAATGAATGACAATACAAAATGTAACTTTAACCGAACATTTATTGGCATACATTCTTTTGATTCAACAGAACTTCTGTTGAATCAAAAGAATGGGTGACAATGTGAAGTATAAAAAATATCGAACATTTATTAGCATGACACAGAGTTATCTCTTGTGCTGAAGAATGTGTTTTAAATCAAAAGAACGTGAAAAAGAATAAAATGTAAAAATTATCGAATGTTTATTGGCATGACACGAAGTTATCGGTTCTAATGATAATATCTTTTGAATCAAAAGGTTGTGTGACGATACAAAATGTAACTTTAATTGAAAATTGCTTGACGTAACACAGTGTTATCGATCCTTTGAATCAAAAGAATGTGTGGCAATATGAAGTAGTATAAAAATATGTCTATCATTTATTGGCATGGCATCGAGTTATGGGTTGTACTGAGAACGTATTTTGAATCAAAAGAATATGAAACAGTTTAAAAATCTAACCAATTTGACATACCCTAACCATATCATTAACAAGTTAATTCGTCGTTCATCTGAATTACCTGCCTCAACTCTTATCTATGACAGAAACCCAGTTAGGTACATAGGATCGATACAATACATTCCGGTTGTTTGCAATATTCTTGAGAACATTTGTAAGTGGTATGATATGTGTTTCGGTGTAAAAACCTGTAACTTAATATCGCAAATCAGAAACGACAGAGATATAATGAATTTGGAATACCGTCACGGCGTTCACGTCATTCCGTTTAAAGGCCATAGATTCCAATGAAAGAGACTGTATATGTGGGTTCTACATTTCGTAACCTAAAATGCCAAATTTATGAACACAAATACAATTTGAACAAATTCTTCTGCTACGGCATTATCCAGATTATGCTCGGAAGGTAATCACGGGCCACTATGGAACCTTACTACTATCCTGTCGGCTGCAACAACACGCTTTGCTACTCTATTTTCTGAAGCTTATGGATTTACAAGTATGGACCCAAATGTTGCAATGACGACACACCTGTTCACATACCTCTTCCCTGGAAATTTCTTCTAAAACCGGAACCATAACTTCAAGTTGTTCAGAACTTTCATTGGTGTACGTACTTTATGTAAATTTGATTCTTTGACATGCGTAGTGTACTTTTATCATGATATTTTCATTCTGTATTTAAGTCATCCAACTTTTCATTCCCATTGCTCAGTGTGTATGACCTGATGAAGGGACCGACGTGGTCACCGAAAGATCTCGTCGCCTTTTCAATGTGTTTTAAACATCATTTTTTTAATATTAAAAATATTTACCTGAAAATCCTGCGTGAGACGATTTATTCTATGACTTCACTTACTTAGCATGAAAATTTCACGACTTTATTGTTTAACCCAGCAAAAATTGTCTTGCTGGGCCAGCACTGGGCCATTTGGGGGCAGCCAGCACTGCCAGCAATGCCCCAGCACTATGTTGCCGCTGTCGAACCATCAATAAAATGTCCGGACGGCCAACAGAAGGGCCAGTAGTTCGGGCCGGCAGCTGGCTAACAGTTGGCACCCCATCAGTAGTCATATGCCACAACAGGGCCATCAGTTATCCATCATTGGCAGTAGCTGCCACAAGTGGCCCTGCAAGCACGTGCCATAAATGATGGCTAGCCTAATGTGGTCCACTAGTTTTCCGGCAGTGGCAGCCGGCAATCACGTGACGTAACTAATGGCTTGCCGAATCTTGTCCGCCAATTCCCCAGTAGTAGCCATAAAAAAAAATAATAATAAAGGATAACCCGCAGTTTTCCAAACCTGCAACTACTTTTTTTTCTCCTTACGAAACTTCTGAATTATAGCACTGCGGTGGGAAAATTTTCTCAACAGTTCCGGATAAACGCCCGTTTGAATCTAGTTGGAAACGAACCAAGGACCGCCTGCGTGGAAAGCGTGCGCTGTACCAACTGGCCAGATTTGGCACGCACAATCATCGCTTGAAGCTGACCCTCTTTTCTGCGGAATGTGGAACGAATGGTTCTTTATTTAATTTTACAATATTGCGAGGTATTTTTCATAAATGTCAGTTTCATATAATTCATAAATTTATTTTTTCAACGTACGATTGTTTTGTTTTTTTTTACCTTAATGGAACTTCACTTTTTCAACGAGTGTACCAACTTAAAGACGCTTTCCAAAGTTTCGAGCTCTCCTTGGCGTCTTGAACGGCGATTGTTGAATTAATATATTTACTCGTTTATGTCACATTCTGGTACATTTTTAACGTTGTATCTTTCCTTTCTGCTGTCCGAAGCTACATTTGTTTTAAAGAGGAAAGATATTTTATTTTACTTCTCGTTATTTTTAGAAGTGAATTCCTAAAGTCTTGTGTATTCAACCCATGGATGAGTACATTATATCAACATAGCGTTGCTTTCTTTTTTTTTTTTTTTTCAAATAATTGACAAATTTTGTACACGTATAAGTCTTCTTCTTCTTTTTTTTTTTTTTCAACATAACGCTTTCTTAATGTTTTCCCAGGACTCTTGTTTCAAGCAGTTTAGTGAATGTCAAAACGAAAGATTACACAGAAATTATTTCTTGTTATTCATGGGAATGGAGTTGGTGTATTTTATGGCTGTAATCTAGTATTTCATGGCTTAATCTGATATCTTCGTCGACGTGGCATTTCATTAGGAAATTATTTCGCCTCTCTACATATGGATTTTTTCTTAACATCCACTAAAATAACACGATGGCGATAGCGTCGTCTTCAACTAACTGGTACCACGAGAAACACAGCACGTGTTGCTTCTGCGCATGCGCAGTTTCGTTGCTTCCACCTGATGTTGGGGTTTCATCGGTTTGCCAGCTGCGGGCCACTAGTGGCACTTACTTGGAGGCCCGCAATTCACGGCGATGCTGCAGGGCCGTCAATGGCTGCCATCTGATGGCGCCGCCACCAATGGACCGCTACCGGGCTGTGAGCGGCAGATTTCAGCCAGCAGTGATCCATCACTGCCAATTGGTGGCCAGCAGTTTCCCAACACTTGTGTTTTTACTGGGAGCCATCGCCGAACATTTGTTAGCATAACACCGAGTTATCGGTTCCAATGACAATGTCATTTGAATCCGAAGAATGTGTGACAATTCAGAATGTAAATTTGGTCGAATATTTATTGGAATAACACCGAGTTATGAATCCTAATGAGAACGTCTTTTGAATCAAAACAATGCATGACAATACAAAATGTAACATTAATCGAACATTTATTGGCATGGCATCGATTTATCGGTCCTAATGAGAATGCCTTTTGAATCAAAGGAATTTGTAATAATATAAAGAAAAAAATATCTAACATTTATCAGCATGACACCGACTTATCGGTTGTACTGAGAACGTAATTTGAATCAAAAGAACATGAAAGATGGAACTGTGGTCCAGGCAAACCTCTTGCTGATATCGATGAATATGGTCGGCTAACAGGTCCTTGTAGCCGCCACCATTCAGTGTTTGTGGTATGGCAACCAACGGACCTAGGGCTTGCCAGGAAACAGCTCCCCAGACCAGAACACCACTTCCACCGACCTGTTGAACCCCAACTGTGCAACCTGGGTATAGAACTTCATGCTGTTTACTTCATATGCGAACCTGGCCATTAGCATAGTGCAGCAAGAAATGGGACTCATCACTCCAGGAAACCTTCTTCCATCTGTCGAAGGTCCATTGCTGAAGTGTTGTTTCGATGACTGGGCATCATTATGGGTACCTTCATTGGTCTCCGATTAAAAAACCCCAAGAGAAGCAAGATACGGCATATGGGTGACCGCTGTTGTACTGGTGGGTAAGCTGGGTGACTGTTGCACGTCGCTGCTAAGGTACCAGTCATGACATCTGATGCTCACCTCTAAGATGAACTGCGCATGAATGACTAATGTAAGCCCTTCTGCTGGATGTCTGTGCATGGTTAATCCAGTCGTGGTACACCCTTGATACAGTAGCATGGGAGCAGCCAACAAGTGTGGCTGACCAATGTTAGCCCTTCTGCTGGATGTCTGTGCATGGTTAATCTAGTCCTGGTACACCCTTGATAGGGAGCAGCCAGCAAGTGTGGCTGATCAATGTGAGCCGTTCTGTTTGATGTCGGTGCACGGATAATCCAGTCCTGGTACACCCTTGATAGGGAGCAGCCAAAAAATGTGGCTGACCAATGTGAACCCTTCTGCTGGATGTCTGTGCATGGATAATCCAGTCCTGGCACACCCTGGATATAGTAGTACGGGAGCAGCCAACAAATGTGGCTGACCAATATGAACCCTTCTGCTGGATGTCTGTGCATGGATAATCCAGTCCTGGCACACCCTGGATATAGTAGTACGGGAGCAGCCAACAAATGTGGCTGACCAATGTGAACCCTTCTGCTGGATGTCTGTGCATGGATAATCCAGTCCTGGCACACCCTGGATATAGTAGTACGGGAGCAGCCAACAAGTGTGGCTGACCAATGTTAACATTTCTGCTGGATGTCTGTGCATGGATAATCCAGTCCTGGTACACCCTTGATAGGGAGCATCCAACAAGTGTGGATGATCAATGTGAGCCCTTCTGTTTGATGTCTGTGCATGGATAATCCAGTCCTGGTACACCCTTGATAGGGAGCAGCCAACAAGTGTGGATGATCAATGTGAGCCCTTCTGTTTGATGTCTGTGCATGAATAATCAAGTCCAGTTATACCCTTGATACAGTAGTACGGGAGCAGCCAACAAGTGTGGCTGACCAATGTGAACCTTTCTGCTGGATGTCTGTGCATAACCATGCACAGACATCCAGCAGAAAGGAAGTACTAAGGGAGTAGAGCCAACAAGTGCGGCTGTTTCAGAAATACTAGCACCTTTCCTCCGGGCTCCAACTAGCTGGCCACGGTCAAACTGGCTTACGTTGCCACATTTCCCCATTGATGGCAAACGTTTACTTATTACGTACAGAGGGCAGGATTGTACAATTTATAGTAGCCGCACGTGAAGTAGATATCACGTGGTACTAGTCCTTCGTTATCGCTCCGAATATGCAAAACCGTTGGTGTTCCTAATGGAAAGCTAACTCAGTGTATATCTGAAAAGTAACATAATATTTCCTTTTACTATACTCGGTCGTATCAGTGTAACATGACCACAGACCTAATAATAGGAATAACCATTCATAGCCCGGATGGCGATGGCAAGACGTCGTGGAATAGACGCAACGAGGCCCTGGAACTGGAAGGTTGCCCGAGGCACACGTGCCCATTCGGACTGCAGCAGAGCACGGAGGTTCTAGAGATGGCGTGGTTGTGGGTCAGCACGCCGAACCTGTCGAACCAAATAGTCCCGCAAGTGCTCTATAGGACTGAAGTCTAACTATTTCGCTGGCCAAGGGAGAACGGAGGCATCGGTGTCGTGTTCCTGGAACTAATCACGCACCCATCTAGCGACGAAGCCGGACGCAGTGACTTCTGTTGGTGGACACCATCCCCACCAGGGTAAACGTCCAACATGAAGAGATACATGTGGTCAGCTGGGATGGACATGTAGCCATTTGCGTTCAGGGAGCCATCCAGTGGTACCAGCGGTTCAAGGCCATACCAGGAAAACATCCCCCAGACATGCACACTGCCACAGCCGGGCTTTACTTGACCGACAAGCGTGTCAATGTGTTAGTTCTCGTGTGTTTGATGCCGTATCAACGACCGCCTTTCACGTCTGTGGACCAGAAACCTCGATTCGTCGGAGAAGGCAACCTTTTACCACTCGTCCACTGTCCAATGACAGTAGTCCTACGCGAACTACAGGTATCGTTGTCGATGGACTTGGGTTAACGTGGGCATCTTGACGTAGCGTTGACTCCGGAGACCCATGTGTAACTGGTTTCGCTCTAATGCTATCGGTGACACGTACCTAGGTGTCTCAGCGTTGGTTTGCGTAGTCAGTTGCTGCACTGTTGCGCGTCAATTGCCCTTTACCAGTCACTGGCGGCGACGTTCTCCTCTGGGGTCGATGGCTTTTGGGTCTCCACAGTTATGACGTCAGGAGGTACTCGGTGTGCCATTGGTCTATTCTTGGTACACCCTTACTACAGCACCTCGCGAACAGCCCACGAAGTCCGCTGTTTCTGAGTTGCTTCCACCCTTGGCGTGGTAGCCGATGATCATTCCTTTTTGAACGTCCGTCAAATCACAACCTCTGCCCATTGTGCTCACGTTACACACTATGATGACTCACCTGTCTTGGCCGGCCGCTTATATCTCCGTGCGGTCGAACTTGTCACGTGCATTCTGTGACGCGCCTGGGAGGGTATGTTATGATTCCGGGAGTGGTCATATTATTCTGATACGAGTGTGTATATTGAGCGTTTGCTTTGAAATGAGAAAGTAGAATTATCTGAATTTGTGTGAGCAAAGTACGACTGGGCCGATCAGGTTGCTTATAAATGAATTAATCTAAAGCTAACTACAGTTAGATGTAGTGTAATGTTCTTTGTGTTTCGGGTTGTAGCTTCTGTATTACAAAAAATTATGTTTCATCAAACACTAGCTATAATAAATACTTTTGGACTGAAAAGTTCCGTAGCGTTACGTCCTGCTCCAGATACGTTAACTATCACAGAAATCCGTAATTAAGCCTTTAATAACTTTAACAGCCAGGAAAATCAAGACTTGGAACAAATCCAATATTTTTATTCCGTCCACTCTAAGTACTTTGAATGTCATCACACATCATAGAATCATCCATCACTTTGACTTCTGGATATAACAGATTCTCGTATGTACTGAATACATCTGAATATCTTTTGTAAACGCAATAACAATTTCAGGCTTCAGACTCAAAGAAGCACAGCATACAACGTGAAAGAATGAACCAATACCAGGTAGGTTAAATTCTCGTATCTTCTATCTCCAAAAGCTATATAACGATCTCACAATCTAGCCGACTGCTAACAAGATCGAGCCACTTAACGAGGGAGTCAATACATCTAACGAGAACGTGAATACATTCACGTCTAAGAAGAGACAAATAATACAACTAACGAGAGACAGCCTCATACAATCGTAAATATCATACTTATCTTTCTTGTAAGCTTATGTCCCTCAACTTTTGACCTCAAGTCAAGTTGCCACAAAAACATTCAGCGGGAGAGAAAGTGCAGCGTTAAGTTCAGAAAATGCTTAAAGAGAATGAACCAAAATTTGCATAGCTAATAGACCCCCCCCCCCCCCCAAAGTATACTTCACAGTAGATCTTTGCGCTTGGAGCCCGGGGTCATTGGTATGCTCTATTCTTCTTTCGTAACACTGAAGAAGACACCATTGTGATGGCCCATCATCCCCATATCCTTATCCACAGACTGGCACAGCATTAAGCGATTGTTTATTCAGGGTTATCCCAAAATTCGTCCCTTAAAAGATTCATCGATTTACCACTTCATGGGTCGAAATAATGAGTAAACTTTAGAAAAAGCGAATACTCAAGAAGCAGATACCAATACGGCCGCCCCGGTGGCGCAGTGGTCTAAGGCGTTGGCCTCTGATCATTCGTCCGAAAGGGGTCCGGGTTCGAATCCCGGTGAGGCATGGATGTTGTGTTTGTCTTACGGCACTGGCTCTCTCCCTTCCCGGGAACCAGTGACCCTAAATTAGGGACGGGCGACTGCTTATAGCCCATTGAGTTGCTCACGGTGGTCGTTAAACCTCCAATTAAAAAAAAAAAAAAAAAGATACCAATACGATTGCGCAGTAGGCGATCATTTGCCAAATAAATACAACAATTAATTGCGTGCGAAAACTGTTGAGTGGATGTGCATATTTCATCTTTCAGAATGATCTTCATGGGGATTTAGTTGGAAACGGGGACTGCAAGAGATAGTTGATTATTTTTTTTTATTTATGCTATGCATCTTTCCCGACAATAGTTGAGTGAATCACATTAAAAAAATTTCGATGTAACGGAAATGGGTAACGGAAGAAGTCAAAACCATTGTTGAAATCTGATTTTTAATGCTGTTACATGAAGTGACGCAACAATAGTTGATTTCACAGTTACTCAACAATATGTTTTACTAAACTCTAGCCGACATTTTCTTTTTCTGATTTTTTTTTTTTTTTTTCTGATTGGAGGTTTAACGACCACCGTGAGCAACTCAGTGGGCTGTATAAGCAGTCGCCCGTCCCTAAGTTAAGGTCACTGACTCCAGGGAAGGGAAAGAGCTAGTGCCGTAGGACAAACACAACATCCATGCCTAACCGGCATTCGACCCCAGACCCATCTCGGACGAATGATCAAAAGCCATCGCTTAGACCACTGAACCACCTAGGTGGCGACTTTATTTCATCACGTTTTACATAAACATAACAATATCTCATTGCAATCTGCGCAAATTACGAGAACCTGATGCTAAATGTGATAAAATCCATTACAAAAATGAGTTTTTGATGCTATGAAAACGGTACGTCGTAACGAAATTTCGTTCCCTCTGGATTCCCCTAGTAGGGGAGGGGTTATCTATTATTCATGAGAGCTTTAAAATGATATATGACTCGATAGAGTATAACCTGTAGATATACTAGACCAAAAGTTACCAATTCCCCTCGCTAACACACTTGCGACTGAGCTTTTCTTTCTATCTTGAGGTCAGATTTTAGCTTGCGCACGCGCATATGGACTTTCATAGCTTCATCACCTTTCATAGGTGTGACGGTCGTTTCTGACGTTCGTCTAAATGTGAATAATATATAATAATAATAGTAATAATTGTGTTTGAAAAACTAAACAGTCGGAATACTTATTATTGACGCCGCAAATAGTTTAGTAAATACACTGGCGGAAAGTGAAAAAGGAACACCAAAAAGGAGACGTCTGATACCAACGAAATTTATACAGCATAATAACGGAATACAGAGGATAACATGATTAAAACATTATGGCAAAATACAGCTGTATTTGCTGGTAAACTGAAAAATAACATTTCCATGTAACATGGTTAGTACGAGGTTGAACCGCCATGAACTGCGTCACACTGTGCAATTCTGGCATGTAGTCTGTCGTACAGATGTTGGATGTAAGTTTGGGGTATTGAGTTCCAAGCATCCTCAACCTGGACGCGTAAATCGGGGATGGTCGTGGCTGGCCGTGGAGACCAGATGAGTCGTTGTCCCATAAAATCCCACACGTGCGCAATGGGGGACAAATCCGGTTAACGTGCAGGCCATGAAAGTTGTCTAACACCCTGAAGTGCATGTTGCGTTGCACGTGCCGTGTGTGGGCGTGCGTTATCTTGCTGGAAAACACCACGATGGACCGACCTTACAAATGGCACAACAACGGGCTGAATGATGCTGTTGATGTAGGAGGCGCTGCTTAACGTACCCGGTACAAACACTAGTTGTGTGCGGGAGTGATAGCTGATTTACTCCCTACACCAGGAGACCAGGCGTAGGCCCTGTGTGTCGCTGGTGAACGCAAGAAGGGTGGAGACGCTCCCTTGTGCGTCTGCGAACACGCATACGGCCATCGGAGGCTCCCAAGCAGAATCTGCTTTCATCGCTAAACACGACAGATCGCCACTGCGTTCTCCAGTGCAGACGTTGGCAACACCACTGCAGCCGTTTCTGACGGTGGGCTGGAGTCAGAGGTACACATGCCAGAGGCACACGTGCACGTAGTCTTGCGTCCAGTAGACGGTTGCGGATTTTTCGCACAGTCACCTCAAGTGCAACGGCAGCTCGGATTTGCGTCGCAATGGATGTTCTGATTGACAACGCCGCTCTTCTTATGCGTCGATCGGTCCGCTCATCAGTCCGTCTGTGACTCCCGGTGTCACGTCTTCTCGTGTGGGAATGTTCCTCGGACCGTCTACGCTAACATCGTACCACCACCGATACTTCCCGTCCAATTCGCTCCGCAATACGACGATACCACCACCCAGCCTCGCGGAGTCCGACTAGACGACCTCGCTTAAAGTCCGATAACTGCTGAAATCGTAAACGTCTTCCATGTCCAGGCATTGCAGCTTCTTCAGGGTCTTCGCACGAGTCCGTACGCCGACGACTGATTACATTCAATTAAAAAACACGACTGACAACTGATTACATTCACTTAAATACCACCGACGATAATTTGCATATTATGCCGTGCTGTGGCGTAAGCGTTCACCGGGTGTTCCCAAAATTAACATCACACCTACTTAAACTCGACCCCATTAACATATGTAAATTTCATAATCGTCCGCCAATTCCTTCTTGTGTTCTTTTTTCACTTTCCGCCAGTGTATTTACTTTTTATGACACATATCTTCTTTCATTGGCTTTACGAAAGTAACATTTATTAATCCACCTACCTAAGTATCGCTCAGCGTCAGAATTTAGTAATCCGTATTGTTTGTTGTTATGATTCAATTCCCCTTAGTACTGTGGCTCTATGTGGTCTTGAGTGATGCGAATAAATGCAATGGGCTGTACGCAAATAAATGCGTACGCTCGTATCACTAGTTTTATACTCGTATTACACTCAAAAAGATCTTGGCTTGCGAGAGATCCATAGCATAAATTATCAGCAAATCCTCAGATTTTTTTTTTTTTTTCAAAAACGAAATTTTTCAGATGAAAACAATAATTTTATACAGCTATGGCCGGATTAAGAGGGTTGGGGGTTCTACAGGGGCTATAGCCTTGGGGCCCACCATGACCAAGGGCCCAGGGGACATGCCTAACTATTAAAAAATTCAAGACAAAATCTAGGAATCTTAATTTTAACTCATGTTCTTATGAGAACAATGGAAAAATATAGTGACTTATTATGAAAACTCTGCAGATCATTTGTTAGTTTGAAGAAAGCACTACACGAATTAGGTGTCACAGTCATATTCCTACAGTTTCGGGTTTTAACGGATTTCATGATGATTCCCCGTCATAGAGCTCCATTTAGATATCTTAGCCTTGGGGCCCACTAAGGCCTTAATCCGGCTCTGCATACAGCACCCTGTTTTGAGCATGGTTTGGTGCAACTTTCAATCATGAGCGCATTTTTAAAACTCTTAACAGTTAAATCGTTGTTAAAATTTGTTCAGTCATGAACAAATTTTAGCAATTAAACGGTTAAGAATTTTAGAAACACATAATTCAACGGTTTTCTTTTACCCAGGATATATGTAGAGCCAGTGGCAGCGAGCGTGCCGAACAGCTGTCAAAGGAAGCCACCAGATAAACAGAATTGGGTGTCAGGTTGGGAAACACCGTAGCCCCATGCGCAGAAGGCTGCGATGAACTGTGCGCTGTGACACACTGCCCTGATCGCCACTGTTGTAGCTGCGGGTGATTTATAACACTGTGGTCCTGAAGTCGCTGTGAACAATATGTCGCTTCCCTCTGGCATCAGTGAGCTGCGGATGACACCCGGCTGGGCGATGTTTCGTCGTTTAGCCATCTGTGCACCATTTTTGATACGCACTCACTACATCGTCACGTGAACAACCCACAAGCCACGCCGTTTCCGAGATCGTAGTTCCGAGGCGCCCTGCCATCACAATTTCCCCTTTATCGAACTCCGATAAATCGGCAGCTTTTCCCATTCTGAATCTGAACACTGTACTAACCGAAAGCTGGTCCTCGGGTTGTATATACACTGAGTGGCCACTTTATTATGACCACCCCCTCAGTACTTCTTTGGGCCACCTTTTGCCTTTAATACTGCGTCGATTCTTCGCGGCATGGACTCCACGAGGTGTTGATAGGTGGTTTGTGGAATCTGAGACCATGCTTGATGAATAGCACTTTCCAGGAGTGTGAGATTGCAGGGTTGTGGATCCAGCTGTCTGATGGCTCGTTTAACTTCATGCCACAAATTCTCAATGGGGTTGAGATCTGGAGATTGTGGGGGCCACCTAAGCAAAGTAAACTCATCGGCATGTTCCTGAAACCAATCCTGTACATAGCGAGCACTATGGCAGGACGCATTATCTTGTTGAAAGTAGCCATCGCCATTAGGATAAACCATCCACATGACAGGATGCACTTGGTCCGCAACGATGTTTAGATATGATGTGACAGCCAGACGTTGATCAACACGAATTAAAGGGCCCAAAGCATGCCAGGAAAATATTATCCAAACCATAACGTTGCTACCACCAGCTTGAAGCGTTGTAGCAATGCATTTGGGGTCCATGCTTTCGTGCTGTTTCCACCAAATTCTCACTCGGCCATCGGCGTGGTGCAACTGAAAACGTGATTCATCGGACCACATAATTTGTTTCCAATTATCGACTGTCCAATCCTTATGCTACTGTGCGAACTGGAGACGTTTTCTCTTGTTAACTGCAGACAGCAAAGTTGTTCAAACAGACCTTCAGCTGCCATATCCCATCCGATGTAGTGTACGGCAAACAGTGCGTGCGGAGATCATTTGAGGGGATTCTTGATTAAGATGGTCTGTAATTTGCTGCACTGTTGCCCTTCTGTTGTCTGTTACCAGTCTGGGCACTCTCCGTTCCGCCCCAGCAGTCACTATTTGATGACGACCACACGTTGCACGTAGAGACCCAGTTTTTGGCTGACAGTCCAGTCTTCAAACACTTTAACAGCAGCTGCTCTGGAACATTTCACGAATGTGGTGGTTTCGGTGATACTCGCTCCATGGCTCCAAGCTTCTACAATCATCCCACGTTGAAAGTCCGTCAAATCGCATTTTTTACCCATCTCGTCACCCAAAAATCACTTCTACTACTGTCGCAAGCACTAAGCTTTCCCTTTTTATACTAGCCTCTCCCTCTGGCGGTAACAGCGTGCAGCCATAGCTCATTTGCTTAAAACTGTCCAGTGGTCATAATAAAGTGGCCACTCAGTGTGTACTTCTCTGAGAAATTCACATGCGCCACCGTTCGGTCTTCAGACGTGCTGATTTCTCTAGGCTGAGGTTGGTCATAATGTATTGGTTCATCGGTGTATGTAGTCTTCTCAATTTGCATGCACAAAGAGGCATTGACTTTTTTGGTTACCCCAGTAATCACTGGAGATGGTTTTATCTTAGAATAAGACCCCATCGCTAGGAGGAAAAACAGCATAGATAATTTAAGCAGATATGAATTTTGAGTGACAAGGGCTTTGTGGTTGCGGAGGGTGTTTCTAAGTTAAACGACTCTTACCGGCAACCGACCTCAATGCATGTAAATTCCCTGCGTTCTTTCTCTGATTTCTTATGAGCAGGGATGTCGTCAAGGGGAGGATGTGAGGGTGGTCTTAAGTCCACCATGAAATTTGTCTTTCCCACCCTGCTGCCCATTTCAAAATGTGCTTTTTTTACAGAATATTTAACTTTAAAATGTGCTATTTTTTCAGTATATTTAACTCGTCAAGTAATAACTCCTACGTTTTATTTCACGTAGCCTCACGTATTTCCCTCTAGGAAGTGCATTGTTTACGTCACCAAAAAACGTTATTAAAGTAGCTTCAGGAGGGCCATGAAAATTCACTTATTCTCCACTCTTGCAGTTCCTTAGTTTGAGCCTCTTTTCTACGCTTTCCAACCTTATGTTGAAGAAACGTATATGCTCCAGCTTTGTCCGTCCGCACGATAACTCACGTAAAAATGATTCGATTTCGACAAAATTTTAGTATGTGGTAGGCGACCACCTGGGGATGAACCCTATCGAAAATGGGCGAAATGAGGTCAAAGGTCAGGACACTGGAGTGGGATTCATTTCATTGCCCTTATGCGTCATAACTTGCGTAAAAAGTTATTCGATTTCGATTAAATTTTGGTATGGGGTATGGGACCACCTGGGAACGAACCCTATTGAAAACGGTAGAAATAGGGTCAAAGGTCAGGACATAGGAGCGGGATCCATTCCATCGCCGTTCTATGTGTCATAACTTATGTAAAAATGCTTCTATTACGATAAAACTTTATCATGTTTTTCCGGAGGTATACTGAACCGGTTCTGTTGAATATCATCGAAATGGGGTCAAAGATCAGGGAACAGGAGCGAGATTTATTCCACAGCTATTATCCTCGTAACTTGAGTAATGATTTCTGGTATGTTGGAAAGCGTATCATAATCAATGCATTGCATGATTTTACACACTTGTTTTCATATTTGTACGGCTAAGGCGCTAATGAGGAGAAAGGATAGGATTTCACTGTGGGGGACACCTAATTGCTGTGTTGTTTTTCACAAAATGGGGGATCTCAACATGTAAAGTGGAGTCTAAAGCTACACTAGAGCTCTTAAGACAGTGAAAACGCAGGAAGTGGCTGGCGACTGCTTTGTAGGAGAGGAGTGCAAGGCAAAGTTGCTGGCTTGAAGGAAGGAAGTTAAGAAGAGGGAAGGTATCGTGTCTGCGTGACACGACGTTAAAATTTGATTTAGATAAATAAAAACATTATCTTTTTAACCCTTTAAGCGGCCGATGAACCTAAAACAAATGGTGCCCATAAGTTTTTGGGGCTTCCTAAACAGAAAGAGTCACATAACGGCCGGGTTTTACAAAAGCTACGTCAAAAGAATTCCTTTTTCCCTCTCATCACAGCAGTACGACCCTTAAACCTATTAACGGCGATAAGCGTTCTCCTTCTTGTTCTTTATTCTCTGCTCCATGACTCAAGGCATGATAGGGAAGAGCAAGTACCCTTGGCATATGCACCATTCCACTTGATAAGAAAAAGTGACTCAAGCATCTCCGCCTCCTTACTTAGGTTCGTCGCCGTTGTTACAGCCGTTTGAGCAGGTAATCACTCAGAAAGGATTAGTGTCAATCAATCCCCTAAAGACACTTTCAATAACAAAATCAAGAGGAAAGAAACACTTTCTGATGCTCAGGTTCACTCATGTCAACCGCGTTCGGCCCATTTCTCAGACAGCGAATATATTCGTTCGAGTTGATTTCAGCCCGTGTTGCTAACCCCGAGTTAACTCGTGCCAGTCAGTTAAAGGGTTACAAAATTGTTCAAGTACAGTACTATTTTCGTAAGCCAAAATGTAAAACTTTGAAAAGCGATTTAAGACAATGCATTCAGAGTAAGCAAAAAGTTGAAGGTCACATTCTACCAACATTTCTATCTTACATAAGTAGCGTAACTAGTCGGATCCGTGTAGAGCACTGACTTTAATACCATAGAGCACCTATGAGATGAATTGGAGCGCCGAATAAGAAGTTTGGAACCAAAGCCTACTACTAAGCAACAGTTAGGGGCAGCATTGTGTACTGAATGGAAGCGCATGCCTTTCGCTGTGTTCCAAAACCTTGTCGAAAGCCTGTCTCGAAGGGTCAGTGCCTGCATTAAGGCCAAAGGTGGACCGACACCGTACTAATGTATGGCAATAAATGTTATGCTGTGTTTCTCTTTTAGGCGTCCTGTGATTTTTGTCAACATAGCGTACATCCCTGCGGCAGATGTGATCTCCATATGTATTTACGCAAAACTGCAAACAGATCAGGATGCCTTGGGGTTTCATTACTGATTTTGTGAAAACAGTACTTTTGTCGGTGATCTAAGTGGCGTCTCCTCGCTGCCGGGTGAGTTGCTCTGACGGACTAAGCTACGCCGATGGAGGGCATCGTTGCAGCTTTTTCGTCTTTACACGCAATTCACCTTTGTAGTAAGTCACAATTTTTGTAATTAAGAAAGGCGGGTGCTCAATCAGCTTATCAGTTCTAAGTATCATAAACTATAATCTTTAGCTTTATAAAAAAAAAAAAAAGAAAGCAAAGAAAAGGAAAGTAAAAGATTTTTTTTCATTTTGTTTATTACGAAACTTATGTTATTTTCGCTGGTTCTGTAACTTTCGCGCAGAAATCATATACCAGGTTAAGTCTGTCCTGATAAGTACTCAAAACGTTGCAAGCTCTCCATCCCTGCGTTATACACTGAAGAGCAATTGAATTAGGTATACCTGTCTAGTAACGTGTAGCACCACCTTTAGCCCTGATGACGGCGGCGATTCGTCTCTGCATGGACTCGACAAGACACGGGAAGCGTTGAGAAGCCATACGGATCCAGTTCACGAAGATTTGATGGAGGTGGGTCAGAGCCTCTAACATCTCTCCCGACGCATCCCAGATGTGCTCGATGGGACTGAGGTTAGCTGGCCAAGGAAGCGAGGTCACGTCGGTGGCGTGTTCATCCAACCATTCGGATACAATTCGGGAGCTGCATTGTCATGTTGCAAAATGAGGTCCCCAGTGGGATGTTGAAAACGCACAAATGGGAGCAAATGTTCGTCCAGGATATCCCGGTAACGTTGACCTGTGAGAGACGATGTTACACGTACCAGGGGTCCCATTTCAGTCCACGTAAACAGTCCCCAGACGAGAATGCCACCCCCACCAGCTTGAAGAGTACCCTGCTGGGAAGAAGAATCCATCGCTTCATGTGGTTTGCGCCGTACTCGTATCCTGCCATCCGCATGTACCAACGTGAATCTCGACTCATCAGTCCAGGCAACATTTTTCCATATGTCTAGGGCCCAGTGGCGATGTTCCCGCACCCATGCTAATCTTTGCACCCTGTGCTGTGTGGTCAGCAGCGGTACCCTCGTGGGACGATGGCTTCTGTACCCCAAAGCGAGGAGATGGTTCTGGATGGTGTGGCTGCTTACACGTTTTTGTGCACCAGCGTTAAATTGCCGAGTGATTTCTTGCACTGTGGCCCGTCTATCCGCTGTTACAATGCGAGCTAGCCGACGATGACCCCGCTCATCCACACGCTGTTGTCTACTGCAGTTGGCCCTTGCAGATATGGTTTTACCGGATGCGATGTACTCACGGTGCACCCGTGACACATTGGCTCGTGAAAATACCAGTGCCTGGACGACTTCCGAAACGGAGTGACCCATTCGTCGGGCCCCGACAATTTGTCCACGATCAAATGAGCTTAGATCCTTCGTCTTACCCATACTGCGTCCGACTCTTACTGATTCCCGTTGCATCACTCCTTATATTGTCGGATCGCTGCATACGACATGTCGTTTCCGTTTACAGGGTCACCCACAGCGCCACATTTGCATAACGCCAGCTGTCTCTAATTCAATTGCTCTTAAGTGTACATCCCCTGTTTTCCCTTCTTTTTCTTTTTTCTTTTTTCTCCGCTATAGCCCTGCGTGGCATCATCAACTGGTGTTCCACTTACCACCTGTTGTGTTGTTGGATGGTATGTCTATCTTTGATGGAACTGTGATCTACCGAAATGTCATAGAGGAATTTTCAACAAGAAGGTACGCCACTCTTCAAAGATTATTCGCATGAAAACGTACCCAAACGAATCCTCGTGATTTTTTTCTACCACCGAATTGAGTTTGAGGCTTTGAGGGTGCATTGGAATTCCATTTATGATTTCTTTAAGTTTAGAAAGCTGGGTGTTATATCGGTTTTTCATTTATCAGCTCTAAGTGCACTACTGTTTGTAAAAATTGCAAACCAAGAAAAAGAATCGCTCTATTCGAATGAAATTCACATCACTGATTCCTCATGCTGTAGAAGTTAGCTGATTACATTTGGAGAGCTATACGAGATTTTTCTCTTCAAAACTCAGTCACGTGGGAAGCCAGCAGCAATAACAACCTTTACACTGCATGGGATTGAACGGGAGAGGTTTTTGATATCGTCCTGGGTAATAGCTTACCAGGCTGCTTCTACGTGAGACCATACTTCATTTGTGGTGACCGGCGGAGGCGTTTGACGGGCCAGTCGTTCAGCTACCATATCCCACACATGTTCAATAGGGGACATATCCGGCGAACGTGCAGTCCAGGGAAGAAGCGGTATATGCCGTGCATGGAAGAGCTCTTGCACATTCCGGGCCATATGTGGCCGTGCATTGTTCTGCAGGAATATAGCTCCAGGACTAGTAGGGTACCGGAAAAATTCGAGCGCCGCAAAAATTTTATCGAGGCCCTTTTGCAAAAATCCATTGCTTTCAATTACTCAAAATTTTAACTTCCATATTATTAACTAGCCTTAACGGCTGCTTTAATAAATCAAATTCTTGGAAACTACGAGTATTTTACGTAAAATCAAAATATTTTCGCTTTATTGCATGAAAACACAAATGTATACGTTACAATTAAAATGATTGCCCTGATTTCCGATAGAAATTATTACAAAATAATTACATGAAAGTTAAATAAGTTAATCGTATCATGCAAAATTTATTATTTTAAAGAACTAAGGCCTGCTTTTTGAAATGCCTCACGATTGCACACACAAAACATAAAACTGCCGTGTGACAGTGTCTCATGACCATTCCGATTTATAGGAAATGTGACAACATAAGTAAACAAATAACTATAAGTAACGATTAAGAACTGTAGCACGAAAAACGTAAAACTACTTAAATTTTTTACTCTGGATTATGAAAAAAAAACACTTAACATAATCATCATCATCATTGTCAACCATTATCAATCCACTGCTGGACGAAGGTCTCCCCAAGTTTCCTCCACAACGGTCTGTCTTGTGCCAGTCTCCTCCATGTCACTCCCGCATATTTTCGAATTTCATCCACCCATCTCCCATGTGGTCTTCTTCTGGGTCTTTTCCTGTCCCTTGGAATCCAATCTAAAATTTCGGCTGTCCATCGATGGTCCGTCCTTCTGACAGTATGCCCAGCCCATTGCCATTTCAGGGATTTAACTCTGATCATTATATCTTTCACTCTCGTCATTTTTCTGATCCACGAGTTCCTCTTCTTATCTTTCCTGGTTGTACCAAGCATGCACCTCTCCATGCTGCTTTGAGTTGTCTGCAGCCTTTGTATGTCTCTTTTAGTTAAGGTCTACGTCTCTGCACCATACGTAAGCACTGGAAGGATGCATTGATCAAACACTTTTCTTTTAAGACATAATCGCATATTGCTCTTGAAAATTATGCTGTTTCTTCCAAAAGCTCTCCAGGCAAGTTTTGTACGCCGATTAATTTCTTCATCAATGTGACCCTTACTTGATATCTGCTGTCCAAGATAAACATACGTATCTGTTATCTCCAGTTTTTCTCCATCAATCGATAAATCTTCATTTCTTGTAAAAGCATTGAACATCCCTTTTGTCTTCTGAAAGTTCATTTTTAATCCTACTTCTTTACTCTTGTCAGCAAGTTCCTGGATCATACTCTGCAGCTCTGATGGGGTAGTTGCAAAAATGACTACGTCATCAGCGAAACGCAGGTGGCTTTGATAATCTCCATTAATCTTTATCCCTTTGTTTTCCCAGTTCAGTGATTGAAAGACATTTTCCAATGTGGCATTAAAGAACTTCGGAGATATGGTGTCACCTTGTCTCAGTCCCTGGAAAGGAACTGAAATAGCCGAATCTTTGCACTTGCATTTTCATAGATGTTAACATAATACCACAATGACTTAACATAATACCACAATGTTTTTGCAAATAGTAAAAAAATCTTTTCCCTCTGTTATAAAAAAAAATGACACAGGTCTCTGATTTTTCGAACACCTTTCAGTTCATTACATTCGGAAGGATGCACAGTTACGTGCAAACAACTGTAATACATAACACCTTATCCTCATTGGTACAAAACTTCCGCTTATCGAACTGATATTTTTTCCACACTCTCTGGTTAGTGTACCTGCATAGAAACTATTCCAAGGGCTGTGAACCTGTCTCAAGTTCTTTTGAATATTTGCCTTCCCGTCATCCAGTTTTTATGAATAAAAGAAACGAAAATGATTTCTACAGATTTACTGAGAAAAAAAAATGCTTTTCTTTTTAAAACTTCCTTCAAACTTGCCTTAAGTTTTGGCTATTTCTTGAACCACTTTCATGCAAAGTTTCCGCAAAAAAAATTTGTAAAATCTTTTTGCTCAGGTTTTAGGCCGTTTTAACCATGATGTCCCTCCGCAGTGCGGGGGTTGCGGGGGTTATCAGTACGCCCCTGTCCAGGACAACCCTGAAGGAATCACCTCTGCCTCTAAAACATCCCTGATATATCGCTGGTTTTGAGAGTTCCCTCAATTCGTATCAGGCGAAACGGCGAATTGAACCCAATGGCGCCCAGAATCATGACTCTTTGCGTTGGGGCGCTGTAAGGTGCCGTTCACACTGTTAAAAAGTTACAAATTGGTACTTGGAAATCAGCAAAATGTACTCTTTTTTGAGTACATTCTGGGCTTATAATATCTCCGAGTACTTGTGTCTCATTTTTGGAAAAGACACGTATTCATTTTTGAGTACATACAGGAAATCAATTGTGAGCATATATGGTATTTCTAATTTGAAATATATGAACTCATTTTTGAGTACATATATTTCAAATATATGTACTCAAAATAATCCATGTATTTCAAATATATGTGTTCTAACTTCATTCAGTTTCTGTGCCCTTTCGGGCAGGGCAGAGAAACTGAAGGAAGTTTGAGCGAATCTGGCAGGATAGTTTGTAAGAGAGAGAGATCACACTAGATGACGCCACCGTACGATTTTCCACATAGAAGGCAGAGAGAAATTAGGAGCTTGACCCTGGGGATTCTTATCTGGGGGCCGTCACTTAACGCGCTCGTCCGACGCACGGCAGATAGTCAACGATTGTTAGAAATTCACACCACCAGGCTAGGTTTGAACCTGAGGTCCCTCCATCAACAGTCTGAATCTCTAACCACTAAGCCATCCGCTGCTCGATAGAATATGTGTACATACTCATT
Organism: Macrothele yani; assembly: GCA_039090855.1. Classification (NCBI taxonomy): domain Eukaryota; kingdom Metazoa; phylum Arthropoda; class Arachnida; order Araneae; family Macrothelidae; genus Macrothele; species Macrothele yani. The sequence continues at coordinate 30,916,338 of CM076989.1, read as the reverse complement.
TATTCATAGAATCAACTGGAAGTATATTATTCGATGGCACATCTGGGATAATAGATACACTCGTTGTCACATGCTGGGCAAATGGACCGCATAATTTTATGACAAATATAGTAGCGACAATATATTATTTATGAGATTGACACAAATATAGTTAATGTAAAAACGCACACAAAATGGTTTATAGATAATTAAATTACTTGTGATGAGTGACTTTGTTTTACTAATTATTTATGGGTGTCACTTTACACATTTATTAAACAATTTCTCTTGAAATCTATAATATCTAAAATGAAGAAATACGAGATTATATTTATATTTATTGACGTAGTTATTTGTAAGTACGTATGGCTACTTATATTTGAGGATGTCATGTACTCGTTTACCATACGATTGTACTTCACAAAAAGCGAGTAGGTTCAGGTTCTCATTTTTAAGTAGATTTTTTTTAATAGTGCACGATGATGTCTTCGAACACGTATGCGATCATCATGGTGCATGAAGTTGAATCGTGACTCGTCAGAAAACACGACCTGTAGCAGGTCGGCGCGCCAATGTCTGTGTTCGAGACCTCCATTGCAGCCTGAGCCGTCTGTGGTTGAGGGACAAAGGAATGTGCAGCATGGGCGGTTAGGGACCAGTCCTCTGTTAAGCAGATGACGTCGAACTGTGCTGGACAGACACCTGATATGTGACAGTGTTCCACAGCTGCGCCGATACCGTGGATGTCGCTGTGCGATCGGTCACTGCCATGCGGCAGAGGTGTCTGCCATCCCTTACAGTCATGCGATTTTGCCGTTCATTTCCCTGACTTCTGTGCGTCCGAGCCTCATCTGTTCACTGACGTCACGTTCGCATCACTGTATTGACGTTTCGCGGTAGGAAAATCCAGCTTTTCTCATCTCAACAATCTTTCCTCGCTCAAGTATATCAGGTGTTCATAATGTGATCTTCTTCGTCGACGTGGCATAGTGAGACACAAGAAATAGCCTTTCGACTTAATGTCGGCTCTTCACTGATTGCAATATCCCGTTTGAGTCAGTTCCTTATGCCCAAGACATAGTGAGACACGAGCAACACCCTTTCGAATCAATGTCGGCTCTTTACTGATTGCAACATCTAGTTTGAGCCAGCTCCTTATACCCAAGACATAGTGAGACACAAGCAACACCCTTTCGACTCAGTGTCGGCTCTTTACTGATTGCAACATCCCGTTTGAGCCAGTTCCTTATGCCCAAGACATAGTGAGACACATGCAACACCCTTTCGACTCAATGTCAGCTCTTTACCGATTACAACATCCCGTTTGAGCCAGCTCCTTATGCCCAAGATCAATTGAGACACAAGCAACACCCTTTCGACTCAATGGCAGCTCTTTACTGATTGCAACATCCCATTTGAGCCAGCTCCTTATGCTTAAGACATAGTGAGACACCAGCAACACCCTTTCGACTCAATGTCAGCTCTTCTAAGATTGCACCATCTCGTTTCAGCCAGCTCTTTATATAATACACAAGACAGGACAGCTCAGAGGGTGCTTCTCTGTAACAGCATGCGCATTTTCACTTGAATTTCAATCATTTGCATGTCCCAATTTATTGTACATATCCTGTAGGTTTCAAGCCAACACCAGCACACCTTCATGGTACTGCTATTTTCACAAGCGAGGTCCGATCAAAAAGTTCCCATACTAGGCCGACATACAACAAAGTACTTACGTTACTTAAGTCTGGCTATGATCTCCTTCAAAGTAGTCTCCTTGGGCTGCAATACACCGCTCTCAGCGTTTTTGCCACTGTTGGAACGCTCCCTGGAAGTCCTGTTCGCGAATCGTGTCACGCACTGTCTGCGATTCGCGCTGGATCTCGTCAACGGTTTCAAAACGGAGACCCTTGAGCTTTAGCTTCATCTTCGGAAACAGAAAGAAGTCGCAGGGGACCAAGTCCGGCGAGTAAGGCGGGTGAGGAAGGGTAGTCATACAGTTGCGGCTGCAAAACTGGCTTGTTGCTAATTCTCTGTGAGCTGCTGCATTGTCATGATGGAGCAGGAAATCGCCCCTGCGCCACATGCCACATTTTAGGTCGTTTGCGGGGGATGTCCTCACTAAGACGCCGCAGAACATCGCTGTAAAATAGGGCAGTGACGGTCTGGCCCTGGAGGAGGAATTCACGGTGAACAACCCCACGAATGTCGAAGAACACAATGAGCATGCTTCTATCTGCGCTCTGAACCTGTCGAGCCTTCTTCAGTCGTTGAGATGGCGGGGCTCTTCCACTGTGACAACTGTTATTTGGTCTCCGGGTCGTAACCTTAGACCCAAGTCTCGTCCCCAGTTATGACCCGCGATAGAAACGTTGGTTCATTCACCACCTGCTGACAAAGATCTTGAAAGAGTTCGACACGGAGCGTCTTCTGTTCGGGGTTCAGAATCTTTGGCATAAACTTTGCAGCAATGCTGTTCATGTTCAAAACCGACGTCAGAATTTTTTGCACTGTTCCGTATGACACATTGACGATGGTAGAAATGTCTTGAATGGTTCTCTGACAATCCTCATGCGCCCGTTTCCTACTTTTGCCCACATTTTCGGGGGTTTTGCTCGTGGACAGTGGCCCTGACCTCACGTCGTCTTCTAGTGCCGTTCTGCCGCTCTTGAAGTACGAGTGCCGCTCAAAACGCCTCGCACGACTCGTTGCTTCATTGCCACAAGCCTGCCGCAACATTTTATGCGTCTCCGTTCCCGATTTGCCGAGTTCGACGCAGAATTTGATGTTCGCTCACTGCTCTAGTTTTCAGTCCATACCGAAATCGCAGCTGTGTTCTTTACGTGGTCACCAAATATCGGGTAGCAGAGCTCCCGATATTTACAGAACGACGCCACTCGGCACAATGACTCATGAAGGTCACTGCCCTTGACCACTGCTCGTGTATCCGCGTACTGCTATCAGTTGGCACGCTACGTACCTAGTCTCGGAACTTTTTGATCGCACTACGTATTATAAACCATAGTGTTTAGCTTGTGACGTATACTTTAAATTAACTTTCCTTTTTAGTTGCTTTCTGTATGTAAATTTGTGTTCATTCTCTTTAAGCGTTTTTAAACTGAACGTTAGATCTTCTTTCTGGTGGAATGAGGTTGGCAACACTTCTGAGGTTAGAGAATGACGAGCATGTGACTTATACGAACTATAAGAGATATAATATGAAGCAGCAACAAAAAAGGTGTGGTGGGTGTTCTAATGCTGTAATCGTGGAAACGGCGTTGTTTTACTGGAAGTTATACACATTTGATTCACATTATTGTGACCACCTCCTACTTTTGATGTCAACAGCGCGTAGCCAATGAAAGAAGGCACGTGTTGTGAGCTGGCTTGGAGGGTATATAAGGTGTGCTGTAGGCCTTCTGAAAACATATCACTCGTTGCTGTCATGAATAAAAGGAGCGATTAATCAGATTTGCAAAAAGGAATGATTATCGGTTTTCGTGCCAAGGGTGGCAGCATTTCTGAAACAGCACAGTTTGTGAACTGTTCGAGTGCTGCTATGGTTAAAGTGTATCGCGATTGGAGAAATAGCACCATTGCGAATAAGCGAAGTGGAAATTGAGGAGCATCAAGTGTCATTGATATGAGAGGTGAACGTCCCCTACGAAAGTGTCTGAGGGCCGGTAGACACGCTATAGTGGAGATACTCACTGGTTGAATGAACCAGGGGCCTACCGGAAGTGTGTTTAAAACGACAGTTCAGCGAACCCTGCTGCGTATCGGGCTCCGATGCAGACGGATGGTCACTGCACCTATACTAACAAAGGTGCGTAGGCAGAAAAGGCTTAGATTTGCACGGCAGTATCGGAATTGGACCTCCTCTGATTGGCAAAGGATTGCCTTCTCCGATGAGTCACGTTTTCTGCTTCATCGAACGGATGAACGTTGGTGTATAAGGCTAGAAACATCGGAGAACAGACACTCTTTCACTTTCGGGATTTGGGATTGTCGGTGTTTTGGATTGTCGGGATTTTGGCTGTCCGGATTTTAGCAGTGTCGATGATATTGGATGTGTTGGGATTTTGCGTAGTCGGGATTTCGGCTGTCGGGAGTTTGGCTGTCGGGAGTTTGGCTGCCGGGAGTTTGGCTGTCGGGATTTCTGCTGTCGAGATTTTGGCTTGTCGGTATATTGTCTGTCGGGATTCTGACCCAGATCCATACGCGAACATTACAAGCTTTATAAAAGGAAAAAAGAGACGATGAAAAAATTAAAATGTGGTTCTGTTTTTCAATTTATTTACTATGTGTGAAAACACAGGTTTGCAGGTGGCGAGAATCGAACCCCTCACTCCGGATAAGTTTCTCTCCCAACTAAACTACACGAACGGAATTTATCGCTACAGATTTATCGTCACGTAATTCACCTCTGTAGTTCGTCACATCATCGCCCTCTTCTTTCTTTTTTTCTTTTAAGTTGAAGAGAAGTAGGAATTTTTAATAATTGCAGAAGATGTGTGGAACAAACATCACAAATTTTTAGAAAAACCCAACGGCCAGTATATCCATTTTTTTACGCTTTTTTTTTTTTTACGTTCATTTACACAAATTTGTCCATGACGGTCTTCGAAATCACGCCCCCTCACTCCGGAGTAAGTTGCTCTCCCAACTAAGATACACGGACGGAATATAGCGCTGCAGATTTGTCATCTTCACATGTGACTCACCTCGGTAGTACGTCACATATGAAATATATAACATTTTTGCTCTATCTGTAACTTTCGTGCCGAAATCATATACCAGTTTGTGTCTCTTCAAAAACGTAAGCAACAGGTAGCTATAGCTCCCTATTTCTGCAGTATGTCCTCTATTACCCTTCATTTCATTTACGCTTTCCAACCGTAGGTTGAAGAAGCGTATATGCTTAAGCTTTGTCTGCCTGTCTGTCCGTCAGCACAATAACTCTCGTAAAAATGGTTTGATTTCGATGAAATTTTAGTATGTGGCAGGGAACCACCTGGGGACGAACCCTATTGAAAACGGACGGCATTGAGTCAAAGGTCAGGACATAAAAGGGATCCATTGCATTGCCTTTATGCGTCATAACTTGCGCAAAAATGGTTCGATTTCGATGAAATTTTAATATGTGTTAGGAGACCACCTGAGAACGAACCCTATTGAAAATGGACGAAGTGGAGTAAAATTTCAGGACATGGGAGCGGGATTCATTCCATTGTCTTTTTGCGTCGTAACTTACCTAAAATGCTTCGATTGCGACAAAACTTTATCATGTTATTCTGGAGGTATAATGAACCAATTATGCTGAATATCATAGAAATGGGGTCAAACGTCAGCGCACAAAGCGAGATTTGTTCCAGAGCCATTACCCTCATGACTTGACCAAAAATGTTTCTATTGCGACAAAACTTTGGTATGTTGTTCCGGAGGTATACTGAACCAATTCTGTTTAATGACATCGAAATGGGATAAAAGGTCAGGGCACAGGAGCGAGATTTATTCCGCAGCTATTATCCTCATAACTTGAGTAATGATTTCTGGTATGTTGGAAAACGTATAATAATCAATACGTTGCATGATTTTATTAACTTGTTTTATTTTTTCGACTGTAACCCTGCCTGAAATCAACTGGTGTTCCACTTGTTGATTTGCTAAGTCTTTTCTTGTCGGTAGTTCAAGAAGAAATCTAAATTCGCATGACCAGAAATTACTGTGTCGTAACGGACTTTTTTAACAAACAGGTGCGGCACTCTTAAGGTTATTCGCATGATCGTGGTACCCAAACAAACCCTGGTTACTTCTTGTGATCACAAACTGTAGATTTTATATCTTTATCGAAAGAGTTTGGCTCATAATTCAAAACGACTTAAAAGAAAAGACCGAAAGGCTAGAAAAATAAAACAGGACTTCGGGATAAAAGTCCTATGAATAATACTGTGGTCTTCCGACGTTTAAGCTTGACAAATCAAGGACAGCAACGGTGATGATAATCGGCATCTTTCGGATATAAGCAAGGAAACGTCCGTTTCTCCTTGGCTCTCTCCCTCCCGCAGTATCTCTCAATATTCTCGCAAATATGTGATGAGGGGGGGACCATTTCAAGAAGCGATCTGTGCATGTGTCCAAGTATGAACCGTCACTTTATGAAAAGCTGTTCTTCCTCTATCCGCAGAATCAGCGGAGAATATTGCGACGACCCGTGGTATATATAGAATGTTTCGCTCGAGGCTCTCCCAGCAGAGAGAAGCAGCAGCAGCAGCACTCGGTTATGGAAACCGATCAAAGCTTCACGTGGATGCCCGGAGGGAAATGGAGAAGAGTGGATAAACAAGTTTCTTTGCGCACGTAACTTGGGGTCAGGTCGACCAATTATTGGTAAAAGTCTCGGCACTTGGTGCTTAAGTTGATTTGATTTCCCAACGAATGCTTCTTCACGCAGTTAAAAGACTACAGTGGGAAGGTTAAAAGGCTTCTGAGGTTCATACCCAGAGGAAAGAAAATATCTTTCAGTATGGGGAAGAAAAGCCACTTACAACACATTAGGCTATTCGAGATAACCTATACATAGAAAGATATCGGAAGTAAAGATTTTTCCAACAAAAAAGGAAGTTGGCAGTAATTTCAGACATCCTATGCAAACATAGAATGACTTCGGAAATTAAAATATGTTTTTGATGCCACTTTAAAAATAACTTCTCTTAAAATCTGCTACAAGGAGCTGAGTAAGGAGAGGTGACATTTTTAGCTTCACATCTCTTTCTGAATTAAATATTGAAAAAGTATATTTTCCTGTTGTGCATAATAAATACCTTACTTAAAATCCTCGAGGACATGATATATGCAGTCAAAGCTAGATAAATAACTCTCATCTATACCGCCGCCTCCACCTTCCGCCCACTGCTTATGGATTACAATTCTTATCCTATTCTGCTAAATGGAAATTTTCCCCCGTTATACAGCCACCTCGTTGACTACCAACCGTCAAATAACTCTAGTGACATTTTAGTGTTCTACAGGGCACTGCCTCTCAAAATATTCACTTGCAACGGACACTCCGATGGGTGGTCATCTGCTAAAAATCAAGGGCAGACTTTTCTGTGATTTTTTGCATCGGATAGAATTGAGACAACTGTTGTGTGTGTGTGTGCCGTTAAATAAAGAAGTTCACTAAACCGACAGGTAGGGGACAAATTAGCTGCTCATACGGGCTCCCTCCACGACAGGAACTTATACATTAAGCGTTAAACATAAATGACAGTGAATAACAGTAATTTACCTGGTCAGTGTGCTCGTGTATTTAGTAAGCATGTTTGACAGATAGGACACATTAGATAGTGAAATTAGTAGGCGAGTGAATTCATCATTGAGAGTCATAGCTGCTTCAAGAGGTTTTCACAGGGATGATGGGCTCTCAAGAGAGGCCCGTATGGCTGTGTATGAAAGGGTAAATTTTCCTACTCTGATATATGGCAGTGAAACCTGGTTACTACGGAAGAAACATACAAGTCCTTTGTGTGCTGGAGAAATGCGTCACTTACTGGGGTTATTGTGGCAAGACACGTAAAGATCAAGTGAAAAATGAAGTTGTGTAACGTGAATTAAAATGTTGTTAACAAGGTGGAGACTAATATTCTTCGGTGGTTTGTGGTTTGGCCATGTTGAAAGAATGCGTGATGAGGTAGATGCTTACTAACAAAACATTTTTAGCCCAAGTGACAGGAAGGAAATGCAGCGGAAGGCCAAGGAAGTCATGGGAGGATCAGATTCAGGAGTGTCTGCATGAGAAAAAGATTATGACTATGAAGTATAGAAGATCTTGTAAACAGCCTGTGACGGATGTCAGTGAAGCCCGAGTTGTGTGTCAAGATCGCTGTAAATGGAAAAGTTTGATACGACAACAGTAAATAAATAATCAATTAAAAATTTATCTGGTACTTTGTATTTCTTTGTGGAGCTAACCTCTGAATCTCAGAGAACAGCTTAGTGATATGTATGCATGTATGTATGATAACCATAAATGGGTGTGATATGAAATCCACTGCAGTCTTTTACTAGAAATTTAAAAAAATGATCTTGTTCTGTGGATTGGTCAAGCATGGAAAGATTACCGAAAAAAACGAGACACTTTGGGAAGGAATACCAAATTCCAGAAAAGTGGACTTAAGAAGTGCTGTCGACTTAAGAAGTCTGTCGGAGAGACTTTCCTTCTGATGTAAGAGGCTTATGAAGATGAATGTCTAGGGGAAAATGGATGTGAAAGAGGGACAAAGATGCGCCATTAAATTTTGCTGTCGACTTAAGAAGTCTGTCGGAGAGACTTACCGTTTTATGTAAGAGGTTTAGACAGATGAATGTCTAGAACAAAAATGGATGTAAAAGAGGAACAAAGATGCGCCTTTAAATTTTGCTGTCGACTTAAGAAATCTGTCGGAGAGACTTTCGTCTTATGCAAGAGGCTTACAAAGATGAATGTCTGGAACAAAAATGGGTGTGAAAGAGGAACAAAGATGCGCCATTAAATTTTGCTGTCGACTTAAGAAGTCTGTCGGAGAGACTTTCCGTCTTATGCAAGAGGCTTAGAAAGATGAATGTCTAGGACAAAAATGGACGTGGAAGCGGAACAAAGATGCGCCATTAAATTTTGCTTTCGACTTAAGAAGTCTGTCGGAGAGACTTTCCGTCTTCTGTAAGAGGCTTATAAAGATGAACGTCTAGGACGAAAATGGATGTGAAAGAGGAACAAAGATGCGCCATTAAATTTGCTGTCGACTTAAAATCTCTGTCTGTCGGAGAGACTTTACGTCTTATGCAAGAGGCTTATAAAGATGAATGTCTAGGACAAAAATGGATGTGAAAGTAAAACAAAGATGCGGCATTAAATTTTGCTGTCGACTTAAAAAGTCTGTCGGAGAGACTTTCCGTCTTATGTAAAAGGTTTAGAAAGGTGAATGTCTAGAACAAAAATGGATGTGAAAGAGGAACAAAGATGCGCCATTAAATTTTGCTGTGGACTTAAAAGGTCTGTCTGTCGGAGAGACTTTCCGTCTTATGTAAGAGGCTTATAAAGATGAATGTGTGGAACAAAAATGGATGTGAAAGAGGAACAAAGATGCGGCATTAAATTTTGCTGTCGACTTAAGAAGTCTGTAGGAGAGAGCTTCCCTCTAATCCAAGAGGCTTATAAAGATGTATGTCTAGGACAAAAATGGATGTGAAAGTGGAACAAAGATGCGCCATTAAATTTTGCTGTCGACTTAAGAAATGTGTCGGAGAGACATTCCGTCTTATGCAAGAGGCTTATAAAGATGAATGTCTAGGACAAAAATGGATGTGAAAGAGGAACAAAGAGTCGTCATTAAATTTTGCTGTCGACTTAAGAAATCTGTCGGAGAGACTTTCCGTCTTATGCAAGAGGCTTATAAAGATGAATGTCGGAAACAAAAATGGATGTGAAAGAGGAACAAAGATGCGGCATTAAATTTTGCTGTCGACTTAAGAAGTCTGTAGGAGAGACCCTCCGTCTAATCCAAGAGGCTTATAAAGATGCATGTCTAGGACAAAAATGGATGTGAAAGAAGAACAAAGAGTCGTCATTAAATTTTGCTGTCGACTTAAGAAATCTGTCGGAGAGACTTTCCGTCTTATGCAAGAGGCTTATAAAGATGAATGTCGGAAACAAAAATGGATGTGAAAGAGGAACAAAGATGCGCCATTAAATTTTGCTGTCGACTTAAGTAGTCTGTCGGAGAGACCCTCCGTCTAATCCAAGAGGCTTATAAAGATGCATGTCTAGGACAAAAATGGATGTGAAAGAAGAACAAAGATGCGCCATTAAATTTTGCTGTCGACTTAAGAAGTCTGTAGGAGAGACCCTCCGTCTAATCCAAGAGGCTTATAAAGATGCATGTCTAGGACAAAAATCGATGTGAAAGAGGAACAAAGATGCGCCATTAAATTTTGCTGTCGACTTAAGTAGTCTGTCGGAGAGACTTTCCGTCTTATGCAAGAGGCTTATGAACATGAATGTCCAGGAAAATCAACAATTTATAGATGGCGTAAAGAATTTATGGATGGTCGTGAGCCGGCGGCTTTAATCGCGCATGGAGGAAAACCTTCGACGAGTGTTACAGTGGTAAACATCAATGCAATAGTCGTTATCATACGGGAAGACATGCACCTATGAATTAGAGATATGGAAGATATGGCTCACATTTCAAAACCATCAATTCACCGGATTTTAACAAAGCGTTTGAGCATAAAACGAGTTTGTTCAACTTGTGTTCCGTATTTCTTTTTATGTGCGGCTCAGTGCAAGGCTGCAGACGGCTAGTTCTGTCGTTTCTTATTTGGAGAAAATGAATATTAAGTTGATGCTCCAACCTACATATAGTTCAGACCCGTTACCACGTGACTTTCGGTTGTTCCCCATTTTAAAAAGGACACTACGGTGACGACAATTCGAGACTGATTAATAACTTATTACAGCCCTGCATGGGTGCTTCAACAGCATTTCGGAAGAAGGATTCCAGGAGACATTCAAAAAGTGAGAGGAACGTTGTGATACCTGTATTCGATGTAATGGACAATATTTTGAATAAGATTACCACTTCCTTGATAATTAATGTACGCATGTTTAAAAACAAGTTAGGAAAATCCTAAAAGGCATTGATTATGATACGTTTTCCAACATACCAGAAATTGCGCGCAGACAAACCCTCCCTACTCTGACTATTTATTTTTTCAGTATACCTCCGGAACAACGTACTAAAGTTTTGTCGCAATAGAAGCATTTTTACTGAAGTTGTTACTCAAATTATGTAAATAAGGGCTGTGGAATATATCTCGCTCCTGTGCCCTCACCTTTGACCCCCATTTCAAAGATATTCAACAGAACCGGTTCAGTATACCTCCGGAACAACATACTAAAGTTTTGTCGCAATAGAAGCATTTTTAGTCAAGTTATGAAGATAATGGCTGTGGAATAAATCTTGCTTCTGTGCCATGACCTTTGACCCCGTTTCGATGATATTTTGGTTCAGCATACCTCTGGAACAACATACTAAAGTTTTGTTGCAACAGAAGCATTTTTAGTCAAGTTATGAGGATAATTGTTGTGGAATAAATCTCGCTCCTGTGCCCTGACCTTTGACCCCCATTTTGATGATATTCAACAGAACCGGTTCAGTATACCTCCGGAACAACATGATAAAGTTTTGTCGCAATCGTTAATCAAACCTCAGCTATCCCCGCGAATCGCTCCTATTACCGGAAATTTTAAGTCATGTGGACACAGAAGAAAGAGTGAACAGAATTTTCCCCCTAATATACAAAAGGAATTGTGGAAAGCTTTCTGAAAATTTACAATTTTCCTTTAACGCGCCTTCAAAACGGCAATTTACAGTTCATATGCGAAAGAAATTGTGGAAAGCTTTCTGAAAATTCAGAATTTACAGTTGATATACGAAAGGAATTGCGGAAAGGTTTCCGAAAATTCAGAATTTTTCGCTAACACGCCTTCAAAACGGCACTTTACAGTTCATATACGAAAGAAATTGCGGAAAGCTTTCTGAAAATTTAGAATTCTCTTGGCATACGAAACGTACATGGTATTCGTGGTTTTTTTCCATCATTTCACAGAAAAGTTTGCATGGAGAATATGCATCGTTAATTCATGAAAGGATCACGAAAACTGGATCGTGAATCAATCTGTATTAAATCGGTTTTGCCAAAACATTTGCGTCTCCCGCACCACAGTTTCTATAGGTCAGTGTCAGTACTTCGAAAGCAGCTAAAAAGCATTGCTTCTGTTTCCCTTCAGCGCATAAGAACACACACACACACACACACTCAGCGTAACATAGAGAAGAGTAAATCAGGCTAAGCACTATAAGAAGCTCTCGCTTCCCGAGTAAATCTCTCCCGGGGCATCTCTGAAAAAGCATGGAAAGAGGCGAGCTGTCCTTAGGGAAATATTAGACTAAAAGATGATTTGCACTCTCAGTAAGTTGTTTAGAGATTGCTGGTTTATGTATTTGGAGAAGTCTGTGAGTCAGAATCGGGTGGCAATCAGCGGCAAAGTAGATTAAGATTGATCACAAGGCGTCTTCAGAAGAAACTCCCACAGTTGTGAAAAAGCAAAACTCGTCGTGTTACTCCCGTTGCTTGGCATCCTGAAGTGCAACATCTATCAAGCTTGTTAGCGAACTAGCAAAGTTCTTAACTTTTAAGTTCCAATCCAAAACTGGTCCGTCAAGGCTGCACACAATTTGAATTTCTCTTGTTCTTCGGAGCTGGTAGGCATTTCATGTACATAATTGAAAATCAACGTTAATCATTAGTATCGGTTGGCCACGTGGACTATTAATTCTAAGAAAAATCTAGGGTGCAGCCGTAAACCTTTAAGAACTGCCGAGCTAAGTGGTTTTTAGAGATCACCTGGTGAATAAGGAATACAGCTTGACTTTATATTTTAGTATCTTCGTGGCGCGAAAGCTTTTGTTCTGAGAATAGACAAGAAGAAAAATGGTTTAATTAAAGAAATAACCGGCGAGAAGAGAAATTTGTAGATCGGTGCTATAGTTTTGCTTCCTTGAACCCTGAAACTCAAATTATTTGCCATCATACTTTGATAACTTACCATTAGTACGAAGGGCATACAAAAATTTCGTGTTTTAATGTACTTCTCGTGAATATGAGTACGCAATGTTTTTTATTCAGGTAGTATATATTTTTTTACGTCACTGCACCATTTTTCGATATTTTCGATATCCATACCAGCCACTGAATTAGGAACTTTCATTCCATATCGGGTTGGGTCACCTTTAACCCAATTACAGCACGTATTTTGGCATAAATTCTACACTGGTGGCCACCCAAATTGCAACACTAGGAAGGACACGAGATAGCAAAGCCAGATTTACTGGACATATAACAACAGATACAAAGATGAAACGATTGAGCTTACAGGACCGTGCGACTTGCGGAACACGCAAACATAAATAGTTCGTGTGGCCCCCATGGCTTTCAATAACGGCCGCTACGCGCCGCGGCTACGAACGAAAGAGGCTTTGGATGTGGGCTTGGGGTGTGTCGGTCCAGGCTGCTTCCACACGTTGCCACAGTTCATCAGGCGTAGCCTCGAGTGGTGCTTGCCGGGCAACTCGGTTGCCGATCAGCGACCAGACGTGTTCGATGGGCAACATATCGGGAGAACAGGCGGGCCACGGCAGCAGTGACACCTGGTGGGCAGTGAAGAATTGTTGCACGATGCGTGCCATGTGCGGGCGCGCATTGTCCTGTTGAAACGTGGCCGCTGGCAGGTCCTGCAGGTAAGGGAGGACTGCAGGCTCCAAAACGTCGGAGATGTAGCAGTGAAGTGTACCGGCGATGCGTACCAGAGGGGTGCATGTGTCATATATAATTGCGCTCAAAGCCCTAACGCCAGGCGACGTACCGGTATGGCGATGCATAATGCAGGCGTCATATAGTCTCTGGCCGCGGTGCCGCCACACGCGGATCCGACCATCGTGGTGTTGCAGGCAGAAGCAGGATTCGTCGGAGAAGACAATGTCTTGCCATTCTGTAGTGCGGGTGCGGCCTTCAACGGCCCACTGCCGCCGCACTCACCGGTGGTGTAACGTCAATGGTAATCGGAGCAGAGCGACAAGTCCCCGCTCCTGCAGACGACGTCGAACCGTACGTGCTGACACAGGTTGTTGCGCAACACACCCTAATTCCTGCGCTAACGTTCGTGATATGGCGGTGCGAGCCGTCAATGCCCGCAGCACAACATGCCGGTCCTCCCGTTCGGTGGTGTGCCGCGGCTGCGGCAATCGCTCACGTCGGTCCGTCCGTCCCTCCTGCACCCACCGAATCCATACTCGCCTCACTGTGGCTGGATGCCGTCACACATGGGCGCGGATGTCTCGGTACGATAAACCGCTGTCGCGATAAGCCACTATTCGTCCTCTGTCGAACTCCGAAACGTGCTGGAATGACTGCCGTATTCTGCGACGAGGCATCAGGAAGCTTCCCACGCACAGGTCCGGCAGCACAACACACTTCTACTACTTACACACCGCCTTCTGTGCACCCTTCTTATAGTACTTCTCGGTGGCGTGTCGGGAGCACATGATTTGCATATGCCCTGCAATGCTAATCGTTTGCATGTCATCTCGCGGGTGAAGCATGCTGCGAATTTCAAGCCAATCGGATGCTTCCTTCTTGGTGTTGCATTTTGGATGGACAGCAGTGTACAAGGTGTTGGAGTGCATCTACGTCTACGACATACCAGACGTTCACTACATAGTCAGACGTTCACTACATACTCACCTGGCTCAGATTACACGGAACAAGACTTTGCTCCCGGATCTGCTTTTCTAACATGTCCCATACATTCTCAATTGGGTTCATATCAGGGTTTTGTGGTGTCCAAAGAAGATGGTGGAAGTACAGAGTGATTCACTCGGGACTTTACCCCCAAGAAAAGCGCTATAATTTTGAAAGGGGAAAACATTTCAAGCTGAGATTTGAAGACGAAGTGCCTTACCTTTTCACAATCCCGTCGATATCAGAGAAGATGTTGAAAATGTCCACCATTTGCATCCAAACATAGATCAACTAGTAACTGCGTATTGTCAAATGTACGCCTCAGCATGTTGGTACTTATTGCTTCAATTTCCCGTTTGATGTTGTTTTTCAGCTGCCGAATAGTCCTAGGCTTATTAGTGTATACAGTACCTTTCAGATAACCCCCACAAGAAGTAATCAGGTGGAGTTGAATCTGGAGATCTGGACGGCTACAAACCTGGAGATAACCTGATCGCCGAAGAAATTTCGAATCTCAGCCATGCTGGCATTAGACGTGTGATAAGTCGCACTATTCTGTTGGAAGAAGCTATTCTGCAGTTCAATATCATCCAGTTGGTTCACGAACTGCGTGAACATATTGAGATACACTTCTGTGTTGACAGAATCTGTTTAAAAAAAATGGGACCAATTATCAGGTTCCGTGAAATGGCGCACCATACACCAATCTTTATGAGACGCATTCTTTCCTCTTGAATGGCATGGGGATTCTCACTCGCCCATATCTGTGTATTCTGTGAGTTCACATAGAATCAAAGGTGAAACCAGGATTCTTCCGTGAACCACGTTATGTCTAATACGCCTGGATTTTGCCTAACAAATTCCTTAAACCAACGGCAGTAACGCATTCGCTTCGGCATGTCAATTGGTAACAGCTCATGAACAACTGTAACACGATATCGCTTCAGTTTACTCGTTAATACACACAGTTGACGTGAATTAGGAACATCAAACAGAAGTCATGGGGCTTTCCCCGTTTTTAAGTGAGGCACGGAAAAATTCTCATCGCCCGCCACCGGGAATCGAACCCCAAAAAATGTGAAAAGTGCAATGACTTCTGTTTGATGTTCCTAATTCACTTCAATTGTGTGTATTAATTATTCATTCGCCTCCTAGTTATTTGTTCAGTTGCTGCTTACCATATTTGGTGAATCCCCAGCATTGCGCGGGGCTCCAAGAAGCAGCTTGCCAAGTGGTTTGGCAGTTAGTCGTATGTGAGTCTGGAGAATTCGAGGCTGCTGTGGTGCAGTGGTAGCATGTCCGGCGCGTAACTGGAAGACCCTGGGCTCGATTCCCGGTGGCGGCCAATGAGAATGTTTCCGTGACACTTAAAAACGTAGAAAGTGCGATGACTTCTGTTTGATGTTCAGTTTACCCATTTTTGCAGCCCTCTCGCAGGTGGAATATGACAGTCCTGTTTCATGCGAAAGCCTGCGTAATGATTTATTTGGAGACTGTAACAACCTCTTTTTCACACAATGCCCAGTGTTTTCTGACATTGCGGGTCGCTATCCTGAATGCGTATCAACAAGGCCTCCTGTGATCTCAAGTTTCTTCGCAAGATTTGAAATCGTCGGCTTCGTAGGTGGTTCCCGACCAGGAAATTTCTTCTTAAACTCTTTCTGACACTCCTTGAAAGAAACGGAATTCCAATAACTTCGCACTATTAAAACACGCTCAGCGATTGTGAACACCATCGTACTCGACGCTAGCCGACGGCCAAAGAGAATGGCGTGAAACCGTTCCCACCAAACGCAGTGTATTGTGGCGCCATCTGAGCATACGAGCCAAACAACGCAGATATGGATGCGAATATCAGAACGTACGGCACTTCGTCTTACAATTTCCGCTTGCTTTTTTTGGTAAAGTCCCAAGTGAATCACTCTGTAGCTGTCATGCTCACTGAACATATCATGCCCGATGGACAGTAGCATTGTCGTCCATGTAACAGCCATCACCAGTTGGATAAGTCAACATTGCAGGATGGACTTGACCGGCCACAATGTTCAGATAATCCTTGAAAGATATCCGACCTTCCAGTAATATCACAGAACCCGTTCCGTACCAACGGAATGTGACTCACACCATGGCACCACTTCCAGAGTGTTGAGTTGTGTTTACAAGGCAAACTGGGTCCATTGCTTCTCATGGGGCTCCCACAAAACTCTCTGCCTAATGTCGGTACACAACGAAGTGAACCGCGACTCGTCGGACCACATGTCTTTTTTCAGTCTTCCAGTGTCCAATCATGGTATTCCTGACGTCACTATAAACGAACTTTCTGGTTTTTTGCAGAAATAAGTCGTTTCCATATAGGCATGCGACTGCGAATATGATCATCTTCAATTCCCTGCGCATAGTTCACTGTTAGATGGGTCGGAACATTGAATGCCTAAGGTCAATTTTTCCACACAGGAAGTCCTGTTTCTCTGCACAAGATTTCTCAGACGACGGCGATCTCGTTCCTGACATGTCGTCTCGCCACAGTTACGCCTCTTAGACAAGCATGTGGGTTATTTATCCACTGATTAAAGATCCGGGATATCTCCCCTTTTGAGAAAACGGTCAGCTCTTCTGTTCCCAAAATCGTCGTTCCCAAATCTCAACTCCGAAAGATGCTATATTTTTCCCCATTGGGAACAACGTGACTGACGCGCAGCAGTCTTAACTAGCTGCCTAGGTCACGTGGTGACGCATGTGACCAGTATTTTGCATATACGCAGCGTAAGAGACGTTTACGTACATCTTACATGAAGGTCTCTAATTCAGTGGCCGGTGAGTGTACATTCATTCTTTTCTTTTCTACATGGTTTCGGAAACTAATCCGCAAAGAATTTATTTACCAAATGGCGTAAAAAAAAAAAAACTGCAGGCGGTAGAAAAATACCTATCGTTGAAAGGAACGTCCCCAAGAGTGGCTCGTGACGATGTGGAGCAGACATTAAGGAATAAGGTTCAAATATTCCACAGCTGTCAAGTGACACAGAGAATTTCGTTGTGGCTATATAATAATTACAGCAGTTAAATCCAAAGGGCGAGATCCAAAGTTAAAATCCTCCAAATACGTGGCGTCAGTGAGTAAACAAAGACTTTCCAAGTTTTAGCAACACATAGCAGCCGAAAAATTGTTATTCGGTCCCCGCTGGGGATCTTAATCCCAGATCTCTCGATATCTAGCGGAGCGCGTTAGCCTTACACCCCGGTGGCCAACAATCCACGGCGCTATGTGTGTTTTTCTGTCAACTTCTGACATCAGAATTCCGTAAGATGGGCTCAGCTACTGAGATGTCTCCATCTGGTGGGCATTAACGGCACTGGCTATATATTAGTTGTAGCAGTTAAATCCAACAATTAACATTAAAAAAATTCGGCTATGTTGCTAAAACGTGAAAGACCGATGTATTTGTTTATTCACTGACGCCACGTATATGGAAGATTTTCAGATTAAAGACATGCGAAGAACTGTGACATCATCTCTTCACTCCATACCAAACGATGACATCTGCAAAGTGATTCCTTCAGTGAATTCAGGCAAAAGTCTTATCTGACTTGTTTTTGATTAGAGAGCATTTTTCTATATATAAACTCTCAAACAAATTAGCGTTATAATGCCGTTTCTTGCACGTTTTTTTTTATAAAAAAAAGATCGTGCTTTTGTTATCGGTTTGTCTGTGGACACCTTATCTCTGCAACCACCAGTCCGATTTAAGAAAATATTTTGGCATAGGGAAGTTTGAAACATGCGAATGATGATCCTTCATTTCGTTTTTTTATTTTTTTATTTAACGATTAACAATTTCGCCGCTAGAGGGCGTAAGTGCAGATGATATCGAATCCAAAATACATTTTATTCCATAGATTTGCTTCTAAACATCCGATTGAAAGAATTTTTTTACGTTTCGATTCCATTTATGTCGAAGAGTATTTTAGGTATAATCACTTTTTCAAGTTACGGATAGATTTTCCGCTAGTAAATTACGTTTTCCTCGATATATCTACTTCTAAAACTCCGATTTGAAAATTCTTTTCTTCAGCGGATACAGCTCCTTATGGGAGATTATCTGCATATAATTTCTGATGTTTCGTAAGAATTGTTTGGCCCCCAGGGGACAAGTGTTAATTTTCATTTCTGATGTATTTGCAGCAAAATCTGAGCTTCTAAAATCTCGAGCGAAAAAATCGTTTGTGGACCGATACTACCTACGTCGATAAACATTTTCGGAATATTTTCTTCTTAAAATAATGCATAGTTTCTCCACCAGTGGGCCTAGATGCATATCTTATTTTCGTCAATATCTCTACTTCTAAGTGTCTTATTTGAAAAAAATTCTTTGTTGGATAACGTTTCCAACGCGAAATGTGTTTCATATAATTTCAAAATTTTCAACTAACTCATAGACTTTCTGTTAGGGGGTGTTATGGTAAATTGCGTTTTCTCCGATATTTCTGCTTCTAAAACTCTTCCTGTATCGCATACAACTCCTGATGGAAAATGTTTTTCATATAATTTTTAATATTTGGTAAAAAAAAATGGTTTGGCCACCAGGGGGCGTAAGGGTAAATCTCTGTTTCTGATGTATTTGCAGCAAAATCCGAGCTCGTGAAAACTCGACTGAAAAAGTCTTTCCCTGGACAGATACCACTCATATCGAAAAAACTTTTTGAGAATATTTTCTTCTTAAAATAATGCATGTTTTTACCACAAGGGGGCGTGATGCATAACTTATATTTCTCGATATTTCTGTTTCTAAGTGTCCGATTTGAAAAATTATTTATTTGTTGGA
This sequence comes from Macrothele yani, assembly GCA_039090855.1. Lineage (NCBI taxonomy): Eukaryota > Metazoa > Arthropoda > Arachnida > Araneae > Macrothelidae > Macrothele > Macrothele yani. The sequence goes on along the minus strand of CM076989.1, from coordinate 30,897,193 downwards.
GAGCGTTTCCGCTGTGATCTGTTTCCCACATAATTTCAAATTTTTCTTATCGCACAAGTCTGCAACCAGAGGGCGTAAGTTCACAGCAATATCTGCGGGAGTAAAACCCCGATTGATAAACTCCTTTGTTCTGTCAGATACTATTGTTTTCCAAACCGGTTCCATTGACTTTGAATAACTTTGATAAATTTAATTCACGTCAGAACGGATTCAAAAGACGAGCTCATTACATCCAAAAATTTAGTGTCATCTTTCTTGTTTACCCTTATTTCTGGCTTCCAACAAAAGCAAAGGGCAGGGATGCTTTGTACGATAACTTTAGAGATATAGAGCCTAGCAGAGTGTTAAGCAAAAAGACTTTCACTGTTTTCAGGTTATCGCTTACTACTTCCCTCAACGACGTTCGAGTTTCGGTAGAAGCATGAAATAGCAGCAAAAAAAAAAAAAAAAATTAAGTGGCATCACAAAATTTTCAAGTCATATAAAACTAACTCCAAAAATATTAGCTTTCCTCTTATTTTCAGAATTTACTGAAAGAAATACCACTCTGGGGGAGTTTTTAATGACCGTTCGCGCTGTCACTATGTATGAGTCTGGTGAAATAAGTCTGAATTTTATTAAAGCAAAATCTAGTTGTATTTAGTGATCAATACAGCAAGACAAAATTTTCTTCTGGTTTTTCAGGTCAAAGGAAACTTCGTAAAAATTTCCACTGATCGCCTACCAGCTATTTTCTTTTTTCAGACTCTCTCATAACTATTTCGTTTCCTTTTGACACTGTGACTCTGATAAGAGGATTTTCCTTTTCTGTGTTAGTTAGAAATCTGAAGCACCAACGCCGTTAATCTCTTTAGCAAACTATTTTTTTTTCATTTTTTTTTTTTAGTTTCTTTCTAAAGTCATCCACTGCTTTCTACTTTATTCGCCGACTAAACCAATGGGACAAGACCACTCTTTTTGCTGGTTCTTATTACTTCACGCTAGAGTTCGTACTTATTGCCTAGTTGCAAATGTCAGTATATGAAAGACATATCACGAAGAAAACGGTAAACGCATTTGCGGTATCAATTCAACTCTTCATTGTCGTCTAATGCTTATTATTCTGGTTGTCCTGGAATTTGCCTTAGTTATGCAATAATATTTTACTTTCTGCTTTCAAGTTTCTACTGTTTCACAACTTATTTATTCCTCTAACCGTCATCTTTTGCATTTCTCTTGATTCATATCCGTAAGAACTTACCCATATTTCTCGACTTTGCGGATATCTTCCTTCGCCGATTCTTATTGCTTGTTCCAAAAGAATTCTTTTGTACTAAAATACCGTTCTTGTATTAGGAATAGTTCCACAGGTGCAACAATGAAACATTTTTAATATGCGCGCAAAGACATTATTAACCTCTCAGCACCTTCGAAATGACGAATATAATAATTTTCTTATTCTCTATATGGCTTGAAAGTCTACTGTTTACATCATTCATATTTAGTTAAAGCACTGTGAATAGCACTGCATTGAAATAACTCGTTCAATGTTCATGTTACTGAAAGAAAAGAAAATATTAATCTATAGCAACATTATAGGTGTCGAGTTTTCATAAATCCAATATGTCCTCGAACTTTTGACATAAAGTTCAATGGAGTGTTTTAGCACTAAACGAGAAGTGCTCTGAGTACTCAAACTCTAGATTAGTCTTTTTGGTACTGGAGTTCAGGAAATGAAGTCTAACGAATGTTGGGACTTTGGGCATGAAGTCAACTGAGTGCTAGAGCTCTGGATAAGTTATTTTTCTTACTGGAGTTCTGGACATGAAGTCCAATGACAGTTCGGGCGGTCTCGTTCATTTCGTCGACAACTCATTTCGTCGACAGGTACATTTCATCGACAACTCATTTCGTCGACAGGTACATTTCGTCGACACTATGTATATGCAAACAGTCGATTCCTCAAAATTTTCGTAAAATCTAGTTTTCAATTTAGAACCACCAAATTTTTTATACTATCTCATTGTACTCTAACTTAGACCGAACACGGTTTTCGGAAAGGGTCGGGGCCCGGGGTCAAGGAGGGCCCATACAACATTTTCGTAAAATCTACAGTTTTCAATTTTGAACCACCAAATTTGGTATACTATCTCATTGTACTCTTACACCAACTTAGACCATAGACGGAAGGACTCGGGGCCTGGGGTCAAGGGGGCCCCATACAACATTTTCGTGAAATCCACAGTTTTCAATTTTGAGTCACCAAATTTGGTATACTATCTCATGGTACTCTTACAGCAACTTAGATCACAGACGAAAGGAGTCGGGGCTCGGGGCTCCCATGCGCAATTTTTGTAAAATTTACAGTTTTCGATTTAGAACCACCAAATTTGGTATACTATCTCATGATACTCTAACTTAGACCGTACACGGTTTTTGGAAGGGGTCGGGGCCCGGGGTAAAGGGAGCTCCATACAAAATGTTCTCAAAAATATCAATTTTTTACTTAAGAACAGCAACACAATTCTGCACTCTAATACCCTATCTGCTAGCTAAGTTAGAGTACCATGAGATAGTATACCAAATTTGGTGGTTCTAAATTGGAAACTAGATTTTACGAAAATTTTGTATGGAGGCTTCTTGACACCGGGCCCCGACCCCTTCCTTCTACGGTCTAAGTTGGTGTAAGGGTACAATGAGATAGTATACCAAATTTGGAGGTTCTAAATTGAAAACTGATGATTTTACGAAAATGTTGTATGGGGCCCCTTGACCCCGGGCCCCGACCCTTCCAAAAACCGTGTACGGTCTTAGTTAGAGTACAAGGAGATAGTATAACAAATTTGGTGGTACTAAATTGAAAACTGTAGATTTTATGGAAATGTTATATGGGGCCCCGACCCCTTCCAAAAACCGTGTGCCGTCTAAGTTAGAGTACCATGAGATAGTATACCAAATTCGGTGGTTCTAAATTGAAAACTGTAGATTTTAAGAAAATGTTGTATGGGGCCTCTTGACCCCGGGCCCCGACATCTTCCGTCTATGGTCTAAGTTGGTGTAAGAGTACATTGAGATAGTATACCAAATGTGGTGGTTCTGAAGTTATTTTCGTTTTTTAGGAATCGACTGTTTGAATATACTGTATAGTGTCGACGAAGTGAGTGTCGACGAAATGTGCCTGTCGACGAAATGAGTTGTCGACGAAGTGAACCAGACCCTTGTTCGGGCCCTGGACATGAAGGTGCTCAAGCTCTGGGCATGAAGAATAATGAGTGATCGAGCTCTGAATATGTTCCCTTCGTACTGGAACTCAGGACGTGAAGTCCAATGGATGATCGAGTTCATTACATATGCACACATACGCGTGCATAAATCTTCAGTCGAACTTCAATTATACGCCAGTTACGCACATGATTTATTCGGTGATAGTTTTTAACACTGGGACGGATATGTAATTAAGTACGCACTTAATTTTTATTATGCACTTCATACCGTTACACGTGTCTTAATTTTGGTCCTCGAAAGACGCATAATCGAAGCGACACTTGATTCGATTTACGCGTATCTCTATGAGAATGCATGTGTGCGTGTTTATGTAATCTGTATGCTTCTGCCGAGCCGTTTTTTGATCAAGTTATTTCCATCTCTTCCTTCATCTCTTTTAATATAGGATTCAGAAACTGGATTTTGGAGAGTGTTTATGAACACGAGTAGTCAATTTTCTTTTCGCTGTAGTTTATATTTTTCTAATTGTGTTAACCCCATAAACTACCGCTTCTCCCAAACGGATGCCGAGAAAACTGAATATAAGCTTTGTTAATAATATACACACGCGTTGTAATAAATCGATTTATAAGTGGAAATCCTGAAGAAAAGAAAATTAGGGTGTTTTGCCACTAAATATTTAAAACCGACCAACCTAAGATTACTTTGGGGGGAGGGGGGAGGGTTTTTTTCTTCGACCACTGTTTTAATGACTGCTCACCACCCATATGTATGAATTTCAATGAGTGACTAAGGCCTGAGCACGTTGTCGGTGTCCATGAGTTACATTGTGTCCAGCACGGAAGATAACGCATCGATCCCTATGTCATATCATCATCATTGTCAACCATTATCAATCCACTGCTGTACGAAGGTCTCTCCAAGCCTCTTCCACAACGGTCTGTCTCGTACCAGTCTCCTCCATGTCACTCCCACATACTTTCAAATGTCATTCACCCATCTCCCATCTTCTGGGCCTTTTCCTGTCCCTTGGAATCCAATCTAAAATTTCGGCTGTCCATCGATGGTCTGTCCTTCTGGCAGTATGTCCAGCTCATTGCCATTTCAGGGATTTAACTCTGATCATGATGTTTTCCACTCTTGTCATTTTTCGGATCCACGAGTTCCTCTTCTTATCTCTCCTGGTTACACCAAGCATGCACCTCTCTATGCTGCTTTGAGTTGTCTGCAGCATTTGTATGTCTCTTTTAATTCAGGTCCACGTCTCTGCACCATACGTAAGCACTGGAAGGATGCATTGATCAAACACTTTTCTTTTAAGACATAATGGCATATTACTCTTGAAAATTATGCTGTTTCTTCCAAAAGCTGTCCAGGCAAGTTTTATACGCCGAAAATTTCTTCATCAATGTGACTCTCACTTGATATCTGCTGTCCAAAATAAATGTACGTATCTGTTATCTCCAGCTTTTCTCCATCAATCGATAAATCTTCATTTCTTGTAAAAGCATTGTACATCACTTTTGTCTTCTGAAAGTTCATTTTTAATCCGACTTCTTTACTCTTATCAGCAAGTTCCTGGATCATACTCTGATGCTCTGATGGGGTTGTTGAGAAAATGACTACATCATCAGAAAAATGAAGGTGAGTTGGATAATCTCCATTAATCTTTATTCCTTTGTTTTCCCAGATCAGTGATTGAAAGACATTTTCCAATGTGGCATTAAAGAGCTTCGGAGATATGGTGTCACCTTGTCTCACTCCTTTTCCAATTTTTATGTGTTGTATTTTCAAACAGCCGAATCTTTGCACTTGCATTTTCATAGATGTTATTAATAATATTAATATATGCATCTCCGATACCGCAGGATTTCAGAGCCATTGTAACTGCTGATGGTTTCACCGAATCAAAGGCCTTTTCATAATTGATAAAAGCCATGCACAATGGAAGTTGATATTCCCTCGCTCTTTGAATTAGTTCTCTCAGTTCGTGGATATCATCTACTTATAGTGCTGTAGCCACTCCTGAATTCAGCTTGTTCTCTCGGTTGAGCCATGTCCAGTGTTACCTTCAAGCGGTGTGAAAGAACTTTAGTGAAGATTTTATAAACCACTGATAGGAGGCTGATAGGTCTGTAGTTCCTGAGATCCTCAATGTCACCGCCTTTATGTAGCAGAATCATTGTAGCGTTGTTCCAATCCTCAAGAATCTCCCCTTCATTAAGGCATCGAGTGAAAACCTGGGCGAGTACTGTTACAATTTCTCCATTTGCTTCTTGTATGATATCTACAGTAATTCCATCTTCTCCTAGAATTTTTCCCCGCTTCATGTTCTTGATTGCATGTGCAACTTCTGCTGGGAGGACTGGAAGAACTCTGGTACTGGTACCTTTTATGATGTCTGGAATACATGTATCATCCCCTTCATATAATTTGGAGTAGAAATCTTTCATTCTTGTCAAAATTTCGCATCTATTTCTTGTTACAGAACCATCTTCTTTTCTCACTGCAATAATTTGTTTTCTTGCCTTACTGAGATGTCCCTTTGCTATCTTTAGGCTTTATTTGTTTTCAATTGCTTTCCTTACTAGTTCACAGTTGAATTTCCTTACGTCTTCAGTGATACTTTTTCGTACTGTCTTGCATTGCTCTATATATTCCACTTTGGAAGTCACATCTTCTTTAGCTGTCCTCATCTCTCTTCTTTTTTGCATCAACATTTTGCTTTTTCCTGATAATTTGTTCACATGCAACTTGTTCTTAGACCCAACTAATTTTGTTGCTGTTTCCATCAGAGTTTTAGTACTTTCTGTGAACTTCAGAAATATCCACTTCTTCCGATGTTAGGCCTTCTAAAGCAGAGAATCTGTTCTTCAGTTCCAACTTGAAGGTATTATGGTGTTTTTAAGGTTGGTTATGCCAATACATTTTGTTTGTCTTATGAGCTTGCCACGTTCGAGTTTAGTGTTGAGGTGCATGTTACGTCTCACCAATCTATGGTCACTACCTGTGTTGAACTTGTTTAGAACACTGCAGTCTTCGATGACGAATTTTTTGTCACACATAATAAAATCAATTTCACTTGTCGTCCCATTTGGATGCCTCCATGTCCATTTCATGTGTGGCTTTTTCTTGAAAAAAGGAGTTTATGATAAAAAAAACCCTTCTGCCTCTGCAAACTCTACGAGAATATTTCCACGCTGGTTACTGTTGCCGTAACCGAATTTTCCTACTGAAGTTTCATTCTGTTGCTGTTGTACATTTTTGCACTGAAATCTCCCATAATTATCATCAAGTGCTGCTTGGCTTTATTATTTAGATGACGAATTTCCTCATAAAATTCTTCAATTTCTTCTTCAGGATGACTTGTGGTGGGTGCATAAGTTTGAATAATCTGAACCTGGTATCTTCTGGAGAGTTGGATAACGAGTCGTGCAGCTTTGTCAGAGGAACTTTCAACTTCTACAACTTTATCCTTCAGTTTCTTGTTTATTATAAATCCAACACCACTAGTTCTGCCAGTGTCTGTCCCACGATAGTAGAAGAGACGTCCACTTTTCAGTTCAGTGAGATCTTCTCCTTTTCTCCTTACCTCACTTATTCCAAAGATGTCCCACCTGATCCCTTGTAGTTCCTCTTCCAATTCAAGAAGCCTTGAATCAGAAGATAGGGAGCGCCCATTGTAAGTAGCTATTTTGACCGGACTATACTATTTTGTAAATAGTATAGTCCGGTCAAAATAGTGTTTTCAGATGAAATAAATATGAAAGTTTTTAAACTTGGCACTCTTCTTTATAGGTATGTAGTGAAGGTTATATCAAAAGTCCTGACAAATCAGAGGTGATCTCTAGCCGCCATCTTGAAAAATAAGTACGTTTTTCGGTTTTTCGTGAAAATCTCAAAAACTGTTGGTCGTAGCCCAAAATTACTAGTTACAAAATTGAAGCTTACAAAATTTCCTACAAAAAAGGTTTTGTTCACTTTTTTGGTATCTCTAATAGTTTTTGAGATAATCTGGTGTCAATGTTCTACTCCTTCGCTGATCGCTACGTTATCACTAGCTTATTTGTAAGAAAAACCGTAGTGACAACGTAGCGATAAGCGAAACAGTACGACATTGACACCCGATTATCTCAGAAACTATTAGAGATACAAAAAAAGTGAATTAAACGTTTTTTGTTGGAAATTTTGTAAGCTTCAATTTTGTAAATAATATTTTTGAGCTACAACCCACCGTTTTCGAGATATTTACGAAAAACCAAAAAAAGTACCTATTTTTCAAGAGGCGGCTATAGAGCTCACCTCCGATTCGTCAGGACGTTTGATATAATCTTCACTAGATACTCATAAACAAGTGTGCCAAGTTTCAAAACTTTCATATTTATTTCTTATACTGTATTTGCCCATTTTCAGCCTTCGTTGACTGGACTAATATAGGGGTAAACTTTGATTGCAGTACCCCCACCAAAATTTAATTTCCCCTCCAGTATTTTTCCCTATTGCAAATAATTAAATGTTGATAACTTGGGCAGATACGATTTTTTTTTTTCGAAAATCTAGCTAGTCTCAATTTTTAAGTTAAAATTGTGACGAAAATTCATTACTTCATGTTGTAAATGACAGTTAAGTCTGTTTATTTTTCATTACAAAGCTCCATACATTCAAAAAAGAACTACGAATTTTCTATCTTTTTTTAAAGTTTCTTTATTCATAAAATGCTCATGTGCCTACCATGAAAGCAAATTAAAAACAACAACAACTGAAGTGTGCCTTCAAATTCTGTTGTGTTTGCACTTCGTCCAGCGCTCCCCGAAAAATAAAGGAGAAATTTGCCTCAATAGCGCGTCGATGACGTCACAGTTTCATTCCAAAGCTTGAAAGCTCCTGTCCATTACGTTTAGGGAAAGACGCATTTTCCTTGGAATGTTTCATGTATGACAAAAAAAGAAGGAAGCGGGGCTGACATCACACTCCAACCCCTACCATTCATTGCTAATGTTCCATCACGAAATGTTTTCGAACTTTGTTACTCCCTCTGACGTTTGAATACCATGCAAACTGTTTCTCGAAAGAAGTCAAAACTACTGTTGCAAGAAAGCCTACTTTTTCTTAGGGTAAGCACCGGAAACGGAACTAATTTTCCTTATTTACTTATTGCACAATTGTATTTTGAAATGCATTTTTTGCACATACACAGAGTGATCACTGAATTATGACCACCCCTAGCAAAAGTGGATGCAGTCCATTGACCACGTGATTTTTGAGAGGCCGCGCTTAGTCGACCGACGTAATATATAATGTGTGAGTGGAGCAGTAGATAGTAAAATTCGAAGTGTGATCACTAACGCCAACTACGGGGTGCTCAGGGGCTTGAGCACCCCTTGAAATCATTTGGGGTTTTCCCGCACCCTTCAGAATTTTTGTTACATGCACTGGATTCATACTTAAATATTTAATTCCACTTTACAGAAAAGTAAATAAGATAATCGGAATATTGCGCAAATATTTGATTTCTGTAAAAAAAAATCAGTATCTTCAAAAAATCGTGTTTTAACTACCGATACACTTAAGAACTAAGACAGCCAAGCAATCGAGAAATCGGGGGGGGGGATGTGGTTTGTACCCTACCTTCCTAATTGTTTAAAGCTACCGATTTTTTTTTCGCAATCACCTTCCTTGCACGTCAGTAAGTTGTCAACAGCTCACCATGCACGCAGTGAACTTCGGTAATGTCATAAATCCATAAATGTCAGAGCGGGAGTAATGAATGACTGGCCGAGAGCAGAAGACACACAGCGAGACTGCAAATAATCTTTTCTCGCTTGAAGTTTTTTTGTTTTTAGGTACCGTTTCCAGTGTTGAAATCTAAAATTTCAACACTGGAAACGGTACCTGCTTTTTGAATTTCAGCAACCCTCAAATTTTTCAGAAGTCGGCGCCTATGAGTGTGATTGGTAAACGGAAGGACTTGTCGGATTTTAAGGACAGATTGTGGGTGCCTCAATTTCCCAAACGGCTTAACTGGTGGGTTGTTCACGAGACGACGTAAAAGTGTATCAGGACTTGCGTGAAGACGGTCTAGCAACAACCCGGAGCAGAACTGTACAGGACAGAGAAAAGTTGGTGAGATAGGTGAGCACCGGGTCTGACCGCTCGTACAGTCCAACTAATGCAACACTGTGCAACAGTTGACTAACCAATACAACAGAGGTCAACCGGGAACAGTATCTGTCATGACCATACGTCGCACGCACGCTCGTATGATCTATAACACCAGACGACCCCGACGACATCCTCTCCTAACCACGGTTCATCTGCGCAGAGACTCGCCTGGTGCAAAGATCATGCAAGTTGTGCGTCAAGAAAGTGTGCTGGTCTGACAAGTCGCGTTTTCCACTCCACTCCGTTGATGGTCATGTTTGTATTTGTTGCAAACAGCATGAGAGATTCGATCCATCCTGCATAGTCTCCACAGTGCAAGCCAGTGGAAGCGATTGCATGTTTACCTGGCAGGAACTAGGACCCTTTGTGCATGAAAAACGTATGACTAGTGCCCACTATCGGTAATTGCTTGCTGACACTGTACACACAGTAATGTTGCACTTTTTTCCGAATGGCGACGGTGTTTTCCAAGACGATAATGCGTCGGTCGAGCCACAGGTCCAATGTTGGACAGGAATGGTTTGAGGAACATAGTTCAGACTTCCAGCATATTGATTGGTCTTCGATCTCCCCCGATATCAATCCCATAGAGCACTTGTTAGAACTATGAAACTGCATATCAAGCGTCTGGATGCACAAATCACCTCCATAACTGCAGTGATGTCCGCATTACACCCAGCTTGGTTGGCCGTATTTCCCAACTGCTTCCGGCACCTTATTGAATCGATGTCTCGTGGGACAGCTGAGGGCGAAAGAAGGACTTACGAAGTGTTAGGTAGGTGGTCACAATTCAGTGATCATTCAGTGTATGGTAGCCATCCATACACATACAAAGAAAGTAACATTCATTTATGCACTTAAATTAAAAAGTGAGTCAGCTGGGGGTCGCAAATGACACTTGATAACTCAAAATGTACGAATTTTGGAACGAAAGCTGCTTGTTATGTAAAATGTTTTGATCGGAAGCTGTTTGATATGCCTGGAAGAGAAGCTGTTTAATATGCACAATGTTTGAAACGGAAGTTGTCTAATATTGATGCGGTTGAAACGAAGGTTTGAGTCCAATATTTGTGGATTTTTACAGCTGAATTGTTTTGATAAAACAAGATCTACTGACGTATGGTGATGCATTAAATCACATTCTGAAGAAAAGCAATAATTCAGCTGTATTTTTTTAACTTCGCCCCCACAATTTGGAACAGGGCTAAAAGAAGATTGGGGTTGTAAATTTTTCCCCCCAGATCTACAACCGCAAATCAACCAAGGGCGAGTATGCAGAGGAAATACCCAGGTGTTCCAAAAACCTGCAGAAACAAGTGGTAAGCTATAATTATTTCTCTCGGCTCTTCAGTGTTTTCAAAAGCATGTAAAGATGGAAAGTCATAAAACTTCTCCTAGGCGTTCCCCAAAAAATACAGCACGTTCAGAAAGCATTTCATTCTCTGACCAACTGTAAAAAGCGAAGCCTGCCGATAAACATGCGAAGGTATCTCAAACGTGACAACCGGGAAGATGCACTAAAGTTTAAAGGGCTTGAGCAACAAAAGAGAGCAATTTAGAACGGAAAGTGGTATGACAAGTTAAAGCCCCATATTTTACTGTTGCTTCGAAATTCGCAGCTAAGGTGATCGCGAATCCCAGCAGAGAAGTTTGAGAACTAACCTATCACTTATTGACGAGGGTTGCGAGTAACAAACGGTACGCCAGACGCTACCCTTGGAAAGTTTCGGCTCCCCCTTCAGGACAGAAGGGTGCTACAGACCCTAAAGCGGGACAAGAGAAGGGTTCTTAGTTTCGTTTTTGGTTTTCAATGCTAATGTCTCAGCTCAGCTCTCGGAGTCTCAGAACCACAGTCAGTAAAATACTCAGGTAATCAGAGGGTTCGGGTATAAGCTGATATGTTAAAGATACCGACTGGTCGCTTAGCAGGAAGCAATAAGATGAAAGAAATTTAAGAGATAGAAAAGAGCACCCAAGAGATAGGAGTTGGATAACAAAGACACGAAATAAGCGCTTCCGAGAAGTAAATAACGGACAGCGGATAGGAATATTTTCTGTCTCACACCTATGCGCATGCCACAGAGGTTCGAATTTCCTGTTATATCAGCGATCAAAGTGTTGTTTTTTTCTTTGTCTGGAGGTTTAACGAACACCGTGAGCAACTCAATGGGCTGTGTTGTCGCACGTCCCTAATTTAGGGCCACTGGTTCCAGAGAAGTGCGACAGCCAGCGCCGTAAAACAAACGCAACACCCATGCTTCAGCGGGATACGAACCCGTACCCATCACATACCAATTGTCCGAAGCCAACGCTGAGATCATTCCGCCATCGGGGTCTCTAAAATGTTAAAATGTTTCTCTAGCGCACCGCAATTTTCGTAACGACTGAAAGAATAATGTCGAATTTTTCACTAGATTTAGTGAACATTAAGACACCCAGGTACGTGGTAAAAAGTAACCAACTGCATCGTTACTCATGTACCTAGGCCAAAAGATTAATTCTTCTAAATAGATTTTTTATATCCGAAAGTTTTGTGTCGCTCAGTTGATGCTGAATTATATTTTTAAAGCAGTTTTCATGTTGTTTACTTACGATGCTCAAATACTGCATGTTTTCTCTTGTTTTAATTAATTTCTAAAGCGGCATATGGAAGAGCGTAGCGAACCCATAGCTGTTTCATATGAAACGCAAAGTGATGCACTTGTGTGTTTGGAAACCCTGGAGCCCAACCTGATCGTTGACGCCACTAGACGAAATTTCGGGGTGGTTTGCTTGCACGGATTTTGGATGATTTATTTAATCCACAACGGAGTCGAAGGCATAGTAGAGGTTCACGGAAGCTTTAAATAAGGGTATGGGAATACGCCGTGCGATCAAAAAGTTCCGAGACGAGGTACGTAGCGTACCAACAGATGGCAGTACGTGGATGTGCGAGCAGCAGTGGAGGGCAGTGACCTTCATGAGTCATTGTGCCGAGTGTCGTTCTGCGAACATCTGGAGCTGTGTTACACGATATTTGGTGACCTCGTGCAGAACACATCTGCGATTTCGGTATGGACGGCAAACTACAGCAGCGAGCAAACATGAAATTCTGCGTCAAACTCGGCAAATCGGGAACGGAGACGCATGAAATGTTGCGGCAGGCTTATGGTAATGAAGCAATAAGTCGTGTGAGATGTTTTGAGTGGCACTCGCGCTTCAAGAGCGGCAGAACGGCACTGAAAGACGAAGAGATGTCAGGGCGACCGTCCACGAGCAAACCCCCGAAAACGATGGACAAAATTAGGGAACTGGTGCATGAGGATCGTTGGAGAACCATTCAAGATATTGCCACTATCGTCAATAAGATGCCGCAAAACGTTGCCATATGCGATGTTGTGCGGCATCTTAGGGAGGACATTCACCCGAAACGACCTGAAATGTGGCGCAGGGGCGACTTCCTGCACAATCACGACAATGCAGCATCTCACAAAGCGTTAGCAACACGCCAGATTTGCAGCCGCAACAGCTTGACTACCCTTCCTCACCCGCCTTACTCGCCGGATTTGGCTCCCCTGCGACTTCTTTCTGTTCCCGACGATGAAGCTGAAGCTCAAGGGTCGCCGTTTTCAAACCGTGGATAAGATCCAGCGCGAATCGCAGACGCTGCTTGACAGGATTTCCGAACAGGACTTCCAGGGAGCGTTCCAGCAGTGGCAAAAACGCTGGCAGCGGTGTATCCCTGCCCAAGGAGACTACTTTGAAGGAGATCATAGCAAGACTTAAGTAACGTAAATACTTTATTGTATATCGGCCGGAACTTTTTGATCGGACCTCGTACTAGTATAAAACAACTATCAGATCCCTCCGCGACACTCCTAACAGGGCACTATTTCCCAGGATGCCAAACAGAAACGATATTTACTAGAAACCCTACACAACACAAATTCAAACTCACTGACGGAATTTAAAAATTTATTGTATGAGTCTAAAAGGTTAAAAGTAGAACCGTAATAACTTTCGGGTTTCCATAGAACCCACCATCAGATGAATGAAACCGAAGAATGAAGGGAAGATAATAAATAGACTCACTTCGTCACGAGATAATGATGCAGGTAGTACATATGATACGCAGCGCCACAGTTATGATACTGTGAGGTGTCTGCACCACAGGACGCACATGAGATAAAGGCAGATAGCAGTGAGAGCACATGTCCGTGTAGCTCAGTTGGGAGAGCGACTTACTACAGAGTAAGGGAACCCGGATACTATGCTCGGCGCGGACGAACTTGTATGTTATATTGGCCCCCGAACTTCCAGGATGACCCAGCTGTTAAGTTTCTCGCAATGATGTGATGTTCTTTCCACACGGCGAGGCAGGAAAATTGAGAATCCCTTCTTCAGTGCTTCGAAAAAATAAATGTGTGTGATGTTACGTTCCACACACGAAATTGTCTGGGATTTCTCAAATGCACGTTCTTCATAGGATGACTGCCTTCATACGGCAACACATAGTCCCGGCTGCTGCATGGGCCATGACCCCAGCCCTCTTGGGGGGGGAGATGTGACGTTCCTGCACCGCAGGACGCACATGAGATAAAGGCATATAGCAGTGAGAGCACATGTCCGCGTAGCTCCGTTGGGAGAGCAACCTAGTCCGGAGTGAGGGAACCCGGTTTCAATGCCCGGCGCGGACAAACTTGTACGTTATAATACACAAACGTCTGGTGCTGGTTTACCGGCCAGGCTATTCAGATGAGCTAACAACACAAATTTTGAAGATGTGAGTCTGTTTTTTGGTGTAAATATTACAAGGATATTAAGAAACTTGAAAATTTCGACGTCCTGGAAAAGGGAATCAAAACTGCGTCTCCCGGACAGCGCCCGAGCATGACTTACCATCCTTGTCAGATTTACACCACAAAACGGACTCAAATCTTCAAAATTTATATTGTATGGTGTAATCCCGTGTTCCATTCATGAGTTAACAATATAGGTAAGTATCATGAAAGGTATAAATTCTAGAACACTACGTAACAAGTTACGTTTATTAAATACGTAACAAGTTACATTAAATCAAATACATGAAAGGTATCAAATTCTAGAACACTACGTTATTTCATTACGTACTGTTCTAGAATTTTATAGCTTTCATGATACTTACCTACACAGTGCGTCAAAGATTTTTTAAGACTGGCGCTAGATTTCAGCCTACGGTGGCGCCACCAGTGTAATCGTGAATGCGCTATAAACCGTGACCATCTGCTTGCTTTCTGCCAAAAGTACTGCGCAGTTGTTAAAGTAACACAAACGAAACGGCCGTTCATTAGAGAAGTAACATTTTTTTCATGTTGAATTATTAAGATGGAACAAAGGGCTGTTATTAAATTTAACGCAAAACTTGGCAAAATGTGCCTCGGAAACATACCAAATGATGAAACAAGTTTATGGTGATTTTTGTTTAAGTAGATCAAATGTTTTCCTGTGGCACAAACGTTTTTTGGACGGAAGAGAGACTCTTGAAGATGATAAGCATACCGGAAGACCAAGTTCATCTAGGACACCAGAGATTATTGAAAACGTGCTTAATTTCGTGGCAAACAATCGATGTGCGTCACTAAGAATGATGGAAGAGTCTTTAAACATCAACAAAGAAACGATTCGAATCATAGTGCATGAAGATTTGGGCAAAGCAAAAGTCTGCGATAAATTTGTTCCACACACGTTAACGATTGAACAAAAATCAACGAGAAGTGCACATTGCAGAGACATCATTTCAGCAGCTGAAAATGATCCAAACTTCTTAAAATCGATTGTTACAGGCGATGAAAAATGGTGTTTTCAATATGATAATTAAACAAAACGACAAAGTGCGGAATGGAAGTCAAAAAACTCACCACAAGCCAAAAAAAAAAAAAAAAAAAAAAAAAAAAAAAAAGTTCCATCGGAAATCAAAACAATGCTCATTACATTCTTCGATAGCAAAGGGTTATTATCCACAAAGAATTTGTTCCAAGTGGACAAACAATTACTGGTGAGTTTTATTTAAATGTTTTGAGGCGTTTGATGGGCAGAATTCGTCGCATTCGTCCAGAATATCGGGATGAAAACAGTTGGTGTTTGTTACACGATAATGCACCCGGTCACACTTCACTTCTTGTTCGTAGATTTTTGGCAAAAAATAACGTCGGTGTGTTGAATCATCCACCGTATTCGCCTGATTTAGCACCCTGCGACTTTTCTTTGTTCCCAAAACTTAAAATAGCATTAAAAGGATGTTTTTTTAATGATATTTCGACCATAAAAACAGCTTCGACGCGTGCTTTGGAGGCAATTCCGCAAAGTGAACTGGAACAGACATTCGAATCATTATTAAATCGCTGTAACAAGTGTATTGAAGCCGGAGGGACTTATTTTGAATAACAAACCAAAACAAATTATAATTTCTTGTTTCTATTTCATTTTACAGACCCAGTCTTAAAAATTCTTTGACGCACTGTGTATGTTGTTAGCTCATCTGAACAGCCTGGTCGGTATGTAAACCCGCTCCAGACGTTCGTGTATCATAACTGTGGCATATGTACTCTCTGCGTCATTATCTCGTGACGAAGTTTGTCTATTTATTGTCTTCCCTCATTCTTCGGTTTCATTCATCTGATGATATGTTCTAGGGAAATCCGAAGGTTCTTATGGTTCCACTTTTAACCTTTTAGCCTTATACAATAAATTTTTAAATTTCGTCAGTGAGTTTGAATTTGTGTTGTGTAGTGTTTCTTGTAATGATCGTGCATCGAAAGCAACTACCTTGATCTCAGAACTACGTTTTATCCTAGGGTCAGATTAAGGCCTTAGTGGGCCCCGAGGCTACTACATTTGAGTGGGCCCCTAGGCTAAGACGTCTGAGTGGGTTCCATAGAACTCACAATGGGGAATCATTATGAAGTCTGTTAAAACACGAAATTGTAGCAATGTGCTTGAGACAATTAATATGTAGTGCATTCTTCGAAATAAATTATATTCGGAGATTTCATAAGTCACTGTATTTCCCATTGTTCTCATAAAGCATGATTTAAAAGTTCAAGATTCTTAGATTTTATCTTGGATTTTCTAATGATTTAGCATTGTATACTTTCCTTAGTGCATCTTTTTTGCTGTGCAATGTAAGCCATATGAGACTTCGACCATTAACGGTTCCAAGTGTAAATTGGGAAGTGTGGGTGGATGGTAGTGAAAAAGATGAAACTGTCTCCCCGACCCCTCTGTACACAGCAACATACAACTTTTACCCTTGGTGAGTCATTGCCTTAAAATCTGCTCGTCTTTCAGCTTCTGTTTCTGACCAAGTGGAAATCAAAATGATAACGAGGAGCAGTACACCAATTAAGTAGTAAATAGTAACACTATAGTAGTGATCCGATTTATTGGCGTAGGAAATAGACACATAAGCGTTTTCCAAGCTTTCACACATACCCCAGATGGCTTTTACAAGCAAGTTAGACAGAAACTGCAGTTTCTGTCTAACTTCCTTGAAAAAGGCATTCTGACTAGCAAGTTAGACAGAAACTGCAGTTTCTGACTAACAAGTTAGAGAGAAACTGCAGTTTCTGTCTAACTTGCTTGAAAAAGCCATCTGGTTGATTTGCGAAAGCTTGGAAATGCTTATGTGTCTATTTCCTACGCCAATAAATCGGATCACTAGCTTAGTGTTAGTATTTATTAAGTGGAAATCATGCGAGTCAAAAGTAAAACTATTTTATAATCCTCTTTCTCTATCTATTATTCATCAAGGAATGCTTCCTGGGCCCTTGGTAAAAGTGTGCCCCAAGGCTAAAGCCACCATAAAACCCTTCTACCTCTCTTAATCCGGCCCTGCTTCACGCTGGAAATAGGATTTTGTTCTCACCAATCTTGCCTTATTAGCATATTATCGAGGTGACGTTTCAAGTAATTTTAACCAGCGAGCAATAGGAAGTAATTTTTAAAAAGTACTATACTGCTTTTTTTTATATTTTATATACGACAATGCGCCGTTTGACAAGTCATCAAAACCCCGCCATTATTATTTTTATTGTTATTACCATATTCGCCTAGTACTTACGCTCACAGTGAATAAAAAAAAAAGGAAAACGAAAATGCTGGAGGTTGCGAGTTCCCGGATTACCGGAGAGAGAAAAAAAATTCAATTTTGTTACCATGCTCGCAACAGGAAAGAAAAATAACTTACAGGGCGAAATTCTCCCTTCAGATGCTTCGAATAACTCAGTGGAGCAAGTTAGTTTATATATGGGGCAACCGCTTTAAAACTCTAATGCATTAAATCCGCATTAAATAAAGAGCTTCCTTTTCCAGTCGCCGACAAACACCGATAGGGACATATTATTTACTCCATTTCCCCAAGTGGTGTGGAAATAAAACCGATAACGCTGAAACTCCCGGCGCTGTAACGGAGGAAATGTGGAGAAGCGGGCGGCGTTTGATAGGCAATTACATGCGGAGAGCTCGAGAGCTAGACAAGAGGCGAGTCGGGAGTATAGATTGAAGGGCTCAGGGAGGGACGACGAGGGAGACACAGAGCGGGAGGGAATTGAGGAAAGATCTTTACATCCTCTGTGCTCGCTACATCATTGTCTGATGATGTTTCCACGAAAACTCTCTTTTCCGCCCTTTTCGCCGGCACAAGTTGAGGTCGTTCGCAATAACCAAGTGGCGAGTTTTGCCGTTTTCCGCCAGAGGCTGTGAACCAAGCTTTTTGCCCAAGTGGTCGTCCAATACTTTAGATGTTTTTCTCAAGTAAATCTGCTTTCTATAGAAACCCTTTTTTTTTTTTTTTTTTTTTTGCTGCTGTCTCAGACCATTCACTCTTGTCTGCACAGATAACGGCTTTGTTTTAATACGGCGCTCTTTAAAAACGGTTCTCTCCGATGCTTATTGTTGAAAACAAATCCTGATTTCACTTTTTTTATGAGCTGTGCTTGAAAGAAATGCCAGGTAATCTTCGAAGAGTATCATCAGAGCAGCGGAAATCACTTAGCTGTGAAGAATTTTTGCCAGCAGGTATATTACTCTTCTACATTTTTCCCACGTCCAACATGCAGCAAATTTGATTTAGAAAAAAAAAAAGGCTTTAAGTATACAGTCGGTCTCTATTAGAAAATGTTTGCGTTTTGAAAGCCATAGTATATAAGAAATATTGGTTTAAAGTTATTTCAAACTTAAATGTCACTTGTTGATCCCTTATGCTCTAATTGGTATCAGAGTCGGAAACGGGTAAGACAATTGAACTATAATATATATAGAGCGTTCAAAAAGTATTTCTGCAGTGGGCTGCGGATGGCCTAGTGGTCAACGCTCGTGACTGCCACGGAGGAACCTCAAGTTCGAGCCACTAAACATCCGCTGTGCGTTAGATGGGCACGTTAAGACCTTATTTTTTCGTTCGTGACATAAAGAATATATTTCAGGCAGCTTCCTTCGTTGCACGATACCTTACAAACTTAAAAGAGTTAAAACCCTCACAAGTCCTAAAAAGATTTTACTTGATTGTTAAAAATTAAAACATTAAAATATGAGACCTTTCGGTCTTCGAAAGACATTGCAGTCTTCAAAAGGTCTCATGTTTTAAATTTTTAACAATTCAATAAAATCTTTTTAGGACTTGTGAGGGTTTTAACTCCTTTAAGGTTTTAAGGTATCGTGCAACGAAGGAGGCTGCCTGAAATATACACTTTGGGCACGTTAAGCCGTCGGACCCCGGTATTGGTCTCCCAGTAACAAATAAGGGTGATTTCCTCTCCCTTTCAACCTCATTTTTGTGTCACTATCTTATCGGGCACTCTAGCCCAAAACTCCTAGCTTCCTATTTCTAAGGGACTTGGGGTCAGACACTCTTTCCTAAAATCCTCTACATATGATCTGATCTGATCTTTCCGCAGTGGGTATCTTCGGTTGTATGGAAATCAAGCAAATATATCATAGTAACGCATAATTTACTCACTTACAGGAAGTGTTAAAACTGTCGTCCTTCATTTGCAAGACATAATCTAAATGTTTAACACATGTTTTTAAACACATCTGCGAGCGCCAAAACGTCCCTCCGCAGTAATGTTAAGGCTGCTCCACCTTATTTTGATCGCGCTACAGTCAAATATTTGAGTTAAGCAACTTGTATGCTTAATTTAAGTTTTTTGCTGTTTTCTTTATAGCATATCAGGCTTCAGAATATGTTTCACAGCAAACGCCAATTTTCACAAGTTTCTAATGAGTTGAAAGTTTCCAAAATGTGGATGTTGTTTTCATCCTTGCACCTCAGGAGGGTCTTTTTTCTTGTGAGGACACTCTTCCTTCATATTGGATGACAAATAATTTTTCATTCCGCGGGCGCCAGTATCAAGCACAAAATAGTGTACATGTTTCCTCGAAAAAACTGTTTTTTTTTTTTTTTTGCATTTAATCAAACAGAAATAAAACTGGGTCGAAATAGGGTCAGGAACACCTTGACCCGACCCGTTTGACCCGCTAGAAATTGTCGACTCGTTGACCCGTGACCCGTTTCTATCCCTGATTGGTATCGTTCGTGTAGAAGTCAAAACTGAAAAAACTTAACCTTCCAGGTTTCAAGAATCACCAAATTCGTTACTTACAAAGTTTAATGTCGTTTTATTCAATCTCCAAGTACGTCAAGTATGCAACACATTGAGAATACGTTGCTTGTAACGGTAAAAGGATAAAACTTCAACTCAGGGGCGTACTGATAGCACGCGAAATCCCCGCATCGCGGAGGTGGTCCTGACGGCTAAGAGGGCCTCTAGTCTCAACAAAAAGATTTTGCAAAATCTTTCGTTGAACTAATTTCGATACCAACAATGCTAGTATCATTTAATTGAAACGTGTTGTGGAAATATATGATGATAATATCACACACCTTAATAAAAAGTGTGTATGCTTGCATGAAAGCTCTTTACACGTCGCTCGTGAATAGCTAAGGATATTTATGAACATTGAAGTATATTAAGTCTAATGGATGACAACAAATACATATATGTTACTGACATTTATTTTATAAAAATTTTACATAATTAAATTGTATGAAAAACAAAAAAATAAGTACAATTAAGAATTGTGACACAAAAAAAAGTAAAGCTACTCAAATTATTTACTCTCGAATATAAAAAACAAACTAAACATAACGCCACAATTTATACTATGTTTTGCACATAGTTAATTTTTTTTTTTTCGTCGTCGCGAAGAATATATTTTAGTTCATTATATTCTGATAAATGCGTAATTATGTGCAAACAACTCTGATGCACCGTATCTTCATTGGCATAAAAATCTCAAAATGACATTTCTTTCACATTCTCTCGTTTATAAACATGTATAGGAACTGTTCTTATGACTGTGTAAAGGGGCCTCAAGTTGTCTGGAAGAGTTGATGCTTTTCCGCCATACAGCTTTTATAAACTAAAACCGCGAGAAAAACAACAACAACAACAACAACAAAGTGTTTTCTCTTCTTAATACTTCATTCAAAGCTGCTGTCGAAAATTCCTTCTATTTTTTAACCAGTTTCATATAAAATTTCAACAAAAGATATAATAATAATATCATACACCTTAATAAAAAGTGTGTATGCATGTATGAAAAATCTTTACACGATGCTCTTGAGTAACTAAGGACATTTATGAACATTGAAGTATATTAAGTCTAATGGACGGCAACTAATATATATGTTACTGACATTTATTTTGTAAAAATCTTACATAATTAAAATGTATGAGCAATTCGTTATACTGTCGTTGTAAAAGTTATCCATTATTTTAATATGAAGAATATATATACAGAAGTGTTTGAACATATGTCTCTAATTCATTCGTATAGATAACTTTTACAACGACAATAGTAACGGACAGCTCATACATTTTGATTATGTAAATTTTTATAAAATAAATGTCAGTAACATATATATTAGTTGTCGTCCATTAGACTTAATATACTTCAATGTTCATAAATGTATATGAGCAACGTGTAATGATTTTTCATACATGCATACAGACATTTTATTAAGGTGTATGATATTATTATTATATCTTTTGTTGAAATTTTATATGAAATTGGTTAAAAAAAATAAAAGGAATTTTTGACAGCAGCTTTGAATGAAGTATTAAGAAGAAAAACGCTTTATTTTGTTGTTGTTGTTGTTTTTCTCGCGGTTTCAGTTCATAAAAACTGTAAGGCGGAAGAGCATCAACTCTTCCAGACAAGTTGAGGCCCCTTTTCACAGTCATAAGAACAGTTCCTATACATGTTTATAAACGAGAGAATGTGAAAGAAATGTCATTTTGAGATTTTTATGCCAATGAAGATACGGTGCATCAGAGTTGTTTGCACATAACTACGCATTTATCAGAATATAATGAACTAAAATATATTCTTCGCGACGACGAAGAAATATATGTCAATTTTTTTATAACAGAGTCAAGAGCAAAAAAAATTAACTATGTGCAAAACATAGTAAAAATTGTGGCATTATGTTTAGTTTGTTTTTAATATTCGAGAGTAAATAATTTGAGTAGCTTTACTTTTTTTGGCATAATTCTTAATTGTACTTATTTATTTGCTTACTTACAGACCGTTCTGTATTTTTGTATAAATCGGAAAAAGTCAGTGGTGTCACACGGCAGTTACGGGTTTTGTATGTGATCGTGAGGCATTTCAAAGTGGCTGGTTCACTGAAAGAATATATTTTTTTTTTTTTTTTTTGAGGTTTAACGACCACCGTGAGCAACTCAATGGGCTATAAGCAGTCGCACGTCCCTAATTTAGGGTCACTGGTTCCAGGGAAGGTAGAGATTCAGTGCCGTAAGACAAACACAACATCCATGCCTCACCGGGATTCGAACTCGAACCCCGTTCAGGACGAATGATCAGAGGCCATTGCGCCACCGGGGCGGCGAATACAATTTGCATGATATGATTTAACTTCGGCGTAACTGTTTTGTAGTCTTTTTTTTTTTTTTTTTTTATTGGTATAAAATTTGAGCCGTCATTTTAGTTACCACGTGAGCATTTGTGTTACACGCAATAAAGCGCAGTAACTTTTTGTTCATGAAAAATACCTGCAGGTTCTAAAAATTGAATATTTGAAACGCCGGTAACACATTATTAATAATACGAAATTTAAAAATTTCAGTAATCAAAAGCTAATGGATTTTTGCAGAAGGGCCTCCAAGATATCTTTTGCGGGAGGGGGGGTCGAGTTTTTCCGGTACGCCACTGCTTCAACTAATATTTCTTCGTAACAGTATGTGTTTGACAATTATAACCCGTCGTCTCCAAATATAATCTACGTAGATCAAATTTCACACTATTTATCGCTCTTATCTATCGCACAGCATATCGTAATCAGAACATTTCTTATCCTACTCCAATCGGATAAAGATGCACATTTTTCAAAAGTAAAATCCCATATGGCGTTGTTAAGGTGGACGTCAAGTAATTTTGCTTCCTATATATGGAAAAACTTCTGTACACATTTTCTTCACAATTAATGCGTTCCCAAGGATGAAAATTTGAACATCGATTAAAATAGCTTCATTTTATAACTTGGAATACTTAATATTTTCTAAAACATAACCATAATTATGCAATCCAACATTTGTTTGTCTACTGACGTCATCAAAGTACAGGTTGCGCCATCTTTTTTCTGGTTTCAACACCACCAAAGGAAAAGTTATTGATTTTTAATATAGCTATAGTTATGTTTTAGAAAATATTAAGTATTCCAAGTTATAATACGAAGTTATTTTAATCGATGTTCAAATTCTCATCCTTGGGAACATACTAATTGTGAAGGAAATGTGTACAATAATTTTTCCATTGGAAGTATAAGAAGCAAAATTACTTGACGTCCACCTTAAAACAAAATTTAACCATATTCCAGATGGCTACCCAAGATTTCTTTATTTGCTTTTTTTTTTTTTTTTTTTGATTGGGGGTTTAACGACTACCGTGAGTAACTCTAAGGGCTATATAAGCAGTCGCCCGTCCCTAATTTAGGGCCACTGGTTCGAGGGAAGGGAGAGAGCCAGAGCTGTAAGACAAACACAACACCCATGCCTCACCAGGATTCGAACCCGGATCCATCTCGGACGAGTGATCAGCAGCCATCGCTTAGACCACTGTGCCACAGGAGCAGCTTATTTCCTTTGACACTTTTTTTTTTTGATGGGAGTTTTAACGACCACCGTGAGCAACTCAATGGGCTATAAGCAGTCGTCCGTCCCTAATTTAGGGTCACTGGTTCCAGGGAAGGGAGAGAACCTGTGCCGTAAGACAAACACAACATCCATGCCTCACCAGGATTCGAACCCGGACCCCGTTCGGGCGAATGATCAGAGGCCATCGCTTAGACCACTGCGCCACCGGGGCGGCTTTGACACTTGTAACGTACTACAGAGGAAACGTAGTACGTTACAAGTGTCAAAGGAAATAAGCTGCTAATAACGTACTACCTGTTAAAACGACAAATCTGTAGCGATACATTCGATCGTTGTAGGCCGCCCCGGTGGCGCAGCGGTCTAAGCGATGGCCTCTAATCATTCGTCCGAAAGGGGTCCGGGTTCTAATCCCGGTGAGGCATGGATGTTGTGTTTGTCTTACGGCACTGACTCTCTCCTTTCCCTGGAACCAATGACCCTAAATTAGGAATGGGCTACTGCTTATATCCCATTGAGTTGCTCACGGTGGTCGTTAAACCTCCAATAAAAAAAATGGGCGAAGTTTCGTCGGTAAGAACAACTGGCTCCGGAGTGAGGATTCGATCATCTTCACTAACAAATTTGTGGTTTCACATTGGCGTACGATTGTGGAAAATGTATCCTCTGGATTCTTCGAAAAATATGTGATGTTTGTGCTACACATCATCTGGAATTAATGAAAAATTCCTTCTTCGCTTTAAAAAAAATTAAGAGGGGGATGATGTGACGTACTACAGAGGTGAAGCATGTGTTAAGACGACAAATCTGCAGCCATATATTTGGACAGTGTAGTTTAGTCGATAAGAGCAGCTGGCTGGGAAGCGAGGAGTTGCAGGTTCGATCCCCGTCACTGACAAATATGTTTTTACATACGCCCTAATAGGATTCAGTCACATAATTTGTTAAGCAAAAAATTCCTACGGGTTTCATGTGTAGGAACTGGACTAATGGAATAATCTTCTCTCCATGCAGTAGGTGCTTACAGGTATTCAAGTCATTACCCGAAGACACTTTTACAGTCATCTGTATTGTTTCCCAAGGGCAGCAAATTATATGTATATCTAGCCCCCGGATGCTAACCACCTGCGCTACGCCACTGCGGGTGGGATGAGTATAACAAATTGTGTTAGTGTATTTTTAGCAAGACTTTTGTAAAAAAAGATCGAGCTGCTGTTATCGGTTTGTCCGTCCGTCCGTCTGTATCCACGATATCTCTGCAACTATTAGTCCGATTTGAAAAATTCATTTTGCATTCGGAAGCTTGAAATATGCAAATGATGATCCTTTATTTCATTTTTTTTTTTGTTTTTTTACGATGTACAATTTCGCCGGTAGAGGGCGGAAATGCAGATGATGTCGAATACAAAAATACGTTTTATTCCACATAATTGCTTCTAAACATCCGATTGAATTTTTTTTTTATCTTTCGATTCCATTTATGTCGAAGAGTATTTTAGATATAGTTACTTTTTTCAAATTATGCATAGATTTTCCGCTAGGGGGCGTAAAAGTAAATTACATTTTTCCCGATAACTCTTCTTCTAAAACTCCGATTTGAAATTTTTTTCTTCAGCGTATACATCTCCTGATGGAAAATCTTTTGCATATTATTTCAAATTTTTGGTACAGAATACTTTGGCCATCAGGGACGTAAGAGTTTATTTTTCCTTCTGATGTGTTTGCCATAAAATCGGAGCTCCTAATATATCGATTGAAAAAATTCTTTCGTGGACTGATGCCACTCACATTGAAAAACCTTTTCGGAATGTTTTCTTCTTAAAATAGTGCATGGTTTCTACGCCAGGGGCGTAGATGTACATCTTATTTTTGTCAATATCTCTACTTTTAGGAGTCCGATTTGAAAAATTCCTTCTTTGTTGGATAGTGTTTCTAGTGTGACATGTGGTTCATATAATTTCAAAATTTTCAAGTAATTCATAGACTTTCCGCTAGGGGCGTAGCTGTAAATTGGGTTCCCCCTATATCTCTGCTTCTAAATCTCCGATTTGAAAAATTCTTTCTGCACCGCATACAGCTCCTGATGGGAAATCGTTTGCACATAATTTCTAATTTTTGTAACAAATGGTTTGGCCACCAGGTGGCGTAAGTCTTAATTTCCGCTTCTGTTGTATTTGCAGCAAAATACGAGCTTCTAAAATCTCGATTGAAAAAAAGTCGTTTGTTGACCAATAATACTCATGTCGACAATCCTTTTAGGAAAATTTTCTTCTTGAAGAAATGCATGGTTTCTACGCCAGGGGGCGTAGATATATATCCTATTTTTGTCAATATCTCTACTTCTAAGAGTACGATTTGAAAAATTCCTTCTTTGTTGGATAGTGTTTCCGATGCAAAATGTTTTTCCGATAAATTCAAAATTTTTAAGTAAATATAAGACTTTCCGCTAGGGGGCACAAAGGTAAATTGCGTTTTCTGCGTTATTTCTGCTCCTAAAGCTCTGATTTGAAAAATTCTTCCTGTATCGCATACAAGACCTGATGGAAAATATTTTTCACATAATTTCTAATGTTTGGTAAAGAATAGTTTAGCTACCAGGGATCATAAGTGTTAATTTCTGCTTCTGAAGTATTTGTTGCAAAATCTGGGCTTCTGAAAACTCGACTAATTTTTTTTTCTTGGACTGATACCGCTTATATGGATAAACCTTTTAAGAATACTTTCTTCCTAAAATAATGCATGATTTTCCCACCAGGGGACGTAAAGTCACATCTTATTTTTGTCGATATCTCTGTTTCTCAGAGTTCGTAAGCTCACGATTCCGTTTACAGCAATATCTGAGGGATTAAAAACCCGATTGAAAATCTTCTTTCTTTCGTCAGATCTATTGTTTTCCATACCGGTTCCATTGACTTTGAATAGCTTTGATAAATTTAATTTGCGCCAGAACGGATTCAAAAGACGTGCTTATTACTCCCGAAATTTCGGTGTCATCTTTCTTGTTATATAATGTTCTCACCTTTCCACTTCCTTTTCAATTTTTTCCCTTTATCTTTAAAGAAAGACTGATTTTACTGTACCTAATGAAATAAAATTCGTTCTTGCTTTCATAAAACGTCGTTACCTTCTAAGGAATTTCAGGATAATATTTTTAAATTAGTAAAAAAAGACAGACCATCTTTCTCTTAGTACTTGCAGAACTCACGGGTACCAAAAATACTTCGATAAAAGGAAACTCAGTAGGGAAGAGCTTACAAAAGTGAAAAAGCAAAATGATGTGTTTACAAAAATAAAAGAGGGAAATAACGGAGTTTCTGTAATGAAATGAAATAACATGTAAATTATTTCTTAAAAATTTTCTTTAACTGGAATCGAATTCCCTAGCGACACTTTGTAAGTTCTGCTTCGCAGTAGCCTCTCCGACGACATTCAGAAACGGCAGATGTGTCAGGCTTCGTTGAGTCACAGTTTTATTACGCTTTCCAACCGTAGGTTGGAGAAGCGTATATGCTCCGGCTTGCCCGTCCTTTCGTCTGTCCGTACGATAACTCGCGTAAAAATGGTTCGATTTTGATGAAATTTTAGTATGTGGTAGGGGACCACCTGGGGTATTGAAAATGGGTGAAGTTGAGTCAAAGGTCAGGACATAGGAGGGGGTGCATTCCATTGCCCTTATACGTCATAACTTGCGTAAATATGGTTCGAATTCGACGAAATTTTAGTATGTGGTAGGGGACAACCTGGGGACTCTACGTTAAAACCTGAAACTAGCTCAGATTCCCCCTCTGCGAAGTCAAATGGTGACCGGTTAGTCTCTGCAAGGCACGAAATGAGCCATATACATATGGCAAGAGAGAGTAGAACAATAAGAGGAGTAAAAGTTTGAAAAAAAGAAGCGTAGAAAAACGGGTAAGATTTAATAAGAAGAGCGTTTAAGATTATAATAAGAAATAGGGCGACTTCATATGAAATTATTTGTGCTACGCTTTCCAACATACCAGAAATCATTACTCAAGTTATGAGGGTGATATGGAAAATGGGTTAAATGGGGTCAAAGGTCAGGTCATAGGATCGGGATCCATTCCATCGCCCTTATGCATTACAACTTATATAAAAATGCTTCGATTGAGACAAAACTACGGTTGGAAAGCGTAAACTTTCCAACCGTAGTTTTGGAACCGTACATTCAACAGAACCGGTAAAGTATACTTCCGGAACAACATGATAAAGTTTTGATTATAATAAGAAATAGGGCGACTTCATATGAAATTATTTGTGCTACGCTTTCCAACATACCAGAAATCATTACTCAAGTTATGAGGGTGATATGGAAAATGGGTTAAATGGGGTCAAAGGTCAGGTCATAGGATCGGGATCCATTCCATCGCCCTTATGCATTACAACTTATATAAAAATGCTTCGATTGAGACAAAACTTTATCATGTTGTTCCGGAAGTATACTTTACCGGTTCTGTTGAATGTTTTCGAAATGGGGTCAAAGGTCAGGTCATAGGAGCGAGATTTATTCTGCAGCCATTATCCTCATAACTTGAGTAATGATTTCTGGTATGTTGGAAAGCGTATCATAATCAATGCATTGCATGATTTTACTAACCTGTTTACGCTTTCCAACCGTAGGTTGAAGAAGCTGCAAGCTCCTGCTTTGTCCGTCTGTCTGTCTCTCCGCACGATAACTCGCGTAAAAAGGGTTCGATTTCGTTGAAATTTTGGTGTGTGGTAGAAGATAATCTGGGAACGAATTCTATTGAAAATGGGCGAAATGGGGTCAAAGGTCAGGATATAGGAGTGGGATCCATTCCATCATCATTATGCGTCATAACTTACGTAAAAATGCTTCGATTGCGAGAAAACTTAGTCATGTTGTTCCGGAGGTATACTGAACCGGTTCTGTTGAATATCATCGAAGTGCGGTCAAAGCTCTAGGCACGGAAGCGAAATTTATTCCACACCCATTATAATCATAACTTGAGTAAAAATGCTTCTATTGCGACAAAACTTTATTATGATATTTCGGAGGTATACTGAACCGGTTCTGTTGAATATCATCGAAATAGGGTCAAAGGTCAGGGCACAGGAGCGAGATTTATTCCACAGCGATTATCCTCAAATATTGAGTAATAACTTGAGTAAAAATGCTTGTATTGCGACAAAACTTTAGTATGTTCTTTCGGAGGTATACTTAACCAATTCTGTTTAATAACATCGAATGGGGACAAAGGTCAGGGTACAGTAGCGAGATTTATTCCACAGCCATGATCCTCAGAATTTGACTAAAAATGCTTCTATTGAGTCAAAACTTTAGTATGTTGTTCCGGAAGTATACTGAACGAATCAATAGTTTGGGTTGGGAGGAATGTTTGTCTGC
Organism: Macrothele yani; assembly: GCA_039090855.1. NCBI lineage: Eukaryota > Metazoa > Arthropoda > Arachnida > Araneae > Macrothelidae > Macrothele > Macrothele yani. The sequence goes on along the minus strand of CM076989.1, from coordinate 30,868,249 downwards.
GCGCGATTTCTGGTATGCTGGACAGCGTATCATAATCAATGCATTGCATGATTTTACTAACTTGTTCTTAGAAGGGTCTCGCAAAGCGCGCACTAAGCGATCTTTTACAGGAAGCTGCAAAAACCATGATCTTTCGTGTTAAAATAATTTGGCGAACCAATTGATCAAAAAGAACCAGAATTGCATGGGGAATCACAAAGATCTCATGCAATGGTCGTTGTTCCTTGTTGTGTTGTATGGTTCATAAGGAATAGAAGCATTGCCAATTGGACACGCAATATTTTTGCTGTCAAAATCGATCGATGCAGACTTAAGATTTTGTTTCAAATTATTGTCAGAAGGCAAGATTCCATAATTGCTTGCATAAGGCTGTTTAAAGTTTAACTAGAGAAGACGTTCACACCTCTTTAGAACGATTTCCAGCAATATAATTAATGTTTTAAATAAAATTATTTATTTCCTAAATGATCTATCAGCTAGCCCTTTCTCTGGAATGAATCTACATCTGCATTTTCAAGTTAACAGGGCATTTCTCAAAATTGGTAGTGGTATTTTATACCACCCCTCTTGCATTATTTTCCATAATCCAATCATTGTTTTAGGTTTACGTTTAGAAATTGCTCTTTTTACCAGTCCGAAGGCACAATAGTCCATTTCTGACGCATCAGGAGACTTTGAAAGAATATAAGCAAAAGGTATAGACTTGATACCCGTCTCTTTTTTAATTTTTTCAAGAAACAGAGTAGCAGATTTGGATGTATGACCGGTAGCCTTAACCTGATGGAGTTCTACTCTTTCAAGGCTCTGTAGATAAAGGAATAGTATTTCCTCTTTAAATATAGGAGTTAAAACAATATTATGGTAATATGTAGAATTGATTTTAACATTCTTTTCAACTTTCCTTAACTTCAATTTCCCATTGTACGAGAAACCAGCAATACCCATGAGTTCTTTACTGAAACTTCCTTTGGATTCTTGGAACCAAGTTTGAAAGTCTTTTCTGCTCTTTTGGAAGAGTTAATCGACCTTTTTACGCTTTCCAACCGTAGGTTGAAGAAGCGTGTATGCTCCAGCTTTGTCCGTCTGCACGATAACTCACGTAAAAGTGGTGCGATTTCGATGAAATTCTAGTATGTGGCAGGGGACGTTACCTATTAAAAATGGACGAAATGGGGTCAAAGGTCACGACACAGGAGCTGGATCCATTCCATCGCCCTTATGCGTCATAACTTACATAAAAATGGCTCGATTTCGATGACATTTTAGTACTTGGTAGGGGATTACCTGGGAACAAATCCTATTGAAAATGGACGAAATGGGATCAAAGGTCAGGACATAGGAGCGGGAGCCATTCCATTGCCCTTATGCGTCATAACCTACGTAAAAATGCTTCTATAAAACGTTAGTATGTTGTTCCGGAGGTATACTGAACCGGTTCTGTTGAATATAATCGAAATGGGGTGAAAGTTCAGGACACAGGAGCCAGATTTATTCCACAGCCATTATCCTCATAACTTGACTAAAAATGCTTCTATTGCAACAAAACTTTAGTATGTTGTTCCGGAGGTATACTGAACTAATTCTGTTGAATAACATCGAAATGGGGTCAAAGGTCAGAACACAGGAGCGAGATTTATTCCATAGTTATTATCCTCATAACTTGAGTAATGATTTCTGGTATGTTGGAAAGCGTATCATAATCAAAATGCATTGCATGATTTTACTAACTTGTTTTATTTTTACAGTTGTTTCGGTAGATCCATACTTCATCAATAGTCACAATAAATTTCCGTCTGTCTGTTGCGGAAAGGGATTTTCATAAAAAAGTTTACACTGGGTTCTGGGTGGATCCACGTGCATAAGGCGACGAACATTATCTTTTTTGAGGTTTTTTTGAGATTCAACTCATTATTACCTTGTTTACAGTTGAAACAGAGTTTTTAACGACTTAGCGATTTTTTTTTTATTATTGGGGTTTAACGACCACCGTGAAAAACTCGGTGGGACTTAGCAACTGTTCTTTGGGTCATTTGATTTTCTTTTAGATCACAGACCTTACTTTTGAAATGGTAGTAGTACCTTCTTTGGATATTCGTTTGGGTTCTTTTCCCTGTCAAAAACAATGTTTGACGATTTTTCCCTCTATTATTAATAATATTGCTTAGTTTTCATTTAGAAATGCTAATTCCATGACTTTCACAGCGTGTTTTGATTACAGAATGAGAATATATGTCTTCGTATAGAACGAAACCATAACCTCCTATCCCCATTTTGTTTCCGTGCGCCATTTTCTCAGCAGACGATATTTAACTGCAGCAGATGTTTCTTTCGTGTTCATCTAACACGCTGTTGCCAGTTTCAATTCTCTGAACTCTTTATTTTCTGTAGTTTCTTGTCAAACACGTTCAAAAAATGTGGGAACATCCTCTCTAGTTAAAAGAAAAAATCCTTCTTGCTGAAACCATCTCTCAACTTTGTTTCAAACATGGTGCATGACTTCAAACAATTATTTTCGAAGCTTTGCTTTCGAATCAATTGTGCTGCAGCTTCGTGAAAAGGATTCTTCTTTTATTGTTGTCCCTTTTGCAGGTATTTTTTCCAGAGTTAACTGGGAACATGAAATGCTGTTTGAGTCTAGCCATCTATCGATATTGATAAAATTACTCGGTCTGTCTGTCATTCGCATACAGCAGAAACTACGCAGGTAGCACTGCCTTGCAATTTAACGTAAGCCCAACACTGAGCCACCGTCTCCTTTTTTTTTGATTGGAGGTTTAACGACCACCGTGAGCAACTCAATGGGTTATAAGCAGTCGCCCGTCCCTAATTTAGGGTCACTGGTTCCAAGGAAGGCAGGGAGACAGACAAACACAACATCCATGCCTCACCGGGATTTGAACCCGGACCCCTTTCGGACGAATGATTAGAGGCCATCGCACAGACCACTGCGCCACCTGGGAGGCCCACCGTCTTCTATTGCTAAAACACAGTGGCTCAGTGTTGGGCCTACGTTAACTTGCATGTCTGTGTTACCTGGGTACTGAACGTAGAGACTTGAAGTATTTCAGAAAGAAGTTCGACAACATAGGGGTGTACACCTTGGAGCACATTTCCTGAAATTCGAATATGCAAAATTTCAGTTAATTTGATTAATTTTTGAAGCATTCAACCATAATTGAAATCTGATCTTTGCGCGATAACCTCACGCAACAATAGTTAATTTCACTGTAACGTAATAATATGTACATATACTCTTCCACAGCAATATTTCATTGCACTTTGTACAAACTCAGTATTACACTCATTGTCATGAAAATCCGCGCACCGAGGAGGAGGCGTTGGATTGAAACGAGATTTTAGTAGTGAGATGGTACATAGGAAGGACAGAAGTGATTACAATATCACAGCAGCAGGAAGATTTCCCGCGGGCATATGGTACACTTTCCGGTCAGCGTCAGCGCATCAGACAGCTTTGTACTCGGATACATGCGGTAATAGAGTCCGGTATGGAGTCAAACAGACGCCTTATGTTATCCAGGGGCAGATTGGCCCACACTTCTTGCAACTGACACTCTAAATCACGAACAATTGAACATGGAGAAAGCTGCTGGCATCCCAACTGATCCCACACGTGCTCGATGGGAGAGAGATCAGGCGATCTGGCAAACCACGGAAGCGTCTAATCATGACGTAGACAATCCTGGGAATCCCGAGCCGTGTGCGGACGGGCGTTATCTTTTTGGAAAATGGCTCAGGGCCGCCCCTCCAGAAAAGGCAGCACAGTGGCCGCAGGATCTCCTGTATGTAGCACTGGGCTGTCCACGTCCCTCGGATCACTGCGAGGGAAGTCCTGCTGTTATACGCGATGACTCCCCAGGGCATCACGCCTGCAGTTCGGGACGTGTGCCGCTGTACTGTGAAGTCTGGATTGTAGCGCTCACATGCGGTCCTCCATACTCTGACACGGTTTTCGTCCGTTCCGATACAGAAGCGGGATTCGTCGCTGAACACTATACGTCGCCAGTCCGTATCATTCCACGTTGCTCGCTGCTGACACCACTGCCACCGACGCCGACGATGGTAAGGTGGTAATGGCAGAAAACGTAAAGGCCGTCGAGAGTGCAGATTCGCTTCAGTCAGGCATCTGGAAATGGTTCTGGCTGGCACAGGAGTCCCTTGTTCAGCCGTCACATGTCTCTGGATATTGCACAAGGATGTTGTTGTATCTGTGGGTGCCGCTCTCACGATCCCACGGTCTTCTCTTCTGGTGGTGTGTCCGGGTCCTCCGAAGCCAGTCCGCCGTGTCTGGATGCCTTCCCGTGTCCATTGCTCCGAACACGATCGCACCGCACTGTCCGACTGGAATAAATGGCGGACGATTCGGCGCGCCGGACACCCTGCCTCTCTCATCATCCCGACGACACAGCTTTGTTCAAACTCCGTCAGTTGCCCGTACGCAAATCTACTGCGGCTCCTCGGCGTGTCTATCGCTCAGGGACCTCACCTGGCTCTTACCGTGCACTTCGGCGCGTATGGGGAATCCACTGCACGTCTCCTTATAGGCCCAAAGAATTGCGTTTGCACCGCCGGTCCTGGATGCGCGGGCATGCGGAATCGCACGAAACTTTAATCATTTGCATGTCTGCCCTCCCCATAGCTATTCGCCGAGTTTCGAGTTAATCGCACGGTTTTTTCTTGGTGAGCGGATTTTTATGACATCAGTGTATTTCATTGAACTATTGTTCCCAAACTACAACAACGTCACACCATACGTGATAGAAGCTATTACAAAAATCCGTTTTTTGTTCGCGTAGCAACGTATATGTACCAATCTTTCACACACACCTACTGGTAGCTTTATCGACGCATACTAGTGGTTCACAGACTGGGCCTTTGCCATGAGATATAACTTACTCCTTCGTACTTGTTATTGGCTGCTTATTTTTTAAGTACAGGGTGTTTCACTCGGTAGTCCCCCACAAAGAACCATCTATTGTTTTCTTCCCACTCCACATAAAAACACGACGTTTGGTTTACAAGTGACCTTGATCTTGAGAAATTCGCGGGATGGATTTTCCTGATAAGTCTGTGACTCAATGTGACGTCACTCCAGGAGACGTCCGGGCACGCTAATTCTGTTCAGAAGAAATCCTAGTGTTTTACTGTGTTCTTGAACCTCGTTTAGGATGGCTGTGTATACCGTTGCGGAGCGGGTATTTTTTGCAAAAAGTTATTGAATGATAAAGTCTACAAAGGTAGTAATTCAGCGGGAATCCCTGGGGAAGTTTGGTTGTAGAAAAGCACCAGACAAACTGTGCAGGAACATCAAAACTGCTCCTCTGCAGAGTGACGCAGCGTCGTGTGGTCAGATGAGTCCCGTTTTCAGCTGTACCGAGGTGATGCTAGGGTGCGGGTGTGGCGTAGACAGTATGAAGCCACGACCGCGTCTTGCCAGGTCTGCTCTGTTGAAAGCGGTGGTGTCTCTGTAATGGGTTGCAGAGTCTTCTCATGCAGCGCATTCAGTGACGTCGCTAGACTTCGAAATAAGGATGGGCGACGGATGGACGAGCATTATTTTTGGTGGGGCAAGCATGATAGCACCCTTTTTTTTTACGAAACGTAGAAAGAACAAGCTTTAATTTTTTTCTTTTAATTGAAGGTTAAACGACCACCGTGAGCAACTCAATGTCTGTAAGCAGTCGCCTATCACTAATTTAAGGTCACTTGTTCTATGGAAGGGAGAGATCCCGTGCCGTAAGACAAACACAACATCCATGCCACACTGGGAATCGCACCCAGACTCTTCTTTGATGAATTGTCATAAGCCAGTGCTTAGACCGCTGTGCCACCGGGACGGTTAGAATGCTTTTCACTACCGGCTACAAAAGAATTCGTGCAAATAGGCCACGGGTGGCCTAGTGGTCAGCGTTCGTGACTGCCATGGAGATAACCTCAGGTTCGATCCTGGACAGGTACGAACGCTCGAACCACTAAATACCCGCCGTGCGTCGGATGGGCACGTTAAGTCGTTGGACCTCGGGTACTGGCCCCCTGGGTAATAAGTAAGGGCGTCTTCCTCCCCCTTTCTACCTCACTTCCGTATGACTTTCCTATCGGGCACTGTAGCCCAAATCTCCTAGCTTCCTATTTCTAAGGGTTGTTTAAGACCTGGGGTCAGACACTCCCTTCCTAAAATCTTCTGCGTATGATCTGATCTGAATTCGAGCAATTCCCTTCCCCTCCACCTGGACGCACATACATACATACATGGACCTGACTAGTTACGCTACTTGTGTAAAATACAAGTGGAATGTCGCCTTCAACTTTTTGCATTGTGACGTATATTCTAAATTAACTTTCCTTTTTAGTTTCTTTCCCAATGTAAATCTGGAGTTTATTCTCATTCTTCACTCTTAACGTAATATCTTTTCTCTCAAACGAATACGTTTGGCAACACAATTGAATTGAGGTTGAATGCACGTGACGTATGCCTGAGATAAGAGAAGAACGAGAGATAAAGACTACGACTAAACTGTTACTTGGTGAGCGTTGGGTCTTAAACTGATTATTGAAAGGAGCGTTGTGTTAAGAGTTGTGTGGTGTGTGGAGAGTTTAGTGCAATATGCTATGCTACGATGTGTTTGCTACATCCTGAATAAAGCATCTTTTCCGTAAATGTGACTTCTGTTGTTTACATGTTTCGTCTGGCCGTTAAGGTTTAATTTTAGGAACTATTTCTTCGTATAGTGATGTTTTAAATTAACGTAGAAGTACAAAAAGACTTCTATGTCATAGCATGTTCTCAATGCATTGTCTTAAATTTATTTTCAAAATTTTCCATTTTTGCTTACGAAAATAGTACTATATTTAAACAATTTATTTTAAAAAATATATCGTATTTTGTTTATCTAAATCAAATTTCAAAGTCGTGACACGCAGACATAATGCCTCCCCCTCCTTAACTTACTTGCTTCCAGCCAGTGACTTTGCTTTGCACTCCATTCCTACAAAGCAGTCGTCAGCCACTTTCTGAACTTTCACTTCTCCGGGTTAGTCTTAAGGAAGCTAGTGTAGCTTTAGGCTCCACTTTTCGTGTTGGAATCCCCTATTTTGTAAACAAAACAAACAGAGCAATTAGTAGTGACCCCCTCAGTGAATTCCTATCCACTTTCATTAATTAGTCCCCTGACCATACAAACATGAAAAAGAGGCTTAAACTCAGGAATTGGAAAAGTGGAGAACAATTGAATTTTCATGGCCCTGGAGAAGCTATTTTGATAACCTTTCTTGGAGACATAAACAACGCACTTCCTAAGGGGAAATACGTAGGGCTACATGATATAAAACACAAGACTTATTACCTGGCAAAGTGCAGACTATATTTTAAAGTTAAATATATTGAAAAATTGAAAAATGGAGCACTGTGAATTGGGTGTACGGCAGGGCGGGGAAGACAAATTTCAGGGTGGGCTTCAGCTTTCCCTCGCACCCCCTTGGCGATGTCCCTTAAGGCCACCCACACACACACACACACACATACTTTTACCGAGGTTTTTCACCTCGAAACCGCCGCACCCTTTTAAACCTGTGTTTGTGGACAGGGTTAAGCGCCCTGAGGCGGCGCGTGGAGAGAGGTGAGGACGTTTTTCAAATTCGTGGCGGCGTTCCAATTTTTAACCTGAGACACAAGTTTTGAACGCCTGTGTGTAGGCAAATTCCTATAAGTAAAGTTTTTTTCTACACCCCAACAGGAATTCCTTGGTGGCTCACCGAGGAATTCCTGTTGGGGGAGAGGGGGGCTATATATATATATATATATATGTAGGTATGTGTGTATACGAACATAATATACATGTATGCGGGAGTAACATGGAGGAGACTGGCACAAGACAGACTGTTGTGGAGGAAACTTGGGGAGACCTTCGTCCAGCAGTGGATTGATAATGGTTGACAATGATGATGATGATGATGATGTCATGTATATATATATGTATGTATGCATACAATATATATAGATATGTATACAATATGCATAAGATAGACGGATACACATTAGATAGATAGATATACAGATAAAGGAGTTGACATACGGGGCTTTGGGGATGGGGAGGACTTAAGCCTCAAAGCCCACCGTGGGAGCGCCGGTGCGCGGTACAGACAGGAGATGGGTGATAGCAAAGGATTTTTGTTTGATTTTGTTTGTCATATGATGATGTGCCTATTTTTAGTTACACACCTTCCTTTAAAAAAAAAAAAATCGTTTTTTGAAAAATTTAAGTTGAATGATGGAAATAAAAATAAACAACACAAAAACACAGCGAATAATATACACTGAAGAGCAATTGAATTAGAAATACCCGTCTAGTAACGTGTAGCACCACCTTTCGCTCTGATGACAGCGGCGATTCGTCTCGGCATGAACTCGACAAGACACCGGAAGCGTTTTGGAAGCCATACGGATCCACGACCCCTGAACAAGCTCCTACAGTTCACGAAGATTTGATGGAGGGGGTCAGAGCCTCGAACATCTCTCCGGATGGCATCCCAGATGTGCTCGATGGGATTGAGGTCAGGTGACCTAACTGGCCAAGGAAGCGAGGTCACGTCGGTGGAGTGTTCATCTAACCATTCGGATACAATTCGGGAGCTGCATTGTCTTGTTGCAGGATGAGGTCTCCAGTGGGATGTTGAAGACGTACAAACGGAAGCAAATGGTCTTCCAGGATATCCCGGTAACGTTGACCTATGAAGGACGATGTCACACGTACCAGGGGTCCCATTTCAGTCCAAGTAAACAGTCCCCAGACGAAAATGCCCCACCCACCAGCTTGAAGAGTACCTTTCTGGCAAGAAGGATCTATCGCTTCATGTGGTTTGCGCCGTACTCGTATCCTGCCATCCGCATGTACCAACGTGAATCTCGGCTCATCAGTGCAGGCAATATTTTTCCACATTTCAAGGGTCCAGTTGCGATGTTCCCGCGTCCATAATGATCTTTGCACCCTGTGATGTGTGGTCAGCAGCGATACCCTCGTGGGACGATGGCTTCTGTACCCCATAGCGAGGAGATGGTTCTGGATGGTGTGGCTGCTTACACGTTTTTGTGCACCACCGTTAAATTGCCGAGTGATTTCTTGCTCTGTGGCCCGTTTATCCGCTATTAAAATACGAGCTAGCCGACGATGACCCCCGCTCATCCACACGCTGTTGTCTACGGCAGTTGGCCCTTGCAAGGATGGTTTTACCGGATTCGATGTACTCACGGTGCACCCGTGACACAGTGGCTCGTGAAAATCCCAGTGCCTGCACAACTTCCGAGATGGAGTGACCCATTCGTCGGGCCCCGACAATTTGCCCACGATCAAATGCGCTTAGATCCTTCGTCTTACCCATACTGCGTCCAGCTCTTACTGATTCCCGTCGCATCACTCCTTATATTGTCGGATCGCTGCATACGTCATGTCGTTTCCGTTTACAGGGCCACCCACAGCACAACATTTGCATAACGCCAGCTGTCTCTAATTCAATTGCTCTTCAGTGTGTATATATATATACAGAATCTGTACCACCATTTTTGCTTCGATACAACCAATACAAATTTGTTCTTGTTAAATTACACCAGTCTGCAAAATTAAATTTTTTGTCAGATGATTTCTTAAAAATAGCTGTTCTTGAATCAATTTTTGACGCCGATTCTAGAAATGACTTCTATTTTTCTCTATCACGTCAGGTTTTTAAATAAAGTAAGAAGCTATTGTTTCAAGATTTTAATTGATGTAAGCACAAAAATGCAAACACAATGTCTCACAAACAATATTTTTTTGCAAAAGCACTTTAAAATTGCTGTAAATAACTGACCTGTGACTAGTCTTTAACAAAACGACAAGCAAACAGTGTTCCATTAATTTTCAAACTGTCTTTTTTTTTTTTACTTTCTGGCAGATCATCCTTTATCTTTACTGTCCCTCTTCAACATCCAACAATAGTCGGCCATCATAGTTTCATTCCATCTCCCCTGGTACCTCTTTCTCCATTTCCTTAATATCCTGGTGAAAGCGTTCACCGTGCTTTTCACTATAATGTCCCAGATTTTCCGGAAAGTAGTCGATATGGGAGTGTAGAAAGTGAACTTTTACACTCATGTTACAACTCAACTGCTTGAAGATTTCCATCATTGTTTCAACAATTTTTCTGTAATTAGGATCTTTGTAATTCCTTAGAAAGTTTTCGGTTACAGATCGGAATGCTGTCCACGAGTCTTTTTCTCTCTCATTCATCGTTTTCTCAAAATCTTTGTCCTTCATCAGTTTTTTTTTTATTTGAGGGCCGACAAAAATTCCAGCTTTCAATATTTCTAGTGTGATGAAGGGAAATTTCATAGAAAGGTACTTGAAGCATGGCCCATCTTGTGGTAGAGCCCTTACAAACTGCTTCATCAACTCCAATTTGATGTGTAGCGGTGGAAGCAATACTTTTTGGGGGTCTACAAGTGGGTCATACAGGATGTTTATAGTCCCAGGAACAAAATTTCTCCGCTCTGGCCAAACCCTCATTGTCCAATGCTTTGCCCTGCTGTCCCATTCACATAGAAAGCAAGGCATTTTCGTGCACCCAGCTTGTTGTCCTAATAGCATTCCTATTACTTTGAAGTTACCACAGATAAGTCATTTGTGTTCATCATACTACATACACTGACGGAAAAAAATCCCAACACCACGAAAAAATAGTTGTACAGGAATGAAATGGCGGCAATACATTTGTATAGGTAACATATTTATTCGATTAAGGTTTCAAGGTCACAGCTTATTGTAAGCGCGAGAAGAGCCATTTTAAATGTGAAATGCTGGTACATTAATAACCGGTGTAACCGCCAGAATGTTGAATGCAAGCACGCAAACGTTCGTGCATTGTGTCGTACAGGTGCTGGATGTCAGTTTGTGGGATGGAGCTCCATGCCTGTTGCACTTGGTCGGTCAATACAGGGACGATTAATGCTGGTTCGGGGTGACGCTGCAGTTGTCGTTCAATGATGTCCCATACGTGCTCGATTGGTGAAAGATCTGGTGATCTAGCAGGCCACGGCAACATGTCGACACTCTGTAGAGCATGTTGGGTTACAACAGCGGTATGCGGGCGAGCGTTATCCTGTTGGAAAACACTCCCTGGAATGCTGTTCATGAATGGCAGCACAACAGGTTGAATCACCAGACCGACGTACAACTGTGCCGTCAGGGTGCGTAGGATAACCCCGAGAGTGATCCTGCTGTCATAGGAAATTGCTCCCCAGGTGTTGGTCCAGTGTGTCTCGGCCGCAGACAGGTTGGTTGCAGGCGCTCACCTAGGCTCCTTCTAACCAACACACGGCCATCACTGGTACCCAGGCAGGACCGGCTTTCATCAGAAAACACAACAGATCTCCACTCCGTCCTCCAATGAACTCTAGCTTGGCGCCACTGCTGTCGCAAACGGCAGTGGTTTGGAGTAAGTGGAATGCACGCTACAGGGTGTCTGGCTTGGAGCTGTCCTTTAAGTAACCGATTTGTAACAGTTCGTTGTGTCACTGTGGTAGCAACTGCAGCTCGAATTGCTGCCGCAGACGCGGTACGATGCGCCACGGCCATACGCCGTACACGGCGGTCTTCCCTCTCAGTAGTGCCACGTGGCCGGCCAGAACCCAGTCTTCTTGAGGCAGTACCTTCCCTTGACCACCGCTGCCAACAATCATGCACAGTGGCTACATTCCTGCCAAGTCGTTCTGCAATATTGCGGAAAGAAAATCTACCTTCTCGTAGCCCTATTACACTACCACATTCAAACTTCGTGAGCTGTTGATAATGGCTTCTTCGTCTTCTTAAAAGCATTCTTGACTAACATCAACACACTACGTCGAATCTCAACGATAACTAACGCTCACGAACGTTACAGCGCGTATTTACAGCAAACCTGCTTTGCATGTTCCGAGGGGCGCTACTAGCACCACACTTATGCGCCGAGCGCGAAATTTGCATAGACGTCATCTTACAGATGTACTCTCACCGCCTACCAACTGTCGTTTATCTAACACAACCCCTTCTTGGTGTTGGATTTTTTTTTCCGTCAGTGTATTTGTTAATAGTACCTTCATGTTCTCGAATGTTTCTTTCATTTTAACTGAGTGGGCCACAGGAATGGACCGATACACATTCCCATTATGCAGTAACACGCCTTTGAGGCTTCTCTTTGGCGAGTCAATAAAAAGTATCCACTGAGTAGGATCATGTTCAATGTCATAGAACTGCATTAACTCGTTGATGTTATTGCAGCAAACCAAGGAATCGTTCTGTGAGAAAAAAGGAAGTACTTCTTTTTCTCTGTGTCGGTGCCATGAAAAATGGGTTCTTGGAGGCAGAAGATTCTTACTTTTCAACCGGGAGCCAAGTACTTCTGCAGATTCCTTAGGCAAGTTCAGATCACGTACTAGATCATTAAGTTCATTCTGGAAGAACAGTTGTGGATTAGAGTCGTTTTCCGGCTTGTAGACATCATCACTATCGTCTTCGGAGATTGCATCACGTTCACATTCTTCATCTTCCGCCACGTTCTCTAACACAGCTGGAGGAAGAGGGGCAGGCAGATCTTTTCCATGTGGAACTGGCCTAATGGCTGAAGGAATGCTTGGATACACAATTTTATTCTTATTTTTCGAATTGCAGCCCTTAACATTAACTAAGCAGAAGTAACAGTCGTTCAGGTGGTCTTTAGGCTCACTCCACACCATTGGTATTGCAAACGGCATGCACGTTTGCCTCCCTTTGTCTTAGAACATCTGTGTAAATCCGAACAGAAAGAGCAGTGAACTGGGAATGCTATTTTTGGATTCTTGCAAATTCTCTTTTCAGCCTTTCTTCTACAGGTGGCTAGTTGGCAATACTCCAAAAGTAACCTTACGTTGCTTTGACGACGATTGGCAAAAGAGATAGCTGAAATGCCTCCCGCTAAGGCGCCCCTGACTGGCAGATGTAATGCTATCAGCGATAAATCTTCGGAATCAACTTGGGTCGATTGTGCAAAAACTGTATGTGATGGAAGAAAACTAAGACCAGTTCTGGAATCAGCATGGAAAATTGAGCTAAGCACACATATTAGTTTTCAATCATCTGATCTCATGCAGACTAGTGTTATCTTATAAAAGAATAAGTAGCTCGAAAAATGAGAGCGTGATTTAATTTGAAGCAGTAATTTACTGTGAAAATAATTCCCCAATGTAGATTTTTGTTACGTTTGTAAACACATTCAAACATTTCTGTAATATCAAAGAGAACAAGAAGAATTATAAAAAAATATAAAATAATGGATACCCGAAATATTGCTATTAATTTATTTAAAACATCATTTTCCAAATTTTCATACTAACATATTTCGGATTAAAAGAATCATCAACAATAACTTCCCTCACAACTCCAGCAGTTAATATTTCTAAATTAGGCATTTACCACCATTTGGTCTTGGCAAGGTACTTTCCCTCTGTTATTAAAATAATCCAAATACATATTACGGCTTTGTTTAGCTGCTTCGGTAGAATTTTTAGTTCGCTTTTGCAAGTCATAGAGGTACGATACATATATGAACTTTTTGAATTTCTTCGTAGAAAGTCGTGCAGTATGCATGCCCCAAGCACAATGCACTCTAAGTTTTTCAGAGAAACATTTGTATCTGTGTGGAAAATCTTGAACGTCGAAGCCAAAAATCCAAACGCATTTTTCGACACCCTTCTCGCCTTCGACAACCTGTAGCTGAAAATTTGTTTATATATACTTTTCTTTCTTTTTTTTTATCCTTTTTTTTTCTTTTGCCGAAATTACTACAGCTAACGCTTTGCTATTTTCGGCGAAAAGGAAAAACGGCATTTGGTATATTTCTGCTGGGAATGAAGATTGTCTGAGATACTTGGGAATAAAAAGCGTGAAGTTTTTAAGTTTGTGTCTGTGGCCAAACCTAGTCATGGGGAACGATCTCTCTAGAGACCACAGGTGGTCAACCGTAATCTGCGCAAAGCTAGAAGTCTCTGTGTGGGTGGGTGTGGGTGGGTGTGGGTGGGTGTGTGGAGGGGGGCTTTATTAATGAGTCTTGAGAGGTCCTTAACAGCATGTGGCGACTGATCACCTACACGCTTTCCTGGCCTTCGCGCATCCTGCAGCCGACGGTTTATTCCAAAAGGACGATGCGCCGCTCCACCGGGCAGCAACTATCTAGGCATGGCTCGAAGAACATTCCTTTGAGTTTAGAACCTTACATTGGCTCCCAAGACCACCGGATTAAAACCCTGTTGAGCCTTTCTGGGATGCCGTGGAGAGCAACATTAGATCCATGGATCCTGAACAGGCGTCTAGGGTGGAGTTGTGGACAATGCTGCAACAGGTATGGTTGCATTACCTCTTGAAACTCTCCGGCATCTAGTGGAGTCGATACCTCGGCGTGTACAGGCAGTTATTCGAGCTAGAGGAGGACCAACACGCTATGAGGTAGGTCTCTAATGTATTGTCCATTGAGTGTATATGAAATACGTTCCACATAGGTATCTAATCTTACACAGTCGAGTCACATTATTGTGACCACCTCCTACTTTTGACGTGGACAGCGCGTAGCCAATGAAAGAAGGCACGTGTCGTGGACTGGACTGGAGGGTATATAAGGTGTGCTGTAGGCAATCTGAAAACATATAATTTGTTGCTGTCATGGATAAAAGGAGCGATTTATCAGATTTGCAAAAAAAGGGATGATTATCAGCTTTCGGACCAAAGGTGGCAATATTTCTGAAACAGCGCAGTTTTCGAACTATTCGCGTTCTGCTGTGATTAAAGTGTATCGCGATTGGAGAAATGGAACCATTGCGAAGAAGCGAGGTGGAAACTGCGGAGCTCCACGTGCCATTGATGTGAGAGGTAAACGTTGGCTTCGAAGGTGCGTGAGGGCCGATCGACACGCTACAGTGGAGCAACTCACTGCCCGAATAAACCAGAGGGCTACCGGAAGTGTGTCTAAAACAACAGTTCAGCGAACCCTGCTGCGTATGAAGCTCCGATGCAGACGGATGGTCATTGCAACTATGCTAACGAAGGTGCATCGGCAGAAAAGGCTCACATTTTGCACGGCAGTATCGGAATCGGACATCCGCTGAAAGGATTGCCTTCTCCGAAGAGTCACGCTTCCGACATCCGCAAAGGATTGCCTTCTCCGATGAGTCACATTTTCTGCTTCATCGAACGGAAGAACGTTGGGGTATCAGGCGAGAAACATCGGAGAACAAACACTCTTCAACAACTGCTGGAAGAAAATAAGTTGGTGGGGACAGCGTTATGGTCTGGGAAATGTTTTCGTGGCATTCTCTGGGTCCACTCATATCTGTGGAACGCACTATGCACCGAATTCGTTATGAATCCATCCTTGCAGACCACGTACACCCATACATGCTGATTGTCTTCCCTGGGGCAGATGGGATCTTGCTGAACGACAATGCGACGTGTTTCACAGCTAGAAAGGTCCGAGAGTGGTTGAAAGAGCACGATGAAGACTTCAAAGTACTTCCCTGGCCCCCTAATTTCTCAGACATAAACCCAATTGAGATACTGTGGGACCACCTCGATCGTGTTGTTCGCTCTATGGATCCTCCACCACGCACCCTCCAGCAGCTGTCAGATGCAGTGCAGTCAGCATGGCTCCACATACCTGTGAACACCTTCCAGCACTTTATTGAGTCACTCCCAGCCCGTCTAGCTGCTGTCCGCGCTGCACACAGCGGTTACTCTGGATATTAGCTGCTGGGCACAATAATGTGACTCGACCGTGTATAATCTTATCTCTAGCATTTTGCACAGCACATAGGAAAACCGCATTGTGTCAGAAAATTTGGTCATTTAGAGCGCTCTAAATATCGGTTTCAGAAACTTAGTTCCTATATGCTTTAAATCTGATATCTGCATAATCCTAAAAATCACTTTGTTGCTTCGTTGTAGATGCAGAAGCTACAACCGTGTTTACTTCCAGTTCGGTTCTGCATTCTGTGTTAAATATTGGTGCAAATGCACTTCTTGTTTCTATTACTTTTTAGCCGTCACTGTTGGGGAGACATTTAAAACAGGCTCCAGTGAATGGGAAATGAAAATAGAATTTTAAAAACAGCAGCAAATGGGAATGTATTTTGAAAATAAAATTCCCAAAAGCAATTTCATCTCATTTTTGCGATTCTATTTCAAACCTTCAGAGCTTATTTTTGCGTGAGTGTCTTTAAAGTGTCGTTAAGATACGGTATTCGATATCTTTTACAAGAGTTGTTCACATTTGGAGAGTCATTGTAAACACCGAACCGTATAAATCAGCTAATTCGATAACTTGGGGGCGCTCTCCAGAAGTGATTCAATTTGGCCGAAGAGATAGAAACGACAAACTCATAGATTTTTCCTAGCGCAAGCTTCATCGCGCTAAGATTCTCTCATTAGCCTACTTCGTACGACACTGTTTGACACAAAGCAATTAGAAACGACCTTTGAATCATGGAACCAAATGCCTAAACAAAGACCACAGGAAATTTCGGAAAGTACTTGAAGACAGGGGGAACTCTCTAGCAGTTCCGAGGACAGCGGGCTGTGTACCTGGAAATAATTCCGTGCTCTCGGATGAGAAAAAATCTTGCGTGTCGCATAATTATAGTTGAACATCTCAGTCACAAAACACATCTTATTGCAATGAGACAAATCCTGTTTAATGCAACGTGCATTCATCAACTAATTTGATTGCTATTCTGATTCAGTTATTTCCTCCTCAGTCTATATGAAACTTAGATATCATTCTTCGAAACATCTGTTGAAGAGCACAGACTAAGTTTCAAAGTACCTCACAATTCAGTAATCTCCAAGAAATTATAGCTTCTCTCGAGGAAAACGCAAGATATGAATTACGTATTATCAGCGATGTCATTTGTAGCACGTCTTGTTAAACCCTACATGCTGGAAATATCACTTCTTCATCCGTTCATCTATCTGTGGATACCAATATCTTTGCACCTATTAGTCCAGTTTAAACAATTCTTTTTAATTTATTAAGATTGAACTGTAAGAAAAGAAATACATTCTTCTTTTTTTTTAATGCGTATGCTTGCGGTTAGGCACGTAAATGTAGATCCTATTGACAATAAAATGAATTGTTTCCGGCAATATCTTCGAAAAATATGAAAAAAATAATCTTTTTGTACCTCCTGATAACAATTTAACATCAAGACAATTTCTGGCAGTTTCTATTGGGTTGTCGGAAAAGTCATGACGTATTTTAGCCATGTTTTGCAAAGGTCATTTATTGATAGAAAGAACAAAGATCAATCAATTATTATATAATGCCCGTCTTTTCCGATAACCTTCTGCCATCTTTCAGTGAGCTGCAGAATGCCTCTTTCATAGAAGGACCGGTCTTTCGTGGCGAAAAACTATACAAGGTGCTGATTTACAGCTTCATCTGAATTGAACGTTATACCACGCAAGGACTGTTGAAGAGAGCGAAACAAGTGGAAGTCTGACGGCGCAAGGTCAGGTGAGTATGCTGGGTGCGGCAACACATCCAACCCAAGCTCCAATAATTTTTGGCGGGCGATCAAACTTGTGTGTGGTCTCGCGTTGTCGTGATGGAACACAACACCTTTACGATGAACGAGCTCTGGACGTTTCTGGATGATGGATTCGTTCAAACTGTCCAATTGCCGACAGTACACATTCGAATTGATTGTTTGGTTCCGTAGTAGGAGCTCCAAAAACCCGACACCTTTAAAATCCCACCACACTGAGACCAGAACCTTCCGCTGATGAATGTCTGCTTTGGATGTCGTTTGAGGAGAAGCAGCACGTCGGTACCAAGACCGTTTGTGCAGCTCATTGTTGTACACAATCCACTTTTCGTCACCAGCTATCAGTCGCTTCAAAAAAGGATCATTTTCCTCACGTTTAATGAGCATATCGCAGATGTTTATACGCGCCATCAATTGAGCTTCTTTGAGTTCATGGGGAACCCACACATCGAGCTTTCTTACGTATCCCAGCTTCTTCAAGTGGTCGTGAACGCTTGAATGATGAATGCGCAATGTGTCTGCAATCTTTCGAGTCGTGTATAGTAGGTTTGACTCCATCAATGCCATGATTTGGTGGTCATCAACCTCGATGGGCCTCCCGGACCGAGGAGAAACGTTGAGGTCAAAATCAGCAGCACGGAATTTTGCGAACCACCGCTGGCACTGACGTTTTTGTAGAGCATTATCGCCGTACACTTTAAGCAACTTTTCACAAGCCTGACGCGCGTTCTTCCCTTTACGGAAGTAAAGCAGTAAAATATGGCGAAAATGCACAGTTTGGTCTCCCATCTTAAACTTGATGTCAAATCTCCTCAAATCAACCAAATTGCTCACTATTCCTTTTAGACTGCAGCTAGAACTACCACCTGTCGAATGCCGTAGCGATAACAGAGCTTCGCATGTTTCTAGTACTTCCAAAACCGCCCAACCGCCGTTGGGTGTCAAAATACGTCATGACTTTTCCGACAACCCAATACTTCAAATGTTTCACAAATCTCACGCTAAATATATAAGGCGTGTCAATAAAGTTTCGTGAGTACACGGTAAAAATTAACAGGTAATATTTAAGAAAATATTTTTACAGGCCTTCATGAAAATCCATCCTTCCGATGCAAAAAATTTGGCATCGTTCATATAACTGTTGGCATTTATGAGAAAAATCATCTTTTGTTGTCGTCTGCACATGTTATCACTGATACCTCACGTTCGCTTGAATGTCCAAAATGTCCGCAAGTATCTTGCCTCTTAGCGCTGATTTCATCCGGAGAAACAAAGATAAGTCCGCCGGTACAAGATCGGGCGTATACGGTTGGTGATTGAACGCAGAAATAGCTCCTGGTTAGAAGGTATGGGACAAATCTTGAACAGGTCTTATACTACCCCATTTGTTGTTTTTAGTTTTACCCACTTTTTCATGATTAATACCCAGTTCCTCAATAATCATTCGCGCAGTCGCTCGACGATCAAATCTGCACTTTTACAATGTTTTCAGAATTTTAGAGCTAGCGAATCTTTCACTACATAAGCAAGGACGTCTCCAAGGGGATGCGAGGGTGGGCTTGAG
Source organism: Macrothele yani (assembly GCA_039090855.1). NCBI lineage: Eukaryota > Metazoa > Arthropoda > Arachnida > Araneae > Macrothelidae > Macrothele > Macrothele yani. Next base: position 30,849,095 of record CM076989.1, on the reverse strand, counting down.
CCACCCCCTGAAATCTGTCTTTCTCAGCCTGCCGCTCACCCAGTTCCAAATGCACCATTTTTCAGTATATTTAACTTTAAAATACAGGGTGTTCGTAAACTGTTTTGACAAAAGAAGTGGGGTAATAGTACCCATCAAGACGAACAATATTTTCAATGGAACCTAGGGTCGCATTCCACTCTGAGTGTCAGAAAAGAGTAACTTTGATATACGTCCAACAAGCACAAGTCGTCACCTCAGACGTCATTTCTTTCGTGCCGGAGAAGTAGCACATCGCCAGAACATCACCGTCAAGCATTTACCGTATGCAAATTGCCAGAGAAAAGACGCAGCATCGACAGTTGCAGCTGATTGGTTTATCAAGGTGCAGTAGACACTTCGTGAATGCCACGATGGATTGGATGTGGCCGACCTGTGGCATGGCCTCCACGCTCACCGGACTTAAACCCACTGGACTTCTTCTTCTGGGGGCACAGGAAATCATTGGTGTACGAGACGCCTGTGGACTTCGTGGAAGATCTCGTCGCGAGAATCGTTGTTGCAGCGGACAGGATAAGCACGACACCCGGAGGCTTCGAGAAGGGTGCGCAAGTCTTTCATTCTCTGGCGTGAATTGTGCAACGCCACCCGTGGGCGCCCTTTGAGCATCTACTTTGAGTTTGTCCCTGATCTCCATAAATGGGATTGTGCAACTTATGATGTCGTTAATTCTCTTTCTTTGCACTGTTGAAAGTTCAACTTGGACATCTAACTTTACTCTTTTCTGACACTCAGAGTGGAATGCGACCTTAGGTTCCATTGTAAATATTGTTCGTCCTGATGGGTACTATCACCCCTCTTCTTTTGTCAAAACAGTTTACGAACACCCTGTATAATCTGGACTTTGCCAAGTAATAATTCTGTATTTCATGTAGCCCCACATATTTTCCTCTAGAAAGTGCGTAGTTTACGTCTCCAAAAAGGGTATCAAAATAGCATCCGCAGAGCCTATTTTTTCCTGTTTGTATAGTCAGGGGGCTAATGAGGAGGATGGATAAGAGTTCATTGAGAGGGGTCACTACTAATTGCTCTGTTGGTTTCTTTACAAAGTAGGGGATTCCAACACGAAAAGTGGAGTCTAAAGCTACACTAGCGTCCTTATGACTGCTCCGTGACAGCGAAAGTGCAGAAAGTGGTTGACGACTGCTGTGTTGGAGAGGAGTGCAAGGCAAAGTCGCTGTCTTGAAGGAAGGTAGTTAAGGAAGGAAGAGGTATTATGTATGCATACCACGACGTTAAAATTTGATTTACATAAACAAAAACGACATTTTCTTTTAAATAACAACTACAGTACTATTTTCGCAAGCAAAAATGCGAAATTTTGAAAAGCAATTTAAGACAATGCATTCAGAGCGAACAAAAAGTTGAAGGCGACATTCAAACAACACTTGTATCTTACACCAGTAGCAGAACTAGTCAGATCCGTGTATGTATGTGTGTTCAGGTAAAGGGGTTGGGGATTGTGCGAATTCCTGTGTAGCCGGTAGTGAAAAGCATTCCGGTGGCGCATTGGTCTAAGCGCTGGCTGATGATCGTTCGTCCGAGAAGGGCCCGAGTTCGAATCCCAGTGAAGCATGTGCGTTGTGTTTGTCATACGACGCCGTCTCCGATGAGCAGGCGTTAATGGCACACACCGTACTGGTCGTCGTGCAAATAGACCACCTTTGTGCAGCCTCCTGGCCACGGTAAAATGCGATAACGGACGTCCAGTTGTCTGTTGCATGTGCCTTGCGATTTCTCCCGCTGTCTGCCGTCTGTCTCTTCTCGCCTGTAGGATAATATACCGGTCGTACGGGGCCGTGGTTGCTCGTGGACGACCACTGCTAAACTCTCGGACAGCTGTTCCTGTCGTTTGAAATGCTCTCCAAGCTCGTGAAACGATGCTGTGAGCGATCCCGAACTCCTCGGCCACACTAGTCACACGTCGACCTTCTTCCAACTTCCCAATGGCGCGACCTCGGGTAAAGTCATCCAGATGTTGTCTACTAGATTGCTTGTTGGCCATATCACACGGTGGCAGCAACTCGACGTCGTTCAAACCGATGTACACCGTGCAATAGCTTTCCCCGAATTGCTGAGCGTACAACGCCCATGTGCTTTATACCCTTCCGACACTCTGCCGCCCCTCCCCTACGTCATGCTGTATATATGCGCATGCCCTAACGTACCGGAGTCTAGTCTATCTTCTGAGTGGTCTTTCGGTCCGTTCTGACTGCTCGTTCCGCTGTTATGCTAATTTCTCCTCTTCGTCCTTAATTTTTGTACACTAGTGTATTAAGATGATAAAATCATTTTGGGACAACCTGGCAGCAAAAAGATTTGGTCCCGAGTGAGTGCGTGTGTTGTGTGACAGGAAGTGTCTGCAGTAGAATGGGGGAGGGCGGGGGGGGGTGTTTGTATGAGAGAGTGGGACGACAAAAATTATTTCCCTACCCTTATTCTGTATAGGGACTGACTTTTGTAGTGTTACCGATTGTTAGTTCGGAGAAAAAATATTTTGAGCGCGCTAAGTCTTCCTTTTTTTCTCTCTCTTTAAAGGTTATATTCTTCGATAATCGCCAAAGTTTAGTTAATATGTCTAGGCTTATATTCAACTAAATATTTTCAATAATATATCATTTTATTATTTATTTTTCACAAGTTAATAAAATACAATAGAAAGACAAAATAATACAAAAATGGCACATCACGGGTCGGCCGGGCCTAAATAATAGCTGCAATTGATGGGTCCGGGATGGGGCCGGAGCTCACCAAATAAGGCCCGTGCAGACCTCTAAAGCAAGTGTCTCCTTGTCTAACTATGTTGCGTTAGTTGGATGCTGTCTTTTGCACAAAACATATTTAATTTTTAATTTATAACTTTTTGTTAATTTTGACGTAAAATAACTAACTATTTTTATAAGTTTCGCAATACGACAACGAGTTCGCCATGGAAAACAGTTTTTTTTTTTTTTGGTTGGAGGTTTAACGACCACCGTGAGCAATTCAATGGCCTATAAGCAGTCGCCTGTCCCTAATTTATGGTCACTGGTTCCAGGAAAGGGAGAGAGCCAGCACCGTAAGACAAACACAACATCCATGCTTCACCGGGATTTGAACCCAGACCCATCTTGGACGGATGACCATCGCTTAGACCACTGCGCCACCCGGGGCGGCAACAGAGTTTAAGACACAGTTTTGTACATTTTTTATGATTTCACTTACTTTGTGAACTCAGAGAACTTTAAGAAACACTGCTATATACTTTTTTATGATTTCACTGACTTACTGAACTTAGAGAATTTTAAGAAACACTGCTCAGAGGCTTAACTAAAGCAGGACATGCGGGGCAGTTGCCCAGGACGCAGCTAGAGGGAGAGCGCAAAAATCAGTGCTTCAAACTTCAAATCTTATTGAAATTGAAACTTCGCACCAGTTTCTGTTACAGTTTTTAACGCCATACTTTGTCATTTGCCCATTTATAGAATTTGCTTATAATATACTGCACCAGAATTGGTAATACTAGCTGATGACTCTACCTGTACCGTCCAAGTGAGGACTGGAAAATGTTTAACTCTCTCATAAGTTCTGAACTTTTAAGGTTCCTGACGGCGCTGCGATAGCTAGCCCGTCAGTCTCCGGAAACCACAGTCTTTCACTCGGACAGATTCGGTCTAGAGACCTGTGGGGATCTGCCTCCCCCACGGGACCTGTACCTTACACCCCTCTATCATAACCCTGTGTGCGACGTGCTATGCACAGTTGGGGCAAGCAACTTTTCAATAATTTATCTCATCTCGTGGCCGGGAGATCGACCGCCAACGCAAGTTCTTTGGGACAAAAGTCCTTTATTAGATATCTTATCAAAATATACAACCACGTTACACTGTGAGGGTCTCATGCACCCCTCTCATAAATATTCAGGCACTAAAAAAACACATTATTCACACAGAAATATTTACAAAGTCCACAGCACTAGGGCCAGTGCTGTGGGGATATCCCCGGGCCAGGGTCATCAGAATCACCTTGGTCACTAGACCACAAAGCTCAATATCGAGAGCTACGTATACCTCCGAGGGTACTACCATCTGTCAATCATAGTTGACTCGGCTTTTCCTTTGCTCAAGTTCCCTAATAAGACTGGGACCAGAATTGGTAGTCATGGCAACTTTAAATTCATATTTGTCGTTTAAAATGTGAAGAGGATGTCAATTGCACGCATTCAAAAATGAAGACGTGCGCTGCAAAAATAAGGATATCTTTCCCATTGTTGAAGATTATCTGGGACTATTTGATCAGTTCTGCGACTGTGAGCCTCCACTTTCACATACATTCAGTCCGTTTGATGTGATACCGAAAGTCTTAAGTCTGAAGCCGTGCAAACAGTCATAGTGCAACGATTGTGCCTCCCCTGTAGATAGATATATCGGGGTGTGACGTTAATTTTGTTTTGTCGAGCGAGGTATGTGTGTGTGTGCGTGTGCGTGCGTGTGTGTGTGCGTGTGATGTCTACACGCTATTAAATTAGTATATGCTTTGCCCCGGGCGCAGAAATATCTAGTTACGCCTCTGCAGTGCTGTATATGTTTTATGATTTTAATTACTTTCTGAACTTAGAGAACTTCAAGAAACACTGTGTAACGTATACTCTAGATTCACTTTCCTTTTGATTTTTACTATCTCTGGTTATTTTATTTTACTATGTAAATTATCTTCTTACTGAACGAGATGTTATTTCACCCGCTGAATGAGATCTGGCAATGAGTGTAAGTCATGACGTGGTGGTAGCCAGTATAAATAGGCACGTTCAACGATACCTAAGGTGAGAGCTTTGTTTCGTGTGTAAAGAGATCTTCGTTTATGTGAGAGCCGGATATCGAGTAATTGTGTGACCGATGAAGTGAGTGTGGATAAATAATAGAAGTTGTCTAATAAAAGATTGTCTTAGTAAGTACGTTTTTCTCAGTTCATAGTACTGTCAGACCTCTGTCTGGCTGTTAGGTTTATTTCATTAGTTGTTATTATTAACAACCAGCATTAAGACTTTATTCATCTTAATTACTACTACAACATTACTAGCAGTTAAAAGCTTGTTCATTATTATTACTACACTACTAGCAGGAAAGTTTATTCATGATATAATTAACACAACAACCATTAGAAGAAGCTTATTAGTAGAAGAAGCTGAATTCATTATAATTAGCTTAATAGAAGCAATATTCATTATAACTGATGTATATTTTTTTATGATTTAAGTTACTTTCTAAACTTGGACAACTTTAAAACCACTGCTGTATATGTTTTTACAAGTTCAGTTACAAGTTCGGACTTTAATTAAATACTTTAATTGAGTCATTAAGGGCCGTATGGTGCCGTGTTATCACCAATGGACAACTATAGCGAAGCCCTTTAGTTTCATGTCAAGAAGGTGCACTTTGTTACTGAGAAACCGGGGTTATCCAATTAAATATTAAAGCGTATTTTGCTTGTTGGTAAGTTATTTCAAGTGTCCTGCAAGTTCAATAATGTGCTTTACAGTAATTTTACGTTAAATCCATTGCATACTAATTTCACAAATTCAACTTTTTTTTTGCTTTTTATGACTAGACACTGTACTTTTGCTGGTAACTTCACTTCTATTACTGGTAATAACATTCTGTAAAAATATTTGACTTTAGCATAAAATTTCCGTTAAAATGATTTATAATATGCATTCCTGACTTTACCATTACGCTGTATAAGTTGACTTCAAGCATAAAAACTTTGACTTTCAGTCTTATAACGAAGTAAATGTCTCCGTCATTTTTGTCCACGCCGGGCCCCTCATTCCCGAATAAGTCGCTCTCCCAACTAAGCTACACGGACGTATGCTCTCGCTGCTATCTTCCTTTTTCTCATGTGCGTCCTGCGTGGCAGGCACGTCACAGTCTACTGTATAACGGAGTAAATTACTCCGTCATTTCTGTCCACGCAGGATTCGAACCCGGATCCCCTCATTCCGGAATAAGTCACTCTACCAATTGAGCTGCGCGGACGTTTTATTCTGATTCCTATCTGCCTTTATGTCGTGTGCGTCCTTCTGGCAGGTACGTCACATCTCCTGGTACGTTACAACTGGTACAGGACTTAAACCACGATTTTATGTTTTCTTATTTCATTTACTTTCTGAACTTGGATAACTTTAAAACCACAGCTGTACATGTTTTACTAGTTCAGTTAATTTCTGAACTTAGAGATGGCACTGGCAAATTTTATTTTGAGCTGCCCTTTTGTTCTCTGAACTACAGAGATTACAGTAAACTGACAAATTTCTTTTCCAAACACAATGGAAACCATGTTAATATAATTAAGCTTGGCGCTCATATGCTTTGAAGACGTATTTCATTTTGTTTTTTCACTTGTCAAAGGACACACACCTGCGGTAATGATGATGGGCGGCAATGATGCTTCTAGGTCTTTAAACTTTTACTCTCTTGTAATGCTCTTTGTAGTTGAAAAAATAAGCGAACGGAACAAAAGGGAAAAATTTTTTCTTGTTTTACTTTTCTCCCAGTGATGGATGGTTGCTTGAGGTAAGGGCGATCGTAATGATAAAAATACTAGAAACAAACGATGTTCTAACGAGAGTTTTATGTAAGGAATTGGTGTAACGGTATGTTAGATCGCTCGTAGAGGAAGAAGTATTTTCTTATTTATCTTGCTCTTAAGGCAAAATCTCTCGGAATAAAAGAATGATGTGCCGATATTCTTGCCGCACTGCGCCTCCCTAGATAAGTGTTTCGAGCAACTTCTAAAGAAGAAACGTGATTGGCGTTTTCCCTTTGTCTGTGTTTCTATAAAAGAAATACACTGTTCCATACAATAATAAAATATTTTTCGTCTCCGTAAAGGCATAACCGCATCTCTCTCCCTACTCTCTTTTCTTTTTTATACTGACTTTTAAATAAATAAGTTAACTAATCTCTCTCTATATATAAAACAGACTGTGTGTGTGTCTGTCGGTCGGATTTCACATAGAATTGGGCGACCTAGAGCGACGAAATTTGTTATGAAGGTATCTGTAGACATTTTCTGCAGCACCTCGAAGCAATTTTTTCAAATTTGAGTTTGATTTTTAGTTATTTAATGTTACGCGTTTCTACCCGATCTGAGTGTGTCTTTCCGCTTCGTTCAACCTAATCACACCGAACGCTAAGGCATGCAAAAAAGTAGTTCACCATAAATTTTAGGCGTTTCTTTTTTAGAATTCCGTTACGACTATTTTCATTCGTAAATACATTTATTACGCTCTTTTTTGTAAGCGTTGTTTGCCGATTGTATTATGACCTTGAGGGCGGAGAAAATAAAATAAAATAGAACGTTTTTTTTCAATCTGCGTTATTAATTCAAAAGTGTCATGCGTCAGAAGGTCATCATACTGTGACGACGTTGTGAGCTAGAAAATAGAACGTTGTTTTAACGAAATTCTAAAAGAAATGGCTCAAATTTATTGTGAACTACTTATCTTCGCGCCTTCGCGTTGGGTGTGATCAGGTTGCATGTAAAGAAAGCGTCTGTGGGTCGGATTTCACATAGACCTAGAGCGACGAAATTTGCTATGAAGGTTCCTGAAGACATCTTCTGGTACACCTCGAAGCGATTTTTTTAGCACGTCTTTTGTAAAAAAGATCGTGCTTATGTTAGCGGTTTGCCCGTCCGTCCGTCTGTACCCACGATATCTCTGTAACTATTTGTCCGATTTAAAAAAATATTTTTGCATTGCGAAGCTTGAAATGTGCGAATGATGATCCTTTATCTCGTTTTCTTTATACGATGCACAATTTTTGCCGCTAGGACGTAAATGCAGATGATGTCGAATTCAAAAATACGTTTTATTCCACATATTTGCTTCTAAACATCCGATTGAAAAAAATATTTTATCTTTCGATTCCATTTATGTCGAAGAGTATTTTAGATATAGTTACTTTTTCAAATTACGCATAGATTTTCCGCTAGAAAGCGTAAAAGTAAATTACATTTTTCCCGATAACTCTTCTTCTAAAACTCCGATTTGAAAAAAAATTTCTTCAGAGGATACATCTCCTGATGAAAAAAAATTTGCATATAATTTCAAATTTTGATAAAGAATACTTTGGCCTCCAGGGGGCGTAAGTGTTAATTTTTGCTTCTGATATATTTACCATAAAATCTGAGCTTCTAAAATATCGATTGAAAAAATTCTTTTGTGGACTGATGCCACTCGCATCGATAAATTTTTTCGGAATATTTTCTTCTTAAAATATTCCAGTCTTTCCGCCAGGGAGCGTAAATGTATATCTTATTTTCGTCAATAGCTCTACTTTTAGAAGTCCGATTTGAAAAATTTCTTCTTTGTTAGATAGTGTTTTCAGTGTGACATGGTTTTCATATAATTTCAAAATTTTCAAGTAATTCATAGACTTTCCACTAGGGGGCGTAGAGGTAAATTGCGTTTCCTCCTATATCTCTGCTTCTAAATCTTCGATTTGAAAAATTCTTTCTGCACCGGATGCAGCTCCTGATGGGAAATCCTTTGCACATAATTTCGAATTTTTGTAAAAAAAAATGGTTTGACCACCAGGTGGCGTAAGTCTTAATTTTCGCTTCTGATGTATTTGCACCAAAATATGAGCTTCTAAAATCTGAATTGAAAAAAAGTTACTTTCTGACCGATACTACTCATGTCGACAAACCTTTTAGGAACATTTTCTTCTTGAAATAATGCATGGTTTCTACGCCAGGGGCGTAGATGTATATCTTATTTTTGTCAATATCTCTACTTCTAGAAGTCCGATTTGAAAAATTCCTTCTTTCTGGGATAGTGTTTCCGAAGCGAAATATTTTTCCTAAAAATTCAAAATTTTCAAGTAAATCATAGACCTTCTGCTAGGGGGCACAAAGGCAAATTGCGTTTTCTGCGTTATTTCTGCTTCTAAAACTCCGATTTGAAAAATTCTCCCTGTATAATATACAAGACCTGATGGAAAATACTTTTCACATAATTTCTAATGTTTGGTAAAGAATGGTTTGGCCACCAGGGGGCTAAATTAACACTTATGTGTAAATTTCTGCTTCTAATGTATTTGTAGCAAAATCTGGGCTCCTGAAAACTCGACTATTTTTTTTATTTCTTGGACCGATTCTGCTCATATGGAAAATCCTTTTGAGAATACTTTCTTCCTAAAATAACGCATGGTTTTCCCACCCGGGGACGTAAAGTCACATCTTATTTTTGTCGATATCTCTGTCCCTAAGAGTCCGATTTGAAAAATTCTTTCGGTGTTGGAGAGCGTTTCCGGTGCGAAATGTTTCTCATATAAATTCATGTTCTTCTTAACACACAAGTCTGCAACCAGAGGGGGTAAGCTCTCGATTCCGTTTACAGCAATATCTGAGGGATTAAAAACCCGATTGAAAAACTTCTTTCTTCCGTCAGATACTATTGTTTTTCATACCGGCTCCATTGACTTTGAATAGCTTTGATAAATTTAATTTGGGTCAGAACGGATTCAAAAGACATGCTTATTACACCCGTAAATTCGGTGTCATCTTTCTTGTTAAAATTTGAATTTGATTTTTAGTTATTTAATGTTACGCGTTTCTACCCGATCTGAGTGTGTCTTTCCGCTTTGTTGACATCAACCTGATCACACCGAACGTTAAGGCGTGCAGAAAAGTAGTTCACCATAAATTTTAGGCGTTTCTTTTTTAGAATTCCGTTACGACTATTTTATACTAATATGTTATTCCGGGAAGTTGTACTACAAAGTTGTATAAACCTTGGTTTACCAGTCTTAATTTAATTGTTGATATAGCGTTTACTTTATACTATCACTAGCCCATCAACGACGGGTACAACAGGCTGGTAACAAATAAAGCTGTAATCATGAAAGAGAAGCTCAATGTGCATACACTACTCTACCACTAAAACCCGGACACCTGCATGACTATAAATAATCTTTATGTACACTGTAAAAATCAAGTAGTGATAATTCACGAAAAATTCCTAAAAAGAACGCCAGCAAATTTATCGGTAGGTCTCCGTTTTTTAACGAAATTTCCGTTTTTGAAAAATTTCAACTTAAATATTTTAACAGATGTTCTGTAGTCAGTATTCTGTTTATTTCAGAAAAGTTAGTTTCAGATATTCCGCATTTTTACCAAAATTTCGAAACGTTTTGACTATCTCTGCCCTCTGACCTTTATTTCCTGACGTAGGAATCTTTTTCCTTAAAAATTAATCTTTTTCCAGAAAAATTAATATTGTGTGCTGAAATCTTTAATATTTATGACGGTTTCTAGTCTTCGTGGAATACTTTCCATTAGCTTTTTTGCCAGTATCTGCCGATGTGTTTTCATATTCGGCCTTCAAAGCATTGACCAGCTCAGCTTTGTTAGTTGGGCAATCTTTTCTTCAATGCGCCGTCGATGCCCACGAATCGCACAACGTTTTCTCTAAATGTTGAGTTGTCGGAAAAATCATGACGTATTTTAGCCATGTTTTGCAAAGGTCATTTATTGATAGAAAGAACAAAGATCAATCAATTATATAATGCCCGTCTTGTTCGATAACCTTCTGCCATCTTTCAGTGATCTGCAGAATGCCTCGTTCATAGAAGGACCTGTCTTTCGTGGCGAAAAACTATACAAGGTGCTGATTTACAACCTGATCTGAACTGAACGTTATACCACGCAAGGACTGTTGAAGAGAGCGAAACAAGTGGAAGTCTAACGGCGTAAGGTCAGGCGAGTATGCTGGGTATAGCAACATATCACCCAAGGTCCAATAACTTTTGGCGGGTGATCAAACTTGTGTGTGGTCTCGCATTGTCGTGATGGAACACAACACCTTTACGATGAACGAGCTCTGGACGTTTCTGGATGATGGATTCGTTTAAACTGTCCAATTACCAACAGTACACATTCGAATTGATTGTTTGGTTCCGTGGTAGGAGCTCAAAAAACACGACACCTTTAAAATCCCACCACACTGAGACCAGAACCTTCCGCCGATGAATGTCTGCTTTGGATGTCGTTTGAGGCGAAGCAGCACGTCGGAACCAACACCGTTTGCTGCTTCATTTGTTTTACACAATCAACTTTTCGTCACCAGTTATCAGTCGCTTGAAAAAAGGATCGTTTTCCTCACGTTTAATGAGCATATCGCAGATGTTTATACGCGCCGTCAATTAATCTTCTTGGAGTTCATGAGGAACCCACACATCGAGCTTTCTTACGTATTCCAGCTTCTCATCGAAGAAGGTCGCATTGTGAACACCTGACGTACTTTGAGAGGGGACGGATTGTTGGGATGAGAGAAGCTGGATTTCCCTACCGTGAAATTACCACTCGTACGGGTCGAAACGGCGGTACAGTAATTCGAACGTAGCATCAGTGTACCAATAGGGCTTGTACGCACATAAACTGGGAAGTGGACCGCAAAATCGTATGACTGCTTGGGATGACAGACACCTTTACCGCACGGCAGTGACATCCACCGTGTTAGCCCAGTAGTGGAGCACTGTCAGAGGTCGGCCTTTGTCCTCTAGCACAGTTTGACGTCGTCTGCATAACAGAGAGCTGGTCGCCAGCAGCCTATTACTGCGCATTGCTTAAACCTCAACCACAGATGCCTCATCTGCAGTGGGGCCTCGAACAATGACATTGGTGCGCTGATTGGCAACAGATCGTGTTTTCTAACGGGTCACGATTCAACTTGCTACTTCATGATGGTCGCATTCGTGTTCGAAGACATCGTGGTGAACGCCACCTTGCAGCATGCCACTTGCAGCGTCATACCGGCCCAACGCCAGGCGCCATGATTTGAGGCGTCATTGAGTTCAATTCGCGATCTCACCTGATACAAATAGTGGGAACCTTCAACAGCCAGCGAAACATCAGGTATGTTTTAGAAGCAAAGGTGATACCCTACCTTTAGAGTTGTCCCGGCACTATATTTCAGCAGGACAAGGCTCGGCCACCTGTGACCCAGAATGTGCAAGACCTCTTCCATGCACAGCAGATACCTCTTCTTTTCTGACCTGCACGTTCGTCGGATATGCCCCCGATTAAACATGTACTAAACATGGTAGCTAAGCGACTGGTACGTCAGGCACCTCCGCCAGTCACCACAAATGAATTCTGGTCTCGCATAGAAGCATCCTGGCAGGCTTTTCCCTAGGACGATATCAAAAACCTCTTCCATTCAATCCCACGCTGGGTAGAGACTGTTATTGTTGCTGGATGGGACTTCACATAACACTGAGTTTTGAAGCGAAAAGACCTTGTATAGCTCCACAAATGTAATCAGTTATCCTGAAGATGAAAATCCGTTCTTTGGTGTAAATATGACAAAGATGGCAAGTCAGACAACATCCGTAAACTTGAAAACCTCGGAAGCGAGTTCCCGCTCCCGGGACGACGAGGTTTTCAAGTGTTTGGATGTTGTCTGACTTGCCATCTTTGTCATATTTGCACCAAAAACTGATTGTCATCTTCGGCATTTGTATTGTGTGGTGTGATCCCGTGTTCCATTTATGAGAAATCAGTTATCTCCAGTAACATGAGGAATCTGTGATGTAAATTTCATTTGAACAGCCCGATGCTGTCTTTCGTGTAGCAATTTTCACAAACATTAATATAGTTTAGGAGAGGAGAAATGCTGCTGGATACTTTTGGATTAGACCTCGTTTACTTGTAATAAGTAAAAGCATTAGCAGTCCCATGTACATTAGAATTAATTACGGCAAAAACATATGGATTGTAAAATGACAGTGAAAACGAGGTTTGGGATGATGACAGTTTCTTTGGCAGTGGATAAAGGTTTTCGTAAATTCATAATGTTTTAAGATCACGAAGCTGGCCATCAAAAGATTCTCGAAATGCGGAAGTAATCGAGCGAGTTGATCAGCTGAGGGCCCTTTGTCGTCGCACCACTGTTTGATTAATGAAAGCAGAAATTAATTCTGATAGTGTAGAAGACTCGTTTAAAAGAACAGTTTATGCTCTTGCGCGACAGAGCGTCCATGTATTCTTTCCTAATTGACGCACTATTGTTTGATGCATGCATGCTCTTTCTTTAATCTGAGAAGCAACCATTCCTAATCCACCTAACCTTTTTTTTTCTTCCCTGTGAGTTAATCATGTTTTCTTTTATCAGATTCTTGTTACAAGGTCAAAAATATGATGATACTAAAACAATAAACGAGATGTGATCACGTGGTAAATAGTGATAACTTCAAGCGAATTCAAAACATTTCTAAAAAAAAAAAGTAATAATAATAAAAAGTGATGACTGGAACATTTCTTAAAGCATGTATGACATCTGTAGCTTTATTTGGTCTCAGGATTTTATGAAAAGACAAGAGAGTCTACGCAAATCATCTTCTATAAACTCCGTGTTTTTTGCGGCGCAGTTTGTAATAACTTTCCGCTTTTCTCTCTCTTTAGGGTTTTTATATTTCTTTTCTCATGCTATTTTTTTTTTTGACAAATTTGTTGTTTTTCATCATGGCTATATCCAAATATGAGAATGCAATCAAAAATATATAAGACTTACTTTGCATTTAATTTTTACAAAATACATCCGTTCCAGGACTTTTGACGAAGTAAATTTCTCCATCATTTTTATGCCAGGATTCGAACCTGCAACTCTCGGAGCTATGTGTGCTATCCACTATACTACACTCATGTGCATCCTGCGGGGCAGGCATGTCACATACCTCCACGCCCCGCCCGGAAGAGGGCCGGGGGCGGGGTCAACGGGTCAGCCGGGACCATGTGTCGCTGTAGGTAGTCATCCTATGAAGAACGTGCATTTGAGAAATCCCAGACAATTTTTTGGTGTGTGGAACGTTACATCACACTGATTTTTTTTTCTTTCGAAGCACTGAAAAGGGGATTCTCATTTTTCCTGTCTCTCGGTGTTGAAAGAACATCACACGATTGTGAGACACCTAATAGCCTGGAAGTTCGTACGCCAACATGACGAAGTAGATTTCTCCGTCATGGATTCGAACCCAGAACTCTCGGCTCGAAGCTCCGAGTACTATCCACTATACTACACTGGCGTGTGCCCTCCTGCGAGGCAGGCACGTCACAGACTGACACCATAAAGAATATAAAAAAAGTGCCATACCCACAATTAATGCTGGTCACCTTAAAAATACCGCCCTTCTGAATCAACACTCAGTTACCAGCGTTTCTGAAGATCCTGAAAAACAGTTCTGGGATGTCCGCATGTTGTTTTGTCACTGCTGCTTGTATAGATGTAATGTCTGCATGATACTGTGAGTGGGTACCTCTCCATTCAGAGCTCTGTCGCTTGGTTTGTGAATCATACTGCAGGCACCATGTCTCATCTCCTGCAATAATTCTGGAGCAAAATCAGGATACTCAGCTGCCGTGCCCAGCAGATCGGAACGGATCGATGAAGGAGCCTTCATGTGGTCATCATTCAGAATGCGGGGTACCAGTCTGGCATTAAGTTTTCGTTTTTCCAAATCCTCGCGTAGAACCTCGTGATAAATAGACTTACTGATACCCAAGGACTCAGACAAAAGTTTCACTGCAATTCGGCGATCTTTCTATAACCTCTTCGAATTTTTCCGCACGCTGGAGTGTCGTTCAAATCTTGGATCGTCATCTATTACACGGAAATATTAAAAATATAATTACACTGCTGGCCACACAAAATGCAACACCGAGAACGACACGAGATAGCAAAGCCAGATTTACTGGACACATAACAACAGATACAAAGATGAAACGATTGAGCTTACAGGCCCGTGCGACTTGCGGAACACGCAGACATCAATAGTTCCTGTGGCCCCCATGGCTGGCAATAACGGCCGCTACACGCCGCGGCATCGGACGAAAGAGGCTTTGGATGTGGGCTTAGGGTATGTCGGTCCAGGCTGCTTCCACACGCTGCCAAAGTTCATCAGGCGTAGCCGCGGGTGGTGCTTGCCGGGCCACTCGGTTGCCGATCAGCGACCAGACGTGTTCGATGGGCGATATATCGAGAGAACAGGCGAGCCACGGCAGCAGTGACACCTGGTGGGCCGTGAAGAATTGTTGCACGATCCGTGCACGTGCGGGCGCGCATTTTCCTGTTGAAACGTAGCTGCTGGTAGGTCCTGCGGATAAGGGAGGACCACAGGCGCCAAAACGTCGGAGATGTAGCGGTGGCTGTTGAGTGTACTGGCGATGCGTACTAGAGGGGTGCGGGTGTCATATCCAATTGCGCCCCAAACCTTAACGCCAGGCGACGGACCGGTATGGCGATGCATAATGCAGGCGTCATACAGTCTCTCGCCGCGGTACGGCCACACGTGGATCCGACCATCGTGGTGTTGCAGGCAGAAGCGGGATTCGTCGGAAAAGACAATGTCGTGCCATTCCGCAGTCCAGGTGCGGCGTTCAACGGCCCACTGCCGCCGCACTCGCAAGTGGTATAACGTCAATGGTAATCGGAGCAATGGACGCCGTGCGGCAAGTCCCCGCTCCTGCAGACGACGTCGAACGGTACTTGCTGACACAGGTTGTTGCGCAACACACCCTAATTCCTGCGCTAACGTTCGTGATGTGGCGGTGCGAGCCGTCAATGCCCGCCACACAACATGCCGGTCCTCTCGTTTGATGGTGTGCCGCGGCAGCGGCAATCGCTCACGTCAGTCCGTCCGACCCTCCTGCACCCACCGAATCCATACTCGCCTCTCTGTGGCTGGATGTCGCCTCACGCGGGCCCCGATGTCTCGGTACGATAAACTTCTGTCGCGATAAGCCACTATTCGTCCTCTGTCGAACTCCGAAACGTGCTGGAATGACTGCCGTATTCTGCAACGAGACATCAGGAAGCTTCCCACGCACAGGTCCGACAGCACAGCACACTTCCACTACCTACACCCCGCCTTCTGTGCACCCTTCTTATAGTGCTTCTCGGTGGCGTGCCGGGCGCACATGATTTGCATATGCCTTGCAATGCTAATCGTTTGCATGTCCTCTCGCGGGCGACGCATGCTGCGAATTTCAAGTCAATCGGATGCTTCCTTCTTGGTGTTTCATTTTGGGTGGCCAGCAGTGTGAATAATAACTTTGGTTATTCTGTGTGCGAACAGCAACTAGAAATTCACCCTCAGTTAAAAAGGTGCTTAGCACAGATCTCTATAGATAAAGCCATCCTTTCATGGACCGTAGGATCACCACGCAAATAAGAACCACACTTCGGCTACGTCCTCCCTTTGTTGAAAGACACTCTCGCTCAGAAAGTGATCGCGACGGACAATTCATCGGTAAGCAATTAAAAGCAGTCAACTTCTTACGTCATGAGCATCATCCTCGGAGACAGAGAGTGAAAGGGAATTAGACGAGGTAGTCATAAACGAAGAGTCTTGTACAAGGTTTCAGACAGTTAGGAAGGATTTTGCTCCGACACGAGGCAGGGAAGAACGGTTTTGTACTGGATGAATGAGAGGAAATTTTGGCGGGAATTACATAGAAAAAATCGCCCGAAATATCCATCACCCGCTATACTATTTATTTTGACTAGCCAATATCCCCCCTCCCCTTCAATCTGAAGAATAAAGACATGTATAAACGAAATTATCTGTCATTACATTCAATTTGCTTAAATATTTATTTATTTGCTTTCCTGCTCCAATGACAGGAACCTGCAAACAACGATGCTTCTGATAAGTTGGCGTCCACTTCAACACTTAATAATTACCATGCCAACCCGTCAAAAGATTCTCGCCCGTCAGGAAACCGTGCATACTATTCGAAAACTCTTCTACGGGATAATGCCATGTTCTTCTTCATTACGCTTCTGTTTACATTCTGAAAGTTTTAGTGTTTGATTTACCAAGTTTCCAACAAAAACTGCTCTTTGCTCTCTGCTCTTCCATGGCTAAATCGAAATCGAACTAGAACGCTTTCTATGACTCCCTTAATGCCCATCTGCCGCATGTACCGGTATAAGCCGGTTTCCTGCTGTTCTCTGATTGGTCAAAAACTGCTGTCTTCTGGCATACACGTGATAATTTTTATCCCACTACTGTTACGGCAGTTATGTGGTCAGTCCTGGAACTTATTGGACGTAGTTGTATTACAGTATTTGCTTAACTTTTCAGCACACCTTTAAGAAAAATGTACGAGCCAGGAGCATTGCTTCTCTCATGTGTCAGTCCATCCGTCTGTAGGAAAGATATTTTCGTATCTGTAAGTCGGATTCGGAAAAATTCTTTTGCCTCGGAAAGTATTGGCCATTAGGTAGATAAGTCTTTATTTTCCAGGTCATGTACAGTATTTAAGAATTTTCCCGCCAGCTGGCGAAACTTCTTATTGTCAACACTGTAAAAAATCAGTGGTGTGAATTCACGGAACATTTCTGAAAATAACATGCAGCAAAGTTGCCGGTAAGCATTCGTCTTTTAACGAAATTTCCGTTTTTACAAGTTCCTGTTTTTTGTTTTTTTTAACTTCCGTATTTTCACAGATTTTCCGTAATCAGTAATTCCGTTTATTTCAGAAACGTCCGTTTCAAGTTTTTCCGTATTTAGACAGAATTTTCGGAAAATTTCTTACGCCCGAGAATCCTTTTTTTTTTGGGGGGGGGGGGTCGAGCCCAGCCCATTTGGGTTGAAGCCACGCGTCTTAACCACTGAGCCAGAAGGTCACAACAATCAGACTCACTTCACGGTAAAAGAAATTGGGCAATGATTTTTTTTTCATTAATGCGAGCGATTTAGTCCTTTTATTTTCTATTTCAGCTTATTGTATTTTTGAAAACTTTTGTAATAATTTCATTTTTTCTGTACGAGGTCTTATCACAAATTGCGTATTTTGTTCATTGTGATTTTGCGAAGCAACAGAATAATTTGGAGTTCGAAATCTCTTTTTCAACTGACAATAACTTTCAATAGTTTTTAAGAGAAGGTGCAATGTACTGTTTTATAATATTATTTCACAAAACTTGTAAATATAAAATTTACTCTTGATGCCTATAATAGCTTTTGTCTTATGGACTCCATAGACTCATACATATAGACATGTTACAATCACCTGTACAATAATTTAAGTACCCGGTTTCTTACGGTTTACACAATATATGATAGCTGGTGCACAAAATGGGGAAGAGGAGAAGAAATATCCTGTGCCACAGTAACCAATAATATACACAATAACCGATCTTGCTACGGAACTTCAAAATCAAATAGTTCGACAGACTATTGAAATTTAACAGTTAATCAAACCCTGAAATGTTCTCCTGAATCTGCCGTTTTACAGGATATTATTCGTCATATGCATAGGCGTAACCACTGGGGGTCGGTGGTCAGGACCCCCAGATTTTCAGAGTCGGGGATCCCCAATGTAAAAGACCCCCCCCCATTTTTCGGGAATATAATGATATAATGCACACTTTTCTATGATGTGAACAAACTAAATTTAATAATATAAGATTGTAATTTTTTGTAGAATGAAAGCACGTGTATAATGTGTACTTAATAAAACAGCGATGTCCATTCCTAATAAGCAAAGTCAGTTCTAGAACTTCGAAGTTTACATTTCTGCCCTATCTATCACAGTTTTACAGTTGAGTTCGCTAAGTTCCACAATTCGCCAACAGAAGCGCCTATGTCGTGCCCGTTAGATCGCGCCTCAGCAACTGCATTGCTCCTGCGTGTGTGTAGGGGCAGGGGTTCTGAACTTTACCTTATACAGTATGTATCATCATCATCATCATCATCATCAACAACAACAATTATCAATCCACTGCTGGATGAAGGTCTCCCCAAGTTTCTTCCACAGTTGTCTGTCTTGAGCCTGTCTCCTCCATGTCACTCCAGCAAACTTTCGAATTTCATCCATCCATCTCCCATGGGGTCTTCTTCTGGGTCTTTTCCTGTCCCTCGGAATCCAGTCTAAAATTTTGGTTGTCCATCGGTGGTCCGTTCTTCTGGTAACATGTCCAGCCCATCCATCGCCGTTCCAGTGATTTCACTCATATAATATTGTATATGTATATATGTGTGTGTGTTCTATAAAGAAGATACCTAAGCAAAAAAATACATATATAATTTTGACTCACACCTAGTACAACATAGAAAAGGTTATGTATCTACCTGTGTGAGTAAAAGGAGATAAGATAAAAAATAAAATAAAACAACTGAATGTAGAAGGTGTCGAGAATACTGAGCCTTGGCTTTATCAAGGACCAGCAAAAACTCTGCATTTTCTCACTTCCACAAAGACCTAGTTGGAAATGGGTTTCTGCAAGGCCATAGATGCAAGTAACATTCCCACCTAAAATAGTTTAAAAAATATATATATAAGTCATGTCCTCCGTAGAGTAGCATGACCTAGCACTAGTTAACAATTTCGCTTGCATCCATTAACCTTCATGGCCCGACCCATGCTCTTCATCTGTTACTATTAAACAGAGAGAAGAAGATTAAAGAGAACTCAAGCTGTGAGAGTGACATAATAAATAGAAATGATTTTCAGCTATAACGAAATTCCAAGTTCGTTTGAGAGAGAATTTAAACCTGAAAAACAATGCAAAAGAAATCCAAATTTTACATTGCAATTAAAAAAGGAAATGTTAATTTATAACGAACAGATTTTTGAAAGAAAACTTGAGTCTAAAACCCCCTACTCTACAACTTATGACAGCAGGAAAACGAGAATAAGTTAAAGATAATAATTAACTAAAGAAAACTTTGTGAAAGTTATATACCTTAAACAGTTACTTGCAATATGTACAAAGTATTTCAGCAGTGCTTTAAGTGCATAATTAATTAGTTATTAAGAACTTAACTACTTTGAAAAAACAGCGCATAGACAGCGCATAGAAAAGGAACAAGCTTAGCCATCTTCTGTTCCTAGGTACCCCAAAAAGACGCTCAAAGTTACAAAGAAAAGTAAGAGTTAAAACCCGCATAAATGTTAACAGACAAACCAATGCTTAAAAGCTGAAAAGCTAAAAGACGACAGAGAAAAGGTACATGAAGTACAAACATTGAACTTATAAAACCTAGAACCCAAAAACAAGGAAGAGAGCTTACCTCTTGTGTTACAAAAACTTTTCTCCTCACAAGAGGAGAACATGGCTGACCTCTTCCGCCACTCCCTAGACGCTGGGGGGCAGTGAGGGTGGGGCTGATGGCCTCCTCATACAGCAAGAAACCAACGCGCGGAGATTTTAACCAGAGAAAAAAATATATAAACTTAAGACTGTGGATCTGTATGATCAGAATGAGCAGAATTAACTCTCCAGAATACATGAGAAATATTATAAAATACACGAGCAGTTTATTTAATAATCTTTGCATGTATTAAATCACCTTAGTGAGCTTCTATAGATTAATCAGAATCTTATTAATTTTAATGTTGGTTTTACTATTTTTAGTATAGCTATCCTAGTGATGAATAACTAGTTTTCTTTTTTATTTGTTTTTATTTTCTTTTATAAACAGATTTTTAAGCTTTTTTTGTGATTTTGTTTATATTATTTAATTTTTTGTTTTAATAGGACCGTCATATCCATAGCACTAAGGTTCCTTTAGGTAGTTAATAGGCATCCTCTAGCCAACTTCCTTACGGCTTTGATTGGTCAGAATCATATTATTAACTGTGTAGAAAATTAAAGCAGATCTGCCAACCTTACTCTATTATTCAGAATAATTTTTCTTAAAGTTCTTTTGATGAAAGAAGGAATTTCGTTCTCTAGAAAACTTTCTAATAGTATATTAATGTGGTAATTGAAGTCCAAATTGTTGCTGCAAATTCTTGAAATTCTTAGGACCTGGGAAATTAGTACATTCTCAATTACTTTGGTTGAAATGTTATTATTCCAGTGTAGATATTTAATTACTTTGAAAGGAAAATTAACTCTTTTATCAAAGAGGCTAATAGATGGGTTACCTCTGTTGAGCTTAATGCTTAAGTCTAGGAACTCAAGTTCCTGATTACTGTGGTTGGTTTTACATAAGTTAAGAGAGCTAGGATAGATATTATCAAACTCACTCTCTATAACTTCTGAATTATTGATACACAGCAGATCATCAATATATCTAAAAGTGTAAAGGTAGTTATCTGAGCAGGTGGGGTGATTTTTAATGAATTTATATTCCTTAAAGAACAGGAATAGATTAGCGATATTCGTGGACGTTGATGTTCCCATTGGAATACCGTTCACTTGCTTATAGAGAGTATTATTATATAAGATATGGTTATTTTTTATGCAGCAATTGAGATAAGAGTTCCAAGTTCCTACATCAACAAATTGGTTAAGTTTAAATTCTGCATACAGCTCTTTAAAGGTAGTGATTATATCTGATAGAGGCAGATTAGTATATAGGTTTTCAAAATCATAACTATTAATATCTAGGGGACAAACTTTGAGTATAGTAGAAATTACTTCTGCATTATTATTAATTATCCAAAAATCTCTGTACATCAAGTTAGAACAGTTTCTAATGTGTTTCAAAACCTTCTTTAAGACATCTTCAAAAGCAAGATCTATTTTCTTTTTATATACATATAATAATATATGTATGTGTGATCGGACCTCCCCCCTTAGATTTTGAAAAATGGTTACGCCACTGATCATATCGATACAGAAAAAGTGAGAATGGAGTTTTTCCGTTAATATCAGAAAGGAATTGCGGAAAGGTTTCTGAAAATTCCGAATTTTTGTGGCATACGAAAAATCCGTAAAATTCAAAGTTTTGACGAAAAGAGTTGTGTCAGAAATATGCTTCGTTAATTCACGAAAGAAATGAAGGAAAGAAAAAGTTTTATAGAGAAGTATTTCTTTGCACGATGCAAATTTCTACCGCTAGGTAGGGCAACAGTACATTCCTGCCAGTTAGTTCAGTGGATATTTACATTGGCCATATATGTCCACTTTCTAAAACTCGATTTGAAAAATCCATTTCATGTGCGATAGCTGTAATTACGAACCACATTTTTTTTTAAGTATTTCCACCTCTTTCTTGATGCAGAACATCTGGTTGTTTTTTCAATTTTCAGATAAAAAAAAATATTTTAACAAAATCTTGTTTTACCATAATTAGTGTATCCAATATTTCGAAACGAAACGCAATGTTTTCTTGCAAGGAACCTGCTCTATATGAGCTCGTGCAACTCTATCTACACTTCCAAATATCCCATTTAGGAAATTATTTTTCCATGAGACTGTTGTAGTCATGAAAACGATTTTCTCGACGTTTTCCCTCGAATTTTTTAATGCGAAGTTGCCCGGCTTCATGGATTGAAGTTCGATTTTATGATAAAACACTACTGATTGTACAGTAGAAAAGAAATGCGGTATCTTCAGCGAAAAAAAAAAAAAAAACTTTTGTCGAGGATTGTACACAGGATAACCAAGAATTCAGCATAATATTTCCATTTTATTTAGAATACCTTAGGTAATTAATAATGAACCTTACGGGATATGCACACTACGACAGAGAATTCAGGTCATATTTCTCAGTTTTGTACTTTACACACCCGTAATGTTGCTGCTGAAGTTGAGGTTGTCTCGTCTCCTTGAACTTGTCCTTTTAGCACGTCTTTTGTAAAAAAAAAAAAAAAAAAAAAAAAGATCGTGCTTATGTTATCACTTTGGCTGTGGACACCATAATCTCTGCAACTATTAGTCCGATTTGATAAATGCTTTCGTATTGGGAAACTTAAAATGTGAGATACTTGCGTTCCGGTTTTTTCTCGATGCAAAACTTCTTAGAGGCCGTAAACGCAGGTGATATCGAGTTCAAAATACATTTTATTCCATGTATTTGCTTCTAAGTGTCCTATTTAAAACGTTCTTTTTTCTTTCGATGCCATTTATATCGAAGACTATTTTAGGTACAATCCCTTTTTCAAGTAATGCATAGATTTTCCGCTAGGGGGTGTAAAGATAAATTGCGTTGTCCCCAACATCTCTGCTTCTAAAAGTCCGATTTAAAAAATTCTTCCTGCATCACATACAGCTCCTAACGGGAAATGCTTTGCATACAATTCATAATTTTTAGTAAAGAATAATTTGGCCATGAGTGGAAGAAAGTGTTTATTTCTGCTTCTGATGTATTTGCCGCAAAGTTTGAGCTTCTGGAAACTCGACTGAAAAATTTCTTTCGTGGGCCAATACCGCTCACCTCGGAAAACCTTTCCTGAATGCCTCCTGCTTACAGTAGTGCATGGGTTTTCCATCAAGGGATAAGATATATAGGGTGTCCATAAAGTCTTTCCCACATTACAAATATTAATATAAGAAATGTGTCATAAGTACATGAAAGAGGTTGCACGACAATGATGGTGCATAAGTAAAGTTTTTTTCCGGTGTCAGTACACCTCCACATGGGCGCCATTTGTGGGCCGGAGGATATCTAAGTGATATTCAATTTCACGCCATGTTTTGTTTAACATCTAAGCAGAGACAGAACCAATGACATCCGTTATTCTGCTCTTCAAAGTCTCGGCATCCGGAACACTGCTATGGTAAACTTGGTCTTTCACATAACCCCACAGAAAAACGTCTAGAGGGTTTATGTCGGGTGATCGAGCTGGCCATGTCATTGGACCGTCAAGGCCAATCCATTTACCCGGAAATGTAGCATTAAGAAACTCACAAACCATTATTGGCCATATGGTTGGGGCACCGTCTTGTTGGGAAATAACCGAAGGCTGCAGTGCACGCAACTGACGTGCAACAAAATGTTCCAGGATGTCCAGGTACACGTTACGGCTTACCGTGTGGGCTAAGTAAAAAGAAGGGTCCGATGATTCTGTCATGCATCAGGCTGCACGATACGTTCACTTTCGGGCTAGCCCTCTGTTGTTCGATGATATAATGGGGATTTTCTAATCTCCAGATTCGCACAATGTGCTTATTTACTGTACCACAGGCACGGAATGTGGCTTCACGTGAGAAACAGACATGGTGCAGATAATCATTATCATGAGCTATGCTCTGCAACATCTCCGTCGCAAATGCAGCACGGCGAGGCCGGTCATCAGGCTGAAGAGCTTGAACGATCTGTACCTTATAAGCATACAGATGAAGACGTTTGTGTAAAATTTTGTTAACTGTGGCACGGGGAATCTCAGTTTCCAGTGAAGCTCAATGAATGGATTTCCTGAGGCTTCGCAGAAATTTCTCCAAAACAGCTGCAGCTGTCTCTTGTGTAACCAGTGGTTGTCCCGCTCGGGAGAGATCGCCGACACTATCCGTCGCTTTAAACTTTTCATACCAAGCTTTTTTGCTTTTTTGGTCTGGTGGTGATCGTCTGTACTCTTTTCTGAAACGATGCTGCGCAGTAACCGCCGATTTGGTCTCATGAAACCACAACACGCATGCCGCATTTTCTTTCATGGAAGCCGTTATCGATGAAATCTTCCTCTTATTCAGCAGTAGCGCTCACAAAAAGAGCAGAAAAAAAAATATGTATGAGTGCTGCTGCATTACGTTGCCAACCGTTTTATTTTAAATTACATATATTTCTTTATATCTATTTCTGTAATGGAGGAAAGACTTTACGGACGCCCTGTACATCTTACTTTTGTCGATATCTTTGCTTCTAAGAGCTTCGTTATCTGCGGACTAAAAATCAAATCGAAAACATTATTTTTTGGTCAGACACTACTTACTATGAAAACTCTTTGTGTATACCCCGCCCCCCCCCCCCAAATAATACACATTGATGAGGAAATTAATCGGCGTATAAAACTTGGCTGGAGAGCTTTTGAAAGAAGCATTACAAATTTCAAGAGGAATATGCCATTATGTCTTAAAATAAAAGTGTTTAATCAATGTATCCTTCCAGTTCTTACATATGGGGAAGAGACGTGGATCTTAACTAAAAAAGACATACAAAGACTGCAGACAACTCAAAGAGACATGGAGAGATGCATACTTGGTGTAACTAGGAGAGATAAGAAGAGGAACTCGTGGATAAGGAAAGTGTTACAGAGATTTCATACAGGGTTTTACGATTTCATATAAAATCTCAAAATTCAACTTTTTATTCCATCTCGTGCTCCACTTCCTTTGTTTCCACAAAGCGTGAGAGAAATTTCTCAGAGTCAGTTCCCGATTAGACACCGGATGCACGGTTATTTACTAAGACGACATTTTGTCTAAGATTAGTATATGCACATTGTATGTTGAATGGAGATTAACTCTATCGCGCCTCTTTTTATGCTTTTCAGGTTTCAATTTCAATGGTGCCGACTAATGCACTAGCCTTCACATTTTACTTTGAGGCTTAAGATTTACCGAAAGCGGTGTGGTTCTTTCTCTCAGGGGACATTAGGATATGTTTAAGGGCATTTCTTGGAGACAAGGGAAGGAGGCGAAGGACAGTTGTCTCTAGGTTTAGGTAGCGAGCGGTCACGAAAAGTACGACGAGGTAATTGCCCCAGGCGAGGCCGGGGAGGTCTTAGATAGACAGGGAGGTCAGGGGATTTGAGGACAGCGCGAGAGGTGATCGAAAGCGGGAGAGTTAGAAAATAAACCACAGCTATAACGGACAACCTTTGCAGGCAATTAAATGAAGAAAAGAATAAAAGTTTCTTAGACATATTTACAAATCGCAAGAATTATTTGCGTACAATTTTACTATCATATTCAACTATATAAGACTTAGCGACACAACCACGCCTTATTTATGAAGTTAACAACAAGAATTAAAAGATAGCAACGAACTTGTTAACACAAGAGTGGAAGACATCATGATCAGAGTAAAATCCCTGAAATGGCAATAGGCTAGACATGTTGCTAGAAGAACGGATAACCGATGAACAACCGAAATTTTAGACTGGAATCCAAGGTACAGGTGTTACCCGTATGTCCTCCGGAATATCGTGTAACATTGGAGGACCATGATTTCGTAGGTATGAATTTTGGAAAGGGGGCCTACGAATTAGCAAGTGTAGGAAAGCAATTTATTCACCAAATAATTCCAGCGGTATCACGTAGTACGAGGAAATAGTTAAACGAGGAAGAGTAGTTACCAAGTAAACAATTTAGAGAGCGCGGGAATTGGGAAAGAAAATCCGAGAAGCATAATGCGGACAGGCATTCTAAGAGGATAATTATATTACATATTTCATAATTATTCTAAGACCTGGCTGAGCAGATTTCTTTCTTGAGGAGGAAATTCCTTATTTTTTTTTCATCATTCTTTCGAATTGCTGTTTTTTTTTTATTTATTATTTTTTTTGTGTTCCCCGAGCTCGCCAGAATTCCAGTAGGGATAGGCACGAAACACACCCCTAGGTTAGTAAAGAGAAAACTCGGAGGTTACAACAAGCAACGCTACGAGAGTGAAATGCTCGCAATCACAGGTGGGGGCCAATTTACTGGACCATTTTCTATTAACGAAGTCACGTTTTACGCACGCTAGCGGGGAACGAACAGGGCATATTTCTCGTAGTGGGCGTAACTGGTTGACACCAACAGAAAGAGTCACACAGGAAGCGTACGTGAAAATTCTAAGGCAACGCGAACTCCCGCGGAGTAGTTGACAAGATAAAGGAATATTCATCTTCAAGAAAACTCCATGTTCTCAAGCCTTTGCCAACGAATCGGAGGGATTCCTATACAGGGATGTAAACCAATGCCGAAGCGAGGAAAAGAGGCCCAACCAACAAGGGAGAGCCATTTGGATAGGACAGGAACACCTCCGAACCCCTTAAACATAGACGAGATATAGATTTTTTTTTTTTTTTTTTAGAGAGAACACGGAATTCAATGATGACTTGAGATTCTGGGTGAACGCATGCAAGTTTTTTTTTGGCAGAGAGAAGCTGACAAGATTTTGCAGAGAGGACAGAATGGACTCTAGATGAATCCTGGGCAGAATATCGCAGAAAGAATTAAGTTAGGAGGTTTTTTTCCCTGAGAGGTTTTTACACATTTTTTGGGTGAAGCATCGAGTGATCTCATGCGGGCAGTGTGCATCCAGCAGGACCGGATGAGGTCCCAACCATAGACTTTATACCTATAAGTAATACCGGACGACAACGAATGTGATGAACAGAAAAGGATTTGGTGAGAAAAATTTAATAATTCCCAATATCTCGTTAGCATGATCATGATTTTGTCTCCTATACATCCTCGGTAGAAAAGATATTTTTAATCTCTTGCAAGTGCTGAATAACATAATGTGTCTTATACTTTGCGAAAGGTGAACTTTAAAATATGATTGCGAATATCAAAAAGCATAATGAACTTAAAATATATTTTGGTTTAAATTAATAGAAATCTCCACCGATCAGTGTAATAGATTTTAAGGAAACACTAATGAAAATAAACTATGTATTTTATAATGAAATTTACCCGAGTTTCTCCAATCTTTGAAAATTCAAAATAAGTGAATTTTTGTTGATTTTAACCTGAATAACCAACTAGAACAGTCGCAAAGATTTGATAGAGTA
Organism: Macrothele yani; assembly: GCA_039090855.1. Classification (NCBI taxonomy): domain Eukaryota; kingdom Metazoa; phylum Arthropoda; class Arachnida; order Araneae; family Macrothelidae; genus Macrothele; species Macrothele yani. Next base: position 30,821,618 of record CM076989.1, on the reverse strand, counting down.
GCAACTCCAAGATTTTAAGAAGAAAATAACTTTTAGCATTTAGCAAGCCCAGTCGCAGGATAAAAAGTCCAAATCTGACATCATGAGTTTATTAAATTTCAAGCGGCATATGGAGGAGTGTGGGTTTCCCATGTTCTCCCATATGAAACACAACGCAATGCACCCGTCAACCCTGAGCTTGGAGACCCTCAATTAGGGAACCCAACTTCACGGTAGACACCCATAGGCGGAGATAATAGAAGATAAAGAGTTACGAAAATTAACGGTCTTTTTAATAATTAATCCCACTGCAGCGAATAGGACGCAGCAGATGGTTCGCCCTCACATCGAGTAGGGGGTGGTAATATAAAACTGGTGCCGTGTGACCAGGATTTTCAGATCTTTGGTTAATTAATATAAAATTTGTGCTAGGACCAGGATTTCTTTGATCCTGTGGTTAAAAAAAAAAAAGAATATTTGTTTTCGGTTGTCAGGATAATTAATCAAGTGTACAGAATTAGCAGAATAATGCGATGTGTTTCTATTATCTTTCCTTCAATTCTGAGTAACAAGATGCAGGTTTTATAGAAAAATTAAGGAAATTGTAGCAAGAATTAACTTCAGGTCAAAAAAAAAAAAATTAGTGAAGGTGAAATGCAAGTAAGAATAAGTTGCAGGAAATCAGATTATGCTGAAATAAATTTAAATTTCTAAGCAAATAGGCAGAAAAACAAATAAGAGTGATACTGCTAATTTAGCAAATGAATATATGAAATTTTACAGAAAATTCATGAAAATTAATAGTACGGAGAAAATAAATTTATACAAGTGTAATTCATGAATAATTTTGATTTATCGTTGAAAATCAAGGGAAAATTCCTTGCAAATCAAAGTGAAATTTTTTTTTATGTGTTGTTTATTTGTGCATTTGAGTGTTGTGATTTTAAATCGGTAACTAAGGAGAATAATAGGTTCATTGATAACTTGGGGATTGTATAATTTAACGGTGAGGCACTGATAGAAGAGTAGTGATGAGAAGTTGTGGTGATATATATTTTAAAATCAAAAGTGCATTATTATTGAAGTGTGATTTTATTATGTGCGTTGATGTATTGATAAGAAACTGATAATTTAAGAAGGAATAGGCAGGTTAATTATTGATAAGAGGAATTATTATTTTTTTCTGCAAGATATAGGAGCTAATAGAAGGTTAAGCAGTAATCTTGATTTGTTTTGGAAGACTAAAAGGGAATGTAATATCTAAGTGTGTGTTTTATTGTGCATTTAAATGTGTAGAGGTACTTGGGAGTGTAGACAGAGAGTAGTTAAGTGGATTAATATTTGGGAAGGAGTAATAAAAAGGACTAGTGCAAGAAGAATTGGTAGGAGTAATAATTGAATAATGCTGGAACAAATTTTTGAAATGAAAATAGTGTTTATTGAAGTGTGATTTATTGTGCTTTAAATGTGTGATTTATATGCATCCAGCAAGAGAAGTAGACAGAGTTTATTGCTAGTATACTAAAATTTAATGAATTTAGGAAGTCAGCATAAGTATTTGAGGCGTGGTTCTAATTTCTTGAAAAAGTGGTTATCGTATATAATTTCGTTGCAAGTGCATAATTTGATCTCAAGTGTTTCTAGTGTATTTATATATATATTTAAGACTTTCAAATTTATTACATATCTTAGTGTGAAGTGCTGGTTATATATGTGCGTATTTTGAGGGAATTTTGTTTAGTGTATCGCGAGTTAGGTACAGTTAAATTGAAAGCCGAATGCAATTTATGAGTAAGCTAGGAACGTTAATCATCTTATTCGTAGACAATTGTTTTCTGATCATAAGTCAAGTGGGTTAGCAGACGAAGCAGCGAGTTACGTTAGAGTGAATTTTTTTTTATTTTTACGTGGTAGCTTCACCGGAATTTTTCTAATTTTATGTGACTTTACGAGATTACGAAGCATATAGTAGAAGCCGTGGGAATTTAATTTAGTAAGGTTAAAGAATAAATATATGGCTAACCAACAGAACGGAGAACAGAGCAACGGTGAACAGAATTTTGTTTCGGAAAATTGCATAGTTGATCAACAGAACCAGGAGAACGACCTTCAGGGCACTCTAGAAGGGGAAGCCGTGTCAGAAAATTGTGTAGTAGCCCCGCAGAACGTACCAATAATGGCGGGAATGTTAGCGTATATCCCCACATTCAGCGGATCGGATGAAAATCTGACCGCACGTCAATTTTTCGAAACGTTGGAGAGCACCGCCGAACTGTCAGGATGGAACGACGCCGTTAAAATTTTGTCAGCTAAAGCAAAATTCAAAGGAGCCGCCAGTCACTTTCTTTCGGAGGCCGTCGATATTAGGAGGGAGACCGAGTACGAACGATTTAAGCAGGCGATAGTACAAAGATTCGACGCATTGCAACCGGTTACCGTGAGAATGCAGAAATTTACGACTTGCCGACAAAAACCAGGAGAACGGGTGGCCGAGTATGTAGCTCGTCTTAACGGCTTAGCTTATTCCTACATGGAGACGATGGATTTAGAAAATGAGCAAGTACGAGGACTGGTAGACAGCACTAAAATGTCGCAGTTTTTGAATGGATTAAACCCCAAATTGAGGCGCACGGTTTTATCCTTCGCCCCGGAAAATTTTCAGGCAGCAGTTCAGAGAGCGCTGGCCGAAGAGTCTCACAATCTCTTATTAGACCGGGACGTTAACGCTTACGATGCACAGCAGAAATCGAGTTCGATCCCAGGGACTTCACAAGGGCAACAGAGCCATTCAACGGACCAGATAGCTGACTTGTGTTCTATGATGGCGAAGCAGCTAGCAACTCATGAGATGCAGGTGAACGCTCTGAAAAGTGAGGCAGATAATTTGAGGGAAAGGCTAAGGCAAGCAGAGAATTCGCACCGGACGCACGTAAATCGCATGAGAAATTTCCAGAGCACTAATTATCACTCTAGGGGAAATTTACCCGACGTAGACATTACTTCGGCCATCTGCTATAACTGCGTCGATTTTGACCATATCAAGCGATTTTGTTATCGGAAAAATCGGGAAGGAGCAGTTTATACGCAACCATCGCAGCAAGCTCAAAGAGGTTCATGGGACAGGGCACCCAACCCTTCTTACCCGCGACAGCAGAAAAACTTCTCCCTGGCGACAGCCGCGGTAATCAGTATCGCTCCTACAGGAACTACAGCGCCACTTACCGACAGGACGCTCACGTCCCACAGAATCCAAGGAATTTAGGAAACAGAAGAGAAAACCGCGTTCGTTTCGAAGAATATGCACCAGGAAGAGATTGCAATAGGTATTCCAGGCAAAATTCGCGTCCTTTAAACTAATTTCGGGTCAAGATAAGGGGACCGCCCTTGGCCGGAATTATAATAAGGTCCGTGGAGTTACTTTAACAAAGTGTTACGTCCGAGGTGATGGAGCACTCCCGTTAGTGAAAGTTAGGATAGGAGATACTCACGCGTTTGCACTCATCGACAGCGGAGCTTGTATCTCAATCTTTTGTGCTTCACTATTAGAGGAGATAAAGGGAAGGATTCGTATACGTGACTTAGGATCAGCAGTGTTAGTGAAAGGCATTACTGGAAACACTTTACCTACATCTCAGTGCTATGAGAGACCGGTAGAAATCGGAGGAGAAACCATTTTACATCCCTATCACGTTACTCAGCGGAAGTTGCATCAAGATTATTCTCTAATCTTAGGCTGGGATCTATTGAAGGAGCACAGATACGTATTCGACGCAGGAAAAGGAATTTTGAAACGGAAAGGCAGAGCAAATTTAGCTAGAGCAGAGTACGGTAGAGGAAGGAATAACCGGAAAAGAAATTTTAAAGGAAAAGCACGTCAGTCGAAAATTCGAACCCAGGTCTTGTCCGTGCCTTCAGCGGAAAGGACCAACCCCATTAAACCCGACGTAACCAAGATAGGAAGGACCGTCCATAAGGAGCTCATCCCACCGTATTCGGAAAGGGTTATTCGGATCCGATGTGGGAAATCTTCGGGATGCCAGGTTAACCAAGTGCTAGTACAGCCGTTAGAAAGATACGCCCAGGGAAAAGTACGCTTGGGTCGTTCTGTAAACACGCTGGACAAATCAGGCATCATACCCGTATTGATAGCTAACCTCACAAATCGCCCCATTCACTTCAATAAGAAGACCAGATTAGCGAAAATTCAACCAATTGTATACGGAAATTTGCAAGAAGCTGCGGCGAAACAAGAGAAGTATGCAGACAGGCACGCTGCGGAAAAGAATCTACATTTAGGCGACAGAGTATTTTTGCACACCCCTTTTTCACAGCCACATTTATCGCGTAAGCTAGCTCGAACTAACTGCGGAGATTGGGAGATAGTTTCGTTCCCCACCCCAGTAAATGTTCAGTTGAGGTCAGTCGAAAATCCGAACAAATATCAGACCGTGCATAAAAATCGAGTCTTTAAGCGGACTGAACGCCTACCCCAGCTTATAGCAGAGTCACCGGTACAGGACAATATAGAGGTACAAGTACCCAGACAATCGCAGGATTTCTCTGACGACGGATCGGAAAGCACACAGGACTACGACTGTCTGGATTGGGTCGATTTTCCCAGAGTAGTCATGCCGCAACCGACAAGCAGTAGAGCAATGCCGCCCGTAAGTCAACCGCCCTACATCAGAGTACCGATAAATTCGCCGCCCGCTACGTCGAGTTCAGCGCGAAGGGAGACAAGCAGGGAAGTACCTCCGCCCTCGCAACATGTTGAAGAGCCGAGGCGCACACAGGCAATCGCGGAACCAACGGAGGAGACCATACCGTCACAGGATTCCTATCAGGAAAGTAGCAGCCGACAAACACAAGAAGCAACGCGCCAAAGGGTTATTAGAGATCCATATCTACTACGTTCGCAGGACAGAATTCAGCAAACAGCAGCAATACACCCCACAGCAAATTCACAAGGGCCCAACACTTTGGAAATAGGCCTGAATCGCACGTACCCAAAGGAAATTGTGGTCAGCGACTCGACCGGAAGACATGAGCAGCCGGAAGATACTAGCTTAGTAAATAGAATGTTGAAAAGTCTTAGTCAACCCAGTAATCCAGAGGGAACCTCTTGGTTCGATTTAGCCGACAGCTATTTGTCGCAGCGCATTCATGAAAACCTAAGCGCAGGGACACCAGAAGGAGCACCCGTCAATAATCTTTATCCACAGTGGAGGAAAATCGTAGCGAAACCTCAGGAATCGTGGGTTTAAGCCCGAGGAAGTAGGAAGAACGCTGGGCGAAGATAAAAAAAAAATTTGTGAGTTGTGAAAAAAAAAAAAAAAAAAAAAAACAGCGATGCGGAAAAAGTGGGAAGATCCCTGAATTTTCACGGTAAATGTTTAGCAGAAAATAAATTTGATAGGTGAAAAAAAAAAAAAGAGAAACAATTTGCGATCTGATCAGTAATCGAAAATAATTCGTAAAGAGAGCCTAGGTAGAAAATGGTGTATAAACATGGAAGAATGTGCAGGAAGTAATTAGTAATATTCATAGGAGGACCGCAGCCTAGTACGTGCATCGCAATCTTTTCAGTTTTGTGTTCAAGAACCACGGAAAACTAGAAAAAAATATTTTTTTTTTGGCTACGATAAAGGGAAAATTAATATTAAGTAAGGAAAAATATATTACGTAAGTAAAAGAGAAAGAATGGGTCAGGAATTAAGCACCCAGCAAAAAAAAAAAAACCTGCGGAGGAAGCAATGTTTTATTTCAGGGAAAGACTGAACGGTAGCAATCATTCCTTTTACAAAAAAAAAAAAAAAAATTGTTGGAAGAGAAGAGAAGAAAAGAAAAGAGAAAAAATAATAATTTTCCGCTCGAATTTTATTAATGATAGGCAGTCAGAGGATAAGCGAAGGTAATCGTAGGCAGAATGATGTCGCTCATGCACGGGGCTTGCAAGAGTAGAGGAACGGACGGACCGTGTTTCCAGTTTGAGAAACCCCGTACACAAACTGGCTGGCAAGGAGCAAAAGGAAGAATGGGAAGACGCCATCTTGGGCCGCCATCTTGAAGCAAGAATGCAAAGAAGGAAAATTTATCGGTAAAAGAACGGGAACGCTCAGTAAAATATTTTGTACAGCAAAGGCCGAGCATTTCAAAGGATGGAAACTATAAACGGGAGCACAGCACGACGAGAAAAAAAAAAAAAAAATTTCTCTCAAAACTTTCTGTAGCAGAGCATAGGCCGGAGTAATATATCACTAGAGAAAAAAAAAAACAAAAAACGTAAGCACCTTCTGCGGAGAAATAGCCGTGCGGAAACACCGACGGAATGCAATGAGATTAGCAGCGTATCGGATAATGCAGTGGTTCAAAATTGGCATCCATGGCAGGTATTCAAAGCAATTAAAATACGCGAACCTGAAACAAAACATGGTATAAGAAAGTAGCAACAAACATGATCGACGCGTAGCCTAAACGTCACCTAACATAGCCTAACCATAACCTATCGAAATGACAGTAAAAAACACTTACCTTGAAGGGAAATATCCAAAGGTACTATTTTTTTTTTTTTTTTTTTTTTTTGTGGATAGTAGGAAAATTCAGTTTTAATTGATAAGGAAGGCAAGTATAACGGAAGGAAAGTGTAGAAATGAAATCGAGGTAGAAATGCACTAGGTACATCGTGAGGTTAGAGGTTGAGAAAAGCAGAAGAGGAAATGTGAATGACAAATTCACCAGGCCCAGCTTCCCATCCTCTACCACTGCAGCACACGAGGAGCAGTTGCAGATTCTCCCAAACCACAACTGGCGCCGAGCATGCGAAAAATGCGACGATGTGAGATGACGATTAATACGTGCAGACATGGTGCAACGATACCAATAGACAAAGTAAAAAGAGATAAAGCAGAAGAGGAAATTTGAAGGACAAGTCCACCAGACGAAAAGAAGCGTGATGTTTCAATGAAATCCGTCAGCGAACTAAGCACTGACCTGCAGAAATTAGAGGGTGGTATTAGCCCCAGGTAACAGAATACTCAGTGGATGCATCTACATAGGCTAAACAAGAAGCCTCCGATGTAAGCAAAACATGCAAGAGGCTACGCTATTGTGCGCTCACATACACCCACAGGCATCAGCGCAGGTGTTTCAGATTTCGAGCCGAGAGAAATGGTCAACTTAGACACAGGAACGAACCAAAATTTTTTCTGGAACGACAAATTTGCAGGGGTGACATCGCCCAAAGGTGACCCTCGCAAGCATTTTCGAGGAAATCCCTTATTTTCCGAAATCATCGGCGTTCCTTAAATGGTCGCCGCACACCTGCGAATACACGAGAAAAGCATCTGGTCGTGAAATCAGAAATAGCCAGGAATGAGAATACAATTGTAATACGCGAGAAAAAAAAGAGAGGGAAGAAAAAAAAAGGGGGGAAACACGAAAGAGAAAGAGTAAAGCACGAAAGATAAAATGACAAGAAATAGTTCAGCAAAGAACTAACGATTAAGTTAGACAACGTAAAAGGAAATAAGCGACTATACGCGGGTAATATCTGGTAGACAATACGACAAACACGAAAGAGAAGGAGTAAAGCACGAAAGATAAAATGACAAGAAATAGTTCAGCAAAGAACTAACGATTAAGTTAGACAACGTAAAAGGAAATAAGCGACTATACGCGGGTAATATCTGGTAGACAATACGACAAACACGAAAGAGAAGGAGTAAAGCACGAAAGATAAAATGACAAGAAATAGTTCAGCAAAGAACTAACGATTAAGTTAGACAACGTAAAAGGAAATAAGCGACTATACGCGGGTAATATCTGGTAGACAATACGACAAACACGAAAGAGAAGGAGTAAAGCACGAAAGATAAAATGACAAGAAATAGTTCAGCAAAGAACTAACGATTAAGTTAGACAACGTAAAAGGAAATAAGCGACTATACGCGGGTAATATCTGGTAGACAATACGACAAACACGAAAGAGAAAGAGTAAAGCACGAAAGATAAAATGACAAGAAATAGTTCAGCAAAGAACTAACGATTAAGTTAGACAACGTAAAAGGAAATAAGCGACTATACGCGGGTAATATCTGGTAGACAATACGACAAACACGAAAGACAAGGAGTAAAGCACGAAAGATAAAATGACAAGAAATAGTTCAGCAAAGAACTAACGATTAAGTTAGACAACGTAAAAGGAAATAAGCGACTATACGCGGGTAATATCTGGTAGACAATACGACAAACACGAAAGAGAAGGAGTAAAGCACGAAAGATAAAATGACAAGAAATAGTTCAGCAAAGAACTAACGATTAAGTTAGACAACGTAAAAGGAAATAAGCGACTATACGCGGGTAATATCTGGTAGACAATACGACAAACACGAAAGAGAAGGAGTAAAGCACGAAAGATAAAATGACAAGAAATAGTTCAGCAAAGAACTAACGATTAAGTTAGACAACGTAAAAGGAAATAAGCGACTATACGCGGGTAATATCTGGTAGACAATACGACAAACACGAAAGAGAAGGAGTAAAGCACGAAAGATAAAATGACAAGAAATAGTTCAGCAAAGAACTAACGATTAAGTTAGACAACGTAAAAGGAAATAAGCGACTATACGCGGGTAATATCTGGTAGACAATACGACAAACACGAAAGAGAAGGAGTAAAGCACGAAAGATAAAATGACAAGAAATAGTTCAGCAAAGAACTAACGATTAAGTTAGACAACGTAAAAGGAAATAAGCGACTATACGCGGGTAATATCTGGTAGACAATACGACAAACACGAAAGAGAAGGAGTAAAGCACGAAAGATAAAATGACAAGAAATAGTTCAGCAAAGAACTAACGATTAAGTTAGACAACGTAAAAGGAAATAAGCGACTATACGCGGGTAATATCTGGTAGACAATACGACAAACACGAAAGAGAAGGAGTAAAGCACGAAAGATAAAATGACAAGAAATAGTTCAGCAAAGAACTAACGATTAAGTTAGACAACGTAAAAGGAAATAAGCGACTATACGCGGGTAATATCTGGTAGACAATACGACAAACACGAAAGAGAAGGAGTAAAGCACGAAAGATAAAATGACAAGAAATAGTTCAGCAAAGAACTAACGATTCAGTTAGACAACGTAAAAGGAAATAAGCGACTATACGCGGGTAATATCTGGTAGACAATACGACAAACACGAAAGAGAAGGAGTAAAGCACGAAAGATAAAATGACAAGAAATAGTTCAGCAAAGAACTAACGATTAAGTTAGACAACGTAAAAGGAAATAAGCGACTATACGCGGGTAATATCTGGTAGACAATACGACAAACACGAAAGAGAAAGATAAAAGCACGAAAGATAAAATGACAAGAAATAGTTCAGCAAAGAACTAACGATTAAGTTAGACAACGTAAAAGGAAATAAGCGACTATACGCGGGTAATATCTGGTAGACAATACGACAAACACGAAAGAGAAAGAGTAAAGCACGAAAGATAAAATGACAAGAAATAGTTCAGCAAAGAACTAACGATTAAGTTAGACAACGTAAAAGGAAATAAGCGACTATACGCGGGTAATATCTGGTAGACAATACGACAAACACGAAAGAGAAAGAGTAAAGCACGAAAGATAAAATGACAAGAAATAGTTCAGCAAAGAACTAACGATTAAGTTAGACAACGTAAAAGGAAATAAGCGACTATACGCGGGTAATATCTGGTAGACAATACGACAAACACGAAAGAGAAGGAGTAAAGCACGAAAGATAAAATGACAAGAAATAGTTCAGCAAAGAACTAACGATTAAGTTAGACAACGTAAAAGGAAATAAGCGACTATACGCGGGTAATATCTGGTAGACAATACGACAAACACGAAAGAGAAGGAGTAAAGCACGAAAGATAAAATGACAAGAAATAGTTCAGCAAAGAACTAACGATTAAGTTAGACAACGTAAAAGGAAATAAGCGACTATACGCGGGTAATATCTGGTAGACAATACGACAAACACGAAAGAGAAAGAGTAAAGCACGAAAGATAAAATGACAAGAAATAGTTCAGCAAAGAACTAACGATTAAGTTAGACAACGTAAAAGGAAATAAGCGACTATACGCGGGTAATATCTGGTAGACAATACGACAAACACGAAAGAGAAGGAGTAAAGCACGAAAGATAAAATGACAAGAAATAGTTCAGCAAAGAACTAACGATTAAGTTAGACAACGTAAAAGGAAATAAGCGACTATACGCGGGTAATATCTGGTAGACAATACGACAAACACGAAAGAGAAGGAGTAAAGCACGAAAGATAAAATGACAAGAAATAGTTCAGCAAAGAACTAACGATTAAGTTAGACAACGTAAAAGGAAATAAGCGACTATACGCGGGTAATATCTGGTAGACAATACGACAAACACGAAAGAGAAGGAGTAAAGCACGAAAGATAAAATGACAAGAAATAGTTCAGCAAAGAACTAACGATTAAGTTAGACAACGTAAAAATAAATAAGCGACTATACGCGGGTAATATCTGGTAGACAATACGACAAACACGAAAGAGAAGGAGTAAAGCACGAAAGATAAAATGACAAGAAATAGTTCAGCAAAGAACTAACGATTAAGTTAGACAACGTAAAAGGAAATAAGCGACTATACGCGGGTAATATCTGGTAGACAATACGACAAACACGAAAGAGAAGGAGTAAAGCACGAAAGATAAAATGACAAGAAATAGTTCAGCAAAGAACTAACGATTAAGTTAGACAACGTAAAAGGAAATAAGCGACTATACGCGGGTAATATCTGGTAGACAATACGACAAACACGAAAGAGAAGGAGTAAAGCACGAAAGATAAAATGACAAGAAATAGTTCAGCAAAGAACTAACGATTAAGTTAGACAACGTAAAAGGAAATAAGCGACTATACGCGGGTAATATCTGGTAGACAATACGACAAACACGAAAGAGAAGGAGTAAAGCACGAAAGATAAAATGACAAGAAATAGTTCAGCAAAGAACTAACGATTAAGTTAGACAACGTAAAAGGAAATAAGCGACTATACGCGGGTAATATCTGGTAGACAATACGACAAACACGAAAGAGAAGGAGTAAAGCACGAAAGATAAAATGACAAGAAATAGTTCAGCAAAGAACTAACGATTAAGTTAGACAACGTAAAAGGAAATAAGCGACTATACGCGGGTAATATCTGGTAGACAATACGACAAACACGAAAGAGAAGGAGTAAAGCACGAAAGATAAAATGACAAGAAATAGTTCAGCAAAGAACTAACGATTAAGTTAGACAACGTAAAAGGAAATAAGCGACTATACGCGGGTAATATCTGGTAGACAATACGACAAACACGAAAGAGAAGGAGTAAAGCACGAAAGATAAAATGACAAGAAATAGTTCAGCAAAGAACTAACGATTAAGTTAGACAACGTAAAAGGAAATAAGCGACTATACGCGGGTAATATCTGGTAGACAATACGACAAACACGAAAGAGAAGGAGTAAAGCACGAAAGATAAAATGACAAGAAATAGTTCAGCAAAGAACTAACGATTAAGTTAGACAACGTAAAAGGAAATAACCGACTATACGCGGGTAATATCTGGTAGACAATACGACAAACACGAAAGAGAAGGAGTAAAGCACGAAAGATAAAATGACAAGAAATAGTTCAGCAAAGAACTAACGATTAAGTTAGACAACGTAAAAGGAAATAAGCGACTATACGCGGGTAATATCTGGTAGACAATACGACAAACACGAAAGAGAAGGAGTAAAGCACGAAAGATAAAATGACAAGAAATAGTTCAGCAAAGAACTAACGATTAAGTTAGACAACGTAAAAGGAAATAAGCGACTATACGCGGGTAATATCTGGTAGACAATACGACAAACACGAAAGAGAAGGAGTAAAGCACGAAAGATAAAATGACAAGAAATAGTTCAGCAAAGAACTAACGATTAAGTTAGACAACGTAAAAGGAAATAAGCGACTATACGCGGGTAATATCTGGTAGACAATACGACAAACACGAAAGAGAAGGAGTAAAGCACGAAAGATAAAATGACAAGAAATAGATCAGCAAAGAACTAACGATTAAGTTAGACAACGTAAAAGGAAATAAGCGACTATACGCGGGTAATATCTGGTAGACAATACGACAAACACGAAAGAGAAGGAGTAAAGCACGAAAGATAAAATGACAAGAAATAGTTCAGCAAAGAACTAACGATTAAGTTAGACAACGTAAAAGGAAATAAGCGACTATACGCGGGTAATATCTGGTAGACAATACGACAAACACGAAAGAGAAGGAGTAAAGCACGAAAGATAAAATGACAAGAAATAGTTCAGCAAAGAACTAACGATTAAGTTAGACAACGTAAAAGGAAATAAGCGACTATACGCGGGTAATATCTGGTAGACAATACGACAAACACGAAAGAGAAGGAGTAAAGCACGAAAGATAAAATGACAAGAAATAGTTCAGCAAAGAACTAACGATTAAGTTAGACAACGTAAAAGGAAATAAGCGACTATACGCGGGTAATATCTGGTAGACAATACGACAAACACGAAAGAGAAGGAGTAAAGCACGAAAGATAAAATGACAAGAAATAGTTCAGCAAAGAACTAACGATTAAGTTAGACAACGTAAAAGGAAATAAGCGACTATACGCGGGTAATATCTGGTAGACAATACGACAAACACGAAAGAGAAGGAGTAAAGCACGAAAGATAAAATGACAAGAAATAGTTCAGCAAAGAACTAACGATTAAGTTAGACAACGTAAAAGGAAATAAGCGACTATACGCGGGTAATATCTGGTAGACAATACGACAAACACGAAAGAGAAGGAGTAAAGCACGAAAGATAAAATGACAAGAAATAGTTCAGCAAAGAACTAACGATTAAGTTAGACAACGTAAAAGGAAATAAGCGACTATACGCGGGTAATATCTGGTAGACAATACGACAAACACGAAAGAGAAGGAGTAAAGCACGAAAGATAAAATGACAAGAAATAGTTCAGCAAAGAACTAACGATTAAGTTAGACAACGTAAAAGGAAATAAGCGACTATACGCGGGTAATATCTGGTAGACAATACGACAAACACGAAAGAGAAGGAGTAAAGCACGAAAGATAAAATGACAAGAAATAGTTCAGCAAAGAACTAACGATTAAGTTAGACAACGTAAAAGGAAATAAGCGACTATACGCGGGTAATATCTGGTAGACAATACGACAAACACGAAAGAGAAGGAGTAAAGCACGAAAGATAAAATGACAAGAAATAGTTCAGCAAAGAACTAACGATTAAGTTAGACAACGTAAAAGGAAATAAGCGACTATACGCGGGTAATATCTGGTAGACAATACGACAAACACGAAAGAGAAGGAGTAAAGCACGAAAGATAAAATGACAAGAAATAGTTCAGCAAAGAACTAACGATTAAGTTAGACAACGTAAAAGGAAATAAGCGACTATACGCGGGTAATATCTGGTAGACAATACGACAAACACGAAAGAGAAGGAGTAAAGCACGAAAGATAAAATGACAAGAAATAGTTCAGCAAAGAACTAACGATTAAGTTAGACAACGTAAAAGGAAATAAGCGACTATACGCGGGTAATATCTGGTAGACAATACGACAAACACGAAAGAGAAGGAGTAAAGCACGAAAGATAAAATGACAAGAAATAGTTCAGCAAAGAACTAACGATTAAGTTAGACAACGTAAAAGGAAATAAGCGACTATACGCGGGTAATATCTGGTAGACAATACGACAAACACGAAAGAGAAGGAGTAAAGCACGAAAGATAAAATGACAAGAAATAGTTCAGCAAAGAACTAACGATTAAGTTAGACAACGTAAAAGGAAATAAGCGACTATACGCGGGTAATATCTGGTAGACAATACGACAAACACGAAAGAGAAGGAGTAAAGCACGAAAGATAAAATGACAAGAAATAGTTCAGCAAAGAACTAACGATTAAGTTAGACAACGTAAAAGGAAATAAGCGACTATACGCGGGTAATATCTGGTAGACAATACGACAAACACGAAAGAGAAGGAGTAAAGCACGAAAGATAAAATGACAAGAAATAGTTCAGCAAAGAACTAACGATTAAGTTAGACAACGTAAAAGGAAATAAGCGACTATACGCGGGTAATATCTGGTAGACAATACGACAAACACGAAAGAGAAGGAGTAAAGCACGAAAGATAAAATGACAAGAAATAGTTCAGCAAAGAACTAACGATTAAGTTAGACAACGTAAAAGGAAATAAGCGACTATACGCGGGTAATATCTGGTAGACAATACGACAAACACGAAAGAGAAAGAGTAAAGCACGAAAGATAAAATGACAAGAAATAGTTCAGCAAAGAACTAACGATTAAGTTAGACAACGTAAAAGGAAATAAGCGACTATACGCGGGTAATATCTGGTAGACAATACGACAAACACGAAAGAGAAGGAGTAAAGCACGAAAGATAAAATGACAAGAAATAGTTCAGCAAAGAACTAACGATTGAGTTAGACAACGTAAAAGGAAATAAGCGACTATACGCGGGTAATATCTGGTAGACAATACGACAAACACGAAAGAGAAGGAGTAAAGCACGAAAGATAAAATGACAAGAAATAGTTCAGCAAAGAACTAACGATTAAGTTAGACAACGTAAAAGGAAATAAGCGACTATACGCGGGTAATATCTGGTAGACAATACGACAAACACGAAAGAGAAGGAGTAAAGCACGAAAGATAAAATGACAAGAAATAGTTCAGCAAAGAACTAACGATTAAGTTAGACAACGTAAAAGGAAATAAGCGACTATACGCGGGTAATATCTGGTAGACAATACGACAAACACGAAAGAGAAGGAGTAAAGCACGAAAGATAAAATGACAAGAAATAGTTCAGCAAAGAACTAACGATTAAGTTAGACAACGTAAAAGGAAATAAGCGACTATACGCGGGTAATATCTGGTAGACAATACGACAAACACGAAAGAGAAGGAGTAAAGCACGAAAGATAAAATGACAAGAAATAGTTCAGCAAAGAACTAACGATTAAGTTAGACAACGTAAAAGGAAATAAGCGACTATACGCGGGTAATATCTGGTAGACAATACGACAAACACGAAAGAGAAGGAGTAAAGCACGAAAGATAAAATGACAAGAAATAGTTCAGCAAAGAACTAACGATTAAGTTAGACAACGTAAAAGGAAATAAGCGACTATACGCGGGTAATATCTGGTAGACAATACGACAAACACGAAAGAGAAGGAGTAAAGCACGAAAGATAAAATGACAAGAAATAGTTCAGCAAAGAACTAACGATTAAGTTAGACAACGTAAAAGGAAATAAGCGACTATACGCGGGTAATATCTGGTAGACAATACGACAAACACGAAAGAGAAGGAGTAAAGCACGAAAGATAAAATGACAAGAAATAGTTCAGCAAAGAACTAACGATTAAGTTAGACAACGTAAAAGGAAATAAGCGACTATACGCGGGTAATATCTGGTAGACAATACGACAAACACGAAAGAGAAGGAGTAAAGCACGAAAGATAAAATGACAAGAAATAGTTCAGCAAAGAACTAACGATTAAGTTAGACAACGTAAAAGGAAATAAGCGACTATACGCGGGTAATATCTGGTAGACAATACGACAAACACGAAAGAGAAGGAGTAAAGCACGAAAGATAAAATGACAAGAAATAGTTCAGCAAAGAACTAACGATTAAGTTAGACAACGTAAAAGGAAATAAGCGACTATACGCGGGTAATATCTGGTAGACAATACGACAAACACGAAAGAGAAGGAGTAAAGCACGAAAGATAAAATGACAAGAAATAGTTCAGCAAAGAACTAACGATTAAGTTAGACAACGTAAAAGGAAATAAGCGACTATACGCGGGTAATATCTGGTAGACAATACGACAAACACGAAAGAGAAGGAGTAAAGCACGAAAGATAAAATGACAAGAAATAGTTCAGCAAAGAACTAACGATTAAGTTAGACAACGTAAAAGGAAATAAGCGACTATACGCGGGTAATATCTGGTAGACAATACGACAAACACGAAAGAGAAGGAGTAAAGCACGAAAGATAAAATGACAAGAAATAGTTCAGCAAAGAACTAACGATTAAGTTAGACAACGTAAAAGGAAATAAGCGACTATACGCGGGTAATATCTGGTAGACAATACGACAAACACGAAAGAGAAGGAGTAAAGCACGAAAGATAAAATGACAAGAAATAGTTCAGCAAAGAACTAACGATTAAGTTAGACAACGTAAAAGGAAATAAGCGACTATACGCGGGTAATATCTGGTAGACAATACGACAAACACGAAAGAGAAGGAGTAAAGCACGAAAGATAAAATGACAAGAAATAGTTCAGCAAAGAACTAACGATTAAGTTAGACAACGTAAAAGGAAATAAGCGACTATACGCGGGTAATATCTGGTAGACAATACGACAAACACGAAAGAGAAGGAGTAAAGCACGAAAGATAAAATGACAAGAAATAGTTCAGCAAAGAACTAACGATTAAGTTAGACAACGTAAAAGGAAATAAGCGACTATACGCGGGTAATATCTGGTAGACAATACGACAAACACGAAAGAGAAGGAGTAAAGCACGAAAGATAAAATGACAAGAAATAGTTCAGCAAAGAACTAACGATTAAGTTAGACAACGTAAAAGGAAATAAGCGACTATACGCGGGTAATATCTGGTAGACAATACGACAAACACGAAAGAGAAGGAGTAAAGCACGAAAGATAAAATGACAAGAAATAGTTCAGCAAAGAACTAACGATTAAGTTAGACAACGTAAAAGGAAATAAGCGACTATACGCGGGTAATATCTGGTAGACAATACGACAAACACGAAAGAGAAGGAGTAAAGCACGAAAGATAAAATGACAAGAAATAGTTCAGCAAAGAACTAACGATTAAGTTAGACAACGTAAAAGGAAATAAGCGACTATACGCGGGTAATATCTGGTAGACAATACGACAAACACGAAAGAGAAGGAGTAAAGCACGAAAGATAAAATGACAAGAAATAGTTCAGCAAAGAACTAACGATTAAGTTAGACAACGTAAAAGGAAATAAGCGACTATACGCGGGTAATATCTGGTAGACAATACGACAAACACGAAAGAGAAGGAGTAAAGCACGAAAGATAAAATGACAAGAAATAGTTCAGCAAAGAACTAACGATTAAGTTAGACAACGTAAAAGGAAATAAGCGACTATACGCGGGTAATATCTGGTAGACAATACGACAAACACGAAAGAGAAGGAGTAAAGCACGAAAGATAAAATGACAAGAAATAGTTCAGCAAAGAACTAACGATTAAGTTAGACAACGTAAAAGGAAATAAGCGACTATACGCGGGTAATATCTGGTAGACAATACGACAAACACGAAAGAGAAGGAGTAAAGCACGAAAGATAAAATGACAAGAAATAGTTCAGCAAAGAACTAACGATTAAGTTAGACAACGTAAAAGGAAATAAGCGACTATACGCGGGTAATATCTGGTAGACAATACGACAAACACGAAAGAGAAGGAGTAAAGCACGAAAGATAAAATGACAAGAAATAGTTCAGCAAAGAACTAACGATTAAGTTAGACAACGTAAAAGGAAATAAGCGACTATACGCGGGTAATATCTGGTAGACAATACGACAAACACGAAAGAGAAGGAGTAAAGCACGAAAGATAAAATGACAAGAAATAGTTCAGCAAAGAACTAACGATTAAGTTAGACAACGTAAAAGGAAATAAGCGACTATACGCGGGTAATATCTGGTAGACAATACGACAAACACGAAAGAGAAGGAGTAAAGCACGAAAGATAAAATGACAAGAAATAGTTCAGCAAAGAACTAACGATTAAGTTAGACAACGTAAAAGGAAATAAGCGACTATACGCGGGTAATATCTGGTAGACAATACGACAAACACGAAAGAGAAGGAGTAAAGCACGAAAGATAAAATGACAAGAAATAGTTCAGCAAAGAACTAACGATTAAGTTAGACAACGTAAAAGGAAATAAGCGACTATACGCGGGTAATATCTGGTAGACAATACGACAAACACGAAAGAGAAGGAGTAAAGCACGAAAGATAAAATGACAAGAAATAGTTCAGCAAAGAACTAACGATTAAGTTAGACAACGTAAAAGGAAATAAGCGACTATACGCGGGTAATATCTGGTAGACAATACGACAAACACGAAAGAGAAGGAGTAAAGCACGAAAGATAAAATGACAAGAAATAGTTCAGCAAAGAACTAACGATTAAGTTAGACAACGTAAAAGGAAATAAGCGACTATACGCGGGTAATATCTGGTAGACAATACGACAAACACGAAAGAGAAGGAGTAAAGCACGAAAGATAAAATGACAAGAAATAGTTCAGCAAAGAACTAACGATTAAGTTAGACAACGTAAAAGGAAATAAGCGACTATACGCGGGTAATATCTGGTAGACAATACGACAAACACGAAAGAGAAGGAGTAAAGCACGAAAGATAAAATGACAAGAAATAGTTCAGCAAAGAACTAACGATTAAGTTAGACAACGTAAAAGGAAATAAGCGACTATACGCGGGTAATATCTGGTAGACAATACGACAAACACGAAAGAGAAGGAGTAAAGCACGAAAGATAAAATGACAAGAAATAGTTCAGCAAAGAACTAACGATTAAGTTAGACAACGTAAAAGGAAATAAGCGACTATACGCGGGTAATATCTGGTAGACAATACGACAAACACGAAAGAGAAGGAGTAAAGCACGAAAGATAAAATGACAAGAAATAGTTCAGCAAAGAACTAACGATTAAGTTAGACAACGTAAAAGGAAATAAGCGACTATACGCGGGTAATATCTGGTAGACAATACGACAAACACGAAAGAGAAGGAGTAAAGCACGAAAGATAAAATGACAAGAAATAGTTCAGCAAAGAACTAACGATTAAGTTAGACAACGTAAAAGGAAATAAGCGACTATACGCGGGTAATATCTGGTAGACAATACGACAAACACGAAAGAGAAGGAGTAAAGCACGAAAGATAAAATGACAAGAAATAGTTCAGCAAAGAACTAACGATTAAGTTAGACAACGTAAAAGGAAATAAGCGACTATACGCGGGTAATATCTGGTAGACAATACGACAAACACGAAAGAGAAGGAGTAAAGCACGAAAGATAAAATGACAAGAAATAGTTCAGCAAAGAACTAACGATTAAGTTAGACAACGTAAAAGGAAATAAGCGACTATACGCGGGTAATATCTGGTAGACAATACGACAAACACGAAAGAGAAGGAGTAAAGCACGAAAGATAAAATGACAAGAAATAGTTCAGCAAAGAACTAACGATTAAGTTAGACAACGTAAAAGGAAATAAGCGACTATACGCGGGTAATATCTGGTAGACAATACGACAAACACGAAAGAGAAGGAGTAAAGCACGAAAGATAAAATGACAAGAAATAGTTCAGCAAAGAACTAACGATTAAGTTAGACAACGTAAAAGGAAATAAGCGACTATACGCGGGTAATATCTGGTAGACAATACGACAAACACGAAAGAGAAGGAGTAAAGCACGAAAGATAAAATGACAAGAAATAGTTCAGCAAAGAACTAACGATTAAGTTAGACAACGTAAAAGGAAATAAGCGACTATACGCGGGTAATATCTGGTAGACAATACGACAAACACGAAAGAGAAGGAGTAAAGCACGAAAGATAAAATGACAAGAAATAGTTCAGCAAAGAACTAACGATTAAGTTAGACAACGTAAAAGGAAATAAGCGACTATACGCGGGTAATATCTGGTAGACAATACGACAAACACGAAAGAGAAGGAGTAAAGCACGAAAGATAAAATGACAAGAAATAGTTCAGCAAAGAACTAACGATTAAGTTAGACAACGTAAAAGGAAATAAGCGACTATACGCGGGTAATATCTGGTAGACAATACGACAAACACGAAAGAGAAGGAGTAAAGCACGAAAGATAAAATGACAAGAAATAGTTCAGCAAAGAACTAACGATTAAGTTAGACAACGTAAAAGGAAATAAGCGACTATACGCGGGTAATATCTGGTAGACAATACGACAAACACGAAAGAGAAGGAGTAAAGCACGAAAGATAAAATGACAAGAAATAGTTCAGCAAAGAACTAACGATTAAGTTAGACAACGTAAAAGGAAATAAGCGACTATACGCGGGTAATATCTGGTAGACAATACGACAAACACGAAAGAGAAGGAGTAAAGCACGAAAGATAAAATGACAAGAAATAGTTCAGCAAAGAACTAACGATTAAGTTAGACAACGTAAAAGGAAATAAGCGACTATACGCGGGTAATATCTGGTAGACAATACGACAAACACGAAAGAGAAGGAGTAAAGCACGAAAGATAAAATGACAAGAAATAGTTCAGCAAAGAACTAACGATTAAGTTAGACAACGTAAAAGGAAATAAGCGACTATACGCGGGTAATATCTGGTAGACAATACGACAAACACGAAAGAGAAGGAGTAAAGCACGAAAGATAAAATGACAAGAAATAGTTCAGCAAAGAACTAACGATTAAGTTAGACAACGTAAAAGGAAATAAGCGACTATACGCGGGTAATATCTGGTAGACAATACGACAAACACGAAAGAGAAGGAGTAAAGCACGAAAGATAAAATGACAAGAAATAGTTCAGCAAAGAACTAACGATTAAGTTAGACAACGTAAAAGGAAATAAGCGACTATACGCGGGTAATATCTGGTAGACAATACGACAAACACGAAAGAGAAGGAGTAAAGCACGAAAGATAAAATGACAAGAAATAGTTCAGCAAAGAACTAACGATTAAGTTAGACAACGTAAAAGGAAATAAGCGACTATACGCGGGTAATATCTGGTAGACAATACGACAAACACGAAAGAGAAGGAGTAAAGCACGAAAGATAAAATGACAAGAAATAGTTCAGCAAAGAACTAACGATTAAGTTAGACAACGTAAAAGGAAATAAGCGACTATACGCGGGTAATATCTGGTAGACAATACGACAAACACGAAAGAGAAGGAGTAAAGCACGAAAGATAAAATGACAAGAAATAGTTCAGCAAAGAACTAACGATTAAGTTAGACAACGTAAAAGGAAATAAGCGACTATACGCGGGTAATATCTGGTAGACAATACGACAAACACGAAAGAGAAGGAGTAAAGCACGAAAGATAAAATGACAAGAAATAGTTCAGCAAAGAACTAACGATTAAGTTAGACAACGTAAAAGGAAATAAGCGACTATACGCGGGTAATATCTGGTAGACAATACGACAAACACGAAAGAGAAGGAGTAAAGCACGAAAGATAAAATGACAAGAAATAGTTCAGCAAAGAACTAACGATTAAGTTAGACAACGTAAAAGGAAATAAGCGACTATACGCGGGTAATATCTGGTAGACAATACGACAAACACGAAAGAGAAGGAGTAAAGCACGAAAGATAAAATGACAAGAAATAGTTCAGCAAAGAACTAACGATTAAGTTAGACAACGTAAAAGGAAATAAGCGACTATACGCGGGTAATATCTGGTAGACAATACGACAAACACGAAAGAGAAGGAGTAAAGCACGAAAGATAAAATGACAAGAAATAGTTCAGCAAAGAACTAACGATTAAGTTAGACAACGTAAAAGGAAATAAGCGACTATACGCGGGTAATATCTGGTAGACAATACGACAAACACGAAAGAGAAGGAGTAAAGCACGAAAGATAAAATGACAAGAAATAGTTCAGCAAAGAACTAACGATTAAGTTAGACAACGTAAAAGGAAATAAGCGACTATACGCGGGTAATATCTGGTAGACAATACGACAAACACGAAAGAGAAGGAGTAAAGCACGAAAGATAAAATGACAAGAAATAGTTCAGCAAAGAACTAACGATTAAGTTAGACAACGTAAAAGGAAATAAGCGACTATACGCGGGTAATATCTGGTAGACAATACGACAAACACGAAAGAGAAGGAGTAAAGCACGAAAGATAAAATGACAAGAAATAGTTCAGCAAAGAACTAACGATTAAGTTAGACAACGTAAAAGGAAATAAGCGACTATACGCGGGTAATATCTGGTAGACAATACGACAAACACGAAAGAGAAGGAGTAAAGCACGAAAGATAAAATGACAAGAAATAGTTCAGCAAAGAACTAACGATTAAGTTAGACAACGTAAAAGGAAATAAGCGACTATACGCGGGTAATATCTGGTAGACAATACGACAAACACGAAAGAGAAGGAGTAAAGCACGAAAGATAAAATGACAAGAAATAGTTCAGCAAAGAACTAACGATTAAGTTAGACAACGTAAAAGGAAATAAGCGACTATACGCGGGTAATATCTGGTAGACAATACGACAAACACGAAAGAGAAGGAGTAAAGCACGAAAGATAAAATGACAAGAAATAGTTCAGCAAAGAACTAACGATTAAGTTAGACAACGTAAAAGGAAATAAGCGACTATACGCGGGTAATATCTGGTAGACAATACGACAAACACGAAAGAGAAGGAGTAAAGCACGAAAGATAAAATGACAAGAAATAGTTCAGCAAAGAACTAACGATTAAGTTAGACAACGTAAAAGGAAATAAGCGACTATACGCGGGTAATATCTGGTAGACAATACGACAAACACGAAAGAGAAGGAGTAAAGCACGAAAGATAAAATGACAAGAAATAGTTCAGCAAAGAACTAACGATTAAGTTAGACAACGTAAAAGGAAATAAGCGACTATACGCGGGTAATATCTGGTAGACAATACGACAAACACGAAAGAGAAGGAGTAAAGCACGAAAGATAAAATGACAAGAAATAGTTCAGCAAAGAACTAACGATTAAGTTAGACAACGTAAAAGGAAATAAGCGACTATACGCGGGTAATATCTGGTAGACAATACGACAAACACGAAAGAGAAGGAGTAAAGCACGAAAGATAAAATGACAAGAAATAGTTCAGCAAAGAACTAACGATTAAGTTAGACAACGTAAAAGGAAATAAGCGACTATACGCGGGTAATATCTGGTAGACAATACGACAAACACGAAAGAGAAGGAGTAAAGCACGAAAGATAAAATGACAAGAAATAGTTCAGCAAAGAACTAACGATTAAGTTAGACAACGTAAAAGGAAATAAGCGACTATACGCGGGTAATATCTGGTAGACAATACGACAAACACGAAAGAGAAGGAGTAAAGCACGAAAGATAAAATGACAAGAAATAGTTCAGCAAAGAACTAACGATTAAGTTAGACAACGTAAAAGGAAATAAGCGACTATACGCGGGTAATATCTGGTAGACAATACGACAAACACGAAAGAGAAGGAGTAAAGCACGAAAGATAAAATGACAAGAAATAGTTCAGCAAAGAACTAACGATTAAGTTAGACAACGTAAAAGGAAATAAGCGACTATACGCGGGTAATATCTGGTAGACAATACGACAAACACGAAAGAGAAGGAGTAAAGCACGAAAGATAAAATGACAAGAAATAGTTCAGCAAAGAACTAACGATTAAGTTAGACAACGTAAAAGGAAATAAGCGACTATACGCGGGTAATATCTGGTAGACAATACGACAAACACGAAAGAGAAGGAGTAAAGCACGAAAGATAAAATGACAAGAAATAGTTCAGCAAAGAACTAACGATTAAGTTAGACAACGTAAAAGGAAATAAGCGACTATACGCGGGTAATATCTGGTAGACAATACGACAAACACGAAAGAGAAGGAGTAAAGCACGAAAGATAAAATGACAAGAAATAGTTCAGCAAAGAACTAACGATTAAGTTAGACAACGTAAAAGGAAATAAGCGACTATACGCGGGTAATATCTGGTAGACAATACGACAAACACGAAAGAGAAGGAGTAAAGCACGAAAGATAAAATGACAAGAAATAGTTCAGCAAAGAACTAACGATTAAGTTAGACAACGTAAAAGGAAATAAGCGACTATACGCGGGTAATATCTGGTAGACAATACGACAAACACGAAAGAGAAGGAGTAAAGCACGAAAGATAAAATGACAAGAAATAGTTCAGCAAAGAACTAACGATTAAGTTAGACAACGTAAAAGGAAATAAGCGACTATACGCGGGTAATATCTGGTAGACAATACGACAAACACGAAAGAGAAGGAGTAAAGCACGAAAGATAAAATGACAAGAAATAGTTCAGCAAAGAACTAACGATTAAGTTAGACAACGTAAAAGGAAATAAGCGACTATACGCGGGTAATATCTGGTAGACAATACGACAAACACGAAAGAGAAGGAGTAAAGCACGAAAGATAAAATGACAAGAAATAGTTCAGCAAAGAACTAACGATTAAGTTAGACAACGTAAAAGGAAATAAGCGACTATACGCGGGTAATATCTGGTAGACAATACGACAAACACGAAAGAGAAGGAGTAAAGCACGAAAGATAAAATGACAAGAAATAGTTCAGCAAAGAACTAACGATTAAGTTAGACAACGTAAAAGGAAATAAGCGACTATACGCGGGTAATATCTGGTAGACAATACGACAAACACGAAAGAGAAGGAGTAAAGCACGAAAGATAAAATGACAAGAAATAGTTCAGCAAAGAACTAACGATTAAGTTAGACAACGTAAAAGGAAATAAGCGACTATACGCGGGTAATATCTGGTAGACAATACGACAAACACGAAAGAGAAGGAGTAAAGCACGAAAGATAAAATGACAAGAAATAGTTCAGCAAAGAACTAACGATTAAGTTAGACAACGTAAAAGGAAATAAGCGACTATACGCGGGTAATATCTGGTAGACAATACGACAAACACGAAAGAGAAGGAGTAAAGCACGAAAGATAAAATGACAAGAAATAGTTCAGCAAAGAACTAACGATTAAGTTAGACAACGTAAAAGGAAATAAGCGACTATACGCGGGTAATATCTGGTAGACAATACGACAAACACGAAAGAGAAGGAGTAAAGCACGAAAGATAAAATGACAAGAAATAGTTCAGCAAAGAACTAACGATTAAGTTAGACAACGTAAAAGGAAATAAGCGACTATACGCGGGTAATATCTGGTAGACAATACGACAAACACGAAAGAGAAGGAGTAAAGCACGAAAGATAAAATGACAAGAAATAGTTCAGCAAAGAACTAACGATTAAGTTAGACAACGTAAAAGGAAATAAGCGACTATACGCGGGTAATATCTGGTAGACAATACGACAAACACGAAAGAGAAGGAGTAAAGCACGAAAGATAAAATGACAAGAAATAGTTCAGCAAAGAACTAACGATTAAGTTAGACAACGTAAAAGGAAATAAGCGACTATACGCGGGTAATATCTGGTAGACAATACGACAAACACGAAAGAGAAGGAGTAAAGCACGAAAGATAAAATGACAAGAAATAGTTCAGCAAAGAACTAACGATTAAGTTAGACAACGTAAAAGGAAATAAGCGACTATACGCGGGTAATATCTGGTAGACAATACGACAAACACGAAAGAGAAGGAGTAAAGCACGAAAGATAAAATGACAAGAAATAGTTCAGCAAAGAACTAACGATTAAGTTAGACAACGTAAAAGGAAATAAGCGACTATACGCGGGTAATATCTGGTAGACAATACGACAAACACGAAAGAGAAGGAGTAAAGCACGAAAGATAAAATGACAAGAAATAGTTCAGCAAAGAACTAACGATTAAGTTAGACAACGTAAAAGGAAATAAGCGACTATACGCGGGTAATATCTGGTAGACAATACGACAAACACGAAAGAGAAGGAGTAAAGCACGAAAGATAAAATGACAAGAAATAGTTCAGCAAAGAACTAACGATTAAGTTAGACAACGTAAAAGGAAATAAGCGACTATACGCGGGTAATATCTGGTAGACAATACGACAAACACGAAAGAGAAGGAGTAAAGCACGAAAGATAAAATGACAAGAAATAGTTCAGCAAAGAACTAACGATTAAGTTAGACAACGTAAAAGGAAATAAGCGACTATACGCGGGTAATATCTGGTAGACAATACGACAAACACGAAAGAGAAGGAGTAAAGCACGAAAGATAAAATGACAAGAAATAGTTCAGCAAAGAACTAACGATTAAGTTAGACAACGTAAAAGGAAATAAGCGACTATACGCGGGTAATATCTGGTAGACAATACGACAAACACGAAAGAGAAGGAGTAAAGCACGAAAGATAAAATGACAAGAAATAGTTCAGCAAAGAACTAACGATTAAGTTAGACAACGTAAAAGGAAATAAGCGACTATACGCGGGTAATATCTGGTAGACAATACGACAAACACGAAAGAGAAGGAGTAAAGCACGAAAGATAAAATGACAAGAAATAGTTCAGCAAAGAACTAACGATTAAGTTAGACAACGTAAAAGGAAATAAGCGACTATACGCGGGTAATATCTGGTAGACAATACGACAAACACGAAAGAGAAGGAGTAAAGCACGAAAGATAAAATGACAAGAAATAGTTCAGCAAAGAACTAACGATTAAGTTAGACAACGTAAAAGGAAATAAGCGACTATACGCGGGTAATATCTGGTAGACAATACGACAAACACGAAAGAGAAGGAGTAAAGCACGAAAGATAAAATGACAAGAAATAGTTCAGCAAAGAACTAACGATTAAGTTAGACAACGTAAAAGGAAATAAGCGACTATACGCGGGTAATATCTGGTAGACAATACGACAAACACGAAAGAGAAGGAGTAAAGCACGAAAGATAAAATGACAAGAAATAGTTCAGCAAAGAACTAACGATTAAGTTAGACAACGTAAAAGGAAATAAGCGACTATACGCGGGTAATATCTGGTAGACAATACGACAAACACGAAAGAGAAGGAGTAAAGCACGAAAGATAAAATGACAAGAAATAGTTCAGCAAAGAACTAACGATTAAGTTAGACAACGTAAAAGGAAATAAGCGACTATACGCGGGTAATATCTGGTAGACAATACGACAAACACGAAAGAGAAGGAGTAAAGCACGAAAGATAAAATGACAAGAAATAGTTCAGCAAAGAACTAACGATTAAGTTAGACAACGTAAAAGGAAATAAGCGACTATACGCGGGTAATATCTGGTAGACAATACGACAAACACGAAAGAGAAGGAGTAAAGCACGAAAGATAAAATGACAAGAAATAGTTCAGCAAAGAACTAACGATTAAGTTAGACAACGTAAAAGGAAATAAGCGACTATACGCGGGTAATATCTGGTAGACAATACGACAAACACGAAAGAGAAGGAGTAAAGCACGAAAGATAAAATGACAAGAAATAGTTCAGCAAAGAACTAACGATTAAGTTAGACAACGTAAAAGGAAATAAGCGACTATACGCGGGTAATATCTGGTAGACAATACGACAAACACGAAAGAGAAGGAGTAAAGCACGAAAGATAAAATGACAAGAAATAGTTCAGCAAAGAACTAACGATTAAGTTAGACAACGTAAAAGGAAATAAGCGACTATACGCGGGTAATATCTGGTAGACAATACGACAAACACGAAAGAGAAGGAGTAAAGCACGAAAGATAAAATGACAAGAAATAGTTCAGCAAAGAACTAACGATTAAGTTAGACAACGTAAAAGGAAATAAGCGACTATACGCGGGTAATATCTGGTAGACAATACGACAAACACGAAAGAGAAGGAGTAAAGCACGAAAGATAAAATGACAAGAAATAGTTCAGCAAAGAACTAACGATTAAGTTAGACAACGTAAAAGGAAATAAGCGACTATACGCGGGTAATATCTGGTAGACAATACGACAAACACGAAAGAGAAGGAGTAAAGCACGAAAGATAAAATGACAAGAAATAGTTCAGCAAAGAACTAACGATTAAGTTAGACAACGTAAAAGGAAATAAGCGACTATACGCGGGTAATATCTGGTAGACAATACGACAAACACGAAAGAGAAGGAGTAAAGCACGAAAGATAAAATGACAAGAAATAGTTCAGCAAAGAACTAACGATTAAGTTAGACAACGTAAAAGGAAATAAGCGACTATACGCGGGTAATATCTGGTAGACAATACGACAAACACGAAAGAGAAGGAGTAAAGCACGAAAGATAAAATGACAAGAAATAGTTCAGCAAAGAACTAACGATTAAGTTAGACAACGTAAAAGGAAATAAGCGACTATACGCGGGTAATATCTGGTAGACAATACGACAAACACGAAAGAGAAGGAGTAAAGCACGAAAGATAAAATGACAAGAAATAGTTCAGCAAAGAACTAACGATTAAGTTAGACAACGTAAAAGGAAATAAGCGACTATACGCGGGTAATATCTGGTAGACAATACGACAAACACGAAAGAGAAGGAGTAAAGCACGAAAGATAAAATGACAAGAAATAGTTCAGCAAAGAACTAACGATTAAGTTAGACAACGTAAAAGGAAATAAGCGACTATACGCGGGTAATATCTGGTAGACAATACGACAAACACGAAAGAGAAGGAGTAAAGCACGAAAGATAAAATGACAAGAAATAGTTCAGCAAAGAACTAACGATTAAGTTAGACAACGTAAAAGGAAATAAGCGACTATACGCGGGTAATATCTGGTAGACAATACGACAAACACGAAAGAGAAGGAGTAAAGCACGAAAGATAAAATGACAAGAAATAGTTCAGCAAAGAACTAACGATTAAGTTAGACAACGTAAAAGGAAATAAGCGACTATACGCGGGTAATATCTGGTAGACAATACGACAAACACGAAAGAGAAGGAGTAAAGCACGAAAGATAAAATGACAAGAAATAGTTCAGCAAAGAACTAACGATTAAGTTAGACAACGTAAAAGGAAATAAGCGACTATACGCGGGTAATATCTGGTAGACAATACGACAAACACGAAAGAGAAGGAGTAAAGCACGAAAGATAAAATGACAAGAAATAGTTCAGCAAAGAACTAACGATTAAGTTAGACAACGTAAAAGGAAATAAGCGACTATACGCGGGTAATATCTGGTAGACAATACGACAAACACGAAAGAGAAGGAGTAAAGCACGAAAGATAAAATGACAAGAAATAGTTCAGCAAAGAACTAACGATTAAGTTAGACAACGTAAAAGGAAATAAGCGACTATACGCGGGTAATATCTGGTAGACAATACGACAAACACGAAAGAGAAGGAGTAAAGCACGAAAGATAAAATGACAAGAAATAGTTCAGCAAAGAACTAACGATTAAGTTAGACAACGTAAAAGGAAATAAGCGACTATACGCGGGTAATATCTGGTAGACAATACGACAAACACGAAAGAGAAGGAGTAAAGCACGAAAGATAAAATGACAAGAAATAGTTCAGCAAAGAACTAACGATTAAGTTAGACAACGTAAAAGGAAATAAGCGACTATACGCGGGTAATATCTGGTAGACAATACGACAAACACGAAAGAGAAGGAGTAAAGCACGAAAGATAAAATGACAAGAAATAGTTCAGCAAAGAACTAACGATTAAGTTAGACAACGTAAAAGGAAATAAGCGACTATACGCGGGTAATATCTGGTAGACAATACGACAAACACGAAAGAGAAGGAGTAAAGCACGAAAGATAAAATGACAAGAAATAGTTCAGCAAAGAACTAACGATTAAGTTAGACAACGTAAAAGGAAATAAGCGACTATACGCGGGTAATATCTGGTAGACAATACGACAAACACGAAAGAGAAGGAGTAAAGCACGAAAGATAAAATGACAAGAAATAGTTCAGCAAAGAACTAACGATTAAGTTAGACAACGTAAAAGGAAATAAGCGACTATACGCGGGTAATATCTGGTAGACAATACGACAAACACGAAAGAGAAGGAGTAAAGCACGAAAGATAAAATGACAAGAAATAGTTCAGCAAAGAACTAACGATTAAGTTAGACAACGTAAAAGGAAATAAGCGACTATACGCGGGTAATATCTGGTAGACAATACGACAAACACGAAAGAGAAGGAGTAAAGCACGAAAGATAAAATGACAAGAAATAGTTCAGCAAAGAACTAACGATTAAGTTAGACAACGTAAAAGGAAATAAGCGACTATACGCGGGTAATATCTGGTAGACAATACGACAAACACGAAAGAGAAGGAGTAAAGCACGAAAGATAAAATGACAAGAAATAGTTCAGCAAAGAACTAACGATTAAGTTAGACAACGTAAAAGGAAATAAGCGACTATACGCGGGTAATATCTGGTAGACAATACGACAAACACGAAAGAGAAGGAGTAAAGCACGAAAGATAAAATGACAAGAAATAGTTCAGCAAAGAACTAACGATTAAGTTAGACAACGTAAAAGGAAATAAGCGACTATACGCGGGTAATATCTGGTAGACAATACGACAAACACGAAAGAGAAGGAGTAAAGCACGAAAGATAAAATGACAAGAAATAGTTCAGCAAAGAACTAACGATTAAGTTAGACAACGTAAAAGGAAATAAGCGACTATACGCGGGTAATATCTGGTAGACAATACGACAAACACGAAAGAGAAGGAGTAAAGCACGAAAGATAAAATGACAAGAAATAGTTCAGCAAAGAACTAACGATTAAGTTAGACAACGTAAAAGGAAATAAGCGACTATACGCGGGTAATATCTGGTAGACAATACGACAAACACGAAAGAGAAGGAGTAAAGCACGAAAGATAAAATGACAAGAAATAGTTCAGCAAAGAACTAACGATTAAGTTAGACAACGTAAAAGGAAATAAGCGACTATACGCGGGTAATATCTGGTAGACAATACGACAAACACGAAAGAGAAGGAGTAAAGCACGAAAGATAAAATGACAAGAAATAGTTCAGCAAAGAACTAACGATTAAGTTAGACAACGTAAAAGGAAATAAGCGACTATACGCGGGTAATATCTGGTAGACAATACGACAAACACGAAAGAGAAGGAGTAAAGCACGAAAGATAAAATGACAAGAAATAGTTCAGCAAAGAACTAACGATTAAGTTAGACAACGTAAAAGGAAATAAGCGACTATACGCGGGTAATATCTGGTAGACAATACGACAAACACGAAAGAGAAGGAGTAAAGCACGAAAGATAAAATGACAAGAAATAGTTCAGCAAAGAACTAACGATTAAGTTAGACAACGTAAAAGGAAATAAGCGACTATACGCGGGTAATATCTGGTAGACAATACGACAAACACGAAAGAGAAGGAGTAAAGCACGAAAGATAAAATGACAAGAAATAGTTCAGCAAAGAACTAACGATTAAGTTAGACAACGTAAAAGGAAATAAGCGACTATACGCGGGTAATATCTGGTAGACAATACGACAAACACGAAAGAGAAGGAGTAAAGCACGAAAGATAAAATGACAAGAAATAGTTCAGCAAAGAACTAACGATTAAGTTAGACAACGTAAAAGGAAATAAGCGACTATACGCGGGTAATATCTGGTAGACAATACGACAAACACGAAAGAGAAGGAGTAAAGCACGAAAGATAAAATGACAAGAAATAGTTCAGCAAAGAACTAACGATTAAGTTAGACAACGTAAAAGGAAATAAGCGACTATACGCGGGTAATATCTGGTAGACAATACGACAAACACGAAAGAGAAGGAGTAAAGCACGAAAGATAAAATGACAAGAAATAGTTCAGCAAAGAACTAACGATTAAGTTAGACAACGTAAAAGGAAATAAGCGACTATACGCGGGTAATATCTGGTAGACAATACGACAAACACGAAAGAGAAGGAGTAAAGCACGAAAGATAAAATGACAAGAAATAGTTCAGCAAAGAACTAACGATTAAGTTAGACAACGTAAAAGGAAATAAGCGACTATACGCGGGTAATATCTGGTAGACAATACGACAAACACGAAAGAGAAGGAGTAAAGCACGAAAGATAAAATGACAAGAAATAGTTCAGCAAAGAACTAACGATTAAGTTAGACAACGTAAAAGGAAATAAGCGACTATACGCGGGTAATATCTGGTAGACAATACGACAAACACGAAAGAGAAGGAGTAAAGCACGAAAGATAAAATGACAAGAAATAGTTCAGCAAAGAACTAACGATTAAGTTAGACAACGTAAAAGGAAATAAGCGACTATACGCGGGTAATATCTGGTAGACAATACGACAAACACGAAAGAGAAGGAGTAAAGCACGAAAGATAAAATGACAAGAAATAGTTCAGCAAAGAACTAACGATTAAGTTAGACAACGTAAAAGGAAATAAGCGACTATACGCGGGTAATATCTGGTAGACAATACGACAAACACGAAAGAGAAGGAGTAAAGCACGAAAGATAAAATGACAAGAAATAGTTCAGCAAAGAACTAACGATTAAGTTAGACAACGTAAAAGGAAATAAGCGACTATACGCGGGTAATATCTGGTAGACAATACGACAAACACGAAAGAGAAGGAGTAAAGCACGAAAGATAAAATGACAAGAAATAGTTCAGCAAAGAACTAACGATTAAGTTAGACAACGTAAAAGGAAATAAGCGACTATACGCGGGTAATATCTGGTAGACAATACGACAAACACGAAAGAGAAGGAGTAAAGCACGAAAGATAAAATGACAAGAAATAGTTCAGCAAAGAACTAACGATTAAGTTAGACAACGTAAAAGGAAATAAGCGACTATACGCGGGTAATATCTGGTAGACAATACGACAAACACGAAAGAGAAGGAGTAAAGCACGAAAGATAAAATGACAAGAAATAGTTCAGCAAAGAACTAACGATTAAGTTAGACAACGTAAAAGGAAATAAGCGACTATACGCGGGTAATATCTGGTAGACAATACGACAAACACGAAAGAGAAGGAGTAAAGCACGAAAGATAAAATGACAAGAAATAGTTCAGCAAAGAACTAACGATTAAGTTAGACAACGTAAAAGGAAATAAGCGACTATACGCGGGTAATATCTGGTAGACAATACGACAAACACGAAAGAGAAGGAGTAAAGCACGAAAGATAAAATGACAAGAAATAGTTCAGCAAAGAACTAACGATTAAGTTAGACAACGTAAAAGGAAATAAGCGACTATACGCGGGTAATATCTGGTAGACAATACGACAAACACGAAAGAGAAGGAGTAAAGCACGAAAGATAAAATGACAAGAAATAGTTCAGCAAAGAACTAACGATTAAGTTAGACAACGTAAAAGGAAATAAGCGACTATACGCGGGTAATATCTGGTAGACAATACGACAAACACGAAAGAGAAGGAGTAAAGCACGAAAGATAAAATGACAAGAAATAGTTCAGCAAAGAACTAACGATTAAGTTAGACAACGTAAAAGGAAATAAGCGACTATACGCGGGTAATATCTGGTAGACAATACGACAAACACGAAAGAGAAGGAGTAAAGCACGAAAGATAAAATGACAAGAAATAGTTCAGCAAAGAACTAACGATTAAGTTAGACAACGTAAAAGGAAATAAGCGACTATACGCGGGTAATATCTGGTAGACAATACGACAAACACGAAAGAGAAGGAGTAAAGCACGAAAGATAAAATGACAAGAAATAGTTCAGCAAAGAACTAACGATTAAGTTAGACAACGTAAAAGGAAATAAGCGACTATACGCGGGTAATATCTGGTAGACAATACGACAAACACGAAAGAGAAGGAGTAAAGCACGAAAGATAAAATGACAAGAAATAGTTCAGCAAAGAACTAACGATTAAGTTAGACAACGTAAAAGGAAATAAGCGACTATACGCGGGTAATATCTGGTAGACAATACGACAAACACGAAAGAGAAGGAGTAAAGCACGAAAGATAAAATGACAAGAAATAGTTCAGCAAAGAACTAACGATTAAGTTAGACAACGTAAAAGGAAATAAGCGACTATACGCGGGTAATATCTGGTAGACAATACGACAAACACGAAAGAGAAGGAGTAAAGCACGAAAGATAAAATGACAAGAAATAGTTCAGCAAAGAACTAACGATTAAGTTAGACAACGTAAAAGGAAATAAGCGACTATACGCGGGTAATATCTGGTAGACAATACGACAAACACGAAAGAGAAGGAGTAAAGCACGAAAGATAAAATGACAAGAAATAGTTCAGCAAAGAACTAACGATTAAGTTAGACAACGTAAAAGGAAATAAGCGACTATACGCGGGTAATATCTGGTAGACAATACGACAAACACGAAAGAGAAGGAGTAAAGCACGAAAGATAAAATGACAAGAAATAGTTCAGCAAAGAACTAACGATTAAGTTAGACAACGTAAAAGGAAATAAGCGACTATACGCGGGTAATATCTGGTAGACAATACGACAAACACGAAAGAGAAGGAGTAAAGCACGAAAGATAAAATGACAAGAAATAGTTCAGCAAAGAACTAACGATTAAGTTAGACAACGTAAAAGGAAATAAGCGACTATACGCGGGTAATATCTGGTAGACAATACGACAAACACGAAAGAGAAGGAGTAAAGCACGAAAGATAAAATGACAAGAAATAGTTCAGCAAAGAACTAACGATTAAGTTAGACAACGTAAAAGGAAATAAGCGACTATACGCGGGTAATATCTGGTAGACAATACGACAAACACGAAAGAGAAGGAGTAAAGCACGAAAGATAAAATGACAAGAAATAGTTCAGCAAAGAACTAACGATTAAGTTAGACAACGTAAAAGGAAATAAGCGACTATACGCGGGTAATATCTGGTAGACAATACGACAAACACGAAAGAGAAGGAGTAAAGCACGAAAGATAAAATGACAAGAAATAGTTCAGCAAAGAACTAACGATTAAGTTAGACAACGTAAAAGGAAATAAGCGACTATACGCGGGTAATATCTGGTAGACAATACGACAAACACGAAAGAGAAGGAGTAAAGCACGAAAGATAAAATGACAAGAAATAGTTCAGCAAAGAACTAACGATTAAGTTAGACAACGTAAAAGGAAATAAGCGACTATACGCGGGTAATATCTGGTAGACAATACGACAAACACGAAAGAGAAGGAGTAAAGCACGAAAGATAAAATGACAAGAAATAGTTCAGCAAAGAACTAACGATTAAGTTAGACAACGTAAAAGGAAATAAGCGACTATACGCGGGTAATATCTGGTAGACAATACGACAAACACGAAAGAGAAGGAGTAAAGCACGAAAGATAAAATGACAAGAAATAGTTCAGCAAAGAACTAACGATTAAGTTAGACAACGTAAAAGGAAATAAGCGACTATACGCGGGTAATATCTGGTAGACAATACGACAAACACGAAAGAGAAGGAGTAAAGCACGAAAGATAAAATGACAAGAAATAGTTCAGCAAAGAACTAACGATTAAGTTAGACAACGTAAAAGGAAATAAGCGACTATACGCGGGTAATATCTGGTAGACAATACGACAAACACGAAAGAGAAGGAGTAAAGCACGAAAGATAAAATGACAAGAAATAGTTCAGCAAAGAACTAACGATTAAGTTAGACAACGTAAAAGGAAATAAGCGACTATACGCGGGTAATATCTGGTAGACAATACGACAAACACGAAAGAGAAGGAGTAAAGCACGAAAGATAAAATGACAAGAAATAGTTCAGCAAAGAACTAACGATTAAGTTAGACAACGTAAAAGGAAATAAGCGACTATACGCGGGTAATATCTGGTAGACAATACGACAAACACGAAAGAGAAGGAGTAAAGCACGAAAGATAAAATGACAAGAAATAGTTCAGCAAAGAACTAACGATTAAGTTAGACAACGTAAAAGGAAATAAGCGACTATACGCGGGTAATATCTGGTAGACAATACGACAAACACGAAAGAGAAGGAGTAAAGCACGAAAGATAAAATGACAAGAAATAGTTCAGCAAAGAACTAACGATTAAGTTAGACAACGTAAAAGGAAATAAGCGACTATACGCGGGTAATATCTGGTAGACAATACGACAAACACGAAAGAGAAGGAGTAAAGCACGAAAGATAAAATGACAAGAAATAGTTCAGCAAAGAACTAACGATTAAGTTAGACAACGTAAAAGGAAATAAGCGACTATACGCGGGTAATATCTGGTAGACAATACGACAAACACGAAAGAGAAGGAGTAAAGCACGAAAGATAAAATGACAAGAAATAGTTCAGCAAAGAACTAACGATTAAGTTAGACAACGTAAAAGGAAATAAGCGACTATACGCGGGTAATATCTGGTAGACAATACGACAAACACGAAAGAGAAGGAGTAAAGCACGAAAGATAAAATGACAAGAAATAGTTCAGCAAAGAACTAACGATTAAGTTAGACAACGTAAAAGGAAATAAGCGACTATACGCGGGTAATATCTGGTAGACAATACGACAAACACGAAAGAGAAGGAGTAAAGCACGAAAGATAAAATGACAAGAAATAGTTCAGCAAAGAACTAACGATTAAGTTAGACAACGTAAAAGGAAATAAGCGACTATACGCGGGTAATATCTGGTAGACAATACGACAAACACGAAAGAGAAGGAGTAAAGCACGAAAGATAAAATGACAAGAAATAGTTCAGCAAAGAACTAACGATTAAGTTAGACAACGTAAAAGGAAATAAGCGACTATACGCGGGTAATATCTGGTAGACAATACGACAAACACGAAAGAGAAGGAGTAAAGCACGAAAGATAAAATGACAAGAAATAGTTCAGCAAAGAACTAACGATTAAGTTAGACAACGTAAAAGGAAATAAGCGACTATACGCGGGTAATATCTGGTAGACAATACGACAAACACGAAAGAGAAGGAGTAAAGCACGAAAGATAAAATGACAAGAAATAGTTCAGCAAAGAACTAACGATTAAGTTAGACAACGTAAAAGGAAATAAGCGACTATACGCGGGTAATATCTGGTAGACAATACGACAAACACGAAAGAGAAGGAGTAAAGCACGAAAGATAAAATGACAAGAAATAGTTCAGCAAAGAACTAACGATTAAGTTAGACAACGTAAAAGGAAATAAGCGACTATACGCGGGTAATATCTGGTAGACAATACGACAAACACGAAAGAGAAAGAGTAAAGCACGAAAGATAAAATGACAAGAAATAGTTCAGCAAAGAACTAACGATTAAGTTAGACAACGTAAAAGGAAATAAGCGACTATACGCGGGTAATATCTGGTAGACAATACGACAAACACGAAAGAGAAGGAGTAAAGCACGAAAGATAAAATGACAAGAAATAGTTCAGCAAAGAACTAACGATTAAGTTAGACAACGTAAAAGGAAATAAGCGACTATACGCGGGTAATATCTGGTAGACAATACGACAAACACGAAAGAGAAGGAGTAAAGCACGAAAGATAAAATGACAAGAAATAGTTCAGCAAAGAACTAACGATTAAGTTAGACAACGTAAAAGGAAATAAGCGACTATACGCGGGTAATATCTGGTAGACAATACGACAAACACGAAAGAGAAGGAGTAAAGCACGAAAGATAAAATGACAAGAAATAGTTCAGCAAAGAACTAACGATTAAGTTAGACAACGTAAAAGGAAATAAGCGACTATACGCGGGTAATATCTGGTAGACAATACGACAAACACGAAAGAGAAGGAGTAAAGCACGAAAGATAAAATGACAAGAAATAGTTCAGCAAAGAACTAACGATTAAGTTAGACAACGTAAAAGGAAATAAGCGACTATACGCGGGTAATATCTGGTAGACAATACGACAAACACGAAAGAGAAGGAGTAAAGCACGAAAGATAAAATGACAAGAAATAGTTCAGCAAAGAACTAACGATTAAGTTAGACAACGTAAAAGGAAATAAGCGACTATACGCGGGTAATATCTGGTAGACAATACGACAAACACGAAAGAGAAGGAGTAAAGCACGAAAGATAAAATGACAAGAAATAGTTCAGCAAAGAACTAACGATTAAGTTAGACAACGTAAAAGGAAATAAGCGACTATACGCGGGTAATATCTGGTAGACAATACGACAAACACGAAAGAGAAGGAGTAAAGCACGAAAGATAAAATGACAAGAAATAGTTCAGCAAAGAACTAACGATTAAGTTAGACAACGTAAAAGGAAATAAGCGACTATACGCGGGTAATATCTGGTAGACAATACGACAAACACGAAAGAGAAGGAGTAAAGCACGAAAGATAAAATGACAAGAAATAGTTCAGCAAAGAACTAACGATTAAGTTAGACAACGTAAAAGGAAATAAGCGACTATACGCGGGTAATATCTGGTAGACAATACGACAAACACGAAAGAGAAGGAGTAAAGCACGAAAGATAAAATGACAAGAAATAGTTCAGCAAAGAACTAACGATTAAGTTAGACAACGTAAAAGGAAATAAGCGACTATACGCGGGTAATATCTGGTAGACAATACGACAAACACGAAAGAGAAGGAGTAAAGCACGAAAGATAAAATGACAAGAAATAGTTCAGCAAAGAACTAACGATTAAGTTAGACAACGTAAAAGGAAATAAGCGACTATACGCGGGTAATATCTGGTAGACAATACGACAAACACGAAAGAGAAGGAGTAAAGCACGAAAGATAAAATGACAAGAAATAGTTCAGCAAAGAACTAACGATTAAGTTAGACAACGTAAAAGGAAATAAGCGACTATACGCGGGTAATATCTGGTAGACAATACGACAAACACGAAAGAGAAGGAGTAAAGCACGAAAGATAAAATGACAAGAAATAGTTCAGCAAAGAACTAACGATTAAGTTAGACAACGTAAAAGGAAATAAGCGACTATACGCGGGTAATATCTGGTAGACAATACGACAAACACGAAAGAGAAGGAGTAAAGCACGAAAGATAAAATGACAAGAAATAGTTCAGCAAAGAACTAACGATTAAGTTAGACAACGTAAAAGGAAATAAGCGACTATACGCGGGTAATATCTGGTAGACAATACGACAAACACGAAAGAGAAGGAGTAAAGCACGAAAGATAAAATGACAAGAAATAGTTCAGCAAAGAACTAACGATTAAGTTAGACAACGTAAAAGGAAATAAGCGACTATACGCGGGTAATATCTGGTAGACAATACGACAAACACGAAAGAGAAGGAGTAAAGCACGAAAGATAAAATGACAAGAAATAGTTCAGCAAAGAACTAACGATTAAGTTAGACAACGTAAAAGGAAATAAGCGACTATACGCGGGTAATATCTGGTAGACAATACGACAAACACGAAAGAGAAGGAGTAAAGCACGAAAGATAAAATGACAAGAAATAGTTCAGCAAAGAACTAACGATTAAGTTAGACAACGTAAAAGGAAATAAGCGACTATACGCGGGTAATATCTGGTAGACAATACGACAAACACGAAAGAGAAGGAGTAAAGCACGAAAGATAAAATGACAAGAAATAGTTCAGCAAAGAACTAACGATTAAGTTAGACAACGTAAAAGGAAATAAGCGACTATACGCGGGTAATATCTGGTAGACAATACGACAAACACGAAAGAGAAGGAGTAAAGCACGAAAGATAAAATGACAAGAAATAGTTCAGCAAAGAACTAACGATTAAGTTAGACAACGTAAAAGGAAATAAGCGACTATACGCGGGTAATATCTGGTAGACAATACGACAAACACGAAAGAGAAGGAGTAAAGCACGAAAGATAAAATGACAAGAAATAGTTCAGCAAAGAACTAACGATTAAGTTAGACAACGTAAAAGGAAATAAGCGACTATACGCGGGTAATATCTGGTAGACAATACGACAAACACGAAAGAGAAGGAGTAAAGCACGAAAGATAAAATGACAAGAAATAGTTCAGCAAAGAACTAACGATTAAGTTAGACAACGTAAAAGGAAATAAGCGACTATACGCGGGTAATATCTGGTAGACAATACGACAAACACGAAAGAGAAGGAGTAAAGCACGAAAGATAAAATGACAAGAAATAGTTCAGCAAAGAACTAACGATTAAGTTAGACAACGTAAAAGGAAATAAGCGACTATACGCGGGTAATATCTGGTAGACAATACGACAAACACGAAAGAGAAGGAGTAAAGCACGAAAGATAAAATGACAAGAAATAGTTCAGCAAAGAACTAACGATTAAGTTAGACAACGTAAAAGGAAATAAGCGACTATACGCGGGTAATATCTGGTAGACAATACGACAAACACGAAAGAGAAGGAGTAAAGCACGAAAGATAAAATGACAAGAAATAGTTCAGCAAAGAACTAACGATTAAGTTAGACAACGTAAAAGGAAATAAGCGACTATACGCGGGTAATATCTGGTAGACAATACGACAAACACGAAAGAGAAGGAGTAAAGCACGAAAGATAAAATGACAAGAAATAGTTCAGCAAAGAACTAACGATTAAGTTAGACAACGTAAAAGGAAATAAGCGACTATACGCGGGTAATATCTGGTAGACAATACGACAAACACGAAAGAGAAGGAGTAAAGCACGAAAGATAAAATGACAAGAAATAGTTCAGCAAAGAACTAACGATTAAGTTAGACAACGTAAAAGGAAATAAGCGACTATACGCGGGTAATATCTGGTAGACAATACGACAAACACGAAAGAGAAGGAGTAAAGCACGAAAGATAAAATGACAAGAAATAGTTCAGCAAAGAACTAACGATTAAGTTAGACAACGTAAAAGGAAATAAGCGACTATACGCGGGTAATATCTGGTAGACAATACGACAAACACGAAAGAGAAGGAGTAAAGCACGAAAGATAAAATGACAAGAAATAGTTCAGCAAAGAACTAACGATTAAGTTAGACAACGTAAAAGGAAATAAGCGACTATACGCGGGTAATATCTGGTAGACAATACGACAAACACGAAAGAGAAGGAGTAAAGCACGAAAGATAAAATGACAAGAAATAGTTCAGCAAAGAACTAACGATTAAGTTAGACAACGTAAAAGGAAATAAGCGACTATACGCGGGTAATATCTGGTAGACAATACGACAAACACGAAAGAGAAGGAGTAAAGCACGAAAGATAAAATGACAAGAAATAGTTCAGCAAAGAACTAACGATTAAGTTAGACAACGTAAAAGGAAATAAGCGACTATACGCGGGTAATATCTGGTAGACAATACGACAAACACGAAAGAGAAGGAGTAAAGCACGAAAGATAAAATGACAAGAAATAGTTCAGCAAAGAACTAACGATTAAGTTAGACAACGTAAAAGGAAATAAGCGACTATACGCGGGTAATATCTGGTAGACAATACGACAAACACGAAAGAGAAGGAGTAAAGCACGAAAGATAAAATGACAAGAAATAGTTCAGCAAAGAACTAACGATTAAGTTAGACAACGTAAAAGGAAATAAGCGACTATACGCGGGTAATATCTGGTAGACAATACGACAAACACGAAAGAGAAGGAGTAAAGCACGAAAGATAAAATGACAAGAAATAGTTCAGCAAAGAACTAACGATTAAGTTAGACAACGTAAAAGGAAATAAGCGACTATACGCGGGTAATATCTGGTAGACAATACGACAAACACGAAAGAGAAGGAGTAAAGCACGAAAGATAAAATGACAAGAAATAGTTCAGCAAAGAACTAACGATTAAGTTAGACAACGTAAAAGGAAATAAGCGACTATACGCGGGTAATATCTGGTAGACAATACGACAAACACGAAAGAGAAGGAGTAAAGCACGAAAGATAAAATGACAAGAAATAGTTCAGCAAAGAACTAACGATTAAGTTAGACAACGTAAAAGGAAATAAGCGACTATACGCGGGTAATATCTGGTAGACAATACGACAAACACGAAAGAGAAGGAGTAAAGCACGAAAGATAAAATGACAAGAAATAGTTCAGCAAAGAACTAACGATTAAGTTAGACAACGTAAAAGGAAATAAGCGACTATACGCGGGTAATATCTGGTAGACAATACGACAAACACGAAAGAGAAGGAGTAAAGCACGAAAGATAAAATGACAAGAAATAGTTCAGCAAAGAACTAACGATTAAGTTAGACAACGTAAAAGGAAATAAGCGACTATACGCGGGTAATATCTGGTAGACAATACGACAAACACGAAAGAGAAGGAGTAAAGCACGAAAGATAAAATGACAAGAAATAGTTCAGCAAAGAACTAACGATTAAGTTAGACAACGTAAAAGGAAATAAGCGACTATACGCGGGTAATATCTGGTAGACAATACGACAAACACGAAAGAGAAAGAGTAAAGCACGAAAGATAAAATGACAAGAAATAGTTCAGCAAAGAACTAACGATTAAGTTAGACAACGTAAAAGGAAATAAGCGACTATACGCGGGTAATATCTGGTAGACAATACGACAAACACGAAAGAGAAAGAGTAAAGCACGAAAGATAAAATGACAAGAAATAGTTCAGCAAAGAACTAACGATTAAGTTAGACAACGTAAAAGGAAATAAGCGACTATACGCGGGTAATATCTGGTAGACAATACGACAAACACGAAAGAGAAGGAGTAAAGCACGAAAGATAAAATGACAAGAAATAGTTCAGCAAAGAACTAACGATTAAGTTAGACAACGTAAAAGGAAATAAGCGACTATACGCGGGTAATATCTGGTAGACAATACGACAAACACGAAAGAGAAAGAGTAAAGCACGAAAGATAAAATGACAAGAAATAGTTCAGCAAAGAACTAACGATTAAGTTAGACAACGTAAAAGGAAATAAGCGACTATACGCGGGTAATATCTGGTAGACAATACGACAAACACGAAAGAGAAGAAGTAAAGCACGAAAGATAAAATGACAAGAAATAGTTCAGCAAAGAACTAACGATTAAGTTAGACAACGTTAAAGGAAATAAGCGACTATACGCGGGTAATATCTGGTAGACAATACGACAAACACGAAAGAGAAAGAGTAAAGCACGAAAGATAAAATGACAAGAAATAGTTCAGCAAAGAACTAACGATTAAGTTAGACAATGTAAAAGGAAATAAGCGACTATACGCGGGTAATATCTGGTAGACAATACGACAAACACGAAAAGGGAAATTAATAATTTTTCTTTTAGAAGTAGTAGACGCACCAGCGAATGGAAATAATAGCTGCAGAATAGATAAATGGGAAGTAAACAACCGTTATTTAATTATAATTTAGTAAGCTTAAGAAACACGAGTGATGAGATTTTTATTTTTGTTGTTGTTGTTGTTGTTGTTGGAGAAAACCTACAAGTAGGAAAAAAAAAATACAATTAGAGAAAAGGGAAGCCTGGGATGGAATGCGCTTCGGAATTTCGAAAAAAAAAATGTATAAATAAATATGCACATAAAAACCCTTCACTTCTCGTAGGTCAGAGTGAAACGAGCTTTTCGAAGGAAAAATTAACTAGTTCTTAATGTAAAGTGTATATAATGCATGTGCAAGAGAAATACCGAGGTGATAAATAGTGATTTCATGTGTATGCTTGTTTTGAGATAATTATGGCTGACAAGTGTCGACAGAACCATTACCACTTTTAAGATATTTGAAGAGAGTGACATTCGTCAATAAAATGGACAAGATGAACGTGATTGCGTTCGTCTTAGTAATCTGGACAGTTAGCGGAGTAGCTGCTAATCACGAACTTTGTCATTTCAAGGGAGATAAATATCAGTGCACTGGAGCATCTCATGCCGGACTTTTGAAACTAGGAATGCCGCGGAATGCTTGTCATGCACATTCATGCGACGAGTGCGTGAAAGCCTGGAGGACATTTATTACGCACATTTATTTCTTCTTTTATTTATTTCTTCGTTCAGCAGGAACCGAACCCACAAGGAGCCCTTTCATTAATTGAGTGCACAAGAGACGGTTTACACTGTGCCTGCACAGCCGATGCACCGTGCAGTGGAACGAGCGAATATTGTGCACTGGCGAGCTGTGTGAATAAATCCGTCACTACGTGCAACTGCCGCCAGCAGTATCTACACTGATACATGAAGCGGAAGGACTACGGATTTCGAACCCAGCGCTGATCTCTTTCACAGAGTGCGTTGGAAAACAAAAAAATATTTTACCTCGGCGCCGTCACCAGAGACATTTGCTGTCTGACGAAGAGGCAGTATTTCAAAGGGAAAATATCCAAGTATCATACAATGACCCAATCATCACCAGCTCACTTCCAGGAACCCTGGTGATTCGAG
This sequence comes from Macrothele yani, assembly GCA_039090855.1. NCBI lineage: Eukaryota > Metazoa > Arthropoda > Arachnida > Araneae > Macrothelidae > Macrothele > Macrothele yani. The sequence goes on along the minus strand of CM076989.1, from coordinate 30,777,294 downwards.
TTAGAGGTAAGGAGCGGGTTATCACTTTAAAAATGCTCCGTATCAGACATCATTGCCACCGGAACTACTAGAGCTTTCTGCGGAACTAACTTTGATTTTCGTTACCACGGATGGAAAAACCCTAAGGAGTGCCTTGCAAATCTTAGGCAGAACAGCGTGTAGCTATTATGAGGACTCTATGAAATGCCACCGACAGCAGTCGTATTTACTGAGTATGATAGAACAAAAAAAGAGCGCCTTACCAATGGCATCAGCATGGCATCAACTGAAGGTTGACGGAAATGGCCAACTTGTTTCGGAACTGTTACACTCAGCCCCTATAGTGGTAAATCTTCAGTTCCAGAAGTACAAGTACTCGATCGAAACCAGAACTGTCTGCCCAAAATTCACGGAGGCAGAAATCAAGGTAACAGGCTGTTTTGCATGTGAGCCTTTGGCTACGGTAGAGATCGAAGCTTTCTCATCGTGCGCAGCCGGGATTGTGGACGTTCACTTCGAAAAACTCACGGTGCACTCTCGTTCGGTAAAGCTACAGACGGAAAGACGAACGATCAAGATAAATCTAAAGACGGACACTAAGTGCCACAGCGAAAAACTCTGCTTAAAGGCCCGAACCGTTACCGCTTGTACCACTTTAGACTTTTGCTTAGAACAACCTTCAGTTCAGCTGACTTATCCTAATATCTCCAGCGCATACTGGCAACCAGCAGGCCCACCCGAATGGAGCAGTGGGCTACTGTTCAACGCCTTCGGCACTTCCCTGTTCGGAGCTTTCAAAATAATCGCAGCCGGAGCCGCTGCGGTAATAATAATTCTGTTTATCGCTTCGTCGGTCATCACTTGCTGCAGGCGGTAAATGTTACCAGGAACTATTCCTCGGCGTAATGGCACGGCACCCTTATGAACTGAACGTGGGGATGGTGTTAGCCTACATCACTCCCGTCGGGGAGGCTGATCTCCAAAGGAACTCTAAGAAACTAGCTGAGTGCTTAAGAGATGGGAACGCCCAAAACCGAAACCATATCGCCGAACGGAGGCGCGTACCCGAGCAAATATTGTGTGTCGCCGAGAAGACGGCGGCTGAAGAAATCTGTCAATATCGGAAAGAATTCATATATATATACAGTGCATATGTTATCTGTCAATGTCAAACTTAGAATTAGATTCGGTGGAGGAATTTAATATCTATTGATCATTATTATAATAATCTTACTCGTAGTTTTATGTTTATTGCATGTGCTTATAATTACATTATGTGTCATATGTGTGCATACGTTTTCGCAAATGATTGTAATTCATCGCATGTTGAAATGAGCGAAAACGAGCAGCCTTGCAAGAGAGGAAGGAATTCACAGCACCTAACTTTGGGGGACAAAACTCTTCAACCCTATGGGAGAGGGAGATAATGTTACCCGTATGTCCTCCGGAATATCGTGTAACATTGGAGGACCATGATTTCGTAGGTATGAATTTCGGAAAGGGGGCCTACGAATTAGCAAGTGTAGGAAAGCAATTTATTCACCAAATAATTCCAGCGGTATCACGTAGTACGAGGAAATAGTTAAACGAGGAAGAGTAGTTACCAAGTAAACAATTTAGAGAGCGCGGGAATTGGGAAAGAAAATCCGAGAAGCATAATGCGGACAGGCATTCTAAGAGGATAATTATATTACATATTTCATAATTATTCTAAGACCTGGCTGAGCAGATTTCTTTCTTGAGGAGGAAATTCCTTATTTTTTTTCATCATTCTTTCGAATTGCTGTTTTTTTTTATTTTTTTTTTTTTTTTTTTGTGTTCCCGAGCTCGCCAGAATTCCAGTAGGGATAGGCACGAAACACACCCCTAGGTTAGTAAAGAGAAAACTCGGAGGTTACAACAAGTAACGCTACGAGAGTGAAATGCTCGCAATCACAGGTGGGGGCCAATTTACTGGACCATTTTCTATTAACGAAGTCACGTTTTACGCACGCTAGCGGGTAACGAACAGGGCATATTTCTCGTAGTGGGCGTAACTGGTTGACACCAACAGAAAGAGTCACACAGGAAGCGTACGTGAAAATTCTAAGGCAACGCGAACTCCCGCGGAGCAGTTGACAAGATAAAGGAATATTCATCTTCAAGAAAACTCCATGTTCTCAAGCCTTTGCCAACGAATCGGAGGGATTCCTATACAGGGATGTAAACCAATGCCGAAGCGAGGAAAAGAGGCCCAACCAATAAGGGGAGAGCCATTTGGGTAGGACAGGAACACCTCCGAACCCCTTAAACATAGACGAGATATAGATTTTTTTTTTCTTTTTAGAGAGAACACGGAATTCAATGATGACTTGAGATTCTGGGTGAACGCATGCAAGAGTTTTTTTTTTGGCAGAGAGAAGCTGACAAGATTTTGCAGAGAGGACAGAATGGACTCTAGATGAATCCTGGGCAGAATATCGCAGAAAGAATTAAGTTAGGAGGTTTTTTTCCCTGAGAGGTTTTTGCACATTTTTTGGGTGAAGCATCGAGTGATCTCATGCGGGCAGTGTGCATCCAGCAGGACCGGATGAGGTCCCAACCATAGACTTTATACCTATAAGTAATACCGGACGACAACGAATGTGATGAACAGAAAAGGATTTGGTGAGAAAAATTTAATAATTCCCAATATCTCGTTAGCATGATCATGATTTTGTCTCCTATACATCCTCGGTAGAAAAGATATTTTTAATCTCTTGCAAGTGCTGAATAACATAATGTGTCTTATATTTTGCGAAAGGTGAACTTTAAAATATGATTGCGAATATCAAAAAGCATAATGAACTTAAAATAAATTTTGGTTTAAATTAATAGAAATCTCCACTGATCAGTGTAATAGATTTTAAGGAAACACTAATGAAAATAAACTATGTATTTTATAATGAAATTTACCCGAGTTTCTCCAATCTTTGAAAATTCAAAATAAGTGAATTTTTGTTGATTTTAACCTGAATAACCAACTAGAACAGTCGCAAAGATTTGATAGAGTAGCAACTCCAAGATTTTAAGAAGAAAATAACTTTTAGCATTTAGCAAGCCCAGTCGCAGGATAAAAAGTCCAAATCTGACATCATGAGTTTATTAAATTTCAAGCGGCATATGGAGGAGTGTGGGTTTCCCATGTTCTCCCATATGAAACACAACGCAATGCACCCGTCAACCCTGAGCTTGGAGACCCTCAATTAGGGAACCCAACTTCACGGTAGACACCCATAGGCGGAGATAATAGAAGATAAAGAGTTACGAAAATTAACGGTCTTTTTAATAATTAATCCCACTGCAGCGAATAGGACGCAGCAGATGGTTCGCCCTCACATCGAGTAGGGGTGGTAATACAGGAAAAGACCCAGAAGAAGACTACATGGAGATAGATGGATGAAATTCGAAAGCGTGCCGGAGAAACATCAAGGAGACAGGCTCGAGACGGACAGTTGTTGAAGAAACTTGGGAAGACCTTCATCCAGCATTCAGCAGTGTATCGATAATGGTTGACAATGATGATGATTATATATACTGTATACTATATCTCTGTGTACACTGAGAACTGAGAAAACAAGGGGATAATGATTAATGGAGACTATGTAATTCACCTTCGCTTCGCTGATGACATAGTCATTTTTCCAACGACCCCTTCAGAGCTGCAGAATATGATCCAGGAACTTTCTGACAAGGGTAAAGAAGTGGGATTAAAAATGAAATTTCAGAAGATAAAACTTTTACAAGAAATGAAGACTTATCGATTGATGTGGGAGATGTGGAGGTAACCGATATCTTTACCTTGGGCAACAGATATCAATCAGGGGTCACATTGATGAAGAATTTATTAGCTTATTAAACTTCGTTGGAGAACTTTTAGTACAATTTTGAAGAGCAATATATCCTTATGTCCTAAAAGAAAAGTGTTTAATCGATGCATCCTTCCAGTTCTTACATATACGGAGCAGAGACATGGACTTTAACTTAAAAAGACGTACAAAGGCTGCAGACAACTGAAGTCATAATACTTTATTATGCTAATGAGCTAAAATATACATAAAGCATTGGCATCTTAAAAGAATAAATAAATCGTTGTACATGAAGACACGAAAAGATAAAAACTTGATTTATATAAGCTGAGAAATTAGGTCCGTTAAAACATTAATCTGCCACTTAAAATAAAGTTAAACATTTTGCGCAGCTATGAACAAATGAACTGAAAGAGGCATGGAGAGATGCATGCTTAGTGTAACCAAGAATAATAAGAAGAGGAACTTGTGGATGAACAAAATTACAAGAACAGAAGACATCATGATAAGAACAAAATCCTTGAAATGGCAGTGGGCTGGACATGATGCCAGAAGAACGTACCACCGATGGACAACCGAAATTTTATACTGGATAGCAAGGGACAAGAAAAAAACGCAGAAGACCTTTCTAAAGCATGCTAGAGGGACATAGAAAAGACTGGCTCAAGACAGACCGTTGTGGGAAAAACTTAGGGAGGCCTTCATCCAACAATGGATTGATAATGGTTGACAATGATTATATAATTGTTAGATGCGTAAAATCGTTTTCCATCAATACAAATTTTAAATAAATTCAAAACATTTAAAGCCACTAAATACACCAGAAAAGATATTAGGGGGAAAGTCTATCCATTATCTGCAGGTTTCCCACAATGGCGAAATTCCCAAAAGTTTTGGTATTTATTTCATATCTGCAACTTCTGTGCTGTCCATGCGAAATTTCCATAGTTCAGAAAAACACGTGCGTATTTTTTTTCCTTTTTTAAATATATCGACTGGTCCTCTGCGGTGGAACTAAAAACAAGCATGAAAAGCTAATAAATCAGTGAAGGAAGAAATAATCTGAGGATATCAGATTCCTAAGCTATGTTTGCTTAGTCTCAGTTTCTTGGAGATTCAGTGTCCTAGGTGGCGTAACGGTTAGCATACTCGAACGGAAATCGGGAGATGCGGGTTCGATTCTTCCCCCAGGGCGATTAAATTTTCAAGTTTTCTGAGAGATGTTACATGGATAACCTGTAAGTCGTACATGCAAAATCAGAATTTATATTCTGTTTGCTTTGAATATTGTATGAAAAGCTATTGTTGAGCCTTTTCAATGTAAGTTACGAAATTTTCAATTCCGTTTGACAAATCATGAATGAAATACGGGATTACACCATATAATACAAATTTAGAAGATGACAATCCGTTTTTTTGTATAATTATGACAAGGATGGTAAGTCAGATAATATCCGAAAACTTGAAAAATTCGTCGTTCTGGAGCGGTAATCGAACCCGCGTCTCCCAGACAGCGCCCGGGTATGCTAACCACTACACCACCCAGAACGACCAAGTTTCAAGTATCCGATTACATAATTTGAATATAACCATCACAGGATTCGCTAGTTGAAGCAACCGGCATTCATGTTTAGCGAATCTGGAGGTTAAGTATCTTATCCCGTGATTGCCCGGAGAAGCAGATAAATCATTTATAAATTCAAAAACTTGAAACTTGGTTGTTCCGGGCTGTGTAGTGGTTAGCATACCCGGGCGCTATCTGGGAGACGTGGGTTCGATTCCCGCAATAGAACGACGATTTTTTCAAGTTTTGGGATATTATCTGACTTACCATCCTGGTCATAGTTACACCAAAAAAAAAAAAAAACGCGGATTGTCACCTTCAAAATTTGTATTCCGTTTGACAAATTCATATAATGTACTTTAAAGGATATATCTCTCAATCTAGTAAAGTATGTTAGAGAGTTCTGTTCGCGCGTGGGTTGCTTTGCGTGTCCGCGTTTCGAAAATATATAAACGAAGCCAATTGACCGTTTTAAGAGGACAACACTGACACATACAAACCACAAGTTTGAGAATCGGTGTCTGTTCTCTTCAGGTATTTTGTTTCGATTTTTCTATAACGGCACGAAGAAATAAAAGCGAGCGGTTAGTACATCAATATAACAAGCAACCTTTTTCGAAGCAAGGTAAACAGTCAAGGAAGGAGAGCGAAAAAGAAACAAGTGAAAGCGCGAACAGCTGAGAGGGAGAGTGATCATCTGTCTCCCAGAGCTGGCAAGTGAGCCCGGCTCCTCCAGTGCCTGATAATAGCTCCCTTGGCTGATAATGGCGCACTTGGAAAAAGCCAGAGGCAGTTTGACCAACAACAATTGCAAGCCATTGATCGTCTAACGTGCAGCTGCTATGGAAACGGTTTTTTATGAGTCTCAGACACGAATTCTCCTATCCTCAAGCATATCGCATCTCTTTCTCCTCTTTTATTTATTTATTTTTTTATTTCCCGAGGTTGGTGTATGCGGAATTTGATTTATGATCCTGCGTGTTTTATATACAGACACCTATTCTTCCTTTTGCGTGGAGTGAAACTCTTTTTCGGTTTCTCCTTGCTCGGAAAAGCTAAATAACGCAGTTAACACGCAGAATACGCGGCAGGTTAGAGCTGCTCTCTTTCTTTTTTAATGCTTCTTGTGATAACAATATTGTTCGCTCGTGACACCAAAGAGAAAATTGCTTCCCGTTATTTTCCCTTTTTATACTTTTTTTTTTTTTTTAACTTTTCTCTTTTGATGAACTAATCATGGAGTGGCACGACGGCAACTATTGGTCCAAAATTTAATACACGAGTGTTTTGATTTGTTTCGAGAAAAACGCTTTCCTCTTTTTATTGAGTCTCTCCTACAGCAAGGAACGCAAATGTTAGAAGACGATAAAACCGCATTTAAGTGTCAATTTGTGAAACGACGTTTTCTTCAGAGAAAGGTGAACTTAACGCAGGAGTGCGTGTTTTCTGATCATCAATAACGTTGTTCCACTTCAACTTTAAGTCTACGGGAGGTACGTTAGGATCTCATTAATTCAGCAAGCAACGTTTTTTATTTTAAAAAAACGCTCAGCAATACAAAAGAGGACATGGTACATTTTATAAGAAATTACGCAGTAGGGAAGTTATGGAAATCTTCTTTTCCACATGGATTGAGATATTAAAGCTGAAAACGGCCGTAGCATGTCAGAGAGATATCATCAAATTTTCAGCTTTAGTGAGATGTCCGCCTGGTCTCATTTACTTCAGTGAAAATTAGCATGAATGACTGTTTCTGATATGATCTTATGAGTTCAAATCGTTTCTCTTTTTCGTTTGTGCTTAAGATGGTTCCTTTCCTACATTTCTGCTGCCATTAATAGAAGAGTGGTGTTCCAGGACAGTTCACTGGGTATCTTTCAGTGCCCTGTCCAAAGGATTAGCTAGGCCTCCGTTTATAAGGAATTACTAATTTATTCTCTCTTCTCTCTCTCTCTCTCTCTGTAGTAAGAACACTTGGGTAACAGAAGACTAGTTGGAAATTCACAGAAGGCAGTAATACTGTAGTTTCTTAATGCAGTTCGAAGGACATTGAAGTAAAAAATTTAAAAAAATCCTCAGTAGAAATCAGATCTGCTTCTTTTTTTATTTAAATAAGCACCACTCGATAAATAAGTAAAAGTTCAAGTAATACTAATCCTTCATACTCTGCTATCGAACATCTTAATGCAAATTCAAACTGATATGATTCTGGTTCACTTGTTTTACAAGCAATTTCTAATGATCAGCATTATTATGTACAATGCACACCATTGAAACTAATTAACAATAAGGAACTATACACCAACGTTACTAAAAACAGTATAACTATACTAGGAATCCGAATTTTTTGAAGTACAATATAAATAAAAGTTTCCAAGCTTTCGCACATCAACTAGATGGCTTTTTTAAAGGAAGGCAGACAGCTAACTGCAAACTTTATAATAGAACACTTCAACAATTTGAACGCAGTGACTTGACTAGGCATTAAATGAATAGGCGCAAATGTAAATGTGGTCATTCATTCGAAGAAACGAGGTCACGTTATTTGGGCACCCGAAAACTCAGCATTATTTGAAAAATTGATTCCAAATGCGTGGCAACTCTAGAGAAACGCTATCATTGCAAGCCTTACTGCTTGTCAAGATTTCCAAAGTTTCACGAATGGCAAGTAGATTTGCATTTCTTCATATCATTCCACATTGGATCAGCGGACTTGAACTTGACATCTCTTGATAGGGCAGTGGTTATTTTATTATCGCTCGGGTTCCTAATTGGGTTCACCCGGCGTAATATTGGGAGCGAAGGGGGTGTCGAGTGGATTGTGATTCTGCGATTCCCTGATTTAGGGCTGACGCAGCTTCAGAATCCACTGACGGAGCGTTGTGTTTCACACAGCAGATTTTCCTCTGGGAGTCAAAGGGTCCGCTGTGTGCCGCAATGTTTTTGTGAACGTCTAGATTTAAAATAAAAAGCATAAGTGAAGTGATTTTCTAAGTTCCGGTTCCAAAAGATATATATATTCTCCAAATAATATAGGGTTGAGCACACATATTGTAGTTAACGATACACTCATCATGGAACTGAGACAAAATTAACAACAAAAACAATTTATTGGTTATGATTTGGCATAATAATAAATATACCCTCATGATACTAGCAAAAATGATTTAAGACTCTCTGACAGGAACCTGTACTAAATTACTTATTTGCTCATACAATTATTTACTCTATGTGTGGACTGCTCCGATAAAGATTTTATGAGGGGACACCAAAAAAAAAAAAAAAAAAAAAAAATAGGATGGATTTCCTACCTTAACCTCCGAATCTGGCCTAGATATCGTGCTGCTGACCACTCCTGAGCCGGGAGAATTCTCGTCCGCCAAACTCTGTTGTCGTGGTTCCTCCACCTAGCGTACTGGTCTGCGATGTCTGCCCCGGTCCGTCAAACTTGGTGCGGGCTCTCGTCATGCTGCCAGTCTCTGATACATCATGGCGGCGTCCACGTTTTGGACCACCAAAAAAAAAAAAACCCCAAGTGACAAGTCACCAGTAATAAAAAAAAAGTGCAAGTCAAGCACCTCGACTTAGAAGAACAAGTGAAAAGATGAAAGGTGACGAAGTTCTTCTCTTCCCTTGTTAAAATTTTCGACGACCCCCAAGAAGACTCACACTACCTCAAAATATCCCATCATCCAATCACTAGCTGGCAAACGCAAGCCTCCCTGAATTAAATTACCCAGTGTAGATCTTACTGGTCAGAGAATTAACATTTTGATCTTCCATTCGCTAGGGGGTCAAGATTCCTACCCGCTCCAGTGAAATTCTGAGAATCCCTGAAGTTACGTTTGCCGCTTGATACAACCACCGGCCATAAATCCTTACCCCAATTAAACTGTTAGGCGCTGGTTCCAACAAGTCTACGGTCGGGCCAACACGCATTGTGGATGCTATAGACGGTGGACACTTCTATTGCCCCGAATAAAACATACAACAAAGCCAGCTCGCCGATGGCTGTCGCCAGCGTTTACTCCTTACAGTGTCGGTCTGTCCTGTGACGCCTTGTGCTGAGAGAGGGGGACGGAGAGAGAAAAAAAAGAAAAGATTCACCCGAAAGTATATGGCAAAATAAAACGTACTCCTTCTTCAAAAAAATACATGAATTAATAAAAATGAATAAATAAATAAATAAATGAATAAATAAACTAGGGAATGGGTTTTCGACCTAAATATGCAGCGCTCAGTTTGGGCGCTGTCACAACTTTTCCGTCTTTTGTAGTGCTTTTATGTTCGTTGATTCTAATTGCAAACGAACGTTTGGTCATTCCGATGTAGTATCGCCTGGAGCCGTCCGGATATTGTAGTGAGATGGCATAAACACCTGTTTCATTGAGAAGAGTATTGTTGGTGCGGATAATAATGTCATGGGCTCTAATATAGTCACAGTTGCATTACTCTCATTTGTTGCCTCCACCTCCCTCAATGATTTACTTACATTTTTTTTTTTTTTTACTGAATACTACTCAGATGTTCTCGAAATAGGAGAAACAACTGCCATGCTAAAAAAGTATGTTTAACGAAGGTGTTTATCTTATCCACCCAGATGCGTTTTTGAAAAGAAAGATATCGTTTGTCTGGTAATTGGCAGTTGAGGGGGACATCGTGATGGGAGAATGAGCTGGAAGATTCCTTTTGTCTTTTCTCACATTCCCTTGGGGGCTTAGAGGGAACGGTCAGCGCCACTTGGCACTCCATTAGTGCGCATTCCTCGAGACAACATGCCCGTTAGTGGTGTTAGATAAACTTCACAGGCTATGACGTACTCTGGTTTTAGAGTTTCCTTCCTCGGTCGTCTAGAGACTCATAACTAAGTTCTCTTCCGTTGTGCGATCTGGGTGGAAGACAGAAGTGACAGACAGACACTTGGTTTTCTTTACTTCACTTCCGTATGCCTTTCCTATCAGGCACTCTAGCCTGAATTTCCTACTTTTAAGGGTTGTTCAATCTGAACTCAGACACTGTTTTCCCAAATTCTTCTTAAACATCATTATTCCTTTTGATCAAGTTAAACAAAATATAGGAATCCATTGAACAATTTCTGAAAGTTTTTTTTTATTTCGCTAAGGTATTCGATAAAAGTAACCATAATAAACTGCTTTAAAGATTACACTGTAAAAAATGAGTAGCGTGAATTCATGGAAAATTTCCGAAAGTAATGTGCAACAAAGTTGCCGGTTGGTACCCGTGTTTTTCAGAAATTGCCGTTTTTAAAAATGCCTGTTTATTTTAACAGATTTTCCATAGTCAGAAATTCTGTTTATTTCAGAAAAATCCATTTTAGGTTTTTCCGTATTTAAACTGAAATTCCGCAAAAACGACGACCCTGCATTTTTCAGCCCTTTCCCCAGTTAGTACTGTCGCTCCAATCAGGACTGAACTCGCGCCGGCTGGTTGACCAGGTAAAGCACGCCTTTAACCACTGAGCCACAGACACACGGAAATTGGATCACGTACATCGTAAAACAAATTGTGCGACAATATTTTTTTTTTTTTTGTCATTAATACGAGTCATTTTATTTTCTGTGCGAGTTTATTATTTTTCTGAATAGGTTTGTAGTAATTTTTTTTTTTTTTTCTGTACAAGGACTTTTCACAAATTAAGTATTTTTCAACCTGATTTTTCAAAGCAACAAAATGCGTTGCAACTTGATTTTTTTAAACTGACAATGGCCTTCAGTTATCTTAAAAAAAAAGGTGAAATGTACTTTTTTATAGTAGTATTTCACAAAACTCCTGAATATAAAATTTACTCTTAATAGCTGTAATAGCTTTTGTTTGAAATTGTCCAAAGACTGATAGATAGACATCGTATAACCATCTGAGCAATAAGTTAAGTACCTGATTTCTTACAGTAACACAATATATATTAAATAGCTGGTGCACAAAATAGGGGAGAGGAGAAGACACATCTTGTGTCAGAATAAACAAAATTCCCGCGATATGCTATCCACAATATACGATGTCGCTACGGAAGTTTAAAATTCGACAGACGATTGAAATTTAAAAGTTAATCAAATCTCAGTTATACTCACCAATCACTCCTATTACCGGTATTTTATCGTCATACGGATACGGGAAAAGTGAGAATAGTGTTTTTCCGTTAAAATACGAAAGGAATTGCGGAAGGGTTTCTGAAAATTCAGAATTTTACGTTAACGCATCTCTAAAACGGTACTTTACCGTCAATATAAGAAAGAAACTGCAGAAAGGTTTCTGAAAATTCTGAATTTTCCCGTGACACGAAAATTCCGTGATATTCAGGTTTCTTTCCGTCATTTCATGGAAAAGGTTTTATCAGAATTATGCTTCGTTAATTCACGAAAGAAATGACGGAAAGTGGCTCGTGTATTATAGAAATTGTTTTACAGTGTATATATAGTATTACTAACAGAGGTGTATCATACACACTATTTTAGAGTTAATGCACTGTAAAACATTTTCTGAAATTCATGAGCAACTTTCCGTGGTTTCTTTCGTGAATTACCGAAGCATATTTCTGATGCGACTTTTTCCGTGAAATGACGGGAAAAGCTCCGAATTTCACGGATTTTTCGTATACCAGAAAACTTCTGAATTTTCTGAAACCTTTCCGCAATTCTTTTCTTATACTGACGGTAAATTACCGTTTTCAAGATGTGTTAACGGAAAATTCTGAATTTTAAGAAACCTTTCTGCAATTCCTTTCTTATATTAACGGGAAAGCTCAGTTCTCACTTTTTCCGTATCCATATGACGAAAAATGTCCGTTAATAAGAGAGATTCACGGGAATGCTTGTGGGCTTGATTTACTGTTAAATTTTAATAGTCTGTCGAATCATTTGACTTTGAAGTTCTGTAGAGAAATCGGATATTGTAGACAGGATATCACATGAATTTTTATTATTGTGACACAGGATATCACATGAATTTTTATTATTGTGACACAGGATATTTCTTCTATTCTTTCCCATTTTGTGTACCAGCTATTATATATTGTGTTACCGTAAGAAACCGTGTACTTAAATTATTGTACAGGTATAATTTTACGATGTCAATGCATCAGTCTGTGGAGTCCATAAGACAAAAGCTATATAGTTATCTAGAGTAAATTTTATATTTATAGGTTCTGTGAAAAATATTATACAACAGCACATTGCACCTTCTCTTAAAGATAATTGAAAGTTATTGTCAGTTGCAAAGGAGATCTCAAACTGCAAATTATTCTGTTGCTTCGTAAGTCACGAGGAAAAAATACGTAATTTATAATAAGACCTCATACAAAAAAAAATATAATTGTCACAAACGTATTCAAAATATAATAAACTCCAATAGAAAATAAAATGTCTATATCACTCGCATTTATGCAAAAAAAAAAAAAAAAAAAAAATCATCATCGCCCAATTAGTTTTACCGTGAACGTGAGTCTGATTCCTGCGACTTTCTGGCTCAGTGGTTAAGACGCGCGGCTTCAACCCATACGGCCCGGGCTTCATCCTCACCACTGGCTCAAAAGGATTCTTGTGCGTAAGGAGTGAAATATTTAGCGTGTTGAATTTTGCGAAATTTCAGTGTAAACATGGAAAAACTTGAAAGGGACTTTTCTGAAATAAACGGAATTATTGACTACGGAAGATCTGTGAAAATACGGAAGTTAAAAAGAAAATGGGATCTTTTTAAAAACGAAAATTCCGTTAAAAGATGGACGCACTTACCGGCAACTTTACTGTACTTTTTTTTTTTTCTTTTCTGAAATGTTCCATGAATTCACACCACTTATGTTTTACAGTGTAGGAAAAGCATCTGTCAGTTTACAAAAATCCAGCAGTAGACAGAAGTCAAAATCAGTAGATCTACTGATAAATCAGTAGAATGGCAACATTGCTGGTATGGTCTTGTGATTGCCTATAAAAATGCACTCAATGAGGGGGGGGAATTAAGGGAAAGGTGGGGCGGTAATATTAAATACCCATGCAATTAAAGAGCAAAATGTTCATTACATTCTAAACAATTCTTCCAGAAGTAACATCTCAACCTCTTAACCCAGCTGTTGTGTTGTATTGAGCACAGGGCTGGCTTAAGGGGAGGGGGGGGGGATTAGGGGCTATAGCTTTGGGGCCCACCATGACCAAGGGCCCAGGAGCAGTGGCGAAGCGTGGCTTTGTAAATAAGGGAAGCAATGCAGTTAATATGCGATAAATATAGATGGCAAAAGTGATATGAAATTTTATAATAATTAAAATCAGCAAGTGAACCGTAGTTTATATGCTACGTTGACAATACGGCATGGCAGAAAGCATCCTAAGACCCCCTCCCCCCCACGCGACCATGCGTGGTACCACCAAAAAGAAATGTCTATGTAGAAGTTCAGATGCAAAGATTTATAAAAAAAATGTTCAGTGAAAATGTTGAAAGGGAAATAAACTTGTCTGCCCACACAACGAAAAGAATTGGGGGTTGCTTCTATCAGAGCTGAGACGGGCTGTGCCCGAAAGTCCGAAGCAGAGCCTGGGCCCGAATCGTGGTCTGGCTGTAGAATTTTTACTGCGGTTCGGGCTCAGGCCCTTAGAGAGTGGGAGAGCGAGATATTTTTTTTTTTTATAAATGTGATTGTATATGATTTATATATAAAATCACATATAAATTATCATTTAAAACCACATTATATAAATATGATTTTATATGATTTATATACAAAAGCACATATAAATTATCATTTAAAACCACATTATATAAATATGATTTTATATGATTTATATACAAAAGCACATATAAATTATCATTTAAAACCACATTATATAAATATGATTTTATATGATTTATATACAAAAGCACATATAAATTATCATTTAAAACCACATTATATAAATATGATTTTATATGATTTATATATAAAATCACATATAAATTATCATTTAAAACCACATTATATAAATATGATTTTATATGATTTATATACAAAAGCACATATAAATTATCATTTAAAACCACATTATATAAATATGATTTTATATGATTTATATACAAAAGCACATATAAATTATCATTTAAAATCACATTATATAAATATGATTTTATATGATTTATATATAAAATCACATATAAATTATCATTTAAAACCACATTATATAAATATGATTTTATATGATTTATATACAAAAGCACATATAAATTATCATTTAAAACCACATTATATAAATATGATTTTATATGATTTATATACAAAAGCACATATAAATTATCATTTAAAACCACATTATATAAATATGATTTTATATGATTTATATACAAAAGCACATATAAATTATCATTTAAAACCACATTATATAAATATGATTTTATATGATTTATATACAAAAGCACATATAAATTATCATTTAAAACCACATTATATAAATATGATTTTATATGATTTATATATAAAATCACATATAAATTATCATTTAAAACCACATTATATAAATATGATTTTATATGATTTATATACAAAAGCACATATAAATTATCATTTAAAATCACATTATATAAATATGATTTTATATGATTTATATATAAAATCACATATAAATTATCATTTAAAACCACATTATATAAATATGATTTTATATGATTTATATACAAAAGCACATATAAATTATCATTTAAAACGACATTATATAAATATGATTTTATATTATTTTTATAGAGAATTTTTTTTTATTTATAAATGTGATTTTATATGATTATGAAAATGATCCAAAAGACAGAGAAAGTATTTTTTCTAGAATGCAGTCTTCGGAGTTTCGGGAGCTCACGTGACCGTGTACTGTAGATGTGCCAGAGTCCATTGCTACCATGGCGCTTACATTCCTCAGAAGAGTCACAGAAACAAATAGCTACACTAATAAAAGCAACGCTTACTTTTATATTCCTAAAATAATGACATGTCACCGCTAAAGAACGTGCGACATAAAACTACTGAAAGTTCAAACCATAAGCCCATAATGGAACTGAATCAACTAATTACACTAACACAGAAAACTTTTGACAAATTGCAACTTCAAACTCTTGTTACGGGAGTCCTCTGCTGAGTGTGACTGAACGTTTGGAAAGAGCGCATGCTCCAGTTAGTGGCTTTTATCCTTCAAACTCTCTTGTGTGGTTCTGCCTCCGACGCCGTGGAAGCGTTTGGGAGAATGATTCCCCACGCTCTATGCTTAGCATAGCATTGCTGGCTGCGGGTGGGCATACCGTGTTACCGAGGTTCAGCTGGATGCATTATCTGCATTGCTTCCAACGAGCGACTTACGTACGAGGCATTTGTTCTTATTTTCGTAAAAATACAAATATGAATTTGCTTTCTTAAAATTAAAAGTTACTGAAAAAAAAAAAATGCCCGCTGCATTATGTTGGTATGATATTTTTATTTTACTTTAATGCTACATATTTTTAATTCACGCAAAAGAAACCGCATGGACGAAAGGGAAGCAATGCTTTCATTGCTTCCATTGACGCTTCGCCATTGCCCAGGAGGCATGCTTGAGCAAATAAGGGAGAGAGAGAGAGAGATAGAGAGAAGGGGGGGGGGGGATTATAAAATAGTTTTACTTTTATCTTATATAATTACCACATGGTCAGAAACAGAGGCAGAAAGACGAACGGATTTCAAAATAGTGACTCACCGAGAGTAAACGTTTCATGTCGCTGTATACAGCTGGGTCACCGAGACAGTATCAGCTTTCTCACTACCATCAATCCACACCTCCTAATTTGCACTTGGAACCGTTATTGGTCGAAGTTCCCCCTGTGGCTTCACATTGCATAACAAAAATGATGCACTAAGAAAAGTATACAACGCTAAATCACTAGAAAATCCAAGACAAGATCTAGAAATCTAAGCTTTTAACTCATGTTCTTGTGAGAATAATGAAAAATGCAGTGACTTATCATGAAAACTCTGCAGATAATTTAGTAGTTACAGTTTCGTGTTTTTGTAACCTAGGCATCTATATTTTCCTTAGCACTTTTCCCGCTATTTTCAATGCAGTTGAGTCAATGGGACTGGCTCTCACTTATCAACGTCCCATCCGAGGAAGAGAGAGATTTATGGGTTTCATCGTAGTGCGAATGTGGAATTAGATCACGATCAGAGAAGCCAGTGAAGGAACATCGGTGCCTTCTACGAATAACGAACGGGGGGCTATTTTGCTCTTTAGTTGTCCTAATCGGAGGGGGGGGGGTTACGTTGACACTTTCCTGCGAGGAAAAAACGCGAGAAGCCGAGGATTTGACTTTTCTGAGGGATTCGGTTGCAAAGCAAAAAAAGCGAAGGAGGTGTCGAGATTTCGCTTCGGAGTGCAAAACGGAGATAATGCTGCCCATCAAGGAAGAATGGAAAAATAAGAAAATAGTTAGTGGCCGTAACGGGAAAGAGATCAACGTGTTAATAATAATATAGAGAATGATTGGAAATCACGGACAATGCCATGAGACCTTCCCCATATCAACTGAATAAACGCTTTCCTCACTGCAAGAGCGAGTTATAACTTTAGTTGATGTTTTATTTATATTTTATTTATCTGCTCCAGTCGGGTAAAATACAGGTTAAACTCCCGAAACAAAAACTCTCTAAAGGCGACGTATCAACGAACCCTTCACACAGGGCGCTGAAATATAACTCAGCGCCAAGCCCTGTAACATTTTAGCAGATGTCATAATAATTCCCCGTCATAAGTTCTTTCGGGGCTCACTCAAATGTCTTAGCCTAGGGGACCACTTAGGCCTTAATCAGGCCCTGATTGAGTAATAAATACGTATTACTGTCAAAATGTGCGATTTTTAGTCAACATGCATTTAAACTAGTAAATTTATACTTGTAGACAGGGGCAGATTTCCAACTAGGCGCACCAAGCTCGCGCCTAGGGCCCCACACCGTGAGGGGCCCCCGAAAACGTATAATTGGATTGCCAATTTTGTTTTGGTTTTCGCGGACTGAAACAAATAAATCTTTAAAGCAACCACTTTGCTTGTATTATCAATTGATATTTTGCTTTCTCATATTAGCAACATATTCTGCATTTTTTCTTTTTTAGCTGTTAATACTCAAAATTTCCGAGTTCTTATCGATGTAGTTGTTTTGAAAGGAATAGTTAAAATTATTTAGCTTTCCCTTTAGTTGAATAGTTTCTTCACAACAGAACCTCAATTTTTCAAATTTTCGACTTTGACAGAGCCCTTAGTAGTAAGTTCATGAAGTACATGGGACATTTAAAGTGCCAAACTTAATATCCTTTTGACTTCATATTAGCCTCAAAAATAATTTTTGAATCTCTAAATATAAACATATTTGTTCGATGTGCACTGACAGACAAATCATTAGATTAGACACTGTTTCTTATAAAACGTTCTGATAATAACAGAAAGATAGAATGGCATTTTAAAAAAAAAAGATAAAAACAATTTTCTTGACTATTATTTTTTAATCTGACGGACGAAAATTTCTGAGGCGATTAGAATGAGTGGGGGGGGGGCTTGAAACTCTTAGCACCTAGGGCCCCAAAAGATCTTAAGTCGCCTCTGCTTGTAGATGAAATACTACGAGTTCGGGAGAAAATATTCTTTCAAAGCCTATAACGACGGATTTATTCGTCACTGTGTGTATTTCTTTTCTGAAAACCTAAACGAGAAAAAGAAAACAAAAATCTTTATTTTCGGGGCCTTTCTTGTGAATCCGTTACTGATGAATGGACGTTTTGTTTCGAACTTCCTCGACAAGGCATTAAAATCCCAGTATGAAACGCATGGTAAATTTTAATTTTCCTTCGCCGCCAATTAACACACACATTGCGAGCCATCACCAAATAAATTCATCCATAATTGCGAACTTTTTAAACGCGAAAAGCACAATTTCGAAAAATCTAGTTCCCACTGAAACAAGGAAGTCGAGCTCGTAGCTTCCATACAGCTGGGAACATTTTTCTTGTTGGTTTTTTTTCACACCCTTGTATCCCTCTAATTAGTTGACGTCGTCGGCATGATGTGTGGCTTCCATTTTTCGGCACATTTCTAACCGTTTCCCCATCGTATGTCTGCAATGTGCCACTGAAGCGTGATTGGCTCTGTAACAACGGCACCACACCAATTACGACCTCGATAACTTTATTTATTGGACTGAAAATTGCCGAGCGTGACTACGCTATCTCCCTCTCTCGTTTATACTGCGATTGAAGGCGAAAATCCGCTCTCCCCGAAAAAGAGCCAGATGGTCAGTTTCTCTCACTCACTCCCTCACTAGCCCCGCCCTGTTCTACCGCTTCATTCCATTTCGGTTTCCCCTCTTACCCCCAAAGTTTCCCCCTCAGTACTGGATGGACTTTTCCAGTCTTCCCCAAACTCTTATTTCCTTCCCCATCCATCCCCGTTACTTTATCTATCTCACATATCACGGAAGTCCGAGTGATCATTGGAATCAATGTTCGTGACATGGAACGTTCATGTGCAGAAACACATAGCGTAAGGCATTCCGTGTGTGCTAGTTAATTGCTTTTCATGAGCAGAAAATGGCTTTTCTCAGTATTATTCTCATGCAATGAAAAACTTAGTATGACTTTCCATTCAATAAAAAAACTTTGAGTAACAATATTTACAAAGTACAAAAAAGAAAAAAAGAAAAAACGTGTTGCTGGATTTCTATCGGGGAAATCCATTTCGTCCCCTCGATTTTGTGCTTTTCAGTGATATTTTCAATAAATTGGTACGCTGTACTATTGAAAGTATTCGGACACCACAATGTTTTAGGACAAATGGCTTTATTATCGCCATTAGTCGGTCACCTTTGGCTTGTATGACAGCGGCAACAGATCAGATCATACGTAGAGGATTTTAGGAAGGGAGTGTCTGACCCCAAGTCTTAAAAAACACTTAGAAATGGAAATCTAGGAGATTTGGGCTAGAGTGGGGCAGCGGATGGCCTAGTAGTCAGCGTTCGTGCCCGCCACGGAGGAACCTCAGGTTCGATGCCAGGCAGGTAAATGATCAAATGATCATATGTAGAGGATTTTAGGAAGGGAGTGCCTGACCCCAGGTCTTAAACAACCGTTAGAAATAGCAAGCTAGGAGATTTGGGCTAGAGTACCTGATGGGAAAGTGACCCAGAAGCGAAGTGGAAAGGGGGAGGAAAACGCGCTTATTTATTACCGGGGGCAAGTACCCGGGGTCCGACGGCTTAACGTGCCCATCCGACGCACGGCGGATATTTAGTGTATCGAGCGTTCGTACCTGCCTGGGATGGAACCTGAGGTGCTTTCCGCGTTAGTCGCGAACGTTGTCTACTAGGCCACCCGCGGCCCTGCCAGGCAGGTACGAACGCTCGAACCACTAAATAT
The DNA here is from genome assembly GCA_039090855.1 of Macrothele yani. Classification (NCBI taxonomy): domain Eukaryota; kingdom Metazoa; phylum Arthropoda; class Arachnida; order Araneae; family Macrothelidae; genus Macrothele; species Macrothele yani. The sequence goes on along the minus strand of CM076989.1, from coordinate 30,757,528 downwards.
CAGCCGTGCGTCGGATGGGCACGTTAAGCCGTCGGACCCCAGGTATTGGCCCCACGGTAATAAATAAGGGCGTCTTCTTCCCCCTTTCTACCACGCTTCCGTGCCACTTTCCTATCGGGCACTATAGCCCAAATCTCCTAGCTTCCTATTTCTAAGGGTTGTTTAAGACCTGGGGTCAGACACTCCCTTCCTAAAATCCTCTACATATGATCTGATCTTGGCTAGAGTGCCCGATAGGAAAGTGACACGGAAGCGAGGTAGAAAGGGGGAAGAAGAGGCCCTTATTTATTACCGGTGGGCCAGTACCCGGGGCCCGACGGCTCAACGTGCCCATCCGACACACGGCTGATATTTAGTGGTTTGAGCGTGTGTACCTGACTGGGATCGGACCGGAAATTTCTCCGTGGCAGTCACGAACGTTGACCACTAGGCCATCCGTGGCCCATGACAGCGCCAACACTTCGAGGCATACTATAAACCAATTTCCCGTAGGTCTCGACAGGAATGGTTTTCCATTCGTCCTGCAAAGCTGCTTCCAGAGTGGAGAGCGAAGACGGTTGTTGTGGTCGATTTCGTATCCGTCGCTCCAATTCATCCCAGAAGTGTTCTATGGTATTAAGACCAGGACTCTGAGCAGGCCAGTCTAATAATTCCACCTCGTTTTCCGAAAACCAGTACTGCACACCCCTTGCAGTATGGCAGGGACCTCGATTGCGTTGGAAGTGACAACGGTCATTTCCATAATACTACCACATTGTTGGTATGGAAGAATTATCCGAAACGTCGAGTTACAGTTCAGAGTTCATAGTTTATGGTATAATAACCAACGGGCAGAGTCCCATCTATAGAAAAACAAAGCCACACCATGATGATGCCTCCGCCGAACTTAGCAGTTTGAACACAGTCCGACGAAAATCGCTCGCCGAGCTGTCGCTAAATCCAAACGCGCCCATCAGATTGGAAGAGTGAAAAGAGTGACTCATCACTCCAAAGAATAGTTATCCAGTCGCCCACAGTCGAGGAACGACGGAAAACACTCCACTCCAAACTGCGCTTCGCATTCACGGCAGTGGTGTGTGTCTTGTGTACCGCTGCTCAAATATAATAACCTACACTAGACAACTCTCTGCTAAGAGTTATGGACCTAACCGAGACATTAAAAGTCTTTCCTGCTTTGGAAACGGCAGCGGAAGAACGCGATTTTGTAGCATTTCTTACCATGGGTCATCTATCACGTTCCGTCAGTTTGTGATGCCTTCCTGAATGTTTTTTTTTTTTTTTTTTGTTATTGTAGTTATACCGTCCTGCTTCCATCTCTCCACTGCATCACTTACAGTCAATTTTGGTATTTTTAGTTTATCTGCAATGCTCCGTATGGAAACGTTACTGAAATGGCATCCTATGGTCAGCCCATGCTGGAGCTCGGAAAGTTCACGTCCATGCGGCACATCAGCTTCAAAGTTATTGAATGCACGGCAGAACATCTCAGCTTCATATACGTACCTTACCATTTACCAGAGGCGTAACTAGGCATTTATACGCCCGGGGCAACCATAAAATATTGCTCCCCCATCTGCATTTCCCTCTGACGTAAATATATTATCAATTTCACAGTTCTCTCTCTCTCAAATTAAAATTGATGTCATATGAAACTCTTCCTCTGAAATCAAAATTGACGGTCTTTCTCTTAAATCAAAATTGAGGTCATATCAAACTTTTTCTCTAAAATCAAAATTGACGTCATATCAAACTCTTTCTCTCAAACCAAAACTGACGTCATATCAAAATTTTTCTCTCAAATCAAAACTGACGTCATATCAAACTTTTCTCGCAAATCTAAATTGACGTCATATCAAACTCTTTCTTTCAAATCAAAATTGATGTCCATTTAACAGTTCTCTCTCTCTCTCTCTCAAAATTAAAATTGACGTCATATGAAACTCTTCCTCTGAAATCAAAATTGACGTTATATCACTCTTTCTCTCAAATCAAAATCGAGGTCATATCAAACTTTTTCTCTCAAATCAAAACTGATGTCATATCAAAATTTTTCTCTCAAACCAAAACTGACGTAATATCAAACTTTTTCTCGCCAATCTAAATTGACGTCATATCAAACTCTTTCTTTCAAATCAAAATTGATGTCCATTTAACAGTTCTCTCTCTCTCTCTCTCAAATTAAAATTTACGTCATATGAAACTCTTCCTCTGAAATCAAAATTGACGTTATATCACTCTTTCTCTCAAATCAAAATTGAGGTCATATCAAACTTTTTCTTTCAAATCAAAATTGACGTCATATCAAACTCTTTCTTTCAAATAAAAACTGACGTCCTTTTAGTTCATTACATAGAAACCCCATTTAGTTCATTATATTCTGAAGGATGCGTAGTTACCTGCAAACTACTGTAGTACATAACAAAAATTTCATTCACTGAACTGATGTTTCTGTTATATTTTCTTGTTAATATACTGTACATGCATAGAAAGTATTCCTATGGCTGTGAAAAGGGACCTTAAGTCCTCTGGAATAGCTGCTTTCCCGTTATCTTATTCTTATAAAGTAAAGCCACGGAAATGATTTTTAAATATTTTACTTATTTACAGAAAAAAGAAATGCTTTTCTTTTTAAGTCGTCCCTCAAAGCTGCCTTAATTCCTGAGTATTTGTTTAACCAATTTCATATGAAATTTCCGCAAATAAAATTGTGAAATCTTTTTGTTGAGGATGAAGGCCCTTTTAGCCACGAGCCTCTACCCCCTGCAATGCGGGGGTTGCGAGAGCTATTAATACGCCCCCGGTTTGGGGGTTTAACGACCACAGTGAGCAACTCGATGGACTATTAAAATTTTGGCTTCCCTGCGTGGAAAAATAAATTAAATTCTTTGGTTTTGTAAAAAATTAATGCAGAGCAATTTACAGAGTGACTAAGGTTTTCAAAGGTTTAGTTTAGCGCTTGAAACTGGGTTAAAAAAATTGAGTTATCTATATCTATATATTATTTCTATCTATCTATAGACATATGTACATATCTATATCTATCCATATACCCGTATACCTTCATCTATTTGTCTATAGATATACTGCTACATATTTTCTATCTATTTTTTTATAGGTATACGTATGTACACGTATGCCTACCAATTCTCTTTGTTCAGCAATTCTCTGCGGTGTCTTTTTCAGCACTTCTTTGAAGAAAAAAAAAGAATCGTGCTTATGTTTTCACTTGTCCTTTCGTCAGTCCGTTTGTCTGTGGACAACATATCTCTGCAACTATTAGTCCGATTTGAAAAAATTCGTTTTGCATTAGGAAGCTTGTATTGTGAGAATGATGATCCTTGCATTCCCGTTTTGCTTATTGTTGTTTTTTTTTCCGATGTACAACTCCGCCGCTAGATGGCGTAAAAACAGATTATATCGAATTCAAAATACATTTTATTCCATACATTTGCTTTTAAACATCTGAAAAAACTTAAAAAACACTTTTTCCTTCCGATTCCATTTATATCGAAGAATATTTTGCGTGTAATATATTTTTCAAGCAATGCATACATTTACCACTAAGGGGGCTGTGCGTAATCGTAAATTGCGTTTTCCCCGATATCACTGCTTCTAAAAATCCGATTTCAAAAATTCGTCCTGCATCGGATATACGGCCCCCTTAGTGGTAAATGAATGCATTGCTTGAAAAATATATTATACGTGTCTCTGCTTCTGGTGCATTTGTAGCAACATCTGAACTTCTGAAAACTCGATTGAAAAAATTCTTTCGTGGACTGAAACCGGTCACCTTCAAAAGCCTTTTGAGAATACCTCCGGCTTAAAAACAGTGCATAGGTTTTCCGACAGCGGCGTAGATGTATATCTTATTTATGTCCATATCTCTGCTTCTAAGAGTCCGATTTGAAAATTTCTTTCTTTGTTGGAGAGCGTTTCCAATGCGAAATGTTTCTCAAATGCAGAGGGTGAGTCGAAAGTTTTGCAATATTTGCATAAATGCATGTGCAGCGGCGGGCGGGTATGCCACGTATTTTAACTAGTTCAAGTCGCGCACTGTAGTCAGTCGAAAGGGATTTAAAGTGGTAGTCGTTGCTGTAAACACCACTGCATATCGTCGTTCTGTCTATGCTTGGGACGCCTGAAAGATGAACAGCCACAACCTGCTAATTAGCCATACGGATCCACGATCCCTGAACAAGCTCCCACAGTTCGCGAAGATTTGATGAAGGGGGTCAGAGCTTCGAACATCTCTCCCGATGCATCCCAGGTGTGCTCGATGGGATTGAGGTCAGGTGTCCTAGCTGGCCAAGGAAGCGAGGTCACGTCGGTGGAGAGTTTATCCAACCATTCAGATACAATTCGGGAGTGATGTCACGGTGCATTGTCTTGTTGCAGGGTGAGGTCCCCAGTGGGATGTTGAAGACTCACAAACGGGAGAAAATGGTCGTCCAGGATAGCCCGGTAACGTTGACCTGTGAGGGACGATGTCACACGTACCAGTGGTCCCATTTCAGTCCCCGTAAACAGTCCCCAGACGAGAATGCCACCCACACCAGCTTGAAGAGTACCTTTCTGGCAAGAAGGATCCATCGCTTCATGTGGTTTCCGCCGTACTCGTATCCTGTTATCCGCATGCACCAACGTGAATCTCGACTCATTAGTCCAGGCAACATTTTTCCACATGTCTAGGGTCCAGTGGCGATGTTCCCGCCCCCATGCTAATCTTTGCACCCTGTGATGTGCGGTCAGCAGCGGTACCCACGTGGGACGATGGCTTCTGTACCCCATAGCGAGGAGATGTTTCTGGATGGTGTGGCTGCTTACACGTTTTTGTGCACCAGAGTTAAATTGCCGAGTGACTTCTTGCACTGTGGCCCGTCTATCCGCTGTTACAATGCGAGCTAGCCGACGATGACCCCGCTCATCCACAAGCTGTTGTCCACGGCAGAAGGCCCTTGCAGGAATGGTTTTACCGGATTCGATGTACTCACGGTGCACCCGTGGCACATTAGCTCGTGAAAATCCCAGTGCCTGCACGACTTCGGAGATGGAGTGACCCATTCGTCGGGCCCCGACAATTTGCCCACGATCCAATGCGCTTAGATCCTTCGTCTAACCCATATTGCGTCCGAATCTTACTGATTCCCGTCGCATCACCCCTTATATTGTCGGATCGCTGCATATGTCATGTCGTTCCCGTGCACAGGGCCGCCCACAGCGCCACATTTGCATAACGCCAGCTGTCTCTAATTCAATTGCTCTTCAGTGTATTTATATACACTGAGTGGCCACTTTATTATGACCTCCCCTCAGTACTTCGTTGGGTCACTTTTTGCCGTTAATACTACGTCGATTCTTCGTGGCATGGACTCCACGAGATGTTGATAGGTGGTTTGTGAAATCTGAGACCATGCTTGATGAATAGGACTTTCCGGGAGTGTGAGATGGCAGGGTTGTGGATCCAGCTGTCTGATGGTTCGTTCAACTCCATCCCACAAGTTCTCAATGTTGTTGAGATCTGGAGATTGTGGTGGCCACCTAAGCAAAGTAAGCTCACCGGCATGTTCCTGAAACCAATCCTGTACAATACGAGCACTATGGCAGGACGCATTATCTTGTTGAAAGTAGCCATCGCCATTGGGATAAACCATCCACATGACAGGATGCACTTGGTCCGCAACGATGTTTAGATATGATGTACCAGTCAGACGTTGATCACCACGAGTTGAAGGGCCCAAAGCATGCCAGGAAAACATTCCCCAAATCATAACGTTGCCTCCACCAGCTTGAAGGGTTGTAGCAATGCATTTGGGGTCCACGCTTTCGTGCTGTTTCCGCCAAATTCTCACTCGGCTATCGGCATGGTGCAACTGAAAACGTGATTCATCGGACCACATAATTTGTTTCCAATTATCGACTGTGCAATCCTTGTGCTCCTGTGCGAACTGGAGACGTTTTCTCTTGTTAAACTGCAGACAGCAAAGGTGTTCGAACAGGCCTTCGGCTGCCATATCCCATCCGATGCAGAGTACGGCGAACAGTGCGTGCAGAGATCATTTGAGGGGATCCTTGATTAAGATGATCTGTAAATTGCTGCACTTTTGCCATTCTGTTGTCTGTTACCAGTCTGGACACTCTCCGTTCCGCCCGAGAAGTCACTAGTCGATGACGACTACACGTTGCACGTAGAGACCCAGTTTTTGGCTGACAGTACAGTCCTTAAAGACTTTAATTACAGCTGCTCTGGAACATTTCATGAATGCGGCAGTTTCGGTGATAATCGCTCTATGGCTCCGAGCTCGTACAATCATCCCACGTTGAAAGTTCTTCAAATCGCATTTTTTACTCATCTCGTCACCCAAAAATCACTTCTACTACTGTCGCAAGCACTAAGCTTTCCCTTTTTATACTAGCCTCGCCCTCTGGCGACAACAGCGTGCAGCCATAGCTCATTTGCTTAAAAATGTCAGGTGGTCATAATAAAGTGGCCACTCAGTGTTTACATATTATTATTATTAAACGCACAGCATCAGCACAGGCTCAGTAACTTAGCTTTTGAAGTGATATCGTGATATCTACAAAATTGAGATTGCTGCCCCGCTCCCCATCTCAGCTTACCACGAGCTACCACTGCGAAAGGGGAAGGTTCCTTGGACCACAGCACCGCAACCAGATGGTTCAAGAAATTTCGCTCAGGTGACAGAAACCTCGACGATCAACTAAGGTCAGGTAGGCCGCGAACCGTGGATTTGGAGGCCGTGCGCCAGGCCGTAGAGGCAAATCCGACAACCAGCACTCGGAGATTATCAGGCGAGCTGGGCATAACACAGACCACCGTGGTTTGTCACCTTCAGAACCTTGGTAAGGTCTACAGGAGCTACCGCATTGTCCCTCGTTGGGTTGCTTCAGCTGCTGACTCCAGCTGAAGCAAACCGACGAGTGAAAGTGTGCACGAAACTCCTAGAAAACCCGAGCGGTGCACGTTTCATCAAGAGAATTGTTACGCGCGATGAAAAGTGTGTCTACTTCCGTAATTCTAACACCCAACGGCAGTGGTTGAGCGCGGACCAGCTTCCAGAACCTGTTGTTAAACGTGGGCTCTTCGAGCACATGGTAATGTTCGGCGTCTGGTGGAATTTCAAGGCGATAATCCGTTACGAATTTGTTCCAGACGGTCGGACCATCAACGCCAACCTCTACTCTGAACAGCTGGAGCGGATGTATGCCGTTTTGGAGGAGAAGTACCCGAGACTTGTGAACAGAAATCGCGCTCACCTACAGCAGGACAACGCTCGGCCTCATACTGCGCGAACGACCCGGGCAAAACTCCAGGAACTTGAGGACATCGAACTGATGCCACACCCAACATATAGTCCGGATCAAGCCCCGTCGGATTATTACTTGTTCCGGTCCATGGCCCACTTCCTTCGCGGGCGGCACTTCAACAACCAAGTGGAGGTGGCAGCTGGAGTGAAGGAGTTCTTCGCCTGGAAGGACAAGAACTGGTACCGTCGCGGAATCGAAGAACTGGCAGACAGATGGCTAAAGACGTTGCCACACGATGGCTTATAATTTGAATGCTCGTCAGCTTTCGTCGTAAAGTGATCAAAATATTGCAAAACTTTCGACTCAGCCTCTGTAATTTTAAATTATTTTACTGCACAAGTATGGCACTAGAGGGCGTATGCTCACGTTTCAGTTTACAGTAATATCTGCGGGACTGAAATTCAATTGGACAAAAAGGCTTTTTCAGCCAGATACTGGTAATTATGAAAGATCTGCGTGTGAATATTCTTCTCAAAATAATGCACAATTTCACCGCCAGGGAACGCAAAGGTTTAACCTGTTTTTCTCAATATCTCTGCTTCCAAAAGTACGATTTAAAAAATTCTTTTAACACCGGAAGCCACTTGTCTTGCGAAAACTTTAGGTTTGTATTTCACTTTTGTAGTTCACAGTTCTGTCGCTAGGTGGTGTTTGTGTACTTCTGCTTTATTTATTTATTTTTTATTTATTTTTTTTTTGATTGGAGGTTTAACGACCACCGTGAGCAACTCAATTCGCCCGTCCCTAATTTAGGGTCACTGGTTCCAGGGAAGGGAGAGAGCCAGTGCCGAAAGACAATCACAACATCCATGCCACACCGGGATTCGAACCCGGACCCCATCGCTCGGACGAATGATCAGAGGCCATCGCTTAGACCACTGCGCCACCGGGGCGGCATACTTCTGTTTGCAACTGAAACTTCGTTTCCAAAAACCCTATTGAAAAATTTCTTTTTTTACCGTATCCCATTCGCTACAATAAAGACGAGGAGAATTATCCTCTTTAAGGTGGACGTATAGTGATTTTGTATCCTATACTTCCAATGGGCAAACTTCTGTACATATTTTCTTCCCAATTAATGCATTCCCAAGGATGAAAATTTGAACATTGATTAAAATAACTTCATATTATAACTTGGAATACTTAAGATTTTCTAAAACATAACTATAACTAAGCAATCCAACATTTGTTTGTCTACTGACGTCATCAATGTACAGGTCGCGCCATCTATTTTCTGGTCTCAATACATCCAAAGGAAAAGTTATTGATTTTTAATATAACTATGTTTCTGTTTTAGAAAATATCAAGTATTCCAAGTTATAATATGAAGTTATTTTAGCCGCCCCGGTGGCGCAGTGGTCTAAGGCGTTGGCCTCTGATCATTCGTCCGTAAGGGGTCCGGGTTCGAATCCCGGTCAGGCATGGATGTTGTGTTTGTCTTACGGCACTGGCTCTCTCCCTTCCCTGGAACCAGTGACCCTAAATTAGGGACGGGCGACTGCTTATAGCCCATTGAGTTGCTCACGGTGGTCGTTAAACCTCCAATCAAAAAAAAAAAAAAAAAAAAAAAAAAAAAAAGTTATTTTAATCGATATTCAAATTTTCATCCTTGGGAGTGAATTAATTGCGAACAAAATGTGTGCAGAAGTTTGCCCATTGGAAGTATAGGAAGCAAAATCACTAGATGTCCACCTTAAGTAATGCACAGCTTTCTCGTTAGGAGACGTAAAGGTCAAACCGTTTTCTCGCTATCTCTGCTTCCGGGAGACGCATTTGAAAAGTTCTTCTTCCATTGAAAGTTATTTTTCCATTTGATAAGTTTATTTGCCATGAAGAATACCTTTCACCTATTTTCAACTTTCCTTTATGAAAATGTTTTACGCCACAAGGCGTAGAATTATATCATCTTCCTTCTACATTTCTTCTTTTATCTGTTCGATTTGAAAATCTCTTTGTTTCTAATACCTTGCTTCTGCTATGAAACAGTTTTTGTACTCCATTTGTTAATTTTCGTAACGTAGTTTTTAGCAGGTGGTGGAAGACTGGAAGGCCACCCCGGTGGCGCAGTGGTCTCTGATCATTCGTCCAAAAAGGGTCCGGGTTGGAATCCCGGTGAGGCATGGATGTTGTGTTTGTCTTACGGCACTGGCTCTCTCCCTTCCCTGGAACTAGTGACCCTAAATTAGGGACGGGCGACTGCTTATAGCCCATGGAGTTGCTCACGGTGGTCGTTAAACCTTCAATCAAATAAAAAAAATAAAACAAAGTTCCGGGTTCGGATCCCGGTCAGGCATAGATGCTGTGTTTGTCATACTGCACTGGCTCTCTCCCTTCCCTGGAACCAGTGACCCTAAATTAAGGACGGGTGACTGCTAAAACCTCCAGCAAAAAATAAAATAAAATGAAGACTGGAAGTAAGTAGCTGTTTCCATTTATTGATGTTTTTTGGATTGTAGAAATCCGGTTGATTGTTTTCCTAACCGGTGACTTCGAATAACTGTGATAAAATTTATTCGCATCTGAAAGGATCCAAAAGACGTGCTTATTACAACCAAAAATTCGGCGGCGTCTTTCTTGTTTTCGAATTTCAACGCCCATGTATCTCGTGGTCTCCTTATGGGTATTTTACTGTCCCTTTGTACCCAAATGAATGTCCACGCCATTCCCACTTGAAGAGTCTTTACTTCGAACATGATGCGATGAGCTCTTTCCATTTTTCAGACCAACCAGTCCCTTTTCTTACCTTTCCTGGTTACATCAGGCATGTATCTCTGCATGCTCTTTTCCTTTGTGTGCAGCCTCATCCTGTCCTTATTAGTTAAGTTCCATGTCTCTGCTCCATAAATAAGGTCTAGAAAGATACGTTTATGAAACGTTTTTCTTTTAAGATATAATACTAGATTTATCTTTAAAATTGTACTGTTTATTGCAAATGCACCGCTGCACACTTTTTAAACGCCCTGCACTTCGATTTATCTAGGTATACCTATAAAAAAAATAGATTTTCACGATCAATAAGCCATTATGTCCTAAAAGTAAAGTACACAGTCGAGTCACGTTATTGTGACCACCTCCTACTTTTGACGTCAACAGCGCGTAGCCAATGAAGGAAGGCACGTGTCGTGAGCTGATTTGGAGGGTATATAAGGTGTGGTGATGGCACTCTGAAAACATACAGGGCCGCGGGTGGCCTAGTGGGCAACGTTCGTGACTTCCACGGAAAGAACCTCAGGTTCGATTCCAGCAGGTACGAACGCTCGATCCACTAAATACCCGCAGTGCGTCGGATGGGCACGTTAAGCCGTCGGACCCCGGGTACTCCCCCCGGTAATAAATAAGGGCGTCTTCCTTCCCCTTTCTGCTTCGCTTCCGTGTCACTTTCTTATCGGTCAATCTAGCACAAATCTCCTAGCTTCCTATTTCTAAAGGTTGTTTAAGACCTGGGGTCAGACACTCCCTTCCTAAAATCCTCTACATATGATCATATGATCATCTGAAAACATATCACTGGTTGCTGTCATGGATAAAAGGAGCAATTTTCAAATTTGCAAAAGGGATGATTATCGGATTTCGGGCCAAGGGTGGCAGTATTTCTGAAACAGCGCAGTTCGTGAACTGTTCGCGTGCTGCTGTATTTAAAGTTTTTGATACTTTGTATTTCATTTATCTGCTCCAGTCAGGAGAATTACGAGTTAAATCCCCGATCCAGAACTTGCGGCAAACGAAGCATCAAACGAACCCTCCACACAGGGTGCTGTAATAGAACTCAGCACCAAGCCCTGTAACATTGGAGAAATGGAACCATTGCGAATAAGCAACGTAGAAACTGAGGAGCAACACTTGCCATTGAGGTGAGAGGTGAACTTCGGTTTCGAAGGTGCGTGAGGGCCGATCAACACGCTACAGTGGAGCAGCTCACTGTCCGAATGAACCAGGGGACTACCGGAAATGTGTCTAAAACGACAGTTCAGCGAGCCCTGCTGAGTATGGAGCTCCGATGAAGACGGATGGTCACTGCACCTATGCTAACTGAGGTGCATCGGCCGAAAAGACTTACATTTGAACGGCAGTATCGGAATTGCACCTCCGCTGATTGGCAAAGGATTGCCTTCCCCGGTGAGTCACGTTTTCTGCTTCATCGAACGGATGGACGTTGGCGTATAAGGCGAGAAACATCGGAGAACAAACACTTATTTAACCATTGATGGAAGAACAGAAGCTGGTAGGGGTATCGTTATAGTCTGGGGAATGTTTTCGTGGCATTCTCTGGGTCCACTCATACCTGTAGAAGGCACTAAGGTCCGAATTCGTTATGAATCCATCCTTGCAGACCACGTACACGCATACATCCTGGTTGTCTTCCCTGGGGCGGATGGGATCTTCCAACACGACAGACTTAAACCTAATTGAGCATCTGTGTGTCCACCTCGATCGTGTTGTTCGCTCTATGGATCCGCCACAACGCACCCTCCAGCAGCTGTCAATTGCATTGCAGTGAGCATGGATCCACATACCTGTGAACACCTTCCAGAACTTTATTGAGTCACTCTCAGACCGTCTAGCTGCTGTCTGCGCTTCATTCATACGGCGGTTACTCTGGATAAAGAAGCATAGAGATATGTATGCTTGGTGTAACCAGGAAAGATAAGAAGAGGAACTCGTGGATAAGGAAAGTGACAAGTGTGGAAGACATCGTGATCAGAGTAAAATCCATGAAATGGTAATGGATTTTGGTAACTGTGAGTACCAAAGCTGTACCCAGTTTATTGCTATAATGGGAGTGCAAACATAGGAGATCTTACTGAATATTGCAGTACAGAAAATATAAAGAGGAAAATACAGGTAGATCCAGAATGCAACACAAACTGGAGAGCAAACATAAAGAGCACATTACCATGGCGCAGTGACATGGGTATCAACAGAGGCGGAAACAGTTAGATAACACAAACGCAAGGGAATAGCTCAGCGTGAAAGATAAACAAATAACGGGTTGGACAGAGAGCTGAAAGTGTCAGCCAATGCCGGGAAAACATCATTTGCACATATAGTAAAAATATGATGCACACAAATAAGGAATAGCATAACGGTGTACCATTTGATACGAAGAAACGCAAGTCCCAAATTAGAGTGACTCAATAAAGTTCTGGAAGGTGTTCACAGGTATGTGGAGCCATGCTCACTGCAATGCAATTGACAGCTACTGGAGGGTGCGTTGTGGCGGATCCATATGTACAAGGGCATGATAAGACACCAACTGAGTGGAACAGTACAGAAATACACCAGCTACATTATGAGAGCAAAGTTAACAGTGATAGCACTAATATAAACCGCGACGGAGGAAAACACTAATACATCAAGGACATACAATGAGAGCAAAAGAAAAACACAAGGCACAGTAAGAAAATCAGGAAACAACATTGCAATGCCAGAGTGATAACATGAAGGGAACAGCACACAATTAGCAAGCATCAGATGAAGAAACACGAAACCAGAAAATTCCATGCGACCACAAGAGGAAAAACGTCGCCGGAGAGAACTAAATATGTTGGGTCGGGAAGGAGCACTAAAGTTAATCTGCTAGGTATCACAAAATTGTTTCTCAACGAGGTATTTCAAGAAGGAGAGACGGCGAGTGTATCATCTCACGAAAACCTGGTACCTAGGATCTGTGGCACTCAGAGATTTGAAAAATGGCACATAAGCTTCAAATTGCATCACCGCTGCACACAGTTCAAGATCAAGTTTGTCGGTTGGTTGGTGGAATGTTTTTTTTTTTTTTTTTTTTTTTTTTTTTGGCGCAAGTGCCATGTTTGGCCAAAAAGTGCCATCAAGATTAGGTGAGTGGAGAAATTCTTCAGGACAGACAACCGTATGAGCATGATTGGAAGATTCGTAAAAGTTGCTGTCTGGACAGTGGTCCAGGAACTGGAGGAAACTTATCAATGGCCTGTATAACCTCACAATCTGAGAAAGGATTGACAGGACCAGAACGGAGATGCATACTGTTCGAAGAGTCATTACGCGGAGAAACATCTGAACAGGAAACGTCGGGAACGCTACATGAGGCCACAGAAGGAGTAACAGAAAGAGGTTTTACCTTTTTCTGTTTCACAGAACCTTTGGAAGTTCCAGTCCGTTTCGAAGACGAGGTTGAGGCGGATGAATCCATTGGCGGAACTGGAAAATCACCCGAAACGGGAGACGAAAACACAAGATGCTCCGAGGAATCAGTATGTACTCGATCAGCATCGGTGGACACTGGAACATCAGCCGAGGCAGCAGGAAAGTGCGGAAACAGAGGAATAGGAGATATGGTCGTAGTTGGAGATCCGATATGCGAGAAAAACGGAGGATAGCCAGGCGGCCGGGTGCCAAAGCACCACACGACACATCTGAGTCGGAACACACCGCCGGAGACACATTAGTAGTGGAAGACATCTCTGCTAACCCAGAAGGAGGATGTACTACCGTACGGTGCGGAAGGAGCGGAAATGGATCATTGTCCTTCACTGGAGGGTGACGGAGAGAAGGACAGGTCATATTAGGCAAAACACTGGAAGAGGAGATGGTGGAAGGACCGATACGATCTGCATTAGGACGCGAACTGGAAGAAAGACCACGGCCTATGCGCACACAGGGGGCAGTGGTGTGATCCTGTGTAAGACAGTAAGTACAATAGTGAGTGGTGAAAACCTTGAAACTGTACGTTCGGGAGCAAATTTCTACAGTAGCGTCTGTAGGACAATCCGCCAAGGCATTCTCAGTGGGAAACATGGCCAACAACTGACGGTGAGGTCCTGTAGCATGTGCAAATCGAGTTCCACGTGGAGCGTCAGAAAGGCGACGTACCTTGCCAACAATTTCACAAACATGATTGACAAGGGGAGGAAGCGCAGTATCAGGCACTTTCTGTGAAACAGGATAGAACGTGATGTTCACCGGACGCTCGGAAAGAGGCAAAGGGATGAGATGATTTGTTCCAATCAAAAGTCCGTGTGCAAGAAAAACGCCAGCATCCTCTTTGCGTTGGAACTGCACTGAGATACCTCGATGGGTACAAGAAATTCCGGCAATAGACGCGGACGACACATGACCTGAGAGGGCCTCCATTTAGTATAAGAGTATTCGGTAAGGCATGAAAGAGCACACCTCTATCCACAAGATTATGAAACTCGCTGCCAATCTGCGAAATTTCATCAATCGTTACCTTCACCTTGTGGTTAAATACCTGATTAATAGGTGTTGATTGCAAGAGACCACCAGGTTGAGAAGCTGACGCAGAAGCAGCGCCTCACTGCACTGTGAGGCAAATGACATCCTCGGAAGAGAAGTCTGTGCTGAGCCTGCCGAAAAAGAAAGCAGCGAGGGAAGAGGAGCACAGTCAGAAGGCATGGTAGTAGTCGCAGCAGTACCAGGGAGGGCGCAGAGGCAGAAACAGAAGAAGTTGTCTTCATCGCAGCCAACTCCAGTGAAGGCACCTGAGCAGACACATCTGAGGACAAAAGTACCTCAACTTCAATGGACGTGAGAAGTGCGACCTGACGTGCATCCGTCACGCTCAGGGATGATAAGGATAGACCGGAAGCCGCCATGTTGGCAGCTTCCAAACGTAACCAAACGAGCTAACGATATGAAAACGGAGGAATATGAACAGATACAGGGTGTGACAGCTTTGATAGCGTATTATTAAAATCGCACCGTAAGTGAACAAATGTTTTTAATTTATTACTCGCTATAAAAAATAGTAGTTAAAAGAATGCCATTGATCAGTCAATATTTGAATATGACCCCTGTCAAATGGCCGCCCCGCTGTACCTCACATTCTCCTAAGCGGCGTTGGAAGGAGTCTGTTACTCGCCGTGACATATCGCCAAGGATATTGGCGACAGCAGCTCTGATACGGCCCTTTAATTTCAATATGCTGTCACAACGTGTTTGGAAGATTTCTTGCTTGATGTACCCCCATAAGAAAAAATGATCACATGTTAGATTGGGGGACTGGGGCGTCAATGGGATGTCACCATAACGAGAAATTAATCTTTGTGGAAAGGTCTATCGTAAAAAATCCATGCATATGCTGGCCGTGTGCGCGGTCGCTCCGTCGTGTTGGAACAATAAATGGTCCATATCCACGTTGTCTTGCAGCATCCGTAGATAACGTTCACTGGTGACAGTTACAGTAACACCCTCATCGTCCTCGAAAAAATACGGCCCGATAATTCCAACGGAAGCAACTCCACACCAGACAGTGACACAGGCGCTGTGCTTGATGTGCAGTTGACCCGGATTTACATCACTCCAATAACGCACATTTTGTTTATTCACCTAACCACATAACTCGAAGTGTGCTTTATCTGACATAATCAATTAGTGTAACATCTGTGGATTTTCACGAAGGAGATCACACATGGTTGTGCAAAACTGTTTGCGTGCATCCAAATCTTGAGGCTTAATTTCTTGCACAATTTGGAGCTTATAAGGGTGAAAATGGAGTTCCTCATGCAATATTCTCCTGAATGAACGATCGGAAATGTGCAAAGCTGTAAAGTGTCGCCGAGCAGATCTTTTACGGCTACGCAAGATTGCAGCACGAACATTTTCAATCATTCCCGGTGTCCGCACAGTTCTTTCGCTACCTCGGGGTTTACGATTACAAGCCGGTGCTGTTAATCTAAAGGAACTTCCCCACCTTGTAATGGTGCGACCATCTGGCACATTTCCATGACGTCACACTTTGAAATGTCGCCTGAATAGAGGTTGTGTAGCAACTATAGAATCGTTATTCTTGAAATACGTTTCAACAGCGAAAGCACGATGCTCAGCCGTCGAGCTCGCCATGTCGAACAAAAAACAAAATGGCAGCTCATTGACATAAGAACGCCGCGTCATCGGGAGCGCATTGATACATGGCGTCATTGTACGACACGCGGCAAATTACTCTATGAACGCTGCCGTACCCTGTACAAGGACGATATCGCCAGAAAAGTAGCTCAAAACGAACACATTACCTTTAAACAGGCGGGGCACGCAACAGCTGAGTGCGGGACGAGGTATATCACAGTAGAATGCATAAAAATGTAGGAGCCACAAACACAACGTCTGTCAAGAATTAACAATGGGCTGGACATGTTGCCAGAAAAACGAACCATCTATGGACAACCGAAATTTTAGACTGGATTACAAGGGACAGAAAAGGACCCAGAAGAAGACCACATGGGAAATGAATGGATGAGATTTGAAAGCATGGCGGAGTAGTAGACTGGCTCAAGACAGACAGTTATGGAAGAAACTTGGGGAGAATTTCATCCAGCAGTGGATTGATAATAGTTAACAATGATGATGATAAAAATATAGATATAGATAGATATGTATGAATATCTATGGAAAGACCGATGTAGATATATAGACATATGGATAGATATAAATATGTACTATGTACATATATCTATATTTAGATAGATAAAAAGAATAGACGTATAAATTTAAATGTTTCAAAAAAAAAGAGTAAGTAATTTCTACTAAGTTTCACTGTTAAACCTTAGTCGCGCGGAAAATTGTTGCATATTTTTTTCAAAAACCAAGAACTTTGACTTATATTACCACCCACATGCTAACATTTCACTAATTTTTCTAAGCATTGGTAAAATCATACCCTCAAAATAGGAAACTCAAGTAACTGTAAAAAACAATGCTTTTTTTAACGGTAAAGCCAAATAACAAAACAAGAATTTCAGCTAATTGCAGAATATTTTGAATTGGAGAATCTAAACATGCACAGCTTAAATGAAAGAATTTTATTTTTGAAATTACATCCTTGGCGCTTTTGTGTTAGTAGCATTTAGTAATGAACTAAAGGTTATTCTTCTTTATATACCGATTTTTTTGTACGAATTCTTTTTATTTTCATGGTAAAATGCAGTTTACAGCAAAAAATGTTTAACGACATTGGAAAAGAATGGAGGGAATGGGAATAAAGAATCTTCAGTTAACCAATTTTTCACAAATTCTTGTTGAATTCTCGTGTCTGCATCATAACTTTAACCTAGTGATGGGCAAAAAGTATTCCTAAATACAATACGTTATTCGTGAACCGAGTAGTTATTCGGAAACCAAATACTTCATTTGTTAGGAGAAAACAGTATTCGGAAACAGAATACATTATTCAGAAACCGAATTATTGATTCGGAAACCGACGAATGACTCAGAAACCAAACGAAAGAAATATTAAGTGGAAGAAAGTGCTCTGTTTACCCCCTGAAGCTCAGGACTTCGACTCAGTGGTGCCTCTTTCCATCACAGTAGTTAGGCCTCAGGAGTCTATGACGTTACCACACAGCATAGCGATTAAGCGATGTTACCTCAAGACTATATCTCGCCAGCTTTTTCATCGCGTCGAACGCAACATGTGCCGTGGCGGTCATAGTATCAACGGTCAAAATGTCCCCATAATGTCGACAGGGTCATAATGTCGACGGTCAAAATGTCGACATGATCCAGAAAATGTCTGCATGGTACTCCAAGTTTGTCCGTAGACTGTTTTTGGAAGGGGTCGGACCCTCGGGGTCAAGGGTCCACCGTACAAAATTTTCGTAAAATCTACAGTTTTCAATTTAGAACCACCAAATTTGATATACTATCTCATGGTACTCTAACTTAGACAGTAGACGGTTTTTGGAAGGGATTGGGGCACTGGGTCAAAGGACACCCATACAAAATTTTGGTACAACCTACAGTTTTCAGTTTAGAACCACCAAATTTGGTATACTCAGACTTAGACTGGTTTGGGGGAGGTTGGAGGTTTAACGACCACCGTGAGCAACTCAATGGGCTATAAGCAGTTGCCTGTCCCTAATTTAGGGTCACTGGTTCCAGGGAAGGGAGAGAGCCAGTGCCGTAAGACAAACACAACATCCATGCCTCACCGGGATTCGAACCCAAACCCTTTTAGGACGAATGATCAGAGGCCATCGCTTAGACCACTGCGCCACCCGAGCGGTACTTAGACTGTAGACGGTTCTTGGAAGGGGTCGGAGCCCGGGATAAAGGGGTCCCCATACAAAATAATCGTAAAATCTACAGTTTTCAATTTGGAACCACCAAATTTGATATACTATCTCATGGTACTCTAACTTAGATTGTAGACGGTTCTTGGAAGGGGTCGGGGCCCTGGGGTCAAGGGGCTCCCATACAAAATTTTCGTGAAATCTACAGTTTCCAATTTATAACCACGAAATTTGGCATTCTGTCTTATGGTACTCTACCTTTGTCCACAGACGGTTTTTGGATTGCGTCGGGGCCCGGGTTCAAGCTCCTCCCCCCGCCCCCAATTTTTTTCGTAAAATCTACAGTTTTCAATTTAGAGTCACCAAATTTGGTATACTATCTCATGGTACTCTACCTTTGTCCGCGGAAGGTTTTTGGAAGGGGTCGGGGCCCGGAGTCAAGGGGCCCCTATACAAAATTTTTGTAAAATCTATAGTTTTCAATTTAGAACCACCAAATTTGGTATACTATCTCATGGTGCTCTAACTTAGACCGTAGACTGTTTTGAGAGGGGAGGGGCCTGGCTTGGGTCGAGGCCCGGGGTTAAATTTTTGTTTTTGTTAATTTAATTTTACGAAGCAAAAAAGAAAGAAAAAACAGTGGAAACATTTACCTTCGAGGAGACACAGAACTGCTGTACATCTGGCGTGTGCTTCTGAGAATCCCGTGACACTGAAATGCAATGTACCTATGCGATGTCGCATGCAATGTACCTATTCAATGACTTGACATTGGCATTGATCATTCTTTTGTTTACCGTTTTGAATTTTGAATAACTGGAACTCTCTATTTACATTAAGTTGTATTTCTTCCTGATGAAGCCGCCCGTTTGTGGTGAGAGCTGACGTTTATTCATATGTGTTTTTAATACACCATAACTGGATATTTTTGCACTTTATTGTTGTCTACGCTCTCCAACTTGGACCGTAGATCGGGTGTTGGAGTGCTGAATTATGTTGCAGTACTTAAGAGTACAAAATGGAACTTTTTCCGAAACTTTTGTATGGGGGCCCCTGGACCCCGGGCCCCGACCCTTCCAAAAACCGTCTACGGTCGGTTCGAGTACCATGAGATAGAATACCAAACTTGGTGTTTCTAAATTGAAAACTGTAGATTTTACGGAAATTTTTGTATGGGGGTCCCTTGACCTCGGTCCCCGACCTCTTGCGTCTACGGTATAAGTTAGAGTACCATTAGATAGTACACCAAATTTGGTGGTTCTATAAATTGGAAAGTATAGATTTCACAAACATTTTGTATGGGGGTCCCTCAAATCCGGGCCTCCACCCCTTCCAAAAGCAGTCTGTAGTCTAAGTTAGAGCACCATGAGATAATATACCAAATTTGGTGTTTCTAAATTGAAAACTGTAGATTTTACGAAAATTTTGTATGGTGTCCCCTTGACCTCGGGCCCCGACCCCTTCCCAAAACCATCTACGGACAAAGTTGGAGCACCCTGAGATGATAGTATACCAAATTTTGTGGTTCTAAATTCAAAACTGTAGATTTTAAGAAAATTTTGTATGGGGTCCCTTTGACCCGGGTCTCCGAACATTTCCAAGAACCATCTACGGTCTAAGTTGGAGTACCATGCGGCCATTTTCTGGACCCTGTAGACATTATGACCGTGTCGACATTTTGAACTGTCGAGATTTTGACCGTCGACGTTATGACCCTGTTGACATTATGGTGACATTTTGACTGTCAACATTTTGACCGTTGATACCATGACCGCCACGGCACATGTTGCGTTCGACGCGATAAATAAGCTGGCGAGATATAGTCTTGAGGTACCATCGCTTAATCGCTATGCTGTGTGGTAACGTCATAGACTCCTGAGGCCTAACTACTGTGATGGAAAGAGGCACCACTGAGTCGAAGTCTTGAGCTTTAGGGGTCAACAGAGCACTTTCTTCCGCTTAATATTTCTTTCGTTTGGTTTCTGAGTGATTCATTCGGTTTCCAGATCAATAATTCGGTTTCTGAATAAGGTATTCCATTTCCGAATACTGTTTTCTCCTAAAGAATAAAGTACTCGGTTGGTTTCCGAATAAAGTATTCGGTTTATGACTAAAATATTTGGTTTCCGAATAAAATATTCGGTTTATGACTAAAGTATTTGGCTTCTGAATAAATTAGTCGGTTTCCGAATAACTACTCGGTTCACGAATAACGTATTCGATTTATGAATACTTTTTGCCCGTCACTACTTTAACCGTAATCTGTTTCCTGTTTTGCGATACAAATGAGTACTTTATTTCACACGATAAAATAAAGGAGTTTTGTTGATACACGCCCTTTACATTTTTCTCACCGAGTGATTGAAAACTGACCTCAGTGCTTGCTAATTAGCTACTTTTATGGGGAAAACGTGTTTCGTGTTTTTCACGACTTTAAACGTCACGTTCATATTTTCAAATGCGAGGAAAAGAAAAGGTCAAGATCGTGAACTTTGAAATTTTCATTATAATCAGTGAAATCGCATGACGTGAATGCCTTCCCGAACAACTACCAATAGGAAGTGGAGGGAGGGGGGGGTGAAAGAAGGGAAAATGACGCATTTCACTTCCGCGTTACTTAAAATTTATCTTGAAAACTCTGAACACGCTCAGTGATTCTTTGGGTTGCATAACTATAACTTGGGTTTGCATGCAGAGAGAAAGTCTACGGAATTGTCGGCCTTTATGAAAAGTAGTCTTGTCACTTATAAAACGAAAATGATATCTAATGTAATATAAGAGGCTTTGGTTCCGATACTTCACCACTGATGCTCAATATAGAAAGACTTATACCTTAAGCATACGTATTCCCATCCAATTTCTCACTCAACCATGATTTTCCGCAGCCAAGTCCCCACCTCCACACCCACTAGAGGCGTACAATAAATTTTAAAATAAAACAATTCCTTGTATTTTGACAATACTGTGCCATTACTTTACGACGCAGTTCCTTGAAATTCCGATGCTTTTAGCGGAGTTGTGTTACAAATCCTTCTTTATATCCTGTAAAATGTACTGTAAAAAGTCTTAAATTTACTGGCCATTTTCTGAAATTTCTTTCGCGAATTAATGAAGCATATTCTTGATTCAACCTTTTCTGTAAAATGACGGAAAAGAACCTGAATGAATTTCACGTTTTTTTTTATACTCGAATTCACAGAAATACTTTTGATCATCTTTCACCTGTTAGTTGTGGTGAAAGTGAACGAGAACGGTGGGGAACGGCATTCTTCTGAAAAGAAAAATGCGCTGCAGAACTATATCAAGGCTCGCAGTTTATTTACGCAGTCAACCCTCGATTTACCGCCACCCTTGCATAACGCCCCCTCCCCCTTTGGTCTGAACAAACGTGCTTTTTGTAAAACATCCCTTGATTCCTTGATATACCACCACATCCTTGGCATTCGCCAATACCCAATATACATTACCGCACTAACCTACCGTTTCCAACACAGAACATAATTGATGTACCGCCACTTAAAAGCTATGTGTTAACTGCCTACCCGTTTTTTCGGACTATGATTCAATTGTGGCGAACGTTTCGGCGGAGAAAATGGCAAATGTTGCTGCTCCTTCCGAAAACATGCCAAAATGAGTGGGACTTAATGAACATCTCACGACCTTTTACTCCTTAACTATGTCCGCCGTTTGCGTACCGAGAAGCATCAACGAAGAGTGCCTGCGGTGGGTCTGGTTACCTTTTATTGAAACGCCTGTCTTTGAGCCTGTGTTTTGTCTTCGTCTCACTTCCGCCCAATCTTCTTTGGCGGAAGTGAATTGCTTAGGTTTTTTACCCTCTATCAACTTTCAGTTAAGATGACAAATGCGTCGACACCTTTTTCAAGTGACATATGCTGCTTTTACCCCAAACGATGTTTGCTATCTTTAGTTTATCTTCTTCGCTCTACAAATCAGTCTGCGCAGCTCCGGTGGCGCAGTGATTCAAGCGTTGGCTTTTGATCATTTACCCGTGATGGATCCGGGTTCGAATCCCAATGAGGCATGTATGTTGTGTTTGTTTTAAGGCGCTGGTTCTCTCTCCCCTTCAACCAAAATTTAAATTTGGTTCATAGGAAGAGAGAGAACCAGCCCTAAAATTTGGGACGGACGACTGCTTATATCCCACTGAATTGCTTACGGTAGTTGTTAAACCTCCAATCAAAATACTTGGATTCCAAATGACAAGAAAAGACCCAGGAGAAGACCAAATGGAGATGGGTGAATGAAATTCGAAAGTATGCGGGAGTAACATGGAGGAGACTGGCACAAGACAGACCGTTGTGGAAGAAACTTGGGGAGACATTCGTCCAGCAGTGGATTGATAATGTTTGACAATGATGATGATGATGCAAATGTTTACAAGCGTCGAGATCAGAAACTTAAAAAGCTTTTTGTTGTTGTTCGCTGTTTGGAAAAAAAAGTGTCAAAAAGAACAGTTTTTACCATAAAGCAGAAGACTGAAATTTGCGAATATCTCAATGAAAATATTGAAATTTGAAACAGAAATGAAAATAAACGTTTTTTTTTAAAGGAACTAAGGTATACGTATAAAACAATTTTGGTAATGCTATTAATTCTTTTTCTTTCTTTTTTTTTTTTTTTGTTGGAGGTTTAACGACCACCGTGAGCAACGCAACGGGTTATGAGCAGTCGCCCGTCCCTAATTTTGGGCCACTGGTTCCAAGGAAGGGAGAGAACCAGTGCCGTAACACAAACACAACATCCATACCTCACCGGAATTCGAACCCGGACCCCTTTTAGACGAATGATCAGAAACCATCGCTCAGACCACTGCGCCACCGGGGACGGTTATTAATTTTCACTTGTTGAAATTTTAGTGACGGATAATGATTTTTATTCTTTTCCTAATAATTAAAGGTTAATTTTGTTTTTCTACCATGCAAAATAAATTTCCTCATTTGATGCATACTAATCACTGCCGAGATCAAAACGGACACTCCAAACTGCAGTGCGCACTACGTACACAATATACGAGTATAACTGCATTTTTCTAATTAACATGTTTATAACTAATGATAATTATCATTATTTTCGAGGAATCATAGTTGATAATATTTGGGTTACTTAAAAATAATTGGCAAATTTGATGAAATGCCGTCCTTGATATAACGCCACAATGTAATGGAACAAAAGGTGGTTGTACAACGGCCATTCCATTGCATAAAAACTGAGAATAAAAACACACAAATTGAAGAAATATAGGTACAACAAAATATATGTTATTCTTTCTCAAAGTATCTTCCCTCGGATCCATCGTTTAGTCCACTTTTCAAAGCATATGGCGAAGGCATTTTGTGGAAGCTGCTTTGGCGACCCCTATTACAGCTTGAATAACGTCAGCATCTGTGTTGAGTGTTGCGCCACGAAACTTCTCCTTCATTGTTGGAAACAACCAGAAATCGCACGGGGCGAGGTCAGGACTGTAGGCAGGCTGCGGCATGATTTCAATACTGCATTTCGTAAAACCCTGTTGAACACAGCCAAATGTGGGCGGGCATTATCATGGTGTAGGGACCACTTGCCCACCGGTTCCGGCCGCTTAATCTATGGGTCATTGCAGACACTTCAAGACTGAAATGTAATACTCAACATTGATAGACTACACCTTTACGATCAAAGTAAATTATCATCATCACCTTCCCAGCTGATTTGGTTTGGCGGACTTTTTTCGGAGGAGGCGAGACTGTGTGTTTGCACACTTTGTGAGGAGTTGAAATAGTGGACCCATGTTTCATCGGCAGTTATTATTATGTTCAGAAAGTTCGGATCTTTTGCAATCATTTGGTTCCACTCATGAGACACCTGAACTCTGGCTAACAGTTGTTCTCTCACCAGATGATAAGGTACCCATCTGGAACACCCACGATGCAGCAATAGTTTGTCACGTAGAATGCGGAACGCAGACGTTTTTGAAATATTAGTTGACGCCGCTCTGCCTTCGTACGTCATTAGTCGATCTTCTTGCAGGTTCGCCCAAACAGTTTTAACCATACGCTCCGTAACAACACTTTCAGGTCGACCAGGTCTAGAACCGAGTTCTGCCGATAAACGGCCTTTTTTGAAATCATGGTGCCATCTAAAAGTCGTTGACTCACCCAAACATTTATCTTTGTAAGCTTTCTTCATTAAATTAATGTTTCTGGAGCCTTTTACCCAAACGATAGCAAAATTTTATCGCCAACGCCTTTCACTTCTTAACTCTGAATTATTCACCTTCATAGCTGTATGGCGAAATGCAGACGTGCCTTAAACAACTGCGCAATAACAAAACCAGAATCGTCTACCACGACTAATAACTGCTGCCATAGGTACTTCCTTAATTCAGTCAGTCGTCTGCGTAGTTATTTTTCTACTTTGCACTGTTGCCAACTCAGAAAAAAAAACATTCTCAGGTTTTATGGAACGGCCTTTGTACATTAAGGGCTGACTGTATCTATGAATTCTATTCGTAATTTGTGTAAGACTTTGGAGACTCAACATCTAACTTGTTCACCATGATCAGAAAAGACCGTGATTCTATTTCAACCCAAGACCAATGCGGCGTTTGCTGTGTGCCAATAAAGAGCGATACCAACCAGGACAATGATCAATGGTATATAGGTTCCACACTCCGTAACATAAGAATTCGAGCGTCAGAGCAGCAGTATAACGTCAGAATGAACTCATCTGCTACCTCGCTATCACGCTTGGCCCAAACTGGGACATACCACCCATCATGGACTGACACCTATCTACTATTAAAGACTAAAACAAAATCTATGACTCTGTTTGCAGAAAGTTTATATATACACTACAATATAAACCGATGTTGTAATGAAGAAACTCCTGTATTTGTTCATCCCCCTTGGAAACAGTTATTGAATAATTTATCTTATATAAACAATCCCTCTTCCACTTCACGTAACCCTCCCGCCTCCCACGTTTCACTATGGTAAATAATCCGTCATTTTTCACATTAAACCCTTCCAGAGTCCCATTTTATATTTTGCATTATGAGTTTCTCAACAACCTTATGCCATGTTGTATAGTTATGTAGATACTACACCTTATCTTGAACTATACCAACTGTTACCCTGTCCACCAGGATCGCTGCATTCGAAATGCACATCATGAATCCATCCTATATACATGTATATAAAGCAAGTAGACTTTGTTCCGCCAGTTTTCTTTACCTGATGATGCACGGGGCGCCCGTGTAAAAGATCTTGTGTGTTTTTAGTTTATTCATTAAATTTTAAAGTATTTCAACTAAGGCATATGTATCCTGTAGTATCCTGCTTCGACAGCTAACTCCTACAAAAGATAATTAGTTAAAAATTGAATATTATGACAGATAGTAAATAGTAACGCTGTACTAGTGATCCGATTTATTGGCTTAGAAAATAAACACATAAGCTTTTCCAAGCTTTCGCACATCAACCAGATGGTTTTTTCAAGGAAGTTAGACAGAAACTGCAAACTGAAAAATAGAACGTTTAACAATTTGAACGCGGGAACTTGACAATAAATAGATGCGACGTTATATTCATTTAAAGATACGAGGTATCACGTTGGTTGCACGCGGGATCCTGGTAGAGAAAAGGTGTTACTTAAAGAACTGGTTCCAAATTCGTGGCAACTCGAGCGAGACACAATCATTGCAAGCATCGCTGTTGGTAATGATCTCCAAGGTTTCCCGAATGGCTGTACATTTAGGGGTAGAGTAGCTAGCTAATTTCTTTATATCATCCCACATGGGAGTAGCTGACTTGAATTTTACTTCTCTGGATAGTGCCGTGGCTACTTTACCGTATTTTGTGTCCCTTTTATGTTCGTTGACTCTGATTCCAAACGAACGCTTGGTCATTCCAATGTAGTATCGTTTAGAGCCGTTCGGATACTGTAGGGGGATCGCATAAACGCCTGCTTCGCAGGAGAGGTGGTTTTTCACTATTTCTCTTTAGTATAGTATGTAAAGATGCAGGGGACCTTATGCCGACGCCGTAGTTCATCTTCTTGAGGGCGTTTTTGAGTTTTTTTGTTTTTTTTGAAAGGAAGTTTAACGACCACCGTGAGCAACTCAATGGGCTATAAGCAGTCGCCCGTCCCTAATTTAGGGTCACTGGTTCCAGGGAAGGGAGAGAGCCAGTGCCGTAAGACAAACACAACATCCATGCCTCACCGGGATTCGAACCCGGACCCCAGACGGACGAATGATCAGAGGCCAGCGCCTTAGACCACTGCGCCACCGGGGCGGCATTTTTTTCTTTTTTTTTTTTTTTTTGAGTTTGTAAGACACACTTGGAATGTAGAGAATTGAGCCTATATAACGTAGCTCCGGCGCAGGAAGACCGGAATGTTTGGCTCTGTAACAGTTGGTTGATGTAACAGTTGGGTGATAACAGTTGGTTGATGTTTATTTTCTACGCCAATAAATCGGATCACTAGTACAGCGTTACTATTTACTACTTAATTGGTGTATTGTTCCTCGTTATAAATTATGACAGATGTTTCTTTTTGCACATATCTTTATTCATCAGATGGGGGAAGGGGAAATATTGCAATAATAGTTGGTCTGATCGGATAGTAAATACTTCCAGCGGGAGTTGGACGTTAGGGACGGTCTTCTCTACGCTTTTCCCGCCAAATCTGTTCCTATCTTAAGTGGCTACAAGCCCGCGTGAAAATATCTTTCTATCTCGTCCCGTGCTAAAGCGTTTTTCCTGCCTTGCCTCCGAGCAAAATCCTTCCTTCTTTTCTCCTCGAGATTTCCATGAAGACTCCTCTCTGTCTCATTCCCTTACACGATCTGTTCTTCACGTAAGAAGAAATTCTTAATTGCTTGGTCCTTTTGTACCCGTCGGCCCTGAGAGAGATTCTGGCGACGGCTGGGAAAAAAAGGGGGTGTTCTTTTTTGTCCGTAGGAGGGGTTCGACGAGAGAATGACCTTTCTCCGAAATGAATCTCTGCTGGACATCTTTCTGACTGGGGATGGAATTTCTCACTGTCGTTGGCCCACAAAATGACAAAAGTTACAATTTAAATGAAGTTTGAATATTTCCATATAACAGGTGGATCTCTGCCGCTATCTCACGACACGTTTTTCGGGTGTCCGTTTCAAATACACGTAACAGAACATCGTCAGATACAGCAACAGGTCAGTGACCACGTGCTGCGTTTTGCGGTCCGTATCTCCGTTTCAAACTTTACGAACCATCGCCGAATTACTCGTCCGTTGACTGTATTCTCCCCAAACGCTTTGTTAACGTTTAGAGCGGCAATACCTGCAGAATGGTCTACTTTATATTCATACAGGAAGATGACTCTCAAATCCAGCGTCTGCATGTTTCCTTTGCAAGCCACGTTACGTCCAAACAAACCACGCCTGAACCTTGTTCTTCACATACGTGTTAGTTATTTATAGTAACTCTGTGACGTAATACCTGCCACGCCTGTGGGTAGTTCCATTCTGCTGTGGTGGGGCCTGTCTCCACTGCTCGTTCTCACCGGATATTTCATTCGCACCAAGCCAATACTTTCGTATCGTTTAGTACTTTATCCCGCTGGGCGGAAATTTGAACTAGTAACGATGTTGGAAGCTTGATTTACAATAACGTTAACAGAGTCCACTAACCTTGGTTTTAGATTACCAAACTCAAATTCATTCACAGCAACAATTTGGTACATAGCAGCTCGCCAAGACAGCACTGGCTTCAAGAAGAGACGGCATCCTCTGATAAAGTTGTGTCGTTCAGCAGCGGTTTCTTTGGTGACATACATTTAGAAATCAACAATCTCTGAGGTGTTCCTCTCTAAGTTTGAATTACCAGGGTGTGTAGTTTTTGTTCCTTTGATACTGCGTGATGTAGGTGAACTGAATATACTCATTTATTACAATAACTACTATGTACAATTTGGTAGGAAAGCAATTGGCGAATTCCAAATGTTTTCACTATTTTTCAGCTGCGCACTTAAGAAAAAAAGGAAACTCCTTCAGCTGACGCGTAACCAGCTCTTTGTGACAGAGACATTTTTTAGCTGAATTATAAATTTATCAGGGTTTAGTTTTTTCTTCACTGTAATATTATTATTTTTATTTATGTGCATATAAGAGAACACAGACGTATAAAAAGTGTGTTTGTATGTGTGTGTGAGAGAGAGAGAGAGCGGCAGAGGATCCACCCATGCTTTGAACACTAAATATCGCTTTCCCTCAAAACAAACTGTCTACTTTCAGCACAGCCTGAAAATAGCAGGGAATCGTCGTTTTGTGAGTTGATAACGGAAAATCATGAATTTTCAGGGAAGCTTTCCTTAATTCATGTCGTATGTTAACTAAAAAATTGTACTCTCCTTTCTTCCGTATCCATATGGTGAAAATTTTCCTGAACTTATGTTCGCGGGAATACTTGAGGTTTGATTAGTTATTAAATTTCGATTGTCTGTTGTCAGACCTGATTTTGAGGCTCCGATGGAAGAACAGATAATGTGGGTTGCATATCGCATAATATTAAGGTTACTGTGGCTCCTGCTATTGTATTTTGTGTTTCAATAAGAAACTGGATACTTGAAGTTACAGGTGAATTTAAGAGTGACTTTCCTGTCACAAAGACAACGGTGACAGTTTCTCGGAAGTAACAGTGACTTTAAACAGTGACAAAATCACCGTTTACAACAAGGGTGACGCAGCAGTAACGTTGCAATCGAAGCATTTTTAGTCAAATTATGACGATAATGGCTGTGGAATAAATCTCGCTCCTGTGCCCTGACCTTTGACCCCATTTCGATGATATTAAACAGAATTGGTTCAGTAAATCTCCGAAACAACATACTAAAGTTTTGTCGCAATCGAAGCATTTTTACGTAAGTTATGATGCATAAGGACAGTGGAATCGATCCCGCTCCTATGACCTGATCTTTGACCCCATTTCTTCCATTTTCAATAGGGTTCGTCCCCAGGTTGTCGCCTACCACATACTAAACTTTCATCGAAATCGAACCGTTTTTACGCGAGTTATCGTGCGGACGAACGGACAGACAGACGAGCAAAACTGGAGCATGTACACTTCTTCAACCTACGGTTGGAAAGCGTAAAAAAAGACATACAGAGGAAAGAAGAGTCGAGAAATAAGAGAAACATGCTTTACGTAATAAGCAAAGATAAGAAGAGTAATTCATCGATCAGGAAAATGACAAGGATGGAACACATCATGATCAAAGAAAGACTTCTGAAATGGCAGTGGGCTGGACGTATTGCTAAAAGAATGGACCACCGATGGTCAACTGTAATATTAGACTAGATATCAAGTGGCAGAAGAAGACCCCGTGGAAGATGTGTGAATGGAATTCGAAACTATGCCGGAGTGACATGGAGTAGACTGGCCCAAGACAGACAGTTGTGGATGAAATTTGGGTAGACCTTCATCCAGCAGTGGATTGTTATAGGTTGATGAAGGCGACGATTACATACAGGGTGACTATAAAGTTTTTTTCCACATTACACAAATTAATATAAAAATCAATGTAAGTTAAAATAAAATGGTTGGCAAAATAATATAGCAGCACTCATAAAAAAAAATGCCGTCCTTTAGGTGAGCGTTTCTGCTGAATAAGAGGAGCATTTCGTCAACAATTGCTTCCGCGCAAGAAAAAGCTCCGTGCGTGTTGTGGTTCCATGAGACTAAATCAGCGGTTACTGTCCAGCATCATTTCAGAAAAGAGTACAGACGATCGCCACCGGACCAAAAAAGCATAAAAGCTTGGTATGAAAAGAGTTTAAAGCGAACGGTCAGTGTTGGCGATCTCACCGGAGCATGCCGACCACCGGTTACGCAAGAGACAGCGGCAGCTGCTCGGGAGACATTTCTGCAAATTCCCAGGAAATCCATTCGTCGTGCTTCACTGGAAACTGAGATTCCCCGTACAACGGTTCACAAAATTTTGTACAAACGTCTTCATCTGTATGCTTATAAGGTACAGATCGTTCAAGCACTTCAGCGCCACCCCGAGGGCGCAGTGGTCCAGCGATGGCCTTTGATCATTACTACGAAAGGGGTCCGGATTCGAATCCCGTGAGGCATGGATGTTGTGTTTGTCTTACGGCACTGGCTCTCTCCCTTCCCTGAAACCAGTGACCCTAAATTAGGGACGGGCGACTGCTTATAGCCCATTGAGTTGCTCACGGTGGTCGTTAATCCTACAATCAATCAATATCAAAAAAAAAAAAAAAAAAAAAAGCTCATTAGCTTGATGACCGCCCGCACCGTGCTGCATTTGCGACGGAGATGCTGCAGCGCATAGCTCATGATAGTGATTATCTGCACCGTGTCTGTTTCTCAGATGAAGCCAGATTCCACGTCTCTGGTATAGTAAATAAGCACAAGTGAGAATCTGGAGATAAGAAAATCCCAATTATGTCATCGAACAACGGAGGGCTAGCGCGAAAGTGAACATGTGGTGCGGCCTGATGCATGGCAGAATTATCGGACCCTTCTTTTTTACAAAGCCCACGGTAACACCTAGCGTGTATCTGGACAGGCTGGAACTTTTTGTAGCACCTCAGTTGCATGTACTCCAACCTTCGGTTATTTTCCAACAAGATCATCACATTGGTCAATAATGGTTCGTGAGTTCCTGAATGTTACATTTCTGGACACATGGATTGGCCGCGACGGTCCCCTGACGTGACCAACTCGATCGCCCGACATAGCCCCTTTAGACTTTTCCTGTGCGGTTATGTGAAAGTCTAGGCTTTCTCTAGCAGTGTTCCGGATGTCGAGACCTTGAAGAGCAGAACAACGGACGTCATTGGTCCTGTCTCTACTGAGATGTTAAACAAAATATGGCGTGAAATCGAATTTCGCTTAAATGTCCTTCGGGACACAAATGGGGTCCATGTGGAGCTGTACTGACACTGGAAAAAATAAAAGCTTTATTTGTTCACCATCATTGTCGTGCAATCCTTTTTCTTGTACCTATATTACATTTTTTTTATATTAATCTTTTGCAATGTGAGAAAGACTTTATGGACACCCTGTACATTCAATGAACAAAATATTAGAGATATCTACCTAATAGCGTGTTGGTCCTCCTCCAGCGCGAATGAAAGTTTATACACGTCAAGGCATCGATTCCACTAGATGCCAGAGGTAATGCCAGCCTTGCCTGTTGCAGCATTGTCCACATTTCAAAATTGCCTTTATTCTTCAGTAAAATAACATTTCTATGTACATGACAATGGAATTCTGCCAATAAACACAGCGGTATATACATCAGCTGGAAAGTTCCAGTGAAACGTAAAACAAAATATTGTTAAAATCATAAAAAAAATTATTTCGCCACGTAGGGCGAAGGAGAGGCAGACAATAAAGCACGAGCGATACAAACGAAAATGTTTACCTACAGTATTGTAGACAGGGCAAGACATGATTCTATACTATGCACAAATTCCAATTAAGCATTACTACCATACTAAAGATTAAACATTAGGTTCTAATTCACAGAAATGCAACAGTGATGCTACATTCAAAATTTACAACATATGTACAGAAGTATTCAGTGACAAGGGGAAATAACGCTAAATGTACTCAGAAGGGCATCTTGTTACATTATATTATACACACAGTGACTAATATTTTAAAAAAATATTCAACATAATGAAGGGGACATTGCGTGGGCAGTAAACTGTGCAGAAGGAAGAATTATATACAACAACATAAAACCCAACATTATCGAAGAGAACATGGGAAACATGGTGAGCTATCTTCAATGGCACATTAAAACAGAAAAATCACAAATAGCGAAGCACCAAAATTAATACGTAAAAACATGATTTGTTACAGTGAACGTGGGCGACAACAAAAATCCCACTTATAGGTTGAGATGTAACTGCAAATTGTGGATATGGAACCACCCAGCCGATTGGGCCCAAGTGGATTGAAAAACGCTATCGGTGTTTGTTGAGGCAGCACGAAAGTGCTCCATTTGGAGGCGAGTGGTTAACCGTGCTAGGAAGCGTCTCCGAATGATAGCACTTGCCTCCTGAGGAGGTGGAATAAGAGCAGGGAAGCGTTGTTGAAGATGGAAAGCATAGACAGTGAACTTCACAAGAAGAAAAATATAACGGCACACAGGAGGCAAGTGAGTAGGTGGATGCTTAGTTTGGAGTAGCCAAGCATATGCAAGAAATGGTAACGATCGAGCACAAATTCGATCAGCAAGACGAAATGCTGTGTTCAGGACTGGCAGGAGAACGGGGCAGAATAGGTGTTGATGTTAGACGTCGCTGACTTCAGGGCAAAAGGAGCACTGCGGAGAGGTGAGAAGGGTCATGCGAAACAGTACTGATGGGGCGGGGAGACGAAGGTGAAGAAATTGCCAATGGACATTGAGTTCAAGAGGGGAGGAAAGGGCAGAGGCCACAACTCCAAACGAGACGTCTGCCCAGGATCCATGGAACGGATGTTCCGCGCCATTGCATCCCAGAGAGCTTCCACAGGGAGTTTATATCAGGGGACCTTTTGGATGGTTTCAACCTCAGATGAGTGTTCGTCGAGCCATGCCTGTGTAGTTGCGGCCCGGTGGTGTGGTGCATTGTCAAGCTAAAACTGACCATCGGCAGCTGGAGCATAGCAGTGACAGCACATGCCAGTGCTGTATAGTGGATAGCACTCGGGGCTCCGGAGCCGAGATTTGGGGGTTCGAATCCCTTCCCTGGCATAAAAATGATGGAGAAATTTACTTCGTCGTAATGTTCACAGAAGACGGATTGTGCAAATTATTACCAACTTCTTTTCTGAAGGAAGTGCAGAAAATTGCGACATAAAGTGACTGTGGTGTATTTAGGCATCTTTTCGGGAGTGCTTAGCCCCCGAAAATCCATAAACGCCCCCACCACCCCCTCCCGTAGGTTTTTGGACGAACTCCCCTTGTATTTAGCCTAATTGTTTTCGTTTATAGCTGAATACTTGAAGAAATTAATTTTAAAAAAATTAAGAAAATGAAGCAAACTATTATAATAATAAAAAAAACCCGCCCACATGGACTTTAATCTGAAATTTCTATCATCCTTCAATAAAACATGAAATAGTCCTTGCCGAAGGGTGAATTTTCAAGCACTAACAACTCGGACTGCTTCCGCAATAAAAACCTAATTCCACTGTGTAGCGATGTTTGATCATCTTATTTTGGAAGCTGGCATTCAGCTTTATTTCAGTCATCTGGATGCCGACTTTCCGTGTATTCGGTTAAGCCTTAGTATAGCTGACGCCACGTTAGTGCTTCCAATACAACAAAATATTTGCTACCTAATTTTGAACAATAGCAGATTATTAGAAATAATTTGCTATTGTTAAAAATTCGGTTAAATTAGGTAGAAAAAGTTTTCCCCCTGGCGGTGGGTAGTTAACACTCTATAGCAAAAAAAAAAAAAAAAAAAAAAAAAAATAAAATAAAAAAAAATTGAGGCACCTCAAACTGGCATCCAAACGGTTAATTAGTTGCTTTTTTTTTTTTTAAACTATGTGCAAATAAAAAAATCTAAAGGGGCTGAAACCAAACGGCAGGGGAATGGTTTACACCAAACGTTTTCATGTAACACTGTAATGATGCTTTAATAATCAGAAACAGGCTTGTAGTAAGGAGAAGACATTTTTGCCACTCCTAATGTTTTACGGGGGGGGGGAAGGGGGAGGAATTTCTCCAGCACAGCCTTATCTTACCAGCATCCTCAATATCCTACACCACGCCATGGTGAAATCCGTGGTACATTATTTAATTAAAGCAAAGGTATAACATTTTTACATTTTTAGTCACTTGTACTCAACCGAGAGACCAAGTTGGATTCAGGAGTGGCTACAGCACTATAGATCATATCCACGTACTGAGAGAACTAATCGAAAGAGCGAGGGAATATGAACTTTCATTATGCATGGCTTTTATCGATTATGAAACCGCCTTTGATTCAGTGAAACCAACAACATTTACAATGGCTTTGAAATCCTGCGGTATTGATGATGCATTCACTCATATAATTAATAACATCTACGAAAATGCAAGTGCAAAGATTTGGCTGTTTGAGAATACAGCACACATAAAAATTGGAAAGGGAGTGAGACAAGGTGACACCATATCTCCCAAGCTCTTTAATGCCACACTGAAAAATGTCTTTCAATCACTGAACTGGGAAAACAAAGGAATTAATATTAATGGAGTTTATCTAACTCACCTTAGTTTTGCTGATGACGTAGTCATTTTTGCAACTATCCCATCAGAGCTGCAGAGTTATGATCCAGGAACTTGCTGACAAGAGTAAAGAAGTGGGATTAAAAATTAACTCTCAGAAGACAAAAGTGATGTACAATGCTTTTACAAGAAATGAAGATTTATCGATTGATGGTGAAAAACTTGAGACAACCGATTCCAACATTTATCTTGGGCAGCAGATATCAAGTGAGGGTAGCATTGATGAAGAAATTAAACGGCGTATAAAACTTGCCTGGAGAGCTTTTGGAAAAAACAGCATAATTTTCAACAGCAATATGCCATTATGTCTTAAAAGAAAGGTGTTTGATCAATGCATCCTTCCAGTGCTTACGTATGGTGTAGTGACGTTGACCTTAACTCAAAAAGGCATACCAAGGCTGCAGAAAACTCAAAGTAGCATGGAGAGGTGCGTGCTTTGTGTAACTAGGAGAGATAAGAAGAGGAGCTCGTGGGTCCAAAAAATGACAAGAGTGGAGGACATCATGATCAGAGTAAAATCCCTGAAATGGCAATGGGCCAGACATACTGCCAGAAGGACAGACCATCGATGGACAGCCAAAATTTTAGATTGGATTCTAAGGGACAGGAAAAGACCCAGAAGAAGACCACATGGGAGATGGGTGGATGAAATTCGAAAGTATGCGGGAATAACATGGAGGAGACTGGCACAAGACAGACCGTTGTGGAAGAAACTTGGGGAGACCTTCGTCCAGCAGTGGATTGATAATGGTTGACAATGATGATGTGTAGATTACTTGGAATTTGCATTTGCGATGTACGAACATAAGAAACTTTTTATACTCTATTTAAAATGTTATGTTAATGTATATATAAATAACGAAACTGAGATTATACGCATATAATCAGTCAACAAGTTTCAGCCCCCTCAAAATTTGTAACTGCCTTCCCCACTCCCGGGAAAAACTCTCTGAATGCAACACTGTAAAGTGATATCTTAATACGTTTAAAAAGGTACTATATCTTTCATTATAATTTTTTTCTAATTAATAAAATCAGTAAATTCACTTTCCATGCAAGATGTAAATTATATACGTAAAGTATGGTCTATTACTCCTTCCTTCTAACATTTTTGGCTGGCCCGCAGTGGGTGAAGTAAAAAGAAGAGGAGAGGCAATTAAAAGGTCGCTTCGACCGAAGCTGAAATTCGAGAAAATGAATAGCACTCCGGACGTTGACGCTGTGTTTACCATGTCGATAACGGGAACTCCGCCTGCCATTTAAATCTCCCGTTTCTTAAGTGTGCGCCGACGCTGGTGAAAATGGATTCTCTCGTCTTCTTCATTGTTATCTTTCAGGTGTTTGCTTTTATCTTTACATTATTAGCCTAAGCTTCAAGAGACTTTCGGGCCAGCTTGCGACGAGAAACATGGTGTGAGATTAATGGGGAGATCGTTTTTGCCTAAATTGTTTGCCCAGTGATCGTAACGAAAACCAGTGCAATGTCATGGTAAAGAGGGCGCTTAATTTAATGCATAAATACGGGCTCTAGTTACGTCGGTGGTTGTTCTTGGAAGCACTGTTTCGTTCGGAGAGGGGCGATAAAGAACAGGATACAGCTCGAGATTAGTGTACCAAGTCGCCACTTACATCCCAATTTTAGGAAACTCGTGTGAGAAGTATATTTTGTAGCGAAGCGAGCTAAATTGCAGAACAGTAATTTCAGTCAAAAGTCTTTCGATTATCAGCAACCATCTAAATCGTAATTAGTTCATTGACGTGTGGTGCAAAAATGTATATTACTTGTATGATAGACCGTAAAAGAAATTCTGAAATCCCCGAGTTACTTTATTCCTTTCGTGAATTAACGAAGCATATTTCTGACACAACCTTTTCCGCGCAATGACGAAAAGGAACCTGAATTTCACGGATTTCTTGTACGCCAAGAAAATTCTGAATTTTCAGAAACCTTTCTACAATTCATTCCTTTCTTACATTGACGGTAAATTGTCCGTTTTTAAGATGTGTTAACGAAGAATTCTGAATTTCCGGAAACATTTCTAGAATTCATTCCTTTCTTACATTGACGGTAAATTGCCCGTTTTTAAGATGTGTTGACGAAGAATTCTGAATTTTCGGAAATATTTCTACAATTCATTCCTTTCTTACACTGACGGTTTCTTGCCGTGTTTAAGATGTGTTAACGAAGAATTCTGAATTTTCGGAAACATTTCTAGAATTCATTCCTTTCTTACATTGACGGTAAATTGCCCATTTTTAAGATGTGTTGATGAAGAATTCTGAATTTTCGAAAACATTTCTACAATTCATCCCTGTCTTACATTGACGGTATATTGCCCGTTTTTAAGATGTGTTAACGAAAAATTTTGAATTTTCGGAAACATTTCTACAATTCATTCCTTTCTTACACTGACGGTTTATTGCCCGTTTTTAAGATGTGTTAACGAAGAATTCTGAATTTTCGGAAACATTTCTACAATTCATTCCTTTCTTACATTGACGGTAAATTGCCCGTTTTTAAGATGTGTTAACGAAGAATTCTGAATTTTCGGAAACATTTCCGCAATTCCTTTCGTATTTTAACGGAAACACTCTGTTCTCACTTTTTCTGTATCCATATGACAAAATTTCCGGTGATCGAAGATATTCGCAGGTATACTTGAGGTCAATATTAAAAAGTTTCGTGCTGTCAAACATCATACTTCTTAACAAACGCCGTCTTTTCACGATCGTAAAAAAAAGATAGGATTTAAAAACTATAACAATTAAAATATCAGTTAACTAAAATCATAGATTAAAACGTCTGGCAGCGCTATCAGTTGGCGAGCCAGTGATGGGCCTGCTGCATCGCCGTGAATTGTGGGCCTCCAAGCAATTGCCACTAGTGGCCCGTTGCTGGCAACCAATGCAACCCCAACAGCAGGTGGAAGCAAGGGGACTGCGCATGCGCAGAAGCAACACTTGCTGTGTCTCTCATGTTACCAGTTAGTTGAAGACGACGCTATCGCCATCGTGTTATTTTAGTGGATGTTAAGAAAAAAATCCATATGTAGAGAGGCGAATTAATTTCCTAATGAAATTCCACGTCGACGAAAATATTAGATTAAGCTATGAAATACTAGATTACAGCTATGAAATACACCCACTCCATTCCCATGAATAACAATTCATGGAATGGAGTGGGTGAATAACAAGAAAAGAATTGAAACCGCTTGAAACGAATGTCTTGGAAAACCATTAAACAAACGTTTGTTGAAAAAAAAAATAATTATACGCGTACAAAATTTATTAGTTATTTGAAAGGAAAAAAAAACGCAATGTGGATATAATGTACTCATCCATGGGTTGAATACACAAGACTGGGAGGAATTCGCTTCTAAAAATAACGAGAAGTGAAATAAAATATATTTCCTCTTTAAAAATGTAGCTTCGGACAACGGAAAGGAAAGATACAACGTGAAAAATGTAACAGAATGTGACATGAACCCGGGTAAATATATATTAATTCAACAATCTCCTTTCAAGACGACAAGGACCGTACAAAACTGTGGACAGCGACTCTAAGTATGTACACTCCTTGAAAATGAGTGAAGTTTACTTAAAAAAAAAACAAAAAAAAAACTGTCGTTACGTTGAAAAAATCAATTTATGAATTATATGAAACTGACTTTACCTCGCAATATTGCAAAATGAAAGAAAGGACCATTCGATTTCATATTCCATACAAAACAAACAGCTCCAAGCACACGCGCGTGCGTGGCGAATTAGTCTGGTTGGTAGAGAGCTCAGCTCCCACGCAAGCGGCCCTGGTTCTTATACACTCTGATTCAAACGGATGTTTTTCCGGTCTGTTGAGAAAATTTCCCCAGCGCAGTGCTAAAATTCACAAGTTTCATAAGGGCAGAAAAAAAAAAAGTTGGAGCTTTGGGAAACTGCGGTTATCCTAGATATTTTTTTTTTGTGGCTACTACTGGAAATTGGCGGACAAGCTTCGGCAAGCCATCAGTTACGTCACGTGGTTGCCGGCTGCCACTACCGGCTCACTAGCGGACCACATTAGGCTAGCCCTTATTTCTGGCACGTGCTTGCAGGGCCGCTGAAGGGCCACTTGTGGTAGCTACTGCCTGTGATGGACAACTGACGGCCCTGTTCTGGCATATGACAGCTGATGGGATGCCAACTGTTGGCCAGCTGTTGGCCTCAACTGCTGGCCCTTCTGTTGGCCGCCCGGACATTTTATTGACGGTTCGGAAGCGGCAGCATAGTGATGGGCCATTGCTGGCAGTGCTGGCCCAGCACGACTGTTTTTCTGGGTTAGACCACTGCTCCACAAGGGCGACACAGTTCTGGTGTCTTCTCAATTTTCTCTATTTACCCTCCGGACGAAGAAGATCAACAAATCCTGCGTTTCGTTCATCTTCTCAGAAAGCGCGCGAATTACTTTTACTGCTTCCTTTCTTGGACCACTTTCGCGTGTCTTCTTCTGCTATTCCTTGGATCACTTCTGATGCCGAATTATACCTCTCATATCATTCGTTAACACCAAGTTACCCCTCTTTTACATGTTTCGTTTATAAGTTACTTCCGAGAGTGCATTTCCTCTTGCATTATAAGTTACTTCCGAGAACGCAGTTACTTCCGAGAGTGCATTAATGGTTATACCCCTGGCATTCAACTCCTCTTCGACCCACCGTGAGAATTGCCCTCATTAAAACTTGAAGCTGTTATAATTGCTTGATACTCTCCCTGCAAAATTAAGATTGTACACTCACTCCATGGTTTTGTTGCACCGTGGAGTGAATGTTGTCCATTCACTTCACGGTGCAATAAAACCATAAGAATTGAACTCCGTGAATCCCTCAGAACAGACAGTAGTACCGTTCAGAAGCGAATGCGAGTGGACTGTTTTATTAACACCGCGGTAGAGAACTAGGAGAGGCACCGTCTCCAAATCTTCAATGAAGCACTAACACAGAGGGAAAAAAAGTTTTAGAGATTCAAAAAGGTCATTAATGGGTATTTGCTAAAACCTATGGTCTAACCCAGGTTACATTTTATTGTTTTCTTTTACTATATGTACACTGTACTCCACGCTCCTATCATTCACCTTTAAAAATTGTTTATAAAGGGCTTTTTATTGAATGCTTTATCTAATACAGTAAAAAAAAAGTAAGATAAAACACGTTACAAGCACGATGAATTTAAAGACAGCAAATTAAATTCTGCAGCCAGAGTCTCTCTCCACCGAAAACTGAATCTCGCGTTTGAGAGGTTAAGGCAGAAGTTGGAACATGGCCGCCGATCTCCGTAAATTCATCGAAATGGAGGACGCGTTAGATAAAGGAAGGTACAGAAAGCTTTTCGTTTGCAAACTTAAAACTGTCATGTCACCTTCAATGTCGCTCATATCACTCGTTTTGCCCATTCCATTCTTCAATCGAACGTCAATTGATGTTGAGCTGGTTTGTGACTTGCATCATGTGTCCCACAATGCATGTGACGAACGCAACTGAACCAGACTTGGAAACGGGTTAAAAACATTGGACCCGGACGCGATCCGGACGTTACATACTTGGTCCTGACCCGGACCAGACTATAAATTCGAAATCGAATCTCAATTTATAATTTACCTATAATCATATATACATATATACTGATGTCCAAAATTAAGGCCACAAACACATATTCTGTGATATCTTGGAAACTAAATGGATTTCTGCAACGGAATTTGGTACATAGATGCCTCATGCTATGAGACATGCGACATGCAAATTAAACCAAAAACGGTACAAACATGATGCATCATATCTCGAGAACTGTCTGGCTTATAGGAAGTGTGACTACCTCGCACAGTTTTACAAGTCACACAACGAGTCCTTATACTGTAAATGAGGTTGTTGATAACAGTTTGTGGCAACAAATCCCATTCTTCTAAAAGCGCGGATTTTAACACCTGGAGGGTCCTGGGAGGGGGTTGATGTCACGCAGTGGCTCTTCCTAGAGCATCCCAAACATGCTCTATAGGATATAGGTCCGGCGACTTTGCTGGCCACCCCATACGGCGAATATCCTCTCTCTCCAAAAAATCGTCCACCAGTTGAGCTCTGTGTAGTCTCACGTTATCGTCCATAAAAATGAAGTTCGGTCCGACAGCTCCACGGAAAAGCCTCACATAAATAAGGTTCAAGGACCTCATAGGTAGGATAGCGGTCCCCACGCTGTCTCCAGATGAAGACCCGTCGACAATCACTTTGTGTACTGAATCTCGACTCATCACAGAAAAGTACACTACCCCAATCTTGCTGTGTCCAAGAAGGATTAGGCATCTGTATACAGTTTGCCTCGAAATTGTTGTTCCAGTCGCAGTAGCAAGGTCCTCAGAGCGGTCTCTAGCCATCATTAGTCTATGGCGGTTGGCAGATAATGCCACGTAACGATTTTCCGCAGGTGTCGTGGCTCTTGGACGGCCTTGGCCGGACCTTCTGGTGATGGTGCCCGTTGTTCGGAATTGGTGCCGTAACCTGGATACCACCTTTCGTGACACCTGTAGCCATCGAGCGACCTCCGCTGGAGACTGGCTAGCTTCAAGCCTGCCGACGGCTCTCCACCTCAGTCCACCGTCTAGACGATTCCGAGCACTCATTCCAACTAAAATCAGTCAAGTCTGTGATTTTTCTTCTAAGAAACACAACTCTGAAGACGAAATTCGCCGATGCAGAAAACGGTCATTTTAACGTTCCCTTACCAAACTCACCCTGTTAACCGTTTAACAAATAGTGGATGTCCAAAGTAATCGAGGTAGTTTCCTTCAATGCACGATCTTAAAAAACAAGAGTCACTCACAATACAAATTTAAATTCGTTGGCTGAATTTAAAGATTTTATTGTATATAAGAACTTTCGGGTTTCCCTAGAACCCATCATCAGATACAGGAGAAGGAATAAATTTAAATAAAGTGTTACGTGAACATAATATAGATATCAGATATGAATATGACATAATGTCACGTGGCATCAAACTGTCAAACGACGTGGCATGTATCATGAAATAAAGAAAATAAAGGAAATAGAATGCAGGTATACATATAATTCTGCATTGTAAAAATAAAGGAAGGTTAGTAGGTATAAATTGTGTTGTTCTCATCAGGAGCCACAACAAAGAGCACTACAGCAGAAATCGAGATTAAGTGATTTCGTCCTCAGTTTGCCTCGTATTCGGTACTGTAAATAGTTTCCAGATTGTAGGTACAGATATTGGAACATTGTCATTACAGCATAAATGTCTCTGAGTAGCAATTACAAGGCTCTCAGTGAACAGCAATGTAGAGACAGCACTAGGTGTTACGATGATGGAAGCATCATTCCAAATTGGATAGTGCAGGCCATCGCAAACGAGTCGAGACAATGCAGAATTTTTAAGTCCATTCTTTACGGCGTATTTATGTTCATTCAGTCTTGTTGCTAGTGTACGTTTTGTAGATCCTATATATTTACTATCTGGAGTGTCATCATCAATACTTTTTAAGGGGATGCTGTAAACGCCAAATTTGTTTAGCTTTGTTACCTGGTCTCGATCTTTTTTAATTAACTGGAAAATGTTTGTAGTACGTATTCCAAAATCCAGGTGAAAGTTTCTGCAAATGGCTTTGAGAACAGGTGTTATGGTTGGATAATAATCTATTGAACCTATATATCTACGAGGTTGTTGGTCCCTTTGGAGAGTAGTTGAGTTTTCTTGGTGGAGCTTCTTAAGAGCTTTTTTTATGACAAAGGTGGGAAATCCATGGTTTAGGGTGATGTTGAAAATTTTGTTAATTTCACATTTTCGTCTGCTGAAACTAGATGAATGCGTGATGGCTCTGCGTAGAAGGTAAACGATTGAGGAGAGTTTATAGCTTTTTGGATGTGCTGAAGAAGCCGGGATCAACGTAGGTACCGAAGTGGGTTTCCTATATACAGAGTGTTGCAAAGTGCAAGTGACAGCATCTCGTTCAAGCATAAAATCCAGGAATGGCAATTTACATTCACTTTCCAGTTCAATGGAGAATTTTATGGTCTGGATTTGGGATGATAAGTGTTCAGCAAAAGTTCGTAGGTCAGCTGGTTCGTGATCCCAGAAGAGAAGTACATCATCAACATATCTTATGTAAAAGCACAGAGGTTGTTGATATTCTTGTAGCACTTTATTTTCTATGTGCTGTAGTAGAATTTCCGCTAGGATCGGAGATAGTGGTGATCCCATTGAGGCGCCCTCAGTTTGGCGATAAATAATGTTGTCGAATTGAAAATATGATCTGTTTTGAACTAGTTTTAAGGCTGTAATAATGGATTGGATCGTTTCTGGTTCGTGTTTTAGTTCAAGTAAATTCAGCCAACGAATTTAAATTTGTATTGTGAGTGACTCTTGTTTTTTAAGATCGCGCATTGAAGGCAACTACCTCGATTACTTTGGACTATTTCTGCACGAATTCGAATTCTCCTAAATAGTGGATGCTTACACAAGATTCACCGTTCCCCCAAAGTATGTATGACTGCAATTTTAAACATTTTACTGGATGACATTTTGAATAATTGTAAAAAAATGGGTTTGTGACCTTAATTTTAGACATCAATGTGCATATACAGTATATATACATATTAGGAGAAATTAAAAGAAGAGATCTAACGACCACAGGGAGAAAAGAAAGAGGAATGTAGAACTATGGCAAGCTGTTATCTATGGTGGCTTTAATATGAGCCATACAAACACACACACAGTCGAGTCACATTATTGTGACCACCTCCTACTTTGACGTCAAAAGCGCGTAGCCAATGAACACGTGCCATGAGCTGACTTCTAGGGTATATACACAGTGTGGCAAAGAATGTTTAAGACTGGGTCTGTAAAATGAAATGGAAACAAGAAATTATAATTTGTTTTGGTTTGTTATTCAAAATAAGTCCCTCCGGCTTCAATACACTTGTTACAGCGATTTAATAATGATTCGAATGCTTGTTCCAGTAAACTTTGCGGAATTGCCTCCAAAGCACGCGTCGAAGCTGTTTGTATGGTCGAAATATCATCAAAATAACACCCTTTTAACGTCATTTTAAGTTTGGGAATAAAGAAAAGTCGCAGGGTGCTAAATCAGGCGAATACGGT
Source organism: Macrothele yani (assembly GCA_039090855.1). Classification (NCBI taxonomy): domain Eukaryota; kingdom Metazoa; phylum Arthropoda; class Arachnida; order Araneae; family Macrothelidae; genus Macrothele; species Macrothele yani. The sequence goes on along the minus strand of CM076989.1, from coordinate 30,713,777 downwards.
GGATGATTCAACACACAGACGTTATTTTTCGCCAAAAATCTACGAACAAGAAGTGAGGTGTGAGTGGGTGCTTTATCGTGCAAACAACACCAACTGTTTTCATCCCGATATTCTGGACGAATGCGATGAATTCTGCCCATCAAACCCGTCAAAATATTTAAATAAAAGTCACCAGAAATTGTTTGTCCACTTGGAACAAATTCTTTGTGGATCCCTTACTATCGAAGAATGTAATGAGCATTGTTTTGATTTTCGATGGAACTTTTCTTATTTTTTTGGCTTGTGGTGAGTTTTTTGACTTCCATTCCGCACTATGTCGCATTGTTTTAAGATCATATTGAAAAAACCATGTTTCATCACCTGTAACAATCGATTTTAAGAAGTTTGGATCATTTTCAGTGGCTGAAATGATGTCTCTGCAATGTGCACTTCTCATTGATTTTTGTTCATTGGTTAACGTGTGTGGAACAAATTCAGCACAGACTTTTGTTTTGCCCAAATCTTCATGCAGGATGGTTCGCATCGTTCCCTTTGTTGATATTTAAAGGCTCTTCCGTCATTCTTACTGATACACATCGATTGTTTGCCACGAAATCACGCTATTTTTCAATAATCTCAGGTGTACTAGATGAACTTGGTCTTCTGGTATGCTTATCATCTTCTAGCGTCTGTCTTCCGTCCAAAAAACGTTTGTGCCACAGGAAAACATTTGATCTACTTAAACAAAACTCACCGTAAACTTATTTCATCATTTGGTACGTTTCCGAGGCACTTTTACCAAGTTTTGCGTTAAATTTAATAACAGCCCTTTGCTCCATCTTAATAATTCAACATGAAAAAAATTTACTTCTCTAATGAACGCCCGTTTCGTTTGAGTTACTTTAACAACTTCGCAGTACTTTTGGCAGAAAGCAAGCAGATGGTCACGGTTTATAACGCATTCGCGATTATACTGGTGGCGCCACCGTAGGCTGAAATCTAGCGCCAGTCTTAAAAATTCTTTGACGCACTGTATACACTAAAGAGCAATTTAATTAGAGTCAGCTGGCGTTATGCAAATGTGGCGCTGTGGGCGGCCCTGTAAACGGAAACGACATGACGTATGCAGCGATCCGACAAATAAGGAGGGATGTTACGTGAATCAGTAAGAGTCTGACGCATTATGGGTAAGACGAAGGATCTAAGCGCATTTGATCGTGGGCAAATTGTCGGGGCCCGACGAATGGGTCACTCCATCTCGAAAGTCGTGCAGGCACTGGGATTTTCACGAGCAACTGTGTCACGGGTGCACCGTGAGTACATTTAATCCGGTAAAACCATCCCTGCAAGGGCCAACTGCCGTGGACAACAACGTGTGGATGAGCGGGGTCATCGTCGGCTAGCTCGCATTGTAACAGTGGATAGACGGGCCACAGAGCAAGAAATCACTCAGCAATTTACCACTGGTGCACAAAAACGTGTAAGCAGCCACACCATCCAGAGCCATCTCCTCGGTATGGGTTACAGAAGCCATCGTCCCACGAGGGTACCGCTGCTGATCGCACATCACAGGGTGCAAAGATTAGCATGGGATATCGCCATTGGACCCCAGACATGTGAGAAAATATTGCCTGGACTGATGAGTCGAGATTCACGTTGGTACATGCGGATGGCAGGATACGAGTACGGCGCAAACCACATGAAGCGATGGATCCTTCTTGCCAGAAAGGTACTCTTCAAGCTGGTGGGGGTGGCATTTTCATCTAGGGACTGTTTACGTGGACTGAAATGGGAACCCTGGTACGTGTGACATCGTCTCTCACAGGTCAACGTTACAGGAATATCCTAGACGACCATTTGCTCTCGTTTGTGCGTCTTTAACATCCCACTGGGGACCTCATCCTGCAACAAGACAATGCACCGTGCCTTCGCTCCCGAATTGTATCCGAATGGTTAGATGAACACTCCACCGACGTGACCTCGCTTCCTTAGCCAGCTAGGTCACCTGGCATCAATCCCATCGATCACATCTGGTATGCCAGCGAGAGAGATGTTCGAGGCTCTGACCCCCCTCCATCAAATCTTCGTAAACTGTGGGAGCTTGTTCAGGGGTCGTGGATACGTACGGCTTCCCAACGCTTCCGGTGTCTTGTCGAGTTCATTCCGAGATGAATCGCCGCCGTCATCAGCGTGAAAGGTGGTGCTACACGTTACTAGACAGGTATCTCTAATTCAATTGCTCTTCAGTGTAAGATGTGCTCTCGGCATTCTGAAAACGTATTACTCGTTGCTGTCATGGATAAAAGGAGGAATTTATCAGATTTGCAAAAAGGGATGACTATCGGCTTTCGGGCCAAGGGTGGCAGTATTTCTGAAAAAGCGCAGTTTGTGAACTGTTCGCGTGCTGCTGTGGTAAAGAGTATCGTGATTGGAGAAATGGCACCATTGCGAATAAGCTACGTGGAAACTGCGGAGCACCACGTGTCATTGATTTGAGAGGTGAACGTCGGCTGCGAAAGTGCGTGAGGGCCGATCTACACGCTACAGTGGAGCAACTCACTGGTCGAATGAACCAGGGGGGCTACCGGAAGTGTGTCTAAAACGACAGCTTAGCGCAGCCTGCTGTGTATGGGGCTCCGATGCAGACGGATGGTCATTGCACCTATGCTAACGAAGGTGCATCGGCAGAAAAGACTTAATATTTGCACGGCCGTATCGGAATTGCACCTCCGCTGATTGGCAAAGGATAGCCTTCCCCGGTGAGTCACGTTTTCTGCTTCATCGAACTGATGGACGTTGGCGTAAAAGGCGAGAAACATCGGGAAACAAATACACTTCAACTATTGCTGGAAGAACAGAAGCTAGTGGGGGCAGCGTTATGGTGTGGGGAATATTTTCAAGGCATTTCCTGGGTTCACTTTTACTTTTGGAAGGCACTATGGACAGAATTCGTTATGAACCCATCCTTGCAGATCATATACATCCATACATGCTGTTTGTCTTCCCTGGGGCGGATGGGATCTTCTTAAACGACAATGCGACGTGTTTCACAGCTAGAAAGGTCCGAGAGTGGTTGAAAGAGCACGATGAAGACTTCAAAATTCTTCCCTTTGCCTCTTTTTTCCCAGACTTAAACCCAACTGAGCATCTGTGAGACCACCTGGATCGTGTTGTTCGCTCTATGGAACCTCCACCACGCACCCTCCAGCAGCTGTCACGTGCACTGCAGTCGGCATGGCTTCACATACCTGTGAACACCTACCAGCATCTTATTGAGTCACTCCCAGACCGTCTAGCTGCTGTCCGCGCTGCACACGGTGGTTACTTTGGATATTAGCTGGTGGTCACAATAATGTGACTCGACCGTGTATATAAATACACACACAAGACGTACAAAAGTCTCTCAGCAGTTGGTATCGTAGGTTACATAAAATCAAACAAATGTATTACGGGGGAGCGTATAATTTACTCAATTAAAGGAAGTGTTGAAAGTGCCGTTCTTAATTTGCAAGACATAGCCTAACTGTTTTTCATGTTTTTAAAAGTCCCTCTGGAATAATGGTAGGGCTGTTCCATTTAATTCTGATGACACTTCTATCAAAATTTTTGAACTAAGTAACTTGTTGTATATTTAATTTCAGCTTTTTCTCTTTTCAATAACATATCAGGCACCAGAATATGTTCCATAGCAACACCAAGTTTGTGATGAGTTGAAAGTTTCCGAAATGTCGATGTTGATTTCACCATTGCCCGTCAGAAGGAAGTGGCGCTCATGAAACCAACGTTCACATTTTGGAAACTTTAAACTCATCACAAGAAAATTGGTGTTGCTGTGACACATATTCTGGTTCCTTAATTAGAGGAAACCACTTCCAGGATTCACTCTTCCTCTTTTTGTTTTCAACAAGCACGTATTTGTCTGCCTCGACGTCTTTTTCTATCTCCAAAATATTAAATTAACCCATATTTTGATTCCGACACGAAGTGCAATGGAACGGTATGTTAACACGTCAAATGAAAACCTCTGAATGCTCAGTGCAAAAGATGCTATGTGAAACGTAACTCTCAGTCTTACAATATGACACGCGGGGTGTGAGAGAGTGAATCACCAGAGAAGCAGGTGACAGGCGATTTTTGTCTGTATCTTGCCCCGGACAATCGCACTGAAAACAAACGCAAAGGAAGTAGTGTTTTGCGATATGGTAACGATGAATCTAGTGCCTGCGCAGTATCGTCGGTCGGCGGAAATCTTCGTTGCTTTAAGAAAGAGACCGCAATAATTTTTTTTATTGTATGATAAATTGTTTTTCACTTGGCTGGCACCAGTATGGAGCACAAAATTCCACAATACGCATTTTTCTTTTAAATATTCTTTTTTTCTCTTCAAAAATTAAACGGAAATAAAACCTAGTCGAAATAGGGTCAGGAACACCTCGACCCGACCCGTTTGATCCGCAAGAAATTGTCGACTCGTAAACCCGTTGACCCGTGACCCATTTCCATCTCTGAACTCTAGCCAATGAATTGGCATCAGACACGTATCTAAGGAGGGGTCTAGGGGGTCCGAACCCCTCCCAAAGGTTACCCAACAAGAACAAAAATGTGGATTTTTTTTTTTTTTTTTTTTTTGTAATTGAACACAAAATTATTTTAGAGGAAGCGATAAACATATCTGTAACTGGGGAGGGGGTAATGGGCCCTCCACACAGGCTACCAAGGCTGCGGGGGGGGGGGGGGGGGCTCGAGCCACCCCACTCCCTAGCCATTGGTATAGCCAAATTTTTGATAAATTTAAAACACTAAAACAAACGAAACCTTTTTTTAAAGCATTTTTAAAAATAATAAGATATTAATGATTGATTGTATCAATTATTTTTGTTGTATTTTAGTATTTTCTACATTTATTAAAATGTTTGACAGCCGTGAAGGAGGTAAGGATTTTTCTAAGCCCCCCCTAAAAGCACTCATATGGGCGCCACTGCATGCTACTACCCTGTACCCATGTCCATGTCAGGGCTTACGGCTACCTACACATTAAATAAGGGTTGTAAAAAACTTCTTAAGCTTCCTTATGTAGTCTATTAAAATTAATGAATGAATTAGAACGGTTTATTTATGAATGATCTTCAAGGTAAGTTTCTGTGCAACTTAAATTGGCATTTTAATATATTTCTATAAATTTCGCATTTGGTCTTTTCATTTATTCCTAGTAGCAACCCTAATTTATAATTTCATTTCTATTATACCAGTTTAAAAATGTGTCTCTAGGGTTCCTCCTCCGTCCCCCAAGAGATGTGGTCGGACTCCCCCCCCCCAAAATTCTTGATGCGTGCCTGATTGGTATATCAGTGCAAATAGAATGCGGTCGAAAATGTGAAGTGTGCATAAAAATATAGAATATCTTTTTGGGGTTTGTACATTAATAAATTTTATACTGATTGAAGTTCAATGCTAAAATGAAAATGAGTCCTTCTTTCACTCTTCAAGAAATTTTTTTTGCAATTTCGTTTTTCTTGAGCAGTATGTTTTTTAAATGGGAAACATAATTTTAGATCACCCTGTGTTTTTTTTTTTGTTTTTTTTTTTATGTTCTGGTCATCTTAGCGATGATCATAGATGTACTACAATTAACTAGGTTTTCTGTTAACAAAATCTTGCTAATTCCGTAGCTTTGAAAAATGTTTTAATGATAACAAAAGTGCATTACATTCACTTTACCCCATTTAGTTAATTACTGAATAAAAGCTATTCCAACAGTTTTTAAATCAGTTAAAAAGTGCCAAATCATCTCTCACAGGATATAAAGCAGTTTTTGCTTTTCAAGAAGGTTCTGACCTTTAACCCAATTTTCATCTTTTGTTGCTCGTCTTCTTTACACCGCAGATAGCAACAAATCTCAGCCCCAAAAAGCTCCCTAAAGACGAATTTTTCACGGCTCGCTAAATTTGACTCATTATCTCTTCGGTAATTTAAAGCACTTAACACTCATATCGGAGCTTAATGATTTTTAGTACAAAAAGAGTCAACACCTGCACAAGATGAAAAAAAAAAAAAAAAAATTACGGAAAGGAAAAACACCTAATGAAAAAGGATTTCCGCGCTAGACATGTCGGTAAATATTTCCCGCGAAAGCAAGCTCCGGCTATGTGCACGGTGCTCTGACTGAACAATAAAACACGGCTAGGAGCGATTGCCCACCGCGCTAATCAGTTCCTTAGGTGAAACGTTTGGCGGCGCTGTTAGCCAATTAAAAATAAGTTACTGCCAGGTTTAATGCGCCTAAAACGGGCATTAAGTGCGCTCCTCGGTCGATACATCGCAGACCAACACGGGTAGTTCTAGCTGAGACCGATGGGTGTTAGAAAGGTCAGAAACGTTTGCTAATTTATAAGTTATTATAATGGCAGCAACTCAGACAAACGCTTGGACGTGGAATAATTTAAGCCTCCCTCTGTCATGGTAACACTCAATCAAGAAAAAAAAAATTGCTTTAGCAGAACGGTACGTAGGGCTTAAAAAATGACTGCATTCGCTCTCGTAGCTGTTAATAATAAATAAGAGACAGCCAGGGGCAGCTAGCTAAAATTGAAGTTTCACTTCAATAACCCTACATCAGCGAGAAAATTAACCCGTAAAACACTTTATTCATGAACTATATTATTATTTTTTTCATCACAGCGATGAGAAAAACATGAACACCTCTTACAGAGTTGCGTTTCGTTTCAGTAATACCGCCTATTGGTATCTTTCATCCCCCCCAACCCCGCCCGCAACTCCCACCCGCCGTAAGTGAAAAATTTCGATCTTCCGTGTTTTCACTCACTTACTTCGATTTGATGCGATTATTCATTCGCGTTACTGGCAAGTATTTCGCTTTTAATACCGCGCCTGTCTCTCGCATACAGAAGAAACTACATAACATACAAGCTTTAAATTTGGCAAAAGGCTTTAGGGGAACAAAAGGTTTGCACATCGGAGCCATTTTTCTGAAATTCGAATTTGCAAATTTTTAATGGATTTATTTCGGTTTTAAAGCTTAATCCCTGGCACCTTGGAGGTGGATGGTTCCAAACTCAGATGAGCCGCCTCGGGGGCGCAGTGGTCTAAGCGATGGCTTCTGACCATTCGTCCGAGATGGGTCCGGGTTCGAATCCCGGTGAGACATGGATGTTGTGCTTATCTTACGGCACTGGCTCTCTCCCTTCCCTGGAATCAGTGGCCCTAAATTAGGGACAGGCGACTGCTTATAGCCCATTGAGTTGCTCAGGGTCGCTGCGTATGTAGTGGCGGATCCAGCGAGGAGCGACTGGGGTGTTCTACCCCCCCTAAACTTTAACGAAGTTTTTATGTTTAAAATAGCGATCATAAATGATTAACTTTGCACATTTTATTTTCAGTTTTTCTAAAAAATAGTAATAATTAAACTTATAGTACGGAGGATTTAAAATACTTATTACATTGATTTAGGTTCAGTAAAAGAAGGAAACAAAATGGAATAGAATAAAAAGAGAAAGAGAGAGAGAGCTCGCAAATATATAAAGGGAAAACAGGGACAGCGGGGATAAAAACATGGGAATTTTCTTCGTTAGTTTTTGGCTATTGTCATATTATCTAGCATCTGAAACGTCTCGAAACAGGGTAAGGCACAGCTTGGTACTGTATATATATATATATATATATATACCATAGTGATTCAAGGCTTCTTGAATTGGAAGAGGAACTACAAAGGATCAAGTGGGACATCGTCGGGCTAAGTGAGGTAAGGAGAAAAGGAGAAGATCTCATTGAACTGAAAAGTGGACATCTCTTCTACTACCGTGGGACAGATACTGGCAGAACTAGTGGTGTTGGATTTATAATAAACAAGAAACTGAAGGATAAAGTTGTAGAAGTTGAAAGTTCTTCTGACAGAGCTGCACGACTCGTTATCCAACTCTCGAGAAGATACCAGGCTCAGATTATTCAAACTTATGCACCCACCACAAGTCATCCTGAAGAAGAAATTGAAGAATTTTATGAGGAAATTCGTGATCTAAATAATAAAGGTAAGCAGCACTTGAAGATAATTATGGGAGATTTCAATGCAAAAATAGGGCAACGGCAACAGAATGAAACTTCAGTAGGTAAATTCGGTCACGGCAACAGAAACCAGCGTGGAAATACTCTCGTAGAGTTTGCAGAGGCAGAAGGGTTTTTCATCTTGAACTCCTTTTTCAAGAAAAAGCCACACAGGAAATGGACATGGAGACATCCAAATGGGACGACAAGTGAAATTGATTTTATTATGTGTAACAAAAAATTCGTCATAGAAGACTGCAGTGTGCTAAACAAGTTCAACACAGGCAGTGACCATAGATTGGTGAGATGTAAGATGCACCTCAACACTAAACTGGAACGTGGCAAGCTCATAAGACAAACAAAATGTATTGACATAACCAACCTTAAAAAACACCATAATACCTTCAAATTGGAACTGAAGAACAGATTCTCTGCTTTAGAAGGCCTAACATCGGAAGAAGTGGATATTTCTGAAGTTAACAGAAAAGTAACCAAAGCTCTTATGGAAACAGCAACAAAATTAGCTGGGTCTAAGAACAAATTGCATGTGAACAAATTATCAGGAAAAACCAAAATGTTGATGCAAAAAGAAGAGTGATGAGGACAACTAAAGAAGATGTGACTTCCAAAGTGGAATATATAGAGCTATGCAAGACAGTACGAAAAAGTATCACTGAAGACGTAAGGAAATTCAACTGTGAACTAGTAAGGAAAGCAATTGAAAACAACCAAAGCCTAAAGATAGCAAAGGGACATCTCAGTAAGGGGAAAAAACAGATTATGGCACTGAGAAAAGAAGATGGTTCTGTAACAAGAAATAGAGGCGAAATTTTGACAAGAGTGAAAGATTTCTACTCCAAATTATATGAAAGGGATGATACATGTACTCCAGACATCATGAAAGGTACCAGTACCAGAGTTCTTCCAGTCCTTCCAGCAGAAGTTGCACATGCAATCAAGAACATGAAGCGGGGAAAAGCTCCAGGAGAAGATGGAATTACTGTAGACATCATACAAGAAGCAAGTGGAGAAATCGAAACAGTACTCGCCCAAATTTTCACTCGATGCCTTAATGAAGGGAAAATTCCTGAGGATTGGAACAACGCTACAATGATCTTGCTACATAAAAAAGGTGACATTGAGGATCTCAGGAACTACAGACCTATCAGCCTCCTATCAGTGGTTTATAAAATCTTCACTAAAGTTCTTTCACACCGCTTGAAGGTGACACTGGACATGGCTCAACCGAGAGAACAAGCTGGATTCAGGAGTGACTACAGCACAATAGATCATATCCACGTACTGAGAGAACTAATTGAAAGAGCGAGGAATATGAACTTCCATTGTGCATGGCTTTTATCGATTATGAAAAAGCCTTTGATTCGGTGAAACAATCAGCAGTTGCAATGGCTCTGAAATCCTGCGGTATTGAAGATGCATACATTAATATTATTAATAACATCTATGGAAATGCAAGTGCAAAGATTCGGCTGTTTGAAAATACAACACACATAAAAATTGGAAAAGGAGTGAGGCAAGGTGACACCATATCTCCGAAGCTCTTTAATGCCACATTGGAAAATGTCTTTCAATCACTGAGCTGGGAAAACAAGGGGATAAAGATTAATGGAGATTATCTAACCCACCTTCGTTTTGCTGATGACATAGTCATTTTTGCAACTACCCCATCAGAGCTGCAGAGTATGATCCAGGAACTTGCTGACAAGAGTAAAGAAGTGGGATTAAAAATGAACTTTCAGAAGACAAAAGTGATGTACAATGCTTTTACAAGAAATGAAGATTTATCGATTGATGGAGAAAAGCTGGAGATAACAGACACGTACGTTTATCTTGGACAGCAGATATCAAGTGAGGGTCACATTGGTGAAGAAATTAATCGGCGTACAAAACTTGCCTGGAGAGCTTTTGGAAGAAACAGCATAATTTTCAAGAGCAATATGCCATTATGTCTTAAAAGAAAAGTGTTTGATCAATGCATCCTTCCAGTGCTTACGTATGGTGCAGAGACGTGGACCTTAGCTAAAAGAGACATACAAAGGCTGCAGACAACTCAAAGAAGCATGGAGAGGTGCATGCTTGGTGTAACCAGGAGAGATAAGAAGAGGAACACGTGGATCCGAAAAATGACAAGAGTGGAAGACATCATGATCAGAGTTAAATCCCTGAAATGGCAATGGGCTGGACATACTGCCAGAAGAACAGACCATCGATGGACAGCCGAAATTTTAGATTGGATTCCAAGGGACAGGAAAAGACCCAGAAGAAGACCACATGGAAGATGGGTGGATGAAATTCGAAAGTATGCAGGAGTGACATGGAGGAGACTGGCACAAGACAGAGCGTTGTGGAGGAAACTTGGGGAGACCTTCGTCCAGCAGTGGATTGATAATGGTTGACAATGATGATGATGATGATATACCATAATACCTTCAAGTTGGAACTGAAGAACAGGTTCTCTGCTTTAGAAGGCCTAACATCGGAAGAAGTGGACATCTCTGAAGTTAACAGAAAAGTAACCAAAGCTCTTGTGGAAACAGCAACAAAATTAGCTGGGTCTAAGAACAAGTTGCATGTAAATAAATTATCAGGAAAAACGAAAATGTTGATGCAAAAAAGAAGAGAGATGAGGACAACTAAAGAAGATGTGACTTCCAAAGTGGAATATATAGAGCTATGCAAGACAGTACGAAAAAGTATCACTGAAGACGTAAGAAAATTCAACTGTGAACTAGTGAGGAAAGCAATTGAAAACAACCAAAGCCTAAAGATAGCAAAGGGACATCTCAGTAAGGGAAGAAAACAGATTATGGCACTGAGAAAAGAAGATGGTTCTGTAACAAGAAATAGAGGCGAAATTTTGACAAGAGTGAAATATTTCTACTCCAAATTATATGAAAGGGATGATACATGTACTCCAGACACCATGAAAGATACCAGTACCAGAGTTCCTCCAGTCCTTCCAGCAGAAGTTGCACATGCAATCAAGAACATGAAGCAGGGAAAAGCTCCAGGAGAAGATGGAATTACTGTAGACATCATACAAGAAGCAAGTGGAGAAATCGAAACAGTACTCGCCCAAATTTTCACTCGATGCCTTAATGAAGGAAAGATTCCTGAGGATTGGAACACCGCTACAATGATCCTGCTACATAAGAAAGGTGACATTGAGGATCTCGGAAACTACAGACCTATCAGCCTCCTATCAGTAGTTTATAAAATCTTCACTAAAGTTCTTTCACACCGCTTGAAGGTAACACTGGACATGGCTCAACCGAGAGAACAAGCTGGATTCAGGAGTGGCTACAGCACAATAGATCATATCCACGTGCTGAGAGAACTAATTGAAAGAGCGAGGGAATATGAACTTCCATTGTGCATGGCTTTTATCGATTATGAAAAAGCCTTTGATTCGGTAAACCATCAGCAGTTACAATGGCTCTGAAAACCTGCGGTATTGAAGATGCATACATTAATATTATTAATAACATCTATGAAAATGCAAGTGCAAAGATTAGGCTGTTTGAAAATACAACACACATAAAAATTGGAAAGGGAGTGAGACAAGGTGACACCATATCTCCGAAGCTCTTTAATGCCACATTGGAGGGTGTTTTTCAGTCACTGAGCTGGGAAACCAAGGGGATAAAGATTAATGGAGATTATCTAACCCACCTTCGTTTTGCTGATGACGTAGTCATTTTTGCAACTAGCCCATCAGAGCTGCAGAGTATGATCCAGGAACTTGCTGACAAGAGTAAAGAAGTGGGATTAAAAATGAACTTTCAGAAGACAAAAGTGATGTTTAATGCTTTTACAAGAAATGAAGATTTATCGATTGATGGAGAAAAGCTGGAGATAACAGACACGTACGTTTATCTTGGACAGCAGATATCAAGTGAGGGTCACATTGATGAAGAAATTAATCGGCGTACAAAACTTGCCTGGAGAGCTTTTGGAAGAAACAGCATAATTTTCAAGAGCAATATGCCATTATGTCTTAAAAGAAAAGTGTTTGATCAATGCATCCTTCCAGTGCTTACGTATGGTGCAGAGACGTGGACCTTAACTAAAAGAGACATACAAAGGCTGCAGACAACTCAAAGAAGCATGGAGAGGTGCATACTTGGTGTAACCAGGAGAGATAAGAAGAGGAACTCATGGATCCGAAAAATGACAAGAGTGGAAGACATCATGATCAGAGTTAAATCCCTGAAATGGCAATGGGCTGGACATACTGCCAGAAGGACAGATCATCGATGGACAGCCGAAATTTTAGATTGGATTCCAAGGGACAGGAAAAGACCCAGAAGAAGACCACATGGGAGATGGGTGGATGAAATTCGAAAGTATGCAGGGGTGACATGGAGGAGACTGGCACAAGACAGACCGTTGTGGAGGAAACTTGGGGAGACCTTCGTCCAGCAGTGGATTGATAATGGTTGACAATGATGATGATGATGATATATATATATAGCAGACCGTAGTGGGAAAAACTTGGGGAGACTTTTATCCAGCAGTGGATTGATAATGGTTGACAATGATGACGATGATAATCTTATATATAAAACACAAAACATGTGTTTGTCTGAAGCAGGAAAAACTGTTGAACGCCGAACTGTGGCATCGTGAAATTTTAGCAGCTTATTAATACTGGAATTTGTAGGTCAACGCAGCTATTTTAAGATCCCTACGTTGTTCCGTTCGCGAGTTATGAATTAATTAATAAGCTATTCAATAAAGTCAGCGTCTTTTGCTACGTCATCGTTACCCTGTCCAAATCTGAAAGCACGTGACTGCATTCATCGCCGCGGCACATTCCCAGATCTTTCTGTTTTTTGAGAACTAACTGTGCATAAAAAAATGCAAAAACAAACTTTGCGAAATCTTAACAAAACTGGCTGAAATTTTTATCAACACCATGAATTGGTAATAAGAGGAGTCCCACAAAATTTCACCGTAATCCGGTCAAAACTTTTTAAAAAGAGGCATGGAATTTTTAATTCATCGCTAAACAGAAATATATACGCTGAAACGGTTAATAAAATTTTGACGGCTAATTTAAAAAGTTATTTACCGATTCTGGCGAAATTTGGAGGTCATCGTTCCTATTAACGGTTTATGGTGTTCATTAAAATTTCAGCCAGTTTCATAAAATATTCGCAAAGATACGTTTTTAACTTTTTTATTCCAGAGATTCGCCCCTCAAAGACGTCTGAAACTGAAAGACGTGATGCATTTGTTCGTCGATAACAAACTGTTAACGAATTTCGTTCAAAGTTCCATGCAATGCTGTGTCTCCTGGACGCGTGTTAAATAATTCGTAACGCTTTTGGTCCGTTTGATTTTAACAGATTCCATACATTCTGTACTTTTCGTTGCTTTAATTCTCGACAGTTATTTGTGACAGCAATGTACTGCTAAGTACTGCTGAAATAATCACACTATGAATAAATAATTTGTAATGACCTAATTTGTGAAATCAGCTTTTTTAGCACGTCTTTTCTTAAAAAAGATCTTCTGTTATCTGGTTGTCCGTCCGTCCGTCCGCCTGTACCCACAATATCTCTGCAACTATTAGTCCGATTTGAAAAATTCTTTTTGCATTGGGAAGCTTGAAATATGCAAATGATGATCCTTCATTTCGTTTTTTTTTTACGATGTACAATTTTGCCGGTAGAAGGCGCAAATGCAGATGATGTCGAATTCTAAAATACGTTTTATTCCACATATTTGCTTTAAACATCCGATTGAAAAAAAAATTGTCTTTCGATTCCATTTATGTCGAAGAATATTTTAGATACAGTTACATTTTCAAATCACGCATAGATTTTCCGCTAGGGGCGTAAAAGTAAATTATATTTTCCCCGATAACTCGTCTTCTAAAACTCCGATTTGAATTTTTTTTTCTTCAGCGGATTCATCTCCTGATGAAAAATCTTTTGCGTATAATTTCAAATTTTTGGTTAAGAACACTTTGGCCACCAGGTAAGTGTTAATTTTTGCTTCTGATGTATTTTTCTTAAAATTGGAGCTTCTAAAATATCGATTGAAAAATTTCTTTCGTGGACTGATGCCACTCACATCGATAAACCTTTTTGGAATATTTTCTTCTTAAAATATTCCACAGTTTCTCCGCCAGGGGGCGTTGATGTACATCTTATTTTTGTCAATATCTTTCTTTGTTGGATAGCGTTTTCCGTGTGACATGGTTTTCAAATAATTTCAAAATTTTTAAGTAATTCATAGACTTCCCGCTAGGGGGCGTAGCGGTAAACTGTGTTTCCCCCTATATCGCTGCTTCTAAATCTCCGATTTGAAAAATTCTTTGTGCGCTGGATACAGCTCCTGATGGGAAATCGTTTGCACATAATTTCTAATTTTTGTAAAAAAAATGGTTTCGCCACCAGAGGGCGTAAACCTTAATTTCCGCTTCTGTTGTATTTGCAGCAAAATATGAGCTTCTAAATTCTCGATTGAAAAAAACGTCGTTTGTTGACAGATGCTACTCATGTCGACAAACCTTTTAGAAACATTTTCTTCTTAAAATAGTGCATGGTTTGTACGCCAAGGGGCGTAGATGTATATCTTATTTTTGTCAATATCTCTACTTCTAAGAGTCCGACTTGAAAAATTCCTTCTTTGTTGGATAGTGTTTCTAGTGTGACATGTGGTTCATATAATTTCAAAATTTTCAAGTAATTCATAGACTTTCCGCTAGGGGGCGTAAATGTAAATTGCGTTTCCCCTATATCTCTGCTTCTAAATCTCCGATTTGAAAAAAAAATAATTCTGCACCGCATACAGCTCCTGATGGGAAATCGTTTGCACACATTTCCTAATTTTTGCAAAAAATGGTTTGGCCACCAGGTGGCGTAAGTCTTAATTTCCGCTTCTGTTATATTTGCAGCAAAATATGAGCTTCTAAATTCTCGATTGAAAAAAACGTCGTTTGTTGACCGATACTTCTCATGTCGACAAACCTTTTAGAGACATTTTCTTTTAAAATAGTGCATGGTTTCTACGCCAGGGGGCGTAGATATACATTTTATTTTTGTCAATGTCTCTACTTCTAGGAGTCCAATTTGAAAAATTCCTTCTTTGTTGGATAGTGTTTTCCGTGTGACATGTTTTTCATATAATTTCAAAATTTTCAAGTATTTCATAGACTTTCCGCTAGGGGCGTAGCGGTGAATTGCGTTTCCCCCTATATCTCTGCTTCTAAATCTCCGATTTGAAAAATTCTTTCTGCACCGCATAGAGCTCCTGATGGGAAATCGTTTGCACATAATTTCTAATTTTTGTAAAAAAATAGTTTGTCCACCAGGGGGCGTAAATCTTAATTTCCGCTTCTGTTGTATTTGCAGCAAAATATGAGCTTCTAAATTCTCGATTGAAAAAAACGTCCTTTGTTGACCGATACTACTCATGTCGACAAACCTTTTAGGAAACTTTTCTTTTTGAAAAATGCATGGTTTCTACTCCAGGGGGCGTAGATGTATATCTTATTTTTGTCAATATCTCTACTTCTAAGAGTACGATTTGAAAAATTCCTTCTTTGTTGGATAGCGTTTCCGATGCGAAATGTTTTTCCTATAAATTCAAAATTTTCAAGTAAATCATACACTTTCCGCTTAGGAGGCACAAAGGTAACTTGCGTTTTCTGCGTTTTTTCTGCTCCTAAAGCTCTGATTTGAACAGTTCTTCTTGTATCGCATGCAAGGCCTGATGGAAAATAGTTTTCACATAATTTCTAATGTTTGGTAAATAATGGTTTAGCCACCAGGGGTCATATGTGTTAATTTCTGCTTCTGATGTATTTGTTGCAAAATCTGGGCTCCTGAAAACTCGACTAATTTTATTTTCTCCGACCGATACCGCTTATACTGATAAACCTTTTGAGAACACTTTCTTCCTAAAATAATGCATGGTTTTCCCACCAGGGACGTAAAGTCACATCTTATTTTTGTCGATATCTCTGTTTCTAAGAGTTCGTAAGCTCACGATTCCGTTTACAGCAATATCTGAGGGATTAAAAACCCGATTGAAAATCTTCTTTCTTTGGTCAGATACTATTGTTTTCCATACCGGTTCCATTGACTTTGAATAGCTTTGATAAATTTAATTCGTGTCAAAACGGATTCAAAAGACGTGGTTATTACACCCGAAAATTCGGTGTCATCTGTCTTGTTTCTTTCATGCAAGCATTAAAATCCCCCCCCCCCGATTATTTCAGTGGCATATAAGGGAATATGAAATTAATAAGCCTAAATCCCGGGTAAAACCGGGTAGTAAAGATAGTCTGTTTGTATGACAAATAATTTTTCACTCTGCTGGCACGAGTATCGAGCACCAAATTCTGCAGTGCGTCGCTTATTCGCAATGGTGCCATTTCTCCAATCACGATACGCTTTAACCACAGCACCACGCGAACAGTTCACAAACTGCGCTGTTTCGGAAATACTGCCACCCTTGGCCCGAAAGTTGATAATCACCCCTTTTTGCAAATATGATAAATCGCTCTTTTTATCCATGACAGCAACGAGTAATATGTTTTCAGAATGCCTACAGTATACTTTATATACCCTCTAAGCCAGCTCACGACACGTGCCTACTTTCATTGGCTACGCGCTGTTGACGTTAAAAGTAGGTGGTGGTCACAATATGGTGACTCGATTATGTATTTACACCAATAAATGGATTCACATCTTCCGAATTTGTATCGTATAACATCAAATTCTGCGCACGAGACAGCAACTTTAACAGGTCCACCAGGTGCATATAGTTTGCTAAATCTTGGAAAGGACCTTTGTCTAAAAAATAAAATATCCGAACGGCATTTCGTAGCCAGCGATTAGCGGCACGTGTCGCTAACAATAGGCAGTTCCTTACGCTTTCATTGGTAGCATATAGTGGTCGAATGTAAATTTATCATTGACCTTTGTCTGCTTTCTTTCTTCATTTTTTAATGACTGATCATTAATTGAAATTAATAGTTACTAAAGCTTTAGAAATTTATTTGTATAACGTGGGAAAAACTTAGTTGCTCGGCGGCGCAGTGGTCTAAACGCTGGTTTCTGATCATTCGTCCAAGTTGGGTCCGGGTTCGAATTCTGGTAAGGCATGGATATCTCCCCTTCCTTAGAACCAGTGGTCCTAAATTAGGGAAGGGCTACTACTTTTGGCCCACTCAGTTGCTGGTGATGGTGCTTAAACACCCAACATAAAAAATTTAAAATTTTTTTTTGGAGATTACTGTAAGATTATTGGGGGGGGGGGGTTAGATACGATTAGAGGCGCCCAGCCACCCTTCCCACGGAACAAATTATCATATGCAGAGGATTTCAGGAAGGGAGTGTCTGACCCCAGGTCTTAAACAACCCTTAGAAATAGGCAGCTAGGAGATTTGGGCTAGAGTGCCCGATAGGAAAGTGACACGGAAGCGAAGTAGAAAGGGGGAGGAAGACGCCCTTATTTATTACCGGAGGGCCAGTACCCGGGGTCCGACAGCTTAACGTGCCCATCCGACGCACGACGGATATTTAGTGGATCGAGCATTCCTACCTGCCTGGGATCGAACCTGAGGTCCTTTCCGCGGCAGTCACGAACTTTGCCAGTTTAGCGACCCTCCTATATATACCCCATACACAGGCGGTAGCAAGACTTATGGCTTATCGTCCTATTGCAATGTCACGAACTCTCAGTCGTACCCTCCCACTCATGACGGGCAGGCATCGGTTTCCTTTAAGAAAACAGTGTCATATAGAACAGGGAATGATGCATCGTATCTTGAAGACTGTATTTTACCTTCTTCTCTACAGAGAATTAGTTTCAGACATAACGGTAAACTCATATGATTACACATAATAAAGGTTAGAAGTTCAACTTGTAACCAGTCACGAATAAAATTGAAGATCTTTAACTATGCTGCGAATCAAATGTTCACATAAAAAAACTAATAATCGGCGTAACGATCACTTCAGGAAATCGGCAAAGGCCGAATAGTGTTTGTATTTATAACTTAAATCCCAAACTCCTTGGCGAAAGAATTTCTGTTAAAATCAAGAAGCACGGGACCATGTCAGATTTCATTACTTTTCAATTATACACTGCTGGCCACCCAAAATGCAACACCAAGAAGGAAGCATCCGATTGGCCTGTAATTCGCAGCATGCGTCGCCCGCGAGAAGACATGGAAACGATTAGCATTGCAAGGCATATGCAAATCTTGTGCGCTCGGCGCGCCACAGAGAAGCACAATAAGAAGAGTGCACAGAGGGCGGGGTGTAAGTAGTGGAAGTGTGTTGTGCTGCCGGACTTGTGCGTGGGAAGCTTCCTGATGCCTCGTCGCAGAATACGGCAGTCATTCCAGCACGTTTCGGAGTTCGACAGAGGACGAATAGTGGCTTATCGCGACAGCGGTTTATCGTACCGAGACATCGGCGCCAGTGTATGACGACATCCAGCCACAGTGAGGCGAGTATGGATTCGGTGGGTGCAGGAGGGTCGGACGGACCGACGTGAGTGATTGCCGCAGCCGCTGCACACCTCCGAACGAGAGGACCGGCATGTTGTGTGGCGGGAATTGACGGCTCCCACCGCCACATCACGAATGTTAGCGCAGGAATTAGGATGTGTTGCGCAACAACCTGTGTCAGCACGTACCCTTCGACGTCGTCTGCAGGAGCGGGGACTTGTCGTACGGCGCCCATTGCTCCGATTACCATTGACTTTACACCACTGGCGAGTGCGGAAGCAATGGACCGTTGAACGCCGCACCTGTACTACGGAATGCCACGACATTGTCTTCTCCGAAGAATCTTGCTTCTGCCTGCAACACCACGATGGTCGGATCCACGTGTGGCGGCACCGCGGCGAGAGACTGTATAACGCCTGCACCATGAATCGCCATACCGGTCCGTCACCTGTCGTTATGGTTTGGGGCGCAATTGGAAATGACACCCGCACCTCTCTGGTACGCATCGCCGGTACACTCAATAGCCACCGCTACATCTCCGACGTTTTGGAGCATGTACTCCTCTCTTGCCTGCAGGACCTGCCAGCGGCCACGTTTCAACAAGACAATGCGCGCCCGCACGTGGAACGCATCGTGCAACAATTTTTTACGGCCCACCAGGTGTCACTGCTGCCGTGGCCCGCCTGTTCTCCCGATATGTTGCCCATCGAACACGTCTGGTTGCTGATCGGCAACCGAGTGGCCGGCAAGCACCAACCGCGGCTACGCCTGATAAACTGTGGCAACGTGTGGAAGCCTCCTGGACCGACATACCCCAAGCCCACATCCAAAGCCTGTTTCGTTTGATGCCGCGGTGTGTAGCGGCCGTTATTGACAGCCATGGAAGCCACACGAACTGTTGATGTCTGCGTGTTCCGCAAGTCGCACGGGCCTGTAAGCTCAATTGTTTCATCTTTGTATCTGTTGTTATGTGTCCAGTAAATCTGGCTTTGCTATCTCGTGTCCTTCTTGGTGTTGCATTTTGGGTGGCCAGCAGTGTAGATGGAAAGCACAAAATTGCCCTGTAATTACATGTTTCTTGCACTGTAAATGCCAGAACGTGCACTTTTCTGCCCACCTTATTTGCTGTGCAATTTCGGCATATGCTACTACAAGCCTCCGTCTATACTACACGCCTTCGTCTCGGTCGAATGTGGGCTCATGCGCTATGCTATTCGTACCCGTTCCTTTTGGCATGTTAACAATACTGTACTCCTCCGTCACTGTGGAATGTTGGTACATGTGCTATGCTATACGCCTGCAACGCTGTCGAATGTCGCCACCTGCGCGATACTATATTATGCGTCTTTCTTGAATGTCGGCATATGCGCTATACCATGTTCCTTCGTCCCTGTCGAATGTCGTCACATGCTCTATACTATTCGCCTCCGTTGAATGTCGGCACGTACGCTGTACAATATGCCTCCGTCTGCTTCGAAAGCCGTCACGTACGTTACAGTACACGCCTCCGTCGCTGTCGAATGTCGGCAAATGAGCTATACTATACGCCTCCGTCGCTGTCGAATGTCGGCAAATGAGCTATACTATACGCCTCCGTCGCTGTCGAATGTCTGCAAATGAGCTATACTATACGCCTCCGTCGCTGTCGAATGTCGGCAAATGAGCTATACTATACGCCTCCGTCGCTGTCGAATGTCGGCAAATGAGCTATACTATACGCCTCCGTCAAATGTCGGCACATACGCTATACTATACGCCTCCGTCAAATGTCGGCACATACGCTATACTATACACCTCCGTCAAATGTCGGCACATACGCTATACTATACGCCTCCGTCAAATGTCGGCACATACTGTGACGTACCTGCCAGCAGGACGCACACGACATAAAAAGGCAGATAGGAATCAGAACAAATGTCCGCGTAGCTTAATTGGTAGAGCAACTTATTCCGGAATGAGTGGACCCGGGTTCGAACCCCGGCGCGGATAAAAATGACGGAGAAATTTACTTCGTTATAATGGCGCCCGAACTATCCGGATGACCCGGCCGTTCAAAATCTCGCATTGGTGTGATGTTATTTCCACACCGCAAGACAGGAAAAATCAGAGAATTCCTTCTCCAGCGCTTCGAAAAATAAAAATGTGTGATGTTGCATTCCACACAGCAGATTGACTGGGAGTTCTCAAGTGCACGTTCTACAGTGGATGGCTGCCTGCAACGATTCATGGTCACGGCTGACCCGTGGGCCATGCCCCCGGCCCTCACGGGGGGGGGGGGAGATGTGACGTACCTGCCAGCAGGACGCACACGACATAAAAAGGCAGATAGGAATCAGAAAAAATGTCTGCGTAGCTCAGTTGGTAGAGCGACTTGTTCCGGAATAAGCGGCCTCGGGTTCGAATCCCGTCGCAGACCTATAAATGACGGAGAAATTTACTTCGTTATAATACGCTATACTATACGCCTCCGTCTCTGTTGAATCTCGGCACATGCGCTACACTATATCGCCGCCACTAAATACAGTATAAGCCCGTCCTTCCTCCTTGTTTCCTCTTCTGTCCTACGGACACGAAAGCCCAGGGAAATCTGAAAAATAAATGAAGAATGCCAGGGTGATTCTACATGACTGGGTCATTTTTTATGCAAAAGTTTGATTGTTCGCATTAATGTTCATCAAGTACATTAATAATGGCTTTGTTTATTACATTGTAATCTCACTTTGGGGCGTTCATATGAATATACACTGAAGAGCAATTGAATTAGAGACAGCTGGCGTTATGCAAATGTGGTGCATTGGGCGGCCCTGTAAACGGAAACGACATGGCGTATAGCGATCCGACAATATAAGGAGTGATGCGACGGGAATCAGTAAGAGTCGGACGCAGTGTGGGTAAGACGAAGAATCTAAGCGCATTTGATCGTGGGCAAATTGTCGGGGCCCGACGAATGGGTCACTCCATCTCGGAAGTCGTGAAGGCACTGGTATTTTCACGAGCCAATGTGTCACGGGTGCACCGTGAGTACATCGAATCAGGTAAAACCATCCATGCAAGGGCCAACTGCCGTGGACAACAGCGTGTGGATGAACGGGGTCATCGTCGGCTAGCTCGCATTGTAACAGCGGATAGACGGGCCACAGAGCAAGAAATCACTCGGCAATTTAACGCTGGTGCACAAAAACGTGTAAGGAGCCACACCAACCAGAACCATCTCCTCGCTATGGGGTGCAGAAGCCATCGTCCCGCGAAGGTACCGCTACTGACCGCACATCACAGGGTGCAAAGATCAGCATGGGCGCGGGAACATCGCCACTGGACCCTAGACATCTGGAAAAATGTTGCCTGGACTGATGAGTCGAGATTCACGTTGGTACATGCAGATGGCAGGATACGAGTACGGCGCAAACCACATGAAGCGATGGACGCTTCTTGCCAGCAGGGTACTGACTGATGAGTCGAGATTCACGTTGGTACATGCGGATGACAGGATACGAGTACGGCGCAAACCACAATTAGCGATGGACCCTTCTTGCCAGCAGGGTACTCTTCAAGCTGGTGGGGGTGCCATTCTCGTCTGGGAACTGTTTGCGTGGACTAAAATGGTACCCCTGTTACGTATGACATTGTCCTTCACAGGTCAACGTTACTGAGATATCCTGGACGACCATTTGCTCCCGTTTGAGAGTCTTCAACATCCCACTGGGGACCTCATCCTGCAACAAGACAATGCAGCTCCCGAATTGTATCCGAATGGTTGGATGAACACTCCACCGACGTGACCTTGCTTCCTTGGCCAGCTAGGTCATCTGACCTCAATCCCATCGAACACATCTGGGATTCCATCGAGAGAGATGTTCGAGGCTCTGACCCCCTCCATCAAATGTTCGTGAACTGTGGGAACTTGTTCAGGGGTCGTGGATCCGTATGGCTTCCCAACGCTTCCGGTGTCTTGTTGAGTCCATGCCGAGACGAATCGCCGCCGTCATCTGGGCGAAAGGTGGTGCTACACGTTACTAGACAGGTATATCTAATTCAATTGCTCTTCAGTGTACGTACATATATCATATTATTTGTGTTTCTAAGGAATACATACATCACTCGCGGGATATTTTTTTATCTCTTGGAGAAGATAGTGTTTCATTAAATTACTGCTAAATCATTTCTTGCGTTCACTACAAGGAGTTTTAGCAAGATAAAGGAAACTTAGATAGAAAGAATTTCACGAAAAGATGAAGATTCCTCACACAAGTACACAACCGGAACGATTATTGTAGAGAATGATTTTGATTTCATTAAGAACGCTTTCAACTCATTACATTATACATGCTATAACCTACTTACACTACATATGGTGCATCTACTTAGTAACATCCTTTTCACAGTAATGTTAGATCTCAAAATAAAGTCGTATTTTAAAAAAAACTTTCAGGAAAAAAAAATTCAGAATCTCGCTTTCAAGAATCCGAAATGTTCAGGATTCCTGAAAGCGAGGCGTTAATGTAATTACGGTTCAGAAATTGCCCCCAAAAAGGAAAGAAACAAATTATATCGGTTCCACTCTATCAAGCTTCACTAAATTTTAATAATTTGTAAGAAAACTAGCGCTGTTATCGATAAAAACGTCGATTTAGTGAGAAAAGCTTTCTAAATTTAGATAAAAATTATTTTAGAAATAAAAGATAATTTCTAAATTTAGGTAAAAACATGTTTTAGAGGCAGAAAAGCAACTGTATCTTGTAAACTAAACGAATGTGAACAATTTGTGGTAAAACAGTCTTCCAAGACGCCCCAAAAATTAACGGACAGCCCTACTTTGGAACAAGTATTGTTTAACTTTATTTAAAGCTTCTAAATTGTTTAAATTTGATTAATGAAGTCCTGTTTTGTTTTTTTCGCAAATGACTCTTGTCGAGAGTCTCGGATGAAATATTAATGCTACGTTCACATTTCTTTAGCAATGAGATTCTGCTTCTGCCATAAACAGCTCCGACTTTCAACAATTATTCCCGTTTTCGGAGAATTAAATCCCAAAAAAGTAAAGTGTGATAACATTCAACTGTTCTTAAAAATTTCGCTGTTCAAAAATGTGGAACTTAAAGATCGTTCTTTTTTTTTTTCCCAACACTAAAAGTAGCATTCCTCAGTACAACTTTCCCGATGTTTCAAGAAACGTTTCCAAAGTTTACAATGATCTCCCGCAGATATAAATCGACAACAGACAATCCGTTTTATATTTGAATACGAATATAAACTGAAGAGCAATTGAATTAGAGATACCTGTCTAATAAAGTGTAGCACCACCTTTCGTCCTGATGACGGCGGCGATTCCTCTCACCACGACCCCTGAACAAGCTCCCACAGTTCACGAAGATTTGATGAAGGGGGAGGGGGGGGGTCAGAGCCTCGAACATCTTTCTCGATGGCATCCCAGATGTGCTCGATGGGACTGAGGTCAGGTGACCTACCTGGCCAAGGAAGCGAAGTCACGTCTGTGGAGTGTTCATCCAACCATTCGGATACAATTCGGGAGCGATGGCACGGTGCACTGTCTTGTTGCAGGATGAGGTCCCCAGTGGGATGTTAAAGACGCACAAATGGGAGCAAATTGTCGTCCAGGATATCCCGGTAACACTGACCTGTCACACGTACCAGGAATCCCATTTCAGTCCACGTAAACAGTCCCCAAACGAGAATGCCACACCCACCAGCTTGAAGAGTACCCTGCTGGCAAGAAGGATCCATCGCTTCATGTGGTTTGCGCCGTACTCGTATCCTGCCATCCGCATGTACCAACGTGAATCTCGACTCATCAGTCCAGGCAACATTTTCCCACATGTCTAGGGTCTAGTGGCGATGTTCCCGCGCCCATGCTAATCTTTGCACCCTGTGATGTGCGGGTCAGTAGCGGTGCCCTCGTGGGACGATGGCTTCTGTACCCCATAGCGAGGAGATGATTCTGGATGGTGTGGCTGCTTACAAGTTGTTGTGCACCAGCGTTAAATTGCCGAGGGATTTCTTGTGGCCCGCCTAACCACTGTTACAATGCGAGCTAGCCGACGATGACCCCGCTCATCCACAAGCTGTTGTCCACGGCAGTTGGCCCTTGCAGGGATGGTTTTACCGGATTCGATGTACTCACGGTGCACCCGTGACACAGTGGCTCGTGAAAATCCCAGTGCCTGCACGACTTCCGAGATGGAGTGGCCCATTCGTCGGGCCCCGAAAATTTGCCCACGATCAAATGCGTTTAGATTCTTCGTCTTACTCATACTGCGTCCGACTCTTACTTATTCCCGTCGCATTACTCCTTATATTGTCGGATCGCTGCATACGTCATATCGTTTCCGTTTACAGGGCCGCCCACAGCGCCACATTTGCATAACGCCAGCTGTCTGTAATTCAATTGCTCTTCAGTGTATTTACTGGATTATTTGGAAGTAGCAAAACTATAGAGCGTATTGGCACAATCCCAGATTTATCGCTTTGTACCGATCTGTTATACTTACTTTACTATAAAAGTTTAATTATCTTTTTGCGCACGTTTGCTTCCAAACTGTCTCTTGTAAAGTAAATGAATGTGAACGGTTTGTGGTAAAACTTTCTTCGAAGGTCCACCAAAAAGTTAAGGTACAGTATTACCCCGGAACCAGCATTGTTTAACTTTATTTAAAGCTTCCGTATTGTTGAAATTTGATTAATGATGTCATGTTTCGGTCATCTGTCAAACGGCTGGTGTCGAGAGTCTCAGATGAAATGTTAATGCACCGTTCACATTTCTTTGGCCCTCAAATTCTGCTTATGGCATCAACAGCTTCGACTTTTGGCAATTATTACCGCTTTCAGAGCGCTAAATACAGAAGAAGCATAGTGTGGTGATATTCAACTGTTCGCAAAAATTTCGCTATCCAAACATGCGAAACTTACACATCGTTCTTTTCTTCTTAACACTGAAAGTACCATTCTTCAGCACAGATTTCCCGATGGTTCCACAAACGTATCCTATATCTTTGCGATGATTTCCTGCAGTTTTAGGCTATTGATTTTAGATTTAAATGCGACTGAACTGTTTAGAAGTAAAATTATATACCTTATTGACGCAATCCCAGATTTATCGCTTTGTACAAGTCTGTTACACTTATTTTTCTGTAAAAATTTATCTTTTACGCACGTCTGCTTTCAAAAGAAAAACAGTTACAATGCTACACTTCGTTAAACCATTCTGTCTCGCTAATGCAGCTACATACTCGGCTTCAAACTAAAATTTATTATACTGTAAATACGTCCCATCCTGAACTACAAGGCTTAAATAGAGTGAGAGAGAAAGAAAGTATTTAAAAATAGATGTATATACCTCAGGCCATAATAGCTCCATACAATTTTTCCGTGTAACAGCAACACAGCCAATTCTTCTCCGTGTAATTTTTGAATTTTTTCCACCGAGACCATCTTCTGCTTCGTCGGGCTTATACGGGGACAACCGCCCCATGGGTCTGGAAGTCAATGGTCTCATATCCGGGGTCCCTTCGGGAAATCCGCAAATATGGATGGGTCGGAAGAATGGGGGAACCAAAATGTGATGCCGAATTGAAGTTGTTGCTTTCGAGGCAAAAATTTCGGAATGGAAGGATACTGTGGAGGCTTGGTGGAGAAGCTCGATGTTTCGAGCACTTTGGGACCCATGGGGCATCTCACCACGCTTTTACTTCAACCTTGCAATAGGAAAGCCTTTATTTCGTTTCATAATTCTCTTCATTTTTGTTTTGCGCTAAAGCACATACACGACGCTTTTATCACATCAAAACACTAAATGGTTACAAGGTGCCACAGAAATATGCTTCATGGGATTTTCAACAACTAACATTGTTGAAACGCCAAACTATGTGTCGGTTTTTAAAGGTATAACAAAGTTCTCCTTCTTCCGTTATAGAATTGTTCGCCGTGCTCACAAAACTTCAACAACCTTCGTGAACTTGGAAATGACCGTACTCTCGAAGTCGACTAAGCTTTCGTTTCCATGTCCGTCGTAGGAACGTTTTTGGTGCAGAGAACTTTGGTTCATTCAAACACCTTGGTAACCAATTGTTTCAGCAAGAAACCGAAAAATCTGCTTACATTTGTGTCGAGAACACCGTAAATCAGCAATAGAGCAATGAGATAAAGTGATGCTGTCACATGAATCACGCTATACTTTCTTTTGCACTGATGGTCTATAGACAGTGCATCAAGAACCTCGTGAAACGCCGGATACAGTGAGCCTTATGAGCACAACCAATCATCTGCAGGATGCACCATGCTATGGTAGATGTTCTGTTGGTACAGACTGGGCCTACTGATACCAATGGAAGGTACGATGACGTCCAGGGAATACCTGGGTAATGTAGTGGACCAAATGCACTCTTAAATGTTGCACATTTTTTTTAAGGCATCTGTATAGATGACAATGCAACAATACTTTGGTGAGCACGAGCACATCCATCATCTGCCCTAGCCTCAATCCTATTGAAAACGCGTGAGACATGCTAGAAATAGCTGTGTGACGTCAATATACACTGAAGAGGAATTGAATTAGAGACACCTGTCTAGTAACGTGTAGCACCACCTTTCGCCCTGATGACAGCGGCGATTCGTCTCTGCATGGACTCGAAAAGACACCGGAAGCGTTGGGAACCCATACGGATCCATGACCCCTGAACAAGCTCCCACAGTTCACGAAGATTTGATGGAGGGTAGTCATCTCTCTCGATGTCATCCCATATGTGCTGAGGTCAGGTGACCTAGCTGGCCAAGGAAACGAGGTCACGTCGGTGGAGTGTTCATCCAACCATTCGGATACAATTCGGGAGCTGCATTGTCTTGTTGCAGGATGAGGTCCCCAGTGGGATGTTGAAGACGCCCAAACGGGAGCAAATGGTCGTCCAGGATATCCCGGTAACGTTGACCCGTGAGGGACGATGTCACACGTACCAGGGGTCTCATTTCAGTCCACGTTAACAGTCCCCAAACGAGAATACCACCCTCACCAGCTTGAAGAGTACCTTGCTGGCAAGAAGGATCCATCGCTTCATGTGGTTTGCGCCGTACTCGTATCCTGCCATCCACATGTACCAACGTGAATCTCGACTCATCAGTCCAGGCAACATTTTTCCACATGTCTAGGGTCCAGTGGCGATGTTCCCGCTCCCATGCTAATATTTGCACACTGTGATGTGCGGTCAGCAGCACCACCCTCGTGGGACGATGGCTTCTGTACCCCATAGCGAGGAGATGATTCTGGATGGTGTGGCTGCTTACAAGTTGTTGTGCACCAGCGTTAAATTGCCGAGTGATTTCTTGCACTGTGGCCCATCTATCCACTGTTACAATGCAAGCTAGTCGACGATGATCCCGCTCATCCACACACTGTTGTCCACGGCAGTTGGCCCTTGCAGGGATGGTCTATTTAATTGATATTAATTTTCAATGGAATGAGTTTTGTTGTTGTGCAGAATTTGTAATTATTGTGAAAGTTTTGGTGATTTTTTGTATTTTGTGAGTTGCTTTATTTGTACAACTAGTTTATGATTGTGGTATATATTGTATCCAGAACGTTGAGGTACACTTCAGAGTTCATGATTTGTTTCATAATAACCAACAGGCCCAATCCCATCCTCGAAAAACAACTCCATACCAGGATGGGGCCTCCGCCGAACTTAGCAGTTGGAAGAACACAGTCCGACTAAAATCTTCGCCAACATTTTTCTATCTCAGTCTGGAAAGAACATCACACCATTGCGAGTACTTTAACGGCCAGGTCATTCTTGAAGTTCGGGCGCCAATGTAACGAAGTAAATTTCTCCGTCATTTTTGTCCACGCTGGGCATCGAACCCTGATCCCCTCATTCCGGAATAAGTCGCTTTCCCAACTGCGCTACGCGGACGTATGCTCTCGCTGCTATCTGCCTTTATCTCATGTGCGTCCTGCGGTGCAGACACGTCATAGGTCACATGGTACACATAATATCAAATTTAGAATCGGAGAAGAAAAACGTCTGAGAACTATTTTTCTTGCTTTGGTGTCATACTCTATTAAGTAGGGCAGTCTCGGACAGGAAAAAAATACTTTGATAAAAATGTGAAACGGCACACTATAAGTGTATATAAGCTTTATAAGTTTTTGCATCATCATAAGTTTTCTTTCTTTTTTTAAATTTTTTACTAAAACTGTGCACCGATTTTTTAAATCATGTTCTCAGGAGTGCAAATAGCTCTTAAATGCTACCGCTCTAAATTGTATCACTTTTCAATAAAAACAAATAGTAACATGATTTTCTGGAAAAAAGTTTTCTCTTTTAAAATGGAAAAACCACCCCCGGTGGCGTAGTTGTCTAAACGCTGGCTTTTGACTATTCTCCCGAGATGGGTACGAGTTCGAATTTCGGTGAGGCATGGATGTTGTGTTTGTGTTACGGCGTTGGCTCTCTCCCTTCCCTGGAACCAGTGGCCCTAAATTAGGGACGGGCGACTGCTTATAACCCTTTGAGTTGCTCACGGTGGTCGTTAAACCTCTAACCAAAACAGAAAAAAATCAAATGAAAAAAATGTTTGGTAGATCGGTTTAGAGTAATCCACAAGATCCGCACTTTGAAGATGATTTTCCAAATTTAAATATCCTAGTCCATCGGATATAACTCCTTCGTGATATCAAGATTTGCTACGATGCTTCGTATTCCATTGCGAATTATGACATTTTTGTTCAAATCGTTCCGAGTTATTATAATAATTATAGTTAATATCAAATCAATCTTAAATGTCATAATTTGCTAAATTGAACCCTTGGAAAAAAACATGAAATTATCGAATTTTAGAAATTTTTCATTCGTCAGGTGCCTTTTCCAGTGATGAACAATTACACATTCTGTGCTTCCGATAATGCACAGTTTTCCCAGTAGGGGGCGTGATGTACACTCGAATTCCCTTGCTTACTCTGCGTGTGAAATAACTTAAGGAGAAAACGAATTCACTAATGATTCTGAAAATTCAAAATAGCGCACTGTTTATATGGTACGCAGAAATACTACACTTTTAAAAACAGAATGGCCAACCTTTGAGCTGGGCTCCTAAAGTAAATGGTTGCTTCTTTTATTTTATGTTGATCTGTTTCCTTGTTTCGTTTACCTAGGCATTTATGAGATGTATATGAATCCCGGGTTAGAATCAAAGAAGAGAGGACTGTTCATCAGTGTTTCCATGATTTAAAAGAGCTCAGAATTTTCTATCGGGGATGGCTACAGATAAAAATCTCAGTTTAGTGTTGTCGAGACACTATTCCAGCAATGTATTCAAGAGGGAACCGAATTTAGTGGGGTTTGTATCATCTGCATTCCTCCCAGGTTTCGGAGCATCAATGGCAGGCCTACCACGTAAGGATGTAACGACTCTGTATCCTCTCTCCTTTCTTTTATCTATTTCCCCTCTTTCTCGGTCTATTCCTAGCTCTAAGTGTACCGAAGCATCAGTATTCCATTCGTGCTTGCATTCACCCCTCCCTCTTCTATTGCACATCCCCGGAGACTTCTCGATGTCGCCGCGTCGAGAATCAAGCGGAGGAAACAGTTCGAGTTTCTGGTGGATATTCGGATGTCTTCGCATCTTCTCTCGAGCGTGATGCTTAGCCAAGATGTAATCGAGTGTCGGAAGGATTTGGGGAATGCTCCTGCTGATCTCGCCATCGATGTGTGAAGAAAATCGCAAGCAGAGATCTTAAGAGAAGTTGTGTGCTCTTTTTCTCTCTTCTTTACCCGGTTAAGCTAGGAGTGCAAGAGAAATAGGAAAATTTTCTGACTAGTGTGTAAAAATGAGATCCTTGTCGATTTTCCGGGGAAAATATAACTTCCTGTTTCCGCAAAACTAGTTCTTTCCAATTGCCAGGCTACCTAATTCTCTGCTCCGTTAGAAATTATGAATTGGGGATTTTTTTATTTCAAGAGCAATGAGAAAAAAATATTTCGATAATTAAGATAAACAATAAAATCAGTGAGCCCGAATATTAATTAACTTTGGGACAATATCCGTTGATTTTTTATTGGTGTAGAACAAACTGACATAGCGGAGCTTTCTCTCACCAACGGGTGGGTTTTTCAAGGCTGATTAATACTTACCTATAGTGAGACAAGGTGACACCATATCTCCGAAGCTCTTTAATGCGACATTGGAAAATGTTTTTCAATCACTGAACTGGAAAAACAGAGGGATAAAGATTAATGGAGATTATCTAACCCACCTTCGTTTTGCTGATGACGTAGTCATTTTTGCAACTACCCCATCAGAGTTGCAGAGTATGATCCAGGAACTTGCTGACAAGAGTAAAGAAGTGGGATTAAAAATGAACTTTCAGAAGGCAAAGGTGATGTACAATGCTTTTACAAGAAATGAAGATTTATCGATTGATGAAGAAAAGCTGAATATAACAGACACGTACGTTTATCTTGGACAGCAGGTATCAAGTGAGGGTCACATTGGTGAAGAAATTAATCGGCGTACAAAACTTGCCTGGAGAGCTTTTGGAAGAAACAGCATAATTTTCAAGAGAAATATGCCATTATGTCTTAAAAAAAGTGTTTGATCAATGCATCCTTCCAGTGCTTACGTATGGTGCAGAGACGTGGACCTTAACTAAAAGAGACATACAAAAGCTGCAGACAACTCAAAGCAGCATGGAGAGGTGCATGCTTGGTGTAACCAGGAGAGATAAGAAGAGGAACTCGTGGATCCGAAAAATGACAAGAGTGGAAGACATCATGAATCAGAGTTAAATCCCTGAAATGGCAATGGGCTGGGCATACTGCCAGAAGGACAGACCAACGATGGACAGCCGAAATTTTAGATTGGATTAAAAGGGACAGGAAAAGACCCAGAAGAAGACCACATGGGAGATGGGTGGATGAAATTCGAAGGTATGCGGGAGTGACATGGAGGAGACTGGCACAAGACAGACAGTTGTGGAGGAAACTTGGGGAGACTTTCGTCCAGCAGTGGATTGATAATGGTTGACAATGATGATGATGATGTTACTCAAGAAACGCTTATAGCATATTAAAGCTCTTTATTTCTGTGTTGTAATAAGCACAAAGATTCGCCAAGCTTTTGCACTCCACTGGGAGGCTTATTCAACGCTATGGTAGACATTCCGTATTAATCACAGCTATAGGTGTGCGCTTCCATTCAGTATTAATCAGCCTTGAAAAAACACCCCGTCGATAAGCCAAAGTTCGGCTATGTCAGTTTCTTCTACACCAATGTACAAAAGTATTCGTACTGTAAGTCAAATGAAGTACAAGTATTCTGCTGTAAATGCACGATACAAGAAATTCAAAGTTACAGGAGAAAGTAAGATATTTAATAATGATATAGAGTTAAAAAGTTAAAACACCATGAGCATGGGCGTCTCCTCAGATGAGGCATGTAAGGCGCCGCCTCACCAAAAAATTTTCTCCGATGAAGAAAATTTTACATCTGTAACATACCCTGTATTGAAAAAAGCTACCGGACACATAGAAGACAAACACAACATAGCTTTTATTGACATACATTAGTACAGTGTCGGTCCACCTTTGTCCTTAATGCATGCACTGACCCTTCGAGACACGCTTTCGACAAGGTTTTGGAGAACAGCTATAGGTATGCGCTTCCATTCAGTACATAATGCTGCCGCTAACTGTTGCTCAGTAGTAGGCCTTGGTTCCAAACTTTTTATGCGGTGCTCTAATTCATCCCATAGGTGCTCTATGGGATTAAGATAAGGGCTCTGTGCTGGCCAGTCCACACACGACACGGAATTATCGTCAAACCACGTCGTAACAGTCCTTGCTTTATGGCTCGGTGCATTATCTTGCTGGTACCAAAAAGGCTCGGTTCCATAGTGTTGTCAAAGAGTTGGTAGGGCATAATTGTCCAGAATATCGAGGTAGACGTGCTGGTTAGCAGGTTTTTCCACGATAACCAATGGGCCGGGACCATACCACGAAAAACATCCCCACACAAGTACACTGCCAGCTCCAAACTTGACCGTATGAACAGTACATTGTGGTAAATAGCGTTCCCCTGGCTGCCGCCATACTCACACGCGGCCACCAGACTGATGGAATGTGTATCTGGATTCATCAGTCCATAGGACCGTTTTCATTGATCTACAGTCCACGATAAATGTTCTTTACACCATGCTAAACGAAGAGTAGCATTCCGAGTGGAAATGAAAGGCTTATGAGCAGCCGCACGACCACGGTAACACATGGAATGAAGTTCTCTGCGAATGGTACGTATACCTACCGAGGTTCCAGCATTTTTACTAACCTGTACACTGAGGTCTTGTGCAGTACTCCGTCGATTAGCTGTAACGACCCTCCTGAGGCTTCGACGTCCTCTATTACTGATATTCTTTGGTCTGCCGGCATGTTTTGCTGCTTCAGACACGCCCATGTGTCTTCCACTTATTTAGTACAACCAAAATAGTTGACTTGGGTATGTTTTAACACATCTCGGTTTTTCTTATAGACAATCCACTAATATTACACCCAACAATCTTTCCTTTCTCAGAGTCAGTTCTCTCCCGCCGCAATATTTTCACTCAACCTCACAGTGCGATATGATCGAGGTCAGCTGCAGGCTTGTTTTTATATCGTTTGCAGCTGTACCGCGCATCTTAACAACGCAGGGGATCGGTTCATTTGCTTTTGAAGGGGTGCCCGGTGACTTTTGTCAATATATTGTATATACTAATACTGAATATGCAGGAAAAAAAAGGAGAAAAAGGGAAAAAGAATCCCAAATTGTATTGTTTCTGTAAGTGATATATCACATCAGAAAATTGCAAATATTAAAAAAAATACCTTGTAGTTGTAAAACATTGGTAACCTGTACCGACAAAGCAGAGCTGAGATGGAGAGAACATACTCTGCGAAAGTGAATACTTTACCATAGATACACGTACTGAATTAAGAGCAAGCTGTGTAATTCTTATATTTTTCTGAAGAACGAAATGCATGGAGAATTTTCTTATTTTATAAGAGTCAAAATTTGGCCGGACGAGGTGGTCTGACAGTTTACGCGAGTGGGTTCGGGTTCTACTCTCTCGGATGAGGCAAATGTGGTGTACTTTCCTTACGGCACTGGCTCTCTCCATTCCCTAGAACTAGTGGCTCCGAATTAGGGACGAGTGTGTACTGCAGCCCTTTTTTTCGGGTTTAACGACTGCTGTGAGCTAATCATAGTGGTTGTTAAAATCCGCAAACAAAAGAAAAAGATAGAAGTGGGTACAACGAACTCCAATTTTAAGAACGCAGTTCCTTACAAATGTAACGACCTGGTGGTGAAGTCTAAATTTGAGAACATTTGAAGACAAAAATCAAAATTCGAAAATCAAAAACAAAAATCAAAAACGTTTGATATCTTTGCGTCTCCAAAGATATCAAACGTTTTTGGAGACAGTAAACTAAATTTGAGGACTGGTCAACCTAGGTGTACTTATCTTTTGGATTATTCCTTTAAATCTCTCTCACTTTTAAATT
Source organism: Macrothele yani (assembly GCA_039090855.1). Lineage (NCBI taxonomy): Eukaryota > Metazoa > Arthropoda > Arachnida > Araneae > Macrothelidae > Macrothele > Macrothele yani. The sequence continues at coordinate 30,679,703 of CM076989.1, read as the reverse complement.
TCCGTATTTTTGCAATCAGAAAAATATGGTCCTTTAACAAACAGTAATCTATTGATTACTGTTTGTTAAAGGACAAACTCAAAAAAGAAAAAAGGAATGAAATTTAAATTTAATAAGGCTACTGCCAACTGAAACTAAAATTAACATTTTCGCTCATAATACAACAGCGTTATATCGAAATCAAATCGACAGAGAAATTTGTTCCCTAAAGCTAACGTCTGTACTCAGGTATAGCGGATCAAAGTATCAGTAAAAATCTATAGATTAAGAATATGAAGATACAAGAATTTCTGCTTCTCACACTTGTTTCTTCGTTTAAATATTTTCTTTTCTTGATTTGAGAGCGGGGGATTCTTTAATCACACCGGGAAACTCTAATTCTTGCGTTAGTTCATTTCCCGATGGACAATAACTATAAATAGTTAAGTCTTGGAATAGTATAACTATACTAATGATCCGAATTTCTTGGCATAGAATATAAATCAAAGTTTCCAAGCTTTCGCACATCAGCCACATGGCCTTTTTAAGGAAGGTAAACAGCAAACTGCCGCCCCGGTGGCGCAGTGGTCTAAGGCGATGGCCTCTGATCATTCGTCCGTAAGGGGTCTGGGTTCGAATCCCAGTCGGGCATGGATGTTGTGTTTGTCTTACGGCACTGGCTCTCTCCCTTCCCTGGAACCAGTGACCCTAAATTAGGGACAGGCGACTGCTTATAGCCCATTGAGTTGCTCACGGTGGTCGTTAAACCTTCAATCAAAAAAAAAGAAACAAAAAAAAAACAACAGCAAACTGAATAATAAAACACTTCAACAATTTTAACGCGGTGACTTGACTGGACATGAATAGGTGCAAATGAGGAGTCATGCTGGTTGGGCACGCGGTACCGTGGGAGAAAACGCAGCATTAATTGAAGAACTGGTTCCAAACTCGTGGCAATTCTAGAGAGACGCTATCACTGCAAGTCTCACTGTTGGTAATGATCTCTAAGGTTTCGCGAATGGCAGCAGATTTAGGCGTGCAATAGGAAGTAAAATTCTTTATATCATTCCACATAGGATCAGCGGACTTGAACTTGACTTTTCTGGACAGGACAGTGGTCCCTTGTGTCTCTTTTATGTTCGTTGAGTCTAATTGTGAAAGAACGCTTGGTCATTCCGATGTAGTATGGCTTGGAGTCTTCCGGATATTGTAGTGGAATGGCATAAGCATCTGGCTCGTTGAGAAGAGGGGGCTTGTCAATATTTCTCTTAAGCATTGTATATAAAGATGCCGGGGACCTTATGCCGACACAGAAGTTCAGCCTCTTGAGCGCGCTCTTGAGTTTTTCCAGGAAACACTTGGTATGTAAGGAATGGAGCCCAGGTAGCGTAGTTGCGGTATATGAGGATTAACACGGCTGGATCTGGATTTTTCGATACAATTTCGTATCTGGTTCGAGATGTACCCTGCCTCAGCGGCCAATTCGATTATGTTTTTTCAGTTCGCATTGTGTCTAGTCAAGTCACTGCGTTCAAATTGTTGAAGCGTTCTATTATTCAGCTTGCAGTTTGCTGTGTTCCTTCCTTGAAAACGCCAACTGGTTGATGTGCGAAAGCTAGGAAACTTTGATTTCCCAGCTTTCGCACATCAACGCCAAGAAATACGCCAAGAAATTCAGGTCATTAGTACAGTTACACTATTTTGAGTATAGTTGGTGTACAGTTCCTATTCGTTAATTAGTTAAGTCTTGATTCTGTCATGGAATTTCGAAGCGCTGATTTACTTAATTGTATTGTACTGTCAAGGCCATATCACCGGAATTCTGCTTTATTAGGGGTCAAATGACGTGTGGTCAAAAAAGTCAGAGGCTCTGAGCAGGTCACTGCTTACTGAGAGAGAAAATTTCGTAGAAGAAAACATGCATAATTGTTCGCAGTTCCTTCCGCTCGTAAGGCTCCCTTCCTCTCATTCTTCTCTCTGGGTCTGCTCAACATAGGACTGATTTATTGAAAGGGGGCTCACTTGAGTCTTGACCCACTGCGAGACATGATTTATTGCAACATTAGAAACGCTTAAAACGAAGTGCCTTAAGAAATTCTTTCTTTCAATTAATAAATTTTAACGCTCCCTGATTGCTCTGCGTTATGTAATGCTTAATTTTTAACCTCCAAACTTCGAAATAAAAAATAAATAACACAAAAAATACAATTAATAAACGAATTTTGCCACCAATTCGGGGCTCTTTGTCTGGTTTGGGGCCCTGGGGACAGTTGGCCCAGCCTTTAAGACGCCACTGCACACAATGGCGTACCAGAAAAAGTCGCCCCTCCCCACAAAAACAATCTTCGAATCGCTTTTGAGAAAATCTGTTATTTTGCAATAAAACAGAAGTTTTTAAGTTCCATAATATACTGGTGTGCAAAAATTAAGGACGAAGAGGAGAAATTAGCATAACAGCGGAACGAGCAGGCAGAACGGACCGAAAGACCACTCAGGAGATAGACTAGGGTCCGGTACGATAGGGCATGCGCATATATGCAGCATGACGGGGGGGGGTGTCGGAAGGGTATAAAGCACACAGGATATTGTATCACTTAATAATATTAATATATTTAAACGAAAATTCAGGTATTTCTTACTGACCAAAAGCTCATAATGTATTATTACCTTTATTAATTTATAGTACCACCATAGCTGTGTTTGATATTGTGTGGACTTGACTTGTTTATGTGTTTTTTTTTAATTTTTTATTTTCATGAAAATTGTGATGTTTGGGAGAAGAGGGCACGTCAGGCCTATCAGGCCTTTTCCCTCCTCATTCCCTGCTGTTACAAAAATGTAATGTGTGCTATATATTTATGATTGTGTAATACCATGTCTGTAACAACTAAAATGCAATAAATGAAATGAAATTCGGTGAAAGCTATTGCACGGTGTACATCGGTTTCAACGACGTCGAGTTGCTGCCACTGTGTGATATGGCCAACAGGCAATCCAGTAGACGACATCTGGATGACTTTACTCGAGGTCGCGTCTCTGGGAAGTTAGAAGAAGGTCGAAGTGTGACTAGTGTGGCCGAGAAGTTCGGGATCACTCACAGCATCGTTTCACGAGCTTGGAGAGCATTTCAAACGACAGGAACAGCTGTCCAAGAGTTTAGCAGTGGTCGTCCACGAGCAACCACTGCGGAGGACGACCGGTATATTGTCCTACAGGCGAGAAGAGACAGACGGCAGACAGCGGGAGAAATCGCAAGGCACATGCAACATACAACTGAACGTCCGTTTTCGCATTTTACCGTGGCCAGGAGGCTGCACAAAGGTGGTCTATTTGCACGACGGCCAGTACGGTGTGTGCCATTAACGCCTGCTCATCGGAGACGGCGGTTTCTGTGGAGCCAGGAACACAAGAACTGGACACATCAGCAATGGGGTCGAGTTCCTTTTACGGATGAGAGCCGATTTAGTCTGACGAGCAATTCTGGACGTATACACATCTGGAGAGAGCAGGGAACACGCAATCACACCTTCAACATCATCGAAAATGAACGGTTTGGAGGTGGCGGAGTTCTCGTTTGGGGCGGTATCATGCTTGATAGCCGTACTGACCTCCACATCTTCCAAGGAGGTTCAGTCACTGGTGTCCGCTATTGTACCGAAGATCTCCTGCCTCACGTGCGTCTGCTTAGAGGTGCTGTGGGTCCTGAGTTCCTCTTCATGGACGACAACGCTACACCTCATCGTACAGTGGCTGTCGCAGAACTCTGGGGGAGTGAAGATATTCAAAGCATGTAGTGGCCCGCAAAGTCCCCGGACCTAAATCCAATCGAACACGTGTGGAACCTTCTCGGAAGACGCTTGGCAGCACGTCACCAGCCGCCAGCAACGATTCCACAGCTGCGATTGGCGCTACAAGAGGAATGGGCCGCGATGCCTCAACAGCTCCTTGACAACCTCGTCCTCAGCATAGACAGATGTTGTAAATCCTGCAACGCAGTCAGGGGTGATCATATCCCCTACTATAGACTGGATTTTTCTTGGCAGCCGCCTGTTACATGGACGTTTCTGTCTTCTGTGCAGCTGTGCTCGAAGCTACCTTTTCAATAAAGTGCCTTTGTATCCTTTGGATTCCTTGTTTGGGCGGTTTTGCTCACTTGTTCCATATTCTTACATGTTGGGGATCTTATGGTATGATTTGAGTCGATGTGGAGCACTTCTGCATGACGTTACATTCGAAAAACCGTCTCGTCCTTAATTTTTGCAAGCTAGTGTATTAACTAGGATTTATGGCGTTTTAAAAATTAGAATTCTTTGGTACCTACAAATATTTTCCGTAGAACCAGAATTATTGGACTTTATTGCGTGTTACACAAATGTTGACGCTGTAATCCAAATGATTGTTTTTGTTTTGTATCATAGCAAACAAAATACTACAAAGCATTTACGGTAAAGTTAATCACATCATACAAATTTTATTCTTTTAGAGAACTAAGACCATCCTCATTTAAATGCGTCATGATTACACTCAAACAACACTAACTTCAGTATGAAAATGTCTACTGACCTTTTCCGATTTATAGGAAAATACAGAACAAGTAAGCAAATAAAAAAGTAACAATCAAGAATTTTCTCACGAAAACAGCAAAACTACAATACCTAAATTATTTACTCTTGAATCCAAAAAACACAATATAAAATCACAATGTTTTACATATAGTAAATTCTTTTGTTCTGAGTCCGTTATAAAACAAAATGACAGATCGGTTTCTTCGTTCCCATAAAGAACACCTTTTTGTTCATTGCATTCTGAAGGATGCATAATTATGTAAAAACAACTGTAGTACATAACACCTCATTCTCATTGGTATAAAAATTTCATACATTGAACTCACATTTCTTTCACATTCTCTTCTTAATATGCATGTACTGTATATCGCTGCGAAAAGGGGACTGAAGCCCTCTAAAGAGAGTAGCTGTTTTTCGTCGTACATTTTTTACAAATTAAAACAGCGAAAATCATTTCCGAACATTTAATACTTCATTTAAGTTTGCCGTCAAAACTTCCTTACTATTTCGCTATATTTTCCACCAGCTACACATGAAATAATTTCCGCAAAAAAAATGTGGAAAATCTTTTGCTGAGCTAGAAACCCTCATATCCGTGAGCTCCCCAAATATTAACTTTGGAGAAATCACGAATATAAATTTGCGACACGTGTGGACTTTCTGAACACCATATGCGCTCGTTGATATCTATTAACTACTCTTGATAGGTAAAATGTCGACACGTCACTAGAAAGCATACGTTCAAAGAAGTGTTGTTCATTATCTAAGCAACCTATTATTTTACCGGCAAATTCGAAACGGCGAGGCTTTTCGTTCTTCTTCAAATGATGAACAATCTGGACTTTGCAATAATAAAAAATGCCGTCTGATGCACGATATATACTGAAGTGCACCTTGGGAATACCAGTCAAGATTTATTAAAACTAAATGATTAAGTTAAAAAGTTAAAAATATGAGACCTTTCGGACTTCCGCGCCGGGATCTATCATCAGACAGGTTAAAAAGAGGAAAACTAGGCTAGACACAAATACATATATAACATCGCATGTGCATCAGACGATATTTTTTATTATTGAAATTGTTCTGCACGAAGTTCTTTATTATTAACCTGGACTCTGCATGCATACAATCACAGTCATTAACGCAAAATTCGCATCCATGTTGAGAGTTGCAACACAAATTGTGTAACAGCATGTCGGGTTGTCTTTCTCGGGCTCCGGGAAAATGCTTTTCATACTCGTTCTACGTCGCGTCGTCTTCGAAAAAAACTTAAAATTACACCGATGAGTTATTACATTATGACCACCTACCTAATAAGCTGTAGAGCCCCCTTTTACCCGCAAAACAGCGACCACTCAGCAATGCATCGATTTGATGAGATGGCGATAGGTATCTTCCGGTATCTGGTACCGTAATGTCAACCAACAGCAGGTCCTCCAGTTCCCGTACATTTCGGGGTGGGAGTGATTTGGCGTGAACCGCTATTCCAAGTCGAACCACAAATGTTCGACTGGGTTCATGTCATGTGAATCTGGAAAGCAGTGCATTAACAGATAGTCACCAGCATGTTCCTCAGACCACTCCTTGACGATTCTGGTAGTATAGCATGACGCATTATCCTGTTGGTAATGGCCATCACCAGCAATGAACACAGTTGCCACGAATAGGTGAACTTGGTCTGCAATGATGTTCAGATACCTGACAGCGGTCAGGGATTGTGATATTGCGATAATGGGGGCTAATAATGGCTAATAATGGGGGCCGTTTTCGCGTTTTACCGTGGCCAGGAGGCTGCACTTCGAAATAAAAAATAAATAACACAAAAAATACAATTAATAAACGAATTTTGCCACCAATTCGGGGCTCTTTGTCTGGTTTGGGGCCCTGGGGACAGTTGGCCCAGCCTTTAAGACGCCACTGCACACAATGGCGTACCAGAAAAAGTCGTCCCTCCCCCACAAAAAACATCTTCGAATCGCTTTTGAGAAAATCTGTTATTTTGCAATAAAACAGAAGTTTTTAAGTTCCATAATATACTGGTGTGCAAAAATTAAGGACGAAGAGGAGAAATTAGCATAACAGCGGAACGAGCAGGCAGAACGGACCGAAAGACCACTCAGGAGATAGACTAGGGTCCGGTACGATAGGGCATGCGCATATATGCAGCATGACGGGGGGGGGGGGGGGGTGTCGGAAGGGTATAAAGCACACAGGATATTGTATCACTTAATAATATTAATATATTTAAACGAAAATTCAGGTATTTCTTACTGACCAAAAGCTCATAATGTATTATTACCTTTATTAATTTATAGTACCACCATAGCTGTGTTTGATATTGTGTGGACTTGACTTGTTTATGTGGTTTTTTTTTAATTTTTTATTTTCATGAAAATTGTGATGCTTTGGGAGAAGAGGGCACGTCAGGCCTATCAGGCCTTTTCCCTCCTCATTCCCTGTTGTTACAAAAAATGTAATGTGTGCTATATATTTATGATTGTGTAATACCATGTCTGTAACAACTAAAATGCAATAAATGAAATGAAATTCGGTGAAAGCTATTGCACGGTGTACATCATTTTCAACGACGTCGAGTTGCTGCCACTGTGTGATATGGCCAACAGGCAATCCAGTAGACGACATCTGGATGACTTTACTCGAGGTCGCGTCTCTGGGAAGTTAGAAGAAGGTCGAAGTGTGACTAGTGTGGCCGAGAAGTTCGGGATCACTTACAGCATCGTTTCACGAGCTTGGAGAGCATTTCAAAAGACAGGAACAGCTGTCCGAGAGCTTAGACGAGCAATTCTGGACGTATACACATCTGGAGAGAGCAGGGAACACGCAATCACACCTTCAACATCATCGAAAATGAACGGTTTGGAGGTGGCGGAGTTCTCGTTTGGGGCGGTATCATGCTTGATAGCCGTACTGACCTCCACATCTTCCAAGGAGGTTCAGTCACTGGTGTCCGCTATTGTACCGAAGATCTCCTGCCTCACGTGCGTCTGCTTAGAAGTGCTGTGGGTCCTGAGTTCCTCTTCATGGACGACAACGCTACACCTCATCGTACAGTGGCTGTCGCAGAACTCTGGGAGAGTGAAGATATTCAAAGCATGTAGTGGCCCGCAAAGTCCCCGGACCTAAATCCAATCGAACACGTGTGGAACCTTCTCGGAAGACGCTTGGCAGCACGTCACCAGCCGCCAGCAACGATTCCACAGCTGCGATTGGCGCTACAAGAGGAATGGGCCGCGATGCCTCAACAGCTCCTTGACAACCTCGTCCTCAGCATAGACAGATGTTGTAAATCCTGCAACGCAGTCAGGGGTGATCATATCCCCTACTATAGACTGGATTTTTCTTGGCAGCCGCCTGTTACATGGACGTTTCTGTCTTCTGTGCAGCTGTGCTCGAAGCTACCTTTTCAATAAAGTGCCTTTGTATCCTTTGGATTCCTTGTTTGGGCGGTTTTGCTCACTTGTTCCATATTCTTACATGTTGGGGATCTTATGGTATGATTTGAGTCGATGTGGAGCACTTCTGCATGACGTTACATTCGAAAAACCGTCTCGTCCTTAATTTTTGCACGCTAGTGTATTAACTAGGATTTATGGCGTTTTAAAAATTAGAATTCTTTGGTACCTACAAATATTTTCCGTAGAACCAGAATTATTGTACTTTATTGCGTGTTACACAAATGTTGACGCTGTAATCCAAATGATTGTTTCTGTTTTGTATCATAGCAAACAAAATACTACAAAGCATTTACGGTAAAGTTAATCACATCATACAAATTTTATTCTTTTAGAGAACTAAGACCATCCTCATTTAAATGCGTCATGATTACACTCAAACAACACTAACTTCAGTATGAAAATGTCTACTGACCTTTTCCGATTTATAGGAAAATACAGAACAAGTAAGCAAATAAAAAAGTAACAATCAAGAATTTTCTCACGAAAACAGCAAAACTACAATACCTAAATTATTTACTCTTGAATCCAAAAAACACAATATAAAATCACAATGTTTTACATATAGTAAATTCTTTTGTTCTGAGTCCGTTATAAAACAAAATGACAGATCGGTTTCTTCGTTCCCATAAAGAACACCTTTTTGTTCATTGCATTCTGAAGGATGCATAATTATGTAAAAACAACTGTAGTACATAACACCTCATTCTCATTGGTATAAAAATTTCATACATTGAACTCACATTTCTTTCACATTCTCTTCTTAATATGCATGTACTGTATATCGCTGCGAAAAGGGGACTGAAGCCCTCTAAAGAGAGTAGCTGTTTTTCGTCGTACATTTTTTTACAAATTAAAACAGCGAAAATCATTTCCGAACATTTAATACTTCATTTAAGTTTGCCGTCAAAACTTCCTTACTATTTCGCTATATTTTCCACCAGCTACACATGAAATAATTTCCGCAAAAAAATGTGGAAAATCTTTTGCTGAGCTAGAAACCCTCATATCCGTGAGCTCCCCAAATATTAACTTTGGAGAAATCATGAATATAAATTTGCGACACGTGTGGACTTTCTGAACACCATATGCGCTCGTTGATATCTATTAACTACTCTTGATAGGTAAAATGTCGACACGTCACTAGAAAGCATACGTTCAAAGAAGTGTTGTTCATTATCTAAGCAACCTATTATTTTACCGGCAAATTCGAAACGGCGAGGCTTTTCGTTCTTCTTCAAATGATGAACAATCTGGACTTTGCAATAATAAAAAATGCCGTCTGATGCACGATATATACTGAAGTGCACCTTGGGAATACCAGTCAAGATTTATTAAAACTAAATGATTAAGTTAAAAAGTTAAAAATATGAGACCTTTCGGACTTCCGCGCCGGGATCTATCATCAGACAGGTTAAAAAGAGGAAAACTAGGCTAGACACAAATACATATATAACATCGCATGTGCATCAGACGATATTTTTTATTATTGAAATTGTTCTGCACGAAGTTCTTTATTATTAACCTGGACTCTGCATGCATACAATCACAGTCATTTACGCAAAATTCGCATCCATGTTGAGAGTTGCAATACAAATTGTGTAACAGCATGTCGGGTTGTCTTTCTCGGGCTCCGGGAAAATGCTTTTCATACTCGTTCTACGTCGCGTCGTCTTCGAAAAAAACTTAAAATTACACCGATGAGTTATTACATTATGACCACCTACCTAATAAGCTGTAGAGCCCCCTTTTACCCGCAAAACAGCGACCACTCAGCAATGCATCGATTTGATGAGATGGCGATAGGTATCTTCCGGTATCTGGTACCGTAATGTCAACCAACAGCAGGTCCTCCAGTTCCCGTACATTTCGGGGTGGGAGTGATTTGGCGTGAACCGCTATTCCAAGTCGAACCACAAATGTTCGACTGGGTTCATGTCATGTGAATCTGGAAAGCAGTGCATTAACAGATAGTCACCAGCATGTTCCTCAGACCACTCCTTGACGATTCTGGTAGTATAGCATGACGCATTATCCTGTTGGTAATGGCCATCACCAGCAGGGAACACAGTTGCCACGAATAGGTGAACTTGGTCTGCAATGATGATCAGATACCTGACAGCGGTCAGGGATTGTGATATTGCGATAATGGGGGGCTAAAGTGTCCCAAAAAAAAAAAACATCACCCATAGCATAACACCGCAGCCGCCGGTCTGTTTCCACCCAACAGCGCATCCAGGTGCCATAGCCTCCGTTGGTAATCGGCGTATCCGCGGTCGGCCGTTTACGTGATGCACCAGGAATCTTGATTCGTCACACCAAGCCACTTTCTTCCAATCATCCAAGGCCCAATCTGGATGACCTTAGGCTCATTTCATGCGTCGTTGGCGATGACGTGCAATGAGCATGGGTACCCAGTAGGGTGTTCGGCTACGCAGGCCCATGCGCAGAAGGCTGCGATGAACTGTTTGCTGTGACACATTGCCTTGATCACCATTGTTGCAGCTGCGGGTGATTTGTCGCACTGTGGCCCTGTGGTCGCTGTGAACAATGCACGACAGTATCCGTTCCCCTCTGACATCAATGAGCTGCGGAAGTCATACGGCTGGACGACTCGACGTTTCTTCGTTTGACCATCTGTGCACCACTTTTGGATACGTACTAACTACAGCGGCACGTAAACAACGCACAAGCCGAGCCGTTTCCGAGATCGTAGTTCCGAGGCCCCGTGCGGTCACAATTTGTCCTTTCTCAAACTCCAATAAATCGGCAGCTTTTCCCATTCTGACTCCGAACACTCTACTAACCGAAAGCCTGTTCTCGGGTTGTAAGGGTGTCCCAGAAATAGCGCAAGATTGACAGTGCGCGTCATTTGGCGTCGGTAGGTTTAGCAACATTGTAACTTGCATACATGCCATGAAGAAACATCGCATATTTGATTGTGACTAATTTTGGTTTCTTCTTGTTGCAGGTTACTCATGGAACGCTACACCAAGGAGCAACGTGTTATTATTGTGAAAAGGCATTACAAGTATGGTGAATGTTATGCGGAAACAGTTCGTCAATTGCGCCGGATTTTCGGTCGCAATAATGCACCACATCTGTCAACAGTTAAACGACTAATTAAGGTGGTTACACCTAAAATTTCTGGCTGACTTATGACCATTCGTTCGAGAAGGGTCCAGGTTCGAATCCCGTGAGGCATGGATGTTGTGTTTGTCTTACGGCACAGGCTCTCTCCCTTCCCTGGAACTAGTGGCCCTAAATTAGGGACGGGCGACTGCTTATAGCCCATTGAGTTGCTCACGGTGGTCGTTAAACCTCCAATTAAAAAAAAAAATCTCTGCCTTATGTTTCCAGTGGTAAAACTTCTTCACATATTATCTTGAAAATTGGCACATCTATAAGACTAACTTTATATTATAGCATGGGATACTTGCTAAAACATAACCATAATTAAACAATTCAACATTTGTTTGTCTACTGACGTAATCAATGTACAGGTTGCGCCATCTATTAACAGGTCTGAACATTACTCAAAGAAAAATGTTTGATTTTTAATATAATTATGGTTATGTTTTAGCAAGTATTAAGTATCCCATGCTATAACTTAAAGTTAGTTTTATTGATGTGCAAATTTTCATCCTTGGGGATACATTAATTGCGGAGAAAATGTGTAAAGAAGTTTTACCATTGGAAACATAAGGCGGAAATTTTAGGTGAAACCACTTTAAGAATTTCTTTTTTTTTTTTTTTTTTTTTAATTGGAGGTTTACCGACCACCGTGAGCAACTCAATGGGCTATAAGCAGTCGCCCGTCCCTAATTTAGGGTCACTGGTTCCAGGGAAGGGAGAGAGCCAGTGCCGCAAGACAAACACAACATCCATGCCTCACCGGGATTCGAACCCAGACCCTTTCGGGCGAATGATCAGAGACCATCGCTTAGACCACTGCGCCACCGGGGCGGCTTTAAAAATTTCGAGGACACAGGTTCGGTTGTGGACATGAAATCACCCGGGCGTCATCGTGCCGTCCGTTCTGCCGCAAACATTGCCGCAGTGAGTGACAGTGTTACGGAGAGTCCAGGAACCTCGATTCACCATCGTTCACAGCAATTAGACATTCCGAAAAGCACTATGCAACGCATTCTCACGAAATATCTCCATCTGCATCCGTATAAGATCCACGTGACGCAACACCTCCAGCCAATAGACCATTTGCAGCGGCTTGAATTTGTCTACTGTGTGTTGAAAAACACAAGTGCGGACGGCACTTTTGCAAGGCGAATCATCTTCAGTGATGAGGCGCATTTCCATCTTTCTGGGTGCGTGAATAAACAAAATTGCAGGATAGGGGGCACCGAGAATCCTCGTATGATTCGTGAAACGCCAATGCATGCACAACAAGCCACTGTTCGGTGCGGAATGTTGGCTGGGGGAGTGATCGGGCCATACTTCGTCGAAAATGAGGCCGGACATGCGCACTAACCGTGAACGGAGTGCTTTGATAGCCGAGTTCTTGTGGCCTCAATTGGACGGGATGGATCTGGAAGACATGTGGTTCCAACAGGATGGCGCAACCTGTCACACCGCTCATTGTTGCAAGAGAAACTTCCTCGCAGCGTTATTTCACGCAGTGGCGACCAGAATTGGCCCCCGCGGTCCTGCGATTTGACCCCATGTGACTTCTTTCTGTGGAGATTTTTGAAATCCCGTGTCAGCGTCAACAAATCACAAACAATTCCTGCGCTCAAGGAGCAGATTCACCTTGTCCTTGGCGAAATTGATCCGGTAAAAAGAGGATCAATTTCCTGAAAAGAATAAGAGAGTGCCAGCAAAGCCGTGGAGGATATTTGTCGGACATTTTGTTCCACGTTTAATCGTGGTATGTGCACTTTCTCCTGATGTGCAACTATTGCCACTTTTGAAATAAATAAATCATAAATCATTGTCAACCATTATCAATCCACTGCATGGACGAAGGTCTCCCCAAGTTTCATCCACAACGGTCTTTCCTGTGCCAGTTTCTTCCATGTTACTCCCGCATACTTTCGAATTTTATCCACCCATCTAATATGTGGTCTTCTTCTGGGTCTTTTTTCGTGTCCCTTGGAATCCAATCTAAAATTCGACTGTCCATCGATGGTCTGTTCTTCTGGCAGTATGTCCAGCCCATTGCCATTTCAGGGATTTTACTCTGATCATGATGTCTTCTACTCTTGTCATTTTTCGGATACACGAGTTCCTCTTCTTATCTCTCCTGGTTACACCAAGCATGCACCTCTCCATGCTACTTTGAGTTGTCTGCAGCCTTTGTATGTCTCTTTTAGTTAAGGTCCACGTCTCTGCACCATACGTAAGCACTGGAGGGATGCATTGATCAAACACTTTTTTTTTTTAAGACATAATGGCATATTGCTCTTGAAAATTATGCTGTTTCTTTCAAAAGCTCTCCAGGAAAGTTTTATAACGCCGATTAATTTCTTTATCAATGTGACCCTCACTTGATATCTGCTGTCCAAGATAAACGTACGCATCTGTTATCTCCAGCTTTTCTCCATCAATCGATAAATCTCCATTTCTTGTAAAAGCATTGTACATCACTTTTGTCTTCTGAAAGTTCATTTTTAATCCCACTTCTTACATCATTTTAAATCTTGCGCTGTTTTGGGGACACCCACTGCTCTGTGAACTTCACCTGCGCCACCGTTTGATCTTCAGGCGCGCTCATTTCTCTAGACTGGGGGTGGTCATAATGAAACGGCTCATCAGTGTAGATGCGACATGATTTTCATACTATCTGCTGTCTGATTGAAACAAAAAATAATATAAGTTTAACAGATAAAGAGTGATAAACTTTAACTTCATTATTTCTCTTCCTAGGCACGCAAATCTACGATTAATAATGTCGAAAAAAAACTCCTAAACAACCAAACTCTTATTTTCTTTAAATTTATAGGTTTCATCAATCCAGTTGTTATAATTTATTCTATTAGCAAATAAATAACTTCATCCTTTTAAGTTTTAAAATATTCTTTTGCGTATCCGTTTCCTTATAATTACAAACTAGTATTTTAGCTGAATGTTCATTGATACTTCCGCTTACTGAAAGAGTTTATGATGTAACGACACGCTGACGCCATCTGTCTGATACTATCCGAATCTGAATCTTTTATTTTACTGTTGAAAACAGAAACCGAAGGTTTTGTTCATAAAAACTGAACGCAATTGCTTGTGAAATATCAATTTTTGGTGAAACTTTAGCTTTTGTTGATGCTACGTTTGCCATTCGTACGTTTGTTTGATCTTTTGGTTATTCACCTAAAATTAATACATTTGAAAGAGTTTATTAATTTTCAATTAATAAGTTGAAAAATGATAAAGTGACGCAATTTCGTTAAACGTTGCGAGATAACGACGAACTGGACAAACGCGGTCCGTTCAGGAACAACACCTTATACGATGAATCGTCACCTATGCCTTCAGAGGCGACTTTAGATCTTTCGGGGGCCCTAGGCGCTAAAATATTCAAGGGCCTCCCTCTTCCTTTTCATCGCCTCAGAAATTTTCATTCATCAGATTAACAATAAAAAAGTAAAGTCAAGAAAAATGTTTTTACGCTTGTTTACGCTTTCCAACCGTAGGTTGAAGAAGCGTATACGCTCCAGCTTCGTCCGTCTGTCCGTCCACACGATAACTCGCGTAAAAACAGTTCGATTTCGATAAAACTTTGGTATGTGTTAGAAGACCGCCTGGGGACGAACCCCATTGAAAATGGACGAAATGGGGTCAAAGCTCAGGACATAGGAGCTGGATCCATTCCAATGCTCTTATGCGTCATAACTTGCGTAAAAATGGTTCGATTTAGATGAAATTTTGGTATGTGGTAGGGGACCACCTGGGAAAGAACCCTATTAAAAATGGACGAAATGGGGTCAAAGAAAATGCGGAGGAGAACAATAAATATGACGATTGAACAGATTTTAAAGAATTTAATGAAACACGTGTTAGATACTTTAGCGTCATACATGTTCAAGGAAATAAAATGGTAAAATGGCGCTGGTTAGAAAACGTTGAACGCAGAAATAAAGTGGTGCTGGCTAGGAAACGTTGAGCACAAAAAAAAAAAAAAAAAAAAAAAAAATATGGCACTGACCCACTTTAACATCGACCACGTGGGTAAAAGGGGAAGTCCTAGTCCAGTAGAAGAACATCTATTCACACACACACACACACACATATATATATATTTTCACACCGCTTGAAGGTAACACTGGACATGGCTCAACCGAGAGAACAAGCTGGATTCAGGAGTGGCTACAGCACAATAGATCATATCCACGTGCTGAGAGAACTAATTGAAAGAGCGAGGGAATATGAACTTCCATTGTGCATGGCTTTTATCGATTATGAAAAAGCCTTTGATTCGGTGAAACCATCAGCAGTTACAATGGCTCTGAAAACCTGCGGTATTGAAGATGCATACATTAATATTATTAATAACATCTATGAAAATGCAAGTGCAAAGATTAGGCTGTTTGAAAATACAACACACGTAAAAATTGGAAAGGGAGTGAGACAAGGTGACACCATATCTCCGAAGCTCTTTAATGCCACATTGGAGGGTGTTTTTCAGTCGCTGAGCTGAGAAAACAAGGGGATAAAGATTAATGGAGATTATCTAACCCACCTTCGTTTTGCTGATGACGTAGTCATTTTTGCAACTACCCCATCAGAGCTGCAGAGTATGATCCAGGAACTTGCTGACAAGAGTAAAGAAGTGGGATTAAAAATGAACTTTCAGAAGACAAAAGTGATGCTCAATGCTTTTACAAGAAATGAAGATTTATCGATTGATGGAGAAAAGCTGGAGATAACAGACACGTACGTTTATCTTGGACAGCAGATATCAAGTGAGGGTCACATTGATGAAGAAATTAATCGGCGTACAAAACTTGCCTGGAGAGCTTTTGGAAGAAACAGCATAATTTTCAAGAGCAATATGCCATTATGTCTTAAAAGAAAAGTGTTTGATCAATGCATCCTTCCAGTGCTTACGTATGGTGCGGAGACGTGGACCTTAACTAAAAGAGACATACAAAGGCTGCAGACAACTCAAAGTAGCATGGAGAGGTGCATGCTTGGTGTAACCAGGAGAGATAAGAAGAGGAACTCGTGGATCCGAAAAATGACAAGAGTGGAAGACATCATGATCAGAGTTAAATCCCTGAAATGGCAATGGGCTGGACATACTGCCAGAAGGACAGATCATCGATGGACAGCTGAAATTTTAGATTGGATTCCAAGGGACAGGAAAAGACCCAGAAGAAGACCACATGGGAGGTGGGTGGATGAAATTCGAAAGTATGCAGGGGTGACATGGAGGAGACTGGCACAAGACAGACCGTTGTGGAGGAAACTTGGGGAGACCTTCGTCCAGCAGTGGATTGATAATGGTTGACAATGATGATGATGATGATATATATATATATATATATATATATCCATATATATCCATTCACATTCAGATCGGTTGGACAGGGTCGTGGAGCGCCGTTGGCAGCAGCGTCCCATATGGTATGCCGTAGTGAAATTATCCCCCTCTTGGAGGAACCATACTCCCACAGATTCCCATCCTACACAGTGGGGCAACTGCCGGTACCGTGGGGCGCTCTTCGGTAGACCGCCATTGCACCAGAATCGGGTCTTTCCTCTACTGTAGAGTCATGCAATCAGCACTACCATTGATTCCCATGTTAAACAGTGGGGCAACGGCCGGCGCCGTGGAGCGCTCTTCAATAGACCGTCATTGAGGCAGAATCGGCCCTTTTCCTCTACTACATAGGAGCGGGATCCATTCCATTGCCATTATGCGTCATAACTTGCGTAAAAATGATTCGATTTCGACAAAACTTTATGTTTTTCCGGAAGTATACTGAACTGGTCCTGTTGAATATCATCGAAATGGGGTCAAAGGTCAGGACACAAGAACGAGATTTATTCCACAGCTATTATCCTCATAACTTGAGTAATGATTTCTGGTATGTTGGAAAGCGTATCATAATCAATGCATTGCATGATTTTACTAACTTGTTAAAATGTCATTCTGTCTTCCTATTATCAGAACGTTTTGTAAGAAAGACTGCTAGTGTAATCACTTTGTCCGTGAAAATCGAACTTTTTGTTTTTAGAAGTATTTCAAAAATAATTTTTGTGGCTAATAGGAAATCAATGGATATTAAGTTTGGCACTTTAAATATCCCATATGCTTCATGAATTTACCGCTAATGGCTGTCAAAGTCGAAAATTCAAAAAGACTTAAGTTCTATTGTGAAGAAACTATTCAACTTAGATGGCAAAATTATGTTTGTGCCTCTGAAACTAGGCCTAACTGTTTCTTTTCAAGTATTTAAATTTTCCAATTAGTTTGTTAATTTCCTTGAAGCGCTATGTCCAAGAATTTGGTTTTCCCCGATTTTTCAGAAATTATTTTTGCGAATGATAGAACGTAAACATTCATTAAATTTTGCCCATTGTAAATTTCACTACTGGTTCATAAATTTCCCTCTAGGAGTTCACAAAATGAAAATTTAGTACATTTTGGCTTTACGCTAAGAAGAGACCATTTCAGTTACGGCAAAAGTTCTTTTTGAGTTTGATACGATAGACAAAACTGATAGCTTTAGCATCTTTTCAGGTGCAAGTTACTTAGCAAATTTAACGCTACGGGGGCTCTGAAAACGGAATTTTTCTAAATTTATCAGGGCATTGCGTATAAATTGACATATAATTGGAAGCCTGTTGGCGCAGTGGTCTAAGCGCTGGCTTCTGACTATTCTTCGTCCGTGACGGGTCCGGGTACGAATCCCGGTGAGGCATGGATGTCGTGTTTGTCTTACGGCACTTGTTATCTCCCATCCCTGGAACCAGTGGCCCGAGATTAGGGACAGGCGACTGCTCATAGCCCACTGAGTTGCTCACGGTTGTCGTTAAACCTGCAATAAAATAAAAATACATAAATAAAATCTGAATGCGTTTCAATTACAAAACGTGCTCTTTTAATTACTTCTTCTTTGGAAAAGCATCTTGCTTTTTCACGTTATGAGCAAATTAGTAGGCAAAGAGCATGGTATCAAGTGAAAAATAAAATACTTGAAAACATTAGTAACCGCAAAAGTCCTCCACATTAGAAAATTCGGGTAAAATGCAATTTGTGCACAGTACTTCACTTGAAAATGGTGGACGACTTTTCGTGGAGGGGTTTTCCTGTGACGAAGAGATTCAGACGTCCATGGTATAGACAAGTGGCATGGACCCAGAAACTTGGACAGTAAGAATTTTATCAATCAGTGCAGGAAAGCGAGAATGTGTTTCTTGAAAGCATTTTCTTATTGTTTTCATCGGAAAATTGAGAAGGTCTGCATTTTTTTTTAATTCTGTCGAAAAGATGCGCGAGTGTTTTTTATACCTACACTGCAGTAAAAAAACAACAACAGAAGGATAAGAATTAAGTGCAGAAGATCTGGTTTGAAAATGGAAAAGTAGGAACCACACAGCTTTTCGAGTAAGAGTATAATTAAAACTTTTCAAAAAGCAAAAACAAAGTTAGTTTAACGTTGATTTAATGAATAGAATATATGAGAATACTTGATAATTATCAGTATTAAACCAGGGGAGGTGAATGTAATAATAAAATGTTGTTGCAATACAATATAAATTTATTTTAACACTAACAAATAAGAAAAAGATAAATAGCGTGATGTTCTCGAATTTCTTTATTTTTTCAGCCTAAATATGAGCTCTTTTGGTTTAGGTTTAGGTGGGATTAGGGCTCAGAAAGAACTTTATTGCCTTACCTCAAAGGAGAAAAACAATTCACAGCAAACACTCCCGATCACAAGGACAGTATTTACAAGCACTCCTCATCGCAACTCAGGAGGAAAAGGTACAAACACAGATGTTCTCCTTTGGCTGGAAGTAGCATGAAAGTAATTTATATAACAGCAGGGCAGTTAAGGTCGCTTTAAAGATTTATTTGTTTCGGTCCGTGAATACCAAAAAAAAACAGGCAATCCAATTATACGCTTTCGGGGCCCTAGGGGCGCGCTTAGTGGGCCCAGTCGGAAATCCACCCCTGTATACCTTCTCAAATAGTAATAATAGTAATAATAATAATGGGAGTCATCAACATTTTTTTAAAACACTGACGCATAAGAGAATGCTCAGTAACATCGAAGTCACTACATGATGGCTGGGCCCCTTACAGAAGCGCCGTCTGAACTTCGTTGACCCGACGTAAAAATCGCCCGTACCCTTTTATTAGGTGCTTGAATTAATTCCCGCTATTGCCCAATAGAGCGCTGCAGTGGTGCGCTGTGACCCGGGCCGCACGCGATCTTCCTTGCGCACGCACGTACCGTCCGTAGTCTGGGCGAAGCAGTGTGTGACACGCGATCGGAGGGCACAGAACACGAGTTTGTATCGCATTGACGATGTCGAGTTTCGTACCATAAAAGGAGCATTTGCGGGAAACATTACTCTTCTGCTTTCATCTCAAGAAATCTGCAGCGGAAAGTCATCGTTTACTAGTGCATGTCTATAGGGAACATGCACTATCGGAAACAACATGCAGAGAGTGGTTCCAACGCTTCAAACCCAACGAATATGACGTGAAGGACAAAGAGCGTTCTGAGCACCGAAAAAGTTCGAAGATGGCGCATTGGAGGCCTTATTGGACGAGGATTCATGTCAGACGCACCACGAGTTATCTGAAACACTACGGGTCGATGAGTCAACGGTTAGCAAACGTTTAAAGGCAATGCGAATGATCCAGAAGCTCGGAAACTGGATCCCATATGACAAGGTTATTCTTCTCCACGTCAACGCTAGACCTCATGTCGCCAAATCCGTGAAGTAACTCTTGGAGACACTTGGCTGGGACTTCTTACCCCGCACGCCTTATTTCCCGGACATTGCTCCCTCGGACTTCCATTTGTTCCGATCGCTACAACATGGCCTGTTAGAGCAGCACTTCCTTTCTGTCGCGGATATTCAAAAATGGCTCGATGAATGGCTCGCCTCGAAAGAACCTGCATTTTTTTCTACCGCGGAATCGATTTGTTACTCCAACGGTGGGAAAGGGTCGTAGCTGCTAACGGACACTACTTTGAATAGACTATCCTGTACAGTTCTGTGGAGACACAAAGGCGTTTGTGTGGCAAAAAACAGCGCGAATTAGTTCAAGCACCTAATAAAATTCTTGAAGTGGATTACACCAAAAAGTGGTGCTACACTAGCTGCAGTACTTTTGGCACAAACGGAAACCATTGTATGATGCATGAAATACATAAAAACATGACGCAATCATGCACCATGGTATCGTATGTAATCTAAGTCGTACGAAGTTGCACGCATTGCACCATGTTTATACACTGCCTGACAGAGAAAATGCCACACCAGGAAGACGTAAACGCATCGCCACGCAAATTGCAGAGTGGATGCAGACGTACAGGTAATGCAAACGATTGCATTTGCAGCCCGATCGCACGAACAGCGCGCGGGAATATAAGCGGACATCCAGTCAGTGAGGCCATCAGTCGAGACGTCGTCATGGCCGAGAAATGTGAGTGGTTCTGCTGTAACCGTGTCTGGAGAACGAACAAGGGGTGCTAATGCCGTTAAGACGCCGTCGTACGCGATTTTGTCAAACGGATGAGTTCACGAGAGGCGTCATCGTAGGCCTTCGTACCGCCGGATGGTCCTTGCGTCGTATTACTGAAGAAACGCAACGCGATGCCACAACCGTCGGTCGCATTTGGAGACAGTGGCTCCCAGGAAGGATCCGTGCAACGTCGTAGGGGGACTGGAGCACGGAGACGGACGTTCGAGCACACCGATCGTCGCTTTCGACGTCATGCCGTAGCGGACCCACAGGCCACAACGGGCGACATTTTGCGGAGTGTACAGGAAGGTTTAGATGCGCCGATTGGCTGCGTCTGGTTTGCTGGCCAGCCGTCCCGTCCGTTGCGAAGGTAACCCTTAACATCGAGCCATCGTCGTCACAGCTAGGCGTGCTTTCACTCCAGAGATGCGTGGGGGTGATGAATGAAACAGTGTGGTGTTCAGCGACGAATCGCCGTTTTGTCTCACCAAGGATGATCGGCGTGTGAGAATCTGGAGATGATGTGGAGCGTTACACGGCATGGCAACGTGGAATCATGCTGTGCGGTGCTATCAACGCCAACAGCCGCTCACTGCTGGTACGCATTGACGGCACGCCGCTATGTTGATGAGGTAGTGCGGCTCGTGGCACTACCGTATCTGCAGGACATCCCAAACGCCGTTTTCCAACAGGATAACGCCCGGCCGCATACCGCTCAGATCAGCCTGAATGCTTAACGCGGTGTGCGGATGCTTCCGTGGCCACCACGATTCCCCAACCTCTCGCCCATCGAGCTTCTGTAGGACCCTATTGGACATCGGCTGAGTACCCTCCCAACTCCTCAAAATGAAAATGAAGTGTGGACTCGGATCAACACCACATGGTCCACGATACTTCAGGACTTTATTTGGACTCTCATTGCCTCGATACCACGTCAGATTCAGCGCTGTATCGCCCAAAATGGGGGCCACATTCCTTATCGATAATCCTGTATATTCGGCCACTGGAGCCTAGGCTGTATGGGACAATTAAATCTCTTGTTCAGGACCTACTTGGCTATCTGTGTATGCAGTTTGGTCTGGTTTTGAGCATTTCTTGATGGTGTGGTATTTTATCTGTCAGGTAGTGTATATGTTTCATGCATTACACAATGGTTTACTTTTGCCCCAAAAGTGATCCAGTTTGGGGTAGCGGCACTTTTTGGTACAACCTGCTACAAAATTTTAACAGTGTAATATATAAAGAGCAATAATGATTTCTCTGAGATAATCTTATTTCGTTCATATATCGACAAGCATGGCTTCGGGGGCGAGTGATCAGAAGAGTGAGCTTCTTGCTAAATCACCGAACTGGACCCAAGATTTAGTCCTTGGGTGATTTGCTCGCATTACGTTCTGCCCCTCCCTGAAGCCAGGGCCCGAAATTAGGAATGAGCGACTTTTTACGTTAGGTTGTTTCAGATGAAATTTTGCATACTTGAGCAGTTGGCAGTTAATTTAGGAATTAAAACATCGCGCGATACGACTGGAGATATGTAAATTTAAAGCCTCAAGGCTGCAGCCCATAAAAACATTGACCATTTAGTCTATGGCATCAGTTCCAAAGCGGTCGTGCTACAGTGAAAACGACAATGGATCAGAACCAAATTCGTGACATTTCCTTATATCAGTTTAAACTGGGACGTGCGTCGGAGACAGCCTGCAACATCAATACACAATGTTGGTTTACTAAATACCGATCCGGCGGTATGAGACTCGAAAATGAACCACGCGGTAGATCAGAAGCAGCTGTCGATAGTGCCGAGTTAAAAACCGTACAATGCATCGGAGGCAGCTGGGAGCACCAACACAACGTTTGGGAAAGGAACCGTTAGTGAACGCAAGACATAAGGTTGGTTTGCTAAATACCGATCCGGCAGTATGAGACTCGAAAATGAACCACGCGGTAGACCAGAAGGAGCTGCCGATGGCGCCGAGTTAAAAACCGTACAGTGCATCGAAGGCAGCTGAGAGCACTAATACAACGTTTGGCGAAGGAACCGTTAGTGAACGCAAGACACAAGGTTGGTCTGCTAAATACCGATCTGGCAGTATGAGATTCGAAAATGAACCACGCAGTAGACCAAAAGGAACTTTGCCGAGTTGGAGGCCTTGGTTGAATCCGATCCACGACAAACCTTATGAGAACTTGGCGAGAAACTAGGAGAATGTTAAACAACCATTTCCCGACATTTAACGTTATGGGAAAAGTGAAGAAGATGGATAAATAGGTCCAACATGAATTGACGGAACAGCACAAAAAAAGTCCGATTCGTTTCCTGCCCTTCTCTTCTCATCCACAACCAAGCGAACGACATTTTGAAGCGCCTCGTCACGTCTGCTGAGAAGTATGTTCTGCATGACAATCTCCGAAGTTCGGCGCAATGTCTCCACCGCGTTGAAGCCTCGAAAAATATTCCGAATCTACACTGGCGTGCTAAAATTAAGGACGAGACGGTTTTTCGAATGTAACGTCGTGCAGAAGTGCTCCACATCGACTCAAATCATACCATAAAATCCCCATGATGAAAGAATATGGGACAAGTGAGCAAAACCGTCCAAACAAGGAATCCAAAGGATACAAAGGCACTTTATTGAAAAGGCAGCTTCAAGCTCAACTGGTCAGAAGACAGAAAGGTCCATGTGACAGGCGGCTGCCAAGAAAAATCCAGTCTTTAGTAAGGGATATGATCACCCCTGACTGTGTTGCAGGATTTACAACGTCTGTTCGTGCTGAGGACGACGTTGTCAAGGAGCTGTTGAGGCATCGCGGCCCATTCCTCTTGTAGCGCCAATCGCAGCTGCGGAATCGTTGCTGGCGGCTGGTGACGTGCTGCCAAGCGTCTCCCGAGAAGGTCCCACACGTGTTCGATTGGATTTAGGTCCGGCGACTTTGCGGGCCACTCCATGCTTTGAATATCTTCACTCTCCAACAGCTCTGCGACAGCCACTGTACGATAAGGTGTAGCGTTGTCGTCCATGAAGAGGAACTCAGGACCCACAGAACCTCTAAGCAGACGCACGTGAGGCAGGAGAACCTCGGTACAATAGCGGCCACCAGTGACTGAACCTCCTTGGAAGATGTGGAGGTCAGTACGGCCACCAAGCATGATACCGCCCCAAACGCGAACTCCGCCACCTCCAAACCGGTCACTTTCGATGATGTTGGAGGTGTGATTGCGTGTTCCCTGCTCTCTCCAGATGTGTATACGTCCAGAATCGCTCGTCAGACTAAATCGGCTCTCATCCGTAAGGAGAATTCTGCCCCATTGCTGATGTGTCCAGTTCTTGTGCTCCTGGCACCACAGAAACCGCAGTATCCGATGAGCAGGTGTTAATGGCACACACCGTACTGGTCATCGTGCAAAGAGACCACCTTTGTGCAGCCTCCTGGCCACGGTAAAACGCGATAACTGACGTCCCGTTGCCTGTTGCATGTGCCTTGCGATTTTTCCCGCTGTGCCGTCTGTCTCTTCTCGCCAGTAGGACAATATACCGGTCGTCCGCCGCCGTGGTTGCTCGTGGACGACCACTGCTAAACTCTCGGACAGATGTTCCTCTCGTTTGAAATGCTCTCCAAGCTCGTGAAACGATGCTGTGAGCGATCTCGAACTCCTCGGCCACACTAGTCACACTTCGACCTTCTTCCAACTTCCCAATGACGCGACCTCGAGTAAAGTCATCCAGATGTCGTCTACTGGATTGCCTGTTGGCCATATCAGACGGTGGCAGCAACTCGACCTCGTTTAAATCGATGTATACCGTGCAATAGCTTTCACCGAATTGCAGAGCGTACACCACCCGTGTGCTTTATACCCTTCCGTCACTCCCTCGTTACGTCATGCTGCATATATGCGCATGCCCTACCGTACCGGACCCTAGTTTATCTCTTGAATGGTGTTTCGGTCCGTTCTGCCTGCTCGTTCCGCTGTTATGCTAATTTCTCCTCTTCGTCCTTAATTTTTGCACACCAGTGTATTAGTGTCTTGGAGTAACTGTGCCACAAAACCATTCTCTGGCCGTCCTCTTCCTCTCTTGCCTTGAATTTTCCCTTCCAAAACTTTCAGAATTGGGCCTCCATGACACAATGTGTGTCCTATCCATAATATTATACTTCTCTTTAACATGTTGATCAGATTCCTGGGTTCTCCCACTCTCTCCAGAACCTCCTATCGAGCCAACTTATTCTGTCCATAACTCCACATCTCAAATGCCTCCAGCCTTTTCACTTCCCCTTTTGGTCAATGTCCATGTCTGAGAACGGTAGAGAGATGCTTGCCAAACATATGCCTTTAAAATTATCTTCCTCAGTTTAAGATCCATATTTTTGGTTGTCCGTAGTCTTTGATTCTTTCTAAAAGCCGTTTTTGTCATCCCCAGTCTCATTCTAATTTCCTTTTCACATCTCGCATCTCCAGTAATAATTTGACCCAGATAACGAAATGATTTAACTTGTTCGATGTTTTGTCCTTCAATTTTAAGGAAAGCCTCTTTTGGAACGTTCCCTACTACCATTAGTTTTGTCTCATTTTTGTTTATCCTCATTCCATAGATATCTGCATTTTTGCGTTTTTTGACATCATGCGCTGTAATGATGTGACTGATCCTGAAACTATTGCCTGCTCGTAAGCACACTTAATGGCCTTAATTCTCCCTCAATTAAACCAAACTCCTTCATTGGCTCTCCCCAAGGCCTGATCCATCATAACTTCGGCATAAATACCAAAAAGGCCAGGTGACAGCAAGCATCACTGCCTTATACCTTTTTCTATTGGACTGGATCAGCGTGTCCACCTTAACACACTGATCCAGTCCCAATAAATAGTATGTCCACCTTAGCGTATAAATACACAGGGTGTTCAGAAAGCACTGACTCCATGATTAGATACACCGACGAGTCATTACATTATGATAACCTACATAATAAGCTGTAAGACCCCCATTTATCCGGCAAAACAGCTGCCACTCGGCAAGGCAATGATTTATGAGGTGGCGATAGGTATCCTGGGGTATCTGGTACCATAATGTCAATAGAAGGTCCTCCAATTCCAGTACATTTCGGGATGGTGGCGATTTTCCGCGGATTCGTTTTTCCAAATCGAACCACAAATATTCGATTGGGCTCATGTCAGGTGAATTTGGAGGTCGGGGCATTAACAGAAAATCACCAGCATGTTCCTGGAACCGCTCCTTGACGATTCTTGCAGTGTGGCATGGCGCATTATCCTGCTGGTAATGGTCATCCCCAGCAGGGAACACAGTTGCCATGAGTGCGTTAACTTGGTCCGCAACGATGTTCAGATACCTGCCAGCTGTCAGGGATTGTGCTATTGGGATAATGGGGGCTAAAGTGTCCCATGAAAACATCGCCGGCCTGTTTCCAGCCAACAGTGCATCTAGGAGCCATAGCCTCAGTCAGTAATCGTCGTATCCGCGCTCGGCCGTCTACGTGATGCACTAGGAATCTTGGTTCGTCACACCAGGACACTTTCTTCCAATCACGTACGGTCCAATCTCGATGACTCTGGGCAAATTTCATGCGTTGTTGGCGATGATGTGTAGTGAGCATGGTGACCCGGCTGCATCGTGGGCTACGCAGGCCCATGCGTAGAAGGCTGCGATGAACTGTGTGCTGTGACGCATTGCCCTGATCACTGATTTGTCGTACTGTGGCTCTGCGGTCGCTGTGAACAACGCGCGATAATATCCGCTCTCCTCTGGTATTAATGAGCTGCGGATGACATACGTCTGGACGGCGGTTCGTCGTTTGGCCATCTGTGCACCGCTTCTGATACCTACTCACTACAGCGGCACGCTAACAAGCCAGAAGCCGCGACGTTTCCGAGATCGTAGTTCCAAGGCGCCGTACCATCACGATTTGTTCTTTATCAAACTCCGATAAATCGGCAGCTTTTCCCATTCTGACTCCGAACACTCTACTAATCAAAAGCCGGTCCTCGGATATAATATATTCTTCTCTGTGAACTTTCCATGCGCCACCGTTCGGTCTCCGGGCGCGCTCTTTTCTCTAGGCACAGGGTGGTCATAATATAAGTGCTCATCAGTGTACAAGCCCAATGGCAAGGCATCAAATTGAAGCAAAACAAGAACAAAACTTAGAACTTCTACTTTAATTCACATATTTTATTTTTCTAGTCTCCCTCACGCTCGATGCAGTTACTTCGACGTTTAACAAGTTTTTTAACCCCGTCTCCATAGAAAATCTTCAAGTTGTTCTCAAGAACCATTTCTCCGTAGCGGCTTGAACATCTCCATGACAGGTGGAGCGAATTTCTTTCAGATGCCTTTTGACAGCGGAAAACAACCAGAAATCGGATGGCGCCTAATGTGGGCTGTACGTAGGGTGTTAAAGAACTTCAAACACGATTTTCTGTATGGCTTCTAAAGTGAAAGCACTAACGTCTGTAAATGGACGATGCTATCTTTCGCTCTGTCCAAGTTATTTTATAAACAACGCATAGCAACTGAAAAATTGTGTTCCGACATCGCTGGTAATTCCAGATCTCTAGATATCTAGTCAAGTGCGTTCGCATTTACGCGACGGTGCCAACAATTCTCAGAGCCATACGTGATTTATCAGTCAGCATCTGACTACACCAGTGGGGCATCTTGGGTCCGAGACTTGGGCTATATCAACCCCCCCCCCACCTGCACCTCACCGTACTGTTTTTTTTTAAATTGCCAAGTTTATTTTTTAATTGTTAAGTCCTGGAAGTAAATTTTTTTCTAAATTTTAGGTACATGCTATTGCTAACATGATAAAAAATAATTATGCGAATTAATACTTGAACACTTCTTAGCACACGAACTCCATTCTTCTTTCCTTTTGTGTGAACTTGAGTGTTACGTTTTCACAAAAATGTTTCTTCCGAGTACTTTTTCATATTTAAAAATAATGTTTTTCTCTATTAACAAACCAGCCAAGTTGCTGGAATGTGCATGTGTGTGGCTCTAAGATATACACTGACGGACAAAAAATCCCAACACCAAGAAGAGGTTGTGTTAGATAAACGACAGTTGGTAGGCGGTGAGAGTACATCTGTAAGATGACGTCTATGCAATTTTTGCGCTCGGCGCATACGTATGGCGCTAGTAGCGCCCCTCGGAACATGCAAACCAGGTTTGCTGTAAATACGCGCTGTAACGTTCGTGAGCGTTAGTTATCGTTGAGATTCGACGTAGTGTGTTGATGTTAGTCAAGAATGCCTTTAAGAAGACGAAGAAGCCATTATCAACAGCTCACGGAGTTTGAACGAGGTCGTGTAATAGGGCTACGAGAAGGTGGATTTTCTTTCCGCAATATTGCAGAACGACTTGGCAGGAATGTAGCCACTGTGCATGATTGTTGGCAGCGGTGGTCAAGGGAAGGTACTGCCTCAAGAAGACCGGGTTCCAGCCGGCCACGTGGCACTACTGAGAGGGAAGACCGCCGTGTACGGCGTATGGCCGTGGCGCATCGTACCGCGTCTGCGGCAGCAATTCGAGCTGCAGTTGCCACCACAGTGACACAACGAACTGTTACAAATCGGTTACTTGAAGGACAGCTCCGAGCCAGACGCCCTGTAGCGTACATTCCACTTACTCCAAACCACTGCCATTTGCGACGTAAGTGGTGTCAAGCTAGAGCTCATTGGAGGACGGAGTGGAGTTCTGTTGTGTTTTCTGATGAAAGCCGGATCTGCCTTGGTTGCCAGTGATGGCCGTGTGTTGGTTAGAAGGAGGCCAGGTGAGCGCCTGCAACCAACCTGTCAGCGGCCGAGACACACTGGACCTACACCTGGAGTTATGGTCTGGGGAGCAATTTCGTATGACAGCAGGAGCACTCTCGTGGTTATCCCACGCACCCTGACGGCACAGTTGTACGTCGGTCTGGTGATTCAACCTGTTGTGCTGCTATTCATGAACAGCATTCCAGGGGGTGTTTTCCAACAGGATAACGCTCGTCTGCATACCGCTGTTGTAACCCAACATGCTCTACAGAGTGTCGACATGTTGCCGTGGCCTGCTAGATAACCAGATCTTTCACCAATCGAGCACGTATGGGACATCATTGGACGACAACTCCAGCGTCACCCCCAACCAGCATTAACCGTCCCTGTATTGACCGACCAAGTGCAACAGGCATGGAACTCCATCCCACAAACTGACATCCAGCACCTGTACGACACAATGCATGAACGTTTGCGTGCTTGCATTCAACATTCTGGCGGTTACACTGGTTATTAATGTACCAGCATTTCACATTTAAAATGGCTCTTCTCGCGCTTACATTAAGCTGTGATCTTGAAACCTTCATCGATTAAATATGTTACCTATACAAATGTATTGCCGCCATTTCATTCCTCTACAACTATTTTTTCGTGGTGTTGGGATTTTTTTTTCCGTCAGTGTATCTTGATTCTTTTTAATACGGAAAAAAAACTTCTTTCGGCAGTTGCAGTTGTTGATGAACAGTTTAATATTAGTTCTGCTAATCTGTACACCTCAATAAACACTATGTCCAATTATTCAACTTTATGTAACAAGTAATGTTTCTTACTGGTGTTTTTTTTTTTTTTTTTTGTATTCATGAGGATAATTAAACAATTTCAGTTAACATTTTAATCGAGCTGTATCAAAATTTGAAACATAGAGTTATTTAAGTTCGGATAGTAGATGTTCAGGGAAGCTTTCATAAAATTCATCAAAACAGTTCGAATCCAACAAATCCACGAATTTTAAGATATAATATCACTTATTTGAATTCATTGACACTTCACACAAACTGAAACAACTCTCGCGAAAAAGGCGCTGGAAGCATGGAGGGACTGAGGTAGTCAGAAATCTTCTTTTTTTCGGAGCGAACCCTTGGCCGCCGCCCCGGTGGCGCAGTGGTTTAAGCGATGGCCTCTGATCATTCGTCCGGCCACCCCGGTGGCGCAGTGGTCTAAGCGATGGCCTCTGATCATTCGTCCGAACGGGGTCCGGGTTCGAATCCCGGTGAGGCATGGATGTTGTGTTTGTCTTACGGCACTGGCTCTCTTCCTTCCCTAGAACCAGCGACCCTAAATTAGGGACGGGCGACTGTTTATAGCCCATTGAGTTGCTCACGGTGGTCGTTAAACCTCCAATAAAAAAAATAAAAAAGAACCCTTGGCCAAAGCAATGGCCACACACGAGCTCCATAGCTCATTCATGTTGTCATGGAAACGCTAGCAGGAGATAGTATTGAAGCTTTTCGCATCAGAACAGCGACACATATGCGCATTGATGGTCTCAGAAACTGAGATGTCGTCATCTGGTGGCATTTATTACAACAGCTATTTAATGGTAGCTAATAAATCCAAAGGGCGATAGAAATGGTAAAAATATATATCAAATATGTGGAGATAATGTAAATGGACGATGGCATCGCTCTGTCCACGTATTTTACAAACAAAGCATAGCAACTGAGAAATTGTATTCCCACACCTATATGGGACCGAACCCCAAATCTCTCGATAACTAGTCGAGTGCGTTCGAATTTACGCCACGGTAAATGGCGCTGAGAATTGTTGGAACCGTCCGTAGCGTAAATGTGGACGCACTCGACTAGTTATCGAGAGATTTGGGGTTCGATCACAGCGGTGTCGGAATACAATTTCTCAGTTGCTATGCGTTGTTTATAAAATAACGTGGACAGAGCGATCACATCGCCTATTTACATTATATCCACGTATTTGAAATACATTGAATTGCCAGAAAAACTGGTATACCAGTGTAATACTTGGTAGGTCTCTCACGGGAGCGCAAGACTGCAAAAATACGACGAGGCATGGACTCCACCAGCTTCTGGAAATATGCTGTAGGCAATGAACACCATACTTCCTGCAGAGAGTTCCATAATTCGGGTGTATTCCGAGGTCTTCGATTCCTGTGTCGATACCGCGTTTCATGGCATCCCAAATGTGTTCTATCACGTTCAGATCTGAGGACTTGGGTGGGAATGGCAACACCCCAAATTCAGATGAATGCTCCTCTAACCAGAATGTGGCGTCCCAACACTTGTGTGGAGGTGCATTGTCCTGTTGGAACAGGCCCAACCCATCAGCATGAATGCAGGACATGAACGGGTGTACCTCGTCAGAAAGGATGCGCACATAGCTTTGGCCGGTCACAGACGTTTGTAGACGTACCAGGGGTGCCAGTGAAGTCCAGCTAAACCCACCCAATACCATTAGGGACCCCCCCACCCCACCACCACCAGCCGGCACAGTTCCCTATTTACAGGCGGGATCCATGGCTTCATGGGGTTTACGCCACACACGAATCCTTCCATCTGCCCGATACAGTTGGAAACGCGACTCGTCAGACCAGGCTACTTGTTTCCAGCCATCAAGTGCCCAGTGGCGGTGTTGCCGTGGCCAAGCGAGGTGCATAGCTCTGTGTCGTGCACCCATCAAGTGGACTCGAATTGGGCGTCGGCTCCCAAAGTCCATATCGTGCAGGGTACGTTGCACAGTCCGGACGCTGATGCTTGTTGAGACTCCAGCATTGAATTCCGATGATACCTGCGAGAGTGTCGCGTGAAACGATTCTTGACAGCCAACGATGGTCACGTTCACCCAATGTCTTTTTACGGCTACACTGGTATCGTAGGTTGGAAGTTTTGCCGGAGTAATTGTAGTCACGGTACACCCTTGCAATGGTCGTCCGTGAAAATCCGAACTTCGTTTCTACCTCCAAAATACTATGGACCATCCCACGAGCGCCAACTATGACACCGCATTGAAAATCGCTTAAATCGTTATTACTTGTCATTCTCATGCCGAAAACAGCTCTGACAGCTGGCAAGGATGTCTATCGCTTTATATACGCACTGGCGGACGCAACCGAGTACGCGCATAGGTGACGTTGCTATGTATTTTGCATAAGCTCGTC
This sequence comes from Macrothele yani, assembly GCA_039090855.1. Lineage (NCBI taxonomy): Eukaryota > Metazoa > Arthropoda > Arachnida > Araneae > Macrothelidae > Macrothele > Macrothele yani. The sequence continues at coordinate 30,648,067 of CM076989.1, read as the reverse complement.
TGTACCAGTTTTCCTGGCACTTCAGTGTATATTCACCACTAGCGTGAGGTTTGGTATTGTCAGAATCATTGGCAGTTTTTCCTCACTCACATTGTTTATTCTATGCTTTAACTTTTTTAAGCTTTTGCACATAGCTTTCAGTGTTGATAGTCGTGCCTTTGACCATGCACGCCTCATGAATAATGGCAGTATAGTGTTTCCTCCGGCCTCGGGAAGCGTAGAGAGAGTGGCAGTCACCTTTCCCTCATTAACACCTCATTAACATGAAAGAGGACCAGCTCAATATCTCCCCAAAAACTGACGAAAAGAGAAATGATTTTAGCTCATAAGACGATATCAAATACGGTTATGATTTTGCTGAAATTAGTGCGACCAGAGTTACAATAGGACATAGCAACCGACAAGATGCCTATTAGCTACTGTCTGTAGTTCATGTTTAATCTCAGGAAGAACCACTACTGAAGCACGCGAGTAATTTTGTTCGGCATACGGAGGAGCTGTAAGTGCAAGCACGTGTCGTGAGTCATTTATCATGCTCGGAAGCGGGGATTTCAGTGTGGAGAACAAGAAGCGTAGCGGGCAACCGAAAGAGATGCAGATCGCAGATATACTTGAATGATGATTAAATACGGCCAGCTTGTGTTAGTACATCTGTTCGAGCATAAAAAAATCTGGGAACGCCTAGTATTTGTTTATTACAGCAGTTCGCCCTTTAGTTGAAGATTCATAGCAGTGTTAACATAGCTAGCTAAATATGTATTTAGCAGCTAATTATGCGGAAGCACGACATTCAGATTATCAAGAAACTATTTGCTTTTCATCGACTGCTTGTTGGTCCCAGTATGTAGGCTTCAAACAACACAAAGCATGGATCGAAAACTAAATACGTAATAAACACCAGGTTGTAGTCGACGAATTTAAGACAGGTCAGGTGCCTTCTTCCGAGTACGCCTTAATCTCAGGCCACTTAAGTTGGCCCGGCAACTTTCTTAAAATCGTAATTTAAATAGACCATCCTTTCGTACCCATTTTGCACCAGCTCGGCAAATTGGAAAACGGAATGGACTATGGCGTTTTGCACGTCAAACCAGAATATACTATGAGCGTTTAATTTTTTTTATTTGTGTGTGTGTGTGTGGGTGGGGGGGGGGTAATTTAAGCTTAGCCGCCCCCTGGCAAATTGGAAAACGTAACGGATTATAGTATTGCCCTCGTTTTGCACCGAAGTATCGTTTTGCTCCTCAGACCCGAAAACACCGTGAGCGTTTAAATTGGGCCGGGGAAGGGGAGTGGGTAACTTAAGCTTAAGTTGCCCTCACCCAGACAAATTGGAAAACTGAATGAACTATCGTTGTGCCCTCGTTTTGCACCGTTTTGCGCCCAAGTATGGCGTTTTGAATCTCAGACCCGAAAACACCATGAGCGCTTGTAACGTACCAGGAGATGTGACGTACCTGCCAGAAGGACGCACACGACATAAAGGCAGATAGGAATCAGAATAAAATGTCCGCGTAGCTCAACTGGTAGAGTGACTTATTCCGGAATGAGGGAATCCGGGTTCGAATCCTGGCGTGGATAGAAATGACGGAGAAATTTCACTTCGTTATACGCTTTAATTTGGGGAGCTAACTGAAGCTTAAGTTGCTCCCCCCCCCGCAAGTTGGAAAACGGAATAGATCGTATTACCCTCGTTTTGCTCCTCAGACCCGAAAACACCGTGAGCGTTAAAACTGGGGGCTAATTTAAGCTCTTAAGCTTAAGTTGCTCCCCCCCCCCGCAAGTTGGAAAACGGAATAGATCGTTTTGCTCCTCAGACCCGAAAACACCGTGAGCGTTAAAACTGGGGGGGGGGGGTAATTTAAGCTCTTAAGCTTAAGTTGCCTCCCACTCCCCACCCTGACAATTGGAAAGCGGAATGGACTATCGTATTGCCCTCGTGCAGCGTTTTGCATCTCAAACCAGAAAACATCGTGAGCGTTTAAATTTGAGGGAGGCGGATGACTATCGTATTGCCCTCGATTTGCACCGTTTTGCACCCGAGTATGGCGTTTTGCACATCAAACGAAAACAGCGTGAGCGTTTAAAATTGGGGGAAACTTAAGTTTCCCCTCCAGCTCGGCAAATTGGAAAACGGAATGGACTATCTATCGTATTGCACGTCAGACCCAAAAACATCTTGAGCGTATAATTTTTTTTTTCATTTTGGGAAGGGGGGGGGTAATTTATGCATAAGTTTGCCCTGCACCCCAGCAAATTCAAAACGGAATGGACTATCGTATTGCGCTCGTTCTGCACCATTTTGCACCCAAGTATAGCTTAAGTTAGCCCCCTCAAATTTAAATGCTCACGGTGTTTTGGGGTCTGAGGTGCAAAACGGTGCAAAATGGGTGTAAAACGATGGTCTATTAAATTTCGATTTTAAGAAAGTGGGGGGGGGGGACTTAAGTAACTTCTGAATCTCGTGATCATTTGATTATGAGACAGTGTTGAGCTATTACGTTGGTCCGTAATGTTGGTAAGCTGTTTGAAGGGGGTGTTTAAATCTCGGCAAAAACTGTCGCCCAAGTGAGGAGGCTAAGCAATCAGAAACCCATCGTGTCGTGACCTCAATATGGCGAGCGGGCATAAATCACAGCAGTCTTTCGCGGCGTTCAATTAGCATGAGGAACGGAAAAGGAGGGGGAGGAGGGGGGAGAGAGTTCTCTCGCTGCATGCCTTAGAACACGGTAATGTATCATGGTGGCAGTAAAGTGCCTCCTGCAACTTTGATAAGAGTCGTCGCACGTTTCCCAGCCGATATCGACAGGTGCTCTACCAATTACTGGTTCTCGATTGCCGGTCGAGGAGCCCAGCTATAAAAATAAAAACTGGATCGGTTGGCGGCCAACATGTTGGTCACGTGACGAACGCATTTATCATCCGATGGAGTAGCACCGCACGTCTCACCTGGCAACAAGCTTAATGATGCTTCTCTTTTTTTTTTTTTTTTTTTTCGCCAATGAGGTTCTTTGAATGGGTGTTGTGATTATTGCGATGTGTTTATTTGGTATCCACAGAGCTGTCGCCTAAAGTGCTGGAGTTGCGCTGATCGATGAATTACATCTGGCTCGATCAATTAACAATTTGCTTCGATGCACGGGCTAACCGTAACAAGGGCGCAAAAAATTGGATCTGAATAAAAGAAAAAAAAAAAAAAGAGGGAATCTCTCTTAGCGGGTAAACAGCTTTAGCACGATGATAGATCGTTTAATTTCCATTTCGAAATCATTAATTAAGCTGGGAAGTTCTTACGATTCTTTGAAGCAACATAATAGACTGAATGAATGCTGTCCTGCGCTTCTCTAGTTAAAGAAGAATAAATCTTGAAGGTATTCATTTTTCTCCTACTATGGATTTTCTTGGGAGGTATTTCAGGGAATCCCGCTGTGTGTCTGTCTCCAACAGTTCAGAGAATGAAGTTTCAGCGAACGGTAGCTGACACAAATATTGCCGCTGAAATTTCTCGGAAGGAGGAGGTGGAATAGCCAATTTCGTGGCTCTTTTCATTCGAGTTCTGCGATTCCATTCTGATGTGTAATGATTATTGGATTTCGGGATAACTCCATTTAAACTTGACACACAAAACAGTTAAGTAAAGACACCCGCGAATTTGGATGAGTCTGAAATTTTAATGGATAATCTAGTGAGACAGAGAGTTGTTGGAGTTTCGTCGTAAATTTCTCTGACCTTAGTTGCGAAACCGTTTAGTTTAATTCACGTATGACACGGGTTTTTTATTATTATTATTAATATTCATAGGAGAAGTAATCTCTCTGATAATTGCACATACAAATATATATTATAACTCTGATCATGATGTCTACCACTCTTGTCATTTTTCGGATCCACGAGTTCCTCTTCTTATCTCTCTTGGTTACACCAAGCATGCACCTTTCCATGCCACTTCGAGCTGTCTGCAGCCTTTGTATGTCTCTTTTAGTTAAGGTCCACGTCTCTGCACCATACGTAAGCACTGGAAGGATGCATTGATCAAACACTTTTCTTTTAAGACATAATGGCATATTGCTCTTGAAAATTATGCTGTTTCTTCCAAAAGCTCTCCAGGCAAGTTTTGTACGCCGATTAATTTCTTCACCAATGTGACCCTCACTTGATATCTGCTGCCCAAGATAAACGTACGTGTCTGTTATCTCCAGCTTTTCTCCATCAATCGATAAATTTTCATTTCTTGTAAAAGCATTGAACATCACTTTTGACTTCTGAAAATTCATTTTTAATCCCACTTCTTTACTCTTGTCAGCAAGTTCCTGGATCATACTCTGCAGCTCTGATGGGGTAGTTGCAAAAATGGACATACTGCCAGAAGGACAGACCGTCGATGGACAGCCGAAATTTTAGATTGGATTCCAAGGGATAGGAAAAGACCCAGAAGAAGACCACATGGGAGATGGGTGGATGAAATTCAAAAGTATGCGGGAGTGACACGGAGGAGACTGGCACAAGGCAGACCGTTGTGGAGGAAACTTGGGGAGACCTTCGTCCAGCAGTGGATTGATAATGGTTGAAAATGATGATGATGATGATATATTATAAGAAGGTGCATTTTGTTACTAAATAGTTATCCAATTAAATATTAAAGCGTATTTTGCTTATTGGTAAGTTATTTCAAGTGTCCTGCAAATTTCAATAATGTACTATACCATAATTTTACGTTAAATGCATTGTACACTAATTTAACAAGTTCTATTGTTTCTTTTTGCTTTTTCTGACTAGACGCTGTACTTTTGCTTGTAACTTCACTTCTATTACTGGTAACAATATTCTGTAAAAATATTTGAATTCAGCATAAAATATCATTTAGCCCTTTAAACGGCCGATGAATCTGAAGGAAATGTTGCCCCAAACTCTCCGTGTTTTCCGAACAGAAATATTCACATAGCGCTCGGGTATTACGAAAGCTGCCGCGCAACAATTTCGTTCCCCCTCTCACGTGATCAGTACTGGCCACGAACGTGTCACCGTTGATAGGCATCCACACTAACTTATAGTGGTATGCATCCCAGTACTATTATTACTTGGTGATAATCCTTCGTGATTGGTATCTCAATGGTCCTTACTTGGTGATTGCCATTCAAAGTTCTTTATTTTCAAGAAAATGGGCAAACAGTAACAAGGGACATTATACCATGGGTTAAAGTAACAAGTCACTCAAACATCCTTTCTCTTCTTTCTTAGGTTCTTTCCCATTATCACCAGGGCTTAATTTCTAAAAAACGAAGAACCAGAGTCCCCCTTTTAAGCTACGTCATTAAACAATGCATCATTACCAGTTTGATTGTATCCTGTCCTTTCACCCAATGAGAAGAGAGTGCTAAAAATAGCTGCGTCACTATGGCTGCAGGTCACGGAACCAGAACTTTCCTGTGTGGTTAACGCTGAAGACAAAAAAAAAAAAAAAAAAAAAAACGTCTCTTTCGGAGCTCCGGAGCTCTCCAGCTAATACTGAAATATTCCCCAAAAATGAAGAAGTACCGGAGCAGAGCTCCGGCGCAAATTAAGCACTGATTGTTACAGCCCTTTAAAAGGGTAATCAGTCGGAAAGGATTAGTGTCAAGCAACCCCCTAAATGTCCACTTTAAATGACATAGCTAAAGAGGGAAGCAAAGCTTTCTCATGATCAAATTTACTCGTTCCAACCGCTCACGTCCACTTCTTAGACAGTGAACACATCCTCGCGAGCTGATTTCAGCCCATTTTCCTAGCCCCGAGTTAATTCGTTCCAGTCGGTTAAAGGGTCAAAACGATGTATAATATGTATTCCTGACTTTACCATTACGCTGTATAAGTTGACTTCAAACAACAAAAGTTGACTTTCGGTCTACTGGTGCAGGACTACGACTGTATATACTGTATTTACAGAATGATATATCTGAATTACGACCACCCCTATTAAAAATTGACCGACGTAGCATACATAAGGGGTCAGTGGAGTAGTAAGTAGTAAAATTGGGAGAGTAATGTGAAAATGGAAGGATTTATCATACTTTGAGAAAAGACAGATTGTGGGAGCACAGAGACCGGATGTCTCGAATTTCCAAACGGCTGAACTGGTAGATTGTTTGTGAGACCGCCGTAGTTAGTGTGTCAGGACTGGCGTGAAAGTGGTCAAAAAACGACGACCCCGAGGCAAAACTGCAGAGGAAAGATTGATGTGAGAGGTGAGGGCAGAATCCAACGACTGATACAGGCCAGCAGCTGCAGCACTATTTAACAGTTGACTAAAAAATACAAAAGAGGTCAACTCGGAACAGTAACTGTCATCACCATGCGTTGCACGCTCGCGCGTATGGGCTACAAGAGAAGAACCCGACGACATCCTCTCCTAACCATTTTCATCGGCACAAAAGACTCGCCTGGTGCAAAGATCATGCAAGTTAGACGCCGGATGACTTTATAAAAGGTTATAACGAAGTGAATTTCTCCGTCATTTTTATCCGCGCCGGGGTTCGAACCCGGGTCCACTCATTCCGGAATAAGTTGCTCTACCAATTAAGCTACGCGGACTTTTATTCTGATTCCCATCTGCCTTTATGTCGTGTGCGTCCTTCGGGCAGGTACGTCACATCTCCTGGTACGTTACATCATCTCCCCCTCATTTTTTTTTTTTTTTTTTTTATTTCGAAGTGCTGGAGAAGGGATTCTCTTATTTTTCCTATCTCGCGGTGTGGAAATAACATCACACCATTGCGAGATTTTGAACGGTCGGGTCATCCGGATAGTTCGGGCGCCATTATAACGAAGTAAATTTCTCCGTCATTTTTATCCGCGCCAGGATTCGAACCCGGGTCCACTCATTCCGGAATAAGTTGCTCTACCAATTAAGCTACGCGGACATTTTATTCTGATTCCCATCTGCCTTTATGTCGTGTGCGTCCTTCGGGCAGGTACGTCACATCTCCTGGTACGTTACAGGTGTGCCGGTCTAACGAGTCGCGGGTTTTACTTCACTCCGTGGATGATACGTATTTGGCTCATACAACATGAGGTACTTGATCCATCCTGCATGGTCTGCACAGTGCAAGCCGGTGGAGACAGTTGAATGGTGTGGGGTATGCTAACCTGGCGAGAACTTGGACCCCTGGTGCATGTGGAACAAAGTATGAATGGTGCCCATTATCGTAAATTGCTTGCTGACTCTGTGCACCATACAAAGTTGCACTTTTTCCCGAATGGCTATGGTGTCTTCCAAGATGGCAATGCGCCGAGCAACAGGTCCAATATTGTGCAAGAGTGGTTTGAGGAACACAGTTCAGACTTCCAGCATATAGATTGGCATCCGAACTCTCACGATATCAATCCCATAGAGCACTTGTGCTGCACTATGAAACGGCATATCAGGCGTCCGGATACACTAATCAACTCCGTACCTGCATTGAAGGCTGCATTACACACTACTTGATTCGCCAGACCTCCCAACTGCGTCTGTCATCTTATGCAAACGTGACGCGCGTGCAACGTCTTCGGAAACGTCACACAACGGAATATATAAGAAGGCGTACAGAGAGCGGCTTTCGATTTTGCATCCAGCAAAGAGAGCATCACATGATCTAAATCTAGGTGGCGCTATGTGCTTAAGGAGAAGCCATACAGTTAATGGTGCTTCAGTGTGTGTTTGTGTAAAAATCCCAGCGGCAAAATCTCCGTTTAATTATGTTATCTTCAACCTCAAGCGTATTTGTTCCTCGTGAATTCGTCATTATACTTTATCATGTAATATTTTGTATTCAATTAAAATACCTGACGGCGCGGGAACATTTGGGAACTTTCCGTTGTTAAAAGATTCATTTACCCTCTTGTCGTTTCCGCGTTAGGAAGGTTCCGTCTTAGACAGATTAAATAGTACGTCTTTCGTTGCAGAACCAAAGAAAGTTCCGCGTTTTGGGCAGGTTTCCGTTTTATGCAGGTTCCGCCTCAAACAGGTTTTACTCTATATACAGTGCTGCAAATAGAAATTGCAACACCAAGAAAGAAACAAGCAATCACAATGAAATTTATGGGAGTGATTAGTTATGGTACAAGCTGCAAACGATCACAATTACATACCGGTTCGTGATGAGGTGGGCTAAGAAATTAGTAATAAATGAATCCACCAGGAGGGCTGATGCCTGACCTAATCAAATAGAGTTCGGATGGTCGTCTGCGGTATTGCATTCTACACGCATCTGCTTCATTCTACTTCTACAATCGGCACGCATCCACAATTCGTTGGTTGCGACAGGCGGTGAGGCCATGCGAGCCAGTCGTTACGCGATGACACCACAGACGTTCATTGTAGGCGAAAAATCTAGCGAGCGAGCAACCCAGGAAAGACGAGTGATTTGATGTGCACAGAATACGACGTCTTGGACAGTACGAGCAACATTGGGTCGTTGAAAGACGGCTCCCGGGACATTTTTTTTTTTTTTTTTCGTTGGAGGTTCAACGACCACCTTGAGCAACTCAGTGCGCTATAAGCAGTCGCCCATCTCTAATTTTAATTTAGGGCCACTGATTCCAGGGAAAAGAGAGAGCCAGTGCCGTAAGACAAACACAACATCCATCCATGCCTCACCGGGATTCAAACCTGGACCCTTCACAGACTAATGCTCATAAGCCACACTGCGCCACTGGGGCGAAAAGGAAGTGCTTATATGACTGTATGAGATATATTAGAAAGTGGAGATCCATGTAATAAATAGAAGTAGATTTTTTTATTGAAGGTTTAACGACCACCGTGAGTAACTCAATGAGTTATAAGCAGTCTCCCGCCCCTGATTTAGGGTCCCTGGTTCCAGGGAAGGGAGAGAGCCAGGGCCGTTAGACAAACAAAACATCCATGCCTCACGGGATTCGAACCCGGACCCATCTCGGAGGAATGATCAGAAGCCATCGCTTAGATTACTGTGCCATCGGGACAGCAATTCTTGATATTGAGCAGTACTTAGGTAGATGGATTAAGGTGGTTCTACCTAAAATCTCTGTCTTCGTTTCCAATGGTAAAATTTCTTTACATATTTCCAATTAATACAGACAACTGACGCGGATTAGGAACATCAAAACAGAAGCCGTCGCTCTTTCCACGTTTAAAAGTGAGTCACGGAAAAATTATCATTGGCCGCCACCGGTAATCGACCCCAGGGTCTTCCAGTTACGCGCCGGACATGCTACCACTGCACCACAGCGGCCCAGAATTCCTCCAGACTCACATACGACTAACTGCTTGTATTAATCATTCATTCGCTTCCTTGTTATTTGTTCAGTTGCTGCTTACCAACTTTGGTGAATTTCCAGCATTGTGTAGGGCTCCAAGCAGCAACCTGCCAAGTGGCTTGGCAGTTAGTCGTATGTGAGTCTGGAGGTGCAGTGGTAGCATGTCCGGCGCGTAACTGGAAGTCCCTGGGTTCGATTCCCGGTGGCGGCCAATGAGAATTTTTCCGCGACTCTCTTATAAACGTGGAAAGAGCAATGACTTCTGTTTGATGTTACATATTTTCTTCGCAATTAATGTATTCCCAAGGATGAAAATTGGCACATCGATAAAACTAACTTTAAGTTATAACATGGGAAACTTAATACTTGCTGAAGCATAACCATAACTAAGCAATCCAACATTTGCTTGTCTACTGACGTCATCAATGTACGGTCGCGCCATCTATTAACAGGTCTGAACATTACTCAAAGAAAACTGATTGATTTTTAATATAATTATGGTTATGTTTTAGCAAGTAGTAAGTATCTCAAGCTATAACTTAAATTTAGTTTTATCGGTGTGCAAATTTTAATTCTTGGGAATACATTAATTGCGAAGAAAATATGTCTAGAAATTTTACCATATAAGGCAGAGATTTTAGGTGGAACCACCTTTATGAATGTTATTGGCGTAAAACCAATGAGAAAATATATGTGAGTCATAAAAGTAAATATTTACTGAACTGTGGCGTCAGCAATTGTAAGTATTCTGACTGTTTTGTTTTTCAAAAACAATATTTATTTTTATTATTATATATTATTCCCATTTCGACGAACGTAAGAAACGACCCTGAAACCGACGAAATGTGATGTAGCTACGAAATTCCATCTACGCGTGCGCAAGCTAAAATCTGACCTCAAGATAGAAAGAAAAGCTGAATCGTAAGTGTGTTAGTGTGTGGGGGGGGGGGGGGATTGCTAAATTTTGGTCTAGATTACCTGCAGGTTACAGCTCATCGTGGTATACAACATTTTAAAGTTCTCTTCAATAGCAAGTAATCCCCATGGGCAGGGGCGGATTGAGACAACCAAATCAGGCCGGGAATTTTATTCTTGTAGTCCACTATAAAAACACACACACATACAGGATAATAAGCCATGAATTCCGTCATGGAAAAAATTCTGTTAGATCCCAGATGAAGTAGAACTGCTGAAACACTCATCGTAAAACGAATTCAGTTGTGAACAAATTCTAACAATTTTAACAATCATTTCGTCATTGAATGTAGCATCAAACCGCGCTCAAAACTGGGCATTACCAGATTATTATTTCCCTTTAAAAAATTTGATTTAAAGAAGAAACAAAAAATCGAAGGTCGCTTGAAGACCTTATTTCCAACTAAATCACTATGTAGATCATTCTGAAAGTTTAAATGTGCAGATGCAACATAGAAATTTCTCTATATGCAATTAATTTTTATACTTATTTGCTCATTGATCGCCTACTGCGCAATGGTATTGGTATCTCCTCCTTGAGTTTAGATCTTTTCTAAGTCTACCCATTATTTTGACCCATGAGCTAGTTAGTAGTATTGGTAAACCTTTGTTTCTTTTTAAATACATGTGTGTGGGACACAAATTTTGGATATCTCTGCCGGAGAAGCACGCTCTGTGTCAGTCAGTGGATAAGTGTGTGGGGACGATAGACTATCGCATTAGGGTAGGGCACACCAATGACCTTGGGTTCCGAAACCCAGCAACCTACGTCTTACTGCAATTGGTCTTACCGCAATTAATTTATAGCAAGTCAGGAGGTTCTTTTCTCACAGAAGTGCAGATAACTTTGTTATTTTATTTTAGAGCCAACACACAACATACATAGAAGGAAAAGTTGTTGCATTTTTTATGTAAATAACCATTCAGATAGAAATAAATCTCCAATGAAGTTTACCATTATGTTATTCATATAAGTACCAAACTAGTTATTCGTTCTTTCCAAAAAATCTAGTCAAAAAGAATAGGAGAAACTGGGCCATTTCTTGAATGGTCCACAGGGATATGTCCTGGTATCCCGGTGGGACAATCCGCCCCTGCCCATGGGAGTCGAAAGGAAACCAAATTTCGCTACGACGCACCATTTCTATAACATCAAAATGCAATTTTGTAATGGCTTTTATCTCATTTATCATGAGAATCTCGTAATCTACGTGGACTGCAATGACTTGTTACGTTTATGCAAAAAGTGGTGAAATAATATTCGGCGATACTTTAGTAAAATATATTGTTGAGCAACAATGAAATTAACTATTGCTGCGTAGCTTCAAGGGATAGATTTCAAAAATCAGATTTTAGCCATGGTTTTGACTACTTCCCTTACCCATTTTCGTTACATCAAAATTTTTTACTTGGAACTTACTTTATTATTGTCGGGAAAGGTGCATAGCATCAAAAAATAGGAGGAAAGCCACCAAAGTTTATATTGAGCTGAGGGTGTGAGTGAGGACGAAATGCAAGATAAGCAGCTCACGCACGAAAAAGCGATCCACTAATCTAGTCAATAAGATGGTGAGATGTTGATTGTTATGACTGAAACTCAGTGGAAACAAAGGATTGAAAATCACTACACACGCGATGGTGCGATCACTCACGGTCTTTCTATTTCGGTGCTAGCTATAACGTGTCATTTGGTCAGTGCTCTGAAACTTTAATGAATTATGTAATATCAACCAGAATACAAACAAAGCACGCCAAATCTCCTGTCGCTCACTGCTTTTGTCCTTGCTACTTGCCCGCTGTTTTGCGATTTATTTTCATTTTTGTGGAAAGATATAATAAATCTCTCTCTGAATTCAAGATGGGATTTTTTCCAGAGGCACCATCGGACGTTAGTTCAAATGATCAGATAAGTTAAATTTGAATTCCTTTTGTCATAAAAGCAGCTGAGATTAATGGTTTTGGGCAATGGTGGTTCGGAAAATAGCGCACGAGCAATAAAAAATTTAAAAAAAAAATCAGAAAGTCACGAATTATCATCTTAAGTGCTGCCAGAACTAGATTCTTCTGCGATCATTTAACCATTTTACTCAATTTTCCTGCCAAAAGATGGAAGTACCTTTCCCAAATTTTAAGCCCCAGTTCTTTTTCGAACCAAACATTCTTTATAGTAGCATAAAAGCAGCTGAGATTAATGGTTTTGGGCAATATGGTTTTGAAAATAGCGCACGAGCAATAAAAAATTAAAATCAAAAAGTCACGAATTATCATCTTAAGTGCTGCCAGAACAAGATTCTTCTGCGATCATTTTTTAACCATTTTACTCGATTTTCTTGCCAAAAGATGGAAGTATCTTTCCCAAATTTTAAGCCCCAGTTCTTTTACGAACCAAACATTCTTTAGTAGCATAAAAGCAGCTGAGATTAATGGTTTTGGGCAATGGTGGTTCGGAAAATAGCGCACGAGCAATAAAAAATTAAAAATTAAAAAAAAAATCAGAAAGTCACGAATTATCATCTTAAGTGCTGCCAGAACTAGATTCTTCTGCGATCATTTAACCATTTTACTCAATTTTCCTGCCAAAAGATGGAAGTACCTTTCCCAAATTTTAAGCCCCAGTTCTTTTTCGAACCAAACATTCTTTATAGTAGCATAAAAGCAGCTGAGATTAATGGTTTTGGGCAATATGGTTTTGAAAATAGCGCACGAGCAATAAAAAATTAAAATCAAAAAGTCACGAATTATCATCTTAAGTGCTGCCAGAACAAGATTCTTCTGCGATCGTTTAACCATTTTACTCGATTTTCTTGCCAAAAGATGGAAGTATCTTTCCCAAATTTTAAGCCCCAGTTCTTTTGCGAACCAAACATCCTTTAGTATATTCCACAAGTTAAGAGCCCACCCAAATTTATTTTTTTTTATGTCAGAGAGCTTAGGGTCCAAGACTAAAAAATAAATTCTTAGTCTTTTTTTTTTTTCGGCCGAAAGCCTGTGACAAAAATAGACCCCAATTGAAATTATTAAAGTGTTAAAAATACGTGCCGCACACTAATCATATTAGCATATTCGTAAACAGCATGGAGTCTAATTCGCGTATACTGCGCAATACATCGTGCGCGCGACTACCCTTCGCTCCCTGTGCGCGAGGGAGATGATACAATATTTCCGGATGTGCCGCCGCGTTTGACTCAGTCTATCTCGGAAACCGTGAGTGCAAAACAACTGTGCGCGGTATCGTTTTAAAGCTCTCGACGAGATCTATTCAAATATACGAAGAACATTTCGCTGTGGTTTGAATTGAACATCTAAAAAATTGTTTTCTTGTGAACCGGTGAACACTTTTGTCAATATCGCGGTTTATCTGGACAGCCGTGAGTGCTAAACGGCTGTGCATGATATCGTTTTAAAGCTCTCGACGAGACCCGCCCAACGGGGTAGATTCCTCAGGAGTCTTCCTTTATTTTTTGGGGGTGGTGAAGACTTCCTCATTTTGGTGGTGGTGCAGACTTCCTCATTTTGGGGGGAGACTATAATCTTGTAACGGAGCCTCTTGATAAACAGAGGGTACCTCGTCCTGGGCTGTCTTCTCCGGGTTCATGTCGCCCCCAACATGAACCCGGAGAAAACAGCCCAGGACGTCCACCAGCCCTGCCCCCGGGGCTGGTGGACGCTTGGCGTTCAACTCACCCTGAGGTTTTCGACTGGACTTGGACGGATGGCTCGGTTCGGTCCTGCCTGGATAGGATTCTTGTAGGGGGCTCTGGGTATTGTGACCTTGTGTATTTTGTTCATTTAATTCTGTGTCTCTCCGTGTGAGTGACCATCGTGCCGTTTCTGGTGAGAACGTTCTAACAGGGGCCCGGACACGAACTCAGGGCCCGTGGAGGATGAATCTGAATCTTCTCGAATATGACGACATCCTTCAGGGCCTTGAGAGGTTGCTTCGGTGCGAAATTCAGTCTGAGACTCATCACACTGGTGAGTGGTGCGAGGGGGTTAAACTTAAAGTGAAGTCTTATTTACAACTTCAGGGGAAACTTTCGGCTCGTCAGCGGCCTTTGGAACGAACTCGCCTTGTCTGTATGTTTTGCGTGCGTGCGAAGCCGGGCAACAAATGGGTGCGCAGAATGATAGTATGATTGCTGAACTTCAAGCTCAGTTGACAGATTTATATTGTAAAACCGGCCAAAGATGCACACAAGACTCTATTTCACAAAATTTGGAAAACGAGATTTCACTTGCTAGTTTTTTTGCGAAATCTCGTAGAAACAAAATTATTTCCCAGGTCATTCTTTGCTTACAACATGGGTCACACTTCGTGACCGCTCAACCAGAAATTCACAATTTGGTTCTTTCGCATTTCCGAGACCTGTTTGCATCTGATGATGTGCAGCAGTTGTCCGTCGAATCTTGGGTCGCTGACGTGACCCAACTCGACGCCGCGGCTTCTGCACTTACATGGGGCCCTGTCCGTGTTTCTGAGGTAAGGCAAGCCATTGCCGGCCTGCGTAATGGTCGCAGTCCGGGTACTGATAGTATCCGTGTCGAATTTTATAAACGTTTTGTTGATTTGCTTGCTGAACCTCTCTGTGATGTTTTTAACCATGTTCTGTCAACTGGGCAGTTAACAACGACGATGCGGCTTGGTCAGATCGTTTTGGTTAACAAGCGGCCTGATGGTCCTGGTCGTCATTTGGGAGAGTGGAGACCCATTACTCTTCTCAATTACGATTACAAGATTTTGGCTAAGGTCCCTGCTAACCGACTGATTAGGGCTATTTCTGGCCTAGTAGGCGTGTGCCAGGGGAGGAGAATTTTTCAAAATTTAGTCCTCGTGCGGGACGGTATTCACTACCTCGACCGCAAGAGGTTGAAGTGCTGTATCCTTTCTTTGGATCAGAGCAAAGCCTTTGACAGGATCTCTCACAAGTACATTGTGACCCTACTGGAGGTTTGCAACTTTAGCCCAGATTTTGTTCACATGGTGAAGGTCTTGTACACTAATATCTTTAGTTTTATCCGAGTCAACGGTCAGCCTACGGACTGCTTTCCCGTCCGGAGAGGCTGCCCGTTGTCTGCTGCACTGTTCGTACTGAATATTGAAACTCTCTTGAGGAGGATTCAATCTGCGCCAAATATCTCTGGCATCCCCTTTCCGAGTTCGAGCTCGACAACAGCAGAGCTCAAACACCTTGCGTATGCAGATGACATTGTTCTCTTCCTTCGGGATGAGATTTCCTTGAGAAATTCATTTCATGTTTATGATGTTTATGCGGACAGTGCAGGCGCTGCTTTGAATGTGGATAAAACTAAAGCCTTGTGTTTTAGGGGATTGGTCACCCGCCATTTTGTAGTTTGTAGGCTCAACCGATGATCCCATAAGGATCCTCGGTGTTTACTTTGATAAAAAGGGGGTTCACCGCGAGACATGGCGCTCTGTTCAACAGAAGCTCACGTCGGAATGTGCTTGGCAGGAGGGTTACCAAATTTCGTTTTTTAATAGGGTCAAATTGGCTAACAGTCTCTTGGTTTCCAAAATTTCGGCACATTCTTTTGTGGTGTCGAGCGTTGATGATTTCTAATATATCTGACATCTTGATGAACGATTCTCATCCTAGCTTTAATTTCGCGTGTTATTCTATTTCCTATAATCTTAGGTTATTTCCTTTTGTTTGAAACTACCTTGGGCCTAGAGCTCCGAGGCCCTGTGGACAACATGGCACTACCATTTCTGAGGCTAGATTGTTAACTAGTCAGAACATCTGGTGTTCCTCTTGGCATCAACCCGATGCCATCTATAATGTATTCTTGCCATCCTTTGCTCCTCGCACTCAGCGCAGGTTTCCCGCATTGGGGATGAATTGGAGGGTCGCATGTGCCAATGTTGCGTTTTGCGGGTGTGGAAGGTCGTGCGCTGGACCTGCAGTGGCCCTTGGCCCGTGGGGTGATTTTCACCCGTGATTCCCTTTTTCAATGGGGAATCACCGACTCGCCAGGCTGTCCCCACTGCGGACAACCGGAGTCTTTATTCCACCGATTTGTGAAATGTCATTTTGTTCGCAAAGTTGGGCAACTTTTTATCTAGATGGATTTCTGTTTATATTTGTAATTTTAAAATTATCGTTTTTAAGCACCCGCTACCTGTCTCCGGTCAGCGTGCTTATGGTTTAAAGGTGATCCTTACTACTGCTTGTTCTGTGTTACATGATACTGCTCTGTCTGACCACGTTAGGCTTTATTCGAATAGGCCTGATGTGGTCGCTCTCTTTGTCAAGATCAGATTGCGTGAGTGGGTGATTTCCGACTTTCACCACAGGCTGGAAGACGTTTATCGCGTCCGATGGCTTTGTTGGTCTCGGCTCGTTTCCCTACGCAATAATGCGCTCTGCTTTTGGTTCTGAATGTGTTTTCTGTTGGAGCATGTCGCATGCCTGACGACCGCTGCTCTTTTAACTTGCTTGTCTGGATCCTGTGTTTGCATCATGAATTGTATTTACATGCTTTTCTACTGTGTATATATTGTCTTTGTCTGCATTTGTCTATGCTTGGCCCGCGCCTTTGTTCTGTCTGTTGTGTGTGGCAGGCGTTGTACCTCTCGGACGACAGTTCAGACCACCTCCTACGTCTTTGTCATGCCTCTTGGAAGGGGAGGGGTGTGACAAATGACTTTTCATGCTTTTTTTGTGTGGTTGGAGGTACTTAGATGTGGGTTCACTTTTTCTCTAACCACTTCCACCCTGTTTTCAGGGATGCTTCTTCCCTGGAAGTGTTTTTGCTTGTGTTTCGTCTTACGTGTTTCGTAAGTAAGTTAAGTGGTTTCTTGCCTTCCTTTTGTTGTGTATATGTGAGATTGCGAGAGTGTTTGTGTGTGTGTGTGTGTGTGTGTGTGTGTGTGTGCTGCATCTCGATGATGATAGTGCATTGGCTGACCCATATTATGGGTTTCAGCGGAACAGTGTACAGCCTTGTGCTGTACCACAGTTCACCAATTCTGGTGAGGAAGTGCAGAAGATTTGCTGAAAGCAAATGGATTGCCTGTAGCGAAAATTTGTAAAGCCATTGAGAGGAGTATGGCAGTCATTTATAAGACTTTATCGAAACGCGGTGCGTTAACTGCCAGAAAACGGCCTGGAAGGCCTCGAATAACAACCAAACGAGACGATCGTGCCATCATGCGTTTAGTTTCATTCCAAAGGCTATCACTACGTCAAGTTTCTCGGGCTGTTAGTGTCACCGCCTCAAAGGACACAGTTCACCGACGAATCAATTAAAGTCGCAACATTGTGCTCTGTAAAATGCGCCGTCTGCCACACCTCCCGCGGCGCCACAAGGAAGCTAGATTGTTATAGGCAAGCAGCCACATGCACTGGACGGACGAGTGGATCACAACTATTTTCTCCGATGAGAAAAAGTTCAACCTGAACGGCCCTGACGGTTGGAATTGCTATTGGCATGATTTACGACGCGAGCAACGCACCTTCTTCAGCAGAAAGAAAGGAGTGGGAACTGTGATGGTCTGGGGAGATTTTGCGTTCAATGGGACAACGGATATCACTTTTCTGCAAGGCAGGCAAAACCTCGAAATGTATCAGGACATATTCAGTAGCCACCTTCTACCGTTTGCCGAAACTCCAGCGGGTGTTGCTTATCTGTTCCACCAAGACAATGCCTCTATCCATCGGTCTGCATTAACGAAAAGATGGTTTAACACTCATCATGTGACCGTAATGGATTGGCCAGCACTCAGTCCACATCTGAACCCTATCGAGAACTTCTAGGGTATCCTTGCTCGTGATGTGTATGCGAATGAACGGCAGTTCTCAAGTGTGGTGGCATTGAAAAGAGCAGATTGAACGAAGCTGGTACGCACTCCGTCCAGAACACTTACGTCACTTGGTGGACAGCATGCCCAATCGGGTTTTCAATGATATTCGGAACAACGGCTCCACTATTCGTACCGGAGGTGCTCATAACTAGTAAGTCTTTATATTTTTGAAACAGTGTATTTTTGTTTTTTTTTCGTTGTACTTGACGTTGGAATCGTTATGTTTCCGTCAAACTATTGTGCAGTTGCGTGTCCCATGCTATTTTTGCTATAAATATGAAGTGTACATATCAGCTCGCTGTTGTTTCTTTTTTATTCGAGAATTTTTCTGTCTCTATATTTATGCGACGCACTGTATAAGATGTTATGCCGCTCCGAATGATAGATAGCTGCACTTACCGGTATAAGGAAATAGAGCCTTCCTTCCGCCGGCAAGTAAATGACAGTATTTGCTTGGCAACTAATGCTCTTGTCCCTACCAAAGTAAAGGGGCCTTATGCCATTGCCAGAACAACCTGTGTATGAACTTATTTATACCTCTCTACAGAAAACTTGTTCCTGTATTCGCTAAAAGGTGTACTGTACGTGTTGCCGGATAATACGATGTTTTCAAGTGGTTTTATTATAAAAATTGAGTCATTCTATAGTTGTGCTGCAATATTTGTTTTTACACAGTGAACATCAGATTTTAGATCGGTGACATCTAAGAAACTGCTCTGTGGAACTCGATTACACGACGTTAACTATCCTTTATAGGTTTCTAACAATTACCGCAGCTTACAGCGCAGGAGTTGGGTCCCGTTCCTACTTATCGCATGACAGCTTTGGGTCGAACTATTTTCAAATATTAGGTGTACAAATAAGTTTTAAAGCGTTTTAAGACAACGCAACATGTAATTTGAGATAAAACAACAATATCTTTACGAATCAAAATATGCGCCGTCATTATCTATCACCGTCCGCCATCGGTCGGGCAGCTGACGGATTCCAGCCATGAAGAATACTTCGTCGTCAACCCATTTTTGCACTTCGTCACATGTCCAGCAAACAAACCATGTTGCATCGATCGGAACAAATGATAATCTGAAGGGGATATGTAGGGACTATACGCCGGGTGCTCCAAAACTTCCCAGCCAAGCGTCAATAACGTTTTCTTGACAGATTTCGCGACATGCGCCCTAGCGTTGTCATGCAGTAATTTCACGGGACGCAATCCTTTGCCTGTGGATGGACGTTTCCGAGAGATTTCCTAGTTCAATCGCAGCAATTGTTGCTTGTAGCGATCAGCAGTAACAGTTTGATCTTGTTCCAACAGTTCATAATAGAGCACACCCTTCATATCCCACCAGATGCACAGCATAACTTTCTTGGAGTGAATATTGCATTTTGGTGTCGAAGCAGTTGCTTCACCGGGGTCTACCTAGTTTTTTTTTTTTTGCGTTTGGGATTGTCGTATCATATTCACTTTTCATCACCCGTGACGATTTTCCACAGGAAAGACTTTCTGTGTTGTTTATTCAACAGATTCAAACACTTCATGACACGCTCATCCTTGTTCCTCTGGATCAGGTCATGTGGCACCCATTTTCCTTCCTTCTGAATCTTTCCCATTGCGCGTAAATGATTGGAAATGGCTTGTAGAGTTACGCCCAGTTGTTAAGCTAGTCCTTTTTGCGTTTGAGACGAATTATCATCCATCAATGCTTGCAGTTCCTCATGTGCAACCTTCTGCGGAGCGCCGCTACGTTCTTGATCGTTAACGTCAAAATCATCTGCTTTAAACCGTCTAAACCAAAACTCACACGTGCTTTTCGATACAATATTTTTCCCCAGAACAAAACAGATCGATGCACATGATTTTGCAGCCCTTTTTCCTTGATGAAATTTGTAACGAACGCAGTGTCGAATAAATGCAGTATCGCTTGCCATCTTTCACCTACCGATGTGCAAGTGCGTTTGGCTGTTGGGCAAACTTCTGTGTCACATTTTATACTCTGGACCAGTTACGGTCACATAACAACAGCGCGGGGGAATATCGTATATATGAATTAGTTGTACATCTACATGTAGTTTGAACAGTGCACGAAATGGAAATTTTGAAGTGCCGGTATGCTCATATTTAACAAAAATCATCCGGAAAAAATACCTTCGCCCCAAAATCTCCAAAACTGAAAAAGTAAAAAAAAAAAAAAAAATATTCCCTGGAAGAAAAGCCCCTCTGTTTGAAAATGTAATTGACAATTCCGTGGAATCACCACAAGTCAGACAGAATGGCGGTCGATTTCAATTGGTTAGTTTGTGGATCCAGTGGACAGTACTTATGCTACACCGAGGACTGGGGTTAGACTTGTTCAGAACAACGAGTCTGTATATTGTGTCAACAAATTAACGAGATTTTCGAACCTCGGCCAATCATTAGTAATTCAGATGGACTTGAACCCAGAACTTTAAGGTCTCGAGCCGGGAAGACAGACCCCCACACCCACTGCCCTTCAATAGGAAGTCAGGCGCAATTAGAATCTCTTAGAGATACCTGTCTAGCAACGTATAGCACCACCTTTCCCCCTGATGACGGCGGCGATTCGTCTCGGCATGGATTCGACAAGACACCGGAAGCGTTGGGAAGCCATACGGATCCACGATCCCTGAACAAGCTCTCACAGTTCACGAAGATTTGATGGAGTGGGGGGGGGGTCATCTCTCTCGATGGCATCACAGATGTGCCCGATTGAGGTCAGGTGACCTAGCTGGCCAAGGAAGCTAGGTCACGTCTGTGGAGTGTTCATCTAACCATTCGGATACAATTCGGGAGCTGCATTGTCTTGTTGCAGGATGAGGTCCCCAGTGGGACGCACAAACGGGAGCAAATGGTCGTCCAGGATATCCCGGGAATCTTGACCTGTGACGGAAAATGTCACACGTAACAGGGGTCCCATTTCAGTCCAATTAAACAGTCCCCAGACGAGAATGCCACCCCCACCAGCATGAAGAGTACCCTGCTGGCAAGAAGGATCCATCGCTTCATGTGGTTTCCACCGTACTCGTATCCTGCCATCCGCATGTACCAACGTGAATCTCGACTCATCAGTCCAGGTCCAGGTAACATTTTTCCACATGTCTAGGGTCCAGTGGCGATGTTTCCGCACCCATGCTAATATTTGCACCCTGTGATGTGCGTTCAGCAGTGGTACCCTCGTGGGACGATGGCTTCAGTACCCCATAGCGAGAAGATGGTTCTGGATGGTGTGGCTGCTTACACGTTTTTGTGCACCAGCGTTAAATTGCTGAGTGATTTATTGCACTGTGACTCGTTTATCCACTGTTACAATGCGAGCTAGCCGACGATGGCCCCGCTCATCCACACGCTGTTGTCCATAGCAGTTGGCTCTTGCAGGGATGGTTTTACCGGATTCGATGTACTCACGGTGCACCCGTGACACAGTGGCTCGTAAAAATCCCAGTTCCTGCACGACTTCCGAGATGGAGTGACCCATTCGTCGGGTCCCGACAATTTGCCCACGATCAAATGCGCTTAGATCCTTCGTCTTACCCATACTACGTCAGACTCTTACTGATTCCCGTCGCATCACTCGTTATACTGTCGGATCGCTGCATACGTCATGTCGTTTCCGTTTACAGGGCCGCCTACAGCGCCACATTTGCACAACGCCAGCTGTCTCTAATTCAATTGCTCTTCAGTGTAGATAGATATCTCACCATCAAAACTAAGATTTATCATGAACTAGCAGGGGTATCCGGTATTTCCCGGGTAAATATTCGTGGAATCACCAAGTTCAACAGGTGAAATTTTATGAATGAAAAATGTATTCCAAAAATATATTTTTTGAATTTTGAATGTGTGGAACTCTCTATTTACATAACATTATATTTCTGCCTGATGGAGCAGCCTGTTAGTGGAGCTAGCGCAAAACTAAAAAATGGAACTTTTTATGAAAATTTTAGCTGGCGTAAAACTAAAAAAGGGCTCCGACCCCTTCCGAAAACCGTCTACGGTCAAAGTACCATGACATACCAAATTTGGTGGTTCTAAAATGAAAACTGTAGATTTTACGAAAATTTTGTGTGTGGACCCCTTGACCTCGGGCTCGACCCCTTCTAAAAGCCGTCTACGGTCTAAGTTAGAGTACCATGAGATCGTATACCGAATTTGGTGGTTCTAAATTGAAAACTGTAGAAATTTTCTCGAAATTTTTGTATGGGGGCCCCCTTGACCTCCCCGGGCTACGACCTATTGCAAAAACCGTTACGATCTAAGGTAGAATACAATGAGATAAATACCAAATTTGGTTGTTCTAAATTGAAAACTGTAGAACTTCTTACGAAAATTTTGTGCGAGTGGGCCCCTTGACCCCCGGCTCCGACCCCTTCCAAAAACTGTCTGCGGTTTAAGTCAGAGTATCATGAGATTATATAACAAATTTGGTGGTTATAAATTGAAAACTGTCGAACTTTTTACGAAAATTTTGTATGGGGACACTTTGACCCCCAGCCCTTTAATCCCCGCGCTCCGATCCCCTTCCCAAAACCGTCTACGGTCTAAGTCAGAGTGTCATGAGAGGGTATACCAAATTTCCTCAAATCACAAGCCAGACTAGACTCCCTCTTCATGACCACAGAGTATTTCTCCCTTTTATTGTCTCTGCCGCTCGAAGGAAGGTATTCCTGACGTAAGAAGTTGATTGTTAATTGCTGAAGGTTGAATTGTCACTCGAGGAGTTTCTCCTAGAGAGTGTTTGTATCAGGTCATCCGAGAAGTAATGTCGTTTTGCGCCTGCCCAACAGTAGTGATTCCACTGGTGCCCACGGTGAGTATAAGAGGGATCACGCGAGCAGACCTTCAAGTCATTTGAGACCGCAAACGGGAGTTCTAGGTGAAGTCGTTGTGTACTTAAGCCACATAGGAAATGACATTGTCAGAAGACCACATTAGGCACATCATGCTGTATGAGTTCCACCATCGACATTCAGTTACGGTAGCAACACGAAATTTCAATGCCATATATGGGCCGGGTACCCTGGAGGTCAGGAAATGTCAACGCTGGTTCCAGAAATTTCGAAGGGAGGACACCAGCTTCAAGGATATGCAGCTACCCGGACGGCCTGTTTAGCTGGATAACGACGTGCTGAAAGCTGCTGTTGATGGAAATCCGCAGGCGACAATAGAGGAATTGACCACACTTGGCCATTCAACCCATTCCACTGTTCACCGGCATCTGCAGGACCTCGGTTATGTGTCGAAACTGGATAAGTGGGTACCCCATGATCACACTCCACAACAGCTGCAACAGCGTGTGGACATTTGCACTTCTTTGCTCTCCCGTGAAAAAAGGGAGCCAGTTTTGCAGAGAATTGTCGCGGGTGATGAAAAATTGATTGTTTATCACAACATTAAGCGTATACGGCAGTGGCTTCCCAAAGGGAATGTGCCTGCAGCAGTGGCGAAACCAGAACGTTTCCCACAAAAGGTTTTGATGCCTGTGTGGTGGGATACGCAAGCCATAATCTATTACGAGCTGCGGCCACCCAACAAAACCATTGCAGGGAAAGTCTACTGTCAGCAGCTGCAGCGTTTACGCACTGCTTTGCAGGATAAACGTCCAGCACTCGTGAATCGTAAAGGCGTGCTGCTGCAGAAGGACAACGCAAAACCACCCACAGCGAAAATGGAAAATGACCAGCGCCACGTTGCAGGACTTCGGATGGGGAAAACTTCCGCGTCCAGCATATTACCTTGACTTCGCCCCATCCGACTACCACCTCTTTCACAGCCTGCAAAACCATCCTGCTGGGACAACACTTCGAAATGTGGAGGAGGTACGGCTAACCCTTTCTGCCTTTTTTGCATCGAAACCCATAGAATTCTACAAGTCTTGGATTCAAAACCTTGTCAATCGATGAGAGAAGGTTGTAACTACCGGGGGCACCTATTATGTGGATTAAAACATCTGTTCCAGGTACGTTTTTCTTTCTTTTCTTCACAGGTTGAAAAGAAGACAGTATTTTTGGGATCACCTGATACTTCAACGACGGGGAATAAAGGAGGGGGTGTCTTTTTGTTCGTGGGTGGTCCACGATCACGAAGGAACAGCTTTCTCGAGGTATCTATCAAATGCTTTTTTTACTGAAGGCGAATTTCTAGCTGCTTTTTTACGCGCGTTGAGTAATCGAGTTATTGTTTAATTATATTTTAAATATTTCTATATAACCTCTGTGGTTCTTACAAAGCTGTTTCTGAAGGGTACGAGGCACGCAAAGTTTTTATGTTTACGAATGTTCGCTCGAAAGTTAGGGCGAAAAAAAAACATTTCTCTAGTTCCCACTACCAAAATTAGTGCCATTATGCCATACCGGCCCATTTCGAGCACTGAGATTGAATCTCTGCTTTGGTCACAACATGGCAACTGTGACATGTCTTTGCTTACTGCGTGGCTGTTTGACATCGCTTTACGTTCAATTAGAATATGAATTTATTGCACAAGTTTAGCATCGCCTTATGTTCAACAAAATCTCTGTTTACCGAGTGATCTAGTTACGTCACTGTGCTGTTAAACTTTAAGGCATTCGGCTACCACGTTAAGAATTCGGAATTCGCGTCCAGAAAAGGCAATTATATCTATTACAGCCTAAGTGGTGCTCGATTGAAAATTGATCTTTAATTTCTTTTTTTTTTTTTTAAATGATCCCTATAAGCATCCAGGAAAGGGTTCTCCGTTTCTTTTTTTTCTTTTTTTTTATTGGGTGTTTAACGACCCCCGTGAGCGACTCAGTAGGCTATAAGCAGTCGCCCGTCCCTAACTTAGAGCCACTGGTTCCAGAGAAGGGAGAGAGCCAGTACCGTAAGACAAACATAACATCCATGCCTCACCAGGATTCGAACCGGGACCCACCTCGGATGAATGATCAGAAGCCATAGCTTAGACTAGGAGTGCGCAACCTTTGGGTTGGGACCCTTTTTGGGGTCGCGACTGTTTATTAAGGGGGTCGCCATTTCTTCCTCTCTCTATTTTTTTATATAGAAATTAGAGTGGATACCAAAAGAATACGATTAGAATTTGATAATATACAATCTTTGTAATCCGGAGCTGTCTCAAATACTCTCGCTAATAAGCGAGAGTATTGAGACAGTTCTCTTTCACTAATAATGGATGTTCACGTCACCTCGGCGAACATCCATTATTAGTGAAAAGAGCACTACAATATTTACTTCATTTTGCGTCAACATACTTATGCGAAACTGCCCTTTCTGCTCTCACCACCATAAAGATCAAACACTGATCTAAAGTAGAAGTTGAAGATGATCTTAGAATGGTGATCTCAAGTATAAAACCAAGAATGGAAAGCACAATTCCCAAGATTCAAGCTCAAATTTCACATTAAGACTGTCAAACAAAGGTTAAGTTTTCTTCCTCCCACTAATCGTGTTTATGTTTTGTTTCAATATTTCCTACATATTATTTCTTGTTAGATGAAATATTTTGAAATTTTTAATTAATAAATGTCATTAATATTGGTGAATATAAAACAAATGTCTTTTAAACATGCATATAAATTATAATTTTTAACCCCATGTTTTATTTACATGGTGATATGGGGTCTCCATTAATTCTTCAGTGGGGTCGCACCAATTAAAAGGTTGCGGCTTAGACCACTGCGCCACCCTTTCCGTTTTCAAATATTAGGTTGGTACGAATGAAATGTCCGGTGCGGACGAGCAGTGGAGACATGCCCCCATAACAGCGGAATGGAACCACCCACAGGTGTTGCGAGTATTACGTCACAGAGTTACTATAAATAGCTGGCACGTGTGTGAGAAACAAGGTTAAAGCGTGGTTTGTTTGGACGTAACGTGGCTTGCAAAGGAAACATGCAGATGCCGGATTTGAGAGTCGTCGTCCTGAATGAATTTAAACTGGGCCATTCTGCAGGAATTGCAGCTCGAAACGTTAACAAAGCGGTTGGGGAGAATATCAGACAACGAACGAACTATTTGATGATGGTTTGTGAAGTTTCGAAGCGGAGATACGGACCTGTAAAACTAAGCACGTGGTCATCGACCTGTTGCTGTTTCTGACGATGTTCTGTTACGTGTGGTTGAAGGGGACCACCGAAAAACGTGTCGTGAGATAGCGGCAGATATGTAAGGTCATAAAGCTGGACATGTGACTGCCGCCAAGAGTTGACAACGGCCAACAGGACCAGGCGTTTGGAAGTCTGCACGTCGCTGCTTTCCAGGAATAAACAGGAACTTCTACTGCATCGAATCGTCACCTGCGACGAGAAGTTGGTCATTTATGATAATCGGAAACGATCTGCACAATGGTTAAGCAAGGCTGGACGGCATCCTAAGCCACCCCTACACACCAAGAAGATAATGCTCCTTGTCTGGTGGTCCACAGCCGAGATAATTCATCGGAGTTTCTTGGCAAGTGGCCAAACCATCACTGCAGAACGTTATTGGGCTGAATTACACCAGATGCACCTGGAATGTCAGCAGAAACAACCGGCTTTGGTCAACAGACATGGTGTTCTCCTGCTCCAGGACAACGTCGGCCCTCATGTCGCAGAACGAACGATGCTTGCACTAAGTGCCTTGGCTCTACCTCATTCTGCCTATTTCCCGGACTTGTCTCCGACAGACTATCATCTGTTTCGTCGCCTGGATCACCTCCTGTCCGGGAAACTGTTCACAACAGACAACGAGGTTCAACGTGCAGTTACTGACTTCTTCAGGTCCCAGCCGCAAGACGGCAACTATGTGTCGATGCCGAGGGGGATTGTTTTGCCTAGGTAAGTTGTCTACTTTACCGTTCTTGCGGCTCACGTGTGATGGTCCTTTGCCGGACATTTCATTCGCACCAACCCAATAAGTATAATAAGAACGAATCTGTCATGTCTTTCTTTCTTTGGTTGGACGTCTAACGACCATGATCAACTCTAAGGGTGCCCATCCCTGATTTAGACGGCCATTGATTTTTCCCAGGAAGGAACAGAGCCAACGCCATCTGATATGCACAACACCAATGCTTCAGCGGGATTCGAACCCGGGCACATCCCAAACAGATTATGAAGCTCGCAGCTCAGACCACTCGCGGATGATCTGACACGTCTCACTTGAGATTCGGAACCACTTCCGGAAGTACAAACATGAAATAAATTAACTTCAAATAAATGGACGTCATTCCATGCGCCAGTTTTACTTGGGGGAATTCAAGTCTACTTTTAAATTCAAATCTGTGAACGATATTGCTGCTAGCACCATCAATAGAATGTGCACTTCTGTGTTAAAAACTCATCCAACGATGAGGTTCATTCTTATTTCCACACATCAACACCTTCACGTCCACCTAAAATAAATAAATAGAGCTTCTCCACATCAACTGCCCGTCATTCCCAACCCAACTTAAGGAATATAACATTCTAAAGTAACGAAACTGAGTTTTGAACAAATTTCCTCCCCGTTAGGAAGTCTCAAATGATATATGCGGATGACCCGCCTATGCCAGCTTGTCGCGTGCCGGAAGCGAGCGCGAGTTAAAAGGATATATCATCACGTAACAGATGAAGATCGTGAGGGGTCCCAGAGCTCCGCGATATGATCGGAGAACGCTCGATCGAGGTAAATTGCCCACTGCAGGCAGCTAAAGAGCAAATGGATGTCGGAGCTGAAAAGCACGACGATTCTCGGAGGAGAGCCAATACGAGCCAACCAATTACTAACGATTCTGCACAGATGGAGGAAGCAAAACGCTTTCGGAATAGAATGCGAGTCGGTGCGGGAGAAAGATCTTGATAGAAAATGCCAAACTGGGGATTTGGTAATGGAAGGAGATAATGCAGAATGATTTGAGTAGGTTCGATTTCTTTCGATAGGTATTGGGAGGGTAGTTTCGTAATTTATCATACTAGCGTGAAGTAAAGGAAATGTCAAACGTAGTGCAGGTGAGGACGAAGTCATTTTCTTTTCTGTTGCACCTAAACTCAGCGGAAGTTGAGGCAGTGCTGTTCACAAATTGTAGTGTGCACTCTTAGTCACAAATTGCGAATTATCTATGCATGTACTGTAACGCACGGTTTCGAGATTTAACGACGTCTAGCTACACACACCGGCCATTGAATTAGAAACACTTATGCAGCTGTACATAAGTGTTACTTACGCAGGGTATATCCAAAATACGTGGTCACGTGCATCATCGCGTGATCTAGGCAACTATTTAAGACTGCTGCTCGTCAATAGTGTTGATCACAATGGGAAAAACAAATGATCTTTCAGAGTTCGACAAAGGGCATATTGTGGGTCCTAGGCTGTCTGGAGCGACGATTTCGAAATCAGCAGAGCTGACTGGTTTAAAAAAGGTGAGATATTCCGGGTCTTTAATCAGTGAAAAAAAATCAACATTACACTCTGTAACTGTCGTCGTGCGACAGTTACGCTAAGAGGAGTAACTGTCGCACGACGACACTCTGTCAGGAGCGAGATCGCCGTCATCTGAGAAGACTTGTACGGAGAAACAGGAGCTTCTGTGTGCGGCAATTGACCGAAGCATTCAATGAAGGCTGTTCCCGATGCGTATCTCAGAGAACCATGCGCGGGAAGTTCAACAGCATCGGTATTGGCAGTCACGGAAACCATGGATTTCTGCAAAGAACCGGAAATTTCGTCTACAGTGGTGTCAAGAATACTGTAACTGGACACTGGAAAGAAGTCATGTGATCCGACGAGTCATGGTACATCTTGTTATGTACTGACGGTAGGCAGAGAGTTTGGCGTGAGCCCCATGAAACAATGGAGCCAGTTTGCCTTGTAAACACAACTAAAGGTTCTGGAGGTTATGCAATGGTGTGGGGCACGTTCTGTTGGTAGGTAACCGATCTCCTGATATTGCTGGAAGATCGGGTGTCCTCCAAAAATTATCTGAACATTATTTCCGATCAAGACTTTTAATCCAGCAGGTGACGGCTGTTTCACGGACGTCCTTCCATCGCGCAAGATACGTTCAGCAGTGGTTCAGCGAGCATGACAGCGACTCTCACCATCTTCTCTGGCAACCACAAAGCCCCGATGTGAATCCTATTGAGAATGTATGGAACATGTTAGAACAGATTCGTGAGCGGAGTCCTGCTTCGTCAAATCTCAGCCAGTTAAAGGACTGTTTGGTGAAGGTCTGATGTGTTGTGGGCGTAGACGCACTTCAACACCTTGTGGAATATATGCCAAGTGGCATACGTGCTGTGATTCG
Source organism: Macrothele yani (assembly GCA_039090855.1). Classification (NCBI taxonomy): domain Eukaryota; kingdom Metazoa; phylum Arthropoda; class Arachnida; order Araneae; family Macrothelidae; genus Macrothele; species Macrothele yani. The sequence continues at coordinate 30,618,763 of CM076989.1, read as the reverse complement.
GTCTAAAGGATCTCCAACACGGTATTGAATAAAAGTTTCCAATTCAGTCGCCTGTTTGTATATAAGGAGTCTCCCTTCCCCGATTTAGGACCTCTGGCTCCATGGATCAAACAGATCCAACGCCTTCGACAAATGCAGTGCCCATACTTCATCTGGGACTCAAACGCACGCCCAACTAGTAACACTAGACAGGTGTACTTTGAGATGAGTGCACTTCATATTCCGGACAAATTCACCGAAAGGTCGTTTTATCGAAGTAAATATACCAAAGAGTTGTTGCCGCCCACGTGCCGCAATGCTTATGACCGTTTGTCCGAGAAAAGTCCGGGTTCGAATCCCGGTAAGGCATGGATGTTGTGTTTGTCTTACGTCCAGGGTCCTCTCCCTTCCCTGGAACCCGTGGCCCTAAATTAGAGGCCGCCCCGGTGGCGTAGTATTCTAAGGCGTTGGCCTCTGATAATTCGTCCGTAAGGGGTCCGGGTTCGAATCCCGGTCAGGCATGGGTGTTGTGTTTGTCTTACGGCACTGTCTCTCTCCCTTCCCTGGAACCAGTGACCCTAAATTAGGGACGGGCGACTGCTTGTAGCCCATTGAGTTGCTCACGGTGGTCGTTAAACCTCCAATAATAAAAAAAAATTAGAGACGAGAGACTTTTTATAGCCCACTGAGTTGCTCAAGGTGTCGATAAGAAAGAAATGAGCTGTTTCACCGAAAAGTCCACTTTACCGAACAGTTCATTTCGCCAAAACAGTTCATTTGATCGAAAAGTTATTTAACCAAAACGTTTGTATTTTAACTAAAGGATCAATTATAGGGTAGTGTTTTCACGGACATTTTTATAGAACAGGCATCCTTGTTTATTTTCTTCTCTTTAAATGTCTTCGTAGATGTTAGAAATTTTCTTTTTCACAAATTATCTGAAACGCGGATTGCCTACATCTAGGCTTAACATGATAACTTCAAGCAAAGTGAAATCTTTACTTTTGTTTAATAGAACACTATCATTTTGTAAAAGATTACGCTTATTATTAACCCTTAACTGCCCAGGTCTTATGTTTGTCACATATCAAAGCACGTCCGATCTCTCAGTCCGCCACATTTTTATCGTTTAACTAGCTACCCGGCCTGGCTTCGCACAGTAGCAATTTAGAATTTGCGGTGAATCTAAAGAGAGACGATTATTACCTTCAACAGGCGACTGTCTTTCTCTTTGTAAAGCCATTCTGTCTGTCATTTGCCAATCGAGATTCTGTTTCTTGGAAAGTTTCATTATAACGGAATAAACAAATTCTTTTAGCGTCCGATGTACAACGACCTATATTCCATTTTCGTCTCTGCATAATGTTAATACAATATTTAAATTTTAATTAAAGAGCTACTCAAAGAGATACATGCGTGTGGATGAAAACAACTACGCACTTAGTCTGCGCGAGCGCCGATAAACCAATTCTTTCAGCGTCCGAAGTAACTACGCATTTAGTCTGTGGCATTACATGCTGTCAGACCGGCCGCCGCGCATGCGCCTCGCGTTTTTTCCCCCAGCGAGCAAAAAGTTTCGTAAACCGGTCGCCGCGCATCGTTATTTAGCAGTGGAAGCCACGAAAGAATGCGAACGGCGGTTTTTTCTTTGGCTTGTCACTAAAATCGTCACCGCTTGGCTCCCTTTTGTCATACATTAATGTTTCATACACCCAAACCTTCATCGACAAATGTTTTATGGAATGGTGAAAACCGCATCAAAATCCGTCCAGCGATTCTCGAGATTAGCCCGAACAGACAGACGCCTACCGGGGACTTTATTTTTACTATTTATAGATTCATGTTAACAGCTGCTGTATGGTTGAGAGGTGGACAACTACACATGCGCGTGGGCTCAAACCTTTCCTAGAAGTAGGCTAGAAGAAAAAAAAATTCGTTTCCAATGCGGTCCATGAGACCGGAGCTGGGTTGTTAAGAGTTAATTAATAATAATAACTAATTATTTTATTACCAACATTTAGTTGTTACCAAATTAGTCCCACTACTTAGGCCAAATTTATTACGAATGTTGTACGTAATAATATTCCGAAGAAAATTAATCAGGCCAATACGTATAATATCACATATAAACTGATTCATGAGGCATCTACAATGTGCCCACCTGACCAAATACAGCAATGATTGTTTCACTAATGATTTATTTTTTCACTGCCTGTTCGATAAAATGACTTTTCAGGGAAATGGTGATTTCGATAAAACGATTTCTGCGCGAAATGACACTTCGGTAAAATAAAGCTTTCAGTGACACGACTATTCAGTAAATTGAAGCTTTTAGCGAAACGAACGATATCCTGGGGCACCGGGGATGCCAGTGTTATTATTCCAGAGTCACATGAGACCTCCCCGGTGGTGAAGTGGTCGGAGGTGCAGGCTTCGGATGAGTCATCAGAGATCGGCTCAAATTTTCCAGAAGTTTGGATATCATTTGGCCATCAGTTCCAACCCTTCTATCATCAAATTTACACTGCTGGCCACCCAAAATGCAACACCAAGAAGGACACAAGATAGCAAAGCCAGATTTACTGGACACATAAGAACAGATACAAAGATGAAACGATTGAGCTTACAGGCCCGTGCGACTTGCGGAACACGCAGAGGTCAATAGTTCGTGTGGCCCCCATGACTGGCAATAACGGCCGCTACACGCCGCGGCATCGAACGAAAGAGGCTTTGGATGTGGGCTTGGGGTATGTCGGTCGAGGCTGTTTCCACACGTTGCCACAGTTCATAAGGCGTAGCCGCGGGTGGTGCTTACCGGGCCACTTGGTTGCCGATCAGTGACCAGATGTGTTCGATGGGCGACATTTCGAGAGAACAGGCGGGCCACGGCAGCAGTGACATCTGGTGTGCCGTGAAGAATTGTTGCACAATGCGTGCCACGTGCGGGCGGGCATTGTCCTGTTGAAACGTGGCCGCTGGCAGGTCCTGCAAATAAGGGAGGACTACAGACTCCAAAACGTCGGAGATGTAGCGGTGGCTGTTGAGTGTATCGGCGATGTGTACCAGAGGGGTGCGGGTGTCATATCCAATTGCGACCCAAACCATAACGCCAGGCGACGGACCGGTATGGCGATGCATAATGCCGGCGTCATACAGTCTCTCGCCGCGGTGCCGCCACACGCGGATACGACCATCGTGGTGTTGCAGATAAAAGCGGGATTCGTCGGAGAAGACAATGCTGTGCCATTCCGTAGTCCAGGTGCGGCGTTCAACGGCCCACTGCCGCCGCACTCACCGGTGGTGTAACGTCAATGGTAATCGGAGCAATGGGTGCCGTGCGACAAGTCCCCGCTCCTGCAGACGACGTCGAAAGGTACGTGCTAACACAGGTTGTTGCGCAGCACACCCTAATTCCTGCGCTAACGTTCGTGATGGGGCTGTGCGAGCCGTCAATGCCCGCCGCACAATATGCCGGTCCTGTCGTTCGGTGGTGTGCCACGGCTGCGGCAATCGCTCACGTCGGTTCGTCCGTCCCTCCTGCACCCACCGAATCCATACTCGCCTCACTGTGGCTGGATGTCGTCATACACTGGTGCCGATGTCTCGGTACGATAAACCGCTGACGCGATAAGCTACTATTCGTCCTCTGTCGAACTCCGAAACGTGCTGGAATGACTGCCGTATTCTGCGACGAGGCATCAAGAAGCTTTCCACGCACAAGTCTGGCAGCACAACACACATCCACTACCTACACCTCACCTTCTGTGCACCCTTCTTATAGTGCTTCTCGGTGGCGTGCCGGGCGCACATGATTTGCATGTGCCATGCAATGCTAATCGTTTGCATGTCCTCTCGCAGGCGACGCATGCTGGGAATTTCAGGCCAATCGGATGATTTCTTATTGGTGTTGCATTTTGGGTGGTCAGCAGTGTATTTCAGATGATAAAGACAAAATAACATAACTCAGTCTTCCTGGAGCTTACCTCATTCCGATCTCAACGTCTTCCAGTGAAACTTACTACATTGAAAGCACCTACTGCAGCATCAACAGTCGTTTATTGGAGCACAAAAGCGTTATCTACAAAAGAAACTCTGACACTTCAGAGGCATATTTAACTGAGTAAGACACTGGCTCTGAACCTTTTTGGACTGACACTAAATGAATTTCACCGTTCCCTAACTGGTTTTCGTTACGTTATCGGGAAAGTTTGGTGAATTTCCTCGGCTCTAAAAACTGGGATTCTTTTTTTTTTTTTTTTCATTGGAGGTTTAACGACCACTTTGAGGAACTTAATGGGCTATGAGCAATCGCCCGTCCCTAATTTAGAGCTACTGGTTCCAGGGAAGGGAGAGAGCCAGTGCCGTAAGACAAACACATCCATGCCTCATCGGGACTCGAATCCAGACCCCTTTCGGACGAATGATCAGAAGCCCGGAGTAGACCACTGCGGCAAACTGAGATTCTGATTCTCCTTTTATCGTTCGATTAATATGGAAATTATTTAAAAAAAGAAATTCCGCTCAGATGTTCAGTGGTCTGAGTGCTGGTTTTGGATCATTTGTCCAAAATAGGTTCGGGTTCGAATTCCAGTAAGGCTAGGATGTTGTCTTTGTTTTAAGAGACTGGCATTCCACCATCTTTGGAACCAGTGGCTGTAGATTAGGGACGGGCGACTGCTTATATGCAGTTGCTCACGGTGCGTGTTCACCCTTTCGCGACCACAGCGCCCCACGAGGCTTAACATACAGACAACCACAAGCGCCCGAGTCGCATGAGTAGGATTTCCTACCCCATGTTCATTTGCACGGCGTCCGAGGGAATAGCGGGAGCCACCCTCAGCCGTCATTGTCTTCACTAAGCAAAGAAGTGAACATGGAGTTGGTTTGTCCCGCGGCTATATCATCTGCCTTCCGACATCGCTCAGTTGACACTTGCTTTGTCCGTCTGTGATATTTTTTGCATTGGAAAAATTTGTCGCAAAAATTATTTCATTTTGCTCAATCCAGATCGAAAGCATATTTTTTACAAGAACAAGAAAAGGATAAAGTAAACATGATTTTCCAGCTGTTACCACTCCCTCCTGTCTGCCTAAGGCTCTCAGTAGAATACACTGATTGCCCCATGGAACCATTTGAAGGTCAGTGTATGTCAAGTTTGGAAGTTTCGAGTAGTGACCTAGCACTAATTCTTCTTTTGTTAATGCAGAACGGAGGGGAATGAAATTCCGAAACAAGCACCAGATATTTTCGGGCGTTATGGTATTCTGAGCGACCAAACAATTTACGATCGTGGTCATTAAAGGATTAAACCCCCAAAGAAATAACGAATACAACTTTGGCAACCACTTAACATCACCGTCTATCCGTTACCAGATTGATAAAGACTGAAGTCATCAGTTGAAAGCTTCCTTGGCTCAAAATTTTTTTTACGTAACTTAAAAACGTTCCTAAAGTTTTAATATTAATTAATTTACATCACAAAAAAGTGGAAAATAGCAGTGATTTGTCTCACGATCTGAAATAGCGATGCATAAATACGAATTAAAGCCAACTTTGATGATAATTTTAAAACCTATTTATTCCTAAAAAATTGTTAAAATATGAAGTCAAAAGCATAAGATCTTTCGGACCCGCAACGGTCCATCCTCAGATGCGTCTGTGCACTACAAATGTAGAAGCGTAAATGAGTACGACATATAAACAGGTTGAGGTTAAGGAAGGCGTGACGTTTGTCATCTATAAATGCGCGTGCGCCAAAACAATCATATTAGCTGGTAATTATTGATTATATTGCATAAATGTCGAATTAATCTTGTTCCTCTTCAACGCTGGTCGACATGAGCATTTTCCACGGTAAAGGAATGCAGCTTGGTTGATCATCGTTACAGCATATTCTTTTATGGTTGTCAATATACAGGGTGATTCAGCTAAGCGTGTACAAACTTCTGAGAGGGGTAAGTTGCACAAAGACAAACCGGAATCACATAGTAATGCAGGGTCGGAAACGCCATCTTCATATGCTAGTGTACAGAGAGGACGAGAAATAAAAGAGCAGCACGTAAGAGAGCAAAATGCTTTTTATTACTCACAAGACACCTGCGATATGCATTGAGGTTACAGAAGGTGTTCACAGTTGCGATCATGAGCTGTAACACACGCTTGACATCGTCGGCGCATGGAATTGCGTACATTTTGGAAAATTCCTGGCGTGTCTCGGACTTCCGAAGCAGCTACAGAGTTACGTGCTACAAGGTCCTCATCACTTTCAACGGGGGTGTCCTATACACCAGTCCATTGATGTAACCCCAGAAGAAGTAATCAAGACATGTTAAGTCTGGCGATCCACGCCCGATCCACTGATGTCCAAATGTCATGTTTAAGTGATGACGAACGACATTGCTGAAATGGGCGGGGGCCCCATTGTGCTGGAACCATATTGAACGGCGCAGCTGCTGAGGGACCTGTTGTTCGTTCAATAGCTCTGGCAAAACGTCCAGAAATATCCGGTAACTCCTTCCGTCCAGACGAGGAGGCATGAGGTATGTGGGCCAATTAAGTGGTCCCCGAACCATTAAGAGCAAAATGGTTTTGTGCTGCACATGGTAGTACTGCACGTTCACCAGATCTTGCACCATAGACTTTTCTGTGGAGCTATGCGAAGGATATTGTGTACTGCACAAAGGTTCCGGGATGAGCTGAAGCACAGGATTACAGCTGCCATCACAACAATTCTTAAGGACATGCTTGGGAAAACATGACAGGAAGTCAAACACCATCTCAACGTTATTTGTGCAACGAACAGTGTGCATGTGGAGCTCTACTAGCACCCCAACAAACTTTGGAATGCGCTGTTCAATAGGCAATAAACCGATTTTAGTTCGCTTATTCCGTTTTTGGGTCAAAGTTGTAAAGATAATTTTGGAACACCCTGTGTATCTAGCTTTATGGTCTGAGTGGGGTCTCCAAGCGTATTAAATAAAAATTAAATCAATAAATACTGTTGATCACATCTGATTTCATATGTTTTCTGTGTTTAAAACAAATGTTGATGTTGCGAACAATAAACCTTATCCAGTTTCAGTTAGCTCCTCACACCACAGACAGTTTCATTAAATTTTTAAAAAACTCAATAAGCAGAATATAACATGCAGTTTTACATAGAGCATGTCAATATTTCTAAAATTATTTCATGAGAAATAAAACTAAATCTTTCCTAGTTACCAGAGCACACTGGTGTGCAAAACTTATGGACAAAAAGGAAAATAACACCATAAACAGCAGCAACACTCAAACACAAACTCTCAGGACCATATCTGGGAACAGAAGCAACAGCACATGCATAATATTGGAGCACAATACGTGGTTTATGTGACGGGAGAACAAAATGCCCTCATGTAGTCCAATAGCATCAGTTGAACAAAAGTCACCGCATGGCGTGTATGAGTGTTACAGACGTTCAATTGTGTCCTAGAGATCAGAGATGTAGTTATAAATGAAAAAGTGTCTTAGCAGTGAACGAACGGACTAGGAAAACATACCTTCAAAAATTTCAAAATATGATTCCTTTTTTTATTATTTTTTAATTGTCATTACTAATTACCAATATCAATTTATATTAAAACTGTGTAATCTGAGCAATTTTATATAACAGTAAGAATATAACATGAGAAATATATGCTAGATTATAATTTTTTTTAATTTAAATATGGCTCTGTGTTGTTCTATAAGATTTTAAATAGGCATTGGAATATTTGTGAATTAACAGAGTAACATCAAATCAATATGACTATTGTGCCACTTTTACAAGATTATGTGGTATATGTGGAAGATTTTGTGTTGCCCATTAAAGAGTCGGAGAGTGAGTTAAGGGGATGACTTTTATTGGAACCGATACCAGTGGCGAGTTGTTTAATACAAATGTCCGTCACTGCGGTTTTCTCTCTGAGCACTGCAATCTTAACACCAGGGAGTAGCCATCTCCTACAAGTTCATTTTGACTGCCATCTAAACAAAGGAGTCCACATTCTCTTTGTGATAGAATCTTATGATTTCTGGGACACCCTTCTGCGTTGACCAACTCTGTAGATCAATCTACACAGTATTTTTTGTTTCTAGGTTTAACAACAACCATGAGCAACTCGTATGGCTATAAGAAATTGCCCGTCCTTAATTTCGGGTCACTTGTTCCAGGGAAGAGATACATCCAGCACCTTCAGCCATTCATACCACTCATGACTTATGGGGGGTTGGGACTCAATTTTAGCTTGGGACAATGGTCAGAAGCCTGCGTCTCAGACCACTGTACCACCGGGACAGCCATTTCTGTAGTATGAACATTCAGTTCAGATACGAGTATGTTTGCATACAGAACACAGTTGTCCCTATTTTTTTACACTTTCCAACAGAAGGTTGAAGAAGCATATATGCTGCAGCTTTGTCCGTCTGTCCGCACGATAACTCGCGTAAAAATGGTTCAATTTCGATGAAATTTTAGTACATGGTAAGGGATCACCTGGGGACAAACCTTATTGAAAATGGGCGAAGTGGGGTCAAAAGTCGGGACGTAGGAGCGGGGTGCATTCCATTGCCCTTATGCGTCATGACTTGGGTAAAAATGGTTCGATTTTGATGAAATTTTAGTATATGGTAGGGGACCCCATGGGAACGAACCCTGTTGAAAATGGGTGAAATGGGGTCAAAGGTCAGCACATAGAAGCCGGATCCATTCCATCACCCTTATGCATTATAACTTACATAAAAATGCTTCGCTTGAGACAAAACTTTATCATTAAAGGAATTCTTGAAATCGTAATCACACGCGTAAGTTACGTTGAAAAATTATGAGCGGGACGTTTAGGTAGCGACTTCTACCTTCATCAGTCAAGGAATGAGACACGTGGTAAAAACGTCAGTTGTTGCCAGATTTCAAAATCGCTTTCCAAATAATAGGGATGTTAAAAGGTGCGTGAGTATTGCAGGTGTTAGGGGTAAGGTAGATTTCAATGCTTTCGCGGTATCTGAGGGCATGCCGATTGCTGAACGGGGCGATTCGCTTTCATGTTGTTCCGGAAGTATGCTTTATGATTATCCTCATGAGTAATAACTTTTTTTTTTTTTGATTGGAGGTTTAACGACCGCCGCGAGCAACTCAATGGGCTATAAGCAGTCGCCCGTCCCTAATTTAGGGTCACTGGTTCCAGGGAAGGGAGAGAGCCTGTGCCGTAAGACAAACACAACATCCATGCCTCACCGGGATTCGAACCCGGACCCCGTTCGGACGAATGATCAGAGGCCATCGCTTAGACCACTGCGTCACCGGGGCGGCAGTAATAACTTGAGTAATGGTTTCTAGTATGTTGGAAAGCGTATCATAATCAGTGCATTGCATGATTTTACTAACTTGTTGCATATATGATTACGTAAAAAAGTTCCTTTGCCCAGATTCTCTTGCCATGTAACCACAAAAAGTGCCTTAGCAGCATTAAGCTTACAAAAATAGCGCCTTAGCGCCACTAAGCCCCTTCTAACATCACTGCTAGAGATGACAAAATAGCCAATCAAGAACATAATTTTACTTGAGGTTGAATAATTGAGTGGCTCAAGGAGCGGTGAGCTGTGAAGAGTGTGGCCAAGAGTTCGGTATCTCCCATAGCATCATATCACATGCGTGGTTGGCCTTCAGTATAACAGGTACAGCCGTGCAAAAGACCTGCGGTGGTCGTTCACCAAAAACCGCTATCTGCTCCTACAGGCTAAGAGGGATCGACAACAGACAGCAAGTAACCTTGCAAAATAACTGGACATCACAGGACGCAAGATATCATGGTTTGCAGTGGCCAGGCAACTACACAAAAGTGGACTTCAACGACCCCAGTATGTTGTGTTCCATTAATACTTGCTCACTGGGGTCATCGTTGTCCAGAGAGAATAAGGATTGGACAGCAGAACAGTGTAGTACAATACTCTTTACTGACGAGAGTAGATTTAGTTTAGCGATTCTGGATGTTTGCTAATCTCATTGCAATGAAAGGGATAATGGTTGGCACAGTGTTCTTGTATGGGGAGGCATTCTGATTGATAAATGTACGGAGTACCAGATACTAAATGGAGGTTTCGATTTTTCGATTGATTGGAGGTTTAACGACCACCGTAAGCAACTCAATGGGCTATAAGCAGTCGCCCGTCCCTAATTTAGGGTCACTGGTTCCAGGGAAGGGAGAGAGCCAGTGCCGCAAGACAAACACAACATCCATGCCTCACCGGGATTCGAACCCGGGCCCCTTACAGACGAATGATCAGAGGCCATCGCTTAGACCACTGCGCCACCGGGGCAGCCTAAATGGAGGTACTGTAACTGGTGCACAATACTGTAATGAGATAACCCTTCCCTACATTCATCCCTTCTGAGGTGAAACTGGCCCACTGTTCATGTCAATTAACGATAACGACACACCACATCGTACGGTGGCTATTGATGAGCTATTGGAAAGTGAAGACATTCAGCAGATGGATTGGAAAGCACGTTCCCCCAACCTAAATCCCATAGAACATGTGTGGAATGCTCTGGGGAGAGGTGTTGTAGCACATCGACACACTCCAGAAACTGTCCAGAAATTTTCGTTTCAATGACTCAATCTACCATCAACTTGGAGGAGCCCCCATGAGCTCCCTCTCTCTCCTCTACTGGCAGAAATATTAATGCAGCATCTCAAGAATGAAGTTCTGTTGACATTTCACATTAAACCATTATTATACTGTATATGCGCTATGTCGACGACATCTTGGTTTTCTGGCTCTCCTCTATCGAGAACCTGCAGTACTTTATAGATTCTTTGGCTTCAAGATATCCCACTATAAACTTCCAGGGTTCCCACTCAAAATTAATAAAACAATTTCCAGACTTTTCCAGGTTCTCCAGGTGGTTTTTAAAGTTTTCCAGAGTGGCATGTTGCAAAGAATTGTTACATTTCATTCCATTCCATTCATTTTTTCTCACCAAAGCACACACTTGTAAATTCTTTAAGTAATTTGTCTTTATAAAATTACCTGCTTTTCATTAATAACAACTAACTGTGTACATTATTTTCTGTACCAAAGTTCCGTGAACTTTTGTTAATACTACCTACATGGAATTTGTAAATACATTCCCATAGAAACAGGTCATATGTAAGAAACAATCTGTCAGTTGAATAGTTTCAGTTGTTCTATAACACAATGCAGCTAAGCTTAATAATGGAATGGCTCTGTTCAAAGAAACATGTTTCAAGAGAACCAACAGACAAAGGACTTTGATCCATCATTTGGTTGGTCCTCTTGTGAAGTGTTTCTTCAAGCAGGGGCCATTGTGTCAAATTGTTCCATGTTATAACAACTGCCTGCAGAAATTGAACAAAAGCTTAATAACTGGCAATTTTAAAAATTCAATTTTGCATCTTTTTTTAGAGAATAAAGGAAATGCTTAATATAACTGAAAGTAAGATCTACCAAATTCTAGGCAGGCAGTGTAATTGCAAGCAAAAGTTTGAAATCTTGAAAAAATAAGTTTTTTGGCAAAATAAAGTATCCATTGATTTTTACAAAAAAGGGGGGGGGTAATTTTTCCTGACTTTTACAAAAAGGGGGGGGGGGTAATTTTTCCTGACTTTTACAAAAAAGGGTAATTTTCCCTGAGGTTTCCCTGACTTTTACAAAAAAGGGCAATTTTCCCTGAGTTTTCCCTGATTTTTGGAACCATTTTCAAATTCCCTGACAATTCCAGGTTTTCCCTGTTTTCCAGGTTGAGTGGGAACAGTGACTTCCTTACTGAATTCGAGACCGACCTGACTCTCCCCTTTCTGGACATTTTGCTAAGGTGTGATCCCATCAACCACACTGTTATTACCTCCGTTTACCAAAAGCTCTCTGCCTCTATTTCTATGATACCGGCAACCTCATCTCATCCTCCTAGTCAAAAACTATCCTCGATTCGCTTTATGTTAAACCGGGCCAAATCACATTCTTCAACTCTTGACTCATACTGTAGTGAAATTGCTACCATAAAAAACTTGGTCGTCACCTTTGGCTACCCCCACTCTGTTGTAGACGAAGCACCCCAAAAAATTCAGGAGAGTATGTTGTGTACCTTAACTAGAAATGACGAACCATCTAAACGCTATGTGGGGTCTATGCTTTATATCCCTGCAATAATCAATATCTTGAAAAATATATGCAGACCGTACGGCCTGAACTTTCGGGTAAAGAGCTGCAACATCTGGTCTATGGTCAAAAAGGACAGAGACCAAATTCAGGGCATGGATAAAAATGGTGTCTACAGAATCTCACTGAAAGCAATCGAACCCGGGAAGCAAGACCTGGTGTATATAGGCTCGACGACCCGCATAACGGAACATAAATACAATATAACAAGTTAGTAAAATCATGCAATGCATTGATTATAATACGCTTTCCAACATACCAGAAATCATTACTCAAGTTATGGGAATAATGGCTGTGGAATAAATCTCGGTCCTGTGCCCTGACCTTTGATCCTATTTCGATGATATTCAACAGAACCGGTTTAATGTACCTTCGAAATAACAAGATAAAGTTTTGTCGCAATCGAAGCATTTTTACGTAAGTTATGACGCATAATAGCGATGGAAGTGATTCCGCTTCTATGTCCTGACCTTTGACCCCATTTCGCCCATTTTCAATAAGGTTTGTCGCCAGGTGGTCCCCTACCACATACTAAAATTTCATCGAAATCGAACCTTTTTTACGTTAGTTATGCCGCACAACAGCGGTGGAATGGATTCCGCTCCTATGTACTGACCTTTGACCCCATTTCGTTCACTTTAAATAGGGTTCCTTCCCAGGTGATCCCCTACCAGATACTAAAATTTCATCGAAATCGAGCGATTGTTACGCGAGTTACCGTGCGAACGGACATACGCACACAACGCGTGACGTAATGAGGCAGATGGGAATCGCGACCATCTGCTCGCCACAAGATTATGACGTCATAAAACTTTAATAGGATCCACACACAACGCGTGACGTAATGAGACCGATGACGTGACCGCGCACCAACATTCTCAAACGTCATAAGATTTCTAAGCATTGGTAACATTAATGGAACAACGCCATCACTAAAAACGTTATAATTCGGTGTGGTTATTTAACCCACTAAACGAATTCTCCTAAAGTCGAGATCAAGCTAAATCGATTTCTAGTACCAGAAAACGGTAGGTTACCGACTTTCATCAAAATTCTTAGAGCCGTTTTCAAAATAAAATGTACATACATACATACAAGAATTGCTACTTTAAGGTGGACGTCAAGTAATTTTGCTTCCTATACTTCCAATGGAAAAACTTCTGTACACATTTTCTTCCCAATTAATGCGTTCCCAAGGATGAAAATTTGAACATCGATTAAAATATCTTCATTTTATAACTTGGAATACTTAATATTTTCTAAAACATAACTATAATTATGCAATCGAACATTTTTTTGTCTACTGACGTCATGAAAATACAGGTCGCGCCATCTTTTTTCTGGACAATTAATGCGTTCACAAGGATTAAAATTTGAACATCGATTAAAATAGCTTCATTTCATAACTTGGAATACTTAATATTTTCTAAACCATAACCGTAATTATGCAATCCAACATTTTTTGTCCACTGACGTCATCAAAGTATAGGTCGCGCCATCTTTTCTCTGGTTTCAACACCACCAAAGGAAAAGTTATTGATTTTTAATATAATTTGGTTATGTTTTAGAAAATATTAAGTTTTCCAAGTTATAATATGAAGTTATTTTAATCGATGTTCAAATTTTCATCCTTGGGAACACATTAACTGCAAAGGAAATGTGTACAAAAGTTTTTCCATTGGAAGTATAGGAAGCAAAATTACTTGACGTCCACCTTAATAATATGGGATAAGAGCAATGGAATGGATCGCAATCCTATGTCCTGACCTTTGGCCACATTTCGTCCATTTTGAATAGGGTTCGTCCCCAGGTGGTCCCCTACTACATACTGAAATTTTATCGAAATCGAACCACTTTTACGCACGTTATGACGCAGCATAAGGGCAATGGAATGCATCCCAATCTTATGTCCTGACCTTTGACCCCACTTCACCCATTTTGAATAGGGTTCGTCCCCAGGTGGTCTCCTACTACATAGTAAACTTTCATTGAAATCGAATCATATTTACGCAAGTTGTGACGCATAAGGGCAATGGAATGATCCCGCTCCTACGTCGTGACATTTGACCCCATTTGTCCCATTTTCAATAGGGTTCGTCACTAGGTGGTCCCCTACCACATACTAAAATTTCTTCGAAATCAAACTATTTTTACGCCAGTTATCGTGCGGACGGACGGACAGACAAAGCTGGAGCATATACGCTTCTTCAACCTACGGTTGGAAAGCATAAAAAAACGGATCCACTAACACAGCAATGTTGCGCCTACTTCGCAACGAAATGCTTCAACTCATATGGGACGAAACAAAAATACTTACTACCCCATTGTCAAAAAATCTAACTCTTTTCACTGAAAGTCTACATATTTTTGCCAACCAACAGAAGTGTTGCAACAACGACTTTCCGTGTGTAGTACCAACCCCCTGGAAACTTTTATTCCAATGTGACTCACCTAAGTTGGACTCTGACGGCATTGCTATTCTTACTTACGAACTTAGATCTTGACTCGTCATCTGTGCGCATGCCCTTCCACATAACACACGTCACATCCTCTTCTCGATGTACATAACCCACCATTCACATAATCAGTTTCACACCTGATGATGAATCTGATGCAGATTTGAAAGTGCTAGTGTAATTTTAAATGTAAATGTCTTTAACTATGGTGTTTTTACATTAAAGTTTTTACTCTATAATATCGTGTTCAGATGGCAGTGATCTACTTAATATACAACAACGTCAACACGAAACTCCTACGGAATTCAGCAGAAGATGGCGCTGGTGGAAAAATGGCTGATGCTACCGCAAAAACTCATCACCTACCTAGTGTGAAGTATAAACAGATGGTGAAAATTCTGCATTGACATTAGGGATGATCATATCCCTTACTGAGGACCTTCTTTTCCCTTCATACTGTTCTTGGCAGTGATGAATTTGTATCATGGCACCAAGTGCTATGTAGCCAATTCTGAATAAAGTTCCACTATATTCTTCAGTAGCTGCAGTTGTGTCGGTGTTGTTTTCGTCATCCTTTCGGTAAGTAATGGAGTTCATATGGTTTGAATGTCGCATGTCTAGACCACTGCTGTGCGATGCTACAGGTCACAAGCTGGCTCATCCTTTAAGTTTTGCACATCAGTGTATGAAGAAATTCCTCTGCAGAAACTTGTACAAAAAGAATATATGTGAATCGTTTTTTAGCGTAACACTTTCAGTCTGAAAAACAAAACTGGTGAAAGATTGCTTTTTTGTTAGTTTCTGGAAAAAATGCCCATTAGAAAACAGCTTTTGAACCAGGCTTAATTTTTTTTTTTAGAACCCCGGAGATTGATACCTTAAACAAAATGCACCACAGATAATGTTTCACTCTAATAGGGATAATAACAATGTCTTTCTTATCTAAATGCAATATACAAAAAACTTCCTCATTCAAAGAAATGCACACAATAAAATTAATCTGGTTTTTAGTTAAGCCATACGAAACATATGAAAATGCTAACACACTATAAAAAAAAATATTTTATTTTCATAGATCTGGTTTGAAAACACATTTTATATAAATATTTCGGAAACTCGACAGAATTTTTACAAAAGATAAGAATTACCGCCATACTTCTGGAAAGAATGTTTGAAAATGTTTACTACGACAACTGTGTGCTCAGAAACCAGCTTTGAATCTATTTGTAGATTTATAATTTGACAGGAACTCTTTCCATTTATCATGGTCCTCCTGCCGTTTGTTCATTTTTCGCAGGAATGAGATGTCGATTTCTGAAAGACAAATTTTTTCATGATACGCACTGGGTGGTGCAGATGGTTCTTCCTTTTCTACAACAGACGGTTTAAATTCCTTAGAGCTGCAAGTGCTGTCAACTTTGGGAAAACTCTGTGGCTGGTGCAGAAAGCAACAGGAATTTGATAACTTGCAGTTTTTCATGTCATCAAGTCCAGTGGCACTCAGCTGCTGACTGGATGGGACAAACTCTCTAACGTTAGCATCTACTAGCCACTCACCCAACTGAGGGCCTACTGGTTCACTACCCTCTATGATGGTGCAGCAAGAACTGCTCACAAGACTCTGAAGTTCAGGAGGTCGTGAATTACAAATCTTGGTGACTGAAGCTCGAGATTTTGCTGAAAATGCTTCGTTTCCAGCGTCATTTGAAAATGCCAGATGGAAGCCAGCCAAGAAAAGGGAAATTTCTCTAATCGCTTGATCACTCATTCTAAGAGATTTCAGCTTACTTGAGAGCTCCTCAGAAGAAGAAGACATCAGGACATAATCCTAAACAAACAAAAATTATTATTATTTTTTTTTTTTTTTGCGTAAACATGGTTTTTAAAACTAAGACAAACAGATTCAGTAACAGAATACAAGGTCTGTCCGGAAAGTAATGAGGCTCATTCAATAACACACATTTAATTAAAGTTATACTTACATAACATTCAAATTCCTCGAAATAACACCCTTGAACGTCAATACACCGCTGCCAGCGATTCTGCCACGCCGCGTAGCTTGCCTGGAAGTCAGGAACTGGGATCGCTTTCAAAGCACTCGTCGCGGCAGTTTGCACGTTTGTAACAGTCCCAAAATGGTGTCCTTTCAGGCTGGATTTGAGCAGGAGTCAAGTCCGGGCTGTAGGGACATTGGGGCAGCATTGCCATGTTGTGTTTCACCAGAAATTCTCTCACTCTCAGCGACACATGGCTCGGCGCATTATCGCGGTGAAGAACCCAAGTGTTGGTAATCTCTGGGCGGACACGTGCAACTCTGTTCTTCAGCCGTTGAAGCACTTCCACATAAAATGCAGCATTGACCATTTGTCCTGGTGGTACGAAATCCTTATGGACAACACCTTTACAGTCAAAGAAGTCAATGAGCATCGATTTCATCTCCGATTTGCACATTCGAGCCTTCTTTGGTCGAGGAGACTCGGGAGTGTGCCACTCTGAGCTCTGTCTGTTTGTCTCCGGGTCGTACTCAAAGACCCACGTTTCATCACCTGTTATCACTTTCTCCAAAAACAAGGTTCACTCCTCACACGGTACACAAGCGCACGAGAAATCGCCACACGGTTGTTCCGCTGTTCATCGGTCTAAACCTTAGGAACCAATTTGGCGCAAACTTTCCACATCTGCAATTCTTGCGTGATGATTTCATGCACAATAGAATTAGCAAGACCCACATGCTCCACCACCAATCTAACACTCAGACGTCGGTCAGAGTCCAAAACCGCTTTCACCTTTTCCACATTGTCCGAAGTGTGAGACGTTGAAGGGCGCCCTGGGCGTGGCTCATCCTCGACACTCTCTTCCCTCTGTGAACGTTTCGTGCCACCGAAACCCTTGTGCTTTCGATAAAGCATCCTCCCCGTAGGCTTTCTGTATCATAGCAAGCGTCTCGGTCGCGGGTTTTTCAAGTTTAACACAAAACTTTACTGCTTATTGCTGTTCGACACTCTTCTGCATTTTGACCATTACATGACGCTCAGACAGCTGTCCACTTCGCAAGCGATCCCCACTCTGTAAAATCACAGAGCCAACTGACGAGACATCGATCGTTTACCTAACATACCCCGCCACCCGTCACGCCCAGAGACTCCACCCTCCGGCCCTTCTGGTTGGCCCAGGAAAAGTGGTCTCATTACTTTCCGGACAAACCCTTGTATATGTAGTCAGAAAGCAATTCCAGATTTCCTATCAATTCAAAAAGTTATCAGCTTGTAATAAGAGAATGAACTCAACAATGTGTCTTAATATGGACAAAAAATTAGTCACTCCTGGCAGAACTAATAATAATGGGTGACTGCATTATTATAAACAAGGCCTTGATAACAGAATGAATCTGGTGTGGTAGAGACCCCTCGAGGTTGTGAATGTATTGATCATTGATTTGCAGAAACTTGTGCGTTAATTGGTCCTGAAGTTCCACCAGAGTACGTGGGTGTCTATTCCAAATCACCCCACAGATTTTCAATAGGATTTAAATCTAGGGATTTCGTGGGCCATTCCAGGTGAGACAATGTTGCTGATGTTTGTCATGCCACTCACAGTTTTAGCCCTATGCACACAGCAGCTGTTGCCTTGGAAGACAGGAGTGGCACTGTGATGCTGCTCCTGGTGATGTAGGGCGAAGGGCAACACTTTGTCATTCAGAATGTGGAGGTATGCATGCTGGTTCAAATTTATCATCACTGCGACGAGAGGGCCCATTTTGTGGTACAAAAAACATCCCCAAAACATCACAGAACCCCCTCCAGCTTGAATAACACCTTCGACACAATCAGGATTAAAGGCTTCATTGGGCCTGCGATGCTCACGTCGCCTCCCATCATTGGTGTACAAACGAAAACGAGACTCATCAGACTAAATTACTAGTTTCCAATCCTCCACAGTAAAGTTTTGGTGCCTCTGAGCCCATTGATAACACGACTTTGTGACTTGCTCTTAAAATAGGCCTCTTCCGTGGTACTCTGCTCCAGATGTCCATCGCATGCAGTTCTCGTTGCAATGTCCTTTTGGAAATTGGTTGGAGTGGACTTTGTGACTTGCTGTTAAAAGAGGCCTCTTCCGTGGTACTCTGCTCCAGATGTCCATCGCATGCAGTTCTCGTTGCAATGTCCTTTCAGAAATTGGTTGGAGTTGACTTTGTGACTTGCTGTTAAAAGAGGCCTCTTCCGTGGTACTCTGCTCCAGATGTCCATCGCATGCAGTTCTCGTTGCAATGTCCTTTCAGAAATTGGTTGGAGTGGACTTTGTGACTTGCTGTTAAAAGAGGCCTCTTCCGTGGTACTCTGCTCCAGATGTCCATCGCATGCAGTTCTCGTTGCAATGTCCTTTCAGAAATTGGTTGGAGTGGACTTTGTGACTTGCTGTTAAAAGAGGCCTCTTCCGTGGTACTCTGCTCCAGATGTCCATCGCATGCAGTTCTCGTTGCAATGTTCTTTCGGAAATTGGTTGGAGTGGACTTTGTGACTTGCTGTTAAAAGAGGCCTCTTCCGTGGTACTCTGCTCCAGATGTCCATCGCATGCAGTTCTCGTTGCAATGTCCTTTCAGAAATTGGTTGGAGTGGTCTTTGTGACTTGCTGTTAAAAGAGGCCTCTTCCGTGGTACTCTGCTCCAGAAGTCCATCGCATGCAGTTCTCGTTGCAATGTCCTTTCGGAAATTGGTTGGAGAGGACTTACATTGACTGTTTGGAGTAATTGTTGCCTGATTTGCAGTTACTAGGTGTGAAATATGTCAGCGGTCCCTGTTGGTGAGCATCGTTTTTCAGTCACAGTTTCATCACCGATTTTCAGTTGACTGTGAACTACACCACTGTTTGTAGACCATCGACACACCAACAAATTGGTTGACTTCATTAACTTTGTGCCCGTGGGCATGGCCAAACATGATGGCTCTCTTTTGCCGCTCAGTAACGTCTGTCTTACGACCCATATTGCAGGCTAAATTCAACACACCCGTTGCTCTTCACCACTGCACGAGAAAGAAATGATCCTGTAGACCTTGTCAGTGCTATTATCTCCCAACAATGCTATCCCTGCCCCCTCTGTACAACCCGTAATGTCCTAGTATCATTTCTATTAGAGGTAACTAATTTTTTGTCTGGTGTGCTTATGAATACAGTAGATTCCTGTTAATTTGGCCATCGGTTGATCAGGGCAGCAATTTATTTGGGACATATTTTGAAGAACATCTCAAATTAGCTCTTTGGGATAAAGCTTTACTTAATTGGTGCAGGTGCTTAACTGGGCTAAAGTGTTCTACAGCCCCGATTGGTCTTGATTAACTGGAATCTAATGTATTGGGTTGTCAGAAAAATCACGATGTATTTTGGCACCAGATGGCGGTTGGGCAGTTTTGAAAGTACTAGAGGCATGCACAGCTCTGTTATCACTATAGCATTCGACAGGTGCCAGTTCTAGCTGCAGTCTAAAAGGAATACTGAGTGATTTGGTTGATTTGCAGAGATTTGACATCAAGTTGAAGATGGAAGACCAAACTTTGCATTTTCGTCATATTTTACTTCCATAAAGGGAAGAACGCGCGTCAAGCTTGTGAAAAGTTGCGTTAAGTGTATGGTGATAATGCTCTACAAGAACGTCAGTGCCAGCGGTGGTTCGCAAAATTCCATGATGGGGATTTTGACCTCAACAATGCTCCTTGGTCCGGGAGGCCCACCGAGGCTGATGCCGACCAAATCAAGGCATTGATCGAGTCAAACCCATGTTACATGACACGAGAGATTGCAGACACATTACACATCCATCATTCAAGCGTTCATGACCACCTGAAGAAGCTGGGATACGTAAGCAAGCTCGATGTGTGGGTTCCTCATGAACTCAAAGAAGCTCAATTAACGGCGCATATAAACATCTGCGATATGCTCATTAAACGTGAGGAAAACGATCCTTTTTTGAAGCAACTGATAACTGGTGATGAAAAGTGAATTGTGTACAACAATGTGCTGTGAAAACAGTCTTGGTACCGACGTGCTGCTTCACCTCAAACAACATCCAAAGCAGACATTCATCAGCGGAAGGTTCTGGTCCCAGTGTGATGGAATTTTAAAGGTGTCATGTTTTTTGAGCTCCTACAATGGAACCAAACAATCAATTCGAATGTGTACTGTCAGCAATTGGACAGTTTGAACGAATCCATCATCCAGAAACGTCCAGAGCTCGTTCATCGTAAAGGTGTTGTGTTCCATCACGACAATGCGAGACCACACACAAGTTTGATCACCCGCCAAAAATTATTGGAGCTTTGGTGGGAGGTGTTGCCACACCCAGCATACTCGTCTGACCTTGTGCCATCAGACTTCCACTTGTTTCGCTCTCTTCAGCAATCCTTGCGTGGTATAATGTTCAATTCAGATGAGGCTGTAAATCAGCACCTTGTACAGTTTTTCGTCACGAATGACAGGTCCTTCTATGAACGAAGCATTCTGCAGCTCACTGAAAGATGGCAAAAGGTTATCGAACAAAACGGGCATTATATCATTGATTGATCTTTGTTCTTTCTATCAATAAATGACCTTTGCAAAACATGGCTAAAATATGTCATGACTTTTCCAACAACCCAATACATTAAAGTACAAGTTTTAAAATTACAGTCCACAAAACTTCTGTTAAGTATTTTAAATAGGATTTTATAGAAGCAAATTTTTAAACATAAAATGGAAATTTTTGAGATAAAACATAGTCCATTGTCTGGGTCTCTGCTGAAGCAGGTGTTGCAAGTTATGTTGCAGTTACTATCTTCCATAGCCATTTATTGTGGCTTTTCCCTTCTTTCTGATTTCGATTTCCATATGAAAAATGATCGTTGATGTGCCCAACCATTCTTAAAGATTCCTAATTAACAAAATGTCCAAATTTTTGTCCGTCTAGTCTTGTTTTACTTGTCGCACACTTAATTGCTGCCTTGCATTTTCCCCCATAGTCTTTCAGTTGTCTTTCTGCTTCTCCTATCCATGGAAATTTGCAAGAGCATTCAACACCACAAATTACTCCTTCTTGTAGTATGTTATTTTCATTGTTTAAGATTAAACAGGAATTTCTTCATCTTATCATTTAACCCCTAGTGCAAATCTGACTTTTAACTTCTGACATTTTTTCAAAAAGCCTCTAATAAAAAATGATCTTTCTAATCTGTTTACTTTTATTGGAGGACATTTTTTACTTTATATTATTTTAATAATTCATTCACTAATGTAGTTGAATAATTATTTTCATCAAGAATGAACTTAAATTCTGCTTGATGCACATTTTCTGAATTTTCTGAGGAATCCAACTTATTAACTTTATCTAGAAATTTCTTTGCTTTCTAGCTAACTTTGTTTTTTTCAATTTTGGTGGATATGTTATTCTATTTTCTTTTAATAATTTATTCACGAATGAAAGTGGGTAGTTGTTCTTCAAGAATGAGCTTTAATTCTGCTTATGTGCATTCTTTGAATTCCTCGAGGAATCCAACTTATTAATTTTATCTAGAAATTGTTTCTTTTATTATATTAACCATTTTATGCAAATGGTGAGAAAAATTGAAATGTGATATTTTATTGGTGCTAGTTTTTTTATATATCTCAGTCAAAACATTTTATAATTAAATTTCAGAGATAGATCTAGATAATTTATTTTTCAAATGAAAAACAGAAGGACTGGAAATAGAAAAGACACAACAAGCCATAATGAACAACCACTACAACCACATAGGATGGGTATTACAACATGATTAATTATTAAATTACAATATGATTGTATGTATTACAAAAATAACACAGGGCAGTTATTACAACATGATTGTTAGCACCTATTTCAGCAGAGACTCAGACAGTAGACTAGATTATTATAGCTTGAAAACTTAATTGTAAATGAAAATTTCCCCTCTATGAAATTACTTTAAAAATACAGCAAAACTCCCTTATAACAAGCTCAGATGTAACAGCCATGAAGTGTTGGTCCCAGCAAAATTACCTTTTACCCAATGATAAATGAACTCTGTTGTAACAAAGATGGAAATAAAGTCAAACCCGCCTATAACGGCCATCTCAAGTCTAAAAATACTTTTCTGAAATCAGATGTAGTATCATACAAACAACAGAAACACACAGTTTTCTTCAACTTTTTCGTAGAATGTACTGCTAGAGAAAAAGAATGAGCTTTTACTCATTTCAGTGCACCTTGCTTCCCCAAGGGAGAAAAAGAATTTGGGGCTTACATCTACGGAGAACTTTCCCTCCTCAACGAAACAGGCTTGCCACCAGCTAAGGGCAAGAGAACTGGGTGGGAGAGGGGACACTATAAGTTCACACACATCCGCAGACCAATTCAAGGTCACCTTTAACAATGACCTACAGGATACCTCGAAGGTTGATGGGGTGCAGGGCTTAGTAGTCCTGGAAGGGGTGACAATTTTTTCTTTTGAGAAACCCAACCCAGTTTTTCTCACACAAGAAACATATTTTCTGTTCTAATCTTGTTTTCACATGCACAAATTTGACTTGGATACGCAAAGCAGCAGTTCAGTTACTAGCCATTTCGATACAACAAAACGCTTATCTAACATTGTCTTAGCTGCTATCATGACACCAAAAAAAAAAAAAAATTTTTTTTTCAATTGAGGAGAAAGTTGCTATTATTCGGGATTTAAAAAAAGGATTGTCAAATGCAGATATATATCAAAGAAGTTAGAAATACCCACTTCAACTGTAACCACCATTTGGAAGAACAGAGAAAACATAATGAAGGCATTTGAGCAAAATATGATGCAATCTAAAAAAAATTAGACTGTGTGAAAAGCTGATGTTGATCATGCTCTTCTTGCATGGTTTAAAGTGCAAACAGCACAGAATATTTCCATCAGTGGTCCAATTTTAAAAGCTAAGGCAGAACTTTTTGCTAAAGATTTGGGATACAGTGATTTCATATGTGGTTGGCTGGACAGGTTTAAAACAAGGGACAGCATTTGTTTTGGGAAAGTGAGTGGTGAGGCAGGCAATGTAAATGAACACATCACAACTGACTGGCTTAATAAAGTTTGGCCCGAAGTAAGTAGGACTAACAAAGAGAAAGACATCTATGAAGCAGGGATTTTTTACCAATTAACTCCAGACAAAATGCTACAAGTAAGTGGAGAAAAATGTGTAGGAGGAAAATACTCTAAGGAAAAACTGACTGTGATGGTATGTGCAAATATGAACGGGTGGATAAAAGAAAACTTCTTGTTATAGGCAAGTCACAAACACCCAGATGCTTCAAAAATGTCAAATCACTCCTTGTTGAGTACTTTGCTAACACAAAAGCCTGGATGATTTCAGAAATTTTTGAGAAGGCATTGAGAAAGTGGGATATTGAACTCAAGAGAAAAAAGAGGCGAATCCTGTTGCTGATTGATAACTGCCCAGCTCATCCGATAGTTCACAACCTGACTAACATAAAATCCCTTTTCCTTCCTCCGAATTCAACATCAGTTCTCCAGCCGATGGACCAGGGTGTCATTAAGTCATTTAAGTCACACTTTCGGAAACTGGTACTGAAGATAAATGAAAGCCTGGAGAAAAATGTGTGAAGCGCTATTTTTGTGTTAGATGCAATTAGAATGACAGATAAAACTTGAGGTCGCATAACAGAGCAAACCATTACAAATCGTTTTCAACATGCTGGCTTTTCGACAACTGAAGCAGAGGAACCTGATGATGAAGATAACCTTTCACTATCAGAATGGGTTGAAAAAACAACATCTCCCTTGTCAAAGGGAGTGCAGGCATACTGGACGAGTTTGAAATTATAGATGGAAATCTGTTCTCTAGAGAAGCTCCTTTCGATAGTGATATTGTAGCTTCAGTTATCACTCAGAATAATCCAGATGATGAATAGGAAAGTGAAACAGATGATGAAGAGGAAAGTGAAATAGATGATGAAGAGAACGAAGTATACTACATTTTTTGTGCGAAGGCCTTAGAATAAATTGTAATACTACAACAATTGTTTTAAACGAATCTTGTGGAAGATGAAGACTTTCCCTTTCACGTACATTCAATAGAAATAGAAAGAACTGTACAAAAAATAAAAATAAAAAGTGTGAAGCAACTGACAATTTGTGATTTCTTACTGCATGTAGCGTTTTAATATATCAGATTAAATTGGCAAATTATGTGCGCGTGTGTATTAATTACTATGTACAGTACTTAAGTAAAAATACATATTTATATCTATATGTACAATTGTTAGATTAATTAATACCTTACTACAGCTTTACAAAAAGTAGGCAAGTTATTTTTACTAGATACAAAAACATTAAAGTATGAACTCTTTTTTTCAGTATTACTTCAGATTGTCTATAATGGCCATTATTTTTAAGTCCAATGAAGGATGTTATAACTGAGTTCCACCGTATTTAAGTTCCTTAAGTTTAAATTCCAGAGGTAGCCATGCATTCTATTATAATTATTTCTATGGGGCTTCATCAAAGATTAAGTTTATGCTCCACCATTGCCCACCTTTCTTCTATTTTTTGTTTCAGGGTTTTAAGAACCAGCCTGGGAACAACTCTAAGGGCTATAAGCAGTCACCTGTCCCTAATTTAGGGTCACCGGCTCCAGCGAAGAAACAGAGCCAGTGCCATCTGACAGACACATGAGTCATGATACCTTTTTTTGATGTGCATACATGTTGTACGAGTCCGACATATGCGCTCATTTAGGACACACAGACACACAAACCCTTTGTGAACTGCTCTTTCCATTACCATTTGTTACACATTTATAAGGTCTACAATTTCCCCTCAATAAGTATTTGTACTAGTAATTAATGACTTCATGGCTTCCTCTTATTACTTTGAGTATTCTAAATATTTCTTCCAGTAGTTCACAAATTTCTTTTGAAGGGTAATCATTTTCTAATAAGATTGATTTTAACTTATTTTTATGTTTTTTCTTAGCTTTTGAAGATGAATTCAGCTTTTCAACTTTTTCTTTAAATTGTAAAGCTACATTTTTCTTTATATAATTAGGGTGATCTGATTGATAATTTAAAAATTTTCCTGTATTTGTAGGCTTCTTGTATAATTCTGTGGTAATATATTTTCCTTCCCACTTCAAAGTAATATCTAGGTAATTTAGCTTATTTTCGTTTTGCTCTTAAAGCTACATTTTTCTTTATATAATTAGGGTGATCTGATTGATAATTTAAAAATTTTCCTGTATTTGTAGGCTTCTTGTATAATTCTGTGGTAATATATTTTCCTTCCCACTTCAAAGTAATATCTAGGTAATTTAGCTTATTTTCGTTTTGCTCTTCTAAAGTGAATTTTGGGGATTCATCTTGGGAATTAAAACCTTTTAGGATTTTTGATGGGTATCCACTCGAATCTTGATCTATGATGAAAAGGATAACATCCATGTATCTAGTATACATGCAGAAAATTAAAGGTTTCAATAGGAAGGCCTCTTCTATTTTACTTACGTAATAATTTGCTAGGAGAGTTGCTAATGAAGAACCCATTGCTAGCCCACATCTTTGCTTATAGAAGCAGTCTTGGAATTGAAAAAAATTGTTGTTTAGAGCAAACACTGTAAGTTCATGAAGACCTATTGCTTCTTCTTTATTGTATTCATGAAACACTACTAGGTCAGATAGGTCATCTGCTATGTAATCTATGAGTTTGTCCAGGTTTGTATTCGTATACATGGACACAACATCTAAACTTACCATGGAAGGGTTTTCTAATTCTGGAAGTTCTTCTATTTTCTTCAATAGCTCTTCAGTGTACTTTATCAGTGCCTTAGGTTTAGGAAGCAACTTTGATAGATGTAACAGTAAATAATAATGCAAATTGGACAGAGGAGAATATTTTGAGTCAATAATAGGCCTGATAGGTTGCCCTTCTTTATGCAGTTTTAGCAAACCATACATCTGCGGAGTACGATGGGTAATCTTTGAATAATTTTTGAAGTTGTCACAAATCATATTTTTCTTCTTAAGTGAAAAGCGCAATTTTCTATAATTTGCGATCGTCGTTTCTAGAAGATCGCTATCCAATTTTTCATATATTGGTTTGCTTAGTTCTTCTTCCATTTTTAACAAATAGTCTGCTTTTTTAATTAGGGTTATTTTCCTGCTTTTATCTGCACTTACTAAAAAGTGATCAAACATCAATCCCATGCAATTATCCGGAAATTAGAGGAATCCCTGGAAATTTACAAGACACAAGGTGGCAACATCAATGACCATGCTGGATGGAAAATCCATCAGGCTTGGTCGCCAGACCTGTGGAAGTAGTAAGACGCAAGAACTCCTGACGAAGATCTAGTGTTTAGATAAAAAATTTGAGAGGTAATGCACCTTAATAAATTTATCCTCGACAATTCTCGTTAAACATTTAGAATACTGAAAGTATTTGTAATCAAAAAGATAATTTTCAATCACAGTGTATTCCAAACTAATACCAGGAGTGCTCATTCACTTATTTATGTAGTTGCAGTTACATGACAATAACAGATGACCTATCTGTGAATTTGCATGAAACGGTGTACTGGTTCTAAAAAACTGAGATCATCAGTGCGTAATCTTAAACAAAAAGAAATAATGGTCTGCATTTAAGTTTTATAATTAACTTACACATACTCCATGCTTCACAAAAGCTGGCAGATGTGAAGGCCTTCCAAGACATTTCAGCAGCTTTTCAGCAAAGTCGTACATGACAGTTTGGGACACTAATTCTAAGTTATCCCCTGATGCAGGCATGCAATCATCCAAAACTAATGAACTGCCACACGTTATTTTGGGATTACTTATGTAGTCCTGACCTAATATGAAAGAGAATACATGTGTAAACTATTAACTAATTAAATGAATGCATGGATACACAGAAAAGCATAAGGAAATATCTTGCAAAATATGAAAGGGCAGAGAGTACGATTAAAACCAATAGGACCACATGCATCAATTCACCACCAAATAAGGGATGCATGAAGATAACCAAAGTTTTAGTGAAACCACAACTTCATGTTTGTAACCTAATTAATGATATAGCCATTACACTAAAAATTTATATATGAGGTAGAAATAGTTGCAGAAAAATAGAATTACTTTTTTTTAATTTGGTTTTTCAATTTTTTTTTTTTTTTTCATTTTTCAGAGAAAGTAACAGTACGGATGCTTAATTACTTCAGTGACATACCAGAAAAACTTGGTGCCCCCAGAAAAAAATATCTTTGAAGCCCTTTAGCAAAAATTCTGTTAGTTTTAAATTATTGAAGTTTTTAAACTTCATGTTATTAACTAGGTTTTATTAACATTTCAATCAATCAAATTCTTTGGAATCTATGTGCATTTCTCGTAAAACCACAATTATTACACTTTATTGCATGCAACAAAAATTTGCAAGTTGTAATTAAAATGACTGACATAGTTTTATACCATTACAAAGTACTACAAAACACATATACAAAAGTTAATCATATCATTCAAATTTCATTCTTTTAGAAAACTAACTAAACAAAAATATGGAACATAAAAAAACAAAAAAACAAAAAACAAAAAAAAACAAAAAAAAAAAACACTAACAATTAAGAATTACGGCACACAAAAAGTAAAACTACTTAAATACATAAAAACACATTTAACATAATGCCACAATGTTTTACATATAGTAATTTTTTTCTCTTGACTGTTGTAAAATAAAAATGCCAATCTTTATCTTCTTCCCAGCAAAGAACATTTTCTAGCTCATTATATCTTGAAAGATGCATAGTTATTGTAGTTATGTGCAAACAACTGTGGTACATAACACCTTTTCCTCATTATTATAAAAACTTTATTCACTGAACTATTTCTTACATATCTTCTTGTTAATGTACATGCATATGGCTGTAAAAGGGTTCTGAAGTAGTCTGGAATAGGGTACTTTCCCATCATCTAATTTTCATAAACTAAAACTGCAAAAATAATTCCCAAATATTTTTCTTATTTATTGAAAACAAATAACCAAAACTGTATTTTCTCCTTAATACTTCATTCAAAGCTGCTGCAAAAATTCCTGGCAATTTCTTTGACCAGCCATATGAAGGATCATAATAAAATTTTGTAAAATATTTTTCCTGAGGTTAGAGGCCCTCTTAGCCATGTGCCCAATTAGAAATAACATGCAAAATGATAGCCAATGTGTGTTGGATATTAATTGAGAAACTGTTCATCGGGTACTCATAGAAGATATTAATTGAGAAACTGTTTATCAGGTACTTGCAAAATTGTCATGTAATTTGTGCAGAACTGCCACAAACTTTGTGAAAATTGTCACAAAATTTGCACAAAATTGTCATGAAATTTGTCCTGAGAGTACTATCAGTTGAACAAAGAAGAGAGGTGCTGCCACATTTCAAGGAACAGTATGGAATGACTGGAAACTGACAATTTTCTAAAAAGAGTTATTACTGGCAATGAAATCTGGTGCTACCCGCACAACCTGGAAACCAAAAGAGACAACCAAGGAAATGGCACACACCCCACCCATTTTTGTCCCATAATAAAAAAAGTGCGACTTTCAAAATCAAAGCTGAAATCAGTGTTCATTTGTTTCTTTGGCGTGCATGGAACCATCAAGAATTCTTCATGGAAGTTCTTATCTGATTTTGCAATGTGGTAAAGAAAAAAAGGGGGGAGGGGGACTTCAACTGTACATCAACGAATCTCGGATCCTGCTTCATGAAAATGTGCCCCCAATGCTACATTCTTTACCTTTTGGTATGGGAATTCATGATGTCTAAACAAATCTCAGTTATGTAACATCCGCTGTATTTTCCTGACTTAGCAACAGGGTCTTTCCATGCCAAATCACCTAGCATTTTCACAAGATGTCACCCATGCATCTCAGATTTTTGTAAAAGTCGGTACAAAGTATTGTACTGGTGTTAAAATTTTAGGTCAGTCGGTCCAGTAGACCTTGAGTAATGCCACTTTAACAATTGGGTAGCTCTGCCTTCAAAGTTTTTGCACTATGAGTTTTCACAACTACACTGTAGGACAAAAAAATTCATAACTTCACAACTAACTGTTGCACATACATATTTTTTTCTTAAATGATTTGCATAATCCATACATTTTGGAACAACTTGTTTCCACACATTTTTAGAATTAAAAGAACACTTTTTTTTTAATTTAGTGATGAAAGACATGGAAAACTGAGGCCACATTTTTATTAAACAAAGCAATTTTTTTCAAAATGAGCCCCCACTTCAAATTTGCTAAAAATATTTTCATGTGTGCATTATAATGTAGCCTTTCAGCAGAGAGAAAAAAATACTTTGGGAAATTCACAATTTTTCATATTAAATGTGCAATCAAATAAAAGTAATTTAACCTGTTGAATGTAAAGTTGTAATAAGGTATAGGAATTTTCTTTGGTTAGTTTTTGATCCAGTGCACTTTTAAGAAAAAAATATAAATAAAAAAATAACGTCCACCCTAATTTTTTTGTATTAATAATAAAATGCTTGCCATAGTTAGTAATGAATCTTGATCCCCCTCCCCCAATCATTCCTCCTTAAAGAACTTCAAAATAAACTTCTATCCTCACTTGCTATCTCTATTTTTACCTCCTACTAAAATTTCTATTCATTGTGGATGTTTCTACTTCTTTCAGTTTTGAAAAAAGGTCATGCATTACCACAGCCTGTGAGAAATATTGAGTACTTCACTGATGGTTGTTCTGCACAATATAAAATCTGCAATAATTTTCTGAACTTGTGCTATCATAAACAGGACTTTTTTTTAGATTGGTAGGGAAGTTTGCAACAAGCCATGGCAAGTCACCATGTGATGGTTATTGGTGCTGTTGAAAAAGGCTAACAACAAAAGCCATTTTGCAGTGACCTTTAGCTCAACAAATAACATCTGCTGCAACAATGTATAACAGGGCTTGAAAAATATCCGAAAAGTTACATGCCCAGCTGGGCATGTGCAGAAATTATTTACCTGCCTAGGTAGTAAAAGCTGGGTACCCAGGAAGATTTATCTTTTAAGATAACATATTAGAACCCACCTTTCTTTAAGCTAAATATGAACCTTTTTTTTTTACATGTTTTGCATTTCCATTTTAAGGGTGTGTATTCAAAATGTTCAATGCATAAGAAGATTATTTCAAGTTTTAAGATGATGATGATGAAATTCGTATGAAATGGTATGATGATAAAATTGGTATTTGAGAAATTTAGTGACTCTGCCATGTTTCTTTCATTAGTTGTCACTGTTTTTCACTACACACCGAAGGCTACTTACATAAGGAGGCATGCATCCCGTCGCTGACTATAAACAACATTTGAAGCAAAACTACATATGGTTCCAATTTCTGGACTTACAGCATAATATAATTAAAGAAGTGATATTCTTCAGCCCTTGGCACTCCATAACAATAACACAACTTCTGGCAATTAGCAGTGAAATGAAACAAGACATGTAACGACCATCTTTTTTCTTGTAGTAGAAAATTCTATCCCGAATTTTTTAAATTTTAAATTTAGTTGCCCACTCCAGGCAACTAATTTTTTTTTTTTTTTTTTACCTGCCCAGGCCTATAATCTACATGCCCCGGCTGTCTCAGGCACGGTAGTTTTCAAGCCCTGTATAACTTCTGCAAAGATATAATATGAAATAAATTACATTTTTCTTTGTGTGTGCAGAAGAGATGAACAAAGTGTGTAATCAGCTTAGTCTTTGTTTTAAGAAAGCAAAAAAATTTCCTAGTACACGCACAATGCATCACTTTTACAATACTTCCTAATTTCAGAATTGGTGCTAAGAGATTAAGTTGTGATAAATATTACAACATTATTTCCGAAATCAGTGTAACTAATTTTCAAGATGAGTTACAGTATTAGTTACATGCTAACTGTTACGTAGCATGTGCAAATGATTCCTGTTGGTATGTGGGATTTGTTGAAAAGATTAACTATGATGAAAGTAATGTGACTGTTCAATGTATGCACCCACATGGGCCTTCTCCATCTTTTTATTGGTCTAACAATGATTGCTGTGAAGTGC
The DNA here is from genome assembly GCA_039090855.1 of Macrothele yani. Lineage (NCBI taxonomy): Eukaryota > Metazoa > Arthropoda > Arachnida > Araneae > Macrothelidae > Macrothele > Macrothele yani. Next base: position 30,587,047 of record CM076989.1, on the reverse strand, counting down.
CTCTGACACACATACTGTATTATGTTTGGTTGAGGTAAACACTGCTACAGGAAGAACATACAGCCTATCCAAACAGGCTGAAGACCTGGTTCAGTAAAGGTTTTTTTTTTCATATGAAAATCAGTAATTGTATTTAGTTTTAATTCAAACTGAAAAGAGAAAATAATTCATTTATGTCTTATGCCACCAAGGAAAAGTTCATTTATAAATCACACATAAACGTATTATTCAATGTCAAAATAATTCATAAAATGGTTTCTTCCATTAGTTTATATTTTTATTAAAATTAGTAAGAAATTTAGAGTCCCTAATCTTTGCAGTTGCTTGTATTCTTTAAATAAAAAAAAAGAAAAGAAAAGAAACAGCCTTGGGATTGCAAAGGTGACCCTGTCGGTCACAGTTTTCATAATTGGCGATTATTTTTAAGTACGACAACTGTAAAAAAACTTTGGCGATTTGACTGGCGATTGTGACACAGCTTTGCAGGCTAGCATTTTGATCAGTTACAAATTGAAATTAGTCAAAATATTAAATTCAACAGTAACAAATATAGTGAGTTGCAAGCACACTCACAGAAATAAGGCTATACATCTAGACAAATGTTGCTGCTAAAGTTTGTGAATTGCAAACTATACAATATGCTCTGGTAAGTTTGTTTTTTATTTTGTACATATAGTATCATATAGTATTATTATTATTTTGTACATATAGTATCATATAGTATTATTATTATTTTGTACATATAGTATCGTATAGTACACTGCTGGACAATTGTTAAGGACGGATGACAATAGCAACGATACCAACCATAAAATGGAAGGCAGGAAAATGTAGAAATTAACATAAGTGCGGGATACAGTAAGATATGTTGTGCGCATGCAAATTTCGTATTGCCAAACTTGTTCGTGACGTCATAGCGCTGATAAGAGATAAAGGATTTGACGCGTATTGACCGTTGTTGTTCAAACGCAAAGTTGAAAGGGAAAGAATCAATTGACGAACTTGCAATTTTCAGTATGTCTTCCCGACATCACCTAGATGATTTTACGCGTGGCCGTATTATTGGCAAGATTGAAGAAGGGCGAAAAATAACAGTGTTGCCAGGGAGTTCGACGTCAGCCACAGTGTTGTTTCAATGCTTTGGAAATCATTTCAAACAAATGGAGAGTGTAGCAAACGTCACGGGGGAGGTCGTGTTCGCAGTACGACACCTGCAGAAGATCGGTACATAGTGCTATCAACAAAAAGACACCGGCGCAGCACAGCTAGTGAGGTAGCAAATCAGTTTATGGCTGCTACTGGCAAGCGGATCTCCCGAAAAACTGTCGCCAGACGTTTGCATGAAGGAGGACTATACGCCCGCCGTCCTGTTGTGTGCATCCCATTGTCCAGACGTCACCGTACCGCCCGTTTGCAATGGTGCCATCAACATCGCAATTAGACTGATAACGACTGGTCTGCTGTCCTCTTCTCAGATGAGAGTAGACACAGTCTATCGTCTGATTGTCGACGGCAACTGATCTGGTGTGATAGTGGTACTGCATATTGTCCAGCAAACATACAGGAAAGGGACCGATATCCGACATGTAGTGTCATGGTATGGGTTGGCATCATGATCAATGGCCGCACGTCCCTCTATGTGCTTCCAACTGGGACTATGACTGACCAACGATACATTAATGATGTTCTGCTACCTCATGTTCGCATGTTCCGTGGTGCTGTCAGTGATAGATTCATTTTCATGGACGACAACGCAACATGTCATCGAACAGTCGCTGTCCAGGAGTGTCTTGAGAGCGAAGATATTCAACGCCTCGCATGGCCAGCACGTTCTCCAGATCTGAATCCCATTGAAAATGTGTGGGATGCTTTGGGGATGAGTCTTGCTGGTCGCCAATGCCCTCCAATAAACAAGGACACCCTCATCCGTGCACTGACAGAGGAATGGGATAAATTACCCCAACAGCTGCTTGATAATGTTGTGCAAAGCATGACACGACGTGTGGAATCTTGCATCGCCCTCCATGGTGGCCATATCCCGTATTGACATATTACGCCAGAACGCCTGCTGACGGTAATTGCATTTTTTTCACGTTTACGTATTCTGCACAAAATGGCCTGTTTGTCCCTTGAACACGTTCCAAAGCCTTCTGGATTTCAGAGCACAATAAATTGTCTTTCTTGTAATGTCCTGGCATTCTGACATTATTTTATTTCACTTGGCATCCAACCACACTTACTTTTTTATGCGCTATATAGCCGTTTATGATCCGTCCTTAGCAATTGTCCAGCAGTGTATTATTATTATTTTGTACATATAGTATTTGGTCGATAGAGGTATTTAAATATAATCCCATAAGACTTAAAATATTTTAAAAACAGAAATAAACATAAATATGCATCTGTTGCTGTGCATTTCCGAGTGCTTAAATGTTTTCATTTTTCACAAATATTTCAGAGCCTGTAACTTCTAAACCAGTTTGAACCACAGAATGAAACTCACAGGTTTAGTTGAGCATCATTACGGGTATCCTTGCTGGAAAAAAAAATAAATTTTTATCTTGTTCCTCTTTTGAGATATGTAACCTTGAAATCTGCAAAAGTTGAAAATTTTGCAAATGTGAGGGGGGGGGGACCAAACCTTCTTCTCCATAGTTGAAAACTCTACTAGCCATAGTTATTACATAAAAATTCCGAACTTGGGGGTTCCAACTCCCAGTCAACTTAACGGTCCATCAAAAATGGTGATTATGCTTGCGAAAATTGTAGATTTCAACGCCATTTTAAGCAAGGTTAAAAAAAATATTTTCTATCATTTCTATACATTTTCTGTAATCCAAAAATGTCCTCTTTAACGCAGTGAAAACCAAAATTTTCAATTTACAATTAGAGAGGCCCTTTTTTGGTCTGCTGCAGAAAAGAAAAAATAACCTATATCCAAAAATGGCTGCAGATAAAAATAAAATAAAAATTGTTTTGAGCTACTCACCAATAGGGTTAAAATTCTGGAAGGCGTGTATAAAATGGTCAAGCAACCAGTTAATTAAAAAATTGGATAAATCATGTCAGAATGTCTCGTATATAAAACACGCTATTTTGGATTTTTTTCCTCACCAAAATTGAGAATTGCCCAAAGCATTTTTTTTTTCCTGCTGAAAGGTTACCTTATAATACACACATGAAAATTGTTTTGTTTAAGAAAAATGTGGTCTCATTTTTCCATGTCTTTTGTCACTAAATTAAAAAAAAGTGTTCGTTTAATTCTAAAAATGTGCAGAAACAAGTTCCAAAATGTATGGATCATGCATATCATTTAAGAAAACAAATTATGTGGTTGCAACAGTTATTTGTGAAGTTATGAATTTTTTTGTCCTACAGTGTAGTTGTGAAAACCCATAGTGCAAAAACTTTAAAGGCAGAGATACCCAATTCTTTAAGTGGCTTTACTCAAGATCTACTGGACCAGCTGACCTAAAATTTTAACGGGTTTCATGTACCAATTCTCACAAAAATCAGAGATGGGTGGGTGACATGCTCTGCGCGATCTGACATGGAATCTTCTCTAAATTGAAGAACTTCTTGAAAAGAAAGCATTTCTCCAGCACTCCACACATCCAAATAGCTGTTGGCTAAAATTTATGACAGCTCTCAGTTGGTAATTTCCAAAACTCTTCCCAACAATGGAAAAGTCATTCAGCTAAGTGTGTTGAACTTGGAGAAAACAACTGTAAATCATTTTAAAATATGGTAATTTTTTCTCTCAACATATAAACTTTAATAGGCCAGTCTCAAAGCTCACTTGTCCCACAGTGTATGTACACACACACAAAACAAAAAAAAAAAATATTTTTTTAGAATATTGCTGGAACCTTAAATTTCAGAAAACCAATGAAAAGGCCAAAAGAAATAATAATAATAATAATAATAATAATAATAATAATAATAACTTGTAAAAGGAAAAGCAATGCTTTTATTTATAGCAAGAAAAAAATGAAGTGAAAGGCAGAAATATAGGGGGCCATTCACCAAGGCTCTTTCAAGGACAAGGCATGCCAAATGTTTCTACCTCTATCAAGGAGTTTGGATTTCTGCCTGGGCTGTTTGCATCAGTTAATTTTGGAGAAAGGGGCTTTTGAAGTTTTAATTAAAAATAAATAAATTTGCATGGAATTAAAGTAGCAAATGAGCAGTTAACACAGCCAGAAGATTGGGCAATGGCTATATACAGGGTGGCATGCATAAAACCAGCCCTAAATGTGGTTTGGATTACAGTTGTAAAGTTACATTTTGTAGTTCACCACAGGAAACTATTCAACGCTGTTGCAGAACACTATTCAATGCTGTTGCAGGAAACTATTCAATGCTGTTGCAGGAAACTATTCAACGCTGTTGCAGGAAACTATTCAACGTGCAAATGCACAGGAGTTCAATGATCTTCCAAGCTCTGGGAGACAGTCTGCGGCGTACGAGTCATTTCGTATTAAACTGAACAACGTGTTTTTACTGTGGAGTATGTTCGCATATGTTTTTTTGTTTAGGTTCATAAAAGATTTAAAGCAAAATATCCTGGTACCAATGTTCTTGAGAAATCAATGATCCAGAACTTAGAGAAGAAATGGCATACAACTGGTTCTGTAATCAACGCACAGAGTGAAACAACAAACTGTACACACACCAGAAGCTGTAACCAACATAGCAAATGGTATCCAAAGAAGCCCCAACAAGTCAACACACTGTTTATCCCAGTAGATAGACATTACTTGTAGTAGATCAATTCAGCGCATATTTTGCAACTTAAAAATTAAGCCTTATCGTGTGAGTGCAGTGCAGGATTAAGAGCACTTGATAAGGGAAAATGTGTCCATTTCTGACAGTATCTCTTAGAGATAGTTTCTGAAGAACTACTCAACCCATTTCTCCTCATTTCAACAGACGAAGCTTGGTTCTACCTTTCGAGGTATGTCAATTCACAGAACACATAACACTGAGCTGCTGAAAACCCACGTGTGTTACAGCAGAAACCACTACATTATTTAAAAGTCAGTATTTGGTATGGAGTGTCAGGGCAACGCATCATCGGACCCATTTTTTTGTTTAGGAGAATGTGAATGCAGACGTTCATCTACAGATCTATGAAGAATTTGTAAGCCAGTTGAGACTCCACATTAACTCACGTATTCCTTTTTCCAACAAGATGGAGTGACTGGCCATAACTCTGATCATTCACTCGCTCAAATCCATAGTGATTTTACTCAGGAAAGGACAACAGTAAGATATATGGCCACCCTGCTCTCATGATTAATCACTGTGTAACTTTTACCTGTGGGGCTCACTAAAAGGGGAAAAAATGGAAAGTCTATCGCAACAACCGTCAAGCATTGAAAGAACTAAAAACCAGCATACGGCAAGAGATTACCCACTTTCAGTCACAGAATTGCAGGTTGTTCATTTGGACAAGCTTCGGTGAGCGGGAAAATGCATTGAGGCACGTGGTGACCCCTTCCAACACACTCTTTGAAAAGTTGTGTAAAAATGCACATAAACGTGTCAGTTGTTAACATGACAGCTTTTTTTTTAAAGTTAAAAATACCGTTTATTTACTCCAAACATAACTGAAATATAAAGTACATTATGACCAAATAAAACTGTACAAGTGACATTTGCATTTGGGGCCGGTTTTATGTGTTCCATCCTGTATGTGGATCATTCCATGCCAAATCAACCAAAAAATTTCAATATTCAACCTGACCATCTCAGATTTCAATGAAACCTTCAGGGATCATTCTCCCTAATGATATAAATGAGAATACACTTTTAATTTTTTTTATCTCATTGGATTTTCATGTAATTAATTTTTAAAATTTTGAAAAATTGTCGTTTTTTGGCTTGCACAAACTTCTTTAATCTTGAATTTCTCAAGTTCTATAAAGCCTAGAGAGTTGTTTGACCTCTCGTTTTAAAGATAATTTCATAAGTTTTAATTTCATATGCAACTTGACTATGCCTAGTGAAAAAAAAATTTGATTTAAAAAAAATTAAAATTTTTTAAGATAGTGTTTTTAAAAATTTTGAAAAAAATATATGTTTTTTTGTAATATTATAAGCTTTAAATCCTGAAACTTTTAGAGTGGGATCTCAATGGGATCGGGAGCTATGGCAAAAAACTTAAAGTTACTGTACAAGTAATAATGGATTATAATTCTCATTTTAGTGTGTTTACATGATAACAGACACAGTTTTAAAATCTACATAATACATCATACAAATACATAGTCAAACATAAAACAAGGGAAAGATAGTCCCAACAGGCTAAAAGTTTTACCTGGTAAAATTAATAAAAGTTGTTTTTGGTTAGCACTCAGAGTTGTAGTTACGCCAAAATAGCGACCTCTTAGTTCTTCTTTAATTTAACAAATAATTTCTTGTTTGCCTTTTTGGTTTCTGAGTCTGTAAGTCGATAAACTCTTCCTGTAGCTGTTGTAGGATCAACTTTTGTTAAAACCTCACTTTTATGCACAACTAGTATGTCAGTAAATTGTGGGTATTTGAAAGATGGAGAAGGGCCATGTGGTTCCAAGAAACTTATTTTTACTTCATCTCCTTCTATTCCTAACACACAACCTAACCAACACTTGTCTGAGTATTAGCATGTAACAAAGCCAACAATGTCATTAATGTCCAGATCATCATCAGTGTTATCAGCTGAAACTATTTCTACACTTGATTCCTCTGAAAATGAGTAGCCTTTCACTAAAACTCTAGTCTCATTCACAGGACTGTAACTGTGAAATTGTTGAGTACCCTTTATTGTTGTTGCTGCTTCAAACCTACTCTTCAAGGTCTTTTCCTCTGCCTCATATTTGTCTGCAGTGGAATACAAAAAACTGATGTTGACAATATTGTCTTTAGCCCAATAATAAAGTTGGCGAGGGGTCATAATTTGATCATTGTAGACCATTCGTAGACTGGCCAATACCGCTAATCGTTTAACAGTTCCTCAGACACCATCACATGCACTTTTTCCATGTGACGATGCAAAGAAGTCCATTCCGCCTTGATGCCAAAATCTTTGTCATGATGGCAGAGATTGAGAAAGAATGGGAGAGCTGTGCAGGGGCCTGGGAGAGCTGTGCTGTGTGTGGCCAGGCATTATCCCATAGAAAAATTGTTTGCTGATGCTGCAACAGAAATGGCAATACAACAGGACGTAGAATGTTGTTGACATACCGTTAAGCTGTAAGGGTGATATGAAGGACTACTAAGGGTGCCTGGCTATCATAGGAAATGGCTCCCCATACAGTCACTCCCAGTGTGTTGGCCGCGTGCCGTTCCATGGTAAAGACAGGATCCGTGTGCTGGCCGGTTCATCTCCAGACATGTACATGCTGGTTGTCAGCTCCAAGTGCAACCCTGACTCATCACTGAAGACAATGTGATGCCACTACATACTATTCCATGTTGATTAGGCCTGACACCACTGCAACTGCTGCCAGCGATACTCACTGCTCAGTGGTAGGTGGAGGAGTGGCCTCTTGTACTGTAGTTCCTGTGCCGTAAGTCATCTGGCAATGGTCCGGATGGCCACTTCCATAACTGTAGACAACGCAACATGGCCCAGATGGTTGAGAGCAACAAATTTGGTTCTGTTTGCGAGGCTCTCACCATCGTTTGATCCTCACGCTCTGTTGTAGCCCTTGGCCGTCCACTGCCTGCATGCCACTGGGTAATGCCCTCCTCAACCCATTGGTGCCAACATCATCTGATTGCTACGTCACTCCCAACCAAATGCCTGGTGATATGGCCACTTGACCAACCAGCCTCTCTTAGTCCAATTATACGCCCTCTCTCAAACTTGCTGAACTGCTTGTATTGTGCACAGATTTGATGTTGAGGCATTCTCACAGTCTGTGGAGGTTAATGAAACCACAATATGCAGTCACTATTGCTCCCCCCTTCCCCCGAGTTACAATCATTTTTTAATTGGGCCACTATTTAGTCATTGGTCGTTATTTTTTAATCATTTTTTAAATGGGCCACTATTTAGTCATTGGTCATTATTTTTTAATCATATTTTAATTGGGCCAGTATTTAATCACTGGTCGTTAGTTTTTAACAATTTGCATATTCAGCCCTGAGGTACTTGCAGGGGGAGGGGGTCGTCAGGATTGAACAACTTTCTCTGGATAATTTGAGTTTTTTTTTTGGCAAAGAGTGTTTTTTGCATAGAGCCAAAAGGTCAGGCAATGGCTGTATATGTGTATACATATAGAATTTTCCAAAATGAGAATGTTTATTTTAAGTACATTATCTTCAGCAATCAGATTGTGGTACTGAATTGTTTTTTAATTCACTCTTTATCATGTAACATCTCCTGAGAGATCTTAATCACTTCCTTCTGGAGCAGGAATCGAACCCACATCTCCCAATTTCCATTCGAGCATACTACTGTTACCCCGCCCAGGAAAATGAAATTCCAAGCACCTAAAACTAAGCAATTGCAGCTCAGGAATCTGAACAATTTGCAGTAGTCGAAGCAATAATATGCTTTCAAATGGGAATTGGGGGACGCGGGTTCGACTCTCACTCCACGATGATGCTATTTTTAAGTTTTCTGAGGAGATGTTACAAGAATGACAGTGAACTAAAAGAAGTTCAGTACAGCAATCTGATTGCTGAAGATAATGCACTTGTGAATTTCCCATGAATTTGTAAGAAACATTAGAATACACAGTACTGCTGTCTACAAAATAATTCAAAAGCATAGAACTTTGACAGTTAGGGTAGAATAACATGAAATAAAACCACTTACAGGGCTGCCAACTTTTCAAAATCAAAAACCGGGACATCAACGCGCGTATTTACAATTTATAAATAATAAAATGATATATCATAGGTTTCTCTATTTTTTTATTACAGTTAATTACTTAATACAAATAAAGAAATATTTAAAAAAAATTAGTATTTAAGTATAAAATAAGACTAACAAACCTTGTTAATGAGTTTCATTTTTAGAGAGTGAGACACCATTTTTCTCCCCACCATAACACAAGTGTTATCACATGATAAGGCGAGACAGTTCATGCACGTAATAACCATGATACTGAAATTCTTCGGACACAAGTTTGGAAATATTTTCACCTGTTGAACAGGTCAGGGGTGATTGTGAGGTGACACAAGAAACTCTCAGCTCAGTGCCAATATACATATAATGCATATTACAAATATTTATAAATATTATGCACATATAAACTACCTACACAACAAATAGGCCCTAGTGCTTGTGCAGTTAAACTTCACATCTTTTCAATCAAATTTCGCACTTCCTATTACATGTTAATTGAGCAGCCTATGTGGATCAGCTTTACTTGAAGCCTACAGTGGATTCCATCCCAATTTCTAAAAGTAGCTCATTGGATTAACCAAATCTAAAATAATAAAATTATTTGATGTAGATGCAACTTTCAAAATAATGAAAAAAGCCTTCCTTTCAGCAGGCTGTTGTCTTGAGAGCTTGTTTGATAACAAAAGAAAAAAGAGCCTTCCTTTCAGCAGGATGTTGTCTTGAGAGCTTGTTTGATAACAAAAGAAAAAAGAGCCTTCCTTTCAGCAGGCTGTTGTCTTGAGAGCTTGTTTGATAACAAAAGAAAAAATAGCCTTCCTTTCAGCAGGTTGTTGTCTTGAGAGCTTGTTTGATAACAAAAGAAAAAAGAGCCTTTCTTTCAGCAGGTTGTTGTCTTGAGAGCTTGTTTGATAACAAAAGAAAAAAGAGCCTTCCTTTCAGCAGGCTGTTGTCTTGAGAGCTTGTTTGATAACAAAAGGAACACTCAAGGTGTCACAAATCATCTACATTCACCATCCGCATGGACATGCAGTGTTTCCAATCAAACACTGTAATTCCCCCCAAAAAATGGAACTTGAACTTTTAGTTATCATTTTGTAGCATTTTTAGAAATGAAATGTCCGAAGCATCTCAAATTCTTCTAAAACTTAAAAACCCGGATTTACAGGTTTGGAACGTGACAAAAACGCGGAGTTCCGGGCTACACCCGGATTACAAACAAGTCTGACTGGTTTCCAGGCATGGCAAAGAGAGCAGCGTGCATCTCACTTGCTTGCAACGATTATCAAAGTACGTTACTACAAATGAATAAAGTTGATTGTCAGCATCATTACTGCCATCACTTGCAACAGAAAAATGGTCCACTTTTAATAGCCCAGAGGACATTTTTTGAATGATATTTTGCCATTTCTTGAACAATATGCGAAGTTTTTTTGTTCTGCAACATGAATATCTTTTTTGACTCTCTTCTAGGGAGTTAGGAAACATAGCTGACAACAATCAGAAGATATGATCAGCTGCCGTTAGTGGTATGTGCTCCAACAAAAATCCGGTAAACAGAACTTCTGCATGAATCGTTTAAAAATCATTCGGCACTGAAACAAAACGATCCATGTTACACACACTTTTTGTGCTATCATGATTTTTCACGTGCTAGTTAGTTCCAACATGTGCGATGATGTCTCCACGACCAGCATGAGAAACAGGGAAATCAGTGTTACACAAAGTGCAATGTGCGTGAAACTGACCCTTGCGCAATGGTTTTACAAGTCAAATTCTTCAGAGTATTTCTTAAAAAAGGCTCCATTCTGGGTTTGTGAACTGAAATAATAACTTGCAACGCAACTTGTTTCATTTGAAAGATCAAACAAAATACGGAATCCGCGTTCAACTTGAGCATTAGCAAACAAACAGCTTTCCATTCCACTCCCACGAAGCGCTGCACAAGCGCCGTGCGCTCGTTGGCTGCGAGTGCCATGGATGTGACGTGATAAACTGGCACTTCAACTTTGCAAGCCTTTGACTGTCTTGCTATCATTGCAGGGCACACGACCTTGGTGCTCGAAGTGCCGTGGATTAACAAAAGAACATCCAGCATTGACGCTGGAGAAAAATGATGGCTGATAAGATTAATGAGAGAAAAAAAAACAAACATAATAAATAAACAAAAAAAAATCACACAACTGGATTTTTTGTAGAAAAATCAGATTCCTAGAAAATATTTTCAAAATCGGACAGAATCCAGGTAAACCGCGACACTTGGCAGCTACGCACTTATACATGCCACAGGCATTCAGTCTCTGAAATTCAATCTGAAACATTTGAATATTTGCTGAAAATCCAAATCCAGAGGTTGTACTTTGGTGCAACAAGTCAAAGGGTAATTAAGGCTGTCAATGCACGATCAGATTCAGCTTAATATAGAGCACAAACACCACACCTCACAATCACTATCTAAAAATGTAGGTTAAAAAAGTAATTATTTACAATTAAAAGCTCTAGCGAGCACTTTCACGAACCACTATGGTCGCATCATCAGGTTAAGGAGTGAAATCACTATGAAGCAGTACATGATTTATATAGTAACAGAGATGAGCACAAGCTTACAAATATGTAAATGAGATGAGTAAAAGATATTAAATGTCAATCACTACAAACTATTTACAAAATTACCTAAATTATTTTGAGGGTTCCTCGCTTGGATATTCCAACATGAGATCTCTGTAGACACTAGGAACATAAGCAGGTATATCCTCATTGCAGCACTTAGGTCCCAGTTTTATAATGTGAAGACTCTCAGTAAACAACATAGAACTTTTTGTCGTGGCTGTTGATAGCAAGTTTGCATTGTCCCAATCCGGTTTTAGGTCTCCCTCAATGACAATTCGTAAAGGAGTAGTTACTTCGACTTTGTCAAGAATTGTCATTGAGGGAGACCTAAAACCGGATTGGGACAATGCAAACTTGCTATCAACAGCCACGACAAAAAGTTCTATGTTGTTTACTGAGAGTCTTCACATTATAAAACTGGGACCTAAGTGCTGCAATGAGGATATACCTGCTTATGTTCCTAGTGTCTACAGAGATCTCATGTTGGAATATCCAAGCGAGGAACCCTCAAAATAATTTAGGTAATTTTGTAAATAGTTTGTAGTGATTGACATTTAATATCTTTTACTCATCTCATTTACATATTTGTAATCTTGTGCTCATCTCTGTTACTATATAAGTCATGTACCGCTTCATAGTGATTTCACTCCTTAGCCTGACCAGAGTGGTTTGCGAAAGTGCTTGCTAGAGCTTTTAAATTCACCCTTTTAATTGTAGATAAAGACGTTTTTTAACCTATGTTTTTAGATAGTGATTGGGAGGTGTGGTGTTTGTGCTCTATATTAAGACGAATCTGATCGTGCATTGACAGCCTTAATTACCCTTTGAAAATCCAAATATTCATGCATTAAAGTTTCAGAGAGTTTTCAAGCACTTAATAAAATGTTTAGAGAAAAGTATGTTGCAATGAAGTACTGTAAAACACAACACACAGAGACTACAGTACTACAGTAAAAACATCACAAGAAGTGGACTATGTTTAAAAAAGTTTAAGTGCACTAACAGCATGACAAATTAACAAATGTTCATTGATAACACACAGAAAAACAAGTAAAATGGAAACACTGGACATTCAGTGCAACTGCCCACTTTCAAGTAAAGAAGAAAAGAGCTGTAGATGTATGTGAAACTAATAATCAATGTATTTCTAATAATAACTAATAATCAAAGTATTTCTCCTACACTAAGTACAGTGCAAAGGGATACAAGAGATCAGATCAAGAATCCACAAAATAAAAAATATCAGCTGTCAAATTTAAATTACTGATATGCTAGATTTCACTTACTGTTGATGTATCAAACATCTCAATTTATGGCAGTCTTGGCACACAGTTTCCTAGATTCATAAATTCATTCACTTGATCAAACTCTGAACCATTTAGACAAATATTGCAATCAGCACTAACAATTTCTTGCTCAAAACCAATATGCTGGGTTTTTCCCTAATTTATACACAGTTTGTATTTCACTTTGTACATCAGGGAGCACATACTCTACAACTCACTTTTGCTTTCAACCAACAGAACTGTGTCATCAGCGTACAGCTACCCTCACAATGTGAATTTGAGGATTTCCAAGACATAAACCAGAATTGTTCATTTTAAATTTATGCATGCACGCATCTATAAATATACTGAACAGCCATGGTGGCATTACACAACTTTGTCTGACTCCTGTGCAATGGAAAACTGATTCAATATAACACCATTTACTGGAGCACATGCTCTACTGCCAGCATACATGGCTTTTACATATTCAAGCAGATTCTCAATACTACCATAATTACCCAAGACCTTCCATGGAAACACCATATTTGCTTGGTCATAAGCTTTCTCCAAATTCACATCGACTTTCTTACTAAGAGACAGATGCTTTTCAATCATCACACATAATGAAAAAATTCGGTTAGTGAAGATAAAGGCTTCACTGGCTGTATCAGGCAGAAAGATACTCTGTACATTTCGTACCTTCTCTGATGTCAAGCCTTATACTTAATCAGGCATGAAAGTGGTCATGGCATAAAAAGGCTGAACTTTCCTCACACAGGAATATGCAAAACTAATTAACCTTTCAGCATTTATTGACTACCTTAAGCACCAGGGGTGGCGGAAAGTGAAGATCGTTGACCGGGCTCGAAATTTCGAATTACGGTGCACCCGCTCCTTTCCCGCTGCCTGGAACAAACAGAAGAAAAACAACGCCTAAGGATTGATAACAAGGAACAGTACACCAATTAAGTAGGAAAAAGTAACCCTATACTAGTGATCAGATTTATTGGCGTAGGAAATAGACACATAAGCATTTCGCACATCAACCAGATGCCTTTTTCAAGGAAGTTAGACAGAAACTGCAAACTGAAAAATTGAACGCATTAACAATTTGATCCCGGGAACTTGACTTGACAATAAATAGATACAACGTTATATTCATTTAAAGATACGAGGTATCACGTTGGTTGTGCGTGCAGTATCTTGGTAGGGAGAAGGCGTTACTTGAAGAACTGGTTCCAAATTCGTGGCAACTCGAGTGAGACGCTATCATTGCAAGTATCGCTGTTGGTTATGATCTCCAAGGTTTCCCAAATGGCTGTACATTTAGGGATAGAGTAGCTAGCTAATTTCTTTACATCATCCCACATAGGAGTAGCGGACTTGAATTTGACTTCTCAAATTTGACTTACGTGGGATGATATAAAGAAATAAAGAAATTAGCTAGCTACTCTACCCCTAAATGTATAGCCGTTCGGGAGACCTTGGAGATCATTACCAACAGCGATACTTGCAATGATTGCGTCTCACTCGAGTTGCCACGAATTTGGAACCAATTCTTCAAGTAACGTCTTCTCCCTACCAGAATACCGCGTGCAACCAACGTGATGCCTCGTATCTGTAAATGAATATAACGTTGTATCTATTTATTATAAAGTCAAGTTCCCAGGTTCAAATTGTTAATGCGTTCTACTTTTCAGTTTGGAGTTTCTGTATAACTTCCTTGAAAAAGCCATCTGGTTGATGTGCGAAAGCTTGGAAACGCTTATGTGTCTATTTCCTACCCCAATAAATCGGATCACTAGTATAGTGTTACTATGCCTAAGGAGCTTTGTTAGGGATTAGGACCATCACACCACTTAACTAGAGGAACTTTCTAAGGCACATCACAACAATCGCACATATGCCAAACAAAATATTAATAATAAAAAAAAAATCTTGGCTGAAGTTATTGACCGGGCCAGGGCCCTGGCAGCCCGGGCGCTTCCACCACCACTGTTAAGCACCATATATGCACATATAAAAGCCATAAAATTGTCTACCATTTCTTCAGGAACGAATAAGAATTTTATTTCAGTCAATGAGCTTACACCAAACCAATATAGTCAATCCCATATTTATATTGATCTAATTTATTTTCCTTTTCAGATTTGAGTAATTAGATAGTTAGCTGACACAAAAATTTACATGATGCAGGCACAAGTTCTGGATGCCTGATACCTATGGACATATGTGCAACATATGAGCTATTTTTTTTTTTATAAACAGCTATTTTTTTTATTTTTTTTTATTTTCTTAATCTCAGGAATTTCCCAAACGACTTCCAAAAAGGAGGAATTCTGCCTTTTGGTGGAACTCTTTCACCTCTTCTTAATCAATGATGAGTTTTCCAAACTTGCCCTGGCACAATCATCAGGTTGATACCATGATAGCTTTTATGAGGACTGTTCAAAAAGTTTCCAAACTTTTTCTTTTTTCTGGCTCACCTACATGCTATTCACTCTTGTCTCCTTAAAAGTATGTTCCTCTGCAGTTGATGCATAGCTCCCAGCATTTTTTCTAGTTCAAAAAACACTGCTTGAAGGCTTGTTTTGACATCAAACGCAGCTCCATCAACGGATTTTCTTTTATACCATCTAATGTGGCAAAACGCTTACCTTACAGAGGAATTTTCAACTTAGGGAAGAGAAAGAAGTCTGCAGGAGCAAGATCTGGTGACTAGGATGGATGAGGAGTAAGATCTGGTAACTAGGGTGGATGAAGAGCAAGGTCTGGTGACTAGGGTGGATGAAGAGCAAGACCTAGTGACTAGGGTGGATGAGGAGCAATTGTTGTGTTGTGTTTTGCCAAAAAGTCATGAATCAATAGTGATGCATAAGCCAATGCATTGCCATGGTGGAGCATCCATGACTTCTTTTTCCATGACTCAGGCCGGTTCCACCAAAAATTTTCGTGCAATCGCTGAAGAACATCACAGTAAAATTCTTTGTTCACTGTTTGTCCTTGAGGAACAAATTCATGATGTACCACACCATTACAGTAAAAAAAAAAAAAGCACGATCAACATCCCTTTGACCTTTGTAGCATTTTTTTCAGCTTGCCGAACTTGGTGAAACCAACTGAGAAGATTGGGCCTTGGGTTTCACATCATATCTGCATACCCAAGTTTCATCACCAGTTATAACGTTATTTAAAAAAACTATCATCAGCATTAGTTACAGAACACAGTGACACATGCACACATTAAGTTGTTCGGAAAATAATGGCCGATTTCCTGAGGCGCCACATTCAACTCCACACAATGCTTGCAAGACCAACCACTCGCAATTCCATTTTTACAAGTTGAAGGGCGGTTGAGCTGCAGTCGTTGCTACTCATGTGAGAGTGGTCTGTATAACATGTTGGGAAGAAGTGAATTGCAGGTGATTCTACTTCACGATTGGGTCGTAATAGCACAAACCTACCGCAATGTGGTCGAGGCATGGGACGAGGAGGCAACAACTGAACATGCTATGCTGTTCATCTGTGGTTTGAAAAGTTTTGCTTCGGTGACACAAGCCTACAAGATGAGGAGGGCTGAGGAAGACATTCAGTCATCAAAAGGGGTAGAAAAATATTCTGAAATCTGGTGGCCAGCTAAATTTAATATTTTAGTGGCCAGACACTGGACCCCCACCCCCACCCCCAAGGGGAGTAAATATCAAAGTCATGTACACTTCAGTCCAAAAAAAAGTTCTACTCTCAGCTTATCTCTCCCTGGCAAATAATAGAAAAAAAAGCTACTTTTTTTTTGTCTGGGTTCGCAAATTCTCGAATTACCGTAATTTTCATCGTTTATCCCCAGACTCTGGAATCTGCGCAATTTTTATTTTACCTTCGTGTAATCTATGCTGGCGTATAATTTGCAGATTGTGACATGCAGGGGAAAAGAATCGCTGTATGATCCGTGCACATCACAAATGCTGATCCAAAAGCGGAATTTCCGACAGAAAAGTCGATCACAAAAAGACCCCGGAGTCCGAAGAAATAAAAACTAAAAACGATCTTATTAAATAAAGAAATTCATTTTTAAAGGAAACTTTTTTTAATATGTATTTATTTTCGGACACAAAAGAAGCTTAGCGGCATGGTGTGGCATCCATAGAGCACAAAATTTAATCACACCGATGCGGAAGCTCCAATTGCATCACACATTGTCAATGATGAAATGCTGTACAGAATCATTCATAGAAATACTGTATATGCTCGCGTGTAAGTCAAAAGTTTTTGGAAGAAATCTTGCTTTTAAAGTAGGGGAGTCGGCTTACACACAGGTAAAAAAAAAAATTTAAAAATAGGGCTGGACTTCTGTGAATTCTCCCGCGGAGTTTACAGACGGGTTTGTGCACGTTTTAGACCGCAGCTTTTCGTGTGTCACTGCACGCCAGTTTTCTGACCATAATGAATTTTGGCAAGATATTGCAAAACTCCTGTCATTCTTGTGTTCCTCACGTTTTTTAAAAGTTTGTTAAAAATCCCAATGTCCGGATCCCACAGCTCCACTGGTTAAATACAGAGCTGTGGGGTCCAGACGTCGGGATTTTTAATGAATTTTTTAAAAAACGTGAGGAACAGAAGAATGACAGGATTTTTGCACTATTTTGCCAAAATTCATTATTATAAACCACGTAGTGATGTTCAAGTGGTTAGACATAACGATTTGAACCGATATTAGTTTTCTGACCTCTTGAAAACTCTCACGTATCCTCAGCTGCCCCCCCCCACACACACACACTTTGGCAGTGTAACTGAAACGTTTCCTTTTCGAAGACATCATAAATAGCAATGAAGGGAGATATCAGCAGCAAAGACTTTGGTCAAAATGGTGAAGGACGAACTAAAATACAAGGCAAAGCGCACGCAAGATCCAGAACACGGAACTTTGAAATGAGGCATGCATGTGTAGGTTCGTGCAGCAAGTGCTGTGCGTACATTTTTATTGGCCGATTGATGAAGAGAGGGCGCAAGCAGTCAGCATTTTGTCTTTCCTAACAATACAAAGACAAAACTCCCGCTGTGCCTCCCTACAACTTTCACGGTCTTTCATTATGAACCCCCTCTCCTCTTAGCTCCGCTCTGTTCAAACTCCTGAACAGAGGATAATTCTTCCGAGGGAGTTCTTTTTCCAATTGTATCCCTTCTCCTGCACAATTACCCTGCGGATTTATTTATTTTTTAAATCAAACGGCAGCAAAAACGTTTTCTTCTTTTTTTAATCGGCGTTTATCTGCGGATTATATGACGAAAATTATGGTACATGTTTATCAGTGATGTTTTCCGTGGTGGCCCGGAGAAATTTTTTGGTCGCCCTGGGCGACCGCATTTTTCGACCCCTGGTCATCCAATAACAACACTCTGAAGACAAATATGGATGCAAATCCTCGCGTCAGTCAGAGAACTTGCTAAACAGTACAATGGGTCGGTATTAACCATTTCCGAACATTTCCGCCAAATTGGTAAGGTTCAGAAGCTCGAAATGTGGGTTCCACACGAACTGACGGAGCATCAGAAACAACAACGGTTTGAGATGTGCAATAACCTTCTGCTTCACAACGAAACGGAGCCCCTACTTGATCACACTCTAACCTGTGATGAAAAGTGGGTGCTATACACGACAACCACAAGCAATCTGAACAGTTGCTGAACCATGATGAAACATTGAAACAACATCCCAAACCTAAGTTGATGCCAAAGAAGGTTTTGTTGACAGTGTGGTGGACTGTTCACGGTGTCACATACTCCAGGATCTTGAATGCTGGTGAAAGCATTACCTCAGTCACATACTGTGAAGAAATTGACTGAATGCACCAGAAGTTGTGTTCCAAACAGCCATCTTTGGTGAACAGGAAGGGTTCTATCTTCCTCCATGATAACGCTAGACCACACGTGTCACAAATGACGAAACAAACTACACAAACAAAGGTTCAAAATCCTCCCACATCCAGCCTACTCGCCTGACTTGGCACCTACCAATTTCCACCTGTTTATGCATTTCAGCAATAACCTCAAGGACAGGACCTTCAGAAATTGAGAGGACGACGAAATTGCATTCCGGGACTTTATTGCCCCGAGGGAGACAGATTTCTTCCCAACTGGCATTGAAGCACTTGTCACTTACTGGCAGAGGTATGTAGCTGCTGAAGGCACCTATTAAAAAAAAAAAAATAAGATTGTGTGCTATGAGGTATATCTCTTTAATTTTTATCCTCCAAATTGGCTAATATTTTCCAAATGACCTGGATGAGACTGATGAAGAAAACAGCTGAACTTTTCATCCAGGTGAAAAATCAGAACATGCGACAAGAAAGTGAGTATAACACAGCATGAGCAATATGCAATTTTTCACCATAATTTATTTACAGACATATCTAGAGCATACCACTGTACTCACAATATAAAATTACTGAATTCAAAACAAAATAAAATGGTTTTAAAAGACACTGCCTCAAACACAGTTCTTGTTTCGTTGTTGTACTTGCTAGGATATTGGCAAGTTTCCTCTTATAAGCAAGCCTTGCTTTCTTTTAAGCAAGTTCCACAGCCATATTTTTTTTTGTTGACTGTCAGTGCACAGCATCCATCGCTTAATTTTTCTGCTGCTGATAACTTTCCCTTCCCATTTCCTTGTCTTTTTTCTTTCTTTCTTTTTTTTAATGCCCTCAGATGAAATAATTTCAACTGTCATGCTAAAAGAACTTTCAGCCTAAGGACCATGAATTGTAATATTAAAGCTTTCACTATTTTAGATAAATGGTGCAACTTTTAGAGGATGAACACTTCTGAACATCATGCATCAATTCTCACAAATTTTCAACTTCATCACTTCCATTTTCAGAAAATTTCCCCTCCCTTCCTTATCAAGCTTAAATGCGCACATTAATGAGGGGAAATAAACATTTAACAACAACACAAGAGAGTGAAAACATCGCGGGGTTATTATGATTGTGAAAAATCTTCTTTGCCCAATTTCCATTTTGGAAATTTTTCCTACATCTGCAAGCTGAAATACAAATATCTGTGAAATAAATTGGTATCTAACAACAGTGCTGGCTGGGCTGAAGAAACTTTGCGAGAAAAGAGAAATTACAACTACGGGAGAAATCATCAATATCTTCAGTTTTCGCAAGTTATGACAGATGGAATTCCGTCTTCAGACAGAATACATCACCACCACCACCCCACACAAACACACATGCTCCACGATTCCCCAAAAGATCAATGTACAACTGTTGAGTTATACACTGATTTCTTGAAGAACCCAAATGTTAACCACTTAACATAAAGGCCTGAGAATATTCGGGAAGTTAATTTTTATGAAAACATAAATCCCAAGTATACTCTGGTTTACCTTATGATGACCCAAACATATTGTTCAAAGCTCAAACATGCACATTTTCGCTTCTTCGTCTTTTTCTTTTCTTTTTTTTTTTTTTACATTTCCAGTAGATGGCACAATACAGTGCCAAAATTTATTGTAGAAATATTGCCTATGCTTTATGCTTTGAGTTGGATGTTTGCATTCATGTCAGAACAGTCACTGATAAAGTTACTTACAGCAGCGTCCTGTTGTTAGCTGTTTAGGAATTGTTTTCGCATATAATGATACAATGGGGGTGTTGATAAGGTGGATCAACATGCAAACAATCCATTGCCCTGCAAGAGAGGTAAAAGACACTACAAGAAAATATTTTTCCACCTCTTGGACCTGTCTATGTGAAATGCCTTTGTCCCCTTCAGGAAACACAGAGGAAAGGAGAGTGCTCTGGACTTTCGTGTAGCTTTAGTTGAGAAACTGATTGCGAAACATTAAAGAGATGAATTTCCTCCGAAAGCAGCGGGTCGGCCATCAGCAAAAGCAATTTGTTAGTTGCCATTGCCCTTCGGCGATTTCGTCCACTCCGAAGAAGCAAAACCCAACAAAAGCGTGCACAATGTGCAGCAGTGAGCACGATGCTACAGGGAAGAGGCAGCAAAGAGAATCTAGATATATGTGTGCAGAGTTCAGTGTAGCTTTGTGCATTCTTATATGTTTCCAGGTCTATTACACAGCCACTAACATATAAACCATTTCTTTCGTGTTCAACAGACTTTTCTTCATTTGTTCGCATGTGACCTGCAAAAACATGGTGCTTTGCATATCACACATATACTCGGAATTTTATTTTACGCAATTTTCACAGGTCTGTATCTCATATATAAGTTCTTCAACCTTAATTTCACTGTTGCTTTATTATTGTACTAAAGTGATTATTTCATTTCAGCAATAAAAAAATTAGATGCAAATTGGAACATATTTTTGTAAATAATCTGTATTTTAAGGGGTTAACAGAAATGGCAAAATTCCTTGAACCCACGGAAGGATCTCATGCCTGAAGATTATGAGGAAATTTTTGCCCCATCTAACTTCCGTTTTAAGAAATTGTTGCCCACAGTTTCAAGATAAAATACAAACATCTATGCAATAAAATGATATTAAAAATGCTGGACATTGTGAGAAAAAAATGTGATTTTGGGAAAAAATTTCACTCTGTTCAACTTGCATTTTTGAAAGTTCTGAAAGATGAAATACCATCCCCAGAAAAAAATGATTTCCCTTTCTCACGCACACGCACACACACCTCTTCAGTTTTGCGTCAATCTTGAGAATGACCCAAATGATGACGAAAAAGCAGAATTCTGCGAATCTGCGGAAGAGTCTCATGAATGCACTTGAGGTGAATACTTCCAGGAAACACATTTAAAAGTAAGCATGTGATACACTAAACCACTTCATTCACACCTTAAAACTTCTTGAATGACTTTCTGGCCATTATTTTTCAGCATATAATTCCATCATCAACTTCATCCCCATGAGGCTAACTCCTCAGAAAACAGCAAACTGTGTTTTGTGGAGTGGGAATCTAACCAGCATCTTTCAATTTCAACCTCAAAGGTGGGTCTGGTTCCTTCTGTTAGCAAGATGTTCACCACACAGTTGACAATGGTATTTCTACACCAAAAACCAATGGTCTAAGATCAAAATGTTTCAAAATTAGCAATGTTCAATGGGATATTCAATAAATCTCTAACACTTAATAACTACTCATCAATAATTGGAATAGTAATGGGAGACATTTTGAGTTAAAGTACTAGTGCTCAATGTTTACTATTGATTTAGGAAATATAAAGAATAGAAAAAATCAAATGGTGGTTTCAGTATTTTGTGGACTTATAAGATGTGCTGCATGTCATACTTCATCTTATATTCAGAATTTAAAAATATATTGCCTACAAAGCAAACTAAAGCAAATGGTCAAAGTGAAATATTAAGGTAATTCCTGCAATACAATAATAATGCACACCAAATTTCTGTAAAAGTATTGAAGTGTTCTCCTCACAACTATTATCATTTGTGGGCAGTTTCACAGAGTGAAAGAAAAACAAAACAAAACAAAACACAGAAACATACTTACGGAAACAAACAAATCACAAATACTTCACAATCCATATAACAGTTTCTAATCCAACAATGAAAGGAGACAATTTTCCTATCAGAAATGTTCCAACTCAGTTCAGGACAGATCCAGTGTATTCTGAGCTAATGAAATAAAATTAAATTAAAATTACCATGAGCTAAAAAAAACTGCAATAAAAAAAAATAACACAGGAGAAAATGATAAATTATAGATTAGAATAAAAATACCATTGAAAATCAATGCTGTATGAATACCATAGCACATTCCATTTATTTATGAGCCATGCGCAGGAAATATTTTTCTTATTTATTTATTTATCTACTGCTTATGTGCAGAAATATCCAATTATTTGAAAAGTGGAATTGTAGAACATCCTGTTATATGCAAGACCACAGCAGTTTTTATCACAGAATATCACTATTTTCCACACAGAACAACATATCACACAGAAGTTAATTTAAGTTATTCTTCTCATAACAGCTATCAAATTCGAAATACCATACTACCTCACAACTAGAAAATTTTATGAACTTCAAACCAGATACACACCAGGGCTTGAAAAATACCATGTCCGAGATGCCAGGGACATGTAAATTATTGGCCAGAGCAGGCGGAAAAAAAAAAAAAAAAGTTGCCCGGTCCAGGCAACTGAATTTAAAAATAAAAAAGCTAGGAATAAAATTTCCTACTACAAGAAAAAAAGACAGTCGTTGCATATGTTTGATTTCATTGCTAAGCACCAGAAGTTGTATTATTGTTATGGTGTGCTAAAGGCAGAATAATCTCACTTCTTTAATTATGCGCTAGGTCCAGAAATTGGAACCATATGTAGTTTTGTTCCAAATGTTGTTCATAGTCGGTTACTAGATACATGCCTCTAATGGAATTAGCCTCTGGTGTTTAGTGACAAAGGGTGAAAACTTCAACAAAAAGAACATGGCAAAATCACTAAATTTATAAAATATCAATTTCATCATCATATTATTTCATACCAATTTCAGCATCAGCATCTTAAAACTTGAGATACACGCATTTGTGCATTGAACATATTTTTTTGAGTACAGACTCTTAAAATGGAAATGCAAAACATGTAAAAACAAGTTAATCCTATTTTTTAATTTAAAAAAAATTAGGGTTCTCCTTTGTTATCTTAAAAGATAAACTTTCCTATTTTTAATTTCTGCACATGCCCTGCTGGGCCTGTAAACTCCATGGAATGTAAACATAGAAAGCGAGTATGGTAAAAAAGTTCATTTTAGCGGTAGATTTCAGTCATCCTACGACCTTGATCACCCGCAACCAAATGGATAGGCTGGTTGCCAGAACTACAATTTAAAATTAGGGTGCTGGAACTGTTGCCAGATTTTAGGAGAGAAATCCAAATAAATGGGATTTGGTGAGAGGTCTCTGAATTGCAGTTTTTGGTGAACAAAATTGCAATGCTTTTGGAAACACAGAGATGCTTTGTTGATGAATGGGGCAACATTTTTTGTCTCTTTCCAAAGGGGAACTTCAGAGGTGTCTTCAAGGGTTAGTGACAGGGATCCTGTCTCCCCTCTGGACACCCCTGGGGTTTATGCTATTCTCATTTCAACTTCCTTTTGTCTCTCAGTGTATATTGGAAGCACATACTGAAGCATCAATACAAGACTTGGTGAACACAAAAAAGATGTTTCCAATGGTCTTCCAAAGACAGCATTATCTGCACTAACCCTTGAAAACACCTCTGCAGTTCCCCTTTGGAAAGAGACAAAAAAAGTTGCCCCATTCATCAACAAAGCATCCCTGCATTTCCAAGAAAGCATTGAAATTTTGTTCACCAAAAACTGCAATTCAGAGACCCCTCACCAAATCCCATTTATTTAGATTTCTCTCCTAAAATCTGGCAACAGTTCCAGCACCCCAATTTTAAATTGTAGTTCTGGCAACCAGCCCACCCACTCGATCGCGGGTCATCAAAGCCATAGGATGACCGAAAGCTACCGCTAAAACGAACCTTTTTACCATACATGACTTTGTGTGTTTTCGCTCAATTTCTATGTTTATATGTTATTGCCGCGTGAAGCCTGAGTTTAAATCCATGGAATGTTCCTCCAGCCACAATCAGGTGACCACGAATGTATGCAGTGGCACATTTGTGTTGAAAGAGGTTATATCCTTGGAGTGGTTGCATGACATGAATGGGTAACCAACCCCCAAGGATAGTTAAGTAGCCTCTACCAGTCACAGCACTCTGCAGATATGAATGAGTCCAAATACATGCCAGCTGAAAACACCCCACACCATAACAGAGCCACCATCAGCCTGCGCTGTTCCTTGTAGGACGCAGGATCAATGGCGGTTTGGGGGGGGGGGGTTACACACACACACACACACTTGTGAAGATGAAGGTAAAAATTTATTTTTGTTGGATAGAAAAAATATATAAACCATGCGGAACGACTCAGATATAAGGGAAAATTTTTGACAGTTTTTCTAATTCAACTTACTGTATATTTTTTAAACCAAAAGATGGCAGCACAATATACTTTTTATCTAGGGGTGAGTTGGGTGACTGGAGCAAAGAATCTATAAGGGGTGAAAAAAAAAAAAAGGTTCCAATCAGCTCCGTAGGGAATAGGGTTAATGTAAAACACACGACAGCAGCGCCGGCATACTTGACGGTCCAATTGGCATGTTTGGAAAGCCTGCATTACAGGATGAAAACAAAAAACCAACGGTATTTCCACCCTTTCCGCGTGTTTTGAAAGAGTGCAGATCTCTGCTGTTTATGAGTCTTTAACAGCTTCACGCTGCTCCCAATGTTTTCTTTGGTTTCAAGTACATAAATGTTGTCGCTTTCGCGGACATTAATTATGGAGTTAATTAAAAAACATACATTCTTTGTTCAAAATAAGCACACAATGAGACTTACAACTGCCGAACAAGAACATGCATTACGCACGTGCTGTCCCCTTACTGTGGGCTTCTCAGTACTACCATTTGGACCGCCAAGTGAAGTTTATCGACAGAGGTCTCCCTTTACGCCGCAACGAAGCTTCCCTTTTTTCCTTGTAGGCATGTGTGTCATATGACCTTCGACTTCATTCCCAGCCCAGTACCCACGTAGTGAATGAGAATGCTAGTTTTCCTGACCGCCGGTAGCTTTTAGAAAAGAAAATGAGCAAACGCCAAAAAAAATACGTCAGATTGTTTCTTCAAAAAGTTGAAAGAAGATTGTGGTGAAAGTGAATCTGTTTCTTGTTTGACTTCGAGTGGCAGAGAAGAAGATGAAATTTCGGTTTCAGCAAGTACCGAAGAGTTACAACAGCATCATTCATGTGAAGCTCAATCCATGTCAAATATGCATGTGCCAAAGGATGTCGATTTTGTAAAACTGGCAACAGGGACAGATAGACCTCAGCCTGCTCTATTTGATGGGAAAATTGATGTGGGTTTCTACGTTGAGAAGCAATGCATTTCCTTAATAACAGATAATGAAAAAATAAGTATTCTGAAATGCGCGTGGACTCCAGGTAAAAATTTGATTTGTCCTTTCTCAGTGCGCAAGAAAAATAATAAAGAAGTGAAATGCTATCTCTCTCAAAAGCATTTCTGTTCATTTAATTGGTTAATGTATTCGTGCGAACTTAAAGGTTTATTTTGCAAGTATTGTCTGCTGTTTTCCAGTAAATACGGAGGAATAAACAAAGCCACTCCATTAAAAAACTCGTTACTGTGCCTTTGGATAAATATTCTACCTTACTAGGCAAAGATGGCGATTTAATTGTTCACGAGCAAAATAAATACCATAAAGAATCTGTTTCTTTTGCTTCAGATTTTATAAAAATATATGAAAATCCTCAGGAAGGACTGTTGATGAAGTTAGATTCAGCCCGTGAGCTTCAAAACAAGGAGAACCGGGAAAGGTTGATTCCAATAATTGAGTCCATTATTTTTTTGGGACGTCAAAACTTAGCATTACGTGGCCATAGGGATTATGGCGAAATGTCATTTCTATCAGTTGATGACCAACTTTCTGACGATAATGGCAAAAGTCACTTAAATCTAATTGAAGGTAATTTTCGGGAACTGTTATGGCATCGTGTTGCAAGTGGTGATGAGAAGCTAAAAACATTTATGGAAAATACAAGTTCGCGAGCAACGTACATAAGCAACACCACGCAAAATGAACTAATTAAGTGTTGTGGAGATGAAATTTTGAACTCTGTCCTTGATAAAATTAAAACAAACAAATACTATGGAATTATTTTTGATGAGACTACTGATATTAGTCGGGGGTCACAGATGTCCATAATTGTGAGATCAACAAGTTCCCAGCAAAAACACAAGTGCCGGGAAACTGCTGGCCAACAGCTGGCAGTGATGGGTCACTGATGGCTGAAATTTGCCGCTTATGGGCCGGCAGCGGTCCGTTGGTGGCAGCGCCATCAGTTGGCTGCCTCCAGTTACCCACTGTTGGCCCTGCAGCATCTCTGCGAATTATGGGCCTGCAACGTAGCGCCACTGTGGGGCGGAACTGGCAAACCAAAACAACCCCAACAGGAAGTGCGAGCGCGGGACTGCGCATGCCCGAAAGCATTGTGTTAACCGTTTTAGTTTGACTTTTTGCTGTTGACGACTGCTAGTACGACATTGTCTGTGTTTCTATCGGTGTTCTTCGCTACAATGGCTCAAGTAAATGAAAGGTAAGGGTTTTTTTTTTTGTTTGTAATGTCATTATATGTTTTAATCCCCATGTTCTTAACAACAATGTTAGTTTCCATCTAAAAATATCTGAATTTAGTGCTTAAAGGTGGGTCATGCTTCTTGCCAAAATTTGTTCTGCTCGAGTGCAGATTATCGATTTATTTTTATTGTAGTATATAGTAATGTGAACATTTTCTCTTTGGCATTTCATAGACAGCGATGTTTTAAAAAAAGTTATCTAGTTAAGGTGCTGAGATAAGAGGAACCGTCACAACATTCTGTACTTTTGAGGCGCTTTCGTTTCAAAGTTCGTAGGTAGGCCCCTTTGCTTATACCTGTACTGAATATTTTTATTTTACTCCGATAACAGCAATACATAATTTTAAAAACTTTGGCAAATTTCTGAAAATTAGCACTAACTTGCACGCTTGAATTGTTTTCGTAAGTTTCTGGCTTTTTTTGTATAACAGTGTGTATCTTCAATACTCAGTTCTGATACAGACATGACCACGAATTTTAGGAATAATAGTTTTTTTGTGTGTGCATTTTAGAATTGTGTTTGAAAAGTATTTTGTTGTAACTGTGCCGTTCATTACTTTTTTTTTTTTTCTTTTGTACTGCTTCACTCTGGTTGCATGTTTTTTGTTAAATAATATTTTGTTTGACACCACACTTAAGTTCCCAGTTGTGTCCCATTGCATTCTGCTTCACACTGTTATAGTCCATCCATAGGCATCATCGCCTTCTAATTATTAGGGGGGGGGGGGCACAGATATATCTTACCTTACCTTCCCAACTCTCTTGTTTTTCTCACTATAAAGCAATGCATTATTTTTGCTTGAGAGCTACCCTTTCAACCACCCTGTAATTTATCCACCTTTAGATATACTTCATTGATGCCATAACCAGAATTTGTCAGCTGTATTGTAGGAGTAATTAGGGGTAAAATCATTAAATTGAACTCTTTCAAAGGTGAGTATTGACAATGTATTTATTCAGTTAAAGTAAATTTTTTCACCTATACTTTAATGACATTTCATATGTATGCTTAGTTTATAGAATAAAATCTTGTTCTACACAACCTTGATTTAGAAGCAGGAACATAAGTGTATAGTTTCTATTTAATCACAAACTGATCGAAAAACGTTCCTCCTCCCCGTCCCTGTTTGATATGAAAATCTTTGTCCAGCTCAACAGTATCGACTATGCTCTGGTGGACATAGCACAACTCTACGCGTTTAAGTGCCGTATGTTTTTTTTTTTTTATTGGATATTTAATTACCACCGTGAGCAACTCAATGGGCTATAAAGTAGTCTCCTGTCTCTAATTTAGGACCACTGACTCCAGGGAAGGGAGACAGCCAGTGCCATAAAACAAACTCAACATCCATGCCTCATTGGGATTCGAACCCGGACCCTTCTCGCACAAATGGTCAGAAGCCAGCGCCTTGACCACTGTGCCACCGTTGCGGTGAGCCGTATTAGTGTATTTAGTACAGTAATAAGAAATTCTCAAGTTTTTAATTGATTTGTAAAACATTTTCTCAAAGTTTTAATTTATTTGTAAAAAAAAAAAAAAATCCATGCCAATGTAGCCTGTCCCTTGGTGTTCCCTATTTGGCAAAATATTGGGGTGTGTGTGTCCCCGAATCCTCATAACGATGGATGGATGCCCGTGGTCCACCATCGTTATTAGGCGCAGCTGAAAGATGTGCAATTATTTTTTCTGTGACATTTCATTGTAAAAATAAAAACAATTAAAATTTCTCTTAGGGTTTTTAACTTTGCAAAATTAATATGTGAAATACACATATACTCACACTATCATTGTAGGACACACCACTTTTAACAATATATCTTAAGACGGGTATTGTTCACTTGATAGAGAGGTTACTTAACCGAAAACCAGTTGATCGAAAGGTACATTTCACCGAAGGGTCACTTGACCGAAAAGTTCATTTCACCGAAAGGTCACTTCACCTAAAAGTTTATTTCATCGAAAGGACATTTAATCGAAAAGTTCATTTCACCGAAGGATTACTTTACCTAAAAGTTCATTATATCGAAAGATCATTTCACCGAATGGTCAGTTTATCGAAAACTTGCAATTTTGTTGTAAGAGATCTGTTAGAGTGTGGTGCTGGTTTTTGAAAAACTGGCCACCTAAACATTATTGGATTGTATAAAAATACACTTTTAATTTCTATGAAACCCCCATGAGTAGGCTTCTCGAAATATAACAATTAATAAGGCCTAGATCTGTGCCTTTTTGTCAAATTTTAATCTCCGAGCTCATATTCACAAGGTTTCGTAGCAAATCAAGTAAATAATGTTCCTGTTTTACTCAACCACGAAACATTAATTTTTTTGACCATAGCCCTAGATACAGGACATTTTAAGAGATTTTAACCCTACTCATATTCATAAGCATTACATAAAATGTAAAGTAACTTTTTATGTAAACCTTATGAACATGATTAAAATTTGCTAAAAAGGCCTAAGCCGCTATTGTCTGAAAAAAAAAAAAAAATTTTTCTTAAAACTAAATCTTTGCATTCTTTGTTACATTTGGTGGTCTGTCTGCCGAACTTGCACCACGCTTCAACAGATCCTGTAATGAAATCCAAAGTTTTTGATAAACTGACCCTTCGGTGAAATGTCCTTTCGATGAAATGAACTTTTAGGTAAAGAGACCTTTCGGTGAAATGAACTTTTCGATCAAGTGAACTTTTTGATCAAGCGATCTTTCGGTGAAGTGATTTTCAGTCAAGTGACCCTTCAGTGAAGTAAACGTCGGGCAAATGAACCAGACCCCTTAGGACACACCATTTCTAATACTGTACGAATTCTAACACTTTCTTATAGGGTTGTTGGCCTAAACAGAACACTATACTTCACCCCATATAAAATTAATCAGCTGATGTAAGAGTAATCTACCCATTAAACACAGTTCATTTCTGGAATTCCACCGTAACCTATTTTGTTATTTAACCATTGTTAAAAACTGCAAATATCCAAACACTTCCTTACTTTGTAATTATTTTCACCCATGTATCAGGAACATTTTTGATCCACGGGTGAAAATAATTGCAAATTAAGGAAGTGTTTGGATATTGGCCCGGACAATTTAGTTCTAAGGGTAGCACGAAAAGTGCTTGGTGGTGGTTAATAACCAACCATCTTTCTGTAACTGCAGCAAAAATGAAGGTCAGTCTTCTTTTTTGTGTTTTTCAGTACCTTAATTTTTTTTTTATTTTTTTTGTTGCACTTTATCATATGATAATCAGTTTTGTCTCATGTACTTAGTTTCATGGAAAGCATATTGGTATTTGAAACTAATGGGTTTGAAAGTCTTCAGATTGCCAGTTCTATCAAGTATCACATCTGCTGTGAAATTCTGAAAGTCAGAACACTGAGGGAGGTGTTGCACACATGCAAAAAGGTATTGTAGTTATTACCTACCAGACCTTCTTGTAATGCTGGTGTAGTGCAGAATTCCAGGTTTTTTTTCACATTCAAAACCCGAAAAGCCAGTTTTTGAGTTTCAGAAGAATTTAAGATTCAACCGTAAGTTCATTTCTGAAAATGCTATGAAATGGTGACTAATAGGTTTCTTGGGGAGGGGGGATTCATGGAGGTAGGAATACGGGGAGAAAGTATGACATCACAAACTTGAAGCTTTCTTAGCAGACGATGCTGACTGTGTGGCGGCCATCTTAAGCCTCTGATAGTGGTTTTGAGCCATTGGGTTTCGGACATGACAAGTTTGATTTTCGAAATTTGAAGTTATTTTTTTAGAAATGGTGCGTTGTTGAACTTACGGATGTCACAGCAATTCCGGTCGACCACCTCCTGGAGTTCTTTTCACAGGTAAGCAACGGAGAAACATTTAATATGAATTCCTTTAATTTCTGAAGAGCAGTTAGTAGTAAAGCGTGTATATGAAGTCAATTTTTACATGACCAGCTTAATTTACCATTTTGATTGACAGAATGGCACTGAACAGTATAACATTTTGTTGTGCTAATAGAGGTAAAAATTCTAATAGAAACTTCTCTGAAATAATAAAAAATTCTTATAAAACACATCTTTTGGAGCATATGCGTATGCATACAGGTGAAAAGCCTTACCAATGTGATTTATGTTCCAAATAATTTACTCGAAAAAGTTTTCTTTCCAAGCATTTACTCATTCACACGAGGAAGGGGGGGACTTGCCAATGTCATGTATGCTCCAAACAATTTGCTCGAAAAAGTGTTCTTTCGAAGTATTACTCGTACACACAGAGGAAAAGCCTCACCAGTGTGATATATGCTCCAAAAAATTATTTGCTCAAAAAAGTGATCTTTTGAAGCATTTACTCTTTTAGATGGGGGGAAGCCTCACCAATGTAATGTATGCTTCAAACAATTTGCTCGAAAAAGTGATCTTTCGAAGAATTTACTCATTCCCACAGGGGAAAATCCTCACCAGTGTGATGTATGCTCCAAACAATTTGCTTGGAAAAGTCCTCTTTCACAGCCCATTCTCCTTCACACAGGTGAGAAGCCTCACAAGTGTGATGTGTGTTCCAAGCACTTTTCTCGGAAAAGTCACATTTCAAGGTGTATGCTTGTTTGCAGGTGAAAAGGCATTTTCCGATTTAGATTGTATAGTCAAGATGTATTACAAAGCTGGAGGATATGTAACTGGACCTGGCATGCAATTTTTATGTTTTATTTAGTGGTGTTAAAATGTAAAGATTTTGTATTGCTTTTCCAAATACTGTAGAAATATAAGGATTTTTTATTGCTTTTGGAATTGTGCCCTTCCTTGGTGAAAGTATGTTTTCATCATAATATATGTAATATAAAGTAATATTGGAGTATTACAGCTTAACATTAATTTGCGTACACTATCATACTCTCCATTTTAACAGAGCAAATCTCTGTAAAATGTTACTAAACTTAGATTAAAACCCATCACTAAACTTAGATTATCGTACACACAACATTAAAAAGGGGCAGTACACTTTCTTTTTGGACAGCACAGAACACATTTACCTTAGGGGAATCTCGCACGTGTTGCACTGTAAATCTGGGATTCTCCGTTCCCCAAAAGCGAACATTGTGCTTGTTTACCTTACCACTCATGTGAAATGTATCTTCATTGGTGAAAACTAAGTGATCGTCAAAATCATCATTTTCAAAATGGTGCTGCATTTCGGCACAAAATTCAAAGCGCTTTGTCTTGTCAAGGTCATTGAGATTTTGCAACACCTGCACTTTGTATGGAATCATTTTCAGCTTCTTTCTCATTTTCAGCTTCTTTCTCAAAATTCTCCAGACAGTGGGCTGTGAAATCTGCACTTCACGACTCACTCTCCGCATTGATTTTCCCGGGCTTCGTTGAATGACGGTGCAAACACTATCGACGAATTCTTCCGATACACGCGGTCATCCTGGACTTTTAAGTTTGCACAAACAGCCAGTAGTTTCAAATTTTGCCAATCGTAAATAGATTTTCTAGTTGGCGTTTTTTTTCCGAATCGGGATTGAAAATGCCGTTGCACAACGAGTTAGATTCAGTTTTGCTCAATACAGGAACACAAAACGCCTCCACTGCAGACACTGCCATTTTGACTGACTAGTCACGTGACACGCGCGCTATCGCCTATGTCACTTCTCTCAGTAGCGGTACACAAACTTTGAGTACATCTACCTAACGGTTTGCAGTTGTGGTCTGTCTTCAACTGCTACTGTTTTACAGCATCTGGAAACTGTATACTTTATCAATTAGGGTGTATATTACATGCAGTACTTCCAATAATATATATCATAAAAAAAGATTATTTGATTATATTAGATGTGGTACATTAAATGAGCTACATTTAGAAATGGAGTAGAAACCACTGTAGGTTTCCAGAACTGAAATTATCTCCATAGACAACCCAAATAATACGTAATATGAAGTGCAAAACCTGACTGCAAAAAATGCAATGTCTGAAGGATTTCTAGCTACACCAAAAGAAAATTTTGTTCAGGAAAAGAAGCAAAGTTAAACTGCACAGGCACTAATGCCTGTTTGCTGTGTAGCTAGTTAATATGTGCATAGCGCTGTAGTATATAAATATGTATTATATATTTATATTGGCACTGTACAATAAAGTTTCTGGATTTTTTGTTTCACCTAACAATCACCCCTCATCTATTATATATATGAGAGTGAGGACAGTGCATTTTTATCCATTATGTAGGACAAGTGGTTAGTGGTTATTAATTTTTTCCTGTCCTATATTTTATTGAAATATGAGACAAACATGTGTCCATTCCATGTGAAATGTTGAATTTATACTTCTGTGATATGAGATTTTAGATTTTACACTACCGTATATACTCGCGTATAAGTTGACTTCGCATATAAGTCGACCCCCCCCCACTTTCAGAGAAAAAATCGTAAGAAATTAAAAACTCGCGTATAAGTCGATCCCCACTTTCAGTGGGAAAAACCGTAAGAAATCGGAAACTCTCGTATAAGTCGATACCGGAATGAGAAAAATTTTTTTTAAGGAATTTATTCAAAAACATTTGAAAACGAACAAAATTATATATATAATACTAAATTTAATTTGCATACCCAAAAACTTCATCGGAACCCTTCAAAATCCGATTCAGAGTCAGACTCGCAAAACAGTTAAAAAAAGTCTTTCTCCGACATCGGCGCTTCATCATAAACATCAGTATTCCCATCTATGCCTGTGTCATCAGAATCGCTGTCATCATCACTCATGAAAATCTCATCATCCTCTGTGCCATCAAGTTTGTTACTAATGCAACATATCTTGAATGATTTCACGACCATTTCCGCAGGTATCGCATCCCAAGCATCCTTGACCCATCGCGCAATCAAAACGATATCCGGCTTCTTTAGATTTCTGCCCTTGGTTTCAGTCGGCAAATCGGAACTTATCCAATCTGCCCAATACCTCCGCACATTGTCCTTGAAGGGCTTATTAAAGCAGACATCTAGTGGTTGAAGAACAGATGTCAACCCACCTGGGATGACAGCAAGAGTTGTTTTTGAATTTTCTGCAGTTTTTTTCACTTCTGCACAACGGTGTGCAACAAACATATCCCACACCAAAAGAGAAGTTTTCCTCAAAAGTGCACCTGGCCTTTTGTTCCACACATTCTTTAACCAGTCAATTGTTCCGTATTCGTTCATCCATCCTTTTTCATGGGCACGAACGAGCACACCAGACGGAAAGACAACGCTTTTCGGCAGAGTTTTGCGTTTGAAAATAATTACCGGAGGTAGCTTAATGCCGTCGGCCAAGCAGGAAAGAACCGTGAAACTGGATTTTTCGTGGCCAGTCGTTTTGATCAAGATATATTTTTCGCCCTTTTGGTTCACCGTCTTATTTCCAGGAAGGTCAAAACACATGGCGGTTTCATCCATGTTCCCTATTTGGGAAAGTTCAAAAGCAGTCTCTTTTCTCTTTTGAATTTTCGGACTAAGAGCCGCATCAGCGTGCCACAGGTGAGAATTTTTGCAATCTTGGAAGCAAAAGTTGCCGTAAGGGCCGCACCTGTGAAGTCTTGGTGCTGCTCAGAAAGCTAAATTATCTTCCTTATTTTCATGAATTAACTCACGCCCAACGGGATTATATATATACTTCAAAGGCTAATTCTGCAACTCAGTGTCGATCTGCTTTATACACTTAATTTTTCATACTGGCAAACATTTTTATTTATACATTTTTTATTAACCATGCTAATGATGTTATTTGTTTGACTTTATTAAATGCTCAGAACCAGTTATATAATCAATATAAATCACAGTTAATCTTAAGACTCCCGTTAGAATATCGCATTGCTCGTTAAACCGCACAATTGTCTAAATTCCATTCAATGTGGATGTCTGCTACAGGATGGTTCTCTGTTCACTGCAATAGAATCCGTCTTAGAAGTAATTAACTTATAAATTATCGCTTGTTATGCTTTCGATTAATGTTTTCCTTGATATGTTCCTTCTGTGTTATGCTTTTTTTCTCATGTAGAGACGTTTCCTTTTACCAGCTGCTTCACACATGTTCACTGATCTGCCGCCAACACTACGAAACGGCAGTGCGCTTTCTCTCTTTCAAGTGGTTTAACCTACTTTCATTTACTGCTCACTGAGCCGTTACCGCTGGGCGCGCTATCCACAGAAGCCTCGGACGTCACGCTACTTGTCTGTGTGCTTATGTCCCCATTCCATCCCCCATGCAAAGGGCGTTTGAGTCAGGCTTTCCTGTTCTCCCCCACTTTCCCTCCTAAACCAACCAGCGGACAGCGGAGTTATTGTCTAACGTATGAGTAGAGGGGGGGGACATGATCCCAATCGAGTTTGTGAACAAAAAAGACATTTGAAAAAATTTACTAAGCATCTGCATGGGGAAAAAAAAAAAAAAAAAAGGAGGGAAGAAAGTCTTATCGAAAACAAATTCGGCATAAGGGAGCCGCACACCCGAAAAATTTAACTTTTAGTAACGTAAGAGCCGCGGCTCTTAGCCCAAAAATTACGGTACATACTTTTGAAATTCCATTATCTTTGCTTCGAGGTCATGAGGTAACTTTTGTGCAATTTTAGTGCGCTGGCGTAGACACAACCCATAGCGGTTCATGAACCTTGTGCACCAACCTGGTGAGGCACGAAAAGTGTTATTTGCGGCTGCAAACTTTTCATCTTTTGCGAGCTTCATTGCTCGCAAACGTATACCAGTTCGCGTTACAATGTAACCATTTTGTCTGCAGCCCACAATTCAATCATTCAAGACACTTTCCAAGCTCTGGGAAAGATGTCGTTCCACGGCGCTGCGCCTTTTGCGATTTTGGGATTTTCACCAAGTCCGTTTTTTTTTTTACGCCAATCTCGAATCAATTTTTCGTTAATGCCAAATTGACGTGAAGCAGCACAGTTGTTAGTATTTTCTGCAAAAGAAACCACTTTCAACTTGAATCCTGCGTTATAGGACATTTGTTTCTTTACATAATCCATGTCACCCATAATTGGAGAAGCGAGACACGTGCGATTAAGAACAAGAAAAACATGTGCGATTAAGAATAAGCAACACCTAACACTGGCTGTCGCATGGCTCCGTTACGTCAAAGGTCAGCGCAATCAACTGGTAATCGGACGGGCGAAGCTTTCTATGCGCGGCTGTGACTGCGCTGTGGATACGCAAAGCCAGGAGAGAGGAGACTTTTCAAAGCGCGGAGAAATTCGGAGGGTCGTGATTTCATAATTCTACCACATCGGTGTTCTTTCTTTTGGTTGCGATTTCGTATTTAACACCGCATCGGCATTTTTATTTCTTTTGGGATGGATTGCCGTTTGCTTCACGGGAAGAACTTTTGGACTTACGATTTTTTTAGACCCCGCATATAAGTCGACCCCATTATTTTGAAGCTCTCATTTTGTCCCAAATTTCTCGACTTATACGCGATTATATACGGTACATGCCTTCATACAAAAAAAGGGAAGACACTTCTACTGCTGACTCATGATTTATTGGGGAGGGGGGTTGCAATTTTTAAGCCTAAATATAGTTTCTGTTCATATGTCTATATTTTTGTTTACTTTATTTCCAGGTCTATTAAAGAAAATATGGACTGTAGTGGAGGAGCTCAGACAAGAAGTAAGAAGTCTGTGGCAGGTAGTATGCCAAAAAGTTGATGAAGCAGAGCAAATGATGCACCACCCTGCTGTTGTGTTAGCTTCATCGCTAAGTGAGCTGGAAGCAATAAACAATTCTGCAGCAAATGAGGGAGAGTTTAGAAAAATTGTAAGAATTAATTGTACCAAAAAGCTGTAGAAAATGCACACACTTTCTTATTTATGTTTTACAGTTTAATTCCATTTTACCATCACTTCCAAAATCATGTTTGGCCAAATGATCTGTATCATGTTCTTATAATTTTCAAAGGATTACAATAATGGTAGATTAAATAAGGACTGGATCACTAACAATCCAGAAACTTTTTTTTATTACATACTCCGGAACAAATTCAGTCAAAGTATGAAAAGGTTTAGTCTGATTTGGCAGCTGTACCAGGTTTCACATTTACCAAACTAATTGTGGATAAGCAGCTCATAATTGCTAATCTAAAAGGAAACAATCAAAGGGGGTAGATCCAATTTTTGATACCAATTTTTGTGACATTCACTCTAGTTTTGTGAAATTTGTTGCATAGAGCTTGAGTACGAGTGAACAGTATTTTATCAAAATGGTTTCTTAGTTGCACAGGACAAGGTTGTGTAATGCTGTTTAATGTATTTATGGATGCGTGATGCCAAGATGGACAATATTGGTTTATGTCTTCATAATATCTGTGTGTACTGATTGCTGTATGCTGATGACACTGTTGGCAAAGAGCAAAAGTGAGTTGCAGAGTAAGTTGTCCCGGATGTACGAAGTTCGCATGAAATTCAAACTGATTATAAATAATGGAAAAACTAAAGTTATGGTTTTTGAGTGAGGAACTGTTAGCACTGAATGTAATATACCTAAGGTAAGTCTAAATGGCACAGTGATTGACCAGGTGAGTGAGTTTGTGTATTTAGGAAGCATGTTTGACAGATAAAACAAATTTAATGGAGATATTAGTAGGCGAGTGAATTCTTCATTAAAAGTCATGGCTGCTTTGGGTGGTTTCCACAGAAATGATGGGTTCTCAAGAGTCTTGCACAGGTGTGTATGGAAGTGCAATTGTTCCTACTTTGATGTATGGCAGTGAAACATGGGTACTACAGAAGAAACGTAGGAGTAGTTTGTGTGCTGGAGAAATGCGTTGCCTACCAGAAGTTTGTGGCAAGACACATTCTGCTCGTGTGAGGAAAGATGTGTTCCAGTAGTGTAATGTGAAGCAAAATGTTGTTAGCAAGGTGGAGACTAATAAATAAGCCTTTGGTAGTTTGGACATGTTGAAAGAATGAGTGATGAGACACTAAGTAAACTTTTTTAGCCCAAGTGGCAAGAAAGAAGGGCAGAGGAAGGCCAATAAAGTCATGGGAGGATCAAATTCAGGAATATCTGCATGAGAAAAAGATTAAACATGAAGTATAGGTTTTTGTGTATGTCGTGTGATGGGTGTCAGTGGAGCTTGAGTTGTTTCAAGATCGCTGCAAATAGAGATGTTTGATACAACAACAGTAAATTAATAATGTTAAAAATTTATCGGGTAGTTTGTATTTCTTTGGTAGTTTGTGTATGTTTTTTTGTGGAGCTAATTTCTGAATCTTGGAGAACAGCTTAGTGATATGTATGCTTATTTTTGTGTTTATAGCAATTTTGCCAACCCACCAAAACTGCATTAAGGTTCAAAGTGTTGTGGACTTACAGATTGGATCATTATCATATTTATAGAGCTTGCAAAATCTCCCTGCCCAAATGCAAAGCACGTTGAAAAAAAAAACCTTCTGCTCCAACCACACAGTTTTTACTTTTGCAGCTAGTTAAAAATCCTAAGCCTCCACCCTACTTACAAAAAAAAAGTATTACAGTATTCAAGGTGCACATTGTACTACATTATGTTAAAAATAAATTTTTAGAAATTTTTTGTGAAGATACCATTACAGTTTTAAAATACTTTTGTGGGAAGATGCACTGCCCAACAATATCAAATGTGACCCAGATTGACCCCTGAATCAACAGGTTACTAACCTGATATACTTTTTAACCTATGTTTTGAGGTCAATGGAGTGAAATACATTTAATCTTTAAATCATACTCCCAAAAGTGTGTATGGGTAAGAACATACACTTTTCTGAAGTTCATATAAAATAATTCTGCTAATCGGAGACCAGAATTGACTTGAGAGAGGGATTGAAATTTTTCCTTGTGTTTTGACCTTGCTGATCTGTAGAAGGGTTAGATAAAATGTTTTATTTGCTGCCAAAAGGAGAAAACTGTGTTACTGGGGTCAATTTTACTTCCTCACTCTTTATTACAGAATAAACTCTGTTTACATACTTGTGTCAAGAGATTATAGAATTTTGAAATACGTGAAAACAATTGTACACTCATTTGAGAGTAATTATAATGTTACGTTGCTGGTGGCCTTCTGCCCCAAATCAAATCCAAGATGCCACTCACAGGATGAAACCGAATTGTTCGAGTTTGACCTCTGGATCAGAGAACAATAAAAAAGATAGTGAGCACATAAAACTTCCTCTAAAGTGCATTTAAACCATCACAAAGTACATCAGCATTTAACAACTCAAAAGTAAATACAAGATGAATGGATAATTTGCAAATGCACTGGAGGAATAATGACTGAAATGTCCAACAATACACTTGATAATGCCTAGGCAGCAAGTTCTACAAGCAAATTATTTTTGCTGATAACTGCAGGTAGCAGAGTCAAATTTGCCTTACCTCTTTGTTGTGATCACCATGCACATTGCAAATGTCGAAAGAATGATTTTTTACTGTGTTCAAAGTTTGCATAAGTCATCCGATAAGCTTTTGTTCATCGTAAATATAAAACTCATGAGCATTAGGTTTTCATAAGCACAGAAAATAATCCAGTCAGACTCTCACGTCGTCGAAAAAGAACTCTCACACCTCCAAAGGCACATGCACTTTTTTAACATTTCTGTTCTCAGTCGACCTGTAGCTGCACTCAGCCCACATAATCTCATCACGCGACCAGGTTGAAGTTCACTGCTGTAAAACAACTTTCCCATGGCAAAAATAAATCAAGAAGAATAACAAGCCTCGCTACATGACTGCCGCAAACACATGGAAAACTATGTGGTACGTTAGTTACAGAACACCAGCAAAACACTTGAGATGATTTTCTGTGTTTGGCTGTAACAACAAAAAGGAATTGATTATGTTCATAACATAATTTGCATTTAGGCTCAGCAGTGCAGTGAAGTCATGTAAAATAACTTTTGGGTTTACAAAAAAGCTGATGTGCTGGCAAAAGTTTAAGTTATAAATTGTGAAATTGTATAAGTACAATTTAGACAGGCCTTCTATCTGGGAGCTTAAATATTACTAACAATATTTACTGGCCCAGAAGGTATTATAAAATTCAAATGGAAAACAAAACTGCTGTGGTATACAAATACCAGCCTAAGTTTGTGTATTTTTTTCCCATAAATTTTTATGTGAGGTATAATTTATTTTCCAGACTATAAGTACCTTGGAAACTGTCTTTTTTATATAGATTTCTGCGTGTGATATTACTGTTTATTTTTCAGGTTAAGCAGTTTGGAAAATTAATTTTTTTAATACATTTTTATGTGTGATATAATTTATTTTCTAGGTTAGGCAGCTTGGAAAACTTGGTGGGAGAGATATTAATGAAGCTACACGGCGAGTTTTGGCTTCTGTGATGACGAATGATGTTGCTTTGCAGTTGAACTGGGTCGGCAGCAAAAACAAAAAAGGAATTAAGGAATTCCCATATCTCCCTCAACTTGTTGCAGGTATGTTCCCTATCAAAATTCTTGAGGGCATTTTTAAATTTAAAATATTTTGTTGTGATTAATGAAATACATTTAATGCAGAACTGACTACAGACTGTGAAAGCCTTGGTTAATACTGTGAGCTTTTTTTTTTTTAATTGTATGTAATCTGTAAATGTTGATGTGAAATGCGATCTTACAGTTTCTAATTTATTTATAGTTCATGATAAATAATTTATTTATAAGGTATTTGTACAGTTTTGAGTAATTGTAAGTGATGCACATGTAGGCTTTGTTGTTCTCCCTAGAGCCTTTCTACTGGGTGGCTCGCCCACTTAATTTTGTCTGCCACCAGGCTATATTTCTTTTAATGAATGTTTCCATAATGCTCGTACTAGTAAGAATGGAAAACTTATTCACACATACACCATCAGTGTTGATGAAAACTGCTTGAAATCTGTCACTGTCCTGGTGGTGCAGTGGTCTAAGCGCTGGCTTATGTCCTCCATTCGTCCGAGAAGGATCCTGGTGAGGCATAGATGTATTTGTCTTACAGCACTGGTTGTCTGCCTTCCCTGGAACCAGTGTCCCTAAATTAGGGACAAACAACTGCTTATAGTGTGTTGAGTTGTTTATGGTGTTCGTTAAACTTTGAATATATTAAATAAAAAAAATCTGTTGAATATGATTTGCTAGTAAATAATTTTTTTAACCATTTTTGGACAATTTTCTAACCGTTTATCATGTTATATTACATTAATACGTACCACACTGCGAAAGATGTTTGGTAAGTATAATAATGCTAAGGAAAGCATTTTTTTTTTCCAATTGGAGAAGGGGTTGTTAAAAGTACCACCCAGCTAAAAATTCTTGCTGCCAGGCTGTAAAAAAAAAAAATTGTGAGAAAGCTAGGCTCTTAAAATTATTTCAAGGTCCTTTCAGAAGTCCTACAATATTTTTTTTTTGGGGGGGGTGGTACCACAGTATTAAACGTGTTCAATGATTTGATACTATTCAACCCAGTAGTTGCTGATTTTCATTGCTCTTTGATTCAGTTTGCTATCCAGCCTTCTTTCTGTCAAAAAAGAAAGAAAGGGGGGGGGGACAAGCCAAAGGATAAGAACAACTTACTTCAGAAAATTTAATTCAGTCCAGTTACTCAGATATGACAGAGCTCTCAGTGCCCACCCTAGGAGGGCACATGATGGACAGATGAAGACTGCTGTTTGTAAGTTTGTTCCCTCCAGACACAACCTTTATAAGGAAACACTAATTTCCCTTTTGAGTTGCTGCTATTCTGCTTAAAAAATTGAATACAATTAATCGATGAGATAGAAATACGTAGTTGCACATCAGTGAATGGGTGAAGCCACCGAAAACAAGTGGCAGCCAGGTTAGGACCCTGCACTGAATTTTCTTATACATAGACTGATTTAAACATGAACAAACAAACAAAAATGCTACAGGAATGCCTAATTCTTGTTCAACACATGAAGTTGTAAATACAAAATTTCGTTTTGATAGGTATAATATTTTAAGCTGCATGTAATAAAGAATATTAAAAAATTTGAAAATCACTATGGGGAATGCCCACTTCCAGTTCCATGATTTCTACCAAAATCTATTAAGCACATAAAGGTATCGGGTCCCTGCAATGTTTTATGATTTACCCATAAGATTTACAGAAATTCTGCTTGTTTTATGGTTACTTATGGGTGACATATTTGAGATATCTGTTTTCCCCCTTTTAGATTAGTACAATTTAAAAACAATGTGTGTCTTCCAGGACCAATGTACCTTTATATTCTGATTTACCTGATCACATTTACTCCCATTTGTGTGTCCCCAACCTTCTCGGCTTGCAGCTGAGCAGGAAAGATGGAGTAAAAATGCTGTAGAATTAAGATTGAAAATAACTGCTGAAAGAGAAGGCAAGAAATGAAAAATATCAGCCTCGTATAAGACTTAGAATACCTTTAAAATAACACAAATTTAACATGTTGGCACAAAAATTTAAGATTGAATTGCCAATTAAGTGAAACTAAAAAGTTGCTGCAACTTTTATCATAATTTCAGAGTTACAACTGAAAATTTACTCATGTAACATACTAATGAGATAATTATGTACCAATTGCATTTCTAATCATCATCATCATCATCATTGTCAACCATTATCAATCCACTGCTGGACGAAGGTCTCCCCAAGTTTCCTCCACAACGGTCTGTCTTGTGCCAGTCTCCTCCATGTCACTCCCGCATATTTACGAATTTCATCCACCCATCTCCCATGTGGTCTTTTTCTGGGTCTTTTCCTGTCCCTTGGAATCCAATCTAAAATTTCGGCTGTCCATCTATGGTCTGTCCTTCTGGCAGTATGTCCAGCCCATTGCCATTTCAGGGATTTAACTCTGATCATGATGTCTTCCACTCTCGTCATTTTTCGGATCCACGAGTTCCTCTTCTTATCTCTCCTGGTTATACCAAGCATGCACCTCTCCATGCTTCTTTGAGTTGTCTGCAGCCTTTGTATGTCTCTTTTAGTTAAGGTCCACGTCTCTGCACCATACGTAAGCACTGGAAGGATGCATTGATCAAACACTTTTCTTTTAAGACATAATGGCATATTGCTCTTGAAAATTATGCTGTTTCTTCCAAAAGCTCTCCAGGCAAGTTTTGTACGCCGATTAATTTCTTCATCAATGTGACCCTCACTTGATATCTGCTGTCCAAGATAAACATATGTATCTGTTATCTCCAGTTTTTCTCCATCAATCGATAAATCTTCATTTCTTGTAAAAGCATTGAACATCACTTTTGTCTTCTGAAAGTTCATTTTTAATCCCACTTCTTTACTCTTGTCAGCAAGTTCCTGGATCATACTCTGCAGCTCTGATGGGGTAGTTGCAAAAATGACTACGTCATCAGCAAAACGAAGGTGGGTTAGATAATCTCCATTAATCTTTATCCCTTTGTTTTCCCAGTTCAGTGATTGAAAGACATTTTCCAATGTGGCATTAAAGAGCTTCGGAGATATGGTGTCACCTTGTCTCACTCCCTTTCCAATTTTTATGTGTGTTGTATTTTCAAACAGCCGAATCTTTGCACTTGCATTTTCATAGATGTTATTAATAATATTAATGTATACATCTTCAATACCGCAGGATTTCAGAGCCGTGGTAACTGCTGATGGTTTCACCGAATCAAAGGCTTTTTCATAATCGATAAAAGCCATGCACAATGGAAGTTCATATTCCCTCGCTCTTTCAATTAGTTCTCGCAGTACATGGATATGATCTATTGTGCTGTAGCCACTCCTGAATCCAGCTTGTTCTCTCGGTTGAGCCATGTCCAGTGTTACCTTCAAGCGGTGTGAAAGAACTTTAGTGAAGATTTTATAAACCACTGATAGGAGGCTGATAGGTCTGTAGTTCCTGAGATCCTCAATGTCACCTTTTTTATGTAGCAGGATCATTGTAGCATTGTTCCAATCCTCAGGAATCTTCCCTTCATTAAGGCATCGAGTGAAAATTTGGGCGAGTACTGTTTCAATTTCTCCACTTGCTTCTTGTATGATGTCTATAGTAATTCCATCTTCTCCTGGAGCTTTCCCCCGCTTCATGTTC
Source organism: Macrothele yani (assembly GCA_039090855.1). Lineage (NCBI taxonomy): Eukaryota > Metazoa > Arthropoda > Arachnida > Araneae > Macrothelidae > Macrothele > Macrothele yani. The sequence goes on along the minus strand of CM076989.1, from coordinate 30,543,087 downwards.
TTGATTGCATGAGCAACTTCTGCTGGGAGGACTGAAAGAACTCTGGTACCTTTCATGATGTCTGGAGTACATGTATCATCCCTTTCATATAATTTGGAGTAGAAATCTTTCACTCTTGTCAAAATTTCGCCTCTATTTCTTGTTATAGAACCATCTTCTTTTCTCAGAGCCATAATCTGTTTTCTTCCCTTACTGAGATGTCCCTTTGCTATCTTTAGGCTTTGGTTGTTTTCAATTGCTTTCCTCACTAGCTCACAGTTGAATTTCCTTACGTCTTCAGTGATACTTTTTCGTGCTGTCTTGCATAGCTCTATATATTCCACTTTGGAAGTCACATCTTCTTTAGTTGTCCTCATCTCTCTTCTTTTTTGCATCAACATTTTGGTTTTTCCTGATAATTTGTTTACATGCAACTTGTTCTTAGACCCAGCTAATTTTGTAGCTGTTTCCATAAGAGCTTTGGTTACTTTTCTGTTAACTTCCGAAATATCCACTTCTTCCGATGTTAGGCCTTCTAAAGCAGAGAATCTGTTCTTCAGTTCCAACTTGAAAGTATTATGGTGTTTTTTAAGGTTGGTTATGTCAATGCATTTTGTTTGTCTTATGAGCTTGCCACGTTCCAGTTTAGTGTTGAGGTGCATCTTACATCTCACCAATCTATGGTCACTACCTGTGTTGAACTTGTTTAGCACACTGCAGTCTTCGATGACGAATTTTTTGTTACACATAATAAAATCAATTTCACTTGTCGTCCCAATTGGATGTCTCCATGTCCATTTCCTGTGTGGCTTTTTCTTGAAAAAGGAATTCAAGATGAAAAATCCTTCTGCCTCTGCAAACTCAACGAGAGTATTTCCACGCTGGTTTCTGTTGCCGTGACCAAATTTACCTACTGAAGTTTCATTCTGTTGCCGGTGCCCTATTTTTGCATTGAAATCTCCCATAATTATCTTCAAGTGCTGCTTACCTTTATTATTTAGATGACGAATTTCCTCATAAAATTCTTCAATTTCTTCTTCAGGATGACTTGTGGTGGGTGCATAAGTTTGAATAATCTGAGCCTGGTATCTTCTCGATAGTTGGATAACGAGTCGTGCAGCTCTGTCAGAGGAACTTTCAACTTCTACCACTTTATCCTTCAGTTTCTTGTTTATTATAAATCCAACACCACTAGTTCTGCCAGTATCTGTCCCACGATAATAGAAGAGATGTCCACTTTTCAGTTCAATGAGATCTTCTCCTTTTCTCCTTACCTCACTCAGCCCAACGATGTCCCACTTGATCCTTTGTAGTTCCTCTTCCAATTCAAGAAGCCTTGAATCAGAAGATAGGGAGCGTCCGTTGTAGGTAGCCAAGGTCAGCATCAAATGGCAGCCTAGTCCGGTCCTCCGGGGATTCTTAGCACCCTCTGCCTTCATGTCGCACTGGCCGCTGCCTTGGCCAGGTACATTTCCAGCTGCCGGAGACTGAGGGCCAAGATTTAAGTTGTAGAGTCATTTTGGAGGTGTTTGGCCATAACTCACCATGCTGGCCAAGCGGGTTGGTGAGTGTGGGATAGCATTTCCTCTGATCCCGATGGTATAGTTATACCGCTATTGGCGGTCGTCAGAGCCCCTTTAGTGGGAACAGGATGTACCACGAGAAGGCGGGGTTGACATTTGTCAAGGAGAGGCTGTGATGTTACGCATCACCTGACCTTACATCCCTAATCACTAACAATTAAATAGCCAAATATCTTAACTATAGCATATACTGATTAGAATCAACAAAATGTGTATAATGCATCGGTTTTTAATCAATATGTTCAATGCATTTATTCAATATGCTAAAGATCAGTTAGTGGAACATATTGATTTAAGCATTCAGTGAATTTTTTACGGATTTCAATTTTTGAAAGTTTGGCAGGTCTGGTGTCAGCAAATAAATACATATTTTTATGTTGACATTTACAATAGTTTCTCAGCTACATTAAAAAAAAAATCAGAAAAGTAGTGTGAGGAGTGCCCACTTCCTCAATTTCTATCAAAATCTAATTGGCGCAAGAAGGCTTTAATAAACCCCTAAATATTAAATTTTGTGTTGATAGCTGTAGTTAGCTGTGTAAGACATGCCTCAAAAATCATGAAAATTACATCGTCCTGGAATGGGAAAATTACAGTATCCCGTTCCAGGACAATGTACTTTTCATGTTTTCTGAGGCATGTCTACTTGCATGATTATTTTGGCATCCATCTCTCCATAACATCTATCTCATCAGCCATAATAGTTTGAGTTGTGGTGGCCACAAATCACATTGAGGGAACCCCTAAATGTGTGCTTCCACTTAAATCTTGACGATTCTCCTTAGTTGGGAGTTTGACTGACCAATAAATATTTGTGATAATTTGGAAGTTACGTTAAGCAGTTGGGCCTGCTGGTAGATACTCGTAATAAACAAATCTAACTTCACATGTCTCTGGACTTCAGCTTAAATTTAGTGTAGCATAAGTAGTGCCCAGTGGTGGTTAGTAACCAACCAGTAAAATATGAAATACAAATTTTTTTCATGATTGCAAGACAAGCAATATAGAAGCATTCAAGCATATAAGTGGATGAGAATTACATAATGAAAAGCAAGTAGCTTTAGGAACTAGATTGTGTCAAACAGTGGTTGTTGGTGGGCAAAAAGACATCTGTTTGAAAAATCGGTTCATATTCTACCTTTGATATTTATTCAGAAATTTTCAACTGAAATTTTTGAAAATATATTTAATCACCAAAACTTAGCATACATACCACTAGAGCTGCACAAAACAAATGAAAAGGTTTCTTAAAGTAAGGAGAAAAAGTATACTGCAATATGCAGCACAACTTGTTTTAAATAAGGATACTTCACATAGACTACTTCTTTCTAAAACAGATAAAAGTTTTGTATGCGCTATAGAGATTTCCCTGTATTATGTTACTTTCTTTTATTGTTAACAGATATTATATTACTATTGATAGATGTTATTAGATTTAAACTTTTTATTACAGATTTATTTTTTCTTCTAGCTTCAGTTCGTCAGACAGAACATTTGAAAGATTCAAAGCAGTCGGATGTGGATGATGTAATGAAGCGATGGCTCCGCACTGCTTGTGATAGAGATGGTGGGAGGACAAAAAGAAATGTGGCTGTTAAATAATTCATTTGTTTTTAAAAATGTATTTTTAATCATGTAAATAAATGTAATTTCAAACATTATTTTCTGTCATTTAATGAACTTTTGGTAACTGCAAGGTGTAAATTTTAGGGGTAGATGCACATTGTGTCTAGGTTGATGTGGTACTTGCAAATGTAATTTTGAAAAGCTCTGTATTTTATAATATACAAAATGTTTTATGTAATACACATTTTGGCTTAGGAGACGGTTCTAGATCTATGGTAGTTACATCTGTTAGGTATTTTTAATACTTTTTGCATGCTGAAGGAATTTTAAATTGATTTCGCTTGACATTCGAAGTATCTAGGAAAGGATGAATGTGACCAGGGGTGTCACTTGCGGATCAGTGCCGCTACAGTTGCTGTTCCTGATTTATAAGGTAGACTGCTTAAAACCTAAACTTTTGGAAAAAGTAGAGAAATTATTCACACACACATTTGTCTGTCCAATTTACATAACTGAATGAACTTTTCTATGTATTTTCTGCAGGGCTGTATTATGGCAGTTGAGGGCACATGACTATTCAGTTTTTTTTGTTGTTAGTTTTATTTGAGGTATAATAAACTACATTGAAAAGTAAACTCTTGGGGAACGAATACAGGGGTCTCATAGCTTCGATGAGAACACCAAAGTATTCCTTGAATGTGTGAAATTGCTCATGTCTACAGGGGGTGGGACAGTAATAAAATGTCTATATATGAAATTGTGAACATGCAAAAGTTAAGTTTTTGTCTCCCTTTATTATATTATAAGTGCCTTGGAATACTTTTCAATAAGAAAATTCTTATAATAATTCTTATGTTCGCAATTTCATAACCTAAGAACTTCACATGTTAAAAGCCTTTGAATATTATTTTATACAAATGTTTACTGTCTAAGTAAATTTTTACATATTTTGCTGCATTGCAAAAAATGGTACATTTAGTAGTTGCAATGCAGAGAATATATAAATTTCATTATGCAACCAGAATCAAGTTTGTATAATATAACTTTCGAGCATTATTTAGGCATTTTGTAGTAGCAAACGCTTTCAGTGCATTTTAACAGCTGTTGGTTGCCACTACTGGGCCACTGACGGACCACATTTGGCTAGCCATCAGTTACGTCACACAATCACGTGACCGCCCGCTGCCACTACTGGGCCATTGGTGGCCCACATTTGGCTAGCCACCATTTATGGCATGTGTCTGCAGGCCCGCTTATGGGCCACTTTTGGCTAGCCACCATTTATGGCATGTGTCTGCAGGCCCGCTTATGGGCCACTTTCGGCAGCCACTGCCTGTGATGGACCACTGATGGCCCTGTTGTGGCATATGACAACTGATGGGGGTGCCAACTGTCGGCCAGCTGCTGGCCCTTCTGTTGGCCGCCCGGACATTTTATTGACGGTTCGGCAGCGGCAACATGGTGCTGGGCCATTGCTGGCAGTGCTGGCCCAGCATAACTGTTTTTGCTGGGTTCCTAAACCTCACATTCTTTGATTTTCTTTAAATTTGGCATACTGAAATCGCCACCAGAGGAATGAGCCTATGCGAAAATTGAAAGTCCATATCGTCTGTATTTGCGAAGTTATAGGGGTGCACAATTTGCAATTTCCACCATTTTTTTTCACCATCTTGTTAACTTTAACATTCAATATTTTGGTAATCAGAGCACCTAAAGAAATGATTCAGCTGTCTTTGGAAAGGTCCTGAAGAGCTCTTTCAGATGAGATATTACTTGCCCATATTTGAAAAAAAAATGTTAAGCCATTGTAATCAACATTTTGGTGGCCATTTTCTCAAAAACGAGTTGCTTAGTTGTTGTTGTTTTTTTTCAAAAAATGTGTGTTGTATATATTTTATTACTCATTAACTGTACCAAATTTGAAGTTGGGATGTCAATGTGATCAGGAGTTGTAGGATTTCAAAGAATATAAATCACTTCCTGAAAAATATGACCGAGTACTACATGCTTAAGCTGGTAATACTGTTAACAACATTTAAAAACATTTAAAAATATTTGACAAACCTTACAGTTAATGATATTTTCAAATATTTGACTAAGAATACTGAACATACCTAAAGTTTGTATACTAGTAAACATATAGGCATACTAGGCATACCTTTTACACATGCATCCAGTTTACAGTTAACAGCAAAACTTCCTGTTTTGTGAAAATGTATGTTCTACCTGTTGCTGACTAGGGGTCACCTTTTGTAAGAACTGATGACACATGCACTACTAATATGTCAGGAACTTGTGGATAAACAAATGATAGAGCAGGTCAGTGTGGATGTAGGAAACTGATTTTGATTTCTTCAGTGTTTTCATGTACAGAAATAACACATCCCAACCATCAGTGTCCATCATACTCACAAGAAACAAATCCATGTATTTTACCCATTTCTAACTGTCCTCTGACTGGTGTAGTACTTTGAAGTTTAAACTGTTTTGCAGAAGAAAATAACTTTGTTATTAGTTTCTTTAATTTCAACATAATGGACACGGTGAAGCTTCTGTGTTCCAGGAATGCATCTAGAGTTTGCAAATCTCTCATACAAAAAGGCCTTTACATTTTCATATTCTTCTCTTGTCACAAACTTGAATGTCATCCCTTCTATGTTGTGACTTTCCCATTCATATAACTGTCTTGGTTTCATTATTCACTCTGCATAGAGCTTCTGTAAACTGGCTATAGCAGCAAGACACTTCACAGTTCTTCCTACACCATCACAGGCTTTTTTACTGTGTGAGGAGGCAAAGAAGTGAGATTCTGCTATGCATCTAAAATCTTGCTAATTTAAGCTCAAATTTGTAAAGTTCTTGCAATTCTTGTACTGCGAAGCTGCCCCATCTGAAAAATACGTGTTTTTTTCGGTGTTGAGAAAGTAGTGTTCAGGAATTCCATCAGATTTCTCTGAAACGTATAAATTGCTGTGGTATCATGCTGAAGGCACTCAGAGATTATTACAAAACTCGAATGTTTAACACAGTGTAGTTCTTCTGATGAGTCCAAATAATAAATAACAAATAGATGAACTGTGGATTGTGCATTGTCCCAATGGAACCCTTGTACTCAGTTCTGTAGAACAAACAAGTAATCTTCGGAAAAGTCATGTAACACTAATTACTCACACTCTTCCAAAGAATTTTTCTATTCTGAAGAGAAATTAGCTTGCTCTTCAGCAATGAAAGAATGACTAAGACTTTCAAGTTTTACAAACAGGGAATCCAAGAATTCATCCACCGGTTTCGAAACAGTTTCTAAGTTTGAATGGTCCATTTGACATGATAACATACAACCCACTGCTTGTATGTTATCATGTAAACAAAGTTACTGTCAAATATATATTTAAACTGTTCACATAATTCAGTATACCCTGGACAATATTCACAGTCTTCAAAGTAGCACTTTGGTAAAGGTGGATTACAAATTACTCTGGATAAACAATCCTTGTAATCAGAAATTGGCATATCTTCTTCTGCAGTCAGTTCTTTGATCCTACAGCCACATGATCATAAGCTTCACATTCTGATGTTGTGTACATACATACACACTGTGTGTACCACTGGATCCTGGGAATACACAGTTCTTTGGTCCTTTTTCAGAAAATTTGGAGAATCCCATGGTAATTTCTGGAAGTCGAGTTTTGAACAGTATTTAAGCCTCTTGAAGAGTATGTAGTAGGAATCTTTTTTGAGCATGACACTTGTTTCCATCTACTCTTATTGAAACAGTCTTTTCTCCAAGGCATAATTCTGCTAACAGAATCATCACAATAATTTTTTTAATGATGCTCACATTTTCTCCAGGTGGGTTAGGTGATGAATTTTCTTTCACAAGCTCTCTTGATTTTCTTGCTATGTAATTTGTTACTCTAAACTCCTGCTGAATTTTACCCAAACTCCAACTTTTAGGTAACACCGAGTATTTGGGCCTTCATATCTCTATCTGATGTTAGTGTAAACTTTTCTTTCAGCCAGATGATCATCTCACTCTCTGCACTGACAGACACTGAAGATTATTCACTTCTCACATAAGGAAAACTTGTACTCTGAATAGTTTCATTCACTTTTTGCAGTTTCTTTGTAGAGTAATTAGTTTCTGAAAGACATTTCATTTCTTCTTGATTAGCATTCCCCCAAAGTAACTAAACTGTCATTTAATGATTTGATATCTATATGTTTAGCAACTGCTAAAACCTCACAACTGTCTTCTGAAAAATCAGTGTTCTCTTCAGACTGGATATATTCAGCTTCAGACTGCTGCTTATTATGCATCTCACCAAGCAACTTACAGCACTTTCACAAATTTGAGCATTTTTATCTAACTCTGGGAAAAGTTCTCTCATCCATGATGTAACAGATCTAAAGTTCTTTCTTACAGTACCATGTCCTTTGCTTCTAAATGGATTACAACACATACTAGAAAATGTACTAATTTCTGAGTCACTTGCATGTATAGCAATGGTAACGAAGTTCTTATACTGTATGTCTTCAATTCACTTCAAGGTGCAGTGAGGAAATCTTACAGTAATTTCCTTACTTTGCTACAGTAATTTCCTTACCTGTGTTCAGTAAGGAAATTACTGTAAATGGGAATTCCTGTTTTACCGAATCTAACATAACTCCTGATCCCATTGTCATCCCATTTTCAAATTTGGTACAGTTAATGAATAATAGTGTATATATATAATATATCAGAGTTGGGCAGGAATGCACTACAAAGTAATGGAAGAACAGTTTACAATCACCATGTAATGCATTACAATGAAGAGGACATAATTAAATTATTTAGTAATGCCATTCACATGTAATAGAATTATTTGGTAATTAAATTACACAATTTGCAAATAATAATTACATACTAGTTTATAGAAATGCATGTGTGCCTGAAGCTATGTCTAGAAAAGTCGGCTATGTAACATAGCAGACATAGACCGAAATGTCGTGCAGAATGTTCTAGAAGTGGCAAGAATGGGTTAGACGTTTGTAGAATGTTCCAGAATGACCGTGCAGTGGGAAGTTGGAGAGCTTTATGTAAATCAAGAATATTTTATTTAGAAGGTTCAGGTCCTGTCGTGAAGTATATGTAAAGGAGTCAGTCGCTCGCTATTCCAGTGTTCGTATCGGACAAGTGATGGACAACAACACTTGAGAAGTGCGGCAAAAATGTCAAGAGTTTGCAAATTTCTGTAATATTCGGCAGTGCACCCTGAGTTGCTGAACTGTGAGTATAGTGCTAATATGTGCTTGTGGCTATAGTGGGGTAATTAATTTGGACAGTGAAACGTATGTCATGGATGAGAATACTGTACTGGAGATGGATAAAATGAGTATTTTGGCAACAGATTATAGCAATCTGTCAACCAATGGCAGCCACATGGGATCAGTAGCTGATATCACAGAAGCTGTGAGTAAGTATCCTAGTTGTATATTAGATGGTCGTTTTTTTGAAATTATGGAGAATAAATGTTGTGGAGACAAAGTTGCAGGAAAGTGTACCAAATGTAACATCGAAGTAAAAGGATCAAGAAGGTGTACTTCAAATTTCACAATCCATTTGAAGAGGAAACATGGAGCCAGTTATGTATAAGGAAGAGTACCATGAGCATTTGAAAGAAGTGAAGAAACCACGAAGAACCACTAGCACATCAGGGGAATCATGTCATAAAGTATTCGAAAGAAAATATTATTCGCTGGAAGAGTTCGACAGGGATGTACTTACATCTTTTGTGGATTCCACGATATTCCTCAGATGCATTGACAACGTCTATTTCCACAAAATAATCGAAAAGCTGAATGGTGATTCCAAACATCTGAAAATAATGAGTCGCAGATCACTTGGTCGCAAACTTTCTGATTATTATAAGGAACAGGTGGCAAACATAAAACAAGAGTTAGAAAACACCGAATTCGTTTGCACAACAGTAGATATCTGGTCAGGATGACACAGAAGTTTCTTGGGTGTGACAGTACACTGGATTGAGTCACAGACATTACAAAGAGTTTCCAGAGCTTTAGCTTGTCTAAGATTTAAAGGAACGCATAATAATGATGGAATATATGCAATGCTTCTGCAGAAATATAAAACATCTGGATTGGATTCTTCTAAAGTAGTGGCTGCAATTACTGACAATGAAAGCAATTTCGTTAAAGCATTTCAAATATTTGAGATTCAAGCGGAAAGCATTGTTAAGGATGGTGTGGATTTTGACTTGGAAAACAGTCCAGGTAGTTCCAATTATGATATGGACGCTGCCTCGGCCTCAACTAGTGATGATGATGAAGAGCATTTGTCGGCTACAAGTAAACATTTTGCGGAATAGTTACCCTTGCATTTCAGATGTGCGTCACATACACCCAGTTTATGTGCAACTACAGATACTCATAAAGTACTAGAAGACTACAATACCGATCTTTTCCAAATTGCATCAACAAGTGATGAAAATGTGTAATACCTTGTGGAGAGCTGCAAATCGCCCAAAATCTGCAGAAATTATCTAAGCTATTTTAGGTCACACACTTAGCAGGCCTGGTGTAACACGGTGGAATAGTTTATACGATGCTATGAAACAAATTCTACGCATAATAGACAAGTCAGCTAATTGCATAAAGCATTGGACTTAAAGAGTGTACTGAGAGATCAAGACTTCAAATATCTGGAAGAATACTTAAATGTACTAAACACATCGCCGAGGCCCTAGACATCCTCCAAGGTGAAAATGACATGTATTTTGGCATCGTACTTCCAACTTTGTTATCATTAAGGCACAAATTACAAACGTTATTGACTGGAGACCTCACATATTGCCGAAGCTTATTTGGAAGATCTAGAATGAAGGTTTAAGGAATACTTCACTCTGTCATCTCCCCAGGTGGAAAAGGCTGCAATAGCAGCTTTATGTCACCCTAAGTTCAGCCAATTTAAATGGCAATCTTGTATTCCTAATTCCTATTATATCAAAATGAATACATTGCTCATAAATGAATTGTCAAAAGAAATTAAATCGCAACATCTCATGGATGCACCTTCTACCAGTCACCACGTCAAAGATGATGTTTTCTATATTGATTCCAATCCTGAAGATGACAGTGAAAACAAACATCCAACAAGCAAAGCTGAACTCATCTATGCACATTTCAGCTTCAAAGAACCAGGAGATTTACGTGTGTTACATAATTATAAAGAGGCAAAACATCTGTTTGTGCAGTATAATGCACTTCTGCCCTCCTCAGTTCCCATTGAACATTGTTCTCATATGCTACTATTACCAATTACTACAAAGTTAATAGACTTTCGGATGAAATGTTTGAAAAGAGGGTTGTTTTAAAAGCAAACCTTACGTATGAAGAAAAAGACCACAAACAAACTAGGGATTAGGGAATAGGAAAATCCTACCTTGTTTTGCGACAAGCCAATTAGATATTCTACTTCTACTTTACAATGAGGATTTGTCATTTCTTTACTTTGTGATGATCTATTGGGTTGTTGGAAAAGTCATGGCATATTTTAGCCATGTTTTGCAAAGGTCATTTATTGATAGAAAGAACAAAGATCAATCAATGATATAATGCCCGTTTTGTTTGATAACCTTTTGCCATCTTTCAGTGAGCTGCAGAATGCCTCGTTCATAAAAGGACCTGTCTTTCGTGGTGAAAAACTGTACAAGATGCTGATTTACAGCCTCATCTGAATTGAGTGTTATACCATGCAAGGACTGTTGAAGAGAGCAAAACAAGTGGAAGTCTGATGGCGCAAGGTCAGGCGAGTATGCTGGGTGTGGCAGCACATCCCACCCAAGCTCCAATAATTTTTGGCGGGTGATCAAACTTGTGTTTGGTCTCGCGTTGTCGTGATGGAACACAACACCTTTACGATGAACGAGCTCTGGATGTTTCTGGATGATGGATTCGTTCAACTGTCCAATTGCCGACAGTACACATTCGAATTGATTGTTTGGTTTCGTGGTAGGAGCTCGAAAAATACGACACCTTTAAAATCCCACCACACTGAGACCAGATCCTTTCGCTGATGAATGTCTGCTTTGGATGTCGTTTGAGGCGAAGCAGCACGTTGGTACCAAGACCATTTGCGTAACACATAGTTGTACACAATCCACTTTTCGTCACCAGTTATCAGTCGCTTCAAAAAAGGATAGTTTTCCTCACATTTAATGAGCATATCGCAGATGTTTATGCGCACCGCCAATTGAGCTTCTTTGAGTTCATAAGGAACATACACATCGAGCTTGCTTACGTATCCCAGCTTCTTCAGGTGGTCGTGAACACTTGAATGATGGATGTGCAATGTGTCTGCAATCTCTCGTGTTGTGTAACGTGGGTTTGACTCGATCAATGCCTTAATTTGGTCATCATCAACCTCGGTTGGCCTCCCGGACCGAGGAGCATCGTTGAGGTCAAAATCACCAGCATGGAATTTTGCGAACCACTGCTGGCACTGATGTTCTTGTAGTAGCATTATCACCATACACTTCGTGCAACTTTTCACAAGCTTGACGCGCCTTCTTCCCTTTACGGAAGTAAAGCGGTAAAATAAGGCGAAAATGCACAGTTTGGTCTTCCATCTTCAACTTGATGTCAAATCTTCGCAAATCAACCAAATCGCTCACTATTCCTTTTAGACTGCAGCTAGAACTGGCACCTGTCGAATGCCATAGCGATAACAGAGCTGCGCACGCCTCTAGTACTTCTAAAACCGCCCAAACGCCATCAGGGGCCAAAATACGTCATGACTTTTCCGACAACCCAATAGTTGCTCATTCTTTCTATTGTACTCGTAGTTCACTTTGTGGTTGCCATATTTTGTAGCAATTAGACCTTTCATTCCTTCCATTTTAAGTGATGCAGTGCCTCAAAGTGGTTTCCATTGGTGTTTAATGCCAAATTTCTTATTCCCTGACTGATTTTTTGTGTGCTTCAGTGAATTGTTCTTTGTTGAAGACTAAGATCATATGCAATGGCATTGATCTTTCTTTCATGTTTGTACTATTCTCTAACCGAAATAAACATCCCATTCGTACTTACTTTATATGTATTATTTCGTTCAAATCACTTTACTTGCGGTGAAGATGGGGCAACTACTCATGTCATGCACGTACAATCTCCAATATCTACATACACGCATTTGAGGTCCGAGGGTGGAACAATTGTCAAATAACCTACACAATGTGTAAGGGTGTACTGGTTACTGGTTTATTCACGTTGTATTTGTTACCCATAAGTTATTGGTTAATTATCAACATATAGTTAACCATTAACCATTGTAATTATAATGGTAACTGCTAAATGTCCTTACAATTACCATGTAATTCTAATGACCAGTTGACCATTACCATGTAATGGTAATGATAAGTTCTTGTTCCCATTACCATTACGCTGTAATGCATTACCGATTAATGCAATTACGATTTTGCCCAACTCTGTAATATATCTATATTTTAGAAAAAATTAAAAGACAGGTTTTTGAGAAAATGGCCACCAAAGTATTGATTACAATAGCTTAATTTTTTTTTCAAATATAAGCAACTAATATCTCTTCTGAAAGAGCTCTTCAACATCTTTCCAAATACATTTGAATCATTTTCATAGTTGCCCTGGTTATTGAAATATTGAATGTTAAAGTGAACAAGATGGTGAAAAAAATGGAGAAATCACAAATTTTGCACCGCTATAACTTCGTAAACACAGAAGGTTTGGACCTGCAATTTTGCATAGGCTCATACCTCAGGTGGTCCTTTCATCAGTATGCCAAATTCCAAAAGAATAAAAAAATGTGAGGTTGAAAAGTACCTCTTCATTGGTTGATTTCATCTGGAATGACCCAACTAGTATATGAAGAGGACAGCAGTATTATAACATTCCACATATAATTGATCACAATTTCTCTGAGCAATGCCAGAATAAGCTTAGGAGTGGTCTTTGAAATAGTAAAATCTCCAAAAAATGATGAAGTTCAAGAAAAGATTTTGATTAACCATTTCTTAATGTGAAGGAATTCATTTTTTTTTTGACAGAATTGATGTGAAGTGAATGTGGAATGTTGACAGAAAGGGTAGAATTATGAATAAATGCATGAATATAACAGTTAATGTCATAAATGTTTCAAAGGCATAAGAAACATACAACTGCACTAAAATGGATGTTCAGAAGCAATGAAAAGTTCAAGGGACATACGGTTATGAATATGGAGCTGTTTGGAAAGCCAACCAGAGAAAGATCTAATGCAAGATGGAGGAACTATGTCAACAATAAAATAAAGATGAAGAATTTGAAGAGTAAAATGACAAGACACAAAATGAAGAAGGAAGACATGAAATGACAACCCTCAAGTAGATGTGGGAATGATCACTATGCAATGCATCAACATAACAACACTGCATTTAGAAAACATATACATCTTACTGAAGCGATGAAAGATTTCCGTCTTTAGCACGATTTAATGATTAAAAGATGAGAAATATATACAATTAAAAACCATGAGCACTTTTGAGGCAGCGGCTGCCTCTTCTTCAGATGTAATAAATAGATACACATTTAATCTATATATAATATAGATCATTGCATTGTGGGAAGCATGGTAAGTTAGCCAATAGTAATCTACATGCGTCAAAAATGTTGCGTATACTGTTGGCCCAATGGTCTGAAGAAGAAAAACATGGAAATATATAACAGAAATAAATGGTGTAGGGTGAACACTCAATTTTAAGTTTATATTACAATTTATAATCTACATTTTTAATAAGGGATTTCCAAACATTATGTAACTCATAGGGGGCATGTTCATTACAACATTGCTCACCGGAGGCCTCTATATACACACTTTCAGCAATTAAAAGATCACCAGGTTTATTAGGAGTATTAATTATTCTAACATTGCTCCATTCGGGATTAAGATCATCTTGTGTAACAGATTTGGCTAGTGATGTACAATACATGCCTGTTTTAATATTGTATTTGTGTTCTTTAATTCGTAATGCAATATTGCGTTTTGTAGAACCCACATAATTAGAAGCTGCTTGTCCTGTAGTTGCCTTAACCAGAGGGATATTGTAAATACCCCACTGTCCCACTTTGCTATTCCGTTCACGATCCTTATGAACTACTGAAAATAAGTTTCATGTGCGTGAACCAAACTTCAAGTCATATGGTTTACATAGTTGTGTTAAGGCTCTCGTTAAATGTGGGTTGTATTGCATAGAGCCAACATATATGGAATTGCAGTTGGAGTTTCTTAACAGGGTAGTATGTAGGGCATATTTGACCTTGCCAAACACTTGCCTAATCAGATATTTAGGGAACTCATATTGCTCAGCCAAACCAAAAATGTAGTTAACTTCTTGCTGAAATAATTCATTAGTTGATGAATGTGAGTGAGCTCTTCTAAACAAATATAATAATGCTGTCAACTTATGTTGTTTAGGGTGTGATGAATGATAAGGTATTAAAACAGGTGTATGACTGGGTTTTCTATATACACAAGTGGTAATGCAGTTAAGGCTATAGTCCTTACGAATAAGAATATCCAAGTAAGGTAAGCAGTTATTAGCTTCAAATTCTATCGTGAGCCTGATAGTTGGGAACATGGATGATAGTTCGTTGGCGAATAAGTGTAATATACATCTTGCACAAGAATTGTATTTTGAAATTTACAGAGAAATGGCTCAGAATATTTCCTACCCTTTTCAATTTCTTTGACTTCCACAGTGCCACAGGTTTTTTCTTGGTTGCTGCTCACAAACTTGTTGTCTTTATCTTGAGATTTCCAATTGGATTCCCTTAATAACATCAAATTTAGCATATGGCTTTTGATAAATCTAAAATAAAATTAGGATAAAGATATTACTGAAGGTATTGCCTGAAATAAATATAAATTTTAACCAGAAATAACAAAAAAAAAAAATAGATACTTGGAAAAAAAATATCTTTTATTTTCAGACTTTTTAAACTCCACAATGATTTTAAAAATGTTGGATGGTTTTATAATAAAACTTTTCTTTACATTTAGATAATGAGGATTATACAGCTTTCTGAAAGTTTACTTACTAACATAAAACAACAGAAGTGTTTCAAGCAGGGTAAATAAATGCACAGTAACTATTTTACATGGTAGAATAAAACTGCAACGTTAATTAACAATTAAATATTTATTTTAGCATCTACTATAGTTTTGCATAGCTTGGCTCAACATCATTAGGACAAATGGAGCGTAAACATTCAAATCATTGTAGCATCATCAGAGTTCTGATGGTCGCGGACTTTGGTAAATTGTTTCCATACGCCTGAAAGAAATGAAGTAGATGTCATATTGCTGACAAGCATTGAAGAATTGAGGTATATGTGGAAAGCTTCTAATACATTAAGCTTGATAGTCAAATCACGTTTATCAATACGCATAGCATTTTCAAACAAAGATTTATGGTTATTTTCGTGACAATGTTGCGCTATAGACAACTTCTTCAGTTTACAGTTCTGTACGTAAGTCTTGTGTTCCTTCACTTGGACTTATGATATACATAAGTCTTATGATAAACATTAAGCCTTGTGTTCAGGAAATTAGCCTGGGAAGGAAATTCCCAAAATCTGTAAAATTCATGAAGTTTAATGTGATATTAAACTTCAGGGGTTTTTTTTGTTTTTTTTTTAACCATTCTTAAGCATAGCTGCCAACTCTATAAAGTCTCATATAGGGAAATTTTCTCAATATCTTCTACATACAAATGGAGTCAGAAATTACACAGATGCTTTTATGTGCCATTTCGGGAAATTACACAGATGCTTCTATGTGCAAGTGTGCGATGTTGACATATAGTTTTCATAAAACAGTCACAGTTAAAAAATATTAACTTGACCTTTCATAAATAAACTCAGAGCTATTCCAGGAAAGGAAATGTTTGGTCATGAGCAATTTTTAAACACTTCTGGTCGCGACAACACAATCCTGCTACTAAAATTTTTCTAGTATGTCAACAATCATTAACCTAAACTGGGTTCTGATTTTTTCAACTTGGGTGAACACTCTGTCACACTCTGCATTTGAGTGAGGTAGAGACAAAATTGATAGCATTATTCAGAGTTGAAGTAATATTCTTCTCATAATATGCGGTAAATACGTGATGTTAATTAACATAGCAATCGGACATTGCCGAATTTGACTGTAATTAATTGATTTTGGTTAGTAAAAATAACCAAAAATAAAAATACGTGGTATTATATAATAGAATAATAGCTATACACTATACGCACTACTGTTTCACACGTTATATACATTCCATGCGTTGTGTGCATATTTGCAGCAAAATCATCTTGGCATTTATATATCATATATGACTAGGAATATCACTACAAGTTTCAGTTATTATATCATCAAGGACTCACCTTGTATCGGTATTCCAAATTAGTAAGCTTCATCCTGTATCTTGAAATAAAATGTGTATCTAGCGTGTCACCACGTAGAATCATCGTATTGCAAATAGGCCCAATTGAAATTTGCGACCAGGGTTTAAACTCAAATAAAACATGACTATGGATATCATAAAAAGAGAGTGTGAAAGAATTATATACAATGCAATTAAAAAACCATTTACCATCAACAGGTGTCGTCAATCTTTAAAAGAAGGAATGGACATAATCAATGACAAACCAAACAGACCTTAAATAAAATTTCGTCAATTGTTGAACAATGCCAGACAATCTCTGCAACACGCACACGACTCCACATAAACCACCGGACATGTTTCTTCGGCACGACTGACTTTCGGCCATTATCAACGGTATGAATCCTGGATCAATGTTCAAAGTTGTTATATATCTAGGCCACCTCGGCATCACCTCCACTACAGTTGATCCACGTCGACTTCTTCCGTCATCATTACATATACGTGTATTCACGTGTGAGTCACATCAACGCCATCTATTGGGTTAATTCCGGAATTGCTGTCGCTGTTCTTATTTCGTAAGTATATGTTATTTATTTTATTTTCCTTTTTGTTGTTATATTTCGTATTATTTTCTTGTTGTATTAGATATCTCCATGGATATGGGATATCTTTCGGAGTAGACGTATTGCAATTGGAGCTTTGGGTTTTCTCAATTGTTATAGCTTCAGACTACAAAATTTTATTATGTTTATTATGGGAAGTTAAGATTTTACTATTTTCCCAATTGGGTATTAATTCATTTATTATACAATGTTGTATAAGTGATGGTTTTTCTTCCTTTTTAATCCAATTACTATAATGCTCATTCAACCTCGTTTTAAACCTTCTTTTAGTACTACCAATGTAATATTTGTCTTGCTTATTTTCCATTGGATCTATTGTAGGAATCATGTACACACCTGCCTTATTTAGTTGATTTTTACTGTAACCATTATTTGTCAGTAATTTAGAATTATCAGTAACTATTTCAGCAATTTCAATTATAAATAGAGCTATAACACTTTTGCTATTTCATTCATAAATAGAGCTATAACACATTCATCAACTAAAATTGCCCTTATAGAGGAAATAAAATGGATTAAAGACACTGCTAAACGTTTTGGATATCCTGTTGGCTTGATAGATTCATTATATCACAAAATAAGAAGAGCTGGTATACTGAAGCACAACAATGGATTAACAAAAAGAAATACGTTATTTTACGGAAGTATCCCGTATTTACCTCCACTAAGCAATATTATAAGTAACGAATGCCAGGATTACAATATTCAAATTGCTGAAATAGTTACTGATAATTCTAAATTACTGACAAATAATGGTTACAATAAAAATCCACTAAATAAGGCAGGTGTGTACATGATTCCTACAATAGATCCAAAGGAAAATAAGCAAAACAAATATTACATTGGTAGTACTAAAAGAAGGTTTAAAACGAGGTTGAATGAGCACTATAGTAATTGGATTAAAAAGGAAGAAAAAACATCACTTATACAACATTGTATGATAAATTAATTAATACCCGATTGGGAAAATAGTAAAATCTTAACTTCCCACAATAAACATAATAAAATTTTGTGGTCTGAAGCTATAACAATTGAGAAAACCCAAAGCTCCAATTGCAATACGTCTACTCCGAAAGATATCCCATATCCGTGGAAATATCTAATACAACAAGAAAATAATACGAAATATAACAACAAAAAGGAAAATAAAAGAAATAACATATACTTATGAAATAAGAACAGCGACAGCAATTCCGGAATTAACCCAATAGATGGCATGGATGTGACTCACACGTGAATACACGTATATGTAATGATGACGGAAGAAGTCGACGTGGATCAACTGTAGTGGAGGTGATGCCGAGGTGACCTAGATATATAACAACTTTGAACATTGATCCAGGATGCATACCGTTGATAATGGCCGAAAGTCAGTCGTGCCGAAACATGTCCGGTGGTTTATGTGGAGTCGTGTGCGTGTTGCAGAGATTGTCTGGCATTGTTCAATAATTGACGAAATTTTATTTAAGGTCTGTTTGGTTTGTCATTGATTATGTCCATTCCTTCTTTTAAAGATTGACGACACCTGTTGATGGTAAATGGTTTTTTAATTGCATTGTATATAATTCTTTCACACTCTCTTTGTATGATATCCATAGTCATGTTTTATTTGAGTTTAAACCCTGGTCGCAAATTTCAATTGGGCCTATTTGCAATACGATGATTCTACGTGGTGACACGCTAGATACACATTTTATTTCAAGATACAGGATGAAGCTTACTAATTTGGAATACTGATACAAGGTGAGTCCTTGATGATATAATAATTGAAACTTGTAGTAATATTCCGTCATATATGATATATAAATGCCAAGATGATTTTGCTGCAAATATGCACACAACGCATGGAATGTATATAACGTGTGAAACAGTAGTGCGTATAGTATATAGCTATTATTCTATTGACTGTAGTTACTGTTTCACATGTGAATTAAATCCACGGCGGCAATTTTCAAGTTTTCTGATGTGATTTAATTCACGTGTGAAACAAGAATTACAGTCAAATTTGGTGATGTCCGATTGCTGTGTTAATTATCATTGATAGCATTAGTCTGAAATTTAATTTCACTTAAAATTTAGATTTTTTAATTACCTCTTGCTATATCAAGACATCAAAAGAGCATGCATTTTTCTTTTTGTTTGAAAAGAAATTAAAGCACAAAATCAGCACACTCCACTGTCATCTTTTGTCGCCTAAAAAGTCATTTTCTCTGCAAATGGAGAAGTACCATTTCCGAACTTTAACTTTAAACAAAAATGCTAGCTTTGCTCCCTGATATAGCAAGAAGGGATTAAAGAATGGGAAACATGAATTTTAAGAGAAATTAAATTTCAGAAAACTACACTGCTGTCACTCACTCTGACATGAAAAACAATTTTAGGGGACATGGAAATGGTGCCGATTCCATCACACACATATTAAGTGACAATTATGATATTCAATTTTGCTTAAAAAAATGTGGAGGGAGAATACTTGATTTTTAAAAAGAGACTGTTATAAATACAAAAACACACATTTCATTAGAAAAATTCTTAAAACATATAAAGTTGCTGTTTTGCACTATTACAAAAAAAAAAAAAAAAAAAAAAAAAAAAAAAAAAAAAAAAAAGAAAGAAAAGGGATACTTTTACCCACATCTTGGGGATACTATAAATTACATAAAAAACTGGAAGAGGATGGCAGGAAATCAGAAAATTGGGAAAAAAAGCAAAACTTGAAATTTTTTTTATTAAATCAGGACAGTTGGCAGCTATGTGCTTTGTGGTGATGTAGATAAATTACATTCTTTTTTCTTTTTCTTTTCTGTACTGCAGAGCTTTAAACACAATCCACTGATTTTTGGAGATAGTTCATCTTTTTCATCAGTATTTCTTCACTGTACTTAAGTCTGAACTGAAGTTACAGCTAACATAGAAAGACCTACTGTAAGTTCCTCAGAAATAGTACTAAAATATAATTCTTTGAATAAAGCTCATGTTGAAAACTGGCTTTTTCTTAAATTAAAAACTTAATTAAACTTCTAATATGTGCTTTTTATTTTAGGAAATATTTATTTTAAATGACAAATTTTCAGAGAAAACTCTTCTCCTTCATCAAGCAGTCTTTTTGTCACTCTTTCTCTGTCATTGTTGCAGTTACGGTTAACCTTGATGGAGAAAAAGTGACAACAAAAGACTGCCTGATGACAGAGAAGAGTTTTCTCTGAAAATTTGTCATTTAAAATAAATATTTCCTAGAAAAAAAAAAACATATTAGAAGCTTAATACAGTATTTAAAATATCATTACAAAATTCATAAAACAAGAATGACAACACTGACACATCTTTCAACCGATTCCAACACAAAAACTATTTTTCAAAGACGACTTTTAGAAAAGGAGAAAATCACTGAAAATTTGTGTTTAAGTTCCTACGCAGGAAAAACTACTGTATACATTATTTAAAATGCACAATGTTCTTCATGGTAAACAAACCCAGTTACAAAAGCTGTTGTTTTGCTTTTTTAATTGCATTTATGGAATTTTTAGCTGTGTACATCCACTAGCATCATAAATATCCCAAATTGTCCACAAAATTTTCCCTATTGACTAAGATATCCAAAAGTAAAAGGAAGTTTTCACATCAAACAATTATAAACACAGATAGGGAGGAAATCTAATACAACTTTAAGCCTGTAGTAGGAAAACTGTGCATTATTAAAAGAAATTGGGCACAAATGTTCTTCATGATTAAATGTATCTGACCAAGAAAGGTTTTCTTTCAAACAGATTTCTATACAGGATGTTCTTTTAAACAGACTTCTGTACAAGATGTTCTTTGGCTAAGCATTATGAAAAAAAAAATCGTAGGGCATATACACAAATTATTCTTTATAGAGGCAGCTACACAATGGAAAAATAACTTTTCAAATGTGACTTTCAGAAGCAGAGATAGTAAGAAAACAACGCATACATATCAGAGTCATATTTAGAGGGATGAGAAGGGTGGCATTGCCCCTAAAGTGTTACAGATTTTGTTTTGGGTTAAAATGTGACTTACATTAGACAAAAAAATGTCTTAATTTTATAAATATGCACCAACTTAAATTTTTTTTAAATCTATGCACCAACTTAAATTTTTTTTAAATCTATGCACCAACTTAAATTATAAAGTTAATGAAATCTATTTTTCATTAACTTTTATTTTGTTCTGGTGGATTTCAAAAACTTTCATCCCCCCCCCACACACACACACAAATTCTCCATATGCTCCTGATACATATACAAGCCCTAGTCGTAAAACTGTGCATCATTTAATTACACAATGTTTGTAATCTTTACCATAGTAAATGTGCCAGGCAACATAAAAGATTTTTCAATTGGATTTTTAGAAGCACAGGTACAACAGTAAATCAGAATAAACACTTACACAACATACAGTAGCTGGGAAATGGGAAATGAATAATTTGAAAAATATATGAATAATTAATGAATAATTTAAAAAATATAATCAAAATGTTGCCTGCTGTGAATCCAATGAAAACAGATTTTTCCAAGCTGGACTTCCTACATTTATTCATTTAGAAGAAGAAATATCGTGAAAAATAAGACATATTTACACCCCCAATATGAAAAGTATGCATCATTTTGAGTCAAAATTATACACAAAATATTTTTGGCAAATATCAATATCTGTTTAAAAATGAATATTTTCAATTGGGTTTTTCAGCAATTGGCAGCAAATAAGTTGCAAACAGAAATATGAGCTAATGTCTACTAACAGCAAAATTGTAAGTCATTAAAAATTAGAAATTATGTACACTAATTTCTCTTATATTTTTAAGGCACAGAAAAAAACATGCAAGAAATTTGATATGTACATGTCCATTGTTTTAACTTTTTGCACATTATCACCTGTCCTGTTCATCATATCCAAATTAAAATGGGGAACTTGCATTACAAAACATATTGTAATTTGAATAAACTGCACAAAAAATGCTTACCTGTCTCAGTGTCATTCATTATCCATTT
Source organism: Macrothele yani (assembly GCA_039090855.1). Lineage (NCBI taxonomy): Eukaryota > Metazoa > Arthropoda > Arachnida > Araneae > Macrothelidae > Macrothele > Macrothele yani. The sequence goes on along the minus strand of CM076989.1, from coordinate 30,520,891 downwards.
AATAAAACATTTCTTCCCTGTTGGCTGACAGGCGCTATGGAAGATAGTCGGTCAAGAGGCAGTTAAATTAAAAATTGTCAAGATGCCGTTTAATTTAAAGTTTGGTCAAGATGCAGTTGACTCGATGAATCTTATCAACAGCATTGACTGCAACTGAGCCAACTTCATCTTGACCGAACTTTAAATTAAACGGCATCTTGACAATTTTTAATTTAACTGCATCTTGACCGACCATCTTCCATAGCGCCTGTCAGCCAACAGGGAAGAAATTTTTTATTAAATGGATAATGAATGACACTAAGACAGGTAAGCACTTTTTGTGCAGTTTATTCCAAGTACAATTTGTTTTGTAATGCAAGTTCCCCATTTTAATTTAGATATGATGAACGGGACAGGCAGCAGCAGAGGTGATAATGCGCAAAAACTTAAAACAATGAAGAACATGTCACATACATGCTTCTATGAAACTTAGAAATTATGTGTGCAATATTCTTCCCTATGAATAATATCATAAGCAAATTTATTTATTTTTCAAACTCGACTTTAGACACAGAGATATCAAGAAAACTAAAAGATTCATTTACATTCCCATGCAAGATTTTTTTTATTATCATTTTGAGAAGAAAACATGCATAAAACGTGTACCATAACCAACAATTTTTCAATTTACTTCCGATATTGGAGGTTATTTTTTAACGTGCACTAACGCACCTGCATCCTTGAACTTCCCTTTTTGTTGGTAAAGTTCGATTAACACTTACCGCACGTGGGGCTTGGCTTTCAATTCTTATTTCCATTATGTGGATGCGGCATGGGGGTTTTTCATTCAGTTGCGGGTCCACTTCATTTTTTTCCCCGTTGGTATTTAACTGGCCTCGTCACTAAATGAGTTTTTTGCTTTGCCGCCTCCTCATTTACTTCAATAATTTTTCATAACCCGAGCACCCTCGGTAACAATCCATTATCGTCATCCTCGCTTCCTCTTGGGCGTTGTGGCGCCATCTCTTGTTGGTCACTGATCTCATTTTTCGAACTTTTTCACTTTTTTTGCTCAATCCCAATTAAATCTCCCCAGCTGTTTCTCAATATATTAGGGTCACCATGGTTGCAAAGCCCCAACCATGGTGACCCTAATATATTGAGAAACAGCTGGGGAGATTTAATTGGGATTGAGCAAAAAATGAAAAAGTTCGAAAAATGAGATCAGTGACCAACAAGAGATGGCGCTACAACGCCCAAGAGGAAGCGATGGCCGATAACAGAGGCAGCCCGCGAGAACCACCGAAATGCCTAGCTGACACGGTCCGTGCTGGTCGGAGCAAGACGTCCCCTGGATGACGGTAATGGATTGTTACCGAGGGTGCTCGGGTTATGAAAAATTATTGAAGTAAATGAGGAGGCGGCAAAGGAAAAAACTCATTTAGTGACGAGGCCAGTTAAATACCAACGGGGAAAAAAAATGAAGTGGACCCGCAACTGAATGAAAAACCCCCATGACGCATCCACATAAAGGAAATAAGAATTGAAAGCCAAGCCCCACGTGCGGTAAGTGTTAATCGAACTTTACCAACAAAAAAGGAAGTTCAAGGATGCAGATAACCAACAATATCTGACCAAAAATAATTTTTGCAATCAGATTTCTTAAAGTACAGATATGGCTGCCAAAGCATCTTGCAAACCGAAATATGCTCTCATCCCCATTGCAGCAAAATTGGGTGACATTATATGCAAAATATTTTTTACCACAAATGCTATTTGACATACAGTGAATTTTTCAAACAGACTTTTAGAAGCAAAAATATCAGGAAAAATATAATATACAAATACAGCTTCTAGTAGAAAAATTGTGCACTATTTGAAGAAGAAACAGAAAGCTACAAGTTCTTTGCAGGAAAAAGTATTAAAAAGAAGAATTTAAGGTATATTTTGAATCCAATAGCATCTGCATATGCCCCCTGCAGGAAAATTATGATCAGAAAAAAACTAAAAGGTAAGGATTATTCATTCTCACAGTTGACTTTCCTATTAAAAAAAAAAATAACAAGTGCAGGGTGTCATCAATAGAGAGATGGATAGTAGTGATACTATAAATACTTACTGTTTTTTTAAAGAGAAACGCTAAAGAGAAAAAGCAAGAGGCATGAAACAAAAATAATCAATTGGAAACACAAATGAAGATATGGTTGCAATAAAAGAAGACAAAATTTAAATCATGACTCCTGCAGATAGAAAATATTACAAAAAAGAACTCAAAAGAGGAGAATTTAAAAAGCTAACCTTATTTTTGGGGGCGATCTCAGTGAGATATGGGTTTGCCTCCTCGGGGCACTTCGTGGTAACAATGGCACACACAACAGCAACTAGGGCCTCTCTGAATCTTGGAGAGGTGCCAGCTAGTTCTGTGTGACAGTGGCAAAAAGACCCCAACTCACTGGGTTTTGTTCCAGAATGCTTAGGTTGAATGACCAACTGGAACCCTTAGCTGTGGGCTAATCCCCCACACTGATGTACTTACCTGATAAAAAGTCACAAAGAAATCAATATCCGGACTCTAGTGTGGGATATGGTGGACCTACCACACTTCAGAAGGATAGTTCACCACGGAATCGACCCGGACTTTCTAAATGGCATGTGAGAAAGACATCTCGGCTGAGTGAGTGTAAAATTGGTGTATGGAATACTAGAGGTATAAATGGCAAGATGAATGATGTGATTGAGGAGATGAATAAGTATAGATTGGATGTGCTGTGTGTAAGTGAAACCAAAAGAAGGAAATTGGGATAGAAGAAGTGAATGGAACGGTGAGTGTGTGGTCTGGAGTATTGGCTAATGTGAAAGGACAGGCTGGTGTAGGTGTGATTTTAAGTGCAAAGATGAAGAACAACTTGATTCACTATAGCTGCATAAGTGAGATAATTCTTTGGATTCGTTTGAAAGTGAAACTTCAGAGAATAGTAATTGTTGTAGTTTATGCTCCTTGTGACACAGAACCTTTTGATAGGATAAAAAATTTCTGGAATGACCTAAAAGCTGTTTTGAGGAAGTTTGGTGCTAAAGAGAAAGTTGTAATAGCAGGGGATTTTAATGCTAGAGTAGGTGTGCAGAATGCAATTTCTGACAATGTTCTGGGTAAGTTTAATGATCCTTGTATGAATGATAATGGTGAAAGATTAATTGAACTCTGCATTGAGAATGGTTTGTGTGTATCTACTATGTTTTTCCACCAAAAGTATATCCATACATATACTTGGGGAAATCGTACTCTTGGTCAAAAGAGTGTGATAGATTTTGTTGTCTACGATCAATGTCTGAAACACTTAATTGTTGACACTCGTGTGATGAGAGGTGCAGATGTTGGTTCTGATCATTACTTGGTAGTGTCACGAGTGAAACTGAATGTTGGTTGGAGGAAAAGGAATAGGAAGAGTCCCAGAATAGAAAGAATAAAGGTTGAAAGGCTCCCTGAAGATCATCAGCGTTATTTTGACTTACTCAGAGAATGACTGAAGTCTTGTGAGAGGGGATGTAGAAGAGAAATGGGAATGTTTTAAGAACTGTGTTGTCACTGCTGCTGAAGAGGTCTGTGGCACCACAATAGTGGGTAACAAAAGAGATGATGCTTAGTGGAATAGTGAGATTGAAAAGGCAGTAAAGAGAAAGAAGCCTATTTGGGGATGTTGCAAGGTAGAGTTTCTGTGGATGAATATCGCTGTAAGAAGCGTGAAGCCGCTAGGCTGGTTCGCCATAGTAAGGCAAAAGGTAGGAAGGAGAGGTTGGAAAGGCATGAATTGGCTTTTTGGAAAGATAGGAAGACTTTCTGGAAGTACGTGAGAATCAGGAAAAATAGGGGGAAACAAAATTGTAAGTTGTGTGAAGAATAGGATTGGGGAAATGATATGGGAGCCCAATGAGTTAAGTGAAAGATGGTGTTAATACTTCTGTGAGTTATTAGATCAGGAAAGCAAAGGTGATTCAGAGGCAGATGCATGTGATGTCACAGGGAAGGATGGAAGCACAGGAGGGATTGAAAGAAGAGGTGTGTAAAGCTCTAAAATCTCTTCAGAATGATAAGGCTCCGGGAGTTGATGGCATAACTGCTGAGATCTTGAAATATGGTGGTGACACTGTAATTGACTAGTGAACTGAAATTTGCCAGTTGTGCTGGGAGTTAGGAATGGTCCCTCAGGATTGGAGGGATGCTATCATTGTTCCCTTGTATAAGGGAAAAGGCGATCAGACTGACTGCAAGAACTCTCATGGTATTAGCCTACTGAGTGTGCCAGGGAAAGTGTTTGGTAAAGTCGTTATTGAAAAAGTACAGGGTCTTACATCAGAGAAAGTGTGGGATGTTCAGAGTGGTTTTATGCCTGGTAAAGGCTGCACTAACCAAATTTTTGCATTATGCATAGTGATTGAAAAGTATTTGGCTTTTGGTAAGAAAGTTTTTGCTGCCTTTGTAGATTTAGAGAAAGCTAACGATCGAGTAAATAGGACACTTTTGTGGAAGGTATTGAATCAATATGATGTTACTGGGAATCTACTTAACAATGTAAAAGACATGTATGCTGACAATGGAGCTTGTGTACGAGTGAATGGTGTTTTATCAAAATGGTTTTCTATTGGTGCAGGAGTCAGACAGGGTTGTGTAATATCACCATGGCTGTTTAATATATTTATGGATATGTGCACGCGTGATGCCAAAATAGAAAATACTGGTTTATGTCTTGGGGACATCCGTGTGTGCAGACTGCTGTGTGCTGATGACACTGTCCTGTTGGCAGAGGACAAAAGTGAGTTGCTGAGTATGTTGTCTCGGATGTACAAAGTTTGCATGAAATTCAAACTGAGTATAAATAAGGGAAATAACAAAGTTATGGTTTTTGAGAGAGGAACTAGTGTACTGATTGCAATATACACTGAAGTGCTAGAAAAACTGGTACAGATGAGCTTATGCAAAATACATAGCAACACCACCTATGCGTGTACTTGGTTGCATCCGCCAGTGCGTATATAAAGCGATAGACATCCTTGTCAGCTGTCAGAGCTGTTTTCGGCATGAGAATGACAAGTAATAACGATTTAAGCGATTTTCAACGTGGTGTCATAGTTGGCGCTCGTGAGATGGGCCATAGTATTTCGGAAACAGAAACGAAGTTCGGATTTTCACGGACGATCATTGCAAGGGTGTACCATGACTACAAGAATTCCGGCAAAACCTCCAACCTACGATACCAGTGTGGCCGTAAAAAGACATTGGGTGAACGTGACCATCGTCGGCTGTCAAGAATAGGCGTGCAACACTCTCGCAGGTATCATCGGAATTCAATGCTGGAGCCTCAACAAGCATCAGCATCCGGACTGTGCAGCGTACCCTGCACGCTATGGGCTTTGGGAGCCAACACCCAACTCCAGTCCCCTTGATGGGTGCACGACACAGAGCTATGCACCTTGCGTGGGCACTGCAACACTGCCACTGGATACTTGATGACTGGAAACAAGTAGCCTGGTCTGACGAGTCACATTTCCAACTGTATTGGGCAGATGGAAGGATTCGTGTGTGGCGCAAACCCTATGAAGCCATAGATCCCGCCTGTCAACAGAAAACTGTACCGGCTGGTGGGGGGTCCGTAATGGTATGGGGTGTGTTTAGCTGGACTTCACTGGGACCCCTGGTACGTCTACAAACATCTGTGACCAGCCAACGCTGTGTGCGCATCCTTTCTGACGAGGTGCACCCGTTCATGCCCTGCATTCATGCTGATGGGTCGGGCCTGTTCCAACAGGACAATGCACCTCCACACAAGTGTCGGGACGCCACATTATGGTTAGAGGAGCATTCATCTGAGTTTGGGGTGTTGTCATTCCCACCCAAGTCCCCAGATCTGAACGTGATAGAACACATTTGGGATGCCATGCAACGCGCTGTCGAACACAGGAATCAGAGACCTCGGAATACACCCGAATTGTGAAACGCTCTGCAGGAAGTATGGTGTGCATTGTCTACAGCATATTTCCAGAAGCTAGTGGAGTTCATGCCCCGTCGTATTTATGCAGTCCTGCGCTCCCGTGGGGGACCTACCAAGTATTAGACTGGTGCACCAGTTTTTCTGGAAGTTCGGTGTATGTATAAATGGCACAGTGATTGACCAGGTGAATGAGTTTGTGTATTTAGGAAGCATGTTTGACAGAGAGAACAAATTGGAGGGTGAAATTAGTAGGCAAGTGAATTCTTCATTGAAAGTCATGGCTGCTTTGGGAGGTTTTCACAGGAATAATGGGTTCTCAAGAAAGTCTCGCAGGGCTGCGCATGAAAGTGTAATTGTTCCTACTCTGATGTATGGCAGTGAAACTTGGGTGCTACAGAAAAAAACATAAGAGTTGTTTGTGTGCTGGAGAAATGAGTTACTTACTTTTAGAAATGAGTTTGTGGCAAGACATGTTCTGATTGTGTGAGGAATGAAGATGTTTTGCAGTTGTGTAATGTGAAGCAAAATGTTGTTAGCAAGGTGGAGACTAATATTCTTTGGTGGTTTGGCCATGTTGAAAGAATGAATAATGAGATGCTTACTAAGAAAATCTTTTTAGCCCAAGTGGCAGGAAGGAAAGGTAGAGGAAGGCCAAGGAAGTCATGGGAGGATCAGATTCAAGAGTGTCTGCATAAGAAAAAGATTATGAGTATGAAGTATAGAAGATCTTGTGTATGGCGTATGATGGATGTGAGTGAAGCCAGATTTGTATGTCAAGATCGCAGTAAATGGAGAAGTTTGATAATGCAACAGTAAGTAAAAATGATCTGGTAATTTGTATTTCTTTGTGGAGCTAACCTCTGAATATCAGAGAACAGCTTACTGATATGTATGTATATAACTTATTTATAACGATCAATTATTTTCAATAACCAAAAAATTCTCTAAACAAATAAATGATAAAAATATCAACTTTCCAACTCAGGACCTGATAATTAGCAATTATAAATACACCACACGGAACACTCAAAGGATGCATCATCATCATCATCATCATTATCAACCATTATCAATCCACTGCTGGATGAAGGTCTCCCCAAGATTCCTCCACAACGGTCTATCTTGTGCCAGTCTCCTCCATGTCACCCCTGCATACTTTCGAATTTCATCCACCCATCTCCCATGTGGTCTTCTTCTGGGTCTTTTCCTGTCCCTTGGAATCCTCCAATCTAAAATTTCGTCTGTCCATCGATGATCTGTCCTTCTGGCAGTATGTCCAGCCCATTGCCATTTCAGGGATTTAACTCTGATCATGATGTCTTTCACTCTTGTCATTTTTCGGATCCACGAGTTCCTCTTCTTATCTCTTCTGGTTACACCAAGTATGCACCTCTCCATGCTCTTTGAGTTGTCTGCAGCCTTTGTATGTCTCTTTTAGTTAAGGTCCACGTCTCTGCACCATACGTAAGCACTGGAAGGATGCATTGATCAAACACTTTTCTTTTAAGACATAATGGCATATTGCTCTTGAAAATTATGCTGTTTCTTCCAAAAGCTCTCCAGGCAAGTTTTGTACGCCGATTAATTTCTTCATCAATGTGACCCTCACTTGATATCTGCTGTCCAAGATAAACGTACGTGTCTGTTATCTCCAGCTTTTCTCCATCTATCGATAAATCTTCATTTCTTGTAAAAGCATTGAACATCACTTTTGTCTTCTGAAAGTTCATTTTTAATCCCACTGCTTTACTCTTGTCAGCAAGTTCCTGGATCATACTCTGCAGCTCTGATGGGGTAGTTGCAAAAATGACTACGTCATCAGCAAAACGAAGGTGGGTTAGATAATCTCCATTAATCTTTATCCCCTTGTTTTCCCAGCTCAGCGACTGAAAAACACCCTCCAATGTGGCATTAAAGAGCTTCGGAGATATGGCGTCACCTTGTCTCACTCCCTTTCCAATTTTTATGTGTGTTGTATTTTCAAACAGCCTAATCTTATGCATATAGGATGCATATAGCGTATTAAATCCATTTATTTTTATGGCATAGTAAGTACAAAGATTCGCCAAGCTTTTGCACTCTACTGGGATGCTTTCTCGAGGCAATGGTAGACATAAAAATGACATAAAAAGGCATTTTTATGTCTACCATTGCCTTGAGAAAGCATACCAGTGGAGTACGAAAGCTTGGCGAATCTTCGTACTTACTACACTATAAAAATAAATGGATTTAATATGCTATACTCGCCTTTTAGGACCTGATAACATTCAGGGTGAGAGTGGTAGCCAGATTTAGATTTCCAAGTTGTTCATGACAATTCTTGCCAGATGATATGAGGGATTTCCAAAAAGATACAATTTCCATTCTATTATTCCAAAAATTATTGGAGTGAAGAGTTTAACATTTACTTTACGTGAGGAACAAGTTAATTTTTAGCACAACAATAATTACTTATCAACACACATCAAAATTAATTTTGTTCGCTACATTTTTTTTAAAGAATGTAAGTACAGAACAAAAGGTACCTGAGGTTTTTGATGGACTTTTTTGAAAATGGTTTTCACACAAAAGAATTTGAAATCAAATTACACTAGCATAAACACATAACTTTATTAAAGCAAAACATACCTAGGAAGATGGCCATCTAAGACTACATCTTGTATCGAAGTAAACATTATTTCCAGCCTTTCTGGACATATTTCCTCCAAATCTTCACCAACCAGTGGTAAGAGAACACACAGGCAATCTACATACACCTCATATTCTTCCATGGTTATCTGCAACTGAAATGCAAGATCAGTAAAATTTTTAAAACAAAAAACACACAGATTGTTTGCTAGGAATTTGTTTCTTCAGAAAACATCACAATAGTAAATCTCATGTTAGTTAAGAGTTTAAATTAGAATAGCAGAAAATAATTCACATAGACACATATACATACAATGAAAACACGGATAGCGTATAAAGCAGCCTGGGTCCATGTCATTTTCACAACACCCCCCCCCACCACCACCACCCCCTCCTTTCATAGAGAAACTTACTTTAAGCAGTGAAATGGTGCAATTGCACAGAAAAAACAATTGAAAACGAAACTTCTGATACAGATTTCTACTGTGTCTGAGCATGTTTTCTGTCACATCTTTTCTTTAATCAGTTACTAAGTTCAGAAACAAGCAATACGACCACAAGTAACAATTAATATATACTGTGTCCTAAAAATTCTATTACTAGTAATCAGGGCTTTTGGGCACAGGCTTGACATATTTCAGAACTAGTGGACATAGGTGTGTTATTAAAATGCAGGCACTCTTTTAAGTAGTGCATGCATCTGACTGAAAAAAACTGGAAGAAATTTCTTAAAAGTTCAGAAGCAAGCTACAGAATACTTTCGGTTGTGCTTTTGTTCCAAAATCAGAGCAAAGATGTACACTATATTGACAAAAGTAACCAGACACTTAGAAGAGAAACACAACATTGCATTTATTGGCATGGTGTCTGTCCACCTTTGGCCTTAATGCATGCACTGACCCTTAGACATGCTTCCATCAAGATTTTGGAGCACAGCGATAGGTATCTGCTTCCATTTGGTACATAATGCTGCCGCTAACTGTTGCCTAGTAGTAGGCCTTGGTTGCAACTTCTTATGCAACACTCTAATTCATTGATCCCATAGGTGCTCTGTGGAATTAAGATCAGGGCTATGTGCTGACCAGTCCACACACAATACGAAATTATTGTAAAGCCATGCCGTAACAGTCCTTGCTTTACGGCTCGGTGCATTATCCTGCTGGTACCAACAAAGCTCGGTTTCATAGTATTGCCACAGAGTTGGTAGGGCATAATTGTCCTGAATATCGAGGTAGACGTGCTGGTTAACAGGTTTGTCCATGATAACCAACGGGCCAGGACCATACCACGAAAAACACCCCCACATGAGTACATTGCTAGCTCCAAACTTGACCGTAAGAACAGTATACGGTGGTAAATAGCATTTCCCCCGGCTGCCGCCATACCCACACACGGCCATCAGATTGATGGATCGTGTATCTGGATTCATTAGTCCATAGGACCCGTTTCCATTGATCTACGGTCCATGATAAATGTTCTTTACACCATGCTAAATGATGAGTAGCATTCCGAGTGGAGATGAAAGGCTTATGAACAGCCGCACGACCACGATAACCCATGGAATGAAGTTCTCTGCGAATGGTACGTGTACATACCGAGGTTCCAGCATTTTTACTCACCTGTACACTAAGGTCTTGTGCAGTACTCCGTCGATTAGTTGTAATGACTCTCCTGAGGCTTCGACGTCCTCTATCACTGAATTTCTTTGTTCTGCCAGTATGTTTTGCTGCTTCAGGCAAGCCATGTGTCTTCCACTTATTCAGTACATCCAAAACAGTTCACTTGGGTATGTTTAAATGCCTCTCGGTTTCTCTTACAGACAATCCACTAATATAACACCCAACAATCTTTCCTTTCTCAAAGTCAGTTCTCTCTCGCCGCGACATTTTCACTCAACCTCACAGTGTGATATGATCGCGGTCAGCTGCAGGCTTGTTTTCATACTGTTTGCAACTGTACAGAGCATCTTAACAATGCAGCGGATCCATTCATTTGCTTTTGAAGGGGTGCCCGGTGACTTTTGTCAATATAGTGTATTTCAACATTGATTTACACGTCCCTACGATAACATCACAAGAAAAAATTATGAATCACACTAAACTTTGATAATAACACTGTCAATACCTCTAAACTGTCTGACAACTTGGAATGTGTTCTCATTACATCTTAGTATAACATTCACTTTTTTCAGTTAATTTTTCTGATCTCAAAAACTGTTGTTCTACAAAGGAGTAATTTTCTCTGCATAAAACATTATTTTAAGTAATTCAATTAATCCCTAAATGTCTAAGACCACATTCATACAAGTATACATAGGCTACAACTTTTCTTTTTCTCAATCCGGAACAATCACAATAAACATGCCTTGAATCTTCTCATCGCGTCCACGGCAAGGATCATATATCGAAACAAGTAGAAATCCTTGCTTAGAAAACCTTTTCTCACTATCAGTACGAGTGATATACAAGGGCTATTCAGATCTCAACATTCATTGCAATGTACCATGCAATGTACGCACAGTAGCCAGGTCGCGTATGCACCAGAGCATCACATGATGCTTGCCTTCTCCACAAGCCACCCAATTGGCCATCTGGCATTAATTCTTAGTATTGAATGGACAAATAAACATGTACGCTGCAATCAATGCTCCTGTCAGCTGTGAATTTCATGCTATCGTCCGTTTTGTTTTCAAACTGAAGGGAAAATGCCACAGAAATTAATCGGAGAATGAGTAGAGTGTATGATCTGAACTTTATGAGTGAAAGACGTGTGGGTGAGTGGTGCAGAAAATTTAGAGATGGGCAAACAGACGTGCATGATGAAGAGATGAGCGAACAGACATGTCAGCGATCGGTGGTGACTGATGAGCTTGTTCAAATTGTTGACCAAAAAGTGCATAAAAGACATTGTTTCACAATATCGGAGCTGTCGTGTGATTTCCCCCAAATTTCTCAAACTGGTCTGTACAAGATCATTACAGGTAGGCTAGGCTACCAGATGGGTGCCAAAAATGCTTACCAATGTGAACAAAATGCAGAGAATGGGATCAGCTTTGACATTCTTGAAGCATTACAGCAAACTCGGGGATGCGTTTCTTGACCATATCGTGACTGGTGATGAAACGTGGGTTCAATTCATGAATGTTGAAAGCAAAGAGCAGTCAAAGCAGTGGATGCACACACACACACATTCACCAAACAAGCCCAAAACCTGCAAACAAACGTTTTCACAGAAAAAGCTCATGGCAACCATTTTCTGGGATTGGAAAGGAATGCTTCTGAGTGACTTCATGGTTGGGATCACAGGGCCTTAACGACAATAAGCAGTTTAAAAAAATGGCATCCAATTATGACTGAGCTCCAAGGCAGCAACCTTCTTTGATGCAGGGATACAAAAGCTTGAACCCTGATACAAGAAGTGTCTCAGTTAAGGGGAGAAGTAGCTATGTTGAGAAGTAGCCCAGACCTGTGATGTTTCATATAGAATAAAATATTTTGTTCTCATTGCTTGTTTTCTTCACAGCCCATCAAAGGTTGACATACAAATAGCCTACGTATTTATTTAAAATAAAATTGCTTATGTAAGATATGTGCTGATGAGATTGCTAGAGTAGCAGCATGTAGATGTAAGCAGGTAGTTTTCAAATTATTAGCAGATTTTGCAGATAGTTTTTGCCAGTAGATTTTTAAAAAAATTGTTACTTATAGCAATTAAAACACTTACTCGAGGCTTTACTCAGATTAACATAATAAATTCCATTTTAACTTGAACTTTTCAATTATTTTTCACATCTGAGTTCTTTTGTTTTTACAGATATTTTTGGCCAGTTATTAAATTAAAATATTTTCTTATAAATTATATTTTAACTTGAACTTTTCAATTATTTTACACATCTGAGTTCTTTTGTTTTTACAGAAATTTTTGGCCTCTATATTTATCAAGGCCTATTCTCAATGTACAGGAACTGTACCAAAAGTTTTGTTTACACAGAAAGAATTTAAATTTTATTGCTAGGTTCCTCTTGCAGTGGCCAGTTATTTAATTAAAATATTTTCCTTATGCATTTTGTAAGTCTATTATATTTTAATTAAGTTGTTGAAAATGCTATTTATAATTTTTTAAGGTTCATTGATGGAACTGTTTTTCTAGATATAAAAACTTTCTTTAATTAGTCTCTTTTTTTTATGCGGTTCATAGTCCAGTATTTTAATATTTTACCATAAAGATCTATTTCACACGCATTGCTGCACATTCAATTGTATTGCACTTATTTTCTCCTCATTGGAAATGTAATGTTCTAATATTTTTTTTTCTTAATTTTTAAAAAAATTATCTTCATCTATTGTTATTGGCCTTTCCGGGTTAGCAGCAAGTTTTCTACTTTGATTATTGTGTATGCAGATACATTTTATTTTTATACAACTCTGGATATTGCTTCAAACTAATTACAAATTATCCTGGATTTGACTCTTGCAATTGCTACCATAATGAAAAGCACTTTTGAAGTCTAAAGCGGGTGATATCATTTACGCTTTCCAACCGTAGGTTGAAGAAGCATATATGCTCCAGCTTTGTCCGTCTGCACGATAACTAGCGTAGAAATGGTTCGATTTTGATTAAATTTTAGTATGTGGTAGGGGACCACCTAGGGACAAACCCTATTGAAAATGGGCAAAATACGGTCAAAGGGCAGGACATAGGAGCAGGATCCATTCCACCGCCCTTATGCATTATAACTTACGTAAAAATGGTTCGATTGAGACAAAACTTTATCATGTTGTTCCGGAAGTATACTTTACCGGTTCTGTTGAATATCATCGAAATGGGGTCAAAGGTCAGGGTCATAGGAGCGAGATTTATTCTACAGCCATTATCCTCATAACTTGAGTAATGAATTCTGTGATGTTGGAAAGCGTATCATAATCAATGCATTGCATGGGTTTACTAACTTGTTTTTAAAGATACAATATCTCAAATGTATAAGGGTCGCCCAAATGAAAGTGAGACTCGAGTAATAGCATCGTTGTATATTACACAGAGCCATGCATTTGTGCCTGTAGACGCCAGGAAGCATGCTGTTATCAGTGACACGTGTCAGAGTGCTGTTTGCACGTGCGGTGGCAAGTTGACTATGCAGGGTCGTAACATGGCCCAGTGGGCAGTAATGCAATTTTTGACGGCAGAAGGTGTTAGTGGAGCCAAAATTTATTGTCGTATGAAGGATGTGTATGGGAATGAGTGTCAGTCACTGTGTACAGTGTTCTGCTGGTGTAGTGAATTTTGTAAAGGGTGTGTGAGCACAGAGGACATGCCGAGACCTGGGCAAGCGCACGTGGCCATTACCATGGAATTGGACAACCTTGTGAAGGACAATCACCACCTGTGAACTTGGGGCAACATTGTCTGTGAGTAAGGGAACTGTTAACACCATTCTCCATCGCAGATTGGGATACAGCAAGGTTTGCACACAATGGGTCCATAAACATCTCCAGGAGGAGCAGAAGACTCTATGAATGGGTGCTTGCCTGGAGCATCTGCATTGTTACCATGCAGAGGGGGGACAGTTTCTTTCCTAGATTGTGGCCACAGATGAAACTTGGTGCCACCACTTCGATCCGGCCACAAAATGGATGAGAATGGAATGGCAGCATCCCAACTTTCCATGCCCCAAAAAGCTCAGTTCTCCTCAAGAGCCCGAAAAGTGATGATCACGGTTTTCTTCAATGAGAATGGCCCATTGCTGTTGGATTGGCTGGACGCAGGCAGTACGGTCCAGGCAACCTCATACTGCAATATGTGAAACAACCTCAAAATGACCATCAAGCATAAGCAACCTGGTATGTTGTCAAACGGGGATATTCTGCTGCACAACAATGCACACCCGCATGTTGCGACAGTGTGCCAAGATTTGGTGTGGAGCTTCCACCGGGAAGTCCTCGACCATTCCCCCTATAACCCCGATCTGTCACTCTGCGATTACCACATCTTCAGGCCACTGAAAAAAGCTCTCAAGGGAAGCCGGTTCGCTAATGACACAAAGGTCCAGGATGCCATTGAAGACTGGTTCCACAGCCAACCATGGACTTTTTTGCTCAGGTGCCACACTGGGACACTTGCTTGAACAGAGAAGGCAACTATGTGAAGTGGGTATGTAGCCCATGTATCACTCTTACTTCTTGTATGTTCACATATTTCAATCTATAAACCCTTAAGACAAAAAACCAACAGACTTAGTTTCATTTGGGTGACCCTAATATACATGAATTGTATAGTTTACTATTGATTGCTAGTTCATTTATGTATTTTTAAACTATTAGAACAAACAAAACTAATGAGGATGATATAATTTTACACTACCAGACTATAAATTTAAATTGATTGTCATACAGAATCATATCAGATTAGTATCAGCATACCACTAACAAAACTTACTAAATATCAAGATCACACTGGAAGTTTTGTTCATATTATGAATTTTGTTTTTTTGTTTCCAAATTCTAACAACCACCATGAGCAGCTAGCTCTAAGGGCTACAATCAGCTGTTCATCCTTAATTTTGGGGCCACTGGTTTAAGAAGTGTTTCTATTATCTTAATAAACCAATAACTTAAGCAAGAATTTCATTTTCATTGATGCAATTCAGTGGCAACATTCTGTATAGATTCAACACTTTTTTTCAGCTTATTGTTAGTGTCAGACAACTACTGTACAAGCAGAGTGATCTTAAATTTTAGCTTTTTCACATTTTTGTAACTGAAAAAAATGCTGAAGTTAAAGTAGAATATAGTGCTATCCCTAAAGCTGTTCTAAAGGCTTGTGCATATTTTCCAAACTTTTCTTTATCTCGTTAGTAAAAATGCTATCAGAGTTGTTCACTAACAATGAACCTCTTTATCAGATGAAATTCTGACATGTCACCAAATCAACGCCATCATTTGTTCATTTAATTGAATTGGTTGGCCTATAACTAATTTTCGTTTCTCACATCAGAATATTTTCTCATTGCAGAAAAAGTTAAAAGAAAAAATCCTTCTCGCATATATTAATCTATTTCAGTTTTTTAATAGTATCTTACCAAAATAAATTAAAGATAAAGTTTCACATACCAAGTCCTGGTGAATCCAATTCGAAAGTGAATCAAGAACAAAATTTCCGATGACACAAAAACTAGAGAGAAACACAAGAGTAACAGTTGATAAGCTACTGAATGAAAATAACTAAATAAAAGTATAACTGAAGAAACACTGAGGTGTACAAAACAAATGCAAGTACCAGCATTAACATTCTTAATGTGGTATAATTCTATTACGTGCAGTATTGCTGACAGCCATGTGGCATGACATTGTGAAAAAAAAAGTTGATGGACATAAGATATAAGAATTTTTACACCATTTCACCATAAAACTTCCAATGGGTGAGGTGAGAAATGCTGTTGAATAGCCTTTCTCTGAGATGCTTAGTAGGACTGAAGTATGGTGATTGGAAGAGCCTGCAGAGATGCATCATCATGTGTACAGGAATATCCTTATGCTAGAGGAATCAAGTAGTGACCATCAGGACAGTGGAAGCAGGAGTGCAGAGGGTACAATGCATCAAGAGCTACATGTTAAGGGGTCCTCAAAATTATTCTAAAGAATTATCTAAACTATCCACGGAAAAATTATTTATGCAAAAAAAAAAAAAAAAGAGGAAGGAACACAGCTGGACGAACCAAAACTGTAAAAATTCAGTTGTAATAAGTACCTAAACAATAATTAAACTTAAAGAATGGACATATTTGCTGGAGTGCCCCTTTGAATCCCCTATAAATACAATACTTACTAAGTTAGATAGCAGATTTCAGTTGTTTAAATCAGTACACAGAGGACATACATTTGCAACACAAATGAGATGTGCTCCTATTGAAGCTACATTAACATCAACTAAAGAAGTCATTAAATTTAGTGCAACAAAGGTAAATCAAGGTCTTAAAGAGTTTTAACACAAAGTTTATTGCAATTAGAGCTATATTTTCCTTTCAACTATTTTTGACTTTACAATAAGCATCACAAGTTCCGAAAGATCATTTAACAAGAAAAAAATGATGAAAACACATTTAAGATCAACCGTGACCAAAAATCATCTGTTGTTTAGGGATATTAAGCAATTAAACACAGAAAGTGTGAAGAAGCAAAGAAATGTGATTTTGATTCCATAATAAAGAAATGGATCCAGAATAAAGAAAAAATTATTGATCTGAATTTATTGAAAAAATTCAGTTCAAAAATAAGTACAGAAATTGATCATCAGCTGTTTTTTGCATTTTTCTGGAACAATACGGCAGTAGTATTTATCTATTTCTATTTTTGAAGTAGTATTGATATTCTGATTTTTAGGGCAAACTACAATTTTCTCACTGTGGAATTTCAATGAAGTCAAAACACTCGTAACTCATGAATGACCAATGGACAAAACATTTTCAAGTATTATAACCCTGTCATTTGAATGACTTCAAAATTTGAATATCATTAAACCACATGACTGTTATATTTGCATATATGAGTGACGACCATAAGTGTGATGCAGCTGACTAATAATCAGCGTGATGCAGCTGGCTAATAACACAGGTCTGCAACCAAAAAACTGCACAGGGGTTTTATACTGTTTTTATAGATTTTTACTCACTGAAACTGGGAAAAATACTCAAAAAATTCCATCACGTCAGGTTTTCTTGTAAAACTCGTGTTTGTAGTTTCATTTAGAGTGAAACTCACGTTTTACTTGAAATCTGGTATCCTATTCTTGATTCTAAAAATCCTATGCAAAAGTGATTTCTTACTTTCATTTAATATGTATTAGAGTGAGACTCAAGAATAAATACAAAGAGAAAATGAGCGAAATGGGGAAGGGGGTGGTGGCAGTGGAAGGGTGGCAGGGCAACGGTAGTGTTGGCGGTGTGAGGAAGCTCAGGTTGATCATGTCCCAACCGGTTAAATTTGTTTATAGCGAAAAGTGAGGAATCTTACTGGCTGGGTTGAGCATGTTTATACACATTCTCTAGGGTATTAGGAATGAGTATAAACAAGCGTATTGTCAGATTTGATCATGCTTCAACATGCTAAATAAGTTCAGCATCTAGGTTGCTTTGGTTATGTTGCATAGCTTATATAGATGACTACTGGATATTCGAGGCTAAAAGTGCCTAGAGAATCCTTCAAAAGCATTAACTTTATCTTTAAGAATGGGAAAAAAGAAACTTTTTGCTGTTTTCTTTTATTTATATGCAGCACCAATTTGGAATTTTTTTTTTTATCGAGCCAGAGGAAAAAGCAGGTGTTGCCGATTAACCTGCCCAGCTACAGAGAGAGACGATCGGCAGACGCGCAGGTGTCAACATAATCTCGTTCGCTCTCTTGTTCACCTATGTTTTACGTGTTATTTCACTGGTCTTTTTGAAGAGAGCGAGGCTAGTTTTCATCTGCTTCACCACAGGAAAAGTGTTTGCTTCTAAATGTACGGAGAGTCAGTGTGTGTACTGAATGTGGTGTATACGATCAGTGAGGAGCCACACTCAGTTTACATTTGGCACTCAAACGTGACTGTGCTCGTGTTTTTAGTTTTATATTATGGCTCCAAGAGGTTGTGTTATTTCTCCTGACAACTTTTGTTTTATTTGTGGTGAATACACTGCTAAAAGTCAACAAAGAAACATAAGTGGTTTCGTGAAGAAAGTGTATTTTGCTTACTTCAAGTTGAAACTTGGGGATCAAGACAAAGCCTGGGCTCCTCATGTGTGCAGAAGGTGCAAGGAAGATCTCTGTTTGTGGTTTAAGGGTAAGAAACACTAATTTCGTTTTGGCATTCCTATGATGTGGCGTGAACAGCAAAACCACCTACCAACTGCTATTTCTGTTCGGTAGATGTGAAAGGTTTCAATACAAAAAATAAAAAGAAAATATCTTACCCAAACCTAAATTCAGCTATTCGTCCAGTGCCTCACAGCTCTGCAATACTAGTTCCACACCCACTTTCCAGTTTGGATGATATCCTGAGTGATTCTGAGGACGGAAACACATTACCTCCCCAGGACGAATCTAGTTCAGATTTTTCTGTTGATGAGGGACCCCAACTTTTTTATCAGAGCGACCTCAATGACCTGGTTAGAGATTTAGGCCTTTCAAAAGATGCTGCCGAATTGCTGGGGTCAAGATTAAAAAATAAAAACCTGCTGTCACCTGGAACCTCATTTTCGTGGAACAGGCACCGAGAGAGAATTCACTACATTTTTCTCCAAAGAGGGAAATCTCGTTTTTTGTAGTGATGTTCAAGGGCTAATTAAGTGTTTTGAAATAGAATATGATACATCTGAGTGGTGCCTATTCATTGATTCCCCAAAAACAAGCCTCAAAGCAGTCTTGCTGCATAATGGGAATAAATTTGCATCACTTCCTGTAAGGCACTCGGTGCATTTGGAGAAAAACTATAATGATGTGGCAACGATTCTTAAGAAAATAAAATATCAAGAACATCACTGGATGCTTTGTGGATACTTCAAAATACTAACCGTGTTGTTGGGCCAGCAGGCAGGTTATACGAAATATCCCTGCTTCCTTTGCTTGTGGGACAGTGGAGCCAGAGATCTCCATTGGACAAAAACTGACTGGCCACTTCGAGACACCTTAATCCCCGGCGAAAATAGCATCATTAATACAACCTTGGTTCCTCCTGAAAAGGTTTTATTACCTTCATATTAAATTGGGGCTTATGAAGCAGTTTGTTAAATCACTGCCAAAAGATGGGGAATGTTTCAGATATCTGTGTTCCAAGTTCCCAAAACTGTCTGAAGCCAAGTTGAAAGAGGGAGTTTTTACTGGCCCCGACATACGAAAACTGTTATCCGATCCCCTCTTTTCAGAAACAATGGGAGAAAAAGAAAAAGAAGCGTGGGACTATTTCAAAGACGTAGTGCACAAGTTTTTGGGTAATACTAAAGACCCTCACTACAAAACCATTGTACAATGCATGTTGGCTGCGTATAAAGCTCAAGGATGCAAGATGAGCTTAAAAGTTCATTTCTTACACTCCCATGTCGACTATTTTCCCGAAAACTTGGGAGTCCTCAGTGAAGAGCAGGGTGAAAGATTTCACCAGGATGTCTGTGATATCGAGAGATGCTACCAAGTATCAAAGAGAAGAAGAAAAGGTTTCACAGGCAAAAAGAATGAACACGGAATGTGAAGTACATTTCATGAAGAAATTGTTTGTTTATTATAAGAAATATTTTTTAGTTCATTGTAATGAAATGGTGGTTTTCTCATTATTGTTATGCTTTTTTTATGCAAACACTTTGTATTTTGCAAAAAAAAAAACTGTACTTGATGGAGGGAAATGGAGGTCATTTTTGGATTCAGCACACTCAAAAACATATGATTTACCAAAAACATCCCATGCAGCTGAAAAAAAATATTTTTTTGCAGACCTGTGTAATCAGCGTGATGCAGCTGGCTAATAATCAGCGAGATGCAGCTGGCTAATAATCAGCGTGATGCAGCTGGCTAATAATCAGCGTGATGCAGCTGGCTAATAATCAGTGTCGTGTCTCGGGTGGCAGGCAGCGATTGTGGGTATATTTCCAGGTACCACACACCCAATTTGGTTTTCCAGGTTCTTTCCTGAATGTAGTGTGTGAATTTACTGGTGGGTTCCCTGAAAATCAGCTCTGGACATCAGAGCCATTTTTGGCAATTACTCTGTGGCTTGCACTTTCCTCAGAATTTGGCTGGTCACCCCAGCTGGTGTTTTACCAAATGAGAATCCAAATGGGACTGTGGCCCAATTCAGCAGCAATGGGTCTCGATTATTTGTTATAAAAGCCATAAGAAGAAAAAGATACAACTGTTTGTCACTGTCTTACCATAAAGGTTCATAATTTTTTGGCTAGCATGCATACATTACAAAGAATAAATGGGAGACAGTTAGTGGAAGATTTGGATACTGGAGAAACTTTCCTCTACATCAAAAGAATAAGTAGCATATAGCATAAAGACAAAAGTCTCTACTGATAAAATTAAAAGTGAAATTATCACACTTTTACAAATGATGAAATTGCCAAAATTGTCAAAGAAAAAGTAAGGGAATAAAAACAATTGCTCTACTGGAGAATATTTTTATTTTAAACTCTGGAAAAGTTTTCAGGACAGCTCTACCATAAAAATGAACATATGCATAAAACTTTATTTTTTTGCATGTCATCATCATCATCATTGTCAACCATTATCAATCCACTGCTGGACGAAGGTCTCCCCAAGTTTCTTCCACAACAGTCTGTC
The DNA here is from genome assembly GCA_039090855.1 of Macrothele yani. Taxonomy (NCBI): domain Eukaryota; kingdom Metazoa; phylum Arthropoda; class Arachnida; order Araneae; family Macrothelidae; genus Macrothele; species Macrothele yani. The sequence continues at coordinate 30,499,989 of CM076989.1, read as the reverse complement.
TTGTGCCAGTCTCCTCCATGTTACTCCCGCATACTTTCGAATTTTATCCACCCATCTCCCATGTGGTCTTCTTCTGGGTCTTTTCCTGTCCCTTGGAAACCAATCTAAAATTCCAACTGTCCATCGATGGTCTGTCCTTCTGGCAGTATCTTGCAACCATCGAACAACTGAAAGATTAGGCTGGATACTAAGTGATAGGAAAAGACCCAGAAGATCACATGGGATATGGGTGGAAGAAATTCAAGAACCTGCAAAAATGACATGGAGAAGAATTACTGAAGACACAGAGTTGTGCATGATACTTGGGGAGTCCTTCATCCAGCAGTCGATTGAGAATGGTTGTTAATGATGTTAGCACTTCATTGCCAAAGAACAGCTTAGGAAATATCTGAAAAGTTACATGCTCGACTGGGCATGTGCAGAAATTATTTACCTGCCCAGGTAATAAAAGCCTGATGCCTGGGAAAATTTATCTTTTAAGTTCACAAATTAGAATCTCCCTTTCTTTTAAGTTAAAAAATATGATAAACTTTTTATTCATCTTTTCTGCATTGCCAATTTAAGTGTTTGTATTCCATGTTTAATGCACAAAAGTATGCATCTTGCCTCACTCGCTCAAGTTATACCAGAGACCCAACCTCACCAGGGGCTGTGTAATATCCCCTGCAAAAACTGTGAATTTTTAAATTTAACTCTTTTTTCAACAAACTAACTTTCATAGTTATTTCATCATTTATACATCATTAGACGCAAATTTTAATGGAGATTTCAAAAATGCTTTAGTTTTTCCTGTAGCTACTTCTTTTCTTAATACCTTATAAAAATCATGACCAAGTTGAAATTCAAAGCATCAGGTTCTTGTACGGAATGAGTCAGTCATAAAAGTTTAAGGTAGCAGTCTTAAAAGCATGATAATTGAAACAGTACACTAGCTTCCGATGATCAAGTTGTCAATTCGGATTTGATGACTTGATCACCTGTTCAATACGTCATGCTCTGCCTGTAGGTTACTTATATTTCTCCCCACCCAAAAAACTCCTTTACTACTTCCATCTGATGATGGTCTTTAGGAAGATCGAAAGTTCTTATGGCTTTATTTTTAACCTTTTAACTTATACATTAAATAAGTTCTTCACTTCATTGGAAGCTGTACTGTTTCAATTATCGTGCTGTTAAAACTGCTACCCTGAACTTTTATGACTGAAGTTGAAATTATTATGAAAAGAATCATTTATCCAATACTTAGGTTAACAGCAATAAATCGTTTTTGTAATTCATAAGGAATGAAATAATATTTAAATACAGAAATATAATGAACCAAAATTATAAAATGTACCCAATATTTTGTTGCCCAGCCATTTGTTTTATTAATCACAGCTTTGCATCTTCCTGGCATATCGTGAACAAGGCTTTGTAAAACATTGGATTGAACAATATGATCCCAAATTTGAATTGCATTTTCAATGAGTTGAATTTTGGTTGTTGGCTTCCTTTTTGGATATTTCATAGGACACTTTGAACCACAAATTTTCGATTGGGTTTAAGTTAGGTGACTGTGGTGGCCAATCAAGATGCTGAACATTTTTTTCCTGAAGCCACTTTTGCACTATTATAGCACGATGACAGGCAGTATTGTCATCTTGAAAAGTAAAATTGCCATCATAAAGTCATCTAGATGGTGGTAGCATAGCATCTTGTTTTCTAATATCTAGGTGTATTTCTTGGCATTTACTGTACCATCGACAATATGGAGGTTCTCAACTCCATTTGCACACATGCAGCTCCAAACCATGACCTTCATCGGATGGTTAACAGTAGTAGTTGTCACTAAGCAACTTGAATGAAATTCTCCATGCTTGAATCTAATTACATAGGCACCGCTCTGATTCCCATTAAGTCAAAATTCTGATTCATCACTGAAAAGAACATTTTCTCATTGCTTGGTTATCCATGATACATGCTGTTTTGCCCACTGAAGTCTAGACTGTCTTTGATTTGCAGTTAACAGTGGTTTACGCCTACCTTTGCAGCCACGTAAGTCATAGTAAAGCAGCCTCCTCCTAACAGTAGATGTGCAAACAGTAACATCAGTCACTTCAGATCATCTATGAAGCAATTCAGGTTAATTGAGCCTCCTATCTGCCAAGCTTAGCTTTCTGAGCACTCTGTCTTGTCTGGTTGTAGTAGACCTGGGCCTTCCACTGCGATGTATATTTTTAATATCAGCAGTGTCTTTTACTTTCTTCAGTAGCCTAATAACTGTAGATTGATTACAACCCACTTTTTCAGCGATTTGCCTTGAAGAATATCCCTCTTCATGCAGAACAACTATTTTCACTCTGTCGTTGTGGGCAATTCCGCAGTTTTAACGATAATTCAGAATGTACACAAGTTATACCCCAATAACAACAAGAGTGACCACTAAAATGCTCTAGTAGCTCTGCGTCAACCCTTATAAAGGCTGGAGTAGGATTAGGATGGCATTAGGAATCAGCCAATCAGGTAAAAAAATGTCTATGATTGGCTGTAACAACTGATATGCAGCTAACGTGAATTTCAATGTGTTTGTCAAACCCCATATTTTATGTCACATCTTAAGAACAGAAGTAGCTACAGGAATAACGACATTTTTGAAATTGCCATTAAATTTCGCATCTAACGACGTATAAACGATGAAATAACTATGAAAATTAGTTAAAATTCACAGTTTTTGCAGGTGATGCAATACTTTTGCACACCACTGTAGTTCTTCTTCAGCCAGAGTTGGGATGGAAACTGACCAGCTTGTTGCCAGATCTTTGTCATTCGGTTCCTGTAAATAGTTGCTCCCTCAGCATCTACAAATATTCTTCAGGGTCCCGATAGCAGGATCGCGGCGACGGGAGACGATATCCACAAAACCCTATTAAAAATCCTTTTGCAGACTCCCGATCATGGATGCAAGTTTTCCGTCTTTCAAAATTTGCGAAAACAGATGTTAGACGGAGTGAAGATTTCTCCCGCAATTGTAATTTTTTTCTCAAAATGATCCAAGAGAGGATTTCCCGGTATTTTTGTTAAATATCATTTTATTGCATAAATGTTTGTGTTTCAGTTTGAAAATGAAGGCAACAATTTCCGAAAACGGAAGTTAGGTAGAGCCCTATAATTTTAAATTATTTTTCTTGCGATGTTCCCTATGCCCGGTATGGTCGTTAAATATCATTTTAGTAGATAAATGTTTGTGTTTCAGATTGAAAATGCAGAAAAATCTTCCTAAAACGGAAGTAGGACGGAGCGAAGATTTTTCCTGCATCGTAATTTTTTTTTCTAGGGATGCTTCTGTCCTCTATTGTCATTAAACATAATTTTATTTCCTAAATCTTTGGGCTTCAGCTTGAAAATGGTGGAAAAATTGTGGGTATAGAGGGCCAGAGTGTCCTGGACCCTAGTTATAATTGCAATTGTTATAGTGCCTAGGTTAGAAAACTTTTTTTTTTTTTAGGGCGAAGGAATATAAGGTGATCTGTTTTCATTCTCTCTCTCTTTTTTTTAAATTTACCTGCGCGCATTTTTATTGCTTTTCACATGTAGTAGTTATTTTACCTAGTAACTACCCACAGAGTATTTTGCAGCACCATGTTATCCCTCGCAGACTGACCGGGAACTTTCTGCTATGGGGTTCAGGGTTCCCACTCATTTTCTCTCAAAAAATATCAGCATTTTTAAAGGACTTTTAAGCACCATACAAATTTTTCTTAAGGACCTTACAAATTGCACATGCACAAAATAACATATATACAAATATACTTTTACACATGACACTTGACTATACTATCTAAAGTCTGTTGATGAAGCTTGCAATATTGTTGCATATAATTCAAGTTTGTGGTGTGATAAATTATAATTTATGCAATTTAAAAGATAGTTCTGCTGGTCAAATCAGTTTTCACACGAGAGAATAATCACATATGCAAAAAAAAGAATGTAAATCCTAAAACTGTAAAGTTACAAAATCTAGATTTAGATATTGCAATTTGCACATATTTATTTCATGGCTTGAACTGTAAAATCGAAGTCAAAATTAAAAAGTCAAGTTCACCATGAGTCACTGATGAGAGCTCCTCCTGCACTGTGCTTTCCCATGGGGACGTCACATGGCATCATCATCAACACAGCCAACCAGCAGCAGAAGTTGCATACACTACTTTGCAACTTCTGCATTTCATGAAAGCATTTCATGAAAGCATTTCAAAAAACAAATAAGTACTTTATAAGCACTTTGGAGAATTTCTGGTAAAAATTAGACTTTTAAGCAACCCCAAAAAAATTAAGTACTTTTTAAGGACTTTTAAAGATTTATAAGGACAGTGGGGACCCTATTATTCCTTTTCAATCTGTTACTTATGAGAACTGTAAATTTGCTGCAATAAAATCCTTCAAACACAAAGCCAATGTAGTTTGCAAAAGTCAAACTTTCCTAGAAAAGGAATACTCAAAAGTCTTGCATATTGCTATTTCTCATGGTTTACCTCCATCAAAAAGAAAAAAAGAAAACTTATTTCCAAGTATGAACTGAAATCAAAGATAAAAAGCCCTCCAAACAGGCAAAGAAAATCCACAATTTACAAGCTCCATTCCTTTCCATCCAAATTTCTTTTATAAAACAAAAAAGTTTTCAAAAAGTTCGGTTACCATCTTGCAATCAATTCCAACACCGCTATTACTTAATGACAGCGATAGAATAAACCCACTCGATCTTCCGGGAACCTATTCTATTCCAATAATAATTTCATTAAGATGAATTCTATACATTGGAAGCTCTTGTTGAAGCACCAAAAATAGATTAAAAGAACACCGAACAGATGTAAAAGTGTGGAACTCTAATACTGTTTTTAGCCTCTTTCACACTTTGAAAAACACTTCAGCCAAACCGTGTTGGAAGGATTCAAAGTGAACTGCACCATTTTCTGGTTCATATGACCTTCACTACCGTGAAAGCTTGGAATTTTATCTTTCTTCCAGTAACTGTAATTTGAAACCTCCATAAATCATCCCCATGATCCGGAAATCTATAAATACATTGCTGGCCCTCACCTTTGAAAGAGTTCAATATAATGATTTTACCCCTAATTACTCGTACAATACAGCTGACATATAATTCTGGTTATTGCATCATGAAGGTGGATAAATTGACAGGGTGGGGGAAGGGGGAGCTCTCAAGTAAAAATAATACATTGTTTTATAGTGAGAAGAACAAGAGAGTTGGGAAGATATATCTGTGCCCCCCCCCCCACACCCAATAATCAGAAGGTGGTGATGCCTATGAGCAGAAGAACAGCTAAAGACATAATTCAAGAGCTTCACGTAAAATATAACTTTTTCGTAACTTAAGCACGATTTTCTATTTCCTTCACATGCAAAAAATTGATTAATGCAGCCAACAATGTTTCAAAGGCTATCTTTCATACACAGAAATGCATGGTACTATAAATTTATGTGTGGTTTAATAACCACATATTAGCTTGGGTGGCATTAAATTTTTTTGTGACAATTCATGAGTCACGCAAATATATATGCCACATACAGATCATTCCAACACTCGTAGAACGACAGGCTTATGGGTTAACTATTAACTTTAATTAACTTACTGATTCTTTAATTTTAATGAACTGATTGATTTGATGGGAAGTCAGCTGCAACCTTCAAACATTGATGTCAGCTGGAATCTGAAGATATTATTATCTTCAGATTGCAGCTGCCATAGGAGGTCAGAGACAGCATAACATAGCTGTCTCTAACTCCCATGAGCTAGTTATGACCATTTAGAAAATTTAAACTTCTTATGATGACTGTAAGTGCAAAACTTGTGTAACTTTTCCACAAACTGAGAAATGCATTACATAAAATTATGAATTTATGAAATTTACTTTATTCCACAACATAATCTTGTTTTACCTATATTCTGGCTGGCAGGATATGATTAAAAGCTTTCCAAGGAATGAACAGAATGATCTGCGCTTCAGTTTATCCCATGAATATGAAACAACCTGAAACAAAAACAAAATGATATGTTGGAGGGGGGGAGTGTTCACAGCAGCAACTGAAAAAATTCACTGCATATTTTATATGATCACTTTTATGTCAGATACTACCAGTGAATAATGCATGAAAAATTTATACTACTAGTCACTACATCTAGTGTCACACCAGTCTTGCATAACACTAAAAACAAAACGAAAATATTTCTACCATCAAGAAACCCAAGAAACACAGATCTAGTTAATGAAATATTGTAGTACCACCCCTAAGCATGACCGCAATCAAATAATAAAATTAGAAATATAGTCGAACCCACATATAACAAGCGTGCACAATACGAAGTTTTACATAAGCCAAAGTTTTTGCAGATCCCTTGAACTTTGGAATATTCCTTATTATTTTAACCGCATAATATGGAAAATAATTTTTGGACAAACCGCATACATCGAAGTTCAGCATGATTATCAGCAAACAAAATGAGTAGCAATGCTCAGTTTTTTCACTGGAAAACAAAAAAATTACCCATTGTTGACAATACTCTGTGGTTCCCCTTACAGACAGGTCAGTTTGCACGAAGACACGAATGTTTCAGTTGCTTTCTTACTACCCCCTGCCATACACTTGCTAAACATACAACTTCTGGGAAAATGCCACCCCCTCCCTCCTCCCTTTGTCACCTTTCAAACACTTAATCTCTGTTTAGAAAATCTTAAGAGGTTATTTTGCATCTTGAAACATCTTAAATATTGTTTTTTTTGAATAAAGCTCATATTGAGAAATGGCTTCCTAGTTTAATTGAATTAATAATCTAAAGCAACTTATGGGAATTTACTAGGAAATTTTTTCATTTTTAGCAAATTTTCGGAGAAAACTCTTCTCCTTCTTCAGGCTCTCTAGTTGTTGTCACTTTTTGCTTGTCACTATCATGGTTACGGTTTACCTTGGCGGTTACGGTTAACCTTGACGGTTTAGGTTATTTTTCAACAAATCCTGCCAGATGTTAGGCAGGGAAAATCCTTTGCAGTCATTGATGATGGAATTTTGTTTTTTCTCAATCTCTATTCCTTCTTTCAGTTTTCTTTTTTGGAAATTGCTTTGGAAACTGACTACTTTAAGGGAATTCCAATCCATGCTGTGCCCAGTTTCTCTAACATGCCTATCTAATCCAGTCTTGTTGGAGCAATTTTTTATAGCTGCTTTATGCTCAGCTATACGAGTTTCTAGTCTGCGACCTGTTTCACCTATGTAAGATAGTCCACAACTACAATTTACTTCATAAACTACTCCTTGCATTTTTAAAATATCTTCTTCTCTTTGAACTATTTTAGGGAAAAAATTTTTAACTTTGTTCTCTAAACTTGGAGCTAGCCTAATATTGTATTTTTTACTAATTCTCCTTAAAGCCTCAAATAAACCTTTGTGATAAGAAATTTTTCTAGTGAATTTTACTTCTTGCTTTTGTGGGTTCTTCGTACCATTAAAATTCAGAAGCTTCTCAATTTCTTCTTTAGGATAGTTATTTTCTGCAAGTATGACTTTAAGCTCTTCTTTATGGGCTTCTTTTTTATCTGCAGTAGAAACTATTTTATTAATTTTTTTCTAAAAACTGACTTGCTACATTTTTCTTAATAGAAACTGGATGATACGAATTGAAATCCAGTAGTCTTTTAGTATTCATTGGTTTTTTATACCAACTAGTGAGGAATTTTTCATCTTCATAATAGATAGTAATATCTAAGAAGTTTATTCTTCTTTCTTTTTGAAGTTCAATAGTGAACTTAAGGGAATCATCTAATTCATTGAATGAGTCTAGAATTCTTTCTGGAACAATTTCTGAGCTATCTATTATAAATAAGATGTCATCCATGTATCTGCTATATAAGCAGAAGTATGTGGGTTGTACTAGTATCTTTTCTTCTAGTTTTCCCACATAATAGTTAGCTAAGAGTGGGGAGAGTGGGGAGCCCATAGCTAGCTCCGATTTTTGAATGAAAAAAGTTTTCCCAAATTGAAAGTAGTTGTTCTGCAAAGAGAAAGTAAGCATTTCAAAAATTCCTACTAATATGTTTTTTTCCTTGTTGTGAAAAACTATTAGGTCTGCCAAGTCTTCCGCTATAAAGTCTATAAGTTGATCTATATTAATGTGAGTATACATAGACACTATATCTAAACTACCCATAATAGGAGAATCTAATTTAGGAAGAAGTTCTAGTTTTTCTTTTAGCTGCATTGAGTTTTTAATCAAGTTAGGTGGCTCTTTTAAAAGATTCTGAAGGTGTGACTTTAAAAAATAGTTTAGATTTGAAAGAATAGAGTTTTTTGAGTCTATTATTGGTCTAATTGGTTGGTGTTCTTTATGCATTTTGACTATTCCATATATTTGAGGTAATCTGAACTGTAATTTTGAGAATTGTTTATAGTTTTCTGGAAGCTGGTTTTTCTTTTTTTGAAGTGAAATAAGCTTAGAGACTTTTTAATCAAATCTGGTAGTGGGTTTTCTTTTACTTCTTCATACATAGGTTTTTTTAGTTCTTCTTCCATCTTTTCTAGATAATCTTTTTTATCCATAATAGTAATCAACTTACTTTTGTCTGTTTTCACAGCAACTATACTTTCATTTTTTCTGAAATCTTTAAGAGCTTTTAATTGACTATTATCAAAATTTTTTGAGGTTTCCTTACTTGTTTCTGGAATTTTGTAAGGCTATTGTAGTAATCTTTTCTGAGGAGGTCTGCTTTAATTTGGTCCTCTTTTTCTAAAGTGCTGCAGATGCTTTCCAATTCAATTACCAATTTTTCTGGATTTATTTTTCTTTGGATAGATTGAAATTACTTCCTTTATTTATCACTTGTAATAATTCTTGGCTAACTCCAGTAGTAGTGTTGTCCTTGTCAGAGCCTGAAGAAGGAGAAGAGTTTTCTCCGAAAATTTGCTAAAAATGAAAAAAATTTCCTAGTAAATTCCCATAAGTTGCTTTAGATTATTAATTCAATTAAACTAGGAAGCCATTTCTCAATATGAGCTTTATTCAAAGAATTAGAACAGAGTATGGGTCAGATACTTGGCAAACAATAAAGAAAGTTCAACATGCTACATTGAAGATGGAAAGATCCATAGCTCAAATCAAGTTCCTGAAAAATTGCAAGGTAAATAACTTTATTCCAAATTCATTTAGACTTAGAAAACCATTTAAAGATTTACTTTCAGCCAACTTCATAAGAAAAATAGAGCAAAAAACGTTAAAAAGAAGTATTGAAGCAAAATTTAAAAATGTTGCTTATTATAAAAAAGTAAAAGTAGAAAATGAAAAGAAAATTTCTGGAATCTTAAGGGATACAGTAAAAGCAGAATTGGATGACTGGCTAAAAATTGGAGTAAGAAACAAAAATAAGAAATTTGTTAAAAAGCTGAACCTTAAAGAAGAAAAAATTTTTGAAGAATAACTATTCAAGTAAAAACAAAAAAACTGCAGTTCTTAGTCATGTGAAGGACAACACTGCTACTGGAGTTAGCCAAGAATTATTACAAGTGATAAATAAAGGAAGTAATTTCAATCTATCCAAAGAAAAAATAAATCCAGAAAAATTGGTAATTGAATTGGAAAGCATCTGCAGCACTTTAGAAAAAGAGGACCAAATTAAAGCAGACCTCCTCAGAAAAGATTACTACAATAGCCTTACAAAATTCCAGAAACAAGTAAGGAAACCTCAAAAAAATTTTGATAATAGTCAATTAAAAGCTCTTAAAGATTTCAGAAAAAAATGAAAGTATAGTTGCTGTGAAAACAGACAAAAGTAAGTTGATTACTATTATGGATAAAAAAGATTATCTAGAAAAGATGGAAGAAGAACTAAAAAAACCTATGTATGAAGAAGTAAAAGAAAACCCACTACCAGATTTGATTAAAAAAGTCTCTAAGCTTATTTCACTTCAAAAAAGAAAAACCAGCTTCCAGAAAACTATAAACAATTCTCAAAATTACAGTTCAGATTACCTCAAATATATGGAATAGTCAAAATGCATAAAGAACACCAACCAATTAGACCAATAATAGACTCAAAAAACTCTATTCTTTCAAATCTAAACTATTTTTTAAAGTCACACCTTCAGAATCTTTTAAAAGAGCCACCTAACTTGATTAAAAACTCAATGCAGCTAAAAGAAAAACTAGAACTTCTTCCTAAATTAGATTCTCCTATTATGGGTAGTTTAGATATAGTGTCTATGTATACTCACATTAATATAGATCAACTTATAGACTTTATAGCGGAAGACTTGGCAGACCTAATAGTTTTTCACAACAAGGAAAAAAACATATTAGTAGGAATTTTTGAAATGCTTACTTTCTCTTTGCAGAACAACTACTTTCAATTTGGGAAAACTTTTTTCATTCAAAAATCGGGGCTAGCTATGGGCTCCCCACTCTCCCCACTCTTAGCTAACTATTATGTGGGAAAACTAGAAGAAAAGATACTAGTACAACCCACATACTTCTGCTTATATAGCAGATACATGGATGACATCTTATTTATAATAGATAGCTCAGAAATTGTTCCAGAAAGAATTCTAGACTCATTCAATGAATTAGATGATTCCCTTAAGTTCACTATTGAACTTCAAAAAGAAAGAAGAATAAACTTCTTAGATATTACTATCTATTATGAAGATGAAAAATTCCTCACTAGTTGGTATAAAAAACCAATGAATACTAAAAGACTACTGGATTTCAATTCGTATCATCCAGTTTCTATTAAGAAAAATGTAGCAAGTCAGTTTTTAGAAAAAATTAATAAAATAGTTTCTACTGCAGATAAAAAAGAAGCCCATAAAGAAGAGCTTAAAGTCATACTTGCAGAAAATAACTATCCTAAAGAAGAAATTGAGAAGCTTCTGAATTTTAATGGTACGAAGAACCCACAAAAGCAAGAAGTAAAATTCACTAGAAAAATTTCTTATCACAAAGGTTTATTTGAGGCTTTAAGGAGAATTAGTAAAAAATACAATATTAGGCTAGCTCCAAGTTTAGAGAACAAAGTTAAAAATTTTTTCCCTAAAATAGTTCAAAGAGAAGAAGATATTTTAAAAATGCAAGGAGTAGTTTATGAAGTAAATTGTAGTTGTGGACTATCTTACATAGGTGAAACAGGTCGCAGACTAGAAACTCGTATAGCTGAGCATAAAGCAGCTATAAAAAATTGCTCCAACAAGACTGGATTAGATAGGCATGTTAGAGAAACTGGGCACAGCATGGATTGGAATTCCCTTAAAGTAGTCAGTTTCCAAAGCAATTTCCAAAAAAGAAAACTGAAAGAAGGAATAGAGATTGAGAAAAAACAAAATTCCATCATCAATGACTGCAAAGGATTTTCCCTGCCTAACATCTGGCAGGATTTGTTGAAAAATAACCTAAACCGTCAAGGTTAACCGTAACCGCCAAGGTAAACCGTAACCATGATAGTGACAAGCAAAAAGTGACAACAACTAGAGAGCCTGAAGAAGGAGAAGAGTTTTCTCCGAAAATTTGCTAAAAAATGAAAAAATTTCCTAGTAAATTCCCATAAGTTGCTTTAGATTATTAATTAAATATTGTGTTAGAGGAAGTTGAAAAGCATCTAAAATGGTGATCATGATAAGCGTAAAACAAGAAAGAATTGGCTCATGCATCGTTTTTTTTTTTTTTTTTTTTTATTGGAGGTTTAACGACCACTGTGAGCAACTCAATGGGCTATAAGCAGTCGCCCGTCCCTAATTTAGGGTCACTGGTTCCAGGGAAGGGAGAGAGCCAGTGCCGTAAGACAAACACAACATCCATGCCTCACCGGGATTTGAACCCGGACCCCGTTCGGACGAATGATCAGAGGTCATCGCTTAGACCACTGCGCCACCGGGGCGGCCATGCATCGGATGTAACACATAACAGGTAAAATTTCATATTTTTGGCAGCTACTTCAATTTTCACATTTGCTAAATGTTTTGCTTACTGTATACTTCACTCATATTATTTATATTCGTTTTATGTAACATTCGAGGGCACAAACAGAATTGAATGATATGCTAACAGAAATGTACCTTGGTCCATGACAAATCGAGCTGTCTCAAAGAAGATGCCAGAAGTGGTCATCACCAGCATTCAGATATGTTTTCATGCAATGCTCCATATTGGCAAATGTTCACTGTAACATCAATAGCAGTAATTGCATGCCTAGCATTGACTTGAGAATCTTGAATTGCCTTTGGCTAGTTGACACACACCTTCACTTTCAAGTGTCCACAGAGAAAGAAATCTGGAGATGTTACATTGTGAGACCTTGGAAGCCACAGACCTTTAGTAATCCTGTTCTGGAAATAGCTGTAAATTTCTGCCTGCCACCCTTTTCTTCTTCTCCTTTTTTTTTTTTTTTTTTTTGATGTGTGACATGTGGCACTGTCCTGTTGCAAGTAATTATTTGTAAGTTCCTGGTCATCCAGTTGGTTTACAAATTTTATCTTCAAGTCCACAATACTTCGTAATCATAGTGAGAAGAAGAATTGGCAGGAAAACACGCAACGCACAAAACATGAAAAGAATTCTTGAAATAGTGATCACACACGTAAGTTACATTTAAAAATTAATTGCGGGACGTTTCGGTAGAGACTTCTACCTTCATCAGCCATGGAATGAGACACGTGGTAAAAGCGTCAGTTGTTGCCAGATTTCAAAACCGCTTTCCAAATGATAGGGATGTTAAAAGGTGCGTCAGTATTGCAGGTGTTATGGGTAAGATAGATTTTCAATGCTTTCACGGTATCTGAGGGCATGCCGATTGCTGAACGGGGCAATTTGCTTAACATTGTGCTAATCGGAAGCCGCGGACGTATCGCTGATGGTTAAAATTGAAAGGGAAGTGAAAGGGCTACCTTTCTTAAAATCAACGATATACTTCATCAAATGTCAGTTTATGCTGCGGTAAGTATTACCAATATAGTGGGTAATGCCTGTGGAAGTGTTGATAGGGATAGAGTAGACACCTTGTAAATCTAAGGGTTTATTGAGATCTCTGTCCTTAAGGATGAGTTTGAGAAGATGTGGAGGTGGTTTGACTGCAATCCTGTAGCCAAAAGACTTGAAAATAGAGCAAACTTTATGAGTGAAGGACAGGCTAAAGGGCAAAGTACCTCAAACTGATGAGTGGTGGAAGGCTCAGGCAGTAAACTAGTTCTATTCTGTGATTCAAAATTCTTGATTAGTCTATGTAATAAGAGGGATGGAAAGCCATGCAATTTGCCAATGTTTATGATGTTTTGATATTCTAGTTGAAGAGCAGAATGACTGTTGCAAATAAGGTTGGCCCAGTGAATGTATGACTTAAGAGCAGACAGTTTGTATTTTCCAAAAGTGTGAGAATGGTAAGGGATGATATTATGGGTGGAAGAAGGTTTCCTGTAAACAGAGAGACCAAGTGAGAAGTCTGGGTTGATATTGATGTTAACATCCAGAAAACTAATATTATTGTCAATCTGTTCTTGAAAGGAAAATTTTATATGCAGGAATTTTGAAGTTATGGAGGACATGAGTTCAAACAGAGAGTGGTTTTGGTGTAGCCAAATAATGAAGATGTCGTCCACATACCTTAACTAAATGGTGGGTTTTAAGAGGGATGGGACAACAATTAATGTTTCAATATTCTGCAAATAAATTTCCGCAAGTAAGGGGGAAAGAGGGGAGCCCATAGGTACACCTTGTTTTTGTTGGTAATAGATACCATTGTATACAAAACAGGAATACTTTTCCAATGAATCAAAACAGTCATAAATATCTTTGATCAGTTCTCCAGGAAGTTCTTGGCACCCCATTAGTTTTTTGACCATGAGCATGTAGGCATCAAAGAAAGGAACAGAAGGAAACAAAGAATCCACGTCAAAGGTGTACAGGAAATCTTGACGATTGATGGAAGAAGGGAGTTTCTGGATAAAGTCCTTGGTTGATACAACAGAATAAGGATGATTTCTTGTCAAAACTTTGCAATATTTGACCAACTGCCTTTCAAGATTGACTGCAAGAGAAAAGGTGTTTTCAATACCACGTGTCTCATTCCATGGCTGATGAAGGTAGAAGTCGCAACTGAAACGTCCCGCTCTTAATTTTTCAACGTAACTTACGCGTGTGATCACTATTTCAAGAATTCTTTTAATACTTGGTAATCTTCAGATTCTGTGAAAATTACCAAGTACAGTTCAGGGCCCAGTGTCTCCACAAAAAAGATTGGACTAATAATACAGAACCAGCACACTGTGCACCAGACACCGATTTTCTTGAGATGCAGGTTTGTCATCGAGAGCACAGGAATTTTTGGTGTCCCTCATACATGCATTTTAGGAGTTCACATTCCTGGACACATGGAACCAGGTTTTGTCACTAAACTGTGTATGTCCAACTAACTGTCCATGGTTTTGGCCAAAAAGTTGCACAAACCATTCACAGTACACTAGTCACCTAGCATGATATGGTGGATGTAATTCTTGCACAACAGTGACTATATTGCTCAAGCTTCACTTTCTTTGTTGCTTTTTGACAAGTTGAAAAAGATCTTTCGCTCCATGGAGAAAGTCTTCACAGTGACTTATGAGGGAACTCCAGTAAATGCTGCGTCAAAGTCATACTATCTATGGCCATCCACTCATATATGCCAATCCACAAGGCGAATCTCAGAAAAGTTCGGTGGCGGTCTATCGTCTATGACCATCCACTCACATGTGGATCCACAAGGCTACCTGTTTTCTCCAGTTTCTTTGCCAAGTTGGGAACAGTGGCTTTGGTTGGTAGTTTACTGCCACAGAACTCCTTTCCTGAGCAATTATGCCTTCTTCCATTCCTTGAAATAACCAGTCTTGCAATGCACATAAACAATGTAGACATACTCTGGAATTGAATGCATTTCATTCCAATGCAGTAAAGTAACTGAGAAGCGATCACTGCATGACCCCTTCTACACTGCCTTCTTGGTGCCACCTACTAGTAACCATCATTAGGAGGAATTACTGCAATTCCCTTACCATGGAATGAACAGTTTTATTTGTGTTTCACATTCTTACATTCATTGTGACTTTAGATATTACACTTACCAAAAATTCAGCTCACGAAGAATAACCCTGTATAATATACACTGACAGGAAAAAAAAATCCCAACACCACGAAAAAATAGTTGTAGAGGAATGAAATGGCAGCAATACATTTGTATAGGTAACATATTTAATCGATTAAGGTTTCAAGATCACAGCTTATTGTAAGCACGAGAAGAGCCATTTTAAATGTGAAATGCTGGTGCATTAATAACCGGTGTAACCGCCAGAATGTTGAATGCAAGCACGCAAACGTTCATGCATTGTGTCGTACAGGTGCTGGATGTCACTTTGTGGGATGGAGTTCCACGCCTGTTGCACTTGGTCGGTCAATACAGGGACGGTTAATGCTGGTTGAGGGTGACGCTGGAGTTGTCGTCCAATGATGTCCCATACGTGCTCGATTGGTGAAAGATCTGGTGATCTAGCAGGCCACGGCAACATGTTGACACTCTGTAGAGCATGTTGGGTTACAACAGCGGTGTGCGGGCGAGCGTTATCCTGTTGGAAAACACCCCTGGAATGCTGTTCATGAATGGCAGCACAACAGGTTGAATCACCAGACCGACGTACAACTGTGCCGTCAGGGTGCGTGGGATAACCACGAGAGTGCTCCTGCTGTCATAGGAAATTGCTCCCCAGACCATAACTCCATGTGTAGGTCCAGTGTGTCTCGGCCGCAGACAGGTTGGTTGCAGGCACTCACCTGGCCTCCTTCTAACCAACACACGGCCATCACTGGCACCCAGGCAGAACCGGCTTTCATCAGAAAACACAACAGATCTCCACTCCATCCTCCAATGAGCTCTAGCTTGACACCACTGACGTCGCAAATGGCAGTGGTTTGGAGTAAGTGGAATGCACGCTACAGGGCGTCTGGCTCGGAGCTGTCCTTCAAGTAACCGATTTGTAACAGTTCGTTGTGTCACTGTGGTGGCAACTGCAGCTTGAATTGCTGCCGCAGACGCGGTATGATGCACCACGGCCATACGCCGTACATGGCGGTCTTCCCTCTCAGTAGTGCCATGTAGCCGGCCGGAACCCGGTCTTCTTGAGGCAGTAGCTTCCCTTGACCACTGCTGCCAAAAATCATGCACAGTGGCTACATTCCTGCCAAGTCGTTCTGCAATATTGCGGAAAGAAAATCCACCTTCTCGTAGCCCTATTACACGACCTCGTTCAAACTCCGTGAGCTGTTGATAATGGCTTCTTCGTCTTCTTAAAGGCATTCTTCATTCTTGACTAACATCAACACCCTACGTCGAATCTTAACGATAACTAACGCTCACGAACGTTACAGCGCGTATTTACAGCAAACCTGCTTTGCATATTCTGAGGGACACTACTAGCGCCACACGTATGCGCCGAGCGCGAAATTTGCATAGACGTCATCTTACATATGTACTCTCACCGCCTACCAACTGTCGTTTATCTAACACAACCCCTTTCTTGGTGTTGGGGTTTTTTTTTCTGTCAGTGTATATATGTGTGTGTGTGTGTGTGTGTGTGTGTGTGTGCGTGCGTGTGTGTGTGTGTGTGTGTCACGAGACCTGGAGCACCCACTGAATTTCTGAAATGCCAGCACGTATGGTGTGGCACCTGCTTTATATACCCTATATTGACAAAAGTCACCATACACCCCTTCAAAAGCAAATGATCAGATCCACTGCATTGTTAAGATGTGCGGTACAGCTGCAAATGGTATAAAAGCAAGCCTGCAGCTGATCGCGATCATATCGCACTGTGAGGTTCAGTGAAAAACATGCGGCGGGAGAAAACTGACTTTGAGAAAGAAAAGATTGTTAGGTGTCATAATAGTTGGTGTCCATAAGAGAAACTGAGAGGTATTTAAATATACCCAAGTCAACTGCTTTCGATGAATAACACATGGCGTGTCTGAAGCAGCAAAACGTACCGGCAGACCAAAGAAAATCAGTGATATAGGACGTCGAAGCCTCAGGAGAGTTGTTACAGCTAATCAATGGAGTACTGCACGAGACCTTAGTGTACAGGCGAGTAAAAATGCTGTAGCCTTGGTATGTACACGTACCATTCACAGAGAACTTCATTCCATGGGTTGCCATGGTTGTGCGGCTGCTCATAAGCCTTTTATCTCCACTCGGAATGCTACTCGTTGTTTAGCATGGTGTAAAGAACATTTATCGTGGACCATAGATCAATGGAAACAAGTCCTATGTATGGACTGATGAATCCAGATACATGATTCATCAGTCTGATGGCCGTGTCTGGGTTTGGCGGCAGCCGGTGGAACACTATTTAGCAAAGTGTACTGTTTGTACGGTCAAGTTTGAAGCTGCCAGAGTACTCGTGTGAGGGTGTTTTTCGTGGTATGGTCCTAGCCCATTGCTTATCGTGGATAAAACCTGTTAACCAGCACATCTATTTTGATAATATGGACAATCATGCCCTACCAACTCTGTGGCAATACTATGGAAATGAGCCTTGTTGGTACCAGCAGGATAATACACCAAGCCATAAAGCAAGGACTATTACTGCATGGTTTGATGATAATTACGTATCATGTGTGGACTGGCTAGCACAGAGCCCTGATCTTAATCTCATAGAGCACCTAAGGGATGAATCGGAGCGCCACATAACAAGTCTGGAACCAAGCCCTGCTACTAAGCAACAGTTAGCGGCAGCATTATGTACTCAATGGAAGCGCATACCTATCGCTGTGTTCCAAAACCTTGTCGAAAGTATGTCTCGAAGCGTCAGTGCATGCATTAAGGCCAAAGGTGGAGTGACACCGTACTAATATATGTCAATAAATGCTATGTTGTGTTTCTCTTCTAGGTGTCCGATGACTTTTGTCAATATAGTGTATGTCATATAGGGAAAATTATTTCTGCATTCAAACAAACGTCACCAAAATACAGACTTTCCATATAAAAATTTTGCAGACCATCCGATTGCAAGACATTTTATAGTGGATTGAACAAAACATGCAGCCAATACAACATCGTTCTTCTGAGGATGTAGAAACAATCATTTTCAGTTATTGTTTGGATGGTAGTTTCGGAGGAGTCTTAATGACTGCATGCATGCAGTCATTAAGACTTGTCTTAACAACAGAGACAACTCATTAAGAGTGGTCTCTGAGATTCAGAGGTTAGCTTATCAAAGAAAGCTCATCTGCCAGATTAAAGTTTAAAATGGATGTTGCTAAATTTTACTTACTGTTGGCATATCAAACATCTCCATTTACAGCAAAGAACTTAAGCTTCATTGACATCTGTCACATATCTCACACAAAATCTTTTGTACTTCATTCTCTTTTTTCTGATGCATACATGATTTAAAACTCAGGTTTCACGCAACAATAACACATAAACATATAAAACGAGCAAAACCCACAGAGTCACGTATGGTAAAAGGTTTGTTTAGCGGTAGCCTTCAGTCATCCTACGACCTTGATCACCCGCGATCAACTGGATGGGCTGGTTGCCAGAACTACAATTTGAAGTTGGGGTGTTGGAAATGTTGCCAGATTTTAGAAGAGAGATCCAAATAAATGGGATTTGGTGAGGGGTCTCTGAATTGCAGTTTTTGGTGAATAAAATTTCAATGCTCTCTTGGAAATGCAGAGAGGCCTTGTTGATGAATGGGGCAACTTTTTTGGTTTCTTTCCAAATGGGAACTGCAGATGTGTCTTCAAGGGTTAGTGCAGATAAAGCTGTCTTTGGAAGACCACTGGAAACATCTTTTTTGTGTTCACCAAGTCTTGTTTTGATGCTTCGGTATGTGCTTCCAATATACACTGAGAGACCAGAGGAAGTTATGGGAATAGCATAAACTCCAGGGGTGTCCAAGGGCGAGACAGCATCCTTGTCTTTAAGCAGGCACATTATTGCAGAAGGGTTTGGTTTCACTGTGAGAGTGTAGCCCATAGTTTTGAAATTTTTACACATCTTATAAGTTTAAAGCTGGCAGAGTACTCATGTGGGGGTGTTTTTCGTGGTATGGTCCTGGTCCATTGGTTATCGTGGATAAAACCTGTTAACCAGCACATCTACCTTGATAATATGAACAACCATGCCCTACCAACTCTGTGGCAATACTATGGAAATGAGCCTTGTTGGTACCAGTTTTGCTTGTTTTATATGTTTATCTGATGCATACATTTTTCAGTTTGGTCCTCCCATGATTTCATTGGCCTTCATCTACCTTTTTTGGGGGGATGAACACATTCTGTTAGTCATCACTCATTCTTTCAACATGTCCAAACCACCTCAGAATATTTGCCTCCACCTTCCTAACAATGTTTTGCTCATTACACATTTGCAACATATTTTCATTCCTCACATGATCAGAACGTGTCTTGCCACAACCCCACCATAAGTAACACATCTCTCCAGCACACAAATGACTTCTGTATAGTCTACAGTGCCCAGGTTTCACTGCTATACATTAGAGTTGGAACAATTACACTTTCATACACAGCCATTCGGGATTTTTTCTTAACCCATCCATCCTGTGAAATCCTCTATGGGCAGCTAATTTGTACTCACAATTTTGAAAGATTCTAACAAGTTTATAGATGAATGATAGACAGTAGGGAATATATCCAATGCATTTCACAGATGGTACAGTAGGTGAAATGAGATTTGTTGAGTTAAAAATTTTGATATATTCAGTGACTATTTTGGGGAGAGAAAGATGGTGAGCACTAAATTCCCCAATGTTGACACTCTTTTTGAAATTAGCAAGAAAAGATCTATCATTAAATTTCTGCTTGTAAATATTACATGACTTGCCTTTACTGAGTCAAAAACCAAAAGAAATAGTTCACTCAAAAGTTTGGGAGACCTACTTTTACATATTTTGTCATTAGCTCTTCAAGAACTCTTTTTAAACATGGTTGAAAGTTCTTCATACCTACAAAAAAAAAAAAAAAAAAAAAAAAAAAAAATACTTTTACACAAATATATCTACAATACAAACTACTTCATAAACACCTGAAGATCTAAAAACTTTCCAAAACAATGTTTATTCCTAAACATAAGTAAAAACATTCAAAATATTCTGCCATTTTTACAGTCCTAGAAATTCCACTTAGGCTTCAACATTGAAAATTTAAAAAAAAATGCTGTTCTAAACTACAAGAATGAATTTATCACTACCTTAGTAAACAAATTATTCAAATTTCTGGTCAATCTACAATAAATAAAAGTAGAGAAGACAGACAATTATATCTTCTTACTACCCTTTCAGTGCAAATTTCAGGAATATTTGTCTTTGAGTAAAGTCAAAGTAGTTTGTATGGTTCAACTGATCTAAAGAACACACTGTTATAATGAAATCAGAACGTTAGCCGTAATTCTGCTTCATGAACATTTACTTGCATGCAAAAATTTTACAAACATTCAAGAAACTATAGAGCAAAATTTGCCTCTGAAAAAAAAACAAAAAAAAAATGGTATTTGATTAGAACTTCTCATCCGGTGTCATATCTATAATTTCTTCTTGAAACTAAACATTAGCATCAGCAGTGTCTAACTCCAATTTTTTGTGTTTCAAATAATCTTGATCGAAAACTATACTGTTTATCAAGTAAACATTTAAATGCTTTAATTGATGTACTTCTTACCTGTATGAAAAGAATGAAGATATCTTATCTGACTTATCTAAATTATACAATGTTATTCATGGTACTTTTTGTTTAGCATTATTTGTATTTTGAAAACTTTTATGACAGAGGATGTTGCTGCTACAAAAGAAAGTGCATGCGCTAAAAAGTGGTTTGAACTAATACTTTCAGCAAGGTAAAGAGAAAAGTATAAATCAAAAAAAAAAAAAACGCAATTATGTGTAGTACTTATTGAACGGATGTTACAAACAGAATATTAGAATTTTCAGGAGAGATTTTTCCTACAAACAGTTTGGGGGGGGGGGGAATGGCTACATCATCTAGTTCCATTTCATATGTTTGGATAGGTGTAGCAAATTTTCAGATTTGCAGCATGACACAAGAAACCCAAAATATGTAAAAAAATAGGTTATTTCCGTTTCTGTTTAACGGTTTGAGTGACTGCGCAAAATCTCCACCACATGAGGTCATCCAACTATATCCTGTCCCGTTGAGAAATGATTGGACATGGGAGCTTTCTCATCCCCCAGAAAGAAAGAAGAAAACCACCACAGCAGAGGCAGAGTAGCATAATGCAGACGTAAGCAGATAGTTTCCAAATTATTAGCAGATTTTGCATAGTTTTTCTTGTACATTAAAAAAATGCAAAATGTTATTTACAGCAATTAAAACACTTACTCAAGGCATTACTCAGATTAATATATTTAATTCTATCTCAACTTGAAAAATGTTCAATTACACAGGCCTGCAAAATTTGAGTCATGAAAAAGTGTTTGCAATGTAATGACTGATTTTTATATTGTTTGGTGCGCTGATTTCAAATATGGCATCCATTTTTCTCAATCACGTAAGGATTTTTCATAAAATGGGCTTGAATATATGGGGAAGAAAGACTATTTTACATATTCTGGAAAAAAGTAGGTCTTTTCAAAATATTTTTAAGTGTTTTATTTACAAATTTATTATTTATCAAACTATTGGAAATGATTTGCTAAATCATTTCCAATAGTTTGATAATCCTGGTATTCATAGGTCCTTATGCTGTCTTTTCCTTTTCCCCTAAAAGCTCCTTTTGGCACTTTGTCTGTTGTAGACAGTATGCAGGTCTTCTCTGTGCAGCATCCAACAGTAGTCCGCCATCATATTGACGTTCCAGCTACCTTGGTATCTATGCTCCATCTCCTTGATATCTTAGTGAATTTTTTCCCCTGTTCTTCACTAACAGCACCAAGATTTTCGGAAAATTAGTCCAAATGCGATTTTAAAAAAAGCACTTTCAAACTCATCAAACAACCCAAGTCTTTGAATTTCGTTAACATGTTTTCCATGATACATTTAAAGTTCCCGAGGAATTTTTTGACGACTTCCTTAAAAGCTCCCCAGGCCTCTTTTTCACTCAAAACCATTTAACTTTCAAACATTTCATCTGTAAAAAGTTTCCGAATATCTGGACCTACGAAAACACCTTCCTTTAGTTTTACTTCTGACAGTCCTGGAAACTTGTTGCCAAGGTATTTAAAGCACTTTCCTTCTTTTGATAGAGCCTTAACAAATTGTTTCATCAAGCCAAGCTTGATGTGAAGTGGAGGCAAGAGAACTTTACTGGGATCAACCAAACTTTCCTTTACTACATTTTTGTTTCCAGGTTTTAATGCTTTCCTATGCGGCCACTCCTTTTTGATCCAGTGATTGCCCTTATCCCGACTGTCCCATTCACACAAGAAGCAAGGGTGCTTGGTGTATCCTGCTTGTTGTCCAAGAAGCATGGAAAGCACTTTTAGATCACCGCATATCGTCCATCCAATATATTTATATTTCAATTTGGTGAGAATCAAGGCTAAATTCTCGTAACATTCTTTCAGATACACAGAATGCCCTAATGGCACTGAAGCATACTTGCTGCCATTATGCAGAAGCACTGCTTTGATGCTTCTTTTTGACGAGTCAATAAAGAGCCTCCACTCGTTCATGTCATACTGTATATTAAACATCTCCATCAATCCAGGGACATTGCTACAGTAAACCAAGTCACTATCTTGAGAAAAGTATGGAACGAAATCTGTTTCTCTCTTTCTGAACCATGAGAAAGAGGTACCAGGATCCAATAAATTAGTTTCCTTTAGCCTAGAGCCTAAGAGTTCTTCAGATTCTTTAGAAATGCCCAAATCTCTGACTAAATCATTCAATTCCAGCTGGGGAAAAGGTTGGGGCTCGCTGCTATCTGAAACACTGTGAAAGTCCTCGTCATAAGCCTCACCTTCGTCTTCAGAAATGTCTTCTAGTTTCTCAGTAGGTTTAGGTACAGGTATTTCTGAGCTATGAGGAACAGTGCGTATTGCCGACGGGAAGTTTGGATAAAATATTTCTCTCTTATTAATTAAATTGTACCCCTGCACGTTACATGAACAGAAGTAGCAGTCATCACTATGATTTTTAGGTTCCCTCCAGATCATAGGGATTCCAAAACGAAAATACTTTTTTGTGCCTTTTGACCACTTTCGCAATTCTTCTACACAAGGGTAATGCACTTTATGAGGGGCCCAAGACTTATTCTGGTCACCAAGTTTTACACCAAAATATGCATAATATACTATCTTCACAAAATCTGTTATATTTCTTTGATGTTTCTTCTCTACAAATTCCCCACAAATATAACAAAAGGAATCAGGTGAATAAAGGCAAGCCCTTGCTGCCATTTAGTACATTTTATAGGTTAAAACTTTAAATATGAAAACTATAAAAATGAGTGTACTCATCCGCTGCGGGAAAATTTTTTTAACCTCTACAGATATAACACCTTGAGGAAAATTGCACTGCTCAGCACACAACTGTTTCACTCAAAGATCAAAGTACAACTGAGCAGAGAGCGAGAAGCGTGGAATAGGGGAGAGGAACGAAAGGGAGTGAGTCATCAACTAACTCATTTCCGGTCACACTTGATGCTCCTGGAATTCTCCTCATGATAACGACTGGTGAATCATGGTGATTTTTAACGTAGGCTTTCAATGATTAAGAGCCATTTTGAAGTAAAATCTGTCCAAACAAAACTTTTTTTTGGACATATTATTACTTGAAAATCGTTTTTTTTTTTTTTTTTTTCGCACCAGAGACTTCCCTAAAAATCTCCAGTTTTCGCCAGTAATGACGACTTATGACACTAAATGCTCATCCCCTTCCTTAGTAGATTATAACACAATGGATTGGTGGCTACGAAAATCAAAATTTTCAATTTGTGAAAAAATGTTACGTGATGGAATTTTTTGACTATTTTTCCTGAAATCAGCATCCAAAAATCTATCAGAATCAGCTATTGGTTTCTAAACACTTTTTTTTGGTTGCAGGCCGGTGTTATTTTTCACATGTTCTGAGTTCTGCTTTTACAGGTGTTTCTGGCCTCTAAATTTTATCAAGGCCTGTTCTCAATGTATAGGAACTGTTTAATTACTTCTTCAAACACACTTCGGTGTTGAACTTCATTATGTGGTTATGAGATTTATTGTATACATCTTTCAACTATACAGTTGTGATATTTTGTACTGTTCCTCATGTTGTATTAATATCGAAGTGCCTGAGGGAAACTTAATCATCTTTGTCTGACCTTGAATTATCACGGTTGAATGCCACTGAATATTAAAAAATTACAAAAATTAAGGTAAAATATAATATAGATAAATGCTGTAACTCGCGTTTTCATTTTCTTGGAATACTTCGGGATATTGCACTTTTACTTGTTTGAAGCATAAATCTGCTCTGAAGTCTTCTGTTAGTAAAGAAGACTTCAGAGCAGATTATGCTTCCAACAAGTAAAAGTGCAATATCCCGAAGTATTCCAAGAAAATGAAAACGCGAGTTACAGCATTTATCTATATTATATTTTACCTTAATTTTTTAATATTCAGTGGCATTCAACCGTGATAATTCAAGGTCAGACAAAGATGATTAAGTTTCTCACAGGCACTTCGATATTAATACATGTACAACGTGAGGAACAGTACAAAATATCACAACTGTATAGTTGAAAGATATATGCAATAAATAAGTATAGGAACTGTATTAAAAGTTTCATTTACAGAAAAATAATTTAAATTTTATTGCCAGGTTTCTCTTGCAGTTTCCAGTTATTAAATTAAAATATTTTCCTTGCATATTTTGTAAGTCTACTATTTTTGAATTAAGTTGTTGAAAATACTATTTACAATTTCTGAAGGTTCATTTATGGAACTGTTTATCAGGATATAAAATTTTTCTTTAATTAGTCTCTTGTTTTTATGAGGTTCACAGTTCAATATTTGAATATTTTGCCATAAAAGTCTATATGACACACATTGCTGCACATTCAATTGTAATATACTTATGTTGTCCTCATTGGAATCTGTAATATTCTAATAATTATTTATTGTCTTATTCATTTTTCTTTAAATGGTTTTATTCTATTGTTATCGTGGTTCACATTTTGCAGTTTTGCAGTAAGTTTTCCATTTCAATGGTTGTGTATGCAGATACATTTTATTTTTATACAACTCCTATTTTATATTCTTATTTTTATATTCTCCTTTTAGAGACATGTAAAACATCAGCAATACCTACAGGTAATGGAATCACTCCATGACTTTTTGGCACTTTTTAATCTTAACATAACAGTGTGACATGGAAGAATGTCCACACGCTCTGAGAGGCAGAAACGTTTCCTGCTTCTTTAGGGCATGGTGAGCTGTCCTCTGTCACTGTGTTGTAGTTGAAAGTGCAAGAAATGGATAATTAATATATGTGGAGTGTATGGGCATAGATAAGGGATACAGTAGTAGATGCAACAAAGAAGGAATATAATGAATATAATGAGGAATAAATATATAAGGTCAGGTGATGCGTAACATCACAGCCTCTCCTTGACAAATGTCAACCCCGCCTTCTCGTGGTGCATCCTGTTCCCACTAAAGGGGCTCTGACGACCGCCAATAGCGGTATAACTATACCATCGGGATTAGAGGAAATTCTATCCCACACTCACCAACCCGCTTGGCCAGCGTGGTGAGTTATGGCCAAACCCCTCCAAAATGATTCCACAACTTAAATCTTGGCCCTCAGTCTCCGGCAGTTGGAATGTACCTGGCCAAGGCAGCGGCCAGTGCGACATGAAGGCAGAGGGTGCTAAGAATCCCCGGAGGACCGGACTAGGCTGCCATCTGATGCTGACCTTGGCTATGTATAATGGACGCTCCCTATCTTCTGATTCAAGGCTTCTTGAATTGGAAGAGGAACTACAAAGGATCAAGTGGGACATCGTGGGGCTAAGTGAGGTAAGGAGAAAAGGAGAAGATCTCATCGAACTGAAAAGTGGACATCTCTTCTACTATCGTGGGACAGATACTGGCAGAACTAGTGGTGTTGGATTTATAATAAACAAGAAACTGAAGGATAAAGTTGTAGAAGTTGAAAGTTCCTCTGACAGAGCTGCACGACTTGTTATCCAACTCTCGAAAAGATACCAGGCTCAGATTATTCAAACTTATGCACCCACCACAAGTCATCCTGAAGAAGAAATTGAAGAATTTTATGAGGAAATTTGTCATCTAAATAATAAAGGTAAGCAGCACTTGAAAATAATTATGGGAGATTTCAATGCAAAAATAGGGCAACGGCAACAGAATGAAACTTCACTAGGTAAATTCGGTCACGGCAACAGAAACCAGCGTGGAAATACTCTCGTTGAGTTTGCAGAGGCAGAAGGGTTTTTCATCTTGAACTCCTTCTTCAAGAAAAAGCCACACAGGAAATGGACATGGAGACATCCAAATGGGACGACAAGTGAAATTGATTTTATTATGTGTAACAAAAAATTCGTCATAGAAGACTGCAGTGTGCTAAACAAGTTCAACACAGGTAGTGACCATAGATTGGTGAGATGTAAGATGCACCTCAACACTAAACTTGAACGTGGCAAGCTCATAAGACAAACAAAATCTATTGACATAACCAACCTTAAAAAACACCATAATACCTTCAAGTTGGAACTGAAGAACAGGTTCTCTGCTTTAGAAGGCCTAACATCGGAAGAAGTGGACATCTCTGAAGTTAACAGAAAAGTAACCAAAGCTCTTATGGAAACAGCAACAAAATTAGCTAGGTCTAAGAACAAGTTGCATGTAAACAAATTATCAGGAAAAACGAAAATGTTGATGCAAAAAAGAAGAGAGATGAGGACAACTAAAGAAGATGTGACTTCCAAAGTGGAATATATAGAGCTATGCAAGACAGTAAGAAAAAGTATCACTGAAGACGTAAGAAAATTCAACTGTGAACTAGTGAGGAAAGCAATTGAAAACAACCAAAGCCTAAAGATAGCAAAGGGACATCTCAGTAAGTGAAGAAAACAGATTATGGCACTAAGAAAAGAAGATGGTTCTGTAACAAGAAATAGAGGCGAAATTTTGACAAGAGTGAAAGATTTCTACTCCAAATTATATGAAAGGGATGATACATGCACTCCAGACATCATGAAAGATACCAGTACCAGAGTTCCTCCAGTCCTTCCAGCAGAAGTTGCACATGCAATCAAGAACATGAAGCGGGGAAAAGCTCCAGGAGAAGATGGAATTACTGTAGACATTATACAAGAAGCAAGTGGAGAAATCGAAACAGTACTCGCCCAAATTTTCACTCGATGCCTTAATGAAGGAAAGATTCCTGAGGATTGGAACAATGCTACAATGATCCTGCTACATAAGAAAGGTGACATTGAGGATCTTGGAAACTACAGACCTATCAGCCTCCTATCAGTAGTTTATAAGATCTTCACTAAAGTTCTTTCACACTGCTTGAAGGTAACACTGGACATGGCTCAACCGAGAGAACAAGCTGGATTCAGGAGTGGCTACAGCACAATAGATCATATCCACGTACTGAGAGAACTAATTGAAAGAGCGAGGGAATATGAACTTCCATTGTGCATGGCTTTTATCGATTATGAAAAAGCCTTTGATTCGGTGAAACCATCAGCAGTTACAATGGCTCTGAAAACCTGCGGAATTGAAGATGCAGATATTAATATTATTAATAACATCTATGAAAATGCAAGTGCAAAGATTAGGCTGTTTGAAAATACAACACACATAAAAATTGGAAAGGGAGTGAGACAAGGTGACACCATATCTCCGAAGCTCTTTAATGCTACATTGGAGGGTGTTTTTCAGTCGCTGAGCTGGGAAAACAAGGGGATAAAGATTAATGGAGATTATCTAACCCACCTTCGTTTTGCTGATGACGTAGTCATTTTTGCAACTAGCCCATCAGAGCTGCAGAGTATGATCCAGGAACTTGCTGACAAGAGTAAAGAAGTGGGATTAAAAATGAACTTTCAGAAGACAAAAGTGATGTTCAATGCTTTTACAAGAAATGAAGATTTATCGATTGATGGAGAAAAGCTGGAGATAACAGACACGTACATTTATCTTGGACAGCAGATATCAAGTGAGAGTGACATTGATGAAGAAATTAATCGGCGTACAAAACTTGCCTGGAGAGCTTTTGGAAGAAACAGCATAATTTTCAAGAGCAATATGCCATTATGTCTTAAAAGAAAAGTGTTTGATCAATGCATCCTTCCAGTGCTTATGTATGGTGCAGAGACGTGGACCTTAACTAAAAGAGACATACAAAGGCTGCAGACAACTCAAAGAAGCATGGAGAGGTGCATACCTGGTGTAACCAGGAGAGATAAGAAGAGGAACTCGTGGATCCAAAAAATGACAAGAGTGGAAGACATCATGATCAGAGTTAAATCCCTGAAATGGCAATGGGCTGGACATACTGCCAGAAGGACAGATCATCGATGAACAGCCGAAATTTTAGATTGGATTCCAAGGGACAGGAAAAGACCCAGAAGAAGACCACATGGGAGATGAAATTCGAAAGTATGCAGGGGTGACATGGAGGAGACTGGCACAAGACAGACCGTTGTGGAGGAAACTTGGGGAGACCTTCGTCCAGCAGTGGATTGATAATGGTTGACAATGATGATGATGATGATATATATGTATTTCATCAATTCGAAAGTATGCAGGGGTGACATGGAGGAGACTGGCACAAGACAGACCGTTGTGGAGGAAACTTGGGGAGACCTTCGTCCAGCAGTGGATTGATAATGGTTGACAATGATGATGATGATGATGTTTCTGGCACAAGACAGACCGTTGTGGAGGAAACTTGGGGAGACCTTCGTCCAGCAGTGGATTGATAATGGTTGACAATGATGATGATGATGATCCACAACGGTCTGTCTTGTGCCAGTCTCCTCCATGTCACCCCTGCATACTTTCGAATTTCATCCACCCATCTCCCATGTGGTCTTCTTCTGGGTCTTTTCCTGTCCCTTGGAATCCAATCTAAAATTTCAGCTGTCCATCGATGATCTGTCCTTCTGGCAGTATGTCCAGCCCATTGCCATTTCAGGGATTTAACTCTGATCATGATATCTTCCACTCTTGTCATTTTTCGGATCCACGAGTTCCTCTTCTTATCTCTCCTGGTTACACCAAGTATGCACCTCTCCATGCTTCTTTGAGTTGTCTGCAGCCTTTGTATGTCTCTTTTAGTTAAGGTCCACGTCTCTGCACCATACGTAAGCACTGGAAGGATGCATTGATCAAACACTTTTCTTTTAAGACATAATGGCATATTGCTCTTGAAAATTATGCTGTTTCTTCCAAAAGCTCTCCAGGCAAGTTTGGTACGCCGATTAATTTCTTCACCAATGTGACCCTCACTTGATATCTGCTGTCCAAGATAAACGTACGTGTCTGTTATCTCCAGCTTTTCTCCATCAATCGATAAATCTTCATTTCTTGTAAAAGCATTGAACATCACTTTTGTCTTCTGAAAGTTCATTTTTAATCCCACTTCTTTACTCTTGTCAGCAAGTTCCTGGATCATACTCTGTAGCTCTGATGGGCTAGTTGCAAAAATGACTACGTCATCAGCAAAACGAAGGTGGGTTAGATAATCTCCATTTATCTTTATCCCCTTGTTTTCCCAGCTCAGTGACTGAAAAACACCCTCCAATGTGGCATTGAAGAGCTTCGGAGATATGGTGTCACCTTGTCTCACTCCCTTTCCAATTTTTATGTGTGTTGTATTTTCAAACAGTCTAATCTTTGCACTTGCATTTTCATAGATGTTATTAATAATATTAATGTATGCATCTTCAATACCGCAGGTTTTCAGAGCCATTGTAACTGCTGATGGTTTCACCGAATCAAAAGCTTTTTCATAATCGATAAAAGCCATGCACAATGGAAGTTCATATTCCCTCGCTCTTTCAATTAGTTCTCTCAGCACATGGATATGATCTATTGTGCTGTAGCCACTCCTGAATCCAGCTTGTTATTCCTCATTATATAAGTTTTGCAACTTTCGTTTTAAATTGTAAAGTTTTTTCTTATGTATTCGGCTTTGCTCTTTAGTATATATATATATGAATATAGTATATAATATATATATATGAATATAACATAGGAATATACAAATAAGCATTTCCAAGCTTTCCCACACCAACCAGATGGCTTTTTAAAGGAAACTTCTTAACTTCCTTGAAAAACCCATCTGGTTGATGCGCGAAAGCGTGGAAACGCTATTTGTATATTCCTACGCAAATAAATCAGATTACTAGTACAGTTTTGCTATTCAACAGTCAAAATGAATGTAGGCTATTAGTTCTTACATATTGTTTAAAAATTCAGTGCAACATCCATATCAGGACTTGAAAAATACCATACCCAAGGCATGTAAATTATTAGCCTGCACAAGTAAATAAAAAATCCTAGTTGCCAGCTCCGGGCAACTAAATTTAAAAATTAAAAAGTTCAGAATAGAATTTTCTACTATAAAAAAAAAGGAAAAAAACAAAGACAGAAGTCGCATGTTGTGTTTCGTTTCACTGCTAATCACTGGAAGTTGTATTATTGTTATGGAGTGTGAAGGACAGACAAACATCACTTCTTTAATTACATTATGCTCTAGATATAGAAAAACCTCTAAACACATGGCGTCAGTTGAATAAATAAATCCATCGCTCTTTCCACCTTTTTGCCAACACACAGCAACTGAAAAGTTGTTATTCGGCCGCCGCCGGGGAATCCACATACTATATATCAATTATTCCCCGGCGGCGGATGAATAACAATTTTTCGGTTGCTGTATGTCAGTAAAAACACGGAAAGAGTGATGGATTTATTTATTCTAGATATAAAAATTGTACCATATGTAGTTTTGCTCCATATGTTGTTTATAGTCAGCAATGAGATGCATTCCTTTGATGGAACTAGCCTCTGGTGTTAAGTGAAAAGGGCAAAAACTTTGCCAAAAGCAACATAGCAGCATTACTAAATTTTCTCGATAAAACACCGTTCACTCGTACACAAGCTCTACTACCAGCATACATGGCTTTTATACTATTAAGTAGATTCCCAGTAACACCATGAATGAATATGGTGTTACTGGGAATCTAATTAATAGTGTAAAAGCCATGCATGCTGGTAGTAGAGCTTGTGTATGAGTGAATGGTGTTTTATCAAAATGTTTTTCTATTGGTGCAGGAGTCAGACAAGGTTGTGTAATGTCACCATGGCTGTTTCATATATTTATGGATGTGTGCATGCGTGATGTCAAAATAGATAATAGTGGTTTATGTCTTGGTGATATCCATGTGTGCAGATTGCTGTATGCTGATGACACTGTCCTGTTGGCAGAGAGCAAAAGTGATTTGCAGAGTATGTTGTACCGGATGTACGAAGTTTGCATGAAATTCAAACTGAGTATAAATAAAGGAAAAACCAAAGTTATGGTCTTTGAGAGAGGAACTGGTAGCGCTGAATGTAATGTAAGTATAAATAGCACTGTGATTGACCAGGTGAGTGGGTTTGTGTATTTAGGAAGCATGTTTGACAGAGAAAACAAATTAAATGGTGAAATTAGTAGGCAAGTGAATTCTTCATTGAAAGTCATAGC
The DNA here is from genome assembly GCA_039090855.1 of Macrothele yani. Lineage (NCBI taxonomy): Eukaryota > Metazoa > Arthropoda > Arachnida > Araneae > Macrothelidae > Macrothele > Macrothele yani. The sequence goes on along the minus strand of CM076989.1, from coordinate 30,468,257 downwards.
TGCTCTGGGAGGTTTTCACAGGAATGATGGGTTCTCTAGAGAGTCCCGCATGGCTGTGTATGAAAGTGTAATTGTTCCTACTCTGATGTATGGTAGTGATAGTGAAACCTGGGTACTACAGAAGAAACATAGAAGTCGTTTGTGTGCTGGAGAAATGCATTACTTACAGGGGATTTGTGGCAAGACGTGGTCTGATTGTGTGAGGAATGAAGATGTGTTGCAGTTGTGTAATGTGAGGCAAAATGTTGTCAGCAAGGTGGAGACTAATATGCTTTGGTGGTTTGGCCATGTTGAAAGAATGAGTGATGAGATGCTTACTAAGAAAACCTTTTTAGCCCAAGTGGCAGGAAGGAAAGGCAGAGGAAGGCCAAGGAAGACATGGGTGGATCAGACTCAGGAGTGTCTGCATGAGAAAAAGATTATGAGTATGAAGTATAAAAGATCTTGTGTGTGGCATGTGATGGATGTCAGTGAGGCTTGAGTTGTGTGTCAAGATTGCTGTAAATGGAGAAGTTTGATACGCCAACAGTAAGTAAAAATATCTGGTAGTTTATATTTCTTTTTGGAGCTAACCTCTGAATCTCAGAGAACAGTGTAGTGATATGTATGTATGTATGATGTCAAATACCAAATTCATTATCATGTCACTTCATGAATACGGACAAGTGACATGAACCAGGAACATCAGGAATATAAGGGAGGGATATAATTTCATATCAATTTCAGCATCATAATCTTAAAACTTTAGATACACGCTTTTGTGCAAGGAAAAAAAGTTCAGCATATTTTTTAGCTTAAAAAAGTCAAGCATATTTTTTAACTTAAAAAAATGAGGGTTCTGGTTTGTTTTCTTAAAACACAAAGTTTTCTGGGCATCTAGCATTTACTACCTAGGCAGGTAAATAATTTCTGCACATGCCCGGCTGGGCATGTAACTTTTCAGATATTTTTCAAGCCCTTCATAACTAAAACAACATAACATACTATACATACATTTGTATTAATAGTTGTGTTTCAAAACAGGTTTTCATTTCAGAAATTTAAGCTTTGTCTTCTGGTGCATCACATTTAACAAAAACACTAACAAATAAATATCCTTATAAGCCCTCAGGGCAAGTTACTGCTATGTGTATTAAAGTTAAAAATTAGAGGTCACCACTTGCCAAGTGGCAACTGGATAAAACAAAGTGGCCAGTAGTAAAAGTTGTTTTAGTCACCAGGCTTGAAAAATTGCATTTCTAGGCAGACTGGTGGCCAAATTAGTTTTCTATTACTAACTTATGAATTCATTTTCATTTTTTTAAACTCTCCTATTAATTAGCAAACACATGTTCTATTATCCACATCACATGAGGGGGGGAGAACAGCCCTCTCCAAAGTAAATCAGATCGGATTAGATCATACGTAGAGGATTTTAGGAAGGCAGTGTCTCACCCAGGTTTTAAATAACCCTTAAAAGTAGCAAACTAGGAGATTTGGGGTAGAGTGCCCAACAGGAAAGTCACACAGAAGAGAGGTAGAAGGTGGAAAACACCCTTTTTTATAACCCTGAGGCCAGTACCTGGGATCCGACGGCTTAACATGCCCATCTGACGCACTGCAGATATTTAGTGGTTCCAGCATGTGTACCCACCTGGGATCGATCCTGAGACTTTTCTGTAGAAGTTGCGAATGCTGACTACTAGGCCATCTGCGGCTCCTCTACAAAGTACAGATACGGAAAAATTAATAGCAACTCTGGAAATTTCTGATGTTTTTGGGTTTTCAGTGTTGCTACAAAAATAAATATTCAGATAATACCCACAATATATATACCATTTTAAAGCACATTTCATGCAGAAGCCAACTCAGTTTACAGAATGGGAATACCTTTAACAAAACTCAAGTTACGACCAGAAATATGCTGCGAAGGAAGCACACTTCGTTATGTGAAATGTCATCGTCGTTGCTACAAGCCGACGGAGCTTTTTGTACGCCCACGTACAGGCGATATAAAAAGCAGGCGATGTGCGTGGAGTTATTCCATAGGCCGCAGGTGGCCTAGCGGGCAACGTTCGTGACTGCCATGGAAAGGACCTCAGGTTCGATCCCGGGAAGGTACGAACGCTCGATCCACTAAATATCCGCCGTGCGTTGGATGGGCACGTTAAGCCATCGAACCCCGGGTACTGGTTCCCCGGTAATAAATAAGGGTGTCTTCCTCCCCCTTTCTACTTCGCTTCTGTGTCACTTTCCTATCGGGCAGTCTAGCCCAAATCTCCTAGCTTCCTATTTCTAAGGGTTGTTTGAGACCTGGGGTCAGACACTCCCTTCCTAAAATCCTCTACATATGATCTGATCTGATCTGATCTGATCTGGAGTTATTCCAGACGTTTTCCCAGTGTGCATAGGTAGTTCATTTGCATTCGTGAGTATGTAGTAATTACTCCTGTGGACAAAAGTGAAAATCTGAAGTTTAGAGTGCATTTCGTTTATTCTGTGCAGACTGTTTCAGTTATTGAAAGATTAGGTGATATTTCACAACGAAAAGCTTTGCGAATGGTGACTTTAAGTGAATTTGGCAAAAGCAATGCAGAAATTGCCTGGATAACTGGGATGCACAAGAGTACATTTGGACAGCAGCTGGCGAAGATCTGTGATATGGATGGAATCAAGAATGGCAGGCTGGGTAAATGTGGCCGATAAATGAAAACAACTCCTAGAAACGTTTAAACGGCTATATCTGCGAAACATGTTCATCTCGTCAACAGTTCTTGCTAAAGAATTGCGAGAGAGCTGTGGTACTGTTATTTGTCTTCGAACAGTGAGGAACAGGTTACGTTCTATGGGTCTGACGTCTCATAAGGCGGTAAAGAAGCCATTGCTAACCAATGTACAATGCAAGAAACATTTAGAATGGGCAAAGAAACATAAGGAGTGGAACACTAATAGGTGGCGTGAAGTGTTATTTAGTGATGAGATAAAATTGAACATTGATGTTAACGACGTGGGGTACCGAGTGTTTCGACGAAATAACGAGGCGTTGCATCCCTCTTGCACACTTAAGACAAAAAAGTATCCATGCAGTGTCGTGATTTGGGGATGTTTTGCTGCTGCTGGAGTGGGCAGAATCCATGTGTGTGAGAAGAGCACTGTTAATGCACAGGTGTACAAAAGTATCCTCCAGGACGATTCGGCCCCATGCCACCGAGAAAAAATCATTAAAGCTCGTGTGACGTCTTTAGGCAATACATATCTAATATTTCATTGGGTGACCTTTTGATTTAGCTGTTGTTAAATTAAAAGGTCACCCAACGAAATTTTAGATATGTAATTTTATTTGAATTTGAACATGTTACTTTGCTATGATTTCTGTTTCGCAGCACATTTCTGTTCAAAACTTGAGTTCTGTTAAAGATATTCCTATTCTGAAAACTGATTTGGCTTCTGCATGAAATGTGCTTTAAAATGATATATATATATATATATTGTGAGTATTATCTGCATATTTACTTTTGTAGCAACACTGAAAATCCAAAAACGTCAGAAATTTTCAGAGTTGCTATTAATTTTTCAGTAACTGTAAATAAGTGGGTATGATCTATTTATAAATTCACTGTTCAAGAAAAGGGAAAGCTTTTTTCCTCCACTAAAGTTGGGGCTCAAAGTTTGACACCTGGGGCTTGACCGAATTCTGGTGTGACAAACCAAATTTGTGCATACTGTTGGTCTGAACGGAAACAGCGTATGTAAGGTGTGTCACATAAATATAGAGACAGTCCAATTTGTGCCATCAATGCAATGCAAATGTAGATAGGAAGCTGAAGTAGTACCTAAACAGACATAACCCAACAACAAAACTTTTCGATCCGTCCAGATGACCAGATTGTGTAAAAAGAACACCACAAAGTGAAATAGTGTAATTTTAGGTGTCTCATAAATATAAAGACAACTATGTAAATTAGCCACATGCAAATGAGATGTACAAATTAGCATGTTGTATGCGTGCACATGTGCTGTACTTCGGTCCAGCCTAAAAAAGACAGTGGACCTGCCATCAGACATTCACTTGCCGAAATGCCAAGCAACAGTCAACTTTCTGGTGAGGAGGTGCAGAAGATTTGGAGACTGAGTGCAAATGGATTGCCTGTAACAAAAATTTGAAAAGCCATGGGGAGGTGTAGGGCAGTCATTTATAAGGCTTTATTGATACACTGTCCGCCCACAGCCAGAAAATGGCCTGGAAGGCCTCAAATAACAACTAAACGAGATAATCATGCCACCATGCGTTTAGCTTCATTCCAAAGGTTATCACTACGTCAAGTTTCTTGGACTGTTGGTGTCACCATCGAATCAAGGAAAGTTGCAACGCAACATTGTGCTCAGTAAAATGTGCCATCTGCCACAACTCACGCAGCACAAGTAAACTAGATTGTTATGGGCGAGCAGCCACATGAACTAGATGGATGAGTGGATCACAACTATTTTCTCCGAAGAGAAGAAGTTCAACCTGGATGGCCCTGATGGTTGGAACTGTTATTGGCATGATCTACGATGCGAGCCACGCACCTTCTTCAGCAGACAGAAAGGAGGAGGATCTGTGATGGTCTGGGGAAATTTTGCGTTCAATGGGACAACAGATATCACTTTCCTGCAAGGCACGCAAAACTCCAAAATGTATCAGCAGCCACCTTTTATCATCTGCTGAAACTCTAGCGGGGGTTGATTATCTGCTCCAGCAAGACAATACCTCTATCTATCGGTCTACATCAACGAAAAGCTGGTTCAACACTCATCACGTGACCGTATTGAATTGGCCAGCACTCAGTCCAGATCTGAACTCTATCAAGAACCTCTGGGATATCTTAGCTCATGATGTGTATGCGAATGGAAGGCAGTTCTCAAGTGTAGTGGCATTGAAAGAGCAGATTGAACGAAGCTAGTATGCACTCCGTCCAGAACACTTATACACTGAAGAGCAATTGAATTAGAGGCAGCTAGCGTTACGCAAATGTGGCGCTGTGGGCGGCCCTGTAAACAGAAACGACATGACGTATGCAGCGATCCGACAATATAAGGAGTGATGCTACGGGAATCAGTAAGAGTCGGACGCAGTATGGGTAAAACGAAGGATCTAAGTGCATTTGATCATGGGCAAATTGTCGGGGCCCGACGAATGGGTCACTCCATCTTGGAAGTCGTGCAGGCACTGGGATTTTCATGAGCCACTGGGTCAGGGGTGCACTGTGAGTGCATCGAATCCGGTAAAACCATCCCTGCAAGGGCCAACGGCCATGGACAGCAGCGTATGGATGAGGGGGGGGTGTCATCTCGTCGGCTAGCTCACATTGTAACAGCGTATAGGCGGGCCACAGTGCAAGAAATCCCTCGGCAATTTAACACTGGTGCACAAAAACGTGTAAGCAGCCACACCATCCAGAACCATCTCCTCGCTATGGGGTACAGAAGCCATCGTCCCACGAGGGTACCGCTGCTGACCGCACATCACAGGGTGCAAAGATTAGCATGGGTGCAGGAACATTGCCACTGGACCCTAAACATGTGGGAAAATGTTGCCTGAACTAATGAGTCGAGATTCACGTTGGCACATGCGGATGGCAGGATAGGAGTACGACACAAACCACATGAAGTGATGGATCCTTCTTGCCAGCAGGGTACTCTTCAAGCTGGTGGGGATGGCATTCTCGTCTGGGGACTGTTTACGTGGACTGAAATGAGACCCCTGGTATGTGTGACATCATCCCTCACAGGTCAATGTTACTGAGATATCCTGGACGACCATTTGCTCCCGTTTGTGCGTCTTCAACATCCCACTGGGGACCTCATCCTGCAACAAGACAATGTACCGTGCCATCACTCCCGAATTGTATTTGAATGGTTGGATGAACACTCCACCGACGTGACCTCACTTCCTTGGCCAGCTAGGTCATCTGACCTCAATTCCATCGAGCTCATCTGGGATGCTATCGAGAGAGATGTTCGAGGCTCTGACCCCCCTCCATCAAATCTTTGTGAACTGTGGGAGCTTGTTCAGGGGTCGTGGATCCGTATGGCTTCCCAATGCTTCTGGTGTCTTGTCGAGTCCATGCTGAGACGAATCGCCACCGTCATCAGGGCAAAAGGTGGTCCTATGCGTTACTAGACAGGTATCTCTAATTCAATTGCTCTTCAGTGTAATTGGTGGACAGCATGCCCAATCAGGTTTTCAGTGTTATTCAAAACAACAGTTCCACTATTCGTACCAGAGGTGCTCATTAGCAGTAAGTCTTTATATTTTTGAGACAGCATATTTTTGTTTTTTTCATGTACTTTTTGTTTTCTTGTTTTTTTCTTGTACTTTTTGTTTTCTTGTTTTTTCTTGTATTTTTGTTGTTGTTGTTGTTGTTGTTTGAATTGTTACGTTTCCGTCAAACTATTGTGCAACTACGTGTCCTATGCTATTCTTGCTATAAATATGAGGTGTACATTTCAGCTTGTTGTTTCTTTTTTATTCAAGAATTTGTTCTGTCTCTATATTTATGTGACATACTTTAGAATGCCTGGCTGGCCATTTTGCTAAGCTAACTGTTAGATTGAAGCGCAGTATAGTTACGTTGTTTCGGTTCTGAAAAAGCATCTCTGTTGTTGTTTTTAAAAATTGAAATTGAAAATCAGAACTTCAATTTTTTGTTGCCACCTTTTGTTCTCTGCAGAGCCATTTCCTGTGCACAGTGTGACTTCAGCGGTGCTTCAGAACATTAATTTTGCTTTAAAAAACATACAGAATTTTTGCTTTGCCCCTAATATGGAAAGAAAAAGTTACTAAGGAATGTAAAAACTTTTAAGCAGTAACTTCTTAAAGACAACCAAACTTTGGTTTTAAATACATCGATTGATCAACTGTCATGTCATGTCATGTCAATCGTACCAACAAAATTATGCTTACCACTTATGGCTAGAATTTGGCTTATCCCATTTTCATGTTCAGACTTTGTGACAGCTCCTGTTATAATTGCCATAAGCTGGTGAAACATTTCCAGTTCCAGTGTCTCAGCTCCCTCCATTTGTGTCAAGACTGAAAAAAGATTATGCATATATAAACATGCTTTATGTGTCAGTGAATTTCACCATATAGCTTTTGAATAGGATAGGCAGTATCACAGGAATAAGACAAAAAATACAAGTTTTGAATGTGAAAACTTGGAGACAGAAGGGAAATAAATTAAGAAATTGTTATTCTCAGAAGAGAAGCACTATATTTTTAATCTTTACCGTGTAGCCATCTCTTAACCCTTTAACTGGCTAGAATGAATGAACTTAGCAAAATCGGCTGACTCAGCTTAAATAAACACACAGGGTTCCCATTCGCTACTTTACCCAAGTTTTTATTAATAACATCGTGAATAATTACATATTTGAATGATATTTGGTAAGAACATAACTTCATCCATAGAAAACAGAACCATATCATAAGCAACGTTGAAAGTGTCAGCCCTACTTCATCCATGGAAAATAGAACCATATCATAACAGATTTTGAAAGTGCCCTGCACCAGTGTTCCTGACATTTTGGGATGTTCCCCTTCATGCAAATCATGTAATGTTCCATGAGTCTCCAGCTTCTTAACCAGTTGCAGAATACACGGTTTACTTGGTGCTGTTGGGCATCCAAATTTCCTAAGAAATTTACACTGACACTTCTTTATCGACTTACTTTTCCAATAAATACAGACAAGAAACACATACTTGGGTATGATTAACCAGGAGGGCTTCTTTAACGCATAAATAATCAGCCGTGTGACAAATAAACAACTGAACTAACCCTGGGGAATCACGAACCCGACATGCGCAATGTCCAAGGTCACAACGAGCGTGCCAACAGGCACTGAAGAACAATGCAGATGTTGTTCTTCAAACAACATCTGCGAGACCATGGCAGTGATTACGCTGGAACAACTGGCACAAACTTTCCGAAATATGGAGTCTCATGTTCGAGACTCCATATTTTGTTCGAGCCTGTCTCAATGCACAGGGCAGACACTTTCAACATTTCTTACAACATGGTCCTGTTTTCCATGGATGAAGGTATTTTCTCACCAAATATCATTCAATTATCATAATTATTCACAATGTTATTAATAAAAACTTGGGTAAAGTAGCAAGTGGGACACCCTGTACAAATATTTAAGAAGTGGGGCAAACATGGCTGGAATGAATGAACCTGCGCATCAAAAAGTGTTGCTGTCCCCTTAGCTTTATTATTTAAAATGGTCATTTAGGGGGATGATTGATATTAATCCTTTCTGACTTGATTACCTGCTGAAAGATATACACTATATTGAAAAAAGTCATTGGACACCCCTTCAAAAGTAAATGAACGGATATGCTGTGTTGTTAAAACGCGCAGTACAGCTGCAAACGGTATAAAAACAAGCCTGCAGCTAACCACGATCACATCACACTGTGAGGTTGAGTGAAAATGTCGCGGCGGGAGAGAACTGTGAGAAAAAAATATTGTAGGGTGTTATATTGGTGGGTTGTCCATAACAGAAACCGAGAGGCATTTAAACATACCCAAGTCAACTGTTTTAGATGTACTGAATAAGTGGAAGACACATGGTGTGCCTGAAGCAGCAAAATGTACCGGCAGACCAAAGAAAATTTCAGTGATAGAGGATGTCAAAGCCTCAGGAGAGTCATTACAGCTAATCAACAGAGTACTACTGCACAAGACTTCAGTGTACAAGTGAGTAAAAATGCTGGAACCTAGGTATGTACACATATCTTTTGCAGAGAACTTCATTCAATGGTTTACCTTGGTCGTGCGGCTGTTCATAAGCCTTTCATCTCCACTGAGAATGCTATTCTTTGTTTAGCATGGTGTACAGAACAGTTGTCGTATACCGTAGATCAATGGAAATGGATCCTATGGACTAATGAATCCAGATACACGATCCATCTGTCTGATGGCTGTGTGTGGGTATGGCGGCAGTCGGGAGACAGGACAGCAAAGTCCCAAGTATCTGAGTGTTTCATCTCCAGGGTGACGAAATTTTCAAGTTTTCTGATGTGATTGCCAATACGCGAGAAACAGTAATTACAGTCAGTTCAGAGATGCCAACCCTAGAGACTCTATATCAGGAGTGTTAAGGTAAATTTCAGGAGTTTTGAGCATAACTTCAGGAGTACTAACATTCCTGATATTTTGCGCATTATTTACAAAAGTATGAAATAATGTTTTAAAATAATTACAACTTAATAAAAACACAGCAATGTATTTTTAATTTGTTGTATAAATTATTTGAAATTAGCATATATAAAATTTCAGCATTTTAACATACCTCATAAACAGGTCAGCATTTTGTTCAGTTAAATAGTCCTGCTCATAAATTTCAATCTTGAAAATACATTGTTCACACAAACATATTTCTGGTACATAACTGAAAAATATAAAGTTTTTATACTGTATTGCAATTAATTCACTTTGCAGAAAAATCAAGCAGCTAGTGAGAAAAGACATGAACTTGTGATGTTAATAAATTTGAGTCCTTCACAAGGGAAGCAGAAGTAGCTGATCGTAGCTCCCTGATCATATCTTTTGAAAAATCTTGTTTATAACACAATTCTTCTACAGAAATAATTCTAGTTTTTTTTCCACCAGCAAATCTGATAGAACCTTGTAAGAAAGATTTGGACGAAAGTCAGTCCTGTTCTTTCTCACAATGCTGAATATGCGTTCATTTTCTGCGTTAACGTGAGGAATTACTAGTGCTGAAAACATTACCTTTGAAAGCAAGTCATAAAGTATTTAGCAACTTCACTGCCATCTTTCATCTGGCTTATCAAGTGTCACATTGTGTCAATTTGGTCACATTTCAAAATGTCATCAAATCTGCCAACTTAGTATCGCAGAAACTGAAGCTCAAATTTATCAACATAACTTGCAGACATAACTGTGGGAAACGTTTGTATAAAATACTCAACATATTCCTTCAGGTCTCAAAGATACATCAGCCACCTCAGCATACTTCAAAACAGGATCTTCATGGGGAATGTGTTTCACTATGTAATCAATGGCACTTATGAAAAACTTGACAACAGAAGAATAAAATTGGCTTACATCATCTTCACCTATTTTCTCCTCATTTAGTAATTTCCTGAGGCATTGTTTTGTCTCAATACCTATTACTAACAGCATTATAAATATTTAACGGAAATTATAGAGGATAAATTTATTAAGGTACATTACCTCTCAAATTTTCGATCAATACACTGATCATCGTTAGGAGTTCCTACTTCCACAGGTCTGGTGACCAAGCCTGGTGGTCGAGGATAAATTTATTAAGGTACATTACCTCTCAAATTTTCGATCAATACACTGATCATCGTTAGGAGTTCCTACTTCCACAGGTCTGGTGACCAAGCCTGTGGAAGTAGGAACTCCTAACGATGATCAGTGTATTGATCGAAAATTTGAGAGGTAATGTACCTTAATAAATTTATCCTCGATAATTCCCATTAAATATTTATAATACTGAAAGTAATTAGAGGAAGCCATGAAGTCATTGCCTATTACTATGGTATCATTCTTGCGATGATTTCTCACATCAAAATAGTTTACCTTTGCCATTTCTTTTGAATCAGCAACCAATCCAGGGGTGACAAATCTAACATATAATTCAGTAAGTAAAGTTTGTGATTCTCTTCGTAATCGGTGCATTAGTGGTTTTCCAGATTGCAGAATTTCATTCACATTGTCAAATAAAGGCAATGAGTTCTTCAGAAACAAACAATAGAGTTGAGTAGTAGATTCTTCACATATAGCACAAATTCGACTTAACCTACTGTCTCACAGCTTTAAGCAGCTCTTTTGTTTACTTTATGATGCCTTTGCCCTTTCACTATTATTTTGGTTCTGAGAAATGTGTGCTTTGCTAATAATTTCTGAGGCCTACACTATTTTATGGGAGGGGAGAACATGCTTATCATTGTAATTAACCGTTTCTTGAAGTTGACCTTTATCCAATTTTTGCTTTGGTGCTGGCCAATCAATTAAGGATACAACTTTTGATGACATCACTTTCCTTAGACACTGTTTTAACAATGTTCTTTTTCTTACATTTAGGCTGAAGCAAGCAGTTTTTATTTTGGAAAAAAGCTACAAGAGTTGGCCACTGTTCCAAAAGATTCCCCGCACAATTATTTAATGATAACCACCTTGTAGTACTGTGTTTTAAAAATTTTCTAGTTGCAACACAAGAAACCTCTTGAAACTGTTAGAGTTTTTTTTTGATGTTTGAAGCTTTTATTCAAATAAAAATTAAATATTTATTAAGAATTCATCTATGGCAACTGGTAGTTTTGTGCATGTTCTTTCTGCAGCACTATGGACAAGATGACATGGACAACCTTGCACAAATACATTTTCCTGTTGCTGAAGAATGTGTTTGCTAACTCTTTTGTGTATACCAACCATTACAGATGCACTATCACTCCTAAATGCAACACAATTGCTCTATGGAATATTTCATGCTACAAACTCATCATCCAGAAGTTTGAAAATTAATGCACCTGTGGATCTCTCAACATTTGAAGCAATACAGAGTAATGTTGAAATCACTTTTCCAAACGCAGTGTCAAAACATCTAACAACAATGGGATACAATTGTGATGTTCCTGTATCATTACTGCCATCTGTACAAATAGCATATGGACCATTTTGCATAAAAAAAAGGCTACTTTCTGAGATGTTGCACAAGCTAAAGTTAATACTATAGCTGTTGTCTTGGTGCAGCCAGCACTGTACTTTCCCATAATTTTAGAGTCTGGGAACATATGACAAAATAATGATCCTGCATGGCCACTACACGCTATTGGAATGTTATGCTCAATAAGGAAATTAGCAAACAGTGTTTTGGCCTTTGTTACGAATTCAGAATCATCAACTTTAAAGAAAGAATTAACTGTACTTGAGTTTTCAAATCCAGCAGCAAGTTTCTGATGCTTCGGCCCAGCAATATGTTGACGACAATCATCGCGACCACCATGCACTACTGAAAAATCGCTACTACAAACAATACACAGTGCATTACTAGCTGTTTTTCCTTTTTTCAAACATGGCCATTTTGCACTATATTCCGGTACGAGCTTCTGATTTCTTATTCTCTTTCTTTTAGAAATTAAGTCAGCCATCATTATTATAAGCAAAGAGCCTGAATTAAGAAGAGCTACTTCTCAGCTGAGTTGCCTTACCACAGCACACGTGTGCAGTTGCGGTTCCACCCCGAGCAGATCCATCCTTTATTAGAGGGATGGATCGCTTAACAAACAAATCTTGAGCAGTTATTTTAAGGCTCTAGCACTTAAGCATGGCTTTCATGATGCCTATGATGCCTACCATCAGAAATAAAAGCTGAGACTACGCCACAACTTCAGTGATAAGCAGAATTCGTACAATTATGAAAACACACGCACAAGCGTTTATCTAAAAATAATTTATGAAAAAAAATACATACTTTTTTTATTGCTGATTCGTACTTCTGTACTTTCATAGAAATACTGGACAGACTCTGGAATTTCCGGAGTGGTTGGCATCTCTGTCAATTCTGTGATGCCTGATTACTGGGTTGATTATATCACGTAAGCACAAAGATTCTCCAAGCTTTCACACTCCACTGGGAGGCTTTTTTAAGGCAGTGGCAGACATAAAAGTGCAGGGAATTGGAACACGTAAGGAACAAAGATGATTTTTGAAAATAACATGGGTGACATCACGAGCGTATTACATGAATTTTTATCACGCAACACGTATACCACTATACTGTTGGTATATCCTGACAACACGGAAAAGATATATATTGGAATGACAAAGCAATCCTTGGACACTAGATATAAAGAGGATGCAGAATACAGCCCTCACCAGAAAAGTCATGCATTCATCGGCCGCTCCTGTGTGGAATAGTATTAGAAGAATTGCCCCTTAAATAAACTTTAAAGGGACTGCCATCAGGGAAACAGTCAAAATCCTATCCAGCAAACTATCGTGTAATGATACGGTTTCTACTGAACTACCAATGGTTTGCCATGCGCGATTTAAAAGATGAAAACACATAGTGATGCACCATATAATTGTGTGATAAAAATTCATGTAATATGCTCGTGATGTCCCCCATGTTATTTTCAAAAATCATCTTTACTCCTTATGTGTTCCAATTCCCTGCATTTTTATGTTTACTGTTGCCTTGAAAAAGCCTCCCAGTGGTGTGCAAAAGCTTGGAAAATCTTTGTGCTTACTACACCACAAAAATAAACAGATTTAATATACTACATGCATCTTATGAGTATTCACAGATTGGCATATTTATAATAACGATAACAAAACTTGTCAATCTGCTTTAGTACAGGATTACCTGTATCACTACCAGGGATCATAGCATACTTCTGGAAAATTTTAGGTAGGAATTTTAGGAATTTTTGGAAAAATTTTAGGAAAATTTTAGGAGTGTATTTCAATAAAAACTAGATGTATATTTGTATACATCTAGTAAAACAACTTCGTATACATTGTAAAGAGTTTGCTTCACACCCTTCAACCATATATACTGATAGACTGCGCATGACATCAAAATTTCTGGCTCCAACATAAAATCACATGACATCAGTCAAAAAGATGGGTTATACCTGCTGTGCTTATGGTTGCTCTGAGCGATATAGTAAAGGAAGTTCTGTGATTTTTCATGGGTAAGAAACGAATTAAATACCTAAGTCATTAAAGTTCAATTACTTAACCAGAAACTTGCAGCTATTGATATAAAAATATAGTAACTTAAGAGAAAAAAATGGAATGCATGTTCCAAATTCTTCGCAAATGTTCATCACATTATAAATCACGAAATGTAAACAACCCGATCATGCATGTATATAGCTCATAAGTAAACTTACCTGAAGAGTTTTCATTATATATGAGGCGCAGTCACATAATACACCGAAAACACTGAAGTTCTGCAGCGTAAATTAGTAATCATAACAGCATTTTTACACGAAATTTGGAGTCTGATGATGACGTGCCCAATGTTGGAGCCATGGCGGCTTTGATGCAGCTATTGCCAATGCGCAGTCCATTAGTATATATGGTCGAAGTTCACACCCAAATTTTTTGCATAACGTCTAATGTCTAAAGTTTAAGTATGATTTACTTCTAATGTTCAGTTCTTATCTTTTCACGTGTTATTATCATATTCAAGTATATTTACCACATTCAAGTTTCACTTTGAACATTAATATGCTGTTGAACCAGAAGCAATTCACGATTTTCACAGTAAAGTTTTCAGGTTTCACATTAAATTATAATATCCTAAAAAGGTAATTAAAAACCAAGAACTATGTACAATTGTTCACTGAATTACTTTTTTCATATTATTGTTTCAACCTTTTCCTGATAAGCCTATCTTTTTCTGCTTCCACCACAACTAATTTACTTTCAGTTTTCTTTATTTCAGCTGAACCTTGTATGATCAAGTTAGAGGCAACTGCTATTTCAACAGTATTTTGTTTTTCTACAGCTTTTCTCATTCTTTCTGTTCCCTCTTGAATTACTGCTAGGGAGGCTTCTTTATCTTTTTTAAGCCTATTTATTTCTGCATCATTTTCTTTTATTTTGTCATCAAACTCAGCTTTTCTTTTTTTCTCTAGCTGCTTTTCCTTATTTTCCCTCTCTTTCTGCTTCCTTTCTTTTACCTTTTTTTATTCTTCTTCCTTCAGCTTATCAACATACTCTTTATAAAATTTATGTGAATCACGAACACTACTTTAACAAATTTCTTGTTATGGGAACTTTACTTACACATCCATAGTGTTTAATGGCCCCTTTAACTATTCTTAATGATGTTATAGTTGAGTCTTTTAAGTTAGCCTTGTCCTTCCTGAACAGAGCAGTGTTAACCGAAAATCCCCTTTCTGCATCAGCATTACCATGAGGTAAAACTAAAATTGACTTGATGAGTTTAGCAAGATTTGAGTATTTTTCTTTTCCGCTAGAGTCTTTAATACTAAATATATTACGCCAGTAATGATCAATCTGCACTGGAATATGCCCTTCCTCTGAAAAATTCACTAGCTCATCTAGAGATGGCTTATCAGAATTTAAAAGTTTCCACTCTTCTCTTACTCTATCGATTTGTTCCTCAGAAAGATGCAAAACACTTGAAATTCTGGTTATTTCCGAAAGTCCTTCAGTGACTGAAAGTTGAGTTGACTCTTTCTTTGGTTCTTTTACCTTTAAAACTTCTATGTCTCTTAGCTTTTGATTGCAGAATGGCAAATTTGAATTTAAATATTTTGTGGTTGCAATTAGTGATGATCTTACATCTAAGAGAAATAATTTCTGCCTGGTCTCTTGAACATTCCTGAGGAGATTTTTTGTCTTCATACCAACTTCTAACTCCCCTAGTTTTTTCCATGAATTTTTTGTTTTCAAAATCTACATTCTTTAGGTCTTCTCCAAATTTCCCTGCTAATAACATCATCTTGGATAAACTGAGCCATAACATTCCTCATTAAAGTATTTAAATCAGAATATAAGTGGTGTATTTTTGGTTCTTCACTCTGATAACATAATGAAAACTTTTCAAAATTTTGGTGTGAAAATGAAATTAATGCTAAATAGCAAGGAGTTAGCTCATTTTTCAGGAAACAGTGAATTCTTTTACACCTTGCCGAATTGTGTAGTTGTTTTTCAAATATTTTTTGAGATGGCAAGAAGTTTAAAAAATATTCTGTAATATTTAGCCATTGATCCAAGAGCCTCTGGGCTACAGAACCAATGGTTAACCATCTGTTGCTGACATGACGCAAAAGAAATTTGGCTGTGACCAATGTTATATCCTCGACAGATTTATAATCCTCTCATCTTGCAGCACTATTCTTTAAAAAGTAATGCATATCAGTAGCAAATTCTTCAAAATCTATATTTAAGCTTGTCAAAAAAATTTAAAATGCATTACTAACATCACGCAGGTTGCAAAAACCTAGTTCCAAAGATTTCTGGCCTGTTTCTTGTTTTACAACTTCATTGAATTTGCGTAAAAAGCACTTATTTACATTTGGGCTGTCCATGGATACACAAATAATTCTGTTCAACGAAATATTGAAGGACGATAACACATCAAGAATTTCTTTTAGCAAAATATCTGCTGTTGCATGACCCAGAAAAATGCTTGTTAGGTATCGGCAAGAAACTGAATTTATTTCTGAAGACCAGTACCTGAGATACACATCCAACTGCCGTTTCACTTGCGCATTTGTAGTTTCATCAAATGCAATAGTAACCTTTCCTGGGCTACTAGGTGCAATGCCTTTTTTCAAATCCTCTTCAAAATATTTTGACAATCCATGTGATATCACATAAGCAACTTTTTTTCTTTAAGTTGCATTTTGGCTGCAATAGCAGAATCAGGAAACATTTCTTTGAAAAGTTCAACTGTTTCAGTGCATGAAACAAAAGACATTGTCCTTAGCAACTTTCATGGCCCATAATGCTTCGGCTTTAGCCAACTGTAAATCATGACTCAGTACTTCATTAATATTTGTTTTGGGCTGAAGATCCCGTCCTCCAAAGGCTTTCAAGATGGACTTATTTTGAAATTTACTTTGAAATTTCTGCAAATGTTTTTTCCCTTCATGATGTGCTTTTACTTGTGAAAAGCCACTATTAGAAATATTGAAAATTTCTGAACACAATATACACTTAGCAGAAAATATTGTTTCAGTTGCAGAACACCATTCTTTCAACTTCACTCCGTCCAATTCTTTGGCGAGCCACGCATCTTGAAATTTCGTTTTGGATTTAGGCATCTTAAACACTTGTATTACTAACCAGAAAATGAAAGGGAAGTACAAAAACACGTTCCAATATTGCAAAACCAGACAACTTCCCGAAGTTTGGCTGCGAGGATGTCAGAAGATAGAAAAAAAAAAAAAAAAGCAAGTCACCACTAGAGAACTGAACCTGCACACAGCACAGAGAACACCATAAAAGACGCAAAACCAGAAACTATCATATGCATCTCACGCAAGTTCCATCAAAGTGAGTCGGAGCCGAGATATATTGCGTATCAAAGGTCACTGTCGCCGACGCACGATCGAAGGTTAATGATCACGTGCTCTACTGCCTGCCACGATAACACTCAGCTACCATCCCATCATCATTACCGGAGGTTACGGAAGGAGACCACATGTTTCCTCTTTGCTTCCACCCACCTGCGGTTTACAATGACAAAACATCAGCAGAAAGAGGAGGTTCCACGAGGCATGTTCAAAAATAAAGTATGATCTTCTGCGTGCCACTGAGTTCGTCTGCAAAGCGCAAACCAGGGGTGAAAATGACCCCTCCCCTTTCCCTTAGATCTCTTGTTACTCTTGAAAACTGTCCGAAGGCACAAAAGTGGAGCGCCCGCCCCGAAGCAAGTGCATCTCGATGGCGTCATTTTCCCTCCCTTCAGCAGCACACCATATAGGCTGTGTTTCTACAATAACAGGTCTTCTTACCTTACTGTAATGGTAAATTTATTGGCGTTAATAACGGTTATATTTTTAATAAATAAGCTTACAAAAATTTTAGGAAGAATAGCAAATTTTAGTTATAATTTTAGGAATTTAAGGAGGGTCACAAAATATTAGGAATTTTAGGAGAAATGCGATCCCTGCAATACCTAGCATGCATTAGCAGAAAAACAAATTAAATGCAATGGAAATTAAGAAACATTTCTTACAAATACATGGAAAGAACAAAGGGTGGCAACTATGAGTGGGACATTTTAATGGTCGCTATGACGTTCAAAGAGAAAAAAAAAAAAACAAGATTTTTATAAACACACACTGCTAAACGCACCTTTTAGATTTGAGTGTGATTTGTTTTTGTCAGGAAATAAAACAACAGCATAATGCTATCAATGTAGGTAGCTCATTATATAACCAGAGTAGCAGAATGTAGACGTACACACATACGCAGATAGTTTCCAAATTATTAAGCAGATTTTGCAGATAGTTTTTGCTTATAGATAAAAAAAAACTAAAAATAATATTTACAGCAATTAAACACACACTCAAGGCTTCACTCACATTAATATACTTAATTCTATTTTAACTTGAACTTTCATTTATTTTTCACATCTTCTAAATTCTTTTGTTTTTACAAATGTTTCTGGCCTCTAGATTTTATCAAGGCTTGTTCTTAATGTGTAAGAACTGTAAAAAAAAATTTTTTTAGACAGAAAGAATTTAAATTTTATTGCCAGGTTCCTCTTGCAGTTGTTAAATTAAAAATGTTTTTTTATGTACTTCGTAAGTCTACTATTTTGGAATTAAGTTGTTGAAAATGCTATTTATAATTTTTGAAGGTTCATTAATGGAACTGCTTTTCTGAATATAAAAACTTTCTTTAATTAGTCTCTTGTTTTTATGAGGCTCATAGTCCAATATTTTAATATTTTGCCATAAAAGTTCATTTCACACATGTTGCCGCACATTCAACTGTAATGAATTTATTTTATCATCATTGGAATCTGTAATGTTCTGGTAATTATTTATTGTTTTACTAATTTTTCTTTAAATTATCTTATTCTATTGTTATCGTGGTTCATGCTCTGCAGGTTTGCAGCAAGGTCGTTTCTTTCTACAATCCACCAGCGCCATCCACTGGAGCGATTTCCATGATTTTTTTTTTTTTTTAATGAAAGCTACCGACCGACAGATTTGTCATCGCTAATTTTTATTGTCATAAGTAATTTTTTTTTTGTTACCATGGCATTTTCTTTGTACAATCCACCGTAAGCGGAACGATACACGGGAAATCGGGAACTACTTGAAAGTGTTCTGATTTGGTAGTACAACCATAAATAATAAAAAACAAATGAAATAGCCTAGTTCACCGGAAACCGGGAAGACAAAAGCTTCCCAACGGTGAAAGAATTATTCGAATCATATCAGTAGTTTTCGAAATTAGTAAAAAAAATTCCGTATATTATTGTGAACTACTTTCTTTCATGTTGGGTGTGATCAGGTTGTATGTAAACAAAGTGGAATGATACACAGGAAATAGAAAACTACTTGACAGCAATCTGATTTGGCAGTACAACCAAAAATAATAAACAATAAAAAAATAATTTGAAATAAACAAGATAGCCTATGTCCACTGGAAGGAAATACGCTTCCCAATGGTGAAAGGGATATCCAAATCGGTTCAGTAGTTTTTGAGATTACCTCAAACACAAAGTTTCTCTCTTTACACATTAATACTACTATATACATTATTAATTAACACAAAAAAAAATTGTTAAAACCAAACTGGAAAAATAAAACACATTTTTAACCCCATTGTGTGGTTATCTAGACACAATATCATTTTGGGTCACTGAAACTCCAATGCAAGCCTGTCAACGACGGGTAAGCATATGTTTATACAATAATGAGGAACATCATTGTTAAAGTCAGAGTTGAAAAAATTTAAAATTAATGGGAATATTATGAAATGTTTTTTGTTGGTGACTCTTCTTATACACAACCCATTAATAATTCAACCATTTATTATAGTTATGCAGTTTATTACGATTCGTGTTATATGACAAGAAAAAATTCAGTCACAGCTTTTTCAACCGTGCATGGCATGGGTTACGAACTAGTTTGTAATAAAAGACAGGACATTATATTTAGAAAACAGCTTCTTGTCAAAAATACACTAGAGTCTAGACTGTTCACTGTTTGTCATCATTTATTAACAGAGCCGTCCCGGTGGCGCAGTGGTCTAAGCGATGGCCTCTGATCATTCGTCTGAAAGGGGTCCGGGTTCAAATCCCGCTGAGGCATGGATGTGGTGTTTGTCTTACGGCACTGGCTCTCTCCCTTCCCTGGAACCAGTGACCCTAAATTAGGGACGGGCGACTGCTTATAGCCCATTGAGTTGCTCACGGTGGTCATTAAACCTCCAACCAAAAAAAAAAAAAAAAACCAATTTATTAACAGCAGTTGCAAAAGAGTGATGCACAACAAAAAAATTTGTTATGCACTTTGAAGCATAACAAATTTTTGAAGCAGTTTCTCCATAAAGATACAAATTTTGTAACATTTATGGAGAAACTGATTCAAAGAATTGCCTCTCTTCCAAGAGGAAAACATCAGTTTATAATTTTTGTTTCCCCAAGAAAATATCAGTTTACACTTTTTGTGCCCCACCCCAGGAAAACATCACTTTATACACATTCGTGTCCATCTATCTCAAAGGAAAATGTCAGTTTATTTTTTTTGCCCGCTCACCTAAAGGAAAATATCAGTTTATACTTTTTGTTTCCCCAGGAAAATATCAGTTTACACTTTTTGTGCCCTACCCCAGGAAAACATCACTATCAGTTTACACTTTTTGTGTCCCACCCCAGGCAAACATCACTTTACACTCATTCGTGTCCATCTATCCGAAAGGAAAATGTCAGTTTATATATTTTTTTTGCCCGCTAACCTAAAGGAAAACATCTGTTTGTAAGTGATCGGAACTAGCATGGTACATTTAAAGTAGAGCAGCATGCAGGAGTACTACAAATAGAGAAATGCAGTTGTTGCAGTAGCACGCTACAAAATAAAATAGATTGTAGCAGAAATTCTGCTATAAATCATGCTACTTTAAAAAACAATCTTCCAATCACGTTACATTTCCAGACTTCTTGAAATATTATTGTCTGTGTATGCCTTACTTATAATCATATACCTCATTTGTGCTATGGATGTTAGCCCAACTGTTAACCATAAAGTATGATCTTCCTCTATGCTATTTGCAGGGAGATCTCAATCAATCTGGGAAAACAGCGCATACGAGATGATGAGCTAGGGATTTTGTTGACGACGGTTAATAGCAAAATTCAGTTCTATTATTAAAGACAAACTGGGTATATCAGCCTGAAATACTGCCACTGAATGGGATTAAATGTGCTGCATGTGATCATCAGAGCTGAAATAAATACAAGGACACTTGGATCATCCAGAATGTAATATCCGTTTGTGCAGAGAGGGCATGTGAGGCGGAGGACGCTGTGAAGTCAAATTCGCCCATCCTCAGTCGGACGTTGGTGAGGCTTGTGACAAGTTTCATGTTAATGCAGTGATTGGAACCCTTGTTGTGCTTCTTTGAAATGGTGAAGCCAATTCAAAATTCCGCGGAGTACGAGATGTGTTCTGTGATTCGCTTTCTGAATACTGAAAACGTTTGTCCGAAAGACATTCATTGTCGGATTATGGCTGTTTACAGTGATGGGCAAATCATCAGTATGGCGGTTGGTTTGGATATTTAATGTGCGGAAAGCAAATGTGTGTGATGACCAGGCCTTGATTTCGTTTTTTGTTAGCAGTAGCAACACTTGCTAGTGGCCTTATTTTTTACTAGCAAATTGCTTTATTTACTAGCAAAAGTTTATGAACATTATACAAAAGAAATTTTAATATGTTTCCCTCCATTAGTCAATAATCACAAATTTTGATTTCACCCCTGTAACTGTCACATTGTAATGCTGAAAAGATTTCAAATATTTAGATATAATAACTCACCTTTTCATGACCCGACAGATTAATTCTAACACAAATATTTAACAAAACATTTTTTTTTATTTAACTTTATTCAGAAAATTCAAGAACACTATTCAAGATCTTAAGTTATTTTCCATATGGTTTACGATCTGGGTTTCGAGTCTTTTTATCATACCACATTAAAACAGCAGGCTGGGGTCAAACTTGTCTTTGGATGGACCTTCAACCTCAATACTCATGAGAGCATTCAACGTTTGTAAGTTTAAACTGCCCCTCCAATCACCCTGGATTCTCTCCATGAAGTTGAACCCAACCTCACATACAGAAGTAGATAAGGAAAATATACTGCCCCATAGCAGAAAGTTCCTGGTCAGTCTGTGACAGGTATTGTGCCACAAAATATTCTGCAAGAAGTCACTAAGCAAAAAAACCATTAGATGCGAAAAACAATAAAAATTGCACAGACATAATTTTTCTACCTAAAAAAATGCGCAACCTAGGTTCTACAGCAATTGCAATGTGAATTAGGATCAAGAACATTCTGGACCTCTCTCTGCATCTGGAATTTTTTCACCATTTTCAAGATGGAACATAAAGATTTACGGAATAAAATTATATTTAACAACAATAATGCGCAGAGGTATCACAAGAAAAAATATTGTCATAACAGAAGTCTTTGCTCTGTTCTACTTTCATTTTTGGAAAAATTTTCGGCATTTCACATCTTAAATGGAAACATTTATGTAATTAAATGATGATTAAACAATAATACAAAAGCACAGTGGATGGAGGGTTATTACAGGGAGAAAACTTCAATTACGGAGACATTTTTGTTCTTTTTTTTTTTTTGATTGGAGGTTTAAAGACCACCGTGAGCAACTCAATGGGCTATAAACAGTCGCCCGTCCCTAATTTAGGGTCACTGGTTCCAGGGAAGGGAGAGAGCCAGCGCCGTAAGACAAACACCACATCCATGCCTCAGCGGAATTCGAACCTGGACCCCGTTCAGACGAATGATCAGAGGCCATCGCTTAGACCCTGCAGGAAATGCTATCCCACACTCACCAACCCGCTTGGCCAGCGTGGTGAGTTATGGCCAAACACCTCCAAAATGACTCTACAACTTAAATCTTGGCCCTCAGTCTCCGGCAGCTGGAATGTACCTGGCCAAGGCAGCGGCCAGTGCGACATGAAGGCAGAGGGTGCTAAGAATCCCCGGAGGACCGGACTAGGCTGCCATTTGATGCTGACCTTGGCTACCTACAACGGACGCTCCCTATCTTCTGATTCAAGGCTTCTTGAATTGGAAGAGGAACTACAAAGGATCAAGTGGGACATCGTCGGGCTAAGTGAGGTAAGGAGAAAAGGAGAAGATCTCATTGAACTGAAAAGTGGACATCTCTTCTATTATCGTGGGACAGATACTGGTAGAACTAGTGGTGTTGGATTTATAATAAACAAGAAACTGAAGGATAAAGTGGTAGAAGTTGAAAGTTCCTCTGACAGAGCTGCACGACTCGTTATCCAACTATCGAGAAGATACCAGGCTCAGATTATTCAAACTTATGCACCCACCACAAGTCATCCTGAAGAAGAAATTGAAGAATTTTATGAGGAAATTCGTCATCTAAATAATAAAGGTAAGCAGCACTTGAAGATAATTATGGGAGATTTCAATGCAAAAATAGGGCAACGGCAACAGAATGAAACTTCAGTAGGTAAATTCGGTCACGGCAACAGAAACCTGCGTGGAAATACTCTCTTTGAGTTTGCAGAGGCAGAAGGATTTTTCATCTTGAATTCCTTTTTCAAGAAAAAGCCACACAGGAAATGGACATGGAGACATCCAATTGGGACGACAAGTGAAATTGATTTTATTATGTGTAACAAAAATTCGTCATCGAAGACTGCAGTGTGCTGAACAAGCTCAACACAGGTAGTGACCATAGATTGGTGAGATGTAAGATGCACCTCAACACTAAACTGGAACGTGGCAAGCTCATAAGACAAACAAAATGTGTTGACATAACCAACCTTAAAAAACACCATAATACTTTCAAGTTGGAACTGAAGAACAGATTCTCTGCTTTAGAAGGCCTAACATCGGAAGAAGTGGATATTTCGGAAGTTAACAGAAAAGTAACCAAAGCTCTTATGGAAACAGCAACAAAATTAGCTGGGTCTAAGAACAAGTTGCATGTGAACAAATTATCAGAAAAAACCAAAATGTTGATGCAAAAAAGAAGAGAGATGAGGACAACTAAAGAAGATGTGACTTCCAAAGTGGAATATATAGAGCTATGCAAGACAGCACGAAAAAGTATCACTGAAGACGTAAGGAAATTCAACTGTGAGCTAGTGAGGAAAGCAATTGAAAACAACCAAAGCCTAAAGATAGCAAAGGGACATCTCAGTAAGGGAAGAAAACAGATTATGGCTCTGAGAAAAGAAGATGGTTCTATAACAAGAAATAGAGGCGAAATTTTGACAAGAGTGAAAGATTTCTACTCCAAATTATATGAAAAGGGATGATACATGTACTCCAGACACCATGAAAGGTACCAGTACCAGAGTTCTTCCAGTCCTTCCAGCAGAAGTTGCACATGCAATCAAGAACATGAAGAGGGAAAAGCTCCAGGAGAAGATGGAATTACTGTAGACATCATACAAGAAGCAAGTGGAGAAATCGAAACAGTACTCGCCCAAATTTTCACTCGATGCCTTAATGAAGGGAAAATTCCTGAGGATTGGAACAATGCTACAATGATCCTGCTACATAAAAAAGGTGACATTGAGGATCTCAGGAACTACAGACCTATCAGCCTCCTATCAGTGGTTTATAAAATCTTCACTAAAGTTCTTTCACACCGCTTGAAGGTAACACTGGACATGGCTCAACCGAGAGAACAAGCTGGATTCAGGAGTGGCTACAGCACAATAGATCATATCCACGTACTGAGAGAACTAATTGAAAGAGCGAGGGAATATGAACTTCCATTGTGCATGGCTTTTATCGATTATGAAAAAGCCTTTGATTCGGTGAAACCATCAGCAGTTACCACGGCTCTGAAATCCTGCGGTATTGAAGATGCATACATTAATATTATTAATAACATCTATGAAAATGCAAGTTCAAAGATTCGGCTGTTTGAAAATACAACACACATAAAAATTGGAAAGGGAGTGAGACAAGGTGACACCATATCTCCGAAGCTCTTTAATGCCACATTGGAAAATGTCTTTCAATCACTGAACTGGGAAAACAAAGGGATAAAGATTAATGGAGATTATCTAACCCACCTTCGTTTTGCTGATGACGTAGTCATTTTTGCAACTACCCCATCAGAGCTGCAGAGTATGATCCAGGAACTTGCTGACAAGAGTAAAGAAGTGGGATTAAAAATGAACTTTCAGAAGACAAAAGTGATGTTCAATGCTTTTACAAGAAATGAAGATTTATCGATTGATGGAGAAAAACTGGAGATAACAGATACGTATGTTTATCTTGGACAGCAGATATCAAGTGAGGGTCACATTGATGAAGAAATTAATCGGCGTACAAAACTTGCCTGGAGAGCTTTGGAAGAAACAGCATAATTTTCAAGAGCAATATGCCATTATGTCTTAAAAGAAAAGTGTTTGATCAATGCATCCTTCCAGTGCTTACGTATGGTGCAGAGACGTGGACCTTAACTAAAAGAGACATACAAAGGCTGCAGACAACTCAAAGAAGCATGGAGAGGTGCATGCTTGGTATAACCAGGAGAGATAA